>OX392533.1:37069728-41869728 GCA_947623455.1 Mimachlamys varia | reverse complement strand
CGTTTCACTGTTCTTGAAGTATGAAATTGTTCCAAGCTTGTGGCCAATATCAATACATTGTTTTTCTACCTGAACTAAATATTCACTGAAAACGGCATCCTTCGCTACTTTCCACATGTGATAATTTCGTCAAAAGGATGTTATTTGGCTTCATTGTTATTTTATAAAAACTTTGTTGATCTTCTGTCCAAAATGTTGAAAATTGATGTGAATTCAAACTTTGTATTTTTTTGGAAAACAATTGGGCACATGTATTCGACTAAATGAAAGGAGATAAGATCCCAAATTAAGTCGCCTTTTACAATCATGCAATGGGGGCAGCAGGTACAATTCTTAAGCCTTACCTGCCGGTTAATTGCTTTTACGTCCTATTAACAGTTGAGAGGATGTTATTTTGGGGGCAGTGGTATGTTCGTGTTAGCCTTCTTGTGATAGTCCAGACCTTTTGCCGATTTAAAGCGCTACCGCACTGAAGTATACCGCATAAACAATGATAAATAATTATAAGAACCATGTGATTTCCAAAAAAAAAAACACATTATAATACAATCTGATTGAAATGCAGGTCCAAAATGTTTCTCTCTTTATATAACCGATTGAGAATAAGGGTTTGCATTTTTATCAGATTATACTATAATGTAAATAAATGTGCAAGAAAAAAGTCATTTCAATTTGACATTAATCAATCTTATTTGCCTTGTCCATATGTTAATACATTCAGGCACAATCCGTTTATCAAACTCAATACCAGTAACAGTCCTGCATCGCTCGACGGTTTCCAAACTTGCCTTCAAAGATAAATTGGTGTTGTCAATTTGTTTTAAGACACACATAAGCGATTTAAAGGGATTTTACTTCCTCTTGACATGTAAACGTCATAGATGAGCTATGGATCAAGTGTCACTTTCTTCATAATATATCCAAGATTCATCGAGAACTAACCAAGTCTCTCAAAACAAAGTTTTCAAAAACTGACCCTTCCCTTTAGAAGTTTCTCTTTGTTCTGTTCATATTGAGTATCATACCTTCTATATTTCACAACATGTTTTTTTTCTTCATTTTTCGGCATTCTGTATCTATTCCTTAATTTAAAAGGTGCAGCATATATGTGTGTTACGTCATCTTGCAACACAGAAATACGATCAAAACTCTCCCTTTCCCTCTTTCATTGAAAACAAATCTATATAAAACTTGTCTAGAAACATTACGAACATACAAGCCTCCCTTATACACGTAACGTAAACAAAACCAACCTTCGGATCCCTACGTTGACGCAGCACATAGAAGTTTACGGTACTATATGATTTAAATCATATAGGCTTGATTTGATTGTTTTAAGGACGCTTTCCAGTAGGAGATTGATTCCGTTGTTTTTCTTTTACTAATAAAAAAGATATATCCGAAACCTGGAAGTTGGACCAATTTTCCGTGTTCCGTGTAAGGAAGTTGGTTTATCCTGTAAGCTTAAATCCACATTTTGTACTTGTATTGTGCAGCACAACCATCAGGGAAAACTACAAGCTTCTCGGAAGGGGGGATGATACAGATTGATTTACTTTTTATTTGTCTACAAGGTTATAATGATTCACCGTGTAGTAGTACTCAGGTCCTCCGCTATCATTATCGAAGAATCCCTTACTAGTCCTGGCTGGCCTGTCTTCACCGAGTTCCTATAAAAGCTGACAATCGGTGAATGGTAATCTGGTTGTGAATAATGCTGATTTTACTGAATCTTGGCAAATAACACCTAGATTATTTGCAGGGTTGTTTCATGAAACTACACTTTAAATGAATATTTACAGGTAAGTTATCATACAGAACATGTCGGTGCAGAAATAAAATCCGTCAAAATGACGATGTCACAAGGAAAATTGCAAATAAAAAACATGTTTTCAAGATTTTGTTAATCAACAACTGCTTTTTCGGATAGCTTTATTGATACTGTATATAAGTAACAACAAAAACAAGATGTATTGAGCAACAGGAAATTGTATTAGAGTTAACAAGTTTTGACGGATTAGTGTACACTCTATATAGAACATGTCATAGGTGAACCTAGATTGTCCAGAGTTCCCGAGATATCTTGTCCGCCACTATAATATGAGGTGTAGAATTTGACAAGTGATCAAGATATGTCCTTTTACCCGAGTGAATTGATAGGGCTACCATTAAATAGCCGCAATTCCTTTAGACAAACGACAGATTTATGTGTGCTGAAATTTGATCATTTGTTTTGTTTTCGATTTGATATTTGGAAATTAATCGAACGCACGTCATTCTATTTGTTTTCTACATATACAGTTTTTATATATATCAATGTGTATTTGGAGAGCAAATATCGATAGGAGTATTAGGACTGGAAAAATTCTAAAAATATTCTTTGTAAATCTTGTCATTCATGTTCCAGGATAGCTTATTAAAAAGCAATATGCGTGTATCAATTACATAATCATATCATTATATGCTTGTTATTTGTATTCAATTGATAGGACCTGCTTTAAGCTGACCTTTTGCCTCAACATCTTCCTGCAGGGAATTTAATTTGAGCGTGACCATCGATCATACTAGATACTAATTGGTACATTTCTTTAGAAATTTTTATATACTTTCTGAACATTGCAGGCTGTTACAACAAAATGCGTCAATTACCTTCCGTTAAGATGCGCGTACACGTCCCGGGATGTTGGGTTTCATAATAATCCAATATTGACATGGGTAACAGCATGAAATCATACATGTAAATCGATGTGTGTAGGGTTATATAAGTATGGGAAAATAAGCCCAAGCGATGAGATCTACCGAAGGAAATACCCCTGAAGAACAAGTTATTTCAAACGATCTTGACAATGTTTGCATTATTCCTCGGCGTGATGATGTTAGTATACACAGGCCTGGATGCTGCATCACCGGTAGAAGACAATAGATCTCCAACTGCATTGAAGGAAGTCACTATCGACCCAGAAAAGGTTTTTCCTCGCCTGGAAAAACTTAAACGGATGGTAGCGAAAAAGGCCAATGGGAAAAGGAAAAGGAGGAAAGACACCACACAGACCGCCAAAGGTAGGTGTTAACTTTAAACTGCCTTATCTACAAAACAAAAGTCTCGTTTCTGATTACTTATTTGAGATAAGGTGGTGGTGATAGTATTTAATTCATTGTGCAATAAAGAAAAAAATGTCTTGTTGAAATAAAATGGTCAAATTAATCAGATTTTTGTCATAGGTAGGTAACAGCTGAAATATGTGACAAGTCAAATTATTGATGCATCTTTATAGCCAATTCTACTCTATTTAAGGATTAACTTTCTATTTTGCTTCGCCGGTTATTGAATTTACCCGTTTTCCATTGTAGTTATCCCCCGATAATCTAAACAAAACAGAAAGTTAATCCTTATATTTACAGTATCTTTCTGTGAAATGTTCGTAACTATTTTGTTCATTATAGTTAAATCTTCGGACACAGATTTCATTTCAAAACTAATAAACGTGGGAATGTTTCAATAAATGTAACAGCATGAAATTTGCAAGCTCCGCCTACGTTAATTGTTGGTGACGTCACACAATTGTGTTTCAAACTGTAGGATTTGCATAGCTCCGCCCGCATGAATTGTTGTCGACGTCATAGAAATTTATCGCGTGTTTGACTACAGTAACGCAGTGATAATGATAGTCTGTTGAGTAATGGTTATCGAGTGAATGTCGGTGTAGACTGTAAATATTATTAAATAAAGCATTCAATATCGTTTTTGGTTAAACAAGCTTGGTTATCTTTGATACGGATCTGTTGGCCCCATGGATATTTCACCTTCAGCTTTTACTAGTAAATGTGTTAATGAGGACCGAACCTCTTTGTCATATATATTGGTATGCAATTTAAAGCGTTGTAGTTGTGAGGTATATGTCTTCGTTATGTTTTGTACATTACAGCAAAACAGTATGCATTTAGTGCATACCTGTCCGACAAGAACGCCTTCGTCGCCAGTGGCGGTTTGAAGTTTACCAAACCCATCACGAATGTCGGAGGAGCATACAACGAACACACTGGTGTGTTTACGGCTGCAGCTGACGGAGTGTACTTCTTCTATTTCCACGGCGACACATTTAAAGGTGCAGAACATTGTGTCATCACGCTCTTTCACGGAAAGAACAACGTCGCGAGTAGTTTCAGTTATGACGCGAATGGCAACCCTTCGTTGGGCAACGCTGCAGTAATAGAACTGAAAACTGCAGATGTTGTACATGTTGCTGTTACGTCACCGTTTGTACAAAGTGCTTGTTATTTGCGTGGTCGATTTACAACCTTCTCCGGCTTTAAATTACCATAAACGAATAAAACTACAATTAGATATCCAAAATACAATTTTTCCTTTCTGTTTGCTTCAGTCTAGATCACAGTGCATATTTAGCTTCGTTTATATACTTTTTGTCTAGTTTTAAAATCCTCAATATTCAAAATTCTATATTTGAAAATAACTCAAAAGATTGCGTTTCCGTTTGCAAATTGTCTTAGTTTAGTAACGTTGATTGGACAATTAAAGCATTTTAAGATCTGCTTTAATTGTAAAAGATGACATTCGTATACAAAATAAGTCCAACACGAAGAAACATGTAAACAATAATATATTGATACAAAAAACACAATTACTATCGTTTAATAGAAACAAGTATTAAAAGTAAAAAGTACCGTTCTTTTTCTGCAATTTATTTATTTTTCATTTTAATATCTTCTTATTGAAGTTTGCAATTTCAATAAATTTCTGCTTCGAGCTTTTCTCGTTTTTATGTGTTGTTTTGTGAGACTATAACATGCATGGTTTTGACAAATGTTGCAATTATGTTTAAACCGTACACTGCCACTTTATGAAAATGTGGTTTCACCCCGTGTAGATTGGCTGAGGAACATAATTATAAGAGAATACCGAAGCGTTAACAAAATCCGAAATCAAAATCAATTAAACCAGGGGCAAAATATGAACAAAGGAAGATTTACATGGAGAAACTGTAAAAGCACAAGAGAATAAGACCAGGTGCTCCGGAAGAGTGAGCGTCTTCTGCTTCATCGACGACACCCACCATGTAAATCTTTGTCACATCCAAGTAAACATCAAGTTCTCAAAATGAGAACCGAGTATCATTGTCGATCACAACAAGTAAACACTAATGAGCATACACAAACATGCTACAACTACTGGAACATGATTGAAATGCAAATCCTAATCGTCGCATCAGGACTCTTTGCATATATATGATGACAACATAGCATAAGAAGGAGCCATGATCACGTAACCTAGAAGTGAGAGTAAGAATCTGCATTTTAATAAGGTTGAAAATGCTTTATCAGAAGAGGCGTTCTGATTACTGTGCCCTCTCCCTGCAGAATCGGGGGAAGTGACCTCTTCTTTTTTTCATGTAGTTATATTGCATAGCTTTATAATGCAATTACTCAGCCATCTGTATCTTTAAAGGGTTTTGGCCACGATTTTTCATAATTTCATATTTTTATCTCATTTGATGCAACAACACGTTTAGTGACCGATACCCCGTCTCCTTCGGCGTTGGGAAAATAGGCAAGCTAGGTGACGCCCCATTTCTATGAACCTAGTGAATATGCATATTTTGACCGGGATTCTAGGTCACGTAATGTGTGACGTCATTGAGGCACAACGTATCCGATACCTGTACACGCCCATTACATATTTATGTATTATCTGTGAGTGTAAAGATTGACTTTTATCTAATTTTTTGGTGCAAGTAATGACAGCAACCAATACATGTTATGTGGTTAAAATTATCAATCGTCATTAATGATCTTGTCAGAAAAATAAACTGCATTCAATTAGAATCTAGTCCGTGACGTCTCAGCAACTCCAAGCTTAGAGACAGTGATACAATTCACAAAAACTGATTTTACAGTTATGTAAATTACCTGTAGCCTTACCTGTCATACATATACTAGGGCAGTGAGTTGTGGCAGGTGTACTAATTGCCCTGTAATTACCAAGAGGTGTGAATGTAATGGCCAGTGAATTCGAAGGGCATTCATGCTAATATAATTACCGATCCTCTAAAAAGCAATATACACCGGCACAATTATTTTTATCCCTAGCCGTCCCCAGTGTTGTAAGAAAAACTATTTATTAAAAAGGATTAAAGGAGTTTTCAACAGAATCTAACAATATTTTATCAGTATTTAACATTAGGCTAGTAATCTTGACAAAACATGACATTGTTAATAAGTTAAACTAAATTTGTATTACATATATACGATTTTCTGAAATATCAAAATTTTTAAAGTTTTATTATTTTTGTAAAATTGGTGATGCTGATACTATGACGTTTTTTAAAAAAAAAAAGTTATGGCATATTTTAAAATATCAACATAAACATTTGGTTATTGGATTTATCAGGAACGTATATATGTGTCCTTGGATTTATGATGTATAATCAGGGCGGATCCAAGAATTTAGATGCGTTAATGTGACACACTTCTACTTTCAGGTATAAACCAAAATTTATCCAGATATTGTTTATGAAAAACAAGATTTAACTCGTTTAATAATTTAAGTCCTAGTTGAAATGAATATCACCAACTAGAGTGAGCCTAACAAAATTCATTTATTTATCGCGTTTGAATTTCACGTATACCTAGAATCCTGTGCCTGTTCTAGTACAATTCAAAGAATATGGCACAGTATTTTTCTGCGCTAGGATTGAGAGTAATTATTTCAAACTGCAACCACTTCAACCCAAAACTGGGTGACTAAGAGACGTAAAAATGTATGCTGTAATCGTAGGAGAACAATTTTTCAAAATATGTTTCAATAATCATTTGCGTATGTTATTTGTTTTAATCATGACCAGACTTTATCATTGGAAAATATTTATAATTATTTCACACAAATAGACTGGTGTGTTACTGAAGGGAAATAAAAAGTCAGGAAGAGCTTTTTATTTTTGCAAACCGTTTTCAGTCCAAATTTTAAACAACATTTCAATTTAACACAAATAATTCAGACTGTCATGTTTTCACATCTATTTGTGACAGTTTCTGCTTTATTGAAATCAGACAGAAATTGTTTGTTTACGTGCACAGTTCAAAAATTGAAGGATTTTTTTTTTTGCATTCCATATGTACGTGCTGTACTACTACCATATACTTGTACAGTATATGTTATAGAGTGGTGGGGGTTTGCCGGACACTAAAACAAACTCGCCGTGGCTTTATTTACTCCATCTCCACAAATCATACTGTACTGTTGGCGTCATAAAAGATAATACTTCTGAAGTATTAACGAAAACATTTGATTGTACAGCGTAAACAGTTTGTATTAGCAAATCACAAGATTTTGAAATCACCAAGATCTAACACGGAGTATATTACCGGACACTATATATAATATGCAATCAAGGAAGATTTTACATGTTGTGGGTATAACTTGGAACACATATTCATGATTCAGCACTGTATGCTGTTTTCATTTAATTCCAGCTTAATAAAGTCTATACAATCAAACGTTTGAAAAAAACCTGCTATTTAAAGAAAATGGCTCCGTCCGTAATATACCTCACCACCACTCTATGCGTGTATGTTGCTACTGTTTTCATATACTATCTATAAAACCAATGTGTAACGCGTCTGTAAAAATCATATAGTCCTTTCATAGGCTTTACTAATTCCGTGGTCCTTTGCAGAAGCATTATTGTTAGGATGTGGTGTATGTGTAATAAACACTCACAACACGATGTTTTTAAATGGCATTTCCTATTTCCTTTCTTAAGTTTACAATCACATATCTATATTTTTTTCAAGGTATTTTATTTGGTAATCAATAGAATAAAACAACAATCAAGATCGACTTACATGTCGAAATCAATAGGCGTTATTCTACTAAACTTTCTTCGTCAATGTACCACTGATCAGTTTACCTGAGTCGATCAGTTGTGCTTCAATGACGTCACAAGTACCACGTGACCGGTCAGCTCATTAAAATTCTCGCCAGTCGGGAGCGGTCAACTTTGACTGTCAATATCTAGATCCCGGGACACAATCGAATGCTCGTTGATGGGCTAATCAGTATTTATTGAAATGTACTACAAGTTTCATAACTTTTTACAAGATTTTCAAAATCGTGGCCAAAACCCTTTAATATCAATAAAGTAATATTAGTTCGCCGATTGATTGTATTTACGTTCCATTAACAGCCAGCGTCCTTTAAGGACGGCCTCCCGGTGTATGCAATGCTGATGTGTGTGTTCAGAGCGGGTGTATCTGGGAGGCTGCAGTATGTTCGTGTAAGCCTTCTTGCGATAGTCCCATCTTTTGCTCAGTCACATTATACTGACAACGGACGAACCAGTCGTTGCAATTGTGAAGTCCAGAAACGACAAACGAACATGGCCTCTGATGGAATGTTGTCATATCCTTGTGTAACGGAGTGAGAATTAGGATCTGCATTTTAGTCAGATTGAAGACGTAGCTAACCGAAAGCTATAACAAGAACAAGCAACAGATAGTTTTGTGGAAGGGCTTATCAGGACACAAAACATTGCCAAATCTTTTAATTTAACTTGCACATATATCGATGATGTGTTGCTGACCAGGTCGATCGTATATAGAATGTACCCTTTTGAACTTGACATAAAAGAAACAATATACGCTACATCAGCCGCTTACCTCGATCTTTACTTTAACTTCGACCAACATGGACAGATTACTACTAAACTATACGTTAAACCGTGATGGTTTCAATTTTCCGATCGTGAATTTTCCATTTCTTGATAGTAACATTCCTGCTTCTTCAACCTATGGTGTTTACCAATCTAATTAAAATACAGATCCTTGTTCTCATTCCGTTTTACAAGGATCTGACAACATCCCATAAGAGGTCACGTTCAGATGACCTTTGTCGCCTCTTTACTTAACACTAAAATAATTTTCCAATGACCTGTCATCTTGCAGCATTTCGTCACATTATTTCACATTAACTTTTTGGTGACGAAATAACTAAACGGACAAATGCGATTATGCAAGCTCACCTCAAAATTCCACTATCAAGATTTTGACAGTAGTAATTTGATTGGCTAATGCTAAAGGTCACGGGGACGTGACCCCCTATGGGATTTTCTCAGATCTTAACGCAGCAGAGAGAAGTTTACGGAACGGCGCGGAGAACAAGATATGATTTTAACATTTACAACAGTATATCTTCCTAGACGAACTGTGTGAAATAATGTCCGGGTGTACTACACACGTAAAAAAACTGTTTTACATGCCAATAAGTTATGCCAGTATCATATCACACATAGCTTTAATAATACTTTATCTGACAAAATTCGGACATTTCCGAAAGCATTAATTCAAGATATGTTTGTCCTAATTCCTCATTGATCCCCTCGTTGATCGTGCATTTAATGCAGATATGATCATCTGCCCGTCGGCAGATATCGCGGTTTTTTTTCTCATGTCCCCTAAAATGTTTGAGAATGGTCACAAAATTCCGTTCTATTTTAAGTTACATATGTTATATTTTATTATTCGACAAATGTAACATGTTCACGAAAATGATAAGCTAGCTAGACTAGATCTACGTTAGGGCCTAACCTAGCTTGCTCATAGGGGCCCGAGAATTTGTTACACTTACAGCGTAGTTTTTTTTTGGAACTAAACCACGGTATCTAGCTTAATTGCACACAGAGGACTGAAACAATCTGATTAAAATACAGATCCTTGTTCTCACTCAGTTTTACAAGGATCTGACAACATCCCATAAGAGGTCAAGTCCAGATGACCTTTGTCGCCTCTTTACTTAACATTAAAATAATTTTCCAACGACCTGTCATCTAGCAATTTCGTCACATTATTCCACACGAACTTTTTGGTGACGAAATGACTAAACGGACAAATGTGTTTATGCAAGCTTTGTCGCCTCAAAATTTCAATGTCAAGATTCTGCCAGTTGTAATTTGATTGGCTAATGCGAAAGGTCATCGGGACATGACCCCCTATGGAGTTATCTCATATCTTAACGCAACAGAGAGAAGTTTACGGAACGGCGCGGAGATCAAGATATGATTTTAATCAGATTGAGGACTGAAAGAGTTTCCCCCTGGGTGGCGCCAAAACGAGATTTTCGTAATAGATGACGAACAAACTTACGGCACAGGGATTCGAGAGATGTAGGTTGATAAAGAATATGGGCAAGTTTTATGGTCGCCATCTTGATCTCATCGAGAAATATTCTGTATTTTTGTCAATCTGCTGGGATTTTCTCAGATCTTAACGCAGCAGAGAAGACATGATTTTAATCAGATTGTGACCAAGATTTACATGACGGGTGTCGTCGATGAAGCAGAAAACGCTTACTCTTCCGGAACACCTGGTCTTATTCTGTTGTGCTTTTACGAGTCTCCATGTAAATCCTTCCTTTGTTCCTATTTTGCCCCTAGTTTGAGTTCGGATTTTGGTTTTGTTGACGCTTTGGTATTCTCTGTTTTTTTTTCTTTATTGTAGCGTTATACCGCTACACAGAAGAAATATGTAACATACACACTATTGACAGTTAGTTTCACCGTTGAATTCTTCCCAGCACTCAATATGATTCCGTAACGTAGTCCTTGCGCAACATTTTGATCATTCGGCAACTTTTCGATTAGTAGTTAGCTGTCTTACAGTGTTGTAACGGTAATACCAGATAGAGTGTTTACAATGGAAACGGCGCTCGCTGCGCATGCATTAGTTGGTGGAAACCCCAAACGGAAGCGTCTGGCAAGACAGATAGAAATATCATCAGTTTTTTTTTAATTATTCATTTTATATGAATACATATCAGAAAAATCCTATCGTCATATTCCATAAGAGTACCCACTTGATATGTGTATGTAGAATTTTGAAGAAAAAAATGGAGAAAATGCCCTTTCAGTTATTGCAGTTCACCTTGATCTTTGACAATTTCACCTAAAAAATTAATAGGGTTCATCAACTACCAATCACCAACTCACTGAAATTGCATTGAAGTAAGGTTTTTTTTATTAGATACTGATCGGAAAAGGCTCTAGGATGGACGGACAGAGCCAAATTTAATATCCGCCAAAAATACATTTCGCTGGAGATGTGTCATTTTAGAAATATTAACATTCATGTTTATACTGACATATTTTAACTAGAGTATATATAATACAAAAGCGTTCACAAAGCCATAATTCAAACTAAAAATTAATTAAACCAAAGACAAAATAAAACAAATTGAAGACTTACACAGAGACCATGGGCACAGTGCAAGAGATAAGACCAGGTGTTCCGGAAGTATAAGCGTACTTTGGATTAATCGACGGTACTTTCCATATACATATTCAAGTCAACGTTACGTCCTCAAAGTCGGAAGTGTAAGCGTACTCTGGTCAATTGACGGTGCACTCCATAGAAATCAATGTCACATTCAAGTCAATGTCACGTTCTCAAAGTTTGAGAGCTGAGTGATTTAAAAATATGGCATACAAATAAGCATATTAAAAAAGGCCCAACTTCATTAAACACACGAATATTGAATATATCTCCTACCAAGACGGTACAAAATTTGCCTATATCCTTCAGTAACCTGTATCTGTCGAATCACTGTACCTGGATATTGTTCGCCAGCAGGCGTTATATCATGATTATTTTGATATTTAGAGCAAGTCAAAGAATACTTGTTTCAACTGCGTCGTGTCGACACTCTGGTTTGGCGACGCATGGATGTTGCTATCAGAATGAGAACATTGTCATCACAACAAAATAAACACACTAAAAAGCAAACTCAAAAACGTCCATCTGCATTTCTGTTAACATTTGATTTTTGAGAAATGTTGAAAATAAATATCTTTCAAAACAGTAGTACAAACGATAACTACGGCAAATTTCATGAAAAATAGCAACCTCTGTCTGAGGTAAATGAGTATTAGCTAGAAGTTCTTGGCACAATTAGATATAAGCATGCAGAATGTCATCAAAGATTTGTAAACAATATGTATAATAGTCAAATTCACACATAAACAATAAAAAAAATCGTATAAAAATTATCTCTACTAAAGCTTTCCCACAATACTTCTGATAATTCATTATGAATGACATAGAAACTGAAAACAACCCTAAATTTTACCCAATTCAACATAGGTGAAATTGCCAAGATAATAATTACTGGCAAATATCCAGAAGTGACTGAAGTTACTGATGATTGAAGACATCAAATGGGGGGGTGACTTGCAAAATAGGCCAGTCAAGTATTTACAGCTTCCCAGTAAGAAGGGGGTGCTTCTTGATCAGAACCTGGGGGTCCTATGATTTGTTGTACCTCTCTATATGGTGGAGCTGATGGCTCTGACACGAGCCCATGGACAGGCAAGATTTCTCCTTGTAGTTGATTTATTGATGATTGAACAAGACAAGCTTCAGTGGCATCATTGTCCTGTTCTGTCTGATGCAAATTTTGACCCTGTATTCTAATTGACCTTTCACTTGCCATCTGGCCTGAACTATAGTTATCCTTTTTGCATATTGACCCGTTCACTTGAAGTACTATACATAAAACGATTGGAGCAACGAATGCTACTACACCAATGCAAATCCAAACAATGTCTTTTGTCTCCATAGTATAGTGATCTTCACCTAAAACAGACAAAGTCAAATAACAGAATAAACCACTTGTCAGACAATATATCATCAACTGAAAATGTTTCATCCCATGAGAGGTCACATCCCAGTGACTTTTTGCATTAGCCAATCAAATTATTCCTTTCAGTATCGGAAATGTAAAGGACTATGTATAGTTTTGCCTGTTTTTGGCCCCCAAATCCATCAAATTTTAAATTTCATTATTGAACACTCAAATAATATTATTTCAAATATAGATTACATCCCTCATGCAATTGTAATAATATTTATTTGTTATTTGTGCTATGGTTGCCATGGTAACCATCCGAAATATGCATAAATTATGCAAATGTAAATATTTGGTCTATTTTGATCAATTTTTACATAGATTTTCACACAGCAACCATAGAGCGCATTCTTTTTTTTTTAATTTTTTTATTACATTACATGAATATAACAATACATCGTTATTATCATCATCATAATCATCATATCATCATCATCCATATAGACAATCATCATTATACTCATCACATCATCAACACTCATCATCACAATCATCGTCCATACAGACAATCATCACCATAATCATCACATCATCATCATCATCATCATCATCATCGTCCATATAGACAATCATCATCATCATCATCATCCATATAGACAATCGTCACCATCATCATCATCATCCATATAGACAATCATCATCATCATCATCCATATAGACAATCATCATCATCATCATCCATATAGACAATCATCATCATCATCAACATCCATATAGACAATCATCATCATCAACATCCATATAGACAATCATCATCATCATCCATATAGACAATCATCATCATCAACATCCATATAGACAATCATCATCATCGTCATTGACATCCCTATAGACAATCATCATCATCATCATCATCCATATAGACAATCATCATCAACATCCATATAGACAATCATCATCATCAACATCCATATAGACAATCATCATCATCAACATCCATATAAACAATCATCATCATAAACATCCATTATCATCAACATCCAAATAGAAATTCATCATCATCATCATCATCATCATCCATATAGACAATCATCATCATCATCAGCATCCATATAGACAATCATCATCATCAACATCCATATATTCAATCATCATCATCATCAACATCCATATAGACAATCATCATCATCATCATCATCATCCATATAGACAATCATCATCATCATCAACATCCATATAGACAATCATCATCATCAATATCCATATAGACAATCATCATCAACATCCATATAGACAATCATCATCATCATCATTATCAATAAGCACATATCATCATACAAGCATCATCTTCATAAATTTGTTACCAACATTGTATTCATCCATATGTATTAATAACCATCATCAACATCATTCATAAATAAGCACTCATCATTATCATTATCATACTAATCATCCTACCATCCTTATCATCTATATCCAACAAAAAAATATTTATCGAACAGTTGCCATTGCCATGCACTTTATGATTCTATGTATTGGTATAAACATGTTTTGTGAGTTTTTTTCAAGAGAGAGAATGGGGGGTGAGAAAGAGGGAGAGATGGGGGGGGGGCAAAAGTAAGATGATTGAGGAAAGAGAAAGAGAAGGGAAAGAAGATGGATGGAAAGCAGTGAAAGTATGGTTTCATGAATAGATAAGTTATACGATGAAAGTAATCAGTGGGAAAGGCAATTTATCACAGCTTGGGGGAGGAGTGGGGGGTGGGCACAGATTCAAACACATAATCAGAGAGAGAAAAAAAAATAAAAAGATAAACTTTAAAGAGTGACAAGTTTTTCCCACTTTTTCCACACATTATTAAATCTTTCTTTAGCAACATCACCCTTACTAACCGCTATATATCTCTGTACATTATGATAGTCTTTTATTGTGTTAACTAGTGCGTTTATATTCAGGGCGCTATGTAGACATCTCATTTTGTAAATATAATACTTAATAACGATGAGTATTTCATTGTCAATTTTACTAACATTACCATTATATGTCAGAATTCCAAAGAGATAAGATTCTTTGTTGAAATTAAAAGGAATAATGAGTGCATCTAACAAGACTCCAAAATTAATTAGTAGATTCTGAACCTCTTGGCATTCCCATAAAATATGAATAATAGTTTCAGTTTCAGAATTACAAAGTAAGCACAGAGGAGATATCACTATTCGAGCTTTAAATAAGAAGGAATTTGTAGTCAGAATATGATGGTTAATTCTAGATTGAAACCATTGAATTAACCTATATAGAGCGCATTCTTGAACAAAGTTTATATTTCTCCTAAAGATGTGGTATAAGTGCCCACATATTCTCATTTGATATTAAGTTTGTTCAAGAATGCGCTCAATAGTTTCTAATAGAAAAACTATCCAAAAAGTGGCCAAAATTGACTAAATGGTCAAATTTCCCTAATTTATGCATATTTGAGATGGTTTCCATGACAACCAGAGTTGAAACAACAAATAATTAATGTTTCAGTTTTATCAGCGATGTACTCCAAAGTTGAAATACATTAATTTGAGAGTTCAATAATCTGCTTCAAAATTTGACAATTTGGGGGCCAAAAAAGGCCCAAACCATATATAGTCCTTTAGATTTGTCGCCTCAAATCTTAATCTGTACGTTTAGTCATTTCGACAAAAAGGAGTATACGAGGGGTGTTCCATATATAATGTCTTCTTTGCTTTTATTTCGCGGAAATTATGCAATTTATGCGAAAAACCACCGTGTCGATTGAGTGATCCCTGGCTCGTGACACAGGTAAATATCTCGTCCACACGTTCACTGGCCTCGGTACAGTGTACATCGTTTCATAGTCTATTCGTTAGACTAGACACAAAATCACAGAAAAACGAGGTGAAATGTTCTTGAAATTAGGATCTATATAAAAGGTAGGTCATTACTCGGCATAAAGGCTGTAGATATTTACCGCGAGGTGTGTGACATTTATGGGGAGGGCCAAATGTCTCACAGGACTGTTTGTAGGTGGGTAGGTAAATTTAGTGCTTTGTAGCAGCAACTGAAAGATGCTGCTCACCCAGGTCGTCCTGCAACAACTATGACCAAAGGTAACCTAGAAAAAATCCGAAATATCGTCCAAACTGATGCTCGATTCACCGTAAGACAATTGGCTCGCATGACAAACTTGTCGTTAGCAGGAGTTCATGCAATTTTGAAGAAACACCTAAAAGTTAGAAAGATAAATGCAAGATGGATACCCCATTTGTTAACGGATGAGCAAAAGAAGACGCGTGTAACAATGGCAAAAAATGTACCCAAAATATAGTAAAAAGGCTTTTGATAATATAGTCACTGGTGATGAGACCTGGGTGTATTATTTTGAAACAAAGCGGAAGGTTGCCAACCGAATATGGGCCACTAAAATTGCCAGACGCCCAAGTATTGCCAAACGAATACGAACGGTAAAGAAGGTTTTGTACGCTATTTTTTTCACTAATAAAGGGTCCAGCTATTCAAATCCCGGTGCCAAAAGGCAGAACGGTCACAGGCAAGTTCTACAAAAACGTTGTTCTGAGAAAGTTGAAAACTACTACAAAAGTCGCCGCCCCAAAACGGTATGTCCAACTTTTGCATGATAATGCACCCGCTCACAAGGCACGTATTGCGACTGACTTTTTGGAGTCAGAGAAGGATACCGTCCTTCCGCACCCTCCGTATTCGCCAGACTTGGCCGTGGCGACTATTTTTCTTTCTAAAACTTAAATATCATTTATCTGGAAGGAGATACAATTCGAGAAATGCCCTTGGATCTGCTGTTTATCAGTGTCTGATGGGTGTACCCACTGAAGAGTATGAAAAATGCTTCCAAAAATGGATTGACCGGCTAAAAAGGTGTGTTCTGGCTGGCGGAGAGTATTTTGAAGGGCAGAGCAAATTAAAATGAACAAAAGCACTTCCGCTATATGAGCACCGATGCAAGTGACATTATTTTTGAAACACCCCTCGTATGCGCAATGTTCAAACGAAATGACTTGCTGCAGATGACAGCGTCATAGGAAAATTCTACTAAATGTGAAGTTAAGAGGCGACAAAGGTCACCAGAACATGACCTGTCATATCCTTATGTAACGGATTGAGAGTGAAGATCTACTGGTATTAGACAAGGCACTCCCTTGTCGGTTATATTGATCAGATCGTCATTCAACTACAACTACGAATATAACGCAATATTTCTTTAACTCTTTCCGTACTCACTTGAATCTCGCGCTCGCTACTGGAAGCGATATGGGGGTTGGTCGTTTGCGAATCTCAAAAGTGTGACGTGTTTCCTACAAGAAAGCACAAGGCCGAGAATGTCCGTTTTCTCGTGACCCTGTGCTGCTGTGTTTTGAATTAGGCCTACGTTATTTACGTTCACATTATGTTTTTTTTTCGAACAATTACTTGATGTTAATTGTGCAGCATTGCGAATATAAACCACTCTTATCATGTTTCCGAAAAAAAATTATTGTTTGAAAATTAAAGACGAGAAAAAACAACAAACACATATGTTAAGTTTTGATCATATATTTTTCCTGTCAGTCTTTAGATGATGCAGGTATAAATATTATGTATGATCAATCATTCAATATATTCAGTTAAATAACTTTTTTGATGCAATTATTTTGTACATTTGAAAAAAAAAAGAATAAAACCATAAGACATTATAATGAATTATACAGTTAATTTGAAACTCGCACTCGATTTCAAATTTAAGAACTTAAATTGACAGCTCAGTAAAATAATAGCCTGAAATTGTAAATAATATAACATCAGGGACAAACACATGATCAGTATTTTTATTTCTTGAAAATTCATGGTGGTCAAGGAAAGCGTTAATTTCTATATCTTTGAAATCAGAACACAAAATTTGGAAAATATTCAATACAAATATGGATATATATGTTGTAGTCAACGTATTTCTGTTTTGAAGACATGCAATACATTGTGGTCTTCCTTTTTTCTGATCATGCCTCAGAACCATTTTTACCTGTCTAAACCTAAAGTCAACAGGACTGAAATATTTAGCAATATGATTATGTTAAAAAGGAGTCCGGTTTGTAGAGATACTATTATAATTGTGAAATGTTTTGTTTGACAATATCATTAGCAGATCAAGTAAAACAACACAACTGTACAAAATTATGAGCAAAGCAATGGTTTACAATGAAAAACATGTATATAAATTATGCGTTTACATGATTGTTATATTGAATTGTTGGTAACTGGAATCTTCAAAGTGTTTTATTTATTTATCATGCAATGATTTTAAAAAGGCGCTATAATAGGGAGATCAGTTGGACAAAGGAGGTCTTTAGAATAAACAGATTCTAGACTATACAAAATGTAACTGCTAAGCGTTTGAAACAAAAATACAGGAACAAATCAGTATGCTTCGTAATAGACAGTTGCCAGTTTTGAAAGATGATACTGCCATGTAATATACATGTATACAAATGAAATATGATACATTGTTTCCCTGTACATTGTTTTAAATGTAATCGGTAAGTAATGAGATGATTATTAATTAGACAGGTAAAAATACTAGAACATGCATACATGATTTTTTTTCTGTTAACATTTCAATTAAGACACACTGGTGGTATTCCTTGAAACATGGCAAACACAAGTTGACACCACATTGAGAACATCCAGACTTTATTTCTCTACGAATGCCAGACTTGTAGCACTGTCGACACCGCCCTTTAGAAACAGCTTCTGGCCAGTGATGGTGTCCGGACGCGTCAAGGAGCTTTCCTCTTCCTCGTCACCCTGGTGTCGCCGATCAGCTGCCTGGCTGGCTCCTGTCGGTAGTTCATCTGTGTCCTGGACTTCTGCTTGCCTGTCCTTGTTGTGAGCTTGTGGTTTGGTGAAGCTTTCATCAAGAGGAATACTTCATACGCAGTTGATCAGCCCGATCTACATCATTCATCCTCGCTCCATATAGATGGACAGCCTCCGGAGCCAAGGAAACGTGATGACCGCCGTCTTCTTCCTTCTGACCTCGACCAACTTGGTAGCATCAGTGTTTTGTGTACAAAAAACTCGCCTGGAAATTGAAATTAGAAAACAAACTTAAAAAAAAACATTAAAAAAGACAAAAATCAAAATTAGAAAAAAAGATCACCAAAATAACTTTTTAGACTGATATGAAACTTATCTTTGGATAAGAAGTGGTATGTTCTTTTGTTCAATTTACAGATATTTCAAAAACTTTAAAGCATGTTCGCTATCTCCTTAATTTGCTCAGCACTATACAATCTACAGCAGATAATACTCACTTCCTTGTTGTCATACCAAGCAAAAGCTACACGTTTCCCCTTCTGGAAAGACACAGAGTCCCCTTTCTGCTTCACGCATCCCTTCTGCGACTGCTGGGAGTATCCAATGCGGTTAGGGCGGAGAAGTTCCACAGGTGTAAATGCTGTCCTTCAGCAGCCTTGATGTAGACATTGAATTTTAGTGAATTGAAGTGCAAATGTACCTTGATACCAAACTTGACTGGCTTTGCTTGAAGCTCAAGCGCCCCTTGTAGGCAATCATGGCTTCGTCAATTGCAACGTCTTTGCCAAGTTTCCACTCTCGAGAAATACAGCGTTGATTCTGTTCCATCAAGAACCGTACATGGTAGAGCTTATTATGATCAGGCTGACCCCGAGGTCGGTTGAGTCTCTCAAGTGAAAGTACTGCAGGCGTTTCTCAAATCTGTTGGACAAAAATGTGAATGCTTTTTTTCCACACTAAGCTTGTCAAAGGAAACAGGACACTTTCAAAATTTTCAAAATGAGTTTTTAATTTCTATTTTTGTTCACAAATTAAATAAAGTATTCATAGTATTTGAAAAGATTTACATAATATGTACTTGCACTTACTGCTACTGTATTTGCAGTATTAAACTTTCCATTTCTTGATGGTAACATCCCTGCTTCTCCAACCTATGGTGTTTACATGTCGCAGTTGATTCGGTATTCCAGGGCTTGCTCTAAAGATCGGGATTTTCGTGATCGATGTCGACTGCTGACAACAAACTAACAACACAAGGATTCGAGAGATGCAGGTTGATCAGTACTATGGGCAAGTTTTATGGTCGCCATCTTTGTCTCATTGAGAAATATTCTGTATCTTTAAGTGATATGAAGATGGACGTTTTTGAGTATGCTCATTAGTGTGTTTACTTGTTGTGATTGACAATGATACTCGGTTCTCATTTTGAGAACTTGATGTTTACTTGGATGTGACAAAAGATTTACATGTCGGGTGTCGTCGATGAAGCAGAAGACGCTTACTCTTCCGGAATACCTGGTCTTAGTCTCTTGTACTTTTGCAAGGGTCTCCATGTAAGTCTTTCCTTTGTTCAAATTTTGCCGCTGGTTTAATCGATTTTGATTTTTGGATTATGATTATGTTGACGCTTCGGTATTCTCTTAATTTTATTTGCATAAACTGATTTTTAAATTGTATATGCCATAAAATGTTTATTATCAACACATGTCAAGTAATTTTTTTATACCAGATGACATTTTACTGCAGTGTGAGCTTGCAATTGTGAGACCTTGAATAACTTTGTTTTCATATAAGCAAAACTTGTCTGACATTCCTTTTTTATGATCATAAAACTGCCTTAATTTCACAGGTTTGTAAGCACAAGTGTATCTAACAAAAACGTAGTCGTAATGGCTTTGGATTACGCCCTAAGGCTAATTCGATCTATCGTTTCATATTTATACAGCCTGACAAGATCTATTTTTAGTGTGATCTATTTTTAGCAACACTG
Source organism: Mimachlamys varia (assembly GCA_947623455.1). Taxonomy (NCBI): domain Eukaryota; kingdom Metazoa; phylum Mollusca; class Bivalvia; order Pectinida; family Pectinidae; genus Mimachlamys; species Mimachlamys varia. The sequence continues at coordinate 41,849,274 of OX392533.1, read as the reverse complement.
GAAAAATTGGTCCTAATCTGATTTAAATACAGATCCTTGTTCTCACTCCGTTTTACAAGGATCTGACAACACCCATAAGTTCAGATGACCTTTGTCGCTTCAGATTGCTGACAGTAGTAATTTGATTGGTTAATGCAAAAGGTCATCGGGACATGACCCCCTTTGGGATTTTCTCATATCTTAACGCAGCAGAGAGAAGTTTACGGAACGGCGCGGAGATCAAGATATGATTTTAATCAGATTATTGGAGGTCCGTATTTCTAGATTATTTACCTTGGTTTTGTCATTATTGTCGGAAGAGATGTTTTGAACATCCAATCACTGGTCTAATATGCTTACAGCTGGGTAAATCCATTACTGACATCAGTAGGTGTATTTCAATAAATGCCTGGATCTCGTTCGCTGACGTCACGCTCCATTTGGGGTCCGGCTTCTGTGAGATCTTCTGGGAGGCATAGAGGTTCGTCTGGATCGCTATTTCCGTCAAAAGTATCAACGGAAATAGCAACCTGAAGAAATCTTATCTCCTTCTTGGCTTCGGGAAGAACTCTGGTAGGCCCTGCTGTCTCCCGAAATTCATTAATGGCCAGTGGTGTTAGCGTACGAGTCCATGTCTCTGTCGACTCTGCAGGTAGGTTCGCCGATGGCGAAGGGACCTCAGATCTGCTAAAGGGTCATCGTCCTCGCTTGACCATCCAATGTCCGAACCTTCCGAGTCTTCACTGATATCTTCGGGCCCGAAACCTTCAAATTCAGAGTCTCCTTCATCTGTTTCTCAGTTGAAATCGAAACTAGATTAAGATTCGCTATTTTGTTGTCGGTGTAAACACCCCGGGACGAAACAGGTCAATTTTCGATCACATAACGGTTTAAACTAAAGAAAACTCTTGTAACACATGAAGCATGAAATAATATTTTTGATTGGTTAATTAAACATGTCGTCTGCTAATTACAACCTACCAAAACACTTGTTTTATGAAGTCTATGGTCTAAAGGAAAGATGGCACGAAGGATACGTGAGCACTTTTTATGACGTCTCAGGGCGTCAGGAGTACGGAAAGAGTTAAGAGTAAACGATCGGAAACGAAATTATGGTGGTCTGGATTGATTTATTTGTATGCCCTATTAAACGTTAACCCCTACAAGACTGGTAGGTCTCTGCCCGATAATAGAATCTAAAGCCTTACTCTCAGAAGCGAAAAATGGGCTGTGTCAATGATAACATCAGAAAGAAATGATAAGGATATCAAATAGTGTGTTCAGTTATATGAATTATATATTGCGAGTGTGTCTAACATTTGGAAAGTTTCACTGGTGTGAAGAAAAATATTAACCACACGAAGGAAATATATTTCGAATTACTGAAAATACTTGTTTATTACATATTGGGAGCCAAAATCTAATCCGGAACGCAAAATGACACATCAAGTTGACCCTAATTGGTGTTCTTTTGACACATGCAAGTCTAGACAACCCAATGACGCAATCTATAGTTATCTTTGTAAATATTTAATGAATGTGAAAACTCTCCATTTCCTCCATTCGAACAATTGTTTTAAACAAAGAATGTATTGGCTTTATTTAAAAGTGGCAGGTAGCAAATAAGATAATTATTGGCAGTAAAACGAGACATTCATGTCGTTAAGCTAATCAACATTTGACCGGATGATTTTCGGCCTTTTCAAAATCATGCATTCATAGTTCAAAGGTTAGTTGCATGAAACAAACAAAAACGTTAACGTGGACACATTCGTGTTGTTTATAGTTATGATGTATTTATATTTTGTGAATGTCCTGTTTTACGGCGTTGCTTTGCCTTAAAAGTCTCACTTTGTCGATAGGCCGTGAAACAATACACAAACAAGACAAAAGTGATGCTTTTTTTTTTAATTAATCTTGCTTTCTTAAATAATATTATTTACCTTGGTGTTCATCTGTTGGTACTGTGTAGGCTCCATTCTGACCTGAAATCAATTACAGATATCAATAAATATTTCCACAGATTGGTGATTTATTATTGTGCAATTTTTCATGAAAAAAGCAATAAATGCTTTATCCTTTAAAATTATATTTTCCTGATCATGATATTATGCAGTTTGAGTTCATTAATTTAAAGCGTCTTTGATGCTATAAAATATTTCACTTGCAGTGTCAACATACGCATAACCTACATTAATGTGATTACAATCAGGACAAGTATGTTCCTAATGATATTTTCAGGGGTAATTGATTTTTTCAGTCATATTTACCTAGGTTTAACTCGCATATAAAGAAATGGTGCTCATCACAGCTCAATACTTTGAACGTGTTAGGGTTGAAATTTATCACCATACAGTTCCTGTTGTTGTCATTTACAGAAACCGAAGACATTCTGGCAAAGAAAAGAAATCGTTTAAATTTTTTTATCAAATGAAAAGTAAATATAAAACAGTTCATGTATAATGTGATTCAGACTTAAAATATATGTACATTCTGTCCAATTTGATGTCATTCTAGATGCTTATGTACATGTAAGTGGATATTTAAAATGAGCCCGAGAACATTTTCTTTACATTCCATTATTACCTGTACATGGAGTTGAATAAGCTACCATCAAGCCATCGGAAAGTTCCCTCCTCTTCCTTATCAGTAAGCCCTACCCAGAGGTTGAATAATGATCCATGCATTTTTGATAAATCTGGAATTTAATATGAGTATAGAAGCAAGTGTTATAATTTGGAATACAAAGAGGAAACGATAGGCTAGACTTTCTGCATTGCTTAACAAAAGTAATGCAGCTCCCACCTCACTGAAGACAACTAGCATTAGTATCAGTGAATGGTTCCCTCAAACAACTAGCATGAGTATCAGCAATCTGATTAAAATACAGATCCTTGTTCTCACTCCGTTTTACAAGGATCTGACAACATCCATAAGAGGTCACGTCCAGATGACCTTTGTCGCCTCTTTACTTAACACCAAAATCATTTTCCAACGAGCTGTCATCTTGCAGCAAGCCATTTCGTCACATTATTCCACATGAACTTTTTGGTGACGAAATGACTAAACGGAACAATGCGTTTATGCAAGTTTTGTCGCCTCAAACTTTCACTGTAAAGATTCAGCCAGTAGTAATCTGATTGGCTAATGCAAAAGGTCATCGGGACATGACCCCCTATGGGATTATCTCAGATCTTAACGCAGCAAAGAGAAGTTTACGGAACGGCGCGGAGATCAAGATATGATTTTAATCAGATTGGAGTATCAGTGAATGGTTCCCTCAAACAACTTGATCGGAGTTTTTCCTGTTTGTGAAGTCTGTATGTCTGGTCAAATTAAGGACATATTCAATGTCATATTTGTCGGAAAACTAAATAAATAAAATGAAATAGATATACTAGAATTGTCTCAAGTATAAGAAAACAAATTACTTTTGAAGATGATCGTCTCGTCACAAAGCTTTAAGGCGTTTGTTACAAAATGTTGGGGCCCAGATTGACAGTTAATAAAGCATTCAATATTTTGAACCTAAATGTTTACAATTGTACCTCGTAAAAAGTCAAAGACCGTGGAGTTGACTTTGACCAGGTTGCTTTTGCTATAAGCACAGAACTTCTGTGCAGTCAGGAAGTCTACACCGCCTGCTGGTTTTGTCATAACACGGTAACATTTTCCAGCATACTGATTCACATCAATATTTCCCGACATATAGTAAAGACCAGTTAACCATTCTGGTGGGCAGCTGGCGATGTCTGTAATGAAAGTAACATTGCAGCAAATTATAATCAAGACTTCAGTCTCTATAATGACGGATATTTTTCATGTAAATGCCAAATGTCAGCAAGTTTATTCTATTAAGAATAACTTTCAGGTTCCTAGTCGGACGCTCTACCACTGTACTAAAGCCATATCCTATAGGTCACTGGCTCAACAAAGGGAAGGCGACGGACAGTATTTATAAGACATTGTTTTGGTTTGATTATTTTGCGTGACATTACAAGCCACATATCAAACGTCCGCGTATTACCGGAGTAACGTGAGAAGTCACGAATCATAATCGATTAAAATAGGGGCAAAATATAAACAAATGAAAGATTGACATGGAGAATCCTGTAAAAGTACAAGAGAATAAGGCCAGGTGTTTGACATAACCCGCCATGTTAACTTGGTCACATCCACGTAAACATAAAGTCCTCAAAACGAGAACCGAGTCGGCTTTTTCAATCACATCAAGTAAACACAATAATGAGCTTACTCAAAATTCGCCCATCTTCATATCACTTAAAGATACAGAATATTTCTCAACGGGACAAAAATGGAAACCATAAAACATGCCCATATTTCTGATCTACCCGCGCCTCTCGAATCTCGAATATATAGAGCAATCCCAAGAAAAACGAATCAACCGCGCAATGCAAACACCATAGGTTGGGGAGGCAGGGATATGATTATCAAGGAATGGAAAGTTCATGATCGGAAAATTGAAATCGTCACGTTTATCGTATAGCTCAGTAGTAATTAAGCTGTCCATGTTTGTCGTAGTCTTAAGTAGAGATCGAGGTACGCAGCTGATCTAGAAGAGTCTGTTGTGTCCTTTATTTAGTTCAGAAATTTTGGATATCCATCTTTTGGCCCATAGCATCACTGACGCGTCTCAAAAGGACGAAACAGCTGTATGATGCAGTTTAATCCATTTTCTTCTTGTTGTTTATAGACACATGACACATGATCGTTATATTTGAAAGTGAGATTAAACATTTCGCAAGGTTTGTGTTACCTGTCCTGATTAACTCTTCCACAAATTCAGCCACGTATGAAAACAAAAACAAGTCGGCGAAGAGTGGGACAGTTTGTTATATATAGGAATGACAACAGTCTGCTGGAACATCCTTCCTCTAAACTCAACAAAAATATTGTATTGAAATAAATGTTTGGGTTAGGTAATAAAATTTTAAACAATTTGTTATAGCGACACTTACATAGGAGGTGGGAAGTATCATTTGACTTTTGGATCAAAATACACTGGGATTGTCTTGAGTTTTCTTCTAATTAACTGAAAATATACCAGCCTATGTTTCATAAGTAATGAAAACTCCTATGGTTCATTTTCTATTGACATAGGGGCAGATTTTGTAACTTTCGACGTGAATGCAGGAGAGTAGGTAGCAAATAATATAACGTGTGAAGTGATTTTACATTCTTGCCTAAACTTGCATCGTTTTTGAGCGGAACTTCAGTGTAAAGGGCAATGACCTGATAAAAGTCAGAAACAAATTCCGTTTTGTATCATTATTATAAGTGTACATTTGATGTATTGTTACTGCCATGTGAACATAGAACCCAACACACTTGTGCTAAGTAAGAGTTGTACTCTCAATTAAAAGCTTCAATGGCCATAACGAGCAAATCCTTCATAACACACATAAGTACAACTAGAGATAAAAACCTCTATAATCCTTTTTTATTCTGACCAAATTTCCTTCAGTATGTCATGACAATTGGGTGGTCGAGTGGTGCAGTGGATAGTGCACTTGCCTTTAACCAAGGCAGCCGGGGTTCGATTCCCAGACCGGGCGTGAAAAGGTATGGGGTCACCTGCCCGACCACGTGGGTTTTCTCCGGGTACTCAGGTCCCGCAATAAGACCCATTGCGCGCTAACATACGGGCCAACAAGAGTGATTTATATAAGTTGGATAACTTGTTTCATAATTGTTGTAAAATAAATAAAGTTTAGATATAGAACAAAATGCTAAGCCCTTAATAAATGTTAATTTGACCTTGCGTCTATTCTGGTACATATATTTTACAAACCAAACATACACAATAAATTGATGCTTTTGTACTTACCAATAGCTTCAAATTTCAATTCAATTCCAGAATAATCCAGAAATGTGTTCCAATTTGACTTGAACACCAGGTGAAGATGTCGTCCTCTACTAATAACTTCATTGGGATTAGTTGACCCAGGGCAAATGTTCACCAGGACGGGAGCCAAGTTGGTCTCGCCTTAAAGTGTGCATATTTGTTTCATTCATCAGTTACAGACTTGAGTTGAATAAAGACGTGAAAATAGATGTTTTATGAATATCATTTAACCAAACAGTTTTCATGCCGATGCATCTTTATTAGTTTCGTAATGAAATAACGATTTGTCTTGTGATTACCAGGTACAACGAAAGAAGCCTGGACGAGTTGGTCCTTGTCCGTTTCCAAATAGATCTTTCATACATTATCCATGATTATTTATTGGTTTAAAGGTTATCATGAAAAGGTTCATTACAAAACATCAGGGGTAGACGAGATAAACGTAGGAAGTTCTTAGAGAAGTCCTCAGCAAATCATTTCCTATTACAATTCTTTCCATTCCCATCATGGCAAAGGTTATACTAAAAACTCCGTTATCATAGATGGCATCAATGCATGATTACACATCAAAAGGCATTAATACATGCACAGGAAGAAGGAGTGGAGAGTTTCCAATTATTTTTGTTACGATTTGTACACTAAAAATAAATACTTACGTATTATCTCAGCTTAGATATACTTACCATCTTTTATACTCAAAAAGTCCCCATCTTCACACGGAGTACCAGGAGTAAGGGGTTCCAAATCAATTTTAATGATTGTGATTCTCACTCTATGAGCTTTTCCAACATCAATTGTCCATGCACATCTTATATTGTTTTTATAGTAAATCTCCGACGGCGATCGAGTCGTAATCTTGCCCCCATCTTCATTAAATATCTTCACTCTCTTATGACTGCAGTAGTAGGTTTTGGTGCTTACTGAAAAAGCAAGAAAAAAATCCGTCACATCACACTTAAATCGTCGTTACGTCAAAGGTGCTTCAATGAAACCTTTGATATTTGATATCTGCTTATACCACATTCCAAAAGTGGAAGAAAGCTTCTTTCTTCAAACTACCTTTTACTAAATGTATGAACATTTATAGAAGTAGCGCTTAAAAAAGCCTTTGATTTAGATACCAGTTATGATCACGTCTAAAAACTTTATTATGACATGGTCTGACATCAGTTTGGAGGGAAATGGTATTTTCTAACAAAATTGATTGTCATTCTCTTAATGAGGAAGAAGATTTGACAGATATATGTTTTATATTTGTCTGTATCCCCGGATGTCAGAAAAAGCACCTTTTTATACACTTAGATTTTCACTGTAAGAAGGAATAAAACTATTAATCATATGACTACCGTTATATACAGTGTAATAAATAAATCGTTGGAAATTTATCCATACGCGTTGTAACGACCTTTTTACTACGAAGGGTAAAAATGGCGGCTGATAGTAGAATGACGAAGTTCAAAGTTGGCGATGAGGTTAAGGTTGACAACAGGGGCAAGGGACGTATAAAGAAACTAATGGAAAACGATGAGTACACTGTTGAAGCATTGAAGGAATCGATTTCGAGTTTAATTGTACAGCCGATCAGCTTATTCTTGATGCTGAAGCAGACGACATATCAGGTCACTCCAGGGGTAGGGCAAAGACATATTCGCAATGATAACAGTGATATCGATGATTTTGTAAGCAAACAAGCAAACAAAAAAACTCAGTCAAAAACGTTTTTAATGAATTTAAGTTACTCGGTCAATGTTTGAGGCAAGAAAACGAGAGTCGCAAAATTTATCAAATCACACCACATGAACTGAGCCTTCTCCTGTGCAAGTTCTTTTTAAGATAAGGAAGCATGAATCGGGTTCATATTTGACAGGCAACTGGGCGGTATGATTATGGGTACTCTGTGGTCAGTACCGTTGAATTTGGAAAAGTCCGAGAGGTAAGCAAAACAAACTAATGAGAGCTCATCCTATTTCGAACGAAGACATTTTAAACTCTGGGAACAGGGTCAACGCGGATGTAACAATCCCGACAGTGTCATAAACAAGCTTTGGTTCAACAATACAGTGTCATTATTTGGAGAAACAATTTCAAATTTTAAAAGTTCAAACTAGATATCACATGATTTTGACCAAGATTTATGTCAAAATATATCGATGATATCGCGTAAAAACCCAAAGCCGTCTTCACCGGGGCGAAAGCTAAAATGCCAAACGTGAGGCGGTGTCAGAAGAAACAGTAGTAGGTATACGTACATACATAAATGTATATCTAACATTAAACGTTTGTTTTGTGAGCTTATATCTTAACACTAGTGTAGGTACAATTTGTACCTTTTTTACCTGATTTCAAACCAATTTCATTAATTTTCCAAAATCTTAGTTTATAAAGTTAATACATTGTTAGCGAACCTGAGAAACTGTTGATCGTTAGAGAACTAATAAAACACTATTTTAACTGCACCATAACATATCGTCAGGATAATTATAATCGCGCAGACAAGACATGATAATGCTAAGTCAGACCCGGCAGGAACGCCAACTAGAGAGACTTTTACATTTTAATTACTGCTAATGTGACCAACAAACATGCATTGTAACGTTTTTTCTTTATCAAGATATAAATTTTCATTTGTTTTCTAGAGTATTGAATATGAATTACGGTAATTCAATTGTAACGATATTATTTTAAATAATAGCATTATAAATGATCCTATGATTAATTAACTTTAAAGGCCCAATATACGTTACTTCAGGAACTTTTTCGTGATTCTTAAAAAAAAAATATTCAAGATGAATTCTTGCGCGGTTACCGGTACCGCAGCAATTGAAACACGGTATTTGTAAACACGCGTCCATTTCGAACTGTCTTCTACCTTCGGTTTGTTATTGAAGTGGGCCCCACCTGAATTATTTTCAATTCTTTGGATATTTTTTTTTCAAGAGTTTCTTATTAGTTACCGCTCAGGATTACTTTGTTTTAGGCTTATTTTGCATGGTTATCAACTAGACTTTTGCTCATAATTTGTCAGAATCCCGAAAAATTTCCTGAAGTTACGTATATTGGGCCTTTAAGTGAATGGTTTTGTATAAAGATGACCAAATTAATATATTAATATTAAACCTGTATGTGTAATACTGGAAAACAACCGAACGAAAATGACTGTGTACAAAAAAATAAAAACATAAATACATTAAATATTTCTCAAAAGTAAATAGAAAATTGATATGTGTAGTCCCACTCGGCCCGGTAACGTTCCACTTCTCTTCCAAGTCAATACGAGTTACTTCCCTTTCCACGCACTATATTTTCATAATACAGTGATAATATCCAACGTTCTACCGACACTACTGACCTGACATTTTGCACACACTTGGGTAAGTGTATAATAATTAAGGATCCCAAGAAATAAGGTAAATGAAAAGCTATTATCGAATACCTTGGCGTGTAGGAACCTCCCTAGATGTCTACTTATTACTCCCTGGACGCTTATTCTGACGTCGTAAATGTAATATATCAGTCCGAAAAAGCAATTTTTTGCACAAACCTAGCTATGTGTATCGTACTGATGTATTAGAAGACAAAATGTAAAAAATATAAAATAAAGAATGTTTGACCGCGATAAATTTCAACAGGATACTCACCGGACATCAATACACACAGGGTATCAATTAGGGCGACCCGGTAAATATTCATTTCACCTAATGAAAAACACATTGTAACAAAACTACTTATCAAACGTCAAACCCATGTTATTAAACATTACCTCACCATGACCGCACTTCGGTGACAGGACATCGAATATCAAACATAACTACAGATCTACCTCTTAAAGAATACGGTGAAGAGTTCCATTGGGTGCAACTAATTACAGCCCGGTACAGCCTTGTCTGGATATTGACCGCCCGGGTTTTCTTTCCATTTTAAACAGCATTGTTTGCAACAATAAAAATGTGATAAGAAATAAGTGGTGAAACAAATATTGGGAGTTTTTTTGACTATTTGGAATTATTAACAGCATTAACACACTGAAGAAGGGCTTCAGTTTTTTGCATTGGCTCGCCTGGTCAAAAGGACCAACGTAAGCTAATGCCATACATGGTGTCCGCCCTTCAACAATTTACTTCTTCTTATCTACCAATAGGAATTTAATTAAATTTGCGATAAATGATGCCGACAATATTTCGTCATTTGAATAACGGTATGTGCGTAATTAACGTCTGGATATTTATGTGGATGTGATTGTGATTCAATAGGTTCTACACGGACTTTATTTCATCAGACGTACATGTATACATAACGCGTCCCCTCCCTTACGGCCTCTTCACTTATCGGCAGACGAACGTGTGATTACATAACTGTCATGTTGCGTCATCACCTGCTATTTTCATCGGGGCTTTCCCGAGGAATGCAATTTCGCAAGTGGTCAATATAGACATTTTGAGCGAACTTTGAATACTGGCATAACAGAAAAATATAATTTGTAGTGCATACACCATGAATTTCAAGAACTGGCATTCAGGCTTTCGAGGGACGCCCCTTTATATGTGTTGAGTCATCTTTAAAACAATTATTTTTTTGCGCAACAAAGGTGTGCGCAAATGTTTTGCCATCGGTCCCTTACTGTTTCTCATTACAAAAAACTAATAACCGACTAAACTGCGACAGCAATCAGATTAAAGGTCAAAGTCATATTTATTGGTTTGCACATATATATTGGTCCTTGCTTGCTTCCCGTGTTTGGTATCACTTGAGATCAAGCAAAACTCCGTTTTGAATGTTTAAATCGGACTTTATGACATCAAAAGTTTGTTTTAAAGTAGTCGTACTAAAGGGAGGTAACTCTTCCAGTTTACACAATGACGTAATTATAAATCTGTGTTCAGGTTCAAACATATACAAAAGTGCGTTTTTAGTATTACTGCAATCTGATTAAAATACAGATCCTTGTTCTCACTCCGTTTTACAAGGATCTGACAACTAAAACTAAACACTAAAATAATTTTCAATAATTTTCAAATGACCTATCATCTTGCAGCAAGCCATTTCGTCACATTATTTCACATGAAATATTTGGTGACGAAACGACTTAACGGACTCATGCGTTTATGCAAGCTTTGTCGCCTCAAAATTTCACTGTCAAGATTCTGCCAGTAGTGATTTGATTGGCTAATGCGAAAGGTCATCGGGACATGACCCCCTATGGGATTATCTCGGATCTTAACGCAGCAGAGAGGAGTTTACGGAACGGCGCGGAGATCAAGATATGATTTAAATCAGATTGAGTATTACTGGTACATAATACATGGTAATTGATTCAGTGTTAATGTTAGAATCACAAATACAAACCCAAATTAAAAATTACGACATGCCGTAGTGTCAACTGACAGCAAGCCGGAAGCGGACGGCGAGCAGACGACAGGTCAACAAACTGGACTAGACGTAAACAAATCCAGTTACTGACTACGATAGCGAAACATGTAACCATTGCATAAATGGGGAAAGCAAAACTGAAGTGTGGGTTTAAAACCCAACAACAGCTAAAGCAGCACAAAAACATCCAGAAAGCGCAGCAATCGCGTCACAGTGACAGTTTAGATGATCGTGAGGAACCGCCAACTCCAACCGAGATTTTTTGCAGTGTGACTCACGATCACCTGTACACCACTCCATATACAACGGACATCGTGACGGATGTTAATAATGGAATGGAAACAAGCAAGCCTTGGAGAGATGGTAGACGAGTGGTAGATTTGGGGTTTTGGCAGACGCTTTGTCAGCATGTACTAAATGTGGCCTCCCGCTCCAACTCTCACACGCTCAGGACATTAACACACACAGACTAGCAGCAATCATTAAGGTACCTACATCTACAAAGTGATACTGATAACAATGCACATTATCCAATTTCAATCAATACAATTTCAGATCCATTCCAGAAAACTATATTACAGCCGATGAGCTAGGCTCTACCCCACATGCACTTACTAAAATGTAGGCCTATGTATGCAGAGATAATCATGGAGGGGCTATGATCATTGCCCCCTCGAACCTACCCCCCCCCCCTCCCTCCTCATGTTCGAAGTAGGCCTAACTTATTTTTTATTTAACACAAATGATCCCTCTTATTTATGATATTGTCTAAAAATTACTAAAAATGGCCTTTTGTTCCATGATTCCATGATTTTCCCTGTAGGCCTATATACATGTGTGTGGAGAATATGACCCCCCCCCTTCCCAATACCAATTATCTAAACATCTTAGGTCTTGATCACAACATAACATATTCTTCAAATTCTTGACCACTTTTATTACGCCATATTTAATTTGAGTGTGCCATAAGTTTGACAGTTAGTTCTCGGACTCCAACTATCAAGCGGGTGATAATGCCACGCTTGCGGCTTCTTGCAGTAGAATGAATGTTTTTATGTACATTGTTCCGACAGGGTTTTCTTAATTTTCGCGTATTAAAGGGGCATCCCGCAAAAGTTAGCTTTTTTCATATTTTTTTTTCAAAATATTACACATATCGAGTTGGTATTCTTATGGACTATGACGATCGGATTTTGCTGATATGTATTCATAAAATAAATAATTTCAAAATAACTAGTGGAATTCCAAAACGTCTAGCCAGACGCTCATACGGGCTTGGGATTTCCATCTACCAACGCATGCGCAGCGAGCGCCGTTTCCATTGTAAACACTCTATCTGGTTTTACCTCGCGATAAGGCCTAACTACTAAGCGAAAAGTTGCCGAATGGTCAAAATATGACGCAAGACTGCGTTACGGAATCATATTGAGAGATGGGAAGTATTCAAAGGAGAAACTACCTGCTCTATTGTGTGTGTTACATATTTCTTCTGTGTAACGGTAACATGCACAAATAAAACGTTTGATATGGTTTTGGGGCTACCCAAGGGGAAACTGTTTCAGTCTTCTGTTGCATAAAATGCGTGTGTTATATTAAACTTAAGAGAGTGTTTTATAATATTCCCTTTATAACGAATAATGTTTCAGTGAAACAGTATGATTTAATTATATTGCTGGATAGAAAGACCTTTTCAAATACAATATATACCGTAACAGAAAAAGTCGTTTGATTACGTTGTAAAACGGGACGTGCATCCGAGGTACATACGGCTTCAATTTGGACAAAAGGAATAAAAAAATACGTTTTCACGCGTAAAAAAGGTGATATTCATACTTAATCTATAAATTAGTGAAGGTACAAATATCATTGGGTGGCGACCCCGGTATTGAATTTGATTAAAATAAATTTAAAAAAAAACAAAGTTATGCAACATATCCTTTATGTATATTCCATTCCTGCAGGCTTTTTTTTAAAAGGTCAACTTCCCTTTACAAGTCGACAAAAAAAGATGTAAAAAGAAAGCGGAAGTATCAGAACATATTAATAACGGGTAGTTATACGTGTTTCAACAGTTCCAAATCTGATATACATGTAGTCATGCTTAGTGTGTGGTGCGTTATGTGTGTTTATGGACTTAAATATTCGCATTTCGTGATACGTGTTAACGTGTGAAGACGCTGAAAGTTGGATAGATTTTAAATTAATATTAATTCAATTATCTAAACAGATCACAACATAACATATTCTTCAAGTTCTTGACCACTTTTATTACGCCATATTTAATTTGAGTGTGCCATAAGTTTGACAGTTAGTTCTTGGACTCTTACTATCAAGCGGGGGATAATGCCACGCTTGCGGCTTGTTGTAGTAAAATGAATGTTTTTATGTACATTGCACCGACAGGTTTTTCTGAATTTACGCGCATTAAATATTCATTTTTAGCTCACCTGGACCGAAGGTCCGGTGAGCTTATGCCATAGCGCAGCGTCCGTCGTCCGTCGTCCGTCCGTCGTCTGTCAACATTTGCTTCAAATCGCTACTAGTCAAAAAGTCCTGATTGGATTAACCAAATTTGGTCAGAAACATCCTTGGGCGAAGGGGAACAGATTTTGCATAAATGGTGACTCTGACCCCCAAAGGGCCAGAACGGCGGGGCCCAATAGGGAAAATAGAAGTAATTTTTTAAATCTCTTCTTGTCAAAAAGTCCTGATTGGATTTTGACCAAATTTAGTCAGAAACATCCTTTGGGGAAGGGGAACAGATTTTGCATAAATGGTGACTCTGACCCCAAAGGGGCCAGAGGGGTGGGGCCCAATAGGGAAATAAAGGTAATTCTTTTAAATCTCTTCTTGTCAAAAAGTTATGAACAGATTTTGTCCAAATTTGGTCAGAAACATCGTTGGGGGAAGGGGAACAGATTTTGCATAAATGGTGACTCTGACCCCAAAGGGGCCAGAGGGGCGGGGCCCAATATGGAAAATAGAGGTAATTCCTTTAAATCTCTTCTTGTCAAAAAGTCCTGATTAGATTTTGACCAAATATAGTCAGAAACATCCTTTGGGGAAGGGGAACAGATTTTGCATAAATGGTGACTCAGACCCCTAAGGGGCCAGAGGGGCGGGGCCTTATATGGGAAATAGAGGTAATTCCTTTAAATCTCTTCTTGTCATAAAGTTATGAATAGATTTTGTCCAAATTTAGTCAGAAACATCGTTGGGGGAAGGGAAAAGATTTTGCATAAATGGTGACTCTGACCCCTAAGGGGCCATAGGGGCGGGGCCCAATAGGGGAAACAGAGGTAATTCCTTTAAATCTCTTCTTGTCAAAAAGTCCTGATTGGATTTTGACCAAATTTAGTCAGAAACATCCTTTGGGGAAGGGGAACAGATTTTGCATAAATGGTGACTCTGACCCTAAAGGGGCCAGAGGGGTGGAGCCCAATAGGGAAATAAAGGTAATTCCTTTAAATCTCTTCTTGTCAAAAAGTCCTGATGGGATTTTGACCAAATATAGTCAGAAACATCCTTTGGGGAAGGGGAACAGATTTTGCATAAATGGTGACTCAGACCCCTAAGGGGCCAGAGGGGCGGGGCCTTATATGGGAAATAGAGGTAATTCCTTTAAATCTCTTCTTGTCATAAAGTTATGAATAGATTTTGTCAAAATTTAGTCAGAAACATCGTTGGGGGAAGGGGAACAGATTTTGCATAAATGGTGACTCTGACCCCAAAGGGGCCAGAGGGGCGGGGCCCAATATGGAAAATAGAGATAATTCCTTTAAATCTCTTCTTGTCAAAAAGTCCTGATTGGATTTTGACCAAATTTAGTCAGAAACATCCTTTGGGGAAGGGGAACAGATTTTGCATAAATGGTGACTCGGACACCAAAGGGGCCAGAGGGGTGGGGCCCAATAGGGAAATAAAGGTAATTCCTTTAAATCTCTTCTTGTCAAAAAGTTATGAACAGATTTTGTCCAAATTTGGTCAGAAACATCGTTGGGGGAAGGGGAACAGATTTTGCATAAATGGTGACTCAGACCCCTAAGGGGCCAGAGGGGCGGGGCCCAATATGGGAAATAGAGGTAATTCCTTTAAATCTCTTCTTGTCATAAAATTATGAATAGATTTTGTCCAAATTTAGTCAGAAACATCGTTGGGGGAAGGGAAAAGATTTTGCATAAATGGTGACTCTGACCCCTAAGGGGCCATAGGGGCGGGGCCCAATAGGGGAAATAGAGGTAATTCCTTTAAATCTCTTCTTGTCATAAAGTTATGAATAGATTTTGTCCAAATTTGGTCAGAAACATCGTTGGGGGAAGGGGAACAGATTTTGCATAAATGGTGACTCTGACCCCAAAGGGGCCAGAGGGGCGGGGCCCAATATGGAAAACAGAGGTAATTCCTTTAAATCTCTTCTTGTCAAAAAGTCCTGATTGGAATTTGACCAAATTTAGTCAGAAACATCCTTGTGGGAAGGGGAACAGATTTTGCATAAATGGTGACTCTGACCCCAAAGGGGCCAGGGGGGTGGAGCCCAATAGGAAAATAAAGGTAATTCCTTTAAATCTCTTCTTGTCAAAAAGTCCTGATTGGATTTTGACCAAATTTGGTCAGAAACATCGTTGGGGGTAGAGGAACAGATTTTGCATAAATGGTGACTCGGACCATAATGGGGCCAGAGGGGCGGGGCCCAATATGGGAAATAGAGGTAATTTCTTTAAATCTCTTCTTGTCATAAAGTTATGAATAGATTTTGTCCAAATTTGGTCAGAATCATCGTTGGGGAAGGGGAACAGATTTTGCATAAATGGTGACTCTGACACCCAAGGGGCCAGAGGGGCGGGGCCCAATACGGAAAATAGAGGTAATTCCTTTAAATCTCTTCTTGTCAAAAAGTCCTGATTGGATTTTGACCAAATTTGGTCAGAAACATCGTTGGGAGTAGAGGAACAGATTTTGCATAAATGGTGACTCGGACCCCAAGGGGCCAGAGGGGCGGGGCCCAATAGGGGAAATAGAGGTAATTCTTTTAAATCTCTTGTCATAAAGTTATGAATAGATTTTGTCCAAATTTGGTCAGAAACATCGAAGGGGGAAGGGGAACAGATTTTGCATAAATGGTGACTCTGACACCCAAGGGGCCAGAGGGGCGGGGCCCATTAGGGAAAATAGAGGTAATTCCTTTAAATCTCTTCTTGTCATAAAATTATGAATAGATTTTGTCCAAATTTAGTCAGAAACATCGTTGGGGGAAGGGGAACAGATTTTGCATAAATGGTGACTCTGACCTCCAAGGGGCCAGGCCCAATATGGAAAATAGAGGTAATTCCTTTAAATCTGTTCTTGTCAAAAGTCCTGATATGATTTTGACCAAATTTGGTCAGAAACATCCTTGGGGGAAGGGGAACTG
Source organism: Mimachlamys varia (assembly GCA_947623455.1). Lineage (NCBI taxonomy): Eukaryota > Metazoa > Mollusca > Bivalvia > Pectinida > Pectinidae > Mimachlamys > Mimachlamys varia. Next base: position 41,832,652 of record OX392533.1, on the reverse strand, counting down.
GTTTTTACATAAATGGTGACTCGGACCCCTAAGGGGCCATTTTGGCGACTTTAGAGTTACCAGTCAGAGATTAATTCCAGGTGAGCGATGCAGGCCCATTGGGCCTCTTGTCATATTTTTTTTATTGTTAGAAGCTTTACCGAACATAATCTTACAGTGTACGTGAATGAAGAACGTATACGTATCAGCTGTACGTTTTTGCTTTCCGAAAGCACTGTCACCTCCAACACACTTCGTCCGTCAAACCATGCTCTTCGTCTTCTTTGATGGTGTCGTATTTCTTTTTATTGATCAGAGCATCTGTTCCGATCTTTGAATAGTGTCTTTCAGCTTCTTTCTTGTCTTGTTTTGTGACTCTGTTTTCGTCAGCCCACAGGCACTAACCTCGTCTGTCAAACACCTAAAATTATGATAGGTGTTTGACAGACGAGGCTAGTGCCTGTGGTCAACCAATATTTGCTTATCGCGGCTACCTGACATTTGCGCTTCCGGTTCTATTTTTTTCGAATAATGTGAACACTATCCTGCTCCCGGTCCCGTGCCGATTCGCAAGAAAGCATAAGAAATGTTTTTTTTAACATAGAAAACGATCATAAAAATATAACTATGGTACTGATGTGCTAAGTAATAAATATTGATATTAAATATGTAATTGTTTGATAATCTAAACTGTTAAGGTTAAAAAAATAGAAAATGTTTCATGTTGTACCATGTTGAGATTCCTATAATAAGTCGAATGGCGGCGGCGAAATTGAGCAGACGAGCACCAAATTTAGCGAAAATGCCGTTTTAAGGTACTTTCCAGTTAATTGACACAACTGAGATATTGATTTTCCTTCTTAGAATAATATTTGCCTTCAGAAAATGTATTTCATTTAGAAATTGGTCCAAACACGAGCTAATTATTATTATTATGTTAGATTATGTTTTAACAATATTGTTGAAATAAATAATTTTTATATACATTCAATTTTCAAGTTTGTACTTTGATTACTCAATATGATTGATATGTGGAGAAAAAAAATTTATGGACTTCTTTGGAAACAACAATGAATTAAACTGTAATAGATATATATGAATTGAATCTGTAGAACATGCAATTTTGTATGTTCAATTGAAATAAGATATTTAACATTGCAATCATTTTGTGTGCCAAGATTATTTTATTCTCCTTTTAAATCTAATTTTATTAGGATCTGCATTGTAGTAGGATTGAAAACGTAGCTAACCGAAAGCTATCACAAGAACATGCAAAAGTTTCAGTGTATCTGCTTGGTCAACATTGCTTTTTTGTGTGCCAAGACAATATCATTTTTTGATATTCTGTTTTATCAGATGCCTGTTTCATATTGATAAATAACATAGTTTGAAATAATGTAATTTATGATAATGTGACGAATGTTATCATGTGAAATGTTGACCAAGCAGATAGACTGAACTATTGTTGCATGTTCTTGTGATAGTTTTCGGATAGTTACGTTTTCAATCCGACTTAAATGCAGATCCTAATTCTCACTCCGTTACACAAGGATCTGACAACATCACAGGTAATGTTCTTGCGTCGGTTGTCGCCTCTGTACTTCACAATTGCAACGACTGGTTCGCCCGTTGTCAGTATAATGTGACTGGGTGGGGTGTTCTGCTGGGGGCATTAGGTAGTATATACTTCAGTATGGTTGGACTTTTGATCGGCAAACGATCGCAACCATCGCAAGAAGGCTCACCCGAAGGTTCTGCAGCCTCCGAAATACCCACGCCCTGTACACTCATATCAACATTGCATACACGGGGAGGCCATCCTTAAATGACGCTGGTTGTTAATGGGACGTCAATACAATCAACCAACCAATCCTACTGTATTGATATGAAAGATATAGATGGTTGAGTAATTGCATTGAAAAGCTATGTAATCTATATAGAAAATGAATAGGTAACTTCCCCCGATTCCGTAGGTTAAACGCCTCTTCTTATCAAACATTTTCAACCTTATTAAAATACATATCCTTACTCTCACTTCGGAACGTGAACATGGCTCCTTATTTTGGGATGTTGTCATCCTACATATACAAATAGTCATGATGCGATGATTAGGATCTACATTTCAATAATAATGTTTCATCAATTTTCGTCAGCCAACCTGCAAGGGGGAAACCACATATTAATATGAGGCAATGTACAGGTTTAAAACATAATTGCAACATTAGTCTCACAAAACAACACACAAAAATGACAGTTTTTATGATGCATTTATTCAAGAAAAGCACGAAGCAGAAATATATAAGAAATTGTAAACTTTGATAAGTAAAGTAAAAATAATAAGAAAATGAAGTACAATATTTTTTACTTTACTTTTATCTATTACACGATAGTAATTGTGTTTTATCATATCAATATATTATTATTCACATAACACTGATGTTTACATTTTTATTCGTGTTGGACTTCAAAAAGGTTTGATGAACAATATTTTGTACACGAATATCATCTTTTTCAATTAAAGCAGATTTTAAAATACTAAAAGTGTCCAATGAACGTTACTAAAGGCAAAACTAAGACAATTTGCAAACGGAAACGCAATCTTGTAAATTACTTCCAAATATAGAATACTTGGTCGTTAACTTTCCAAATAATCTGAACATTGAGGATTTTAAAAGTAGACAAAAAGTTAATTTCGACAGATATTTCTTCATTAACATGTACATAAACGAAGCTAGTTATGCTCTGTGATCTGGAATGCAGCAAGCAGAAGAGAAAAATTGTGGATAGCTAACAAAACTGTTGTAGATTGTGTATTCCCCAGTTTATGGTAATTTAAAGCCCGAGAAGGTTGTAAATCGACCACGCAAATGACAAGCGCTTTTTGCAAACGGTGACGTAACAGCAACATGTACAACGTCTGCAGTTTTCATTTCTATTACTGCAGTGTTGCCAAACGAAGGGTTTCCATTCCCGTCATAACTGAAACTACCCGCGACGTTCTTGTTTTCATGAAAGAGAGTGAGGGTACAATGTGTTGCACCTTTAAATGTGTCGCCGTGGAAATTGAAGAAGTACACTCCGTCAGCTGCAGCCGTAAACACACTAGTGTGTTCGTTGTATGCTCCTCCGACATTCGTGATGGGTTTGGCAAACTTCAAACCGCCACTGGCGACGAAGGCGTTGTCGTCGGACAGGTATGCACTAAATGCATACTGTTTTGCTGCAATGTACAAAATATAACGTAGACATATACCTCACAACTACAATGCTTTTAAGAGGTTCGGTCTTTATTAACACATTTACTAGTAAAAGATGAAGGTGTAAATATCAATGGGGCCAAAAGATCCGTATCAAACATACCAAGCTTGTTTAACCAAAATCGATGTGGTTTTCATCCAATTGTCAGGCGAATGCTTTATGTAATAATCGATTAGACTTGGCTATGAAGATGCTTCAATAATTTCACAGATTATAGTTGTTACCTATTACAAAATTCTGATAAATGTGAACATTTTATTTAAACATGACATTTACAATTTACATGTATTTTCTTCTTTATTGCACAATGAATGGAATATTATCACCACCACCTTATCTTAAATAAGTAATCAGAAACGAGACCTTTGTAGATAAAGCAGTTCAAAGTTAACACCTACCTTTGGCGGTCTGTGTGGTGGCCAAGCGCGATATTTCTTTCCTCATTTTCCTTTCTTCCTTGGCCATTGTCGCTACCATCATGTCAAGTTTTTTTCAGGCGGCATAAAATCTTTTTTGGGTCGATAGTGACTTCCTTCAATGCAGTTGGAGGTCTATTGTCTTCTACCGGTGATGCAGCATCCAGGCCTGTGTATACTAACATCATCACGCCGAGGAATAATGCAAACATTGTCAAGATCGTTTGAAATAACTTGTTCTTCAGGGGTATTTCCTTCAGTAGATCTCATCGCTTGGGCATATTTTCCCATACTTATATAACCCTACACACATCGATTTATATGTATGATTTCATGCTGTTACCCAGGTCAATATTGGATTATTATGAAACCAAACATCCCGCGACGTGTACGCGCATATTTACGGAAGGTAATTGACGCTTTGTGTTGCAATAGCCTGCAATGTTCAAAAGTATATACAAACATCTAAAGAAATGTACCATCTAGTATCTAGTATGATCGATGGTCACGCTCAAATTAAATTCCCTGCAGGAAGTTATTGAGGGAAAAGATCAGCTTAAAACAGGTCCTATCAATTGAATACAGATAACATGCATATAATGATATAACTATGTAATTGATACACGCATATTGCTTTCCTGGAACAAAGAATATTTTTAGATATGTCCCATCACTCCTATCGATATTTGCTCTCTAAATACACATTGATGTATCAAAATCTGTTTATGGTGGAAACTAAATACATGTAGAATGACGTGCGTTCTTGTTGTTACTTATATATACAGTGTCAATAAAGCTATACAAAAACAGGTGTTGATTAAAAAAATCTTGAAAATATCTTTTTTATTTGCAATTTTCCGTGTGACATCGTCATTTTGACGGATTTTATTTCTGCACCGACATGTTCTGTATGGTGACTTACCTGTAAATATTCATTTAAGGTGTAGTTTCATGAAACAACCCTGCAAATAATCTAGGTGTTATTTGCCAAGATTCAGTAAAATCAGCATTATTCACAACCAGATTACCATTCACCCGATTGTCAGCTTTTATAGGAACTCTGTGAAGACGGGCCAGCCAGGACTAGTAAGGGATTCTTCGATAATGATAGCGGAGGACCTAACTGAGTACTACTACACGGTGAATCATTATAACCTTGTAGACAAATAAAAAGTAAATCAATCTGTATCATCCCCCCTTCCGAGAAGCTTGTAGTTTTCCCTGATGGTTGTGCTGCACAATACAAGTACAACATGCAGACTTAGGCTTACAGGATAAACCAACTTCAAGAAACTTCCTTACACGGAGCACGGTAAATTGGTCTAACTTCCAGGTTTTGAATTGATCGTCTTTATTAGTAAAAGATGAACTGTTTCAACAACAGAATAAATGTCCTACTGCAAAGCGTCCTTAAAACAATCAAATCAAGGCTATATAATTAAAATCATATCTTGATCTCCGCGCCGTACCGTCAGCTTCTCTGTGCTGCGTCAAGGTAGGGATCCGAAGGTTCGTTTTGTTTAGTTTGCGTGTATTAGGGAGGCTGTTGTATGTTCGTAATGTTTCTAAACAAGTTTTATGTAGATTTGTTTTCAAGGAAAGAGGGAAAGGGACGTTCTGATCATTCCTGTGTTGCAAGATGACGTAACACACACATATGCTGCACCTTTTAAATTAAGTAATAGATACAGAATGCCGCGAAATGAAGAAAAAAAACAAGTTGTATAATATAGAAGGTATGATACTCAATATGAACAGAACAAAGAGGAACTTCTAAAGGGAAGGGTCAGTTTTTGAAAACTTTGTTTTGAGAGACTTGGTTAATTCTCGATGAATCTTGAATATATTATGAAAAAAGTGACACTTCATGCATAGCCCATCTATGACGTTTATGTCAGAGGAAGTAAAATCCCTTTAAATCACCTTTAAAGGCAAATTTGAAAAATGGTCGAGCAATGCAAGACTGGTACTGGTTGCGAGTTTGATAAACGGCTTGTACTTGAATTATTAACATATGGGCAAATAAGATTGATTAATGTAAAATTGAAATGACTTTTTACTTGTACATTTATTTAAACTCTAGTATAATCTGATCAAAATGCAGACCCGTTCCATAACGAGGGAAACGGAGAAACGGTGGACCTGCATTTCAATTTTGAGGATTGATGCTTACTTGGATGTGACAAGATTTACACGGCGGGTGTCGTCGATGACGCAGAACGCTTACTCTTCCGGAACACCTGGTCTTATTTTCTTGTGCTTTTTACGAGTCTCCATGTAAATATTTCCTTTGTTCCTATTTGCCCATAGTTTAATCGGTTTTGAGTTCGGACTATGGTTTTTTTCGACGCTTCGGTATTTTCTTATTTATTTTCATGGTCGACAATATTTTTTGGTGAGTTCGGAGGAAAGATTTTCCAGCAAACTGTTGGCATTCCCATGGGCACAAACTTTGCCCCACTCTTAGCGGACTTGTTTTTGTTTTCATAAGAGGCTGAATTTGTGGAAGAGCTAATCAGGACAGGTAACAAAAAAGACCTCGCCAGATCCTTTAATTTCACTTCCAGATAAATAGCACAATAAGTTTGCTGACCACGTCGATCGTATATACTCTTCTGAACTTGAAATAAAGTACATAACAGACTCTTCTACCTCAGCTACTTACTTCGACCAACGTGGACAGCTTAATACTGAGCTATACGATCAACGTGATGATTTAAAATTTCCGATAGTTAATTTTCCATTTCTTGGTAGTAACATCCCTGTTTCTCCAACCTATGGTCTTTACATGTCGCAGGTGATTCGATATTCTTGGGCTTGCTCTGAATATCATGATCAATGTCCACTGCTGACATACAAACTACCAACACAAGGATTCGAGAGATGCAGGTTGATCAAAATTATGGTTTATGGTCACCATCTTTGAGAAATGTTCTGTATCTGTAAGTGATATGAACATTTTTTAGTATGCTCATTAATGTGTTGACTTGTTGTGATTGACTATACTTGGTTCTCATTTTAAGACGATTTTAATCAGATTGATACAAATTACACATTCTTTGACAAATTAATTAGATGATTACAATTAAACCAGAATAGAATCCGATATAAACGTTTTTGATCCTCTTTTGTTACTCGTAGTGCGTAAAATAATTGAGACAAAAAGTTCATCATGAACATCCGATTTATTATTTCTTCTAGTTTTGAAATTTCATTCTATCAAAATTAGGGGAAAATGTAAATGAGCAAGGTTTATAGTGGATAGAATTGTAGATATGAAAGACGATTGTTTAAGTACCAATGTAATACTAGTATCCCTTTTAAACATCACTCATTTCACAATAAGTAACAAGAAATGAAATCATACAGTAATGTGTCTTTAAATACGAATCAAGTTTACCCACCTGTACTGAACGCTAGGAGATTGACTTGTGAACGGCTAAGATGGAAGTCTCGCACTGATTTCCACTACAAACACATTTACATTTAATCATTTCGTCCAGCTTGAAACTGGCGGGTTATAAAATATACATATTGCAACATGCAATCCGCCACATCTGTTTATTACAATACATGTACGTTCGCAAAAATGAAATTGACATACCTGTCTCTGAATATGTTGACATTGGTCAAGCTAAGAGATGAGATCTAAGTAAAAGTAGCATTTAGGGTCGTTTAACTATGCAACCAGTATACCATCCCGCCCAGTCAAATTAAACCGACAGTGGATCACCTAGTTGCTGAAAAAAATGTCAGTGTGGTTGGACATGCATGTTCGTCTAGCCCTGTAAACTATAAGAAGCAAGAATTTAAGGTTATGCTTCCTTATTTTCCGTTGTACATTGTTCCAACTTGTTAGCTTTATACTTTGTAAACAATACGTAATTTCGACCTGTAACCAGCTAGGGTCATATAAGGTCGTCCTGCAGGTCGGGCGAAAGAACTGTACCTGCTGTCCCAATTGAACAACTGGTTCGACCGTTGTCAGTATAATGTGACCGGGTGGGGTGTTCTACTGGGGGCCTTCGGCAGTATGCTTCAGTGTGGTAGCACTTAAAAATCGACAAAAGACCCGGAATATCGGAGGAAGGCTTACACGAACATACCGCAGCCTCCCAAATGTACACGATCTCAACATACACACCCACATCGCATACACCGGGAGGCCGTCCTTAAATGACCCTTGCTGTTAATAGTACCCTGGCTGTTAATAGGACGTAAACACAATCAACCAACCAAAATTCATATATGAACAGCCTCTCTGTGTATGCGATGCAAATATGTCAAGCCCTGTAAACTGTAATAAGTGCAGGGGGAACTGGGCTGGGTCGACTATCGGCGACCAGATTGCTCAGTTGGTAGAGTGTTCGGTAGGTCCGGGTTGGAACCCGGTCTGGACGATAAATTTTCTCTTTCTCCTGTTACAAAATTGGCGAGCTTGTCAATTCTTGTTTAAAACACGTAATGTGATTATTGCACGGTCTGTAAACAGCTAGGGTTATATAAGGACGGCCTCAGTGTATGCGATGCAAAAATGTGTGATGCATGATTGCGTATTTGAGAGGCCGTGGAATGTTTATGTATGAACTTTTAAAAATCACTGGACTAGTAATCATGATAATAATAATAATTATACATGTGTTGTTGCTTGGTTGATTTTACGTCCTGTGAACAGCCAGGGTCATTAAAGGACGGCCTCCCGGTGTATGCAATGTGGGTGTGTGTGTTGAGAGCGTGTGTATTTTGGAGTCTGCGATATGTTCGTGTAAGCTTTCTTGCGATAGTCCAGATCTTTTGTTGATTTAAAGTACTACAACACAGAAGAATACTGCATTAGACCCTCAGCTGAACACCCCACCAAGATTCTAAAAAGGATCGCTGCCGGCAAACACGCAGACTTGACAAAAATCAACAAATGGGAACGTTTTTCTGGAAGGGGTTATTGACGGAAGGTACGGCGGGCAGCCGAAAGAATCCCGAAGACGCCGATCACCATTTCATTTCCACAATCATGGCTTCACGAAATGCTGAGACAGGAGAAATCGAAATTGCTAAATTAGTTGCACCAAAAATATACACCACACAATCCAGTGACTGAACTGGACAGATTGTGAGCAAGTCGACAGTAGTCCATGCTAGTCACACTCCATTAGCAAAAATCCGATTGAAGGGCTCCACAAACAGCAAGCACATTGAAGAAGCTTGAGGAGAGGACAAGAGCTTGAAGATGTTAGCATGGTCACTCTGTTGTCGGTTTAACCACTCGCACATCTTGTCAATGGTGTCCTTTCTTGCTACATACTGGACAGGTGATGAGTATTTAGCGTGATGTGAAGAAGCCATATCTATACATCCTGGGAAGATTAACTATTACAGATTTTGATCAAATAATGTACAAATAAGGTCCTTATGAAAGATATCGCTTAACGTTGTTAACAGATGATGGTGTGATTCTATGACCGCCGTATTTTTTCAGGAGATGGACCTGCACGCCAATATGGAAGAAGGCAACAGAGATGGGAAGTACACCTGTTACTGTGGCACTGCCGAAGTATTGAAACATAAGGCAAGTAAGAAAAAGCGTTCCATTTTATTTTTGGTAATTATCTAGTCAGCTGTTTATTACAAATCAACATTATGTTTAACAAAGCAGTTGTTGGGTCATTATATGCAAGACGGATGGACCATGTAAATGAATTCATCTCTGGTACCACTGTATCCAGGTATTTCTGGAAAGACTGAACACATTTATCAGATCATGACGGACTTGCAAGATTTTCAATCCAGTTTGAATAGGTGGAAATGTAGCCTAGATGCAAATTGCCTTGTTCTGCTAGAATGTGTCAATTTGCACCGCTGTAATTTACATTCAGCCTTTTATTTTTAGCGTATTTCATGGGAATGTTTAATTTCTACTGAGTATTGAAACATGAGGCAAATAAGAAAAAGCGTTCCATTTTATTTTTGGTAATTATCTAGTCAGCTGTTTATTACAAATCAACATTATGTTTAACAAAGCAGTTGTTGGGTCATTATATGCAAGACGGATGGACCATGTAAATGAATTCATCCCTGGTACCACTGTATCCAGGTATTTCTGGAAAGATTGAACACATTTATCAGTTCATGACGGACTTGCAAGATTTTCAATCCAGTTTGAATAGGTGGAAATGTAGCCTAGATGCAAATTGCCTTGTTCACCTAGAATGTGTCCATTTGCACCGCTGTAATTTACATTCAGCCTTTTATTTTTAGCGTATTTCATGGGAATGTTTAATTTATACTGAGTATTGAAACATGAGGCAAATAAGAAAAAGCGTTCCATTTTCTTTCTGGTAATTATCTAGTCAGCTGTTTATTACAAATCAACATGATGTTTAACAAAGCAGTTGTTGGGTCATTACATGCAAGACGGATGGACCATGTAAATGAATTCATCCCTGGTACCATTGTAACCAGGTATTTCTGGAAAGATTGAACACATCTATCAGTGAAAGACGGACTTGCAAGATTTTCAATCCAGTTTGAGTAGGTAGAAATGACATTGACTTGTATATATGTTCAGAACGTCTGGCACGTGATAGGCATCTTCTGTTAGGACCAACGCTGTGGAACTGAAGGATTGTAACGTGTGTTCCCTGTTTCTTCGACCAAGTACACGTGGCGTCCCAAATGGTCAGCATGATCAGCTTAGGCAGTGCGTGAATGAATGTTTAGGAATATTTGTTTTATTTTTGTTCCTGTATCCTATTAACAGCCCGGTGTACGCGTTGTTAATGCATGTGTATTCGGGAGGCTGCGATCTATGTTCGTATAAGCATTTTTGCGATAGTCCGGACCTTTACTAAAACTGTCATGTAATTGTATTGGTTCCTCGTGACATAAGAGAATCGTATCTTCATGCCTAGATGATCATACAGGTAAATCTAAATGCACAGGGAAGGACACTGCTGTACATGTCGATGAGGGGAGCATTAAAAGGGTTAATCCCGTAGTTTGAATCATAGTTGCCAATGCGTTTTGCTGTTTATTTAAGAAATGGTTGTCATATTTTTGACATTCATTAATAAGCTTTCACTAATTCACTAATAAATGTCAAAAATATGACAACAAATACTTATATTTTTTGTTTACAGACATAAAGTTGATTTAAAGTGCTACCACACTGAAGTGCATGTAGTATCCTTGGATGTAACCAAACAAAATTTGAAAATGATGTTGTCCTATATGGTCACAGGGGTAAAATAGGTTTAAAACTTAACATGTTCTTCAAAATGGCTGACAGTAAAAGATTTTATGTGATTTTAGGGTTACACTATAAAATAAGTCAGAATGATACCAGGTGAGCGATGCAGGCCCATTGGGTCTCTTGTTTCTTAACATGACAGAATTGGTTGTCACTGTATTTTCAAGATTTTCTTTTTTACTTTTAAACATTTTCTTAAAAACATGATAATCATTTATATTGTTCAGGAACTACAACTATTTTTCAATGTATTACTACACGCTGTTTACATGTGATGAGGCTAATATTATGAGAAATGGATACAACTTTCGCCAATGCTTTCAAGCATACTGAACGTTAATAGTTTCGGATTTATCGACGATGTGTTGTCTATAAACAAGAAGTTTGATGACCGCGTCGATCGTATATATACCCTTCTGAACTTGAAATAAAGGACACAACATACTCCTCTACATCAGCTGCTTAACTCGATCTCTACTTTTAACCTACGACCACCATGGACAGCTTACTACCGAGCTACACGATAAACGTGATGATTTCAAAATTCATATCGTGAACTTTCCACTTCTTGATGGTAACATCCCTGCTTTTCCAAACTGTCGCAGTTGATTTGATATTCTACGACTCAAAATATCTAATCTGATTAAAATCATATCTTGATCTGCGTGCAGTTCACTTCGCTCGGCGGCGTTTACCTCTGAGGAAATCCCTTAGGGGATCACGTCCCGATGACCTATTGCATTAACCAATCAAATTACTACTGTCAGCAATCTTATTAAAATACAGATCCTTGGTCACCCTCCGTTTTACAGTGATCTGACAACATCCCATAAGAGGTCACATTCCGATGACTTTTTGGTGATTGGCTAATGCAAAAGGTCATCCGGACATGACCACTATGGGATATTGTCAGATCTCGACGCAGCAGAGAGAAGTCTACGGAACGGCGCGGAGATCAAGATATGATTTTAATCAGATTGTACTGACAGAATCTTGAAGGTGAATTTTTGAGGCGACAAAGCTTGCATAATCATTTGTCCGTTTCGTCACCAAAATTGCATTGAGGAAAATGTACGTTTGTATGACACAACATTTTCTCTACGAGAAGTTTACGCATCCACGACACTTTTCCCTCATATCACATTCAAAGGAAATGCAGTGGTCCCGGCAGCATATCTACTACTCGAGAGAGAAAATTTAAAAAAAACCCACTATACTGTCTTCTGTTTAAATTCTTAACGTTTTCCCATGACTGGTTTATATGCCAGTCAATACGGTGTCGCTTGCCTTTAGACTTCCATGTTTGATGTAAGCCTTTACTAATGCCTGGGAAACAAAATGTATTCATCCGTTCCCAACATTGCACCCACTTATTTGAAAACAATTGCAAGCATACGCATGAAGTTGCATTATACGTGTTTTGCGATGGCGCGCTTTAAGGTCACTCGGTCCCTTTGTCAATATCCATGGGAATTTCATGAAATTTCACTCAAATGTTTACTAGTGTATGAAGAACAAGTTTTTGTGTTGTAATTAGCCGAAAAACTGCAGAAATCGTTTTTGGTCGAGGAAAAACACAAGAAAGAACGAAATAAACAACTTACATATTTCTTTTTGATGTATTGCAATGCGTACGTTATATATACATATAAAACAGAAAAGAAAGCAAACATTTAACATTAATATAACTTTTATTCAACAAAACAAACACATACATGCATGCTTTTCACCAATATTTCTAAATTTTCGAAAATTGTGTGGATGAAAATTTATTTTTTTTAAATGGTGTTTTGAATAAACATTTCTTATTTAAGAATGCATAAAAAATTGAACCAAAAAATCTTATTTCACTTAGAATTGGGGAAAATAATCAGACAACAGGGCTTAATTTTATGAAGTATAGATTTTCCCGTATCACATAAATATCTAAATATAGATTGATAGAACCACGTGTATTGAAATAAACCCTAATTTAAAAACCCCGATACTTTACAAAAAGAAATGTATATAAAACAGATTTTCAAGTCCATACCGATTGAAAGTCAAAACGACAGACCAACATCAACAGCTGTCACAACACTTCAATTTCACAACACGTCTATCCGACACTTACTGTGGCACTTTCGGTTCGTCGCATTCGCCTCCGTTGGGTACTGTATAACATTCTCTTTTGAATGAGGCAAAGGTGCAGTGTAAGTGTGGACGAGCAACACTTGAATCACTGTTCACTCATTAAATCACAATATAAAAAATGTACTTGTTTCGTCAGAAACTGTCCGCCTCGCTGGATCTTGTTGCTGCTCAATGTTTACATTGGATTATTCAATCCGGTAAAATCATTCTAGTCTCTCTAAAGAGTATCCATTTAATGCATTGAAAGTAGCGAGATATTAGGTTTATCGATGGTTTCAGCCTGATATGTATGGATAAACTCGCCTGGCGTCAGATCGCACAAAAAAATAGTTAAAACTAGCATTTACGGCGTTTATTGAAAGTGATATCATTAGAACATGTTGTATTTGATATCAAATTAATATAAAACAATGTGTTTGTTGAATGATGCAGTTGTAAAGAATTAAGCGGACATATAGGTCGCACGGGTGTCTACGTTAACATAAGATCAGGTTGATACAGTCGATAAATTCTCAACCAACTTAACCTTCTATCTTTTACATAGCTTTTATAAGACACATGTACATTTGCCGGATTGAAAACTGCATGATCATCGGCATATGCACGGTGAATTTCTTACCCACGATAAGTATCACATTTTATATCCGTCAAAGCGGCCATGTTTTTGCCAAGAACGATAATCAACGGACCGAGAGACCTTAACAACGAATTCCATCCAACATGCATCGGTATAACCGACGAGGAGGCGCAGCAAAAAGATAACATCTTCTGCAGTGATTAATTTACAACTTATTCATGGGTCCTTTTAATAGACATATTGCTAAAAACATTGGGTCCCACAAGGTTGAATTTAAGTATTAATAGTATAATTTTATGAGTACATGAGTCGGGACTCGCACGTATATTCATCACTTCTTCTGTCCTGACCGAAAACCTGTTAGCAAAAAGTATTAGATTGTTATAATTAATACTGTTAACGATGACGTAACACACATATGCTGCACCTTTTAAAGGGCCTGTTTCCAGTAATGTTAATTCACCATAGGGGCCTGCCCCCGTATAATTTCTTATCTAGCTCAACTACAGTTTTTATCTTTTCTGAAGAATAATTTTACACCTTTCCGACACCCAGATTTCATAATTTCAGTGAAAATGTATTTTTATAAAGTTGTCATTTTGAGCTTTAAAGACATAAGGTCGTAAATAAAAGGTTATCTGGAAATTGTAATTAGCAACATAGTAGAAATTTTTTTTGATAAATATTTTCATATTTTCAAAACATCGTGTTTATTCATAAAACATAAAAAAAAAAAATCTCGGATGAAAATGCACTTGCAGAGACACAATTAGGAAAAAAAATGCCATAAAATTGCAATTGCAACTTGTTTCATATGTGTACAGCTAATTCCATGTGGTGGAATGTTCTCATATCGCCGCCTGAATGTGGCTGTAAATGGAAAGAAAAGGGGAAATGAGTAACAACCTTGTCTAAAACCCTATTATATAGCTTATTATATACAAAATTTTATATTGAATATCAGAGCGAATATTTTCATGACAGTTTTATGATATCTAACGACTAAATAAACAGTATCGATATAAAGATTTACACTGAGGACACCCTGATACATGAATACTTTTCTATCTCAAGTTGTCCTCTTCTGAATTTTCTGATCGTATGACCTTTAACATTTATCCGTATCTTCTTGTCTTTGTCTATACGTTTACGGAATCATGGACTCGACGCTAGCTATTCTTGTCTCACTTTCCTTGTTTTATTGTCCCATCTCCAAAGCGTTGTGGCTCTGTCAGGGTTGGGACCCTGACTTGTTTCACTTTCTTTGTGCCTGCCGACTACGCCACATCGATTAGATAGATTATCCATATGAAATACTTTATTTTGTTCTAAGTAATCAATCAAATCGTTATTATCACACACTTTCGCATAATTGTTCCACACTACTAAGTATTAGCTGTTTACAGCAATCATCGGTGGCTTGCTATTTTGTTACTTTATCGACGCTTCATAAACCGATCGTTATTGTTTCAAGATGGAGGGTAGATGTGTTGGAGAAGGCTGTACTTCAAGAAACGTAGTGGCAATAAGAACAGAAGTGCACGCAATGTAAATAGTCCACAATATAATTGGCTCCTAGATACTCTGGTGCAACAAGGATTGATGTCAGCAAAGAAACAAGCACTCATTTGCCAGAAGTGCTACATGAAGTATCTTCGGAACGAAAATCAGCCTGAACCTGAAACCGAGGAGAACCAGGAAATAGAGGAAGAAGACGACTCCCCGTCCCATATCCTGCCGTTGCTGACCCTTCATGATCTTTTGAATGGATCATCTTCACACAAAAAATGCTGTCTGTCTTGTTACCTTTGCAATAAATGGAACAAAATCAAAGACATCACCTGATCTATTCACACAGTCTGTGATGTCCCACCTCATCCCACGTCTGCTCCATTCACCTTATTGGTAACGACTTAGATCCGTCTACAGAGGTAGTCCTTGATGGTAGAGGTTCCTTGGAATCTCAGTTACCATCAAAATTGTCCAAAATCTTTAATGGCATCCTAGAAGTGCCGCAAGTCCTTTCACAGAACCAGTCTGCGTTTGCAATAAGCTTTTCCTCTCTTGATGACTCGGCATGCATGGCCTGGACAGGTTGGTCCAAAGATCAGTTCCTCGAAATCCACTCGCACTGTTCCCCATATCTTTCATCTGGTATATATACCAAGACTACACACGATGCTCTACTACTGTTCTGGGTAAAACTGAAAACCGACATTTCCTGGAGTCAGTGTTCTTCTCCTTTTGGAATTTCCAAGTCAAGTGTGTCCAAAACTTTCCACTCCATAGTACAGGCATTAGACACATCGATAGACCCACAATTTCTAGGTCCGGATCACTTGACAAGAGAACAGTTGCTCGGGCACAATACTGTCTTTTCAGAAGACACATCGATAGACCCACAATTTCTAGGTTCGGATCACGTGACAAGAGAACAGTTGCTCGGGCACAATACTGTCTTTTCAGAAGCAGTTTTTGGAGATAAAGCCACTGCCATATAAGATGGCACCTATATGTATATCAAGAAAAGCTCCAACCACAAGCTCCAGAGAATGTCCTACTGTAGCCAGAAGAAGAGAAACTATCTCAAATTCATGAGCATCGCCTTACCAGATTGCTACATTCTGGACACAGTAGGACCATTCACTGGCAGCGAAAATGATGCTACAATTACAAAAGATGTCATGGACAAGCTAGTTACTTGGCTACAACCAGATGACAATGTTGTCGTTGACCGAGGTTTTAGAGATGTCCTACCAGTTCTCGAAGCCTCTGGCCTCAATGCTAGCATGCCGTCATACCTGAAACACGGTCAAAGTCAACATTTTGACGTCCAATCAAATCTTGACAGAACTATCACCAAATCGAGGTGGATTGTGGAATCCTGTCATGGTCGTCTGAAACACTGGACGTTCTTCCGAACGCAATTGGTGTCTAACAGCTTTATCAATGTCATCGAGGCTTTGCTTCAAACCGTCACAGCCTGTCTGAATGGTTATAGAGGACCGATCTACCAGAGATCTCCAGAGAGAGATGCCAAAGATTGGCTAATGGCTGAACGTATGAAGGACCGTTTGACAACACCGAATGTTTTAGCTCAGAGTCAAGACAGATCCGGATCTATCTAGACGGGCAAGGTCCGAGTTAGTCAAGATGGATGCATCTTCCGTACTGTTTCCCCGTCTCGATCTCGATTACTTGAGACCCATTACGTGTGGAACGTATCAGATATCTCTGGCTCCTGGTTACATCGCCGAACATTTAAGTGATGACGGAGATTATGGGGTGTGGCTTTACCAGCACTCCCAAGACCTTCTCCGATGTCAAATACATTCGCGATACAAAAGCCAAACGAAATATAACGTTTGGGTACGGTTCACCGTTTCACCCGATGATGACTACTACTGCCAGTGCCCAGTTGGAGAGAGAACGATGGGAATGTGTGCGCACATCTCCAGTATCTTGTACTACAATTGTACCTTGGGTATTCGGGGCGCTGGAAAACCCTCGACCATTACAACCACAGGTAAAGAAATTCCGACAAAACTTGTCGAAAGTATGTGAGGGGCTCGATATGAAAGATCCCCGTTACCATGTGACTAACCAAACTTATAAATATAGGTATTATACAATCGCCCGTAGCTATGAACTCTCTCGTAAATGCAAAAACCAACCAAAATCATAAGGAACACGTTTTGTGTGTTGTTCTGTCTATTTGTCAGCCAATGTCTTCAAACACGGGGACTTGTGAAGTAGTCATCTTGGATTTCTTTCATGAAAAATCAACCATAGGCTAATTCAACCCAAGATTTGAAAATGTTCCACCACTTACATTTTGATGATTTTTCCTCTCATCAATAGCATATTACGTACTGTTTGATAGGATAAAAATTGGTTTGCATCCAAGGCCCATAAAAGGGTGTATTCTCTAAAAAACAGTTTTTGTGTCTAAAATGTTATCATCGAAAATGGCATTTTTGACATTGTTTCTTCCATAAAACAGCCAAATGGCGCGATGGAAACATGATTTTTTGTCACAATCATGCCATGAATGTATTCTTTACAGTGACTATCATTTGATTAGATTTTCATCAATATCTTACATAACATGCACATTTTATCAACACTTAGACAGCTACTGAAAGGTACAACTTTGAGGAGCCATAAAAAACAAACCAAGTGACCTAAATCTTTATACTTTATAGATTTGTGACCACAACGGCATGGGCAATACACCACCAACAGGAAATTTGAATCAGAGAAGGGGCCATTTTGGAAACAGGCCCTTTAGTAATAGATACAGTATGCCGGGAAAAATTTTTAATAAACTGCATCATACAGCTGTTTCGACCTCCTAGGACTCTTCAGTGATACTAGGGGCCGAAAGGTTAAGAAACTCCTTAACTAGTGTAGAAGCAGAAAAGTCAGGTGCGTTAAACCCCTTTAATTTATGAATTTAGAAGTAAAATTAAACTAGTTCTGTGTAATTTCGAATCGTGTACTACGAAAATATATATATTATGTACCGTACTCAAAAGAGATTAACTGTGGCTATGGAAGCTTCAGCAAACCTCGGGGACTAAAAATCCACCAGCAGAGTCTGCAACCCACTATCTTTAAAGATTACGTAACACACACACATGTGCTCCACCTTTTAAATTTAGTAATATACTGTATAAAGTACAGTATGCCGAAAAACAATAATTAAACTGCACCAGACAGCTGTTTCGTCCTCCTAGAACTCTTCAGTGATTCTAGGGGCCAAACGTTGGAAAAGCGATTTCATTCATAGCCTTAGTATTGGTTCGTATCAGAGCCATGTATTGTTCCGTAAATAAGTATATTCCTGTTCGGTATGGTATCGTTTCGTATTTAGGCAATCCCAGCTGTGTAGATTAGCAAAAAAGGTAAAACAATACTTCGACAATAAGAGATCAAGCTACTTCGTCAAAATGAGTCGATCCAAGACCGTTGCTTTTCGGTTGCTTTTTCCGGTTCTGACGAAACTGCGAAATGTAAAAGTATTTCTTGAATTGAATGCATTGGTGTGATATTTGCATACACAAGCATGCGAAGAATAGAACTATGTTAAATGAATGGAAGGTAAACAATACAAGGTTGAATCTTACAATTCAGGGTATATTTTTATATAAACAAACCTTGTATTTTCTATTCCTTGCATTGTTAACTAATGACATAATAGAACTCCGGTCTATGTCTCTGGCAGGGAATTAACCAAACCCTTCCTCACAGGAACGAAAGCTCATCCTAAACCCTTCCTCACAGGAACGAAAGCTCATCCTAAGAGATTCTACATTGTACAGTTTAGTCGCCTCTTGTTGGCTTTTGAAAACAAAAACACCACGAGACTATAATGATAAAGTTCAAAAGCGGGATGCAAGTTCCAAATCTAGTCGCCTCTTTCGAAATATGTGTGGTATAATTCACAGGGACCTGAGAAATTGTTACAGCTAGTTTTGGACCTAAAATAGGATGTTAAGAGTAAATTTACACATTTGGTGGGTTAAGATCAATTGTTGATAAAAATGCCCCCTCAATGGTCACAAAAGTCATAACATTTCCGTGTCTCCAAGTTTTCGGTAGCTTGCCGGCCACTCGTTACATAGGCATATTCATTGCGGTTGACGTTGTTATGTATCAGTATAATTGGAGTCCGGAATTGTACAGCTCTAAAATTAGTATCGCCCAACAATTGTAACTCTTCAGGTTGTGAGGTAATAAAACGTTCTCCTTCTAACAAGTAATGGCGCTGAGTTGTTTTGTCATGCCTCTCCGTACAAACCTAACATATTGGCGACGAGGATAAACACCAGGATCAACATGGCAGGTAAAATTGGTCGCATCGATCCGTTCAACGAAACTGTAGAAACGTGGGATGCATACAGTGAGAGGCTAGAGCAATACTTCATATGCAATGAAGTGAAAGACGATAAAAAAATTCCCGCCCTTTTGAGTCTAGTTGGGGGAAACACGTACTCATTGTTACGTGGTCTCACGGCTCCTAAAAAGCCCTCTGAGGAAACTTTTGATAGACTTATAGCCCTATTAAAGGAACATTATAACCCCAAGCCATTAGTGATAGCTGAAAGATTTAGATTCCATAAAAGAGAACAGCGTGAAGGGGAGACCATTCGGGAATATATTGCGTCAATCCGGAAATTATCAGAGCACTGCGAATTCGGTACCACACTAACCGATGCACTTCGCGACAGGCTTGTATGTGGATTAAAGAATGAGAACATACAACGGAAACTTTTGTCGGAGGCAGATCTCACCTATGACCGGGCAGTAGAGCTGTCGGTAGCCATGGAAACGGCGGCGAAGGACGCTATAGAGCTACGGAATACTTCGTCTACTGTAAACAAAATACAACACAAGGTAAGGAAAACACCTACAAGTAGTCATACACATGACAGGAAACCATGTTACAGATGTACAGGGAACCATGACCAGAAACATTGTAAATTCAAAGATGAAACATGTTACAAATGTGGTAAACATGGTCACATAAAAAAGGCTTGTAGAGGAACCCGACGGGTTCACAGAACACATGCTATAGATACTGAACATGAGGATGAGTTCGAAATGATTGCTCATGTGGAGATGGTGAACAGCACTAATAGTTCTGCTCGAGAATCGATATGGGTAATACCAAACATCAATGGATATGAATTGTAAATGGAATTAGACACTGGTTCCGGGGTATCGGTTGTAACCGAGGATATTTTCAGGAAAACTCTGCATGGAAAGGTTAAGAACTTGTCTAATACAGACATTTGTTTAAAAACATATTCTGGGGAAAGGTTGAATACACTAGGAGTAGCCAAGGTCAAGGTCGATTACAATGGACAGTCTAAGAAATTGGACTTGTATGTAGTTGCTGACGGGGGCCGACCCTTATTTGGTAGAGAATGGCTTCGTCATATCACCCTAGATTGGCCAAGGATTCACAGTATCAACAGCCAGAAGGATTCGAACTCTGACTACAGTCCCGCAGTCCAACAGAAAATAGAGTCAATGATGGATAAACATACGTCCATATTCCAAGATGATTGGGGAACGCTGAAGGACATTAAGGCAAGACTTAATGTCAAGCCGGGGTCTCATCCAAAATTTTGTAAGGCCAGACCGGTGCCATATGCTATCAAACCAAAGGTGGAGGAAGAGCTTGATAGGTTAGTAGAGGTTGGAGTTTTGACTAAGGTCAACTACAGTGAATGGGGCACACCCATAGTTCCTGTTATAAAAAAAGATGGCTCCGTGCGGTTATGTGGAGACTTTAAGGTAACACTAAACCCTGTTTTGGAAGTGAATCAGTATCCTCTTCCTCGTACCGCTGATATTTTCGCATCTTTGGCAGGAGGTCAGAAATTTTCGAAGTTGGACCTGCAACATGCCTACCTACAAATGGAGGTGGAGGAAAGCTCCAGGGATTTACTGACCATAAATACAGAGAAGGGTTTATACCGATTCAATCGACTGGTGTATGGTGTAGCGTCAGCTCCAGCGATGTGGCAACGGGCCATGGACACAGTTCTACAAGGTTTAAAAGGAGTTCAGTGCATAATAGATGATATGTTGATTACAGGAAGCACAGATGAAGAACATTTGCAAAATTTGGAGGCAGTTTTGGAACGTTTGGACAGGTACGGTTTACGGTTGCGAAAGGACAAATGTGAGTTTTTCAAAACAAAGGTGTCTTTTTGCGGACATGACATTGATGAGGACGGGTTACACAAAACACAGAGAAAAATTGAAGCCGTACTACAGGCACCAGCGCCTACAGACACAACGCAGTTAAGGGCATTCCTTGGACTCATAAATTATTATGCAAGGTTTCTGCCGAATCTATCCACAGTTCTCCACCCCTTACACAGACTTTTGGAGAAAAACCGGAAGTGGGAGTGGAATGGTGATTGTGCCAGAGCATTTGCAGAGGTCAAGAAACTAGTTACATCAAATGAGGTGCTCACTCATTACGACCCTGCAAAACCTGTGAGATTGGCGTGCGACGCGTCACCAGTAGGTCTGGGAGCAGTGTTATCTCATGTAATGGATAATGGTACCGAACGTCCCATAGCTTATGCCTCGAGAACCTTAAATGCAGCCGAGAAGAATTACTCTCAAATTGATAAGGAGGCACTTGCATTAGTATGGGGAGTCAAACATTTTCATAACTATGTGTTTGGACGAGAGTTCACCCTAATTACAGACCACAAGCCACTGATCTCGATTTTCAATCCTGAGAAGGGAATACCCTCAACCACTGCTGCGAGGATGCAAAGGTACATGTATGCTTTGTTTCTGTCTGGACTGACATACAAAATCGAGTATAAATCAACCACAGCACATGGAAATGCGGATAGCTTGTCACGGTTACCTTTACAAGTCAATACTATTGACAGTGATGAGGACGAAATGGTGAACGCAGTAAACGTGGGTCAGTTGGAGAAGCTGCCAGTAACACAGTCCCAGATACGAAGGGAGACAACTCATGATCCTGTGATGGCAACAGTATTACAGTTTGTAATGAATGGTTGGAATGAGGAAGTCACTAACCCAGAACTGAAACCATATTTTGTGAGGAACACAGAAATTACTGAACATCAAGGATGTCTATTGTGGGGAACTAGAGTAATTGTACCTCCCAAACTTCAAGCTGAAGTTCTTGCGGAAATACACCAAGGTCACATCGGAATCGTGAAAATGAAGGCAGTGGCCCGAAGTTATGTTTGGTGGCCCAATATAGACTTGGACATTGAACAATTGTGCAAGGCTTGCACAGGGTGCCAGAGTGTTAAAGTGGCACCACCATCAGCTCCACTTCATCCATGGGAGTGGCCCTCAAGGCCATGGTACAGGATACATATGGATTTTGCTGGTCCTTTTCTGGACAGTATGTTTTTCATTGTTGTGGATGCTTACTCTAAGTGGCCAGAAGTAGTCCCCATGAGGACAACAACGTCAGAGAAGACCATAGATGTACTGCGAACAATATTCGCAAGGAACGGCATACCCACTGAAATTGTCAGTGACAACGGACCTCAGTTTGTGTCCGAGAGTTTTAAAAACTTTGTTAAGGCTAATGGTATAAAACACATCACATCCGCCCCATACCATCCGAGTACAAATGGACTCGCGGAAAGATTTGTTCAAACCTTTAAGGCAGCAATGAAGGCTAGTAGGAGAGACAATGGTACATTGACGAAGAAATTGGCTAATTTCTTGTTAGCTTACCGGAACTCAGCACATGCGACAACAAATGAATCACCCGCAAAGTTGTTCTTAGGACGGAGGTTACCATCCAGGTTAGATTCTCTTCTCCCAAATGTTAGAGGACGAGTGGAAGGTCAGCAAAGTAACATGACATTCAAGCGAAATTCAAGGTTAAGAACCTTTGAGCCAGGTCAGAGTGTTACTACCTGTGATTATCGTCGGGGAAGGGAGGATAAATGGGTTTCCGGTAAAATCCTTGAACAGACAGGTCCGGTTTCTTACCGTGTGGAGGTTGATCCGGGAACATTCTGGAGACGACATACTGATCAATTGAGGGATGCTTGTGCTCAAATTCCATTGAAGGTAACCTTACCTGAACCTATAATACCCTCAGGTACACGGAAATCAGCAGAAGTGGTTCCTCCAGCAGCCACATGTGGTGACTCAGATCGATCAACACCATTGCGTGATGTCTCTACTCCCAAACCATCACCTTCGACATCATTGATAAGGTCTCCAACTACAGACTCCAACTCTGGTCCAAGATATCCTAGTCGGTCTAACAGAATGTGTCCACCAGCCAAGTACAAAGACTTTGTAAATACTAAGTAGTTTGTGGCAACACTGTGTAGAGGGCATAATAATCCCTGTGTGCCACAGAACCACATAGGTTCATTTTGTTGATAGTTAATTACTTCTTTTTGTTGCAAGTTCATTCAAAATGTTTAATAATAGTTATAAGATTTCTGGTAACGTAAATTGTGAAGAAGGAACTCAAAGACAGTGCTAATATGTTTCATATAAACTTTATTGACAAGTAACCGGTTCGAAATTTAATTAACAATTATAGTGATCAATTTACATTATTAATTCTAGTCATAATGGTACAGTCTAGTCAGTATAGATCTAAAAAGCTTGAAGGGAGGATATGTTATGTATCAGTATAATTGGAGTCCGGAATTGTACAGCTCTAAAATTAGTATCGCCCAACAATTGTAACTCTTCAGGTTGTGAGGTAATAAAACGTTCTCCTTCTAACAAGTAATGGCGCTGAGTTGTTTTGTCATGCCTCTCCGTACAAACCTAACAGACGTCACCCCGCTTGCTGGTCTTTTCCTATCATTGGATGCCTAAATTAAAAGGAGACCGCCATCCAATGACAGCGTAAGGCCTCCGCGTGCAGTGACGTCAACATCAATGAATATGTAAAAAAGTGGCCGGCAAGCTGCCGAAAACTTTGCGTTTTTAGCTCACCTGGTCCAAAGGACCAAGGTTAGCTTATGCCATACCCCGGCGTCCGTTGTCCGTCGTCCGTCCGTCCGTCCGTCCGTCAACAATTGACTTCTTCATAACCACTGATCAGAATTTAACTAAATTTGGTAGGAAGCATCCCTGTGTGGCTGGGATTCAAATTTATACAAATAATGCGGCTGACCCCCAGGGACCTGAGGGGCGGGGCCAAAAGGGATCCATTTGGCAATATTGATATAAATGACTTCTTCTCTGGAACTAAGCAATGTATGGCATTTATATTTCAGTGGTAGCCTCCCTAGGTGGCTGGGATTCAAATTTATACAAATGATGGGGCTGACCCCCCAGGGGCCTGAGGGGCGGGGCCAAAAGTGTCTATTTGGCAATATTGATATTAACGACTTCTTCTCTGGAACTAAGCAATGTATGGCATTTATATATCAGTGGTAGCATCCCTAGGTGGCTGGGATTCAAATTTATACAAATGATGGGGCTGACCCCCCAGGGGCCTGAGGAGCGGGGCCAAAAGTGTCTATTTGGCAATATTGATATTAACGACTTCTTCTCTGGAACTAAGCAATGTATGGCATTTATATTTCAGTGGTAGCATCCCTAGGTGGCTGGGATTCAAATTTATACAAATGTTTGGGCTGACCCCCCAGGGACCTGAGGGGCGGGGCCAAAAGTGTCTATTTGGCAATATTGATATTAACGACTTCTTCTCTGGAACTAAGCAATGTATGGCATTTATATTTCAGTGGTAGCATCCCTAGGTGGCTGGGGTTCAAATTTATACAAATGTTTGGGCTGACCTCCCAGGGGCCTGAGGGGCGGGGCCAAAAGTGTCTGTTCGACAATATTGATATTAACGACTTCTTCTCTGGAGCTAAGCAATGTATGGCATTTATATATCAGTGGTAGCATCCCTAGGTGGCTGGGATTCAAATTTATACAAATGATGGGGCTGACCCCCCAGGGCCTGAGGGGCGGGGCCAAAAGTGTTTATTTGGCAATATTGATATTAACGACTTCTTCTCTGGAACTAAGCAATGTATGACATTTATATATCAGTGGTAGCATCCCTAGGTGGCTGGGGTTCAAATTTATACAAATGTTTGGGCTGACCCCCCAGGGGCCTGAGGGGCGGGGCCAAAAGTGTCTGTTTGACAATATTGATATTAACGACTTCTTCTCTGGAACTAAGCAATGTATGGCATTTATATATCAGTGGTAGCATCCCTAGGTGGCTGGGATTCAAATTTATACAAATGATGGGGCTGACCCCCCAGGACCTGAGGTGCGGGGCCAAAAGTGTCTATTTGGCAATATTGATATTAACGACTTCTTCTCTGGAACTAAGCAATGTATGGCATTTATATTTCAGTGGTAGCATCCCTAGGTGGCTGGGATTCAAATTTATACAAATGTTTGGGCTGACCCCCCAGGGGCCTGAGGGGCGGGGCCAAAAGTGTCTGTTTGACAATATTGATATTAACGACTTCTTCTCTGGAACTAAGCAATGTATGGCATTTATATATCAATGGTAGCATCCCTAGGTGGCTGGGATTCAAATTTATACAAATGATGGGGCTGACACCCAGGGGCCTGAGGGGCGGGGCCAAAAGTGTCTATTTGGCAATATTGATATTAACGACTTCTTCTCTGGAACTAAGCAATGTATGGCATTTATATTTCAGTGGTAGCATCCCTAGGTGGCTGGGATTCAAATTTATACAAATGTTGGGGCTGACCCCCCAGGGGCCTGAGGGGCGGGGCCAAAAGTGTCTATTGGGCTATATTGATGCTGCACTGAACGCATTTCATGGATTAATGCCCTATTTGCCAAAAAACCTAACATTTTTAGAATTACAACAAAAGCAATGTACATGTACCCATCAAAAATGCTTATGATATATTGACATAACAAGAAGGGCCACACATACACTTATGAGTCATTCTTGTGTCATATCACATGAAACCAAGTGAGCGATACAGGCCCTCTGGGCCTCTTGTTTTGGAAGAAATGGAGATTATTACTGAGGAAGGAGGATACATTTGATTTGCACTTAGGAGGTTTACTGAATAAAATCAAAATTATCCATCTTTCCAACGGTAGCAAGCGTTTTTTCGTGCCTCAACTAGAAATGTGATTTTTGATGCAAGAAAGGTAGGTGGGGTCGATTTTTCGATCTGGAAAGCTGGAAAACATCCTATTTTAGGTCCAAAACTAGCTTTTACAAAGTCTCGGGTCCCTGTGGTATCATTAGACAGCGTTAGACTCAATGGTCAAAACGTTCGCCTTCCAAGCAGGAGTTGCGGGTTCAATTGCTGGCCCGGTCACAAATATGGCGTCATGAGCAAACATATTGTTTCCGCCCCATCTGGTGATGACTGTCCTTGCCCTATGCATGGATTATTGCTATTTCGTATGACGTTGTGTTAGCTACCGTAAGTCGAAACGGGTATGATCTCGAAGAGATAAAAAGGACATCAAAATTAAGATGGGGAGGAGTGTGGGGTACAGTTGTTACTGCAGTAGCTGATGACTGGATAAAATCGCTGTACAAAATTGTCACTGCGTTTTTCTTTACAGACAATATATATTTTCGGAACCTGCATCTAATTATTTTTCTCTTGATACCAAAATATCTTCATAAAAAAATGGAAAAAAATAAGGGAATACCGAAGCGTTAATATAATCATAATCCAAACTCAAAATCGATTAAACCAGGGGCAAAATATGAACAAAGGAAAGATTCACATGGATACCCTTGCAAAAGTACAAGAGATAAAGACTAGGTGTTCCGCAAGAGTAAGCGTCTTCTGCTTCATCGACGACACCCGCCATGTAAATCTTTGTCACATCCAAGTAAACATCAAGTTCTCAAAATGAGATCCGAGTATCACTGTCAATCACAACAAGTAAACACACAAATGAGCATACTCAAAAATGTCCATCTTCATATCACTTTAAGATACAGAATATTTCTCAATGAGACAAAGATGGCGACCATAAAACTTGCCCATAGTTCTGATCAACCTGCATCTCTCGAATCCTTGTGTTGTTAGTTTGTTTGTCAGCAGTCGACATCTATCAAGAAAATCCCGATATTTAGAGCAAGCCCTAGAATATCGAATCAACTACGATGTGTAAACACCATAGGTTGGAGAAGCAGGGATGTTACTAACAAGAAATGGAAAGTTAACGATCGGAAAATTGAAATCATCACGTTTATCGTATAGCTTAGTAGTAAGCTGTCCATGTTGGTCGTAGTTTAAGTAGAGATCGAGGTAAGCAGCTGATGTACAAGCGTCTGTTGTGTCCTTTATTTCAAGTTCAGAAGGGTATATACGATCGACGTGGTCAGCAAACTTCTGTTGTTTATAGACAACACATCGTCGATATATCTGAAAGTAAAATTAAAAGATTTGGCAAGGTTTTTGTTACCTGTCCTGAAACACAAATAAAAATAAGAGAAACAAGAATAAAGGCCTAACGTCACGCTACCCCATTTGGTACACGGTCAAAAAATGGTTGGAACAACTCTTGAAAATGATATTTGAACATTTTCCTTTGACAGTATAAAAAAATAGATATTTGTCAGCATTACCACCAAATATAAGTAAAACTGTAGTTTAGTATGGTGTTAAAAATCGCAGAATTTTTTGTTGCAATAGGTAAATTCATTAATCGAGATAAAAATAGATTCCATGACCTGTGATATGGTGTACCAATTTGGGTACGGGTCACGACTGAAAAAGGGACAAAATTTTCTTTGAAGTTTTGCGCTATATTTTCAAAACAAAATCACCAAGTATAATTTTTTTTCCTGAAAATGAACCAACATACGTACTCTTTGTCAAAAATCAAGAAACATTCCAAATACAATATCTGAATTTGTAGATATCGCTAAAAATTTGTCAAAATTGTACCAATTGTGGTAGTGGATCAGTACGGCTATAACGGATCAGGCCCCCCTACTGGGCCTCTCGCTCATGATTTAAGTTACAAGGGACGTCTCAAAACCTACTTTTAGCAAGTACTAGTACCTAACTGATCATTGATATCTTAAAGGGGCATCCCGGGGAAGTCTACAATGACGTTCTTGAATGTATATGCTGTCTGCACTACCATTTTACATTTTCCTGTAATTCCAATATTCAAAGTCCACTCAAAATGCATCGTCGGATACCCACGGTTGATCTCGCTTCGCTAACTCACTCATCACCCGTGGGCAAACTCGCCGAGAAATCCTCGTAGGTAATTAATATGTACGAAGCATTTGATTGGTTCCAGTGCAGTTTCGCGATGGGATTTTAAACCAATCAGAATTAGCGTTATATAATCTATACGGAAGCATAACTTAGATAAGTAGCACTGTATTGTTCTTGACTTGTTTTTGAAGTCAACGACCTGTAAGACTTGTCTCATATGATTTTTAAAGAAAATTCACAAGACTTAATTGACGCCGCCATCGTTGTGAACACGTCTTCTACTCGCCGTTTACACGCTTTCTCATGGGCGCAGCCATTGTTGTGTATGGTGTACCACGAAACGGGTCTTCAAACTGGAGAGTTCCGATTTTCTGATTGGACCGTTCTAATATACGAATTACCATATTTTACGAGGATTTCTCGGCGGGTTTGCCCACGGGTGATGAGTGAGTTAGCGAAGCGAGATCAACCGTGGGTATCCGACGATGCTCAAAATGTCTTTATTAGCTACTTGCAAAATTGCATTCCTCGGGAAAGCCCGATAAAAATAGCGATGATCACGCGTCAAGTGACAGCGTTGTCGGTCAATTTGACGAAGGGGCCCGAGAGGGGACGCGTAATGTATATACGTCCGATTATGAAACGAAGACAAAGTCTGTGTATACATTTATTGAATCACATTCACATTAATAATCAGACATTAATTACACACGATATTTATATGAAGAAATATATGTCGGCAACTATGCATCATTTATCGACACCAGTACCCGACTGAGACCGGTACAAATGGGTACGGGATATATATATTCAACCATGCATTGTCAGAAACCATATGACACTGCACTCTTACGTCTAAATGCAGTGTCATGTGGGGTTCCTACGATGACAACCATGGGGCAAACCATATAATTTCTGTAAAATGTTAGATGAACGAATCCTCATTTAGAATAATTTCATAAAAGGTGTACATGCATTGAAAAGTACAAAAATGAAATGAAATGATTACATTGTTTTTTTACAACTCAATGTCTTGAAGATTTTGTTTTCAGACTATTTATATATTCTTCTAAAATCTATCCAACTTTCAGCGTCAACATACGTTAACACTTACAATTATATATCACGGAAGTCCGTCCGTTGAGTTTCTGTCTGTATAAAAAAATGTTTATATATGATGCCGCGGTCCATTACAGAACTACTGTAATGGGAGGCTCATTTCACACATGTATATTTATATACTGACAGAAACTCAAGCAACTGTGACTCATATGACGCACCAAAAACTAAACATGTAGAATACATGTATATAGAGGATATTCAATGGTTTGCCGTTTAATATCGAATATATTTCACGAGTATGGCAGATTTTTTTATATTTTCACGAGTGCGTAGCACAAGTGAAAATATAAAAAAAAATCTGCCATACAAGTGAAATGTATTTGATACTAAACGGCAAACCATTGAATTTTCTTTTTATTACATTTCGAAAGAGGACTAAGATACTTTCATTATTTTTTTCTTGGTCTACTTGCGTAATGCCTACTGCAAAGGAGCTAAGTCTACTGTAATCCGTCGAAATCACAACCGATCGGGCCCAGTACACAGCTGATTGGGATAAGCTGATCGGAAAAGTTGAACCATTCTCATCTTTCAATTCATTTCATATTTAATCCTGCAGCAGTTCCTATCAATATGTACTATTGATGCCATTTCGTCAAGACCATCTTTCCCCAAGAGACAAGTTTTAGCAGACGACAACAATGGCCAGCCTCCAAGATCCGATCAAGGGGAACAACTCATACAAAAGTTTCGGTGTTACGTGAAAAAAAGGACCCAGTTGAAAACTACCCACCGTTGAAAGCTACGGCGGGTCACTTTTACACGGGACAAATTACGGAAAAATCGAATGGTGTCATTTTTCTACAGATGGCCGTGTACGATTTCTACTGTTAAATAACGACCCCGGGTAACTTTCGCAACGTAGAATAATGACCCGGGTGGTATTTTATTGTCGGGTCACTTTTTCACATTACACTGGAAAAGCCTTATATTTTCACGGCAAAATCTTATATTTTCACTGCTCATCACTGCAGTGAAAATATAAGTTTTATCAGTTTGATAATTTTCTATATTTCACTGGCAAAAATGTAATAAATATATATATCAAATTTGGAACTTGTCGAGATACTTATATGATTGTCCAATACTTAATCCATTTCATTATATTATGATAGCTCCATTTTCATTTTTTTTTTTTTTGTAAATTTATTTTAAATGGTTCGTTGACATTTTCAACACAACTCCAGGCATGGGACACACATGTATATGGATTTTTTTTTTTTAATAATGTTTTCGATTATGCATATATTTTGATTCGTATCAAATTCAATACCGAGGTCCCAACCCGATAATATTTGTACCTTCCGTATTTTTTAGATTAGGTATGAAAAGCGATTTTTTTCCGCGCATGATGACATTAATTTATTCAGTTTGTCCAAATTGAAGCCAGGGACGTACATATGTGAGATATACGTCCCTGTTGAAGCCATATATACACTCTAACCTCAGTCGCACCTAGACCGGCTTTTTACAACGTAAACAAAAGACCCCTCCCCGATACGTTTTATTTTGTGTATGAAAATGTCTTTCTCTCCAGCAATATAATACAATAATTCCGTTTAACTGGAATAGTATAAAAGGATTATTAAAAAACAAGCTTTAAGTTTTACAGACGCATTTCATATAACAGAGGAATGAAAGAGTTATCCCCTGGGAGGCCCCAAAACCAAATCAAAGCTTTGTGTACCCGCGGCCGCGCGGTAACACGAAGAAAACTGTAACATGCAAACAGTGGGGCAGTTAGTTTCTCTCTTGAATACTTCCAATCCCTCATTATGCTTCCGTAATATAATCCTTGCGTCATGTTTTGACCATTCCATGCATTCAGGAACTGTTCGCTTGGTAGTATCATAAATTATATGTAGGTCACGCTGATCGCCATTTTTTTGTTTACCGATGTAGCTTGTAATGCGTATGCGTCATCATGTGTGACGCAAAAAAATTACATGTCCAAATCGTTGATCAACGAATAGTGATTCCCTTCTTTTAATTATTAATTAATGTTTTTGAGAACATCTTTCAGCGTTAATCACCCATTACTTTTCCAAATAAGCATAAAAAAATATAGTTTTACCGTGATGCCTCTTTAAGTTGGAGACTTTCCAACAATATATCTGCTTTAAATGTAACTCCAATTTACATTACAACTCTCAAAACACGATGAGCAGATTTTGGTGCATCATACAGTCTATTGTCAATTTGTGACCTGTTATAGGATGTTGTCAGATCCTTATAAAACGGGAGTGAGAACAAGGATCTGCATTTCAATCAGATTGTAATGATGAGAAAATATGTGTATGATGTACCGCTATAAAACAAACCCTGAAGGCTGGATGTAAGGCACTAGGTGTTTTGCTGACATAACTTTTGAGTTACAATAATAATAATAGTAATGGACACAAACATTATTTGTGTACAAAATATCCAAATTATAAACAGTAATATCAGTTTATATTAAGCTGACGTCCCATATATGAATACGTCCATTATTGTTTATCTCGTGGTCGAATAAGCATCATGAACCCAGTGTTTATCCATTCGGGATTTAAATGTTTTGACTACTGGTGACTAGGTGACCAACTGCGGCATCTGGAAGAGAGTTCGAATGGTATAACCTGCATTAATATTTTATAAGAAAATAACTTGTATAATTAATATATAATGCACGTTTTTCATTTTGTTATAAAAGATAAATATTTCAAAATATTCATAACAAACACGTCTTTTTTTAACTATCAACAGAAGGCCTATTCTATTAAAAGAAGACTGATGAAATGACAATGATGTCTGCCAAATTGGGTCGATTGCTTGAGAAGAATATCGATTTGAAATTCAATATAGAGGTCTCATTATAGTCGTACATTTGAATTAACAACATATCTTCTGATGTCGCTTACTTAATTTATGATTTTTAAAGATATTTTCTGTTGACGCTTGAAGTCTCTTTTTAGTGAGACCGCTTGAGTTCCGTGTTTTGTTTATTTGATCAAGAGATCTTGGAACGATAAACCATATATTGCGGTAATTTGTAATTTGCAATACATTATGGCGACCAGATTATGTAGTGACCAACACGATAAGAAAGTAATTTTGACACATTCCCAGTGTTCTTAAAAAGTTAAAAAGCCTCGTCGCGCATTTCCCTCGTGTTGTTACCAAAAAAAGCTTGAAATACCATTTTTACCTTCGTTTCAAACATTCAAATGATTCGAAACGGCGCTTTCTAAATTATACTTTTATTTTATTTTTCCAAAACAGGAGCGGTAGATCCGACGAACAATAAATCAAATTGGTATGGCCTAGTGTGGAAGATGTACATTGATAAGATTGTCTTAGTACCGTATGAGTTGTAGGGAGTTTCCCTTTAGCTCAGCGGTAGAGCATTGGGCTGGAGGGTCACGGGTATGCGCCCAAGCGACGGCACTATTTCAGATCATTATTCCTCGTCCTATTACACCAATCGTGAGAGTTAACTCCCGTTATTGTATTTCAAGTGATCCAGTGACCCTTTCTAAACGTTCTCTCCGCTGTGACTATATAAAGTAACCATTGTACTCATACATGTACCTCTGTCAGCGGCTAGAAATGGCAAATCCCGAACATTTAATAAACTTGCAAAACGATGATTTTACACAATGTGAATTTGCAAGTTAAGCACCATCTTAATAACACATCTAAGTGATATCTTAAAAAAGATTCCTGGAACATGCATTTTTACAAGTTTTGCCGAAATTAGCACACACCTTGACAAATAACGTGTCAAAAGCAAGGTCCGTGGATAGCCATGATACATTCTGTACCAACAACTAAGTTGCTTCTATTCAATTTGCTCGAAAAAGGGCCGAGTGGTTAATGTGTCTCGACATTCTACCACTAGCCCTTTACCTCTGGAACCACATGTGGCAGTTGTCATGTACTGACCGTAGATGGTTTTTCTCCGGGAACTCCGGCTTTCCTCCACTTCCAAAATCTGGCACGTCCTTAAATGCGCTGACTGTTAATAGGACGCTCAACAAGATAAGCCAAACTTAACCGAAACAGTGACTAATATTTTTTTTGTAATGGTATCCCTCTACATCTATAATTATGCTTTTAAGAGATGACCCGACCCTTATATTTTGAACACAATCCGAAATGATTATGTTTGTATGGGACATTGCGTATATGAATGTGATTCTATAATTTGCTCGCAGTTTCAAACATGTGCGTAAAATAAAGTTCACAATGAACCGAATTTCCAAAACACTGTTTCAGGACGCAATAATTTATACAAATAATGGACTTTTAGGACTTTTGCCAAATACCGTTTAACAGAGAGTGTAAATATGTACTTGTAACGGAGTGCAAATTAAAGGACGACAACTCTGGGTAGAGTTTGATGGTACACGTGTATCAGACATGTGTAATATGTGCATCACCTGACACAGTGGGTCGGCGAGACTTTTCTTCACCTTGGTACACTCACAAAAAGTAGATCGAAAAATAACACGAGGTTGACTTATATACACACCGACCGGCTTATCACCCGATCGCCATTGTCTATTTAAACACTGTCTGCTACTTATAGTGTTCGTCTAATATAAGTAAACATACCATTCATGACGTAAGCATGTACAGGTATTCCTGATTTTAAGCCGATGTTATTAGGAAAACAAACTTAAGCTAGCGCAAAATCTTGCCTGTCATGCATATTTTTAAACCAGAGACTTATAAACGCCTTTTTTATATATACGTCTCTGTTTTAACTAGCAGATCAATGGCTTCTACTATAATCGTGCTGCATACATTGTATTGCTCCAGAATTCGCCGACTGATCGTTTTAGCTCAAGATAATTCAGATAAACTTAAGACGTTAATTACGCTTAGGGAAAGATTTGCCTCAAACATAATTAACCTAACAATGCTTTATTAGATACATATATATAGTCCCAATGTGGGTGCGTCAAAATACAGTAATCTGATTGGTTGAAATTGTCACCGTGACCTTGATTCAGAAAAACACACATGACACCTGAGGTTAAATAACCTACATTTTTAAATTGGCGTTTCTCCAGGTATGCCGATTTCTGTTCGTTATTAAACAATGCAGAACCATAGCCAACTTCAGTTAAACCGAGTCCTTTCAACTGCCACGAACATCGCTGTAAGTATACATACATGTATGTCCATGACGTTTAGTATACATCGCAGTAGGCTGTTTACATGTACGGTGGTTCGCTTGCTTTTTAATGTGTTGAACGCAGTGTGAATATTTTTAAAGTTTTATGAAAACAGTAAACTAATTCGAAGACACCTAATACAAATGTATATCTCCTCTTTAATTATTCATATTTTACGAGGATCGATAATGTATGTATACACTCAGTAATACTAGGTCAATATTAACGGTAGTTTTCCGAATAACACTGGATCCTACATTTGTACAGTGTATTGTTTATGGTACTAGTGATTTCGGACGACGAGTATATATATTTGTACATGTAGTTTACAAGACGAACCTTCGCGTGTTTACATTTAAAGAGCAGATATGAACTGTATATAGTTCACGTATAGAATTAAAACACAAATTATGTCGTGCATACAACAGGGACCTCAGAATTTGTTATAGCTAGTTTTGGACCTACATGTAAACTAGGATATTTAGAATAATTTTACACTTTGGGGGATGTTAGATCAATTCTCGATAAAAATGTCCCTTAAAGATTATAAAGGCTATTGGGGGCGGCATTTTTATCGAAAATTGATCACAGGTGACGCTGTGAATCCATCAAATTATCGGTGTGCCATGCAATCATCAATAAAAACAAAAGCATCAGGCGTTTACTACTAGTCTTATGTCGCCTGGATGATATAAAAAAAGTTGAATATTTACACACACAGGCATGCTTTTTATAAAGGGCAATATCTACATTTACAACTGAAATACGACCCTCTGACAGACGACTGACCATGACCACTATAAAAACAATGGCCAAGATATAGATAAACAACATCACGTAATGTCGTATTTAATTCACTATGTTATTTTCAAATCGACAAATCGAATTATCTGTTTCTGCATATATTTATCTTCAGAGCAGACAATATATTGATAATGTGCTCTTTTTCAATTGCTTGTAAGTGTCAAAACATGGTATACTTTTTTTTTACATTAATGATATTATATGACTAAGGCTCCAATGCATTCGACACGAGTTTTTTTCTCGGTTACATTTTAATGACTACGTATACGCCAAAAATTGGTTTGGATACGATACCACATACGTATAATATAATAGACTTGAGAAAGACATTTAATCGCTTTTATGATCATTATTATGCGTATATTTGTTGTGATTGAGAATGATGTTCTCACTTTGAGGGCGGGGCGTTTACTTGGATGTGACATAGATGATGGTAGGTGTCGTCGGTGAAGCAGAAAACACTTAACACTTTCGGAACATCTAGTCTATCACCCATGATGACACACTTGAACTCTTCCAAATCAAATATTGGAATAGTTTATTATGAAATTTCAGGGGTGAATAAGTAGAGGGTTTCCGTGAAATTCTTTACCTTATTCATAGTTTGCACCTAGATTAATCGATTATGATTTTGTTGACGCTTCAGTATTCTCTGTAAAAATCATCAAGTGAAAAAAATTACAGAAGTATGTTAATGTCAGTTATTTGAATGAATATCGTTATGTAAATTGTAATCTATACATATATTTACAGACTGCAGTAATGACGTCACTGATTAGCCGACCGAACGTGAACACCCCCTCGAACCCAACAAACACGTGCGGATCCCACATCGAGGCGCCGACGTCACTGTACTCTCTGAAAGAAGTGTCGGATCACTGTGATACACAATCCTTGTGGATTGTCATCCATGACAAGGTGTATGACGTCACGCATTTCATTTTCGAGGTAAGTCATACAAACATTATTTAGTAAAGTAAGGGGAGTTAAAAAATAACTTCTTTTGGACTGCCGAACGGAATACGTCCACATGTACAGATGATAACGAATATCCTTGTAACAATTGCACCGTGTTAAATCTAATATTAGGGGGGACGGGCAATAATGTTGACATAGGGGGGGGGGGGGGGGCAATAATGTCAGTTAATAAACTGGTGTATTGATCGGGGCCAGGGGAAATTCGGACTACTTTTTCTCTCATATCTCGCCATGTTGGATTGAGTTTGCCAATATAAGAAAGCTATGTAAGGAAAATCTATCTTACATAGCATTTCACGCGACGTGACGTCACAATGGCTCAACAATGACGTGACGTCACGAATACGGTAAACTCTGATGCCGGAAAGAGAAAACGACGGCGTGATAAAATTAAAACCTTTCAAAAAATTTTAACCATAAAAACCAGGAAGAGGAGATTAATTTTTCTGCGCAAACTTCGTTTGCAAATTTAGGGTATGCTAAAACTCGCTGTCATAATTCGTTTTCGTCAAAAAAGCTCAAGGAAAAAGTTACAATTTCAAAATGGTAGCCTGTTTAAACATATTTTCATGGTTTTTGAGCTTATTCGGGTAGTTGATATGAGAGAAAAAGACTCTTTCATTATGTGTGTATGTAGGATAGGGATATTCCACTCTCGGGATCACAAAATGTGGTAAAACCCCTCGGCAAGCCTCGGATGGAATATCTCTATCCTACATACACGCATATGAAAGCGTCTTATATTCTTGTCCACATTGGTTGAGAAGCAGAACATCAACCTTGGTTGAGTGCGAATCCATCTCAGCAAATGTACAAGACTGCACTTTGGAATGCAATACGTTCATGACATCTTTTATCTTTGATGATTTTTGCGTGAATCAATTTTTACAGCTAGATTTGGACCTTAGCTAATTAATGTTTTAAAACTATTTTGCACTTTTAGGGGGCTTGGATGAATTTTGTATAAAAGTTTTATAAGTTGAGTGAACTTAACCCTTGTGTCAATTTTGGTCACTTCAGCATCCAGGTGGACTAGAGATTTTACTAGAACATGCCGGGAGAGACGCGACGGTCGATTTTGAGGAGAAAGGCCATTCCCGTGATGCGTACAGCACGCTTACAGGGTTTTGTATCGGAGAGCTCGTCGAGGTATGTTTAATTTTAAAAGTGAGACCAGAGTGCTGCTATGACCATTGGGGGAGGGTAATAATCATAGCCTTTGATGACCCGGGGGGGGGGGGGCATTTTTACCGAAAATGATCCAAACAAGGGACGTACATATACGTCCCTGTCCAAACCCTACACAAGTGTAAAATTGCTTTTAACACCTTTAGTCAGGTCCAAAACTAGCTTTGCAAATTCTCAAGTCCCTGTGGCTGGGAGTAGTGTAACCAGATATACAACATTATCATTTAATTTTGTACTGAAATTGGGAATTCTTGTTAGTTGATACATTCAACGTAAAAGTTCAACAGATGAAAGGTTATCTCACACTTTTAGGTTTAGAAAAGTGACTATTTGTAAATACGTAGCTTTTAATCACACATTTTGAACATCATCGTATTTAATGCTGTACCCTGAAGAACCAATGGGTTAGACACAAGATACTGTAGACATGCTTATTTTGGCGTACTCACATTTTAGTACATGACCCAATTTAACCAGATACCAGCGCAATGATGAATTGTTGCACTCAAAATACTTGCTGTAGGAAGCCATGTACAGAAGCTGTTATTAGCGCAATCAAAATTAAGCGGAATGCTTTCAGTGCGAAAAATCGCTAAAATCAAATACCGCTAAAATAGGTCAGTTAACAGTATACGTAACTGACTTTAAAATCGTCGTCTCCTTCAAAGTTTCATTACCGAAAAATTAACTGTGACTTCTTTTCCAGGAGGACAGGAGATATAAAAGTGTGGGGAACTGACGACCGGAAGTATATCAGCTGTATATCATTGACGGACACATATCATCAGACTGACGACCGTAAGTATACCTGCTGGACAGGAGATATAATTGTGGGGGCCTGACGACCGGAAGCGAAGCGAGATCAGCCGTGGGTATCCGACATTGGGCATTATATATATATATATATAATTATATGTGACCGTAGTGTTCTGTTAGGGCCTTCTGTAGTATGCGTGTACTTTAGTATTGTAGAAGTGTCACATTTACTTGTAAGTATTTATATTATACCTATGTTATGAAGATATAGCTACCTCATCCTCCTACATTGTATATTTATATGCCATGTAAATGACTGTATTATATACGTGAACTTATTGGCGTAAGGCATAAAGTAATAAAACAATTTGAATTTGAACTTTTAAAAGTCGGCACACAGTTGCTTAAGTTTCTGTCAGTAAATAATAAATACTTATGTTTTAATGAGCCTCCCATTACAGTAATGTTTCCATTACATTCTGCTATGGGCCGTAGCTCCATATATATAAACCCTTTTTTTCATATACTGACAGAAACTCAAGCAACTGTTGGTTGGCATCAGTTCCGTAAAATAAAACATTTTAAGGCGGTTTACGCGAACATACCACAGTCTCCCAACTACACACACCATAAAACGTAAAGTGGCACAGCATACCTATAGACATTTTGAAAGCTTTTTAAAGGCCCGGTCTACGTAACTTTCGGCAACAAGTGATGTGAAAATAAGCCTAATAACTTATTATATTTACAGATTTAGTAAAGATTAACTAAGAGTTTCTTGTTAGTTACCGCTTAGGTTTACTTCGTTTGAGGCTTATTTTTGTATCAACTGGATTTTTTTCAGAATTTTTCAAGATCACGAAAACATTCCTGAAGTTACGTATAATGGGCCTTTAATCACTATTTCGGGCAAATGTAACAGAAATAACTTAGTCAATTGTCGGTATTGATCATGGCTAGTCATGGAGTTTGCTTTTGACATGTAATGTGTCAAGGTGTTTGTAAATGGCGAAACATCGCTAAAAATGCATGTTTCGGGACGAAACAGTTAGCTCATGTAGATCATTATTATCAAGTGTCTATAGCACCCGATAGGGCTCAACCAATGTGTACACATTGATTGGTTTGACCTTGAATTGAAATTCTGGTTTCATACATTGTGTAACTGAAAGTTTTTCCTGATGCAACTTGTCACAAAGTCACTTTATTCAATCAGGGCTTTTTCTTGGTAAATTGGGAAAAGGTCCCCAAGTGAAATTGGGGAAAAACAATCATTGTTTTATCAACATAATAAAAATGATCTTTTAATTTATATATTTAACTGCAAAAATTACATCCTTTCTGTCTTAATTGTTTACGGTGCACACGTTTTCACACAATCTTCAGAAACTTTGAGGAAATTACAGAAAATTGGGAAAATTGAAGCCCAAATCTCATTGGGAATGGGGCCTTATATCGGCCCCTGAGAAACTCTAAAAAAGCCCTGTCAATAATCTCTTATGAAGAGCTTCTTATCTTATTGAATATATGAAGAAAGTTCAGGTGATGACAAAACATTTTGGTATATTACTTGACTATATTTGTGCCATACTTTGTTGTTTTCTGTTGTTTTAAAATTCAACATAATTTGCCTATTTAGATGACCTCTTTTGTAAGTGGCCAATAGTCAAGTAGAAACAATTCTTTGGAAGAATAATTCTGATCTGCAACTTAAAGGAAATTTTCGTGATCCTGAAAAATTCTGAAAAAAAAAATCCAGTTGATAACCATTCAAAAATAAGCCTAAAACGAAGAAAACCTGAGCTGCAACTATCAAAAAACTCTTGACAAAAAAATCCAAAGAATTGAAAAATATTCAGATGGGGCCCACTTCAACAACAAACCGAAGGAAGAAGACGGTTCGAAATGGACCCGTGTTTACAAATAGCGTGTTTCAACTGCTGATGTACCGGTAACCGCGAAAGAATTTATCTTGGATATTGCTGATATCAGTTAATCTTAACTAAATCTATAAATATAAAAAGTTATTAGGCTTGATTTTCGCTTCAAGTTTTGCCGAAAGTTACGTATATTGGGCCTTTAAATGTAGTTTATGCCACTATATACCTATTATATACAGTACAGTACATGTATTAATGGCAAGTGTGTAAATGCTGATGTTTTTTCTGTGTATACAGGTTGAATGAATCCTCTGTGAGTGTAAAAGTCTAAATGAATATTCTGTAAGTGCATTAAATTGAGTCTATAACTTGACATTGCTGTTCTATCAGGGTATATATACATTGTATGGCATCTACTTCCCTAAAAGTGTTAAATTGACTTCCGTGTAAGTGTAACTAAAGGTTAATTGTCTCTTCTGTCAGTTTATAAATGTTGAATTAACTTTACTACCGTTGAATATCTCTGTGAATGGAATTCTATTGTTGAATTGACTCTCAAGAGTGAAATACAATTGTTGAATTGACTTCCCAGAGAGTAGTTAATTGTTGAATTGACTCTCCAGAGATTAGAATATAATTAACTCTCAAGAGAGTAGAATGTCATTGTTGAATTGACTCCCCAGAGTAGAATGTCATTGTTGAATTGACTCCCCAGAGTAGAATGTCATTGTTGAATTGACTCTCCAAAGAGTAGAATGTAATTGTTGAATTGACTCTCCAGAGAGTAGAATGTAATTGTTGAATTGACTCTCCAGAGAGTAGAATGTAATTGTTGAATTGACTCTCCAGAGAAGAATGTAATTGTTGAATTGACTCCCCAGAGAGTAGAATGTAATTGTTGAATTGACTCTCCAAAGAGTAGAATGTAATTGTTGAATTGACTCTCCAGAGAGTAGAATGTAATTGTTGAATTGACTCTCCAGAGAAGAATGTAATTGTTGAATTGACTCTCCAGAGTGTAGAATGTAATTGTTGAATTGACTCCCCAGAGAGTAGAATGTCATTGTTGAATCGACTCCCCAGGGAGTAGAATGTCATTGTTGAATTGACTCTCCAGAGAAGAATGTAATTGTTGAATTGACTCTCCAGAGTGTAGAATGTAATTGTTGAATTGACTCCCCAGAGAGTAGAATG
The DNA here is from genome assembly GCA_947623455.1 of Mimachlamys varia. Lineage (NCBI taxonomy): Eukaryota > Metazoa > Mollusca > Bivalvia > Pectinida > Pectinidae > Mimachlamys > Mimachlamys varia. The sequence goes on along the minus strand of OX392533.1, from coordinate 41,791,259 downwards.
TCATTGTTGAATCGACTCCCCAGAGAGTAGAATGTCATTGTTGAGTTGACTCCCCAGAGAGTAGAATGTTATTGTTGAATTGACTCCCCAGAGAGTTGAATGTAATTGTTGAATTGACTCTCCAGAGAGTAGTTAATTGTTGAATTGTCTCTCCAGGGAGTGGAATACTATTGTTGAATCGACTCTCCAAAGAGTAGAATGTAATTGTTGAGTTGACTCTCCACAGAGTGCAATACCATTGTTGAATTTTTTTATGATGGTTATGATCTAGTTACATTAATTGTAGCTCATGATTATTGTTTTCATTTAATTCATGTGGATTTTATATACATGAAGTCATGAAATCATAATTTTTTAATATTTGACGAATTAACTCCATTAAAAAGGTGAATACTGAATTTCAGCTCTGATATGTGATTTATGACTTAAATTGAAAGGTGAATACAGAATCCCCACTCATTCAATGTGATTTATATACTACCCTCTATTTAATATGTGAAGGTTGAATTCATCCTCTTAATGTGTGAATGAACTTATTTATAATGAATTCAACCAAATCTACAGTATATATCTTATTATGTTGACACTCTTGTTTACAATTTGTTACATAATATATTATGCAGTTGTGAATGTTTCTTTTATTTATTTGAAATAAAAACCATTAAAAAAGTTTGCATAGTTTAATATGTCTTTTCTTCTTTTGTTTTCTTTACAAGTAGTTAAAATAAAAAAACACCACACCAGGGGTAGTTAAAAAATCTTACTTTTCATACTTTCTCCAGTTTCATGTCTGAATAAACAGGAGAAACATAAAATACTTCTTGACAAAATTTCTGCATTTTTTCTATATTTCCATATTAATTTTTTTTATAAGGTTGCAAATGATTTTATTAAAAGTTCTACAACTTGAAAAAGTATATTTTAGGTACATTTTAAATCAATTTGAAGTAGAGAAAATTGAACATTTTTACTCTTTTAAATTATACCACAGAACAGTAGAAAAGTTTGGACAAAGGGCAATAAAGATCTTGACATACAATTACTGAGATAAACAAATCAGGTTGTTCGCTTCTAAAATTCAAAGACCTTACACTTACAAGCTTCAAATCAAACTTACAAATCTAACCAAATTTATTGCTAGATCTAATACGACGAGATGAAAATTATAATTAAACTCAAAATGGTTTAAAGGGCTACATGTATACTCCAAAAAATAAAAACAGGCAAGAAATTCAACATGTATTTTGTCATATTTATCCAACTAGACCTAGTAAGTAAGTGGGCATGCCTTTAATGTAGGTGCTCCCAATTCTTTTTCCACAAATTAATAGAAACCAATAGTAGTCGCTCTTAATATTGCTGTTGATACTGTAAAAGTGGAATTGTTTACAGCATCGAAAGTGTCGCTTATTTTGCCTGCATTAAATCTGCATGAATATATCCACACGCAAACATATTCATCACTACTCATAATCTATACTCCTTAACAGAATTATGGACACTTAGTATGAATCAGCACGACTGACAGTACAGAAATTTCCACATCACGAAGTGTTTGGGGGCTAAGGAAAAAATTCCACGCATTAAAAAAATAGATTTTTTCTGTATATAATCTGTAATAGGAAAGTCAACAAAAACATTACTTAATAAGGGTGGGCTAGCCCTCAATTAACGCCCCCCCCCCCCCCCCCCGCGTCATTATTAGGTAAAACTGGAGATTCGTTTTTGTGAACCAAAACATAAGTCTCCATTTAACGGTTTAAACTTAAAGATTTTTCTGAAAACATTGCTCAAGTTTTAGTTTCATCAGAATGCGTTAGCACCAAATTGGCCTTGGTATTAGAGGAACTGCCTCCTGCTAAATTATTTATTGTATACATGAACAAGTTATGATTGTAATAGGGACCTTTACAGCATTCCTTAACATTGACTCCATAATAAGAAATGATATCTGAATAGCCTGTTCAATGCCGTCATATTTCATACAAAGTTTAAGCAAAACTAAAACACTTGACAAATTAGGAAAGAACCCACTATGTTATCTGATCTGAAGTTAATGTAGTACATTTAATGTCTTTTTTAATACCCGCCAACTTTGCTTCATAATTTTGTTTAGCAGTCAAAAGAGATGTAACTTTGACCTTGACCTTTGGTTGGATGACCTTGAGAGAAGATGTAAATTATTAGCTTGACTTTTGAACAAAGGTTTGGTAAATTATTGTTACATGTTTGGTAAATTATTGTTACACGAAGAGACAGTGAGGGACTGTTGCCATCACCTTGGCATACACCCTTGAATGTTTGAAAAAATATCTGACATTTTTTTTTACCTCTGACCTTTAGGTGGATGTCAAGATGACCTAATGACAGTGCACTGCACATTGTCTATGGCTGATGCTGGTATATAATAATTTTCTTTAGTATATGTTGAACTGTTCAAAAATTATGGTACAGATAAGAATCTTCAGGAAAATTTACACTTATTTCACCCTTGACGTTGTATTCAAGGCCACAGCGACATACTTGTATTGCAATTCGCACTGGCTTTAGGTGTTGCAGTGTACTGCAAGTTTTGTCATGATGTTTTTAACAGTTAAGAAGTTATGGCTTGGACTTACAATTATTAGAGGAACCAGAAAACCTGGTACTACATTTTTGTACTGCAATATGTCTCCCTTCAATCAAAAGGGAGACATAAGGTGCCTGGTCAAGATCTGAGTTTTTTTTGTCTCAAATTTTATGTAAGATTTCATAAATTCACACCAATAGCTTTTTTGCATCTACAACTTTCCATAAGAAGTTTTGTATATTACCAGTACATAATTTTTTTTAAACAAATAAAAAAAAGTTAATAAACTTTGTTTAAACCAAAGTGATAACAGTAAATGCTGCTACATTGAAAGAGAACTTTTCTATTTCTTGTCTATGTATATTAAAACCTTTTGATTTTTTTCATTTCTTAATATTTTTCAAATTAATCATTTAAAAAGGTAGCATGCCAGATGGTATATTTCAACCCAACAATCCCGGGGGAATAAGCTCAAAGTCTATTCCTGAACTATTACTTGACTAGCTATTTTCAGACAGGGCACATTTGCAGATACAACAACTATATCGAAAATTTAACTTTAGGGATGGACTTCAATTTGAGAAAGGCCTTATTGATGATAAAATACGGAAATAAGGCTTAAGAACACACTGCACAGTTCGTCCCTCTCCATTATACAACAGGAGTCTTCTATTTCTCAACTAGGAACATTCTGTACCATCTTTCATGTCGAGCATTTTCAAAGTTAGGCACAAAGTTGATTTTCACAATTTCACTGAAACCTTCTCCTTTCCCTGGTTCTTCATATTTGGACCTGTAATAGAAATTAAAAAAATAGAACAGAAACACTAAATATTTTGGAGAATATTTACATACATTGAACAGACAGATGTGGAGGAACTGGGAAGTTAACGGAGAAATAAATTATTTTTCAAGAATGCAAATTAGCTCTGTCACCCCTACATAACTTAATTAGACTCTTCCAGGTTTTGTTCTGGTAAAGTCTATTATGGCCTATAGTGGTGAAAGGGTGGAATACAGGAATGAAAAGATCAGTACTTTATACAATACAGGTCAATACATAATAATATTACCTCATAGTGTTCATCGTGACATCGCTGATAGCTTTGTGTTTCTTGTCTACCATCTCACGATACTGTCAACAAGAAAACAAATAATTCTATAAGTCTGGAACACGGACAGTCAGCAAGGGCTTGGCCAGGCATACCCACTTCCCCCACCTACATATTTTATTGTATCAACATGTCGAATTTCAAAAGAATGGACTTCAACATTTTGAGATTATCTTCAGAAACAAAAGTGCAGAATGCTGACAGACAGATTTAAGGAAACAAGTCTAAAATTATACTGTTAACATTCATATTTTAGAGGTAAGATTATGTTACCGCAAAGCTATAATTATTTTCTGTAAATTGCTTTCTATAGCAAGTAGTGGGTGTGAAAATGAGTCAATTCATCATCGTGCTTATATCTTTTTACATTTGGCCATGCGCTAAAATCTGTGCACATGAAAATAAGAACGTTTACCATATCTGCAAGATCTGGATTGAATTTTTTATATAGTACAGATTCTTTTAATCAACATACACACAAGAGTACTCGCAAAAAGAGTATTACAGTATCTATATATAGTCAAACTTCATCATCTCCAAGTCTGACAGAGTGGACCACGAAAAATTTATTCGATTAAGGTGAGTTCAAATACTTAGTGTGAAGCCTGACCGGGACAGACATAATAACTTTGGAATAAGGGGGTCTTCGAGCTACATGAGTTCAAGATAGCGAGGTTCGACCGTATGCTGAAAGGCTATCGTTTAAATGTGAAACAGAATTCATAACATGCAGTTCAGTACAGACCTACACCACCAATTATTGTCAACATCATCTATAAACAGTCCCGAGACCATGTATTTTACCTTTTCATTGTGGCGACACTGATACAGGGAGGCAGTAAAAACAAAACATCTACACGGAATACCAGCTTGCTTCGCTAACGGGATATATCTGAAAATAAAGTCCATATACATTATCATCCAAAATTATGCTTGTTTGCAAATACATTAATTTTGTATAATTATCCATTATCATAATTTTACTTTGAGAGAAAGTAAATCTCTATAGTTACCGTGATTTTCTATTCATCCGGGTAAACATTCCCCCCAAGACTTCTCCCTACCTCAGGTAAACAGGCCCCCTACCTCTGGACGATAATACCGAAATATCCAAGATGGTGTCCGACAATGTTGGTGACAGTGACGCTCATATCCTGCAATAAGCCCACCCTGCACTTTTGACTTTAATTCACTGGCCCCCTGGGCTTATTGCCGGGCAAATAAGGTATAGTAAAACCCCACTTTCTCAAATTTGTGGGGACCTGATTAATTGTTTGAAGAATACATGGTATTTCAGTAATCCAAAGGGTGGTTGAATGTGTACAAACTTGGTCGGGACCAAACGAACTGTTCGACGAATGAGGGGTATATTCGAGTTAAGGGAACAAATCTGATATTGTACTATGACATTATTTTTAACTCATTCATCCCTGCAATTCCATAACGAAATATTCTAACCATTGAACTGGGAGAGTCTAAATGTTTCCTTAGCGGTGAAAGACTGAAAGTCATTTTGGTCCAAACTCAATTTGATATAAATGCTGATCATTATCCTCACTCTGTTACATAAGGATCTGACATTACCCTATAAGAGGTCATGTTCTAGTGACCTTTGTTGCCCTTAACTTCACACTAGTAGAATTGTCTAATTGATGACAGGTGACAGTTGTCATCTGCATCAAGCCTTTTTATCACAAACATACATATTAAGCTTGTTGTGATGAAACGACTGAACCCACCGATATGAGTACGCAAGCTTTTTCGTCCACAAAAATTCACATTCAAAATTCTGGGCCCAGTTGTTCAAAAGATAATTAGCTTAATCAGTGATTAGTGCAAATTTTAATCATCCTGTAACTTTAAAATGAAATCATAGATTTAATAATAACTTTGCAGATATAACATTCCTCATATTGTCAATTTACATACAAAATTGTGAGATTGAAACTTGTATATTGACAGAATTATTCAAGTTTGAAAAAATATTGTTAAATAGTGATTAAGCTAACCCCCTTTTAAACAACTGGGCTCTGGAAACGATAATATGATTGGCTGATGTAAAAGTTCACCAGAACCTGACCCCTAACGGGATGTTGTTGGATCCTATGTATGTATGTAGAGCATGACACAGCGACAATGGATCTTCATTTCTATCAGATTGGTCTAAACTACGCCTCTGTACCTTTGTCGTTGTTCCTTGACGGTGTTCGTGTTGTCAATGACAACACTCTTTCCCTCTTTCAGTGACTTCGTACACATAGACACACACTTCTGCCACGTCCCAAGGGTGTCCTGAAAAGGGACGAAGGAGTAGTGTTGGGAAATTCAATTGGTTAAAAATTTCAATTGATCATCGCTTAGATTGGGTACGTCTGACTGATTCGATAACCAATTACCGTAAATAATTGGTTACTTGCATACTGTAAACCATGAATTTTGGATATTTTTAGGTGTTTTGCTTTTAACAATACTGGATTTGACATACACCATGTGGTGAATTGATCTTTCATAAAAGTGCATGATACTGCTCTTCAATAGAAAAAGAACTTTAAAATCATGATAAATTGTTGTAAAATATGTCTTTTTAGAGCTCCCAAGAAGTGTTTTAATTTTACCTTGTTAATGAAATTCAACATATTTTCAGAGTTTGTATATAAATAGATTATTTGACATGTTTGTTTGTCCATCAATTTGTTTGCATGCAGATGGCAAGTTATAATTATCCCACCACTACAATGAATGCATTTGAGCGGGACATAATTTTTAGGGTTGGAGCTGAAAACTAGGGTTGTTCTGGGAACCTGAAAGATACATCTTATATTCTGGCGGGGTTACAAACCTGACTAACCCTGGGTTATTGTACCTACCCTGTTGATATGAACGTAACCCTTCGGTACCAAGCGAGTAGTGGAGAAAAATGACTTTCCAGCTGAAGTGAAAGAGAACGCAATTAAAGTGTTTACAAACCAATTACATCACAAATAACTTTTTATTTAAGATAGAAATGGTTCTTGATTAGAGAAATTTACTACAAAGTCCTTGCTGTCCAGCATATAAATTATAAATATAAACATACAGTAGATAATACTGTATAATTTGCTAAATTTCGTGAGATTTGCAATTTTCAGTCTGAGACATATTCACAGAGGTTTAATTTTGCAGATCATATAATAATTATGAAACCTAGATTATATAGCCATTATATACAAGTTTTCACAAGGTGTTAATTTTTTGAGAATTTTGATCCAATCACCAATATTAACAGCAATACAATACAATGAGGGTTACAGATTACATATTATTTAACTCACAAGCAGGAAATCCAACCAGTATCACCATCTGAAATAAGAAATCTACATCTTTAAATTGTATCATTCAACAAGTTCTCAATACCAGTAGTTTACAATTTGGAATGACTTAATAATATATAACATGTAACATTAACATGTTAACAAGGAAAATTTCATTTTTTCAGTTTCTTTTCCAATTTTTAGGCTAAACAGTTTTTTCAATAAGCCTTTCAACCTTCTATGCTGATAGCTAGGCCAGTGCTGAAAAATAAAGTTATTTCTCTTATACATCCATGTTCAGATTTTTAAACCATCTGCATTTTGTTTAACTGTGTTCGCCTTTATTGGTATGTTTTTCATTCTATTTTGATCTTCAACCAAAGTGGTCAAAGCTCAAAATAGTTATTAGTTATACCCAATAGACAAAAAGGTGACATGGTGAAATTAAAACAGGACTTTTCACAATATTTTACCCAGGAGCATTAGAAATCTGAGATAAAAAATTTTTTTTTTGCAGTTTGCAAATATGGGGTATGCTTAATCTTGCTGCCGGATTCATTTTTGCCAAAAAAGCTCAAGAGAAAAGTTGATATTTTCAAAATGTATGATTATTCATGTAGTTGAAATGAGAGAAAAACACTCTTTCATGACCAGTAATGTAAGATTGGGAGCTTTCACCCGCCAGATTTTCAAATTTGGCAAAACCCTCAGCAAAGTCTTGGATTTTACCAAATTTGAAAAAACCCTTGAGTGGAATTTTCCTATCTTACATACCTGGTTAATGGAAGAGTCTTATAATCTTTCCCAGAAATATGTTTATCTGTGAAGGTTTTACTGGCTATACAGTAGACTCCACTTAATGTCACGTCGGTTAATATCACTTTTCGGTTATTATCACGTTTTCTTCATGCACCGTTTCTCCTGCTATATAATCTATGTAATGTCATTCTTTTAATATCACTTGTTTCCAGGTGGATTTCGGTTAACATCACTTTTTTTTGGCCACTGTCATACAACAAGAGGCCCAATGGGCCTGCATCGCTCACCTGGAATTAATCTCTGACTTGTAACCCTTAAAGTGCCAAAATAGCCCCTTAGGGGTCAGAGTCACCATTTAGGCAAAATCTGTTCCCCTTCCCCCAAGGATGTTTCTGACCAAATTTGGACAAAATCCATTCATAATTTTTGGACAAGAAGAGATTTAAAGGAATTACCTCTATTTTCCCTATTGGGCCATGCCCCTCTAGCCCCTTTGGGGTCAGAGTCCCCATTTATGCAAAATATGTTCCTCTTCCCGAAAGGATGTTTCTGACCAAATTTGGACAAAATCTATTCATAACTTTATGACAAGAAGAGATTTAAAAGAATTACCTCTATTTCCCCTAATTGGCCCCGTGCCTCTGGGCCCTTAGGGGTCAGAGTCACCATTTATGCAAAATCTGTTCCCCTTCCCCCAACGATGTTTCTGACCAAATTTGGACAAAATCTATTCATAACTTTATGACAAGAGAGACTTAAAGGAATTACCTCTATTTCCCTTATTGGGCCCCGCCCCTCTGGCAGCTTTGGGGTCCGAGTCACCATTTATGCAAAATCTGTTCCTCTTCCCCCAAGGATGTTTCTGACCTTATTTGGTCAAAATCCAATCAGGACTTTTTGACAAGAAGAGATTTAAAGGAATAACCTCTATTTTCCCTATTGGGCCCCGCCCCTCTGCCCCCTAGGGTGTCAGAGTCACCATTTATGCAAAATCTATTCCCCTTCCCCCTACGATGTTTCTGACCAAATTTGGACAAAATCTATTCATAACTTTATGACAAGAAGAGATTAAAAGGAATTACCTCTATTTCCCCTATGCGGCACCGCATCTCTGGCCCCTTAGGGGTCAGTGTTACCATTTATGCAAAATTTGTTCCCCTTCCCCCAACGATGTTTCTGACCAAATTTGGACAAAATCTATTCATAACTTTACGACAAGAAGAGATTTAAAGGAATTACCTCTATTTCCCCTATTGGGCCCCACCCCTCTGGCCCCTTTCGGGTCCGAGTCACCATTTATGCAAAATCTATTCCTCTTCCCCCAACAATGTTTCTGACAAAATTTTGTCAAAATCCAATCATAACTTTTGGACAAGAAGAGATTTAAAGGAATTACCTCTATTTTCCCTATTTGGCCATGCCCTTCTGGCCCCTTGGGTGTCAGTGTCAACATTTATGCAAAATCTGTTCCCCTTCCCCCAACGATGTTTCTGACCAAATTTGGACAAAATCCATTCATAACTTTATGACAAGAAGAAATTTAAAGGAATTACCTTTATTTCCCCTATTGGGCCCTGCCCTCTGGCCCCTTTGGGGTCCGAGTCACTATTTATGCAAAATCTGTTCCTCCTCACCAAAGGATGTTTCTGACCATATTTGGTCAAAATCCAATCAGGACTTTTTGACAAGAAGAGATTTAAAGGAATTACTTCTATTTTCCCTATTTGGCCCCACCCCTCTGGCCCCATGGGTGTCAGTGTCACCATTTATGCAAAATCTGTTCCCCTTCCCCAAAGGATGTTTCTGACCAAATCTGGAAAAAATCTGTTCATAACTTTATGACAAGAAGAGATTTAAAGGAATTACCTCTATTTCCCTTATTGGGCCACCTCCCTCTGGCCCCTTAGGGGTCAGAGTCACCATTTATGCAAAATTTGTTCCCCTTCCACAAAGGATGTTTCTGACCAAATCTGGAAAAAATCTATTCATAACTTTATGACAAGAAGAGATTTAAAGGAATTACCTCTATTTCCCTTATTGGGCCATGCCCCTCTGGCCCCTTAGGGGTCAGAGTCACCATTTATGCAAAATTTGTTCCCCTTCCCCCAACGATGTTTCTGACCAAACTTGGACAAAATCTATTCATAACTTTACGACAAGAAGAGATTTAAAGGAATTACCTCTATTTCCCCTATGCGGCACCGCATCTCTGGCCCCTTAGGGGTCAGTGTTACCATTTATGCAAAATTTGTTCCCCTTCCCCCAACGATGTTTCTGACCAAATTTGGACAAAATCTATTCATAACTTTACGACAAGAAGAGATTTAAAGGAATTACCTCTATTTCCCCTATTGGGCCCCACCCCTCTGGCCCCTTTCGGGTCCGAGTCACCATTTATGCAAAATCTATTCCTCTTCCCCCAACAATGTTTCTGACAAAATTTTGTCAAAATCCAATCATAACTTTTGGACAAGAAGAGATTTAAAGGAATTACCTCTATTTTCCCTATTTGGCCATGCCCTTCTGGCCCCTTGGGTGTCAGTGTCAACATTTATGCAAAATCTGTTCCCCTTCCCCCAGCGATGTTTCTGACCAAATTTGGACAAAATCCATTCATAACTTTATGACAAGAAGAAATTTAAAGGAATTACCTTTATTTCCCCTATTGGGCCCTGCCCTCTGGCCCCTTTGGGGTCCGAGTCACTATTTATGCAAAATCTGTTCCTCCTCACCAAAGGATGTTTCTGACCATATTTGGTCAAAATCCAATCAGGACTTTTTGACAAGAAGAGATTTAAAGGAATTACTTCAATTTTCCCTATTTGGCCCCACCCCTCTGGCCCCATGGGTGTCAGTGTCACCATTTATGCAAAATCTGTTCCCCTTCCCCAAAGGATGTTTCTGACCAAATCTGGAAAAAATCTGTTCATAACTTTATGACAAGAAGAGATTTAAAGGAATTACCTCTATTTCCCTTATTGGGCCACCTCCCTCTGGCCCCTTAGGGGTCAGAGTCACCATTTATGCAAAATTTGTTCCCCTTCCACAAAGGATGTTTCTGACCAAATCTGGAAAAAATCTATTCATGACTTTATGACAAGAAGAGATTTAAAGGAATTACCTCTATTTCCCTTATTGGGCCATGCCCCTCTGGCCCCTTAGGGGTCAGAGTCACCATTTATGCAAAATCTGTTCCCCTTCCCCCAACGATGTTTCTGACCAAATTTGGCCAAAATCCAATCAGGACTTTTTGACAAGAAGAGATTTAAAGGAATTACCTCTATTTCCCCTATTGGGCCCCGCCCCTTTGGGCCCTTAGGGGTCAGAGTCACCATTTATGCAAAATCTGTTCCCCTTCCCCCAACAATGTTTCTGACTAAATTTGGCCAAAATACATTAGGACTTTTTGACAAGAAGAGATTTAAAGGAATTACCTCTATTTTCCCTATTGGGCCCCGCCCCTCTGGCCCTTAGGGGGTCAGAGTCACCATTTATGCAAAATCTGTTCCCCTTCCCTCAACGATGTTTCTGACTAAATTTGGACAAAATCCAATCAGGACTTTTTGACAAGAAGAGATTTAAAGGAATTACCTCTATTTCCCTTATTGGGCCATGCCCCTCTGGCCCCTTAGGGGTCAGAGTCACCATTTATGCAAAATCTGTTCCCCTTCCCCAAAGGATGTTTCTGACCAAATCGGAAAAAATCTATTCATAACTTTATGACAAGAAGAGATTTAAAGGAATTACCTCTATTTCCCTTATTGGGCCATGCCCCTCTGGCCCCTTAGGGGTCAGAGTCACCATTTATGCAAAATCTGTTCCCCTTCCCCCAACGATGTTTCTGACCAAATTTGGCCAAAATCCAATCAGGACTTTTTGACAAGAAGAGATTTAAAGGAATTACCTCTATTTCCCCTATTGGGCCCCGCCCCTCTAGCCCCTTTCGGGCCAGAGTCACCATTTATGCAAAATCTGTTCCCCTTCCTCAAAGGATGTTTCTGACTAAATTTGATCAAAATCCAATCAGGACTTTTTGACAAGAAGAGATTTAAAGGAATTACCTCTATTTCCCTTATTGGGCCATGCCCCTCTGGCCCCTTAGGGGTCAGAGTCACCATTTATGCAAAATCTGTTCCCCTTCCCCAAAGGATGTTTCTGACCAAATCGGAAAAAATCTATTCATAACTTTATGACAAGAAGAGATTTAAAGGAATTACCTCTATTTCCCTTATTGGGCCATGCCCCTCTGGCCCCTTAGGGGTCAGAGTCACCATTTATGCAAAATCTGTTCCCCTTCCCCAAAGGATGTTTCTGACCAAATTTGGCCAAAATCCAATCAGGACTTTTTGACAAGAAGAGATTTAAAGGAATTACCTCTATTTCCCCTATTGGGCCCCGCCCCTCTAGCCCCTTTCGGGCCAGAGTCACCATTTATGCAAAATCTGTTCCCCTTCCTCAAAGGATGTTTCTGACTAAATTTGATCAAAATCCAATCAGGACTTTTTGACAAGAAGAGATTTAAAGAATTACCTCTATTTTCCCTATTGGGCCCCACCCCTCTGTCCCCTAGGGTGTAAGAGTCACCATTTATGCAAAATCTATTCCCCTTCCCCCTACAATGTTTCTGACCAAATTTGGACAAAATCTATTCATAACTTTATGACAAGAAGAGATTAAAAGGAATTACTTCTATTTCCCCTATGCGGCACCGCATCTCTGGCCCCTTACGGGTCAGTGTCACCATTTATGCAAAATTTGTTCCCCTTCCCCCAACGATGTTTCTGACCAAACTTGGACAAAATCTATTCATAACTTTACGACAAGAAGAGATTTAAAGGAATTACCTCTATTTCCCCTATGCGGCACCGCATCTCTGGCCCCTTAGGGGTCAGTGTTACCATTTATGCAAAATTTGTTCCCCTTCCCCCAACGATGTTTCTGACCAAATTTGGACAAAATCTATTCATAACTTTACGACAAGAAGAGATTTAAAGGAATTACCTCTATTTCCCCTATTGGGCCCCACCCCTCTGGCCCCTTTCGGGTCCGAGTCACCATTTATGCAAAATCTATTCCTCTTCCCCCAACAATGTTTCTGACAAAATTTTGTCAAAATCCAATCATAACTTTTGGACAAGAAGAGATTTAAAGGAATTACCTCTATTTTCCCTATTTGGCCATGCCCTTCTGGCCCCTTGGGTGTCAGTGTCAACATTTATGCAAAATCTGTTCCCCTTCCCCCAACGATGTTTCTGACCAAATTTGGACAAAATCCATTCATAACTTTATGACAAGAAGAAATTTAAAGGAATTACCTTTATTTCCCCTATTGGGCCCTGCCCTCTGGCCCCTTTGGGGTCCGAGTCACTATTTATGCAAAATCTGTTCCTCCTCACCAAAGGATGTTTCTGACCATATTTGGTCAAAATCCAATCAGGACTTTTTGACAAGAAGAGATTTAAAGGAATTACTTCAATTTTCCCTATTTGGCCCCACCCCTCTGGCCCCATGGGTGTCAGTGTCACCATTTATGCAAAATCTGTTCCCCTTCCCCAAAGGATGTTTCTGACCAAATCTGGAAAAAATCTGTTCATAACTTTATGACAAGAAGAGATTTAAAGGAATTACCTCTATTTCCCTTATTGGGCCACCTCCCTCTGGCCCCTTAGGGGTCAGAGTCACCATTTATGCAAAATTTGTTCCCCTTCCACAAAGGATGTTTCTGACCAAATCTGGAAAAAATCTATTCATAACTTTATGACAAGAAGAGATTTAAAGGAATTACCTCTATTTCCCTTATTGGGCCATGCCCCTCTGGCCCCTTAGGGGTCAGAGTCACCATTTATGCAAAATTTGTTCCCCTTCCCCCAACGATGTTTCTGACCAAACTTGGACAAAATCTATTCATAACTTTATGACAAGAAGAGATTTAAAAGAATTACCTCTATTTCCCCTAATTGGCCCCGTGCCTCTGGGCCCTTAGGGGTCAGAGTCACCATTTATGCAAAATCTGTTCCCCTTCCCCCAACGATGTTTCTGACCAAATTTGGACAAAATCTATTCATAACTTTATGACAAGAGAGACTTAAAGGAATTACCTCTATTTCCCTTATTGGGCCCCGCCCCTCTGGCAGCTTTGGGGTCCGAGTCACCATTTATGCAAAATCTGTTCCTCTTCCCCCAAGGATGTTTCTGACCTTATTTGGTCAAAATCCAATCAGGACTTTTTGACAAGAAGAGATTTAAAGGAATTACCTCTATTTTCCCTATTGGGCCCCGCCCCTCTGCCCCCTAGGGTGTCAGAGTCACCATTTATGCAAAATCTATTCCCCTTCCCCCTACAATGTTTCTGACCAAATTTGGACAAAATCTATTCATAACTTGATGACAAGAAGAGATTAAAAGGAATTACCTCTATTTCCCCTATGCGGCACCGCATCTCTGGCCCCTTAGGGGTCAGTGTTACCATTTATGCAAAATTTGTTCCCCTTCCCCCAACGATGTTTCTGACCAAATTTGGACAAAATCTATTCATAACTTTACGACAAGAAGAGATTTAAAGGAATTACCTCTATTTCCCCTATTGGGCCCCACCCCTCTGGCCCCTTTCGGGTCCGAGTCACCATTTATGCAAAATCTATTCCTCTTCCCCCAACAATGTTTCTGACAAAATTTTGTCAAAATCCAATTATAACTTTTGGACAAGAAGAGATTTAAAGGAATTACCTCTATTTTCCCTATTTGGCCATGCCCTTCTGGCCCCTTGGGTGTCAGTGTCAACATTTATGCAAAATCTGTTCCCCTTCCCCCAACGATGTTTCTGACCAAATTTGGACAAAATCCATTCATAACTTTATGACAAGAAGAAATTTAAAGGAATTACCTTTATTTCCCCTATTGGGCCCTGCCCTCTGGCCCCTTTGGGGTCCGAGTCACTATTTATGCAAAATCTGTTCCTCCTCACCAAAGGATGTTTCTGACCATATTTGGTCAAAATCCAATCAGGACTTTTTGACAAGAAGAGATTTAAAGGAATTACATCTATTTTCCCTATTTGGCCCCACCCCTCTGGCCCCATGGGTGTCAGTGTCACCATTTATGCAAAATCTGTTCCCCTTCCCCAAAGGATGTTTCTGACCAAATCTGGAAAAAATCTGTTCATAACTTTATGACAAGAAGAGATTTAAAGGAATTACCTCTATTTCCCTTATTGGGCCACCTCCCTCTGGCCCCTTAGGGGTCAGAGTCACCATTTATGCAAAATTTGTTCCCCTTCCACAAAGGATGTTTCTGACCAAATCTGGAAAAAATCTATTCATAACTTTATGACAAGAAGAGATTTAAAGGAATTACCTCTATTTCCCTTATTGGGCCATGCCCCTCTGGCCCCTTAGGGGTCAGAGTCACCATTTATGCAAAATTTGTTCCCCTTCCCCCAACGATGTTTCTGACCAAACTTGGACAAAATCTATTCATAACTTTACGACAAGAAGAGATTTAAAGGAATTACCTCTATTTCCCCTATGCGGCACCGCATCTCTGGCCCCTTAGGGGTCAGTGTTACCATTTATGCAAAATTTGTTCCCCTTCCCCCAACGATGTTTCTGACCAAATTTGGACAAAATCTATTCATAACTTTACGACAAGAAGAGATTTAAAGGAATTACCTCTATTTCCCCTATTGGGCCCCACCCCTCTGGCCCCTTTCGGGTCCGAGTCACCATTTATGCAAAATCTATTCCTCTTCCCCCAACAATGTTTCTGACAAAATTTTGTCAAAATCCAATCATAACTTTTGGACAAGAAGAGATTTAAAGGAATTACCTCTATTTTCCCTATTTGGCCATGCCCTTCTGGCCCCTTGGGTGTCAGTGTCAACATTTATGCAAAATCTGTTCCCCTTCCCCCAACGATGTTTCTGACCAAATTTGGACAAAATCCATTCATAACTTTATGACAAGAAGAAATTTAAAGGAATTACCTTTATTTCCCCTATTGGGCCCTGCCCTCTGGCCCCTTTGGGGTCCGAGTCACTATTTATGCAAAATCTGTTCCTCCTCACCAAAGGATGTTTCTGACCATATTTGGTCAAAATCCAATCAGGACTTTTTGACAAGAAGAGATTTAAAGGAATTACTTCAATTTTCCCTATTTGGCCCCACCCCTCTGGCCCCATGGGTGTCAGTGTCACCATTTATGCAAAATCTGTTCCCCTTCCCCAAAGGATGTTTCTGACCAAATCTGGAAAAAATCTGTTCATAACTTTATGACAAGAAGAGATTTAAAGGAATTACCTCTATTTCCCTTATTGGGCCACCTCCCTCTGGCCCCTTAGGGGTCAGAGTCACCATTTATGCAAAATCTGTTCCCCTTCCACAAAGGATGTTTCTGACCAAATCTGGAAAAAATCTATTCATGACTTTATGACAAGAAGAGATTTAAAGGAATTACCTCTATTTCCCTTATTGGGCCATGCCCCTCTGGCCCCTTAGGGGTCAGAGTCACCATTTATGCAAAATCTGTTCCCCTTCCCCCAACGATGTTTCTGACCAAATTTGGCCAAAATCCAATCAGGACTTTTTGACAAGAAGAGATTTAAAGGAATTACCTCTATTTCCCCTATTGGGCCCCGCCCCTTTGGGCCCTTAGGGGTCAGAGTCACCATTTATGCAAAATCTGTTCCCCTTCCTCCAACAATGTTTCTGACTAAATTTGGCCAAAATACATTAGGACTTTTTGACAAGAAGAGATTTAAAGGAATTACCTCTATTTTCCCTATTGGGCCCCGCCCCTCTGGCCCTTAGGGGGTCAGAGTCACCATTTATGCAAAATCTGTTCCCCTTCCCTCAACGATGTTTCTGACTAAATTTGGACAAAATCCAATCAGGACTTTTTGACAAGAAGAGATTTAAAGGAATTACCTCTATTTCCCTTATTGGGCCATGCCCCTCTGGCCCCTTAGGGGTCAGAGTCACCATTTATGCAAAATCTGTTCCCCTTCCCCAAAGGATGTTTCTGACCAAATCGGAAAAAATCTATTCATAACTTTATGACAAGAAGAGATTTAAAGGAATTACCTCTATTTCCCTTATTGGGCCATGCCCCTCTGGCCCCTTAGGGGTCAGAGTCACCATTTATGCAAAATCTGTTCCCCTTCCCCCAACGATGTTTCTGACCAAATTTGGCCAAAATCCAATCAGGACTTTTTGACAAGAAGAGATTTAAAGGAATTACCTCTATTTCCCCTATTGGGCCCCGCCCCTCTAGCCCCTTTCGGGCCAGAGTCACCATTTATGCAAAATCTGTTCCCCTTCCTCAAAGGATGTTTCTGACTAAATTTGATCAAAATCCAATCAGGACTTTTTGACAAGAAGAGATTTAAAGGAATTACCTCTATTTCCCTTATTGGGCCATGCCCCTCTGGCCCCTTAGGGGTCAGAGTCACCATTTATGCAAAATCTGTTCCCCTTCCCCAAAGGATGTTTCTGACCAAATCGGAAAAAATCTATTCATAACTTTATGACAAGAAGAGATTTAAAGGAATTACCTCTATTTCCCTTATTGGGCCATGCCCCTCTGGCCCCTTAGGGGTCAGAGTCACCATTTATGCAAAATCTGTTCCCCTTCCCCCAACGATGTTTCTGACCAAATTTGGCCAAAATCCAATCAGGACTTTTTGACAAGAAGAGATTTAAAGGAATTACCTCTATTTCCCCTATTGGGCCCCGCCCCTCTAGCCCCTTTCGGGCCAGAGTCACCATTTATGCAAAATCTGTTCCCCTTCCTCAAAGGATGTTTCCGACTAAATTTGATCAAAATCCAATCAGGACTTTTTGACAAGAAGAGATTTAAAGAATTACCTCTATTTTCCCTATTGGGCCCCACCCCTCTGTCCCCTAGGGTGTAAGAGTCACCATTTATGCAAAATCTATTCCCCTTCCCCCTACAATGTTTCTGACCAAATTTGGACAAAATCTATTCATAACTTTATGACAAGAAGAGATTAAAAGGAATTACCTCTATTTCCCCTATGCGGCACCGCATCTCTGGCCCCTTACGGGTCAGTGTCACCATTTATGCAAAATTTGTTCCCCTTCCCCCAACGATGTTTCTGACCAAACTTGGACAAAATCTATTCATAACTTTACGACAAGAAGAGATTTAAAGGAATTACCTCTATTTCCCCTATGCGGCACCGCATCTCTGGCCCCTTAGGGGTCAGTGTTACCATTTATGCAAAATTTGTTCCCCTTCCCCCAACGATGTTTCTGACCAAATTTGGACAAAATCTATTCATAACTTTACGACAAGAAGAGATTTAAAGGAATTACCTCTATTTCCCCTATTGGGCCCCACCCCTCTGGCCCCTTTCGGGTCCGAGTCACCATTTATGCAAAATCTATTCCTCTTCCCCCAACAATGTTTCTGACAAAATTTTGTCAAAATCCAATCATAACTTTTGGACAAGAAGAGATTTAAAGGAATTACCTCTATTTTCCCTATTTGGCCATGCTCTTCTGGCCCCTTGGGTGTCAGTGTCAACATTTATGCAAAATCTGTTCCCCTTCCCCCAACGATGTTTCTGACCAAATTTGGACAAAATCCATTCATAACTTTATGACAAGAAGAAATTTAAAGGAATTACCTTTATTTCCCCTATTGGGCCCTGCCCTCTGGCCCCTTTGGGGTCCGAGTCACTATTTATGCAAAATCTGTTCCTCCTCACCAAAGGATGTTTCTGACCATATTTGGTCAAAATCCAATCAGGACTTTTTGACAAGAAGAGATTTAAAGGAATTACTTCAATTTTCCCTATTTGGCCCCACCCCTCTGGCCCCATGGGTGTCAGTGTCACCATTTATGCAAAATCTGTTCCCCTTCCCCAAAGGATGTTTCTGACCAAATCTGGAAAAAATCTGTTCATAACTTTATGACAAGAAGAGATTTAAAGGAATTACCTCTATTTCCCTTATTGGGCCACCTCCCTCTGGCCCCTTAGGGGTCAGAGTCACCATTTATGCAAAATTTGTTCCCCTTCCACAAAGGATGTTTCTGACCAAATCTGGAAAAAATCTATTCATGACTTTATGACAAGAAGAGATTTAAAGGAATTACCTCTATTTCCCTTATTGGGCCATGCCCCTCTGGCCCCTTAGGGGTCAGAGTCACCATTTATGCAAAATCTGTTCCCCTTCCCCCAACGATGTTTCTGACCAAATTTGGCCAAAATCCAATCAGGACTTTTTGACAAGAAGAGATTTAAAGGAATTACCTCTATTTCCCCTATTGGGCCCCGCCCCTTTGGGCCCTTAGGGGTCAGAGTCACCATTTATGCAAAATCTGTTCCCCTTCCCCCAACAATGTTTCTGACTAAATTTGGCCAAAATACATTAGGACTTTTTGACAAGAAGAGATTTAAAGGAATTACTTCTATTTTCCCTATTGGGCCCCGCCCCTCTGGCCCTTAGGGGGTCAGAGTCACCATTTATGCAAAATCTGTTCCCCTTCCCTCAACGATGTTTCTGACTAAATTTGGACAAAATCCAATCAGGACTTTTTGACAAGAAGAGATTTAAAGGAATTACCTCTATTTCCCTTATTGGGCCATGCCCCTCTGGCCCCTTAGGGGTCAGAGTCACCATTTATGCAAAATCTGTTCCCCTTCCCCAAAGGATGTTTCTGACCAAATCGGAAAAAATCTATTCATAACTTTATGACAAGAAGAGATTTAAAGGAATTACCTCTATTTCCCTTATTGGGCCATGCCCCTCTGGCCCCTTAGGGGTCAGAGTCACCATTTATGCAAAATCTGTCCCCTTCCCCCAACGATGTTTCTGACCAAATTTGGCCAAAATCCAATCAGGACTTTTTGACAAGAAGAGATTTAAAGGAATTACCTCTATTTCCCCTATTGGGCCCCGCCCCTCTAGCCCCTTTCGGGCCAGAGTCACCATTTATGCAAAATCTGTTCCCCTTCCTCAAAGGATGTTTCTGACTAAATTTGATCAAAATCCAATCAGGACTTTTTGACAAGAAGAGATTTAAAGAATTACCTATATTTTCCCTATTGGGCCCCGCCCCTCTGGCCCTTTGGGGGTCAGAGTCACCATTTATGCAAAATCTGTTCCCCTTTGCCCAAGGATGTTTCTGACCAATTTTGGTTAAAATCCAATAAGGACTTTTTGACAAGAAGAGATTTAAAGAATTACCTCTATTTTCCCTATTGGGCCCCGCCCCTCTGTCCCCTAGGGTGTAAGAGTCACCATTTATGCAAAATCTATTCCCCTTCCCCCTACAATGTTTCTGACCAAATTTGGACAAAATCTATTCATAACTTTATGACAAGAAGAGATTAAAAGGAATTACCTCTATTTCCCCTATGCGGCACCGCATCTCTGGCCCCTTACGGGTCAGTGTCACCATTTATGCAAAATTTGTTCCCCTTCCCCCAACGATGTTTCTGACCAAATTTGGACAAAATCTATTCATAACTTTACGACAAGAAGAGATTTAAAGGAATTACCTCTATTTCCCCTATTGGGCCCCACCCCTCTGGCCCCTTTGGGTCCGAGTCACCATTTATGCAAAATCTATTCCTCTTCCCCCAACAATGTTTCTGACAAAATTTTGTCAAAATCCAATCATAACTTTTGGACAAGAAGAGATTTAAAGGAATTACCTCTATTTTCCCTATTTGGCCATGCCCTTCTGGCCCCTTGGGTGTCAGTGTCAACATTTATGCAAAATCTGTTCCCCTTCCCCCAACGATGTTTCTGACCAAATTTGGACAAAATCCATTTATAACTTTATGACAAGAAGAAATTTAAAGGAATTACCTCTATTTCCCTTATTGGGCCACCTCCCTCTGGCCCCTTAGGGGTCAGAGTCACCATTTATGCAAAATTTGTTCCCCTTCCACAAAGGATGTTTCTGACCAAATCTGGAAAAAATCTATTCATAACTTTATGACAAGAAGAGATTTAAAGGAATTACCTCTATTTCCCTTATTGGGCCATGCCCCTCTGGCCCCTTAGGGGTCAGAGTCACCATTTATGCAAAATCTGTTCCCCTTCCCCAAAGGATGTTTCTGACCAAATCGGAAAAAATCTATTCATAACTTTATGACAAGAAGAGATTTAAAGGAATTACCTCTATTTCCCTTATTGGGCCATGCCCCTCTGGCCCCTTAGGTGTCAGTCACCATTTATGCAAAATCTGTTCCCCTTCCCCCAACGATGTTTCTGACCAAATTTGGCCAAAATCCAATCAGGACTTTTTGACAAGAAGAGATTTAAAGGAATTACCTCTATTTCCCCTATTGGGCCCCGCCCCTCTGGGCCCTTAGGGGTCAGAGTCACCATTTATGCAAAATCTGTTCCCCTTCCCCCAACAATGTTTCTGACTAAATTTGGCCAAAATACATTAGGACTTTTGACAAGAAGAGATTTAAAGGAATTACCTCTATTTTCCTTATTGGGCCCCGCCCCTCTGGCCCTTTGGGGGTCAGAGTCACCATTTATGCAAAATCTGTTCCCCTTCGCCCAAGGATGTTTCTGACCAAATTTGGCCAAAATCCAATCAGGACTTTTTGACAAGAAGAGATTTAAAGGAATTACCTCTATTTTCCCTATTGGGCCCCGCCCCTCTAGCCCCTTTCGGGCCAGAGTCACCATTTATGCAAAATCTGTTCCCCTTCCTCAAAGGATGTTTCTGACTAAATTTGATCAAAATCCAATAAGGACTTTTTGACTAGTAGCGATTTGAAGAAAATGTTGACAGACGACGGACGGACGATGGACGCTGCGCCATGGCATAAGCTCACTGGACCTTCGGTCCAGGTGAGCTAAAAATTAGGTAAATGTTAGAAATAATTACTTGTTAATGCCCCGGGGACCTGAGTTTCACACCTGAACTCGCTATGTAAACAATGCCGTGGTCAGCTTCGTCTTTTTCACACCTACCTGATCCCTGCAGTACTAGTCGAACAATAGATTGACTTTGCATACTGGAGCAAATATTACACCTTTGGGTGGGGGAACCCATACTTTTGTAATCTTATCTAACGTCATGTGTGATTTAATGTGTTCCACACACGAGTTCTATTTTTTATTTCAGCTCGTCTCAAGATTGAATTCATGTTGTCGTGAAGAAGGCTTACAAGTGGGTGGTCTTCCGTAAACATGATGAAATATTGATTGAAATTAAAATAAAAAGTGTCTTTTAAACAATAAATGTCCAATTAATTAATTTAAGCTAATGTTCACATAAAATGCGGAGATATCGTCTTTGTTTTGATTTTTAAATAGCCAAAGTACGACGAATAGGCCTAAGTGCTGAGACTAAATATTATCGCGTGGTTGTTTATATTTGCATAGAGGTCATCCAGTCACATTTCAAAGGTAAAAGTTCATTTCGCGGTAGCGGTATACAACTGACAAACTCTGTGAAAAAGATGTCGCACTTGCAGCGAATATCTAAAGAAATCAAACTAACAACATATTTCACAAGCGAAAAACCACTATACATATCAATAAAACGGTAAATATTTCCGGAGTGTCATGATTTTAAAACACAAATTTTATGCAGAATACCAGCCACTTGTATGCCTAGCGTTACATCACTAGGCCTACTGCAGTAAATAATCGTAGTACGTTTCGTGTGAAGCTAGCCTACTGATAATATTACGTACGAACAATATATATGAAAATAAGTGCATTCTAGAA
Source organism: Mimachlamys varia (assembly GCA_947623455.1). NCBI lineage: Eukaryota > Metazoa > Mollusca > Bivalvia > Pectinida > Pectinidae > Mimachlamys > Mimachlamys varia. The sequence goes on along the minus strand of OX392533.1, from coordinate 41,768,806 downwards.
TAAAACCGACGAATATACTGTCACTGGAGTGAAAAAACATTGTTAGTGATAAAATATCTTTCTTCAACAATCTTCTCTGTCGAGTCACAGCACTACGACATTTAATAAATGAAGTCCACTTCCGGTTTTGAGGGCTGAAAAATGTCAGAAAATATGTTTTCTTTTAATATCATGTTCCGGTTAATATCATGTTTTCCCCGGACAAATGAGAAGTGATATTAAGCGGAGTCTACTGTATTTGGAAACCCAATGTTTATCTGTGACGGTTTTAATGACGATATTTGGAAACCCAAAATGACCAGTGCTGTCACTGAGATACGATAATAGTGGAATTATAATGGCTCACCTCCTGAGAAGGGGAGACAACTTTAGCGCCAGCCGGGTCTGTGAGACAGTCGCCACCGTTAACCTTCCTCTGAAAGTAAACAAAAGATTGGTTATTGTTGGAACTCTTCAATTATGAAATCAGAAAAATATGCCATGACATGTGATCTTTAGATCTCCCTATCCTAGCCCTACTGAAGACTAGACAATAGACGAGTCACAATTGTACAGAGAGTTACTTCCCCTTAACCCTTTCACCACCGTAGAACATAATGAACTTGTCCAGATCAATTCTCGGGAGAGTTCACTGAGGTTGCACAGGGGTTAACAACTTACCTTTAACCTATTCACCCCTGAAAACACATTTGAACTCTTCCAATTCAAAGGTTGGAAAAGTTCAGTCTGAAGCTTCAGGAATGAATGAGTTAATCTGATTTTGGATTTCCATGTGATTGGAGTCCGAGTGGGATTGGGAAAGCAAACTGACACAAATTTGGGATGCTTCTGTTTATAATTTGATGGACCAGAGTTGTCCCACTACCAAATAACATTGGATTTCGGGCTGTTCCAGAATTAACCATATGGGAGTGTCGGGAGGCACTTTTTCAAAGACTCAATCCAACACCCATCAAATATTAACAGTGATAATTATAAGGAACCAGGGCAACCAGGATTCGAGGATTAAATACTCAAAATTGGTCCATTTCAAGAAAGACAAATTGATTGTTCCATATAAATGGTGACGCTCCAGGTAGCTCATTTATCTAGAGAGGTGCATCTAGAGTGATGTTGAAAATCTAAAAGTAATGTGATAGGTAAAATAAAATTTGGTAAGGCCTGAGAAACAAATAATTAATTGTTTTTTGCCTTACCGGGTCAAAATCGGGCATGTCATACTTGGCCTTGGCTTGGCCTTGGAAGTATTCCTCAGGAGTGTAGAACTTCAGTCCAGCGTTCATCGCAAACTGTCAACACGTCATACAAATAAAAACCAAGCAACAAGAGGCCCAGAGGGCCTGTGTCGTTAATCTGAATACGGTTTTACCAAAGCCATAAAGGATAAATTTGACAATACCTTGTCCTTCATTTACAAGATTTTAAAGAATTTACTGTATTTCTGCCATCGGTCCCACCCTTCAAGCCCCTGGAAAGCCAGACACACTGTTTATACAAAATCAGTCCCCCTTTACCTTATGGTGCTTCATGGCAAAATTTGGTCAAAATTAGGTTGGCAGACTATGACAAGTTCGGATTATAGAAAAAGTTGACCAAAAAGTACCCAAAAGTAAAATAAATTCAAGTACATTTATCAATTTGTAAAGATGCCAAAAATGTCATCAAAAAAGAAACATCCCGAAGTATGCATGTAACCCAAGTTTCCCCTGGCTTTGACACCAGACATTGACATTTTGACAAATCAAAGTCACTGTTATATGAAAACCAGGTGTTTTCCAACACAGATTTGTGTCTAAGATTTTTTAAAGATGCCGACAAAAACAAAATATGACTATCAGCTATGGCACAATGCATAATGTATTATCTGAAATGTATTTACTGGACTTCTGCAGGACCCAAGATATTTATCTGGTTTACCCTTGAAATTCACTTTGAACGATTCCGACCTTGAAGGAGTTCAAATGTGTCTTCAGGGGTGAATGAGTTAAATTTTAAAAAAAATGGTATTAGGTGGTTAAGTTCACAGTTTAAAGGCCCAATAAATATAACTTTTGGCAAAACTTGAAGCGAAAATCAAGCCTAATAACTTATTATATTTATAGGTTTAGTTAAGATTAACTGGCATCAGCAATATTCAAGATGAATTCTTTCGCAATTACCGGTACAGCAGCAGCTGAAACACGCTATTTGTAAACACGCGTCCATTTCGAACCATCTTCTACCTTCGGTTTGTTGTTGAAGTGGGCCCCAACTGAATTATTTTCAATTCTTCAGATTTTTTTGTCAAGAATTTCTTGTTAGTTATCGCTCAGGTTAACTTCGTTTTAGGCTTATTTTTGCATGGTTCTCGACTGGATTTTTCAGAATCACAAAAATTTCCCTGAAAGTTGGGCCTTTAAGATCTAATACTATGATCAAACCAAACTATTCCAAATTTTTTAGCGTCAGTAAATTATTGGGCTGTTCAGGATGTAACACTATTATAACATTACCATTCTGTCACTGCATGAGAAGTCCTTCTTTTTACCGGGGGCCCACTTGGCCGGGCGACCTGCGGCATCTGTAACATGTGCAAGTAAAATGGTCATTAATGTGACACTAAAACTGTATACCAAGTTTTTTATCTGCGATTTACCTCCGCAAATTTTGCAATCAAAACAAATCGCAAAAGTGTATCGTCTTTAATTATGATGGGACGACTCATTTTTCAGATGATTTACATGTGCATCAATATATGTTAATATACACTAACGTGCATGTGAGTTTGAATTAGGAATTGAATATTAATTGTGTGGTGAACGTCTGATCACACACTTCTACATTATATTAAGTATGATGAGAAGCATACAAGGCCGGTTTGGACTCGAAATTGTACAAATGATAAGGCTGACCCCCACCCCCAGACTGAGTGGCAAGGGGGCTAAAGGGGCCATCTCCACTATAATGCTATAAATATCTACTCCAGTGTGCTATCTGGCTATAAATGTTTTGCAAAAGTTGATTGCTGCAAACTCAGGCCCCTAGGGGGTTAGGACCATATAATTCACAATTTTGATGCATCTTTAGCTAGGGAAGGTTTCTGCCAAATTCCATCCAAATTGGTTCAGGGGTTTTGGTGAAGTCGAAAATGTAAAAAAAATTTACAGACGGACGACGCACGATGGACGACAACGGACAAAAGGCCATTAGAATAGAAATAGTTGAAAAAAGAAAATAAACCTCTTTTTAACAAAATGAGTATTAAAGAACTTACCGTTACCATTTTTAAAAAAATATAAACTGGATTTATTTGACAACAATTATTGAACAAATAAGTACGGGGGGTTACCGAAACCTGTCAACTACTAAGCTATCCATTAAACATCGGAAAAATGAAAGAACCTCCGTGTTGGGCTCACTAGTTTACTTCACAATTATTGAACAAGTTATTTCAATTTCTATTAATCCCACTTGTTTGCCATAATGTAATGACACCTAGATGTCTTATTGTGGGAGGAAATCAGAAAACTAAAGCGATTGGGTAGGTGACCTTCTCTTGTCCAATCAGTGAGGGAGGCCGCAGCTAACTTGAAGAAAGGCAAGTGAATTAACTAGTGTGAATGAATCATACCTACATATGATTTTCAGACTTACCTCCAACATAGAAACTGTCAGGTATGCTCACTGGAATGTCTTCGTTTCCCTGCAAAATATGTCGCTAGAATCACATCTACAGATACTGACTATCTCTAAGCAACAATACTGATTTGTACAAGTTTTAAAAGATAATTCTAATCTTTTTCATGATCGAATTAGGTGTTAGAAATGTACATGTATACCTCTTGTAAACAGATAAAATCTCTCTAAAGTCATAGGCATCTCATTTAACTCCCTCTAACTCTGTCTGAGGCACTTATTATATAAGATCTCTCTTCTACTATCAAACTCCCTCTGTCCTGGCTGCTAAAATCTCCCTACTGTCAAAATGCATTCCATTTAACTCCCCCTGTCCTGGCTGCTAAAATCTCCCTACTGTCAAAATGCATTCCATTTAACTCCCTCTGTCCTGGCTGCTAAAATCTCCCTACTGTCAAAATGCATTCCATTTAACTCCCCCTGTCCTGGCTACTGAAATCTCTACTGTCAAAATGCATTCCATTTAACTCCCTCTGTCCTGGCTACTGAAATATCTTCTGTCAAAATGCATTCCATTTAACTTGCTCTGTCTCCGCATTAAGATCTACATGTACCTGTTACTAATTAGATCTCTCTTCTTCTGTCAAACATTTTACTCACCCTGTCCCGGAGAAACTTGAGCATGCCCAGACAGGGTTTCCTGTACACTCCATCTCCCGTGGATATTAAAATCTGAAACAGATGCACCGTAACCTATTCGTTAACTCATTCACCCATGAAAATTCCTAATTAACTATTCCAACATTTACATTGGAAGAATTCAAATGTGTCTTCAGGGATGAATGAGTAACAGTTTTTCAGCATTATTGTAAAGAAAAAAAAATTCTTCAGAAAAAGACAATCGCTTAGAAGAATGGCCACTCTATATATACTGTAAAGGTCGCAATTTTGCTTGGGTTTTCTTTTTTTTTTCTCTTTTGCATCATGTAAATATATTTATATGACAACATGAAAGAGCTACATATATATGGATATTTCAGAATAATCATAAATGAAAACATTTCTACACCATGGCCAGTTTGAAGACAGTTTACCGTCAAATTGGCTGTTTCATTTGTTTGATTTTGATGGCGATAATGAAGCATTTATCATTGTTTAAGTCAATTGAAATTAGTTTAAGTCAACAACATGGATAGGAAATGAAAATATAAGCATTGAAGTGTTCTGATATAGTCTTTGTGGTTGTTATCAATCCCAGAAATTTGCAGCAAACATGCCATATTGCTCTAGCACAGAGTATGATGCTTTCCTACAAAGCTTTGTCATTTATATTGACCATAAAGACCATATTAAGACACTCCAATGCTGAAATATTTTCACGATGAGTACCTGTGCACTGACTCCCATCAGCTTGAGCATGGCGGTAAACTTTTGCTGGAGATCTTCTATCAATGTTTTCCCTTTCTCTACACCTTTCTGTACAAATACATCCACAAAAATAGAATTTTATCAGGTTTGTTTCAATGGTAGCGAGGAAAACAATTTTTTCATCACAAAAAATAATATCAACATCCCAAAATACATGTATGAATTTATCAGGTCCAAGTTTCACAAACGAAGGTACAGTAGAACCTTGTTATCAGGAACTTGTTTAACTTGAAGAGTCCTTTGAAGTGTATGTATTTTGCCGGTACTGGCCAAGCTTTACACAAGCATTCAAACTTGTGTCACTCGAATATTCGGATAACATGAAATTTTCTTAAGGTCCCATCAACTTCCAGATAATGAGGTTCAGCTGTAATTCCTTAAATTAACAAGCGATCCCAAAGGATAATTGGTGTCCATCATTAACAATCTTTACTTGTTCTTAAAATGTTGTATCTTTTCCCTTCTTTTCTCTTAAATTTATTTTATTTTAATCATATGAAACATGAGAGTGCCCATTAAGAAAAGGTATTATTAATTGAAAGATGATATCCTGTGAACCATTTTTTTCTGATCAGTCCCAAAAATAAAATAGCACAACTATAAAGATGAAGAAGAACCTACAAATGAAATTTTAGGAAGATCCAACCTGGAGTCTGCGGTTGAAGTAGATATCTTTACTGGAATAGCGCTCCCTGATCAACTAAAACAATGTACGCAATAAATTAAAACAGTCAAACATTTACTCTGTTAAACATTAAAAACATTAATTTTATAGCTTGTTTTTGTGTTTCTGACCTGATTAGTAAATAACACAATTTTGTAGCCTTGTTCGTGGAGTTTCTTCAACTTTCCAGGAATTTCCGGGTACAGGATTCTGCAAAAATGGAGATAAAAACAACCATCAGTGGAAGATGCAGGGAATCATTAAACTCAAAAATTATTTTTTTATTGATGGTGGATAAAAACAAAGAACAGAGCAAATTGGTTTTTAAACATTGCAAGATGGAATTTCCAAAATGTCAATAACATTCTCTTTGATTTACTATGATGTGATATAATTCTGAATCAAGTTATAAATATACTGTATCAATCACTCTTCTTGGCCAAAATGTTAGTGTGTGAAAGGTCATAATGTGGGATGATACCAAATTAATTAAATAAAGATGCTTTTAAAAGTTATAATAAATGTCAAAACCTACTTCCAATCTAAGTTGTCCTTTGGAAAGACTCGTCCCGATTTTGTTGTGATGATGGTCCCGTCAATGTCGAACCCTGCTATCTGTCAACATCGCAAAATATATATTACTGATCATAGACATACAATATTACCATAAAAACTTGTGTATTAAATCTGTGCACTTTTTATAAATACATTATAGATTATAAATTATATTATAGATTTTAATGTAAATGCTTTGCATTCACGCAATATACTCTGTGCTCCCATATGCATTTATGATCTAATTAGATGAACTAAACAAAATAAAAGGTTATTACCCTTAAATAAAGCACAATAATTCCATCAAAATTTAAATACAAGTAATGATTGTTTTAGAAAATCTTGTTACAATCTCATAACACCCATTTCTATTGCTGACAGGGACTAAAAAGGACTTGGCTAGAAACACTTAATACTTTCACCCCTGAAGACCTATTTGAACTCTTCCAATCCAGAAGTTGGAAAAATTCAATATGCATTTTCAGGGGTGAATGAGCTAAAACTTTCCAAGCCATGGTTGTCAATCTGCCTACCTTTGAACTCGCTCTCACACCTTTCCCTGTGTACACATACAGTTTATCATGGTACTCCCACTTGGACTCCTCTTTCGGTGGACCAAGGGCATTAACTCCCTTTTTCGTTGATTTCCCTTCAAATTTCGTACTCTCTGGTGAGGACTTTGAAGTAGAGGGAGTTTGATCCATATTTATTGCTGAGTGCTTAGAATTTGAAGTCTTTTTTTCTTGATGTTTTTTTGGAGATTGTTTCATCATTTTTAATTTTTCCTCAACAGCTTTCATTTGCTCTTCATCTTCACTGCTGGGTTCCGGTTTCACAGCCACTGTACCCGACAGTCTGGCCTTTTTGCTGTTGTTGTTGTTGTGTCCATTGTCAGAAGCAGGTCTTTTCTTCGAGTGTATTGTACTGTTAGATTTGTCTGAATGGGTGTTCAAATTTGTTACTTTTTCTTTCCCAAATTTTACTTTCTGTGGATACTGACCTAAAAAGTCAATCCCAACATATCATTATATACAATTTACAACAAGTATGTAGCAAGAAATAGGTTCATAAAAGTCATTCACATCTAAAATTTTCTTTTGTTTTTATTATTTATTTTGCAATGGTAACTGCTAACAGCTAGCTCATCTTTCTTAAAAAATTCTCTTTTTTGAATGTCTTTATTTTCCTCTCCGGTTTTATCTTTATTCATGCAAATGTATTATTTTGTATTTTCCTTCGTCATTAATTACCAGCTAAAACATAAATTGTGGCTCCTTCTTCCAACTTGTATTGTCTCCCCTTCTCCAGTTCGATGCCATCTAATGCGGATGAGTTGTTACCGATCTGCGTTACTTTGACGACCTCTTTCTTCCAGTCTGCCACTATTTCCACTGCCAATCAAAACAATATTATTACAGCTATACTTAGGCTTATCTGGAATGTTTTCCATGAATAGCAGCATTATACACAAATATCATCCCATAGTGAATATTTTGTACTGTTCATTTATATTACCTATCAAATGTTTTGGAAGGTTTTATAATACTATAGGATACAAATGTATATTAAGTAATCACTTGATCTTTACATCAAAACTGGAATTATTTCAATGAAGATTCAAGTGGTAGCTACACTGTATAATAAATTACTATCTATAATTTGATGCCAGTCATTGAATTTGTTAATGGGCACATCAACCTATCTTGGGTTTCACTTTGACCTTTGGCATTACAATCAATATATTGCAGTTTATTGACCACCATTGATAATATACACATATATATATAATCACAGACTTCAAAATTTTGATCTTGAAAACTTAGTTGAAGTCTTCAAATGAAACGGTATGTTATTTCAAATATTACACATTTCAAATATTACACGTTTTTGCCTAAGTGTTTAAAAGAACTTTGTGTTTTTATTTCACTCCATTATAATTACCAATATTTACCCTTGTTTAACTTTGGCCCTTTTCGTCCTTTAGAAGCCATTGTATGAATTAAACTGATTTTGTATTACTGCTGATAATGTCTAAAGGTGTCGATAACTACTGACCTTGCTAGAGTACACTTTCATATCAATAAGACAAGTGTTCTGGGTGAAATATATATAACCATGGGTGTAAAGGGCGGTTAACTTAAGGATGTACACTTCTGAGGTTTCAGTCACGTTCAAGTCTCGTTTCTGTCTGATTTAAAGATTTTTTGTTATATTGAAGAAATTATTATCAATTTCAATAGCAAATATGCATCTAAAAATTGTGTAAAAAATATAAGTGTCTGTTGCTTGTAGAACTTTTTTTACATGAATTTTTAAAAAATTACCAATTTGGCGGCCATTTTGAATATGCATATTTCTGTCTATTTTATGCACTTCGCGAAAGGCCAAAATTTCACCTTTTTGATGCTATATTGCTATCTTTAAAACATCAGTGTTTAGCCATTTTTAATTATAGCAAGCCCATTTTTTCTGTACAACTATATTATATTCAGTTTGATAGAAATATTATGCTATAAAGTCGATAATTATACAATTTTAGTATTTTTTTTATATATTTAGTGTAACTGGAGAAGTTTTTATTTTTGAACTCAAAACTGTGAAAAATAACACAAATAATACAGGGACAAAAAATTAAGCACACTAACCCCCCATTTTTATGATGGTTTTAGAAAGAGAAACCCATTTTCTTTTCATACACTAAATATTAAAAAAAGTTTGATATCAGAACTTTTTTTATTAAGCGGTTAATCTGCAAAAAATGGTGAAAAAATGATCATTTTCTCTTTAAAAAATAAGGGGTAGGGGTAACTCAAATTGCTTTCATGAGTAAAAATATTAAGTTAGAGATATTTTACTTCCATAACTTAAAAGAAAACACTAATTTTGTCATTTCCTCAAACTTTCATACATTTGGGATCACAAATTTGGAAGATATTGTATGAAGATATCCCGCAGTTGGTCAAAACTACAAAATTCACTTAAAATTGCTTATGATGTCATATTGGTATCTTTGACCGATCATAGCACAAAAACGAGCACACTGACATATCGTTATCTTTGCATTTTCTGTCATGCCTTGAACTCCCTTTTCCAAAAATGTATATGAGAAAAAAAGTTTGATACAGGAAATTTTTGACTTCTCAGAGGTGTACATCCTTAACATGTTTTGTGATGCTGAAGGGCAAAAATACTCGGGGCGAAAATTTGCCCCTATACAGTATAACTATTCCCACCTGTATATAATTATAAAGTGTCTTGCAATATGCTGCCACCTGATACACAGCAGTATAAAACCGGACTCAAAATTGATTTAACTACTGAGGAACAAAATATGTGAGGAAAGAATTGCACTCGGATCCTTGAAAAAGAACAAGAGAATAAGACCAGGTATTACTTAAGAGTACGCATCCTCTAGCTGATTCATTGACGACACCCGCGATCATATTAGATGTCATGTCACCTAAGTGAGAACTGAGGCATCATTCTCCACCACATCAAGTTTATTTTTGTACATGTATGTGTTAAGTGATAAAGAAAGTGCCATCGCTGGGGCTCGAACCCACGACCCTTGGCTCTCAAGCTCGATGCTCTACCACGTGCACTGTGAATCAATCACGCTTGTAAGGCGACTTAGCTAATCATGATCAATGCACATCTTTTACACATGTGGCACAACTGTCAGCTGTTCAAAATGCTCTTGAAATAAACTACATAACTTACCCTGATTTCTGGAACATCTCGGATCCCTGATGCGAGTCTGGGGACTGCGCCCGATTTGCACAGTGTGTCCATGGGGCAATGGGATCGGGTCGTGCGTGTTATTCGGACATATCAAATTGCAAGACAGCACTTTGTATTTACTCATGGCCCTATTTTGAGAAAACTGCTTGAACGATCGTTGAACACCACGAATGAACGATTGAAACCTTACTACTTTACATAAGTAACCCGCCAGAATTGCTTGCTCTGTCTTAGTTTTCAATGAGAAGTGTTAATTCTAATAAATTCCTAGTTGAAATGTGGCATGCTCGCGCCAGTTTTGTAAATAACACGACATGATTTTCCTCCCTTTATCCACAGAAGAGTTCCACAATTTGACAACAGGAAGTTGCATGTGGTAAGGGTGTAGTTGTGATCAACTAAAGAGAAAGTAACGTATATGATGTGTTATCTCAATTTATATTTATATCGGCTTCCTGCATTTGATTCGCTCTATTTCCTTTGTTGACACTTTTTAAGCTGGCAACTCTAGATCTCTGACTTGCACCATTGTTAAGATCACACGGTGAGCACATGTACAGGGACCTGAGCATTTGTTACAGCTACACAAGGTGTACATGTAGTTTTGGACCTAAAATAGGGTGTTTAGAGTAATTTTACACATTTTGGGGGTTATTATCAATTTTCGATAAAAATGTCCCCTCAGTGGTCATACAAGCTAAAGGGTGGTAAGCTTTCCAGGTCGAAAAATCGACGCCACCTACTTTTCTTGCATCAAAAATCACATTTCTAGTTGAGGTACAGTAAGAAAAAACGCTTGGTACCGTTGGAAAGATGGATAATTTTTATTTTATAAACCTCCTAAATGCAAGTCAAATGTATCCTCCTTCCGCAGAAATAATCTCCATTTCCTCCAAAAAACGCAAAATTTCGGTGTCTCAAATACATATTCATGAGGTTGACGTCACTGCACGTGGAGTCCTTACGATGCCATTGGATGGCGGTCTTTCTTTGAATTTAGGCATCCAATGACAGCAAAAGACCAGCACGCAAGGTGGCGTCAACCTCATGAATATTTAAAAAAGTGGCCGGCAAGCTGCCGAAAACTTTGAGACACGGAAATTTTGCGTGTTTTTGGAGGAAATGGATATTATTTCTGCGGAAGGAGGATACATTTGACTTGCATTTAGGAAGTTTATAAAATAAAAATTATCCATCTTTCCAACAGTACCAAGCGTTTTTTCGTACCTCAACTAGATATGTGATTTTTGATGCAAGAAACGAGGTGGGGTCGATTTTTCGATCTGGAAAGCTTTCCACCCTTTAGCTTTTATGACCACTGAGGGGGCATTTTTATCGAAAAATGATCTTAACCCCCCCAAATGTGTAAAATTACTCTAAACACCCTATTTTGGGTCCAAAACTAGCTGTAACAAATTCTCAGGTCCCTGTGACGGTGAGCTGCTGAAAGGCAGTCTTATATTATAATCACAGTGACCTGATAATTTGTTACAGCTAGTTTTGCACCAAAACTACATGTAAGGTGCAGGGATAATTAATATTAAATTCTGGCTCATAAAACCTATTGGAGAATTTTGAGGGATTTTTGGGGATTAACAAAATTTCTATGAGATTTTTCTACATAAAGTAATACAATTTTGAATAAGATTTTCAGAAAAAATATGGGTAAAAATCCCCAAATCTCACCCCAAAGTGATCCCTGAAGGTGTATAGAGTATTTTTACACTTTTCCTGGGTTAAGATCAATTTTTGATCAAAATGCCATGACCATTGAATTTCAGGGGGGTGGGGGGTGGGGAGGGGGGGCAGGTTGTCGAAAATTGATGAAAACCCCAATTTAATCAAAGTTTAAGAAATTATTCAGGTCCTTGTGGTTTTGACGTCTATGTCTAGGCAAGATTGGGATTAGCATATATTTATTCTAACATGTGCCTGTGGCTAAAGGGTACTCCAGACTATCCTATAACATATATTAAGAAACCACTTCCATGTAGCTAGTCAGCCTTTTTTCTGTTGATAATGATTTTGTTGACTGCAACATGAACCTGTCAAAAATGTCATGCCATAAACTTCTAACATTTTTGAAGTAAGCTTATTATAAATTGACAACCTTCACGTTGATTTAGCATATATTAGCTTACCATTGACGTCTAAAAATAGGTATCATCAGAATTATCGGGTAGCTAAGCCTACTCTTTGCTTACAAATTAAAAACTGACACTCTATTCTGAAGGGTCAAACCCCAGCTTACATATATAATAAATATTCTTATAATTACCATTTTATATCTTTAACAATTATTAAGTTTTCTACCTCCAATATCATATAAAACGACCAACTATATTGAAAACACAGTGCTGATACTGACACAGGGACAGGCACAGACAGCAATTACAGTATGAAACTACAGACAGGTAAAGTGACAGAGCTGGTACATTTAGCCAGGACAAAACAATAAGCACAGATCAAGTGCAGTAGACATTGACCTATTAATAGCACATAGACTGTACATTCTCTGGGCATGTTGACCACTTCATAACATATAGAACACAGACTGTACAACGGGAACAGAACAGAAATTAGGGCTCCAGTGGTGTTCAATTTAGGCAGACTGACTGTGACTGCATTAAAAATAGTGTTTTCTGTTTTGACAGTGTTGCCAGGATGAGTGAGAAAGAACAACAAATACGTCTGGTGCTGAAACTGTTGGAGGCGCTTACCTCCCCTGATAGAAGTAAAAAGGATGGCAAAGCTGAAAAAAGCGGTAAGATAAATACTTGCAATTCATCCCCCTCCGCCCAATCTTCAACTTATATTTTAAATTCTGAAGTCTGCAGAAGACATCATTACCAAGAAACAAGACTTTACCGTGTTGACTGCATGGTTATTGTTGTCATGCTATCCAGCTATCTGTGTAAACTGGCAGTACATAACACACATTTGTTGTGACCTACATGGTCATACACATAAATGGAGACCATATGACTATCTTGAAATTGGCATATTCTGATCTAACCTGGCTTAAATTCTGCTCAAATGAAACTAATTTCTTAATAGAAGAATACTCAAAATTCAGGCATTCATGTTATACATTGTAGCGTGTACACTATTAACTCTGTTCAATAGACATGAGCTTCATTGTATGTACAAGTACATATTTTCGCGGTAATCTTATTTTATCGCTTTTTGTGCTGAAAGTATTGCGCTAAAATATGATTGCACAAATTGGAGTTTTTATATGCTTCTTTATATATAGGAATTACAACGGATGCATGAATTTATCATTGCGCTAATGTACATGCCAAAAACTGACAATGCACTGATATAAAATTTGATTGTGCCAAATTCAGTACGTTTTCAGTAATTAATAATTATAGACAATTTCTATGTTTAAAATTGGCATACGATTTCTCTCCCTTATATTGATATTTGAAAGGTTTGCAAATACATGTATAATTGATACCGAAAATATGTGCTTTATATTTTCTATTCAAATAAACTAGAAATATAACTGAGTCTCAAGTTGAGTAATAACTAACCATTTAAAAAGTTAATTCTGTTTTACTTGTAAAGTTCTGTCTGACGAATATAGTTTCACATTTTAGGTTTGCCAGAAGAAAACGGATTTGATGCCCTATTGAGAACCAATCTGGCTTCATACCAAGAAATTCTTAAGACAGATAAGTACCAGAATGTGCGATCATTACTGGATAACTCAGTTACCATGGAAACTGGAATTGACAATTGTAGGTGGCACTTTGTATGTGCATGCCTGGAAACATTAACATTGCTACAGAAATCCATTTCCATAGCGATGGAAGATTTCACAAAAAATCTTAAAGAAAATCCTCCGACAGAGTTAAGACCAGGACAAGCACCGCCATTAGCACCTGATAATCTAAGCGTTGGTCACCACAAAATGGTGCTGACTGCAATTCAGTTCATTGTCATTTTGGGGGTCAGTCAAAACCTGGATGTAGGTGTGGGTATTCCGATGGAGAGGAGATCAGAATTTGCCAAACTCTTGCTTTCGTCTTCACAGGCAGACCATGGCACATCAAATGACAGCAGAAATGCATGCTTGTTTTCTTGTGTAAAAGTGTTTATGTCCTTGCTAGGTATTCCCTCCCTTGCGGGTCTTCTCTTGTCTCGCCATCTTAATGACTTACTTGCTTCTCTGTTAATGCTGTTACATAGAATACCCAAATGTCACAAAGTTCCTAAAACTGTCCAGGATCAAAAATCTGTAGAAGTTGGAAAACCAGACTCAAAAATGAACAGTTCAAATTTGGCTTCCACCACTGAACCATCCAATTGGACACCAGCCTCTGTTGTTGACATGGTAACTAGTGCACAGTTGCGCTCTTCAAACAAAGAGGAGAATATTACAGGTAATGGAGAAGCACCTCATCACAACAGACAAAGTTCTTGTGACAAGGGGGAGTTAGTAGAAGGAGAATCCAGCAATGAGAGGGAGTTAGTTGGAGAAGAATCGAGCAGCAAGGGGGAGTTAGTTGGAGAAGAATCCAGCAGCAAGAGGGAATTAGTTGGAGAGAAACCCATCATCAACCGGGAATTATTTGGGGAAAGGGAACTGCAATTTTGTGAGGCATGGCTGCAAGAGCTCCTGGGGAAGGCCCACCCTCAAATGCTAGTCAGGGAGCTTTTGTTATTGCAAAGTGGTGCACCCGTCCCTCCCAAACAGGTAAATAGCATTACTAGATGAATTCATTATCCCTACATGATTTTCTTGCCCTTGGTAACTAAGTTTTGACCTTGAGAGAAATGGAAATAATTATGAATTTGATAATTTTGTTTATGATTTTACACCTTGATTTTAATATATCTCACCACTGCATATCAAACCATGGTTTATATTTATATTGTTTATTAAGTAGAGAAAAAATGTTCTTACAAAGCTCTTGTTTATCTGCATTGTGAATTTTTATGGTACACTTTGGTCATTAACCAGTTGATAAGTTACATATGATGTATTTATCTGGCCCATGTCTGGTAACAAGCCCACCCAAATATATCCCCGTGAAGTAAAATAAGGTACAGTGCATTTCTCTTTATATCATGTTGCATTTGTCAGACAAAAACATGATATTAACAGGAATGTGACATTAAGAGAAACATGTTTTTCTACAAAATCTTGTGCATTTCTAATCTCAATAACTAAAAGTTAGTATGCTATTCAATGGACATATCAGGATGTTTCAATCTATAGATACAATTCTTCCATTAAAAAAAATATATACAATGTTTTTGTGTTATTTTGTAAATCAATGTTAACGACTTCATTTTCTGGATATTTCATGGGATTGGTTAAACAACATGATATTAAGAGGAATTCACTTTAAATCACTTGATATTAACCAAATAAAATTACTTACATTATATAGAGAGAAAAATGGTTCTTTGGAAAAACATGATAAAAAGAGAAATGTGATATTAACAGGGGTGATATTAAGTGGAGTCCACTGTATTTTGTTGTCCAGCACTAGAAATGTTATGCCTGGTTGTAGGTTGGTGTTGCCAAGAAGAAGTGGGCCTCCCCGGTGTGGCTTAGAAAAGTATGTGGACGTCTGCTAACCAACATCCTCATGAAACCCAAGGGAGTCATTCACGTCCTACAGGGAATGCTAGAGGGACCTGGCCAGGGTAAGATTTAGGAATAGAGAACACAGGAGGATACAGAAATATTAAAGGGTTATTTCAAATAACCCTTTAATATTTCTGTATCCTCCTGTGTTTTTTTTTCTATTTCTAATTGGTCAAGTCTTTCAATAAAAGTGAAGGCTGGGACCTCAAACTTCCAAAATGTACTTTTAATAATAGAGATTTCTCTAGCTGAAGCAATAGAAGTTTACCCTTGTTTAAACAATAGAAGAGACACTTTACTGAGGCAATAGAAGAGATATTTTCCCTAGCTGAGACAATAGAAGAGATATTTTCCCGAGCTGAGACAAAAGAAGAGAATTTTTCCTTTGTTGGGGCATTATTTATTGATTAGACAACTTGTATTTCACTTACATATATGACACCATAATCCTGTTACAAGAAAGAACTTGTCTCAAGTACGTGTATGGGTGTTACTGAAATACTTATGTAACTGCAATTCAAGGCTGAGTATGGGTTGTCAATATTTCTTCATTCTCCTTGTGGAGTGCCCATTTAAACGAAAGTTATTATTTTGCTATGGGATGGAAACCAGGACCTCTGGCATTAGATGTCTGATGCTGATCTTCCAACGGAGATAAGAAAAAAAAACATCTCCCCAGCTAAGTTGTACATGTAGGAAGTCCAGTAATATCTTGACCTACATGTTGGTGGCAGAACTGTGTATATTTAGACTGGAGTAATGTCTGAATAAATTCACCCCTGACATACCATAGTGAACTATTCCAACCTTTGAGTTTGAATAGTTAAAATGTGTCTGCAAGGGTGAATAAGATAAGGAGTCTGTTGATGATTGTTGTACCTTTCTCAATGTGTCGTATTTCTATGTATCTGTTAGAGAAGGAGAACTCCAAGGCTTCTGATTGGAGGAAATGTGACGCAGTTGCCAAGGTGATTGCCTGTTGTCCGATGTCATCAACTTCTGTGGAGGAATACTACGCTCTTGTCTCGCCACAGGTAAGTATTTTGTCTGGGTTTGAGTCATGGAATATATAATATACAGTCTAATAAACACAGCTTATCCATTAACCCTCCCTCATTACGAAGGAGACACCCTCATTTTGGCCAAAATTTTTCAATGTCCCTCCAGATCGTCCTCATTTTTATCCAAACTCACACAAACTCAGAAGCTACTGTAGTCAAAGAATATGTGTCTGGATCAAATAAATATTTTTTTAGAGTTACTGAGATACATACATAAAAATGAAAAAAATATCGAGCAATGCAGTTTCAGTTGTATTTCACACACTTTCTCCTTCATTGAAAATGTGGATTAAGGGAGATCTCCCTCATAGGAGGTTTCAGAGTTAAACGCCTATGATACAAGTTTCCTGTAAGTATAAAGAATAAACTGCATACAGATAGCATTTTCACCATTGATAAATTGATTACATCATCCCATGTTTTATTTTTAATCATCTGGCACTGTTCTGAATGGCTCATATAAAGTCTCTTAGCCACCATTTTACTCCCAAACAAATGTTTTGGGGACAGATTCTCTATAGTTATCATAATAAACCATGTGATCAAGCAAACTTCACTTAAAATGATAACTGCACGATCAAAGGCTCAGCTTATAGGTAGGATGTAAGAATTGTTCCTGCTGCCCTCATTGCATGATTATATTAAATAAAGAGGCGACTAAATTTCTCGATCCATTTACTAAAACACTGTCTCCTTCATGATGTCTCCCTTGACACTACCTCTCTTTGGCTTGTAGTTAGCCCCAATGAGAAAGGCGTTAGGTTCGGTCTCCTGACTGCAACATTCCAAGGTCACAAAATGGTAGTTACTACTATACTCCCTGCTTGATGCTCAGCATTATGGGAGTGGAATGACTGGTTCATCCGTTGTCAGTATAATATGACCGGGTGGGGTGTTCTGCTGGGGGCCTTTAGCAGTATACTTCAGTGTGGTAGCACTGTGAAGTCAGCATCAGTACTGCACTATCGGAGGGAGGTTACACAAACATACCGCAGCCTTCCAAATTCATGCACTCAACACATACACTCGCATCACATACACCGGAAGGCCATATCAATCAAAAGACCTTTGAAATTAAACCAAAACCATACTGATGGCAGTTTAAAAGCTGATCTTTGTCTAACAGGTTGTGTTGCTGTTGCACCATCCGGACAGCCATGTTTGTCAGCAGTTTCTCCGAGTCGCTTGTACGACTATAGCCAGGATGATGACCCAGCAGCCAGACCTGACCAGGAAATATCTATTATCTCCCCTGATGGAACCCTTGGAAAGATGCTCCAAGCCAAAAGGTCAGTCAAACACAGCTGCTAGCTTTGTTTAAAGAGTTAGTAAAGAGAAGTTAAATATGACAACTGTAATAGTGAACAGAAAATAAAATAAAATGGTAGAATATATAAAGAAGTCGTTAAACTACAAGTAAGTATAAAAGTAATGTGTAAGCGGGAAATAATTTGAAAATTTTAGTAAAATGGAATGACAGACATTAGAGAGCCTTGTCTAAAACCAGTGGCAATCATAATGAAAATTCACTAAAAAGTATTTCTTTTAGGTTGCCAGCGGGGGTGTTTGTGTCATACTAACACATGTAGTTTTCTTGTTATCATACGATATAACGAATCAGATTATTCAACAAAATCTACATGTATATGTACTGATTATTACCGAACATTGGATTACTTACTTTTTCCCCATCAGGCATTGGAGCAATGGACCAATGTGTAGTTGAAGAAAAGGAACTCACCACCTGCCTAGAGGATTTACACAAGGTAATTATTTTACTCGTTAGATGTTTTAATTAGGAACTGATAGACTCGCAACTTTTCTTTGATCTACATTGATTTTTCCCTTTCTGGTGTACAGATACAGTGATAATGAAAACATGTCCAAAATCTCATTTTCAGTTTCCCCTTATGATTGGTTATAACAAAATCACATGCACATGCAGCAATAATGATGTATTCAGTGTTATTGCTGTTACCCTGGTGATTGTGGCTGAATATGAACAGATTGTAACATCTGATCACCGAGTCAGACTTCATTATTATATCCTTGAGATGATTCTTTGAAGGTATATAGGGATAACCTGCGGCCGTACGTACATGTATGTACCCCCAATATCACATCATTACTCTTAAGGCTGCATTTCTCAACTGATTAACATGAAATTTCACACAAATGTTCACAACACATTTCAACCTTCTCACTCAAAAACTAGGTCACTGTTACTGTGATTAAAATTGACAGAATCTTTAACATCACCACTCTACAGGCTGCCTTTGTCAACTTATTAACACTAATTATATATAATTTGTGCCTGGATGTGAACCGAGTACCCCCCTGAAATCTGTCTTTCAGTAATAATGTACACTGTTTATATATTATTTCAGGTATTTATGTCCGGGTGTGAACCGAGTACCCCCCTGATGTCCTGTCTATCAGTAATATTGTACACCGTTTGTATATTATTTCAGGTATTTATGGCCGAGTGTGAACCGAGTACCCCCCTGATGTCCTGTCTATCAGAAATATTATACACTTTATACATTATTTCAGGTATTTGTGGTCGGGTGTGAACCAAGTACCCCCCTGATGTCCTGTCTGTTACCTGTAAGCCATACCATCTTTTTGCTCTTCTGTTACACCAAGAAGGGTGTGTCCCATCTCAGGTGAGATATATGTATCCAAACTGTTCTGTAAATCTAAGGACAAGCAAAGCTGCAGATTTCATTATGATGACTAGGGTATGGCCATTATAAGTAGCAGGTCGGAATAATGAATTGATGTGAAATGCAAACGTCAAAAGGTCTTCCCTGGCAAAACTATAATTATAGTAAAACCTTGTTAACTTTGAGATGTATGGACCATGCCGTGGGTAATTTTGAGCTGTCAAGAGTATTCAAATTAAGCAAGTTTGAATGTTCGGTAGGAAGTTTGACCAGAGCTGATGAAATACGTTGAGTTTAACAGAGTCTTCAAGCTATACATGCTTTGGAGATGTCAAATACAGAGTGCCAGCTGTGAAATGTTTGGAGTCCTTGTTCATATTCAAAATTAAAACATTCCCCATGTCATATACATAAACGTCTTTAATCTGTGTTGACCATTTCTGTTTTAGCCTCTGCTGTCAAGAGATCTTGGTTTCTCTACTGAAGGGGTTAGACAAGGAGGAGGCCGTAACTTGTCTCCACACATGGCTCCTTGGGACGGAGACAAGGCAGCTGGTAAGTGATTGTATCTGTCTAAGTACTGCAGAAATCGGTGTAGACCAAAATCATAATAATAAATGGTGAGACATATATTTAAGAGTGAGATTTTGAGCACAAGGATATCTCAGCATTTGATTTTGTATCTGCGGGAGATGGCAACCCTGTAAATAGGTTTACAATACAATATTGAAAACTATTCATGCAGTCAATATATACACAAAAAGATATCTACCGACTACCAATTTTCAATGAAACTAAATACAATGTACCTGCATACCTGTAATTACCTCCCTTTCTCTCGTATCTTATCATGTTGGATGAGAAGAATTTTTCACCCCTTGGGAGTGAGATAGAGGGATCTCAACCTGAAGGGTTAGATTCTTAATATGAAGAATTTTACCCCGAGGGTTGAGATCCCCCTGTGTCACTCCCATGGGGATGAATGATACTTTTATCTTACCCTGCTTACCCTGATAATGTTGATGTGATTTAATTGACTTGTCGATGTGACGTCATGACATTGTTGCCATGACATCATACAAAATTGGAGAATGTGCAAAAAGCATGTATAGCTCGTCTCAACCCTAGGGTTAGATAAGAAAATCTCCCATCAGTAAAATTGTGGATTTCTTTGCATGTCCAGGGTAAGAGAAAAATACATATTAGCATATCTCACACAACATGACGTTACAAGGCTCAAAAATGATGTGACATCACAAAATTTGGAAAATTCCTACGTCACAAAGCAGAAAAGGCAACATAGTGAAATTAAAACCCTTCGGGAAATTTTAATTGTACACATTGAAAATAGGAGATTAACTTGTCAGTGCATAAAGCATACAAAGTTGGCACGAAAATCTGCTAGCCCCTTAACAGTCAAGTTGGTTTAATTAAGTGCATTTGTCTTTATGTCATTTTGCATTTGTCAGACAGAACATAATATTAACAGGAATGTGACATTAAAAGACACATGTTTTTTCCACTAAATCAAGTGCATTTTCAATCTCCATAACTGAAAGTAAGCTACCATATTCAATATGAATACATTCTAATATATAGATAACATCATTTCATTAAAAAAATATTATTTTGTAATTTTTTTTATTTTCTATGCAATATTTTGTACAAGTTGTATCTGAAATCAATGGAAATGACATAATTTTCTGGATATTTTATGTGATTGGTTTAAAAAAAAAACATGATATTAAGAGGAATTTACATCAAAATCCATTATATTAACCAAATAAAATTACATAGATTATATGGAGGGAGAAATGGTGATTGGGAAAAACATAATATAAAGAGGAATGTGATATTAGCAGGGGTGATATTAAGTGGAATCCACTGTATAATGCTTTAAAATGCAGTCAGTAAACATTTCTGAATTGTTCTGACTCTAGCTGATCTGCTAAATATTGGGGAATGCCTAGCAGCTACTGTACAGTTCTTGTAACCGCCAGCCATCCCAAAATTTAGCGGATTAGAGAAGAACTGTAGCCGCCAGTCATCCCAAACTTAGTGGATCAGAGAGTCAGAACCCTTCGGACTAAGCAAACACATGGAGTTCGATTGGTGATCTTTAGATTAACAATTTACTGCAGGAAACTTCTACAACTGAAAAGGCTGACAAGACTGTTTCCATGACGATCCCTCTGACGAGTCCATCTGTGCGGTTTTCCTCGGGAGACGGCGGGGGAGTTGCTGTAGTCGTCAGGGGCATCGACAGGTGTGGTATTAAAGTACTGTTTCTATAGAAGTCGTGGCTGTGGAAACAAAGTTAAGTTACTGTCAGTCAGGCATTAAAATGTTTTTTGCTTTATAAGTGTTAAGGCAGTCTTCTTGAAAATTCTTTTTGGTGGGCTTAATTTTCAGCAAAATTCCCAACTGGTGAAACCAATGGAAATTCACTCCATCCTTAAGAATAGATGTTTTTTGCCATAGCAACAGTAAATCATTCACCCCAGAAGATACATTTCATGTCTTCCAATCAAAAGTTGGAATAGTCCACTATGACATTTCAGGGATGAATGATTTAACTGGAAATAAAAACAGTGAAAAGTTTATTCCAAAATTCAATTAATTCAATACCAAAATAAAAAATAGGACACCACTTAAAAAACAATTTAACTAAATCATATCTTGATCGCCACACCATTACTGGAACTTCTCCATGCTACACCAAGATTGAAGTTTATGGAATGATGCAGAGATCAAGTTATGACATTTAGTCTGCGTATTTTGGATATTGACACTATTTATCACTATTTTTTGAGAAGTACTGGATAGATCCTGTCTGTTCGGTCCCTTGTTGTGCATGGTCAAATTTTTGGATTGCTCCAGCGGAAAAAATATAGCTGTAAGACGGCCATCTTGTATGTTGACTATGATTATATTATATTATTATAAGTATAATTATATAAATAAATGATTATAAATATTATGGCAATTTTTTAAGAAATACAAGATGGATTTGGAATTCGGAATTGATCAGAAAAACAAAACTCCTGACAAGAGACCTTCTTTCAACTATTATTAATTTTCAAGAGAAATTCATAGAACCAAGATTTAATTTAAAATGAGAGTTAAAGAAAGAAGGGGAAAGATCTATCTTTCTAAGAAAGAATGAAAAATTATTGATAGTGGGCACCAAGATCTCTTTTTGATCTGTATATATATCAAATATTTTTGGTAAAAATCATATCAATATGGCTAGGTGATTTGGTGCCGTAGATCGTGAGTTCGAGGCCCAGACAGGGCATGAGTCAAAAATTGTTTTCCTTCTGTGTAATCTATTTTAATTAATTATAAATATGTATAAAGAAGCACAAATTGTAATTCAGGCAGTTTATGAATCACCTTTGAGGACCAAGTGAAGGGTAAAAGCTGACTTTCTTTAGACAGTTTATGCGCTCTTTTTCAAATTTACATATTCTATACCGTAGACATGGAAAATAATAAAAGAACTTGATATAAATGTTCATTACATAGTTGTCTTTACCGTAATTTAGCCCACTTCATCAAATAGCTTGCAGGAGGCATTTTTCTGTTTTAAATTGTAAAGTGCCACCGGCATTATACAAGAAATTACTGTATTCCTTGAATGTTTTACAGTAACCATGGTGACGAAGGAGCAGTGACCAATGAAATGATGACGGTTGCCGCTATAGAGATACTGAAGGAGTTAGAAAAGAATGGACTGACCGGTGATTTCTTCCTAGCATTACTAATGGTAAGTCTCAGGACGTGGACATACGGCTACTTATCATGAGGTCACATAGTGTAACGAGAGAAAGATAAATACAACGACCGGACCGGGATTCAAACCCAGGACCCTTAAACTGTAGACAGACTTTTGACCAATTTAGGAACCTGGTCATTGACGATCAAACTAGTACAGTTCCACGACTTCCATCCGTCCTTCTCCAGCTCACCTTATACAAAGTTGAGGAAAAGTCTACTTTCGAGAGTCTATTGGTCATAGATCAAAGTCACTGGGTTTTACTATTTGGTCCAAAGCTCAAGGATTGATGATTTTGGGAGATACAAAGCCATAGATGGGACCCTGCTGACCTGTCATAGTTCTTTTCTTCGATCAATTTATTGAAATCATGAAATTTACTATTGTTAATTTTTTTTTCAGGAATTAACAGAAATCATTGATCATGAAATACATGGAGATTTGAGTGTTACACTGAACTCATCATGTGACGGACAAGAACTGATGGAAGCTGAAATCAGAGAACAACAGCTAGCTGACAATTTCCATCGTAAAGTGTCCGTTCTTAGTCTGCTGGCAGCAATTTGTGAGGAAATTGGACCTTCTTGTTTGAAAAACACTCAACAGACCCTGAAATTTGTCCAGGTGAGTGTTTGATAACTGCATGGTGTATTTGCATCCTCAATACACTCACCTGTATATGCTCCATACAACCCTGGAATATGTAATGGCGAAACTGAAGGCACTAAGATAGCAGTTTGATCGGTCTCGGGTAAAAAAGTCTGATCAACAAGGTGGTGCACATAGAGCCTTTTTGTCATGACATGTTCTAGGGGTGTAGAGAGCGTAGGTGAGGGTAACCCCTGGTTCTTGAGGATGTAGAGAGTGCAGGTGAGCGTAATCCCTGGTTGTCGAGGATGTAGAGAGTGTAAGTGAGCGTAACCCCTAGATATCGAGGATGTAGAGAGTGTGGGTGATCGTAACCCCTGAATATCGAGCATGTAGAGAGTGTAGGTGAGCGTAACCCCTGAATATCGAGGACGTAGAGAGTGTAGGTGAGCGTAACCCCTGGATATCGAGGATGTAG
Organism: Mimachlamys varia; assembly: GCA_947623455.1. Taxonomy (NCBI): domain Eukaryota; kingdom Metazoa; phylum Mollusca; class Bivalvia; order Pectinida; family Pectinidae; genus Mimachlamys; species Mimachlamys varia. Next base: position 41,744,627 of record OX392533.1, on the reverse strand, counting down.
AGAGTGTAAGTGAGCGTAACCCCTGGATATCGAGGATGTAGAGAGTGCAAGTGAGCGTAACCCCTAGATATTGAGGATGTAGAGTGTAGGTGAGCATAACGCCTGGATATTAAGGATGTAGAGAGTGTAAGTGAGCTGACCCCTAGATATCAAGGATGTAGAGTGTAAGTGAGAGTAACCCCTGGATATCGAGGATGTAGAGTGTGAGTGAGAGTAACCCCTAGATATCGAGGATGTAGAGTGTAAGTGAGAGTAACCCCTGGATATAGAGGATGTAGAGTGTAAGAGAGAGTAACCCCTGGATATCGAGGATGTAGAGAGTGTAAGTGAGCGTAACCCCTTGATATCGAGGATGTAGAGTGTAGGTGAGCATAACGCCTGGATATTAAGGATGTAGAGAGTGTAAGTGAGCGTAACCCCTAGATATCGAGGATGTAGAGTGTAAGTGAGAGTAACCCCTGGATATCGAGGATGTAGAGTGTAAGTGAGAGTAACCCCTGGATATCGAGGATGTAGAGTGTAAGTGAGAGTAACCCCTGGATATCGAGGATGTAGAGTGTAAGTGAGAGTAACCCCTGGATATCGAGGATGTAGAGTGTAAGTGAGAGTAACCCCTTGATATCGAGGATGTAGAGTGTAAGTGAGAGTAATTCCCCTGGATATCGAGGATGTAGAGTGTAAGTGAGAGTAACCCCTGGATATCGAGGATGTAGAGAGTGTAAGTGAGCGTAACCCATGGCTATCGAGGATGTAGAGAGTGTAGGTGAGTGTAACCACTGGATTTTGAGGATGTAGAGAGTGTGGGTGATCGTAACCCCTGGATATCGAGGATGTAGAGAGTGTAGGTGAGCGTTATCCCTGGATATCGAGGATGTAGAGAGTGTAGGTGAGCGTAACCCCTAGATATCGAGGATGTAGAGTGTAAGTGAGAGTAACCCCTGGACATTGAGGATGTAGAGAGTATAGGTGATTGTAACCCCTGGATATCGAGGATGTAGAGAGAGTAGGTGAGCGTAACCCCTGGATATCGAGGATGTAGAGAGTGTAGATGAGCGTAACCCTTGGATATCGAGGATGTAGAGAGTGTAAGTGAGCGCAACCCCTGGATATTGAGGATGTAGAGAGTGTAGGTGAGCGTAACCCCTGGATATTGAGGATGTAGAGAGTGTAAGTGAGCGTAACCCTTGGATATTGAGGATGTAGAGAGTGTAGGTGGGCGTAACCCCTGGATATTGAGGATGTAGAGAGTGTAGGTGGGCGTAACCCCTGGATATTGAGGATGTAGAGAGTGTAAGTGAGCGTAACCCTTGGATATCGAGGATGTAGAGAGTGTAGGTGAGCGTAACCCCTGGATATTGAGGATGTAGAGAGTGTAGGTGAACATAACGCCTGGATATTAAGGATGTAGAGAGTGTAGGTGAACATAACGCGTGGATATTAAGGATGTAGAGAGTGTAGGTGAACATAACGCCTGGATATTAAGGATGTAGAGAGTGTAGGTGAACATAACTCCTGGATATTAAGGATGTAGAGAGTGTAGGTGAACATAACTCCTGGATATTAAGGATGTAGAGAGTGTAGGTGAGCGTAACTCCTGGATATTAAGGATGTAGAGAGTGTAGGTGAACATAACGCCTGGATATTAAGGATGTAGAGAGTGTAGGTGAACATAACTCCTGGATATTAAGGATGTAGAGAGTGTAGGTGAACATAACTCCTGGATATTAAGGATGTAGAGAGTGTAGGTGAACATAACGCCTGGATATTAAGGATGTAGAGAGTGTAGGTGAGCGTAACTCCTGGATATTAAGGATGTAGAGAGTGTAGGTGAACATAACGCCTGGATATTAAGGATGTAGAGAGTGTAGGTGAACATAACTCCTGGATATTAAGGATGTAGAGAGTGTAGGTGAACATAACTCCTGGATATTAAGGATGTAGAGAGTGTAGGTGAACATAACTCCTGGATATTAAGGATGTAGAGAGTGTAGGTGAACATAACCCCTGGATATTAAGGATGTAGAGAGTGTAGGTGAACATAACTCCTGGATATTAAGGATGTAGAGAGTGTAGGTGAACATAACGCCTGGATATTATGGATGTAGAGAGTGTAGGTGAACATAACGCCTGGATATTAAGGATGTAGAGAGTGTAGGTGGGTGTCACCCCTGGATATTGAGGATGTAGAGAGTGTAGGTGAGCGTAACCTCGGATATCGAGGATGTAGAGTGTAGGTGAACATAACGCCTGGATATTAAGGATGTAGAGAGTGTAGGTGAGCGTAACCCTTGGATATGGGGGATGTGTGTATTGTTGGATCTGTTTTCCACCCCTAGTTAGTAGCTTAATTAACTCATTCACCCCAGGACACACATTTGTGCCCTTCCAATACAAAGGTTGGAATAGTTCATTATCAAGATTTAGGGGCAAATAAGTAAAGTACATTGTACATGTACCATCAAATGGAATAATTGTTATAATTTGAAAAATAAAATAAGTATTCAATATCCATCACTTCTTGATACAAAGTTAAGTACATGTTTCTGAAAACAAAGCTAAAAAAAAATATCACTGCACTTGACAAGGGAAGCAACTCTAGCCTAAAACAATTGTAAGTGGTTGCTTTGTATTGCAGGTTACACTTGAGAGAGGAGTTCAGGTGTGCAAGAACACCTGTGACGAAGTTCTCGGGGCATTTGAGAGTGAGACACTCACCATGGCGATGGGAATGCTGACTGCTGTGCTTACTGGTACCATTAAAGTAAGTTTATAGAGTACATGCAGGTCAACTTACCAGCCTCGACTAGAGGGATTTAAAGTCAGTGTATGGGTCAGTCTTGATCAAATCAATTTTTTTACTGATAACAACCTAGAGCTTCTATTGTATCTCCATTCAATTTGATCTAAGACTTATTTTGATTGAAAAAGCAAACAGCATACAAATGATGAGTTTTCAGTTATTGCTTGAATCTTCGGCCTCTCAGTTATGCAAAAAAAAGTTAGTACAGTCAAACCTTCTCATCTGGAAATTATATTGTAACAGGACCATGATCAATCTTTGAGTTATCTGAATGTTTGAGTTAAGTGTAAGGTTGAATGCTTAGTGTGAAGTATTGCCGGGACAGACAAAATACTTTTATTTAAATGGGGTCTTTGAGTTACATTGTATAGATGTTCAAGCTAATTAGGTTCAACTGTATTTGTTTGTTTTTATACACCTCTGCCATGAAATACCAGGGGTATATATTGTTGTCCTTTGCCATCATTCTGTAATGAGTTGATTTCCGTTCATCTAGTTTCAAATGTAAAATATTGATTAGGTTTCCTTAAAAGTGTGAGCTGTCAAAAATTGCCCTGTACCTCAGTGGTAGACCATCAGGCTGGAGAGCCAAGTGTCATGGATTTGAGCCCCAGCGACGACACTATTTTTTATCACTTTTCCTCGTCCTATTATACAAACTTTATTCATTGACTGCAGATCAGTGAAGATGACAGGGAGTACATGAAGAAACTAATGCCACTGTTAGAAGATATCAGTTCCAACCATCCTGACAACACCATACAGGAAATGGCCTCTGACCTCAGGGTTGCCATAGCAACCCACAGTGTTATCTGGTCTGAGCTACTGAAGAGTAGCACAAAGGGGGACAAGCAGCAGAAATTATCCTCCAAAGTATGTAACTGTATTGCCATCTGTATCTCAGAAAGTATATCAGCAAATTGTTCAAATGCTATTGAACAGTATAACACAAAAAGATTGATTTTTTTTACTCAATCAGTTAAATTTTTGCTGTATAGGTTTTTAACTCTTTTATGTGGCAATTACTGAAGTTTAAAAACATGGTGTAGGTTTTATTTGTCTTCTTCAAATGTTGATTACAAAGAAACATTCTTTCATGCACTCCTTTCAAACATCAAATCAAAAAAGTAATATATTTTTAGCATTTAAATAGATAAAGTATTGTGATTTGTTTTTTTAATAGCAAGACTCCCACAGTACTGAGGAATATTCTAAACGTGGTAAGAAACCTTTGGTCGAGGTCATAGGTGAAACTTCTGATGAGAGTTGTGGAAAATCGGAAGCAAGCCTAAACCCACAGAGGCAAGTTTCTAGTAAATTAGGACCTTCTTCTGAAAATGGAGCACCACAGAAGTCTTCCACTTCAAACTCAAGTGCTCAAAAGGAGAAGGAATCCATGGCAAAAATGTCAGAGTTAAGACAAGCATTTGAGGAACTCCACGACCCACTTATTCCTGTCAGAGGGCATGCTTTGATAACTATGAACAAACTGATACAGAAGAAAGATCCAGAAGCCATGGAAAAAAGAGAGGTTCTGTTGAATGTTTTTAAGGAAAATCTTCATCACCCAGACTCTTACCTGTATCTGTCCTCAGTGACGGGACTGGTTTCGTTGGTAGACAAGTTTCCAGATGCTGTCATTCCCGTTCTCACCAAAGAGTTCCTGTTGGGGGCAACTTCAACCCCGGCCAACCAAGGGGAGACAACCAGACAGGCTGATGACAGGATTAAAGTTGGGGAGTGCCTTGTCCAAACGTCAAGGAAATTAGGTAATGTTGGTTCACTACACTATATGTCCCTTATAAGTTTAATTCTGCTGTGACTCAGACGATTTTCACCTTGCGGTCCTTTTGGTATACAGAATACCACTAATAGCTTAATGTATAAATCATCAAGGAGGCACGGTGGTCTAGTGGTTGGATGCCAGGCTCATGATCAAAGGATTGCGAGTTTGAGTCACGGTCACGGTACTTATGTTGTATCCTTGACAAATTACTTTACTCTGCTTGTTCTAGTCTACTCAGTTGTAAATGAGTACGAGGTTGGGCAGTGCTAGAAATAGTAGAATGCTCGCAGTGAGTACAGTAATGGTAGCACCGGTTGTATGTTTCCCAGGAAGTTGAGAACAATATTGGCTGGTTGTTAAGGCCCTATAACCATCGATAATAAATTGTGAACCGCTTTGAAGCGAGATTGTGATAAAGCGATATATAAGAAACTTGAATTATTTTTATAAAAAGTAAGATTCTGCTATGTTGTTGCAGCTGTATAGGAATTCAATGATATAGAAATGTCCCAAATAGAGTGTAGGGAACCTTAGTGCCTGCGGGCTATACAATTTTTTACATCATAAGATGCCTAGTGCAGGCTATCTGCCGATGCGGACTATATGTTGATTTTTTTTACCATATTATTAAAAAATGCGGGCTATACGTTGGCTAATGTTTCCACTTTTATCAACATGTAGATATAAGCTATTTGCAAGCAAAAAATATCATTGATTAGTTTATATATCTTTAATTATAAACATACATATTTACTGGAATCTGGAATTTATTTTACAAAAGCCTCCAAAATGCCTTAATTTACCTCCTGCGGGATACACAGTACTGTTTTGTAAGATTATGTGATATATATATACCCTTCCATATAAACAATGTCATGCGACTTTTCTCTCCCTTTCTTACTGAAGGTGACATGGCACCCCGTTACCGTGACAACCTACTGACAACTTTCCTACAGGGGTGTCTGGACACTGATCCCCTTATTCGAGCCAGCAGTCTGTCAAACTTGGGCGAGCTCTGTAAAGTTCTGCGTTTCTCTGTTGGCAACTTTATCCATGAGGTAATATCTCTTTGACTGTGTTATGAATATTTATATGTTGTTCTAATGTAGTTATTCAGATATTTTCCTTTTATCATGTTATAAAAAGATAAGTCTAGTTGAGCACTTTTGAATTCAATTGCTGGCTAAATAATCTTTGATTAGTAAATGTTTTCTCCACTTGAGTTACCTTCTCATTACCTGACAAATCTCAAAAATGGTCATTAGATTTACAGTACATTGTATCTTATTAAAACTGGCCCCGATCTAATCTGAAACTCTGTATAGTCCAACCTTGTCATAACCTGACAAAACACAAAATTGTTCATTAGTAAATTACAACTTATCAAAACCAGACCCTGTCTAATCTGAAACTCTGTGTATATTCCAGCCTTACCTTTTGCTCCTGGCATTTCCCTCGTTACTTATATTCTCCCTCAACTAAACAGACTCATGTGTAATGCCAGCCAAAAATATTTGGTCCCAGTGACTATCAGCTTAGAACTGTTTAAAAATTAACCAAGTGGGTGGGTTAGGGGTGCACCCAACTACCCATCAAGTATTAAAAGAAATTTAATTAAAGGAATGCTTATATACAGGTCAGGTTTTAACCCTACCATCCATGATATATTAATTAACACAGTCGCCTCCCACCTCCCCCACTCAATTAATTATGGAATAGCCGTAAGTTGAAGAGATACACATAGATCTTGTTTACAATTAACAACAGTTACCAATATTCAGTGTAGATTGTAAATATTTGTCTTTGTATTTCACTTTTTCGTAGATATTTATATTATGCTGTACATTCTGCAATGATTCCAGATATTTAACTGTGCCTGTGGGTTGTTGAAGTCGGACATTAGCGTTGAGGTTCGACAGGCAGCAGCCATGATGGTTAACCTCCAGCTGGAGGGACTGGGAAAGGACACCCTTACGGTACATACATCTCACATCAGATTCCTTAATTGTAAACGGATCATCAGTATATGAAAATTATTTTTTCATATATATTTCCCTCCTTTCCCCATGTTCAGATAAGTTGAGGCCTTTTAAATCGTTTTGGGGAACAGTGTTTTGTGGATACCTTATGCTAACACACAGCAAAAAAGTATATCATTCAAATTCGTCATATTTATTTTTGTGATTCCATAGCAACACTGAAATTCACAAATATTTAGACACAAAAAACATTTCATGTTATACACTAGCCAAGTGATTTATTGATACAATTATAAAAGATGTGCATTGATTAGGTTACCTTACAAGCGTGAGCTGTAGGGAAATTCCCTTTAGCTCAGTCGGTAGAGCATCGGGCTAGAGAGCCAAAGGTGACTGGTTTTAGCCTCCAGTTACAGCGTTATCTTTATCACTATTTCTTGTCCAATTTCAATCTTATGCCATTGACCCTGGCCTCCCCATTCAAGATAGCCATTGGCAGGAAGTCAAAGAATCTGATTTGGTGTTTAGAAAACAGTGGGAGAACAGTGTAAAAGATGTACATTGATAGGTTTCCTTAGAAGCGTGAGCTGTAGGGAATTTCCCTTTAGCTCAGTCGGTAGAATAAAGGGTTGGAGATCCATGGGTCGAAGATTTGAGCCCCAGTGATGGCACTGTCTTTATCACCTGGCCTTTTTACACCATGCTGAATCGTAGACAGTAAGTCATTATAAAACTCTATTATAGGTAATGGAGTCCGTTATCGGCAGCGTTTACAGAACTCTGCGGCAGTGCATGGTGACAGAGAAGGAAAACGGTGTAAAGATGCAGATCACTCTCGCACTAAACACACTGGACTCCATCACCAGGGATGTTATGTTCCCTAAACAAACACTGGAGAAGAAAATCAGAATACTTGACACCAGTTAGATTGGTTTAGTGATTGAACTATGCTAGATGATATTGGTGCTTTATTGTAGTTTGGGAAAGTTTCTGAATAATTCTGATACCCGTTGTCCAACAAGTTATATTAAACAGATTTGAAAAAAACCCTCTTGCATAGTTTGTTTATTTGCATAAGAATATTAACATAATTCTAAACAAATGATGTTGATAACATGAATGAGGTAAGTATGCTTTTTCATAGCAAATGTCATGGAGCAATATTGAAGGTTTAATTCTTAGGGTAAATGAAAGCAAAAATAAAGTTTTGAGCAGAGCTTTCTGTGGTGTTCCGTAACAGGAGGTAAGATCAAAGGGAGATAAAATGAAACAAAAGTAAATTGTATCATAGGAGCAATACACACTAAGTCACAACTGTCAAAGGTCACCAATGAACATGTCACACCAGTTGACACACAATTAAAAAAGTTTGTCTTGTTGAGTATTTTGTAGTTTAGTGAGCTATCCTGCTACATTCTGCATATCAATGAGTTTTATATCATCCCTCACGTTGGCGTGGATGAGGAGGTTGTGGACGAAGAGAATGATGTTGATAAGGATGGAGAAAAAAGGGGGATGTGGACGAGGGCGGAGAAAAGATGAGGATGATATTAATGAGGAGGAGAATGTCGATTAGGAGGGGGATGTGGATAAAGATGAATGTCATTATGTGGATGAGGAGGATAGGGATGACGAAGTGGATGAGGAGGCGGAGGATGTCGATGATTAGGAGTGTTATATGGATGAGGAGGGTGATGTTCTGGGTGAAGTGGGGGAAATGTGGAACATATGTAGGATGTGGATGAGGAGTAAGAGGATATGGTGTGGATAAGGAGAAGAAGAATACTGAAGGTTGATTGAATGAACAGGATCATGTGGATGAGGACGATGATGTGGAGAAGGTTGTGGATGAGGATGATAATGAGAATCTTGTGAACGTGGATCATGTGGATGAGGAAGATGATGTGCAAAAAGAGGATGTTGATGAGAAGGGGAATGGTGTTAATGGTGAGGAGGAAAAGGATTTGCATGATATGGAGAAAGAATGTGAAGAATGATGTGGATGGGGAAAAGGATGATGATGTGGATGAGGAGGGTGTGAATGATGAGGAGGAGGTTGATAAAGAGGATGTTGGAACATGGTGTGGATAAAAATGAGGTGGATGCTATTCATGAGGAGTATTATCTGGATGATGAAGAGGATCATGTGGAAGACGACGTGGATGAGGAGGATGATTTGTATGAGCATGTTGAAATAGAGGATGATGTGGATGATGGATATCATAATGAGGATTATCTGGATGAGGAAAAGGACAATGTGGATGAGGAAGGGGAAGAGTATGAGGATGTTGATGAGCAGGAGGATATGGATGAGGAGAATGTGGTTGAGGACAATGACGTGAATGAGGATGGCAATGTGGATAAGAATGAGGATGATGATATGGATGAGGGGGATGTGGATGATTACGACAATGGGGATGAGGGCGATGATGTGGCTGGAAAGAAGGATTCATGAGAATGTGAGTGCATGACGGTGCATGAGAATGTGAGTGAAGATATGGATTATTTCTAATTTTATTTTTCGTCGTGTTCGTCCGTCCTGCTATATATTCCGGATTTTTTCTCATACACTAAATGTCACTGGAACTTCATACTTTGGATATGGGTTTGCCTTATTGACGTATCATGTATCAAAAGTGTGTAAAAGAAAAGGAAGTCCGGGCTCTGTGTCATACACTACTATAGCCACTGAAACTTCATAATTGATGTTTACTTTCGCATTGGTCCGTCAATAACATTTTATTTTGGACTGTAATTTGCCGAATTGTTTTGTTTATTTTATTATTTGTTTTTCTTTTCTAATCAATAGGTGAAGTCAATTCTGATACATGTCATTTCATGCCAATGCTTTCTTACCTTTTTCACTCGTGTCGATCATAGGAAGTGTTGAACTGAGATTTGGAGAAACTCTTATCAGAATCGTATATAAGTTTCCAAAAATCAAGAACACTTGTAAACGATTTAAAATTCATTTTGTAACAACTGCAACGATGCGGCAAGCACTGAGTTATTGTCAGCCGATAAAACAAGTTATGTGCAGGTTGTTTGTGCGAAGACAAAACATTTTCCGAATCAAGCTGTCATGCAAAGTCATCGATCATTAGAAGAAAGCACCACGCGGAGAGCATTCGATCTTGATCGACTACTTGCAGAATTGGGTACTGTTCACTACGTTTTCCGTCATCTGTAGCCAAAGTATTTAAAAAAAAAACGGTAACAGAGAAGTCGCCAACATCTGCCACTGATGCCAAGGTGGGGCAGCTTAAACATCAACCCGCAAATCCAAACGCTGTTGAAAGCTTTCTGGTTATCCAAAAAAAGCCAGCAAACACTATTGACTTTCGTTTCTTGTAGTACGCAACCGATTCCTTCACGGCAAAACTATCAGTTATGCTACCACACTTCTCCCGAAAGCCTTGCTGTAACGTTGCAGGATTACACTACTTTCAGTGGAAGCGAGAATATGACCTAAAGAATTTATGTTTTTCCAACAATTTCTGCAATACATTTGAGTGTTATATCACTGTAATTGTCCATATCGAGTCAATCACGCTGACCACCTTAAAAAGGAGTTATATCACTGTAATTGTCCATATCGAGTCAATCACGCTGACCACCTTAAAAAGGAGTAATATCACTGTAATTGTCCATATCGAGTCAATCACGCTGATCACCTTTAAAAAGGAGTTATAACGATCCAGCTTAAAACGACTTTAGTATATCTCCTGGTCTAACATTCCATTATGTCAGCAATAACATCTATCAGGCTATCGCTGGGTGGCAAACGTGATGTGGTCAATCGCAATGCAATCATATGGCCACCAGCCTTTCCATTTTTCAGCGTTTAAGTTCAACTAGTATAACTGTAGATGCCGTCTTTAAAGTTGACATGTTGGCTGAGCTAACTCACTGAAATGTTGCATCTACGCATTTCTCACTTTTTCAGGGTCGCGTATAATTTTACAACCAAAACGGAGTTAATGTGATATAATACTGTTGCTGGACAACATTCTCTTTGCTTGGACGTTGAAATGTTCCAATATCGATTTCAGCGAGCGCTTCAAGTTGCACCGACTGCTTGCTTTCGTATTCCTCGCGAACTTAACCAGTACGAGTACGATTTTAGCATGTTTGTAGTTTCTATATAACCTAAATTGGAAGCCTCTGGAAAGCCCTTCGTACATCCAGATTGATCGTACATGTGTAATGCGATATGTATAGAGGTTTTACATTGTATTATTTCCAATACATACATTTTAAGAAATGACCGAACATTTTACTGGGGAGTGCAAAAATCATATCAGAGAATACCGAAGCGTCAACAAAACCATAATCCGAATTCAAAATCGATTAAACAAGAGGCAAAATATGGACAAAGGGAAGATTTACACGGAGACCCTTGTAAAAGTACAATAGAATAGGACAAGGTGTTCCGGAAGAGTATGTGCCTTCTGCTTCATCGTCGACACACGACCACGATTGATGTCCGTCATGTAAATAGTGGTCACATCCAATCCTTAAAATGGGGACCGAGTCATTATTGTCAATTCCAACAAGCATTCTCAAAATCGTCCATCTTCATATCGCACCAAGATACAGAATATTTCTGACCAACCTGCATCTCTCAAATCGCTGTCTTCTTAGTTTGTTTATCAGCAGTCCCCATCGATCACGAAAAATATTAAGATATTTAGAGCACGCCCTAGAATAACGAATCAACTGCGACATGTAAACACATTATGTTGGAGAAGCAGGAATGTTACTTTCAAGAAATGGGAAGTTCACGGTCGAAAAATTGATCGAAAAATCGATTTCAGCGAGCGCTATTCCTCGCGAACTTTTGACTGACTTGTTTTAAGCTTTCATACATGGCTGAATTTGTCGAGGGGCTTATCAGGAAGGGTAGCAAAACCTTTGCCAAAAAAAAACCCATTTTTCGTTGTACGAATGCGTTGTTTATAAACAACAAGAGGTTTGCTGACCTCGTCGATCGTATATACCCTACTGAACCCGAGATCAAAGACACAACAGCCTCTCCTATATCAACTTCTAAACTCGATCTTTACTTGACTATGACCAACACGGGCAGTTAATTACTAATTACGCTGTACTTTCCTTTGATTCGTTATTCTAGGGCTTGCTCTAAATGTCGAGATTTTCGTGATAGATGTCAGCTGATGACGAACAAACTTATGGCACAGGGATTGGAGAGATGCAGGTTGATGAAGATTATGGGCAATTTTACGGTCGTCATCTTGATCTTATCGAGAAAAATTCTTTATCTTTATGTGATTAGAAGTGGTCGTTCTTAACGCTTATTAGTGTGCGTACTTGTTGTGATTGACAATGATGACTAGGTTCTTTTGAGGATGCTTACTTGGATGTGACCAAGATTTACATGGCGGGTGTTGTCAATGAAGCAGAAGACGCGCATTTTCCCGGAACACCTGTTCTTATTTTCTTGTAGTTTTAAGATGGTCTCCATGTGAATCTTATCATTTTTATTCAAATGTTGTCTCTTATTTGATCGATTTTGATTTCGGAATATGGTTTTGTTGACGCTTTTGTATTCTCTGATTTGTTTTCCAAGTTCAGAAGGGCATTTACGATCGACGTGGTCAGCAAACTTCTTGTTGTTCATAGACAACACATCGTCGATACATCTGAAAGTGAAATTAAAATATTTGGCAAGGTTTTTGTTACCCGTCCTGATTAGCTATTCTACAATATGAAAACAGCTAAGAGTGGGGCACAGTTTGTTCACATTGGAACGCCAACAGTCTGCTGGTAAATCTTTCCTCCACACTCAACTAGAAAATTGTCAACCAGGAATTCAAACATTCGTACGATATCCTCCTCAGTATATTTCATTTTAGCTTTTGTGATGTTGTTTTTACAAAGTTTGCTCCGAGACAGCTCACTACCATATATGTATATTAAAGGGGTATTACCCACCTGACCCTTCTGCTTCTACATTAGTTTAGACATTTTGGATCCTACCTTTTGGCCCCTAGCATCACTGACGAGTCATAGGAGGACGAAACAGCTGTTCGATGCAGCTTTATTAATTTTTTCGGCATACTGTATCTACTAAATTTAATTTTAAAAGTTGCAGCATATGTGTGCATTACGTCATCTCTGAGGTATGGTAGTGTACAGATCAAATGTTTTGATAAAAAAACATTTTTAAGGAGGGGGTGTTGAAGATTAATCCAAAGGCCAACGTTTTTTTTATTTTTATTTTTTTTTCAAAATCCACATTCCGTCTAGTAAACAATGTCACAATAAGACTGAAGCCCTGCTTTAATGGTGTACTAAGTATGATGGTAAGAAGTTTTGGTCGAGCAGAGCCAGCGATAAAACGTTGCTTATAAGGATCCTTGTGTAGTTTAGGTATCTAATATAGACGAATAAACACAAAAACATTGATGTTTATACCAGTACTTTATTAATTCACTACATCTATTTACATCATATATATATAACTATTCAAATTACAAAAATGTATTATTCAGCTTAAAGTTTCTCTTTAATTAGTATCATTTCAACGTGTTGATGTGTTTCTTACCAGATATGAAATTAGTTATTATGAACATGTACAATATGTTTTTGCCGATATGACGATGTACTAATAACCAAAAGAAATGCTTCTGGTTGACATTTTAGATTTGTTTAACAAAATTCATAATGTATTAAGTAAATTTGCAAAAGGATAACCCAAAAGAGAAATACAATCATTAATATAATAACAAAATATGAAATAGAGATATTGCGAATTAATTCACCATTGTCAGACGTAATGGAATTAGTATCTTAGCTACAGATATGCGAATAGCGACCTCAGAGTATATGTGGTACAAAAAATTCGGTTGCTATAGAAATAATTTCCCTGTTTACTGTTATAATTTTGATAATGATTAAAGTATCACATTTGAATCTTTCAAAATATTTTTATTGTGCGATATTCTTAAAACAGGAATCAGATATTGCTGTGTCTTAAACAATTACAAATTGTTGTATTCGAGAGCAGTATCCAAACCTGGCAAAAGAATCATAAAATACTAATCAAGAATCATTTTGACCAAAGTTACATGTAAATACGACATTGAGATTATCACAAAGTTTGGCTGTAAAATGCTCTAAAATTTGACATCGCGGGGACAAGATTCAGGATTCGATTTAAATAGATTCAGCTTGTCATCAATAAATATATCATAATCCCATATTTGTTGACACGAAATTAAAATAATCAATATGATAAGGTGGCACATCAAATTAAAATGAACATATCGCATTTATGGCGTTTTAAGTATCAGTGCCGCGAAAATTTTCACTTTCACAGAATACATCAATATATTATATCATAATATCATAATTCTATATACATATCACATTTGTTCAGGAATATACCGGTATATCGTGTGTGACGTCAGCTTGTCTATTGGCAAACAGAGCAGGCATTTGTGCTAGTCCTCTAATATTAAAATTTGTAGGTTCGTATCATGATTTCTAACGTTTATCATCCGATATTTGCATTTGACAAATGACGCAAATGTAAATGTCCAATACTAATTTAAACTTGTTTGTAAGAGGCATTTTGATTGGCTTAGAAATATGTGTTACCATCTCATAACGTAAACAATGGCGTCACCATTTGTAACGACGCTTTTGATTAGCTGATACAACAGCGTATTGGTTTCTGAGAGGAAAGAGTCCCACAACAAAAGTGAATTTCACAAGGTTATTGAGATTGATTTACAGTACATTCCGATTGTTCTGTATTTTGGATTATTGAAGTTATTCCTTCAATAAACGTGAAAAATCACGATACTAAAGAACGTAAGCTTATATTATAGGACTAGCGTTTGACTCCAAAAACTTCAGATACTTGTACGGCCATTCCCATCGGTATCACAGTATCAAATATGTGCACGAGTAGTGATATACTTTTATACATTTAAAGCATTAAACAGTTTGTAATGATGATTCATAATTTATGTGCTAAGATACGTAAAAATAATCTAAAACATTATCTTACAAAAAGAGCTTTTGAATGATTATTTAAAGCTGGACGAACTAAAAAAATATATTGGATGGAGATAATTTTGCATTTTTCTCATAAACATTGTTTTAGATCAATTTGTTGTAGTTATATAGAGAAAATAATTATAGTGGCAAACTGTCATTTATTTTTCAAATATTAAGGATAATCAAAAGCCAGAAATCTTTACCTAAATAGATAATTGAAAATCAAACAAACAATCCAAAATCAATTATCTAATGAGAAAAATGCAAATAAACATATTGAGCAAAGATTTTTTGGGATGGTAATATTTTTTTACGTAGAATGGTGCCATGTCTATAGGAAGACAAGGGGGTTTTAGAAATAGTTCTATTTCAGAATACAAACATTGTCCTGTTAATTAATATAAAAATCTGTTCCATTCTATTGTTTAAATGCTACGATTGCTATTTGTGTCCATGGCGAAACATCCGGGTAATGGGATCTTGCTATTGGAGTCCATGACGATATATCCGGATTATCTGTTAGCCCTGTTACGTTAATTTGAAGACGACAGAGGTAGTTTGGCTGTGCGCTTGGCGATATTTCTTTAATTCGGCGTATTGTACTGGAATAGAAAAAAAAACAATTAATTGTTATTAGTTGTTAAATTGCTCAATAAATATAGGATGTTATAGGAGTTTCTATATAAGAGAAATATGAATCTTGAGGATTGTTCAATGCACAATACACATGGGATAACATTCTTAACGATCTTAATTAGCAATCAGTACGATGTCAATTAAAATAAAACCCAACCAAACAAGACGTAGTTTACAATCTCTTTCACTTCGACGGACACCACATTTCTAAGAATCTCACAACGAACATTTCTAGTTCAATACATCCCCAAAACACAGTAGGCACGCTCACTTACGCTGTCTTCATCACAGCGAAATTTAAAGCACGGAGATAACTGTTTGATTGGTCACGGGTTAAAACATCTGACCAATCGCTAGGCTGATACTTGTTTTTGAAGATTACAAAGGAGTGACACCCGACTTTAGCAAATTTTACCGTTAATTTTTTTATGCTATATTCAGGGGTGTAGAAAGCGTAGGCTAATCACAAACGTTTCTAAGCAAAGACCATTTCACATCTTACAAACCGACAGCGATTTTGTATACCTTATGATCTCTCAGCGAAAATGTCTAGCTCACAAAAACTATAAATCTTATGGACAATATCAACATAAACATATGATTAATTAGTATATTTCACACCTTACATTCTACCTTCGGACTTTAAGGTAAATTCAGAAAAAATTCGGCTATTTATTTCTTTAAAATTGTGGGTATATGTTCTACATTTATAAAACACATCAATGTGCAGGGTTGCATGAGAAGCATACACGAAATCAAAGTCCCTGAGAATATAAGTAACTATACGGTAATAATGATATACAATCTTTTTACAAGATAATCTTTTGTACACGGAAGTATTTTGCGATGAAGTCGTTTAATATATGGAAGTAAATACAAGAGTTTATAATATATATTCACGAGGGTTTCATTTTCTCGAATACTTTGCCATCTGCAATATTTGCAAAATAAAAATCCGCCGCGAATATTAGTAACCATATAGAACCAATGGTGGTAAATTGAATATACAACTAAAACGTACCAGAGTCGTAGAACTGTTGGAACTGGTCCATACTCTCGTACGCATTGATCAAGACAAAGGCTGTTCTGTTGATCCATGTCCTCCTCATGTCTCGGGGGTTTGTTGTTGCTACTAGACCGTGCCGAATTTTAAACTTGTCCATAATCGGGGCCACTTTGTTGACGTAATTGTCTTGGAAGTTTCGGTCACAAACGTCACATATTTCCGTCAAGTGAAATATTGTGTATCCATTTTCTGAAGGTTTATAGAAACGAAAAAAAAAATTAATACAAAATCAATAGATACAATTCACAATGGAAAATGTTTTCAATTGGTTCTTTCCAACTGATATAGAGCTGAAACCAACTCTGTTGGTCATGTTGTTATTTCTTGCAAGATATGAATCTGCAGAATTGTTTTTCAGTCACGAAATGTTACAGCATAATGGGAAACAACTTTTGATATTATACTATTACAAACCGACTGTGTGGTTAACTCTTTGGTCCCTTAAATTTCATTAATATGAACCTTTCCAAACTTTTAATTGGAAGCGTTTAAATGTGTATTCAAGAGCTCAGGTGCTTGTGGACATGAATTTGATTCTGTTGTCATTAAAAATAGAAGATGACAGACAAATACGTCTACTCTGCATATGTTGTTATTGTGAACTCGATAAGTTAGCGTTATATTACTATGAAACACCGTAATTGTCTGTTATCTATTTTTAATGAAAAAAATAGCATTCATGTCCACAAGCACCAATAAGGCTACTCTGCATATGTTGTTATTGTGAACTTGATAATTTAACATTATATTATTATGAAACACCGTAATTGTCTGTTATCTATTTTCAATGAAAAAAAATCACATTCATGTCCACAAGCACCTATAAGGCTACTATACATATGTTGTTATTTTGAACTTTATAATTTAGCATTATATTAATATTATGAAGCGCCTAATCGCATTCCTGTGGGCAGTATGCATGTACGAGATACTATATCTTAGAACCAATGTTTATACTATGGCAGGAGAAGCGAAGGAAATCAACTAGAAGGAGGGGAACATAAAAGTAAATAAAATAGTCATTTGAACATGGCATACAATATGACAGTACCATGTGGGAGATAGCTGAGAGGGAACATGGCGATTTCCAGTGTATCGGCCGGGTTAGGCCAGTCCTGTTGTTTAAATATCGGGTCGCTCATCAACCAATGCTCTGCATCTCTTTCGCTCCTGAATTTCAAAATGGCGATTCCGACATCTGATGGGTACTTGTCGCAGCATTCAACGACCTGGATCTGTTACAAATGAAAAAAGAACTGTTGTACATGTACCAAATTTATAAAACAGCGTTTTATGCAGAATTTTATTTATCACAAAGTTTAGAAACAACACGTTATGTCACCCCGTACGCGTTAGTTTCTCTAAAAAATGTAAAGAAACAGTTATGATTTGGTCTAGTAGTCTTTAGTAGAAATAAAATTTACAGGTAAAATATTAAAGGTAACATCACAGCCGTGACGGCCATGTCAGTCTGATCATGAATATTCAATCCACGACGTTCTAATGATTAAATTCCTTTTTTTATGCCTTTATTCGTCAAAACATGCATTTTGTTTCAGGTATTTAAAAAACATGTTTAAAAAAAGCACCATATCTGATCACCAATGCACTAACCAAAATGGTTTTAAAACCAACGAACGGGTTTAATATGCTAATAAAGTTTTAAAACCCAACATTTATAATAATATATTGTATAGAGCAATATGTTGTCAATCACTAACTTTACTATAGAATATTAATCGTAACATCACAGCCGTGACGGCCATGTCAGTCTGATCATGAATATTCAATCCACGACGTTCTAATGATTAGATTCCATTTGTTTTGTATGCCTATATCCGTCAAAACATGCATTTTGTTTCAGATATTTAAATATACATGTTTAAATAAAAGCACCATATTTTATCACCAATGCACTGACAAAAATTGTTTTAAAACCCACGAAGGGGTTTAATATCCTAATAAGTGTTAAAAACCAACATTTATATATTGTATAGAGCAATATGTCAATCACTAACTTTACTTTAGCGGAAACCAGTTTGTAATCAACAGTCGACTGTTATTTTACAAGATATGGGTTCATTTTAAGACAGAACTGTCATCTTAACCTTTAAAGCTCATTTCAACTAAAAGCGCCATTCTATAATTGCTGTCTACGGAGGATAGGTTTTGTTTTAATATCAATACTTAGAATGGGACAAAAATACACACACGAAAATAGCACCTTTATAATTTAGAATAGGATGGAGTCGAGTCCAATAATAATTAAACTGCACCACACAGCTGTTTGGTACTTCTGTGACTCTTCATGATCAGTGATGCGAAGCAACGACTTAAAAGGTGAGGTTTAGGAGGCGGCTGGGGAAAGAAACCCGACAGAAAGAAATTCAGGATATAGATGTGCACCGGACTTTAGTTTGTAATTGAGTTTAGTCTGCAATTGTCCATGAACTTTCAAAACATTGAAACTGAGAACCAACGGCTTTTCATGATGTGAACAAGAATAGCACTGTACTGAATTGTCAATTGTGAAAAAATTATATATTCACGATTAAATTGAGTGGAAAAGGTTTACATAATAAAATATTCACAAAAGAGTAATATATGCCGAATAAGAAATGAGTTGTTATGATGATCGAACTTCCAAAGTTATTTTTCTTACTTTTGACGCATGCAATAACCTAACGACTGAAGTAAAACGGAATAAGTTATTTTGTTCGTGGTGTGGTTATAAATGAATTACCATACGTATGGCTTAGGGTTGAAATCTACCCACGCCTAGAATTCCGTACAGACAAATCCTGCGATAAAGCGGAATGTTTAAATAGGCTCAATGTTTACCTTTCTGTAGGCAAAACAGACCAAAAACTCCTCCCAGGGAACAAGCAAATACATCGTACCTCACGTAAGTGTATTAAATCAATCGAAAACAGCTTAACAAGGTTAACGGATGACTATTACAAAATAAAAATGGCGGATTGAACTGTCTTACTGAAACAACGTTTATCCCAACCAAAGCACTGCATGAAAATACTGTAGTGCTTAAACTTAGTTTCCTGTGTTGATAAAGCTAAAGATTCTTTAAGACCATAACTTAAAACTCATATTGCTTTTTTTTCATAATTCGTACCAACAAAATCTTTTGAATACTTTTTGTTGGTGAAATTTCAAAAAAATATTCATTTGCTAAAATTGTATGATATAATTTTAACAATCTGATTAAAATCATAATCTTGATCTCCGTGCCGTTCCGTAAGCTTCTTTCTGCTGCCTTGTAAAACGGAGTGAGAACAAGGTTCTGTATTTTAATCAGATTGTCATTGTAAGTATTGCCAACAATAAAGTAATTTTCTATTCACCGCATTTAAAACAATACATTTAATTACAGATGCCCAATGTTCACTCTTGGGGCAAAATCTAACGAGGTTTCCACTGCTGATTGTGCCGTAATGAAAATATATTTTATTTCTGAGATTTTCGTGATAGATATCAGCTGCTGATGAACAAACTTACGGCACAGGAATTCGAGGGATGCAGGTTAATAAAGACTATTGGCAAATTTTATGGTCGCTATCTTAATCTCTTCGAGAAATATTCTGTATCTTTGTGTAAAAATGAAGAAGAACCTTTCTGAGTTGACTTATTCGTGTGCTTACTTGTTGTGATTGACAATGATGACTCGCTTCTCATTTGTGAGGATTGATGTTAATTGGATTTGTATGGCAGTTGTCGTCGATGAAGCAGAAGACGCTTACTCTTCCGTAACACCTGGTCTTATTCTCTTGTACTTTTACGATGGTCTCAATGTAAATTTTCCCTTTGTTAATATTTTGCCTCTAATTTAATCGATTTTGAGTTCGGATTATGGTTATATTGACGCTTTGGTATTCTGTTTTTTTATTGTTGTTATTATTCAACGGTAAACAATTATTACGCTACTTAACTATAAACATAATATACGTTGCCTGTTATTCGTGTATTTGACTGTCTTTTGCAATCACTTAAGTTTTTCAAGTGCAAGCTTGGAAACAATGGCTAGTTCTGCTACTGTAAACGCTGTTTATACAATGATTGTTTTTTTTAAACATGGATACAAATGCTATTACTTGGACTACAAAGATTATTTTTAACAAAGCTTTAAACATTACGGTAACAAACTAGGATACAAATGTGAGAACTTCGACTGCAAAGACTATTTTACAATGATTTAAACTTTTCAGGGACAAATTTGAATACAAATCGAAAATTCTTTGTCAACATTTTATACACAAATGGATTAAACTAAGTTTACAATACGTATTTGGTGTACTGGTAAAGAATTACATAGGTACCCCTGCTGACGTCGACCGTTGTTCAAACCTACGTGGAAAGTAAAGCTTTGTGACTTATCGGTGGCTTTGATCTTTTGATTCTCACTGGCTAGCTTACATTACAAGTCGAATGTGCTCGTAAAATATTATCGATTTTTTAAGTGATAAGTAAGGCCTATTTTTCTTGATAGATTGAACAAAATGGACACTAGCAATAACATCTGATAAGACTATAATAACAAGGCTTTTTATGTCGAAAGCAAGATGTCATTTGCAGTGGTGATCTTAGATTTAAACGACATAACAGGAAAACAAATATTTGTTTAACGACGTGAAGAGAGATTTTAGTATTTCAGAGTTACCAAAAATATAATATCATACAGAATTGTAAGTGTTGAATGTAACCAGTGAAAATAACCATATGGCATGGTTTTGAATATACAAATGTACATCATATTAATTTGAAATTATAGAATATAAAAATTACGAAATTTATTGAATAAATGGAAATACGAAATGTATTGAACCCTAGGGCTAGTACAACTCCCTATCTAGATTTGGATATCTCTTCCGGCATCACTGACGAGTCCCAGAAGGTTTTTGAATACGCTTATTAGTATGGCACTTCTTGTGATTGGAAATTGCTGGTGTCGTCGCAGAAGACGTACACGCTTCCGAAACACATGGTCTTACCATCTTGCTTTTTTTCAATGATCTCCGTGTAAATCTTTAATTAGTCTAAATTTTGTCATTAGTTTAATGGATATCATGGTTCTGTTGACGCTCCGGTATTCATTGTGTTGCATAGCTAGTACACTGTACCTGTTCGGAGAGGATACCTTTTTTATCGAAAAATGATCAACGTTTCCCCCTAAAAAATGGTAGTTTAGGTCCAAAACTAGCTATAACAAATTCTCAGGCATCTATCAACGTATGAGCGTATACAGACATTAATAATGATTATATCATTGTACATAAAGTAGTCTTTAATTTTGATATATTTGTGTAAATATTTATATTCATATATTCATATTTACCGAGTCTGCCACTCCCAATACTCTTCCATTATATTGTTCCATGATCCGCTTTTCTTGCATGAAAGCATTGCGCATGCGTCGATCCATATCACATCGGAACCGTATCAGCATATACATTTCACCGGCAGCCTCATTATACTGAAATTAAACAACGTTCAAAGTTAGCAGGTTACATAATTAAGATCAAATTTGAATCATATAAGTAGTCAAGTTCTCGTTCAGTCTCTCGCGGAATTCCCCCATTCATGTGTTTTCAACTAATATAAGGACCCACTAACATCAATGTATCGTATTCAATCGGTCAATTCCGACATTATTCGGTATTTCCCGGAATATTGATTTACAAAATATCGGGCTTAATGTTAAAATCTCATTATAAAGAACGCAACAGTGACGTGCTTGAAACTGTCTATTTGTATCGTTTCCGGTCCTGTTTCCTCCTTCTCCTAGTACTTCCGGTCCAAACCCGTTCCCATCCGGTAATAATACACCCATGACTATCGGAATATATCTCTGTCAATAATTGCCGTTACTTGAACTATTGATTTTGGTCTAAATGAGTGTTTGGATATAATGAGATACATTAACCTTTGTAGACTGAGTTCCATAAGTATAAAAAAAGTTTCCGCTTCAAAACGTACCCATTGAGACAAAATAAATAACGCTATAGTTTATTCTAAATGAGATGAGGTAGGGATTCTAGCGATCCTCAAGGGTGGTTTAGTGGCAAGTGAATGATACACAAGCTTTATCCGAAGGAAGCTGAACTCTATTCTAGATCAGATATGGATTGTTGCAAAACAGACACAGATTATATATATAAGGCTTCGTTGTCCATTAAAATAAGCTCATTTCAAATCAATAATACTTATTCCCTGATCACTGTAATTGATGGTGAGGATGACAGGGCTTTTGTGTGGCGCAGATTTAAAAAGGTTGTATTCAAAGGGAAAGTTGACCCTTCTCCATTTAACACGAGAGAGAAGTTTACGGAACGGCGCGGAGATCAAAATATGATTTTAATCAGACTGAAGCGGTTTACAATTATAACATTAGCCTCGATACTGTAGAGAGTGTAGGTGATCTTAACCCCTGGAAATCGAGTGTAGAGATCGTAGTTGATCTTAACCCCTAGAGAGCGTATGCGTAGACGATCTTAACCCCTAGAGAGCGTAGGTGATCTTAACCCCTAGAGAGCGTAGGTGATCTTAACCCCTAGAGAGCGTAGGTGATCTTAACCCCTAGAAAGCGTAGCTGATCTTAACCCCTAGAGAGCGTAGGTGATCTTAACCCCTAGAAAGCGTAGCTGATCTTAACCCCTAGAGAGCGTAGGTGATCTTAACCCCTAGAGAGCGTATACGTAGCTGATCTTAACCCCTAGAGAGCGTATACGTAGCTGATCTTAACCCCTAGAGAGCGTAGGTGATATTAACCCCTAGAGAGCGTATGTGATCGTAACCCCTGGAAATCGAGTGTAGATAGCGAAGGTGATCGTATAACCCCGGATATTGAGGATATTACAACATCGACATTTAAAGACTTCATGGTGGTTTTCAAAGCTTAAGGTTAATCGTCATGTTTACCACAGTTGCTTGAGTTTTTGTCAGAAAATAATAAATATATATGTGTGAAATGAGCCTCCCATTACAGTAATATTCTGTAATGGGCCGCGGCACTATATAGAAACTTTTTTTTTAAATACTGACAGAAACTCAAGCAACTGTGTGTGTACCAAGCTTAGATATATTTCATTAAAAAATTTTCTCGCAAATTCCATTTTCATCATGATAAATATTTAAATTTATGCACGCCGTTGACTGTACGACATCACATTTTATCACAGTACCATCAAGTTAACACTCACCAGAGGTATGCCAGCTTTCTGCTGTGTTTGTTGTTGTTGTTGTTGACAAGACATTTTGTCTGAAATATAGACATTGAATAAAGTTAATACACATGATCATACTACACAGGGTAAAATATCTATATAGAAAATACCATATAATGGTGTATATTAAAATACGGTACACGTACTATACTCAGATAAGTAGACTACCCATAACCTTAATCGTCTCATTAGTTCTTAACTAAGTTTAAACCAATTTGTAGGTACTTACAATGGATATCTTACATACAAGTAGCTTACTTATTCATCTTCGTTGATTTGTGAGTAATAGTTTAGTTTTTATGAGATGCATAAACTAATACAAAAGGTCATGCTTTGGGAAAGGGTGATTTGCGTTTCTTTGTGTGCGATGGTTTGGCCTTGTAAAAGGAAACACAAATTATCATTTCTCAACTGTTGATCCTTGTTTCACCTGTTCAAGAGGGCGACATTTGAGTGGAACATGATCAGTCTGTTTTTAATCTTCTGGCATTATTTTTCCCCGATCGTGAATCGGCAACTCTGGCAAAAATTTAATCGGTATTTCGGTAACTGTTGGCCAAACTGACATATTCTTACAAATTTGCGCGCAGTAAAAAAAAACGTTCCAGAAAATTAGTAGGTAATTGCAACACTGCTAGCGAAAGGAGAAGTATAATATCCGTATGGATTATTTTTAAATATATTAAACTTAAAAGAGTATACAGGGACACCACTTTGTCAACCGCGGGGCACTACGTCATCGAAACAAAGATGAAGGCACTAAGTTTGATATTTTGATTAAAATAGACTATTAGTTTACCGGCATATAGCTGCATGCTTATCTCATTTGCGATATCGGTGCTTAATTCCTTGAAGACGAAATTGTACCTAGCAGTATGTAGTTTTAAACATTAGCATCAGCGGTGATTCGTAGAAAGACAACACTGATGTATGCTGCAGTGCAATTCATAGATTATTGTACCATTCTATGGTGTTGAAAATGGGCAAAACATGCTACAGACAATGTCAATAAAAGCGTAATAAATTATTCAAACCTGTCGATAGTGTTTTTACAAGAACATTACGAATAAGCAATCAATGTAAAGTTCAATTATTCATTAAGGTCACGAGGGACTCATGGGAACCTTAGTTTCGAACATGTAGTCTAGTGTTTGTTGTTTTCAGTTGGTATATTCAAAAAGAAAAACAATCAGAATGTAAATATACACCGATGAAAGATGTAACCAAGACATTGTTGGTTTCTAAATGAAAACAAAAAGTTGTAAAACCCCGGTATCTATCTCAACATCTAGCAAATGAGAAACTAAACTCAGCATGGCATAGCTAAATGAATTAACTTTGGATAGCATGTCTTTACGTAGCATTTAACTTGATTGCAAAAGATTGACATATGCGTAGGGTTTTGTATTTCATTGTCAAAGAAATTAACCTCCTAAACCAGTTTGCATGAAGACATTCTGGATTAACATAACTGTGTATTATTGACACAAAAGT
Organism: Mimachlamys varia; assembly: GCA_947623455.1. NCBI lineage: Eukaryota > Metazoa > Mollusca > Bivalvia > Pectinida > Pectinidae > Mimachlamys > Mimachlamys varia. Next base: position 41,719,603 of record OX392533.1, on the reverse strand, counting down.
TATCAAAATTGCATTCAAAATTGACCCTGCTCCACTGCACCGAGTCTTTCAATCAAAGGGTTGAAATATTGGAAGCGACATCACCTATTTAACATGGGACTTTGTTGAACTTTGAACTTTTAGAGTGTCATAACTACACGACTCGTGTTGCAAAATTAGATCGTTTTTCTTCTTACAATATGGCCATAATTATAGACTACGTTTAAACTCATTGACAACTTTGACAGTATATATGCACGTACTGAATTGTGTTTTCCTTGACAGTACGCCATTTTCATATTGTGTTTATTTGATCCCATTTCGTACAGCAATGTGCACATTTTGTATTGTGTTTCCTTAGACAATATGTTCATTGTTGACTACATGGAATATTGAGCAATTAAAAAAATCGATTGTATTGTGAACATACATATTCAAATCTTTGTTCGGACAAGAAGCAAGCATGTGTATCAGATTCAGAGATTCTTAACAAATACACACTATTGGGCAAGGTAGCATAACAACCCTAAAAGATATTTAACACCTGCATATCAATATCAAATTTTGACGCAGATTCGCATGTAAATTTATGCCTGTGTATACCCGCCCTGATTTTGCCGTAGATGCTCACTGTTCATAAAGGCACCGGTTCATTAAATCATATAATACACCTGCCATGTCAATAAGCGAAAAATCAGGCATTTAAACCAAAGCGTAACTGTCCCTGTATATACCTTGTAAACATGTCAATGTATAATATTATAACATGTTTTGACATGACAAACCCGAATCTGAAACACTTTCGACTAGTCCTACTTACGTATGTGAGGAAATCTCTTCAAAACAGAGTTTATAGTGGAGATCGATCAAATAGCGATCTGTCATATATACCAGTACAGGTATCACACAGGTATCACACACACCTGTATACAAATATCGATCCGTACGCAGGTATTTAAAGTTCCTTCCTTTACAAATTGAAATAAGGGCCGCTGTCACATGTTGCTATGGTGTATATAAACAATTTCTGCTATGCTTTAGCTTTCACCTTTGTGATAAAGACGGTAAAATCTCAGCTATATATATGAAAGTATATCTCAATTTTTTTCCATGTAATATATAAAATACCGTTTATACAATATAGTATAGTTTAACTTACCTGTAATTTGGCCAGGTACTGTAAGACAATGAAACAGGTGTATATTCCGTAAGGTATTTCCTTCTCGAGATCGACTCGTATCGCGACGGACACAACACTGATTTTATGTATTTGTTATGTCGCTACACCTCATCGATTTCGTAAAGGACGATCGCCGCGACAAGTCTGCCCTCTAGCGGCCAGGTATGGAAGTTGTAATACATAGGTTATTTGTTTCCCAAGCCTCGTGGGAGAATAACGATTATAGACATGAGCTTTAATAATGGGTAATTGTTGTGTGACTGTTCATAGCGTAAAGGTGGGAAAACTTGTACTACACATTTTTAACCCACAGCGGCCAGATCTCAGGTTAAATCGGTATTGTTTTTTTTTTCATTTATAAATGTTAAAATCAAAAATTATTTATTATTTTCCGGTAATATGAATTAGTAAAAAAACGAAAACACTTCTTTGTCCGCCTCAGTATGGTAACGAACCCTCAATACTTTTCTAGATCTACCTGTCAGTATTTGGAGCTACACGACATTTGAACGGGCAGTAACTAATATAAATATTCATGTATAAAAATAGCATTTATGACAATCAAAGTTACTACTCTGATTATGTTTCTGCGTATTTTACAAGCATCATTATATATTCACACCTAACCAAAACTACAATGATTTTAAAGTATTCAAGAATAAACGGCCCTACGCTGCATCGGATTTTAAAATCACTTCTTTTTCCAACAGATCTAGACTTCTACAATCTTTAATCTTTAATGTCAGATACTAGTAATTTGATATCAATTGTTAATCAGATGAAGGGTGATAGAATGGTTTGCTATAATTACTACATAGTTTTGTAATTTAGCGAACCACTTTTCCAAGACGTCGACGAAATTTTGTGTAGTGTATATATACAAGGGAGATAACTTTTAAGGGAGAAAACTCTCACACAAATCGCGAATATAGTGCTAGGTAGTATAGTGAATTTAATGTCAATGTAGAGACAAACAAAACCTGCTCTGGCTTTATACGTCTCGGGTAGGGGCCGCGGTGTTTTATTAGTTAAGATGTCTGACATTTTGTTACCACTAGCCCTCCACCTCTGGCCCGCGGTGGTTTAGTAGTTAATATTTCTGTCATTTTGCTACCACAAGCCCTCTACCTCTTGGTCGTGTTGGCCATGTGGTTAAAATGTCTGACATTCTGCTACCACCATCCCTACACCACTGGGTCGCATGCACAGGGGCTCGGTTCCGGGTTTGAGTGGTACATGGCGTAAACCCTAATAATTTCGCTTAAAAAATAAATTATGAACATAAAACCGCATGAGGTCACGAGTTCAGCGTGGGGTGTAGATTCGTCAAAAACATAATTAGCACAATATCTAAGGATGGCTTCCTAGATGCATCTTAAACCAAGGTTTTAGTGCTAAATATACTTCAAACCAAAATATGCTTGTACACATGTACACTTGTACACTGGGGAACCTTTGGCACAAAACTCCATTGTGAACTGAACAGTAATTAAGCAGACACCAGCACCGTTGCCGCGACATCAACGGGAAAAAGTAGAACTGTGGATAAGCCTAAAGCATGGGGGGGGGGGGGCAATCGAGGCGCATTTTAAGGATAAGAAAAGTATCAGGAGACAGACGAAGAAAAAAACCGCATACAAGGACAAAAGAAGTGTTCGTGTTTATGCAAGTTCATGTTTTTGAACTCATGTTGATGTATCTGTGACTTCCGAACAAAGATTAAGTGTAGTGTAAACGTCAACAGTCGGAAATCCATATACATTACGCCCTCCCTACGCTAATGTGCTAATCAATCCAATTTTATCGATCAAAACCCTGACATGAGTATTTAGATGAGGTGATTACGTCAGCCGTCTGTAATATTACGAGATTTTAAGTATAATAAATGAAAATGACTTCTTAATGTATTAAATTGTTCGTGTTAAACAACCTTAACTCATTCACCCCTAAAGTTTCAAAATGAACTAATCCAAACTTTGAATTGGAGTAGTCGAAACGTGTTTTTGGGGGTGAATGAGCTAAATGAAGTCCCCTGTTAATAGGACGCTGTGCGTTATACTGTAGAAATGGAATTGTTCGCGGTGTGGATATTTTTTGCTTATTTCACTGGCATCAAATCTCCGCGAAGATATCCACACGCCAAAATATTTAACACCACTCAAACTCTAAAATATGTCATAGTATTATAGGTAACGCTGTACACACTAAAAAACAGCATGACTGACACCGTGATCATTTCCAAATGCGAACAGTTTGGAGGCTGATCAAGCGAAAAATTCACTCGCGAAAATATTTGCTTCTACAGTATATAACCGTACCCAGACCTCGCTTAACCGAATGTTCCACAGGAAGGTCGAAAATCTTTACTGACATAAGACGAAATGTTATTTATACAAAGTAAATAAAACGGTCTTCCAAAACGTATAAGTTGATTGATTTTTTTTATATCGTACCTTAGAATGACGTGACCTCGCTTTATTTGAACTCCCCTGACATAGAAATTGTCAATGTGGGTCCCAGTTTCACAAACGTCCCTTAACTGAAGGAAATTCCATAATTTAAAAATCCCATAGGAAAGCATTACAGAGGTTACGGGAAAATTTTTAATTTCGGAACTTTCCTTAGATTCTGTAGATTTTTCAATTAAGGAATTTTCTTAACTTAAATATCGCCATAGGAAAGCATTACAGAAGTTAGGGGGAAATCCTGAGTTAATCCTTTCCTTAACTTCTGTAATACATTTCTATTGATATTTTTCAGTTAAGGAATTTCCTTAAATTAACTTATGTTACTCTATAGGAAAACATTAAACAGAAGTTAAGGGGAAAATCTGAAGTTAATAAACTTTCCTCTACTTTTAAGACATTTCTATGGAGATTTTTAAGTTAATGAACTTCGTGATCTTGGGGCCTGTGCATATAGTGCGTCCTGGTTTAAAAATAGAAGTTTGTTTTGAAATCTTTGGCAGGATAGCTGAAGCACTCGGTAGCCAAGCAGACATACAAAGAAACAAACATTCTAAATATTACATCGAAACAATGAACTGTTTAATTTCAATGTTTAAATTCATCACTTCTATGTATAAATACTCAAACAAAGAAACGAACATACTGAATGTCATACCAAAATAGGTTTTACGCACACTGAACAAATACACTGGACCGTTTTATTCCAGTGTTTAAATTCACTTCTTATATATTGTATACTAGTATGTAAATATACAATGTACAGTGTATAGATATGCTCTCATTGTTGAATAACAATTGTCATTGTATGTATATATATGTGTAGCATATACATGTAGATCGAAAGTTTTATATTGTAACGCAGAGCCCGGGCGATGACTTGTAATCATATTGAAATATGATGTTTGAATATCTTATGAATAAATCAACCTTGGATTGAATATTGCCTCTGGATGATGACAACTAGAATCTAAGAGAATAACAGAAAAGATGCTGGATGACAACTAAAATTGCAACTCCCGAAGGCCCTCAGCAGAACGACCCATTCGGTCACATTATACTGAAAATGTAAATATTTCCTTTGTTCTTTTTTTGTCCCTAGTTCAATCGATATAAGTTTGGATTATGGTTTTGTTGATGCTTCGGTTTTCTTTGATTTTTTTAAGTTCTCTTTTATACCACCGCCATAGAAAGTGCCTCGACGGACTTACCAGCTATACAATGACAATCAGAAAATGAAACAATGCTTTTGTTAAATCAAATGGTTTAAACTGTACATATCATTGTTTCGACAATTCATGCATTCTATATTAGCTAAGATTAACACTGGCAATAGTCGGAGTAGGAAATCGGTATGTCATTATCGGAGACTAGATCTCCAATCAAGTAAAAGTAAAGGATCTAATACGGAGCCCTGTGTAACCATGTATTGATTTGCTTTCGTCTGTGATGTAAAGTTATGCAGACCCATATATAGACCTAGAACCATATATAGACTTAGAACCATATATAGACTTACAACCATATATAGACCTAGACCCATATATAGACTTAGAACCATATATAGACTACCAACCATACATAGACCTAGAACCATATATAGACTTAGAACCATATATAGACTTAGAACCATTTATAGACTAAGAACCATATATAGACTTACAACCATATAGAGACTTACAACCATATATTGACTTACAACCATATACTAGTATAGACTTACAACCATATAGAGACTTAGAACCATATATAGACTTAGACCAATATATAGACCTAGAACCATATATAGACCTAGACCCATATACAGACTTAGAACCATATATAGACTTAGAACCATATATAGACTTACAACGATATAGAGACTAAGAACCATATATAGACTTACAACCATATAGAGACTAAGAACCATATATAGACTTAGAACCATATAGAGACTTAATTAGAACCATATATAGACTTAGAACCATATATAGACTTACAACCATATATAGACTACCAACCATACATAGACCTAGAACCATATATAGACTTGGAACCATATATAGACCTAGAACCATATATAGACTTACAACCATATATATAGACTTACAACCATATATAGACTTACAACCATATATAGACTTACAACCATATATAGACTTACAACCATATATAGACTTGGAACCATATATAGACTTACAACCATATATAGACTTACAACCATATATAGACTTACAACCATATATAGACTTACAACCATATATAGACTACCAACCATACATAGACCTAGAACCATATATAGACTTGGAACCATATATAGACTTACAACCATATATAGACCTAGAACCATATAGAGACTTACCACCATGTATATAGGCTTAGAACCATATCAATGTTGCCTTTTATATTTTAAGATACATGTCAGTTGATTATGTAGGACTGTTACATCGTGGTACCACATCGTGGTTCATGTATCTCGAGGTACAATGTACTCGTCAGGTGTATTAGTTGAATTACTTGACTGAAATTCAGACTGGTATTTACATGCAAGAGGATAGATTCTATACTCGCCGTCCCATGGACTCGTTTTCGGGATTTTGAGATAAATTCTAGTTATTGCGGTGATGCCTTGACGTTGTAACACTTTCTAAAACCTTATAAAAATTGAGTTGGGCTACAAATACCAAGGACCCCATTAGAAATAATAAAAAAAAAATCCGCGTTGTGGCTTGATGTGCCATTCTAGGTATAAACTGAAATATTTTCTTTTCAAATAATTATTTTGTTTGAATGTATAAAGAATAAAAATGTGTCATTCACAATCTATTGTTAAAGTGTACTAATAATAAATTATTTTTTGTATATAAACTACACATTACCTGATATCTATAAAGCTCCTTAAATTATATATTAGTCCTTTATTATATCTTTTTTCATTAACATCGACCTTATTGCACTCGGATAAAATCGATGGAACCACCATGTCTGTCTGTCTGTCGTAAAACTTCACATGAATAATCAGCATGTCAAGTAGTTGTGCATCAGCATTTTTATTTCAGATTTCGACCCCTTTTTAGGGAGCTATGACTTTTTCCCACACTTACAGTGCAATTTGACTTCGAACATTTCATTTAAATGATATAACCTACATTACAGACCCTGCTTTAACACCAGTTGACATTAAAAAGCTACCCAAATATGTTTAATTCTCTTTGTATGTCAATGGGAGTATTCATGTCACACTGATCATAGGCGGATCCAGGATTTTGGGTTAGAGGGGGCGTACATTTTTTTCTGGAATGAACTTTCGTGTATAGGTGTTCGGCCTTTCATCCACACTGTGTTCACAGCAACATTATACAGTGGACTCCACTTAATATCACCCCTGTTAATATTACATTCCGCTTTATATCATATTTTTCCCAAGCATGTAATTTTATTCTGTTAATATCATGAGGTGAATTCCTCTTAATATCATGTTTTTCAACCAATCACATAAAATATCCAGAAAAAGATGTCATTTCCATTGATTATAGATATAACTTGTACAAAATATTGCATAGAAAATAATTATTAACCCCAAAACAATTATTTATGATTGAAATAATATGATCAGTATATTGGAATATCTTCATATGTACATTGAATAGCTGACTTTACTTATGGAGATTGGAAATGCACTAGGTGTAGAAGAAAACATGTTTCTTTTAATGTCATATTCCTTGTTAATATCATGTTTTTGTCTGACAAATGCAACATGATATAAAGAGGAATGCACTGTAACTGCATTTTGTTGTGCTCGAAATATTTTACAATCGCATTGTATACTCGAGTATCACGTAATTTACGGGCATTACTGAAACCAGTACGACTTGGTTCAGCAGTCATCGCTGTGTTGTGTTCATAAATTTCATTATAAATCCACTCACCGGTTTCCTTGACATAACACCGTGTTGAACATGGTACTACAACGAATAGAAAATGTCGTTGAATTCAGAGGCTATATAAAAGCCCGCTGTTAGTTGGGATTGAGCGTCAAAAATATACATGATATAAGATATATGCTGGTTATGGAGATAAACGAATGTCATTTTCCACAAATTTTAGATGGTTTACTTAATTTCATTTTGGTCAATAACCAGTCAAAGATACCCTTCACTAAGGAAGACCTAGGTCTGCTGTTACCAACAAATTGAACGTCAATAAAATCAAGTAAATCGGTGAGAAAGACTATTATACGGTAAGACAGCTAGCACGAATGGCAAATTAGGGTTTAGCATCCATCTATTCTGTTCACTTCATTCTTAAGAAATTTCTCAAGATTAGGACAATAAGTGCTCGTTGGATCCCACATTTACTCACTGACAAGCAGAAACGTACACGGGTACAAATGGTTAAGAATCTGCTGGAGAAGTACCCAAAATATCAGAAAAGGGCATTTATTGTCTCATGATGGTTGATGAGAGATTGGTGTAAGAGGAAAGATGACGTAAAACACATATTCTGCACCTTCTCAATCTAGTAATAGATACATATGCCTAAAAATGAATTAAACTGCATCATACAGCTGTTTCGTCCTTTTAGGACTCGTTAGTGGTGCTAGGGGCCAAGAGGTGGGAATCGAAATTTTGTGAAAGAATGTACTGTAGAGACAGAATGGTCAGGTGCGTAAAAACCTTATAATTTATGAATTTAGAAAAAAAATTAAATTAGTACTACGAAAATGTGTATATTATGTACTGTGCCACTACTCAAATGAGATAATTGTGGCTAACCTTGGGGACTAAAAAATCCACCATTAATAGACTATGGGCTTTAAAACATGCCAAATCTTTATTGAACGTGGTCTGGAGGAACAGGCTCCAAAGATTTTTGGCCAACTGTAAAACCATTCTTATCTAATAAATGTAGGAATATAGAAAATACACTACTGCAAAAAAAAAACCAACGAAATCATCTCTGATCAAGAAAACATATGCAATATTTTTAAAAATTATTTCTCCTCTGTAGCATGTGATATTTGTACAAACTTAGAACAAGATCCTGATTCTGGCCTGTCTAGACACCTTTGTATATGTATGATCAAGGCAACTAGGGAAGATAGTACCGTTCCCCATTGTCTTTTACCAAGAAAGAGACAAAACAAGTCAAAGATATCATATCACAATTAGATACAAAGAAGTCAGTTGGACTTGATGAAATTGCTGCAAAAAAGTTGAAAGCTGGATGTGATGCTCTGAGTAACCATTATGTAATTATTTTAATCACTGTTTGAGTGTTACTAAATATTCTAATTCACTAAGTTATCCCTGTTTTTTTTTTAAATGACACCCTATGAAAAGAAAACTACCGACCAATTAGTATTTTGCCCACAATCTCTAAAGTCTTTGAAAAAGTAATTCACAACCAGCTTGAACCCTTTTGCAACTCTATTTTAACCCCTACTTGGCGGCTTTCAGGCGGGGCTTCGGGTGTCAGTCTACTCTGCTGCGCCTCCTTGAGGACTGGCATCATACCCTGGTTTCATCAACGTTCCTTAACTTAAGGAAACTCCTTAACTTAAAAATCTCCATAGGAAAGCATTACAGAATTTAAGGGGAAAACCCTTAGTTAAGGAACTTTCCTTTAATTCTGTAATGCTTTCCTATGGAGAATTTTAAGTTAAGGAATTTCCTTAAGTTAAGGAACGTTGATGAAACCGGGGCCAGGCCTTGGATAATGGCAAGTATATAAGAGCGATTCTTATGGACTTGTCCAAGGCTTTTGATTGAATCCCCCGTGGATTATTGCTGAGGAAGCTGCGAGCATATGGGTGTGACGAACCCTCTACAGATCTCATTGGCAGCTACCTCAGCAACAGATTACAGCAGACTAGACTGGGGCCAGTCTGCAGCGCCTGGTCCCTCAGGGATCTCTACTGGGACCACTTGTTTTTAATATATACTTAAATGATATTTTTATGAGTTTGATAGATAGTAGCCTTTATAATTATGCTGATTACATAGAGGATATCTAACATTGTCGTCAGTAATACCAAATATATTTCACGAGTGGGGCTAAATATTTTGATATTTTTCACGAGTGCGCAGCACGAGTGGCAGTGGCAGCTTTTGATCTTCCCAAACGTCGTTTGTAAGCAGCGTTCTGATTGGTCAAATCAGAAAATGTAATATTTTTCACTTGTGAAAATATATTTCTCACTAGTGAAAAATATCACTTTTATACAATGAACAATTTTTGATTTTTCACTGGAAAAAAATGACATAAAACACATTATCTTACATCAGTGATATTGCATCAAAAGTCAAAAGTGTTTTAGAAGAAGAAAGCAATATTTTATTTGAATGGTTTTCATGTAATGGCATGAAAGCAAATCCAGAAAAAATCCAAGTCATCAGTGTTGGAAAAAGATCGAAAGAAAATCTTGAATACTTTATTGGATACCAAAATATACCTTGATATCGACAGTGACCTTGATTTTAGTACTCACATATCTAATATTTGTAGAAAGGGCTCAAAACAATTATGTGTTCTAAAAAGAATTGGTTCCTTATTTTTTATCCAAGAAGGCAAAATTCACTATCATTTGTGTTATCAAATTTTAATTATTGTCCACTAGCCTGGCACTTTTGTAATGTCACAACACCAGGAAAATGGAAAAGATACAGGAAAGAGTAATACAATTGATTGCAATGAGTATACATCATCAACAAAAACATTATTGGAAAAACATAAATTATTTTTTTTACATGTAACAAAAATGGCACCCGATTTTATACCAGACCTTATCAAACTAGACTCTTTAAATTATAATTTCAGACAACAACAGACTGCCAGAATACCAAGGGTAAAAGACAGAGCGCTACGGAAAGAGATCCTTCAGGTTTGAGGCGGCCCGGGTGTTGAACAGTCTGTCGAATGACCTTAGAAGTGCGGAAAACTGTGGAACTTTCTGCAGGCTGCTCGCACCTGGGACGGCGACCTGTGTAAATGTAGGATCTGTTCCCAGTCTTTTGTTCAGCTTTTACTGCTTTTTTCTGCTTTGGATTTTTTTGTTTTGTATATCATTTGTTTGATTCAGCTTGTTCTGCCTTTTGTTTTTCGTGTGCATGCTTGCTTTTTAATCTAAATTCTAAATCCCTAACTCCTAAAATTCTTTATTCTTTATATTTGAACCTGCTGTCTCCCCCCCCCCCCCCCCCCCACGTTTAATTAGTGCTTGTGGAGGATAAGAGAGGTCAGGGCTTGCTTGCTCAGGCCTCTTTTTTCCAACTCACTTCACTTTGCAATAAAAACTCCAAACTACTAGGGGAGGTAATGTGTCACACCTTTTTATTAGAGTTCTCTCCCTTTTACTATTATCCTTGTTATTTCTTTATTTTTATGTCAAATAATTAGTTATAAATATCTTAACAATGATATCATGCAGAACTTTTAACATTAAACGTTTCTAGCTCCAATATTATTACTTATAACTGACATCATCATTCCTTTTTAATTCACACCTTATTAGTGTATATCCGGTCAATTTTTACACTTTGCTATATTCATGATATTAGCGTGTATATATATTACACTAACATCATTAGTAATACTTGTGTTTAACTATACTAGTATTCATTTATTACCTCTTTTTCATACATGTATATCCAAATACTACTGTCTGTGATAACTTATATATATGTGTTGTGGCCTTTTTTTTCTTTTTTTTTAAGCATTTAACTTATTAAGCTTAAGTTTCTAATTTCTGTGATATCTGCTTACTGTTACTCATTTTGTTTTACCTGCATGTTTGTTATCCATGTCATGTTATTTATTAGTTTTATCCTTTAGTTTGTCGCAATAATAGCACTACAGTGCTTATGTTTATTGCTTTAAGTATGCGACTTTAAATAAAAATTCTTGTATCTTGTATCAAAAGGCCCAGTATTGCTAAACGAACACTGACAGCAAAGAATGGTATACGCAATATCCTTTAGTAATATTGGACGAGTCATGCAAGTTGCTGATCAGAAAGGTAGGGGTGTGTCTGGAAGGTCCTATAACAATGTACAGTATATATACAGTTTTGAAAAATTGCGAACACGAATGAGAACAAGAGGCCCAAGGGCCTTAACGGTCACCTGAGTTTTGATGTACTAGTAGAAATAACTGCATATTTTGGTCTTTAAAGCAGAAGATTGTTGAAAGTTATTGAACCAATTTTACTCTTTCGAGCCCCTCCCCACCTCCCCGGGAGTGGTCCAGGATCAAAATTCTTTCAACGTCAAACCGCCATCTCCTGTTTATAATTCTAACCTAGTTTCAATTATCTCCAACTAAAAATGAACAAAATATATCCAAAAGTGTCATTTTCCAATATAAACTATACTAAACTTATCCCCTCCCCATGACAATGTCCCAGCCCACAAATCAGCAACTGTAGTCCATTTTTTAGTCGGAAAGGGTCACTGTATGACCACACCTTCCATACCTTGTCCCTTGTGATTTTTTTCTCTTTCCGAAATTAAAAAAATTATATCTGGTAGGAGATATAGGTCCAGAAGTGAGCTGGAATCTGCAGTTTACCAGTTTCTGAAGATTGAAACAGTATTTTCAAGTCAAAGAGGGGTGTTTGTGAAGGGAACTAGACAAAATACATTCAGAATTTGATTAAGCGTTCCAGAGAAAACAGGTAATTTGCAAAAGTTTTCGAACACTCGTCGCATGTCATCGTGCGATCGATATCAGCCAAATTGTGGGGAGGAAGAAACATTATATTTTACATTCAATCAATACAGAATATGAGAACACCTGTATTATAAACAGTAAAAGTCTTGTCTAGGGCATAGCCCCGAATAGCCCCGATTTTTTTGCAAGAATTAAAACATCAGATAACATTGCAAAGCATATATTGAGTAATTTGATGATGAAATTCTTAGTTTTAATTCCTGCAAAAAATGGTAACTTTGAAAATTTTAAGGGGGGGGGCGAATTATAAACAACAAGCATCTGCGGGGGTTATTTAAGTTACCCTACCGATGACAGTTCTACATGTAGATATTAATGATATCATCATATACAGTGTAAATATCATTTTCGCGTTTACTTGTTCTTGCACCTTGGTATACTTTTTTAAAGGTTTAAGAATGTTTAAAAATATCTATAAACCGTGTTGCTGTTATTAACTGGTGTGAACAGTTGTACTTTTAATCGAAATTATTACGATATTTTTAATTTGTTCATTTTCAAAGTACAGTTTTACAATTACAATTATATGCCCATTTCATTATAAATCAAATTCCAGTTTCACATATACTTTCATAATACTCCTTCACTCATTTAGTAAGTGGCATTTTATTTATCGTAATGCTATATATATAGAAAAGGAAAGAAAAGCATATACAGAGAAGCAGATACATTATAGTAGAAAAGAACGAAAGAAAGAAAGACAGGTGGAAAACATGAAGACAGAGGAAAGTCAAAATATGGAAACAAAATGGTACAAGAAAATTAAAAAAATGATTTAATAATTACGATCTATATGTTATAGGTATATCGCTCAGAATCCACAACTCATGTGCTCGCCGCTAAAATGAAAGTAGAATTCTTGATGTTCGGAATATCTCGGACGTCTTCAGTTGCTAGATACAATCGGAAAGTATCGGGCGCCATTCGGGTATTAGAAATGAGGTTTTTGAGGATGAAGTAGAAGATCTGGAGCGAACAATAGGCTAGATTGTGCGTAAAACAGTGAAATCGTTGATATATCTACGGGTGTAAGGACAGCAGAAAAGATGGCCGATTCAGGATGGTAAGATATATGTATTTATAAACATGTTACATATTTGTACCCTACAACAATGTATGTGTGCAGCGTATACTAGTGTGATGAGTGTTAGATCGCTTGTCGTTTGCTTCCGGGTCAGGAGATGTACGTAGTATGGTACTGACACAGGGGCTCACAACAAAATACATACTTGTATAACTGTAGACATTCTTTGTGAGAAGGAAGTCAACGATATAACTGTAGACATTCTTTGTGAGAAGGAAGTCAACGATTTTCATATCTAAATCTGATTTAAAATCTGCTATATTGTCACAATCATTTGTTTTTTGGAGGTCATAATTATTGTATTCCATATCACCAGCTACACTTGTACATGTACATTGTTTAGGTACTTCTGCATTTGTAGATGCATTGAAGACGGTCCTTATACTCCTTATAAAGATTGGGCACAATTGGGGAGAGTTACAAAATGCAGTTGGTGATAGGAGGAGTCCGAAGGATTCTGATTACCCGATCCATTTAGTGAAGGGTTCTCATATACAGTTGAGTGTAAGCTAACCTTTACACCTAGTGCACTAGTAGTGCACTACGTTTAAACTAGTAGTGCACTACATTTAAACTACAGGTAAACTAGTAGTGCACTACACCCTGAACCCCATATAGGCCAAATACCCCTACAGGTAAATGGGCAGTCCCATCTACCTGTGATTCTTACCTATACCTCACCTGTGTGTAGTACTTAAAAGCTGGCCTTATCATAAGTTAATATTTATAACTTTAATATATAATTTTATACATGTTATGTAGTTATTTTTCTCAAGTAACTTTCTTTCTTTCATTTTAAAACTATAAATTTTGTCATCATGATAATTACTGTAAGAGTTGTCCTGAACATTTCTTGCATACAGGACATAAATAAAAAAAAAATTATTATAATTTAACTTACAATTTTGATGTCATATATTTTGTAATTTGGTAAACATCATTTACACCATTAATGTTTTTTTCTATTTAGTTACCAATTTACATTCAAGTATTGAAAAATTGGAACAATATCCATTAATAATTATTTGTTTAGGATATATATATTCCCCTTGGAGATTTAATAACTACTTAATTAAACTAAATATATATTTTCATTAAATACATTGATCTCTCAGACCTGTATATTCATGGACGCGCTATAGAGTTTTGTCAATCTTTATTTTTATTTAATTTTCTATATATCTACCCTTTATGTATATCACATGCAACAGTGTTGGTATAGTGTTGACATATTTATATTCAGGGACGTATATGTCCCTGATATATTTAAGAATTTGAATTTGAAAAAAAAAGTAATACAACAAATTTTAATTTAGTCAGGTTTTTCAGTATGGGTCAGATGTTTTAATTTCAAGTTCAAGTTCATTAATTACCATTGGCCTTTCGGCCTCAGGCCTCAGGTAATTACCTGACCTGTCTCAGCCTCATCTCGGAACACCTGCTGACGTAAGCCTGTCAGTGACACAATTGAGGTGTGAATTCCTCACCTGACTATCACTGGTCAAATTTGAAACCAATTTGATTAAAGGGCTCAGTTGGAAATGACCAGGATCAAATGATAATACATATTTTAAGTTTTGCTCATGTTTATCATGTTTATAAACCACATTCATGACATGAAATTAAAAATCATTGAGATTATTTGATATTTTCATATTTCAATTTAAAAAGTGGATATAATCTGTGGACTAGCTCTGGTTTTATACGTCTCTGCTCTGATGAATTTTTGTTTTGCTTCATTCAAAACATTTAATAATACATTGATAGTAAATAGAATAAAATAAAAAAAAAAAAATATTAGAAAACAATATAAGTTTATACCGGTCCTTTACCAAAATTCTGATTTTCTTAATATTCTACTTAAAACAGAGACGTATGGCTTTATACGTCTATGCTTAAAAGAAGTATTTTATGACACTTGAATTCATGCAATCAAATGATACATTTTGATTTTTAAATCTGTACGCATATACTTCCCAGATGAATACATGATGAAAAATTATCTACAGTTTATATTGGGCGAAATATTGTTACGCTCAGTCGCTAAATGCAGTTTGATAAACAATTAAACTAAAATTCATTATACTTACTTTTTTCTAATAATCAATATAAAAGAATTCAATTAAAAAAATAATGCATTTCCCATATATGTAGGCCTGAATATCGAAGACAGTTACAGGGTGTATTAAATATGACTTGAAGGTTTATGTGTAAATGTAATAATTATTAAAAAAAAAGAACAATTTAAAACCAGGTCAGTGTAATGGAATCATTTCAATTAATTATACATTCTAATTTCTAAGCATACAACCAAAGACTTATCCAAGTCCGTCATACAACAAATAAATCATATGCAGTTATATTAGATTAGCCTATATTAGAAATAAGTAGCCTATGTACTTTTAAATTAACCTAATGACTTATATGATATTTGTATCTAACTTAAAGGGGACATATACAGATCTACAGGTAGAATCATTTACCCTCCAGGCATAATTATGTACTTGACCCGTCTGGGCCACATATCCTCCCAGGGTTAAGGGGACACACCTGTAGGCTGGCTGTAGTTAGCCAGGTGTGAATTTCTCACCTCCCTATCCCCCAGGGCCATCAAGTTTGATTATAGGCTATAGCTAGGGCCCTAATTGATGAATGATGATCCAATTTGCTGATTGATGATAACATTGTATAACAGTCAATTGGATAACATGTACATGTATAAATGTATATTGGTATTATGGTATGAAGAAGGAAATGGCTTTATAAGTTTATTTGTACATGAATGTATAATGAAATGAAATACCAATGCCAGTACATGTAGGTATTATTGCATGGCTTCTTAATGTCAAATTCATTAAAGTACTATACTATGTACAAAATCTGTTATTCTAATATCTGATCTTTTATATTATGTTGTTTACTTTATTTCTTTATACACTTTTAGCAGGATTAACTATTGACAACAGATATTTAATTATTATAGTACATTTATTATACCTTTTTAACCAAACACATACCTTTCGATTGAATTGTAGAATGTCAATATTTAAATGAAAAAGAATCATTGTTACTTGTACCAAAAATTGACTTATATGTAAGTTAAAGTTTGTTTATTATATATACATATTTAATTTTGACATGCAGTCACTGTATTTAAAACAAGTTACTATAATGATGGAATATCATCCGACATAAAATCATAATATTTCATTCCTGTGCTTATATAAGTAACAAACTAAAGACTTCTTCATTAGACATCTTCAATAGTATAAACATAAAAATACATGTAAATCATATTACATCTGTACAGGTAAGGACACAGGTAGATATGGACACTCCCATTACCTGTATGGGGGTTTTTGTGGTCACACCTAACTGGACGTAGTGCACTACTAGTTTACCTGTAGTTTAAATGTAGTGCACTACTAGTTTAAACGTAGTGCACTCCTAGTGCACTAGGGTGTAAAGGTTAGCTTACACTCAACTGTACAAGACTGTAACCTGATCCATTTAGCGAAGGTTTCTGACAACCCAATCAATTGTAATAGCGAAGGGTTCTGATTCAAAGATTCACAGATTCTAAGGTCAAAGAAACTGTTTGTACATGTAACTTTCTTTTTGGAAAGTCAATTGAACAAAGATCAAAATCACTGAGTTTGATTATTGGATTTGAATCTCAAGGATTGATGATTTTGGGAGATCTCAAAGATTGATGATTTTGGGACATAGACTTATAAACATGGCCCATGTTTATGACCTGTTAGTGTTCTAGTTTAAACTTGGTTGAGGCACAGTTGTTGGAATTTTTGTCAGTAAACAATTAAAAAATATTTATATGTTTAAGGAGGCGCCTATTATATAATATAATGGATTCCATAGCAGGTTTGTTTGGATCAAATGAATACTTTTTAAGTTATTTTGATACATAAAAAGGGGAAAATACATTGAGCAATGCAGTTTCAGTCACATTTCAGTCACATTTCACTCACTTTCTCCATTACTAGAAATGGGAATGAGGATCTCCTTCATTGGAGGTCAGGCCTCAAATTTAACATTTTATGTCACTTGCTAAAATCTACAAGTGCCCTTAATTTGCACTTGCTAACTTTTGACTTTCTATTTAATCTCAATATTCAAAAATGCTTTTTGTTATGAATAAAGTGATTTATCATTGTGTATTACTTTGCTTCATTTATTATGAAAATTGTATATTACAAACAACATTAGTTTTATTAAGTGTTTCTGTAATTGTAACAGTTTACATCTTATGCAGCCTCTTGCGGAAAAAAGCAAATGCATATTATTTCTACTTGCTATTCTCAGATTTCTACTTGCAAATAGCAAGTAATATAGTGTTAAATTCGAGGCCTGGAGGTTTCAGAGATTAACACCAGTATGGCATGTTCCTATTTATAGTGAAGACAGTACGGAGGGGACGGAGGAAATGGTGGAGGCCCTAAATGACCTGCCGGATACAGAGGACCTAGACGACCTGACTTTACCAGGACCACCTAAACCATTCGAGGATTTCTACAATGGAGGTAGGGGTGACATATCAATCTGATTGAAATGCTGATCATCCTTGTTGCTGCTCTGTTTCTCTCCGCATACGTAGTACAGTGCACTCCTCTTTATATCATGTTGTATTTGTCAGACAAAAACATGACATTACAAGGAATGTGACATTAAGAGAAACATGTTTTTCCACTAAATCTAGTGCATTTTCAATCTCCATAACTAAAAGTAAGCTATTCAATGTACATATGAAGATGTATCAATCTATAGATAACATTATTTCATCAACAAAACATTTGTTTAGTTTTTTTTATTTCTATGCAATAGTTTGTACAAGTTGTATCTGAAATCAATTGAAATGACATAATTTTCTGGATATTTTATGTGATTGATTGAAACAAATATGATATTAAGAGGAATTTACACCTCAAAATACATAATCTTAACCAAATAAAATTACATAGATTATATAAAGGGGAAAATAGTGCTTTGGAAAAACATGATATAAAGAGGAATGTGATATTAACAGGGGTGATATTAAGTGGAATCCAATGTATCTGACAACTTCCCATAAGAAGTCATATTCCACTGAACTTTTGCATTAGCCAATCATATTACTGCTTACAGGACCTTGAAAGTGAATGGTTGTGGTTGAAAAGCTTGCACAATCAAATTTGTGTGTTAACTCATTTCATCACAACAAGCTAATATCATGTATGTTTTGACAAAATGTTTTGCTGCAGATGACATTGTCAATTAGACAGTTAAGAAGTACAGAGATTGAAAATGTTATCAGAATATAACCCCTTATGGGATATTGTCAGATCCTTTTGTTATGGAGTGAAAAGATGGATCTGCATTTTAATCAGATTATAGTCATATAAACATACTTTCTAAACCTCCCTATTTAGGAGCTTGTGGGACACTACCAATTTTAAAAATTAAGTTATTCTGTCTGAATTTGCTATAATATTACTATCCTGTAAAAGTTAATGATTCAATCTCAAAATATGTCATTTACTCATGGAAGTCTCCAAAGGGTATTGCACACATTTTAGTTATGTCACGATTTTGAACATTGATTCTGATTCTCCCCTATGGACATTTTAAAAAGTTGGCAAGATTAGATAATGCTGGGACCTTTGAAATTAGAAACCATAAACTGAGAAATTGTCTTAATGTGTCTTTCAGTGTATCTTCTGTTAATCTTTTCACAAAACTCTACAGTGGACAAGATTGATATGTAAATAAATAAAACATCTTCTTCTGCAGAACCGTAATGTATTTATTCATTTTTAGCCTACCATAATCAGATAATATTTTACTTGCGTCCATTAAAGGGTCAGTGGATATTATACACCCGGACGATATTTCTGTGAACTGGGACGATCTCATAGGACTAACAAATGCCAAACTTATACTGAAAGAAAATCTGATGATGCCATTAAAGTTCCCACATCTATTTAAAGGTAAGTTATTCTTCAGATATATTCAGTAAGCTACATTATGGAAAAGACTATTTTCTTTTGTACTATATTCACTGTAATTAGTGCCCCTCCCCCTATAAGTGGCCCTCCTCCTTTCTGAAGCGCCCCTTCTAATCGTGACACTACTACATGGTTCTATATTACCAGTGTTTTCGCTTCCTTGATTTTGCAGCAACCTGTGGCTTATTGATTTGGGAAAATATAGTAGTATTTTCAGATAAATTGGGAAAATATTCTTGAATTTTGTTTCATTTTTGGAAAATACCACAAAGTTTGACTGGGGAAACAGCCTTAAATCAGTTGTAAGAATGGGCAAATAAAATTACTGTTTACTGTATGGTAAACAGCTGCATATGTGCATGTTTAGAAGAAAACCCCCCACAAATATCAGTAATGTGTGTATAAGTTTTCAGAAATTGATGACAGTAATGTCCCACATCATGATTACTACACAATATTATTATAATACATCATACTTATTTACTTTATAAAAAACAACATTTTCGTCCAGGTGGGCACTTATTACAGTCAGTACGATATACCGAATAAGAATGATTAAAATTGGTCACACTCTTATTGTTCTTCTGAATAACCAAAAGGTCCTGAGTACTGATATTAAGCCTGTAGCATGCTAAGATGAAGGGCTACCTAGTTTGA
This sequence comes from Mimachlamys varia, assembly GCA_947623455.1. Classification (NCBI taxonomy): domain Eukaryota; kingdom Metazoa; phylum Mollusca; class Bivalvia; order Pectinida; family Pectinidae; genus Mimachlamys; species Mimachlamys varia. The sequence goes on along the minus strand of OX392533.1, from coordinate 41,699,527 downwards.
TCAAATGAATAACCTTAACCCAATCTTAAAGTCACAGTAATCAAATGTCTTATAATCTGCAAACTGCTTCGCCACAATAACTAGAATCCCCAAGGTACTGATATTGGACCTGTAGTATGCTACGATGACGGTCTGTCGAGTTTGTTTAAATGAATGACCTTGACCCATTTTCTAGGTCACAGCTAGGTGTGATATATTAACATGTTTTGATGGATTCTTTTGTTCTCAAACACTAATATTTTGCCTGTATCTGTATTATAGTTTTTAGATTGTTTCTTTTAGTCATCTTTGTAATGTGATATGTACATTGTTTTTCGTATAATTCCTTATGTTGAAAAAGCAAATAAAAACTTTTCAAAAGAAATTTTTTTTTCATATTTAAAAAGAAAAAATTAAAAACAGGTAAGCAATTCAGGCCCATGAGGCCCCTTGTTAGAAACTAAAAAGGACAGTGGTATTGTGGAAATAACATACTACGAAGCTATATTAAACTGTTGTTTCGTATGTTTTAATTCTGATACTTTTATTGTTGTACTGAGCTATAATGTATTCACCATATGATTGCACATTGAATAATGTAGAATAATTTTTGAACATTTCAGGAAGAATTAGTACTACAAATAATGTCTTACTGTACGGGGTAAGTACTCATTGTGGACAAGTAACCGTGTATGAAATAAGTTTTAAGTATTTAAGTTACTTTTAATGAGCTAGAGTATATACGACATCATACAGGGTGAATTATTACTCAAAAATGATGTTACATGGAGCTTTTCATATTGTTTCAGTTTCAACTGCTGTTGTAATCGAAGCTTCAACTTTAAAAAATTCTATCATTTTTAAGTAAAGCTGTTTTGTAAAGTATCTAACTTCCTTGATGTGTAAAGAACAATATATTGCTTTACTTGTTTTTAGCCCCCTGGATGTGGCAAGTACAATGTATTGCATTACTTGTTTCTAGCCCCCTGGATGTGTAAAGTACAATATATTGCTTTACTTGTTCGTAGCCCCCTGGATGTGTAAAGTACAATATATTACTTTACTTGTTTTTAGCCTCCATGATGTGGCAAGTACAATATATTGCATTACTTGTTTCTAGCCTCCTGGATGTGGCAAGTACAATATATTACTTTACCTGTTTTAGCCCCCTGGATGTGTAAAGTACAAAATATTACTTTACTTGTTTTTAGCCCCCTTTGATGTGTAAAGTATAATATATTACTTTACTTGTTTCTAGCCCCCTGGATGTGGCAAGACCATGTTGATGAAAGCTCTGGCGAAGGAGTCTCGGGCCTGCCTAATGGTGGTCAACTCTTACTCCATAATGTCAAGGATGGTCAAAGACCAGGAACAGTAAGTTTTACACGTATTATATACATCCACAGCAAAACCAGGCCTAGAGTGAAATACTGTTCATACATTGAAGGTTTTTTCTGGTTCCTTAAAATGTCATTTTCATATGGCCAATATAAACAAGATAGGACTGAGCTGACCATTAAGGATATCAGACCTCCAGTTTATTTATCTATATTTGATGAATTGTTTCGAAAGAACTGTTTAGCTCAACCTTGACATCCAGGGGTTACACTCACCTATGCTCTCTGCACTCCTGAAATATGTCATTACAAAAGCGAAGGCCCAGTGTGTGCCACCTTGTTGATGAGGCAAAAAGACTGGTTTGACCCTCGTGATCACATCAGTACTTGACATGTAGTATAATGTTTTATTTAGTCAGGAACATTTCTAAGCCAGTGAGATTTTGTATATGAAAATATTGGAAAAAAGGGACACTTAAAAATTGAGAGTATTTTCACATGAGTGCTCATATATCTAGGTGAGCGATAGAGGCCCTGTGGGATTTTTGTTAATATGACTGTGTTGAAGTATTTTTCCTGGGCTGACAGATATAACTATTATAGACATAGTGACTTTCTTTTGAATAAGTGATCTCAGCATTTGTCATCCTCGATACTCCTTGGGTTATATACACTCGCTTATGCTGTCAGCACCCCTGGAATATGTCATAGCAAAATTATAGGCTTAGTGTGCACCAACTTTTGGTTTAGACGAGAAGACTAATTTATGTACTAAAATTTACTAGTGTTACTTGGAGTCACACAAACTTGTAAAACAAATACCAGGAGGTTTCGATCCAGTTTAAGTGGTCCAGACCTTTTGGCCTAGAGGTAACGTCCAGGCTCCATAACCTTGAGTTAGTCTCAGGTTTGTGCCCCGCTCATCTCGCTACCGGTAATTTCATTTATTTTCTTTCTCGTAAATATTGTTTCTAATCTATGTCAGGGTTCTAATTATCACGATTGATAATTTCTCAATAATGATTACAGCCCCTGGCTCCCATTTCAATGTTAAGTTAGTTGCCTCGTGCTCTGGTTTGGTTTGTGTGCCTACATTATATTCTATTTTCCGTTACGTTTGTTACACTAGCTTTAAATTCAAGTCTCAGTCTTTTGTAACTTTTGAATCACAGGTATCAGTCTCTGTTATTTGTCAGGGATTTTTTAACCCGAAACCTATCTAAAAGACAGTTATGTACGTGCCTTCAATTTCCCTATGATGTATTCCAGTGATGCAGAGACTGAAAGTTATCATAACTCCGGGAATATTGAGGATGATCACGTGTTTGTTTTTTCCAGATTTGTGCGAGCAGTATTTGCCTGCGCGACAGCCAACCAACCATGTATAGTGCTGATAGAAGATATCGAGGTGTTTGTTGAAGATGAGTATTCAGCGGCGAGAGAAGTCCTGTTTCAGCTCATGGGTACAAAACTGACTGACTCCATCCCAATCATCGCCATGACGAGGTTTCCATGGTTACTCAACAAACAAATTCAACTGAGAAGGAGGTAGATCATAAGTGTGTTATGTGATATAGAGAGACATGACCTTGCATTAACAATATCAGAATTTTACGAACCAGTTCAACTGGTCTTGACCTTTTGGCCTGGTGATATCGTCCTGGCTCCATCACCTAGAGGTCTCGAGTTTGCGCCCGGCTCGTCTCACTAGTTTCATTGTTTTCCTTTCTCCTTAAATATGGTTAATTTCCCAGGTAAGGGAGTTTGTATAAACTAATTCAAATGGTATCCAATTTACTTGAAACTTTATAATTAGGTTAATTGCCTAACTGAAAATGGGCTCGACCAAGTTTAATCGCCACTTTTTGCAGACTTTATTTGGCAGGATTATGGCCCCTTGATTAAACTTTTTGTGCAATCATGGCAAAACATATTATCCAATTTCTGTGTATAAGGCTTTAGTTTTTGTTCAATTTCCAAGCAAAACATCTTGTATTATCAGCATGAAAATTACAAAACATTTTTACCTACAATATGATTACCACCTTACAAAAGGGGGAAAGGCACAGAATTTTAATTCTATGAATTAGCTTGCTTGTTATACATATAAAGCCAATACACTTTACCTTACAAAGTGAACCGTCAACATCCTAATTCGCTGGGTTTACCTTTTGCAGTTTTGTTTTGGTAAACAATAACTTTATCATTGCAGCGAGTTTGTGAGGTATCACTTTGTTATACAGTGGACTCCACTTAATATCACTCCTGTTAATATCACATTCCTCTTTATATCATGTTTTTCCCAAGCACCATTTTTGTGTCTCCTCCGACGGATTGTGTCGCCTCCGACGGATGTCGGAAAGGCGGCACATAGGGGTTACTTTTCCGGCGGCGACGGCGTCAACAATGTTAAAGTTTTGCGTTTAGCTCTGTTTCTGACAAAGTTACATCAACCAAACCTCAATCATAGATGAAGCATGTGTAGTAGAGCCTACTGGGCTAAAAACCATTCCTGGATTTCTGCTTTTTTGGGGTAAAAATCTCAAATTTCTGGAATTACAACGTTAAAGTTTTGCGTTTAGCTCTTGCATATTAGGCTGTTTCTGACTAAGTATAAAAGCTACATCAACCAAACTTCAATCATAGATGAAGCATGTGTAGTAGAGCCTACTGGGCTAATCCTGGATTTCTGCTTTTTGGGGTAAAAATCTCAAATTTCTGGAATTACAACGTTAAAGTTTTGCGTTTAGCTCTTGCATATTAGGCTGTTTCTGACTAAGTATAAAAGCTACAGCAACCAAACTTGGTATGTAGGTGTATTATTACTCAACGAACACTATCACACCTTCCGTTTTATGATTCAACAAAATGGCCGCCATTTTCTTGCCACTGATTGGTCAAAATTTAGATATTGTCCGATATCTATGGGGCGCCGTTTTACTATTTATTAACAAAACTGGATATCCTAAATTCGAATTATGGATATCCATAAATCATTTTTGGATATCCAAAAATCGAATTATGGATATCCAAAAATACATTGAATTTTGGATATCAATAATTCTATTTTTGGATATCCTAAATTCATTTATAGATATCCAAAAATCGAATTATGGATATCCAAAAATGAATTATGGATATCCAAAATTCGAATAATGGATATCACAAATTCCATATATTTTTGGATATCCATAATTCGATTTTTGGATATCCAAAAATCATTTATGGATATCCATAATTGGAATTTGGGATATCCAAAAATAATTAAGGATATCCAAAAATAAATAAGAAATCCAAAATTAATTAAGTATATCCAAAATTATTAATGGATATCCAAAATTCGAATTATGGATATCTAAAATTCGAATTATTGATATCCATATTTCGAATTTTAGATATCCAGTTTTGTTAATAAATAGTAAAACGGCGCATAGGTGGTGCCGTTTTACTATTTATTAACAAAACTGGATGTCCAAAATTCGAATTATGGATATCCAAAAATACATTGAATTTTGGATATCCATAATTCTATTTTTGGATATCCTAAATTCATTTATAGATATCCAAAAATCGAATTATGGATATCCAAAAATGAATTATGGATATCCAAAATTCGAATTATGGATATCCAAAATTCGAATTATGGATATCCAAAATTCGAATTATGGATGTCCAAAATTCCATGTATTTTTGGATATCCATAATTCGAATTATGGATATCCATAATTGGAATTTGGGATATCCAAAATTAATTTAGGATATCCAAAATTAATTTAAGAAATCCAAAATTATTTAATGATATCATAAATTCGAATTATGGATATCCAAAAATGAATTATGGATATCCATAATTCGAATTTTGGATATCCAGTTTTGTTAATAAATAGTAAAATGGCGCCCCATAGATATCACTCAAATTTGGTATATAGGTGTATTATGACTCTTCGAACACAATTGCAACTGTGGTTGCATGATTCTGCAAATTGGCCATTATTTCCTGGCCTCTGATTAGTCAAATTTTGATATTGTCTGATTTCACTCAAACTTGGTATGTAGGTGTATTAGGACTCTACGAAAACTATCGCAATTTCCGTTTCATGATTCAACACATGGAAGCCATTTCTTTGCCACTGACTGGTCACAATTTCAATATTGTCCGATTTCAATCAAATTTGGTATATAGGTGAATTATGACTCTACGAACACTATCACTATTGACAAAGCGGGAAAGGCGACACATATGAATACGCGTAATTCTTGTTCTCTCTATATAATCTATGTAATTCTATTTGGTTAATATCATGTTTTTGGAGGTGAATTCCTCTTAATATCATCTTTTTTTAACTAATCACATAAAATATTCAGAAAATGATGTCATTTCTTTTGATTTCAGATACAACTTGTACAAAATGTTGCATAGAAAATACAAAATAACCCCAAAAATGATTTTTAATTGAAATGATGTTATCTATATATTGAAACATCTTCATATGTACATTGAATATCTTACTTTTAGTTATGGAGATTGGAAATGCACTAGATTAGTGAAAAAAACATATTTCTCTTAATGTCACATTCCTGTTAATATCATGTTTTTGTCTGACAAATGCAACATGATATAAGAGGAGTGTACTGTATTTAAATTTACTCCAGCTTTCCGACCCCAGTGTATGTCCCAATGCCAGATGAGGCTCGGCGTAATGGGGTGTTCAGAATGCAGTACCTCAATCTAGAATCTTCTCTCACCGCAGAAGATTTTGAAGAGTTAGCGAAAAATACAGAAGGGTATGTATACTATGTTTTTATCAAATGACAAACTGTCGCTAAAAATTGGCTTTAATGTACTGTAAAAGGAGGTGTTTCAGTTCTGAGAAACCTAACCCAGGTTCGTGGATTTAAGGGTCCGTTAGGGTGTTATAATTTTCATAGGAAGCCAAGCATGTCAAGTAAAAACAAATTCAGTGATGTGAATTTCAATGCAATTTATTCAACAGATGAATTTGAGTAAGACAGCAAAATAAAACGGGACAGTCATACTCACGACACCCTGACACTCAATGGCTACATGGCCCGACTCCTACTAATGAAATAGCCAACAGACAAACTATTAACTTTAAGCTACACACACTTCATCATGAAAACTAAATAGTTACATGGTCCGACTACTACTAATAAAATAGCCAACGGACAAACTATTAACCTTTAGTACATCACGTGACTAAATGCTGCCTTCCAATTGGCTATACACATGGGTACTATGAAGCGATAGTGTCCGCTCAACCGGGCACTATCCAATTTGGCGCGATATTCAACATGATCTATTATGACGTCACTATTAAGTTATGTCACTATAACGTCATGCTACTATTCTGCTAGAAAATGGCTGCCTCTGGAAACGACCCGAAGCTGGTCGTGGTACTAGCACAACAAAAACGAGACTTTTTGTATGTGTGTGTATTTAAATGGAAGGGTGATGTACTAAACCCATTATGGCCCTGTTGAGAGGGCACTATTGCCTCATAGTATTGTCTCATGATGAGGTAGTGCCCTCGCCTTCGGCTCAGGCACTATTCCATCCCTCGACAATACTATGAGGCAATAGTGCCCTCTCAAAAAACAGGGCCATTATAGATAACTAGCTACACACACTTCATAATAAATACAAAATGGCTACAAGGCCCGACTCCTAATAAAGAGATAATTGACAGATGGACTAACTGAATTAAACCCTACATAGTTTATAAAGCTGCCACGATCCCTAACTCTACATGAATGAGACTAACTACAGCATGATATTTTATCATATAATTACTCTCTACATAAATATGTGTGTCTTACTGCAAGGCCTAAGAGTTGAAGAGAGAGAGAGAAAATGAGCCCACCAGGCTCATCCAAACTTGAATGCAGACTATACGTACTATAGAAAACTAATGGCTTTTATAGCCAAAAACGCGACAAACTGCACATGCAGAATTTCTGCGAAATATGATGACGGCAGGTAGATAACCAAGTGTTCCGATTGCCGCAGAAGAACTTCCGATATATAGATAAACAATATGGCGGACATGGCCCTAGCGTGGTAAGCTGTCAGAATGATATACAAATTTTCACCACTTTTACAGCACTGATAAAGCTATGCTCTCTCGATCTTTTAGTAGGAGTGTTCATGTTAAGTAGAGTCTATTCAACTCATTCACCCTGAAACTTCATAATGAACTATTCCAACCTTTGAATTAGAAGGGTTCAAATGTGACTTCAGGACTCGCACAACTAAATCATTTACTGTACGTTATTATCAAACATTTCAGCTAATAACTTTAATATTTAAAGTGTAAAACTACTGACAAATGTCTAGATCCATAGATCCATACCTTACAAATGCTACTAAATGAGTGTTCTGTGATGTTTACTGGCAAACTGGGCTGTCGCATTGCCCAGAAATTGACACCGGGAAGTTTATATGAAAAACTGGTGACCCTAAACAGGACCGCCCCCAAACTATTTGACCCTGTGTTCATCCGCAAACAGACATGGAAACATATACAAGATGTACAAATTTCAAAAGTTAAGTATCTGTACATTTCATTTCTGCAAATATATGTCATCGTTTCCTCGTTAAACTTCCTCAGTGGCCCAGTAATTAGCTGGAACTAATTTTACATAGGAACTACAAACGTATGAAACACTTTTTGATTTGGACGATTTAGTTGTGGAAGTCCTTCTGGGGTGAATAAGTTGAAGTCAAATTAGAAGCAACTTGGGCTATTCACATTCATAGCATTCTTCTTGACTAAAATATAAAATGCACATGTATAAGAAACAGACATCATTATTTCTCTCGATATCTTTTTATTAGCAATCAAAACTGAAACCCAGGACCTCTTCGGTCAATCAGCTTTACTTCTCCGAGGCTTACCATAATAGGGATTTTCCTTGCTTAGTTGGTTTGAAGCAGCAAATTTTTAATATATTGATTATATTTACATTTCCAGTGCACAGAGACTAGTTGAACCTACTGTGCCCAATTCATGTTATTTCTAAATAGCAAATATTGGGACATTGTGACATCATCATGTTTATGATGTCACAATTGTAGCGTTGGAGATTGACTTAGGTCTGACTTAAACTAAGAGAAATCACCTTGAACGATAGTGATAGGGAGCCGATCAGAATTTTACCAGGGTCACAAATTAATGATACATTTTACACAATCAGATTAAAAATGCAGATCCTTGTAAACTCCCGTTATACATGGATCTGACAACATCCCATATGAGGTCATGTTCTGGTGACCTTTTGAATTAGCCAATCAAATTACTGCTGCCAGAATCTTGAATGTGAATATTTGTGAGCGAAAAAAGGTTAAAGGCCCAATATACGTAACTTCAGGGAAATTTTCGTGATTCTGAAAAATTCTGAAAAAAATCCAGTTGATAACCATGCAAAAATAAGCCTAAAACGAAGTAAACATGAGCGGTAACTAACAAGAAACTCTTGACAAAAAAATCGAAAGAATTGAAAATAATTCAGGTGGGGCCCACTTCAACAACAAACCGAAGGTAGAAGACGGTTCGAAATGGACGCGTGTTTACAAATAGCGTGTTTCAACTGCTGCTGTACCGGTAACCGCGAAAGAATTCATCTTGAATATTGTTGATATCAGTTAATCTTAACTAAATCTATAAAAATGATAAGTTATTAGGCTTGTTTTTCTCTTCAACTTTTGCTGAAAGTTACGTATGTTGGGCCTTTAATATATATGTGTATCTGTGTGTTAAGTCATTTCGTTACAGTAAGTTTATGTGCAATGTTGTGATGAAATGACTTTCTGCAGATGACAGGGTCATGTTAACTGTTATCAATTAGACCATTCTACTGGCGTGTGAAGTTAAGAGGCTACAAAGGTCACCAGAACATGACCTCTTATGGGATTTTGACAGTTCCTGTAAAACAGATTAAGAATAAGGATCTGCATTTTCATCAGATTGCTTTTCATGTTTTGTTGGACATTATAGGTACACGGTATCAGATATACTAGTTTTGGTGAGAGACGCCATGATGGAACCGGTACGAGAAATACAGCGGGCTACGCATTTTAGGCTGGTGAGTTGTGTCCTGATATTTTATTGAGAGGGATAAAAGATATGAATCATGACCTGTATGTTGTTAAACATTTCAAGTTTAATAAGTTTCATTATGCAAGCCATGTGATAGCTTAGGATGGCTTTTGAGTTGAGAACAATGGATTGAATTTAAGTTTGGGTAGTTTTCGTTTAAGCGGTTGAACTAGCTGGTTCGACAGTAGTTGTTCGTTTATCTTATGCTACTTTCAGGCAAGCTTTTAAGAAAGCCTTGCAAGGTCTGTATAAGCTTTTGCAGGTTCATCAGGAGTTTTACTCGAAAATATTACACTTAAAAGCAGACAAACCGGTAATTACGAATAAATGAAGACAGCCCTGGTGTTTGGTGAAAATTTGAATTTTTGCACAGGTCAATGTCCGACAACTGGTGTTGGTCTTGTGCAAGGCTCTAAAAGGATGTTAAATTTAAAACTGTCTATATCTAAGCAACTCTTATGATTCATTGTAAATCACTATGAGTATTTGATTGATGTTTGGGACTCTTTAAAAAGTCGCTCACCTCTCCTATATTGTACAATTCTGGAACAGCCCTGAATGTAAGCGACTGTTTAATGTTGACAATTTAATAATATGTTATCGTGTGTGTTTGGTTGAAGGAAAGACATCAGTCTGTAGACAAACCTGACGAGATGATCGACATGGAGACGCCATGTTCATCCTCGGATCCAGGGGCGCATAAAAAAAATCTGTCCGACATTCAACCAGACGAACTTTATGTTAAACCTATGACATTGGTAAGGAAAATGTACTCTTAGTCTTTATGGGAACATTTCCTCTGCAGTTCAATTCAATCATTCTTGATTGTCAAGATAAATTTGTCAATTCAGCAAAATTAATTTCTGTACAAGTCAATATTTTCGCATGTGGAATTTTTCACTTAGTCAGCCTCCAAACTTGACAGTGTGAAAACTGCTGTGCTTTCAGTCATGCTATTTTGTGCTCTATACCCTTAAAACAAAAAGTATCCACTGTAGAGTTTGAGTGGTGTTAAAGAGATTTAATGCAAGCCAAAAACAAAAAAACTAATTTCCAATATGCGAAAAATTTTATGGTAATTATGACATAAAGGAAGAAAATTGATTTTGAAAGTTTGAAAGAGCAAAAATTTCTTAGTATACTGTATATTTATATAGTATGGGGGAGTTTACTGTATAATTATATATAGTATGGGGAATATACTGTAGAATTAAAGAGTATGGGGAGTTTAGTGTATAATTATATATTAGTATGGGGACTGTATAATTATATAGTATGGGGACTGTATAATTGTGTAGTATGGGGACTGTATAATTATATATTAGTATGGGGACTGTATAATGATATAGTATGGGGACTGTATAATTGTGTAGTATGGGGACTGTATAATTATATATTAGTATGGGGACTGTATAATTATATAGTATGGGGACTGTATAGTTATATAGTATGGGGACTGTATAATTATATATTAGTATGGGGACTGTATAATTATGTAGTATGGGGACTGTATAATTATATAGTATGGGGACTGTATAATTATATATTAGTATGGGGACTGTATAATTATATATTAGTATGGGGACTGTATAATTATATAGTATGGGGACTGTATAATTATATAGTATGGGGACTGTATAATTATATAGTATGGGGACTGTATAATTATATATTAGTATGGGGACTGTATAATTATATAGTATGGGGACTGTATAATTATATATTAGTATGGGGACTGTATAATTATATAGTATGGGGACTGTATAATTATATAGTATGGGGACTGTATAATTATATATTAGTATGGGGACTGTATAATTATATAGTATGGGGACTGTATAATTGTGTAGTATGGGGACTGTATAATTATATATTAGTATGGGGACTGTATAATTATATATTAGTATGGGGACTGTATAATTATACAGTATGGGGACTGTATAATTATATAGTATGGGGACTGTATAATTATATATTAGTATGGGGACTGTATAATTATATATTAGTATGGGGACTGTATAATTATACAGTATGGGCAGTTTTATGTGTCATGCCAATCATTAACTTAGAATTCAATCTTAATACCCTTACAGTATATCAATATATTAACATATCAATTGTGTACGTAGTGTTTCAACATAATTTGTTTTGCCATTTTTTTTTAAGGAAAACTTACGCAGCAGTTTGTCTAGAAGTAAGCCATGCATGAAATCTGACGAATTAGAACAATACGCAAAATTTGACGAGGAAAGTAGAACAAAGTGATGGTTTATATCTCGGAGCACTATAATTTAGTGAGCTGGCAGATTTCTACAAATTGTATGATGGACCAAAGAGTCGAAGACAAGGATAGACCATAACGCTGGCTTGATTATTTGAGGATGACAGATTGAAGAGCAGGGCTGACTCAGATTAATGATGAATATACAGTAAAACCCCACTTAACCTGGTTTACGCAAATACCCCTCAATCGTCGAACAGATCGTTTGGTCCCGACCAACTTCGTACGTATTCAACCAACCTTGGATTATTTGAATACCAGGTTTTCCTCAAACTTTTGATCAGGTCCCCACGAAATCGAGTAAGTGGGGTTTTAGTGTACACAATAAATCTTAAAGCCAGTTTTGTCTACATGTCTCACCCCGGTTTCATCAAGGTTCCTTAACTTTACACATTCACCCCTAAAATTTCATATTGAACTATTCCAACCTTTGAATTGGAAGAGTTCAAATGTTTCACCAGGGATGCATGACTTAAGGCATTTCCTTAAATGAATTTCCATGGCTAGGAAAGCGTTACAGAAGTTAAAAGAAAATCTTAAGTTAAGGGAAGTTGATGAAACTGGGGCCTGGTATGGACTAATGCGAATAAGTTATAGAGCATGCTCATTGTACAATAAACTTTTAAGGTATAAATTTAGAACCGTCATTATTAATACCGACAAACATAATGTTGTGAAACAGATTTAATATGCATGCTTTATCCTCAGATTGGTATTTTCTGTCTTTGCATAATAAGTACCTGCTCATGACAAATTTAACAATCAGTGTTTTTTCTTGTGATGTCAGTGTTCCACCTTCTATTGTAGCCCACACTTAAAGCCTGCAGTCTAAGGTCCTAAAATCAAACATTCTCGGGACCTTCTTAAATTACCCAGTATATCCTGTAATAAGCCCGGGGGTCAATACATAATCTCTGACTAATAGTAGGAGGGTGGGCTTATTTCAGGACATTGAAATATTATTGGTGTTTGCATGTATACAGTTTTGGATGGGCTTATTAGCAGGCATTTTATTATCGCTGGTTAAATGTGATGTTTTTTGTATGTTATTGAACCAACTTACCTAGTCTGCTTCCTACTCTGGGGCAAATTTTGTTATCTCAATGATTTTATCCTGTATATTTTATCACTGGGTTTCCATATATTAAGGCATCTCTTTTTCTGATAGTTTTCCATAGATTTTGGGCATTACACATTTAATATAAGAATAATATCACAACAATGTGGAATTTTCTTTCAAGTTTCATTGGTAACCTACCAAGAAGTAAATGAAATCAAATTCAAAAGATGTGTATCAGAATGTCTTAGAAAGAAACAGGGGAGCCTAAGGGAAAACTTGTTGACCTTTCAAATTGCCATTAAATCCTTCACCAAACAAACTGAACTTGCCAAGTCTACAATGTGGTAAAATGTTTTAATGTGATTTTAAAAAGTGAAAGGATAAAGGAAATATCTTTTGTTGTGTATCTGTAAACTGTAGATGTAAATGTAACATGCCGAGGAAATGTGATTAAGATAGCACTAGTGCAGTCACTGGGGCTCGAACTCGTGACCCTTGGCTCTCCAACCCGACGCTCTATACTAAACTAAAGCGAAATTCCCTACAGCTCATGGCAATCTGATCAATGCCCATCTTTTACATAAATATGAAGTCATCTAGGAAATAAAGATTCATCCTGTACGTAGTCGCACAAAGACATGAAGAACCCTGCAGGATGAGTTTTTTACCACATGGAAACTGAAGTGTCATTTGTTCGGCCCTGTCTTTATTTAAAAGCTGTAAGAAGAAAGTTATGAGATTACATTTGTATGTCAAAACTACTACATGTATATAAATCAACCAGGGAGACATACAATTTGAAGTGACGATAAAGGACACCCAACATGTAACGATTATGACATCATTGTTTAGGCATAGAAACAGTGATGGTTCACCGTCTTAATGGCTGTTTCATTTTCTGAATTGGTAGGTCAATAATGAAGAATTTATCATAGTTTAAATCAAAAGGCACCTAGCACAAGACTTGCAACATGGATAAGAAATGTGAATGTTAGCATTGCAGCATGAACAGGAAATGTTAATATAAGCAATGAAGTGTCTTGATATGGTCTTTATGATCATTATAAATGACAGAACTCTGCAGGCAAACTTATATTGCAAGCTCTGTCATTTATATTGATCATAAAGACCACATCAAGACACTTCAATGCATAGTTAGAGTAAGAGAACCATTGTGAACTTTTATCTTTTTATTTGTATCAGGAACACCCTCCTGCATGACTAAATGTTTCTCTTGGAAGTATGCATTGCCAAAATGTGATATTGAATAGAATTCAACAGAATGTGGCCTTTCGTGTTCTGTAATGTGTTTAAGTAAAATAATGTAATTTTCATTTTAGATCATACAAGCACTTTACATATATACATATAGGGTTAATAAACAATTAATTTCAAATGGTGTACTATGAAATATGATTTACTTTTATTTCTGTAATCTATGTATTTTTATTAAAAGTTATTAGTTTAGAAATTTTAAGTACTTTTTTCGTGATTTTTTGTTTTAAAATTTTCGCTGATGTAAGACAAGGCTCTCAAATGTGGCTGGGTCGTCATGTTTATGAAAAATTTTAAACTTAAATTTGGTCATAATTCTAAACAAAAAAAGTGGTTTGTCACCAAATCAAAATTTGACCTGCATCTTCTCATATGACCACATACCAAATGACAATTCAATATCTAAATGAGCGAAAACCATAAGAAAACAACAGAATGCAGACGGGCAAAACGTCACAGCAATTTCATGACAGTGGCATAAACACATTTGCTGAAACTTTCATTTGTCCGATAGTCCAGCTGATTCCTCCGGTCCAAATTAAATTTCCATGCAGTTTGATTTAACTATGGACAAACAACACGACGGATAGATTTTTCTCTATTCTTTACTCACTCTCTCACTTTCTACATCAGGTAGATATTGCTTTTATAATAATGAACGTTGCATATCAAAATGTATATATAATAAAATATAATATATGATAATATATAAAAAGTTAGACATAATACTGTGATTAAAAGTTCCTTTTGATAATGTGCACATTTTCTGATTTGAGTGAAAAAAAGAAAAAAACGATTATCGCAAAAACAATTCTCCGTCCTCGAATTCTTTGCTCTTTTCTGGCTTTTCCTGTTTTTCCTTTGATCCTTTCCGAATGAAAATCCAGGGAGCACTTAGTCTACTACGATTGCTTTTTACGCTGTGACTAGACACACTTTCTCCCGGACTTTGCATCCGCATCGGAGTTCCGGGAGAACTTGGTGTAGACGACGGTCGCGGGGTCTCCAGCATACTAGTGTTTATAGGGGTCACTAGAGTTAGCTCTAGGTGACTACCGGACTGTCGGACCAAATTCACAACCTCCTCGTGTCGCAACCATTTTGAGTCTTTGCTACCCACAGCTACCACAAAATCACCAACTTTCAACTTACTAGCCTGGAGGATTGAAATAAAGCAGAGATCAAAATTCGTATTCCAACAAAAATATCCAGAATAACAAATTTATTGGATTTTTTAAACAAAATCTAAAAAAGATGGAATATTGATTCCGTATCAATAAATATTTTAGTACTTATGAAAATATGTTAAGAAAAGTTTGGAAATCACATTTATTGTATCAAATTGCCATATAACGCCTGTATAAAGTACTGTCCATAAAATTTGAGTTATCTCCCCTGTCACATTGTTCTTTCCACAGTTTCCAAATATTCAAAGAAAATTTTAGTGTGGAACTCTCCTGGAATTGAGGTGTAAATGTACAGCAGGACAAGTCATGTCTGTTACCTCATTCACCCCTGAAGACACATTTAATCCCTTCCAATTCAATGGTTGGAATAGTTCATTATAAAATTTCAGGGGTGAATAAGTTACAGATCTCTATTCAACTACCATAAACTGTATTTTTGTGTTGAAGTAGCGCAACATATTGTTTTAACAGCAAAATAATTCTCTCTCACCTCTGCCACACTGCCCACTTCAATCTCTGCCACCTTAACTGGACAGTCACCGCGGACACTGAAACCGAATCCCTGGACAGCACTGCGGTCAAGCACCACGGTTCGAGGAGCTGACCATTCGTTCTTGGCATTGAAAATCAACACAGGGCCCTGAAACATAATTGATAACACAAAATATCAACACAGGGTCCTGTACATATATGACGAGAGCAATGTAACTTTAAGAGGACTGAGTACTTAATGTAAAGGTTCTTGTTTCGGCACACACAAATTTTAGCGAGTGAATGATTTTTTAATTTTGTTTTACGGGCTATTAATAGCCAGCGTTATTCAAAGACGTGCCAGGTTTTGGAGGTGGAGGAATGTTAGAGTACCTGGAGAAAAACAACAACCTATAGACAGTACCCCACATAATTTAGACATGCTTTTAGCGAGAAAATCACTGAAATTTGATTTATACATTGTACCGCTTAAATATGTATATTAACAGTAAACAAAGTGCTTTATTTGTCATTATAAAATGTATCTACTCCAACAAGGTCATCACTCCACATTAGTTTTAACCCTTTCATGATGTAGGGGTTAAAGGGTTTAATCAATATCACAGATATTTTATAAACATACCAGTTTTTGAAAGATGTCTGTGACTTTGACCTTTGTGAACTCTGGCACGGTGGGAGATACTGGACGCTCGGACTTTGGCTGGATTTTGGGAGACATGAAAATTTCTGTAAAATCGTCTTCTTCCTCCAAGGAAGAGAAACTCTGTAGACAACTGTTGGTAATGAAACATCAGAATTAGACAAAAATAAAACAGAGGAAAAACACTTTATACAAAACATCAAATTGGACACTTGTAAACAACAAAATTATAATCATAAGACATGTTACTTTTTAGTAATGATTTGTATGTAAATTGTATCAATGTATTTGAACATGTGCAGTCCTTTAAATTCAGCAGATTTTGAACCTAAAACTATATGTATATCTTTATTACCATTTACATGATCGTGGAAGTAATAGTGACAGTACGGACAAATAAATTGTCAAATTTTCAAGGTTATCCGCCCCTTTATCAAGACACATAAAATACACGTTACATCACATAAACAGAATATACATAAAACATGAAACAATTTTAGATTTAGTAAAAATGCTAAATGTTGCATATAATCCCTTTGGCTGATCGGATGTCGAAGGTGATGTTAAGAAAATAAAAATAAGTTTAGTAATACGCATCCATCGAACATTTGTTTGTTAGGATCCAGTACATATAGTGGATCATACCGTAGATATCACTTACTAGACCAACATTTATTACCATTTACATGTACATGTAAGTATAGTTGACTTAACAAAATTGTTTGTGTGATTATTACATCAAACAATGTGTTGATAAAGATGGCTTCATAAGTTGTCATAGCTTGTATCAAATCCTTTGTATCTAAAAGTTAAATGAAGTTTAGCACTCAGCCAAACTTTGTCTACTAAAATTCATAAATCCTATCTTCCGATTCTAACAATATTTCTTGTCCAGGTAGATCTGATACAAGTAAATTCTTCCATGTTAGACAATATCAATTGTACTGCTAATTATATGCAGTGCAGTTTTCTTTTCCTTTTTTAAATTTTGCTTAAAACCAACTTTATATGTTTCTATCAGTATATTGTACAGTTCCTGTTAAAAGTCAAACATTATACTCCATAACTGTTGACAGTAAAATATGCTTCATTGTATTGATCAATCACATTGGCAAGAAATACGGAGGGAAATAGAATAATATAAGCTACTAGCTTATTTCCAAATTCTTCATTAGACCACATTTTGTACTTCTGTATTGTATTGTATATTCATAATTTACTCCTATTATAAGCTGGTCGGCCTTTTTATTATCGGATATGATTTTGCCGACAGCGACCTGTTATTTCCGAAGCACTAATTCTTTGATGCAGATTCCGCCCTCGATTTAAGGGGAATGAAATCGGCTTGAAAAAACCTACTTCAGTGATTGACAGTTCATAAAAACAGTGTCTACTCACGTTTTATGTAATTAAGATCCCATATGTATGTCAAAGATACAATTATATAGAATATTACGGACCGTCAAACGCGAAATACAAGACCGATCGGCTGAAGCACCTCTCCGGCTTATTTTTCAACATGGCTTCCTCGGTTGATAAAAAATAATACAGGGTTTTTTAAACGGAACGAAATGAGTCGGAACTTGGTTGTATTCCGCTTGTAGAACATTGTATGTATTTCCTTTTTTGTAATAATCGCAAAAACCACGTGATATTTAAATTTACTTCCGACAATGTTGTCTGCTTCACTTCGACATAAGAAAATCAGTATTTGTATAAAATTGAGTGTTTGACACGAAATTCTCCTGATTTCATGATGGATTTATGGAAAGGAATGCTATTTGGACTTTGTTGATCATTTTAATTTAAATGACACGCTATATTTTTTTCAAAATCTTGACTTTGAAAAATTGATCGTCAGCATCGGGAAAATCAGCTATGGGCAGTTAGAGGTTACACGGCGCCTGTCAAAAAATATCTCGCCGTGTTAAACCTCGAACATTGTTGGAGTATTTCATAATTATACTCCAATAAAACACTGAATAAACAAAGAAATACGGATCACACTTACCTTTCGTGGGCAGGCTTGAGAATGCCAAGGAAACTGTCGATCTTGCGGAGTTGTTTACAAAGGTCGTGTAGTCGTAAGGCCTCCTCGTGACTCATCAGCGCCTCCTTTAGGTGAGCTTTACCTGTCACCAAGATAATGACATAAAAAATAGGAGCTTAACATTGGAAAACCAGAAATGAACAAGGCAGATTATTACAAACAACCACATACAGAGAAACTTTTGTATTCAGCAACATGGAGCTTTACCTTTTATCACATCAGAACAGTGAAACAGAATATCAGAAAACACAAAAATTTCTGAGGCAAATTACTGTAAACCAACTTAATTTGGCACACAATCAGTTTTTTGCACATTAGCATTCGCACATCCATGATAATTAATAAAGCAGAGTATAAAAACTCAAATTAGTGCAATTATATTTTCGTGCAATGCTTTCAGCACGAAAAAAACACTAAAATAAGGTTACTGCAAAAATATGTAGGTACAGTATTTCAAGCACCCACTTACAAAGAAACTTTGGTTTTTCAAATAGAGTAAAGGGCCATTACTCTGTATAATCAGGGGTGAATGATTCAAAATGATATAATGGTCGGCGTTTTCACAGAACTTACCATGCTGAAGCCTCTCCTTGTCCGTGCGAGGAGTTTCCACTTTGTTATTGTCGTCGTCTACTTCCGAGTTTTGGTGAGCGGCCATATACAGCCCCAGCTTGATGTGGTCATTATTGTCTGCAATCAGATATAAAAATCATGTTTCAATGATTACAGTGCTTGGAATCAAACCCAGGGGACTGACGTGTAAATCAAAGAACAGAAAGTAGGACAAGTGTTTACCTTTTGTCAAAACTGACAATATGTAGAGGGCAAAACAAAACATTCACAGAATATTGCCAATTAAACATTGTTTGTCTTTGTGTGATTTTTTTGTACCTTTGTGGTTCAATATTGCTCTGACCATGTGTTCGTGTGCGCTGGCCATGTGTTTGTGGGTGATGGCAATGTAGTACTGAGATATGTTTCGTACCTTTGTGGTTCAGTATTGCGCTGGCCATGTGTTCATGGGCGATGGCCATGTAGTACTTAGATTTGTTCCTACCTTTGTGGTTCAGTATTGCGCTGGCCATGTGTTCGTGGGCGATGGCCATGTAGTACTGGGATTTCACTTGCGTCATTGACAGCCAAGAGTAAGGGATGTAGTCCTTCAGCGGCTCGGACGCCATGAGGACCTGAGTATCGTCATACATCTGTGATACCTGTCAACGAAACGGTGAAACAATGCTCAGTCTGCGACATAACAATAGAAGATATATGTTCAAGTTCAATAGAAGATTTTTACTACTAAAGAATGTCCTAAGTCTTACTGGTTCAAGATTGTTGAGTAGTTTCAACACTATACGGGTACATTCCCGCTTCAGGTTGAACAGGCACATGATGCAGTGCCCCACAGAAATGTTCCATGATAAACGCACGCACTTGGACCGAACCATAGGCAGAGCTAAAAATCCACAATTTCAGAGGAATCAATACCATATCAAGAATAAAATGCCGTTATTTTATGCGTCCATTACATTATAGAACATATCTTTACACCTCCATCTGAATTGACATTATTTAAGAAATAAATAACACAAACTAGCAATAGTCAGCAATTTATTTTTGGCCAGGTTGGTCTGGAACTCTCAAACCACAAATGCCAGATTTTCCAAGAGGTCAGCCTCAGTCAAAATCTGTGCCTGGTGTTTTCGCTCCAGGTTCAACTGGTTAAACCGGTAGCGCAAAAAGTACCCTAAATGTGTTGTCATCAGGTTTCTATAGTGACGAAACTAGTCAACATTCTCGAACCAGTAAGACGTTGTCATGGTCATCTTCATACCTACCTGGGGTATACTCCTATACTATAAAATGCCACTGTTCAGCCTTTTTTTCTATCAGATATTATATTGCCGACTGTAACGGTGCCTGTTAAAAAGTCTCTCCATGGTTAAACCTATAGCATTGCTGGAGTACTTCACCCTTTTGATAACTCTACACTCAGCGGGACTCCTGTATTCCTTGTAGAATCTGTCGACCTAAGTAAATCTACACAGATGATGGATTCCCCCTCCTACTTTTACAAGAAATGTTGATAGACTCCCACCAGGCGAAAACCGATTGACAAGATCAGCTCCAACCTACCAGCAAGAACTTGTTGTGATCCACTACCTGTTTTCCTTCACATCTATGTTTTAAGTCGGACACCCTAGCATACCAACTGGTATCCAAGAACTACAGATGAGAAGCCATCAATTATACCCGATCATGCTCCAGTGTTCTCTCTTTAGTTTACTAAGTACTTTCTAGTGCTTTGTAAGAAATAGGTTTATATGAGATGCAAAGCCAACTATTTACATTTCAAGTGAACTTGGACTCAATGTACCTACCAAAGAGTTTGAAGGTTATTTTTCGATGAACTTTTCAGTTGGCGTATAAATACATCAGTTAAGAAAAACAGGAAATAGTTCCTTTTTCTAAACTGTTACAACCTGGTGTTTGTTTCATTTTTTAGAATGAATAACCGTATTTGTGTTGTACCATTTAAAAGTTGGTATCAATACAAAAATCAGCTATAAATATCATCGGGATGACATCATGAAGTGAGTGATGACGTTACATGTCTTGTCATCTTCCACTGCATAGACTTGCACAAGTCCAATATTTAAGAAATTCCTCCAAAATATCAAAATCAACCTGAATGTAAATATAAGGATTGAATCCTGTTTGTTTAGGTTTATGGTATATAAACCTAAATGGGTTTTATATGTAACTGCTTCGCAGTTCATTAAATTTGTCTCAAGACCCATTGAGGTTTATAACCAATAAACGTCAACAAACAGGATTCAATCCTTAAAAATCTTGGTGGAAACAGTTCAGACACTTAAAGCATTGTCTGACACATCCACGATATCGAAGGATTACGCTCACCTATGCTCTCTACACCCCTGGATATCGAGAATGTTTAATAAACAACCTACCACAATGGCCTCCTGGGCAGCCTTTACGTGGGCTAGGATTCCTTCCACACCTCCAAACACTTTACTCTCAAAGACACACTCCTGGGCCTGGCTCTGAATACAAACAGTCATCAAATTACTACACCTCCTAAAGATGAGCTAAATCATTTGTCAATATGTATAACATACAATTTACTATTTTCACTATAAACCATGGATCCCAGCCAATTAACAACTGCTGGTATATGTTTTAGACAAAATGTTGATCACATTCACCCATTTCCTAAACAATTTCAACTTCCTAAAGTTTTACAATAAAAGCTTTGGGGGCATGGCATTTGCTTGGCTGTGATCAAGATTTACAAGACTGGTGTCCTTGACAAAGAAGAAGACGCTTACTCTTCCGGAACACCTGGTCTTATTCTCTTGTACTTTTCATGGGTCTCCATGTAAATCTTTACTTTGTTTAAGTTTTGCCCCTAGTTTAACTGATTTTGAGTTTGGATAATGGTTTTGTTAACGCTTCTGTATACTCCAATTTTTTTAAAGGCAAAAGAAAGACCAGTATCGCATATTTTTGAATCCTTACCATCATGAGCTGGACCATCATGGTCAGAGTCTGTGGCTGCATGTCCATACTAGGGGCGTTAGAGAAGTGGTTGTGAAGGTACCGGAACGTCCCAGCAGCTTTCTGGAAACTATTGATGGCATATTGCAGGCCAGTAGCATTAGTACGGTCCTGAAATAAAAGATCAAATACCTTTACTTTAGAACCATGTTGATCGCGACACTTGTAACAAAAAAGCCTGTACTGTAATATGTAGCATACTATAAAACATATCTGCAACAATCAATATTATGCAGACATGTTAACTCTATCGATTCAGGCGGTAGTCTACTGCTTGTTAGACCAATGTTTCCCTTACGGCTTTGATGTCCAAATATTTTGCTTCTTCAAAAACACTGTACTTTCTTTAGATTTCAATTTGGCTTTGGTGAGGCATACTTGATGACAGAAATTCTCAATTTTGTCATCAGCAAAGTTTAACTGAAAAAAAATTTCACTGGATTCAAAACATTCAGATTATAAGTGCCTGCAAAAATTTGAAAGGATTGACAAGGAGGTCATCTTAAATTAAATTAAATTTTCTTCATGGCAGACTGCATGCAATTATTACATAATGATATGTTAATACCTAAGGCGATACAATTTAAGAGTTATCACCCTTCCATTACAAGAGAAATTTTTGACAGATTTGTTGGTCTCATATGTGAGAGTCTTTCAGGATGGAACCTCACAACTTAGGGGTTATCTAATAGGACTCTATGGTATGAAGTTCTATACTGAACTGCTACTTTAGACAGACATATGTTCCTACTGTTTTACAGACGTACCTCTTTGCAGCCAATCTGAGTATGTAAGGCCGCTATGTTGAACAAGACACTGCCTTTCTCGAAGCCCATGGTCTTCTGGGTGTTTGGCACACCAGTCAGTGAGTCATACCTAGTAAATCAGAAACAACAGAGTTTATTTCATTCATGTAAAACCAAGGGAGGGCCTCAAAACTAGTTAACTATAGATATAAAAGTATTATATTGCTAAATTCACAAGTATGTAAAATTGTTTAAAAATTTCAAACCATTCGACTACTGCTAGTCCTTGAAAGGGGGTCAAAGTTTATGGACTATTCCCACCTTTGAATTAGAGAAGTTCAAATAACTTGGCAGACCTTCATCCTTAACAGCTAGCTGCCTAATGGCCAAACACCATTATCCTCATCATCATGGTAACTCAAAACATTTGCTTGAATATTTTCAACCATTTAACCCTTGTGACAGTGAAAAATGTTAAGATCATTCCTTTGTAAATATTAGTGACCCATTTTTATTTTTGACCTTCTTGCCCTTGGAACAAATTCGAGAAAAGTTCAGGAAACATTTGGTTACATATGGGTTAATCCAACACGTTGCCCCTTACTGGACCTTGTCCTTTAACAGAAAGGGAAAATTTTGCAAGAGAAAAATAACACAATTTACATAGGTTATAAGGATTTGTGAGACTAAGTTTTGTGTAGACCATCACACTAATCTTGCTCCAACAAAAGTCATCAATTATGATTAAATGAAAGTATACCAGTGGAAATGACAGCCCAGGACCCTGTCCGGTGGGAAGAACCGCCTTTCTACGTAATACAGCTGATTGAAGTACTCCGTCAACAGATTGACTCCGTCCTCGTTACGCTGCGGCGTCCTTATAGCCTAAAACACACAAAAACATCAATATTTATTCATGTTTAATATCCACAGAAATTGCATTTTTTTTCAAATAGAGGGATGTAATTAAGTTGATTGTTTTTAACACAGTAAGATAATCATATTTTGAATATTCTGTCAAACCATGTCATCCTGAAGTCAGCTAGGCCATAGGAAAACTTCCAGTCATCCGAGTATTGGAGTAAAGGTAAAAACGTTTTGAATATACTGTTAAACCATGTCATCCTGAAGTCAGCTAGACCATAGGAAAACTTCCAGTCATCCGAGTATTGGAGTAAAGGTAAAAACGTTTTGAATATACTGTTAAACCTTGTCATCTTGAGGTCAGCTAGACCATAGGAAAACTTCCAGTCATCCGAGTATTGGAGGTACAGTAAAACTCTTACTTACTCAAACTCATGGGGACCTGATCAATAGTTTGAGGATTTGAGTTATCTGAGGTTGGTTGAATATATACAAACTTGGTCTGAATCAAAAAAACTGTTTGACAAATGATGGGTATTCTAGTTAACAGGTTTGAGCAAGTAGGGTTTTACTGTAAATTAGTGTAAAGTTTTGGTGGAACTGATGAAGTACTTTAAATATAAACATTGGTCTTCGAGTTACATGAGTTGAAGTTATCAACCTAAACTGTAAATGCACAGGCAGGACAGTTGTATGTTTGACTCGACCAATAACTTGTAAGCAAAGATTCTCCAGAATAAACCACGGAGCCTTGCTGTCACAAGCAACACTGTTAGTCCTAAACAGCCTGAAGGGAGTCACAGTTGAAACTGGTTTACTCAACGTTGGTGAGACCATGGAGAAACGTCAAGATATCCAATAAATTCAGGTTAAGTGAGTTTGAATGTTCAGAGTAAAGATTGGCTGGGACTGTGTTACTTCTAATTAAATAAGTTTTGAGTTCCGTGAGTTCAAGAAACAAGGTTCGAATGTATATTACCCTGTCAACGAAATAAAGGTCACTTCTTACCAACTACAGAAAACTTCCCTTTACTTGTTACTTAGATCAACCTTCCTATAACATTCAAGATGGCTTCTGATTGTTCTTCAGCATTATTCTTAATTTGAAAACTAACCCTGAAAGTATTTTTTTATGCTCAATAGTCTTAAACAGTGAAGGTGGAAATTATGTTTCCCTACCAAAGGGGGATAACTCACCTGTCGTAGATCCAGCAGTTCCTGAATCTCGGTTGCGTACTTATCAGAATCTTCACTGTAATGCTCACTTATAAAATCCTGTCAACATATCAAACAAAATGACTGTAATGATCAAATTCTGTATATCGAACATTGATTCTTACAGTGGTTCATTTAGGACATACAGGCACAGTATATTTTTTCAAAATTATTCATCATGAGTGTTGGAGATAAATTTCGAGCAACAAAAAAGATAATTTATGTAGAAAATAATATTTTGCTTGTCTTTAATGTATTAATATTGACTGCTGTGAGTTGTAACAGACTAAAAGTAAATTCTGGTTAACCCCTTTCTCTACTTCAAATTGTTAATGTGTTATTTAATGAAAAATACTTTGAAGTTTTAACATTTTCAAATTTATCATATCTTGAATGTTTAAAAAGAAAAAAGCAAAACTTCAGTAACACATCAGTGTAATTAAAGGGGTACTCTTATGAACATGTGAACGATTGATTTTCTAGGTTAAACAAATGCTTTATTATCTTTAATATAAAGTTAAACTAGAACTGTATTGGCAAACTTTCAAATTTTCCATGGGGAGAAATCACTTGGAAGATTCTGTATGATAAATTCATAGTCGAAATTCCATGTTAACAAGTCGTCTGTGAATTGAGTTTGTTTTATCACAACAGAAAGACATGAAGGGAATTTGATTTTTGATTTGAAATCTCAAATTACGAGGGTGAAGAAATGTTGTCTCCCTCAGGAAAACCCTTTTTTCTTTAGATATTAAATAAAGCTCTGTCAACCAATGCTTACCTTCAGTGGAACAGTCAGGTCACATTCCGTAGTTTCCTTCAGACCCAGGGGGATCATTGGAACACAAGCCACACCACTGAAATAATAATCTAAACAATGAACCAGTCTTCTAAATAGAACGAGAGAAAATCTGAAAATTTTGTTTTCATACACATAATAAACTGTCAACGTAATACAGTTAATGTACATATTTTAGCCGCAATCTTATTTTAGTGTTTTTTGTGCTAAAAACTTTCTGCTAGATTATCATTGCATTAATTTGCAATTTAAATTGCTTTATATGGCCAGTATTGTCATTGTATAAATTAATCATTCGCTGATATGTTTAAATTTGGTTGTGCATTAGAATGTTAGCGTGCCAAAATAAGTATGTCTACAGTATTATAGCAACTAGAACATTGTAATTATCTTATTTTAACAATTTTCGTGCCTAAAGCATTTCCGTAAAAATATGGTTCTGCTAATTATAGTACGTTTCTGTATATTGCTTTCGACAGCAAGTATTGTGAGTGTACCAATTCATCATTGCGCTGACATCTGTTTAAATTTGGTTATGTGCTAAAATTGGTGCCCACCAAAATAAGCAAGTTTACAGTAACATCAAGACACTGTTAACTTTGCTTTTTGCCCTGATCCATATAATGCACAACATATTTTGCAGTCAAGTATGAATGATGAAAATAACACTGGGCGAAGACAAATTTTCCAGTCATAGGATGAAAGTTTTGATTCAGCAAAAAATTCCTGATGCACATTATCATGTTTTATATATAAGGAAAACATAATAACGTAGCACTTTATTTTTAATCAAAGTCTTTCTTGAAACGACAGAACACAAATAACAGTAAATGGTTAAATTGATGGATTATGCTCGCCAAAAAAATTAAATGTCACCAGGATCTTACTGGAGCCAAGACCAGGAAAATCTATATTAAATTACCGGTACATGTAGTCAACCAGGATGTGGAGGACGATAAATTATACACCGATACATTAGATATGCATGTTACACAAGAACAATTGTACCATATGTATAGATGCACTTTTATGAAAGAAATAGTGTTTAATGCGACATAACAGAAGATTTTCACACAGAGGCTCTGTGTTTCTCCCAAACTGCATTATATATATACCATCATTATCATTCAGTCACCCATGGAAGTTAAACAAAAACTGACTGTGAAGTTTCACATCATGAAAGTTTCTAAATTTTGTTAAATATCAGAATATACCTGGTAGACCCGTATTAAATTTATGACATCTACACTTTCAACAAAATTTGTTTTTCCCCTAAGTTTATGAAGCTGCTGCCTTACGCAATACAGGTTTTACCAGGTAAGCCATATAGACAAAACAATTTGACCTTTGATCTTTAACCTTAATAAGAACTTAAGCTTCTGTCAGACTCAATAGGTGGAACTCACTACCTTCCCATCCTTACCATAATATATTTTCTAAAATTTCACAGATTTTTCTTTGACAAGTGTGAATTTATAGTCTGTAAACAATAATATTTTTTAATACCATTGTGACCTTGCTCTGGGATCATGAAACAGACTTAAGTCTAATATAAGATTGTTTTATGATATTGGGGCCTTGATTATGAGTGAAGCGACCAAACAATTGAACACAATACACCTCGTACCCTTTACCACTGACACAATACTCCCATCCTGCATAATTTATTTTAATATAATATTATATTCCAAACATTTTCAGAATATCAGAAAGTATGGCTTATACAGGGAAATATCTTGGATGAATAAATTGACCCACATTAATACATGTTAATCATGCATGCACTATTACCAATTGCAAGTTCTCCGGAAATTTGTGATTATTTTGTTATTATTCCGATATTTTCTTACCTGTCGTGTTGATAGACTTCCACGGAACTGTTCAGCTCGGATAATTCCTCTTTGAGAAGTTGAATATTGGAATTGAAGAAGGACAATTCAACAGCCACGAGTTCCTTTAACCTCTTATTGCTAGTGGCTCTGGAAATATTTAATTCATAAATTACAGAATCTAGGAAACAACAAAATTTGAGGGAAACCAAATTGCTATTAAAGTTCTCATGTTATAGTCAAACTAAGATTGATCATAGAAAATTATGAAGGATCATAGACAGAAGCAAATTGACAGATTTTTTATTAAAATGATTGATCGGAACAAAATAATATCTAAATCATGGATAAAAATAGCTGTTTATATTTATTCTGACAAGATGAAAATTCACAAAGTAAACATGCAGTCCCCCGCTTTTGGATTTGCTATTCCAGGGCCATACAATTATCTTCTGACATATTTTTTTTATTTTTCTTTTGCAAATTGATCTGCAGCTCAGTTGGATCCGAAAAATATGGCAACTTTTTCAAATATTTAATAATTTTTGAAAATCATTAGAAATTGTCTAAATTAGGAAAATCTTCAATGCAATGTTAATATAGAAACATATAACAATTTTAAATTTCTGCTGTTTATTGTTTTGACTCGGTAAGGTTTGATCACATACCGAAATAAATTTTCAGCACCGTTCCTCATTCTCAGTTCCCTGTTGATTTGGTCGTTTATTTTGGATCGCTTGGTCTGAAGTTTCCCCCGTGCCGTTGATACCAGAGGGTCGGATCCCTGGAATGAAATGTAAAAGAACATTTAAGTTTTTTTTTTTAACCAGAGCTATTGCTGTGTCTAGAATAATATGGGTAGCATAAAATTATTTCCTTGGACCCAATTCTTAATTTCTGCTTCAGTATAATTTAAACATAATAATGCGGATCCCTCTGGTCTCAGCTTCTCAATGGATTTCAACTGCAACCAGCTTGCTGCAGTCATACACATGTACATATCGTTTAGGATATATATACACGATGACAAGATGTAGGGGCAGGGATTTAACTTGTGCACCCCTAATATTTGTAATTAACTATTCCAAAGTCTGAATTGGAAGAATTTAAATTTGGCTTCAGGGGTTGAATGCATTATAAGGCTTGCAATTAGATTTGATAAACAAAAGCATACTGGTTGTAAATAAAGAGGAAACAGACATATCAACAACTAATTAAAATAAGGTCATTTAATGTCTACCTACGGTTTTTCATGCAAAACACTGGATTCTAGGCAGACTAATGAACAATTATTGACATGTAATTGGATATATTTGGTATAATAAAGATAAAAGTTTATTTATCTTTAAAATGAGGCATGTGCATGTAAAACATTGGACTTCATTCAGTGACGAAAACAAGCATGGAGCGAAAATAGGCTGATTTTCTCTTTCAGGCTACTTCTTTCGAAATTCCCTTGTCACAAATACATGTATATAGTAGTGGGAGGGGTCACAGTCAAGAGAGGTAAAATAATTATCTGACAATCATTTCATAGTGACATAGGATTGTGCTTATAGCTAGCCCCTGTGGGGTGGTCGGGTGGTGCAGTGGATAGCACACTTGCCTTTCACCAAGGCAGCCAGGGAGGGTTTGATTCCCCGACTGGACATGAAAAGGTATGGGGGTCACCTACCCAACCACATACATCCAGGCCAACAAGAGTGATTAACATAAGTTGGATAACATAAGTTGATTTTTTGATTCAGTAAGACCAAGGGTATAGCACCTAAAAGATGACATCAGATCTGCACATACAAATATAGTACACATGCACTGAAATATTTGCGACTATCACACAATACTGTACATTACACACATGTACATGGAAGAACATTGTACAATGACCTTATATATATATATACCGGTATAGAGGTCCCAATTAACCAAAACCACCATAGTAATACATCCAAGCTACCACAACACCCAAATCAGCATTTTGCTTTGCCTCAGCATCTAATTAATTGTCTGACAGACAAAGTTGACAAAGTTGAAAATTTGTTCTTGCAAATAGTAAATATATTTTTTCTAATCTAAGGGAATCCCTTTCAGTCCCTATAAGATATGGACAGGCCCTACCCCAGTTTTAATGACTGAAGAAAATTCTTTTACTTAATGATCTCCATAGGAATGCATTACAATTCAAGGAAAATTCTTCCCACTCAGATTTCCCCCTAATTAAGTCTCTGAAATGCCTTAATTTCTCAAGGAGAGTCTGACTATTTTTAAAGTTAATTCAAACACCCCTGAAATTTCATAATGAACTATTCCAACCTTTGATTTGGAAGAGTTCAAATGTGTCTTCAGGATTAAATGAGTTAAGGAATTTCCTCAGTTAGGGAACATTCAAGAAACTCAGGGAACAGCAACGTTTAACCCTGGAAAGAAATATACAACTAGCTGTCACTGTAAATGAAGTACATGTAAATATCTTAAACGAGATGTAAATTGTGTTTATACATGAAATCTAAATAACTACACCCAATGGAATGTTAAGTGATAATTATGGACCATAGATATGTTTAGCCTCAAGTGGTTACAAAAACAACATACAAGTCTGGCTTTATATCTTTTTTATATACTCCATCATAAATTTAGCCCTGAGCACATGATAGTATTTTTACTTGCTGGGTAAACAATTATAAATTTGCCCAAAGATATTTTTTTTTTGTTTCAACAAAATAATATTATTTTACCGCATTGAAACCAAATACCTGGTACATATATATATTAATAATGTTGATGGGATATACAAATATAGCTACAGAAGACCATGCACAACATCAAAGCATTTTATGTGGAATACATTTCCAGTGATTAGAGCTTATAATTTAAGTTTCGATCAATTATGTTTGGCATATATTTCTGACATGGACTCACTCAAGACAGAGTTGAACTATAGCTTAACTTGCCAATATTATATACACAATGTACGGTGCATGAATGTATTACATCCAGCAATATAGCATTATAGCATAAAGGAACATCTTCATTTCAATTTACATTTTAAAGAAACATCTTCATGGCGTAGATTGGATTCCTTGTTCATGAACACTTGATTATGAAGTAGATATTAAAGCTAATCCACATGCAAAATATACATTAATTTTACTTCAACCACCCTTTATGATTTTGGGAAATTTCAACAAGAGGCCCAATGGGCCTGCATCGCTTACCTGGTATCAATCTCTGACTTATATTATAGTGTAACCCTAAAGTCCCCTAAAATCTTTTACTGTAAGACATTTAGAAGAACATATTAAGATTTAAACATATTTTACCCCTGTGACCTTATAAGATAACATCATTTTCATTTTCAAATTTTGTTTGGCTTCATCCCAGGATGCTACCAGCCAAATATCATGTCTCTAGGCATTTGGGTTTATCAGAAGAAGTCGCTCAAAGCTTTCAACCGATTTGACCACTGTGACCTTGAACATGGGTCAAGCTCATTTTCCTTCCCAAATTTTGTCAAGCTTCATACAAGGACCCTTTCAGCCAAATATCATGCTTCTAGGGCTTTTGGTATTTCAGAAGAAGTCGTTTAAAGGTTTTAACAAATTTGACCCCTGTGACCTTGAACATAGGTCAAGGTCATTTCTTTTCGCAAACTTTGTTGGGCTTCATCCAAGGAACCTGTCAGCCAAATATCATGCTTCTATAACTTTTGGTATTTCAAAAGAAATTGTTTCAAGGTTTTAACAGATTTGATCTTTGTGACCTTGAATATAGGTCAAGGTCATTTCTTTTCGCAAACTTTGTTAAGCTTCATCAAAGGAAGCTTTCAGCCAAATATCATGCTTCTAGGGCTTTTGGTACTTAAGAAGAAGTGGTTTGAATGTTTTAACAGATTTGACCCCTGTGACGTTGAATATTTGTCAAGGTCATTTCTTTTCGCAAACTTTGTCGAGCTTCATCCAAGGAACCTTTCAGCCAAATACCATGTTTCTAAGGCTTCTGGTATTTCAGAAGAAGTTGTTTTAATGTTTTAACAGATTTGACCCCTGTGACCTTGAATATAGGTCAAGGTCATTTCTTTTTGCAAACTTTGTCGGGCTTCATCCATGGAACCTGTCAGCCAAATATCATGCTTCTATCGTTTATGGTATTTCAGAAGAAGTCGTTTAAAGATTTTAACAGATTTGACCCTTGTGACCTTGAATATAGGTCAAGGTCATTTCTTTTCGCAAACTTTGTTGGGCTTCATCCAAGGAACTTTTCAGCCAATTATCATGCTTCTAGGGCTTTTGGTACTTCAGGAGAAGTCGTTTAAGCATAAATTAGGAAGTAGAAGGCCAGGTCTCTCTACCCGTTATTCATCCCTGTATACACATTTACAATGTAAACTCTTTCAATTCAAATGCTGGATGAGATCATTTTGAAGTTTTAGGGGTGAAAGATTTGCTTGAAGATAGTTTGAGAGTAAAGTCAATGATTCATATAAATATAAGATGCCAAAGTAATTGAAAGGGAGGGTGTATGAGTGAGAGAAGAGCCTTCTTTGATGTTTATAACTAGGACAGGCTATATAGAATACCAAATTGAATGGTGATTGAGGGAGAGGGTATACTACAATCATCAGAACTTAACACTTTGATCTTTTACTTCAGGTATGTACGACTCACTATTTACGGTACAACAAATAATTGCATTAGGTTTCGACAATAGCCTTAAGGGAGTGGCGGTCAATTTATATATATACATACAGGTGATCACACAAATGTTAACGATGTCATGCCCATATTAGGAAACACTTCAAGTACATTGTGACCAACAATGTATAATGTACAATGTACTAAAAATAACATGAGCAATGAATGTATTTATAACTATATCAAAGATCGGCTGTGAATTCAAGACTCATGATATGAAGTAATAAACTCACAGCTTTAAATTACTATAAAAACTTTTATAAATGGATGTCGATATTATCTTCCTTAATAAATAAACCATTTTATATCTCCATAAAAATATATGTATCACTCCTATTATGCAAATTATACATGAATTTGAATTTTGTTCATAATTCCGAATTAAAACATAAATTAAAACAAAAAACTTGAAGAACAAACGTGACAAATTTGTTTCAATTTGCATGACAATATTCTGCGGGTGTAACAAGGGAACATAATATAAGCATGAATTTAAATAACTAGAATTTTGAGGATGGGACTACAACAAGAGTGATTAATATAAGTTGCAAAACTTGTTTAAAATCTATGGTAAAATAAATTAAATTTAGAGTGATTAAGTTGTAAAACTTGTTTCAAATTTTATTGTAACATGAGTTAAATTATGCATTATAATATTCTTATATGTTGTGCAATATACAAATAAAGAGAGATTTTTATCATAATACTTGTTTTTATAATTATTGCTGTATTGGAAACATTTACATGGCGGGACATTTTATCTGAAACCATATACGTATACATACAACATAACTTATAAATGAATGTTTGAGCATCCTGAAACATCATCCCCATGAAGTAGCACTAGGTACACACCAAGAAATAACAGACCCATTGGCCATTGGACAACTGCCAAAGGTTAACACCCTATTTTAAGATTAATAATAATCATAACATTTTCCACATATACTGGGATATGTCTGAGTGACCTAGCTTAATTACAATTCACTTATATTATCACATGTACATTGATGACCAATATACCTCGAAGCAGGGCAGTTCAGTTATATTTTGACCACAAATGATTTTGAGTTCTTGACCATTATTCATGAAACCATTCAGATGATTTTCATATTCAGACTTAGATAAGTATGCACTGCATAGAATTAAAATGCAAAGTATATGGTCTATGTACATGTATTTTTAATCCAACCCTGAAATTTCAAAATGAACTATTCCAACCTTTGTATTGGAAGAGTTCAAATGTGTCTTCAGGGGTGACGAGTTAAAGCTAAAAAATAGTTTTTGCTTGGCATCAACATCTGATAAACATGGTAATTATAATTCCTAAATAACTGTAACGGTATTTGAATAATGAACGCTCCCTGTGTAACATCTCAGATAATGAGCTACTCCCTAACACTAGGTGGCGTTGTGTTGTTGTACATATAAGATGGCGGTCGAATACACAATGAATGAAGACTCGGTGTTTGTTATCTTAATTTGATACGTTACCAGAGCGTTACATGGTGTCAGAAGTGGGATTAGGTTAAAGATTGCATTCAAACAGTTTTAAATGGTCTTAATTTTGCAATGGCTTTTTAGCCTATAGAATATATATGTTATCTTATCATCATTATCACACACTAGGAACCAAACCAAGGACCTCCGGTTTACTATGTAGTCTTACACTAATGAATGAAATAGTAATTTTATTTTTACCTTGCTTTGTCATGACAGTTCACAGAAAGCAGTTAGGGGTGATTCTAATAACCATAAATAAATCTGTTCACAGTTGTCGTTAAGATATTACCAAATGACTGACTTTTTTAATTCTATCATTAAAGATATGTATTCTAATAATATTGTGTAAAACAGGGGGTGACCATGACAGTTTAAAAACTAGAAATGTTTGTGAAACATAAATGCCCTCGCCCTCATGCAAAATTGCACAAAACTTGGACTATACATACCAAGGTATTTGGATTTTTACCAATCAGAGGCCATTGAATGTCTCCAATTTTGATTTTCACAAAACGACTACTGCAATTGCCTTCAAATTACCAGATTACATATACCTAACAAATTTCATTTAAATCAGAAAATATTTAATTTCGACCAATCAGAAACCTTTATTTGGCTGCCATCTTGAATCGTAATGCCATATTGTATTGTTTATAAAGAGTGTCGTCACATCATGATGCCTTCCACCAAGTTTCATAATAATCTGATATAAATAGAAGAAAATTTTATTACAAGATATGTTTTAGTCAATCAGAGGCCTTGGCAGTCATCTTGGATACTTGATTCAGAAAAAAAAGCAAGGTGCACAATGAAACATCATGCTAATTATGTATGATGTACAGTATGATGTATGACAATCGCATCAGTTGTTATTTAAATCAGCTGGTTAATTAGATTGCCATGGGCTGGGACTGGACGGGACTTGACGGGACAGGACAAAAGGGAGGGGACAGACATGGGTAACAATACGGGTATATGCCCCATCATTTCATGTCGGGGAATAAAAATATACACAAAAGTATTGTAGACAGCTGAGCATGCATATGGATGGCGGACAGCAAGTCAAACAGAGAACCCTCAAGAGCTCTACAAGTTTCATCATCAAAGTTCCAAAACTTCAGGAAAGTCCTGAATTTAAAAACCTCCAAATAACTTAACTTTTGCAATACTTTCTTATGAAGATATTAAAGCTAAGGAATTTCCAGAAAATAAGGAATAATACTTATTATACAAGATTATGATACAATTGATGAAACCAGGGCTACAAATGTTTCCTTTCTCCTTTTTAAATTCAAATTCTGAAAGAAAACACACAAGTGTATATATTGCAGTGTAGTTCATTTTTGTCGTTATAGTTTTGCAACAGTCACAAAAATGATACATTTTCGCTCTTTATGATTACAATTTGCAAAATGCCATATCAATGGCTTTTAAGCATGAGCAAAGCTGACTGCAAAGAGGTGACATTGTATATACATATATGGTGCCTGACAAAGGTATCTTCCTGTGTAAAAACCCTTACATTGTTGGAGTAGGCCCGGGGATGCGCCCCCCCCCCTCTCAATCCCTCCCCCCTGCCACTAATTACGATGAATATTAATATCAATGCTTGAAACAAAAGTTGGTCACAATCACTAAATGTCAAGTTCTGAAATGAAAAAATGCACCCTCACACTCTCGTTGCAACCCATTACCCTCCGAACCAGTGTGCAAAAGTTACGATAGACCGAGCTAGGCCACAGGTAAACCTGTCAGTCTATACGCAAAATGCTATTACAGTAGACCTGGCTTCAATATCACAAACGTATTTGAGACCGACTCAAGCTGAGATTTGAGTACAAACTCAAGATCTCAAGCTCAGCGTACTTTTTTGTTATCACAAAGTAAAAACTCAGCTCAGCACCTCAAGTTGAGTCCTAAAAGCTGAGACTGCCCAAGAGCAGACTTAAGTTCGAACTCAAGCCCAGAAATGAAGCTTTTTGCACTAAAATGGCAGGCATGACCAACAATTTCTCTAATAAAATGTTACAATATTTATTTTTCGAAACATCAGTAATGTTGCGGCACATAACATTTTTACTTGACAAATGTTCAAGTACGATTTGACCTATTATATTATTGTCAATCTATTAGTCATTTGTTGAAAATAAAGTCGTTTGAATAATCCTTATAAGACAGTAGGACTCGAGTAAATAATTAATATAAAGATTATATCTATGCACCATAGTCTAGTTTAAAATAAAAATAAATAACTTTAAATGAGAAACTGAGTAGAGTTTAGTCTACGCGATCTTTTGAAACGATATGTTAAAAGACGATTCAAAGAGAGATCGTGGCTTGTTTGCGTGAAGTCGGACTGACTGCACAACCTAATTTCCGAGATGATATTAGCTTCCAACTACACTGACTGTACATGTATTTAATGTAATTTTAAGTATGATTATGAATTTGTTTCCATAATTTACCCATAACTTTGAACATTTAAATATGAAAAACAACACAAACGATGCAAATACCTTGTAGATGTAATTTCTCAAAACCATCGTCTGAAAGATCCTCCGTTTAAGCGCCAACTGACCATGATCAGTAATACTAAATGCTTCGCGGGACTTAATTAATAGCACCAGACAGTGACAATATGTCATTATGCTAGACATATGTAAACTGAATCTTAAATCCTAGTCACATTTAAGGTTTAAACCAAGTATGTTTAATGTATGCAGTTTTATACAGAGGAACATGCAGCACCAGTTGAAGAAGAAAGAAAGCAAAACCGTACTTACATTTTAGATAGTTCTAAATGATTTGCCTTGTGAATTATTATCTCAATAGCTTGGTAATTATGTGAATTGAAAGATTGGATTGGAGTAGCTCACCACAGGGACTTAAAAAAATAACTGCAATATTTGGATCTAAACTAAGGTTCAAAGAAATTGTATCATGAACACTTTAGTTATGATCCAAATAGAGCTGTTACAAATTATCAGGCCCCAATGCACTCTAGATGACAAATGACAACAGGCATTTGTTTCGGACAATAAAAAAAATATTGTCAAAATATCAAATCTATTAAAAATGGGGAAAATATATCAATTGGCATGTATTATTAATTTTCAAGAGAAATTCATAGAACTAAGAATAAACACATAAATTAAAGAAAATAAGAAAGGAAAAGATCCATCTTTCTAAGAACAAATGGAAAATTACCGATTGTGGACGCCAAGTTCTCTCTGGGATCTCTTGTTTTAATTTCAAATTTCGCTGAAGTTAATCAAGATTAAAATAGTGAGCAATAAACGTATTTTCCTTTGAATAATTGGGACATTTTGAAAACCGTTTAATGCACAGAATTAAAAGCATCCTGAAAGAAATATAGCTGTTTTTTATGATTCAAATATTTTTCTCTGTACATTACAAATGAGACAAGGAATACTCACTGAAATCCAAAATATGTACAATTTTGTATGTAGCAATGTACAACATTTATTTGGTACTCGACAGTATGTACATATGCGTGTAATTGCATGGTCGAACATTTCATTGTATGATTGTAATGGATATTGAAGTAGATTTCCGTGATCAAAAAGATACATAAATAAAAGTAGATTTTAAATTTAATGAAAAAAGATTAATATGCATCAAAAGTGGTGGATGTGGATTGGACTTTTCTGACTCGAAATTTACATTCATTTCATATTAGTTTGAAATCCCTTTACACAATTAATCACCAATTAAAGGAAATAGGAAACGTTTACCATTTACCAATCCTAGGCAAAAACTGGCAACAGTAGTTACATTTAATAGACAATATAGAAAATACAAATTAGTCGTGATATCGCCCCCCCCCCCCCCCACACACACACACACACATATGCAGATTCCATTGTTATGATTGATTATTGTGTGTTCAAAACTTTTTGTAATTACCGAAAGAGAATCATAGCACTCGGTCGTTTTGTCGTATAGCCAGAGGTCTGCTATAAATGGCTTTATGCGTTGTTTTCTGTCATATGTTGTATTGCATCGTGGACACATATATGTATTACATGTATACTCTAATCATTATTGCAAACAAGTGCTAAGTTCAAGTTAACTCCAGATTTTCATTTATAACGGGAGTTTTTTTATCACATACAAATTTATATATTTGTAGTCATGCAAACTGATATTTATTTTTATCACTCGATCTTTCTAACACTAAAAGACGTTTCCTTACACCTCTAAAACCGATCGTACAGGTATGCCCGCGTTAATATTACGTTCTGTGTTGCATTTTTTTAATAATATCATCGTACTTGAAAACAATATTACCAAGATTGTATCTCTTATCAAAATCGTATAAATGTACTCCTCATGATTTGAAAGAAGACAGGTTGCGAAGTGTGAAGAGTTCAGCGGAAGTGTACGTTGGCAAGCTTAGCTGAGCTTGAGCTTGGTCAGCTTTGTGGTATCGTTTTGACGGCAAATCTCAGCTGAGTTCGAACTTGAGATTTGAGCTTGAGTTTTGAGAAAACGTTTGTGATATCGAAGCCTGATGTCTAAGCAATTCAATTGCTATGAATGTTGAAAAAGTATCAAAACTGTTTGAATAAATCATATCAATTGCATTTCTCTTGCATGTTGTTCATTTCCTGATTTGTTTGGCTGAATTTGTCTTTACAAATCAATTTTTGTTCAAACATCGGTTAAAGGAGGGCAGATCACTGTTTATAAGCAGTTCGCTGACAATGATGGAAAATTAAGTCTAAAATTTGAAATGACCATAGACCTATCGAACTTCATGAATTACTTCGCACACTGCCGAACTGAGCCAGACAACTTTTGTCCAAATTGAGCTACCTGGGTCCAACTATCGACCCAGTTCTGTTCCACTATACACAACCCACTTTCCATCTACATTAATCACCATACTGGATTAAGGTGGCAATACACAGTGGAAGTTTATTTGTATCCAATTTACATGTTTATGTAAACAATTTAACATGGGCAATAATGATAACTGTACTGTTACACACCTATAATATAAATTGTCTGTTATCTGTTGTGACCTATGTAAATAAAATAATCGTGCACCGTCGATAGCAAGGTGCTTTAAATGGAATTAGCTTGTATTTTGATTAGCTCACTCACTCCCGATAAGTTCCTCGGAACAGTGTAATTATAAGTCGGCGACTAGTACACACATTGTTGTCATTCTTTAATGTATATACTCTTTCTTTATATACACTCCTTGTGTACCAGTAAAATACAGGTATAACACTTAATTCAAGTAACTTAATCCTGGTCTGTTGAACTCATGACGAGGCATAGAATGAAGAGGTTTTGAAAAAAACATTGTTTGCATTTCAATGGGTAATCACGGTAACAATTTATACAAAAAAATACCGGTTGAGTCCAATTCACGAAATTTAATTCCAGTTCACTAGATTTCAAATAGACTATCATGGACGTATGGAAAATTTTCTCATGCAGTCGAGTGGAACCAGATTCCCTGGAATTCACTCGCGACGATCATTCATAGGTGTATACAGGTATATATATGAATAATGATGATGTACTATACGCATAACATACCAACATAATTTTTAGATGATTTCAATCATTCACTTTCATCAATTATGTACACCAGCTAATATGGCCTAGTCATTATTCTGTGTATGCTTGGAGGGGTACATGATCACTGAAAAATGTGTGTTCAGTAAATGTCTATTTATATTTCAACAGGCTGGCCTAGGACTATTGTATATTTTAAAGTTCGGTGTGTATATAATCATACTAGGTTACAATGAGCGAGACAACACCCCGTTCAATTCAAAGTTCTTTCAACCACGAACCATACTATGTTACACTGCTGTCGACACCGTTTTTTCCAGATACGATCTGTTCATTTTTAAATCCAAGACAATCCTGATAATATAAATATAATGTAATTAATCTTGTCTAGCATTTGAAAATAAATTAGACAAGCAAGGCAGCAAATATAACTACAAAACACTCGTACCTAACACACTGCAACAGAAAGTGTACATTATACGAAGCCGTGTGGTTCGTAATTTATAGACCGTTCAAAGTTGTTATTTCCAATATTTCTCACCTTCCTGGCATGGTGAACTGTTGAATTCGTTCCACTCATATCGAAATCTCTCTCGCAGTCAACATGGAGGCTGAAAAGTGTATAAATAGTCCAGAGAAACAACTTCAGCAAACTTCATCCGTTCCCATTTTCACTCGCGCGCTGACCTATGACCTGTTCGCTTGATGACGTCACCAAGGTAGCCTAGTTCTCGCCGTTCACAGCAGGTGCCCGTACAAAACTGACAGCTAATACCTACACTAGTCTATGAAACTAACAATTAAGTACATACGGGCAGAACTTAAAATAACAATGGAGTTACGTCTCAGATGTTTGGAAATCTATACAATAGGTGAAATATAAGGCCTACTTTTTATATTTTGTTAAATCTTAAAAAAGGCACTTATATTAGCGCATGATTACATAAGTAATCGCCCACTACATATTTACTGTATGACTTATATTGAATAACGACTTGTCATACATTTTGTTTTCGTTTTCAATATCTAGCCATTTTTTTATACCATCATTCAGAGACATATAAAGTCTATGAAAGACCCACTATATATCGCATGTAATTAAATCTGTATGTTTACACTTGGGCGAACGGAAATAATTGAATGAATACTTATTCTTTAAACCGCAAAAATGTCCTACATATGTGCATGACTGTCCCATGTGTTCATGGCTTGCAATGTGGAAAAACCATCAAAAGTTAACCATATGCAATCACATCATAAATGATTTGGGCGGGAGGGGGGGTTGGTCGCATGAACATACGCGTACTGAAATATCTCAGAGTTGATACATCTAAATTAAAATGTAGCACATACAGAATAAGAGAAACTGAAAGCGCAGATACCGGGATGTGGGCTGGGGGTGGGGTTAAAAATATCATATATGAAGCAAGCGGCCATTGAAGACAGGAGGTCGTTAAAGACAGTGGTTCGCAATGGACATGTTGTCTTCATGGACATTTTTTTACAGGCAGATGATCTTTGATTTTTACTTGATAGTGTTACGTCCGCTCCTGGCTTTACAGCCTTCCAGTGGACGAGAAAATGATAGGAATGAGAGTAGTAGGGATAAAAGTATGTAGGAGGAAAGACAAGGGGAATGAGAGTAGTAGGGATACAGTATGTAGGAGGAAAGACAATGGGAATGAGAGTAGAAGGGATAAAGTATGTAGAAGGAAAGACAAGGGGAATGAGATTATCTTTTATCAGTAGACAATGTAAGTGGTTTTATAGACAGGATATTTTTTTTATAATTGGATCGTCCCATGCGGTCGTTGCGAACAGGCGATCTTTGAAGTAGAATAATATCTATTTTTTAAAAAGACTTAATATGAAATATAATTTTGAGTAACTTAGTAGCATTCTTGAAATAAAATTCAATATGTTTTTTTAGTTGTTTTTGTGTGTACATATTAACTTCAGTCAAAATGAACACATTCATGAATATTCATAAAAACTAAATGTGTCGTCGGTCCACTTTCTAATAAACCACACGGTATATGCGTTTGGTGTTAATACATTATTCAAGTCTGTGTTCACAGAGTTCAAGAGTAAATATGTACATCACAATGGCAAACAATCCCTTTCTGAATACCTAATATCCTCGATGACCTTGACCCGAAGAAGTATAATATATGTATGTATTTAGTAAGCAATGTGTCAGCTATAAAATAATTATTACTATTTCAGTATAAATATTTGTATTGTCCTCTTTTGTATGTATATTGCTGAGCACATATGCTTCTCTGAAGTTGGTATAGCTAGCAACTTATGTTGTAAATTTAATATTCTAATTCTTGCGACCATGATATTTTTATAAAATTCTACACTCTGTCCTTTGTGATAGATTATGTCGAAATAAGGAACGTTGATTTTAGAATTTAAAAAAGTTCAATAAGCCGTAATCTTATATAAGAATTAAAAGTATACATATGTACTTTCTAAAAAAATTACGTACACGTACACTAGTACATCGAGGAAATATCTCGAAATGGTCAAAGCACTGGATTAAAGTATGTCTGTGTTGTAATATTGTAACATTCCTTTGTGATGAAAAGGACACATTCTTAACTAGTATACTTAAATAGTTTCGATCCCGGTATTTCTATCTCCCTATTGATACCATGTCCTAAATCTGTGTAATTAACACAAACTGGGCCTTTAAACAGCCCTATCCAAGATAACTTGACCGCTTATAGAAACTTATTAGGCGCTATATACAGTCGACATTGTGTATGTGCCCTCATACACAAAGGTTATCCGGGTCTCTTATAGTCTGGTCTTGAAAGTTACACCACAGGAGAAACCGACTACCCCATGCCGTGATGAAATATATTCTATAAAACATGAGATCGATTTCATTCGATATCCGTTGCCGCGTGTTTGACAAATCTTCAGACCCTGCACATTGAAGTTTCAAGTTTCAACAACGGTCTGTCTGCCCTATTGTCGTTTTTCATCGATCCAATTCAGGAAGTTTAAATTCATGACTTTGAACCTGGTTATATACCCAGCTTTCAATACTTGAGCCTTACTTTTACGCTGAATCCGAAAGATATACAAACTAAGGCATACCGATCTAACGATTTTTGGGGGGTTTATATTGACAACGTATATCATTTTTCTTCACAATAATTACGTTTTACAAAGTTGAGGCTATGTAAAATACCAGGTTTGTTTCGGTTTTTGATGTGTTTAATTTCTTTTTAAGACCTAACTCCTCTCAAAATACCATGCCCGAGGCACACAAAAGCACGCATTAGCAAGGAGCTGGTGATATGTACCAATCCCGATCACAGGGACATGGAAATTCGTTAAACATGTTTGGGGATCTAATCTAAGATGTTCTGAGTTCTGTGCAAATATATATATTTGCAACTAGTTCCCGGGTCCCTGTGATCGCGACGGGTAAATCAACTATCTTTAATATATATATATTTACTCACTGTATATCGGGGTATGTCTAATATAAACATACCGACTGTAACTAGTTCTCGGGTCCTTATGATCCCGACGGGTTTAATATATCTAGTTTCAGGTCCCTGTGATCCCGACGGGTGAATCAACTCTCCTTAAAATAGATAGATTTACTGGTATGTCTAAACATAGTGACTGTAACTAGTTCTCGAGTTCCATGGCTTACCTACATAATTTATTATGCAAGTGACAGCTGTTTTTTTCCTGACACGAGTTTCTGTGCTAACTTCCTGGTAGGTGATTTTATATACGACCTTATTTAACGATTATAATATCATATGATTACGTAGATAAAGAAATCGGGTACATTCTCTGTAGATGACATAACACAGCATGCTCTACTGGGAAACACAGGCATGTACCAAGAATTTGATCAAATGCAGATAAACAAAATAAAGGATATCCAAATATTTCTTTTAAACTCGTTAAACTGTTCACATTTTTTGCATTATAAGAGGATGGATATGCAAATATGAAGTTAGCTTTCCTTTTCTCTGTCGCTAAGAATACCTGGTATAAGGCTCAGACAGCTTACTTTTGTATTTACTACTGAAATAAATAAAGCGCTTTGGTGTGAATCGCTATGCAAAAAATACACTATTGAAAGCATATGTTTGGTATTTGGTTTTATAGATTGACAGATTGAACTTTCATGCAGGATTGGTTTATCATGAGCTGTTTTTTGAACAAGTGCTATGCGATAGATCCGTATGCATAAAAATACAAGTTCCTTCCCTCCTTCATATATATGTACCTCCGATATCAATTTGATTAAAATACAGATCCTTGTTCTCACTCCGTTTTACAAGGATCTGACAACATCCCATAAGAAGTCACGTTCAGATGACCTTTGACGCCTCTTTACTTAAAACTAAAATAATTTTTCAATGATCTGTCATCTTGCAGCAAGCCATTTCGTCACATTATTCCACATGAACTTTTTGTTTTGGTGACGAAATGACTAAACGGACAAATGCGATTATGCAAGCTTTGTCGCCTCAAAATTTCACTGTCAAGATTCTGACAGTAGTAATTTGATTGGCTAATACAAAAGATCATCGGGACATGACCTCCTATGGGATTTTCTCAGATCTTAACGCAGCAAAGAGAACTTTACGGAACGGCGCGGAGATCAAGATATGATTTTAATCAGATTGCTCCGATATTTCTTTCTTTTCACCATTTCTACTTCTCTCATTCTCACCCTCTCTCTCCCTTTCTGTGCCGTTCTCTTTTCCTCTCCTCTCTTGCCTTCCCTTTCTTTTTAACAATTCTCTTTTTTTGTAGAT
Organism: Mimachlamys varia; assembly: GCA_947623455.1. Classification (NCBI taxonomy): domain Eukaryota; kingdom Metazoa; phylum Mollusca; class Bivalvia; order Pectinida; family Pectinidae; genus Mimachlamys; species Mimachlamys varia. The sequence goes on along the minus strand of OX392533.1, from coordinate 41,655,528 downwards.
GACCTCATCCTCTCTCCTCAACCTATCACCTCCCATTTGTCCTCTTCCTTTCCCTCTATCTCAATCCCGTCCATCATCCTACCACCCAGTACATGTCTTGTCCCCTCCCTCTCACAATCTCTGTTTCTCATCTCTTTTGCTCCCCTGAGCAATGAAATGTATTCACATTTTTTATAAAATATTAGACCTGTGTTGTTCTGACACCCCGTTCAATCTGACCAACACACTGCTGTCTTGGTGGTTTCGGAATACACATGTTTCGATGTATTGTACATAATTCGAAATCCGCGCTTATCTTCATGTCAAAATGTCAAACAACTTACATTATTTGACATATTTTGTGAAATTTGTTTTACTGTGATATTTCTGATGGCAATCTGTATAAAGCACGATGTACAAAGATAATAAAAGTTCAGAGTCGATATCGATGTTTACGTATGTGTATTTCAATCAAACTATTGGACTATGACAGGGGTTCATATTCCAACCAGCCGAAGCTGTTGTGAAATTTGCATCATGAATTGATTTTTAAAATATGTTTTTGTTGTTGTTAGATTTCATAATAAACATCGATACCGAAATACAAGTAAGGTAGATAATTGTGTATAGGGTATCATATAGTACATATATAACATTATCATAATGTGACTAGCAGTGCTATGTCCCAGCTTGTTATCGACAGACAAAATAGCATTGTCTACATGTATATTGTCTTAATTGTATCAGGAGAAAGACTTAAACCAGGCGTGCTGGGTTTCGATAGGATGTTGCATGGATTAAGTTGACACCCCGACAGTCCGACACATAAGTACCCTAAACTGCAACAGTGACTGCAAATCCTGCATATAATGAAGTAAAAAATAAGACTTTGAAAGGAACAGATAACACCCCCTTGAGGTACACTGAAAAATGTGTTAACAATAAAGAGGGACCAATGGCACCCCCTTGGCGTACACACAGAAATGTGCAGACAAAAAAGGCACGGGTGGCATTACTTTGGCGTACACTTCAATGCGTGTGAAATTACAGAGGGAACGATGGCATTACCTTGGCGTACACATTAAAGCTGATGAAATCATAGAGAGGGGCTGATGGTATCACCTTGACGTAAAATATGCAGACAGAGAGAGGGAACGATGGCATCACCTTGGCGTACACATTAAAGCTGGTGAAATCATAGAGAGGGATCGGTGGCATCACTTTGACGTAGAATACGCAGACAGAGAGAGGGACTGATGACATCACATTGGCTTACATTCATAAATGTTCAGACAAAAAGAGGGACCACTGGCATAATTTTAGGGTACATACGTACACCGATAAATAGGCGGACATAATGAGGGACCGATGGCATCACCTTGGGGTACATACGTACACCGATAAATAGGCGGACATAATGAGGGACCGATGGCATCACCTTGGGGTACATACGTACACCGATAAAATGGCGGACATAATGAGGGACCGATGGCATCACCTTACTATACACCAATACATATATGTCAATCAGCTAGAGGCGTAGGTGACCGTGTCTGATGATCGATCAGAAAATGAAACTCCTCATACAAAATCTTACACCCCCAAACAATGCTTATATAAATGTTCACATGTATTTGCACTGCAGAAATGATCCGTGAATGTTTTTTAATCTGTGCATCATTCGTCCTATATGTTTAATGTAGGAAGAATGACGCGCAGATTAACCAAAAAAGTCCTCATCAGGAAATTGAAAATATTTAAACATGTTACATACACATCTGGGATTTAATTTCATAATTACATTGATATACTAGTACATTCAAATACTTTTATTTGCTGAACTAAATATGATACGAGCCTCTCTTCTTTTATATTTCGCAACAGAAGTGACAAACACAGAATTAGTTTTGTTATTCATTTAGTTTATCAAAAGAAATACATGGCGCTATATGCCTCTCGCACATCCCATGAAAGCGGTGAATGAAATAGTGAGATTTGAAAGCTGATTTGAAATTTAATGAAAACGAGGGAAATAAAGAAGTCAGTGATTTAAAATCAAATTGAAACGAGACAAAGACAAGAAAAAGAAATCACTGTTGAAATAAAGCTCTCTACGTAACATAATTTAACAATGACAGATTGAAGGGCTCCTAGTCAATAAAATACGACATTTACAATGTACGGTAACGAGACAATGATGGAGTAGGCTTTTCAATCTCGTGTTTACGATAAGCGGAAGGCATGGTAATGAGACGGCATGAAAATGAAACAGCGCTGTATATTTAGATGAAAAACAACAAACAAACAAACAATCAAAACCAAAACAGCAGATCGAGGTTGATTGTACTGTCGCCCGAAGGCTTCGTTTTGCACTTATATGAGCACGAGGATGAATGGTCAAAGTGACTGGACAAATGACCACTGCCCATTCCCTTGACAGTCTTTACTTTTCCATGCATTGTAGGTGTTATGATACAGGAGTGTTGGTCAGTTCTCATATTTTTTTCTTGGGACACAGGTGCTCCTGTACCGGTTACCCTAACGCATAGGGACTCTTCAGATACACTTCACCGATAATTTGTCATATTGTTAAAAAATGCTTTCGCCCCAATGGAAATTTAAATGAGCACAATGCGATGAATATTTCAAATATAAAGTAAACACTAGTGTCAAAACCTAGAAAAATCGCTGCTTCCATTACAAGCAATGTGATGTGAAAAAATGTGGAAATGAGAAATAAATAATTATCAAAAGCAAGCGAGTTCACTAATTGCATTATTGGCATTATATCGAGGTTTTCATATTACCTTGGCCTTATAATGGCAGATCACAAAATTACTAAACGCTCGTCGTTTTACACGATTTCTGCGTCACGATCGCGAGATCCTGTATACACACATGCACAAGGGAGATAACCTACCGTCCAAACAGCATATTTTTATATAGGCCATAATGGTGACAATGTCAGGGCAGATGATTACGTAATCATGTTTACTTGCGAGGGCATTTACAACAATAAATCACTCGCGATTTACGTTTTGTCTGGGACAGATAGTTCGTGCACGGCATAGACTATTACCACGGGAATGTCAGACCTATGTCGGCTAGACTGAGTGTATATACACACAATACTGTACGTAAGGGCGCATGTATCCATTGTTTATATCAATGATTGAGTAGATATGTAAGCAATTAACAGTACACAGTTCATTAATTCTAAAAAAATTCTACGGAAGCCGAATAGGACCAAGGAAAGATAATATTACTTTTTAGCGAGAAAAATGTAAATGTCCTTCTCGCAATTACGTCTTTTTTACCCCGCAGGGATCTTGTTTCAGCTAGTTTTGGACATAAATTAAGGTTTTTACAGCATTTCGCACTTTGGGGGCATTCAGATATAATTCGATACAAATAGCCCTCAACCCTCCCTCAAAGCTAAAATGTCATTAAGGTTTAGGTCCAAAACTAGCTTTAAAACAAATTCTCAGGTCCCTGTTTCTTTTTCTTGTCATCACAATATTTATTTTTCTCGTAATAACGATGTTTTTCTCTTTACTAATATTGAGAGAAATATTTTCAATTTCAAACGTAGGACCATGTTGTGTAAAAGGTTACGTTTGTTTATACTAAAAATATTTTACCAGTATCTAGATGAAGTCAAGAGCCTGTGGCTACTGGTAGATATAAACGTCTCATCAAATATATTGTTTTTTGCATTATATGCTATTGTTTTTACGAGCAGGATTGAAAAAAATACCGGTAGCCAGATGAAGTCAGTGACTAGAAATTTATGTCTCGTCAAATATACCTTTTTTGCATAATACAAAATTGTATACCCCCGCAACGAAGTTGGGGGGGGGGGGGAGGGGATTATACTAAAATCACCCTGTCTATCTATCTGTCTGTCTGTCGTCGGCAGTAACTTGTCCGGAGATCTCCTCTTTAACTAACAGGCAGATTTCGATGAAACTTCACATGAATGATCAGTATGTAATGTAGTTGTGTATCGGCATTTTTATTTGAGATTTTGACCCCCTTTTTAGGGAGTTATGAAATGTTTTTCCCCAGTGCAACTTGATTTTGAAAAAATAATGTGAAATTCAAAATGAAGAGTTTCTCAAGAAAATTTCCATTTCTGTAAGTTGATTGTCAAGGTCAGAAAAGATTATAAACAACCAGCATCTGCGGGGGGGGGGGGGGGGGGGGGGGGTATTTAAGTTATCATATGGATGAGAGTTCTAGTTGTTACTCCAAGCAGGATGAACTCGTACTAGGTAAAATCCTATTTTTTCCTCGAAACGAGTTACATTTCTTTATTTATGTCTTTACTTAATATTGTAAGTCTAAAATTTATTTCGAATCCAGGTATGTTCATGAACTTAATTGAAAAGAAAACAACAAAGATCAGAATTTATATTTTTTTTCTCATCAAATCTACGTTTTATCATATATTATATTACTGCTCTGAACAGCTTCCCTAGCTTACTGAAACGTTAGAAAAGTGATATTTTCCTTCGAAACTGGTTGCTTTCCTATTTCGTTTGTCATGTCTTTACTAAGTCTAAGTAGTATTTCGAAGAGTATTCATTAACTTAATTAAAAAGAAAACAACAACATAAGAAATTATCCTTTTAAAGAAACGCCTCTGAGAATGGCATTGCTTAATTATATACAAGTCTCGACGCTACCGTATATTATACATATATTGGCTGTTCAAACCGTACGTTTGAGCGTTCGCCCCTGTGAGGAAGGCTATGGATTCTGTTCTCAGGCCGAGACGTTACTACTCCCTGCTTGACGTTCAGCATTATGAGAGTGGAACGACTGGTTCGCCCGTTGTCAGTATTATGTGACTGTGTTGTGTGTTCTGCTAGGGGCCTTCGACAGTATAATTCAGTGTGATAGCACTTTAAATCGGCAAAAGATACGGACTATTGCAATAAGGCTTACACGAACATATCACACTCTCCCACATACACCCGCTCTCAACACACACACACCCATATAGCATACGCCAAGAGGCTGTCCTTAAATGACCCTGGCTGCTAAACAGCACGTAACAACAATCAACCTACAACCATACATGTTAAAGGCCCAATATACGTAACTTCAGGAAATTTTTCGTCAATCTAAAAAATTCCGAAAAAAATCCAGTTGATAAACATGCCAAAATAAGTATAAAATGAAGTAAACATGAGCGGTAACTAACAAGAAACTCCTGACAGAAAAATCCAAAGAATTGAAAATAATTCAGGTGGGGCCCACTTCAATAACAAACCGAAGTTAAAAGACAGTCAAAATGGTCGCGTGTTTACAAATACCGAGTTTCAACTGCTGCCGTACCGGTTACCGCGTAAGAAGTCATCCTGAATATTGCTGATATCAGTTAATCTTAACTAAATCTATAAATATAATAAGTTATTTGGCTTGATTTTCGCATCAAGTTTTGCCGACAGTTACGTATATTGGGCCTTTAATACCAAAACGAAAAACTTTTTGTGTAAATAATGACCAATAGACATTTTTCAACAAATTTTAAAATTATTATTTCACACAATGTTAAATGGGAACAAAGAAAACCGGATGTTTACAATCCTGGTCAACTTCAGTATCATTTAAAGACTTTATTTCTTGTGCACTTGTTATGAGTTGCTGAAAATAATCTGCTCGGAGACATATTAAAACTGTCGCATATTATACTTTAACAATAAAACAACGGACACAGTTTCTCAAATAATTTTCCAAAATTCAGACTTCGGATAAAGTTATATCCCTATTAATTTTATCTGATTAATCAGAAAGGAAAATCGGACAAACTTGGACGGACAAAACGAATGTAAACCGAAATCGGACAACCAGAGAAGTTACACTACGATCGACGGGTTAACTGCCAGTTAATGACTCATGCCAGGTCGAGGAAATGTTCAAGAACATCAGAAGGCTGTAACTGCGGAACATCTACCAAGCAAAGCAACGCACAACCTTGAAAAAAGGTTCTGTTAGACTATGCAGAGTCATCAGGACCTGGCTTTCAAGAAAGGCAATGTTGCAGTAAGCATGCTAGGATAAAGGGCTACCTTGCTTGTTCAAATGAATGACCTTGACCTACTTTCAAGGTCACAGGGATAACATTTCTTAAGATCTTCAAGCCACCTCTTCTCAACCAAAAGGCCCTGGGTGATATTTGGTTTTTTAGCATGCTGTGATAAAGGGCTACCAAGTTTGTTCGAATGAATGACCTTGACCTACTTTCAAGGTCACAAGGTTCAAATGTGATAACATTTTCAATATCCAAAAGACATATGATACTAATTTTTGGGATGTCGCATGCTTGAATGGAGGGCTACCAAGTTGTTTAAATGGGTGACTGGGGTCAAATCTTCCAGAAACTTATTCCCGATAACTTAAAGGCCACTGGCCTGTTGAATGCGGGGAAATTTACTCGAATGAATGACCTTGACACGCTTCCAAGGTCACGGGGGTCAAATACCTTAAAATCTTTTAGAAACTTCTTCTCGGTAACTGAAAGGCCCATGGGACTTATCTTTGGCCTGTAGCATGCTGGGATGAAGGGTTCTATCTACTGAAGTCAAAGAAAGTTCCTTGCTTAATATTTCCTTTGAACATCTGTAACGCTTTCCTTTAATCATTTAAAGTTCAGGAATTTCTTCAAGTTCATGAACCTTCATGAAACGCAGACCTGCTGCGAAAGGTTTTGGATGGAATAAAACAGAAAAAATGTCGAAACATCGACGTTCTTGAAGTAAAGATTCTAGTGGATATTACATAAAACGTACAGAATGCAGCGCAGGGCTGTCTCCAAACTCAAACAATGTACAAGGGGAAACCATAAAAAAAAGCAAACGGTGTAGATTGAAGACAGAAGGGAAATTTTCATACCTTGAATGTTTCGGAAAAGATATACCTGCTACATATGTTACTTCGTGTAAAATGTCGCGTTGGCGTTAAAGAAATGGAAATTGTTGTACACCACTCATTACTGTATAATTACAATTCCATCCGTTTAAAGTGCTTTAAACAACTTGTTTACGTACATACCATTTGCCAAGTTGGTCCATCTAAGGACATCTCAATCACTTCAATCTGACCTTATGACACCTTATCGTAAAAAATACAGCTGATAGTTTAATATCAAATAAAATCTTCTTCGTCACACAACTCCCCGCTGTGACAAAGGGACGGATTCTATATATGGATCTTTTGTGTTCAGGTCTGACAACTATATTGGTAAAATGGCGGGTATGTGACGTCACAGTTGTTTACATACACGGCACCAATATTGGCGGGAGGTAGTAGCGCTTTATATGTAAGTAGGTTAAGCCTATATATATGCATGTAGATATGATACTATTGTTTGAGTAGGGACCTATATAGTTGATTACATTGGCTGTAACGAATCCAACGGGACACACACCTCTGCAAGGTAAGTCATAAACCTTGTATATATATCATGTACAGTATAGGGTCTACATATTTCAATGGCAAATGATGTATATCGATCGAAAGTAAATGGCATTAATGTGACCTCATTATATATCAAGCTGGAGAACTAATTTTACGATTTACAGTGTACGGAATAACATAGGTCTGAAGGTAGGTACTTCTTGTAAAATCTGCGCGACTATAACAGATTATGTGATAATTAACAGAGCAGATCCAAGTGGACCTAAGAATTTGTAACAGTTAGATCTATATTTTGACATAATCCAAAGTGTTCAAAGTAAACGCGAACTCCCGCATAGATCAACTTTTGGTAAAAATGTAACCCCCCCCCCCCATTTTTCCCCGAAAGTAGATCTAATCTGAATACCCCATTTTAAAACATACATTGTATATGTAACAAATTCGCCGAGTTCTATTCGTGAAATTCTTTTTTTGTATGCACATTTCGATTGTTATTCATCAGTATCACCATAGTCTCATACCAGTATAGGTAGGTAGGACTACCATCAACTGTTTGCGAAATTAATGATATCATTAAACGAACAATTAATTAAGATAATTATTTTTAATCAGATTTTTCGTGCATGTCAATTATATTAGGTGTAGATCTTTATATGTGTCTCATACATAAATATGTACCGACATGTTTCTGAACAAGATATATAAATGGATTTCAAAGCGATTGGCAGACTTGGTGCCCCCTCCCCTCAAGCGCGATGTTAGTATAAAGTAAACAATTATTTCTTTATGGGCGGTTTTAATTTCTTTCATTGCTAGATAATACTAAAAGAGACGGATTTTTATTGTGATGTTGTTTTGATCAAGTTGTGTTCTCTGAAAACTTTTGTTCTGGTTCCCTCGTATGTAGGCCAGAGGGAACTTAAAAATAAAATTCAGAGTATCCTTCTTTAAAAAGCTTATTTTCATTATAGCAAATTTGGTTGTGTTGGGAAACGATTCCGTAAATTTTGCACCAGAATGTTAATTTTTCGTCTCTTAGAAAAAACTGTCTTTCTTATCATGCGTCTTTTTGATATACACTGATTTAGTTTCAGGTTACTTAACTATTCGTGATCTGATCAGTGGATTTAGATACAAACATTTGGTAAAAATGTCACCCCAAATGATGGAAGAAGTTGTAGTACATCTGTATTGTGATTAAGAGCTGATCCAGACCACAGGGGCCTGAAAATTTGTTTCAGCTAGTTTTGGTCCTTATCTTAGGTGCGGTGTAGTATAAAATAATTTTACGCGGGTTAGATTAATTTGCGGTAAAAATGGGACAGTATTTATTGACAATTGATTTAACAACATACAAAGTCTAAAAAAAAAACTTCCAAAAACCAAGTGCAACAAATTCTCAGGGACCCGTGGCCTAGACTCCCTATAATGTCGTATGATAACCACTTTCCAGCATGAGGTCGAATCATTATACACCCTGTGACTAATTCCCATATCCATGTGCTTCAGATAATGTCCACAAACGTTTCTGTCAGTATACCGCTACCGTACGCTATAGTTCTTACCGAAATAATGGCTCGGTTGTAAAACAGACCGCTTTGTCACAAAGATCGATTTTATTGATTGGTAAAGTCGAGACGGCTATACTATCAAACACCGGTCTCTCCGACCTGGATTTTATGTCCGAAATATTGCTGTCAATATCCGTCATAGTTCATATAACTGTTTACAAACGGCCGACCTATCTGGTTGTAAATTGTGTGTGTGTTTACAAACGAAAGTTCAAATGGTTTTCCAGTACAGGTACAGTATACATGGTATATATATTATGTAGTGAGGCGACAACACAAGATGTAGTTTCATAATAAAAGCTGTTTGTGATCGTGGAAGCGCGAGGTCATAAATATTAATTATGAATCAATGAAAAAAATAGCATGACGCCAAATAAAATGTGCATTCTTGTCTCCGATGACTTGAGTATTAATACATTCATATCAATAGGGTTTTTTCGGGGGATGAAAGGGGGGGGGGGGTAAAAATCTAAACGCATCCTCACATTCATCCACTCTCCCAATATGCTATCTTAATCCCAATGTTTAGTGAAAGGAGAGCGGCATGTTCCGCTAAAAATGTGTTTTCTCCTTCATTTGAATACTTTTCCTATTACGGTTACAATGAGAATAGTGTGCTTCCACCGGGACTCGAACCCTCGATCTCCAGGTTCCTAGTGGGATGTCCTACCACTGTCAGAGCTACAAGGAATTCCGTCTAGCTCGAAGCTGGGCGGCATAGGAATTAAAATCTGCCACACATGTTAGCTTAAAGTTCGATGGTACCGGGACACGACCTAGTTTAAGAATTGACCACAGGGTTGTCACGGTGATTATGCGATTGCAAGGTGACATTTAGGCATATCTTTATTCTGCTAAAATGAAACAAGCTGTTTCAATTGAAGTCTGTTTAAGTCTAGAATGCTATTATATTTTTATAACAACAAGTAATGAATGAATTATACTCCTTCTCCAAATTGACTGTCAATCTTCTCTGTCAGTAATACAAATGTAATTGCATTTACATACTGTTAACATATTTATTTTGGCGTACTCAGATTTTAGCGCTTAACCTAATTTAAACAGTTAAGCGCAATTGTGAATTGGCGCGCTCACAGTACTTACTGAAAGTAATTATACAGAAACTGAAACTCTTTCAGTGCGAAAATTGCTTAAAATAAGATTACCGCTAAAATATGTACGGTTGCAGTAACTCCCTGCGAGGTACGCCGATCTCTCAATCACCCACTCACCCTTTAGTATATGCATGTACCCATTTTTATTGCTGGTAGACTGCCTAATATGGACAGAGAAAGGTTTGTCTAGTCTCTTCTTCTTTTCTTCCACAAAAGGATGATCCTGCACGATTAGTTTTTTTTTTGAGGGCCGGTTATTTTACATCTAATTATTTACAGATATTCACCCCTGAAGACACATTCTAACTCTTCCAATTCAATTGCTGGAATAGTTTACTCTGACATTTAAGGGGTGGTTGAGTTATTATATTGTATATATTTCTGATTGCCCGGTAGAATACCGTACCGGATATATGAAACACTATATGAATTGTTCTATTGGTACGTGTTGCGTTAAGAGGAAAGTGGAGCCACTTTTCAGTTTTAGTCACCAGAAAAAGACCTCTTATGGGATGTTGTCAGATTCTTGTAAAACGGAGTGAGAACAAGGATCTGTATTTTAATCGGATTGAGTTTCTCGGATTTTAAAAAAACACGTGGTCCGAGTATCGAATCCCGCCGGCCGGCGGGGTGTTCCGCAAACCCTGAACACAGGCACATGTGGCCAGGAGAAAACCACATGTATAAAGATAACATAGCGAAATATGTATAATTAAAAAAATATTAAAAAAAAGTTTCCAATTTTCTTTTTATGTTATTAATTTTCTAAAACACCAATGAAAATAATAGCCTACTTTCTGCTTGATACGTCAAGCGGTTAAATTTCATAAAAATCAGACACTGAAAAAGAGCACAGGCTGTGCCCCCTGAAGACACATTTGAGCTCTTCCATTGCAAAGGTTGAAAGAGCTCATTGTGAAAAGTCAGGGGTGAATGCTTTAACAGTAAATTGGCAGGCTAGCCTACAAAATAACAAATGTGCTGAATAAATTGGAGCTCTTGTTTGGTGGAGATAATTAATAACAGCTCCGGGTCTCTCTATCTTAAGTCACCAATCATTACGTTGCATATGTTTTGCCAATCTGTTCTTTCATTAGATTTTTGATAAACGTAATGCTTTAAGGCTTTTAGGGAACGATTGTATTATCGGTCAAGTAGATGTATATTTCAATCTAACTAAATCACATTCCAATCGTTCGCGGTGGCCCAAGATCCAGTTAATATAGATTGTGGGTTAAATCCGCCTCATCGCTACGCTTGCATGCTTCTTATGTCATCATATCAGACATATTTGGCAAGCCCAGCTGTGTTGAGATTTAGACAGATTAGTTTTGTAGTAAACGTCGAGGTTAATAAGTGAGGTATCGTTGGAGGCGTTCAGTACACCGGTCCCGACAATAAGTAAGGTGTCGTCGGAGGCGGTCAGTACACCAGTCCCGACAACAATTAAGGTGTCGTCGGAGGCGGTCAGTACACCAGTCCCGACAACAATTAAGGTGTCGTCGGAGGCGTTCAGTACACCAGTCCCGACAACAATTAAGGTGTCGTCGGAGGCGGTCAGTACACCAGTCCCGACAACAATTAAGGTGTCGTCGGAGGCGGTCAGTAAAGCAGTCCCGACAATAAGTGAGGTGTCGTCGGAGGCGGTCAGTACACCGGTCCCGACAATAAGTGAGGTGTCGTCGGAGGCGTTCAGTACACCAGTCCCGACAATAAGTAAGGTGTCGTCGGAGGCGTTCAGTACACCAGTCCCGACAATAAGTGAGGTATCGTCGGAGGCGTTCAGTACACCAGTCCCGACAATAAGTGAGGTGTCGTCGGAGGCGTTCAGTACACCAGTCCCGACAATAAGTGAGGTATCGTCGGAGGCGTTCAGTACACCGGTCCCGACAATAAGTAAGGTGTCGTCGGAGGCGTTCAGTACACCAGTCCCGACAATGAGTGAGGTATCGTCGGAGGCGTTCAGTACACCAGTCCCGACAATAAGTAAGGTGTCGTCGGAGGCGTTCAGTACACCAGTCCCGACAATAAGTAAGGTGTCGTCGGAGGCGTTCAGTACACCAGTCCCGACAATAAGTAAGGTGTCGTCGGAGGCGTTCAGTACACCAGTCCCGACAATATGGTGTCGTCAGAGGCGTTCAGTACACCAGTCCCGACAACAATTAAGGTGTCGTCGGAGACGTTCAGTACACCAGTCCCGACAACAATTAAGGTGTCGTCGGAGGCGTTCAGTACACCAGTCCCGACAACAATTAAGGTGTCGTCGGAGGCGTTCAGTACACCAGTCCCGACAACAATTAAGGTGTCGTCGGAGGCGTTCAGTACACCAGTCCCACAACAATTAAGGTGTCGTCGGAGGCGTTCAGTACACCAGTCCCGACAACAATTAAGGTGTCGTCGGAGGCGTTCAGTACACCAGTCCCGACAATAAGTAAGGTGTCGTCGGAGGCGTTTAGTACACCGGTCCCGACAATAAGTAAGGTGTCGTCGGAGGCGTTCAGTACACCGGTCCCGACAACAATTAAGGTGTCGTCGGAGGCGGTCAGTACACCAGTCCCGACAACAATTAAGGTGTCGTCGGAGACGTTCAGTACACCAGTCCCAACAACAATTAAGGTGTCGTCGGAGGCGTTCAGTACACCAGTCCCGACAACAATTAAGGTGTCGTCGGAGGCGTTCAGTACACCAGTCCCGACAACAATTAAGGTGTCGTCGGAGGTGTTCAGTACACCAGTCCCGACAACAATTAAGGTGTCGTCGGAGGCGTTCAGTACACCAGTCCCGACAACAATTAAGGTGTCGTCGGAGGCGTTCAGTACACAAGTCCCGACAACAATTAAGGTGTCGTCGGAGGCGTTCAGTACACAAGTCCCGACAATACAGACCAAACTACTGTATTTCCGTTTAACCAGTTTTATTTCTAAGCATACCAATGTTTTAATGGACAGGGCCGTGGTGGCCGTGTGGTTAAGGTCTCCAGACATTCTGCCACTAGCCCTTCACCTCTGGGTTGCGAGTTCAAACCCATGTTGGTCAGTCGCCAAGTAATGACCGTAATTCGGTGGTTTTTCTCCGGGTACATCGTTTTTTCACCACCTCCAAATCATGGCACGTCCTTAAATGACCCTGGCTGTTAATAAGACGTAAAACAAAATAAAACCATAAAATAAGTTTTAGTGGACGTCTAAAAAAGCAGAAGTATGTTACTGCTAAGAAAGCACGAAAAAACGTCCAAGACAAATTGTGTGATTTTCGACATCATTAGATCGTGTGCTATAGAAGAATAAATCGTCTGGCCCCAGATTCACGAGCGGTCCTTAAATTAAAATAATCTCTATAGGAAAACATTACAGAAGTTAAGAAAAAATCCTTATTTTTTCCCTTAACCTTTGTAATTCTTTCCTATGGAGATATTTACGTTTAGGAATTTCCTTTAGGTAAGGAATGTTTGTGAAACTGGGCCTGTTGTCTTGCAAGGAATGTATTATTAGCGCTCCGCACCATGGCTGGACACAAGCGTCCCGCAAGGTTCTGTTTTAAGCCCCCCCCCCCTCCTATGTTGTAGGAGACGTTGTTTGTCAATCATATGAATTTTAAATGTTTCCATTTGAATTTCAGCATCCAGGGAGCAAACTACAGACTAACTTCCAAAGATGGGCTATGACGTCGACAGATTTGTGGTCCAAGTCAATGATGGTCTGCTTTGCTGCATTTGTCGTGACGTATTAGAAGATCCAGTCCAGGCCCCTTGTGAGCATGCGTTCTGTCGCACCTGCATAGAAGGATGGCTTGTCCAAAACACACGCTGCCCAGAGGACCGGAAATCACTGTCGCTGTCAGCGCTCAAATCACTTTTCCGGTACATGAGGAATGATTTGAACAAACTGCAACTGAAATGTTGCAATCATTTCCTGGGCTGTACGTATGTTGGCGATTTAGAATTCATGCATACGCACGAATCTGATTGTCCACTTGGAACGGTAGCCTGTCCAAATGACAAATGCAACTTGATGGTCACGAGAAAGGATCTTACTGACCATTTGGAAACTTGCGAGTTCCGGTCAAAAGAGTGCCCTAATGGATGTGGTATGTTGATCGTCTCGCCAGAAGACGTTGTTCACAATTGCATTGCCGAACTCCGAACCGCATACGACATTCTTCGGTCGGAAATGACGTGTAAGGTTCAGGAACAGCGGCACGAGATGGAACTGCGTTTGAACATGCAGCGTGAACACATGGTTCAGAAAGAATCCACAATACAGTGCCAAGTTGATGAACTTAAGTCCGAACTGTCAAGGATGTCACAGAAAATGAAACTCCTAATGGATTTAGAGATTCAGAGACGACAGGACATTGAGAGACTGGAATTGGAGAAAAAAGAACTCATGGAACTTCTGAAGGGTCAAGCACTAGATGGCGCGGCAAGCAGGGGTCAGGGGGCTGGGTCCAGTCGCACGCACTTCCCGCCATCTCTTAAGGGCAAGGTCACGACGATATAACAAGCCATGAATGCAGGTAAGTTAAAAAGAATTTTAATTTACCGCTTAATGAAATTCCTTGTGGTGAAATACGCATTTAATCTTTTCATTTGTAACGGATTTGGAGTCAGTCGGTCATGTGAAGCTACTTAATTTATTTAGTTTCTCCGTTGTTTTTTTTTACTTGTGACGTATAACTGGACATGCTTATATGTAATGTCTAGAACACATCTATCACATTTATAGTAAAAAGTTGAAATCTAATGAAACAAACTTGTACAGTATATTATTATTGGATCTACATACAGCAACAAGTTGTAGAAAAGTTTCATCTAACATCGACTATGAGATTTCCTTCAAGTCATTACACCAATAAGTATAATTTTACAACCGCCTTGCTACTTTTTCATCCTGAATCCGCAAATACTTTGTGAAACCTAATAACAAAATGTTTATCAACTAAACCCCCCACAATAACGATTGTTATTTGAAATTTTGATTGACTGATTCCTTCCTTAGAATGTTACAGTTCAGAAGAATCAGACAAGGTTCCCTTTTTGTAACCTCTAGATTATCAACGCGGGGAATTCACAACATAATTATTCTTAATGAATATTTTATCTTACCATTAAAGTAAATGTTTCTCATAATTTTTTTCTTTCAGATACCAAAACAATGGCTGTAATCACAAGGCACCGGAAAAGAAAAAAAGAAAATGGACTTTTTATTGAATCTCTTGGTCATCGAAAATATTTATATATACAATTGCAGTTGAAAAGACGACCTATACTCAGCTAAGGGACATAACTCTTCCGTCCATTACAGTCATGTGTATTACTAAGTAACTGAACAATGTGGTTTAAATTTGCTTGTACGTTAACGACTTCTTGGTATTTTCTTTAAGTAAACATTTTCAGTTTTGAAATTGAAATTCAAAAGACATGCCTTTGTCCTGAGTGAGTTTTTGATGAGTATTTCTTGTTTTCATTTATTTGACTTCATCAGCAAAATTAGTTTTGTATGGTGATAATTTGTTTTTCTTGTGCTTGTGTCTTAATTCAACATAAAAATAAAACTTTTCAACTATATATTGAGTTATACACATATTGAAAAACACATCCCATAGGCTATAGATACAATAAATATGAACTGTTTCTTGTTCGTACACACTACACTATGTACAGTGTAATTAACCTAATACCAGATACATCATGAACTGCATATATATTTATCATTTCCTATTAATTTTACAATTATGTATATGTTAAGGTTGTGTAAATTGTGTAATATTTTAAGTATAGTACATTTACCGAAATAAATTACAAGAAAAAAGGGGTTTTTTTCTGCAATTTTTCAATGACTGACTCCTTATTGGCAATTCTGCCATTATTTTGTATCAGAAAAGACACCAGTACCCAACCTTTCCAATGTATAAACTACATGTGTATACTTTGTTCAGGATACAACATGGTAGCCAAAGATATCTCATTCCAGAAGTGGCATGGATCATAATATACACACTTTCGTAGAAGATGATTTGAAAGAGGCTTTACACATCTGACCTGTCTGCTTCTACTAAGTTAAGACAATTTTGATTCCAAACTTTTGGCACCTGGCATCACTGAAGAGTCTTAGGAGGACGAAACAGCAGTGTGGTGCAGTTTGCTTCATTTTTTAGGTATACTTTATCCATTACTTAATTAAAAAGGTGCAGCATGTCTTTAAACCGACTTATATTTAATGATGGAAATTATATATAAGCTTTTACATAACATTAAATAGTGTAGTGAAGACCTACAGGACAAATATGTTACAAGTCAGGATTTCCTTCATTGTATATTAAAAGGAAAATGTCATTCTCATAGTTTCAAGGTACATGAACATGGAACTCATTTGAAGATTTGACTTTGTTAGAATATTGGTCAAAGCCAATTCTTTAAGAAAATGAAGAAAATCCTCATTAAATTGATTTACGCGAGAAACACAACATAATTATGTTTATTTTATTTGATCAATATGGCCATCTTCAAGGACATGTACTTGATCATTACTCATTCATGCTTATGACGTAATGTACCAAGATCATATTGTTCAGAAGAAGAAGCTGTTAAAGACAATGATAGAGAGAGAAAGAGATGACAGACTTTGCTCTTTATAAAATGATAAGCGAAAACAACTTAACACACATTTTCTCGTTTAGACATTTTTAATTTTTCAAGGTGACAGCATTCCACAAAACATGACAAAGCACAAATAAAAAAGTCAATATCAATAATGTTCATGTTGTGGACATAAAAGGTCTTGTTTGTCTGTCAGACAGCACTCTATAGTTACAAGTATCATGGTTTTCAAAGGTGTGAATTAGACAAAATTTCGATATCATCTCTTGTCGAAATGTTTCGATAAAAAGATACTCAATAAAAGTTGGAATTTGATTATCACCAAGAATATAAAAATGTAAGTAATGTTTACCTACTAATGATAGATGAAGGATAACCATGCAACAAAACAAATGACATTGTGTTGTAATATGATAAATGAAATTGCACATTTATCCTAGGCAACAACAATGAGTTATCTCTCTTTGTTGAATTCTTCGATTCTGTACATGATTTATAAAGTGCAATAATTATTAATGTTCTTTTTTTTAGTCGCAACTTTAAAGTTGTTTGAAGAAATGCACTTTTTGTCTTACTCTGATTTTTCCCGCCATCATCATGTAATTGTTATAAATCACATATCTCTCAAATACTTAATGACTCATATTAAAAGAAGAGTTACAAATTGTATGAGAAAATGTATCTTTGAATTTTCAGTTGAAGAACTGAAATCTTAGCCAGACCTTCACTAGAAGCACAAATTAAAAAGTTGTTTTACAAAATTTACATATACATGTAAGTGTTGCTCCGGTAATATCTTGGACATTGACCACTTTTGGCATATTACACTCAAGAAACTAAACGTTCATTGTTATAGAAATATCTATATTTATCAATTATGGACCTTTGGTGAGGTCAATATGGTGTTAAACCAACCCGGTAAAATCAGATATTGACAAAGGGCAAAGCAAGATGTCAATATTTAGATTCTACAACGTCGGTATAACACCATATTGACGGAATCAAAGGTTCTTAATTTTTTTATTACATAATCAATTGCATTATATTTATCTTGATAAAGCAAGAAATATACAGTGGGGCACTATGACATCATAATTATTATGACGACATAAATGCAATATTGACTCTGTCTTTCTAAAAGTAGAAACATCAGGTCCATATCACAATATATATGGACCTCCATGTGACCATATTTTAGCCAATAAGAATTGAGGAAAGTCAGACCATATCATTCTTCGTTATTTACAAACACCAAACACATCACTGCAAGGATTGATCCCAATGAATTTCCCTTGGGGAACTTGAGACAAATTCAGCTGATTTTGATAATGTTTATTTTGTGAAGGACCGCTGATGATGTCCTCCTGGATACTCCCTTCGTCCTCCTCGAAACATCTGACCACCAAACCTGCAATACAATAAATTAAATTGGTCATTGTAAACGTTTTACAAGTAGTATAAGGACTAACAGAAATATGATGAAAATATTTCAATGATGACAATGCTTATATTTATTGGATGATCGAAGAAAATCAAGTTTTTTTTTGCAAACATAACCTTGTTTCTCTTAAGAAGACGTCTCTGGTAAACCCAGACATGTTCACAAATTCAAAGTTTACTAGTTTGTGCCCTGTTTGGTTGCTTTTGGCAAATTCATTCATATATTTCTACCAAAGATTTCAAAGCCATTCAAATCTAGAATGAATAACCTAACCACATGTCTATGGCATTTTTCTTGCAAGAAGGCTCCAATATTTTTACGTATATTGACTCAAAACAATATACAATTCATCCGATCTTTCAATAAGAAAACCTGAGCTTTGACCTTGTATATTGCCCCTGACCTCTGACCCTGATGACCTTACCTGCCACCACTGCCAGCATCCTGGTCCTTGTTCCAGTAGCCCCCGCGACCTTGAGGGGAGAAGCGGAAGTCCTTGCCCCCTCTTCTGTCTCCTTGTCCCACTCTGCCCCCACCTCCGCCATCACTACACAAAACAAAAACAGGCTTGATCAGTACAGATACTCAACCTGTAGGTATTTAAAACAATGTTGCTATTTATAACTTGGTAGCTATTTATAGTATATAAGTTAAACTTCACTATCTCAAGGTTGGCAAGCTCATGGTGCAACTGAGTTATCCAAATATTCAAGTTCAGTGAGTTTGAATGTTGAAAGTGAAGTTTGGGGTAGACCAACACAATTAAACAGGGTTTCTAGTTATACAAATAACACAGTTAAAATGTACACAAATAGCTATATATAACACCAGGGACTGTATTCTCGAAACCGTTCTCGTGCTCAAGCATGGATTCTGAGCTTAAGCCTAAA
Source organism: Mimachlamys varia (assembly GCA_947623455.1). Taxonomy (NCBI): domain Eukaryota; kingdom Metazoa; phylum Mollusca; class Bivalvia; order Pectinida; family Pectinidae; genus Mimachlamys; species Mimachlamys varia. Next base: position 41,636,509 of record OX392533.1, on the reverse strand, counting down.
TTTTTGTTCCGCCTATAAATTGGTTGAAAAATCGTATTTTGCCCAAGGTTTAGACACAAATTGAGGAGACATGCAGCCAAAAAACTGTTTTCAACATTTACTTTTTGATCAATGACATGTTTTATGTCAGTTATGAGAAAGCTGGCTTTAGCACAGAATTTATACTTGAGAATGAGAACAGTTTCATGAATACGGGCCCAGGTCTTTGATTTATACAAGATATACGAGATAACAAGGTTCGGATGTACACACACAGCTATATCTATAGCATTCCCTCTTTGTAAGTCTCAAGCCTTTATAACACTGTACAGCCATTTATAACTCTCTAGCTACTAAAAACGAAGGTATAGTCTATGATACCATTGGACAATCATTCCTTACACTTCATTGTGTAACATGTATAAAAGAATTAATGATCATATACACATACAGCGACAAATCTACATGCAAGTCCAGAGTCCTGTACTCAAAAGAATTTTCATGGGAATCTCAGAATTTCAGGAAATATTTAAAAGAGAAAGTATTGACAGGTATGGGTAAATGATACAACACTTACTCTCTTTCAAAAGATCTTGGACTATTGAAGCTGGACTTCTGCCTGTTACTGTAGAAGTTACCTCTCCCTCCTCCGCCTCGGTTATTGTCACCTAAAAATAAACAGAACTGACCTTAGCTCATTCATCCTTGACATTTCATAATGAACTATTCCAACCTTTGAACTTGAAGGGCTCATATAGATGTGTCTTCATTACAAATTCTGACACCACAACAATTGTGAATGGAATCACTGTTTTAAATAATCAATATGTGATCATTCATATAACAGAACATGACAAGAGGTCGAATGTGCCATCTGCATCAATCATCTGGTATCACAAAAGTGGACAAAAATAAACTAAGGAAAACTGTTACTGTTTGATTCAAAAGACACTATAAAAAATTTAAACACATGGTCCCTATGACCTTGAAAGGTGAACAATGACACTCAGTTGTAACCTTTCATCCCAGCATGCTTCTGGCCAAATATCATAATCGTGGACCTGTTGTTTATTTTTCAGAAGAATGGGATTAAGATTTAAATATATTTGACCCCTGGGACATTGACTATGGGTCAAGGTCATTCATTTAAACAAACCTGATATCCCTTAGTATATCCTAGCATGTCATTGGTCAATTATTTTAAATCTTGACCTTTTGGTTTTTGAGAAGTCTTTTAATGGTTTAAATGTATTCAACCTCTGTGGCACTGAATATAAGTCAGCCAATCTTTTGAACAAACTTGCTAGTCCTTCCTTTCAGCATGATACTGGCTAAATATTGGTTACTGAGAAGAAGTTGTATACAGATTTTAACACCTGTGACTGCGGTGACCTTGAAAGCAGGTCAAGGTAATTCATTTGAACAAACTTGGTAGTCTTTCATCCCAGCATGCGGGACTTGATATCAGTACCATGGGCCTTTCAGTTATTGAAACGTTATTGACAACCAAAGTTCAGATTTTCATTAAGTTTGACAAATTAAATTGTTCACAAATATTTTCAATGTAATAAAATCTTGTAATCTTTATGCTGCATGAGATTATCAATCCACAATATTTCATAACATTTAAACAAATTCATGACTTAAACATTAGTAATAAGCTATCAACATAGAGGTAATATATATTAATATCTATACCTAAACTTAGGTTTGTTTTTTACCTAATATACCTGGGTACATTTAACATCAGATACTTTACACCTGAGATGAGCTGTAGGTATTTAAACAACACGATCTGTAAACATGACCTACATTAACCTAGCTACTCCACAATCTAACTCTGTTAAATTTTATTTTCTGTATGGCAACCATGCACAACAAGGAAGTTGTATTATCTGTTTACATAGTTACATCACCTCTCAACACGTAGATCTACAAAGATGGCCGGGGAGGTACCAGAATGAAGTTTGAACTTTTGTACTTAAAATGATGAACAGTCATGAACCAGAAAGGCATCTTCTGAACAAAACTGACATCTGAGGTATAAAAAAAAAAGTGATCGTTCACAAGAATCCAATGGAATTTAATTCCAGGTTATGTACCCCTGTTTCCTTGATGGACTTATTTGACTGATGCTCGGAAAAGAAAACCTGGATTCATCATCCCAGTAACCCTCATCACTGACCATCAGGTAGATATACTGTAGTGTATTCAATTTCCGTGTTTTTGCTTCCTTGATTTTACAGCAACCTGTGCCTTATTGAATTGGGAAAATAAAGTAGGATTTTCAGATAAATTGGGAAAATATTCTTGAATTTTGACTAATTTTGGGAAAATAACACAAATTTTGACTGGGGGAAACAGCCGTATATCGGCTGTAAAAATAGGCAAACAAAATCACTGATTTTATAATTATGTTTTATGAACATACTGTGCCTAGATTGGATATCAATATAAAGTAAAAATTAGAAATATAAAATAAAGTTTATTCTGTGACTGTGATTTCAAATAACTTTTAACAGATTTTCTTTTGGTTTATTTATAGATTTCCTGGTCTCATCAAAATGGCGACTTTTGGTCAAATCCCTCTCCGTACCTGTAGTGAACACAAGGGGAGACCACTGGAACTTTTTTGTGAAGATTGCGATACACTTTTTGTCATAAATGTCATTTACCTAGTCACGAAGGCCATGATGTGTGTAAACTTAGTGACTTAACTCCTCAAAACAAACAAGACATTCAAAACTTTATCAACAACACTGAACAAAATGACCTGGTACAGCTCAGAGAATACATTTCATCTACCGATACTCTTCTAAAAGACAACAGCAGCAAGTTTGAGGAAATTGCACACAAGTTGAAAATGCAAACAGCTAAATTAAAGAATAATCTCGACTTGCTCACAGCACAGACAATTTCTCTTTACCACAAAATGGAGGAAGATAATACCAAGCTGATACAGAAATACAAACAGGACCTTAAAATGTACGACATGCAACTTAGACAACAAATTAAAGAATGTAAAGCAGCACTCAGACATGGTTCTCACATAGAAATATACGACACACGATGTGAAATTCATTCCAGAATTAATCTTCCTATAAAACCAGTCCTGGGTACTGCCAGTTTCACAGCAAACCTTAACCCTCAACATCACCTAAAACAGGCCTTAGGGGAAATTGCTTTGTTAGATCAAGGTCAAGCTTCAACTGACCAGGACAGGTCAGTCAGGACATCTGGTGGTCAGAAACCATCCTCTACCTCCAAACAGCTGAAACCAAAAGGAAAGAAGGCAGTGACTATGTACAAACTACTGCCACAGACCAAAGTGTTGGAGGAGTGGTGGTCTCCTGTTGTTGTTAGTACTATATGCCCCACCACTGATGGTCAGGTATGGACCAGTTACTTTGACAGTAACATATTAACTCTCCTGGACAGGAAGGGGAAAGTAATACAGCAGGTCAAACACAAAACTAACATCAAAGACATAAGTCTGTCACCAACAACACACGCACCATGGGTCTGTGATACAGAAAACAACATCATGGAGCTGGTATCAGGAAGACTAACATGCAGATTCAGCACCAAGGAGGAACCCCGGTGTATCTGTGTTACTGCTAGTAACAATGTCATTGTAGGGATGACCAACAACATCTCAAAATTTACCATACAAGGTCAAATGCTATTGATGACTACAAGTTCTACAGGGACTGGAAAGCCATTAGTGTGTTCACCATGGAAGATCTCACAGTGTCCGGTCACTCACAATGTGGCAGTGGTTGATAGGAATGGTAGGAGAGATGGTGGCGATGGAAAACGACATGTTAGTGTTTTGGACACTGATTTCAAGGAACTGTTTGTATATAGAGGTGACATTCCCAGTAGATACAAACAATCATCGCATAAAGGAGCTGAACCATTTGACCCCTGGGGTCTGGTGTATGACAGTGTGGGGAACATCATCATAGGGGACTATAACAACAAAAGAGTCCTACTCATCAGTGGAAGTGGGGAGTTCCTCAGAATCATACACACAGACACAAACTATACACAAGCTGTAGGTGTAGACAGGGAGGATGTCTTGCAGGCAGTGTTTGTGGGGGAAGTTAAATTACTACAGTACAGCAGTGTGTGACTCGTGACATACCTGTGGCTACCTACTCCAACAATGTTAGAGGTTTTACACAGCAAGATACTTTTGACAGGCTGCGTTGAAGTTGGTAAAATCATATCCAAAAATAGGCTGATCAGTGGCCTTTTTATGTTTTAAGAGTAATATGTTACCATGACAGCACAGAGTCAAATATAAAATGGACCATAATTAGAACTGTTTGCCTATGGGCTTACTTATACCTCCCGAATTCTAGCTGCATGTTGTCCTGTGGAGGCTAAGAAAAAATCAAGCCTTTGACCCTATAACCTTTGAATTTTGTAACTATGCAGCTTGTATAAGTGTTACATATACTCTAAAGTATACATCCTTCCATTTCTGCAATAATTATATATCTAAGCCATTTTAGTATCATATTGTATCCGTGACCTTTGATTGGACAATTTATTTTGAACAGAATGTCTTGGCACTTATATTATTTGATATTATCAAAGCAACTGTCTCCTGCAAATTCATAATTTTTTTAAATTGATTTTGAATTATAAGTTTTAATTGTAATGGGGACATTATAGTAATCATCAAGACTGCATAACCCCTGGTAGTTACAATGGTGCTTACAGTTTAGAATGCTATCATAAACTTGCATACAATGTTTAAGCAAATTCAGACAATTAGGGACTTTGGTATCACCTTGGCGAACACCTTTGAATGAATCTGTTTTCCCTTTGGCCTTGGAGTCCTCTTTGACCTTGCGATTATTAGTGACCTGACAGTATCTTATTATCATCTGTAGGTGATTCGGGTATCCTGTAATTTTTAGTATACAAATCAAAAGTAAAGTGTTCAGTAACATCTTATTTGATTGGATGAAAAGAAGGTGTCTTTTGGAATGATCATTTTGAACCAATCATAATAAACGTAACAGAGGGTTTAAGCCCGCCTGTTTAAGGGATCGGTCATTTACGAAAGGCATGGCTAGACTGCCTGTATGTGGTATCGGGCCTCGGGCCTGGGGGGTTGTAAATATCATGCATAGAGGCGCCACCCTTTAGGCCCCTTGGGGGGGGGGGGGGGGGGGGGTAGGGGGGGTGTCAGTCTACCTCAAAATAAGTTTCCCTTCATTTTAAGATACTTCAGACCAAATTTGGTTAAAATCAACTTTGTGGTTTATGACAAGTGCGCTTGTAGGAAAACTTGAAGCAGGAATAAGGGACGCTGCTTCGGGCAAATGAGCTTAAAACAGAAATCGGCATATATACAAATGACAATAATTACCATAGTTGGTGTCCGTCGTTCTGTCGTTGTTACGGTTGTAGTTTGAGGGTGGTGTGAAGAATCGACCACCTCTGTATCCCCTTCCTCCACCGCCACGATCAAATCCTCCACGATCAAACCCCCGTCCTCCTCGACCCCCACCTCGATTCATCTCCTGTACGACAGAAACATGAAAAGAATGCATCACTTACAAGAAGGTTGCTGACAAGTGATATTTTTTATTTTGAAGAGCAACAAAGACCGACTATCTTAACTTACACGTTTTAAAAATTTCATCAGACAGAAAATCTGTTTAAAAAACTGTAAACCTACTGGTAATGTTTTAGAGGTACAGTGGTCCACCTCTTATGAGACCAGATATGGGACAGGCATCTGATGGTCTTATAATGGAGGTGGTTTTTTGAGAGTTTTGTCAATTGAGTGATTCCAGTGAGGTCAATAATGATCACAAAAGTGCATGTTACATTATAATTAATGTGTTATTTCATTTTAATAATTTATTTTCTTTTATTTATTTATCTATTTATTTATGAAACAGAATGTTAAGGAATCTTATTTTTACCTATTTTCAGTTCTAAGTATATTTTCAATCAATTACAGACTTGAAGCTCACGTGGCTTGAATATTGTTTCACATGAATAATGACGTTTCAGCACCCATGAGAGTTGGCAAATATGAAAATGGCTGAGGGTCGCCCGTGAGAGTTAAGAGTAGGTGTATTTCACGACTTAGGGACATGATTTAGTGGTCGCTAGTCAAAGGGGAATTTGTTGAGAGGGAGTAATTTAGCATTGGAAATCATCAGTGCCTGAAAAAGATGGTCGTATCGAAAGGGTGGTCTTTCATGGGAGTGTTTGTAAGCAGAGGGACCACTGTAATCTTATTTTGGCGATTTTCGCACTATTTTGTTTTTATTTTACACAAGAAAGATAAAAGCAAAGTGAGCAGGGGCTCAATTAGATATACCCTCACCCCCACACAGCCATCAAGTGTGATCTCTGACCTTTCATATTGACCGATGAATACCAAAATCTAATCTGGTGTAGACTTTGATAGTGTGATGCTATGGTATAAATTTGAACCAAATCTGTCCAGGGGCTCATAAGATATCTTGTACACAAGCTTTTTATTCCAAAAGTGGCCACTGGTGACCTTTGACCTTTAACGTTGACTAATGAAAGCCGTAATCTAATTAGGTGTAAACCTTTCCGTGTGATGCTATGGTATAAATTTGAACCAAATCTGTCCAGGGGCTCATAAGATATCTTGTACACAAGCTTTTTATTCCAAAAGTGGCCACTGGTGACCTTTGACCTTTAACGTTGACTAATGAAAGCCGTAATCTAATTAGGTGTAAACCTTTCCGTGATAAGCTTGATACAGTATTGTGATCCATGTTATTATTTGGTTTATAATATGGGAGTGAGAGATTGTGTAGGAGCTTGTTGACCCTGTGACCTACCTTTCCCATCATCCTTTGCTCTGGTATGGGAGTGAGAGATTGTGTAGGAGCTTATTGACCCTGTGACCTACCTTTCCCATCATCCTTCGCTCCGGTATGGGAGTGAGAGATTGTGTGGGAGCTTGTTGACCCCTGTGACCTACCTTTCCCATCATCCTTTGCTCTGGTATGGGAGTGAGAGATTGTGTAGGAGCTTGTTGACCCTGTGACCTACCTTTCCCATCATCCTTCGCTCCGGTATGGGAGTGAGAGATTGTGTGGGAGCTTGTTGACCCCTGTGACCTACCTTTCCCATCATCCTTTGCTCCAGTATGGGAGTGAGAGATTGTGTGGGAATTTGTTGACCCTGTGACCTACCTTTCCCATCATCCTTTGCTCCGGTATGGGAGTGAGAGATTGTGTGGGAGTTTGTTGACCCCTGTGACCTACCTTTCCCATCATCCTTTGCTCCGGTACGGGAGTGAGAGATTGTGTAGGAGCTTGTTGACCCTGTGACCTACCTTTCCCATCATCCTTTGCTCTGGTATGGGAGTGAGAGATTGTGTGGGAGCTTGTTGACCCTGTGACCTACCTTTCCCATCATCCTTTGCTCCGGTATGGGAGTGAGAGATTGTGTGGGAGCTTGTTGACCCCTGTGACCTACCTTTCCCATCATCCTTTGCTCCGGTATGGGAGTGAGAGATTGCGTAGGAACTTGTTGACCCTGTGACCTACCTTTCCCATCATCCTTTGCTCCGGTATGGGAGTGAGAGATTGTGTGGGAGTTTGTTGACCCCTGTGACCTACCTTTCCCATCATCCTTCGCTCCGGTATGGGAGTGAGAGATTGTGTGGGAGTTTGTTGACCCCTGTGACCTACCTTTCCCATCATCCTTCGCTCCGGTATGGAAGTGAGAGATTGTGTGGGAACTTGTTGACCCCTGTGACCTACCTTTCCCATCATCCTTCGCTCCGGTATGGGAGTGAGAGATTGCGTAGGAGCTTGTTGACCCTGGGAGCCTTTCTCTAACTTATTGACCGATGAATACCAAAATCTAATCTGGTGTAGACTTTGATAGTGTGATGCTATGGTATAAATTTGAACCAAATCTGTCCAGGGGTTCATAAGATATCTTGTACACAAGCTTTTTATTCCAAAAGTGGCCACTGGTGACCTTTGACCTTTAACGTTGACTAATGAAAGCCGTAATCTAATTAGGTGTAAACCTTTCCGTGTGATGCTATGGTATAAATTTGAACCAAATCTGTCCAGGGGCTCATAAGATATCTTGTACACAAGCTTTTTATTCCAAAAGTGGCCACTGGTGACCTTTGACCTTTAACGTTGACTAATGAAAGCCGTAATCTAATTAGGTGTAAACCTTTCCGTGATAAGCTTGATAAAGTATTGTGATCCATGTTATTATTTGGTTTATAAGATGGGAGTGAGAGATTGTGTAGGAGCTTGTTGACCCTGTGACCTACCTTTCCCATCATCCTTCGCTCCGGTATGGGAGTGAGAGATTGTGTGGGAGCTTGTTGACCCCTGTGACCTACCTTTCCCATCATCCTTTGCTCTGGTATGGGAGTGAGAGATTGTGTAGGAGCTTGTTGACCCTGTGACCTACCTTTCCCATCATCCTTCGCTCCGGTATGGGAGTGAGAGATTGTGTGGGAGTTTGTTGACCCCTGTGACCTACCTTTCCCATCATCCTTTGCTCCGGTACGGGAGTGAGAGATTGTGTGGGAACTTGTTGACCCCTGTGACCTACCTTTCCCATCATCCTTTGCTCTGGTATGGGAGTGAGAGATTGTGTAGGAGCTTGTTGACCCTGTGACCTACCTTTCCCATCATCCTTCGCTCCGGTATGGGAGTGAGAGACTGTGTGGGAGCTTGTTGACCCCTGTGACCTACCTTTCCCATCATCCTTTGCTCCGGTATGGGAGTGAGAGATTGTGTGGGAACTTGTTGACCCTGTGACCTACCTTTCCCATCATCCTTTGCTCCGGTACGGGAGTGAGAGATTGTGTGGGAACTTGTTGACCCCTGTGACCTACCTTTCCCATCATCCTTTGCTCTGGTATGGGAGTGAGAGATTGTGTAGGAGCTTGTTGACCCTGTGACCTACCTTTCCCATCATCCTTTGCTCTGGTATGGGAGTGAGAGATTGTGTAGGAGCTTGTTGACCCTGTGACCTACCTTTCCCATCATCCTTTGCTCTGGTATGGGAGTGAGAGATTGTGTAGGAGCTTGTTGACCCTGTGACCTACCTTTCCCATCATCCTTTGCTCTGGTATGGGAGTGAGAGATTGTGTGGGAGTTTGTTGACCCTGTGACCTACCTTTCCCATCATCCTTCGCTCCGGTATGGGAGTGAGAGATTGTTTGGGAACTTGTTGACCCCTGTGACCTACCTTTCCCATCATCCTTCGCTCCGGTATGGGAGTGAGAGATTGCGTAGGAGCTTGTTGACCCTGGGAGCCTTTCTCTAACTTCATGAAATCGTCCACATGCATGGAGGGAGGTCGGCTGGTGTTCGGAGGGCGAGAGCGGAACGAATCCACACGTCCACTGTTGTTCATCATGCCTCTGGCAATACCTCGTCCTCGCATCGGAGCAACTGTAGCAATGTAATGAATCAGTGTAATTAATTTGTACTGACATAACCAATTTGGTTCTGTAATTATGATTTTTTAATAAAGCTTTTGAACCTTTGGTCTTTTTGGAGTATTATTCCATTTTTCCTAGATTTCAGACTTAATTTTTGCACTGTAATTATAAGTAACTAAATCTAAATGTACAAACACCATAGTGTAGCGGAACCATTGATTATAAAATCAGAGTTTTTAGCCATGAACATGAAAGCTTGACCCGAGATTTACTCACCAAACGGTCGTCTGAAACCTCGGCCTCTATTTATACTGATCTCTTGGGACTTTCTCCGATCACTGAAGGAAAAAACAAAAGATTTCTTTTTAACATAATTATCTACTTTTAAACAAAATAAAAATTAACAATATAGTTGTAAAAAGACATACAATGCACATCTGCCCTATTATTTTATGGATTAAATTTAGTGTTCACACTAATGTATCAGAAAATAGCGAAATTATCATCCCTGCAAAAATAAACGGCTATACGGTAGTGTTTTATAAACGATCATCATTTGGTATTAACTGATCGATGACTGATTATTAATCAATTAAAAAAAGCTACCTAATAAGAAAATTATAACTGTGAGGGTTGTATTTTTAACTGTCTATTACAAAATGCAGTTCCATTATCTTTTTAAAATTCACATTTTTCATTTATAGGTATGTGCATATATAAAATATATATATAAGTGATATATCTGGTTTTAACAAAATAACTAAAAATAAATTGTGACTTTTGAAGATTACAGTTGTGCTAGGGGAGAAAAGACGATCATGATAATTGTAATCGATTGATGCTCCAGTAACTCCATTATGATTACACCACTACTTCTCGGTAATATTATTAGACCATTTAGGTACGGGAAATAGAATTAATGGCAAAACACTGCAATTGTTTGTAATGCAGTGTTATCTAGTTTCGAGGCGACCCTACATAAACTTGCATCATAAATCAGTCAACTTTTTAATGACCTTTGCTACAACTTAACCTTCTGACCTGTGATCTTTGAACTTACCCCTGTTTGAGTCTGCGTGGTCGAGTGAGTTCCTCGGTCGATGACATGGTCGTCTTCTTGAGCTCCTCCTCCAGATTAAACTCGGGACAGTGTTTTACACACATGCTCTCCATGTCGAATCGGATCATGTCTGGCTCAATATCGGCCTCGTCTAATACAGGATTGGCCAGCCAGTAGGCGGGGCTTAGACGCTCATCCTCACCATCGGTTACCACGAACACAGCCCTCATGTTGAACATAGCATTGAGTGACTCAGTTGGGGGGAGAATGGGTTCCACTACAGCTGAAGAAGAAAATGTATTTACAGTAAAACTTGACTGTAAAGTAGATGCATCAGGTGTTACACATATACTCCCACTGACAACCAAAGAGAAGATTCTTTTTTCCAGTGGAAATTTTTGAAAATGAACATTGGATATCTTTGTCTAACACCTATGGACATTTTTTTTTTAATTTCCACTGTTGACAGACAAGGTTCTTCAATGTTGGTCATACTATTTCACTAAAAATGTCAAAGTTAAATTTGACTGTAACTCTGGCAGAAATGAGTGGATTATCACCAAATCAAAACTTAACCTGCATCATACATCATACAACTACATACAAAATTACCATTCAATATCTCTATCTGTTAAAGAGTAAATGTGCAGAAATGAAATTATGATGGAATAGTGGAATGATGGAGTGATGACTGGCATAAAAATTCTGACATTCTGTATAAAGGAAACATGACTTATCAAATATTTCTGCTTTACATTTAGTAAAATGTGTGTACACCAAGTGTTATTATATAACCAGTCAGATAGTCCCGTTTTTGTTTGCATGTTTGTGTGCAAGTCTATATGTGTGTGTATGTGCATGCGTGCATGCATGGATGTAGGCATATGTGTATGTACATGAATGCACGTATGTATGCATGTATGTATGCATATGCATGTATGTGAGGGTGCATGAGGGTGTGTGTGTGTGAGGGCGCATGAGTATATGTCCATGCAGGTGCGTCATGCATGTATTTATGTATGTGTATTATCTATGTATTGTGTATATTATATGTTAAATGTCTGATTGTTTGTACCACTGTTTGTTTCTTGAGGAGAGGACTTAAATAGGCTATGCCTGCTGTTCGATCCTTTTGTCAATTTAAATTTGTCAATAAAATTTCATGAAATGAAATAGTCCCGTTACCTGGCTTGTCCTGTGCGTTGGTACTCGGTTCTCTCAGCATCTTCATCAGACTGACCATATTGTCCAGTAAACTCTCCAAACTCTCCTCCTCCTTAGCACTGTCCTGTTGCCATGGAAACAATTGGTACATATAAATAAAGTATAATTTCTAGGTATAATTTCAATGTAAAATAACAACATATTTTCTACAGCAAGTATTGTGAGTCGGCCAATTCATCATTGTTTTTTTTTCGTTAAATTTGGTTATGTGTTAAAATTTGAGTGCACCAGAATAAGCAACAGATTACAGTATTCAAAGACATAAAATTCTTTTCCTTAACTTGATGTTAAACAATAAAATCAAACAAACAGACCTCAAGGAGTTTTTCGAGATCCAGGAGAGGGTGATTCTCCATGCTTGGGTTCCATGACAGCACAGCCTGTAATTCTGTCTGAGTGAGGGTGAAGGTTCGTGTCAGTTCTGGCCCGTCCTCCGGGATCTCCACCAGCAGGCGTAGAAACTCGAGTAATGTGGACAGCGTAGACAGACAGTCCGAACTGTCCTTACTAAACGTTGTGTTGATACGCACCATCAAACGGCCAAGCGCTGTTGTCTTCTGCTCCAATAGACTGCGAAAATACACCAGATTCATGATCAGTTTCAAATAACAAACTTTCAATGTCATATTTCAAGATGACCAACTATCAATAATTTTGTTTTCTGATCAGTCCCAAAATCAAAAGGGGAAAAACTACCAACAAAGAGAAACCTGCATATACAATCTAAGAATGATCCATCTACACATGCTCAACTAAAACTTTCATTGACAAAATCCAACATGGATGCAAATCTGCCAATTTGTTTTTCTTATCAATTCTAAAATTAAAAGGGCACAATATCTAGACGTCAAGGGGAACCTACTAGATAATATTATGAAATATAAGAAAGATGCATTCAGGACTTCTCCAAAAAATAGCGATAACAAGAATTGTTTAAGGACGGACGAGGGACACATGCCTATTTGAAAAGCCCAACATCTGATCATGGGATAGGCAAACAAATTTAACGTATCTGTGAAATTTACTATTTCAGCTAATCCATCAACATGACGAAACCGAATGCCAACCTACCTTTTAAGATGGAAGAAGCCGTAGTTGTGGTCAGTGAACATGACTAGAGTTCGGACACAGGGCAGTATGGAGGCGTAGTTGTGGTCAGGGTTACCCATATGGTCAAGCAGTGAGTTAGTAATCTGGTGCATATACTCCTTACTGGGTAGAGCTTGGGCTATCTGGAGTGGACAGCACGCATCATCAATATATGTGTACATCCCTTAAATACTTGTATCAGTACAACATGTTTATATCGAACACACAACAAATTCATGGTTATGGCATAGTGATTTGCATCCCTGCCATGCACCCTATCATCTGTATGTTATATAAGTGTAATGAACTTTGCTTATAATGAAGTAATTTCCATGGTCCACAGAGATTTGTTATAAACGTTTCATACTGTATCACTACAAGGTGCTTTACAGGGATAGAAAAATAACATTTATACGAAGTAGAATAGAAACGGAGGTAGGACTTTCCCATCATCACACATCTTATCCACAATGCAGCATCAGGATTTTGGGGATTCATGTTGCATCATTGTTGAGCTATACACAGTCGAACTGTTATCTCGAAATGTCGGCAAGACTACAGAAAACTTCCGAGTTATCTAAGTATTGAAATTTCATTGTTTGGTATGAAGTTTAAGCTGTCACATTCGAGATTGATCTTTTCAACAGTCTTGTATTGAGTACTCATTATTGTGAACACACTCATCATGTTTGCTGACAATGATTCTTAATTTCTGTATTTATATTCACTTTCATAACTTTTACAAAAGTATCTAAGACTGAATGTAAACTGCTCAATGAGGCATCATGTCTAAAAATCAAAGAATTGATGAGTTCAAGGAACGAGGTTGGACTGTAATGTGTTATTGTGTCAAGTGAATTGCGGGTATGATAGAAATTTCCCACATCCCTTTCTTATCCTGGACAGCTCTATATTTCATACACGGATATGAGAGGAAAACGTGAGCAGCAAGATTTCCCAAAAATCAACCCCCACCTGACCACAGTATGTGATCTAGTGTGACCTTTTTACCTTTGAACCCGGACCAATGACCACCAAAACCTTATTATGTTTAGAACACAATGTACTATAATATAATCATGGCATAAATTTTGATTGAATCGGGTGAAGGTTTTAACAGATTTTACAGATCAATGCATTGACAACGGAGTTACTTAAACCCTCCCTCTTACATGTCTTTTGGGTGGTCAGGTGGTGCAGAGGATAGCACACTTGCCTTTCACTAAGGTGACCTGGGTTCGATTACTTTGCCAAGACATGAACAAGTATGGGGGTCACCTGCTCAACCTAATCAGGTTTTCTCTTGGTACTCTGGTTTCCTCCATCAATAAGATTTCTCATGTGCTTACATCCGGGCCAACAAGAGTGATTAATATAAGTTTGATAACATAAAGTTTATTTATTTACATGTCCTTTATATGGTTTACGATTTCCAATAAATGCCACAAACCTGGTCTTGGATGGTGAAGGCTTCTCCCATCACTATGGCAACCTCAACATCACACATGCTCTGGATGATTGACTGTGGTAGAAACAAAACAGTGACATAATGGCACCCTCTTAGTTTTCATGGCCATGAAAGTCTTCAAGCAAATATGGAATTCAAGACACTTTATTAGGTGTTCACAATTTGCCAATGAATGAAAAATGTCAGTTTCTTAAAATATTTCATGATTCTTATCTTTAGCATTAAAACTACCCAACAAACTTTAACTAATTGATGTACAGTATTTGAATAAAACCTAGTTATAAAACAAGAAATTTGTAAAGGAGGTTACTTACCACTATACATTCCTGGGCCTGTATGTGGGGCGCCCGGTCACACACTGTACATAGGAGGTAACTTACCACTATACATTCCTGGGCCTGTATGTGGGGCACTCGGTCACACACTGTACATAGAAGGTTACTTACCACCACTATACATTCCTGGGCCTGTATGTGGGACACTAGGTCACACACTGTACATAGGAGGTAACTTACCACTATACATTCCTGGGCCTGTATGTGGGCCACTCGGTCACACACTGTACATAGGAGGTAACTTACCACTATACATTCCTGGACCGTATGTGGGACACTCGGTCACACAATGTACATAGGAGGTAACTTACCACTATACATTCCTGGGCCTGTATGTGGGGCGCCCGGTCACACACTGTACATAGCAGGTTACTTACCACTATACATTCCTGGGCCTGTATGTGGGGCGCCCGGTCACACACTGTACATAGGAGGTTACTTACCACTATACATTCCTGGGCCTGTATGTGGGGCGCCCGGTCACACACTGTACATAGGAGGTTACTTACCACTATACATTCCTGGGCCCGTATGTGGGACACTCGGTCACACACTGTACATAGCAGGTTACTTACCACTATACATTCCAGGGCCTGTATGTGGGGCGCCCGGTCACACACTGTACATAGGAGGTTACTTACCACTATACATTCCTGGGCCCGTATGTGGGGCACTCGGTCACACACTGTACATAGGAGGTTACTTACCACTATACATTCCTGGGCCTGTATGTGGGGCACTCGGTCACACACTGTACATAGGAGGTTACTTACCATTATACATTCCTGGGCCCGTATGTGGGGCACTCGGTCACACACTGTACATAGCAGGTTACTTACCACTATACATTCCTGGGCCTGTATGTGGGGCACTTGGTCACACACTGTACATAGGAGGTTACTTACCATTATACATTCCTGGGCCCGTATGTGGGGCACTCGGTCACACACTGTACATAGCAGGTTACTTACGACTATACATTCCTGGGCCCGTATGTGGGGCACTCGGTCACACACTGTACAAAGGTGGTTACTTACCACTATACATTCCTGGGCCTGTATGTGGGGCACTCGGTCACACACTGTGTTGAGGATCTGTAACAGCTGAGGGAACAGCTCCACATACTTCTCCTCTCCAGCCGGCCTGTTAAAACATCAAGTGGGATGTCATCTCATGTAGACTTGCATCAAAGTGAACTGTATTTTAACGTTATTTTTAGGGGAGATATTCAGTAAATTTAACTCAATTCTTACTTGATAGTGATCTGCAGCTTACCCTGACTAGTAAGTAAGTTGTATCTTATACAGTAAAACCTCACTTTCTTGAACTTGACCTGATCAATAGTGCGATGAATACATGGTATTTGAGAAAACTAAGGTTGGTTGAATGTGTATCAACTCATCAGGACCAAACAAGCTGTTTGACAAATGAGGGGTATTCGAGTAAACCAGGTTCGAGCAAGTGGGGTTTTACTGTATTGAGTTTTCAAGGAATTTAATGTATCCCTGACTGTAAGTGAGCTGTATCTTATCCTGAATTCTTAGTGAGCTGTATATTACCCTGACTTGTTAGTGAGATGTATCTTACCCTGACTTGTTAGTGAGCTGTGTCTTACCCTGACTTGTTAGTGAGTTGTATCTTACACTGACTTGTTAGTGAGCTGTATCTTACCCTGACTTGTCAGTGAGCTGTATCTTACCCTGACTTGTTAGTGAGCTGTATCTTACCCTGACTTGTTAGTGAGCTGTATCTTACCCTGACTTGTTAGTGAGCTGTATCTTACCCTGACTTGTTAGTGAGCTGTATCTTACCCTGACTTGTTAGTGAGATGTATCTTACCCTGACTTGTTAGTGAGCTGTATCTTACCCTGACATGTTAGTGAGATGTATCTTACCCTGACTTGTTAGTGAGCTGTATCTTACCCTGACATGTTAGTGAGCTGTATCTTACCCTGACTTGTTAGTGAGCTGTATCTTACCCTGACTTGTTAGTGAGCTGTATCTTACCCTGACTTGTTAGTGAGCTGTATCTTACCCTGACTTGTTAGTGAGATGTATCTTACCCTGACTTGTTAGTGAGTTGTATCTTACACTGACTTGTTAGTGAGCTGTATCTTACCCTGACTTGTTAGTGAGTTGTATCTTACACTGACTTGTTAGTGAGCTGTATCTTACCCTGACTTGTTAGTGAGCTGTATCTTACCCTGACTTGTTAGTGAGCTGTATCTTACCCTGACTTGTTAGTGAGATGTATCTTACCCTGACTTGTTAGTGAGTTGTATCTTACCCTGACTTGTTAGTGAGCTGTATCTTACCCTGACTTGTTAGTGAGCTATATCTTACCCTGACTTGTTAGTGAGTTGTATCTTACCCTGACTTGTTAGTGAGCTGTATCTTACCCTGACTTGTTAGTGAGCTGTATCTTACCCTGACTTGTTAGTGAGATGTATCTTACCCTGACTTGTTAGTGAGCTGTATCTTACCCTGACATGTTAGTGAGCTGTATCTTACCCTGACTTGTTAGTGAGCTGTATCTTACCCTGACATGTTAGTGAGCTGTATCTTACCCTGACTTGTTAGTGAGCTGTATCTTACCCTGACTTGTTAGTGAGCTGTATCTTACCCTGACTTGTTAGTGAGCTGTATCTTACCCTGACTTGTTAGTGAGATGTATCTTACCCTGACTTGTTAGTGAGCTGTATCTTACCCTGACTTGTTAGTGAGCTGTATCTTACCCTGACTTGTTAGTGAGATGTATCTTACCCTGACTTGTTAGTGAGCTGTATCTTACCCTGACTTGTTAGTGAGCTGTATCTTACCCTGACTTGTTAGTGAGCTGTATCTTACCCTGACTTGTTAGTGAGATGTATCTTACCCTGACTTGTTAATGAGCAGTATCTTACCCTGACTTGTTAGTGAGCTGTATCTTACCCTAACTTGTTAGTGAGCTGTATCTTACCCTGACTTGTTAGTGAGCTGTATCTTACCCTGACTTGTTAGTGGGCTGTATCTTACCCTGACTTGTTAGTGAGCTGTATCTTACCCTGACTTGTTAGTGAGGTGTATCTTACCCTGACTTGTTAGTGAGCTATATCTTACCCTGACTTGTTAGTGAGCTGTATCTTACCCTGACTTGTTAGTGAGCTGCAGCGTAGCACATTTGATGGAGGGTTGTGAGAGGACATAAGCGAGGAGATTCAACATCTTGCTGGCGTACGGTGAGGCAATCCTTTCCTCCATCTCCTCAACAGCCTCCCCATCTCCCTTCTCCTCCAGTCTAGTCACCTTCATCGTCTGGAAACTCTCAATCACTATGTCTAACACACACCTGGACAAAGGGAGATAATCATGTAGAAAAAATCCACAATTTTGGATATTTAACCCTAAAATTCCCCCAAAAATACAAAATTGAGCTACCATTAAAACATAAAAGATTGCTTTATAATTCTCTAATCATGGTGTTTGTTTCTACACAGTTTTGTAGTCAAATACCAGGTATTTAGTACTGTAACATAAGCTATGATACCTTGAAATCTGGGAGAAATTAGTAGGCTGACGTTTTATAGTCAATCGATATTTGTATCAGTACATTTTGTCAGTTTGTCTTAATTTCACCAGGTAACCACAAGGATTATGTTTTAACCAAGTGACCATGACCATATTGCAAATGAGGGCAACAAATTTACCTGTTGACCATGAAGTTAATATTTTCATCCAGTGACCATGACGTTATGCAAATTAGGGCAACAAATTTACCTGGTGACCACAAGGTTAATATTGTCACCAAGTGACCATGATATTATGCAAATTAATGACGGCAAAAGATTTACCTGGTGACTACCAAGGCGATGTGGGCTGACAAGTCGGACAGCTGCCAGCAGACACGGCGCAGGATGTGCTGTAATGGCTGACAGGTGGAGGTGGACAGTAGCTGGATGACTTCCTGTAGCTGGGGTGTGGCCGCGTACAGGTGCATACTCCACAACTTACGCATATTAATGGCTCGAGAGGACTCCTCTGCACTGAGGGGCTGAAACACAAAAACCACAGGTTTCTAGAATAACTGTCACAAAGACACTAGCACAGGACCAAGCCAATCTATTCAGAACACATCAAAAATTATTTTTTGTCAATAGCTAAAAACAGCCAAGAATTGTAACTTCAGCCAATCTGATTGAATCCAGATGCCATTATTGCTCTATTCTCCGCAGAAAAGATAGGATCTAACAACATCCCATGTGGGTCATGTTCTGGTGACCTTTTGCATCATCTAATCAAATTACCGCTGCCAAAATCCTGACTGTCATTTCATCACAACAAGCTAATGTGCAATGTTGTGACGAAATGACTTGCTGCAGATGACAGTGTCATTAGACAATTCTACTAGTGTGAAGTGGAGGGCTACAAAGGTCACCAGAACATGACCTCTTATTGGATGTTGTCAGATCCTTGTGAAACAGAGCGATAGTAAGGATATTCATTTTAATCAGATAGAACTTCAGCAACCAATAATTGATCATCTAAATTTCAAGTCAGTGTAACTGGAAGCAGATTTTACTTTTCCTTCTTTTTTCACTGAATTATTTTAAAGCGTTCCTTAAAATTAAGTTATTATAACTGAAAAACAAGATGCTAAATTTAAATTTACAAGACTTGTACAGTGTATATGGAATATCATACAATGAAATCTTGTTATTCTTAACTTCTCTATATCCTGACTCAACCTCAACAAAGTCTTCACAACAAGAGGCCCAACGGGCCTTAACGGTCATCTGACTACCAATTGTAAAATCACTATGAAAATACGTGTAGTCATTAAATCAAGTTATAATATGCCTGTATAGATTGCCAAGTTCAAGATAGTGGCCTTCTTGGATTTCTGATGGGCTTGAAAAATAACAACACTTTGTTGGGACCATCTCAGGATATCATTTCTGGCAAGTTTCAGCTTATTCCTAGTGAGTAAACTTGACAACAAACCCTTTTGGCCCCTGTGACCTTGAATGAATGTCAGGGTCATTTCTTTAAACAAACTTGACACACCTTTATCCCAGCATGCCACAAGCCCAATATCACATCTCTGTGCCTTATGGTTATTCAGAAAAAGTTGTTTTAAAGATTTTGACCCTTTTGGCCCCTGTGACCTTGAATGAAGTTCAAGGTCATTTATTTGAACAAACTTGGTAGACCTTTATCCCAGCATGCCACAGGCCTAATATCAGGTCTCTGAGCCTTTTAGTTATTCAGAAGAAGTTGTTTAAAGATTATGACCGTTTTGGCCTCTGTGACCTTGAATGAAGGTCAAGGTCATTTGTTTGAACAAACTTGGTAGCCCTTTATCCCAGCATGCCACAGGCCCAATATCAGGTATCTGGGCCTTTTGGTTATTCAGAAGAAAATGTTTAAATATTATGACCGTTTTGGCCCCAGTGACCTTGAATGAAAGTCAAGGTCATTTCTTTGAACAAACTTGGTAGCCCTTTATCCCAGCATGCCACAGGCCCAATATTAGATCTCTGGGCCTTTTGGTTATTCACAAGAAAATGTTTAAAGATTATGACCGTTTTGGCCCCAGTGACCTTGAATGAAAGTCAAGGTCATTTCTTTGAACAAACT
Source organism: Mimachlamys varia (assembly GCA_947623455.1). NCBI lineage: Eukaryota > Metazoa > Mollusca > Bivalvia > Pectinida > Pectinidae > Mimachlamys > Mimachlamys varia. The sequence continues at coordinate 41,616,302 of OX392533.1, read as the reverse complement.
TGGTAGCCCTTTATCCCAGCATGCCACAGGCCCAATATCAGGTCTCTGGGCCTTTTGGTTATTCAGAAGAAGTTGTTTAAAGATTATGACCGTTTTGGCCCCTGTGACCTTGAATGAAAGTCAAGGTCATTTCTTTGAACAAACTTGGTAGCCCTTTATCCCAGCAAGCCACAGGCCCAATATTAGGTCTCTGTGCCTTTTGGTTATTCAGAAGAAGTCGTTTAAAAATTATGACCGTTTTGTCCCCTGTGACCTTGAATGAAGGTCAAGGTCATTTCTTTGAACAAACTTGGTAGCCCTTTATCTCAGCATAACACAGGACCAATATCAGGTCTCTGGGCCTTTTGGTTATTCAGAAGAAGTTGTTTAAAAAGATTTTGACCTTTTTGGCCCCTGTGACCTTGAATGAAGGTCAAGGTCATTTGTTTGAACAAACTTGGTACCCCTTTATCCCAGCATAACACAGGCCCAATATCAGGTCTCTGGGCCTTTTGGTTATTCAGAAGAAGTCGTTCAAAGATTTTGACCTTTTTGGCCCCAGTGACCTTGAATGAAGGTCAAGGTCATTTCTTTGAACAAACTTGGTAGCCCTTTATCCCAGCATGCCACAGGCCAAATATTTGGTCTCTGGGCCTTTTGGTTATTCAGAAGAAGTCGTTTAAAAATTATGACCGTTTTGTCCCCTGTGACCTTGAAAGTTAGTCAAGGTCATTGATATGAGGAAACTTTGTAGCACTCTTTCCCAGATACCTACTGGCCAAATATGATCACCCATGGCCTATTGGTTAGTGAGGAAAAGATTGTCAAACGCTTTTTTACATATTTGACCCCTGTGACCTTGAAAGTTAGTCAAGGTCATCGATATGAGGAAACTTTGTAGCACTCTATCCCAGGTGCCTACTGGCCAAATATCATTACCCTAGACCTTTTGGTTACTGAGAAGAAGATTGTTAAAAGTTTTTACATATTTGACCCCTGTGACCTTGAAAACAGGTCAAGGTCATTGAAATGAGGAAACTTTGTAGCACTCAATCCCAAGTGCCTACTGGCCAAATATCAGCACCTAGAGCCTTTTGGTTACGAAGAAGAAGATTGTTAAAGGAAAAGTTTACGGACGGCGGACGGCGCACGACGACGGACGAAGCATGATGGCAATAGGTCATCTTGACCCTTCGGGTCAGATGACCTAAAAACAGTTTAAGATACTGGACACACATGTGTATTTGGTAAGCAATTAAAAAAACAATTCTTATTTGTTTTAAAATGGCAGGAGGAAAATCATAAGCAATCAATGAATATCACAAAATGTGATTTAAAAAAAACCCATTCAGAATTGAAATAAGAACTATTATCTCATTCACCCCTGAAGACACATTTGAACTTGTCCAAATCAATGGTTGGAATAGCTCATTACAAAATTTCAGGTGTGGATGAGTGAAAGTGAAAACTATACCTCTTTTGTCTGAAGAGGGAGAGGTAAGGGCAGTAACTCCGACAGTATAAGGAGGCCACTGAGGTACGTGTAAGGAGCCTTGACAATATATTTCAGCAGTTCCTTGATCACTTTGGTCCAAAGACTTTGGCTCAGAGCTGTAACAAAAAGTGGAAAACATTTGTTCAACATTGATACCAGCATAATCTATTTAATTAACACTTGCTATTGAATTGATTGGCGCAGAAATTTTGACTATACGAGAAAATAACAAACAGATTTTTAAATAAAATGATTTTAGTGAACAATTTGCAGTGCAGTGAGATTCCTATAACTGACATTCCAGCATTATCCAATGACCTGGTAACCTGTGAAGTTTGAACTGTGACCTTATGACCTTTCACTAGGAGTTCAGTATCTGTCCAGTTGTGTGTAAGTCATCAAAGGTCAACCACTCAACCTTTCGCCTTATAATCCTTCAATTGTGACCTTTGATCTTATGAAATTTATGTAAGCCATCAAAGGTCAACCACCTTCCCTTTGACTTTACAATAATTTAAATGTGACCTTCCAACTATAATTTTCATAATTGTATTAGCCATCAAAGGTCAACCACTCTCTTTTACCTCAGAATCAATCAAAATTGACCTTTAACCTGATGAATTTAACCTGTCATTTCAAAATAAGCCTGGGCACAAATTGTCAAATCGTCAATCACAGCACATCTCTCTAAATGACTTCTGCCAAATAATGAGTGACCTTTGACCTTATGACCTTGACTTACCTTCTTCACTATCAGCCTGTTGTATGTCAGGTTGAGTGTAGGCCATCAAGGTGTCAATGACCTCTCTTTGAATCTGCTCAAACAAAGACACAACATGTAAAAATAACTTTATTATGTTTATTTTACCTGTACATAATATGGCTTTCAATATATGGAACAAAGTGTGTTTTTAGGTAAAGCATCCATTCCATTTCAAAGATGAGAATAATTCATTATGAAATTTCAGGGGTGACTGAGTAAAAGAAATTTCAGAGGTTTAACATACATCAATATAAGCAAACTGAAACAATGAGTTCAAATTCTATCATCTATTCTAAATCAAACAATTAATGGATTATACAATATCTCACGGTTGTGACTTACTATGTGCACCTCCTCCAGGAACATGGATGACAGCGGTACAGAACACAACACTGTATGAAGCTCGAACAGTACTGGTAGACAGGTCAGGTCTCGGAACTGTAACAAAGTGCGAAAGTTAACATAGTGTTGTGATAACAGAGTCTGAATAAAATACCCCCCTTACACCCCCGTCCAAAATACAATACAAGTGGTGCTATTCATGACAGTAGTTGTTTGTTTGTTTGGTGTGTTTGTTTGTTTATTTATGTCCTTTTAACAGCTATGGTCATTTACGGACGTAGCAGGTTTGGTAGTGGAGGAAAGCTGGAGTACCAAGAGAAAAGCTACCGACCTATGGCCAGTGCCTGGAGACTGCCCAACATAGGCCTCTAACCAGCAACCTAAAGGTGGAGGGCTAGTGAAAGTGTTTTTCTCCTGCCCACACAACTCTAACAACCCAAGTGGATTACAAAATTGTCTAGGGTGGTTGTTTTGGTATACCATTTGTGTTGTAGAACTCGAGTGAGGCAACATTATAAAAGATGCTATTGGAAACACTGTCCCACTACCAACAGAACACAATACATCTCCAGCACACATGCATGCATACACACACAGGGAGATATTAGCCAGGTGGTATAGCTATAGTTAGCGTCTCATAAGGCAGCTCATGCCAACTCCTCGGAATTGTTTATGTAAGGTCTGTATGTGTTAATTGTATTAATTGTATAAGAATTGTATATCTATGAACTGTAAAGTGACTAAGAGTGACTTATGTTAGCTTGATAGAGCACTATATCAAATGTTGTATATTAATTAATTTATTTTAGTGGTAGGACTAGTGGAATGTCAACTATATTAATCACTTGGCCACAATAATGGCCGTCAATAATTCAGTTTTTACATATATATATCCATTTGCCTTTTTGTACAATGTTTATTATGTTGACATTAAGTTTATGTTATATTGTGATCTCTTTAAAATATACTTCTACCACACAACCATTTAAAATACTTTAATTCAGATAATGATGTTTATATCCCTTAACTTCATGAGCCAATTATGAATTTGGTTACTAATTATGCAGTGACACAAAAAAGCAGTTGCATGCACATCATTGTTTAAAACAAAACCGGTAATTAAATATTACATACATGTAAATATATAGCACACTACAAATGTTATCAATACATGATGTTTTATTTTGGCTAAACCAAATCAATTTCACCCAAGGAATCATCATCAGTTAAAAGCTTTATTCTCCAGCTTCTAGGAAGTACAAAAAATTTCAGCCCCCCCCCCCCTCTATTACTGGCCCCCCTTTCAAATGAAATGCTTGTGTGCACTGGCAATTTAGCCTATCTACACCACTAACTGTTATCTGATGGTTTTTATTACTCTTTGCACAAAAGCAGGTGCACACAGTACAGCAGATTAGCATGGATGAAAAGTTATATAGTATGTAGGCAATAAATCTGATAAGGGACACGCCAATAACCGACTGGATACCAGGGTTGTGGTGATTTTTCTCTTAACCTGTCTTCTTATCTTCAAAAAACTACTACTGACAGCTAAAAGCGTGAACATTTTATTGTTACTTTGAACACATAATTCATGTGACAAACCCAGTCATCGCTTAAACACTGAATAGGTTATGTTGTAACATTTTACGCTGACTGAAATAGAAACTGACAACAGGAGATCCCAGAGGGATCTAAGTGCCCATTATAGACAATCTTCATTTTGTTCTTAAAAAAGTTAGATATTTTCTTGTAATTTTTCTCTTTTTATGTATCTAACTTTTTAACTTCGGTACACTATATAAATTTGAGATTTCCTCTCAAGAAAAGGCATAAATTGAAAGATGGTAGCCTATGAGCAATTCTTTTCTTCTTTCAAGTACTTGTCAAGAAATAGCAATAACAAACTTTCAATGTCAAAATCTAAGATGGCCACCTTTCAGCCATTTTGTTTTTCCGATCAGTCCCAGAATCAGAGGGGCACAACTAGGGTCCAAGGGGAACCTACATATGAAAATTTGAGACAGATCAATTCAGTTATTCTAAAGAAATAACGATAACAAGAATTGTTTAAGGTCGATTTGAAAAAAAGAACCCAAAAATTCAAAATTATCGATGTTTTCTTTTTTCTGTACAGTATCTATACTACTGTCATTTATGTTTTCTTTTTTGTATATATTCAAATGAGTCCTTTGCATACAAACAATCTAACAGGAGTACATTTTTTGAAATGCAATATCCTACGTATACAGTGCAACGGTAGATGGTACACGCAGTTACAACTGAAGTCTTTATCTACAGCCTGCCATCATGACATGCTACCTGTAGATAGCAATACTTCCTGGTTAAAAATAGCTGCATGTATTGTATAAGAAAACTGCAAGATTATACGAAACTGAGCCTTCCTTTTGAACAGTTGAGGCCTGTGTAAATACTCAGTCGGCTATAAAAATCGTAGTTCAACCATCATTTCAACCTCAATATTTGCACAAGATATTCTGTGTGTGTGACTAAATGCTCAATACGCAGTGCTTTAATGGACCACACTGGATGTGTCTTAGCTGACTGGAGACATTTGCACAAAAAAAGGAACACTAACTTTTTAGAATCAGCGAATCAAGGTTTCAAAGTTATAACTGTCTGTCACCGTGTGACATCAAACTTGGGACCAACTATTACAGATTTATATTTGTCTATCCTTGTGTGACGTCAGACTTGCGGATATACAGGTGTTTCCAGTTTTAATGTGAAGTTGACTGCTGCCGTTCTAACTGAATTATCAGGTATGAAGTGATGTTATTTCTACATGTGCTGCCAATATTCTACACAAGATCCAAATTAATATCGATTTCACAACGGCTACTCCTCATACAAGAATTAAACCATGTATCATAATTAAAACTGATGTTCTGAACTTGTGTATTGGGTATTACCATTACTAAGAGATGTTTTAAAAACTTTTCATCAAGAACAGTAACCAACGGTGTCTTCATATGAAAAAATCACCATGGCTACAGGGCGACCGTCTGCTCCGCGAGGAGAACAGTTACCTATCAGGGCCAAAGGTAGCTCTAAATGTCCGAATCACAGACAAAACGAGATCATCTTTGTCTGTATTGACTGTGATGAAGAACTTATTTGTGCAACTTGCTGTGTCTTGGCACATAAATCCCACGAGTTTGTGGAACTCTCCAGTGTGGCAAGGCAGAAAAACAGTATGCTACAAGAATTTGTGAAAGACACAGAAAAACATGCTCTACCTAAACTGAAAAAGGAGATTCAGTCGTCACAAGCAGAGCTGGCAGAAAACAATGCTTACTTTTCTGGTGTTCGTACACAAGTAAAAGAACAGGGGGAAAAGTGCAAACAACAAATTGATGACTTAATCACCGAAAACATCGCAATTTGTGACAGGATGGAAATTCTTCACCAGAATTTATTGCAAGATCACATTAATGAACTACAGCAAAAGTATTCCTCCCTAGACTGTCTTTTGAATGAGTGTAAACAAACACTTCAAACTGGGCCAGCAGTTCTTGTGCACGACTTGGTATCGGACGTCCAAAAACTTGACTTAAAAATTCCAAATTTGCCTACACAAAGCCGGCCAGAGTTTCAGCCATGTACAGATACTCTCAACTTGTTGAAAAAGATTGTTGGCACACTTTCTACTGACACATGCCACAAGGTGATGAAAATCAAACTTTATAAAGAGCCAGTAGCATATTCGAAATTCAAATTTCGGCATCACATCAGCAGGATCTGCCCAACACCTGAAAGTCAAGCTTGGATCAGCAACATCGAAAGCAATTTGATGGAGCTTATTGATACCAAGGGGCAAACTCAACTGGAAATCAAATACCCTGACAAAATTCGTGACATCATTACATCACCTAAAACAGGAAATGTCTGGTTTTGCTGCAAGGAAGCGAAAACTGTCTGTGAAGTTTCAACATCATCGAAGAAACCAGTTATCAGATTCAAAACAAAAGACCAGCTATACAGTATTTATGTGACAAAGGATGGGTCAGTTGTACTTGGAACTGAAAACAAAGTAACTATGTACTCAGAAAACGGCGTTGTTCTCCATTCCAGCTCACGCGAGATATCTGGGATTGCCTCTTCAGGGGAGATAACTCAATGTCCAATAACTGGCAACATTGCTGTACTGAGTGCAGAAATATTGAAACGTAAAGATTCTGGTGAGGATACTTGGGCAGGACACATCATCATCTTTAACAAAAAGCTGCAAGTAAAGTTCAATTATAAAGGAAATAGAATTCAATCATCAGAAACCCCAGCAGAGGAGATGTTTTGTCCAAGATCCATAGCCTACGACAGGAATGGAAACCTAGTGGTGGCCGACATGAAGAGGAACACTGTAGAACTGATAAGTGGTTCTGGGCAGTACATTAAAACCTTGTGTCGTAACACACAGGGACAGGGAGTGATAGGACTTGAGAACGGACAAATCCTGTGGACTACGTCGGAACCCTCTCCTGGGAAACGGGAGATACAACTCCTCAAATACTACTTTGTCTGAAGTGTCAACATGTCTTGACTGTGAGCAAATATTACTTTGTCTAAACTATAAACAGATATCATATAATGGTATCTGAAATGAGCCTTAACTGTGAACAAAAAATCATATTGTATCTTATAACTATAATGAACAAGTACTAATTGTATCTGGACATACTGTGAACACGTACATGTACAAGGAACCATATCTGAATTATGAACAAATAACACTATCTTTACTGTGAACAAATAGCACTGTGTCTCAACTATTTTTAAAGAAATAACACTGTTCTTACAGTAACTGGACACACGCACAGCTTAGTAACAGCTGTATGTTACATGTGACTGTGAACAGTCAGATCTGTATCTGAACTAACATGTCTGGACACATCTGAGGAAGACATTTCACCTACAATTTTCTAGGATTATCTGGCTAACTGGTACAGATGAATTAATTAAAACCTGGAAATTGGTTAAGTGGCCTATAGCATCCGCTATCAGACTCAAAGTATGTTAGAGAATTTTTCTATGTGCTCGATACTGAGCGTAATTTTAGAAATAAATGACAACATTTGCTAACAGTATATATTTCATAGCGTACAAAACTACATGTACTATACCAAAATATTGAAAATAAACAAAATGCTTTTAGAAGGTTGAATTATATCTTTGATGGCTACAATTTAGAGCATAAGAATTATAATCTAACAAAAGCTTACGTTTCAAAAAGAATTATGCATAATTATATGGCTTGTCTTTCCCGCATTGTTGATAATGTTTAAGTCAAAACAAAAACTAGTATGACAAAATACACACAGCAAGATGATATCAATAACATGGCCAAGTTTCAATTTAATTACATGTCAATAACACTATAAAAAGTGGATGCTAACGTAATTCTCAATATTCTATGTTTTTGCCCTTAAAACAGCAGAACCTGCAAATAAATTCCCTCCAAATTTCAGTAAGGTGTTCAGTATGATGATATCTGTTTCAATTGAATCCGATATCAGTAACTACGTGCTGGAAATTGGTTTAGATTTCATAATCGATTATTGGTTTCAATCAATCTGATTAAAACCATATCTTGATCTCCGCGCCGTTCCGTAAACTCCTCTCTGCTGTGTTAAGATCTGAGATAATCCCATACGGGGTCATGTCCGAATGACCTTACGCATTTGCCAATCAAATCACTACTGGCAGAATCTTGACAGTGAAATTTTGAGGCGACAAAGCTAACATAAACGCATGTGTCCGTGAAGTCATTTCGTCACCAAAAATTTCATGTGAAATAATGTGACGAAATGGCTTGCTGAAAGATGACAGGTCATTTGAAAATTATTTTAGTGTTTTGTAAAGAGGCGACAAAGGTCATCTGGACGTGACCTCTCATGGGATGTTGTCAGATCCTTGTAAAACGGAGCGAGAACAAGAATCTGTATTTTAATCAGATTGTGGTATCAATACAACGATCAATCATCGATTAATAATCAATCATATGTTGGCAATAGTTTTGCACAAATTCATGGTGTATATTTAGTTTATTTACTGTTTTTGTGTGTAATGTATAGCTATATTGTTATCACCAGTAATTGGATTGCATTATGAATTTATTGTGTCTAATGATGCAGGTAATAACACTTGTTACACAGTATTAACTTGTTGTTTTGTTATCTAACATTGTACTGTCTTGATTATTGAAATAAAACTCAGAACAAGCTGTCAGTGGTTAACAAATACAAATTTTATCTCCTCCACGGAAGCTTAAAACAGAATTAATTAAAAATAAACACTTTTAGAAACAAGAGCACCGCAAGCGGAGGCATGATACGTCCGTAGTATTCTATCGGAAGTATAATTGTATGGAAACAAAAAACTGCTGTTACACAAAAAGTTGAAATAACCCAACAAAACCCATAACACATGTTAAATATTATAGCTTTTCGAAGTATCATACCAAATTTTAGAGGAATTGAAGAAAAAACTGACAATTTCTACATTATGCCCAAAATTGCATCAGATATGAAATTTCAAAGGGCCATAACTCTAGTAAATATGGTATTCAGGAAAACACAACTTCATGTCATGATGATTAAGCCTACCAAGTTTGAAAGATATCAATTGAAAACTGTAGGAGTGGATCTCCGGACAAAATAACAGTTTACAACAGAAATGCATTTCCTACATAAGCCTATATTTTGCAGTTGCAAATATGCAATGCTGTTACGTGAAAAGTTGAAATAACTCAACAAAACTCGTAATATATGTTAAATATTATAGCTTTTCGAAGTACCATACCAAAATTTAGAGGAATTGAAGAAAATACAAAAAAGTTCTGACACTTTCTACATAATGCCCGAAATTGCATCAAACATAAAGTTTCAAAGGGCCATAACTCTTGTAAATATTGTCTAATTGAACTGTCATTCAGGAAAACACAACTTCATGTCATGATGATTAAGCCTACAAAGTTTGAAAGATATCAGTTGAAAACTGTAGGAGAAGATCTCCGGACAAAACAACAGTTTACGAAAGAAATGCATTTTATACATGTGCCTTTATCCAACTACGCAATGCTGTTACTCGAAAAGTTGAAATAACTCAACAAAACCCATAATGTATGTTAAATATCATAGCTTTTCGAAGTACCATACCGACATTTAGAGGAATTGAAGATAACACAAAAATGTTCTGACGTTTTTTACATAATGCCCAAAATTGCATCCCAAAGGGCCATAATTTTTGTAAATATTGTCGAATCAAACTGTCATTCAGGAAAACACAACTTCATGTCATTTTTGACGGGCGTATGAAAATTAAATACAAACAAAACAAAACGGACGGCAAATATTGAATATACAGTGCGGCAGTTTTTCTTCTGCTGCGTCCGCCATCTTGTGTCATTCAAGAATTGTAGTGTTAGAATTATCCCCCTTTACACATAAAAAACTTATTTTTAAAGTTACAGGCAACGGCGTCATGGCAAAGTGAAAGTTAACCTTTTTGTGTGTCAATCGGCATCTGCAGTTGGGAGTATTTCATGAATATAAGGTTAGATTGTCACAGTTTCCTATGTCTGATGATATGTTTTTAGGTTTTAATGTTATAAGCAAAAACCCTAGTTTTTCTCTTGAACATTGATCATGCTATTTGTGATCGATCAATTGATTGAAAACAATAAAAGATCAGTTGTCGACGAAAATCGGCACACCACTATCAGTAACACAATTAATACACAATTTCTTTTAACTAGAGGTTAGGTATTAAGTAGGATGGTTTGACCAAGTTTCAATTCAATTGAATAATAATAATGACTGTGAAAAGTGGGCTTTAACGCAAATGTTGACACGGCCGCCGTGCTGGAGGAAAAGCAATACCCTGCAGTCTCGCTTTTCTCCACTATCGTCGAAGGCAAGACAAAAACAAATGGCCCTATAGTATGTACTGTAATCCAGATGTACAAATTAAACCAAATTTCACTATTGTGACTCTGCCTTCTCAAGACAAAGCAACTATATTACAGCAAGTTTTGAAAATGTTGCTAAAACAGTCCAAAAGTTTTGTTCTGACCAAATTTTGAAATACAAAATAAACAAAGGGCTATAACTCTGTTAATCTGATTAAAATCATATCTTGATCTCTGCACCATTCTGTAAATTTCTCTCTGCTGCTCCAAGATCTGACAACATCCTATAGAGGGTTACTTTGAGACTGATCTTTTGCATTAGCCAATCGAATTACTACTTTCAGAATCACGAATGTGAATTTTTGAGGTGACAAAGCTTGCATAATCATATTATTACATTGAGTCATTTCGTCACAAAAAGATCATGTGCAATATTGTGGCAAAACCACTTGCTGCAGATGACAGTGTGATTGGAAAATTCAACTAGTGTGAAGTAAAGAGGCGACAAAAGTCAACAGAACATGACCTCTGGTGGGATGTTGTCAGATCCTTATGTAACGAAGTGAGAGTAAGGATATGCATTTTAATCAGACTGTAACTCAGTCTTTGTAGACTTTACTTCAAATCATGCCTTTATATGATACATTAAGACTTTGATGTTTTTCACATTATTACAACACAATCAGGAGACAGATTGTGCCCGGAATCCCGAGGAACAGACAAACTAACATTTTTCTACCCTAACAAGTTACAGACCAACCAACATTTCTCTATTCCAGCAAGTATACAGAACAATATATCTGTCTTGTTTCTTCAGAAAACTAGTTTACTGAAGTTCGTGACAAATGATCCCATGATAAGTGTACGTGACTTTGAGAGCTGATCAAGGTCATCTATTTGACTTGGTGATGTATCATTGTACATCACAGAAGCCCAAAGACACTCTGTATTACAGGTATACTGTTTCCCCCCCCCCTCCCCCCCCCCCCTAGTATCACTGCATACTTGCCAACTTTTTGAAATTTCCATGGGAGAGATAATGCGTGCTCAGAATTTAAAGCATAAATAATATGTGTGTAAGTACACCAACAGGAAAAATAACACTTTTAAATTGCTTCTTTTGAGCTGTTCTTTCAGATGAAATCATCAGATCTTTAAAAATAGGAACAGTTAAGCAGATTCCAAAGTTGCAAATGCAACATTTTAGGGTCAAAAATCAGGAGTCTCCCTCCTAAATAGGAAGGGTTGGCAAGTATGAGCATCACTGAAGAGTCATAAGGAGTATATATGAAACAGTTGTATGATGCAGTTTAATTCATTTTTTCAGTATATTGTATCTATTTCTAAATTTAAAAGGTGCAGCATATGTGTGTGTTACGTCAACTTCTATACGACATGTACCAATACCAACAAAAACAAAATATTTCAAATTCCTGATGTTTTTATAGCTCTGTTTGTACAATGCCTCTACTTCTATCACATGAAATGATTCAGTTGTAGTGTAACACAAACAACCTGGCCGGTATAACTTGTTGTAATGTTATCCTACAGTACAGCTGATAAAACATGAAATCTTTATCTATAGCCTGTTAAAATGCAGCATGCTACCTGTACGTAACACTTGACTTCCTGGTTAAAAATAGCCATACCTTTACCTACTGTATGTAAACGAAAACTGAAAAAATATCAAATTATCTGAGAGTTTGAGTCCCTAACAAAAGCCTTCATTCTGCACACCAGGCCAGTGCAGTTATCTAGTATACATTCCTGTGTCGTCTTCAAAAAGTTACTCGGTCCGCTAAAAATATCGTTGTTTAACCGACACTACAACCTCAATATAAGCAGCAGATATTCTGTGTGAGTGACTAATGATGATTATGCAAAACACAAATAGACCACACTGGATTTATATAGATAGCTGAATGGAGACCAACATTCTTACAAAAAAAGGAACAATCTTTTAAGAATCAGCGAAGCATGACTTAACATTTCTGAGGGCTTTTCAAGCTACAAAATGGCTGCATGCTTTGTATGACGTTGACAACGAAACAAAATGTAAATTTGAACAAGTGCAAAAATAAGGATTCCTTGGGACCAACTTATACAGATTTATATTTGTCTATCCCTGTGTGACGTTAAGACTTGCGGATATACAGGTGTTCGCAGTTTTTATGTGAAGTTGACTGCTGCCATTCTAACTGAATTACCAGGTATGACAACAATAATCAATTTTGCCAACGCATGACCTAATCACAATGGCTACAGGGCGACCGTCTGCTCAGCGAGGAGAACAGTTACCTAGCAGGGCCAAAGGTAGCTCTAAATGTCCGAATCACAGAAAAAACGAGATCATCTTTGTTTGTATTGACTGTGATGAAGAACTTATTTGTGCTACATGCAGCATAACAACACACAAATCTCATGAACTTGTGGAGCTCTCCAGTGTAGCAAGGCAAGAAAACAGTATGCTACAAGAATTCATTAGCAACACTGAAAAGGGTGCTCTACCTAAACTGAAAAAGGAGATTCAGTTCTCACAAAAACAACTGGCAGCAAACAGTCCATACTTTAGCCAACTTCGCATCAGAGTAAAGGAGCAGGGGCAGAAGTGTAAACAAGAAATTGATGACTTAATCACCGAAAACATCTTAATTTGCGAGAGGATGGAAATTTTAAACCAGAATATACTGAAAGATCACATCAATGAACTAAACCAACGATACAACTCTTTGGACTGTCTTTTGAATGAGTGTAAACAAACAGTTCAAGCTGGATCATCAGTTATCGTGCACGATTTGGTATCGGACATCCAAAATCTTGACTTAAAGATTCCAAATTTGCCTACACAATGCCTGCCCGAGTTTCATCCATGCAGAGACACGCTTGAGAAATTGAAAGAAGTCATTGGCACAATTACTACTGACAGATGCCACAAAGAAACACTAATGAAGATGAAACTGCTAAAGGAACCAGTAGTTAGTACCAAATTCAAATTTGGATACCATGTCACTGCAATCTGTCCCACACGTGAACATGGTGCATGGGTCTGTAACTTTGAAAGCAACTTGATCAAACTTATTGATACCAAGGGGCAAACTCAACAGGAAGTCAGATACCATGACAACATTCGTGACATCAGCACATTACCAAAAACAGGCCAAGTCTGGTTTTGTTGCAAAGAATCAAAAACTGTCTGTGAAGTTTCAACATCATCGAAGAAACCAGTTGTTAAATTCAAAACCAATGACCCGCTGTACAGTATCTGTGTGACGAAAGAGAGGTCAGTTGTACTGGGAACTGTAAACAAAGTAACCATGTACTCAGAGAATGGAGTTATTCTCCATTCTAGCTCACGGGAGACATCTGGTATTGCTTCACCAGGGGAAATAACTCAATGTCCCATAACTGGCAACATCGCGGTACTGAGCGCGGAAACATTGAAAAGGAAAGATTCTGGCGAGGATACATGGACAGGACACATCATCATCTTTGACAACAAGTTACAAGTGAGGTCCCAATATAAAGGAGAAGGAATCCAGTCCACAGCAGCCGCAGTCACGGCAGAAACGTTTGGTCCAGGATCCATTGCCTACGACAGGAATGGAAACCTGGTGGTTGCCGACATGAAGAGGAACACTGTAGAACTGATAAGTGGTTCTGGGCAGTACATTAAAACCTTGTGTCATAACACACAGGGACAGGGAGTGATAGGACTCGAGAACGGACAAATCCTGTGGACTACGTCGGAACTGTCTCCTGGAAAGCGGGAGATTAAACTCCTCAAATACTACATTGTCTGAACTGTGAACAAAAACTACATTGTCTGAACTGTGAACAAAAACTACATTGTCTGAACTGTGAACAAATACTACATTGTCTGAACTGTGAACAAATACTACATTGTCTGAACTGTGAACAAATACTACATTGTCTGAACTGTGAACAAATACGACATTGTCTGAACTGTAAACAAATACGACATTGTCTGAACTGTGAACAAATACTACATTGTCTGAACTGTGAACAAATACTACTCTGTCTGAACTGTGAACAAATACTACTCTGTCTGCACTGTAAACAAATACTACATTGTCTGAACTGTGAACAAATACTACTCTGTCTGAACTGTAAACAAATACGACATTGTCTGAACTGTGAACAAATACAGTGCTTGAATTGCAGACTTGATTCACGTATTTGATGTGGGGTAATATTAGTAACTTATTACTTTACAAGTTCATGTTATTTTCTGTTGCTCTTCGTAGGACTCCTATAATGAAAATACCGTATTTGCCGTAAGAAGCGCCACTGCTAATCATGACTCAACGAAAACATTCTATAATAAGAAACACTTTACCTCCTTGTGCGAATGTTTACAAGAAACAAACACAAACATTGGTAACATGTGACTTGTTTATTGTTCAAATTGTCCAAATTGGATGACAAGTCAAAAATTTATGACAATGAGCACTATCACAATAAGTTGTACTTATCGACTTTATCAAACGACATATTTTGTCCAGATCCTGACTTTTGCTATCCCAATAAGTGCCCATTTGTAACAGTTTTTTAGGCGTCCTGGCCTTGGCATCAATCATGGCGAATATGGTAGTTTTATTTATGCTTAAAGAGTTTGTACCAAGGAAACAGAAAATCAGTGCTATAAATGCTAAAATGACCAAAAATAATGAGATTTGCCTGGCGATACCATCAACTTAGATGTATTTGGAGGCTTTTTATGGGATATCTGTGTCTATGTATGTATAGCACTATGCTTGTTTACAACATGGTCTGTCGCACACTAACATTTATTTAAGTATGACTAAATACCCATAGACATAAATAAGTATACATGTATTAGAATACCAATGGAAGTGGTCCCAAAACTGACCCTTATGGTATGCCACTTATTACACGGTTCCATTCCACATTTTGCTCAATTAACAATGACCATTCTATAAATCAAAATTCATCTTTCCAGGAAAATGTTATCTCCCCGAAGTCCCATGATTTGGATTAGGAGTTGATGATAAATTTTATCAAATGTTTTTTGATAAAACTTATACATATGTAAAACCTTTTGTTCATTCATCAATAAGATTTAGAAGATGTAACACCAAAATTTTAAGTAAAATCCAGTACTGGCTCCATTGAAGGCAGATCACCTTCACTGCACTTTGGCGAAATTTGTTTACTATCATTATGTGTCATATCTTCTTTCCTAATTATAAATTGGTGATTTTATTATCTAACCCATGATACTGATGTTGTTTTAGAGTAATGAGAATTAAAATCTGTTACAAGTAATCATTTGCCACTCTTAGTTGAATCTTGAAATTTGACTTCTTTTGATAATCGGACATCTGCATATTGCTGTCAATCATAAACTACCTGGTAAACACGTATTCTGCTTTTTGATGAATATTAGTCAAAATATCAATGTATTGCTGATGTCTCGCACCAAATATTGGTCAAAATATAATTTGCCATTAAAATAGTGGATTACATTGTTGACCTCTTACACAAGTGTTTGTATTCGTTATTGCTTTTAAACATCACATTTCGTAAAACCCTCCGATCACAGTTTTAGCTAATCACAGTGAAGCAAAAACAAAATGACCACATGACAGAAGCAGGTACCTACCTCCACTCCTCTGGCCTGAATCAGACTGGCCAGCATGGCGCGGACCATGTTCATTGTCGGTATGATGACGGAGATGTGGTAGTAGATTTGGTCAGAACTGGGCACAAAGCCCTGTTGCCATGGTCGCAGCAGAAACTCACAGGTTTTCTGAAACAGGAAACAATTCAATACAGTATAACTCAAAACTTTAAACATAACCTTAATAATCCTTTAGTTTACTTGAGGGATTTGAATTGAACTTCAGCTATTTAATTATAAGGAAGGGTCTTTTTGTGCATGTCACAAAGAAGTATCATAATTTCACAAATCTTTATCATGAACTTTTGAGGAATTGTCCAAGTTTGGCAAAACTACTAAAAGACTTAAACAATAAATAGAAGATTAAAACATCTTTATAGAGAACATGCTTACAATGAATTCTTGGCTATAGCGTAGTGGTTTTCATTCCCTGTCATGCACCCTATCATCTGTATATAATACCCGTATAACAAACTATGCTTATAATGAACTAATTTCCTTGGTCCCCAGAGATTTGTTATAACTAGAAATGTCCAAGAGACATAAATGCCCCCCTCCTCATATGAAATTAGTTTTGCAAAATAACATAAAACTTAGGACAATTTTTGGATTTTGACCAATCAAGAGGATGAAATGTCTACCATTTTGGTTTTCACAAAATTGATACTGCCATTAACCTTTGTATTGCCCGATAATAAAGATATCAAATCTCATTTAAATCGGACAATATTTAAATTTGACCAATCAGAAGCCTTTATTTGGCGGCCATATTGAATCATAATACCATAATTTGATGTTTATAATGAGTGCCGTCACGTTATCATTCCTCCCACTAAGTTGATCATCATAATCCGTAAAGTAGAAGAAAATTTATTAAAGGATATGTTTTTAGCCAATCAAAGACTTTGGTGGCCATCTTTGATGCTTGATCCGGACTGCTTGATCCGAAAGAAAAGAGCAAGGTGCATAACACAACATCCTGCTTATTATGTATGTGATGTTTAATGAACATAATATCCTGCTTATTATGTATGTGATATTTGATGACAATCACATTCAGTAGTTATTTAAATTAGCTGATTACATTACCATGGGACGAGACGAGACAGGACGGGACGGGATAGGACAGGACGGACATGGGTAACACTTTATGCACCCCCCCCCCCCCCCCCCCCCCCCCCCCCATTTCATAGCGGGGGTTATAAATTTAAGGTTTTACTATTTAAAACTTCTGTTGTTTAAATATTCTCTTGGCATTGATATGATTGTCACCAATATTTGTAGACATATTTTGACTTGAAGATTCAATACATAAAGATCACAGAGTCTTTATATCCTCCACTTGGAAACTTTAATAACAAGGAATGTGGGACAGTTTTAACAAGAGGCCCAGAGGGCCTGTATCGCTCATCTGGAAATGAGGGAGAATTTTAAAAAATTATATTACATCTAGCCCTTAGTCCCTGCAAACTACAAATCCATTACTCTAGGCTTCATGGTTTACTTGAAGAAGATTTTCAGATTTTACTACAAATTACTCCTACAACCTTACAATAGAATACATCTAATGAAGCATAGACAATAGCCAGTAACCCAGATAACCTACAACTATAATTATTACAATCCCATATGTTAAAGACACCCCATACCAAATGAGGTAACGCGGATTCTGATTACAAAAGTTCAAATCCTATAGGTTTTCAAGTTGATTTTTTGCTTTGTTTCTTTTTAAATCAGAATTGCTGTCTTGTAGATGTAATCAAATCAAAGCTATCATGTCACCATAATGATGATCAAGTCCAAAAATAAAACACAAATTTTTTACAACACCATGCTGAACAATGCTATAAGACTGGTTTGTGATAATCAGATGTTTTACCTGTATAATGTTGGTGAATATGTGGAGACAGTCCCCACTGTACATCTCCAGTAGGCTGTACTTGTACTTCATTTCCACTGGCTCATCTGAAATAAATTGTTGTTTTTTAAAATGTTTTTAACAACAAGTAAAGCATGCTATAACAGTTAAACTCAGTTACCCCTGCTGATACACTTGGACTCTTCAAATTCAAAGGTTGGAAGAGTCCATTATAACAATTCAGGAGTAAAGGATTTAAACATCAATAAGAAATTTCCTATTCATTTCTGCAAATGACTGATGTTTATCTACAAAATGTATCAATGAAGCACTTAAGGATCCATGTCAAACTACATGTGGAACCGAAAAAAACTTAAATAGTAGAATTCCACAGTCTATCCAGTAAATTGCCCTCCCATCATTTTGTTTCAGACATATGATAAACACTGTAGCAGATGTTAGGCTCATAGCTCTAATGGTAAGAGCAACAGGTGTGACCCCAAAGCATTAGTTTTCTCAGAACATGGTTGGTGACTTATTTCCATTCACATCATCTTTCTAATTTCTTCACAACAGTTCTGACAAATAACTAACCGTGGGGGTAGTTGCGCTGCGGGGCGATGCTCATGTGTTGCAGTATCCGTACCACTGTGATTAAGGGGCGGGGGATTTTCTGGAGGTTGTCAGCGTGAATCCGGAGCTGTGTAATGGCCGACGCTACTCCCTCGTGATTATAAGTTGTGATACTCTTCAGTGGAGACAGCCATTCGTTCAGATCCAGCAGTTTACTGCTGTAGTCTGTGAAAAACAAATCAGTTCTAAAACTCAACCAAGTCTTACTTCTAAGCATTAACATTTTATCAAATTCCCTATTTTTGAAGACACAAGTTTTTTATTTTTCACTTGTATCACAAAATATAAATTTTGAACTCAAGCAACCAAGTCTTATTTCCTGGCACCAAAATTGATCAAAATCGCTGTTTTTGAAGACAGGGGTGTTAAATTTTCAATTGTGCAAAAAAGAGAGAACAATATTCAATTTCTAATCAATAGAAACAGGACATTTATAATAAATGACAATTTTTACTTCAATTTTTACAGTATGGTGTATACCAGTTACATCAAGGAAATGCACAAGATTTAGTAGAAAAACATGTTTCTCTCAATGTCACATTTCTGTTAATATCATGTTTTTGTCTGGCAAATGCAACATTATATAATGAGAAATGCACTGTATTAGGTTACTTTACTTTTTTCAGTTTATGTAAAATTGAACTATTTTCACCTTGAAACAGATGATATGTCCGTGAAATTCAATGTAACACAATAGGTCTGTTTATACAGTTTTCAACTCACCCTTGTCTGCGATGTCCAGGAGGCGCTGTCCGAACTGTTGGTAGATGTGACAGTTACTGGACTGTCGGGTCAGTAACAACAGGAGATGGAGTGTGTATCCAGCACATATAGACTTCTTCAGGCGTGCATCTCTCTCCTCCACCCCTACACAACATACCCAGGTATATTAATTACACAACATACCCAGGAATAATGATTACACAAACAGGTGACTTCTTAATTCAACCCTAAAGACACTATATATAGGGATCACGTGTGAGGTGGTTTAAGGTGGAGTGGGTGGGTGGTGTTGGGTCGCATGAGGGGCAGTGTGTGGCGTTAGGTCGCGTGAAGGGCGCTATGTCGGTTGGGTGGTGCTGTGTGGTGTTAGGTCGCATGAGGGGCACTGTGTGGTGTTAGGTCGCGTGAGTGGCACTGTGTGGTGTTAGGTCGCGTGAGTGGCGCTATGTCGGTTGGGTGGTGCTGTGTGGTGTTAGGTCGCGTAAGTGACACTGTGTGGTGTTAGGTCGCGTGAGGGGCGCTATGTCGGTTGGGTGGTGCTGTGTGGTGTTAGGTCGCGTGAGTGGCACTGTGTGGTGTTAGGTCGCGTGAGGGGCACTGTGTGGTGTTAGGTCGCATGAGTGGCACTGTGTGGTGTTAGGTCGCATTGGTGGCAGTACTGGATGGCGTAAGGTGGATCAGGGTGGCATTAGCTGCTCTGTACCACCTTGGGAATGGGACTTGGGATATAGTGTTAACTCCAGAGTAAGACAAAAGACAAATAAGTAATGTCACTTATAAGTGATGTATTGTGCATGGCAAACGTTAAAATTAAATGGATATGTTCATTCATATATGGATCTGCGGTTGGCTGTTCTGGTTGAGGAGTATCGTCTCGAAAGTACAAAATGATCTATTGTATTATGAATAATTTTTTTTCACAAATAATCTGTTAATTGTTTATAGCATGCTAAATCAGTTATGTTTTCACTTACCTGTGTGTTCCACAAAGGGGAGAATGGCAGTCAAGTTATCGTCCAGACCGAGAACGTGAACTACTGCCTCTCGTCCCACCGGAGTGAAGGTCATGGTGTACAGATTGTGGAGAGCCTCAATGGACTCCACCTCGTCCATCTCCTTGTCCTCTGTATCAGATAAAAGCTTGATTGTTATCAATTTTCTCCCCATTACATTTAAATCTAAGTGTGATGAATGTTTGAATTTTATTTTCTCTCCATATCAAATCATTATTATATCTGATTATAAATACTGAAATCATTTACCTTTGTTGGGTTAAATAATTTCAAGCTTACAGTCATTTCTTTGTCACTCTCACATGAAATGGAAATTAATTCAAGGTCTTTTATATGACATTACTAACATTGCATATGAATATTTGCAAAAGCATATGTTTATTCTGACTAATACCATTCACCAAAATGCATTACTGTGCAGAATATCGCCTCTGACTAACCAATACTGACCAGAACTGGACAATGCTGGTGAGAGTTATAAGGGTCAACCTGACGTCTTACAACCAGAACTGGACAATACTGGCGTTTTTAGAGTAACAATTGATTAACTGACCACCAGTGACCAGAAATAGTGAATACTGACCTTTACTCATTTACCCTGTAGATGTATTATAACTCTTCTAATTTAAAGGTTGGAATAGTTCATTAAGAAATTCTAGGAGTGAATGGGTGTATTAATGGCATTACACACTAACAAACTGAGCACTGGTGAAACACTAACAAACTGACCACTGGTGAGACACTAACAAACTGACCATTGGTGAGACACTAAAAAACTGACCACTGTTGAGACACTTACAAACTGACCACTGGTGAAACACTAACAAACTGACCACTGGTGAGACACTAACAAACTGACCACTGGTGAGACACTAACAAACTGACCACTGTTGAGACACTTACAAACTGACCACTGGTGAGACACTAACAAACTGACCACTGGTGAGACCGACTGTTACTGACCTTTACTCTGGTACTGAAGGAGCTGGTCAATAAACTGAAGAGCGAGCAGGTCATGGAACACCTCTAGTCCTAGTCTGTGTAGTGGGTTATCGTCCACCGGTTCATCCCTGCTGTATTCCTAGCATATACAACAAAATCTCATTACAGTACAAGCTTCATGAATATTAACAAATAGGTCATTTGGTTTTGGTTTTATATTGTTTTAAATTCTATTGTTGAGGAGTTCCAAGCAGAACAAACTCTCTTTAAACAAAAATGTAATGGTAACAAATATGATATCAACAGACCTGTGATATTAACAAAAATGTGATATTGAGTACATGACTGTGTAATATTGGATCCAATGTACATCACATGACCGTTGCAATAACTTACATTGTCTTGCGTGGCTGCTGAGCGAATGATACCATTGATGATGTCCGGTCGACAGGACAGGAACTGGAGTCCGTGCTGTGTCTTGACCAGAGACTTCAGGAGCTTGTTTATCGCAGGAAATAGTTGGTGGTGTCCAGCCGTGGCGGGAACGGACAACAGCACAAACAGGGCTTCCATCAGTCCACTTAAAGCAAACGCACAATTATGATTCACTTTCATGCTAACACTTTAAATAGTTGTACATTACTTCATTGTGATAAACAACATATCATCAAGTGCTTTTCAGCTCCAATAGGCATTTTTGTCAGTTGGAGTCAATATCCCTATTCTAAAGCATCAATTATTTTTCAAACCTTTGATGGTTGGAGTCAATAGCCCTACTTTTAAGCATAAATTCTCTTCAATCCTTAGGAAAGTGTTTTCAATATAAATGTAATAATACACATAAATTTGTATGAGATTGTATACAGAATGCCAAAATTGAAACTTTAATTTATGATATTTTTTTTTGGAAGTTTAAATGTCATAATTTCCTTACCTGGCCTGGGCAAAATGATACAAGTTGGGATACGGGTCACTTGGTTTGGTTTTTATTTCAAATGTATTCCCTGGAAGGGTACGTCCTGGCTGGCCCTGAAGCAGAAAGTTTCTCTATATATAAAGTAAAACCAAAGTGGGTGGAGGCCTCACAAAATTATACCTAACTCATAACTTTGTATAGTCGGTCAAAAATCTTAATCGACCATCAGCTTGAATCAGAAGCACAGTCTCTCAGTAGCTTTTCTGGCAGTGTTATCATTAAATACCAACAGAATTACACATTTCTTTTGCTTATGTTTAATTTTTGACAGTAGTTCAAGGATGTTTAAAATGAAATTCAGAAACTTTTGAAAAGTGGATAGGACTGAAATATGCCTGTAATTGTAAATGATGGTGTCGGAGAAAAACTTACGATCATGTAGGGAGCGATGGTCAGAACCTTATTGACCTCCTCCAGACCACTGACCAGTGTGTCAATTTCTGTGTCGGTTACTGTGTTCGTCGTCATCATTAGATTCTCAAGGTCAAGGTCAGAACTTTCGCCATCTTTCTTCTGACTATTTTCCTCCTCCAGCACAGACAAACGCTCAACAATACTGCAGACAGAAAGGAAGAGGTTTCATGTTTCCAGCTTAGATTATTTTCTTCAGCAGTATTCATAGCTATGTAATCATCTAAAATGTAGTGTCCGTGACCAGATAGCTCAATTGGTTGAGCATCTGTCTAATAAGAGTTTGGCAGGTTACAGATTCGAACCCCGGACTAGACTTGCATTTTCCTTCTCCTGTTACATTTGGTGCCCAACAAAATATACCAAAGGCAGATTTAACAGCATATCAGAAAGTGGCCTGTTTACCAGTAAATGTTTATCCTTCTCATTAAATTATAGCATGTACTGTAAGCTAAACTCACCTTTCATCGAAAAAAATTTCTTGGTACTTTTGAATTAATTTTAAACATCCAAACGCTTTTAGTTTTGCTAATAATTAATGCAGCAAACATGGTCGCTTTGAATTTACAGTCACACTCTGTTATCACAAAGTCAACAACCCGTTCAAATCCGAGTATTTCACTGTATCCAACCAAACGTCATACCAATCATTTTAACACACTTATCTTGAAAATTTCCTCTTGTCCTACTGACTTAGGGTTGCAACTTAATATGATAAATCATGCAAACGTACCTTTTAACATTTCCATTTAGACTAGACAGCAACTCATAAATGTGGATTTTCTTCAAAAAGGCAGCCATTGCTATTGTTACCCTGGCAACCTGCAACACATTTATGTGAAAAAAATAAACATTTCCTGAAATGAAATAAAAAACAGACAGCAAACAAAATTGCTCAAAGTTTTCTGAAGATGTCACATATATAAATATGGCTATTTTCATTATATCATATACCTAATACTTTGAAAGTAATTAATGTGACAAATCTTGTATTGTCACATTTCACAGATATTGAAGAATCTTATCTTGTGAAATAGTGTCTCGAACATCAGTGTCGAAAATCAGCCAAGTGTTTTAATGATATTGTGTAATTTTTTTTTATGAATTGTATTGAAACATGTGACACTTACATAAAATATTTAATTACTTACTATTATTAAGCAAAATCTATCAAAGATATTAATCTTAATAGAATGAGCTTACCTGTTTATTCATCATACATTCAATAAGCCTTTCATAACAGCTCTCCTTTTTATCTTTCAACTCTGCCTTGACCTTTTGACTGTCCTCACTTTCAACCTTGACCTCTGTGGTCTGAAGAGTGTGCTTGCCGAGGAACCACTGCATGCCATCGGTGAAGCGTGTTGACTGGTCGATGGCGCGTACAATTTGGAGTTTGAGGGAGAAAGACATGTAGGGTGCCACAAACAGATCTAGTAGCTTATGCTGGACGTCCATGGCCTGTGAAAAACAATATACAACTATTGACATTTCGGGAGGTCAATAAAAGGATTACACATCCCAGAAGGAGCAAAGTGGAATGCAGCAGCAACAGTTATTGTTGTTGTTCAAGGAAATAAGTTATTGTCAAATTCATTATCAATGGTTAAATTCGATAAGACTTGTATTGTACATGTATGGCTCCTGATTCTGCTTGTATAAAAACACAAAAACAACAAAATACAGATGGAGTAAAAACATACAGAATGTAAATAATAATATCTATATCTTAACATCAATGATTTATCAACATATTTGCTAACTCACAGTGTAAAGTCAGGAGGTCATTTCACAACACAAACTATTGAATACTGTAAACATACAGTAATCTTATTTTAGTTATTTTCATGCAGAAAGCATTCCATTAAATGACGATTGTGATGATAATACTTATTAAATGTACAATGCTTACTATAGCAGGTATTGTGAGTGCACAATTTCATTATTAGGGCTCATGAGGTTTGGCTGTAGTCGTTTTATTATTACTAATAGTGCTGGAATCGGTGAACCTTCCTACAATACGAGAGTATAGCAATGTAAGGGAGATAATCCACTTACCTGAACCAAATTTATAACAATGTAAGGGGGATATTCTACTTACCAGAAACAAAGTATGGCAATCTATAGGAGATAATTTTGTATACCGGGGAGGGGGCATAATAATTATGAAATATACTTACCAGACACTTGAGGACAATATCACGACTACAGGTACACATACTCCCGGCCAGCTTGATTCCCATCTTAAGGTGGCGAACCTTGTGGGCAGTTTCAGGTTGAGCCATGGCCTTGTCAAGATTGAGTCCCTCCAGCGTCCACTCTAGCAGGCGGTCAAGGACATCTGGACACAAGTCAACTTTCCATAAGACAGTCTTCCACATGCGTATTTCATAAATTACCTGATTCCTGTCCTTACATGACTAAACATTGACTGGTCCAGGGCTTTTAAATGTATCTTGATAGGATGACTGTCCTTTTTTTGTTTTTTAGCTAATGAACTTTACCTAGACTTAAAGATTTTTTGAAACCACTTTTACAAATCTATATAGTACTATGTAAAATTCCACCATATATTGGCCTTTGAATTAAACTTGACAAAATTTCCATACACAAAAAATGGTGTTGAGACACATTGCTTATCTTGGAGCAAAGGTATTAATTAGTAATTTCACACCTATTACAGCATTTCCATTGCTCCCATGTACAACTAACCTGTTCTGGTCTCCCGCTGTAACAGGTAAGACAATGCTCTCGTTTATAACTTACCTGTACTGGTCACCCGCTGTAACAGTAACAACACTGCTACCATTATAAGTTACCTGTTTTGGTCTCCCGCTGTAACAGGTATAACTTACCTGTTCTGGTCTCCCGCTGGAACAGGTATAACTTACCTGTTCTGGTGTCCCCCTGTAACAGTAACAACATTGCTACCATGTATAACTTACCTGTTCTGGTGTCCCCCTGTAACAGGTATAACTTACCTGTTCTGGTGTCCCCCTGTAACAGTAACAACATTGCTACCATGTATAACTTACCTGTTCTGGTGTCCCCCTGTAACAGGTATAACTTACCTGTTCTGGTGTCCCCCTGTAACAGTAACAACATTGCTACCATGTATAAGTTACCTGTTTTGGTCTCCCGCTGTAACAGGTATAACTTACCTGTTCTGGTCTCCCGCTGTAACAGGTATAACTTACCTGTTCTGGTCTCCCGCTGTAACAGGTATAACTTACCTGTTCTGGTTTCTTGCTGTAACAGGTATAACTTACCTGTTCTGGTCTCCCGCTGTAACAGGTATAACTTACCTGTTCTGGTCTCCCGCTGTAACAGGTATAACTTACCTGTTCTGGTCTCCCACTGTAACAGGTTTAACTTACCTGTTCTGGTCTCCCGCTGTAACAGGTATAACTTACCTGTTCTGGTCTCCCACTGTAACAGGTATAACTTACCTGTTCTGGTCTCCCGCTGTAACAGGTATAACTTACCTGTTCTGGTCTCCCACTGTAACAGGTTTAACTTACCTGTTCTGGTCTGCCACTGTAACAGGTATAACTTACCTGTTCTGGTTTCTTGCTGTAACAGGTCAGACAATGCTCTCGTGTATAACCTACCTGTTCTGGTCTCCCGCTGTAACAGTAACAACATTGTTACCATGTATAAGTTACCTGTTTTGGTCTACCGCTGTAACAGGTATAACTTACCTGTTCTGGTCTCCCGCTGTAACAGGTTTAACTTACCTGTTCTGGTCTCCCACTGTAACAGGTATAACTTACCTGTTCTGGTTTCTTGCTGTAACAGGTATAACTTACCTGTTCTGGTCTCCCACTGTAACAGGTATAACTTACCTGTTCTGGTTTCTTGCTGTAACAGGTATAACTTACCTGTTCTGGTCTCCCGCTGTAACAGGTATAACTTACCTGTTCTGGTTTCTTGCTGTAACAGGTATAACTTACCTGTTCTGGTCTCCCGCTGTAACAGGTATAACTTACCTGTTCTGGTCTCCCACTGTAACAGGTATAACTTACCTGTTCTGGTCTCCCACTGTAACAGGTATAACTTACCTGTTCTGGTCTCCCGCTGTAACAGGTATAACTTACCTGTTCTGGTTTCTTGCTGTAACAGGTATAACTTACCTGTTCTGGTCTCCCGCTGTAACAGGTATAACTTACCTGTTTTGGTCTCCCACTGTAACAGGTATAACTTACCTGTTCTGGTCTCCCGCTGTAACAGGTATAACTTACCTGTTCTGGTCTCCCACTGTAACAGGTATAACTTACCTGTTCTGGTCTCCCACTGTAACAGGTATAACTTACCTGTTCTGGTTTCTTGCTGTAACAGGTCAGACAATGCTCTCGTGTATAACCTACCTGTTCTGGTCTCCCGCTGTAACAGGTAAGACAGGCCCTTCACCAGAAGACTTGGTACACTCTCTAGTGCCTCAATCCATCTAGAACATTAATCACAGAGTTGATATTCTCTGTTAAAATAGGTTGTTTTCATGCATATTTACATAAACAAAGGTGTCTGGGTGTTTACACATATGGTCATTTTATAGTCTCACAAAAAGTACAACAAGGACATAGTCGTCAAGATCCCATGCCCATGCAAATATCGTTAAACTACACGACACTAAAGTGAACATTGAACTTGAGCAAAGGGTTTAGATAATAAGACTACCAAGCAAGTTTCATCAAAATCTGATCATTGAACCCTGTATATCCTGGCCCGCCAATTTCGTTTGGTGGATAATAAAAAAAATCAATTTGAATTAATTTCTGTTGTAACATCATATTAATCAACTGGGGTTCTCTTTTTGATGCAGTTTTCTTCAACACTTTCAGAAATGGGGAGATACTAATATAAGACTGGAGGTGGGCAATACTGATCTTGTTGAGGAAATTTGGGAGATTCATAATCTGTTTGGGTCATCAGTTGGTCTTGGATGATAGGTTTATATTTTGGTGGGTGCATTCGAAGGAATTCAAAAATTGAAGAGCATTTATTCAAGTAGCTTCAAAATTGCCAAATTTCAATCATTAAGTCGCAAAAAAGATCATATGCATATTTTTTTAAACATGAAAATAGGCTTATGTCATTCTTTTGTATGGCTGTAGCTCCTTTACCAGGAGCAGAAATTTCTCATATTTTCATGCTTCATTTACTCCAAATGTATGAATATAGCAACTAGTTCTGATTCCTGGCCGTACATCCCTTTATCAACTTCGTGTTGGGTATTTGAGTTTGTTATCAACGTACCTGCCATGATGGTCCGAGGAAGAGAATTCATCGACAAGATCCAGTAAAGCTGTCGCCTCAGGGGGTCTCTCCGTAGTCACGTCCGTCTGCTGCTCAAGGGAAGATAACTCCTCCTCATACTTGGTCAGTGTCACATCTGTCAGTGTCTAAGTTTGGCAAAAACAAACATCAGTGATCAACTTACAATTTATTTTCATGGATCCTTTTGGTACATACTGCTGAAAACAATGGGTTTCACAAAGTTAAAATGAAGTATTTCCAGAATTTCTATGAGTCCAATATAAATTTTATGAGTATTGGACTCAGGACTGACTCACATTTAGACTGATCACTGAAACATACGTTTATTAAAAGCTAATTCTACCTACTAGTATATCATCTACAAATCAATTACTGTAAGCGTACACATTTAGCGGTATTCAATCTCATCATTTTAGCCATTTTCATGCTGAAAGCATTCCTCTAAACTATGAATGTGCTAATTTACAGTTACTGTGAATTGCTTTCTACAGCAAGCATTGTGAGTGCACCTAATAATCACTGCACTTGTCTGTTTCTATTCTGTTATGTGCTAAAATTTTAGTGTTCCAAAATAAATACTGTAATTACAGTATACTTGTACTTTTTTAACATTTAGTCAATTTAAACTGCAGCAATGAAAGAGTTTTAGAATAACATGTTTTTTTGTGTTTTTTTTTTCAGTTTCAGTGTATTGACTGGAAAGAATATCTCCACCCCAGACAACAAACTTGTCTCTGACAATAAATACTTTCTGCCTTAAAATCTTTACGTTAGTTTGGTTTTTTTCATATTTCTTTAAACTTTGAATACAAATTTTTCTAACTTTAGATTAAGGTTAAGCAACGTCTGCACACAAATATTTCCAACAACATTGCATTTCTGGTTTCAGCTAAAACAAATGAAAATTCAAAATTTAATCCAAAAATAGACAATTTAAGCCCCAATATACGTAACTTTCGGCAAAACTTGAAGCGAAAATCAAGCCTAATAACTTATAATATTTATAGATTAAGTTAAGATTAACTGATATCAGCAATATTCAAGATGAATTCTTTCGTGGTTACCGGAACAGCAGCATTTGAAACACGCTATTTGTAAACATGCGTCCATTTCGAACCGTCTTCTACCTTCGGTTTGTTGTTGAAGTGGGCCCCACCTGAAT
The DNA here is from genome assembly GCA_947623455.1 of Mimachlamys varia. NCBI lineage: Eukaryota > Metazoa > Mollusca > Bivalvia > Pectinida > Pectinidae > Mimachlamys > Mimachlamys varia. Next base: position 41,587,139 of record OX392533.1, on the reverse strand, counting down.
AATTTTCAATTCCTTGGATTTTTTTGTCAAGAGTTTCTTGTTAGTTACCGCTCAGGTTTACTTCGTTTTAGGCTTATTTTTGCATGGTTATAAACTGGATTTTTTTTCAGAATTTTTCAGAATCACGAAAATTTCCCTGAAATTACGTATATTGGGCCTTTAATAAGACTGTTAGTAAGCCAACCGTTTGTTTTGCAGTTCTGGTTCACAAGAAATGCCAACAAATTGTACCCCAAAACTGTGTCAGAAATTTCCGTCTGCCCACCTGACTTATTGCAGAACAAAATCTATACTACAGAACACTTACCACAAGTTTGGCCACTTCAAACTGGAACGGGTTGAAGGAGATGGTAGCATAGTCATCCACCATGTCGTACATGTCCATATTCTGGGTGTAATAAAATAAAGCATGTGAAAAACAAATCTTATAACTAAGTTATAGAGTGGCACCAAAAGTATGAATTAATTTGTATATTGTTTAGATCTTAACTCATTTAGCCCTGAAAACACATTTGAACTCTTCCATTTCAAAGATTGGACTAGTCCAATGAGAAAATTGGGGGTAAATGAGTTAATTTATCTATCAAGGATAAGAAATGTAAAACAAGATCTCCTGACCAATTGTAGTCTAGAAACAAATTGATGTGTAAGTCCTTGAAACGTAAGATGAAAATGATAAAAGTCTGATCCTGACAAAAGAAAGTCACATGACAAAATGGTTCTGCTTGTTTACCACAGTTCATCATTAAATAAGGTTTGGTTTGGTTTATTTTTGTTTTACGTCCCCTTAACGGCTAGGGTCATTTAAGGACGTGCTAGGTTTTGGAGGTGGAGGAAAGCCGGAGTACCCGGAGAAAAACCACCGACCTATGGCCAGTACCTGGCAACTGCCCCATGTGGGATTCGAACTTGCAACCCAGAGTTGGAGGGCTAGTGGACCGATCTTGGTACTGAGCCAAGTCATGGCTTGATGCTTTGAATAATTCCTCAGGTTTTGGGAGTGACCAAGGTCATTTTACAATCTGCATCATTTTTCATTTCTTGATTGCCAAATAACTCCGATAATGTACATTTCATGGCTTTATGCTAAAGCGGCTCAAACTTTGTGCTAGATTAAAATTGCACATCGGTTCAGGAATTGGTTTCAACATGTGTGACTCTCAAAGGGGACGCCATGACAATATGCCCATATTCACTAGCCACTGTTCTGTCTATGGGGATATTGCCCTGCTTGAACATTTTTTGGTTTAAAAGACTTAAAAACAGTTTATTCTTAAATGCCTACCTTGAGACTCACATTAGAACCAAAAATTTTCAAATGGAGGCAGAAAAGACATGAATTTCATCGAAATCAGGCAATGAGACCAAAAGTGTGCCTTCTCATGATCAAATTCAAGCATGTGCACCAAGGTCATAAAGGTAAAATTAGACACTTACAAGGATTTAAATATTATACTTACTGTCATCATGTCATCGCCATCTAACTCCAGTTCATCATCCGATGAGATATTTTCATACGTATCGTCTACCTCCTGCGGAACAGAACAATGTAATTTATGAGGAAATCTTCATGCTGTCGGTCGTGCTATTTATACTAAGTGTTATTTATATTATAATACACTGTAGAATTTGAGCAGTATTTAATACATGTATATTTGCCTGTGTATATATTAGCGAAGATTTAATGCAAGCGAAATATGCGAAAAATTTCAGCACCACCATTAATTCAACTTTTACAGTAGATCAAACAAGTGAATCTGCAAGGAAAATTAATTGTTTAAAGTTATGACCAATGGAATTTGATTGATTTTTAATTTTTTTGTATAATATCTAAAAATATGGCCAACGCCTTTACTAGACTCGGGTACCGGGTAAATTTTATCAAAATCTGGTTATACTCTTAAAATACAAATTGTCTGAATAAACGACACTGATTATAAAATATTTATTAACATTGATGTCATATAACTATGAATAATATTATATTGACATGATGTGATGATGGAGAAAGTTATCCCTTCATGTCACAAATAACAGGTGAAATAACAAAGAAACATGAATTAAGAGACAAAAACCTACTCCATAAATAGTTTGTAAAACTGTTCAAAAACTGATTTTAATTATTTTATAATACACATTGAAATTATTTCAAAAGAAAATTTTCTAAGTAAGAGAAACACTTGTCTCACCTGAATTTCTCCGTCTGAAGAAAACATGGGTCCAGAGGAGTGTTCAGGAGTAAGTTGGTCAAAGATAACCTGACCGACTTCGTCAATTATCTCCCCTACAAAATATGTATAACATGTTTTCTTTTTATTTACTGTTTAAAAGCAGGAGATCAAATCAACTCTATATAGTACAGACCTGATGAACATATAGTCCTGCTTAATCTCAGTTATTTCCTTTTTTTTTATATGAAGACACAATCATTCGAAGAAATACTGCAGAAAATGTCCCAAAAAATTGATATCAGTTTAGAATCATTGCTCTTCGAATCAAAATGTCGCGGGATAAAATCCCCATGGAAGTGACTATTTTGTAAAAAAAGAAATATTCAATCTTAGCAAACTTGGGATAGGTTGGTTTCTTAATTGTTTTACCTAATTATGTCTACCAGTTCTAAATTTATTTCCATACGCAAGCTATAAATGGGCAAGCAACACCTATGCAATTAGATTACTGCTCAACAAGTAAGGATTCTTTTTTCATTGGAGACACAAAAGCACTAAACATTAGTTTGAATTTAAATTCTCACAATTTCTTGTTACAGATATGATGGATTTGATAACTCTCCTATTCTCTTACCTGCTTCCATAATTTCTTCATGGGGCACAGAAGGTTCCCTAAGGGGTTCTCGAACTTCACGCATCTGCCTGATAGTGGGAATCGGTGATTCTTCCACTACAGGCATCTCCTGAGGAGGGGACAATGGAGTCTGTACAGGAGCAGGTGACCTTGAAATGACAGGTGACTTTGGACGTACTGGTGACCTTGGCTGCACTGGTGACCTAGGGTGAATCGGTGACCTTGGATGCAAGTCTGGAGGTGACCTTGACCTTTGAACTGTAGATCTGAATGGTCCTGGTGATCTTGGCGAGTAAGACCTCCTTGGAGTTCTTGAACGTGACCTTGACCTCCTTGGTGATCTTGAATATGACCTTCTTGGTGATCTTGAGTATGATCTTCTTGGAGATCTTGAAAATGATCTCCTAGGAGACCTAGATGATCGTCTAGGTGATCTTGAGTATGACCTTGATCTAGAATAAGACCTTGACCTGGACCTCGATCGTGATCTGGAATCTGACCTTGATCGAGATCGAGAACGTGACCTTGACCTTGACCAATTTCGTTTTGTAGGACTTCTCGGCCAGTCTCTAGGACTTCGGTCTCCATAGTCTTTTGCTTTATCTCTGAAACCTGTTTCACGTTCTCTTTCTCGTTCACGAAACTTTTCCCATACCTTTTCTCTTCGTTCCTTTTCCCCCATATCCCTTCCCCTGTCTCTATACTCCCTGTCTCTAGAGCTTTCTCGAGATTGGTCGTACTCCCGCTCACGACTGTCAGATTCTCGGTGTGCCCTATAGTCTTTTTCATATGAACCCTGTGACCTATTTTCATCATACACGTCTCTATTTTCATAGTTCTCACGTTTTTCTGACGAGAAATCCCTCTGCGATTCACGTCCGTCAAAGTGCGCTCCATCGCGACTGTCAATGAGCCCCATTTTTGGACTCTGTATAAACTCCTGCATCATGTCTCTATGTTGGGATGCGGGGTGAAGCGCCCTGTCGAACGGAGCATCCACACCTCTGTAAATATCAGAAGGGGGTTGTCCGGGAATCTGTTGTGGAGGAATATTAGTCTGTGGTGGTGGGACCGGTTGTGGGGGTGGATGTGAGAGGTTGGGAGGGGGGTGAGACAGGTTTGGTAGGGGTTGAGGCTGCGAGTGCACCGCCTGCTGCTGTTTCTGCTGAAGCTGGACCTGTTGCTGGATGTAGTCTAACGGATGCTGCTGAGGCGGCTTGGACTGTGCAGCCCGAGGAGGCGGGGGCTCCCACTCAGATCGAGGGATATCTGTTGTCGTGGATACAGGTCTGGCTGGCGTTGGTTCCCAGTCGGGACGTGCCATGTCAGGTGCACCAGCAGATCTGGTTTCAATAGCTGTGAAATAATATCATTATCATCAATAAGTGTTTAATGGCCCTTCAACACAGTGATAAGTCATCAGGGCCAACAGTGGTTGACAAAATAAAACCATTAAACAAACTTACAGGTAAAAGACAATGTCAATCGGAATATTAAAAGTAGCTATGGTAATTTATATTTAATTGAAAAGACAGTCAGCTTTCAGATAGCCTAAAAGTGTAGAGCAGATATTTTTTAAAAAACTTACTCTGTATTTATGACATGCAATGTTAAAGAAATGCTCTTGATTTTATTGAAGGTTGATACAATCTAATAATAAAAGCAAAGTTAACTTTACCATTGGCTCACGTAGATATACCCCCTCCCACCCCCACAAAGTTACCAGTGGCTCACGTAGATATACCCCCTCCCACCCCCACAAAGTTACCAGTGGCTCACGTAGATATACCCCCCTCCCACCCCCACAAAGTTACCAGTGGCTCACTAGATATACCCCCCTCCCACCCCCACAAAGTTACCAGTGGCTCACGTAGATATACCCCCCTCCCACCCCCACAAAGTTACCATTGGCTCACGTAGATATACCCCCCTCCCACCCCCACAAAGTTACCAGTGGCTCACTAGATATACCCCCCTCCCACCCCCACAAAGGTACCATTGACTCACGTAGATATACCCCCCTCCCACCCCCACAAAGTTACCATTGACTCACGTAGATATACCCCCCTCCCACCCCCACAAAGTTACCAGTGACTCACGTAGATATATCCCCTCCCACCCCCACAAAGTTACCAGTGGCTCACGTAGATATACCCCCCTCCCACCCCCACAAAGTTACCAGTGGCTCACTAGATATACCCCCCTCCCAACCCCACAAAGTTACCAGTGACTCACGTAGATATATCCCCTCCCACCCCCACAAAGTTACCAGTGGCTCACGTAGATATACCCCCCTCCCACCCCCACAAAGTTACCAGTGGCTCACGTAGATATACCCCCCTCCCACCCCCACAAAGTTACCTGTGGCTCATGTAGATGTACCCCCCTCCAACCCCCACAAAGTTACCAGTGGCCCACTAGATATACCCCCCTCCCACCCCCACAAAGTTACCAGTGGCTCACTAGATATACCCCCCTCCCACCCCCACAAAGTTACCAGTGGCTCATGTAGATATACCCCCTCCCACCCCCACAAAGTTACCAGTGGCTCCATAGATATACCCCCTCCCATCCCCACAAAGTTACCAGTGGCTCACATTGATATACCCCACCCCCACAAAGTTACCAGTGGCTCACTAGATATACCCCCCTCCCACCCCCACAAAGTTACCAGTGGCTCATGTAGATATACCCCCCTTCCACCCCCACAAAGTTACCAGTGGCTCACGTAGATATACCCCCTCCCAGATGTACTGTAAGAATGACCCTTTTGGGCACGGTCAAAAATAACCTCGTCTCCATGCCTTTCTCTATAAATGGCTTGTCTTTCACTGATCTCAGTATTAATTCAATGTAAGTTGTTTAACGCTATGATTGCAATTATTTTTCTACTGGGATCTTAGAAAAAAATATGGTGTGCTTCAATCACCACATCAATGAAGCTATAACATCCTTGATTTAAAATTCATTATCTAATTTATATTCTTAACATCAGATCCAGCGATTGTTGTGAAAGTGGCCGGAAAATTACATGCTTCAGTGAACATACCAATGAATAACAAACTTCAGGAACATTAAGTGACATAAAGTTCACACATATTTATGTCTCTTATTAACTGGATATGAACATTTTGAAAAATAATTTTCAGGTCATTTCTGAAAAAAATCTTTCAAAATAAAAAGGAAACCTGATTATTATGAAATTCAATATGATAGTTAAACTTCTCCACATGTTGTGTTATAAACTCATGGTAAACATATGTTTCATTGTAATATGTAAGAAATATCATTAATACAATTAATTTTCAACTTACAAATTCCAGATACTCTATCACCAGGAAATTTGTATTATACCAGAATTTCTACAAGGTACTCGATGGATTTAAAACATAATTTTTTGTCCTGTTGGTGGTTAGGGCACCTTTTAATGACCTGCCACCAATCAAATATTTAAAGTGATTTAATATAATGAATGGTAGGTAGATCTGGTTTTAACCCCACCACCCATCATCATACCTGTTTACCCTTCCTCTATTTGACCACAATTTACTGACCCCCCTCGAAATCTCCCTCGTTTAAGTCCAATCTCACACAAACTCAAAATCTACATCCTGTGGTCAAATGATATCCTAGTTAATGTAGGGTGTGTGTAATGACCATAACAGGTGTGTCTGGATCAAATGAATACTTTTTGAAGTTGTTTTGATACATAAAAAGGGGAAAATAAATTGAGTAATGCAGATTTAGACATGTTTCATGCACTTTCTCCCTCATTGGAAATGTGGAATGAGGGAGATCTCCCTCATTGGAAATGTGGAATTAGGGAGATCTCCCTCATTGGAGGTTTTAGAGTGTCTCCCACCTCCCCCACACGGTTAATTATGGAATAACCCTATGTATATCCAGGTTAACTAGCATATTGTGGTAAGCTTACAACTCTTTTGCCTGACTTGAGGAGGCGGTGGTGGTGGTGGGGAGGAGTGGTCAGGCTTCACCACGGTCAGTGTGCCGTAGATAGCAATGGTGATGGTGGTGTACCAGCCCTTCAGTATCAGCCCATCTGTCGGAATCTGTGGTCAAAGATACGAAATCATGAGAATCTGTGGTCAAAGATATGAAATCATGAGAATCTGCGGTCAAAGATATGAAATCATGAGAATTTGTGTTCAAAGCTACAAAATCACAAGAATTTGTGTTCAAAGCTTCAAAATCACAAGAATTTGTGTTCAAAGCTACAAAATCACAAGAATTTGTGGTCAAAGATACAAACTCATTAGAATGAAACAGCAAATACCTACTGTAGTATAGACAAGTTGTAGAAAGACAAAGCACATAACTTATTCACACCTTATATTCTGAAATGAAACTATTCCATCTTTTGACTTGGAAGAGTTCAAATGCATCCTAGGGGTGAATGAGTTGTACATAGTTTGAAGTATGGACCATCTGGCGAGTTACATAAAGCAAACTTAATAGTTTTTGTTGTTACAATACCAAGCTTTATGCAAACTGTATGTCTGCTTGGGTTACAGTTTGATTACTTTTAACATGCAACCTTGTATTTTTGAGGATAAAAAATTAATTTTCTTAACTCCACATCCCCTCTCACTTTGGGAATGAAAATGCCAATGCTATATATGGAAAGTGTAAAAATCCTGATCCTGTTAACACAAGTAAGAATATTTTTCTCAATGAAAACGTACCACACTAAACAATTCACACCAGTCTGATAGAAACAGACATCCATTCTCACATTTACTTTTTGCATACATACTACAGTAAAACCCCACTTACTCAAACCCGGTTTACTTGAATACCCCTCATTCTTTGAACAGTTCGTTTGGACCCAATCGAGTTCGTACATATTCAACCAACCTTGGATTTCTTCAATACCATGTATTCCTCAAACTATTGATCAGGTCCCAACGAGTTCAAGAAAGTGGGTACATTTTACTGTATCTGACAATATCCTTTAGACACAGCGAGGGACTGTTGAATATATCTACTTTGCATGTTTGAAACAATAAGACAGTAGCGTTTCTACTAGAGTGTGGAATTTAAACGGCTACAAAGGTCACCAGAAAACAACCTCTTATTGGATGTTGTCAGATCTTAGGTAACAGAGCGAGAGTACGGATCTGCATTTTAATAAGACATTTTCACACTCACCTCTGCTCCTTCTGCTCGTAGTTTGATATCCACATTCTGTTTATAATCTAGCCTGAAATCAACAAAACAATAAACATTTTCTCTAGATAATATTATTGATTCAAACAACAACCACGACATAGTGCTTAGTCTCAAGTAATTCAGATATATAGCAGATATAATTGTACCTGGTCTTTATTTACATTGCAATTCATAGTGTTACCATCTGTGGCAGAGACAATATCAGAGATATATTTGTTTTTTTAATTATATTTTAGTATATCAAATGAAAACTTCAATTCTGCCTCACATTATTTTTATTTCATTGTTAAACAAAACAAAAATGAAAATTCTGAAGCTCATCTTTTTTTTTTCATTTACCCATAAATACAAATGAATAGTGATTGGGTTCGGTGTAAAAGAATTATTCACCGATTAGAAAATTGCTCAACATAAACATCTTTTCCAGGTGATAATGATAAAACTGTCATTCATGTATTTAGCTTATATGACAAACAAGATATAAAGATACTAATACAGTAGCTAACTATTGCTATGTACACGTTTATAAAATATGTTAACATACTATAACAGGTAAGGCTATATTGTAACAGGAGAGGAAAAATGCGCAGCCAGGCCAGGGTTCAAACCCAGGACCTTATTACTCTTGACAGACGCTCAACCAATTGAGCTATCTGTTTGCCGGCGATTCACCCAGTCTAGATCCACTACATTCATTCTAACTCTACACAGATGCTCAACTAATTCAGCTATCTGGTCGCTAACCAACAACCCAGTCTAGATCCGCTACATTCATTCTAACTCTACACAGATGCTCAACTAATTCAGCTATCTGGTCGCTAACCAACAACCCAGTCTAGATCCACTACATTCATCCTAACTCTACACAGATGCTCAACTAATTCAGCTATCTGGTCGCTAACCAACAACCCAGTCTAGATCCCCTACATTCATTCTAACTCTACACAGATGCTCAACTAATTCAGCTATCTGGTCGCTAACCAACAACCCAGTCTAGATCCCCTACATTCATTCTAACTCTACACAGATGCTCAACTAATTCAGCTATCTGGTCGCTAACCAACAACCCAGTCTAGATCCACTACATTCATCCTAACTCTACACAGATGCTCAACTAATTCAGCTATCTGTTTGCAGGCGATTCACCCGGTCTAGATCCACTACATTCATTCTAACTCTACACAGATGCTCAACTAATTCAGCTATCTGGTCGCTAACCAACAACCCAGTCTAGATCCGCTACATTCATTCTAACTCTACACAGATGCTCAACTAATTCAGCTATCTGGTCGCTAACCAACAACCCAGTCTAGATCTGCTACATTCATCCTAACTCTACACAGATGCTCAACTAATTCAGCTATCAGGTCGCTAATCAACAACCCAGTCTAGATCCGCTACATTCATCCTAACTCTACACAGATGCTCAACTAATTCAGCTATCTGGTCGCTAACCAACAACCCAGTCTAGATCCGCTACATTCCTCCTAACTCTACACAGATGCTCAACTAATTCAGCTATCTGGTCGCTCACCAACAACCCAGTCTAGATCCGCTACATTACTCCTAACTCTGGACAGATGCTCAACTAATTCAGCTATCTGGTCGCTAACCAACAACCCAGTCTAGATCTGCTACATACACATTCCTCCTTCCTCCCTCAATTAACAAAGTCTTCGCCCCAAAGACACACAACACTTTATACCACTTTTCATGAGCACATTTTGTTTGACTCCAAATAAAACAGGAGAGGGGAAAAAGCAGGGCCAGACTGGGGTTCAAATTTAACACAATACTTTCTGAAATCCAAATGGATGCTAAACTAATTGAGCGATCTGGTGGCCGATAAACAATCAATCCAAATTATTTCTGTTACACATTCGTGCTACCGGTTGAACTAGTTGAACCAGTTGAACCTGGAGCAAAAATACCAGGCACAGATTTGAACCGAGGCTGACCTGTACTTGGAAAATCTGGCACGTGTGGTTGGAGGGGTCCAGACGAACCTGGCCGAAACTAAATTGCTGACTATTGCTAGTTTGCATTATTTATTTCCTAAACAATGTCAGTACAAGTGCAGATGTAATGATACATTATATAATTTTTTGGACGCATGAAGTAACGGCATTTTATAACTGACATGATATTTATTTCTCCTGTGGATTTTAAGCTCTACCTATGGTTCGGTACAAGTAGCTCGTTTATGATGGTTTATTCCTGTGCCAGTTCAACCTGTAGCACGAATGTACACCTGTTCTACAGTATTCCTTAACTCCAGTATTTTGGACATTTCATTCAAGAACAATTTGTAAACAACAGCAGAGAAGTTTTTAAAAAAGGAGCATTGATTTTAAAAATCATAGTATGAACGAACTGTTCTTACACTCCAAGTCTTTCGAATGTGGCGGCATTTGGCTTGCTTAAATTGTTGACAAACAACTCGAGTTTAAAGCTGGAAGGATTTGTGGCACTGCAAAAAAAATTAAATAATGTATTATCGAAACATTCAATTGTATACATGTATCAATTAATAGAACAATTTTGTCACATTCAATAACACAAAGGGCTATTCCATATGCAATCATGTACATGTGTAACTATCAATTATTGGGTCTGGTAATTCATTCTCCTCTGAAATTTCATAATGAACTTTTCAATCTTTTAGATTGGAAGAGTTCAAATGTGTCTTCAGGAGTGAATGAGTTAAGCCTGAAAGATACAGCTGCAGGTTATTAAGGATTTTCAAGTGAAGACTCACTTTCATCTCTAGCCGGAGTAAACCAGTGAACGATATCAACAATATCTAATCTAATATGTGACCTACCCAAGTCTGACACCTCCGGGAACGTCTGCCTGGACCCTGGTCTGAAGGGGGATCACTCTAACTTCATGGATGATTACTGGCCGCGGGAACTGGACCAGGTCAAGATTGAGTTGCTGAAAAAACAAATATTTTCATTATTGTTGGGAATCAGTTGAAAATTCATGATTGATCATTCATTTGGTATTAACCAATCGATGATTAATTATTGGTCAATTAAAAATGGCAGCCTGTGAAGATGAAAAGAAATGCTGTACATAAGTTTTCAACAAAATACTTTAAGGGAGATAACTCCACAGAACCTAATAAAGTTAAATTTGATTTATTGGTCAATTGCTTCCACCAACTGATGCTTAAGTAACTAGATTAAAGGCCCAATATACGTAACTTCAGGGAAATTTTCGTGCTTCCGAAAAATTCTGAAAAAAAATCCAGTTGATAACCATGCAAAAATAAGCCTAAAACGAAGTAAACCTGAGCGGTAACTAACAAGAAACTCTGGACAAAAAAATCCAAAGAATTGAAAATAATTCAGGTGGGGCCCACTTCAATAACAAACCGAAGGTAGAAGACGGTTCGAAATGGACGCATGTTTACAAATAGCGTGTTTCAACTGCTGCTGTACCGGTAAGCGAAGTTACGTATATTGGGCCTTTAAAAGCACTATTTGGGACCAGTGGCAAAAATATTGGCCAACGCTTTATGACTGCAAAAACCACTCTTCTCTAATCAAGCTTTTCAAAAATCATAAAATCATAGCCTATCTAGTAGCAATCGAAAAACACCAACCCTTCTTTCCTTCTTGAAATCACAATTATGTCATTTCTCATTCAACCACAAACAATCACGCACAATCTTTCTACCTGAATCATCCGACTCTAGAACAATCTGTCAGATCAAATATCGCACAGAGCCTTGATGAAACTTCATTCAAATCAGGGCTCACACACACCACAAACCCCTAAAACACTCAGAGAAATGTTTGTTTTTACCACTTTTTATCTTAATGCTTGTATGCGCTTGAGGAACTCTTGCTGGTAGGGATTGGCCCAACCACTCAGCACTATTCCATTTGCATGTCTGTACTAAAGACTACTAATTCTATAATTAACACCTAATATATATTTTATTTAACAAAGGAAACAATAAAAATATTTTATCTAATACTGAAAAGAAACATAAAAATCTGAGTTTTAAGGCAAACTAAAAAAACGGTCTCCTCGACAGTGTGCCTCTATTTCATCTTCTGCACATGTACATAGGACATAGGAGTACACTGTTGATGTTAAGGACCCACATAACTAAATCAGCCTATCACGAAATGTTTCATACGTTTGTAGTCCCTACTGAAAATTTGTTCCGGTTAAGTACAGCGATTCTGAGTAATTTAAATATGTAATTGTTGACCTATTCAGCATTGAATGAAATCTATAGATATTTAACTTTACAAAAATATATACTTTTGGTAGATTTTGATATGTGATGGCAGATTGATATGGGGTCAAAAGTCAGAGGGTGTTCCCGTCCCATTTCACTGGTTTGACCTGTAAATTTCCGGTTGTCCGAAACAGACGCCTGTAGCGAGCTAAAATGACAATAAACTCCTCATAAAATGCCCCTTGAACCCTTTGTCATGTATGTATCTGTGAATCCAGGCAGTTGTCACATGTGTTGAACTTCAAGTATTTAATTTATTAGCTCGAAAGCTTAGTAATTAACATATAGTAAATTATTTAGTTGTGCGAGTCCTAAAATATATGCTGTACTTTTGAATTGGGACCGAAAGACAAAAGTGGCTCGCTAAATTTTTTCTTCCAAATCCTCGCCAAAATACAACTTATATTTTAAAACAAGGACCACGTATAGGTCTACGTATTCTGTATATTGTAGCAGCCCTGATATTTTATCCTGTCCCGGATGTCCCTTTCCTGGCCAGGGTTCAATCCAATCTCAATGATCAGTAACACATTTATACTGTAATCAGGACATAAAAACTGTCTGAACCGATCCGCATAAGTGCGTTTTGAATACATAACAGAACAACACATTTCTGTAATTTGTCGTTAACTATGCCTTAACTCATTGGAGGCAAAATGTAGTCAGTATGTTAAGTGAGTCTTATGGTAGGATTTGTGTGCGAACATGTGACAAATGCACATCAGATAAATTTCTTTATTGCATTCGATGCGAAAGAATTTTGCCCTTTGAATATATTTGCAAATGGAGAAAACATGTGCGCCATAATTTTTCTCGTAGTTACTCACCTCAGCTCCCTGTCCTTCGTGTGAAAATGTATCAAAAAACAACAATTCCAGCTCGGGCCCGGTATCCGCCATATTGGATGCTGTGTATAACCTGAAATGAGACGTTATCATTTTCACTCCTCTCACTATGCAAACTGATTATGGTTCCGCCTGCGTAAGTTTCACTACAAACTAATTCCACTTCCGGTTGTTAGTAATTTAACAAGGTAGCACACCACCAAGTTGTCGAAGGTTGATATTTGTTTTTTTTTTGTATAGACCAGTCTTAGGGTGTATGGATATCTCGAGTAACTTAGGCCAAACAATGATGGACATTGCTTAATATTCGTAAAATTAACTATTTAATACCAAATTAAAGCCATAGTGGTTTCTAGATAGATAGATAGATAGATCTATAGTAGATAGATATAGGCTGAACGAGTGTAAAAGATGTGAAACTGGACATGTCAAGCTAGATATATTTGGTATAATTTCTCGATGACATCTAAAAAGATCATATATAGATATCTATTTGTAATATTTGTAATTTTTGACCACATAATTTTTTATTGTAGTTCATTTTTAGAAAAAGGTTTTTTTATCATAGTTGATTTGTTTTTGAAAATAAACGCTTAAATTTCACGGGGTTTGATGTTTATATATGAATGGATTTATTGCCACAAAACTACATATATTTTAAGCCTATTGGATTTTAGTTAGATATATATTCACTTTGGTATATTACATTTTACTCAAGAAATTCCAGTTTCACACACACTTTCATAATATTCCATTCACTCCTTTAGTAAGTAGCATTTCATTTATCGTAATGCTATATAGAAAAGGAAAGAAAATCAGGTATAGAGGAACCAATAAACATAAATAATGAGAAGCAGTTAAGAAGTATATAAGATGGAAACAAAGAAAACAAACGGAAAGAAATACAGGTGAAAGATAGGGTGAAGAGGAATTTCAAAGTAAAAATGTAAGCAAAACCCTATTCAAATCTGGTATAAAATAGGTATATGTAAGTAAGTAATTAATTAAGGCACTAAGTTTCAATTTAGTCATTTTTCTTTTGAATAACAGATATAATTCAAGTTTGCCATATAATCGGCACATCACAGGTTTAGGGAGTATCAATAAGTTTTTGATTCCGAAAGTTCATGCAATATACATGTATATATATAGGTGTGTATTTACAGGTGCAAATTACCTCCGATACCTCCAGCTCTCCCAGTAGGTACAATACTGTTGAATCAACGTTGAAAAGACGTTAAAATATCATTGGATTTCAATCTGATTCAAATACAAACCCTTGTTCTCACTCTGTTTTACAAGGATCTGACAACACCACATAAAATGTCACGTTCAGATTATTTAATTAACACTAAAATAATTTTCCAATCGCCTGTCATCTTGCAGCAAGTCATTTCGTCACATTATTCCACATAAACGTTTTGGTGACGAAATGACTACACGGACAAATGCGATTTTGCAAGCTTTGTCACCTATATATATATACGCTTGAGATCCCCACCCCAAAACTATATATATAATTGCATGGCGTAAAGAGACAGTGACAAACATTATTCAAGATTTGATCCTAGCCATTTGCCATGCCCTTTGCAGACTTCCCACCACAAAATACTACAGTTGCTGGGCATAAAGAGGGCATAATATTTAATATGAACCAATTTCAAATAAATTTCCTCTTAATTCTTTTTCGAATCAGAAAGCTTGGAGTTATCAATTGCTTTCCTTCAAGGCAATTTTGTGGCAGATCCCACACTGAAAAAAATTGTGTTATTCAACTTACACATGACTTTTGTTTCTGCAGTTGCTGAAAGCCAGGGGAGCGATACAGGCTCTCTGGGCCTCTTGTGTATGAAATAAGAAGTAAAATTAAATAATTCTGTATTATTTCAAATCGTGTACTCAGAAAATGTGTATATTATGTACGGTGCCACTACTCAAAGGAGATAAATATGGCTATGGAGGCTCCAGCAAACATAGGAGACGAACAAAATCCAACATGAGAGTCTGCCACTCTCTATCATGACAGATGACGTAACTCACATTTGAGAGTGAGGCATGACACATTCCATATTTTTAATTAAAGAGTGCGAGTTTGACAGACGCCATAGTGTGAACTACGTACAGCTGTGTGGTAGTTATGTATCTGTACATTAATAATCATTGGAAATTCCAGCGATTGTGTCATTGTTATTCATTGAACAAAGGTGTACATGTAATAACTATAATCAATTACTCCTGTTGGCTTATTGCTGAGGTGTAATGTCTAATTCATATCGTTATGCACTGTATTTTTGGGACAAAACACAACCTCAACATTATATACATGGCGAATTGTGATACAATAGACAGCGTTCATGAATATTAAAGAAAGCACTACGGTAATATTTCACTCGCTGAGGAATGCCTACTGCTTGACCTTTGAAAATTGCATTTTAACATCAAATGGAAGGCTTGGATCACAAGCACATTATTTTTTATATCTATGATCAGCTGTCATTTCCCGCTATGTCAAATTAAATGTAAAACTCTTATTGCGTAGAATTGTTTTGTTTAATTGCGATATTTTTACTTTTACTGCGAAATTTTATTTTGAATAATTATTTAAGTCTCGTTTTGTTTTGAATTGAAAAGTGGGCGGAGTCTGGTTATTTGGCCAGCTACTTCCGTTATCAACCGAATGAATCGACACTTTCATTTCGAATCAGTTTCAGCTTAAATGGTGTAACTGGCGTCTCTCTTTAATGATTAATTTGAAAATAATGAATTGTAAATAAAGGACCATATTTCATTTTTTTCCTTTATTGATGAGGAAATAATATTTTATCTTTATTGATGAGGAAATAATATTTTATCTTTATTGATGAGGAAATAATATTTTATCTTTATTGATGAGGAAATAATATTTTTATCTTTATTGATGAGGAAATAATTCTGTACCGCTCTAGCGTTTCGTTTATGCAATTTCCAGTCTGGTCGACTTGATTTAATCCCTCTTAAACAAAAAAAATATCCTAAATAATCATAGTCTACATTGATATTCACTCGTTAACCATTGTTGGTGATACGCGAGTGTATAACTAAACTCGAGCACGTGTCATATTTCCATTATGCAATACATGTGGATGACTATAATAATCCGGGTTCGAGATAGAATTTATGTGACGTCACCAACAATAGACATAGGTGCATTCACCGCGGCGTATTACATGTACATTTATTGAACCGTTTTCATGGTTTATCAGTTTTGATCACTGATCGAACTTAAAATAAATAAACAAAATATTTATGAACCGTTTACAGAGAGAAAATATAGATAGATAAAGAATAATTTCCTATTTGTGTGGGGTTTTGAGGTGATAACTCTAAGTTGGGTGCGAGTAAAATTATCACAGATGGTTAGATGCAGCAGTTTTTTATGGCTGTTTTGACCCAATCAGAAGACACAAACTATGAAGCCTAAATTTGTTAGTGTTGATCTACCAATGTCAGCGTCTGGCTTTTACGGGTGTTAGTAAGGACTGGTTTGACTAACTGTTGAAATTATAATGTAGTGTGACTGGGCGTTGTTTCATGCCAATTGTTCAATCACACATGGACATTGTCTTCATATTGCGATTAAGCTGTTGATAGGGCCTTCAAACCTGAACAAGTTGATCCAATCCAAACTAAAATACAATAACAAATGCTTTAGACTAAAGCACTGATGATTTTGTCCGTTACAAGTCACTTACAAGTAAGGTTATAGAAAATAGTGGAGAATCATTGGGGCAGGCGTGCGTTACTGTCATTCATTGATACTATACAATATTAGTACATCACGTGACTGAAACTGCCTTCCCATTGGCTACACACATGGGTACTATGAAGCGATAGTGCCCGCTCACCCGGGCACTATCACATTTGGCGCGATGTTCAACGTGAATCTATTATGACGTCACTATTAAGTTACGTAATTATTACGTCGTGTAACTGTTCTGCTAGAAAATGGTTGACTCTGGAAACGACCAAAAGCTGGCCATGGTATGGCACAATAAAACGGGTTTTGGTGTATACGTGTGTATTTAAATGGAAGAGTGATGTACTAAACCCATTATGGCCCTGTTGAGAGGGCACTACTGCCTCACAGTATTGTCTCGTGATGAGATAGTTCCCTAGCCTTCGGCTCGGGCACTATTCCATCCCTCGACAATACTATGAGGCAATAGTGCCCTCTCAACAGGGCCATAATAGATAAATGTTTAAAACTCGTATACAAGCGCTGGAGACATGGCGGATTCCATGGTGTGACCAACATGCACAGCTATGTGATAATGAAGTATCAGTACATATATAATATTCCAGCGATGTAATCATTGTAATTAATCAGACAAGAAGTTTTATTACCAGAACCAATATTTTTGTCAGCACATTATTGATCTGTAATGTATAATCGATTCTTTTACGCACTGAACTTTTAAAAAACAATGAGTCTTAGTCAGTAGTTACTGCTTCTACGCTCATATATGGGGATTTCTAAAATCATTTATATGGTGAAAAAGAAATATATAAAGGGCTTTTTCCCTATTTCCCCTATTGGACCCTGCGCCTTGGGGGAGGGGGCAAAATCTGTTCCCCCCCCCAAAAGACGATGGGGGGATCTGTTCCGCCCCCCCCCCCGCAACGGACGATGCTGACCAAATTTGGTCAAAATCCAATAAGCTCAGAAGCTCTTTGGGTGAGGTGATCTTAAATCATTGGAACATTTATGTCGGAACACTTTTGTATGGTCGGGTATACAATGGACCTATTGCACCTTAATGATTCTAATGCAGAATGCTAAAATTGAAAACGAATAATGTAGACCGAGTCCCCTTTACCACCCCTACAGGTCAGGGACTGTGAACCCCCTGTACCACCCCTACAGGTCGGGGACTGTGAACCCCTTTCCCACTCCTACAGGTCGGGGATTATGTGCCCCCTTTACCACTCCTACAGGTCGGGGACTGTGAGCCCCCTGTACCACCCCTACAGGTCAGGGACTGTGAGCCCCCTTTACCACCCCTACAGGTCGGGGACTGTGAACTCCTTTACCACTCCTACAGGTCAGGGACTGTGAGCCCCCTGTACCACCCCTACAGGTCAGGGACTGTGAGCCCCCTGTACCACCCCTACAGGTCGGGGACTGTGAACTCCTTTGCCACCCCTACAGGTCAGGGACTGTGAGCCCCCTGTACCACCCCTACAGGTCGGGGACTGTGAGCCCTCTTTACCATCCCTACAGGTCGGGGACTGTGAGTCCTTTTACCACCCCTACAGGTCGGGGACTGTGAGTCCCTTTACCACCCCTACAGGTCGGGGACTGTGAGTCCCTTTACCACCCCTACAGGTCGGGGACTGTGAGTCCCTTTACCACCCCTACAGGTCGGAGACTGTGAGTCCCTTTACCACCCCTACAGGTCGGGGACTGTGAGCCCCTTTACCACCCCTACAGGTCGGGGACTGTGAGCCCCTTTACCATCCCTACAGGTCGGGGACTGTGAGTCCCTTTACCACCCCTACAGGTCGGGGACTGTGAGCCCCTTTACCACCCCTACAGGTCGGGGACTGTGAGTCCCTTTACCACCCCTACAGGTCGGGGACTGTGAGTCCTTTTACCACCCCTCAGGTCGGGGACTGTGAGCCCTCTTTACCATCCCTACAGGTCGGGGACTGTGAACCCCCTTTACCACCCTTACGGGTCAGGGACTGTGAACCCCCTTTACCACCCCTACAGGTCAGGAAATGTGAGCCCCTTTACCACCCCTACAGGTCGGGGACTGTGAGTCCCTTTACCACCCCTACAGGTCGGGGACTGTGAGTCCCCTTTACTACCCCTACAGGTCGGGGACTGTGAAAGTTAAAGGTTGGGAAGCTTTCCAGATCGAAAAATCGACCCCACCTACCGTTGTTGCATCAAAAAATCACATTTCTAGTTGAGGTACAAAAAACGCTTGGTACCGTTGGAAAGATGGATAATTTTATTTTATAATAAACCTCCTAAATGCAAGTCAAATGTATCCTCATCGGCAGAAATAATCTCCATTTCCTCCAAAAACATGCAAAATTTCCGTGTGTCAAAGTTTTCGGCAGCTTGCCGGCCACTATTTACATGTTCATTGAGGTTGACGTCACCCCGCTTGCTGGTCTTTTGCTGTCATTGGATGGCGGTCTTCCTTTAAATTTAGGCATCCAATGACAGCAAAAGACCAG
Organism: Mimachlamys varia; assembly: GCA_947623455.1. Taxonomy (NCBI): domain Eukaryota; kingdom Metazoa; phylum Mollusca; class Bivalvia; order Pectinida; family Pectinidae; genus Mimachlamys; species Mimachlamys varia. Next base: position 41,567,813 of record OX392533.1, on the reverse strand, counting down.
CACGCGACGGCTGAATAAACATCAGTATTTAGTCATGTTTCAGCTAGTAGATGTTACACGTCAGTAGTAGATGTTACACGTCAGTAGAAGATGTCACACGTCAGCTAGTAGATGTTACACGTCAGTAGCAAATGTTACAAGTCAGTTTTGGAGGTTATACGTCAGCTAGTAGATGTGACACGTCAGGTAGTAGATGTTACACGTCAGTAGTAGAAATTACACTCGGCTAGTAGATGTTGCACGTCAGCTAGTATATGTTACACGTCAGTAGTAGATGTTATACGTCAGCTAGTAGATGTTACACGTAAGCTAGTGGATGTTATACTTCACCTAGTAGATGTTACACGTCAGTAGAAGATGTCACACGTCAGCTTGTAGATGTTACACGTCAGTAGTAGATGTTATACGTCAGCTAGTAGATGTTATACTTCACCTAGTAGATGTTACACGTCAGTCGAAGATGTCACACGTCAGCTTGTAGATGTTACACGTCAGTTGGTAGATGTAACACCTCAGCTAGTAGATGTTACACGTCAGCTAGTAGATGTTACACGTCAGTAGTAGATGTTACACGTCAGTAGTAGATGTTACACGTCTGATAGTAGATGTTATATACGTCAGCTAGTATATGTTACACGTCAATAGTAGAAGTTACACGTCAGCTAGAAGATGTTACACGTCAGCTAGTAGATGTTACACGTCAGTAGTAGACGCTATACGTCAGCTAGTAGCTGTGACACGTCAGCTAGTAGATGTTACACGTCAGTAGTAGACGCTATACGTCAGCTAGTAGCTGTGACACGTCAGCTAGTAGATGTTACACGTCAGTAGTAGATGTTACACGTCAGATAGTATATGTTATATACGTCAGCTAGTAGCTGTGACACGTCAGTAGTAGATGTTACACGTCAGTTAGTAGATGTTACATGTCAGTAGTAGATGTTACACGTCAGTAGTAGATGTTACATGTCAGCTAGTAGATGTTACACGTCAGTAGTAGATGTTACACGTCAGCTAGTAGATGTTACACGTCAGTAGTAGATGTTACACGTCAGTAGTAGATGTTACACGTCAGTAGTAGATGTTACACGTCAGTAGTAGATGTTACACGCCAGCTAGTAGATGTTACACGTCAGTAGTAGATGTTACACGTCAGTAGTAGATGTTACACGTCAGTAGTAGATGTTACACGTCAGTAGTATATGTTACACGTCAGTAGTAGATGTTACACGCCAGCTAGTAGATGTTACACGTCAGTAATTGATGTTTCAGGTTTAATATTTCCCTGGTACTCGTAAAATAGTATTACTCTGGTTACTTTACCTAATTAGAATAGAGACTAATAAAAACATACAATATATATCACGTTTACCCGGTGTAACAAAAGAGTGTGTACTATAAAACAGATTGTCTATACAACGACCTTTTTTATTGCAAATATTGATGTAAGTACATGAAGGATGTTCACATGTCACTTCCGTATTAAATTATTAATAGAAATTAGAGTCCCGCGCGTATGTACGTTACAACAAGTACAATGAAATGAGGATGATGGTTATTCGTGGATAATTATAAATATTACATGCTTAATGATCCTTCAACACAGGATAGCTAGTTTAACTCCCGACAATTCACCTGTGACGAGGACGGCTGAAAGCACTGATGATTGTGTTTTCCGTCTAGTAACTAAATCATTTTATTTGACAGCACTAACTATAGGAAAACTGTATTTTTTTGCGTTGTTCTGTGTAAGCAGATTCCAGGAGGCACTCATCCATTTCATACAGACCTGTTCATAAAAGACCGTTTTTGTAAATTATAACTCACAGCTGTATTGGACGTCCCCTAGAATCATATATTATTAACAATTACAGATAAACGTTCGGCAGGCCGACATACATTTATATGATGATGTGATCAGGAAGTACTGCCGAGATGTTTAGATGGGCATGGACTGTCTTTGGAATTTTACCATTTTGTTGTATTATTCATCACACAGTGTCAGGTAGGTGGGCTTTTTTCTTATTTATGTTTGGACATTTTGGTTTTAGCAATTTGCATCACAGACGAGTGCCAGAAGAACAAATAAAAGTAAAATTTATACATTTATTTGATCCAATTCAACGGACCCGATGATCCAATTACAGAATTTATAACAATGATAACAAAAGTATAATAAACTTTCACAAGAACATGCAGATAATGTATCATATAAGTTAAAGGCCTAATATACGTAACTTCAGGGAAATTTTCGTGATTCTGAAAAATTCTGAAAAAAAAATCCAGTTGGTAACCATGCAAAAATAAGCCTAAAACGAAGTAAACCTGAGCGGTAACTTACAAGAAACTCTTGACAAAAAAATCCAAAGAATTGAAAATAATTCAGGTGGGGCCCACTTCAACAACAAATCGAAGGTAGAAGACGGTCGAAATGGACGCGTGTTTACAAATAGCGTGTTTCAACTGCTGCTGTACCGGTAACCGCGAAGGTGTTTTTCTTGGATATTGCTGATATCAGTTAATCTTATCTAAATCTATAAATATGATAAGTTATTGGGCTTGATTTTCGCTTAAAGTTTTGCCGAAAGTTACGTATATTGGGCCTTTAAGTATAGCATTTAGTACATAAAATGGAATTATTTAAAACATACTTCCTGTAGGCGAGATTCAAAAGAAGAGAAGAGAGAGTACATTCAATGATACAGTTAAGAACACTGGTATTTCGGTTAAAAGTTGTAAATATTTGTGAGCATGTTTCTTTCATCTTTCAATTAAGATGTGTTTATTGCATTTGATCTACATAATCTGAGGTAAATATTGTAAATAAGAATTTTGTACTTTTAAACACAAAAAAACGTTTCTGTCACTTTGTACGAGACTAATAGAATAATAAAATCTATCACCCATGTGTGATGTAGACTGAGATATCTCAACCTGAGGGTAAATAAGTGAATTTTAGAATGAGGCTTTGCCGAGTGCTAGAATTCATAAATCTTATCCCGAGGGTTGAGCTTCCTCTGTCTGCATTATACAGGGTGCGATTGATGATTTTTACCCTTTGTGTGTCGCGCCATCATCAACGACAGATGTAATGTATGCTGAAACTTGGCGATGTTACTCTGGTTACACAGCATAAAGTGATTATGTGATAATGGTCATTACGTCACACTTAGCACGTGTGAGCTGTTTTTCCCGGTAAAATACTTTTTTCCCTAGCAAAAATGGGAATGGAACACCATCATAATGAATTTAACAATTTAGCAGCAATGTATTTAAGCGTGGTATACGTTTAATGGTTACTGAAAAAAGCGACATTGATCACTTTTTTTCATAGGATTGTTTTTGTTAAAGGCCAAATATACGTAACTTTCGACAAATGTTGAAGCGGAAAATCAAGCCTAATAACTTATTATATTTATAGATTTAGTTAAGATTAACTGATATCAGCTATATTCAAGATGGATTCTTTCGGAGTTACCGGTACAGCAGCTGTTGAAACTAGCTATTTGTAAACACGCGTCCATTTCGAACCGTCTTCTACCTTCGGTTTGTTGTTGAAGTGGGCCCCACCTGAATCATTTTCAATTCTTTGGATTTTTTTGTCGAGAGTTTCTTGTTAGTTACCGCTCAGGTTTACTTCGTTTTAGGCTTATTTTAGCATGGACATCAACTGGATTTTTTTCAGATTTTTCAGAATCACGAAAATTCCCCTTAAGTTACGTATATTGGGCCTTTAACGTCCTATCAACTGCCAACCTGAGTGAAATGCAGATCCATTGTCGCTCCGCTACTCCGCATACGTAGGATCTGACAACATTCTATAAGCGGTCATGGTTTGATGAAGTTTGTGTAAGCGAATCAAATTACCGCTTCCAGAATCTCTAATTTAAATATTGGTGGGCATGCCTTTAGTTATTTCGTCACAACATGCATTCAACCATCTAATATGTATGTTTGAAGAAAAGTCTTGCTGCAGAATGAGATAACAGTGTTTGGAATAAGGAAGGGCTTGGCTTTGCCGTGGGAGGGATGTATATATTCACAAAAGTCATTTTCATCATAACTTTCTTTATTCAAATTCTTTTCAAAAGAGTTCCACAAGGGAGATAAATAGAACAATTTAAAGGTATGATTATCTCAGAAGAAGTTCTTTAAAAGATTTTTAACACATTTGACCCCTGTGACCTTGAACATGGTCAATGTCATTCATTTGAAAAAACTTCGTAGTTCTTTGTTCAAGCATGCTACAGGTAAAATATGAGTACATTGGGCCTTTTAGACCAACACGCTAAGAAAGCCATTTTGACACATTTCCAGTTTTTTTTTTCAAAATTAAAAACGCCTCGTCGCGCATTTCCCTCATGTTGATGCCGAAAAAACGCTTGAAATACCATTTTTACCTTCGTTTCAAACATTCAAATGATCCGGAATAGCGCTTTCTAAATTTTGAACCATTGTAAAATATATCCAGATTCGTCATTTTTCATTGACGATAAAATTGGAGCGGTTATATTTTACGTTTACTTTTAATTTTCCGAAACAGGAGCGGTTAATCCGACGAACAATAAATCAAATTGGCATGGCCTTAGGCTATCGATTGGAAGTTCGTTTTAAGACATTTGAGCTCTGTGAACTTGCAAATGGGTCAAGGTCAATAATTTGAACAAACGTGTTAGCCCTTCATCCCTGCATGCTACAGGCCATATATCAGTACTTCGTGCCTTCAGGATATTGAGAAAAAGTTACATGATCATGCATATGTTAAGACATTTGATCCCTGTGACCTTGACAGAAGGTCAAGGTCATTTATTTGAACAAACTTGGTAGTCCCTAATATCAGCATGCTACAGGCCAAAATGTCAGTACACTGGGACTTAATGTTATTGATAAGATGCTTTTTTTAAAATATTATAACATGTTTGACCCCTGTTACCTTGAAAGTAGGTCAAGGTCATTCATTTTAGCAAACTTTGTAGCCCTTCATCCATGCATACTACATATTTCATATCAGCACCCTGGGCTTTTTGGTTATTGAGAAGAAGTGGTTTAAAAGGAAAGATTACGCACAGGGGACGAGGATGGACGTTGCACGATGGCTATAGGTCATCCTGACCCTTTGGGTCAGATGACCTAAAAAGTCAGCTTAGAGTGGGGCACAGTTTTTTCCCAATCTGATTAAAATACAGATCCTCATTATTACTATCGTGTGTAGGATCTGACAGCGGCCAGTAGAAGGTCATGTGCAGGTGACCTTTGTATTCACCTATCAAATTGCTGTTTACCAGACTCTGAAAGTTATAAGCTAATTTCGATTTGTTTCTACACTTGTGGTTTAACCAGAGTTGAGTAGCGAGAAACCCGAACGACCGTTTGTCCGAAAAGAAATAACAACTGAAGGTAGAGAAATTATCACAAAATGTATTTTAATCAGATTGAGTTTTTTCCCATGGGAATGCGAACAGGCTGTTGGAATTTTTTTCTATTGTCAACCGGCCGGGAATTTAATCATTCGAACTACATGTACATTTTCTATGTCTCCCTCAGCATATTTCATCTTGGCGTTTTTTGTGTTTTGTTTACAAAGTTTGTTCATAGAAAGCTAGCAACCATATATTATTCATATAATAATTCATAATTTAAACCTGATCGATAAAAACTCGACAGCCCGCCACACACAGTGATATATATGTAATGATTAATATATATCAAAGAGTACTGCCGCAATATGTAATGATTAATATATATCAAAGAGTACTGCCGCGATGTTAAGGTGGACATGGACTGTCTTTGGACTGTTACCATATATTTATTACACAGTATCAGGTAGGTTGCCTTTATCTCTTTTACAGTAATTAACACTTACTGGTTTTCAATTGTCTGCACACCTAGTACCAGGGACGAGTGCCATGGGAACAACAATTCTGTATAATCCAGAGCAATTCATTTCTGGTATATATTGTATCATACTTCTAAAGATGGCATCACTTGTGTTTATGTTTCTTTTATCTTTCAATTAAGATATACTTTTAGCGTTCGAGGTTTATATATTTATATAAAAAAATATGGATACTTTTATCTTATTTGATTATGTAACTATATCGAGAATTGGTTTGATTGGGCCTTCGGCAGTATACTACAGTATGGTCGCTCTTTAAATCGGCAAAAGATCCGGACTATCGCAAGAAGGTTTACACGACCATACCACAGTCTCCCGAATACACATGCTCTCAACACACACACACACATCCACATCACATACACCGGGAGACCGTACTTACATGACCCAGTCTGTTTGGACGTGAAAATAAATAAGAAATTACCGAACCGTTAACAAAATCATAATCCAAACTCAAAATCGATTAAAACAGGGGCAACATATGAACAAAGGAAAAATTTACATGGAGACTCTTGTAAAAGTACAAGACGGGACATTTTGAGAAAAACTAGATTATCATAGTTATTTGGCATGCTGTATAAAATATGAAGTCTAATATGATATACGGTCTTACATTTTATTAAGATATTTTCAGAGAGGACTATATTTGTCAAGTAGAACTATGGAGACTAGCTAATGGCAAAAGTATTTGCACCCGGTATTGTTTTCTTTGTGCGTTATTTTTCGTTCATGGGTAGGGTTTCCTTACAATAATGTAATATACAGACTATCTTGCGCACTCGTTAAAAATATAAAAATATTAGCATATTAAAATATTTTGTATTACTGATTACATTTAATGATTAATTTCTTATTTTGTTTAGTTAATGACATCGTACACCAATGACGCTAAATTAGATTCACGATCTTATAAACTAAACAATATCAGGTCGGTGACTACCTTTTTTAGTTAAAAAAGTGTCATTTTCATATGTAAGCTATAGTAAACTTCACCCCTCCCGCAGAGGGGAATCCGAAATCGGGGGGTCGGAGTGGGACTTCTAAAGATGACATCACTTGTGTATGTTTCTTTTATCTTTCAATTAAGATTTACTTATAGCGTTAAATCTACAAATTCTGAGGTTTATACATTTAAATATGAAGTCCAGGGGGCATAAAATTCACAATTCTGATAAAACAACTTAAGACCTTTCCATTCATAATGAGTATTTGATTCCATTGTATTTGGGTCTTGAGAAGAAGATTTTTGAATGTTTAACTCCTTTGACCGCTTTTAGGCCCGTCCCTCAGGTCACTAGGGGGTTAGGACCATATAATTCCCGATTTCGGTGCATCTTTGTCCAGTGAAGGTTCCTGTCAACTTTCATTCAATTCGGTTCAGGGGTTTTTGAGAAGAAGTTGAAAATGCAAAATGTTTACGGACGCACGACGGACCTTAAAAAAGCAAAGAGTGGTGCAAAAAATGTGTACATCATAACAAATATTGGTCAATGTCAAGGTCAAAATATAACTTAACTTACTTGTCGTGTTTCATGTTTATACTCATCAAATGTAGCATGACACTTTTTACAATGGGATTGGACGGCGTTTTTAAAATTTTCATCCCGGTATGAATGAATAGCGGTTACATCTATATTGCATGAAGCCCGACATGAAAATTAAAACAACACCGTTCAATCCATATATATCTACATTTTTACATTTGAACAATTGTTTAATTTAATTTCCTATTTCTTGAACAACTGGTTAATTCGTTGCGTTTGATATTGCGCCGTCCTTCAAACGAAAAAGGCGAACCAGCCATAATTTGATTAAAATTAGCGCCAGTAATTCAACGTAGTCATTTGAGCGTTTGACGCAGGGGCGTTATCCATACTATCCGAAGCGAAGCATTGAAGAAGACTAATATATTACATCATACGTAATTCACATGAATAGATGTATTCATACTGTTTTCATGCTGTATTCATCGTTCAGTGTTGTTTTCAGTTGGTATATTCATAAAGAGAAGAAAAAAATCAGAATGTAAATATAGAGTAATGTACGCGATATTACGCGTAAGTTTTGCGATATAACTCGGGGGGGGGGAACCTTTTTTCTCTCTTAAGAATAGGAGCTCAATAAAGTTTCGTAAAATAGAGACTGAACCGACTTCTTTCTTCAAAAGGTAGAAGATTCTGACCTTAATTTGATACATGACACAGTGTCTCACTAAGGAAAGTATAAAGTTCTAATTATAGTGTGTATGATAGGTCCCATACAGCCCGTGTAATAAAGGTCACAGTTATACTGTACATGGTACATGCTTATTTAAGAGATAAAAAAGCAATTGTTTGCGGAACAATGGTTTTCGTGTGAATTTTAGTTTAAACATATTTTATTGCAATAAAATGCAACAGGATAGGGCACAAGTTATACAACTTATATCAAGCCCGTTCCTATTCATAACAAAACATATATATTTCAAAGTATCAAAATGGCAGCTATAGAGTTCTATACAATCATATGCTAGTCACTCATAAATTTATCACACTTAGAGAAATAGAAGATGGACGAGAAGAAATAGGAAGGAAGAGAGAGAGAGAGAGAGAGAGGGGGAGAGAGGGAGAGGGAGAGAGAGAGAGAGAGAGAGAGTACTTGTAATTATTGACTAGTAGCAGAACATGGCAGTTAAACTTTGAATGTGTTTCTGACCATGTGGCTGTTCTTTCTCCGTGCAAACAGAATTTATGATGATCGTATCACTGTTCCTATCTTTCAGCTATTCAAATGTTCATCACTTCCCGTGCCAATAACTTTCTCCTGTTCACTCCTGGCCTGCTGGTATTTCCGTTTCCACTAATCCGCTCACACAGAGAAAGACCCATCACATGGTTTTTTGAATTAATAGATATACATTTTATATAATAATATAAGTACTATTTGTACTAGTCGAATAGAAATGGACTAATTTTTGTGAGGGAGACGAGGAAAAAGAGGTAGAAATGTATTAAAACCTATTAGTGTCGTGAATATATTGCTGAGTGTGCCTGAATATCTCTATATTTTCCTGTTCCGAGATATTTGTGTCACCAGATAGAAGAAGGGTATGGGTGAGAGGTATGTATTTATTCAGCTCGCGATAAAGTTTAATTCTTTGTTCTACATAGTTTCTACAAATGGAAAAGAAATGGTAAGTGTCTTCAACAGAGAAGCCTCATGAACATCGTTGATAGTCAGTCAAATTAACTCGAAAAAGGTCATTATTTAAAGCACTAGATTTATGTTTTAATTTGGTATGCAGAATGTTTTTCTTTCTATCCCCATAAAGAAAGTAGTTGGGTACATTGGTAAGGTTAGTATTCTGAATAGAGTTTCTGAAAGATGAGGGTGTATCGCTGTGTCTAATGTCAGTCGGTAGCTGATTCCAAAGTCTAATTGAGGAAGGAAAGAAGGAGGAGTTAGAGAGTTGTGAATGTCGGTGTAGAATGTAAATATTGTTAGATATTCTCTACAGATTTCAAGTCTACATTAATAATTTGTTTATTAGATATATTCTTCTTTTTTTTCTAGTCGTTCATTACCCGCAACCAAACAGGAAGTTATACGAGCGAAGCCTATAGGCGTCGAAGGCGCCCGACCGAATCTCTTTAAGGTCACTCGGTCCCTTTGTAAATATCTATGGGAATTTCATAAATTTCATTCAAATATTTACTAGCGTATGAAGAACAAGTTTATTTTTTGTAATTGGCCGAAAAACTGCAGAAATCTTTTTGGATTTTTCGTATAACTTTTATTCAACAAAACAAACACATATGCATGTTTTTCATCAACATTTCCAAATTTTCGAAAATAGTTCCAAGTGAAGCTATGATATGGTAAAAAAGGGCGATAACAACACTTTGAGATAGGCCTATAGTACACAAGGAATAGTAAAATTTGCGAGGAAATCTGACGTTGCATGTTTTATTATGTCATAATCAAAATAATTCGTACCAAATGGCGGGACTCCCATCTCCGGTCTTCCAACAATAAAAGTTACATAATTCTTTTAAAAGAAAAAGATCTGTTGACAAATTAGAAGGATTCGCCCCGGTTTCGTTGTGATTCGTTTACCTACCGACTTTGGGCGAACATTCTCAATACATATATTTTAAGGCTTTGCCTTTTTCATATTATGTATTATTTAAAGAGTTCTTAATACGTGTACGAGTCATTATTCCTTGCCACATATAAGTTTACGTTGCAGCACTTTGAATCAATATCCCTATCACTTATTCATACCGGTGATATTTAGTTCGCAGCATTAGATCTCGAATTCTGCTGATGACAATTTAACAGCTTCATACTTTTTTCAGTATCATACTTTACCGGAAGATATTATACTTCTTTAAATTGTTCTCCTTATACATGTTTATAAACCGACGGCTATGCTATGTGGTTGAAATCATAACTTGATCTCTGCGCCATTCCGTAAACTCAAGATCCGACAACATCCAATAGGGGGTCACGCTCTGATGACCTTTTGCATTAGCAAATCAAATAACCGTTTACAAAATCTTTGGAGTGAATGTTAGTGGGCGAAAAGTCGTGCCTAATCCTATTGTGTGTCGGTCATTTCGTCACAACAATGTGCAGTGCTGTGACGAAATGACTTGCTGCAGATGACAACTTCATTAGAAGAAGCGAAAATGGCCACCAGAACATGACCTCTTTTGGGATGATGTCAGATCCTTGTTAAACAGAGTGAGAACAAGAATCTTAATTTTAATCGGGTGTGAAAGTAACAGCAGAATGTGATGTTGGCAAGGTACAAAGTAACAGCAGAATGTGATGTTGGCAAGGTACAAAGTAACAGCAGAATGTGATGTTGGCAAGGTACTTTCTAATTAATGATTCTTTTTTCAATCAGTTGCATTTCATCTGAGAAACAAAACGAATATATTAATTAGCGGCGACTCGATTTCAGTACTACAAAGCATTTTGAATTTGACCATTAATTTTGATGTAGAAAAAAACACCCCTTCATTTTATTAGAAATCAAGTACCGAATATAAAACTTCTATATATTTTTTTACCAAATCAGAAATACAGCGGACTGATATGCAACCAACCATTTACATTGAAATATCTATTTACTGAATGTAACAATCGAAGCCAAACGCGAAATAACTTGATCATTTCCCAGAAATAAAAAGTATTTCGTATACTTTCTGTATCACTTATATTAAATTAGGGAAAGAAATGTGTTTGCTATTGAATTATATTAACACCTCTCCCTTTAGCTAAGTAAACTTTAACTGCGAACAAATTAGCGTATACGCAATGAAAAAAGGCTCGGCGGATTGTTATTTGTTCAAATATGGCGTCATTCCCGCTTCAGAACAATAACTATTCGATGACGGTCATTGTTTGGTTCTTTCAAAAATTTCAAACATGGAACATATATGGAATCCATTTCGTCTGAGTATACAATAAACTGTTTCTGACAAACTTTTGATTCCAATGATGCACATTCGAAATTCTTTGACGGTAACGCAAACATGGCGGCGCCCTGCAGTTTTGACGTCTGACGTCCGACCACGTCACAACCAGATCACTGTGTCAATGCGTGTCTTAACGACCGTTATAAATAAAGAAATGAATTCGAAGGGCTAGGAATATTATTTAATACCAAATTTACAAATGATTTAATGAAGAAAAATGGTGTTTTTCATTTTGTATTTTCTAAACTTACCAATATATTAATGAAATTCAATGGGACTATATTATCTTAGCAACCACGGCCATCGTAGTTACCATCTAAGCAACCCGCTTCGAATGTTTTTTTCTTCGTATAGCACTTGAAAATTAATAATGATGTAAATATAAGGAATTATTTCTAAACTTATAGTTACATCCAACCAACATATTCACTATGGAGTGCTAACGCGCCCCATAGGATATGTTGGTTGCCAACTGCGGGCATACTACGGTATACGCAGCCAAAATGAGGTACAATCCTTATATGATCTCTTTTGGGTTAACCTTGTCGAGAGTGCAGCTTGCACTTGTGGTCATCCTTGTGAGAATGTATTTCATTATTTTTTGGAATGTCACACGTTTGCAAATTGAAAGACGTATTTTGTTTCAAAATTTGAATAATTTGGATTTAACTATCAGTTTAGAAATCATTTTGTTTGGCATCTCAGAATTTTCAGTGGACCTGAACAAAAATATTTTTAGAAATGTGATAAGTTTGATCAAATCCAGCAAAATATTTTAAAATCAATTGTGATCTCAACTATGTACGTTTTTGAACTAATTATTGTAATGTCAAGTAAAATGTATATTGGTAGAAGGCGTTGATAAGTTGTAATAACTTGTGCCTTATCCCCTGTCAACTGTTGGCAATAAATATGTTTAAACGTAAACTATTTAATCCTGTTGCATTGATATGAAAATCCCAATGCGTTTGCTTTAATTGTGGTTCTGGCTTTCCAGAGGTGACCGTTTGTTCAGAATATCTGGTTTCCGGACTCCATGGTGTGGACGTCTCAGCACTGACCGCTTCAAGCCACTTTAAAAATGTTGTCATCCATGGCCCCCAAAACTCCAGATTACATTTTGATGGACAAGCGGGTGGCGTATCTTCGGCGTGGGCTGCAGGAACACGCGATGACAAGCAGTATATACAGGTATTTATTCGATTTACGTTTTGTGTAGTTTGGCTCGATTACTGGGCAGATTGGTTTAGTGGTTAACACTCTGGCCTTACATGCAGGCGGCCGGAGGTCGATCCCCGAAATCATCACAGGCATGGAAAATTCAGAGAAACTCCAACAACCCAGGTGGAGTATAAAATGGTCTGGGGCAGGTGTTGCAGTATCTGTGCTTTAGCATTCAAGTGAGGTGGCATTATAAAAGATGCCGTTGGAAACACGGACCCACTACAAATACAACACAATTCATCTCCAGCACACACACATACATACACACATCAGCCAGTTATTAGCCAGGTGGTATAGGACAAGTAATAAGCGCCTGATAAGGCAGCTCCTGCGAACTCCCCAGAATTGTATATGATAGAACTGTATGTGTTAATTGTATAGAATGTATAAGAATTGTATATCTATGTACAGTAAAGCGCTTGAGAGTGGCTTATGCTAGCTAGATAGGGAGCTATATCAAATGTTGTATATTTATTATGTTTTACATAATATTATCAAGGTATTTTAAGGATGACCTTCTGGGTATGGGATGGAATTGTATTTGGGAGTCTCTATGCATTCGTGTAAGCCCATTGGGACTGTTTAGCGCTATCAAAGGCTGCCACAGAACCCTTTACCAAGTCAAACCCTACTGACAACGGGTGAACCAAACCCATAATGCTGAGCGTGAAAGCAGTGTGCAGAAGGACAGGTCGTTTTTCTACCCTTGGCTTCCGCTATTTGGAATTATTTGCGACCAAAGGGTCGCTAGTTCATTTAAACCCTATCAGAAATTGTGACCGTGGCCATTCCAAGAAAGATTGAAGTTCCTCCTTGCGGATGTCGAAGTTGTTGTCTTCCTGGACGAAGGCTTTGTGTAGATTACAGTTTGCAATACTAGCCTCTTTAATTTTCTCTTTGTCCAGCTATAATATCCGGCAAGAGACCGAAAGATCGACAGTTCGAACCACAACTGAGTATTACTCCTTCCTATTTCAATTTGATGACTCATCTAGCTTTAGAGACGATCTTAATCATTTTGAGAAAATTTCATCTTTCAATGAATGGCCAGATTCTTATTGAACCCAGCAAGAGTGGACCGGTCTGGAGAATTTGGTCAAAACTCCCATCACACATAATTGATTTTCATGTTGTGGAACGGTATTGAGTAAATGTTAATCAGCCTGAAAGAAGGGTCCGTATACGTCTTCATTTCATAATAAATACTGTAGGTAGGGAGAACATTGGATGAATAACGGAGAAGTTTAAGCATTGCTGTTCGCAAGACTACCCTTAAAAACTGCTGTACTAAGTCTTGTAAAACGGTGACGTCATAGATCAGTATATTAATGGGCTCAGTAATTAGAAACTAGGTTGCCATGTCCTACTTTGTCATCCTATCACACGTGACCAATCAATGAGTGTTGCAATGGAGTCGGGGACCGTTTAGTGCTTGGCATGTGAGTCAAGTCACGGATAGAATACGAACGGTCATATTATCAACCAAACGAACCCAAAATGTGTTCCTGAAGTTAGAAACTTTTTAGGTCTGAAAGATTAATATAGCAAACACTATCAGCCCCTTAACTAAGATGATTAGAGTATTCAGGTGAGACAAGTGCTACAAAACATTTCCAAAACTGAAAGCCCTGTAATTGTCTAGTCCTATATTTCCTACCATCAAATTTCATGCATGGTCATATTCGGATGTGAGTAAGGCAATGAAGGGATGGGTTATGTTTGGTTTAATTAATTGTTTCACCCCCATTAACAGCTGGAGTCATTTAAGGACGGCCTCCTGGGATATGCCATGTTTGTGTTGAGGGTGCTTGTATATGGGATGTGTGGTTCGTTCGTGCAAGTCTTTTTGCAATAGTCAAAACTATTGCCGAATTGAAGTACTACCACAATTAAAGATGACGTAACACACACATATGTTGCCCCTTTGAAATTTAGTAATAGATACAGTATGCCGAAAAGATGAATTGAACTAATACAGCTGTTTTGTCCTCCTAGGGCTCTTCAGTGATGCTAGGGGCCAAAATGTGGGAATCCGAAATTTCTAAACGAATGTAGAAACAGAGGAGTCATGTGCGTAAAACCCCTTTAATCTATTAATTTAGAAGTAAACATAACTAGTTCTGTATAATTTCAAATCGTGTACTTCGAAAATGTGAAAAGTATACCGCCGAAGCCCGCCCCCTCCCGACTCAAAACATCACATTATACTGGCCACTGAACCAGTCACTCTTCTCCCACAATGCTGAGCGTCAATCAGGTACAGGCTTTCAAAAGGCTTAATAGATCAACCTTGGTAGCAAAGCAATATGATATAGTTGTTTCGACCTTCTAGGACTCGTTAGTGATGCTAGAGGCAGAAAGGTAAGCTTTTTCGCCATCCAACCTTCACTTCCAAGATCCTGAAAGGGGTAATGTGTTTCGGTGATGCAAAGGTTCAACAGAACATGACTCTTTGTGGGAAGTTGTCGGATCCTTGGTATGTAGGGAGTAACGGAGCGACAATAAGGGTATGCATATCAATCAGATTTACTTTATTTCATATTAAATCAAATTATAACTTAATTTTAGCAAGTTATCTTGCGGAATTTAAAGTATAATAGAACCATCATACGTCACGGCAATATTTTTTGACGATCGTATAAAAAGATACAAAAATATATGTCAAACGGTGGTTCATTTTTGTGTTATCTGGGATCAGATAATTGTTTTAATTTCAAAATGAAATTCTTAGGCTTCTGCTTACCATCAAGGTATTTTAGTTATTGTCAGATTCTTGTATCGCAACGTTGGTTGTGCTATACCATTATTGCACTATAAACTTTCTGATATATACAGCAGGCATTAGAAGTTCAAAGATAATAAAAACGAATCCGTCGTGTTCAAATATTTATGCTGTAATATAATTTTGATTACGCATGATTTGTATATGAAATTTCCGAAAGAAACTTGAAGATAGTAAAAAACTAATCCAATATGTTCAAATAATTATGCTGAAATATGTTTGCACTAAGCTTGTTTTGCAGGTAAAATTCCCAAGAAAAACAGTTGTGGATACCATTCTGATGCAGGGCCGACGAGACACACAGTATATTCAATGGGTTAAAACATATTACGTTTTATACAGCATCGATGGAATCACGTGGTCCACCGTGATGTCAGAAAACCAGAATCCCAGGGTAAGTTATGTCCAGGGTACAGGTGATCTGATGTATTTAGCGTAGTCGTATTGTTCAATGTTTTAAGAGATCTATAATCCATTTGGTTTTATCATGTATATCAGTTATTCAAATACATATTTCAAAGTACAATTGTCACGTTAATGATTATTATTATCATTATGATTAATAGAGACTAGTCAATGGTTTCCCATTTTATATCAAATATATTTCACGAGTGTGGCAGATTTTTTTTTATATGAGTGAAAATATTTGAAACATCTGCCATGCGAGTGAAATATATGATTTTGAACGGGAAACCATTGAATTTTCTTTTTATTACATTTTCGAGATTCATATAAGCTTTTTATGTCTGATTTCATTTTTAAAAGTGGCTATAACTGATCGGGACGGAGTACCTAAGGCTTATATAGCATATTGATATGCCACAGAAGGAAATCATTTTTTTCAAAATATGGTAAAAATACAAAAACAGATTTATAAAATTCATCAGATATATTTTAAATTCCAAACTACCATAAATGATTTAAATTTTCTTACCTTATATGATTTGATTCTTGAATAATTTATTCAAAGCAGTACACAGATAGTGCGCAGTGATAATGGGTTTTAACTAGTGAGGATATAAGCAGTGATGATATAAGTTTTATCAAGCTATTATTTTCTTATATTTCACTGGTAAAAATGTAATAATTGTATATAAACAATGACGATAATGCTTGTCAGCTGGTGTAGATGATAAGAAGGATGATGACGAGGAAGGTTGATGCGGATGGATTAAGGATTGATGATGGTGCTAGTCAATGGGTGTATACGTGATGAGGTTGTCAGTGGTTACTGATGACGACGACGACGATGATTGTATGTGTTATGAACAATGATATTGCATTGAAATGCTTATAAAGTATGGCATGATTAAGGTTGATTACATGTATAATGAAGGTGAAGATGTGCCATTGCTACACGTGAACATAATGATGATTGGGAAGGAAGATGATTGTTTGAAATCGTACTACTGCATAACACTTGAGTATGAGTGTATTGCCTTACAAATGTAACAAAGAATTTGAAAAATGAAACGAATATGTAACTAAAAGGAAAAAGGGAAAGTCACATTAATATTAAGAATATGCCAATTTTTTAATGTTGGGAAGTATATGTTTTAGTCGACTGCGTTGCTTCATATCAGTGTTATAATTAAGTGGACATTGGTCAGTTAACAGTGAATTTCTTTATCTATAACCTTCATTTCATGTCCAGTTATTTACCGGAAACAGTGATAGAAACACCGTAGTCAAGTCCAGCCTCGTTCCTAGTATTACTGCAGTCTACATCCGGATAAATCCGCGAAGTTGGAATCAACATGTCAGTCTTCGTTTTGAAGTCAGTGGATGTTACGAAGTTGATGAAAAAAGTAAGGAATTTTTAAACGTTGTCTAGTGTTGATATCATCATGTTGTTTTTATGGCTTTGGTTTACCTGATGAAGGCCTAGAATGGTCTGTAGATACACGCAATATATTTCTGGGGAATGCCTCACTTGACATTCTCATTAAAATGCAGATTCTTGCTCTCACCACGTTTTACTCCGAAGCGGTAATTTGATTGGCTAATGCAAAACGTTACCAGCACGTGTCCCATATGGGATGCTGTAAGATCTTGACGCAGCAGAGAGAAGTTTACAGAACAGAAAAGGGAATTTTTGCACTGTAAAATAATACACTATATCATATTTTTATAACTTTACTTTCTACAAGATTAAAGATGAAATCTAAATATCCAAACTTTACTTAAGAGCTATTTATGACTCTTTATAGTTTAACATTTGATGTGGTCTTTCCCGAAATGAAATAGAGGATATTCAATGGTTTGCCGTTTAATAGAGGATATTCAAGGGTTTGCCGTTTAATAGAGGATATTCAATAGTTAACGTCGGTGTACCCAAATTGATACCGTACCCAAATTGATACCCCATTTTCAAAAAGCGTTCTAAAATCCTTGTTAATAAAATACATGGTATTCCACGTTTACAACATCTCCATGTCAAATTTTGCCGTTGATTCAACATTGTTTTTCTTTAAACAACAGCTTATTTCTTCTACAAGAAGACTTTGAAAGGGGCTAAATCTCTCCGAGAAGCATGTATCCCGAAAAATACTGTCGTGTGACAGCTATTGTTCTCATTCGTTTTAGCATTTACAAACTTGATCAAATATCTGTTTTGTCATAGGTATACTCAAATAACTAAAACAATCATCATTAATGTGGAAAACCTGTTTGTATTATTCCGTTATGCTCAAATACTACAGCGGGTGTGCATCGGCTGCTGCATCGCCATCTTAACTTGTTTACGTCGCTCTGCGCATGTCACAGCTGTGTCTAACAGGTGTCTGTTAGAAAATCCGGATTTGTTCTCTCTTAGAGATGTAAGACGTATCGCCATACCACGGACTTAGATAGCTAATCTAAGTCCGTGGCCATACATTGTTTGCCAGTAAATGTCGGTTTTCATTAAAGCTGACTAATTATTTTTAACAAATAAATAAAAGAAATATTTCTACAAATAAAAAAAAATAATATTTCTAAAAATAAAAAAAAATATATTTCTACAAATAAAATCAATACTAGACAAGAGCTTATTTTGGAAACTGAACATGCCACCCAATGCTGAAAGAATGTACTTAATTTTCTGACAATTTACACATTTTGCTTGTTTTTATATTATGGTCAATTGTAATTCTCAGTACATTTGTCATTATTACAGTGGATACCGAAGATATTAAACTACTCTGCAGAAAAATGTTTTCAATTACCAAAACTGAAACAAGTCTGTGCCCCCCCCCCCCCCCCATTTAACTTGAAAAGTCAGTGTTATGGTTACAGTGTACTTGAAAGCTTTAAATTTGGAATCATCATAATCATTATCATAATGAATAATTTAGTAATCAATTATGAATTTGATAATGTAGTTGTTTGGAAAATCAATTCATATGCAAAAATAACTGACTTTTATTATCATAATGACCATGCATGCGCATTGCTCAATGCTCCAGGACCAGTTACTTAAAACCATTTTAAGAGTATATTCTTTTTAACTAAATTCTCTGAAGCATTTAATATGTTAATAGTATATTAAGTTTTTTACAAATTATGAAGAAATGTGCATGCAAAATCAATCATAAGACCAAAGACTTAAATGCAAAAATAAAATGTTTTATTGAACACATACAATTTTCAAATACAAGATATGAAGCTTTAACCAGACATTTAATGTCACACAAGAAATCTTTTCCAAGGCCAACCAGTCAGCTGAAGAAGAGGTCTGTCTGTATCTATCAGGTCAAGTCAAGGGATGATTCTGTCACTGCAAAGAAAAAGCTTGTTATAATTTATTTTATCTTTCCAAATATTTTTTATATTTACTAAAATACATCTTCAAATACTCACAATCCTTCATTAACTTTTACAATATGATATTATAGCAATACAGTGCATTCCTCTTTATATCATGTTGCATTTGTCAGACAAAAACATGAGATTAACAGGTATGTGACATTAAGAGAAACATGTTTTTCCACTAAATCTTGTGCATTTCCAGCCTTCATAACTAAAAGTTAGCTATTCAATGTACATATGAAGATGTTTTACTCTACAGATAACATTATTTCATTAAAAAAGTTTTTTATTGTGATGATTTTAATTTTTTTTTATGCAATACATGTACTTTGAATAAGTTGTATCTCAAATCAATTGAAATTATATCATTTTCTGGATATTTTACAAAATTGGTAAACATTTCAAGAGGAATTCACCTCATGATACATGATATTGACCAAATAAAATTATACAGATTGTATATAGAGGGTTAGTGTTTCAGAAAAACATGATATAAAAAGGAATGTGATATATTACCAGGTAAGAGGAATCCACTGTTAAACAATCATCATCATCATCATCATCATCATCTGATCTTATAAATTAATTCTGCACAATCCTTAAGGGATTGGAGAAGCTTATGTTTTAAAAGTTACACTTGATACTGATACAATTTACAAAGTAAACCTATAATAAAATTTAATTTAATTAAACCCTAAAATCTATACACAATACATTATAATTATGATACTATTGGAAGTTAAACATTTTAATTTGATTGCATTGCATATGTTATTTGGGAACTAAATTGCATTATGCACAAGAGAAATCTCCTTTTTGAATTTCAATATTTAATCGATAACATTATTTAAAATAAAACACACCTGCTTTACAATGTTGAAGAAACTGGCTATCGTAAAGGACCTGCTGCTCATAATAGGGTACATTGAATATATGCATCATTAATGGTGAAGGGTATTCACCACAGGTTGTTAATGTAAACATATCAGTGTCTTTGAGTCTTCAGATTAAAAAAGTTTATAATTTATATTATACCTTACAAAGCAAAACATACCGAGGTGGTAAATGTTATTCTGGGAGATACCAAAATATTTGGTTTAACATTAAAGTTTATTCACAGGTGATGTGGAGGTGAAATGTATTTTTATCCTCAGTATCTAAAGAACATTTCATGAACTGTTTGTCAAAATATTTTGCACACACATGAAAACAAAGTATCCCATCCAACAGCCCCTTATCATATATTCATATTCATGTATATACAGAGGAGAATTTGAATACCGGGGGGGGGGGGGGGGATGGTACATGCTGATGTCTACATTCTACATACAGGGATTATGTATTGAGTGTTAGATGATATTTTTTTTTCAAACTACATAATGTAGTCCAGGGTACCCAAGATCTACTTGAAGCACTACCTTAGCCCCTCCATGTAAGACATAGGGTCAGTTTGTCAAACAGTCATTTGTTCATCAGGCTGATTATAATTAGTTCCTGTTTTCTGACATCTTCCTCCCGAAAAAAAATTTTTCAGGGTAACAAGGTCACTATTAAAATTCAGATATTCTTGAAACTTCAAAGTCATCAAAATTGATAAGCCTTTTGTCTCATTCTTTTTTTTTACTAATAAAATATTCTGAATTTAATTTAACATTTTTTAAAGCTTATGCAGATTTTTTAACATCTTGCAAATACATTTTAATATTTGAAAATTTAAATGATATTTATTCATCAACATCAGACGTCATATGTGACAATTATTATAAATACTGTATAATCATGTTTTCATTCCAACTTAATATTATCACATATCAGACTATCATTTTATTATCAATTTGAAGAACTTATTAAATGCTATTCTGAAATGAACGAATTGAAATTATAACAAAATACTGATAATTTCGAATGGGTCAGTTATTATAAACATTGATTATTCGGATTCATTATTTCTTTTTATTTTCATAGTATGAAAATGGCAAATACATGTAGATTAGTGTGTGAAGATATAAAATAGTGTATTTATTTTTTTAACTTCATATCAGCACAGACTTAGATTATCCAAGTCCGTGATATCAGGGACGTTTATGTGAGATACGTCCCTGTTCATGTGAATTAATTAAAATAAATATAAACAAAATTATATTTTGTTAAACGGTTATCAATTTGTGGACAGAATATATGTCTTTTCAAGTTGCATTTCACAGGAAAACGCACCAGGTGACACACTGAACATAATTAAAGAAAAATACGGGAATTCCTACACATTGAGTGTTCCGAATGTTACATGTGTTGAACGAACCTACTGAACTATGTTTGGACTTTAATTACAGTAAAGCGCTTGCCATTCTGTATAATATGGCACAGAAAGTATACTTACATCCTGAGTATTTAAGGTAATCTCTTTTTCCCGTACAAAACATCACTGTATATGGCACTTCGTTGCTTTTCCTGGTTGGGTATCAATTTGGGTACACGCACATGTCCAATACCGGAAGTGATGACATCTAATATTTACCGTTCTATTTATAAATACGGGAGCTGTAATAACCGAACCAAAACTCGGAAAGACGGTTCATATTCACTCTTTTAGCCAAAATTAAACAAACATTTGAAAATTATCAAGTGACAAATAAGATATCAAGGTAAACATTGGAAATGGGTATCAATTTGGGTACACCGACGTTAGCCTTTTAATGGAGGATATTCAAGGGTTAGTCGGTTAATAGAGGCTATTCAATGGTTTGCCGTTTTCACGAGTATGGCAGATTTGTTTAGCACGAAATCTTCTATTTTCACTGCTCATCACGGCAATGAAAATATAAATTTGATCAGTTTGATAATCTTCTATATTTCACAGGGAAAATGTAATAAATGTGTTTATTTCTTCGTCATTTAGGCAGATCGACATTAAACAGAGTGCCCCTGTTGCCGTCCTCGAACCTCGATGTGGTGTTCGAATCACAGTCACAGTCTCTCCCTAATTGTGGTAAACTGTGTCATACAGGAGAAACTTGTTTTTCCTTCACCTTTGACACGAACAAGAAGATTTGTCGAGGTTACAAAGCATCAGCCGCCGCTAAATATGCGTCATTTTCAGCTGAATCAACGCATTATTTTATTAACAAAGGTAAAACTATACCTTTCATTCCTTTCTTACAGCGACAACATGCGATTGTGACGATTTTTTCCTATCCCGAGTCAACATGCTTAATTGTCTCACTGTCACATCCTGTTATCATTCGGTAAACCTTGGCAAATTCCGTAACCTACATCATTTAGATGTAGGATACGGAATCTGTCGAAGTTTGCCGAATTATATTTTTATTGCTCGTTTAAGCCGTCATGTTTTATTTCAATTTGTGTCTAATATTAGGCGATCGTCGAGATAAACGAGGCTAAGGTATTGCTTTTCTGGGGACGGCCATGCCAACATTTGTGTTTAATTCACTTTTCACGGTGTTTTTGTTATCCGATTGCATTGAAACTTTGTCATATTACTATCAAACTATCATACGTAACACATAACATAAACTTAAAGGAAATGGTTTACATTCATCTCCAACACACACACATACATATGGAGATATTAGCCAGGTAGGACAAGTGGTTAGCGCCTGATAAGGCAGCTCCTGCAAACCAGAACTGTGTATGATAGAACTATATGTATTGATTGTATAAGAATTGTATATCAATGTACTATAAAACGATTTAGAGTGGCTTATGTTAGCTAGATAGGGCGCTATATCAAATGGTTTTTTTAAGGTCTGGTATAATGGTTTGCATTCAACTCCTTCTTTTACAATACTATTAGTCCAGTCGAATTAGCAAAAATATAGGCCTAACCGTGACAAAATTGCAACAGAATTTATTTTTATATGTTTTGAATGATGGGTGCCTATACTGTAACAGACAAAAAGTCCCAGAAAATCCCAATGGGGGGAAGTGGTTTTTTGGCCTTCTAAAAGACCGGGAAAGTTAAGAAAATCACACGCTTAGCCATATTCGAAGTGGAATATCTACCCCATTTGTAACATTGGATATATGGATGTAACAGTACGACAAGATCAACCTAACTACAGTACAAATGTGTTAAAAAATAAATACGGTCTAATTGAGTTCAGTGGAATATTGACCTGTCAATATTGGTAATATTCATTTTTAACACGACGATACTGACTTCGTTTGTCATTTTTAGTAAAGGAAATTCTTATAATCAAGATGAATATCCATTCAAGCTTAGTTTAATTGCATTGTATAAGGTAATCTGTAATTCATAATTTTATATCAGAGATTTTGTTTTCACTCATTACCATTTATGAACCTTCGAAGTTGACCGGTAGCGCTAATTTGGAGCTATTCGGAGGTCCAAATTGAAGAAAATTTCATTTTATGTAGCTTGTATTTAGATAACACCAAAAGACAATGCTTAAAACTCATCAAATTATTGTCTATGCATATTTTTATTAACAGAAATGTCATTTTGGTTAAGACTTCTAGAAATAGTGAACCAATTCAGGTTGCATGATTTTGAACAACCAAAATAAGTGTATATTTTTTTATGTTAGGTACCATTGCCAACATTTTTGGTAGAAATTACTGCCATAACATGCCCTTTTTGACTAAATTGAATTAAGGTTGAAATAGTATTTTATATTCAAACACATATTTTTTTTTCTTCCTCCCCATAGCAACGCATTGGGGATACATAATTTTTGATAAAGCTGTGAAGTAGTATGAATATTAAACTTCAAATACAGTTCAGTATTTACATACATATAAGGCGGCTTTACTGGCAAAATCATTTGTTAATTGAAAAACAAATGCGGGAAAAATCCATTTTTTGTTGTTCAGAATTGTGGACTTTGCCATTTTTCAAGGATTGAGTAAAATATGCATGCGATGGAGTTCTCACCATCAAAACATGGCCACATTTGTAAACTCATCATACCAAAATTAGTTTTAGCAGTAAGTGGTGCTCATACATGAATAGAAATAAGATGCTTTAATCCATTTGCTTGCCCTTATTCAAATTATGTGTTTCAGAAATAGGTAAATCGTTCGATTTGGACATAAAGTATCATCCATTTAGCACAATTTGCAAGATTTGATGATTGATATTTTTTTTTCGTATGCGAATGTACAATTGATCATTGAGTAAATTGAATTGAAAGTCATATTTTAAGATATTAAATAAAGCCTGACATTGATACTGACGTTTATTATAAGTATTCTCTACATTTGAAAAGAAAAGAAAAGCCAAAATAATCTTGTGAAAAATGCTTTTCGGCCATATTGACATTTTTTTTTTCTTCAATACAATATCTAGGGTGGACCATTTTTACGTATCTGTTTTCTATATTAGTTGGTATTTACATACTGTTAAATCCATATGTCCAGTGTTACAATTGAGGTAGATATTAGACCTCAAATATGGTTATACGTGTGATTTTCTTAATTTTCCTGATCCTTTAGAAGGCCAAAAAAACACTTTCCCCTATTTAGATTTTCTAGGACTTTTTTCCTTATACGTATGATGCTCATCAACCAAAAAAATGAAAGAATAAATTCTGTTGCAATTAGTTCGAGGTTAAATCATAAATTGACTGGACTATATTGATACATCCTATTGAATCAAATTTGACAGCACGTATTATGGTATTGCGTTGTCCGTCTGTCGTGAACTTGAATTTGTCTGGAGATCTTTCAGTTTTATATATTTATCTACTTTATGACATGAAGTTTTGTTTTCCTGAACATCGGTTTGATTCGACGCAGTCTGGAAGATTGAATGCCCCTTACTATTTCACAACGTCAATTTTGTCTGACGTTCGCCCACAGGTTTCAACTTATTTCGTTCAAATTTTGTACATTCGTTAAACATGACAAGAGATTGGGTTCCCCAAATGTCGGTTCAATTCGACTACATTTAGAAGAGTTATACTCTAATTTTGCATTGTAATATAATTACGTCTTTTAGTTTGGCATAATACGGGCGTATATTGTTCCGTCCCGTGGTACCTTTATTGGTATCCTAGGGCAGGTTTTGGTCGCTTTATAAAAATAAAGTTAAAATATGATAAAATCAACACTTTCTTTTTATATTCCTATACATTAGATATGATCCTTATCTTCTCAGTTCAAATTGGCTACAATATGGTCACTTGGAGGTCTATACTTTGTAATACTGACCCGATGTTTCTACGTTAAGAAACACCGAGTCAATATTGCGTCATAGTCATTGTGACGTCTAATTGTTCCACTGTAAATTTCATGCTTTATCAGATAGATAAGATACAGTCTTGTGCAAACAAGTTTCATATCTAATATAAAAATACGAACCTTTGATTCGGTCATTATGGTGTTATACCAACCTGGTAGAATCTAAAATACTCGCCCTCAGTCAATATTGGATTCTTCAAGGCTGGTATAACACCATATTGACCTCACAAAGGTCCATAATTGATTAATATATTTTATAGATATTAAATGCATTGCAATACAATTAAAATTAAAGTGCGACTGTTTCAACAGTATCTTGTACATACAGTTTAAATATGAATGCCAAGCGAATCCTACGATTGATTACATTGAAATTTTATCAAGACAAATCATCTATCTAGTATTGTATACTAGTGCACGTTTCATTTAGAAGTAAGAATTTATTAAAGTGTTTTATTGTTATAGGTATGTTCGTGTCCCTTGGCTTTCGATCTTTTTCGGACGGATTCACTCTCTACAAGGTGAACGAAGTCTCCCTTAACCAGACGACCGCCGCTGATGTCTGCAACCAACAGTTCTCGAGGTTGATACAGATTAAAACGGAGCCTGAAATGTCCAGTTTACAGAATGTAATCGCTGGAAACATAATTCTAAGTAAGACAAAAGTTGATATAGTTTGGTTTTATCATGTCATCTGACCCGAAGACCATCTTACACCATCCATTGCTGTCCGCCGTGCTTAACCTTTTCCTTCAAATGACTTCTCAAAAATATAGGGTGCTGATATTACGCATGTGACATTTGAGAGACTGTATTTAGAAGACTTTGATCTGATAGTCCGCCCGGCTTAAATTTTCCTTCAAATTACTTCTCAATAATATAAAGCCCTATGATGCTGATATTACGCATGTGCCATTTGAGAGACTGTATTTAGAAGGCTTTGATCTGATAGTGTAAGATTCCTTGCGATAGGCGGTACCCCCTTTCGTCCGTCACAATGAAGTTTACCGCCCGCCAGTACCCCCTTTCCTCCGTCACAATGAAGTTTACCGCCCGCCAGTACCCCCTTTCGTCCGTCACAATGAAGTTTACTGCCCGCCAGTACCCCCTTTCCTCCGTCACAATGAAGTTTACCGCCCGCCAGTACCCCCTTTCGTCCGTCACAATGAAGTTTACTGCCCGCCAGTACCCCCTTTCCTCCGTCACAATGAAGTTTACTGCCCGGCGGTACCCCCTTTCCTCCGTCACAATGAAGTTAACTGCCCGCCAGTACCCCCTTTCCTCCGTCACAATGAAGTTAACTGCCCGCCAGTACCCCCTTTCCTCCGTCACAATGAAGTTAACTACCCGCCAGTACCCCCTTTCCTCCGTCACAATGAAGTTTACTGCCCGGCGGTACCCCCTTTCGTCCGTCACAATGAAGTTTACCGCCCGCCAGTACCCCCTTTCGTCCGTCACAATGAAGTTTACTGCCCGCCAGTACCCCCTTTCCTCCGTCACAATGAAGTTTACTGCCCGGCGGTACCCCCTTTCCTCCGTCACAATGAAGTTAACTGCCCGCCAGTACCCCCTTTCCTCCGTCACAATGAAGTTAACTGCCCGCCAGTACCCCCTTTCCTCCGTCACAATGAAGTTAACTGCCCGCCAGTACCCCCTTTCCTCCGTCACAATGAAGTTTACTGCCCGGCGGTACCCCCTTTCCTCCGTCACAATGAAGTTTACTGCCCGCCAGTACCCCCTTTCCTCCGTCACAATGAAGTTAACTGCCCGCCAGTACCCCCTTTCCTCCGTCACAATGAAGTTAACTGCCCGCCAGTACCCCCTTTCCTCCGTCACAATGAAGTTTACTGCCCGCCAGTACCCCCTTTCCTCCGTCACAATGAAGTTAACTGCCCGCCAGTACCCCCTTTCCTCCGTCACAATGAAGTTTACTGCCCGCCAGTACCCCCTTTCCTCCGTCACAATGAAGTTTACTGCCCGGCGGTACCCCCTTTCCTCCGTCACAATGAAGTTTACTGCCCGCCAGTACCCCCTTTCCTCCGTCACAATGAAGTTAACTGCCCGCCAGTACCCCTTTTCCTCCGTCACAATGAAGTTTACTGCCCGCCAGTACCCCCTTTCCTCCGTCACAATGAAGTTAACTGTCCGCCAGTACCCCCTTTCCTCCGTCACAATGAAGTTAACTGTCCGCCAGTACCCCCTTTCCTCCGTCACAATGAAGTTTACTGCCCGCCAGTACCCCCTTTCCTCCGTCACAATGAAGTTTACTGCCCGCCAGTACCCCTTTTCCTCTGTCACAATGAAGTTTACTGCCCGCCAGTACCCCCTTTCCTACGTCACAATGAAGTTTACTGCCCGCCAGTACCCCCTTTCCTCCGTCACAATGAAGTTTACTGCCCGCCAGTACCTCCTTTCCTCCGTCACAATGAAGTTTACTGCCCGCCAGTACCTCCTTTCCTCCGTCACAATGAAGTTTACTGCCCGCCAGTACCCCCTTTCGTCCGTCACAATGAAGTTTACTGCCCGCCAGTACCCCCTTTCCTCCGTCACAATGAAGTTTACTGCCTGGCGGTACCCCCTTTCCTCCGTCACAATGAAGTTTACTGCCTGGCGGTATCCCCTTTCCTCCGTCACAATGAAGTATACTGCCCGCCAGTACCCCCTTTCCTCCGTCACAATGAAGTTTACTGCCCGCCAGTACCCCCTTTCCTCCGTCACAATAAAGTATACTGCCCGCCAGTACCCCCTTTCCTCCGTCCAATAAAACAATCCGATTGAAATGCAGATCCTTATCATTACTACCGTTACATTAGGATCTAACAACATCCCATAAGAGGCCATGTTCTGGTTTGTAGAAACTTTACTCCACACTCCAGTAGAATTCTTCACATTCAAATCTATGGAAGCGGAAATTTGAATGACTAATGTATAAGGTCATCGGAACACGACCGCATATATGATGTCATATGAAATTGCGCTGACGCACATGTACGATACGGATTACAAATCATGGTAAAGGAGTTGAAACCAATCTAACAATTGATTAGGATCTGACAACATCCCATAAGGGGTCCTATTTTGATGATAGTTGTACTTGTAGCCTATTTACTTCACACTCTAGTCGAATTATCTAATTAATGACAGGTGACGCTGTCATCTGCACCAAGTCATTCCGTCACAACATGCACATTTGGTTGTTGCGACGAAATCACTTAAAGCACAAATATGATCATGCAAGTTACCAGAACATGACACCCCCATGGTATGTTGTCAGGTCTTGACGCAGCAGAGAGAAGTTTACGGAACGGGCGGATATCAAGATTTATTCAGATCAAAATTTAATCAGATTGATTGGTATTAAAACCCAATACCTTTTACGTATAAGTAAATTGTAAGTACTTGTAATGAAGATGGATTTATTTTTGTTTCAGTGAAAGACCACAACCAATTGTTCGTGTCCGGGATGTACTTGTCGTCACAGTGGCAGTACAGCAGCAATGAAGCAAAAATCATTGACAGCGATCTTTGGTCTCCAGGCAACCCTGACCCTAGCCAAGGTCACTGCGTTATGCTGACACAAACGGGACTAGCCAGCGTGAACTGTACTGAAAGTCTCTTCTCTATTTGCGAATCATTGATGGGAACAATTCAAAACTGAAACAATGCAAGGTTTTTTCTCAATTTCAAAAGAAGGAACGAAGAAGCATGATCGCAAACGAGGCATCTGTTTTGTTGTGAATAAAAAATTACTGATTTTATAATTAACGTCGAATTTTGATTGTTTTGGTTTCATTATGTTTGACGTCTGATCAACCAAGCTGCCCTGCAGGTAGGGCGTAATATTTATACCTGCTGCCACCCTTGCATGATTGTAAGAGCAGAGTAAATTTGGTATAACTTCTTAATGTTTACAGCCGAAAGCCCCCAGCAGAACACCTGGTCATAGTATAATGTTGTCAGTATAATGAGACCAGATGAGGTGTTTTGCATGCGGTTAAATCGTCAGGAGATCCGGACTATCGCAAACAGACTTACACGAATAAACCACTACTTACCAAATACAAACACTTTCAACACACTCAACCACATTGCTTAACCCAGTAGACCGTCCTTAAATGACCTCTACTGTTCATAGGACGTAAAAACAATTAACTTACCAACCAACACAATATAATGATAAAAGAAAATCAGTAGTTCATCTCTCTGTATATTGAGTGTCAATCGAAGAGTTCCGTCGATTTCAACCCTCTTCGCCTCGCTTTTCATGTTCCTTGGGTTCAGCAGGACCACAATGTCATACCGCCATCCCATACTAATACAAGTCTGTAATTATCAAATTGAAGACAATAGCACAAAAATTAAATTGAAAGAATATTTAACTGTTATTTTAACTCTGAATAAAATTGATAGAAAATGTATTACTTTCGTTGTTTTGGCAAATTATTGTCTTAGCTTCAACACAAAAACGATGAACCTGGGAACAAAATTCAACGTTTAGAGAATTTAAGATTCAAAATGTTCAATAACAAAATTCGTGTCACTGCTGTTGGGAAGTGAAATTCCGTCAAGTGGAAAAACTCAATACAGTAGCAAATAAATGCACCAGTTAACTGCTCATTATCTAGGATTCTTGTTGCTCTCACATACCCTTTTGAACTATAAATAGTTTGTCATCATCATTAAGTGGTTTTGTTTTTGCTTTACTTATAACCAACCAAAATAAGCATTCTCCTGTTCAATGATTGTTTTGCCGAACTGTGTCAGAAATAGTGTTGGAAAGATCAGATGAAAAACTCTCAACCTGATAATCACCAGGGGCAAATTTATTCAACAACTATAATGCCTTATTACTTTCCTGTGGTACTGGCGACTCGATTGGCCTCTTTACGGCCTCCACAATAGCTGGTGTCACCCCAGCTGTAACCATGGTAATCACATCATCATGTTGTTGACTAGGAAGACCTGTCAGAGGGACTGACAGGGGTGTATGGGGTCTTTCCGCAGGCAATCTATGGTAAGGAGAGGTAGACTCTCTCATCGACTTTAGCACTCCTTTTCCGCGCGGCATGACGACATGACATACATTTAACCTTCTTCACACTGAAACTGCAAAGACACATAACGGTTTGCACTACCACAAATCAAATACCAAGCCTTGCGTATTCCCTACTGAAACTAATTATATTTTTTCCAAAAAATTAAATAATGTAAAAATGGATATTAAAGTTCTAACAATTTTTTTCACTACATGTAAAGTTGCTTATCTTGATCTAAATACCACAAACTGCACCATAAGAACCCCCTTCGGTGGCCCCAAGCACACAAAATGTTTGCTAGAAAATATGTCAATACAGAATACAAATCCACTTGCGGTCATTAACTTTAAGTTGTCAAACAAGTCAAAACCCATTTGAAACACAAAGCCCATCCTTATCCTGACAGCCGGGTTTTAAAAGGACCACTCCGTGCTCAGGTTCTTGTTAAAAGGTTTTTTCAATAAAGGCCTATAAGTGCAATAATTCGACATGAACACGCGACAATATTAGTAAACATCATTATTATATAGACGCGATGAATACAATGGTACAAATACAGATACACGCAGACGTTTTACATTTAAAATAGTCTTACCAGGGATGGTGATTGAATATGATGGATATATGGATCGCTGGTTGTATTTCGCAAGTCCTGCCCAGAATGATATTGGGGAATGGATGTGCAGGGTATTGTCCGGTGTTTAGGGCGCGAACACATCCATACTCACTCCATCTATCAGATAAGCTCCCACGTATACCTTACATACCGATTGTTGACGCAGTTTGATAGCGCGAGAACTAACCTGTTGGAATCAGTCATCCCTGACTAGTATATACCCTGAGTAGGTATTCACTAGTATTATGTATATACTTTATATATATCACGGGCTACATACATCATCAAAAACTAGTTTTCGCGCCAATAGCCGAAATCCTCGACAAACACTATACACATATTGATTCATACAAATAGTGAATACTCATGATGTAGTAACTGAGGAAAGTGACCGTTAAGTTACACACAATCATGCGAAAAACTTAACATAGTTTTGATACAGATAGGCGCATGCGTGGATTCTGACAAGACGCTTCCTGCACAGCTCCTGAAATTCTTTTCTTAACCACACATTCAGAAAGTTCTAAATTAGTAGCCATTCTCGTATTTGTGTATTTTGGTATACCATGTTTCATTCTGTGTGAAATAATATTCCTATCTCTACTCTAATATTGAGTTTGAAATTTTTTCTCGCTGTTACCATATCGCTATTCTCCCGCCATATTATAGTTATTTCCCCTTAGCTATGTTTATCTTCCGCTTACTATGGATTACAGGTACACGGCTCTCGTGTTTCTTTCAGCCCTACTGTTAATAAGAATTACACGACTGCTACACCAGGATACTGAAGGTAAGGTTACATTACTTATAAAGACACAAAATGTTTTTCAGCCCTTACAAACCGATTTACAGTATCAATACCTCTGAAACAACGAGTCAGTCGCCAAAAATTGGTGCTCATATATTTATGTAGCTTACTGTTGGCGGAGTCATATGCTCCAGGGCCAAACCCTGGTCCCCGTACCACCAAATACCCATGCGGGATCTGCACCAAGGCTGTTAAATGCACAACACCAGGTATTTGTTGTGATTCGTGTGATACATGGTATCACAATGAATGTACAGGCATGTCGAGTATCGTCTACTAGTCCATGAAGAACGTATCATGGGAATGTATTCGGTGTGGCATCCCAAATTTGTCATTATCATTTTTTGATACCACCATCCATTAGTCCATTAACTCATTTAACCATCTGAACGACATTCTAGCGCCCAGTGACAGTTTTGGTAGCCCAAAGGCAACATCCTCTCCACATAGGGGTGGTCATACTACACCAAACCCCAGTCAGCACAGGAGACATGACCTACCAATAAGATCTATAAATGTGAACTGCCGATCTATTAAGAACAAGAAGCCAGAGTTCACTAATATGATGATTGAAACAGCACAGGCTGACTTTGTCATGGGTACTGAATCTTGGCTTGACCCATCCATTACCTCCAGTAGTACATTTCCCCCAGGTTATAAGGTATTTAGGAAAGACCGGAACAGTAATGGAGGCGGAGTTTTCCTGCTCATTTCCAATGAACTTCATTGTTACCAACCAGAGGAACTCAGAGTTGAGGAAGACGTTGAACTTGTATGTGTTAGAGTTCGCATAAAGGGTACTTAAGACCTGTATGTCGCTTCATTCTACAGACCACCAGATTCCCAGTAAGATACTA
Organism: Mimachlamys varia; assembly: GCA_947623455.1. Lineage (NCBI taxonomy): Eukaryota > Metazoa > Mollusca > Bivalvia > Pectinida > Pectinidae > Mimachlamys > Mimachlamys varia. The sequence goes on along the minus strand of OX392533.1, from coordinate 41,535,121 downwards.
AGGGGTTCAAAGACAAGCAAGCCGTGAATAGATGGTAAGATCCGGAACGAAATAAGACGTACACATAGGCTAAGACATAAACAACGACAGACAAGGCACCCAAACGACATCAGGAAGTACAAAGATTCAAGATACAATACACAGAAACATATTCGTCAGGCCTATTGGAAGAACTTGGAAAACATCTTAGTTGCAGGGGATGATGACAAGCAGCTTAAACAGAAAGCTTTCTGGCGATACATCAAAGCAGTACGGAAGGACAACTCCGGCGTAACCCATTTGAAGGAGGATGGAAGACTGCACTCATCACCAATAGATAAAGCGAACATCCTCAACAGGCAGTACCAGTCAGTTTTCACCAGAGAGGACCGTACATCTGTCCCAGGTCTGCCAGGAACACCATATCCTTCTATGAAGCGCATCACTGTAGAGGAGAGAGGGGTGAAGAAACTGCTACAAAACCTCAATATTAGTAAGGCCAGCGGACCTGACAATATCCAGGCCAGGATACTGAATAACCTTGCTGAGGACATATCACCATTCCTCACCAGGATCTTCAATACATGCTTCAGAACTGGGATTTTACCAATCGAGTGGAAGAAGGCAAACGTAACAGCGAGGAGAAAGGTTTAAGGCAAGCAACTATCGGCCCGTTTCCCTTACATGCATCTGCTGTAAGATTCAGGAGCATATCATCCACATAGCAACTTATTATCCTGAGTTTTTCAAAAGCCTTCGACCGGGTTCCACACCAACGGTTGCTGAATAGTTGGATTTCTACGGCATTCGAGGACCAACACACTCCTGGATAAAGAGCTTTCTCGAAGGACGGACCCAGCAAGTCACGGTAGAGGGAACACTCTCAAAACTCTGAAAAAAGACCTGGCACAGTTGGCTAAGTGGGAAGATACGTGGGGCATGGAGTTCCATCCAGAGAAATGTAATGTCATGAGGGTCACGAAGAACAGGAAGATTACAAAGGCCCAATACCATCTCAAACGACCTTTCCTGGAACCATCATATCGACAGGTTTTATAAAAAAGCCAATAGCACTCTTGGCTTTTTAAGAAGAAATCTGAAGATCTCCAATGAAGGCATCAAGGCATGAGCATACTTCACTCTAGTTCGTCCCTTCACTAGAGTACTGTGCATCAGTATGGAGCCCGCACACCAAGAAACACCGAGACAAATTAGAAATGGTCCAAAGGAGAGCGGCGCGTTACACCACCAACATATTCCACAATACCAGCAGCGTATCTGATATGGACCAGACTCTACAATGGGAGACATTAACATCGAGACGAAGCAAGACTAAGCTCACTATTATGTTTAAGATCACCCACGAGTTAGTTGACATACCAGCATCTGCCTACTTGGTACCATCTACAGCTCCCACTCGGAAAAATCACTCTCTTAAGTTTTGCCACCTACTATCTTCAAAAAATACCTTTATGTGACACCCTGTTGTATTTCTTGATAATTATATTTTCATGCTTTGTCTTTAATATAAATTATCTGCATTTAAAAGAAATAAATACGTTGCTTGTCAAAACTTGTTCATGTAAATTACCTTCTCCGTTCGTGTCGCTATATCACGTGACCGGTACTTTCGCTTTCGGTATATATATCATTAAGGCCCGTATCATGCATATTGTATAGGTATTTTGTTGTGTAACACCTGTGATGCCATGTTTTGTATTGTTTCGTTGACTGGACTGACCACTTTGGACGACATGCGCAATGCGTTGCGTCTTTCTCTTTTCCCGCTTTCCCTCTCTCCTTCTTCACTTGGGCACTTTTACTCGCAAGGGGTCGGACCTATTTTGGCAACACATCCACGTCTATAGGCTTACTGATGATATTGAAGATTCACATAGAGAATGATTTGGTAATTGATATCCCCAGCACCACAAGCAGGGTAAGTTATTTTAGAATATATATCTACAATGTGTATATCCATCTATCTTATTCGTATATGATAGATTATTTTATACTTATTTTACATAACTTCCTTTGTTTAAATTATTCTTTCTTCTAGTTTAAATATAAAGTACATTCTATGTAGAGAATGTTAGATAGCCTAGAGTTCATATTTCTGTGTAGCATTATTAGTTTCATTGCTGGTTAAACTGGTCATCTCATTTTTATATAGAAGTCGTATAATAGTGTTCACGTCCTTTTAAATATTTCATTGTTCGCGTCAAAGATTGTCAAAGTAAATGTGCGGTGTGTTCGTTACGAAATATGTCTAATATGTGTCTGTATTGTACAATTAGTGTTTTATGGCATTTTAGGGGATTTTCCCACTACACCAGAATAAATTCGGAAACCTGAATACCCGAGTTGTTGATTTGTGCAAAAGAACCCCAATTCCACAATGGTGCCCACGTAGATTTTGCACTTCGTCATCCTCGACTTCCTGGGGAATTCCTTGGACTTCCTGCCGAACGCACCGGAACTTCCGGAACTCATTTGGAGTTATCGACCTATTCAGACAAGATGGATCTTCGGTTCTCATTTTGATAACTTGATGTTTACTTGGATGTGACAAAGATTTACATGGCGGGTGTCGTCGATGAAGCAGAAGACGCTTACTCTTCCGGAACACCTGGTCTTATTCTCTTGTACTTTTGCAAGGGTCTCCATGTGAATCTTTCCTTTGTTCATATTTTGCCCCTGGTTTTATCGTTATGCACTTTATTTTTAGGACAAAACACAACCTCAACATTATATACATGGCGAATAGTGATACAATGGACAGCGTTCATGAATATTAAAGAAAGCATTACGGTAATATTTCACTCGCTGAGGAATGCCTACTACTTGACCTTTGAAAATTGCATTTTCATATCAAATGGAAGGCTTGGATCACAAGCACATTATTCTTTATATCTATGATCAGCTGTCATTTCCCGCCATATCGATTTGAATGTAAAATTCTTATTGCATAGAATTGTTTTGTTTAATTGCGATATTTAACTTTTACTGCGAAGTTTTATTTTGAATAATTATTTAAGTCTCGTTTTGTTTTGAATTGAAAAGAGGGCGGAGTCTGGTTATTTGGCCAGCTACTTCCGTTATCAACTGAATGCATTGACACGTTCATTTGGAATCAGTTTTAGCTGAAAAGGCATAACTAGCGTCTCTCTTTAAAGATTAATTTGAAAATAATGAATTGTAAATAAAGGACTATATTTCATTTTTTCTTTATTGATGAGTAAATAATTCAATTCGAGCACACTGTACCGCTTTAGCGTTTCGTTCATGCAATTTCCAGACTGTTCGACATGATTGAATCCCTCTTAAAAAAAGAAAAAAAAGATAATTCTTAAATAATCACCGTCTACATTGACATTTACTCGTTAACCATTGTTGGTGACACGCGAGTGTATAACTAAACTCGAGCACGTGTCATATTTCCATTATGCAATACATGTCGGTGGAACTATGATAATCCGGGTTCGAGAATTTATGTGACATCAACAATAGATATAGGTGCATTCACATGTACATTTATTGAACCGTTTTCATGGTTTATAAGTTTTGATCACTGGTCGAACTTAAAATAAATAAACAAAATATGTATGAACCGTTTACAGAGAGAAAACTATAGATATCAGGAATAGTTTCCTATTTGTGCGAGGTTTTGAGGTGATAACTCAAAGACGCTGGGTGCGAGTAAAATTATCATAGATGGTTAGATGCAGCAGTTTTTTATGGCTGTTTTGACCCAATCAGAAGACACAAACTCTGACACCTAAATTTTATAGTGTTGATCTACCAATGTCAGCGTCTGGATTCTAAGGGTCTTAGTAAGGCCTGGTTTGCCCAACTGTTGAAATTATACATGTAGTATGATTGGGTGTTGCTTCATGCCTATTGTTCAATCACACATGGACATTGTCTTCATATTGCGATTAAGCTGTTGCAAAGGCCTACAAACCTGAACAAGTTGATCCAATCCAAACTAAAATACAATAACAAATGCTTAAGACTAAAGCACTGATGATTTTGTCCGTTACAAGTCACTTGTAAGGTTATAGAAAATAGTGGAGAATCATTGGGGCAACCGTGCGTTATTGTCATTCTTTGATACCATACAATAATAGATACCATATTATAGAGACATTTTATATAAGTACACCATGGTGATATCTACACGAAGTTCCTGTAATTTGTGTAATGAATCATTGCATTTTTATAGATTGTGGGGGCCGGTAGGGGACATGTATTGCTTCAACAATACTCAATATGCTTGTTTACCTAATGTTTTGCTACTTGATTAACCCTCACTTTTGCCTTCAATGTCGAGCGTTCACTCGGGTGTGGAAGGCCGTTGGTTCTGTTTCTAGTCGATGACATACAAAAGTCTTATAACATGGTACATTTGTAGTTGATTCTTATTGTAACCTAGATCTCATTATAAAAAGATATCCAATAAAGTTGACTATTTTCATTGTTAATCCAATGCATTTCATATACAGCCATGAATTAGTTAAAACTATTTGCCTGGTGACGTCATGAACTAATACACGTTTTCTTGGAAACAGTTGTGCCAAAGCGTACAAGTGATCTTGAGTAAAGTGTTTTGTTTATATGCAGACAATATTTATTGACGGTAGACATCTTATACTGTCTGTTAGACACTTTCTGACAAGCTGTAATCTTCTGGAATGTGTAGAAAGCTGTTTCAAGAGATCCGGGTAAAACAGAGAGGCTGCTTAATTCAATGGACCTATTGTGGAGCAAAGTTACAATGACTGAAAGAAATGAGTAATGAACATGGTACAAAGCTCTATACCTTTGAATTAAAGGTAACAAAACAGTTAATCTATGCCCTTTCAGTCAATAGTGAAAACAGTTTTCCCCCGGTGTTGGAATCATCCTGGTGAACTATTTCCCGCGGCCTCCGACCTTGGGAAATAGTTCACCAGGTTGGTCCTAACACCTCGGGAAAACAGCGTTGACTATTGACTGAAAGGGCATGACTTATCTGTATACTGTTTAATGTTCAGCATTAAGGGCATTGACAATACAATGTATGTCTGGTTCATCTGTTATCACTTTATTGTCACAAGGTCGAATGCTTTAAAGGGTGACTTCGGCATCGTATTTCATTGGGGTAGCACTATAACAGTCGGCATTGGACCCGCGTTATTTCGCATGTTTACTTTTAGATTTGAAATGAAATCATCGTCTGCTGTTCGAACTATCATAAAAAACTATTTATAAACCATTTACAGCCGAAATAAACAGAATAAATGTTAGTAATAATTTTCATAAATATTCATAGATGGCTATAACTGGAGTTACACATAATCTCACAAAAATAGAAAATCATTCCTTAATAAGTTTGCTTAACAGGTTTTCCATATCTTCGGTTTTAGAAACATTGAACAAATTACATTAAAATAATTATCAGATTATAAAAATTGAACACACGGACGATCGCTCATTGCTTCCCTTTTCACTTCCATACTCTTTTGGCGGTGTCTACACTGGTCCTCTTTTCACATTACCTTAGAAAAGAATGAGAAAAATGAAGCTATCAATACTTTGGTTTATTTTTTGTTTTACGTCCTTTTAACAGTCAGGGCCATTTAAGGACGTGCCTGGTTTCGGAGGTTGAGGAAAGAAAGTCTGATACTCGGAGAAAAACCACCGACCTACGGTCAGTACTTGGCAGCTGCCCCACTTTGGTTTCGAACTCGCAACCCAGAGGTGGAGGGCTAGTTGAAGAATATCTGAACATCTTTACCACTCGGCTACCGCAACCTACGGCTATCAATACAGTGTACCAAGTGGTTTCTAATGTAATTTAGACTTCAGCATCCAGTAAATATGAGAGGAAAGAGACTAAAATCAACTTGAACTGCCCTCCGTAGGATAAATATAAAATGTAATAACATCGTAGCCACAACTGCTTCTTTTGCTTGCATTTGGTTCTGTATTGTTTAACGGTCCACGAACACAATGCAGTCTCCCGAATACAAACGTTTTCAACATACACCCACATCGCATACAACGGGAGGCCGTCCTTAAATGACCCTGGCTGTTAATAGGACTTTAAAAAACAATCAACCAAGCAAGCAAGCATTGTAATAACTAGACAATTACAAAAAAAAGTAAACATAAAAACCAGAAACAAAGGGTATAATCTCAAATATTGAAATATTTTACAGTTATCAAAATATATAAATTTCAAACGGAATTGTTTATAAAATACATGATTTATTTTAGAGATTAATTACATGTACATGTAAGAAATCAAAGACGTTAAATAGATAGGATCTGTCACGTATTTGCCTGAAATAAGCTCATTCAATCATAATAATTATAATTGGCAATTATAAGTCTGCATAAAATAATCATCTACACATGATCCCAAACATCAATGTGAAACCTCATTGAATTTGGTCTACTGGTTAGGAGGAGGTTTCTAGTCTAAAGTTTCCAACAAAAACCTGTTTATATGACATGGTTAGCATGGAAACCTAAATTTCTGTTTGGATAAAAAAATCTGCTTCATATCTTCACATAGACCCTTTCAATCCTGTGTTGTTCCATTGAAATCGGTTTATAAGTTGACACGGAGTTGTGCTGACCAAGTGTTCAACAAGTATTTGGGTATTTTGACCTGGTTACTATAGCAACCAAAATTTCTGAAGTAAAATACCATCCATGTGTAGTTCCACTTGTATCAGTTGACAATTTAATGGGAAGTTGTCTGTAAACTGCCCCCACCAAAGAAAATAAGTATTTTGACCTGGTTACCATAGCAACCAATTTTTACGTGTTATATATTAATCATATTTACAATGTATAATGATTATTGCCACCAAGTTTCGTTGAAATTCCCTCAGTAGTTTAGGAGTAGCCGGTACATCGTTGTGTCTACCGACGGACGGACAGACGGAATACCTGATTCAGGTATACCTCCCTAACTTCGTTGCGGGAGTATAATTATAGTAATAACAGGATACTGTGAAGACAAGGTCAAACAATATCGTTTTCCGTTTTTCACTCCTTTGCTCTTCTTTATATGTGTGCTAGGCAAGTCATCTTGAAAGAATCACACGTTGTCAGGAAGATGTTTCAAGAAATAGAAAACAATTTGTTGTCTAGAAGCTCAGTCTACTTATCTGTGTTCAAATTCCCCCCAATAGGTGTCAACACAGAAGCACAACCAAATCCCGAAACCATCACGGACACACATGAGCTACAATGACGTACCGTCCTAACCATAGACACTCCGAGCGCCACTTTTCATCGCCCTTCACTTCACCACTGTACCCATTTTCCTGTTGATGGCTGATTTTGTCAATGCTTAACAAACAGATCGTCTTAAAACTCTGTGGAGTTCTTTTTGGGTAAATCAATTAAATTGTGTAGCTATGTTATTTACGCTTGCCTTCGATCATCTGATTTCCTTAGAGTCACTAAGACGAAACAGTTGTATGATGCAGTTTAATTCATTTGTGTGGTATACTGCATTTATTACTAAATTTAAAAGGTGCAGCGTATGTGTGTGTAACGTCATCCTCCCCGAACACTGGTTGATCTTGGCCTATCACTTCTCGATTTATTTTAAATGTTTGTTGTTCTCGACAATTCTTCCAAAACGTGCAGATGGAAGAAATAAATCCAAACATTTTTTGAGGCAATTTTAACAGCTTCTCACTTTCCCCGTTGGAACGCTGCATGGGTAATTTTGCCCACGAACATGTAATATACACATTTTCGTGGTACACGATTTGAAATTATAAAGGAATAGTTTAATTTTGCTAATTCATAACGCAAAGGGATTTTACGCACCTAACCAATCTCCTTCTACATTAGTTTAGAAATTTTGGATTCCCTCCTTTTGGCTCCTAGCATCACTGAAGAGTCCTAGGAGGACGAAACAGCTGTATGATGCAGTTTAATTATTTTTTTCGGCACACTGTCTCGATAACTAAATTAGGTGCAACATATGTGTGTGTTACGTCATCTTTGTTGACTTTTCCTTCTGTGCTAAAAATACCCCAACGCTGATTGGACATAAATTAGCGATAACTCTCACATGTAAACCATTATGTAGATCCGTCTTGTGTTATTAAAAGCGATAACCAGAGATGTTTTTGGACGGATGGACTGTGGACGTAGGGCAGTCAAGGTGCCGCAGTCAACCTATCGACATTTTGGTCAAATATTGCAATTTCACTTTCAGGTATATCGACGATGTGTTGTCTATAAACAACAAGAATTTTGCTGACCTAGTCGATCGTATATATCCTACTGAACTTGAGATTAAAGACACAACAGTCTCTCCCACATCAACTTCTTACCTCGATCTTTACTTAAACTATGACCAACACGGGCAAATCACTACTAAGCTGTATGATAAACGTGACGATTTCGATTTTCCGATCTTGAACTTTCACTTTCTTGATAGTACATCCCTGCTTTTCCAACCTATGGTGTTTACATTTCGCAGTTGATTCGTTATTCTAAGTCTTGCTCTGAATATCGAAATTTTTGTGATAGATGTCGACTGCTGACCAACAAACTTACGGCACAAGGATTCGAGAGATGCAGGTTGATGAAGACTATGGGCAAGTTTTATGGTCGCCATCTTGATCTCATCGATAATTATTCTGTATCTTTGTGTGATATGAAGATGGACGTTTTTGAGTTTGCTTATTAGCGTGCTTACTTGTTGAGATGCCAATAATGACTAGGTTCTCGTTTGTAGGATTGATGCTCACTTCGATGTGACCAAGATTTACATGGCGGATGTCGTCGATGAAGCAAAAGACGCTTACTCTCCCGGAAGACCTGGTCTTATTCTCTTTTGTTAATACGAGTCTCCATGTAAATCTTTCCTTTGTTCCTATTTTGCCTCTAGTTTAATCGATTTTGAGTTCAGATTATGGTTTTGTTGACGCTTTGGCATTCGCTAATTTTAAATTTTGTTAACAAATTGTTATTCTTAAAACATTTTTTCGAAGTGTTTAAACACATATGGTGAATGCTTAATGGTCTGCAGTTACCTTTGCAGAGGGCTTCCTATTGGTTTGGCCTTAGAATCCCTGGCGGTTGCAGTTTGGCAAGGAAGAATCCATCTGTTAAATCTAAGGTAGTGGACCATAGGAAGTGGATGGTCAAAGTAGTTTACATTCCGTTAGAAGTAATATGTTTTTTTTTTTTGTTTTTTTTTTTTTATTCATCAACAATAAACATGTACACATATAACGAATACATAAATGTATCACATACAGCCAGGATACAGGTAGATATACACACACAGGTAAATTAATATATATAAACATATAGTTCACACACATACATACACATACAGACATGCATGTGCACATGTAAGTACACATGGACATGCACTAATATTATGAACCATTACACAGGGGTTCATACATCCATGCACATACACATAAATCACACATGTACACATACATACCCTCACACACACATACATTAGCACAAACACACGTGCACACACCCATGTACACCTGCATGCACACAAACACACATACATGCATACACATGCATAGATGTCCATTAATTGCAGCAATGCACATGCGCATGCATGCATCAATGCACACACATGCCCACACATAAGTACTAGACCTTGTGTTTGTGTTTCCCAAGTTGTTATCTTTAAATAAATCTGTAATTTTCGGTATGCGTACAATTTGGAGTTCTTTTCTGGTACAGTATAAGGTGAATTTTATTAATAAATATACATGTGGTATACATTATGGGATAAAAAGCTTATATGGTGTATATAATGAACAGGCTTATGCATAGATTTGATAAATATTAATAATTTTTAATGAATATTAATGAATAAATATCTCCCGCTTCGCCGCTTTGTAATGGGGTAGTCAAATTGTAGGTAAAAAAAAAAAAATGTTCTGCAATGTATTGCTTAAAAATTGAACAGAGACAGTAGCCTTAAACATTAAAAATTGATAATACTTTTTACTGTGATTGCAAGGAAACATTAATCAAGGGGCCATAACTCTGTCAGAAGTAATATGTTAGTGTCGAGTCTTTGTCGCGCATTCTAAGTACACAGTTGTATCACTCGAGTTTCTCTGAAACAGATATGTCAACGAAACCATATTCCGACTTCAAATCGATTATACCAGGGGCAAAATATGATATTTTTTATACATTTTACGTCCTATATTTAGCTTTGGTAAATACCTTATAACAAAATTAGTAATGTAATGGTATCAGGGAAAACAGATAAAAGAAGAAGAAAAAGGAAAGACAACAATGATATATCTGACTGATAGACATAAAATATAAAACACTGATGAAGAAGGTCAAGGTCACAGTTCTTAAATATCTATTTGGATATCAAATACCTGAACATGAAAAAGAGTTCCAAATTTCCAAATAAATTAAATCCCAAAATAATCAATAATCACTACCACATAGAAATCCACAATGATCTCCTGCCATTCTCGGGGAGAATTCATACATCGCTATTTGATGACCGGGGTCTAGCAGGGGTCTTCGTTAATTCATCGTGAATAATCATTGAAAAAAAATATTATAAATAACAACACCTATGACATGACCGTCTCCAGAGTGAGTACATAGCAATAAGTTATAAAATGACATTAAATAGACAATTAAACAAAGATACCCCAACAATAATTAAATCAAAACCATTTCAATCAGAGCATACTTTAATTAAAACGTATGTAGAAAACAGGATATACGTCAATGTTCTATTGAGGATTAAATGTGTTTGTGTAATAAATGAGTAGGAAGCTTTGGTTGAGGAGGCATCAGAGTGACAATGCTTGTTATGTTACTTTACTTTACTTACTTGACCTAAAGCACAAAGCTTACGATTAATAACTAAGTTGAGTTAAAACAAAAGAAATACGAAAATTAATCAACGGCTGATGGAACTTTCAATGTACGTTTCGTTTGTTCCTACTGAAGCCTGTGTGTTAGGTATAAATACATCGATATTGCAAATTCCAACGTTTTTATCTTGTAAGTTGATTAAACAATAAACTCCGTTGTCATAATCAATATATATACCGTCAGACTATTGTTGAGATATAATGTATAATTGATTCCTCTACGCACTGTAAATTCAGAGAACAGACATTGAAACCTAAGCAGCAGTAAATGCTAATTAGTGGAATAATTCAAATTATGTAGCACTTATAACGCACACTGAAAGTATTATGCACACTGTAACATTTTAGGACGCGACTCCATGGGTTGTGCATGCGTGTATCAAGTGTGTGAGTCGGAAACGTGGTATGAAGTGTTTGGTTTTGTTTAAGTTTATCAAGCTTTATGTCCTATTGTTGAGCGCATGTGTTATTGGGAGTCTGCAGTATGTTAATTAAGCCGATTAAAAGTGCTACCTCATTGAAGTATACTGCCGAAGGCAGTTCTCTTCACATTATTTTTCAATCGAAGTAAAAAAACAAATCCTTACTCTCTTTCTGTTACATCATGGTATGACAGAGACAGACACTGATCACAGGCACTTTTGGCCAAGAGAATAACCATCTAGATATATAGATAATATAGCGAAATATGAATAATCAAAATAAGATATAAAAACAAAGTTTTCCAATTTTCTTTTTATGTTATTAATCATCTTAAACCTCAATGAAAATAATTGCAAAATTTCAGCTTGATACGATAAGCAGTTAAATTTCACAAAAAATCGACAATCAGACACTGAAAAAGAGGTTTGCAACTCGGTGACAGAAAATACTTCGACCACGTTGCAAAACGGTCATAAAAATTACTTTCCGTTCATACTTGTGAAAATGAACAACTTCCATCCATCCTCTATATATTTACATTCTGATTGTTTCTTCTCTATATGAACATACCAACTGAAAACAACAAACACTTGACTATGAATACATCATGAATACAGTATGAATACATCCATTCACGTGAATTACTTATGACGTAATATATTAGTCTTGTTCAATGGGAGTCTAACGGCTCCGCTTCGGATAACATGGAGAACGGCCCCGCGTCAAACGTTCAAATGACTACGGTAGATTATTGGCGCCAATTTTTCGCAAATTGTGGCTGTTCCGCCTTTTTCGTTTAAAGGACGGCGCAATAACAAATGCAGTTGATTAACCAGTTGTTTAATAAATAAGAAAATAAATTAGACAATTGTTCAGTAGTAAAAATGTAAATATATGAATTGAACGGCGTGGTTTTAATTTTCTAGCGGGCTTCATGCAATATGGGTGTAACCGCTTTGCATTCATACAGGCATGAAAATTAAAAAGCGCCGTTCAATCCCTATATATGTTTTACAACATATTCATACATAATTAACAATGATCGATAGAACACTCGACACAGTAATATCATTTGTATGTGATGATTATATCGGAGAGCACTGTCGAGATGTTAAGCTGGGCATGGACTGTCTTTGGAATTATCGCATTTTGTGGTATTATTCATCACACGGTGTCAGGTAGGTGACTAGGCTTTTTATCTTGTGAATGGTAGTTTATACATTTTGTTTCTTCACCTGTAGCAGCACCGACGAGTACTAGTTATGGTAAAAGACAAAATAAATATTATTCAGTATAATTCATCTCAGGTATGCCTGGTTTGGTTAAATTTGTGTTTTACGTCCTTATAATAGCAAAGGTCATTTAAGAACGGTCTCTCGGTGTATGCCATGTAAATCATAACGGGTGAACCAGTCATTCCACTTCCATCTTGCTGAAAAACAAACAGGGAGAGAAACTATCATTTTATGAAATTCTGGAACATCTCGTTCACGGGACAAAAACACAAAGCCCTCATCACAGGGGCAAACGCTTAACTTAAGGCCAAAGGGAAAAGGCAAATCCAACAAAGAGCGTAGCTTTATTTTATCTCTGATATTTACAGAGATTAATTAATTTTTTTTCCGATAATGAATGTATTGTGATAACGCCAACAACCTTGAATATTAAAATCATGTTATTTTCAATATTTTGTTCGTAAGTCTGTAAGTGCTACTTTTGAAAATATTTCTATTGGTAGCGGCCAAACATTTATCCGGTGGGAGCCGCGTAATTTCATTTCTGTCGGCCGCCACTTAATTACATTTGGTAAAATAACCGCAATAATATATAACAGCAAGATTGACCGTGACCGTGGCAGCACTGTACTTCCAAATGGGCTTACTCGGGCAACTGTAATTGAACATGGAAACCTGCTTTTACAACCCTCGAGCATCACGTCCTTTCAGGTTGTGACACTGTAGCTCAGTGCTTTGTAGTAGAACAGAGCAATGCCATCAAAGTCCTTAAAAGTGGTGCAGAACTGCACAAGTTGGGCGTTTTATCTGAGGACAGAGATGACACCATTGAAGAAGTGGCAGCATTTATGGCTGCCTGCTACGCGGTTAAAAGCTTGGTGACATTGAACATTCAGGCTGCCATTTTGAAATCAGCTCTCAACTCAGTACGCCCAGCATTAGATCCTGTTTAGCTCGGATGGGAGCGTCAGGAACGCACTAGATATTTGATCCCCAAAACATCGCAATAAAATCTTAGTGCTGCTCCGCAGGAGGTGCTTGAAATGATAAGTTGTGGTTGTGCTACGTATACACCCTGTTCGATAGCAATGTGTAAATGTCATATAATGCATTTGCCATGCACAATGATTAGTGGATGTCACGGGGTAGCACACTGCCAGAATAAGCAAACCAATGGGTTGATGACGGTGACAATGTTGTTGAATATGATTTGTTTGAGGACTGAGTCAAATCTGTATTGACAACATGCATTAGCATAATCAAAGGGGATGTTCTGTAAAGACTCGGATATACTCTGAAGTTGATTGTTTGTATAGTTTGCATGCAAAACATATTGGTCTGAATAATACTTAAATAGTTTGATCTGATTCCTTATCCCTAAAAGCATGTATATAGACACGAGAATCATTTTGATACCAGATGTAGTTGCTGAGAGATTGGCGAATACGGGATTTTGAGTATTGGTGGCCAAAATAAGCCTATTAAGCACGAAATATTGGTGCGATCTTTACTAAAATGGCCTTATATGATTCGGTACCCCTCAAAACATGGGGATAGACACAAAAAATATTTTGATACCATGAGATGTTGACGATTTTCTGTAAAAGCGGCCTAAATTTGCATATTGTGAGGATTGCCCACGGATGACAGAGTGGCATCATTCAGATTAACACCTCAGAGGTAAAGAAACAGCAAAAAAATGTGTACGGACCGTATTGCATGCTTATCGGTACCTGCCACCAGACTATAGCTGTTAAAAGGACGTAAAACAATCAACCAAACAAACAACCAACCAACCAACTAATCCATGCAGAGACTTAACTTTCGTTGTTCAGTGAAATGTTCTGGTCTCTTTAAAGAATTTACTAATATAAGGAAGAACTTGTACATTGCAAATAGTAATAACTCTTGAATGTTTATGAGGCTTGGAAAAGTATAAGTGTTTTGGTAAGAAGTGTCTAATTCATGTTGCAATTTAACAGAGAAATTAACTCGTCACCAATACCGTCAGAACATAGATTACAAGTTCTGCTTTTCAGGATAACAAGAGCAACCCTCCAGTTTCTATTGGTAGATGCGTAGTTCTAAACTTAATAATAATTTTTGGTCTTTTGGTATTAGTTTAATAAGTTATTATGTCAAGTTCAAAGTACATGTACGATGTACCGGAACTGCTCACAAATTCCGACATTAATATTATGTGACATCCGCCAGATAAATAAGTTGCGGCCATAGTATAACTTAGTGACGGGCGTCGTATAAGTGGCGGCCACCAGATAAACTTTGTTCAATGGTGGCACTAACAGGCTTCCATATTGTTATTCATTCATATACCCGAGTTAATTAAAACTATAGTGTCTCTGTGTTGAGCAGGCCTAAAAGAGGCAAATTGTTTGTATCCACCCAAAAGGCATTTTCAAAAAATTAAAGTTAAATATTTATTGAAAGACCAATGATAGGCCATGCCAATTTGATTTATTGTTCGTCGTATTTACCGCTCCCGTTTTGGAAAAAAAATAAAAGTAAAATATTACCGCTCCAATTCTATCGTAAATGAAAAATGACGAATCTGGATATATTTTACAATGGTTCAAAATTTAGAATGCGCTGTTCCGGATCATTTGAATGTTTGAAACGAAGGTAAAACTGGTATTTCAAGCGTTTTTCGGCAGTAACACGAGGAAATGCGCGACGAGGCTTTTCACTTTTGAAAAAAAACTGGTCAAAAATAGCTTTCTTATCGTGTTGGTCACTACATAATCCGGTCGTCATAATGTATTGCAAAACACCGCAATAGACGGTTAATCGTTCCAAGATCTCTTGATCAAAAAAACATAATACGGAACTCAACAAATGTACGACTATAATAACACCTCTATATTGAATTTCAAATCGATATTCTTCTCAAGCAATCGACCCAATTTGGCAGACATCAGTCATTGCCATTGATATTTTGAAATATTTATGTAAGTACTACCATTCGAACTTGAATGCCGTACATTCAAATCCCGAATGGATTACAGTGTAACACTGGGTCCATGGTGCTTTTTCAACCACGATAGCCAACATTGAACGGTATATGGGACGTCAGCTTATAAACTGATACTAAGCTTTATATTCTGGATATATAGTACACAAATAATGGTTGTGTCGATTAATATTACAATAATTATTATTGTAGCTGAACGGTTATGTCTGCAAAACACCTAGTGCCATATATCTAGCATTCAGTGTTTGTTTTATAGCGGTACATCATACATAAACATTTCTAGTCCGAAGGGTTCTGACTCTCTGACCGGTTAAATATTTGGACGACAGGCTGGTGCGAGAGTCAGAATTCCTACTTAGTTAAAAAGTGGAAATTTTACCGACTCGTGCACGGGTCGCCGTTTAAGCCGTGTTTGATAATATGAAACATTTCCGATTACATGTAAAATAAGTATCAATGGAAAGAACGGATATTTTCTACTTACCTACACATTAAATCAAGTCACAGGAGGTCGTAGACCAACTGTCGTCATCCATTTCTAAAAAATAACCAGTTTCCTGACATCTGTTTGAAAATGGCCGCGCGTCGCGAGTTCCCGCCAGAATTTCTTTCTGACCTAGCTATTTTTGATCACTGTACGTAAGGCGGCGGCCATTTTCAAACAGATGTGAGAGTGTGGAGAGAAAGATATTTGAAATGTAGGATAAGTTTCCCTTTTGGGTCTCACCCTGATCCCTCGGGTAGGGGTAGGAAGCCCAATTTACAAAGCTGTTTCTCCATCAGCCTCAACCTGGGATTATTTTGGATTAATATATTAAGTTTGAAAATATCCCATCTACTAGTTCATGAGAAAAAGTCGAAAATGTAAAACAAGAGGCCCAGAGGGTCTGCATCACTCACCTGGATATATTGGTATCTAGGTAATGATTGTAAAGTATTGTCCAAATAGATCCCATTGACAATCTGATTAAAATCATATCTTGATCTCTGCGCCGTTCCGTAAACTTCTCTCTGTTGCGTTTAGATATGAGATAATCCAATAGGGGGTCATGTCCCGATGACCTTTTGGATTAGCCAATCAAATTACTACTGTCAGAATCTTGACAGTGAAATTTTGAGGTGACAAAGTTTGCATAATCGCATTTGTCCGTTTAGTCA
Source organism: Mimachlamys varia (assembly GCA_947623455.1). Classification (NCBI taxonomy): domain Eukaryota; kingdom Metazoa; phylum Mollusca; class Bivalvia; order Pectinida; family Pectinidae; genus Mimachlamys; species Mimachlamys varia. The sequence continues at coordinate 41,518,433 of OX392533.1, read as the reverse complement.
TTTCGTCACATTATTCCACATGAAGTTTTGGTGACGAAATGACTTGCTGCAGGATGATAGGTCTTTTGAAAATTATTTAAGTGTTAAGTAAAGAGGCGACAAAAGTCATCTGAACGTGACCTCTTATGGGATGTTGTCGGATCCTTGTAAAACGGAGTGAGAACAAGGATCTGTATTTTAATCAGATTGATCCCATTGACAGTCCCCAAACCAAAAAACAATCCTTGAAACATATTTGTATAAAGTTTGGTAAATGGGTGGGTATCTTAACTGTTTTCAAGTTAAACCAAGAAACAAGGTCCCTCGGGCGAAGGCCAGACCCTGACATCAATGCATGATTGTGTTCCTCTCTTTATGCCCAGTTACTCATACAGTTTTGGGGTGGGGATCTTAACAGTTTAAAAGTAATGATTCAGAAGTCAGCAGGGCGCGGCAGACCCTGAGATCGAACCTTAAATCATGTTTATGATCGTCTCTTTATATGCCTAGCAATTTTATACATAGTTTTGGGATCAGGATCTCGACCGTTTAAAAGTTGTGACTCAGGAGACAAGTCTGTATGTTGATTGTAGTGGACCCTGGGGTTAAATCTAAAATCAGGATGGTGATGGTCTCTTTATGCCCAGCAACTGTAAATATAGTTTTGGGATGGGGATCTTAATCGTTTAAAAGTTATGACTACGGAGCAAGTCTGCAAGGGCGTTTTTGACCCGGTAGTCAAATCTAAAATCGTGTTTGTGATCGTCTCTTTATACCTAGCAATTGTGTATATAATTGTGGGGTGGGGATCTCAACAGTTTAAAAGTTATGACTCAGGAGTTGAGTCTGCAAGGGCGTGGCTCACCCTGGAACCGATCATGATATTAGGATTGTGTTCGTCTCATTATGCCAAGCAATGGTTTATATGGTTAATGTGGGGATCACAACCAAATCCAAGTTAAACAAGTATCGATTTAAAAGGCTTTACTTCTATATCCCATACTGGGTCCCCACGCCTTAAGAAGTAGGATTGACCATTTATGCAATATCATTTGTGGTCCCCAAAGGATGTTTCTGAACAAATTTGGTGAAAAATCACTAAGTACATTATAACAAGTAGCGATTTAAAAAGCTTTTCCTTTATTTCCCCTATTGGGCCCCGCCCCGCAAAATCTGTTCCCCTCCTCCAAGGTATGATTCTGACCAAACGTGGTAAATATTAGTTAATACCCATTCAAAACTGTATGACAAGCAGCCATTTTAAAGTGTTTTACCTCTATTTCCATTGTTGAGCCACACCACTCTGGCCCCTTAGGAGTCAGAGTCATCATTTATGCTAAATCTGTTCATCTTCCCCCAAGGATGTTTCTGACCAAATTTGGTGAAAAACCATTCAATGCTTTATTACTTGTAGCGATTTAAAAAATAACCCCTATTGCGCCCTCTGACCCCTTAGGGGTCAGAATCACCATTTCTGCAAAATCTGTTCCCTTCTCTCAAGGATGTTTCTGACCAAATTTGGTGAAAAAACATTCTATACTTTATGACAAGTACCGATTTAAAGGAGTTACCTCTATTTCCCCTATTGGTCCCCTCCCCTCTGGCCCCTTGGGGGTCAGGGTCCCAATTAATGCAAAAAAAATGTCCTTCCTCTAAGGTTGTTTCAGACCGAATTTGGTCAAAATCCATTCAGTACTTTATGACAAGTACCGATTAGCTAAAACTGTTTTTGCATAACGGACGGCGATGGACGGAAAGGGATTTGTATAGGTCACTTGAGATTTCGTCTCAGGTTGCATTAAGTTATAACAAGCTTATGCGCATGTGGTGACGAAATGACTTGCCGCAGATGAGTGTCAACGTCGTCGACTTCCTTACAGAGTGGACATTTGTTTAAACACATTCGGTACAAGTTTAGGTCCACTTTCATTAATTAGCTGGCACATTTTCCCTCGTTTGTATGGTGGACGGTACAAAGACGGATGTTGGGATCATGGTTTTTCTCCTTATTCCATATTCCCAGAGACTTTTCGTATTTATGTCTCCCTAGATGAGCGCTCGCCTCCCTGAGAAAGGCTTTTGGTTCTGTCCCCTGGCCCATACATACCCGAGTCTTAAGCAATGGTAGTTACTGCTTCCTGATTGACGCCCAGTATTATTGACGTAGAACGACTGGTTTACTCGTCAGTATAATGTGACCAGGTGGGATGTTAGTCAGTATACTTTAATCAGTAAAGGATCCTGACTATCGAAAGAAGGCTTACACACACATATGCTACACCTTTTAAGTTTAGTAAAAGATACAGTATGCCGAAAAAGGAATTACACATGATCATACAGCTGTTTCGTCCTCCTAGGACTCTACCGAATCCTCAAAAATACACATGTGCAGGCACTCAACGTTTACACGTACATAGCGTAAATTAGGAGGACTTAAATGACCTTAACAGCTAATAAGACGTAAAAACAAAAATACTTTTCTTCCTCAGTCAGGCGTTTCAATCTCCATTATTGTAATCACCATTACACTGATTCCAAAGTATACGAATTTGTATTTATTATAGTACATTCAAAATCGGCTTCCATATCGCGCAATATTCTTATTTCCGACTGAAAATTCATGATATTGAAGATACTGCTTGAGATTTTACGTATATAATGAAACTTCGATATATATCAAATTGTTCAAACAACCACAAACGGTCATTCAAAAATTTCAGTTCTTTAGTTCAAGCGGTAGTTACAAGTCTGTAATGATAAAGGCTAACATTGACTCGCAGCTGAGCATGCGCACGGCGTCTGAACATTATTATTCCTCGATGACGCGCCTGGAAAATTAATTTATTATCATGCATTTATCGAAAAAGATAAGTATTTAAAAATTAGTTTCATGTTTCGTTCCTACATATTTTGGTTGTATTGAAACTTGAAAAGCTCCTGAACGTTAAGCAAAGTGATGTGTTAAGTTGGTCTTGAAACAAAATAAACATGAGCTGCTTCGCAATTCATTACACTTTTATCAATACCAAGTGAACCAAATTCATCACCAAATCAATTGAAGCAATATTCAATCCTAAAATAATTCCTATATGACTGCTTACTCTCATTTAACTTTTGTTTCCCTTGTGAGTGAAACGATTTCTTTAACAAATATTTATCCATTGAATTATTGTGTATTATAATACAAATGTACCAATATACCGCAGCCTGATAATAATAATATAATATAATATAATAAATCCTCAACTCAACACCCTCATCGCAAAAAAGAGGCAGTCGTTACATGAACTTAGCTGTTGACAGAATGCTAAACAAAATTTAAAAAAAAATGTTATATTAGCTGTGCTGGCGTTTCAGAGTTGACCGTGTGTTCAGATCACCTGGTTTCCGGACTCCTTGGTGTGGAAGACTCTGCATTGACCGTTTCCAGTCTTTACATAAATGGTCAAATCCATGGGTCCCAATATTCCAGACTACATTTTGATGGACATTTAGGACAAGTAGGGGGCGTGGCTTCGGCATGGGTGGCAGGTACAAACAACAATCAGCAGTATATACAGGTACTGAATTATTTGACACGTTCCGTCAGCAATACCTCTTTTTAATCATATCCGTCTGTATAGTTTAATCTGATTAAATGCATATACGTAACCTCACGCCCGTTACATTCAGAGATTAACACAGCAATAATAAGAATTTGCAGTTTTTCAGTGTCAGATTCAACAGTTTCTTATCAAACCTCAGGCAAAGGCATGGGGGAACAAGTATGGAATTAAGTAATTTAATAGCGTTAATATTTATTTTTGCGCATTCAAAGAGATGAAATACGAATAGTTAAGGTTGTGTTGGAATACCGTTTAATTTATTTTCAAATACATTGTTATTATGTGGATTAAATACAAATGGATAGGATGTGTTGGAAGATTCTTGTATTTGGCACATGACATGCTTTCTCTGTAGGATAAGCTAAGTATGGACATGTTTTTGTACGGATTTCGTTATTCATTTTAATGACGGAACTTTGCAAACAAACATCAAAATGCGCGCTACCCTGATTTCAAAGCTCTTTTAATCTTGAGGTTATATTGACAAGGACCTGTTGCAAAAATATTGTAATTTTGCCCAAGAACTACTTTAATCTTAATAAAGTAATGCTGTAATTTACTTACTCCAATTGTTAGAGAAACCCGATTTGTAGTTAGCTCTTTAATATCCCAGTATTTAGGATGTTTTTTCTCCCTAAAAGAACGTTGAAATATGCAATCAAAAGCCAAAGCTCAAGTGCATAAATACTAATAATTCAAGTGAAGTTTCTATAAAATCTACCTGTTAGTTATGATGGAGTTTACAGAACAATTTATTTCACAAAAAAACATAACTCCCATAAAATGGTTGAAATCTAAAAACAAAGGGGTCGCAAAGCTTGGCAGTATCCCCCTTACATCTTGATGTAGATCCCGCGTCTTTCATATAACTGCCTTCTCGGACAGACGAATACAAAAACCCACACACGCACATACGGACGAACCTACATATCCTAGATCCCTTAAAATCTCAGGCAAACGCGTTTTGCGAGGAAGACGATCACAGATTCACAACTCCATTTACTGATGACAAAAGCATAATGGTTTGAAAAGATTTGAATATAGACAGTCTTGACAAAATCACGTACACGGAGAGATAACCTGATTCAAGTATCCCATTCGAAACGTCGTTGTGGGAGGAGTATAAATATGCATTGATTTTACTCAAATGTTAAAACACGTCTAAAATACATACCTTAAAGCGGCCCAAACTCTTATAACTGTAAGGCATTGAAAATAACATGTTACAATTTAAACATATTTGACCTCTGTGACTTTGAAAATAAGACAATTTTCATTAGCAAAATTTGTATGGCTCCTTCCAAGGAAGTTACCAGCCACAAATAATAATGCTTCTAGGCCTTTTAGTAAATCAGGAGAAATCGCTTAAACAGATTTGACCCCTGTGACCTTGAATATGGGTGAAGGTCTTTCTTTTTCTTAAACTTTGTATGGCTTCATCCAGGGAAGCTTTCAGGTAAATAACATGCTTCTAGGCCTTTTGGTTTATCAGAAGAAGTCGTAAAAAGGTTTTAACAGATTTTATCCCTGTGACCTTGAATGAGGGTCTATGTCATTTTTTCGCACCCTTTATCGGTTGATGCAATGAACCTTTTAGCCTAATAACAAGGTTCTATGCCTTTTAGTTTATCAGAAGTTGTGAAAAGCTTTTCACAAAGATTGGATCCTGTGACCTTGACTATGGGTCAAGGTCAATTTTTATCGCAAACTTTGTCGGGCTTCATCCAAGAAATCTTTTAGTCAAATATAAAGGTTCTACGCCTTTGGGTATATTGGAAGAAGTCGTTCAAAGGTTTTAACAGATTTGACCCCTTTGACCATGAATAAGGGTCACGTCATTTTTTCTCAAACTTTGTCGGGCTTCATCCAAAGATCCTTTCAGTCAAATATCAAGGTTCTAGGCCTTTCTGCTATTCTGAAAAAGTCGTTTAAATTAAAAAGTGAATAAAAAGTGAATAAAACCAAGTCTGCTTAAAAAAACGAATATGAAATATAAAGAGATGAAAAACATATGTACAGTGTCCAGACAAGTATGTTGAAGTATAATTGTATCATTACATGTTTTTTTAGGTGCATTTCCCGAGAGAAACAGCCATTAATACCATTATGATACAGGGCCGACGAGACACACGGTTTAGTCAATGGGTCAAAACATATTACGTTTTATACAGTATCGATGGCATCACGTGGTCCACCGTGATGTCAGAAAACCAGAATCCCAGGGTAGGTCATGTCCAAGGTACAGGTGTTCTGATGTATTTTACTTAGGTTTTAATTAAACGAGAATCTATATTGTTCACCAGCAATACAAACACACTGTTTCTATAAATGGAAAACTTGTATGATTGTCCCATCCGTTCAGTTTTGTTGTAAAGCTTGCTCAACTCGACTGCATTACTTTATATTTGTGTTAAGACTTAATATACATACTAGGCTGTAAATAATTTGAGAATCTGATTGATGTCTTACTTTACACGCTGTCCAGTTATTTACCGGAAACAGTGACAGAAACACCGTAGTCAAGTCCAGCCTCGTTCCCAGTATTACTGCCGTCTACATCCGGATCAATCCGCGGAGTTGGAGTGAACATGTCAGTCTCCGGTTTGACGTCAGCGGATGTTACAAAATTGAAGAAATAAGTAAGAAAATTCCTAACTTTTTGTTATACAGTAAAACCCTACTTACTCAAACTCGTGAGAAATCGATCAATAGTTCGAGGAAAACATGGTATTCGAAAACTCGAAGTTGGTTGAATATGTATGTACTCGGTCGGGAATAATCAATGAATGAGGGGTATTCGAGTTACCGAGTTCGAACAACATCATTTTGTTTTCATTCCTTTGTTTTTCATCGCAATGCTAAAAAACATGGTCAGTTACGTTGTGCTTTTTTCACAAGTTGATCTCGAATAGATATCTACGTCGGTCTGAAGATGATATACCATATTATATAAATATATTTATACATTTTACAAGAGTTAATGTTTTAGTTATGTTACTTCTGGATCTTACTTATCTTTAATTTAACTTTTTTTTATGTGACCATAAATGAAATCAAACATTTTTGTTTTTTATTTTGTTTTGTTCTTTATTAAGTGTTAATTTCATAAGAATAATTCTTTATTGTTTGCAGTACCATGAAAAAGCAGTTACAAAAACATAATTTCGTGTTACAGCACGCCGATCGTCATTCAGCAGAGTGCTACTGTTGCCGTCCTCGAACCTCGATGTGGTGTTTGAATCACAACCACAGTCTCTCCCTAACTGTGGTAAACTGTGTCATACAGGAGAAACTTGTTTTTCCTTCACCTTTGACACGAACCAGAAGATTTGTCGCGGTTACAAATCATCAGCCACCGCTCAAAATGCGTCTTTTTCTACTGAATCAACACATTATTTTGTTAACAAAGGTAAATCCATACTTGCTTATTGCTCTTCATTCCCTAATTACATCGATAACGTACACGTCTGCAATGATAGTCTACACTTTGTGAGAACCTGATATCTATTTGGTCGGGACAAATGGCTTATTTCAAAGTCACCATTGCATGAAGCGTATCATCAGTAATGTTTTATTAAAAGTTTATGCAATAACTCAAGTTTATGATGACAGTGACTATAGTTACCGTCAAAATATTGGTATATTGCTCCGTTTCTTTGAATATTTTATGGCCTTTGCTTGGTACATGTAGTATAGTATTGTTGATAATACATACCAATATTTGAAAAAACACCCATACATATAAACTAACAGGAATATGTAGGCAGGGTTTTACCTAGGACCCTCAAATTTAATAACGTCAGGAGTCCTGGGACTCCAATCACAAATAATATATAGTTACACTGTCAATTTAGAGTCCTTTAACAATTTAAGGAGTCAAAATGCAGGTTTTTATGCGTCATAGAAAACCCTGATGTAGGTATTAAAGGCATGGCTTTATTGGTGCACAAGCGTGATGCTGATTCAATAGTTTTCCGTAGTGTAATGATGAACGCCATATGAATTCTACGATTAATATCATCAACGTTGTACAAGACACTTTACAATTAATATTATATAGTAACATACGTTGTAATGAAGCAAGTATTTATTAAATGTTTTGTTATAGGTATGTTCACCTCCCTTGGCTTTCGATCTTTTTCGGACGGATTCACTCTCTACAAGGTTAACGAAGTCTCCCTTAACCAGACGACCGCCGCTGATGTCTGCAACCAACAGTTCTCGAGGTTGATACAGCTTAAAACGGAGCTTGAAATGTCCAGTTTACAGAGTGTTATCGCTGGAAACGCCATTCTAAGTAAGACAATGAAACACACAATATAATTTAATGTTGTTTTAGATACAAGGTGTAATCGAATATAGAGTATCACAGGAAAGATGAATCCCAATGGCTTGTATCGCTTACTTGTTTCTCTCAGCTAGTAAGCTCTATGCTTTGTACATTGTACCCCCTGTTTACATTGCAATATCGGAAAAGGCCATTTTACCATTTCCTTTCCATTTGTCCTATGTCGGCGGTGTCGGTGACTGCGATGACGTCGTCGTCCTCAGCGATTTCCTTTAGGCAAAGGGCGGGTGCCAATTTAAGCCTTTCTGCGGCCTATTAGTGATAAGGCTAGATGAAGGAAGATACTTTGAGGTCATCTGCTGATTTTGTGTGGGCTTATAGAATATTTGTTTTGGGTGGGGGGTGGGGGGTTGGGGTCAAAGTGGGGAGTGTGTAAAGTTTAACCATTTGCTACTTTTTATTATTTTTCTTTCTACTAAAATCTTACAATCTGTTACTTATTTAGCAGAAACTACAAAAACTAAACATGTTACAACAATTTCCAGTTGAAAAGAACTTCCACATCAAATTTTGAATGTTACACCCTCCCAACTCCCCCCCCCCCAAATTTTCTACGAACCCACACAAATTCAGATGTTTTGAACACATAATATGCCACTGACCTCAAAGCATCTTCCTTCACAGTTTTAGCCATATCACTGATTGGGTCGCAGAAAGGCCCTAATTGGCACCCTTTTATAACATTAAACTTGATAAAGTGCTGGCTTACCAAAACTGCTTATTTGGGACTGTATTTCAGGTTCGAAGATAAAATGTCAAGGTCACTTCTACTATATAAAATAAAATCGGTTTCCCATTCGATAGCGCGAGTTCATTATACCCAACAAACTCAAACTTCATACGGTGCTTTTTACAAAAGTGCATGCTTGGGATTGCTCTTCAGGTTTTAAGGTCAAAGGTCAAAGTCACCTTTACTATAAATAAAAAATCAGTTTCCGTGGGAAAACTCGATTTCGCTTTTGCTGATCTAACTCAAGGTCAAGGTCATTGCTACTTTAAATAGAAAATCTGTCGAAAGTTCAAAGCAAATCAACCACATAACATTTATTATAATAGGTAAAAAATAAGAAAACCTATCCATGGGAAGTCCATGTTCAGAAACACTTTAACATCATAATCTTGCAAGTTCATTGATAGCACGGGAATACCTGACAATTTCTCGGCTTGCTGCTCGGGCGCCACATCCACTTCCGTGAAATGCGTGTGAAACCTTGAGTTGAAAGTCGCTCATGTGAGGACGGCTTCTGGTTCTGCCTCCTTAAAAAGATATATTAAGAAGCTAAAGACGGTACTACTACCTACTTTACGCTTTGAATTTCGGGAGCACAGGATCTTGTTCATCCGTTTTCAGTATTAATCAATAATAGGGTCTTCTGCTTGGGACATTTGAGAGTATATTACATGATAGGTGACGATAGACCGAATCTGCACAATCGCAAGAATCCGTACACCAGTCTCCCGAACACATGATAATGGTCTCAGCAGATATCGAATGCATCCGGAGTTCTTTCGTCAATGACCTTAGTTACATTTAACAAAATAGGCTCAATAGACCTGTATCGCTCACCTAGTACTAATATCACATTTCTAGGGCCGCGCACGAAAGTGTGGGTGCCCTCTACAGTAATCGCCAAGTCCGTCCGTCTGTCTTGTCTGCCCGTCAACTCTTTTGTATTTTTTCACTAATGAACATTTTGTTATGATATTGTGAATCAAACGTGTTCAGAATTACACAAGGAGTCAACTGACCAAAATTAAAGGTCATCGGGTCAAAGGTCAAATCACCAAGTCAAGGTCAAATTTTGTACTTTTTTCTGATGAACATTTTGTTATGACATTATAAAGCAAACTTGTTCAGAATGGTCAACATCCCCCAAGAAGACGACTCATACCCCTCCCCGTAGAATTTTAAATTCTGGAAGCACTTGGAGATTATCTAAAGCTATTATGTATCCCAGCTACTGAATCCATCCGATTTACAAACTTTCAAGCTCTCGGATTTAGAGCCCTACTCCGAGTCACTTGTCTTACTATAAACTGAATCTGAACTTGTTTCTGAGCTACTCCCTCCTGTCCGGTTTTTGTTTCACGATAATTCCTTCTGACCTTGTTCTTTGACTTGCTAACCTCTGACCCTTTCTCATCCTTTTCCAAGCCAACATAAGGTAATAACATACTTCGTCTGGTCTTATTCTCTTCTACTTTTACAAGGGTCTCCATTTAAATTCATTTGTTCATATTTTGCCCCTGGTTTAATCGAGTTTGACTTCCAATTATGATTTTGTAAACCGGAACTCAATGTCCAGGTTGGAGATTAGAATATTGAAACTTTTTTTTATATATTGATTACCGACGACTTTGCAAGTAGTTATTATATTCTTATACCAGGAGAAGTGTTTCATGTGGAACACATTTTTTAAAATATAGTTTAATCCACACTTTTTGATGTCAATTCCCTATCCTCATTAGTTCTCTCCCTACTCTTCGAGTTCACTTCGCTGATTTACACAATATATGAGTCACTTCCGCTGCTTGTTCTACAGCAATATGGCATTCATAAATGCATAAACACTAAATGGCTCATCCGTTGTCAGTGTAGTGTGACCAAGTAATGAGTTTTGCTGTGGGCCCGCGACGTACCATATCCTCACAAACACACACGAACTCGCATACATGTAGCATGTAGCAAATGACCTTGGCTGTTAATATGACAAAAAAACAAACAATAAAACATTTTCCAGATTAATTCATTGTTTCGGACTATCCCAAGGACTTAACTTATTGCAGCCTACAAATTGCATACACACTAAACCTGTACACACGCATAGCATAAGCCAAGAGGCTATTCCAAAATGACAATAGCTTCTCATAGGACGTAAAAACAATAATTCCGAAGGAAATCCCTCCATTACCCCTGCACTGTCATGTTGTTTTGATAACTTTATCGTTATCGATCAAAAACGGTTCTGGCGATTTTTTTATAAACAGGCTCGATAAGGGTAGAAAACACTTTTTAATGAGTCACATGAGCTTCGCAAATGAAAGTGCAAATACACACGCGAAGTCCTTCCTGGTTGTGCACTAATATATTTTCTAGATATTTTACGAATTGCCCAAGTAACAACTAATGACTGAAGCTTGACAATAATGTTAACCGGTCACTGGAAGCAGGCGCTCTTTTCTATTTGTACTTAATGGAATCTTGAAATTTCATCTTCCTATCCGGAAAACGACAGTAGTGATGTTTAAGTCAAATCGAATTGAAATTCGAATAAATGATTAAGGCAGTTGTTTTGAAAATGTGAACGTACGGAAGAGGGACTCCACGGTATGAAATACAACTGAGCTTGGTCCGGCCGTCACAATAAACTACACTGTAGTCAGAGGTCTTAATAAAAAATATACATAACAGGCAAATTATAAAAAGACAAAATCATGTCTACTACAACGATATATTTATGTATATACTAGAAAATAATGATAATAAGAATCAATGGGTTTTTATTTTCAGTGACAGACCACAACCAGTTGTTCGTGTCCGGGATGTACGTGTTGTCACAGTGGAAATACAGCAATGCAGCCGAAATCATTAACAGCGATCTTTGGTCTCCAGGCAACCCTGATCCTAGCCAAGGTCACTGCGTTATGCTGACACAAACGGGCCTTGCCAGTGTGAACTGTGCGGAAAGCCTCTTCTCCATTTGCGAATCCTCTTTTTATTGATAGTCGATGGTACGGAAGAGGGACACTACGGTACACATATAAACGCAAAAAGAAATTCTAGATCCTTCACAGGTTTTTAATTCCATTGACAAAAAAATTGAGAGAATCGTCCATTAAAGATTGTTAAGATCATCTGCGGTGGAACTTTATTATCTGAAACATATAAAATATTCAACAATGCAGAAAAGAAGTATTCCTTTTTTCGTCAGCTTAAACACTAGATTATTGAATAATTGTTTAATTTCGCGGGAGAAAATTTTGTGTTTTTCTCTTTGAGACTAATTCGCGAGGAGAAAATTTCGTGCAATATCAATTTCTAACAATAGTAAACTAGTATGAGTTATCTTTCTTGATAGCGAGATTACACGAATAATGAATGGTTAATGTAACAGGTAGGGCTTAACGATTGAATTTCGTTCACATGATTAAATTGTTTACAACATTGAGTTGCGTTTTCCGATCCAGTGGTTAACACAAAGTGCAAAGAGGAATTTTCGACAACAGATATAAACGAAATAACGCGCTGATTATGGAAGCTATTCACCAGAACAAAGGCAAAAATGGCAAACTATATTATAGACAATGGACCAGCTGCCCAACATTTCAAAGATATTTCTAATATCAAACCTCTGCACGCGTCGTGACTGGTATCCGCCATTAACAAACTTGCCAATGATACGGTATGCTTTTATCCTTGCTGGACTGTAAGATGTATAGCGTTTATATAGGTGAAGGCCCTACCGTTCGTTATGTTGAACGGCCGGTTTTATCGTCCCTATCGTAAGTTTCTTGTTAATCTAAACTTTTGGAAGAAAGCTCCTTATGTCAGAGTTGTTTGCAGACTCGTAAGTATATACGTTTGAGACTGAAAGTTCCAATATTAAAAGCTCTTTCAGTTGGTTGCCATTTTGACAACTTCCTCTGTATGTAGACGCAGATATAATGACATGTATGACTGTGAAATAACTGAAATGTTTTTGAAGGCGATCTATTCAGGGACGTATTAATAATCGTCAACAAAAGTTTGTACAGACAGGTAAATTACCCCGTGGAGACCCCCGGACAACTTCGTACAATACGAGGAATTCGTAAATGGCGACTTCTTAAATACGAGTATCAATACAAAGTGTTATATAGAGGCCCAGTAGGAGATTTTTGAAGACTTTTAAAAATAACTGGAGTTTACTGTATGTATTTGTTTATAATATTTTATGTTACCTATTTGATACAGAGAAATAATTTTATCTACTCGTATATCTACTAACAATGTGCTGTATTTCGTGAATAAAGATTGATAAAGTATGAAATTCATTATTGTCATGGTAGTCATTCATCATAAAGTGATATAATTCGCGGGTATGTAATATCGAGGACATTTTCGTGACCACGAATATGGCGAAATTAAATCCCCTGTAACTAAAAGTAACTTGGACATTATGTTAAAATATTTCCAAAACGATGCCAGCAACAGTGACAGACCCCAACCCAAATCCTGAAAGTATTTCTTTTAAAATTTTAAGTTCGGTTGATATGTGGGTGTTCTGATTTTTCCACTGCGAAACTAATTCCTCAGGGGTGTGTGGGCCAGACCTGACATCAAAGATAGTACCATGATTATGAACGTCTTTTTATGCCAAACAATTGTATATAAATATTCAGGGCTGGGATCTCAATTAATTCAAAGTTATGTTTCAGGATTTAAATCTGCAAGGGCCTGGTAGACCCTGGGATCAAGTTCAATAACATGGTTGTCTCTTCATTAATCTGCATTGTTTCGAGTTATAGGCAAAATGAACGCCCATGTATTACATAAAAATAGCGTGAACCGTGCTAGCGGTTCATGTTTTATATTCCTGAAATGCAGTTGGCGTTCGTATGCCATTAACTACAAACACAATGCAGTTTAATGCTAATTTTTACATTTCCCTTTCTAACCATACACTAACAAATAAGTATGACCAAGAGTTAAACAAAATGAAGCTCTGGAATGCTGGAATACTTTCCCCTAGAACGGAGACTTAAACAAGAGATCCCAGAGGGATCTTGGCGCCCACAACTGATGATTTTACATTTATTCTAAGGAAAATGGATCTTTTCCCTTTCTTAACTTTTATTTATGTATTTAATCTTAGTTCTATGAATTTCTCTTGAAAATTGATAATAGTTGAAAGAAGGTCTCTTATCAGGAGTTTTTGTTTTTCTGATCAGTTCCAAATTACAAATCCATCTTGTATTTCGTAAACGAGAGGAACCTACATATGAAATTTGAGGAAGATCCACCAAGTACTATTTAAGGAATATGCTTTCCATGGCAAAATCGAAGATGGCCGCCTTTCAGCCATTTTGTTCTTCGGATCAGTCCAAGAATCAAAAGGCCAAAACTAAGTACGAAGGGAAACGGACATATGAAATTTGAGTAGGATCAGTACTTCTCAAGGAATAGAGATAACAATCCTTAAATTGCAAAATCCAAGATGGCCGCCTTTAAACCATTTTGTTCTTTCAATCATTCCCAAAATTAAAAGGGCACAACTAAGGACCAAGGTGAATGGAAGTATGACATTTTTTATTGCGATCCGTCCAGAACTTCTCAACAAATAGCGATAACAACTGTTCAATGTAAAAATCAAAGATGGCCGCCTTTCAGTCACTTTGTTTTCAAGATCAAACCCAAAATTAAAAGGACACAATAAGGTAACAAGGGGGAACCTACATATGAAATTTAAGTAAGATCCATCACGTACTTCTCAACAAATAGCAATAACAAACTTTAAAAATCCAAGATTGCAGCATTTCAGTCATTTTGTTCTTCAGATCGGACCCAAAATAAAAAGTGCACAACTAGGCACCAAGGGAAACAAACATATGAAATTTAAGTAAGATCCGTCAAGAACTTCTCGGGGGGAAAAAGCGATAACAAACTTTCATTTTAAAATTCAAGATGACCGTCTTTCAGCCATTTTGTTCATCTAATCAGATCTTTAAATCAAAAGGGCACAACTATGGTACAAGGGGAACCTACATATGCAATCTTAGAAAGATCCATTCAGTACTTCTCAAGAAAAAGCAAAAATAAGACTTGAGTTTAAGGAAGGACCACGGACGCAGGGCTATTTGATTAGCGATTTTTATAACAATTACCATTAAAACATTTTCTCATGAATGTCACGAGGTATGGTGAAAATGGTCGGCCCCAAAAATCCATAGACAATCAGCAAACCGAGATTTACATATTATACACATTTATTTACAGTCTACACTAACATTCACTCGATAACCATTGTTCCACATACTATCATTATCACCTCATAACTGTAATAAAACACGTGCCGAAATTCTATGACGTCGACAACAATACATGTGGGCGGAGCTATGCCAATTCTCCAGTTTGAAACAAAATTGTGTGACGTCACCAACAATAAACATGGCCGGAGCTAACATCGATTTATGGAAATGCCATGCTGTTACATTTATTGAACATTCTCACGTTTATTAGTTTTAAAATGAAATATGTGTCCGAAGATTTGACTATAATGAACAAAATAGTTACGAACATTTCACAGAAAGATACTGTATATATAAGGTTAAATTTTCTATTTTGTTTAGGGACACGGGTAAATGCAATAACCGGTATTATTTAATCTGTTTTCCAATAGTAGTTATCCCCGATAACCTAAACAAAATAGAAAATTAATCCTTAATTATTTACAAAACAAGCAAAAAATATGTCAAACACACAAGACATATTATAGCCCACTATATTCTCATACTTATTTTCCAAAGACATCTTACCCTAGAACCTATCATTTATATAAAAATATATACACGTATGCCAATATTATAAGACTCTTTCATAACCAGGTGTGTAAAATAGGATAATTCCACACAAGGGGTTTTCAAAGGGTCTGTTTCCAAAATGGCCCCTTCTCTGATTCAAATTTCCTGTTGGTGGTGCATTGCCCATGCCGCTGTGGTCACAAATCTATAAAGTATAAATATTTAGGTCACTTGGTTTGTTTTTTATGGCTCCTCAAAGTTGTACCTTTCAGAAGCTGTCTAAGTGTTGATAAAATGTGCATGTTATGTAAAATATTAATGAAAATCTAATCAAATGATAGTCACCGTAAAGAATACATTCATGGCATGATTGTGACAAAAAAATCATGTTTCCATTGCGCCATTTGGCTGTTTTATGGAAGAAACAATCTCAAAAATGCCATTTTCGATGATAAGATTTTAGACACAAAAACTGTGTTCTTTAGAGAATACACCCTTTTATGGGCGTTGGATGCAAACCAATTTTTATCCTATCAAACAGTACGTAATATGCTATTGATGAGAGGAAAAATCATCAAAATGTAAGTGGTGGAACATTTTCAAATCTTGGGTTGAATTAGCCTATGGTTGAATTGCCGATTTTCGACTTTCTTCAGATAATTAACAAAAACACGAGAGTATTTGCTCGGTATGTTGAGAATATGTACACAGATATGAAAAAAAGGGAGAGAAACACTTTCCATGAAAGAAATCCAAGATGGCTACTTCACAAGTCCCCGTGGTTGAAGACATTGGCTGACAAATAGACAGAACAACACACAAAACGTGTTCCTTATGATTTTGGTTGGTTTTTGCATTTACGAGAGTGTTCATAGCTACGGGCGATTGTATAATACCTATATTTATAAGTTTGTGAGTCACATGGTAACGGGGATCTTTCATATCGAGCCCCAAACATACTTTTGACATATGACATATGACATTTTGACATGTTGCCGCATGGAAAACTTTTTAAAGTTTTATCGGAATTTCTTTACCTGTGGTTGTAATGGTTGAGGGTTTTCCAGCGCCCTGTAATACCCAAGGTACAATTGTAGTACAAGATACTGGAGATATGCGCACACATTCCAATCGTTCTCTCTCCAACTGGGCACTGGCAGTAGTAGTCTTTTATTGGGGCCTCATCATCAGGTGAAACGGTGAACCGTACCCAAACGTTATATTTCGTTTGGCTTTTGTATCGCGAATGTATTTGACATCGGAGAAGGTCTGGGGAGTGCTGGTAAAGCCGCACCTCATAGTCTCCGTCATCACTTAAATGTTCGGCGATGTAACCAGGAGCCAGAGATATCTGATACGTTCCACACGTAATGGTTCTCAAGTAATCGAGATCGAGACGGGGAAACAGTACGGAAGATGCATCCATCTTGACAAAATCGGACCTTGCCCGTCTAGATAGATCCGGATCGGTCTTGACTCTCTGAGCTAAACAATTCGGTGTTGTCAAACGGTCCTTCATACGTTCAGCCATTAGCCTATCTTTGGCATCTCTCTCTCTGGAGATCTCTGGTAGATCGGTCCTCTATAACCATTCAGACAGGCTGTGACAGTTCGAAGCAAAGCCTCAATGACATTGATAAAGCTGTCGGAAGAACGTCCAGTGTTTCAGACGACCATGATAGGATTCCACAATCCACCTCGATTTGGTGATAGTTCTGTCAAGATTTGCTTGGACGTCAGAATGTTGACTTTGGCCGTGTTTCAGGTATGACGGCATGCTAGCATTGAGGCTAGAGGCTTCGAGAACTTGTAGGACATCTCTAAAACCTCGGTCAACGACAACATTGTCATCTGGTTGTAGCCAAGTAACTAGCTTGTCCATGACATCTTTTGTAATTGTAGCATCATTTTCGCAGCCAGTGAATTGTCCTACTGTGTCCAGTAAGTAGCCATCTAGTAAGGCGATGCTCATGAATTTGAGATAGTTTCTCTTCTTCTGGCTATAGTAGGACATTCTCTGGAGCTTGTGGTTGAAGCTTTTCTGGATATAAATATAGGTGCCATCTAATATGGCAGTGGCTTTATCTCCAAAAAATGCTTCTGAAAAGACAGTATTGTGCCCGAGCAACTGTTCTCTTGTCAAGTGATCCGGCCCTAGCAATTGTTGGTCTATCGATGTGTCTAATGCCTGTACTATGGAGTGGAAAGTTTTGGACACACTTGACTTGGAAATTCCTAAAGGAGAAGAACACTGACGCGGGATGAGGTGGGGCACCACAGATTGTGTGAATAGATCAGGTGATGTCTTTGATTTTGTTCCATTTATTGCAAAGGTAACAAGACAGAGACAGCATTTTTTTGTGTGAAGATGATCCATTCAAAAGATCATGAAGGGTCAGCAACGCAACGGCAGGATATGGGACGGGGAGTCGTCTTCTTCCGTTCTCCTCGGTTTCAGGTTCAGGCTGATTTTTGTTCCGAAGATACTTCATGTAGCACTTCTGGCAAAGGAGTGCTTGTTCCTTTGCTGACAACAATCCTTGTTGCACTAGCGTATCTAGGAGCCATTAATATTGTGGACTATTAACATTGCGTGCACTTCTGTTCTTATTGCCACTACGTTTCTTGAAGTATAGTTGACAGCCTTCTCCAACACATTTACCCTCCATCTTGAAACAATAACGATTGGTTTATGAAGCGTCGATAAAGTAACAAAATAGCAAGCCACCGATGATTGCTGTAAACAGCTAATACTTAGTAGTGTGGAACAATTATGCGAAAATGTGTGATAATAACGAATTGATTGATTACTTAGAACAAAATAAAGTATTTCATATGGATAATCTATCTAATCGATGTGGCGTGGTCGGCAGGCACAAAGAAAGTGAAACAAGTCAGGGTCCCAACCCTGACAAAGCCACAACGCTTTGGAGATGGGACAATAAAACAAGGAAATTGAGACAAGAATAGCTAGCGTCGAGTCAATGATTCCGTAAACGTATAGACAAAGACAAGAAGATACGGATAAATGTTTAAGGTCACACGATCAGAAAATTCAGAAGAGGACAACTTGAGATAGAAAAGTATTCATGTATCAGGGTGTCCTCAGTGTAAATCTTTATATCGATACTGTTTATTTAGTCGTTTGATATCATAAAACTGTCATGAAAATAATCGCTCTGATATTCAATATAAAATTTTGTATATAATAAGCTATATAATAGGGTTTCAGACAAGGTTGTTACTCATTTCCCCTTTTCCTTCAATTTACAACCACATTCAGGCGGCGATATGAGAACGTTCCACCACATGGAATTAGCTGATTTTTGGTACACATATGAAACAAGTTAATCTCTATCCGATTTTGTGATGGAAATTTGCATCCAAAACTATATAACGGGAGAAAATTGCAATTTTATGGCATTTTTTTCCCTAATTGTGTCTCTGCAAGAGCATTTTCATCCGAGAATTTTATTTTTTTATGTTTTATGAATAAACACGATGTTTTGCAAATATTTATCAAAACAAAAATATACTATGTTGCTAATTATAATTTCGAGATAACCTTCTTTTATTGACGACCTTATGTCTTTAAAGCTCAAAATGACAACTTTATAAAAATACATTTTCACTGAAATTATGAAATCCGGGTGTCGGAAAGGTGTAAAATTATTCTTCGGAAAAGAAAAAAACTGTAGTGGAGCTAGATAAGAAATTATACGGGGGCAGGCTCCTATGGAGAATTAACATTACTGGAAACAGGCCCTTTGGTAAAACCCGAGGCTTTGCCGACGGTTTTGCCAAATTTGAAAATCCCGAGGGTTGAATTTTCCTATCTTACACCTTTGGTCATTAAAAGCATTTTTCTCTCATTTCAACTACCTAAATATGCTCAAAAACCATGAAAATACTTTTGACTGGCCACCATTTTGATTCAACATTTTCCTTTAGGTTTTTTGACGAAAACAAATGATACAGCCAGATTAAGCATACCCCATATTTGCGAACTCTGTTTGCGCAGAAAAATCATCTCAGATTTTTAATGTACACCGTTAAAATATCGTGGAAGGTTTAAATTTCATCGGGTCGCCATTTTATTCTTTTCGGCATCAGATTTTACCGAACTCGTGACGTCACGTCATTGTTGTGCCATTGTGACGTCACGCCGTATCTGTATTGCATGGGTAGGTGTGTAATACAACCACAGCGATCATAGGTGTTTTGCCCTAGACAGGCCAGTATTACACACCTAGAAATGAGAGAAAATAATCTACACTAGACATCTGTGAACTGTTTCAAAAAGGTTGTGCAATTAATCCAATCTTCTCCAATAATCACGAGCCATTCCACATTCCTTGTGAGGTCGACTTGATGTCATGCAGCTTGCTCCGATGTTGGCCTTTGTATCTTCGGCCTCGCACATACACTACAAGGCATAACCAGTGACATACAGTACCTATACTATAACATACATATTTATGCCTGTTGATAACATATCTAAGCGCCTTTGTGAGATGGATGTTGTCGATTGCTTCGCGAGTTGCTTCCATTCAAATATGATCTCTGTAAAACTGTTATAATCTCTTCAAACTCAAACCGACTAAGAACTTTTTCAACAGAGAGAAGATTTCCAACACCATTACCAAGAGCAGATTCTGGTGTGAACTTCAATTGTTTCGGATGTATCAGGGGTGCCAGGTTTTTACTCATCTGGCCCGAAGGGCCAGCGAATTTACGCCATGGCACGGTGTCCCTCCGTTTGTCCGGAAATTGCTACTAGTCATTATGTACTGCATTGATTTTTACCAAAGTTGGTCAGAAACATCTTTTGGAGGAGGGTAGCAGATTTGCATTAATAGTGACTCCGACCCCCCAAGGCCAGGCCCAATAGGAGAAATAGAGGGAAAGCCCTTTAAACCGCTATTTGTCAAAAGTACTGAATGAGTTTTAACCCCAATTGGTCAGTAACATCCTTTAGGGACAGCAAACATATTCTGCATACATGCTGACTCGGACTCTCTAGGGATAGAGGTAAAGCCATTTAAATCGATACTTATTTAACTTAGATTTGGTTGTGGTCCCAGCCCTTTAACAATATAGACTATCGCCTGGGATAAAGGGACAACACAATCCTGATATTATGTATGGTCCAGGATAGGCTTTGTACTTAACTCCTCGAGTCATGAAACTTAAATGGTTGAGATCCCAACCCAAAACTAAACATACAATAGCTAGACATTAAGAGATGATGACAAACATGATTTAAAGAGGCATCATGGTAAACTATATACTTTTTATGCTTATTTAGAATTATTGTATTTATGAATTAAATGGAATATCTTGTGGAAAATTAATGGGTGATTTACGCTGAAATATGTTCTCAAAAACGTTAATTGATAGTTAAAAAAGAATCACTATTTGTTGATCAACGATTTGGACATATCAATGTGTTGCGTCATATATGATAATGAAAGCGCATAACAAGCTACATCGGTAAACAGAAAATGGCGTGACCTACATGTAACTACCAAGCGAAAAGTTGCTGAATGGTCAAAACACAACGCAAGGATTATATAACGGAAGCATAATGAGGGATGGGAAGTATTCAAGGGAGGAAACTAACTGCCCAACTGTTTGCATGTTACAATTTTCTTGTGTGTATTGCGTTGATTTGGTTTTGGGGCCTCCCAAGGGATAACTGTTTTATATATCTGTTACATGAAATGTGTAAAACTTAAAAGCGTGTTTTGTAATATTCCCTTTATAATATTCCAGTAAAACGGCATGATTGAATTATATTGCTAAAGAGAAATACCTTTTCACATGCAAGATAAAACGTTTGAGGGGGGGGGGGTCATTTGTTTACATTGTAAAACGCAGGTATACGTGCGACTGAGGGTTATTGTGTAGTATATACGGGCGGTTTAAATTTGGACAAAATGAATACATTGATGTCATCATACGGGGGGGGGGGGGGTGATGTTTTTCAAACCTAATCTTTACAATACGGAAGGTACAACTATAATCGGGTCGGAATTCATACGAATCAAACTATATGCATACTTACTTACTTACTTAGGCCTTTTACCCCTGGTGGGGCATAGGCCATCAACGACTACCCTCCATCGTCCTCGATCCTGGGCGATTTGCTCCAGCTCCCTCCAGGTGTGACCTGTCTGCTTGACGTCGGCCTCCAGGTCCCTTCTCCACGTGTTCTTCGGTCTTCCGCGTTTTCTCTTGCCCTGGGGATTCCATCTCAGGGCCTGGCGGGTGATGTTGGATGTTAGTTTCCGCAACGTGTGGCCGATCCAACCCCATCTTCTTCTCCTGATCTCTTCTTCCACTGGCACTTGGTTTGTTCTTTCCCAGAGATCCGCGTTGCTGATAGTATCCGGCCAGTGGATCTTGAGGATTCTTCTCAGACAGGAGTTGATGAACGCCTGTACTCTCTTGGTGGTTGTTTTTGTTGTTCGCCATGTTTCCGCTCCGTACAGCAGGACGGATTTGATGTTCGAATTGAATAGGCGGATCTTGGTGCGCGTTGTGATGAGGTGTGATCTCCAGATGTTCTTGAGGGTGATGAGTATCTTGCCGAGATACTAATAATTTTCCAATACTTCCATTTGAAGATGTCATGCATGATAGCTGTTTTCGTTTTACCTTTGTTTATGTTCTTGTAAAGTTAATGGTTCGTTGATATTTTGAACACAACAGCAGGGGCCTTTCCGATGCGGGTTTTCACGTCTGCATAACCGAAGTCATTAATTAAAAAAAATCCATATCCATGTATGTCCTATTCCTGCTGTTGTGTTCAAAATATCAACGAACCATTAACTTTACAAGAAGATAAACAAAGGTAAAACGAAAACAGCTATCATGCATGACATCTTCAAATGGAAGTATTGGAAAATTATTAGTATCTCGGCAAGTTCCAAATTTAATATATACATGTATTAGACATATTTAGTGTGTGCTGCGTCATATGAGTGCACGGACTTTCGTGATAAGTGTTAACGTATGCTGACGCTGAAAGGTGGATATATTTTATATGAATATGCATGTATATAGATAGTCTGAAAAAGACATTGGACAAAAATCGTCTTGCACACCTCTTATGAGATCATTCTAAATGAGGAATCGTGAAACTAACTTCTTACAGAAATTAAGGTTTGTCCGGTAGTTTTCATCGTCGGAAACCCACACGACACTGCACTTAAACGTCATGTGGGTTTCTTAAGATGCATGGTCGTATCCCGTATCCATTTGTACCGGTCTTAGTCAGGTACTGGTGTCGATAAATGATGATGCAGAGATGCCGACATATATTTCTTCATATGAATACCGTGTGTAAATAACATCTGAAATAGGTCAGGCGACTTTCGACAATACTGACACTTTACGCGTGATCATGCTATTTTATTTGGTTTCCCGGGAAATGCAAGTTTGCAAGTGGCTAATAAAGACATTTTGGGCGCCAATGTGATGCAATTTGCCCCTCACTGTCTAATTATATATATGGAACAATAATTGACAACACCTCAAGGTAACTAGGGCCCCGCATGTCTTCGATTATTTTACTGATTGTTATAATTTTATTGGGTTAGGATATTATGAAAGAAAATTGGTTAGAATAAAAAAGATGTCCACTGGCCAAACATCAGGGTCACAGAGTCAAATGTCAAGGTTATAGGTTAAGGTCAAATTTTATATTTATTAAGTGCTTAACATTTTGTTATGACATTATGAAGGAAAGTTGGTAAGAATTAAAAAAAGATGTGCACTGACCAAACCTCAAGGTCAAAGGCCAAGGTTATAGGTCAAATTTTACATTTATTAGCTACTTAACATTTTGTTGTGACATCATGAAGCAAAGTTTGTCAGAATCAAAGTGTCAACTGACCATACATCATGGTCGACGGATCAAAGTTCATGGTTATATTTTACATTCATTAATTGCTTGATATTTTGAAAGAAAGTTGGTCAGAATAAACAAAGATTTCAACTGAAAACGTTTAAAGTTTAAATTAGCTAGTAACGTGACACTGAAACACTACTTACTAGGTATTCATACTGAATCAATTATACATTTGTTACTCAATAAAATTAACATCGCTTTTAGCACATATTTCTCATGGGAATTTATGTGACAGTCTGACAGAGTACAGTGTTTTAATTATAGGTTTGCGATGTTTTAATTATAAAGCCTTCAAAATACTTAGAAATTTATTTTTAGACAATGCTATGTATGTTCCGATCTTTTATTCAGAAAGCTGACAGTGGCTTATTTTGAAGTGAACACATGTGTGATATCACACCTACATTATAGCAGTTTAATCGCAACAGATGAGTCGATTTGCTTAATTTATGATTCAGGTCCATACATCCAACAAGCAAAATGACATGTCATTGATTGTCTCCTCGAAATAAAGTTCTTATAACTAAACGATTTCTGCAATTTTCAATCTTGGTTTCATGTCGGTAAACCCGTGTTTGCACTTGGTCACACTTGGTCCATTCATGACATAACGAAACGTTTGAAACACCCAGATGAAGATATAATTTCCGTTTGAAAAACGAGGTGAACCAATGAAAACACCTATGGTTGTCAAATTTTACTTATCATGTCTACAACCATCAGAATTGTATTCAGAATCATTGAAAGTTGGCTTTGACTGCAGATTTATAACAACCAAAGACCTAGTCAATATCTCGTAGCAACTAGCCCTAATATGAAATCCACTAGTCAAAATTGTGAAATATATGGTCCCGACCCAAAATGAGATAAATTAGTTAAAATTAAAAAATTCGTCTTATCTAGATATGCTAGAATCAAATGCTCTTCATAAATGGAAATATCTTAAGGTACTTTACCAAATCGTGAATTTCATGCCTCCCTCCCCCTCCCCGAACTTCATATTTCCCCCTGGGGAGGCGGTGAAGTTAACCATGATAGTTTATATAAGAAAATGACACTTTTGGATACTTTTTGTTCATTGGAAATAATTCAAACTTGGATGGAATTATAACCAGAAGATGACGGGTCGATATTGAAAGAATTTCGACTCTAGCTCCCCCCCCCTGGGCTGTTGGAACAGTGCACAAAATAGTGAAATTGACTAAACTTTCAACAGTCTTCTTCTTTAGACTCAGATAGGCTTGAATGAAATCTTCGTCATAGATAGAAAAGTCTGAAGGTGCTTTATCACAATTGTGAATTTCATACCCCTTTCGAGAGGGGTTGAATTTTGCTATAGTTTAAAAAGGAAATATGAGTAAAAATTAGGACAGAGGTTCAGTTATACCTATTGGAGTAAAAAACCAAGGTCCAAGATTAAGGTCTCTGTGTCAAAGGTCAATGTCCAATTTTTGTATATTTTTTCTGATGAACTTTTTGTTATGACGTCGTGAAGCATTGTTCGTCAGAATTAAGCAAAGGGTCAACTGATCGAAAGTCAAGGTCACTGGGTCAAAGGTCAAGGTTACCGACTCAAATATGAAGGTTAAATTTTATAGCTCTTTACTGGTGTACATTTTGTTATGACAGTGTGATAAAGGTTGATCGGAATCAAACACCGTTGTTTGGTTGGCTGGTTGATTTTTTTAACATCATATTTACAGCCAGGGTCATTTAAAGACGACCTCCCGGTGTATGCGATGTGTGCGTGTGTGTTGAGAGCATGTGTATTTGGGAGGGGGTGGTATGTGTGTGCAAGACTGCTTTCGATAGTCCGGATCTTTTGCAGATTTAAATTGCTACCACACTGAAGTATACTGCCGAAGGCCCCAAGCAGAACACCCAGAGGTTAATGATAATTTCAGTGCAAGGACACAACAATAAACGTTATTGGTACTAGAGGCCAAAGGGCCTCTTGTTAAAATAAGCAAATACCAGACATTTGGCAATACTGCTTTTTGTGTAACACAAATACCTCAAGTTCTGAAATCATCAGCGAATGTTGCTCTAGCATGCTGGCGAATGTACTATACATATGTCTGATTGAATTGCAGATCGATTGTCGCTCCATCATCCTCCGTAAACATAGGATCCGACAACATCCAATAATGTTGTGGTAAACGTTTGCCTCAGCCTATCAAATCAACGCTTTCAGAAACATGATTATGATTTGCTGTTGGCGAAAAATACTTCATACCCCTAACTCTGCTTTTGCAGTTTCGTCAAATCATGCATTCAGCTTATTGTGAGGTAACGAACTGACTTGCTGCAGATGAATGCGCCAACTGTAAGCTGTCATCTGCAATCAATTAGACAATTTTACAAAAAAGAGAAGTAAAGGGATGACAAAGGTCACCGGAACATTACCTCTTAAAGTTTGTTGTCTGGTCCTTAAGTATGGAATTAAAGGGTTTCGGCGACACATTCTGTACACCATTAGCAATATATGTATCATTTATATACTACTGTTGCAAGTACATTGCCTTTCAGCATATTCTTTGAAGATTTCACTTTCTGATCAATATCGTCTTTCACTAATGACAATTTGCTGCATTGTCATCATCAAAATAGTTCTGCAGCAATGAGTCAGATGACGTTGAAGTCGGAATCAAGAAAGAAAATTAATTATCTGTATTCAATACGTTAATTATTTATATTGTAAAGCTACATTATTAGCTAGAAGGAATAGAACATCTTCTATGGGAAAAATCGTTTAAATGACAAAAGGGTCAATAAAAACATGATCCGAACTCAAAAACGATTAAACTAGTGGCAAAATAGGAACAAAGGAAAGATTTACATTGAGCCTCTCGTAAATACACAAGAGGATAAGCTGTAAAATTGACTGCAAAAGCATATTTGGTAAATATCCATTAATGAACAACTAAACTTAATTTGCTAAATAACCTTAAAAGAACATCACATGACATTTGATTTCCAAAAACGTAATGAATTGAAATCAGCATATATCTAAACTACTAGTAATATTTAGATGTACTTTTCTAAGAAAATCCTTCAACATAAACTACAGATATGTGGTTTGTTTATTGCTTTTCAATTAGAATTAATGGTGTTGA
Source organism: Mimachlamys varia (assembly GCA_947623455.1). Classification (NCBI taxonomy): domain Eukaryota; kingdom Metazoa; phylum Mollusca; class Bivalvia; order Pectinida; family Pectinidae; genus Mimachlamys; species Mimachlamys varia. The sequence goes on along the minus strand of OX392533.1, from coordinate 41,491,970 downwards.
TCAAGCCCCAACATTATCTGCATTTTTAATGAAATACTACACAACATGGTCACCTATAATAAATTTATGCAATATTACATTTTGTACATCATGTTGTGCAGAGAAAACATTCCAGTGTCTCATAGATATTGTATACACCAGGAGGAAGTGTACATTTCTGACACTTTTATTAATATGTTTGAATGCACAGTTTTTAAAAATGACGTTTAGTATTAAAATCAGATTTTTAAAAAAAAATTGGAAAATGAGCGTCTCGTTCTGAATTATTTTCTTTTTCTGCTTTCAGGTCATTAATCTTAGCTCCTCTTCTGACAATGAAATCTAATTTTGAATCACTGGGTCCAGAAAAACAAAGGGTGTAAGGGTCCACTGTGCCTTGTCACTGGCAAAGACCAGTCGTGAGTGGTGTTCAAAGTACTGTTCTCCGTCAAAACGATTTTAGCCACGTCAAAATTGTATTGTCCCCAGCTACTATTTGGGCTGGACCCGAATTATATGCATTTATACATAAAGGAGAAAACCCATTTTTATGGTAGTGTAGGTTCTAGGCTTCAAACAAAATGCAAACAAAATGGGTTTCTCCCTCAGAATCTTTATAGATTTTTCCCAGCATGCCCAATAGTTTCCTGTTGGGCGACAAACAATGCTGGACATATCTCTGCCATTTCTTGAGATATTTTTTTTGCCATTTCTTGAGATTTGTTTTAAAAGCGGTATGTTGGGGAACACGTATAAAACAATCTTTATCATTTCAATCAATTCATATTTCCGCACACTTACTCATCAATGAGTTCGAATGAATAAAGATATTGAATTGGAATTTGGTATGTCGATTCATTAAGATAAAATGCAGATCACGTTTGATTTGATGATGACCCACTTATAAATTAAAATTTAATCATTCAGGACATGACCCAATATGGAACCTTGTCGAATCCAGTCAAATTTTTGGTAAGATTTGTGTTGAGAGTTCTTTTTTCTTGTACAAAACATTTTGTATGAAATTTACTGCATTCAGGTTGAGCTTGGTCGCAACAACTGTTGTTAGAATGTAAGAAGTTTTGCATATTCTTCCAGCACTAGCTTTGATTTATTCATGATTGTCATTTGCCAATCTGGTATTAAGGATCTGCTCTTGTGAGGTTTCAATCTCCCGTTCAAATATCGTTTTGATCTCACATGAGACATTTTTGTAGTATCTAACAATTTATTATCAATTTTGATAGTAAATATGCATCTGAAAAATGTAGCAAAAAATTAGATGTCTGTTTTTTGTAGAACATTTTTGAGAAGAATTTTAAACAATGACCATTATGGCCTGATTTTGTGCTTCATTTAAAATCGTCGGTGTGTCGCCATTTTTTTGTACAGCAAGTTCATTTTTGCTGTACAACTGCTTAATGTTCATTTTAAAGCAGCTATTATGCTATAAAGATTTGTTTTAATCTTTTTGGTATGTTTTTAGGATATTTAGTGTAATTGAAGCGATTTTGATTTTTGACTGACAAATTGTGAAAAATAACACATTTGATAATGAGACAAAAAATCAATGATGGAAGCGATCAATTTTTTTACTGCTTTAGAATGAGAAATCGATTTCTTTGGAGTATTTTTTTATTTAAAAATAAGGGGTAGGGGTAGCTAAAATTCGTTTTTCTTTTAGCTAAAACAATAATTTAAAAACTTTTTTTTCCATAATTAATAAAGAAAATACTATTTTTATCAATTCTGAAAACATTCATACATGTCTGATCAAAATTCTGGAAGATATTGAATGACATTGTCCTGCAATTGGCCAAAACAGCATTTTTCATATAAATCCCACGTTTTGCTTATTTTGATATCTTTGACCGGGCATAGCACAAAAACGAGTTCACTTCCATATATTTCTTTTTGCATTTTCTGCTTTGCAATGAACTCCCTTTTCCAAAAATGCATATAAGTAAAAAAGTCGTTAGAAAATGGTCACAAGAGAAGATTCTTAAGTTATTTTTTTCTCTTTTTAGCTCAAATTTGAACTGACTTTCATCATGATGGAAGCGGTCAATCATAGGGCTGCGATTGATACTGCGGAATTTAATAAGGAGCTCTGTATAATGAGCAAACAATACAACCGAAACAAGCTAGTTTGTACCTGACATGGGTGTGATCAGATTAAATCCGAAAGCGAGACACCACAAAAGCCGGTGCTTGCAATATCCCAAGTAATTACGTTTCGGACATATGCCATCGAGAAAGAACAAACATCCGATTCTACTCCATCAATCAATAGTGAATATAACATATAGAGTCTTTATCACATGCTAAATCAGCTCATGGACCAATATTTGACCTCAGTCCGATAGGTCTGACAATAGCCGAGGGCTGAAACGAGATGTGACATGAGTTTACCAGGTTTTTATTGATTATCATAAAACGTAGCACTGAAAGTTAAGTTCAACACATTTCTATTACATGTTGTAACAGCAGGATTAAAGGGTGACTGCTTTACGGCATGTTTTGTAGCATACGTTATTTATCTTTAATTGTTTTCTGCTACCAATCACTTTCAATCGGTATCAGAATCGCTGTATAAAACATGTTCTCATTTCCTTTTTATTTCCGTTGTTAACCGCTTGCTGTAATGGGAGATCATTCACCCTTATTATGAAGGTTATGGTTTCTGTCCAATCTTATTAAAATACAGATCCTCACTATTACTATCGTGTGTAGGATCTGACAGCGACCAGTAAAAGGTCATGTACAGGTGACTTTTACTATATTCATATCTTGAAAATGAACAACCAATCAAAATGCACCTTGTAAACGGTGTTTGGTAGACGAAATAAATGGCGGCGTATCTAAGCGAAGAAGAGAAAATCATTCCGGGCGTTATGTAAAATTTGATTAGTATATTTTATGATAATTTCTATACCTTCAATTGTTATTTCTTTTTGGACAAATGAAAAACTACAAATCAAACTGTTAATGTCTAAAAAGAACACACGCCTTGGCGTAGAGTCCGCTGAGCTGTGCGCCGACATTTTTGTATAAGGTCGTTCGGGTTTCTCGCTACTTTACTCTGGTTTAACGACAAGTGTAGAAACAAATCGAAATAAGCTTTTCACTTTCAGCATCTGGTAAGCAGCGATTTGATTGGTGAATACAAAGGTCATCTGCACATGACCTTCTACTGGTCGCTGTCGGATCCTACACACGATAGTAATAGTGAGGATCTGTATTTTAATCAGATTGGGGTTCTGTCCCAAGACTACTCACTGGTTTATCCGTTGTGAATGTGATATGGGTTTACCAGGTTTTTATTGTTTATCATATACGTTAGCACTGAAAGTTAAGTTCAACACATTTCTATTACATGTTGTAACAGCAGGATTAAAGGGTGACTGCTTTACGGCATGTTTTGTAGCATACGTTATTTATCTTTAATTGTTTTCTGCTACCAATCACTTTCAATCGGTATCAGAATCGCTGTATAAAACATGTTCTCATTTCCTTTTTATTTCCGTTGTTAACCGCTTGCTGTGATATCATTCACCCTTATTATGACGATTATGGGTTCTGTCCCAAGACTTCTCCCTGCTGGCTGCTCAGCATTATTGTAATGGAACAACTGGTGTATCCGTTGTTAGTATAATGTGATCGGATAGGGTGTAAAATATGAATATAGTAGGAAAGCTAACACAAATATACCGCAGCCTCCTAGTACATGCACATCCGCACCGCATGCACCGGAAGGGCTTCCCTGAATGAAACAGACTGAAACTTTGATTAAAAACAACCGATCAAAACCAAATCGGAACTTTACAGTAACACAGTTTGGTGTTGCTTTTATGTATAGTAACATCCTGTTTTCGGTTATGTTAACTTTTGGACATGTCTCCGTATGTTTTATACATACATGTTGTTTAGACAGGGTACATCAGATTGATGTACTGATTTTTATTACACTCTCAAGTCGGAATCAGATTGTAAATCAGAACGTCAACGTCAGATCTGCTTTATCTCTATCATATTTACACCTCTCCCTTCTTGAGCTTAGTAAAATCTGGCTGCAAATAAATTAGCGTATACGCAATGAAAAAAGGCTCGGCGGATTGATATTTGTTCAAATATGGCGTCGTTCACGCTTCAGAATAATAACTATTCACTGACGGTCATTGTTTGCTCCCTTCAATATTTTGAAACATATATGGAATTCCATTCGTCTGATCATAAAATAAATAGTTTCTTGCAATTTTTTTATTCCAATTATACGCATTCGAAGTTCTTTGACGGTAACGCAAACATGGCGGCGCCCTGCAGTTGTGACGCCCGACGTTGGACCGCGTCACAACCAGATCACTGTGTCTATGCGTGTACGTAACGACCGTTATAAATAAAGAAATACGTTCGAAGTGCAAGTTATATATATATATCAAATACCAAATTTACAAATGTTATAATGAAGAAAAATAGTGTTGTTCATTGTATATTTTCTAAACTTTGCAATATATCGATGAAGATTCAGTGGGATTATATTTATCTTAGCAACACGGCCACCGTAGTTACCTGCGGAGCAACCCGATTCGAATGTTTTTTTCTTCGTATACCACTTGAAAATTAAGAAGTGATGTAAATATAAGGATTGTACCTCATTTTGACTGCGTTTTAGCCATTGACTCGAAGATTATATATTGATAGTAATTTTTATTATTCACCAATATTTTCATTACAGGTATTTATGTTTACATGATGTAAATGTGTCCGTGGTGTATTCAACTCGCGTATACGTACAATACCGCACGTGTAATAAGGTTAGGATAAGGGTAAGTTGTGAATGAAGGGAAGTGGATTGAATGCTCGACTTTTCCCCATAAATCACCTTCAATATACTATTAATTGTTTTAAGGTGTTTTTTGTGTCCCCAAACAGGCAACATATCGAGAACAGTTATTGTCGGTCGGCGCCGTCCGAAAAAAAGGTTTCTGTTAGTTAACTTTGGTTCCCCTTTGCCTATCAAACTCAATCTTCAAACAGTGCGTTCTTACTGGAATATCTTGCCTGGAATCGATCTTGTGTCTAAACGTCAAAGATCAAGGTCACTGTTACTGAAATAAAAACTGAAGTCCAAAAAAGGTTTCTATAAGATCACTTGAGTTTCTATTGGTATCTACGTTTCTTGTTACCTATATAAAGTACATATATTTCTATATACCAACGTGTTAACCCTCTTTATGATCCGTCTACTGTTGGGCACTCAGGGGACACATCCTCTTACGTGGAATCCTTGTCAATAATAGAGTACCGGCACATAGTAATGCCTGAGAAAACATTGTGTGATCGTATACCTTTTTTATGCCCTCGTCTCGCCTATTTGCATGAATCTTGAGATTAACTTGTGTTCGTCTTGTTTGAATGGGTTAAACATCATAAAGCATCCATTGTTACATGCAAGTATGGGCCAATTGAGGCACCATTGCTAAAGTATGTTCTTATACAAGAAAACCTCATCGTTATATTGCTTTCTAACACATCCTCATTACTTGTTTCTTTTCCTCATACAATGTTTGGTTTTGTTTTACATCCTATTAACAACAGATTAAGTCCAAAAGTACCAGGGAAATTGACTCGCGTGAGCGACAGATGACCACATACATGTTCTTGTTTTTGTAATCTAGGGCGAAATAACATTGTTAAAGTAGACATTTACAAACAAGACTGCCGCTTAAGCCCGTATCATGCTGAAGTGTAAGACGTGATTGTATGGGATTGCAAAATAACGAAAAAATTGGACTGTTGAGTTCAATTGCAATGTCTAAAAAGAAAGAACAGTTCCAATCATCAAAATGCGTTAAACCATTCAAAGTTTAAAATATTGGAACTGTAGGTACATATATCCCGACTAGATCTAGATCGAAAAATATGTAATGGGCAATAACTCTCCAAAATATAGTCAAATCGAACCAATGTTCAGGGAAACAATCATAATGATGCCATGGTGAATACTACGTTTGAAAGATCGGTTGAAAACTGCGAGAGAAGATCTCTAGGCTCGGATTGTTAATAATTATGACAGTAAATCATCCAAACAAGTTTTATAACACTTGTGGCCAAGAAAAACACAATTACATATTTAAAATTGTGAATAAATGTAAAACATTTAAAAGAGATCTGTTGCAAATTGTAAAACTTTTAAATTCTGAAATATATAAGGAGCACTACATACTTTCAATATTTTTTTTTCAAATCAAACCGATGTTCAGGTAAACATAATTTAATAAGAAGTGGGAAGAAATCTGCAAAATGCCCATACCTGGTAAAGTTCGAATCCCGGCAATTTTGTCTGCGGGATTGTGACTACCGTTTACTGATATTTTTATCTAACCTTCCATTTTTATTGCGAGAAAGAAATGTACAATACTGTCATCAAAGTGTACATCAATGTTATATGGTAGGAATTGGTTATGTTCACCATTTTCGTATTGATTTTTTCACGTTAGAACTCAAACGGTATTCGTCGTCCCGACTTTTATTAATAATTGAACAATAATCGATGGAACCCTCGACAGACCGCCATACAGTGATTAAATGGGTGATTATTAATATATATCAGAGAGATCTGCCGAGATGTTTAGATGGACATGGACTGTTTTTGGAATTTTACTATTTTGTGATATCATTCATCACACAGTGTCAGGTAGGTGGACCTTTATTTCTTATAATTGTAGTTTAAATTTTTTTTTCTACACGTTTAGCATCGCCATCACGAAGGAGTACTAGTTTGGTCTTTCATTGTCTCCGCACTTAGCTAGCGCCTCGTGGACGATTACCAAGTAGGATAAAATAGCTGATTAATCAAGTGTTATAAATATCAGGAAAACTATATCACCTGGGTATGTTTAATGTGTCTTCATTCAAGCATTGATGACAATTGTTTATTAGTTTCATTGGGGTATGAAAAAAATTAAAACAAATCAGAAAGCCGCATACTGCTTACTACCAATGGAAATTTAATTATAAGTATATGCTTATTACGTTTTATCTAGGAAATCTGACTTTGATGCATTTATATGGACCATTGAATCTTAGTTTATAAAAAAAGTTAACAGTTATTATCTAAAAAATTGCTATGCACAGATATTCAACCAAATCTCCGTCCTCATCATTTTTAATGCTTAATCTTTATGCTTTTATGGTATTTTAGTTTCATCAAAACTCTTTTTAAATCACAACCTATGCTTCTTCTAAGGTTCAGCACAAACAGCAGCTATTTACGCCAAAGAGGAATATTGGGTGATTATTGAGATTTAGCAGTAACACTATACAGTCAATGTATTTAAGAGCATTTTTTAAAGAGTCGAATACGCTTACTGAGTATTAAAGACATCAACGTTGATCTGGAGTTTTAAAACCACTGCAGTAAATAGGATTGTTATATGCTGGCCAAGAATTTCCCTATCCATAATTTTGAATTGTGACGATTTGGTTTTACTTCGTTTAAGGTCCGAATTACTTTCTTACATATTTACAAACGTTGATCCGGATAGAGTTTTCTAAAACTTTTGAAAAGCGAATCGGTCGTTCCGCTATCGTTATTCTGAGCTTTAAACACGGCGTAGAAATTGTCGTACGTCGCGACCAGGGGACAGAACCCAAGAAATAAGCCCGAGAAACAATCTAATTAAAATTATTATCAGCAGATCCTGATCTTGCACAATCATTTCTTCATAAAAACTTAAAGTGTGAAGTAAAGAGGCTTTAAAGGTAATAAAAAAATGATCTCTTCTGGAATGTTGTCAGATCCTTAAAGAACAGTGAGAATATGGACCCGCATTTTAGAAAGAGTAAAGAAGTTACCGAATAATGCAAACGGGGCAGCAGATACCCTTCCTGCAGGTCAGCTAAAGGCAAATTATAAAGTATTCTCCTGATCCAGATACTCTAGAAACTTATGTGTCTTATAAATGGAAAAATCTTATAAAGGTACTTTATAAAAAATTGTAAATTTTACAATCTGTTTGGTGAATTTGTGATCTTCCTTTCATGAAATTCCTTTTTCAATGCAGACATTAACCTTTTATTTATTTATTTCATGTGAGCGATAAGGCCACGTTGTGCCTGCCACTGGCTCATTAGTTTGCAAATTGAATTCCTGTTTGGATCTATATAAGTGTACGAACCATTTACTCCGGACTACAGTGAAAGTTCATTTGTAGCTATTCGAATCAATAATGTAATGACTTATTCATACCCTTGTAATTTGTTTCATAACATTATACCGGACACCTCACCCATACCAATCCGAAAAGTTGATGTAAATAAGAAACATTTGAAACTCTTTTTCAAAGACAACTTGAATGTTTTTCACCAACGGCTATGACATTCGGAAAATAATAATAAGAAAAGAAAATAATTCGAGATTCTTATATACCGCTTTATCACGGCATTAAAGGCCGTCTCAGAGTGGCCTTATAGCAACCAGCCAATAGACTGAAACAAATGAAGTAAAGTACATTCCTCAAGGTTACACCACAAGTGCCGTGACCGGGATTCGAAGTCGCAACTCCTCGACCACGAGCCCGGTGACGTACCACTAGAACACCGTGCCAATTTTCCTTTTTCAAACAGTTGTTTTTAACCTTGGGTGTGATGAAATTGAACCCAAAAGAAAAACAGAGTAATCTGCGTTGACTCCGTGTCGGAAATAAGACGAATTACGAATTAAATCATCAAGAAAGTTAAAAAGAAACCCGCCATTCGTCTGAACAGGAATCATTATCTCTGAATATAAATTTCAACGAAATGTCTCGGATACCGATTTAGTAATTCAACAGACTTAGTTAGTACTTATGTTCAGTTGAACAATTGATGATTGAATGCACCGATACTGATCAAAGAAAATTACCAAAACAAGGAAAACTTTTAAAATGTTATTTAGATATGACTGTTCACTGCGGCTATTGAATTAATCTGATCAGGCAATAGTTATAGTTTGACTATTTTTCCTTGTGTAAATATATTTTTTATTTTCGAAGCTTGAAAGTCCAAGCTGAGCATTCATTTCCTTAATTCGTCATTTTTCGCCACTGTTTAAAAATGTGTTGAGTACTTTACTCAGTTGTGGCCTCCAAAAGTAAAGGTCTCTAACTTAGCGGTTTTTCATAGATCCATTTAATGTGAAACATACTGTTTGCTCCATAATTTTGAAATGTATCAGTAACATGTTTTGCTCAACAACTTTCAAATATATCCTCGTAGAAAAAATGGAACTTTGTATAATCATAACCCATGATTAATTAATGTGAATATATCATGGTGACTTTGACCATTGCGAAAACATCAACCAAATCTGCAATCTGATTAAAATACAGAACCTTGTTGTCACTCCGTTTTACAAGGATTTGACAACATCCCATAAGAGGTCACGTCCAGATGACCCTTGTCGCCTCTTTACTTAACACTAAAATATTTTTCCAACGACCTGTCATCTTGCAGCAAGCCATTTCGTCACATTATTCCGCGCGAACTTTTTGGTGACGAAATGACTAAACGGAAAAATGTGTTTATGCAAGCTTTGTCGCCTCAAAATTTCACTGTCAAGATTCTGCCAGTAGTAATTTGATTGGCTAATGCGAAAGGTCATCGGGACATGACCCTCTGTGGGATTATCTCAGATCTTAACGCAGCAGAGAGAAGTTTACGTAACGGCGCGGAGATCAAGATATGATTTTAATCAGATTGCCAAATCTGCTTCAAACATTCAAAGGTGTTCACCAATGTCATGCAATGCAACCGTTAATTGATGTTTCTAATTATTGTAACGGTCTGTTATGTTGTTACGTGAAGTATATAGATACATAAAGACAATATTAGAAAGAAATTAAAGGTTAAATACATCATCACAATATTTATTTTATATATCGCATTTTATAAAGTCTGCATCAAATTCACGCGGTAGAGACGTTAGCATTGAACTAGAAACTATGAAATAATAAATCGAGAAAGGTATTTGATAAAAAAAAAATATATAGAAATGAGACTTGCAGCGTTGTTACAGTGAGTAGCGGCTCGACTGAAGACGACACTCCATGTACAGAGGTCAAAACAAACTGTTCCAATAGCGTTACAGCGTTATATTTTATAACCAAATAAAACGAATACGTCGTTTCCATGTAATCACATCAAAGCTCAAGGTCAAGTGTGGGGGACTTAACGTTTATGTCCGGATGTTGGTTTCCAGACGAGAACGAATTGATGGATTTGGTTGACACTTCATACAATGTTAAGTTTATGATGCAATACAGGTCATCAAATCTGGCTTCCAGATGATAACTAATGGATTTGGTTGAAAGTTCAAAAAAAGAAAGCTAAATACAATATGTCAAATGCAAATTTTAAGAAAATTCAGTAAATCTTCTGGAATATAATAAAAGAAAAACGTTGGTTGATTGTTTTACGTCCTTTTAACAGCCATGGTCATTTCAGGACGGCCCCTCGGTGTATGCAATAGGGTTGCATGTGTATTGGGAGGCGTGTATGCCTTTTTGCAATAGTCCGGATCTTTTGCCAATTTAAAGTGCTACCACACTGAAGTATACTGTCGAAGGCCCCCAGTAAAACAGTCCAACCGGTCACATTATACTGAGAGCGGGCGAACCAGTCGTGCCACTCACATTATGCTGAGCGTCAAGCAGGGAGTAGTAACTACCATTGTTAGACTCTGGTATGTCGTGGCCTGGGGACAGAGCCCATGGCCTTCCTCACTGAGGCGAACGATCAAACTGATAAAATTAATGTTTTCACCGTTTTCATCACTGCAGTGAAAATATGAAAGTTGCTGTGAAAATGTAAGGTTTGTCAGTATAACGTGAAAAGGTGACCCGGCATTAAAAAACTACTCGGTCAATATCCTACAATATTCACTTTCACAGTGTAAATCTTAGACGGCCATCTGTAGAAAAATGACCCCACTCCATATTTCTGTAATTCGACCCGTAAAATAGTGACGGTGTGTAGTTTTCCAACCGGGTCTTTTTTCACGTTACACCGGAACTGATGTATGAGTTGTTCCCTTTGATCAAACCATGGGCAAAATATGAACAAAGGAAATATTTACATCGATACCCTCTGTAAAAAAGGTACAAGAGGATAAGACCTGGTGTTCCGGAAGAATAAGCGTCCTTTGCTTCATCGAGGACACCCGCCGTGTAAATCTTTGTCACATCCAAGTAAACATCAAGGTCGCAAAATGAGAACCGAGTATCATTGTTAATCACAACAATTAAATACACTAATGAGCATACTCTAAAACGTGCATCTTCACATCACTTAAAGATCCAGAATATTTCGCAAAGATACAACGAAGGCGACAATAAACCTTGCCCATAGTTTTGACCAGCCTGTGTCTCTCGAATCCTTGAAAATAAATAAGTAATGAATTGGAAGATGAAAATTGTACAACGTTTTCGATCAACTTATCCTAATAAGCTGTGTACCGATCGGTTGGGATTTCGACGGTTAAGCCTAGCTACTTTGCAGTAGGCAAGTTAAGAAAACAAATAATAGAAGTATTTCAAGGCCTCTTTCGAAATGTAATAAAAAGAAAATTCAATCGTTTGCGGTTTAATATCAAACATATTTTACTTGTACATGTATGGCAAATTGTTTTTATATTTTCACGAGTGCGTAGACTCTGCCATACGCGTGAATTATATTAATATTAAACGGCAAATCGTTGAATATCCTCTATATGTGTGTTTTTACAAGGCGTACACGAATATATCAGACTCAAAATACATTACCCTACATTTAGCTGCGAATAGGACGTTAAACCGACTTAAAGTAGCTCTAATACACACATACCATAGACCAAACACATAAGGAGGATACCTTTATTGATGTGTACTGTTGATGGGACGTTCAACAATATTGAAACAAGAATCTCAGAGGGTCTGTATCGCTCACCTGGTAAAGTTGGTATCTAGATTATCTTGGTAGAATATTTTCCTAAAAGATTCCATGGACAGGGAGATACCTAAAGATAAAATCTTGAAGCACATCTATATAACAAAGTTTGGTTAATGGGTGGGTAATTCAACTGTTTCCAAATTAAAATGAGAAACAAGGTTCCTAAGGCTAAGGCCAGACCCTGACAACAATGCTAATATCATGACTGTGATTGTTTCTTTAAGTCCAAGCAATTGTATAGTTTTGGGGTGGGGATCTCAATCGTTTAAAAAATATGACACATAAGTTTGTTTTTTTTGTTGAGAAACTTTTTTTTTTTTTTTTATTTTTCATTTTTTCCGATCACATAAATTTTAACAACATGTGTTTATGATATATTCGACAAAATATAATTTCTACAGATATACATCTTGCATAGATTAACATTAACCTTCACTGTTGAGAAATATTGTATTATAAACAAATAATAAAAGTAAATTAATTAAGGTCCAGTGCTCTTGAAATATTCGTCCATTTCAAAATAATTTGAGTTGCTTGTCGAGGGGTGTACATATAAAGACATCGATATTCTATGTTTTTATAATATTGTATTCTTGCCAAAGCTCCAGCGCATGATGGAACTTTATAAGTACACTTGCATTTATAAATATATTGTTTTACTAATAAACATATTAGGTCAATGCCTCCATTTAACATTCTCTCTTGTAAACCAAAGAGGAAAGAGATTGGTGTCCATGGTATATCAATATTAACTTTTTCACGAAAGACATTTCGAAAATATAGCCAAACATTTTTCACATGTGTACAATCCCAAAAGAGATGTTCTAAAGTTTCCCTATTTTCATTGCAAAAAGTACATAGTTCAGTTTCCGACATATTAATTTTCATCAACAAGTTATTAGTGTAGATAATTCTGTGTATAAAGTCGAAATTGAAACATTGTAATATAGCGTCATCCGTGACAGAAAAGGAAATGGCAAAGAAATATTGCAACTGTAATTTAGGTATAGTTACCTGTAGTTTGTTTTCCCATTTTTCTACTACTTTGTCGGGAAAAGTATTACATTTCTCAAGCAAAATATGATAAAACAGTTTTGTAACTTTTTCCTTTTTCTTTAAAAAATCAATGTATTTGTTTTTTATATTTGTTAACTTTCTATCATTTAACCTTATAATACGTTTCCAACTTTTTGGAATAGCATGTATAATACTATAATATTTAATATATTGAACCTCAAAATTAAAATTGGCTTGAAATGCTTCAGCGCTAAGAAAACATCCTGATTCATCTAATAAATCGTTTACATAGAATACATCTTGCATTACCCATGAACTATATATAAAACACTTGTTATTTATTTTAATGCTCGTATTATTCCAGATTGGCTGTGATAGAATCTCTTCCAATGTTAACATTCTAGGGGTTGTGGTGATATCTTCTTGAAACGTACTCCATATATTAAACACATTTTTCCAAAAAGAATTGAAACACTTGCTTGAAAGCTGTAGTGCCGATTTTGACATAAAGAAAAATTTGTCACCACCAAAATTCTCTAGTTTATCTAACAAAAGTAATTTCCAATCCGAAAAATTCAAAGGATCAATAATTTTTTTAATCCACGATATTTTCAGGGCTTGACAAAAAGTTTTCACGTGTGGCATTTTCAGTCCACCATCTTCATAAGCGTTTATCAAAGTGTTTCGTTTTATTTTGTCGCCCTTACCGTTCCATACGAAGTCAAAAAACAACTTTTGTAATTTATAAAGAAATGCATCTGATGGATCAGGAAGAACAGTGAATAAGTGAATAAACATAGGAAGAGCTAACGTTTTGATTATACATATCTTTCCAATTTTTGTTAATTTTCTAAAAGACCAACTTTGTAGAAGTTTTTCGGTGGCAGCAAACTTTTCTTCATAGTTATCTGAAGTAATATCATTTTTTAAAAAGTTATATTTTATGCCAAGAAGTTTAAATTTCCCTTCATGATTCCATCTTAACTTTCGCTCAGGTAACATTTCCTCATCACAACCCCGTTTCGCCCCTAGCCAAACCGCCTGTGTTTTATCTAAATTTGCTACCAATCCAGAACATTCTCCGAATCTATCCAGGATTTCTAGTGCGGTGTTTAAAGACTTTGGCTCATCATTTAATGTTAAACTAGTGTCGTCTGCATATTGACTAACAAGAAATTCGTTGTTATCTATTTTTATACCAACAATGTCGTTTTCATTTTTTAACGCCCCACTTAAAAGTTCTACTGCAAGGATGAATATATATGGTGAAAGAGGGTCACCTTGACGGACTCCTCTTTCAATATTAAAAAATTCTGAAATATGACCATTATTAATAACACAACTAGATATATTTTTGTAAAATGTTTCGACCCAAGATATAAAACTTTTACCGAATCCAAAGAAAACCAAAGTCTTTTCGATGAAGCTCCATTCAAGAGAATCAAAGGCCTTTTCAAAATCTATTAATATCAAAAGAGCAGGTATGTCATTTTCCTTAGTTTTCTCAATTAAATCTAAAATTAGCCTAGAACATTCCCCAATATATCTTCCTTTCATAAATCCTTTCTGTGATTGACTAATTATTTTTTGTAGTATTGGTTTCATTCTATTAGATATGGCAGCAGAGGCAATTTTATAATCTACATTAAGAAGAGTAATTGGACGCCAGTTTTTTTATATACGACTTTGATTTTCCTTCTTTCGGTATACACGTGATCATACCTTGTTTTTGAGTAACAGAGAGTTCACCAACTTGGTTTGCATAATTAAGAGAATTCACCAAATATACTTTAATGTCAGACCAAAAAAATTTATAAAACTCTACAGTAAATCCATCAAGACCAGGCGATTTAAAATTACTCATATTCTTCAATACATATAAACATTCATCAATGGATAGTAGTCCTTCTAGTTCTGCACTTTCGTCCACATTCAATTTTTCTAAAAACGGGTTATTAACATCAAAAAAAGTATCAATATGATTTTTTTGAAATTGTGGATCTCTACATGTATATAATGTTTTATAAAAATCTACCTGTTCTTTTATTATATCATTAATGTCAGTCAATTCTGTATTATTGCTAGTTAAAAGTTTAGGCATACTCTTCTCTATAAAATGTTTCTTTTCCAGATTGCAAAAATATTTTGAACTTTTTTCCCCTTCTACTTTCCACTTCGCTTTTGCACTAAGAATTATCCCCTTTATATGTTCTTCCCTTATAGATTTTAATTCATTTTCTAAAGTCTCAATCTCCCTGTCACTGTCTTCACTATAGTCTTTTGTATACAGATCCTTTAATTGTTTCTCTAAGTCACGTTCTCTAACTTGTCTCCCTTTTTTCTTATATGAGCAATATGATATTGTTTTACCCCTTATCATAAGTTTAATAGTTTCCCAAAGAAGTTGACTGTTTATTGTATATATATGTTCATCAGTAATACTAGTGTCTTTATACAAGTTTATAGTTTCAGATATGCATTGTTTAATAGTTTGGACATAAGTTAGGTCTGCTAGGCGTGGCTCACCCCGGGACCAATCATAATAGGATTGTGTTCGTCTCTCTATGCCAAGCAGTGGTTTATATTGTTAAAGGGTGGAGATCACAACTAAAACCAAGTTAAACATGTAGCGATTTAGGAGGCTTTATCTCTATTTAAACAACTGGGCTGGCCCCAAGGTTAAGATTTACCATTAATGCAAAATCTGTTACCCTTCCTCTCAGGATGTTCCTGACCAAATTTGTCAAAATGCATTTATAACTTTATGACGAAGAGCGATTTAAGGATCTTCTCTTGTGGAAAGTCAAAATTCGCTGACGACTGATTTTTTTTACTGACATGCATTTTTGGAAAAGGGAGTTCATTGCATAGCAGAAAATGCAAAAAGAAATATATGGTAGTGAACTCGTTTTTGTGCTATGCTCGGTCAAAGATACCAAAACACGTGATTTATGTGAGAAATGCCGTTTTGGCCGATAGCAGGACAATTCCATTCAATATCTTCCAGATTTTCTTATTAGTAACGGAAGAAAAAAGTCTTTGAATTATTCTTTTGGCTCAAAAAATAATTTTTATTACCCCTACCCCTTATTTTTTAATTAGAAAATACTGTATTTGTCATCATTTTTTTGCAGATTTAATGCTTTATAATTTTTTTTTGCATTTTTCAGATGCATATTTACTATTGAAATTGATAATAATTGTAAGATATTACAAAAATATCTCACCTGAGAACAAAACGAGATTTAAACGTGATTAAAACCTCACAAGAGCAGATCATTAAAGGAATTACCTATTTTTCTTATTATGACTAGAAGCGATTTGAAGCAAATGTTGACGGACGGACGACAGTCACCGCGCCATGGCATAGGAAATTGCTGTTATATTGTGCTGGGGTTTCAGAGGTGACTGTGTGTTCAGAATACCTGGTTTCCGGACTCTATGGCGTTGATGACGCAGCACTGACCGCTTCAAGCAGCTATACAAATCGGCATGGGCCTGAAAACGGCAGACTACATTTTGAAGGAAATTACGGACAACAGGGTGGCGTAGCTTCGTCTTGGTCGGCGAGTAGAGCAAACAATCAGCAGTATATACAGGTATTTATTCGATCGATACGTTTCATAGGGTTCTTCTTAAGGATTGAATGTCTATTTTGTTTCTTGCATCGGCTGATGAAGTACAGTAAACCTCGCACAAATGAAGTGAACTGCGAATGTCTACTTTGTTGCTCGCATCGGCTGATGAATTCAAGTGAACCTAGCACAAATGAAGTGAACTGTGAAGCAGTTCATGTACCATTTGCACGAAATTCAATCCTTATATCTACGTTAACTATTTAAAAGTTCCCGCCTTTCTTATGTACTTTAAGCTGCAAGTGCCACACGGTGCTTCACTTCTGTTACACACTTATCGGCATGTTTATTTTGTATGTACAAATAGCCGATAGCTTAGTTCATTCATCACTAGGCAACAAAAAAATGTAGAACAGAGACAAGATTTTTATTGTTTGATTTTTATATGTGCTTATATCATACTAGGTGCTCATAATTCAAAATTGTATCCATAGTGGGGCTGAGGGGCGGGGCAAAAAAAGGTTATTTAGCTATATCATGGTTTAAGCGACTTCTTCTCCATAACCACTGATTGAAAATCAGCCTTATTTTGTAGGAAGCATCCCTTGGTTCTCAGGATTCAAAATTGTACTAATGGTGGGACTGACCCCCTAGTGGGCTGAGGGGCGGGCCCCAAAATGAATTATTGAGCTTAATTAGTTTAAGCGACTTCTTCTCAATAAACACTGATTGGAAATCAGTCTTATTAGCAGGAAGTATCCCTAGGTTCCCAGGATTCAAAATTGTACTCATGTGGGGACTGACCCCCTAGGGGGCTGAGGGACGGGGCCGAAAAGAATTATTAAGCTATATTGATATAAGCGACTTCTTGGCCATAACCACTGATAAGAAATCAACCATATTTGGCTGATAACATCCTTATGCCAAGGATTCAAAATTATACTATGGTGGGACTGACTCCCTAGGGGAGTGGGGCCAAAAAGGGATATTTAGCTACTGATTGAAAATCAGCCTTATTTTGTAGGAAGCATCCCTTGGTGCTCAGGATTCAAAATTGTACTAATGGTGGGACTGACCCTTCCCCAGGGGGCTGAGGGGCAGGGCCAAAAAGAATTATTCAGCTATATTGATATTAGCAACTTCTTCTTCATAACCACTGATTGGAAATCAACATTATTTGACAGTAAGCATCCCTAGGTGTTCAGGATTCAAAATTGTACTAATGGTGGGACTGACCCCCAGGGGACTGAGGGGCGGGGTCAATAGGCAAAATATTTTACCATGATTACCTAGATACCAATGTATCCGTATGAGCGATACAGGCCCTCTGGGTCTCTTGTTAGTTTTGGAGGTACCGAAAACTGCAAGCTTTTAAGGTAGGCGTACGGTACGGTTATGTATTGACAAGATTACAGGTGCCTGGGAATTCGTAACATCAAGTTTTTGACCTAGGTGTTTATAGAGTATGTTTACACTTTTAGGGAATTAGAATAGATTAGATTCCGATTAAAATGGCACACTAATCTAAACTCCTCGGAAGTATAAAACTATTCTAGACACAGAGTTTAGGTCCAAAAACCACGCTGTAAGTGTAACAAATTCTCGGGACCCAATGAGCAAGCTAGGTTAAGATCTACAGTTGTCTAGCTAGCTTATAAGTGTCGTGAACAGGTTACATATGTCGAATAATAGAATCTAACATATGTAAATTCTTAAAAGAGGACTGATTTCAGTGAACAATCCCAGACGTTTTATTTTAGCATCGGATATGAAATAAAATCGCGAAATCTGACTGACGGGCAGATGAACCTATTTGCATTTCGCACCATCATCGAGGGCCCCATATATCTTGAATTCATGCTTTCGGAAATGTTGGTATTTTGTCAGAAGTGTTATTAAAGTTATAAGCAATATGATACTGGTATAACTAAATGGCATGTGAAATAGCCGTTTTACGTGTGTAGTATACCCGAAGGCCTACACAACGCTAATGATACACTGTTGTAAACAAATGTATTACTTCGCCAGGAACGAAAAAGCGCGTATCCCACTAACTACTTATTTCATTGGGAAATGAAGCATTAAGAGTTTACTAATTTCATTGAGGCGGAGCGAATTGGAAATGTTAATATTTAACCATAGAAATCTGTATTGATTAAATCGTTATTCCATAGGGTTTACTCTAAATATTAAAGATGAAGGTTGACATGTCTTATTATATTTGACCTATTCAATGATCTCATTGTGAATATTTGCGTTAATCATATTGTGTTCTTGGTCAATAAACTTATGAGATTGTGGTCATTTGTAATTGGACCGTATACAAATCACAAGCAAACGTTCTCTTAAGGAAGAAGTACAAACTCAAAGAGATGACGTTCAACTATATTATCCAGATAATTATGTTTTAATAATATGAAAAATGCAAAGCCTTAAAAGGGAAAAGCCTTAAAAGAGCGTAGCCTTATTAGTTTCTGATATTGTCGGTGAAGCAGAGAAGCTTACTTTTCAAGAACATCTGGTCTTATTCTCTTGTTCTTTTACAACGTCTCCATGTGCATCTTTCCTTTTTTATCCCTACTTCGGATTATAGTTTTGTTGTCATTTCGGTATTCTCTATTTTTTGAGATTACGGCGTGAATTCGCTTATTTTGAAAGAGAGATTTCCGTTTTTTTAAAGCAGGCAATTGAAAGAACAATAAAACCGGGGCGAACTCGGCCAATGTCCATTTTTCATAGAAATTTGTAGTTTGTCTAATTCGTCACTTGGCTGACATCCCCCCTTTCCCTCCACATAAAGAATTCAGAATGAAATTCTCTATAATTCATGAGTGTTGCTGCAAATTGTAAACATTAAAAAAATCAATTTTTATTTCAACAGATTTGAATAAAAAGCTGATGAATTTGTTGAGGGAAAAATACATTTACCAATATTGGTTCATTAAGGCTGCTTTACGTTGATTGAATAATTTGGTAGAACTAATAAGAGAACCTGTTGGAAAACGAAACAAATAAAAAAACTCCTAACGCACCAACAAAGACATAAATACAAGGAAGTCAGATGGAAGATTTTCCAGCTATGTTCATTCTTCCGGATATAATCGATGATGTAATTGTGACGTTATTCCTGTTTCCCCACTGGAGATCTACATCCTGACCAAATAAAACCAACTTCAAAGTGTAGGAAAGGAAAACAACTCGATTTACGAATAAATGTGTTACCATTCAAGCGCTTCGCTCGGGCGCCCGAGAGCTACGCTCTTCTTATACCTACCCACGTATGCTTTACAGGTGCAGTTCCCGAGGGAAATAGAAGTTGATACCATTATGATACAGGGCCGAGGGGACACAGGATATAATCAAAGGGTCGAGACATATTACGTTTTACACAGTATCGATGGCAAAACGTGGTCAACAGTGATGTCAAACAACCAGAATCCCAAGGTACGTCATGTCTAGTGTACAGATTATCTTATATATTCTGTGTTTGTAATTAACTTCGTTCTTTAGAGATCGATAATTCATATTTCAATTAATAGTTAACAGATTGAAGACGATCTAATGTATTTTACTCTCGTTATTTAAAATCGAGATTCAAGAGTGTTCGCAAGTATATGAAATACATGTTTCAAGGACAAGTGCAAGAAAGAATACTGTTTTATTCCTTACTTCATACTTTATCCAGTTATTTACCGGAAACAGTGATAGCAACACAGTAGTCAAGTCCAGCCTCGTTCCTAGTATTACTGCAGTCTACATCCGGATTAATCCGCGGATTTGGAATTCTCATGTCAGTCTTCGTTTTGACGTCAGTGGATGTTACGAAGTTGAAAATAAAAGTAAGAATGTTAAAAACCTTTTTAACACTTAAATTAAGTAAACATTTTTAGATGGCCTACTTTATTCTTTTTTGTCCTCCATAGGTCAAGGTCTCAAACTTAGGGGTCAAAGTCTCAATCTTAAGGGTTTTTAGGAAAGCAGTTTATTGTGAAGCATTATCTTTTCCGTTCCATATATTTGTTTTAAGGGGTGGTGTGTACTTTACTCAGTTGTGTGCTTCAAAGGTAAAGGTCTCAATCTTAGGGATTTTCCATGGACTCATTTATTGTGAAGCACATCCTTTTCAGCCCCATACCATTTAAATTTATCATAGTAGAGTAATTTTCTTTAATTATTAACCACAATAAATGATGTGCACATGTTATGGTCACCGATTGCGAAAACATCAAAAGGTCTATTTCAAACATTCAAAGGTGTTCAACAAGGTGATGCCATGTGTCCGTCCGTTTTAATACAAGTAACTGACAAAACCGCAAGACTATTTTAATTGAAGGTCATCGCATCAAAGGTAAAGTTTTATTTCTTTTAACAACACTACAATACGTGGTCGCCATCTTTGTCTCATTGAGAAATGTTCTGTATCTTTAAGTGATATCAAGACGGACGTTTTTGAGTATGCTCATTAGTGTGTTTACTTTTTGTGATTGACAATGATACTCGGTTCTCATTTTGGGAATTTGATGTTTACTTGGATGTGATAAAGATTTGCATGTCGGGTGTCGTCGATGAAGCAGAAAACGCTTACTCTTCCGGAACACCTGGTCTTTTTTTCTTGCCCTTTTGCAAGTCTCCATGTAAATCTTTCTTTTGTTCCAATTTACCTCTAGTTTAATCGATTTTGAGATTGGATTATTGTTTTGTTGACGCTTTGGTATTTTCTGATTTTTTTTGTCATAACTTTATGAAGCAAAGCTGGTAAAAGCTTTTAAGTAAGGACTCAACTGATCAAATCAAAAAGATCATCAGATCCAAGATTAATGTCAAATTTCAATATCTTAATTGCTGAACATTTTGATATGGCATCATGAAACAAGGTTAGTATCAAACACAGTGTCAACTGACAAAACACCACGGTCATCATATCAAAGATCAAGTTATATTTTCATTTCTTCAATTCTAAACTATTAAGGTCAGACAACACGATTTGACCCATCCTGACATGTCAGTGTTTTAGTTTTTCTTAAACTTTGTATGTTCTCTTATTAAATGTTTGAACAGTGAAAGAATACCCCAAGTAATACTTACATATATTTACGCTTTACAAAATTATTACTAGAATCTATGAAGTCCGTATTTTGTTATTGTCATTTATTTTGCCTTAACCGAAATGAAACAAATTAGGGCTTTTCACCTACATGTGAAAAGACCTATTGTTTCTTTTATGTTTATTATTATGGCTCTGTATTAGATTTTGTGCCAACAACTGCGCCAAAATGGTAAAAGTTATGCCAATGACAAATACATTACCTTTTAGATGAATTTAAGTTAACTTTTGATGTAATGTCTTTAATCTTTGGAACTTATGTGAACTTCACAATAGTTTTCGTTTTCAGTATTTGCATTACTTTGATTTATTATTTTTGAAAATTCTTTTACAGATTAAAGCACCATGTCATTCAAATGATTTTGATACCTTCGGGTTTTCGGTACCACTTCCCGTTAAGGAACAATCTGATTAAAATCATATCTTAATCTCCATGCCGTTCTGTGAACTTCTCTCTGCTGCGTTAAGGTGTAAAGCGCAGTGAAAACAATGATCTGTATTTTAATCAGGTTGCGTTTAGGAAGTACGCCATTTTGAAAATTCACCTTTAGATGTATTTTATTTTGGCCGACATTTTTATAATGTCTCAAAATACTTGTTCTACACGTAACCTTTAAGCTTCCATTTTGTTAATTTGTTATGGAAATGTTATCTTCAGCTCACCCTGTCATCTGGTGATCCTAAGTTTATTAAAAAAACAAAATGGCCACCATGATGCCATTTCCGGTTTTGCATTTAAATGCAATATCTCATTAACCGCTGAATGCAATGGATCAATTTCTGGATACATTATGCAGGATAAGAAATAAAAAAATATTTGTCGGTAAACAATGTTCTCTACATTTGACCAACTTTAAGTTCTGCGAAGCCTAGAGCCTTGAAATTTCACATTTGTTCATCAGGTTTGTATTTATGAATGACCTTGGCCCTTTTCAATGTCATAGGGGTCATTTATCTTAAAACCATTCAATGAAACTTTGAAAATGTACTATTATATTTATTGGCTTTCAATGATGGAAGGAAAGTTATTTGTAAATTATGTAAGAGATACATAAATGTACCACCCTTTTACCAAAGACCAAAGTGGCTGTGGATGTTTAAGCTAACAATTTGCAGTTTCTATCATATTTGTTAAATGTCTAAGTTTTTTTATTGTCACCTTCTGATAACAAGGTTATATAATTATTTATATACGTGTTCATACATTTCGATGAGAGCTAAGTTTATAAATATATATGTGTGTTACAGCAGGCCGATCCACATTTAGCAGAGTACCTCTGTTGCCGTCCTCGAACCTTGATGTCGTGTTTGAATCACAGTCACAGTCTCTTCCTAACTGTGGTAAACTGTGTCATACAGGAGAAACTTGTTTTTCCTTCACCTTTGACACGAACCAGAAGATTTGTCGAGGTTACAAATCATCAACCACTGCACAATATGGGTCGTTTTCTACATCAACGAATTATTTTATTAACAAAGGTAATTACATAATTACAGTGACAGCATACATATACGTATGTGACCATATTCCTAACTAGTGTGTAAATGTTATAATCCGATTGGTCCAGACATATTGTTTTGTTCAGTACATACTGTCACATGTGCTTGCAGCTCATTTATCGTCATATTTTGTTTCAATTCTATCAAATAAATACATGATTCAGTAGAATATAATAATGCCTTGGGTCACCGAGAGATACCTATATTGGCCATATATTTTAGCATATTTCTTCGTCTTAACGTTATAGTTCTAGTTAACCAACCCTCATCATCAGAGGAGGGCTAATCAAATCACCCTTCATCTAGGTCCATCCTTAAGCAATTCTTGTTTTCAGTATTCTAGATGTATCATTCTTAAATTCCATTCATGAGATTTACTTGATCCATAGAAAAATAAAGTGGCCGACAAGCGTTTGTTACCGCTTTTTCTGGACAAGTACTTGATAAATAATATTAAAATTCAAACTTCCCTAGAACTCTAGTTGTGCGTGGTCGATTTTTGGACTTATTACAAAAATATTTATGACAAACAAGCTGCCATCTTGGAGTTAGCAGTAATAGTTCGTTATCGCTATTGACAAATACAAGATAAATCATTCTTCCATTTCACATGTGTTTCCCCCTTGGTCTCTAGTTATGCAAGGTTAATTTTAGACCCATCCAAAAACAATAAGGTCGACAGGCGGTCATCATTACTTTTAATATGCATGGTTTGTTATCGCTATTTCTGGACAAGTATTGGATTGGTCGTTCTCAGGTTTTAAATCATGGTTTCCCTCGCTCCATAGTTGTGCAGAGTCTAATTTTCGGACTGATCTTGAAAAACAATATGGCCGATATGCCTCCATATTGGATTTTAAAAGCAATATACGTTATTGATTATGTAGCGTAGTGAGAATAATCTGCATTTAAATGGAATTTGGGTTAAAATTTAACATGAAGATTCTCATCGGTTTTTTTAGATTTGCAAAAGCAGTTTTACTTACAAGAGATTCTCAAATTCACATGACGAGAAAATAAGGAAAATGATATAATTTTTTAAAGAATAAATGAAGATTAGCAATAGTGAGCGCTAAAATTTATACTTAACTATCAACTTTAACAACCTTATACGCATTAGTATATAAACCCATTGTCAGTATAATGAAACCGGTTGGGCCTTTGGCAGTACAATTCAATTCGGAAGCAGTTTGTATAAGCAAAATATCCGGCCTATCGCAAGTATGCTTCACGAACCTATCGCACTCCCAAATACGCACAACCGGGAGGGCGTCCTTTAATGACCCCAGTTTTTCATAAATAGTGAAACCGAATAAAAACAAACAAAACCAAAATACTATAATCATTCCTTACTTGGTAGATGATGTAACACACACATATGCTGCACCTTTTAGATTAAGTAATATATACAGTATGCCGATAAAATGATTCACATAAATGAGCCTGATGCAACAGTTTCTTGTAATAAAACATGAATCCTACTAATAATTTTGTTAAAATTACACGCATCACTTGATACATACGGAATCCTGTAACATATACGTGCACATGTTTTATGTTTATTAAAACACGAATTAATGTAATGTTTTATTGTTATAGGTATGTTCGTGTCCCTTGGCTTTCGATCTTTTTCGGACGGATTCACTCTCTACAAGGTTAACGAAGTCTCCCTAAACCAGACGACCGCCGCTGATGTCTGCAACCAACAGTTCTCGAGGTTAATACAGATTAAGACGGAGCCTGAAATGTCAAGTTTACAGAGTGTTATCGCTGGAAACACCATTCTAAGTAAGACAACAAAACACGATATGATTAAACACTGTTTTGATATACACAACTAGAACTGTAAGCCGATGGCTGACTAATACCCCCCCCCCCCCGCTTACCTCTTATTAGAGGTGTCTGACATGTTTTTGAAAAAAACATGATGTAGTACAAGTTGTATATAACATGCATTATATAATGCATTATTTTATATTACTATGTATCACCGCATATCTAAAAAGCAAAAACGAAGAAGGCACCTTTGGTCTTACATACATTACAGTGTAGATTTCATATCAACAATGTGGATGCATATGTATGTTTCAACTTGTGAAACTCACTGAATGAATAAAGCAAGTATTTTAACCTGTGTATAGTAATCCTCAACATTACTTACTGCGAAGTTTCATTGAAAATGACCCAGTAGTTTAGAAAAAGTTGTCCAGACATCATGTTATTACGGAAACCTGTGTATAGTGATCACCTCATTACCATGGCAACCAAAATTTTGACAAACGAAACCCTGTATGCAAATCTATACATGGTCCCCAACAATACTGCCAAGTTTCACTGAAATTGATCCAGTAGTTTAGGAGGAGTTGTCCGGACAACACATTATAATGGAAACCTGTGTATAGTGACCTGGTTACCATGGCAACCAAAATTTTGACAAACAAAACTCTGCATGCACATCTACACATGGTCCCCAACAATACTGCCAAGTTTCATTAAACTCGATCCAGTGGTTTATAGGAAGTTGTCCGGACAACACGTTATTACGGAAACCTGTGTATAATGACCTGGTTACCATGGCAACCAAAATTTTGACAAACGAAACCCTGCATGCACATCTACACATGGTCCCCAACAATACTGCCAAGTTTTATTGAAATCAATCCAGTAGTTTAGGAGGAGTTGTCCGGACAACATTTTTCTACGGACAGACGGACAGACAGACAGACAGACGGACAGACAAGCTGATTCCAGTATACCCCCCCTAACTTCGTTGCGGGGGGGTATAATGAAATCCAAAAGAGTGATATATCAGAAACATGAACTTAAGAGCTTTACTGGCTGTCACGATATCACAGAAAACATAGCAAAATTTTCTTTGTATAAAGATTCCATGGATAGGTCTTTGTAACACATTTGTTGAATTTTACATGGCTAGCAAATGGGGATAACAAATTCAAGCTGTTACTTAAAAAATCTCTATATAGTGTTTGGGTAGGGATTTCAAAATTGTGATACCCAATGCACAAGTAAAGAAAAGTTGTTTAAAATAATATTGAAAAAATGCCCTCAAACCCTTTTGCGCTACCTGGATGATCTGTCCCTCTATGTGAACATTTTTGAATACCCTTCACCTATGGAAGATTAAAGTCAAAATTATTTAAATATCAATAGACGAATAATAATTCATAAGTTGTAGATTTTTTGACGAACTGATAGGGACGCCAGGTTGTCGCATTATCCAACCTTGGTCAATCAAAGTTTATCAAACATTTTGATTCTAGTATGTACTGCTAGCTATGATAAAAATAATATTTGTCAAACTTCCGAGGCAGCTACCAGAAAGGTTGATTAAACGGTTGATGCATTAACTAATATTTACATTATCTCTGCATTTTCCCATTGACACAATGCTGAGAGGCAGTTGCTGCCATACGCCTTTAACACCCAGTGCCTCAGACTATAACAGCAATTGGTATTGTGACGTCATCAATCTTTATTGTGACGTCTTCAATTTCATTGTTGTCTTCACTTGATTTGCTGCTCAGAATCGGCCCGAGGTAACTAAATGAAGCACAATAATTCTATCGAAATGATAATGTAAGTTATGAACATTTAAGCAAATATTGTTACAGTCCTATAACACACATTACTATTGCTGACAAACTTACATGAAGCCATACCGGGCTTTATTTAGTTTGTCATCAACAGCAATGTGTGTTAAAGGACTGTAACAACATTTGCTAAAACATTCATTGCTTAATTAACACCCTGTGCCTCAGATTATAACAACACTTGCTAATGTGAAGTCATCAATTTCATTATTGTCTACACTTCATTTTCAGTTCAAAATCGGTTCGAAGTAACTAAATAAAGAACAATGATTATATCAAAATGTAAAAATTAGTAATGATCATTTTAGCAAATATTGTTACAGCCCTAAAACATACATTGTTATTGCTGACAAACTTAAATAAAGCCGGTAGGGTGATTAAAATGAAGCTAAATTATTCTTTATTTTCAGTGAAAGACCACAACCAATTGTTCGTGTCCGGGATGTACTTGTCGTCACAGTGGAAATACAGCAATGAAGCAGAAATCATTGACAGCGATCTTTGGTCTCCAGACAACCCTGACCCAAGTCAAGGTCACTGCGTTATGCTGACACAAACTGGCCTTGCCAGTGTGAACTGTACTGAAAGCCTCTACTCTATTTGCGAATCCATTTTTTATTCATAATTTCTATCAATCGATAAGAACACACTTCAAAATGAAAAACAACCATTTGAAGATTTTATTTCAATTTGAAAAAAAAAATTGTAAATGAAAAATCGAATCGGTTCTGAAGGTTAAAATGCTGTGTTGTGACAGAACATGAAACATGCTGCAAATAGTTAAATATAAAACATACACTGTAAATAGTTAAATAATCAATTTAATTTGAATGTTCAAAATTGCAGAAAAGAAATGGAAAGGTATTGGTTAAATAATCAATATAATTTTAATGTTCAAAACTGCAGAAAAGAAATGGAAAGGTATTTATAATCGACTCAATAGGTACTGTTTGAGTACAACCTCCACCACTAAGTCAATTATCTCGGAAAAAGTATGTATTTTATACACACATATACACTGGAATGTTATTTTTGGAAGGTCAGCGATCAAAAGACACAAACGAGTTACGCTACTGAAATCGGTCGTCAATTTTAACCGTTCAAGATGATATAGTTTAATGAGCCATAGATGCTGTGCAATGCATTGTCACTTTTGGTCATTACCTGAAGCTCAAAGGGAAACAAATTCAAACATTCAATGGTATACGTCAAGGTGATGTCAAATGGTCCCCCACTGTTTCTATTTTTCTAAAAACATATGTATTGTAAACTATCCAAGCATTATCATTATTTATGACTGCCAGGGGTCAGTTAATGGTCCCCAAGACATTTTTCGTAATACTATACATTTTATAATTCAGCAGGACCCAATCTTCTAATTGGGTCAATCAAATACCCTCACCATAATAGATTTTTCTACCGGAAGCTAATATTGTTTTCAACAGCAAGTATTGCGAGCTCGCTATTCTCTGCCTAAATTTGGTATTGTGCTAAAATTTTAGTTTGCCAAATAAGCACATTTACTGTATACACGTTTAGTTTAAACATATTTTATTGCTTTACATTGTAACAGGATAAGTTATAACTTATATCAAGCCCGTTCCTATACATAACACAAAATGTATATTTCTGAGTATTCAAAATGGCAGTTATAGTGTTCTATGCAATCACATGCTATCACACATAGATGTATCACACTCAGAGAAAAAGAGGATGGACAAGACGAAATACGAAGAGAGAGAGAGAGAGAGAGGGGGGGGGTTACTTGTTATTAGTCCCCCACCGGAATCCGGGGGGACTATAGGTTTGCGTTGTGTCCGTCCGTCCGTCCGTCCGTCCGTCCGTTCTTCCGCACACTATTTGTCCGGGCTCTATCTCCCATACTATAAGACACTGGAACTTCATACTAAGTGTGTGGGTTCCCTGTGGGAAGGCGGTGTGTCGCATACAAAAACCGGGTCACTGTGACCTATATTTTGACCTCTGACCTACATTAAAGAAAAAGCTTGTCCGGGCTCTATTTCCTACACTATAAAGCACTAGAACTTAATACTTGGTAGTATGGTTCCCCGTGGGAAGGCGGTGTGTCTCGTACCAAAACCGGGACACTGTGACCTATATTTTGACCTCTGACCTACATTAAAGAAAGAAAAATTTGTCCAGGTTCTATCTCCTACACTATTAAGGATTAGAGCTTTATACTTGGTAGTATAGTTCCCTTTGGGAAGGCGGTGTGTCGCGTACCAAAACTGGGTCACTGTGACCTTTATTTTGCTATATTTTGACCTCTGACCTACATTTAAGTAAAAGCTTGTCCGGGCTCTATCTCCTACACAATTAAGGATTATAAATTTGTACTTGGTAGTATAGTTCCCTATGGGAAGGCGGTGTGTCGCGTAACAAAACCGGGTCACTGTGACCTTTATTTTGCTATATTTTGACCTCTGACCTACATTTAAGTAAAAGCTTGTCCGGGCTCTATCTCCTACACAATTAAGGATTATAAATTTGTACTTGGTAGTATAGTTCCCTATGGGAAGGCGGTGTGTCGCGTAACAAAACCGGGTCACAGTGACCTATATTTTGACCTGAAAAACTAAAGGTGTCCTTCATAGACTTGTGTCCTTTATATAGAGATCATTTATAGAATATACCTACAGTGTACATGTATTTAGTGAGAATGGGATGGTTCCTGTATAGAAGCGGGTCTCTGTAAACTACATCTTCACCTTTCAATACATTGAAGAAAATACATGACCTTATTGCATCTCGAGATTCACACTCATTGCTATTGGATCTCGAGATAACAACACGGTGGGGGACTGTAATTCGTTGAATTATCTTGTTATTGACTAGTAGCAAAGCATGACAGTTAAACTTTGAATGTATTTCTGACCATGTGGTTGTTCTTTCTCCGTGCAAACAGAATTTATGATGATCGTATCTCTGTTCCCATCTTTAAGCTATTCAAATGTTTATCACTTCCCGTGCCAATACCTTTCTCCTGTTCACTCCTGGCCTGCTGGTATTTCCGTTTCCACCACTAATCCGCTCACACAGAGAAAGACCAATCACATGGTGTTATTGAATTGATAAATGTACATATTATATAATAATATAAGTACTGTATATACTAGTCAAATATAAATGGACTAATTTTTGTGAAGTAGACGAGGAAAAGAGGTACACGTACCAAGATATTCCGATAAAACTGTTTTGTCCATGCAAATATATGTAGCACTTATGCAAGCTCCATGCTTAAACATTGGCGACTGTTTGTTTGGTATCTATTAAGCCGCAAAAATCATTAAAAATGTGTCTTTTATGTGTAGTTTACACGTATTGTATATAATGTTGTCAACGAGTGAACCTCGTGTTTTCAATACCCTAAATGCTGAACGTTAAAACGGGATTAAGAGATACCAATTGTACCGACTCTGGTATACCACAGCCTAAACTTGCGATAACCCATTGTATCCCTCACCCTGGCGAAAGTTAAGTATCTAAAGCCAGGGGTTCAGCTTTTCCAATACATTGCCAACTTTTCAGAGATAAACATTCAACTATCCTGGGTACATGATAACATTAAGTGCAACGCTAATTTACAATTATTATTCAGCATATATTTGACACCTCTCTTTAGGATAATTATTGAAAAAAACTAATACAGTTTTAAGACAATGCTTAAACTATTTTTGAAGCTCATGATATAGTGTCATTGTACTGTTTCAAATAAGCTACATGTAGTTACGGAACAAAAGCAAAGACATATCCTCCTCCCCGCGAAGTGGTGTAGTGTGACCTTTGACCTTTTAACGTTGACCAATGACCAACAAGATCTAATCAGGCGTAGAGCTTGATGTTACCATGATGTAAATATGACATAAATATGTAATGAATTCGTGTGATATCTTATATGCATGCTTTTAACTTCACAAGAAGTCATGTGTACACTTGGAGTCTGATCTGATCACACAAGTTCCCATATTCATATAAGCACCGATACTCCAGGGGACAGAAACATTGAAGGAAAGAAGTATGGAGGACTCTGAAATCACTAGCTGATGAACTCCCAGTGTACAAGGTAAATGCAGTCAAAGAAAACAAACCGAACCATCTAGATTCGGCGATAGCTAGTCTACAAGCACTGGACAACATTACTTCATTTATGAACGATACAACACTTTCAGATGATGCCAGTCACACAGGAGCACTTTATGCAACTGTCAGACTGGCTGTATGATTAAGTGTAATTGTCACTAGAAATGTGGATGTCTCAGATGGCATGACAAACTGATATCAAGAAAAACTTCATGATAGCAAACTCTGCAGTCGGTGATAATCAGATCAGATTTAAACAATGTCGGCAGAAATGCATTGATAGACACCGCTGTTGATCTTGACACCTATCCTATAGATGCTGTTTCGATATTACCCTAAGAAGTCAAATTTTCACCTTCTACATCTAACAATATCACAGTGTACGCAAATTATTTCCTCTTTGGCTCTGCTAGGCTACAACCATTCACAAAGTTCAGGGAGCAACTCTTGACATCAGTGTCATCTCATTTGAGGATATTTTGTAAAAGGACAAGCATATGTCGCGCTGAGTTTTGTCAAAACTCTTGATCGTGTTCACATACACAATTTGACGAGAAGAAACTCGCTGCCGATGATACAGTTATACAGAGATAAACTATTATCTGATGTCCTCCATCCAGACATATATCCAATAAATGACCGTCTGAATCCAACTATTTCGTTGTTAAATGCGCGCTAATGACAAAGCGATTTTGAATAATCCGAACTTTGTTGATTGTATGAAAACCAAATTACAAATCATTAGCGAGAAAGTTTGTTTCTAGAACATATCTCAATTTCACGCGAAGCAACTGCCATGGAATTCTCAAAATTTACCACAAAATTCGGAGATGTTTTGTTTTCTAGACAATGGTCCAGACTCCGTCTTCTCCACAGGTCACTACCACAACCGCCGCACACTTTCATTGATTGTCCCCATTTCCTTCTGAACATGAACCACCCCTTATTTTTGGAAATTTCAACATAGATATCCAAACCTCTACCTATACAAAACTCGCTGAGACTTAACAGAACCTTAAGAGGAGAAAGAAAACATGTAGCGGCCAGAAGGTGTTAGAATCTGGGACCTTCCAAACTCTAGACATACACTCTACTACTGAGCTACGTGGTCGCCGATGACCGACCCAGTACAGTTCCGCTATATTCCTATCTCCTGTTTTCAAGTCTTCGCCACCGAAGACCTAAGTTCGAGCATCCCCTTGCTAAGCTTATTTTCAATGCTTGATATAAGGGTTGGCGAGCTCGTCAATTTTGTAACAAGAGAAAAATAAAAAGTAGCGGCCAGACCAGACTACCCAACTACTACCCAGTTACTCATTTATACCTATTATGTTGATCACCCTTCAACTGCCAACTTTAGACCTTGCCTTCGGTATCCTCTAGATCTATGCCGTATTCTTTTGCTGCCGACCTATTTCTTTGATCATTCCATTGTCCAGGGTATTGATCAGGTATGCAGAATGTTTTCAGCAAAGGAGCAGGTAACATTAAAAACTCAGTAAAGTTAATATAGTTATGATTATTAAAGGTGACAATGATCTCCGTTAAAGTTGTTTTCTATCGAGATTTGTTAGAAGTATCATTGTCGTTTTGCCACATTATTTTTTTATTGAGACAACAATTTAGTAAAATAGCATACGAATATTGAAATCGGCTTCAAGTATTGCATTCACAGCATCAAGATCAATGTGATCATAACTTTTAATAGGACACAACGTTATTTCACAGGATGGAGGGGGCATCTAAGTCTTACATACTTACTGGACGTCTTGTCAGTCAAACACAATCGAAGTAAATTCAGATTAAATAACACAATCTTGCAAAACAATGTTAACGTCTTTGTGCCGTTTGAACATTACAACATAAGACACAGTATTGGGAAACAGAAAAAGAGAAAAACGATTAATTTCTAAACATTGAAGTTTATCAAAATTGGCCATCGAATGGTTCATTGAGGCTGGTACGTGCTGCTTTTGTTTGGAACAATTTAACCGTAATTGGTGAACTATACACAGTGAAACCTTCTGGTACTCCGAGGCAAAACCTCCCTGAATGTATAGCTAATGCTAACTTAGCTCCCGCAATTTCACAAACTCTGTCAAACTGAACTGTAAAGATATGTCAACATCAAATACAAATATTTTTGAAGGGAGATACTTATTTTGAAATATCCCGTATCTTTGTGTGATATGAAAATGTGCGTTTTTGAGTATGCTCTTCGGTGCACCCCCTTGTTGTGATTGTAAATGATAATTCGATTTCTTTTCGAGGACCTGATGTTTACTTTGATGTGACCAAGATTTACATGACGGGCGCCGTCGATGAAGCAGAAGACGCTTACTCTTTCGAAACACCTGGTCTTATTCTCTTGTACTTTTACGAGAGTCTACAAATATTTCCCTTGTTCATATTTTGCCTCTGGTTTAATCGATTTTGAGTTCTGATTATGGTTTTGTTGACGCTTTGGTCTTCTCTGATTTTTGTTATGAAATTTATGCAATTGTTTTCACTGATTACGTCTTACTAGAAAGTAGCATGTTTTTTTGTTTTGTTTTCATTGATCAGTTTAATTTTTGCTCCACATCATCTTTCTACATTATAAAAAATTTAAGTTAGTTTCGACTGCAAAAAAGGGAATTATAAATGTAACGGCCCTAGGACAGAGCCTTTAACAATACCTTTTTTAGCTCATTTTTATGTTTGATTGACTGGTTCTCCAGTTGTTGGAATTGTTATGTTGGGGGCGGTCTTTTGGGGGCTCGTCTGTTTGTTGCCGATATAGGGTGTCAGTTCGATTCGTGTTGCGTCGTCCGTCCGTAAATAAATCTTATAATAATCGGCTTCTCGGAGAATCAAGAATCCATAATGATAATATACAACATTTGATATAGCGCCCTATCTTGGTAGCAAATGCCACTCTCAAGCGCTTTACAGTACATAGATATACAATTCTCATAACTCAATACAATTAACACATACAGTTATCATATACAATTCTGAAGAGATCGCAGGAGCTGCCTTATCATGCGGTAACTACTTGTCCTAAACCACCTGGTTAATATATCTAAGTGTGTTTTTATGTATCTGTGTGTGCTGGAGATGAATTTTGTTCTGTTTGTAGTGGGACCGTGTTTCAAACGGCACTTTTTAGAGTGCCGCCTCACTTGAATGCTACAGCACAGATACTGCAACACCCACCCCAGACCATTTATACTCCATCTTGGTTGTTGGAGTTGTGTGGACAGGAGAAAAACACTTTCTCTGAATGTTCCATGCGTATGCCGATTACGGGGATCGAACCCTAGCCGCCTGCACGGAAGGTCGGAGTGTTGACCACTCGACCAATCCGCCCATAAATCCATGGGCATCTTCTGTGGGGTCTGCCTTTTACATGTAATGTAAATCTCTGTCAATGTTTCCTCATTTATTGTTAAGTTTCTTACTAGAACCGTTTTGAAATAACACTGGTGGTTTCGAGTTCGTATAACTTCAACTAGTTATATTTTAGCTCGTTGTGATCACATTGTATAATTCATCAGACATAGACACAGCATGAATGGATGACAGAATAAAGAAGGATCCCTTATAACTCCACCTAATGAGACCGCATGTCTAGTTCACCTTGTCATATCAAAAATGTATGCTATAAAACATAATTCCTTCGCAGATATTAATATAACGGTTATTGATTTTAGTACAAGCACATAAAACTATGTTAACGTGTCCCCGGCGTATCAAGTTATTAATGGAAAGACAAAATCCACGTGAAATTACGTTATAACACGTACATTAAAATAGTAATTACATTTTTAGTTGGATACCTGCATAGAAACGTTCTTTAATTTCGAACTCTTTTTGGAATGTTAACACAATTGACTAGGAAACAATTAAGTCTTAGAATAAATAATTTGATATTTAATCCGTAGTACGTGTTTATACCAGAAAAAAACATTGTTCGGAGTCTGATCATGCAAGTTGTTCAATGTACCCTAGTCGGGATATACTAAATGTCTTTAAAATGACAGTTACTATCAACAAGAGCACCGTGAGCGGAGGCATGATACAAAGTACGCCCGTCGTACCCTATCGGAAGTACTATGGTATACGTAGGATATACAAAAAAGTTAATGTTCTACATAATGCCCGAAATTTCATCAGATTCATGTACGAAGTTCGAGGGGGCAATAACCCTAGGAAATATAGTCGAATCATTGTGCATTGGTGGCACATAGATCAGTATTAACGTTTTCTCCTAAGATAAGAAATACCGTTATGGTGCACATTGCTCAAACTTACATTGTAAAGTGCGTTCCAAGAAGAACACTGCTTGTTCCTTGCTTGACATAATCAATGTAGCACTAAGAGGAGTTACAACGGTTGTAGAGAGCGTAACACCTGGATATCGAGGATGACATCTACCCATCGCATATCGGGGGTCTAGTGATTCGATGCCGGGCTCGTGATCGAAGGGTTGAGAGTTTGAGTCCCGGTCGCGGCACTTTTGTCGTATCCTCAAGCAAGATACTTTACTATGCTTGTTCAGTCTACTCAGCTATAAATGAGTACGTGGTTAGTTAGTGCTAGAGGCTATGAGCGCCGAAATGGCGGCACCGGATGTTTGCTCCCCGGGGAGTTAAGAACGATTTTGGCTGGTTGCTAAGGCCCTATAACCACGGTTAATACTTTTGTGAACTGCTTTGAGACGACCTTTTAGGTTGTGATTAAACGATATATAAGAACCTCGAATTATTATTATTATATTTATCTTTGTTCCGTTACACCGAGTATGCCAAAGTGTTTCGTGTTTTGTAGACAAACCGTTCGCAACAAACCCTTAAGAGTTACCGAACTTTAGCTGTCCTTATTCAAAACGTTTGTCTAAATCTTTTGTCGGATTCAGCATCGGAACTCTTCTCAAGGGTGCCTTTCCCCTTGGCTATTTAACAAATATTGCATAAAACTGAGGGCAATATAGGAGTTTACGGACTGTTCAGTCACTCAAAAATATGTATATGGACTGAAGCGAAGCTGAGGTCCATGTACGTATTTTTGGGTGACTGACCAGTCCATAAACTCCAATATATTAACCGAAGTGACATGCAACATATGTCATATTATACCGAATCTACCAAACACGACCACATAATATGCAATCCAAACAGACCATTAGGTCAGACGTCATTTTGCTCATTGTCTGGAAAGATGAGGTCACTACATTGTATATAACGTCATCCTGCAATTATGAAAATGTATAGCGTCGACCCGTAGACCTTGTATACGAAAATTGTGACCGGAGTAACTATTACAATCGTATAGGCACTTAAATGAATGAGGTATAATATTTAAGGATTAAAGTTTCTTTCTGGTGGTTTTATCAAAGGATAAAGTTCAGTAGGATATCGATAGTTGGAATGGAACGCGAAGCGTTCCATGAAACAACTATCGATATCCTACTGAACTTTATCCTTTGATAAAACCACCAGAAAGAAACTTAAATCATTATATTTACTGTCCAGACCTTATATTCCAACGTGTAATTATTTCTTTAATCAGATATTATGATA
Source organism: Mimachlamys varia (assembly GCA_947623455.1). Classification (NCBI taxonomy): domain Eukaryota; kingdom Metazoa; phylum Mollusca; class Bivalvia; order Pectinida; family Pectinidae; genus Mimachlamys; species Mimachlamys varia. The sequence continues at coordinate 41,455,552 of OX392533.1, read as the reverse complement.
CTTAATGCGATGAAATCAAACAGTATCGTTTGTTTTGGGTAGACTGTTGAAACAGCCGCCTTATGAGGTGACGAACTCCCGCGAAATTTCAGTCAACAAGTAAACAAAAAAGTTCCAAAAGATTACATCTTTTTATTGTTATTTTTTCACATAAGTTCATATATAAACAAACCATACGGTCTTTGTTACTGTTTTTGTATTTAAAAAAAACCCATTAAAATGCTTCTTATTTATTTCTGCAATAAATTAACACATACTACGCGGCAGGATATTGATCGAGTCTGGAAAGTAGTGACGCGGCCTCGTGTTCAAATCGTAACGGAGTGTATTACTGCGCGCTGCGCCAATAGGCGCGTGATCCAATGATTTTATCGGAAAATAAAGTTCAGTAGGCATTCGTAGAAATGTATAGGCAATATACTATCAATTCCAAACAGACTGTAAATATTATTAATTATTTATTGCTTTGCTTTGAACATATTACTTCTATCATCTTTACAAACTCTGTACTGCTTGATTACGGTAATGCTTCGTTATGAGATACTAGTTTATGCTGCACTCAACGTTTCTGATTGATGTAGGTTCATGTTCATGCCATGATGATTTCACACGTTCATGAGCAATATTCACAGCAACTTGTTGAGATGTGGGTAAGTAAGAGTATGATGAAAAGTCTCTTTAAGGTTTTTCTTTGTGCTCATGTTAAACTCTAAGGTGATAAATCCATCGATATAGAAATCATCGAGTGAGTCTTTGTGAGACATACATGTATCATCACCACGAGCACTATCAACGGATGGGTCAATGTTACATTATTTTCTATCGTGGTGGATCTAATTTGAGAAGATAGGCCTAATGTCATGTAACGACCAAGACGAGATTGCAAGACTGATATCAAAACGATACCGCTTGCTAATTTACCAGAGTATAATACGATTTAAAACCGATCACAACCAAAATTTGTATCAGCTTTTGAAATTGCCCTGATAACCCCTTTCCCCTGTCGCCAATATTTACCATATTGTCGTATACTCTAGGGGTTGGACATGTTTACATTTATATGTGTAGGGGAAAACCCATTTTTATATAGTAGTGTAGGTTATAGGCTTGAAAAATGAATTCTTGCTCGAAATCCCTATAGATTTTTTCCCAGCATGCACCAAAAGTCTCCCGTTGGACAAGAAACCATTTCTTGAGAGATTACGACAAACTTATTTTTCATATAGTTGTATTTTGGGCTGAGGAACACGTTTAAAACATGAAAATTGATAAAATGCAGGTCGAGTTTTGATCCGGTGACGATCCCCAAATACATTCAAAAGTTAGGCCGATATAAGTTGAGAATTTTAATTATATAGGGCATGACCCAACGTGGACCCTTGTCGAACTCCAGTGAGAGTGTGAGATTTTCGAAAGACTTCTTTCTCGGGGTAATTTAAAAAAAAATTTAATATGTCAATATTACTTATACACTGTAGATGTGCGTTATCTTTTATCAAGTTGCGAAATTTTGGTTGCCGTTGTAACCAGGTCACAATATCCCAAATTATTGTAGAAAATCTTTACACAACTTTTTCTAAACCAGCGAACCAATTTCTATGAAGCTTCACATTATTGTTAGGGATCATGTGTAGATATGCATGCAGGTTATTTCATGCACTTGTGGTTGCCATGTACAATATCTGTCAATATTCAGTTTCGACACACCTTAACTAAATAGTTTACTCGAATTTTGTGATTCAAAATAAATGCAGTAAAATGTTGCGTTTGGATGTTCCGAAATTAGTATCGTTGAATTCTGCCTGTACCCGCTGGCAAGTTTACATTTGCAGTAACTTAAATATGCCGCTAACCATGCAACTTTTTATCGGCGGTGGGATTCCTCAGAAGTGTGTGTGCAAAGTCTCAACTATATGCAACGACATTAAACATGATATATATCGGATAAACATACCCCCTGTCTCCCAAGTGCAAAGAAAGTTCTCGCTTCATCTGGTACCTATATCCGGTTCGTTCCCATACATTGGTTTTAGAAATCCATAAATCTTGCTAAAGAATCCATGCATGGCGCAATTGCTTGTTGGCGTCTCTCGCAATGGCCTTGTAGATGGTTGAAGAATATGCGTTATCTTGGATGGCAGATCTATCAGAATAACATCGTTGTCAATGGCAGATTATATTATATTTTGGCTCAAATTAGTCCCTGCACCATTTTGCAGAAGTATAAGCGGTCTCTAGTTTACATCGTGCTTTTAGAAAAGGGAATCAAACCATTGAGGATGTACGTTTGTCCACCAACCCACTACCAGTTGTAGCGTGCGAAGCGTAAGTAGGACCGTTCTAGAACGCTAGTCAGGTCCTGACTCGGACACTGGAGTTATAATGCCTGATATATCGATGCGAATCCAGTCAGCTATGTGTCCAAGTGCATTGTTGAATTCAATTAGCAATAACATATATTTTAGTGACAAAACCAACCGCTTTTAATACTCTTCAACGATACATGTGTGACCAAAACAGTAATGAAAGACTAAAAATCAAAGCTGAAAATACCTCCAAATAAAAAGTTTAGGCCACGAGGGGGGAGGGGGGTATGAGCAGTTAGAAAATTTTGGATTGTGAATTTTTCCTTCAAAATCCCTTTGTAAGTTCAATGTTTGATTTGAGTTGGGCAAATAGTTTCGTCCCCGGAATATTCCAGTTGATGTACTCTAGTAACATTCAATAAATTGAAAGCGTAGACTTAAAGGCCCAATAGACGTCACTTCAGGAAATATTTCGAGATTCTGAAAAATTATGAAAAAAAATCCAGTTGATAACCATGCAAAAATAAGTCTAAAACGAAGTAAACCTGAGCGGTAACTAACAAGAAACTCTTGACAAAAAATTCCAAAGAATTGAAAAATATTCAAGTGTGGCCCACTTCAACAACAAACCAAAGGTAGAAGACAGCTCACCACGGACGCGTGTTTACAAATACCGAGTTTCAACTGCTGCTGTACCGGTAACCGCGTCAGAATTCATCTTGAATATTGCTGATACCAGTTAATCTTAGCTAAATCTATTAATATAATAAGTTATTAGGCTTAGTTTTCGCTTCAAGTTTTGAAGAAAGTTACGTATATTGGGCCTTTAAGCTTCCCACCCGAATAAGTTTTATCTAGTCAAAACAGTCGGCTGGTAACCGTCAATTATAATGTCGTTTGTCAATATCCTCTCGTCAGTCAAACATGATATCATAATCATTTTTTATGTCGTGAATGAATTCTAATTTATATCTTACACTTCAAGTATTTCGATGAAACAGTGAAACATGGTTGGGACCAGGATTTTAATCAACATCCATACATTGCAATATCATAATCAAGGGTACTGTCACCGGGGTGTGGTTGTGTATAACACACGACAAAGATGTAGTTCAGTTTCCAAGTATTTACTAAGACGAGATAGTAATAAAAAAACCTACAAAGACAAGACAAACATTCTTACTACATATAGTACAATCACTTTTCTGAAACGGACATTACTCTATCCTTCACAGACGCGAAAGATATACACGGCCTCGCTCACCGCATTGTCAACTTACCAGGCTTCGTCTATCTTGGCGACTTCATGACTCTCTAACATCTATATACTTAGTAGATCTCGCGATCTAATGAAAGTTGATGTAGGGACCGCTTGCGCCGACGTCCAACAGTAGAGTGAAGTAATAGATAGATGAATAGAAAGATATAGATAGAAAGCCAGAAGGAAGTGACGTTGACAGGTGTGGAGAACGCAATCAGCATGCAGGGCAGGTGCTGGTGTTAATACAATTCAGTGAGTTGTATTCACGTCTATGTCCATGTCAAGTCGGACTGGTTCGGCCACATTCCACAGGACAAGTACATTGGCAGATTCACGTAAACAACACGTGACACATACACAGGAACAACACGTACACAATACATCTATACATACAGGTACACATGTACTCAATATATGATACCTGGGTTACAGTACTAAAACAATTCTGAAAACATGACATCAGGTATATAACAATCCTATTTACAAATCTGTTAATAAGAATGTTCACATTCAAATTGTACCGAGTTTAATAGTGAAATAACATTTGATTTAATTAAACATTTATTCTATCCATTGGAAAAAAACATCGATCGACCTCCTATTGTTCAAATATTTATTACCCGTTATCAAAATAGAAATACACATGATTTTAACTCGGACAAAGTTGCAGAGTAGTAAAAATGAGAAAAATCCAAGCCACGAACTTGGCCTGTGAATTCGTTCAAATACACTGAAAAAAGCAGGGAGTGAAAATGAAAAAAATATATATACATGTAGTGTATAAGAGGATAGTTTTATAGGGTCAAGAGATAGAGTGGGATGGTTTTGTAATGCGTGCTGAATGAAAAAAATACGTGTCTCATCACTGCAATCCGATTGATAAGAAAACACTCGAGTACCTAACGGTACTGACTAAACTAGCATGCACGTGATGTTTGTGCGTTAAAAAAAAAGTCAAAATGCCATGTGATTGTTCCGAATACAGTATATATGTTTGAATGTATCTGGTTGATATTATATTGTGTTACAAGTGAAAGGAACAAGTCTAATTTAATAGGATATTTAAAGCCCTTGTAAGGATGCGCTATGGAATCTGTCCTCAGGCCGAGACATACCAGATTCTCAAACAATGGTAGTTACTACTCCCTGCTTGACGTTCAGCAATACGGGAAAGGAACATCTGGTTCGCCCGTTGTCAATGTAAGTATAATGTGACCGGATGGGTTGATCTATTGGGGGCCACCGGCAGTATACTTCAGTGTGGTAGTACTTTAAATCGACAAAAGATCCAGACTATCGCAAGAAGGCTTACACGAACATTTTAGATCTTGATCAAATAAATGTTCTTTTTCTTTAGCAAGTTCTGTGCGAGTTCTTATAATTTGAATTTCTGCTGTAAGCATCATGAACTAATTCATATGCCTTTAAAATGGCAGCCTTTACTACGTTATAGTCAAAACTTATTCAAGGTTTTCGCGGCATCCTGTTCTGTTTTCATTTTTCCAGTTGAAGGTTCTTCTATATTAGCTGTCATTTTCACGTCCGCTTGTTTTTTCAAGCTGAACTTTTTCTAATTCAAAATGCATTCCCCTTCCATTTTTTTACTCTGTTGCATTTCTGTTTCTTTTACTTCTAACCGTTTTAGTTCAAGCTGAGTTTTAAGCACTTCTTGTTCGTGGGAACCCATCAGATTCTAGGGAAAGGGCTTAGTATAAGCTGTAAAACTTGTGCCCAATCCCATTGCTATTGAAGCCAATGCATATGTTTAAATCAAATCAGATTCTAAAATTTTATTCTCAACAGAATTCTTCGATACAAGACTTTTAATTTTTTGTTTTGTCCTAATACAAGTAGCTCGAACTTACCCAGGTAAGCGATTTCTACTCTTCTAGAGTAGGTGACATGTTTATTTCTGTTGCTTTACTTTCTCATTTAAAGCAATGTGTTAATTATTTACTTTTTCGGAATGTTTTTAACTAGGTCGATCCCGGCGAGCCCCTAAATTTCTATTGCGATCAGAAGCAAACCAGGGTAAAGCACAAAATGTTAAATTATAATTAATTACAATTAAATGAAACCTACAAGTATCTCCAAATATAATTATTCCAACGTTTGTTTCTTTCTCTTTTAGGTGAGTTCCCACCGAGTTATAAAAATTATGAATAAAAAAGGGATTCGCAGATAGAGAAGAGGCTTTCAGCACAGTCCACACTGGCAAGGCCCGTTTGCGTCAGCATAACGCAGTGACCTTGGCTAGGATCAGGGTTGTCTGGAGACCAAAGACCGCTGTCAATGATTTCGGCTGCATTGCTGTATTTCCACTGTGGCGACAAGTACATCCCGGACACGAACAATTGGTTGTGGTCTGTAACTGAAAATAAAACTTACCCTAAAACTTATTACTCACAAGAATTTATTTAATTGCACACCAATGGTTAAATCAACCTTTCCTGTAGCTGGCTCGGAAGTTTTGACAACTATTATCTTTTCATTACTAACAGTGTATACTGTTTTCTATATGTTTAGTTAACTCAACGTATGGGAAGGACCAAGATGCCATACTGTGCCTTTTCTTGTCAGTTCGTCTATACTTTCTTTTTACAACTTCTTAATCATCGGTGAAATGTAACTAAATTTGACTTGAAACACTAGGTGTAGGGGATTCAAAGATGCAGAGACAATCCAGGGGGATCAAAGTGGGTTAGGTCCAATGGACCAGAGATGTATGCATTTATATGTATAGAAGACAAATCATTTTATATAGTAGTTTAGGTTATAGGCATAATAAAATTGGGTTCCTGTTCGAAATCCCTATAGATTTATCCCAGCATGTACCAAAAGTTTCCTGTTGGGCGAGAAATCATACTGGTCATATCTTGGCCATTTCGTTATAAATTTTGACAATATTTTGTATTAAAATAGCGGTATTTGGGCTGGGGACCACTTTTAAAACGAGTTACAAGTATAAAAATAATTTACAAACACATTGACTAATGACAATCATGAATATTCTTGCGACCAAACTCAACCTGTCCGCAGTAAATATTTCGCTGAAAGTTTTATAGGAATTCGTCCTAAAGAAAGAACTACGAAAATCTTACAAAAAATGATACAGTGTATTAGGAAAGTTGTGTTGTTTTTAAAGTAGAGGTCAAACGAAAATCGATTGGAGTCGACAAGGTTCTGCGTTTGGTCATGCCCTATATAATTAAAATTCTCAACTTAAATAAGCCTATCATTTAAATATTTTAGTGGATCGTCACCAAATCAACACTTGGCCTGCATTTTATTTTTATTTTAATTGATGAGTAAATGTGCAGAAATATGGCTCGATTCCTTTGACATTTAAATCACAGGATTGAGACTCCATGTCAATTTTTCTTGGTCATAAACATGTTCCCCAACCCAAAATACCACTATCTAAAACAAAATTTGCCAAAATCTCTCAAGAAATGGCAAAGATATGACCAGTATGGTTTCTCGCCCAACGAGAAACTTTTGGGGTAAGCTGGGGAAAATATATAGGGATTTCCAGCGAGAACCCATTTTATTTGAAGCCTAAAACCTATACTACCATATCAAAATGTTTCCCCTCCTGTGCCAAAAGTATTAAACAACTTTTCTAAAATTGTGCATTTTATATCGTTTATATTTAGTAAGGATCATTCATTAGAGGTTGGGATTCCAAATTGTAATAAAGGCACCGCAAGCGGAGGCATTTTACGCCCGTCGGACCCCATCAATTCTATACTGAGATTAACCAGATTACCCATCAATTCTGTACTGTGTTGATTCGGTATTCCAGGGCTTGCTCTAAATATCGGGATATTCGTGATCGATGTCGACTGCTGACAAACAAACTAACAACACAAGGATTCAAGAGATGCAGGTTGATCAGAACTATGGGCAAGTTTTATGGTCGCCATCTTTGTCTCATTGAGAAATATTCTGTATCTTTAAGTGATATGAAGATGGACGTTTTTGAGTATCCTCATTAGCGTGTTTACTTGTTGTGATTGAACTTGATGTTTACTTAGATGTGACAAAGATTTACAGGGCGGGTGTCGTCGATGAAGCAGAAGACGCTTACTCTTCCGGAACATCTGGTCTTATTCTATTGTACTTTTGCAAGGGTCTCCATGTTAATCTTTCCTTTGTTCATATTTTGCCACTAGTTTAATCGATTTTGAGTTTGTATTATGATTTTGTTAACGCTTCGGTATTCTCTTATTTATATTAAAAGTAGGCAATGTGAAATTCAAGTGCAAAACAGTTGAAATTAATGCAAAACTGTAGATTGTCTAGTTGTACACACAAATAAAAACAAATGTAAACACATTTTCTACATATTGCCTCGAAGGACCATAACTCTAATAAATATATGTCAAATCAAACTGCCTATAAAGAAAACACAACTTCATGGCATAATGATTCGGCCTACCAAGTTTGAAGGTTATCGGTTAAAAATTGTCGTCGGATATCTCCGGATTTAAAAGGTTTATCTCTATTCCCCTTATTGGTCCCGCCCCTCTGGCTCGCTGGGTGTCAGAGTCACCATTTATGCACAAACTGTTCCCCAAGGATGTTTCTGATTTATTTGGTTCAAATGCATTCAGAACTTTATGACAGGTAGCGATTGAAATGAATTACCTCTATTTCCGCTATTGGGTCCCACACTTTTGGCCCATATGCGGTCAGTCACCGTTTATGTTCAATCTGCTCGCCTTGTCCAACGATGTTTCTGAACACATTTGATCTATATCCAATCAGGACTTGTTGACTAGTGGCAATTTGAAGCAAATGGTGATGGATGTTCAGAGAAACCCGTAAAATATGTTAAATGTTATTGCTTTTCATCCCACATTGAACAGAATTCAACGAAACATAAACATTTTGACGTGTTTTACATAATACTTACAAAGAAAGGGCCATAACTCTTACTAAATATTGCTGAATCAATTTGCCGTTCAGGAAAACACTATCTCATTTCATGAGTATTAATACTGTGGTGAAAGTGCCCAGCCAGTCAAGCTGATTTTTTTCAGAATCAATTGATTTTACTGTAATTTGCTACCTTAAGCAGTGCCTAAATTCATTTTTTGAAGAAAAAAAAACCTTTTCATACGTGTTTCATATTAACATTTACAGCTTAAAACTTGGAAAAATGTTCTAAATCATTCCAAAACCTATTATACCTAAATGAATAATGGGAGATAACTCGTTCTAACACATAACTAAAGAAATCTGGAATTCATTCCACTTAGGAAATTGGACCAGAAAAGATGTCTAATTTATTTTCATGTTTTGCTAAGAACAGATCCCTCACATGATATCTTCTCGATACATTTAGACTAGATTTCAGACTGGTTCACATCGGTTCAATGTACGGTATCCATAGAAACCCTAGTATTTATTGAAAAATAGATAAAATATTTGTTTTCAATCAAATTTTGCTATTTTATAGATATTTTTTCAATTGAATCAGCCTAATGACTATTGTAGTAAAGTCATGTGTCTTTTATCAATTTCAATAATTACACATGAAGAAAAACTTTTTTTAATGGAATGTGATAATTTTTACAATTTTTGGCAATCACTCTCATTTCTAGGCTTGGGGAAGCTAACAATGGATGCTTATCGTGGCATTTATCAGATTTTTCACATTTTCTGGCATTTGCATGGTGTTTATCGGCTACGTGAAGTGTGTTTGTTGCCAGATTTTGTTATGATGAGGGTTTCCTGGTGGCCATTTTGATATCAGTAAGTATTGATGATGTCATAGATACCCATTAATGACGTCACAGTAAGTATGACGTCATCATATAAGGCAAAAACATCACATTATCCCTAAACTTTTTTGTTTTTCATGTGCGTATGATCTCAAATCATCCTATTTCATCCATAATGGATTTTTATTCGTGAAAACTACACATTAATTCAAGTTTTCATTTTTCAGATTACCTCCCTTTGTTCATAGTTTGAAAGCAGAATTGGTTTAAACTCATCTGTCAAGGAAATTAAATTACTCTGTAACCGTTCAAGGGAGAAAGGAAACCGATACACCATTGTGTTCATTATGCCATTTTTCAGACAACTAAAGGGTTTTATTTAAATTTTGGGAAAGACAAAGTGATGTATATGGTGGCAGTGTACAGTAGGATTATTTGGTCATGGGTGATATTTTTGTACAATGAATAAACCCTATAGTATTATGTGTATCAAAATCTAAAAATAAAATAAGTAGAAAAATTGGCATAAACATGATAAAATTTACTTTGTGGGCTTCCCATTTGAATAAAATAGAAGAGTAAATTTGGTTAAAGATTAAAATTTTGGCCTTTCCGAAACTGGTGTCTACACATGAAAAGCTAGCTTTTCAGGAAGTGAAATTCTAACAACAGCACATGAGGGAAAATAGCGAAAAATCTTAACAAACTACTTATACTGGGACACAGATAATTCTACAACCAAGTATGTAATCTTTAATTTTAGAAAGAGCTACGGAAAAAAAATCCTATTTGCGGGGGTCAATTTTGGGTTATAAATAGTGTTTTTTTGCCTTTTTTGGTTATTTTTTATGTGGTTACCATGTTTTCACACAAGTAGCATACATAGAAAAAACGAGTTTATACACTTCTCATTTCTTTTTTTGTATTGCAAAAAGCATGTCGTTCACAGACATATATAACATGTTTATTTTGTTTTGTTAGGTCATAATTCTTTATCTACTTTTTTGAGACAAGGGCCATTGTTTTTCAGAATCAATTGATTTTACTGTAATTTGGTAGCTGTGTTTGCTAAACTTTCTTGATACGCAATAAAGCCCTCTTAGTTTATTGGTAATGTTTTCTGCATTTCATTCGTTTGGATTTTATTGTGTAACTTAAAACTCGTTCACCTTGTAGAGAGTGAATCCGTCCGAAAAAGATCGAAAGCCAAGGGACACGAATATACCTATAACAATAACAGATATACTTGGTAATTAATTCGTTAATAAAACATAAAACGTGTGCAAGTATATGCCAAGATATTCCATATTTATCAAGTGTCATGTGCAATGTTAACAAAATCAGTAATACCTCTCTCCCATGACATGCATATTTAAATTGCAGGAAAACTTTTGAATCACTCTCGCTTAAGTACACAAAGTAAGCAATGCTTCTAGTGGTTTGGTATGGTTCCTTTTATTCGGTTTTACCTTCTATTAGCAGCTAGGACCGTTAAGAACGGCCTCGCGATTTGTTTTGTGTGTGTCTATTTTGGAAAGCGGTTGGTTCTTAATAATAATAATAAAATACAATATTTATATAGCGCTCTATATAATTTGTAAAATTACTCTAAAGCGTTTCACAACATGTAAATAGTAATTTGATACTTACAATGCATAAATAAATGTATTACAATCTTAGCTATACATGTGATAATATAACAAGAGATCCCAGAGGGATCTTGACGCCCACCTTCAAATGATCTAAGTTTGTTTTTTGAAAGATGGTTCTTTTCTCTTCTTTCGATTTTCTCTTAGGTGTTGATTAAGTGTGAGCAGAGACTCTGGTGGGACACAGATGCATTTTTTTGTTTTTTTTTTGTGAATTACATTGTCGTTTCCTTATTCTTAGCATAGCTAGGCACCAGGAGGAACCTACATATGAAATTTGTGAAAGTTCCCTTCAGTATATTCTCAGAAATAGGGATAACAAACTTCAATTGTCAAAATCAAAGATGGCTGCCTGTCGGCCATGTTGTTTTCCGATCTGTCCAAAAATGGAATATGCACAACTAGGGACCAAGGTGAACCAACACATGAAATTTGAGAAAGATACCTTCAGTACTTTCTTAGAAATAGCGATAACAAAGTTCAATTGTCAAAATCCAAGATGGCTGCCTGTCGGCCATATTGTTTTCTGATCTGTCCCAAAATGGAATATACACAACTACGGACCAAGGTGAACCAACACATGAAATTTGAGAAAGATACCTTCAGTAATTTCTGAGAAATAGCCATAACGAACTTCAATTGTCAAAATCCGAGATGGCTGCCTGTCGGCCATGTTGTTTTTGGATTGGTCCCAAAATGCAATATGCATAACTACACACCAAGGGGAACCTACACATGAAATTTGAGAAAGATCCATTCGGTACATTCTCAGAAATAGCGATAACAAAGTTCAACTGTCAAAATCCAAGATGGCTGCCTGTCGGCCATGTTGTTTTCGGATTGGTCCAAAAATGCAATATGCATAACTAGGCACCAAGGGGAACCTACACATGAAATTTGAGAAAGATCCATTCAGTACATTCTCAGAAATAGGGATAACAAAGTTCAAATGTCAAAATCCAAGATGGCTGCCTGTCGGCCATCTTGAATTCAGATCGGTCCCAAAATGGTTTATACACAACTACGGACCAAGGTGAACCAACACATGAAATTTGAGAAAGATACCTTCAGTACTTTCTTAGAAATAGCGATAACAAACTTCAATTGTCAAAATCCAAGATGGCTGCCTGTCGGTCATGTTTTTTTTTGGATTGGTCCCAAAATGCAATATGCATAACTACACACCAAGGGAAACCTACACATGAAATTTGAGAAAGATCCATTCAGTACATTCTCAGAAATAGCGATACCAAAGTTCAACTGTCAAAATCCAAGATGGCTGCCTGTCGGCCATGTTGTTTTCGGATTGGTCCAAATATGCAATATGCATAACTAGGCACCAAGGGGAGCCTACACATGAAATTTGAGAAAGATCCATTCAGTACATTCTCAGAAATAGGGATAACAAAGTTCAAATGTCAAAATCCAAGATGGCTGCCTGTCGGCCATCTTGAATTCAGATCGGTCCCAGAATGGAATATGCACAACTAGTGACCAAGGTGAAACAACACATGAAATTTGAGAAAGATACCTTCAGTACTTTCTTAGAAATAGCGATAACAAACTTCAATTGTCAAAATCCAAGATGGCTGCCTGTCGGCCATGTTGTTTTTGGATTGGTCCCAAAATGCAATATGCACAACTAGGGACCAAGGTGAACCAACACATGAAATTTGAGAAAGATTCCTTCGGTACTTTATGAGAAATAGCGATAACAAGAATTGTTTACGGACGGACTAACGGACTAACGGACTAACGGACGGACGGACGGACTGACGGACGGACGGACGACGGACCACGGACGCAGGGCGATTTGAATAGCCCACCATCTGATGATGGTGGGCTAAAAATGCATATAAATACGAACAAGATAAACAAATGTCAGTATATACATGTTGTCTAAGTTGATACCCTAATATTCTTGAAGCGTCCCTGCGATTGAACGGCTTCCGAACTGAAGCATACTACCGAAGGCACCAAACAAAACGCCCCAACCGGTCACATTATATTGACAACGGGGGATATAAGAATGCGTATGATGTTTGGATTAGTTGATAGTTGTATATAAGTTTTATCGAAGTTATGAGTCTGTATATTCAATGACTCGTAATCCTAAAAAAACAAGTGCTCCCAGAGGAATCTTTGCACCCACCATTGATAATCTGCTTTTGTTCTTTAAATTTTCCCTTATCACTTATTTTTTCTTGATCACGAGAATTTGCGATTGTCGTAAAAACAAGTTATTCAGATGCCAAAGTTAGTGCCTAGTAATGCCCAACTTAGGACCGATCAGAATGTTTTTATCGAATTTGAATAAAACCCAGATCCCTATTCTCACTACGTTCCGTTAGCAATAACAAATATTGCTTTTAAAATCCAATATGGCGGCCTTTTGGCCATTTGCTTTTTTCAGACCAGTCCGAAAATTTAATTGTGCACAGCTTTTGAGAACGAATCATCAAGTAATAACGATAACGATTGCCGCCTATTTGTTGTTTTTTCCTCGGGGAAACTTACACAGACTTTTAGCATGATCAAGTACTTGTCCAAAATTAAGCACATGTGTCAGTGAGAACTAATTCGGATAAAAGTATTTTTAAACGAGTTAGAATAACAGACGTATATTGTCGCTGTAATTGGGGAATGACAGGTATGGATTTACCTTTGTTAAAAAAATAATGTGTTGATTCAGTAGAAAAGGACGCATATTGAGCGGCGGCTGATGATTTGTAACCTCGACAAATCTTCTGGTTCGTGTCAAAGATGAAGGAAAAACATGTTTCTCCTGTATGGCATAGGTTACCACAGTTAGGAAGAGACTATAACTGTGATTCAAACACAAGATCTAGGTTCGAGGACGGCAACAGAGGCACCCTGCTGAATGACGATCGGCCTTCTGTAACACAAATTTATGTTGATAAAGTTACTTCTCATCGTGATACAAATGTATGTACAAATGCATATTATTTTCGGAAGATGAAAAGTGGAAATATAGACTTGCAGACATCAAACGGACTTAACAAATAAATATGTTTCAAAATATGTATGTCGAAATAAGTTTTTTATATAAAAATCACGTAACACACACATATGCTTATTAACACACACATATGCTTATTAACACACACATATGCTTATTATGCTTAAAACATGGTTATTTAGATACTATTTTGAATCTGTAGTAATATGTAATATTATGTAAATTTATGAAATATTATTTTACTGTTCAGTGATTCTTCTTTTAAGTGCTGCATGTTTCTGAACTGAATTGTTTAGAAAAATAAATATTGACATGATTAGTAAAAAATAAAAATTGGCTGACAATGCTTCTGGACTTCGTCAGATGAAACGAAGAGTTGAACAAAAACAATACTAACTGACATGGGAATTTGAACAACAATATCTAAGGGCCGTGTCATTGCAACGTCAAGTCTATGTTGTTCTGACCCAAAGAGTTTCGACTTTAAGAAATGTTAAAACACGACTTGATCTTGATCCGATTTCTTGATGTTTGGTATGTTGACACTTTTTGATTCTAACAACTTTGCGTTATAACATTATTATCAAAATTAACGTTAAGCAGTTAAGAGATTAAAATTTGACCTAATTCTTGAATCTAATGACGTTTAGATTTGGTCAGCTGAAGCATTATTTAAATTATTTTAACCATAGTTCCTTCATATAAATTATTACAAAGTATGATGCTGTTAAGAAATAAAATTTGACCTTGACCTTTGTTGCAGGGACGGATACATGACATCACCTTGGTGTACACCTTTGAATGTTTAAAACAAACAAATCATTTTTGACGTTTTTCAATGGTCAAAGTCTCAATTATATAAACAGATATCGCAACACATCATCATATAGTACTGTATAGTTGCTTTTTATTCACGGGGGTTTTAATTTCGCTATATTCGCGGTCCAGGTTATGTCCGCGAAATTAAATACCCGTGAATATTTTTCACCTTGTGATGAGTGACCACTATGACAATGAATAATAAACAATCTTTATTTAAAGCATGTTGTTAAGCAGAACATGTACATCGTACGTTTACATGTAGTTCCTACTGTTTCACGATATCATATTAGAGTCGCATAAAATATGTACATCGTAAGTATAATTTCTACTATTTCTCTATATGGTATTAAAAGTCACATAAAATATTAAAGCCATTTATATACTGAATACATGTTAAAGTCCGACAAGGGTAAAAGCATTGCATAGCATGGCCTTATCGTTTGCAAGTTTTTCAACTGCGGCTACAAGCCACGATGCATGCAACGGCTTGATATTTGTTAGTTTCAAGTCAATTTTTACACCATTGATGTAATTTCCCTTTTCCAGTTGTTTTTGGATTTCATTTGCGTAGTAAGACTGAAACTCCGATTTCAGATGACATTTAAAAACGTTGTTCGGGATAAGGTCAAGGAGTTCTAGCTGGTCGGTACAACAGGCGGGTACATACGCCACACGTATACTGTTCCTTGCTAAAAGTTTAAACAGATCATCACCCCTGTGAGCCTTGTACACATCAAAGATACAAATAACCTTGGATTTTATAGGCAGATCGAGTTCATCACGAACATTATCAACTACGGAACGACTCTGATGTGCTCCAGTGACTCTCCGTATGAGTGATATTCCATTCTGACGGGGATGTGAATTGTGGGTGACATAAGTCAGTTTTCCCCTGATAAATCACTTGTTTTGGTAGCACAGACCCATCTTTTGCTATACCAAGTAGTGCTGTAATTTGACGCTTGTCGTCGCTTCCCGTTATAGGAACTTTTTTAGACCCTGCAATACAAACAATTTTGTAATCAAAACGAATATTATATAATGTAGCTATTTAGTGGAATGGTAATTAACGGGTTTTGAAAATGGCCGTGTTTACATAAACGCGAGAATATTTCTTAAAAATATGAGAATTGTTAATACATACAAGCTTCTGGTTATTAGGGCAGCTTATACACGTTTCAATTAATTGTAGTCCGCGATATTATACATGTAAAAACTTATTTACATGTTTAATTGTGTCCAATTGCCGCAGGGTAAAAATGGCACACCTGTCTGGTCCCAGTTAATGACCAGCTGGTCAGGAATGTTGTCATCTTTAATTATCTTTTCCACTCTCCGATTGAACACAGTTTTTATTTCCTCAAAATCTCCAGGAATATTTTCGACACCTTTAGTTGCCTTTCGTTTTGATAGACCCATTCTTCTCATCAAAGACTTGGCCCATTCTTTGCTAATTTCCACAGGACCTCCATACTCCTTTAACAAAGTTTTAATCTTGTTCAAAATAACACCACGGGCCGCTACCATAACGATTTGTGAGTTAACAACACCGCCAGATTTCCGTAATTCTCTCAAATAATGTCTCACAATTTCATCATATATTCCAATTTTTAATTGCCTGCCTCGAGGTGACAAACTTGAAGATTTTGACTTATCTGGAGATTATATGTATTGTTATTTTGCTTCTTAATGTAGATCCGTTGATTTGGACGACCAAGGATTTTTGTTAAATGCTTTGCAGCTTTTGCTGGCCCATTGTCTATTGTATATTTCGCCATTTTTGCCCTTTGTTCCGGCGAATAGCTTCCGTAATCCCCTCGTTTTCTCTTCTTTGGGGTATGAACATTTGCTGTATTGATTTATGTTTTTGAGACTTCCTCGTTACATTTCGTATAAACGACTGCAAGATCGGGATAGGCCTCTGCAATATTGCGTGGATCAGGTAAAAGTGGAGATGACGGAGGTTTCTCTCCAAGTTTCCCGTTTTTCAACCTATTCTCCATATGTACGTCTTCACGTTCCAAATCATTACAGGGAACTGAGACACAACGCTAACTCACAATTGCAAAATGATTTTAATTATGAACACAATTCACTCTGTAATCCTTACCTGTTCTTACCTGTGGCTGTCCTTTGTTCACGCTGGTTTACTCGGGTATGGTATTAACGTTTATAATCCCCAGAGGAGTTACGAATGGTTACACTATAATATGTATGTGATACCTATGTCAAGAAAGATAACTCATACTTATTCATTTTTGTAAGAAATTGAAAATGCGCGAAATTTTCTCCCCCCGAAATAGTCCTGAACAGAAAAACGCGAAATTTTCTCCCCGCGCAAAATTAAACAACTATACAGTAGTTAATAATTTTATAACCATTTTTCTGCCACAATACTCTGTGTTATTCAACTCTCACACCATTATATAAACGTGCTGACTGTTTGATAAATGTATGTTATACAACAACTAGTTGAATATGACCTTCCGGACTTTTGATTGGTTGAACTTAAACCGGAAAGCACGTGGTTTAATGCTACGTGCGGATTGTTGACGCCGTCATCGGTTGTTGACGTCGTCACAACTTAGCGGAGTATATACGAGATGAAGCGTTATTAGTCCGCAGTTCCCTCAAGAAAACAACACTGTCCCTGCCGACGTAATATTAGTGTGGTAGAAACCGGTCACACGACTGGTGATTATTATAAGATATGGAATTTATTTCACTCTATTGTTCGTGTCTTTTAAAAGAGACGAAGCAATATTTCTCAAACTTGCCATCCTTATAATTGCCTTCCTTATAATATATAGTTATGTCCTGTCCCTTTTCGTAGATTTTTGACAACATTTGTTTGAGTTATGCACCTTTTTGTACCTATTCTGTTTGGAATATTGAAGTCCTGAACCAATATTTCTGGGCAAACTGCATCCTTTTGGTATAATGTATAGATGGACGTTTTTGAGTTTGCTTATTAGCGTGTTTATTTGTTGATGACAATGATGCCTCGGTTCTCATTTTATGGATTGATGCTTACTTAGATGTAACCAGGAGTTACATGGCGGGTGTCGTCGATCGACGCTTACTCTTCCGGAGCACATAGTCTTCTTTTCTTGTGATTTTACGAGAGTCTCCATGTAAATCTTTCCTTTGTTCCTATTTTGCCCCTAATTTGATAGATTTTTTGTTCTGGATTTGGTTTTGTTGACGCTTTGGTTTTCTCTGATTTTTTTTCCCAACCACATTTGTAAAAGTTGTCTATTGATTTAGACATTATATATGGAATATAGTGTCAACTTTATATAGTATAGCATTTAAGTTACATTTCCAGAAATAAGCATATCAAATCCCCAAGAAAACTCCGTCTTTACTTATCCTGAATGAACAATATCTTATATTGTTTTGCATTTCGAATTTTTTACATGAGTCACATAAAGCATAGTAACTCCTGTAAAAAAGCCTATGCTTTATGCAAAAGTTTAGAGCCAAAACAAAAGTTTTACATTTTAGTCGATCACAAGCATTTTTTCGGCATACTGTATCTATTACTTTTAAGAGGTGCAGCATATGTGTGTGTTACGTGATCTTTACTTAATCATAGACTTCCAACATGTGTGGTGATATTAGTTATCTTACCAATGACAATTATAAATATTATGAGAAAAAACTTTGAACTTTCCTACTTTTTTCTTCGACTTGAAAACATCCGCTGACGTCAAAATGAAGACTGATATATCCATTCCAACTCCGAGGATTGATCCGGATGTAGACGGCGGTGATAGTAGAAACGAGGCTGGACTTCACTACGGTGTTTGTGTCATTGTTTCCGGTAAATAACTGAAAAGTGAGAAATATAACGAGAATATGTGTAACACTTGTCTTGGAAATATGCATTTGTAACGAAATATAATGCAAACACAGATCACATGTATCCTGGACATGACGTACCTTGGGATTCTGGTTTTGTGACATCACTGTTGACCATGTGATGCCA
This sequence comes from Mimachlamys varia, assembly GCA_947623455.1. NCBI lineage: Eukaryota > Metazoa > Mollusca > Bivalvia > Pectinida > Pectinidae > Mimachlamys > Mimachlamys varia. Next base: position 41,436,814 of record OX392533.1, on the reverse strand, counting down.
TCGATACTGTATAATACGTAATATGTTTTGACCCATTGACTAAACCCTCCTCGGCCCTGGATCATAATGGTATCAACTACTGTTTCCCTCGGGAACTGCACCTGTAACATATACGTCATACGGCATTAACATAATATTTATCTGGATAATATAGTTGAACTTCATCTATTGAAGTATGTACTCCTCCTTTAAGGGGACGTTTGCTTGTATTTTGTATAGCGTCCTCTTACAAATTAACATGATATCAAAGTCGATTAACTAAGAACACTGTAGCCTCCAAAGCCACAGTTCTCTCCTTTGAGTAGCGGCACGGTACATAATATACCCATTTTCGTAGTACACGATTTGAAATTATACATAACTAGTTTACTTTTACTCCTTAATTCCTAAATTTAAGGGTTTTATCCACCTGGCCCTTCTGCTTCTACTGAAGTTTAGAAATTTGGGATTCCGCCTATTGGCCCATAGCATCTCTGAAGAGTCCTCGGAACACAAAACAGCTGTATGGTGCAGTTTAATTCATTTTTCGGCATACTATATATATTACTAAATTTAAAAGGTGCATCACATGTGTGTGTTACGTCATCGCATGATAGGGGATGGCAAACTCTGCTGGTGGATTTTGAAATCCCCAAGGTTTACTGGGGCCTCCGTAGCCACAGTTAATCTCATTTGAGTAGTGGCACGGTACATAATATACACATTTTCGTAGTACACGATTTGTAATTATACATAACTAGTTTAATGTTACTTCTTAATTCATAAATGGGTTTTACGCACCTGACCCTTCTGCTTCTACATTAGTTTCGAAATTTTGGATTCCCACTTTTTGGCCCTTAGCATCTCTGAAGAGTCCTAGCAGGACGAAATAGCTGTATGATACAGTTTAATTCATTTTTTCGGCATTCTGTATCTATTATTAAATTTAAAAGGTGCAGCATACATGTATATGTGTGTTTTGTTATCTCATAGTATGAATAACGGAAATATTTCCTCTGAGATCCTTAAGTAGGTTCAGTATAATAAGACAGGTGTTCCAGAAGAGAAAGCGACTTCTGCTTCATCGAAGACACCAACTGTTATTTGGGTCACAACCGTGTAATTAAAAGTGAGAACTAAGAAATCATTTTGAATTACAAGTAGGCATACTAATGAGTAATAAAACGCCCACTTTATATCATACCGGGATACAGAATAATTCGCATTGAGTCAAGAATGGCGACCATAATATCTGCTCATAGTCATCATCAACCTGCATATCCCAAATCATTGTCTATATTTGTTAAGGGCAAGCCCTATATAATAACGATTTATTCAATACAAATTTATACGGTTAAGAAGAAGCATTATAAAAACGTACCAATCGAGTTAATACCTGTATAAACTGTTGATTGTTTGCTGTTATCGCCGACCAAGACGCGTCGCCATCCGGTTGTCCGTAATGTAGTCTGCCTTTGTCGGTGCCATGGTTATTTGAAAGGCTGCCTGAAGCGGTCAGTGCTGAGTCGTCCACACCATAGAGTCCGGAAACCAGATATTCTGAACAAACGGTCACCTCTGGAAAGCCAGAACCACAATTTCACCAATTTTGTTTGTTGTTTTTCCTTTTGTTGAAAGCAAACATCAATAAAGGACAGCCCCCCCCCCCCCCCGGGGGGGTGTATGCAATATGAGATTGTGAATTTAGGACGTATGTACTTGGTGTGCTTTGATCGGTTTTAGTCCTATCAACAGCTAGGGTCATGCATTAGGTAGTCGTGTTTATTCGTGTAAGCCTAACAAAAGCATTATATATATATATATATGCATAAACTAAAACTATCATCCTAAGGATAACTAATACCCCCCGCAAATGCTGATAGCTTAGGCCATACCAGTTTGATTTATTGTTCGTCGGATTTACCGCTCCTGTTTTGGAAAAATTAAATAAAAGTAAAATTTAACCGCTCCAATTTTAGCGTCAATGAAAAATGACGAATCCAAATATATTTATGTCCCCCAAACGAAGTGGGGGGACATATTGTTTTTGCTCGGTTTCTTATTATTATTATTCTTGTTTCTTCCACTTTCTTCCGCCGCGGAGGTTTCCGACCGTTTTCTCAAAAACTACCGGACGGATCATCACGAAACTTCACACACATACTCATTAGGGGCGGGGTGTGTGAAAACGGGTTGTTTTTTCGCGACCGGAAGTCCAAGATGGCCGCCAGAGCTAATTTCCGGTTTTCAAAATTCAGTCTCCGATTTCAGTAAAAATTGGTACATGGGTGTTTTAAGGGATGCTGAATAACATGGTAACATTTTCGTAAAGTTTGGTTGCCACCGAAACGAAAAGGGAGGCCTCTGATTGGTCGAAATTTATAATGAAATTTAATATATATGTGTAGTATTACACCAACAACATTGTCGTCACATCCGTTTCATGATTCGTCAACATGGCCGCTATTTCCTGGCTTCTGATTGGTCGAAATTTATATATTGTCCGATTTCAATGAAATTTAATGTATATGTGTAGTATTACACCAACAACATTGTCGTAACCTCCGTTTCGTGATTCGTCAACATGGCCGCTATTTCCTGGCTTCTGATTGGTCGAAATTTATATATTGTCCGATTTCAATGAAATTTAATATATAACTGTAGTAGGACACCACGGACATTGTCGTAACCTCCGTTTCGTGATTCGTCAACATGGCCGCTATTTCCTATATGGGGTGTCAGCTATATTTCCATTGTGAGTTCATTGGGCTCATCAGTTCCGACCAAAGGGGTAGTTTGGGGGACATCTGTAATGGTACCCCATTACAATTAGCACTTGTTTACAATGGTTCATAATTTAGAAAGCGACATTCCGAATTATCTGAGTGTTTAAAACGAAGATAAAAATGGTATTTCAAGCGGTTTTTTGCAACAACACGAGGGAAATGCGCGCTGAGGCTTTTTCACTTTTTAAGAAAACTGGGAGGAATGTGTTAAAATGGCTTTCTTATCGTGTTTGATCACTACATAAACCGGTCGCCATATTGTATTGCAAAATACCGCACAGATGGTTTATCGTTCCAAGATCTCTTGATCAAATAAACAAAATACGGAACTCAAGCGGTCTCACTCAAAAGATATGTTGTTAATACAAATGGACGACTATAATAACACCTCTGTATTAAATTTCAAATCGATATTCTTCTCAAGCAATCGACCCAATTTGGCAGACATCATTGTCATTTCGTCAGTTTTATTGTAATTGAATAGGCCTACTGTTGATAGTTAAAAAACGTGTTTGTAATTATCATTTTGAAATATTTATGTAGGTACAATGTAATACCATTCGAACTCTCTTAGAGATGGCGTAGTTACCTAGTCACCAGTAGTCAAAACATTTAAATCCCGAATGGATTAACAATGGGTTCATGAAGCTTATTCAACCACGAGATAAACAATAATGAACTTATTCATATATGGGACGTCAGTTTATAAACTGATATTAACCTTTATAATTTGGATATTTAGTACACAAATAATGCTTGTGTCCATTACTTTTACTATTTTTATTATTGTAACTCAAACATTATGTCAGCAAAACACCAAGTGCCATACAACTAGCCTTCACGGTTTGTTTTATAGTGGTAGATCATCCATATATATTTTGTAATCATTAATTTATATCACTTCGACAAAATATGCATTCTGCATGAACAGACGCATCTTAATACCTACAAGATAAAAATGTTGTTGCTAAAAGGTGTTTCCTTCGGCTTTGGTTCACTCACTTAACTTGAATGAATGACCTTGGGCCTTCTATTAGAAGCTAATCTAAGAAAGTTTTTCTCTCAAACGCTGTTTTATTGCACAGCTTCATACAAGTAGTTTGTATCATGGGAATGATTTAAAAAAACCGCTTCAACAGTTTAAATATGTGTACTATTTGGTGATGAATTATATTAATAGTCAAACAAGTATTCTGACATTTAGTCTTTTGAAAACTACCGCTCGCTCGAAACTTTAAGGAATTCAAATTTTTTGTAAAATCAAAACAATTTCGCCCGCTCGCTCCAATTTTGAAATCTCATTTTCAGACGAACAATAAATCAATTTAGTATGACCTTTTTATGTGAGAGACGCATGCACGTGTACGTCGGTACCCGATTCAAATACCCTATTCCGATCACTTTACACCTGACCAGCGCACAGCACAGAGCACTAACGGCAAAAGCCCTGGTAAGTATGTTGTATATGTAAGGTATATCATCTAAAGTATATCATCTATTTATTCACTTACCTTCCATTATTTAATTCTATGCATAATGGATACATTCATACATCATTATACGTGTACGTTTTGTGTGTGTGCTGTAGGCTCTTTGCCGTACCAGACATTGGGTCGTATTAAAGTGATTGAATTGAACCCCGCCTTGAGTTATTCATTACAACCCAAGGTGTTACAGAACGGCGCCCACGTAGAGACCCTAAAAGGCTGCGAGCATCCTAGAGGAGCCAGGACGAGCGGTAGTTCTTTGTAACGAAGTTGCCTAGGCTAGGCCTACATGCGAGCTGTCTTCGGCCATGCTCCGCATGTCCTGACCAGCACCCGGCATTTTCGGAACCGGGAGTATTCCGGGGATTCCCCAGTTTCACTCGTATGTGTATGTACTACAGCTGTTAGCGGTAGCTCTCAATGACGTGGATTGTCGGCGCATTGGAAGTGACAGTGTATTTACATTCCGCACACGTGTGTGCTAATCGGACATCATATTTGTAGAAAACATCTTTGGACAATTTTGATTGAACTTTTTCACTGTGATATTTGTACTAATACCTGAAATCCTTAGATATTGATAAATTAATTTTGCATTAATAATATTTGTGATCTAAAATTATATGTTGATATATTATTGAAATTTTGTTCAAGCTATAAATTGTAAACTTCAATTATCATGAAACTGCAAGCTGATTGCAATGTTGTCTGTGTGTACTGTGTATAAATTTTGTTGTCATTTGATTATTTACCAGGGCTCCCAAGGAATGTCACGCCTGACATCATGATCACTATAACCACCATCTTCATAATCACCTGCAGCATGGTCATCTGAATCACCCCATTGAATCACTATCCCTTACCCTGCACCCCAGTCCTGTATAAGGTAAGACACTTGTGTGTGTGGGTATACTGTGTAAGTGTGTAAGGGGTTGACATGTTTTTATGGAATGTGATTGATGGTGACATTGTGTACAAGATTCACCTGGTTATTGACTTTTAGGTTGTTTTTTATATATATATATATGTCATATTGCTGAGTTTGTATACATTTATACTCACCTCACTGTGTTCAATGAGTGCAAGTAAATTACAAAAATTTGTAGAGAAACCAATTTCTGATTCTCCTGTCTCATTGACGAGGAAACCCGTACTGTTTAAAAGTAGTAAAGGTTTTTCTCTAAGGAGGAATTTAGACCTCATATCCAAACTTGGATTTAGTATTGAATTCCATTGCAAGGCCGGTGCCATGTTCGATTCTTCATATCGCTACCTTGCTCAACTTTTACCAAATTTAGTTAGAACACACAGTCAGCTAGTGTTGTATATTTGGCTGGGAACCTGTGACCTGACCACCAAACTTGGTCGATTCATATCATTAACTCATCGTTCACCGGAGGAGTGTTCCCAGTATGTACCGAAACAAATTGACTCGTACGTCAGTCTAGTTGAGAGGTATCCGTCTGTCAAACTAATATTTTTGGAAATTCCTCCATATTTTATCCAGTTGTGGAATGAATTTAAAGGTCATCCCACTCCGGCAGATTTTATTAAAACAAGATCAAAGCTTGGTACAGCACATTGACATTTTAAACAGTTATATTCAGGAGGTCAAGGCCAGGTCGGGGGTTTTATCTCTGAATTTTAGAAGGGATCTTTTGTCTTATAAAAGAGCGGGTCGCCCCCCTACCATCAACTTCACTCTTTACAAAGATGGTATTCACCAAGATGTACTGCTTGGCCGGGTCTGCATGAAGAGATTGGTACAAAAAGTTTTGTTTGATTGTACATTGTAGATACATATTCAGTTTACACTGTACGGTAGGGCTTACCCCCAATCACAGTAGCTGCTGAATCCACATCTCATATTTCTTGTATCATATTTTCATTTGTGTTTTGTCTATATACGAACCTCTTCATTCATCCCCTAGCTTGTAATTTACATTATTGCCGTGTAACTTTCGGAAAATGTCTCATGATAATGCAGAAGGGGGAGAAGAGACCTTTGTGAGGTAAAGGACCAGCTCAAAGGGGAGGGTGGTGTTATTATTGGTGAGGATGCCCTTATCAAGGCTTTACATGCTTTGGGCAGATACCATATTGAGCCGATGGCATCGTTGTCAATGCCGTCTGATGGCGAAAGCAGACTTGAACAGTCTGAGGATAATAAGCCACCTGTATCTCCTAGACCTAGAGCTAGTTCAAGGGGAGACAACTCCGATGATTGAGTTGGTATCCCAGCATACTCTCCTATACCTAAACTCCCTCAGTTCTCGGTCATGTTGTTTCAAAGCAGGGTGTGGCAACTGATCCTGAAAAGGTATTAGCTGTTAAAGATTGGCCTAAACCAACAAATGTGAATGAAGTCCGTCAGTTTTTAGGGTTTTGTGGCTATTATCGGCGGTTTATAAAGGACTTTGCCAAAATAGTTCAACCCTTAAATCAGCTTCTACAGGGTCATGACTTGCACAAAAAGGGTTCTAAACCTAAAACCAAGTCAAAGGCAAAAAAAGCTGAGTGGATCTTGGGGGATCCACAACAGGAGGCTTTTGATTCGATAAAGTCTAAACTGACGCAACCACCAGTATTAGCTTATGCTGACTATACCAAACCATTCATCCTTCAAACTCCATGGTTATCTTTATGGTAATACATTCGAGGTTGTCACAGATAGTAACCCTCTGACGTATGTGCTTGGTTAAGCTAAGTTGGATGCCACCGGACATAGGTGGGTAGCCGCTCTGGCCAACTATAATTTCACTCTGAAATAACGAACTGGGAAGAACAATGCCGATGCGGATGGTCTTTCTCGATTATTTGCCAATACCGATGTTGTCAAAGCTGTTTGTCAGTCAGTCGATGCTGATTATCCCCTTCCAGAAGGTGTTGTCACTGATGATGCTATTCATGTGGCCACTGAGTTGGCACAAACTGTTGACAGCTTGGGATCAGTAGACTGGCGACAGCAACAATCAGAGGATCCCGATATATCGCGAGTGGTTGACCTCCTCATAACCGGTTTTCATCCCAGGGGGAAAACACTCAAGGATGAATCCCCATATGTAAAAAAAACTTTTAAGATCATGGAAGAGATTTCATTTACTTAACGGTGTGCTACATCGAACCGTTTCTCTCGAAGGTCAACAGACAAACCAGCTTGTTCTGCCAAAGAAGTACCATGCCTTGGCTCTTAAGGGAGTCCATAACGATGTAGGTCATCAAGGTAAAGAAAAAACGCTTTGGTTAGCAAGGCAACGGTTTAACTGGCCTAGTCTCGAGGGAAATGTGAATGAAAGAGTGGAAACCTGTGGTCGTTGTCAAAGACGAAAGACACCAGTCAAACCCCGAGCCAAATTAGTTCCCAGACGTTTAGAAATAGTCTGCATAGATTTTCTCAGTCTGGAAAGGTCCAAGGATGGGTACGAGAACATCCTGGTCATTACAGATCACTTCACCAGGTATGCTCAGGCTGTGCCGTGTCGGAACCAGACAGCACATGTTACAGCTAAGGCTTGTATGAGCACTTCATAGCCTTTTACAGCTTTCGTGAGCGTCTACATAGTGACCAGGGTCGTAACTTCGAGAGCAAGGTTATAAAAGAACTTTGTAGACTCGCCAGAGTTACCACATCACGTACCACGCCATATCACCCGATGGGAAATAGTCAGGTAGAACGGTTTAACCGTACCTTACTGGGAATGCTGGGTACTCTCGAAGAGGACCAGAAGGCTGACTGGAAGTCGTACGTCTCACCACTGGTTCAAGCCTATAATGCCACTAAGAACGACTCCACCGGGTTTTCACCCCATTAATTAATGTTTAGGTGGCACCCCCGCCTGTCAGTTGACGCTTTCTTTGGTACAGAGTCAAGGGAGGTAGGTGCAGCTGAACCAACCTCGTATGTCAGCAAGCTCAAAGATAGGATGGAATATGCCTACAAAGCTGCGCAAGCGGAAGCATCCAAAAGTGCTGCTCGCAATAAGGACCGCTATGACCGGTCCATACATGAATCTCGACTAGAGATTGGAGACCGTATCCTTGTTCGGAAGGTTGGTTTCCAGGGCAAACACAAACTGGTTGATAAATGGGAACAGGAACCCTATCTGGTTGTCAACATACAAAATAGTGATAGTCCGGTATATGAGGTGAAGCCTGGGTCGGGAAAAGGGGCCAGACGGACCCTTCACCGAAACATGCTGCTGCCTTTTAACGCTTTGCCCGTAGATGTTCACAGGAGGATGGATCGTGGCAAAGCGAATCCATCAAAGCCAGGCCCAGCTGAGACATACGATAGCGAGGTAACATCATCAGCTGAGGAAACAGACAGCAGTGATGACCTTGCACCCATTCCACCTCCGCGTCCAAAGAGGCGATTAGGGAAAAACCAGAGTCCAGAACCTGTGGACCATGTCCATGAGGTTATTAACCTGGACGATACCCAGAGCACGGTGAATGACGATACTCCAAGTACTACAGACTTGGAGGTATCACGGTGAGTGACGATACTCCAAGTGCTACAGACTTGGAGGTACCTGTTGCCGACACGTCTGCACAGGAAGACAGCCTGCTTGATCCGGTGGGAGCAGGCAGGGTTGATTCATCCTCACCGGTGCCTGTAAGGCGTTCTGCAAGGAGCCACAGACCTCCAACGCGGTACGGGGACTGGGCTTATGCTCAACAGGCAAGGTGGACTGGATCCAGAGAAACATCAGTGTGAGACCAATGTTATATTTACCATTATTTTTATTTTTATTACCATTGTTGTAATATTTTTTTATGTTTTATCCCGTTTCCCGGCTTAGGAACCGGGCTACCAAAGGAATCTGTGATATTGTTTTTCCTGTTATCGTTTTAACGTGATTAATTGTATTTTAATGCTGCGTAATTAGGATCATGTAACCCTGGGGTGTTGACTTCCAAAAAAATCAAACTTTGTCACACTACCTACTGACACTTGTGAAGGTGGCAGTATGATGGAATGTGGAGTTGGGTGGACTTAGCTTGAGCTATAGTCGAAGCGGAGCTAAGGTCATTAGGGATTCCGAACTCCCTAAAGGTGTTCACTAAGCAATACGTTCATCTTTGACATGAATTGTCATTGTAGCTAGCACAGCGACAGGTTTCCTCCTATTTCCTACTATCTTTTCCTTAAATAATAAAAAAATGGGTCAGTACTAGGGAAATGACAGGAGCCATTTCGTCAAAGGGGGGGATATGTAACCGGGTGAACTTGTTACATAATGTCACCAGCGCGAGCGTTTGTTGCACGGGCTGTGAAAGATAAGTGTGTACAAATGTGTATGTGAGAGACGCATGCGCGTGTACGTCAAATACCCTATTAGCGATTCAAATACCCAATTCCATTCACTTTACACCTGACCAACCCTATTCCATTCACTTTACACCTGACCAGCACAGAGCACTAACAGCAAAAGCCCTGGTAAGTATGTTGTATATGGGAAGTATATAATCTAAAGTATATCATCTATTTATTCACTTACCTTCCATTATTTCATTCTATGCATAATGGATACATCCATACATCATTATACGTGTACGTTATGTGTGTGTGTTGTAGGCTCTTTGCCGTACCAGACATTGGGTCGTATGAAAGTGATTGAATTGAACCCCGCCTGGAGTTATTCATTATAACCCAGGGTGTTACATATATATATATATAAAGCAGAACTATATAATATACAGATCATGCAAGTGACCTTTCAGGAGAATCTGCTCATTAGTTAAGATGAAGATCTCCAACAAAAGTTTTTTTTACAAAAGTGGCATTAATACATTACTCCCTTAAAAGGAGTCAAAATCTGAAATTAAAATGCTGATGCACAAGTTCAAAACATACTGATAATTCATGTGAAGTTTCATCAAAATATATTCGGATAAATTTATCCCTTAAAAGGGGTCGAAATCTGAAATAAATATGCTGATGCATTTATACATAACATACAGATCATCCATGTGAAATGATGATTGCCTGTAAGCTGCGACAGATTTTCTAAACAAATTATGTTTGCATCACGGGACATATCTCCCTAAAAATAATTGAAACAGAAAAAATATGAGTTGAAACATGAACAGGATATATCAGTGTGACATGAATGCTCCCATGTGAATCCAAAGATAATTAAACATTTTGGGTTGTTTTTTAATGTCCACTTGTGTTAGACAAGGGTTTGCAATGTTGGTCATACCATTTGATAAAATGTTCACAATCAAATTTCACTGTCATAACTCCCTAAAAAAGGGGTCGAAACCTGAAATAAATATGCCGATGCACAACTTCATAAAATACTGATCATTCATGTAAAGTGCATCGAAATCTGCTTGTTAGTTAAGGAGAACTCCGGACAGGTTAATGCAGACGACAGAAAGACAGGGTGACTTCAGTATACCCCTTACTTTGTTGCGGGGGTGGGGGTGGTATATAATGACGAAGGAAGACATTTCGTGATTAGTGTGTTCTGACTGAGCCTCGAGCGCACTAACTATGTAAGAAACATAAAAGAAACAATCTTTTTGAATTTGTTTTTGGCATATCGTGTCTTTAAAAAAATTAAGGAAATGAATGCTCCGCTCTGCTCTCCAGTATTCTTAAAAAGTGAAAAAGCCTCAGCGCGCATTTCCCTCGTGTTGTTGCAAAAAACCGCTTGAAATACCATTTTTATCTTTGTTTTAAACATTCAAATGATTCGGAATGTCACTTTCTAGATTATGAACCATTGTAAAATATATTTGGATTCGTAATTTTTCATTGACGCTAAAATTGGAGCGGTAATATTTTACTTTAACTTTTATTTAATTTTTCCAAAACAGGAGCGGTAAATCCGATGAACAATTAATCAAATTGGTATGGCCTAATAGTAAAAGTAATGGACACAAGCATTATTTGTGTACTAAATATCCAAATTATAAAGGTTAATATCAGTTTATAAACTGACGTCCCATATATGAATAAGTTCATTATTGTTTATCTCGTGGTTGAATAAGCATCATGAACCCATTGTTAATCCATTCGGGATTTAAATATTTTGACTACTGGTGACTTGGTAACTACGCCATCTCAAAGAGAGTTCGAATGGTATTACATTGAACCTACATAAATATTTCAAAATGATAATTACAAACACATTTTTTAACTATCAACAGTAGGCCTATTCTATTACAATAAAACTGATAAAATGACAATTATGTCTGACAAATTGGGTCGATTGCTTGAGAAGAATATCGATTTGAAATTTAATACAGGTGTTATTATAGTCGTCCATTTGTATTAACAACATATCTTTTGATGTTGCTCACTTAATTCATGATTTTTAAAGATATTTTCTGTTGACGCTTGAAGTTGCTTTTTAGTGAGACCGCTTGAGTTCCGTATTTTGTTTATTTGATCAAGAGATCTTGGAACGATGAACCATCTATGCGGTATTTTGCATTACAATATGGCGACCGGTTTATGTAGTGATCAACACGATAAGAAAGCCATTTTAACACATTCCTCCCAGTTTTCTTAAAAAGTGAAAAAGCCTCAGCGCGCATTTCCCTCGTGTTGTTGCAAAAAACCGCTTGAAATACCATTTTTATCTTCGTTTTAAACATTCAAATGATTCGGAATGTCACTTTCTAAATTATGAACCATTATAAAATATATTTGGATTCGTATTTTTTCATTGACGCTAAAATTGGAGCGGTAATATTTTACTTTTACTTTTATTTAATTTTTCCAAAACAGGAGCGGTAAATCCGACGAACAATAAATCAAATTGGTATGGCCTAAGAAGTGTTAGACAAGTTTAGCATAGGTATACAGGTGACCCCATCTTTAAATGTTGAAACAGTAGGTGAATAACACTTGAGTATACCAAAATATTAAAACTACCATACAGGAGATATAGGACCACCTACCTGATACTGTTTGATGAATGACATCACAGCTTGTTAAAACTACAAAGACAGTCCATGCCCATCTAAACATCTCGGCAGTACTCCTTGATATGATCATAACATATTATTACTGTGCATTTTATGGCAGTCTGTCGGGCGTTCCATCGATCATTATTAAATTATGAATGAAACTATTCTGAACATTTTAATGACAAATGCCAATAAAAATGGATGTACACTTTTACAAGATAAAATAGTCAAACTATCAACAGGGAATGTTGATACACTAAAAACTAAAATTGGTGAGCAAGAAAAACAAATCAATTATCAGAACCTTTATATTTTTGGGGGATTTAAATAACCCGATTGGACATCACTAGGTTTTACAGATTAGAAAAGGCAGCAAAACTGCTGCACAGAAAGTTTGTTTATGAACATGCACTCCAATCCAAGGCATTTGTCTCTCTGACAGCCTAATTCCCTACTGCTAAGCTAAATGGTTATTTCCTCTAGATCGAAGCTAGAAGGAGACCCGCCGTTATACTCTTTGAAATAAACAAGCTAATTCGTAGAATTAATACCCCCCACACACTTTTCCACCTTTCGTAGGGGTAATCATAGTGTAGTTAAAAATCTTTTGTCATTTTCATGCTGTTTGCACAAGATGTATTGCTTGGTAATTGAACAACAACTAAAGCCTAATGAACATAAATTGGATAATATGTGTTGGCGTGATCAAGGGGCCATAACTCCGCCAAATAAAAGTTTGCAAAAAGTGGCGATCAAACTTGACCGAGCCCTTTAGGCAATTAATCGTATTACAAAGTTTAAAGAAAATCGGATAATATTTGTTGCCGTTATTGCAAGGAAACGAAATAAAATGACTTTTATTTGTTAATTAAAAGGCCATTACTCCGCCAGAAGTGGCATGGCCGAGCCCTTCGGGCGTTTTACGTTTTAACCAAGTTTCAAGAATTAAATATTCCCGCGTTTTGTCAGTATAGCGGGAATAATTTGTCTTTAACAACATCGTATTGCTCGTGCTAGGCGCACGCTCCGCGGGAGCGGGTATACGTGTACATACCCGGGTACACGTGGTCGTGAGGTCACTTTCTAGCTGCCACCTCAGCAGGGCGTACACAGCTAAATTCGCTCCTATATACATGTACTCTAGAACATCATGGATCCAGAAGTTAACAGACATATACAATCTACTGTCGATGAGGCACAATCAGCGTTGTTCTCTCGCTTGGACGTATTAATGTCAGAGAAGTTGGGTGAATTAGAGGCTAAAATCCATGCAAAACATGTTGACATTTCCAATGTTCAGCGAGCGCAAATACGACAGGACATTATCGGTGTGGACAATAACAAATTCACTAAAAAGAGCTTCGAAGAGCAATTCAAGTTCAACCAGAAGGTCGCTTCTAAGTTACAAGAAGCTGATGAAATATCTCTACACGACCCGCAGGCCACCGAATCCCTTATTGCCGAAGGTATGGAATTGATTAATTATCGGCAAAAGCTTACCAAACTGGCCGACACGTCGGAGGCTGGATGGAAAGCCGTCGAGGAGTATATTTCTAATCCCTTCGCCTCGGACTCGGACGACAAGAAACGGATGGACCGGGCCCGGTCAAGAGCGGACCGTAGAATCAAGGCGGCTAAGCAAAACTCTACTAAATGGAGATCTCGATATTCGCCTTACCAACGTAGTACCTACTCAACCCCAGCGCTGAACACTCAGGACAATCAGACAAATTGATCCCCGTCAGGACCCCTAGGCCTTGGGTGTGCTATGGTCGTGGAAGGGCCGGACATTGGAGGTCAGAGTGCCCAGCCATGTCAGCTGTTGGACCCAGCATTGAGGGAGAGTAACAAATGTTTAAAGGTAGTTTGTATCGATGCCTATGAGGTAGGATACGGAGGTTTTGTTATCCCCTGTGTGGATCCTCTTATGGAGGGAGATGAAACACTTAGTGCAGAGGGCACCGGTTATATGCACGAGGCATTGGCCTTGGCTGAAGGCGACGGTTTTATTCCAAATGTGGAAAGGTTGTACGAGCATGGTGACTGCGTGGTCATAGGAACATGGGACAGTGACGAGCGCGTGCGAAGTTCCACGTGGAAAGAGTTGGAGGCAGAGAAGCGCGTATTGTATAGTTCTATAGATCGGGTCAGAGGTCACAATGTCAGGTTATTCATGGATAACAAAGGCGCATGTACAGTCGCTTGGGTCGGTAGCGGTAAAACACACTTACAGAAGGTCGCTATGGATATGCATAGGCTTACGTCCAGTAATAATGTTAACCTGGTAATACAGTGGTTGCCCAAAAATAACAATAAAACCGCTGATTTTCTCAGCAGATGTTCTGATTCCGATGATTGGTCTGTTCAGGCTTGGGTGTTTGGTGTTTGTGAGAAGAAGTGGGGACCACATGAAGTTGATCGTTTTGCTTCAGATTACAATAAAAAATGCACTCGTTTTAATTCCCGGTGGTGGTGTCCGGGTACGGAGTCTATTGACGCCTTTACTGTGTTCTGGGGGAGGGTAAACAACTGGTTAGTGCCCCCTCCCCGGCTTGTTTGTAAGATGTTAGACAAAATGAAGGCAGACCAGGCCTATGGGACATTAGTGGTTCCAGCTTGGCGTTCAGCAGCTTTCTGGCCTGTTTTATGTCATGGGGACAAATTTTCTTGTTTTGTAAAAGATTACATCTCGTTATCAACAGGGGGAACAACGGGATTTTTGAGAAAGGTGTATTATCTTTCAACATGTTTGCACTACGATTAGATTTCCGTCATTGAACATGTTATAGTTATGTATTGATTTTTATTCTCAACAGGCATAGGTCTGCGAGGATCTGTTGACAAGGCCGTCAGAGCTGCGGGGGTACTGGCGGCATCAGCGCTACACAATGTATCGCGTAATATGGCGGACAGGCTCCTGGATAGCAAAAGCGACAATACCAACAAGAAATATTGACACGTTTCGCAGGTGGGAACATTTTTGCTCTACGCATAGTTGCTGTGCGTTACCTGCTAATCCAGTCCATTTGGCTCTGTATTTGAATTATCTGTTGGACAAGCGTTCCTCATTTTCCGTGATCTCTGCGACTGTGTACGCCATTAAATGGGTACATGATATCAACGGACATTCTGATCCCACGACTAACAGTTTCGTTCGTAATTTGATGGAGTCTTCCAAAAAGAAATCACGCAGGCCAGTCTGCAAGAAGGACCCAAATACTACGGACACTTTGATTCATTTATGTAACATGTTTTCTGATAGTATGGATTTGCTCGTTAATCGAGACTTGTCAATGATTTCATTGAGTTTTTTCTGGGGTTTTTTACGTTTTAATAAGCTTAGTAATCTGCTGTGTTCGGATCTAAAAATATTCGATAGTCATTTCATTTTAGTGATCAGGAAAAGCAAAACCGACCAATACCGTCACGGTAGCGAAGTAATTATCAGTAAGGGTCAGACATCGGCATGTCTCCACGCCATGATTCTCAAATATATAGAAATTGCGGGGATTGGTCTTCAGTCAGATATATTTTTATTCAAGCCTATTTTCCGCTCCGGTTCAACGTGTAGGCTTTTTCATAAACACAAGAGTTTGAGTTATACGGGGGCCCGACAGGCCATTTCGAAGCGTTTGTCTTTAGTTTGTGACGTAAGAAATGTTGGATTGCACAGTTTGCGCGCTGGGGGCGCCACTGTCGTCGCGAATATTGGCGTGAATGACAGGTGCTTTAAGAGGCACGGTCGATGGAAGAGTGAAACTTCTAAGGATGGTTATGTCGCAGACTCGTTACAGGCAAGGTTAAAGGTGACCCAAAAGCTCGGTTTGTAAATATGTTTCATATTCAGTTAATAGGGTACGCGTTTTCAGCTTTTTAGTTAATTGATTAATTCTCGGTCTTCCTTTCTCTTTCTTTGTTATTTCTATTAACACGGGCACACTAGTACGGCAAATTAATGTTTGCTTTTGAGTTGTATTTTCGGAAGTAGTGGAGTGAAGACTTAAATATTCCCGCGTTTCGTCAGTATAACGGGAATAATTTGTCTTTAACGACATCGTATTACTCGTGCTAGGCGCACGCTCCGCGGGAGCGGGTATACGTGTACATACCCGGGTACACGTGGTCGTGAGGTCACGTTCTAGCTGCCATCTCAGCAGGGCGGACACGGCTAAATTTTTCATTTGATTTTTCCTGTTTTTGACAAATATGTAGTGTACATGTAATACAAATATCAATCGTATATATT
Source organism: Mimachlamys varia (assembly GCA_947623455.1). Classification (NCBI taxonomy): domain Eukaryota; kingdom Metazoa; phylum Mollusca; class Bivalvia; order Pectinida; family Pectinidae; genus Mimachlamys; species Mimachlamys varia. The sequence continues at coordinate 41,420,390 of OX392533.1, read as the reverse complement.
TCCTTGATAACGCCAGTCCAGCGTTACCCCTAGGTACACCTGTAAGGGTATAATCGTTTTCCCGCCACCGCGGATACAGGTTTCCGGGGGCTATCTCCGGTTTTTCCTGGGCGCCAGGTGCATACTGATGACGGGGATATTGTTTTTCACTATTCAAATAGTTTTACAAAGTTTCATGTGCATCTGTATCATGTTGTTTCAGAGGAGCGATATCGTTTGAGTACGGAATATTTATACAAAAGATCGGTGTATATACATTAAACATGCATAATTTTGATTAAACGCCGACAGCTATTACACGGGCACGCTAGTACGGCAAATTTATATTTGCTTTTGAGTTGTATTTTCGGCAGTAGTGGAGTGAAGACAATCAGATAATATTTGTTGCCGTTATTGCACCGAAACGAATTGTGACAGACAGACGAACGGACAAACCCAAGTAAGTATCCCCCGTTTCGGTGAAAGTGGCGGATAAAAATATGTCACCCTAGCTAACACCCTTTCCCCTTCAGTATAAATGTGCCCCTGAAGTGATTTTGCAGGGAGCCTTCTGCAGTATACTTCAGTGTGGTAGCACTTCAAATTGGCAAAAGATCCGGACTATCGCAAGAAGGCTTACACGAACATACTGCAGCCTCCCAAACACACCCTCTCAACACACACATTCACATTGCATAAATCGGGAGGCCGTCCTTAAACGACCCTGGCTTGTCAGCAGGACGAAAAAAAAATGGACCAACCAACCAATCATATGACAACAAGCATTGACACAGTCATTTTCTTGTATTCATTAATGCGTTCTGACTTAAATTTGTTGATTTAATTTTAATTATCAGTAATTAATAGTTTTAATACCGTTGCTACTGTGCATGCGCTGTATGCATAGCTTGCTGTTATTTGATTGGGAGGATTGTCTGGCAGTCGTCCACTCCCGCTTCCCGATTTGCAACCCCGGACTTAATGTTAAGGTCATTTGACCATGTATTGGTAATACTGTCATCTTACTTCGGTCAGCATTAATGACAGTTTGTGGTCACCCTCGGGTTAATGTACCGTATATCGGTTTTTCTAGCGTATGCTAAATTTCGCGTTTTCTGTACAAAATCATACGTTTTATATTTACGGTATTTTATTTTTAGCGGTGATCCAGCTATAATTATTAATTTTAACGCATATATCTTATTATATAACACAAAAAATGAGTTATGAACAATTATATTTATTGAAAATCATCGGGTATTGCACCAAATGTTATCGCGAAGGATACAGTAGCATGGCAATATGCCGTTGAAGGGCCACTTAAATTACATCAGGTCGTACTTTGAGGTGATCATATCGTTTTACAAACCATTTTGCACATATTTGTTTTATCTTGTTCTGTATCCTCATACTGTATAATGAAACCAATTTAAGCGATATTTCATTTTTCGCGATGGAGTGTTGTCGCGAACATAGCAAAAATTAGACACTCGCTAAAATAACCCGATATTTTTTAATTTTATTTATTTAGAATCTCTTAGTTTACTTTGAAATTCATATTTTTTTCTTATAAAATCAAAGCTGAAGTCAGGTTTTCCGATAGGTTTTTGGTCTTTTTGTATGAAACCATAGGTGCTTTTGGGAATATCACCGAGCATTCAGTATTTTGGGTTATTAAATGCCAATGTTTCGTGATGTTCGTGCAAGTTTTCGCATCGCTGGGTTAAACTTTAGTGATAAGTACTAGCGGACACTATTATGTTTATATTCACTTGAGTCTCGGAGGAGCTCTTTGTGACATGTACGTAGACTGCTGATGATTGAGGTGTCTATCTCCTTTTTAAGAGTATCCTTTTTTAATAACCGTTTTCAAAATTGTTTAGATGTTTTGTTCAAAGTACATATATGTAGTGTGATCTGAGGTATTTCTGATTTGGCGTATACATTCATCTTCTATAAACCCTTTTTGTACAGAGTTTGGGTATGCATTAGTTCTGTGCAGGTATTGAAATGTTTTTGTCGGTTGTATGTATATTTCGATGTCGAGTATATTGGAGTCGTTGAATCTGTTTCCTTTGTAGACGTTGGTGTCTAGGCATACCATGTTGGTTTTTGAAATATTGTTTTTGAAATGAAGATACGGATATTTGTCTATTATGCATTTTAATATCTCGTACATTCGCAGGTCGCATATCTCGGGGCTTGGTAAAGCTCCCATAGCAGCACCTAGTACCTGTTTATTGTACTCGTTTGCAAAGTGGAATTTAGTGTTTTCCAATAGAACTTTGAGAAGATCAGTGATGTCGTTTTGGTCGGTATTGGACTATTGGTAGAGTATTAGTTGGGAGTTCATTTTAAGAGCTCTGTTCATTGATTCAAGGATTTCTTCAAATGCATATGTGTATACATTCTCATCACGTCTTACGAGTCTAGCGTGATATCTCGAGGAGAGTTTTACCTTCAATTTTGTGTCTCTCAGATAATATTATGTTTCTTGTTTTTGTACTAAGGGTACAAAGAAGTGATCAATGATGACATGGTATGAGGTCGTGATTATCTAAGGCTTTACAGCCAACATATTTTTTTTTACATCTTAACTGCGAAGTGTGTGTATTTTAAGAAGTAGGTTTAGCTTTCCGGGACACGTGCTGTTCATGTCTGTAAGAAATTTCAATGTGGTATTGTCTATGGATCCTATATTTCCAGTACCCTTTTAAAGATATGTTCGACAATATATTCTGTAGAATGGCTGTCGATTTGAACATAATGTTTTCCATTTTTAATTGCTTGCGTCCTTACTGTATGTAGTTATTTTTACTCATTATGACAACAACATTAGATTTGTCTTTTGGTTTATCAGAAGAAGTTGCTTATATGGTTTCAATAGATGTGACCCCTGTGACCTTGTATATCGTTCAAGGTCATTTATTTCTCAAACTCGTCCATGAACCGTTTCAGCCAAATATCAAGGTTCTATGCATTTTGGTTTAACAGAAGAAGTTATTAGGTTTTACCAGATTTGAACCCTGTGAACTTGAATATAGGTCTAGGTTATTTCTTTTCGCAAACTTTGTCGGGTTTTATCCAAGACACATTTCAGCCAATACCAAGGTTCTGACCCTTTTGGTATACCAGAATTAGTCATAATAAGGTTTTAACATATTTGACCCCGGTAACCTTGAATAGTTCAAATTTACTTCGAAATTCATAACTTGAAGGGGTTTTACGCACCTGATCCTTCTGCTTCTACATTAATTTAGAAATGTTTTATTCCTATCTATTGGCCCCTAGCATCACTGACGAATCCCAGAAGGACGAAACAGCTGTATGATGCACTAAATTATATTTTTCCGGCATACTGTATCTGTTATCATTTAAAAGGAGCAGTATGTGTGTGTGTTTCGTCATCTTCATTTGTCAAGGTCAATTCCCTTCGCCAACTTTGTCGGGCTGCATTCAAGCTACCTTTCAGCCAGATATCATGCCTCTAGGCCTTTTTGTTAAAAAGCAGTTGTTTCAATGGAAAAGACGCCGGACCACGGCCTAAGCGTACCTGGCCAAAAAGGCCCAGGTGAGATAATAAACCGTTCTCTCGCTTAAAGCGTCAATCGTTGTCCCCATTTAAAAAACATTTATTACCCTGGTCCATTTCATTTTTGAGGCCGTTTTTTGGTTGCAAATGTTAACGTTGAACAAAATATACTATGGCGGCAGTTGCTCTTTAAACCGGTGATAGGTACCCCGAAAGGTTGCAGTTTTTGCATTGTCGTAGTATTTGCAGAGAGTAGGGTCTGGTCCTGATCTTAGACGCTCTTGCGATTTCTTAGTTTGACAAAACGTGAAATACATATATAACATAGCGTAAAAAGTTTACGTTCATTTTGGGCTCGAACCCTGCTCTACCGCTAAGCTAGAGAGGAAAATGTACACCCTTTAGTTGGATGTACTATTAAACTTTGCCACCTTTCCCCGCTTTTTAAATGTGTTCGGTCTCGAATGCACCATCACGACTTCATCAGAATAGATTAGCAGCGTTACTATGACAAACGACGCCAGGTTCAAGTGACGTCACGCTTGCCTTGACTATCATGGAGAGCACCATCATGAATGTGTTTCTCACTGTAGTCTTGGAAAGTTAGAATAGTTTGTATCTCTCCACTGCGTTCGATGTATGTTTTTATCAAATAGATCATTTATGATATTTCCCTAGTATGAAATGATTATGTACTTTAAATGAATACTGGAGAGTCAGCGATCATATTTTGAAGACTGTATGCGACCTTAATTTCCCAGATCAAACCCTGTGTTCCACATGAGGCGATATTCCTGGTATCACAATAGCATTACCTATTTGCGAAGTTGTCAGTATGCAATTAATAAAAGATAAAATCCTGTTTCAATATTAATGTTTTACTTGGTTTATGAGCATCTGTTTAATATTTTAAGGACGTAAACGTTTTATAACAGCTGAAATGTCAAGTCTTTACATTTGATGTGTCAAATTAAATCGAAACCTTATTTCTAGCCACTTCCTACCCAAAGTAGTCATCTCCATTCCCTTATTTTTCGGTCAACTCGGCTGATTTACTTGCATGAAAAAGACGAGTCTCATCCGCTGTCATATTGTTGTCAATACGTAATGATTCTAAACTACTTTCTCCTTCCTAATGAGCGTTCGTCCCTGTGAGGAAGGCTAAGGGTTCTGTCCCCAGGCCGAGACATACCAGAGTCTCAAAAAATGGTAGTTACTACTCCCTGCTTGACGTTCAGTATTATGGGAGTGGAACGACTGGTTCGCCCGTTGTCAGTATAATGTGACCGGGTAGTGTGTTCTGCTGGGGGCCTTCGGCAATATACTTCAATGTGGTTGCACTTTAAATCGGCAAAATATATGGACTCTCGCAAGAAGGTTTACACCAACATATTACAGCCGCCAAAATACCCACTCTCTCAACACACCCACCCACATGCACCAGGAGGCCGTTCTTAAATGACCCTAGCTATTACTAGGACGTAAAACCAATCAACCAATCAATAAGTAATGAATTACTGAACCGAATCCGTTAAAATTGGATAGATATCTTGATATCACAGCCGATTGCCATCATGTGAGCGACGAGTGCGATAAGGGTAGAAAACACAATGAATCATATGCGCCTCGAAAACAAAAGTGTGATTGACATTGAGCTTAAGATCACAAATAGGTGCAGTTCTTGTCGTTTAGTCACGAAAACCAGGAATAAATTCCTTAGTTATTTCACGAATTGCCAATGAAAAATGTAATCAACTTAAGCGTGACAGAAGGATATTCTAACTAAGTTGAGCCGTTACTTTTCTATTGTACATCACTATTGGGGACTGTTCAAACATTTTAAACTTTACCACTGAAGTTGCTAGATACTGGTTACGTCTCCATGAGACTATTCCCGGCAGACTGTATATATATATATATATTCCATGTGGGTCAAAGAAGTAATATAAAGGCTAGTTTTCCAAATAACACTGGATCCTTACAAATGGATATTTATGGAATACGAATTATTTAAAATTTTGTAAAGGGCGAAGAAGTAATTCCAACAGTGTAGATAAACTGGTGTTGTCAAATTTCGGAGCAATCCGCTCCTTTGTCAAGACACAAATTAAAGAAACATAAAATAATTACAATACATTAAACAATATTGAAAGTATAAGAAGAAATTGTAAATCAATAAGCTTATACTTTCAATATTGTTTTAATGTATTGTAATTATTGCGCATGGACGGCAGGTGTTAGGCAAGATCCGTGTTTAATATAAAACTGAACAAACTGGACACTGGTTGGTTCATTGGTTGTTTTTACGTCCTATTAACAGCCAGGGTCATTTACGGACGGCCTTCCGGTGGATGCAATGTGGGTGTGCATTTGGAAGGCTGCCGTATGTTCGTGTAAGCCTTCTTGCGATTGTCCATATCCTTTGCCGATTTAACGTGCTACCACACTGAAGTATACTGCCGAAGACCCCAAGCAGAACACCCCATTCGTCACATACTGACAACGGGCGAACTAGTCGTTCCACTCCCATAATGCTGATCGTCAAGCAGGGAGGAGTAACTACCATTGATAGAGATTCTGGTATTTCTCGGCCTGGAGACAGAACCCATAGTCTTCCTCACAGGGGCGAACGCTCAATTAAAGGTCTAAAGTGAGGTTGTGTCAAGGGAGATATTAAGAAGGAGAAAGTTGTTTAGAAAGAATACATGGTTGACCCCGCCTAATAAAACGGTGTGTTTTGTGTACTCTAGTGACCGGTATAGCGAGTCCACCAACCACTGCTGTACAGGCCCAGCTCAAACTGAACAATTGACACAGCTACCAATGTCTATTGTCAGTCCACCCACTGCTGTACAGGCCCAGCTCAAACTGAACAATTGACACAGCTACCAATGTCTATTGTCAGTCCACCCACTGCTGTACAGGCCCAGCTCAAACTGAACAATTGACACAGCTACCAATGTCTATTGTCAGTCCACCCACTGCTGTACAGGCCCAGCTCAAACTGAACAATTGACACAGCTACCAATGTCTATTGTCAGTCCACCCACTGCTGTACAGGCCCAGCTCAAACCGAACAATTGACACAGCTACCAATGTCTATTGTCAGTCCACCCACTGCTGTACAGGCCCAGCTCAAACCGAACAATTGACACAGCTACCAATGTCTATTGTCAGTCCACCCACTGCTGTACAGGCCCAGCTCAAACCGAACAATTGACACAGCTACCAATGTCTATTGTCAGTCCTTTGCTTCCATATGTGAGTAGTGCTACAACGTCCCTACAGTTATCTACGTCAGGTCCTCGGGGTACTTGGCTGACGCTCGAGACACACATACATACCGTACTCAAAGAAAAGTTAGTACCACAGGGACAGCCTGCAAGACAATATATACCACCACCCTCTCAGTTTGCATACCCATCGTCACCGCCTCCCGTTGTTCCAAATGTAGCAATGCAAATTATTTTCGCCAGCTTTCAAATAAATGAAGGCATGTCTCGCCGAAAAATTTACAAAATTAGATTGACTTGATGGAAACCACCGCGCTATCTCACCTCTCGCGCGCATCCTCGGCAAAGTTTTTGAACACATCATAGTATCCAACATCATAACGCACTTGGACAACCACAACCTCCTTCCACTTCAACACGGATTCCGCTCCAAACACAGCTGCAATTCCAAACTCATCACATTCACCACAAACACATGTATTATTATGGAATTTTCAAAAACTGTTGATAATGTTGATCATCATAGTATCCAACAACATAACGCACTTAGACAACCACAACTTCCTTACTCCGGATCCACTCCAACATGGATTCCGCTCCAAACACAGCTGCAAGTCCCAACTCATCACATTCACCACAAACACATGTATGATATAACCGTTATGGCTTTTTCAAAAACTGTTGATAATGTTGATCATAAAAAGATTAGTTTTCAAACTCTCACGTTTTGGAATAAATCAAATTATAACCTGGATACCAGATTATCTTGAAAATCGAAGCCAACAAATTAGTTATTGACAATTCGGATTCCAGCATTTGCCCAGTTCTGTCAGGCCTACCCCAAGGCTCTGTCCTGGGCCCCTGTTTATTCTCAATGTATATAAACGGTGTCGACTTATTAGAAAACTGGGAAAAGGGAATGACGGATGTCTTTTAACCTTGGTAGGTGCGATATGCTAACTGTATCATGAAAATGAAACCCCATAACATACAAATATATCGTGCATGAACAAGAACTAGCACATAAAATTACAACGAAATGTTAAAGTCTCACCATCAAATCAGACTTTTCATGGAACACACACATTGCAAATATCACAAACAAAGCAGAAAATACATTGAGATTCATACGCAGAAACATTAAAACAAAAAAAATATGAAAACTAAAGAACAAGCCTATAAGACATATGGTAGTACGCTCACATCTTGAATACTAGGGCCCGTGGCAAAAACACTGGCCGGCAGCAAAACAAAACAAAAAATAAATTATTCAAATAACAGATGTTGGTACAGGTGTGTACCTGGCTCCGGTTTCATCAACGTTCCTTCATTAAGGAAATTCCTTAACTTAAAAAATCTCTATAGGAAACCATTACAGAATTTAAGGAAAGTTCCTTAACTAAGGATTTTCTCCTTAAATTATGTAATGTTTTCCTATGGAAAATGTTTAAGTTAAGGAGTTTCCTTAAGTTAAGGAACGTTGATGAAACCATGGCCAGGCCAGATGTCTCGCTCGCCTGGCCGCTCATATAGTCTTTGCCTGACCTCGCATAGTCCTATTTACTGGTATCGTGTTAAAAAAACAAATATAAAAATACAGCTTTTTGATTTAGAAAGTCACAAAACCGACTTGGGTGTTGTTACGTATGGATGTTTCCTCTCCAACCGGTCAAGGAAATATATGAAACTATTGCATCAAACACTGTACATACCGTCAAATATCACCATTGTTTTGCTGTCTGCCTTGCTAAGCCATTACTTGATCTCTCTTTTTTGAAGTTTAACAACGTCTTCGTGACTTATTTATTAGAATATATTGGTATGTAGAGACATGGAAAAATCCTAAAAGGTCAGTTTTACTTAAAAATTAAAAAAAAAAACGATTGACCTCTGTAAGTTATTTAACAAAATTATCAAACCAGAACAAATACCAATTTTAATATTAAATTCCAATTGAAATGGGACGATGATATAATATCCCCAGGGAAGACCGACTTTGTAGCTTATGTTTTCAGTACATCGGGGATTAGTTTCACTACCTAGTTATGTGCAAAAACGCAGGAATAAGTAGCATTAGGACGAAGTATATAGCCAACTACTTTATAAAAAACTGCCCTGCAGGTAGGCTGTAAGAATCGTACCTGTTGCCCCCATTAATTGATCGTAGAAGGCGACTAAACTCGGGATCTTATTTTTTCCATTCTTTTTAAACAACTTTTTCCTTCCTAATGTCTCCCTTGATACAACCTCATCTTTTGCCTTTAGTTGAGCGTTTGCCCCTGTGAGGCCTATAGAAGGCTATGGGTCTGTCCCCAGGCCGAGACATACTAGAGTCTCTAACAATCTAACAATGGTAGCTACTACTCCCTGCTTGACGCCCAGCATATGGATGTGGAACGACTGGTTCGCCCGTTGTCAGTATAATGTAACCGGGAAGGGTTTTCTGCGGGGGGGGGGGGGGGGGAGGCTTCGGCAGTATAGTGAGGTATATTAGTGTGGTAGCACTTTAAATCGGCAAAAGATCCGCAAGAGGGCCTACACGAACATATCGCAGCCTCCCAAATACACGCGCTCTCAACACACACACACACATCGCATACACCGGGAGGTCGTCCTTAAAGGCCCAATATACGTAACTTTCGGCAAAACTTGAAGCGAAAATCCAGCCTAATAACTTATTATATTTATGGATTTAGTTGAGATAAACTGATATCAGCAATATTCAAGATGAATTCGTTCGCGGTTACCGGTACAGCAACTGTTTAAACTCGGTATTTGTAAACACGCGTCCATTTCGAACCGTCTTCTACCTTCGGTTTGTTGTTGAAGTGGGCCCCACCTGAATCATTTTCAATTCTTTGGATTTTTTTGTCAAGAGTTTCTTGTTAGTTACCGCTCAGGTTTACTTCGTTTTAGGCTTATTTTTGCATGGTTATTAACTGAATTTTTGTTCAGAATTTTTCAGAAAAACGAAAATTTCCATGAAGTTACGTATATTGGGCCTTTAAATGAAACAATCAACCAACCAACCAAAGTTTTAAAAAAATCGAATATTAGTAGATTAGAGCGACTGCTTAATATCGGCAATGTACAAATTCTGAAAAATCTTTCACTGTTTTTGAGAAAAAATATTCCCAATTTACTATCATACCGGATTCAGTTCTAAAGATGTAACGATAAATATTTTAAAGCTGGTTGAATTAGATTCTGAATCTTTTGAAAATGTACTTTTTACTCGAGTCAGCCTCGAGGCTTGTTGGCTAAGATATTGAAATAGCTCTGTGATTGGCTAGCCATTTGAACAGGTAACTTTAGATATAGGCAGGGCTTGGTGATAAACCAAATTATATTTATCTATTTATTAAAAGTTACACACGTCTTAAACATGTACAAACATCATTTAAATACTTACGAAACACTATACGCAATTAATAATTATTTCCATTGTAAAATAGATAAAATGAACTATTTATATAGATTATGAATGGAAATACAATATATTGCTTGGTTATCTACTCTATCAACACAGTTTTTATCAAGTTAAACAAATTATTCCATATCTAAACATGAAAATTGTTTTTTACATGTCATCTAATAAATTGTGTTTGACTGTAAAAATAGCATAAAAACGAAACAAATCAGACTATAAGTTACTTATATAAAATGTTCTGCCTCTTATTTAAGATATTAAAACGGGTTTTGGAACTCATTTTGTTCAATTCACTGCTAGATAAAACAAAACACAGTTTGCCACTATCAGACATATCTCTAAAATCACTGTTAAAAGCCTGTGCTTTCTCGAATAAGGTTGTTCTTAGAACACTATATAATGGACATCGACAAAGCATATGTTCTTCATCCTCCACTTGACTCACGCAATGGTAACACATCCGCTCATTATGTGGAATGTTCTCATAACGACCCGTCTCTACCCGGATTGGCGCAACTCCAACTTATAGATACACGTACATGAGAAAAAAATCAGTAGTATTTTATCGTTATCACTTTCTAATTTAACTTTTTTTACATTCTTGGAGAATGACTCAAAGTATAAATACGTCTCGGACGAAATAAAGTGTTGCCTTTTAATCAGATTGAACAATTCAAATATTTCTATAAAAGTTTTTAATATATGTCAATAAAATTTCTTTCAGACCTTCCGATATACGCCAACCTTTAAATTATCAGCAGAAGTGTTTACAAATCTCTCCTGCTTAATTTTTCAAAGTACGTTTTCGGCCGAATTAAAATTTGGCTGTTCTAATCTAATGAGATAGTCAGTACTGTTTAATAGCAATGTTCATTTGTTTAACTAACATGCATTTTGAGTTTATACGCACAGGCACTAGTGGCTAGGAGAATAACCATATACATATATAGCTAATAGATCGACAAAAAATCGACTATCAGACCACAGTTGCCTGAGTTTCTGCCAGTATATAAAAAAATGTTTGTATATATGGCACCGCGGCTCATTACAGAATTACTGTAATGGGAGACTCATTTCACACATATATATTTATTATTTACTGACAGAAACTCAAGCAACTGTGATCAGACACTGTAATAGTAGAGAGTCGATTTTTTGTGAAATTTAACCGCTTAACGTATCAAGCTGAAATTTGGCAATTATTTTAATTATGGTTTTAGATGATTAATAACATGAAAAGAAAATTGGAAATTTTTTTTTTTTATTTTATTTTAATTTTTCTTATTTCGTTATATTAGCTATATATTTATATGGTTATTCTCCTAACCACAAGGGCCTGTGTTTATAAGGAGTGAAAATCGTCCGTTTTGTTCCAAATGGGGAAAGAAATTGGAGTGATACATATTTGTAATTAAACTTAGTTAATTTCATGAGTTTGTGCCGTTTTATTTATATAAAATACGATCTGTGTTATTTAATTATAAGCTAACAAAACAGTACGGACTTGGATAGAACAGAGAGTTTGATGGAGATGTCAAGACCCTAGTTGAGAAAATACCTGTTTTTGAAAAGGTTAAATCCTCGCCGTATAATTATAGAATGAAGAATATTCCAAAACTACCATCTTCACAACAAGATATAGATCTCCAAGGAGAATGGACAGAAACCAGTGCAGGTGATAGATTTATTTTAACTGATGAAGTGATGATGAATGGACAGAGACTTCTAATTTTTGCTACCGATGAAAATTTAGAGCACATCAGTGATTCTTCCATCATTTTCGGAGACGGCACGTTTTATTCATGTCCTGGTCTGTTTTACCAGCTGTATACATCGCATGGTCGTGTACACAATACTGTGTTTCCATTCATTTTCGGATTACTGCCAAACAAAACTGAGCGAACGTACAGCAGTGTTTTTGGTGCCATTCACAGATACATTACAAAAAGGGACATGCAATTCTCCCCACAAACAGCGTTATTTGACTTTGAACTGGCAGCAACGAATGCCTTTCGAGCCGTCTTCACAACAGTCCATGTAACGTCCTGTTTCTTCCATTACATACAGTGTGTTTGGAGGAAAACCCAGTCATTTGGTCTTGCTTCCAGATACAGCCAAGATGATAATGTCAAGACACTAGTCCGTAGAGCAGCAGTACTCCTATTGGTACCAGTGAATCTGGTTGAGGATGTTTGGTTTCACGCCCTTGAGAACAGCGAAGATCATACTCCAGAGGTAAGTGTCAGTAATTATATAATACAAGAAAAGGTTCACTCAGTGATCCCAAAAATTACATATTACTGGAAAAAAAGTCTTAATCACGAGAGGTTACTTTTTTTTTTACAGATGACCAGGTTTAAAGATTATATAACAGAAACATGGGTTGAAAGTCAAGACAAGGAAACGTGGAATCGCTTTGAGAATACTGGTCCAAGAACGACGAACCACGTTGAGGGGTGGCATAGTAAGGTGAACAGACTGTGTAGCAATGCTCATCCCAACATATACAGCATCACCAAACTCATCAAGTCCATACAGTCTACAAATGAATGCAAGATCATCCAACTGGAAGCAGGAGGAAGACAACGGAGGAAGAAGGCCAAGTACCAGCAGATTGATTTTAGACAGCAGATTCTGAAGGACAGGTATAGAAATGACGAGTTGGATGTTTATTCCTATGCTGATGCAGCTTCTCACTTGCTTCATCTTGAGTAAATTTCAACATGCATGCCCGTCAACTGTGCTGCTTTGTGATATAACTATCTTAGACTTTTATACTGTGATATAAGTATCTTACATGAAAATATATGAAAATATGTTTTGACTTTTTATTGATAAATAGCTTAATATTGTAATTGTGATATGTTCTGAAGTTTTATTGATAAATAGCTTAATATTGTAATTGTGATATGTTCTGACTTTTTATTGATAAATAGCTTAATATTGAAAATGTGATATGTTCTGACTTTTAATTTTTTTTTGTATTACAATGTGTAAAAATTAATATTTATGTAAAATTAATAAAATTAAAATAAAACTTAAATGTTGTGATTTTTCATTTATCTTCGAGAAAGTTAGTTTAACTGTGTCTACCTGAGCTGTCAGTTTTGTGATAGTAAGTACCTGTGTTGTTTCAGTGAAGAACTTCAAAAAGTTGGCTAGACTGGAAGACACCCCTTCCATCACCAAACTATCGCGTCCAGACCAACGGCACAAGCGCTGAATGGCTATCCAATCAGGAAAGAGTTTCAAGCTATTGGTTTCAAAGTTTATCGAGTGCAGGTAATCAGTCTCATGTAGGACAACTTTTGGCCAAGGGGTCGTCTTCAAAGTTATAGCGCCCCAAGTGGGTTGTTAGGCCAGACGACTCCTATCTCCTCCTTCTCAACCCATTCCCCACTTTCTACTCGCTTTCCTATCTTTTCTCCTCCAGCGAAGGTCGTATGGCCATGTGAGGAAGTAAAACTCCAATAATAAAATAAATAAAAAATTCTCAAATTATTAACCGTTTAACCTTTAGTGGAACTGAATCCGGTATGATATTAATTTAATTTTGCACGAAACACGTACAATACATTTTCTATTTCATACACTGTGTACTCTACTTTCTCTCATATCTCGTCATGTTGGATAGAGATTGCCCATGTAAGAAAGCTATGTAAGAAAAATCTATCATACATAGCATTTCACGCGACGTGACGTCACAATGGCTCAACAATGACGTGACGTCACGAATACGGTAAACTCTGATGCCGGAAAGAGAAAACGACGGCGTGATAAAATTAAAACCGTTTACAAAATTTTAACCATAAACACCAGGAAGAGGAGATAAATTTTTCTGCGCAAACTTCGTTTGCAAATATAGGGTATGCTTAAAATCGCTGTCTGATTCGTTTTCGTCAGAAAAGCTCAAGGAAAAAGTTGAAATTTCAAAATGGTAGCCTGTTTACACATATTTTCATGGTTTTTGAGCTTATTCGGGTAGTTGATATGAGAGAAAAAGACTCTTCCATTATGTGTGCATGTAGGATAGGGATATTCCACCCGAGGGATCACAAAATGTGGTAAAACCCTCGGCAAGCCTCGGGTTTCACCACGTTTTGTGACCCCTCGGTAGAATATCCCTATCCTACATACACGCATATGAAAGAGTCTTATAATCTACATGTACTCATGTTTATTCCTTTTGATTGTCAATATGTCCCCATGGTACAAAAGATACGGTTTTGGTGATTCCGAAGTATCCTTTTATTATTTTGTTTTTATAAAAAGTCAATTCTAACATGGTTCTTTCTTGCACTGCTAGAAATAAGGAACACCGGGACCTGAGAATTTGTTACAGCTAGTTTTGGACCTAAACTGAGGTGTTTTGACTAATTCAACACTGTTGGGGGCAGGGGGGGGGGAATAAATTTTCGATAAATTTATCTGAATCCCCTAAAAGTTTGTGTAAAACTACTCTAAATACAAGCTTATTTAGGGTCCAAAACTGGCTATAACAAATTATCAGGCCATCCTCCCTGGGATCAAGGACGTACAGTGTATATGTGATAATGAGATACGTCAAGGGGCGTAGCTGGAGGTATTTTGATGTGCAAGCCCCGCGACGTTTACAAGTAGGGGAGGGGGTCCTTCTGGCCAATCATTATACACATTATTAATGCGAAAATGCAATACAATGTTTTACTTTCATGGAGTATGGAAAAAACCCATTATCCATATATATACGTTTCTTATGCCATTTACTCGTAATAAGTACATTGTAATAACAGAGACATATACAACCACCTTTGATATACATACGTCCCACAGGAACCTGAGAATATGTTACGGGTAGTTTTGAACCTACAATAGGGTGTTCAGAGAAATTTTACACTTTTTTTTGTGGGGGGGGGGGGGGGGGGCGGAGTGTTGGATCAATTTTCGATAAAATTGTCCCCTCAATGGTCATAAAGGCTATCACTGAGGGGGGGGGGGGGATTTTTTTTATCAAAAATTGATCGCCCCCCCCCCCCCCCCCCCCCCCAGGTAAAAAAACACTAAACACCCTAGTTAAGGTCCAAAACCAGCCATAACAAATGCTCAAGTCCCTGTGATACGTCTACGTTTATAAGTACATGTTATGTGATTATTTTAACTACTCTTGCTTGTTTTCTGAAGCATAATTTTGTACAATTCGAACAGGCCTAGTTACACGAACGGTCCTCAGCTTAAGGAATTTTCTTGACTTGAACATCTCTACAGGAAAACTTTACAGAATTTACGGGAAAATCTTAAGTTAAAGGAATTTTATTTAATTTCTGCTATGCTTTCCTATGTAGATGTTTAAGTTAAGGGATTTTGGTCTGGCACATTTATAATTGTATTTGCTGACATTTTGTTTGAACTTACGGAAAATTTAGTAAATATTGGCCCTTCTTTTATTACTCTTATAATGATAAAAGAATTTCCATTCTAAAAGCAGATCTAATAAAACCTAATATGACATGATTATACGAAAAATTCTGCCTACGAAACTTCCTGCAGTCTGGTCTGTTAATCTGCCGATGACTCGACAAAAAGAGTTACAGTATCAGTGTGAGTATTTAGAATAGAAGTCGAAGAATGAAATTTCTCGACTTTAATACACATACTTTGGATAATGATGTGCAAGCACGGGCTTATGTGCTTATTCATGGCAGCTATATATGTTATATATACATTGTATACGCACCTGATCATGACGTCCCTGCTGTAATAAAGGTACATGTATAACGAGACAGTATTCAGTCAGAGACGTACACATATACAGGAACCGTATGTATGTGTCTCACATATACGTCCCTGACATATATTACGTACAGTTTATTGCTTCTTAGGAAATATTTGTGTCACAACCCCCATGATGGCGATCTGTACCTCAAATAGTTCTTGTTAATATATAGTTATAAAACGTGTGCACAACTCTCATCGTATAAAGATTACAATAAAATCAATACCACGCCACCGTTCCTATTTTCCCGCCATCGCAAAGAAAATAGCATGACGTCATTTGACCTAAATACCTATACACACAGGTGTATTCATTGACACCTAGGACAATGCCGAATACTCCAACCCGAAAGTAGAAATGTAAATCATGGCTGATCGAGGTAAGTAGATCGCCTCCTCGTCTCGCTATCCGCCAACTGGTCGCTTTTGAGGTTTATTATAATCCCACCAGATAAAATGCGTTATGCACACATAGGAAAAGTTTGTAAAGTTCATATTGATACTATATATAGATTTATAATGGTTATAGGGGGGCATTGTAGTGTTGATCGGAGAAGGGGGGGGGGGGGGGTGGTGGTGGATATATTTCAGGTGCTGTTAGATAAATATATAGGCCTACGCTTCGAGGGCTTTGGGGTGATCAATATTGAAAAAAATATCGGCGGATTTTCAGACTTAGCGGCTCAAAATCTTATTCCTACAAGTAAAATTGGTTAACAATTGAATTCTGTACCACACGTCGTTTTTGACATACACCGTTATGACTGGTCTTGTTCGGCACAGGCCCTTGTTGATATTTCGTTTCAGTAATACGCATATTATAATAACAAACTGTATCCCAAATGTAAAGTTTATTTTGTTGTTATTGACTATCCAGTAGTTATTCACTAAACGGCACTTTGGTCAACACGATTGTATTATTTTATTTACAAAATATTGACCTACTTATAATATCACTTGATAGCTTCTAACAGCTAGCAAGCCCCTGTGAGCCGCGAATGTTTGTCTTTCGAGTGGAAAGATTGACAGAGAGGGATAGTCTTGAGATTGTGTATAGATCTATATTTGTGGACTTTTCATTTTCAATCCCTGTGACAATTTACATAGTTTCTTGAAGAGAGATATACAATAACTGATGTTAAAACTGCACTGAATAACCCCTTCCAAAACAAGACTACCAAGTTAATCTGATTAATTATAGATATACAGATTCTGCACTAATTACTACATATCATATATAGGTACACGGTAGTAATAGTGGTGATCTGTATTTTAATAAGATTGCTGCCAAGTGACACTGAGTTGTCACCGAGGTACCGGTAATTAAAATAATATTCTTCCCAACAAACTAGTACAGACATTCGGGTATCTGGTTGAAAATTAAAGACGAGTAGCAAAAACAGATAAAAATATTGCAAGAAAATGAATGCTCTAAATTAGACGAACTAGCACCAAAGCAAAAAATCCACACTTACCATTACAAATATTAATCTTATCCTTCCTTCTTTTAGAATTACATATCTTGATTTTCGCATTGTGATTCAAGTCGTGTTTTATTGAAAATTAAAATGTGTTTATTTATTACACATTCACAGAGAATAGAAAAAATATTTAATCCGTCTGAAGAAATTGAGTGTTTGATTGTGATCTTGTTTTTGTTTATTGTGATATGAAAACTGAAGAAGCATATATGCAGTAACTGTACTAAATACCTGTGTTTCACCTCAGAAGCCCAAAATGGATTAATTATATCCAAATCAATGCATGGTACTGAAATTACCGAGGGTACTTGACATGATTAGATTTGTTGGCTAGAAAGAAAGTGTGCATGGAAATTTAAATGTGGAAGATTAATAAAACCTATAGTTTGTCACAATTTCTCGATATCCAGGGGCTACACTGAACTTATGCTTAGACTCTCTACACCCCTGGAATATGTGATTGCAAAACTACAGGTATGCTCAGGTGAAAAAACCAGACCATTAAACTCATTAGGCTGCATGCCTGTCCTTTGAAGATTACAATGGAGCCTTAAACATTATGTGGCCTCGAGAATCTTTTGATATACATCACAAGGTCGAACCGCAGTCTCCTTGCCTCATCAACAATGGAGCGTTCAGTTTTGCCAACATCACATATTCCAGGGTTGTCATAGAGTGTATAGGTAATCATTACCCCTGGATATCGAGGATGATGAATGCATATAATGGTACTGAGTTACCTCCAGTTGACATGATTAAATTGGTTGATGATGTTGATGATTACATACTTGCCAACCCTCCCTATTTAGGAGGGAGACTCCCGATTTTGGACTTTAAAATGCTGCATTTTCAACTTTGGAATTTGTTCAACTGTTCCTATTTTTTAAAATCTGATGATTTCATCTGAAAGAAGGGTTAAAAAGAAGCCATTAAAAAGTGTTATTTTTCCTCTGAATGTACATGTATACATATTATTTATGTTTTCAATTCTGAGCACGCTTGATCTCCCCCATGGAAATTTAAAAAAAATTGACAAGTATGTGATTATACCATTATGTAAGAGCGAATGTTAGTATAACATGAGCCTAGTTATAATTGTTATGTACTAGCTGTGATTTTAAAAATAAGTAAAAAATAAATAAAAAAATTTAATAAAAAAAGAAAAAAGGAAAGCTTGCAAGGAGTCGAAATTGTGAAAGAAAACCTAATTTGTATTACCCAGAGAAATCTGATGTGGTTGGGAAAATCCATTTTATTAATACCTTTTCATGTGTATAGTGACAGGTAATCAAACCAATGTGATCAGCTTGGTCCAAGGCATATGCTGTAACACGACGAAATCATATAATAATGTATTTATATTCTAATTCATGATGAATAATTTGTTTAATGACAATTGAATAGTAAATTGATAAATTTAAGTTCAAATACTTTTAATAATGTGTTTCCTATGTACAAAAAAATGATATACAATTTTCTTCTTATCTCATAATTTTTATTTTTAATTCTTTTTTGTGCATCAAAATTTAAAAAAAAAAGAAACCTCTGATCGCAATTTATAATACTTCCAAGTTTTGATAAAAATATTGCCACAATATTCATGTTTAAGTTGTGATCTATAGACCTTGAGAATATTGGCTTCATCAAAATTTTCTGCTGATTTAATTTGCTGAATTTAATGATGAGAAAGTTTAAAATCTGATATAGTAATAGATTATATTATTGTTTCTTAATGGTATCATCATGTGACCAAGATATGAAAAAAAAAAAGTTCTAAACAGAAATTACATCAATAATGCATTTGTTCAATATATGTCTGAATGGTGTAATGATTAAGTGTAAAAAATACAGATGTACAAAAATCTAGAAATATTGTAGGTAAAATTTGAAAATTTTAGGAATAGTATCAATCTGATCTTGTTCTCCACGCCGTTCTGTAAACTTCTCTCTGCTGCGTTAAGATCTGAGATAATCCCATAGGGGGTCATGTCCCGATGACCAATGAAGTCACTACTGTCATAATCTTAACACTGAAATTTTGAGGTGACAAAGCTTGCATAATCGCATTTGTCCGTTTAGTCATTTTGTCACCAAAAAGTTCATCTGAAATAATGGGACGAAATGACTTGCTGCAAGATGACAGGTCATTTGAAAATTATTGAAAATTATTTTAGTGTTAATTAAGTAAAGACTTGGGCGACAAAGGTCATCCGAACATGACCTCTTATGGGATGTTGTCAGATCCTTATAAAACAAGGAGTGAGAACAAAGATCTGTATTTTAATCAGATTGGAATAGTATTATTATAAAGTAAGATTAAAGAACAAACAATCTCACCCTTTGTTAATAATGCATATATTCATCTAGGACAGAAAGAGTTATCACTGGAAAAGTCTTTGAAAAGTATTAGATAAAAGAGCAAAGTATTGTTTTTTGCCATAAAAACTAATTGAGAATTTGTAAAAATACATAAAATACATATAAAAAATATAACGTGTCAGAAAACTTATTGCACATCACTGTACATGCAGTGAAATTAAGTCAGGTGTCCTGATGCAGGAATTCAAAAATTGCTGACGAAAACTCTGCTATTATACTTTCACAATAAGGTCTATTTATATTATAATGACCCAAAAGGAGTTGAGGTTGAGGTTTATCTTGAAGGGGGGTCTGACCAAAGAATTTTTGAATTATTATTAACTTGTTATTACAGGTCCATGGTTGAGTTTGTGTGGCATGTTTGAATGAAGAAAATAAGACTTTGGCATGTGGCATTACAACACCCAGACATTATGGCTGCTGAAAAAACAAAAAGTTCAATACCTTGTTTGTAACCATGACAACTCCTGGACTCATAGTCCATGTGACTGTACTGTTGTCATGGCTACCCTTACTATGGGCCATGGAAACCTCACAGTGTTTAAAAAACCAAGGTGAGTGAATTACTTAATGTTATTTATTATATTGTTACCATATTTGAATAAAACTGGCACCAATGATTAACATTAGTCATCTGAGTGTTTGACGCAGGGGCATTTTCCATGTTATTGGAAGTGAAGCGACAAGACGCATTAAACAAGTTTGATTTATGACGTCATAAGTAAACCACATGTTTACATCATGAGAATCTTTGAAACAGCATTTCTGTTGGTTATGTTCATATTGTGGGTTACAATGTACACTTAACTCTTTCCGTACTTTGTGTTCTTTCCGGATGCCGTACCGGAAGTAGTTATTAGGCTCGCCCCCAGAAGTTTAAACAAAATGGAAGACTACATGTGCCTTTTTTGTGTGTTGTTTTTTTTCATATAAAAACTCAAAGGTTAGTGTTATCTTTGTACATAATTAAGAACTATTTAACTAAATAAGATCTAGATGTCAGATTGAACACTCTGAAACGTCCTATACACTGATATCTGAAATGCAAATGTAGCAAGGCCGCCATATTGTTTACATTAACAACATTTTGAGAAATTATCACATATTGCTCTAACGCAAAAACATGTAACCCAAACGAAATAAAAACGAATTTGTCAACAAAAATGTTTGATTCAAAAGTTTCGACCACCTTTTATTTGTCATTGCATCAGATGATTGTTTATGTCGATTGATGGTTTCAACAAATCAACACTTCAATAACGTCAACTAAGCTTGTCGACTGAAGTCGACAGCGGGGAAAAGGGAGCTATAAATCATGTCGACTATAGTCGATTCATGTCGACTATAGTTGACAACGGGGGCGAGGGAGCACATTTTTATGTCGACTATAGTCGACAACGGTACTGAAAGGGTTAATAGATATTCTGGTATTTAAACTGAAATTCCTTTCAACTCGGAAATGTTTCTTTCTGAAGTAATACCCAGAAATATTAATCCCACCAATTTAAAAAAAAAAAAAAAAATTTAGTCCTAATTAATTTATTGAAGTTAAAAGAATATTGACTTGATTTGTATATTACAGGAATTATTAATCGCCGGGAAATGTATTACAACGGTAAGAGCCTCACCATAATGCTGGAGAGTAGCCAGTACAGTGTGTCGCAGAATATCACCAACCACATGCTGAAGACACTGCTGACGGAGGTGGTGGGCTACCATCGGGTACAGATACAAAACGTGTTCTCCAATACACTAAACACCACCGCCATACTCAACCGTATGTCTGGATGTTACAACAAAGGGTAAGACTGAAACACAAATAAAGTCTAGCTGTTTCTATGCCCTCAGCAATTTATTTGGTTTGGGAAAACCCGGAAAATGGGGAGAAGGAGGCAGGGAGCGCGTAATAGGGCTTCTTGTGTTCATCCCATTGTGCTATCACAATTAATTCAAGGTCATGCATGACTGAACAACTTTATACTTGTCTCCCATCGAGGATCTTGGGGAGGGGGATGGGGCTGTACTTTTGCATTGTGTCTGTCCATCCTTCCACTTTCTTGTCCTGGCACTATCTCCTATACTTATACTTATCACTGGAAATTCATACCAATGAGTTATGTGTTTAAACTTTGGTGAGGCGGTGAGTCATGTAACAAATATAGGTCACTCTGACCTACATTTTGACCTCTGACCAATACATTTAAGAAAAAGTTTAGCCAGGCTTTATCTATCACACTTCAAATCACTGAAACTTCATACTTGGGGTATTGATTCATTTTGATGAGGTGTAGTGTCATGTTTCAAAAGTAGATTACTCTGACCTACATTATGACCTTTTGAAATTTGACCTACAAATGTATATCTAAAAAAAATAATTCCGGGCTCTATCTCATACATTTCAAGTCATTGGATGTTCATACTTGGGTTATAGGCCCATCTTATGGTGAGTCGATGTGTTAATTTAGTTGTATCAAAAGTACTCTGACCTACATTTTGACCTTTGGTCTACATCAAAGGAAACATTTTTCTTTGCTCTATCTCCTTCACTTCAAGTCTCTCCAACCACTTACTTTGGGTATGGATATTCCTTGGTGAAACAGTGTGTCATACATCAAAAGTAGGTTAAGCTGACCTACGTTTTGACCTTCGACCTACATTACCTACAAAGTTTGGCTGGGATTATTTCCTTCTCTGTGTACTAGTCACTGGAACTTCATATGATATCCGTGTTAAATGTCATTTATGAATTACACCTATGTCATATACACAGAAGAGCTAACAAATTGATTGATGATCGATAGAAATGTGCAGTTTCTTGTTGAATAAATTAAGATGCACATTGATGTCATTGTGACAATTAAAAATAACAGCATTATATAATTTAGGAAATAGATCAACCTCGTAGATTACTCACCTCAGTTAAATGGTTATGATCATAGGAAAAGGAAAAATGACTAGTTACATTCTACTGTGTAGTCTCAGTTGATACAATCAACATACATTTGTTTATTACTGGAATATATTATGAAGGATTAAAAACACTTGGAAAATTATTTTAATCAACTGACCAGACTACAAGCCGAGCCATTCATGTTAATCATTTTCAAACATAATTTAAACCAAAATTTGTCAGAAATATCCAAATTGGAGAAGGGGAACAGATTTTATATAAATGCTAACTTTGGCCCACCTGGGGTTAGAGTGGCCATGGCCGGGCGCAGGCCCAATAGGAGAAATAGATGAAAAGCCTAAATCCCTACTAGTCATTAGTACTGAATGGATTTGAATCAAATTAAGTGAAATCAATTTCTGAATCATAACTTTTAAACAGTTGAGATCCCCACCCAAAAACTTGTATATTCAATTGCTGGGCATTAAGAGATGATGACGATCAAGATTTTAAGTTTTATCCTAGGGTCCACCAATGCCCTTTCAGTCTTGAGTCCTGAGTCATAACTTTGAAACAGTTGAGATCACCACCCCAAAACTACATAATTATATATATTTGCTGGGCATACATAGACGATCACAATCATGATATAGTTTTGATCCCAGGATCTACCATGCCCATGTAGATTTAAATTCCCAACCAAATACTATACGATTGCTGGGCATAAAGAGATGAATACAACCATGATATTAGCATTGATGTCAGGGTCTGGCCACAGCCCTAGGGACCCAGTTTCTGTGTTGAATTTGAAAACAGTTGAGAAACTCTCTCTTTAACCAAATTTTAATTTATAAAGGTATGCCTCAAGGATTGCGGGCTTTAATAAAGTTTGTCCCTATCAATGATAACATTTTGGAAATGTTTTACCATGATAACCTAGATACCAATTAATGCATCCAGTTGAGCAATACAGGCCCTCTGGGTCCTTTGTTTTCTTAGTTATATATTCCATCATAATAAGAGGGCAGCTCTTGGGCACCCGAACAAAGCACTTTAATGGTAACACATGCGTATGTAAACAGAGTTGTTTCCCCTTGTTCCTACCCTTTGCCTTTGATTTTTTTAGTCCGGTTGTAGCCCTCCAGTGGAAAACAGGAAATACGTCACACAATTACGTTACGTCACACATTTGAGTTACGTCACACAATTACGTTACGTCACACAATTACGTTATGTCACACATTTTAGTTACGTCACACAATTACGTTACGTCGCACTCGACCTTCATTGGTTATTTCTGGAATGTTGAAATTAACCAGAATATCTTTCAGCTGCTGCATCATGCTGTCTGTTGCATTTAAATCTGTCATTGCTTCAGAAGCTGTTTCGACTTGCTAATTTGAAATTATGGAAATTTTTATCTCGTTCTGACGCAGTAGTACATGAATGATTCTCAGTAGATATCAGAGACATCATGTACTAAAGCTTCACTCTATTAAGGATTTGCCTTCGTCATAATAAAACTGTTTCCACAATAATAAAACTGTTTCCACAATAATAAAACTGTTTCCACAATAATAAAACTGTTTCCACAATAATGAAACTGATACTTTAAGCATTTCATGAAATATTCATTTGCTACATACAACTCTGATTAAATGGAAAATGTTTAAGAAGAAAAAATTATTTTGTTGCAGATGTACGACTAAGTTGAAGTCAGTTGTACCACGTACAATGATCAACATCGAGGTACCTGTAGTGGCTGGATTTCTCACAGACCAATGGAGTCAGGCTGGCACAGTGGTCAGTGTTGGAGATCTTGGGCCTCTGGGAAGGTAAAATTTTAGTCGTATTGGACTCGTGATTGATAAATGTCAACCTGATACCTTTTTTTGATTTAAACATATTTTATTTGTAGAATATACAAATGGGATCATACACAAGTTAAACAACTTTTAATTTGTCTTCTCCTGTAAAACATAAATGGTGATATATATACCTATGGCCGCAAATTAGAAAAAATATAGACGATGATGAACATGTAAAATGAAGTGGACTTTTTACTGCATATACTGATAAACTAGGATGGACTTTATCAACCTGGTAAATGTTTCCAGATAACTAAATCGGTAGAGAATCCAACTATAGTTCAGAGGGCCCTTGGTTCAAACCTTGGTCTGGCCATGCATTTTTCTGCTCCTTTTTCATTTTAAAATAGCATAATAATGGTAATTAAGATGTACTCTGGTCTCATTATGATGAGTTGATAAACTAGAAAGATAATGTCTATATACCTGTTAAAACTATAACTAAGTAATAAGGACATATTCCATATCTGAAAATATTTGCTGGTTTGATTATAATGCCCCTGCAACAAAATTAGGTTGGGAAATCTGTCGGTCAGTCCCTATACATTATCTGTCCAATTAAGGTACATTTTGGGGCACACGTCTTTAGAGGCTTAATTGCCAGGCATTAAATGTTTGCACTACAATGGTGAATTTTGCAATGAGAATTCTTAATACAGGGTTACAAATCCATTTGATGGGAGTCAAATTCAGTTGCATTTTATGTGTACTTAGGGAATAACCACAATATTTTTCAGGGTTATACGGTATATACCGAAAAAACTGTGTGCACTTTGCATAAATCCGCGAAGCGGTTTATGCAAAAAGTGCACACAGTTTTTTCGGTATATACCGTATAACCCTCAAAAATATTGTGGTTATTACTTACAATTTCATTTCCAAAGATACGTATATAAGACATAAGTCTTATACAATGATTTCGTATTAATTATAACAAAAATCGAATGGTTTTGCAAAAAACACAACCATGTGCATAAATTTCACCGCAAAACAACTTCAACCAATCAGAAGTTTGATTACAAAATACCGCGCCAAACATGGCGGTATATGACGTCATCACTTTTTGCGTTGTCTGATTTTTGAGGTTATACAATATAACCTGAAAAAGTTTAACATTGCGGGAATAGGCAAAATTAAATTATATGTATATAAATTCATTACCTACAGGCCTGGCTGGTACATTGCTGACTACACTATCCACAAGCTATGGGAGACCCGACAGATCGCCAGCCACTGGCGCTCACTCCTGCTAGAGGAAGTTACAAACATCTTCTCTATGTCGGACCAGCTGCCCATCCTGCGGAACTTGACGAAGAAGTCTAACGGGGGTTACCTGTGTGACTTCCATGGCTGTGTCCAGGGTATCTACTACGGCCCGAGGTGTCCCCAGACGGACCAATCAACCTGTGCTGTTCTTCTAGCTTCCTATCCAGGTACAGTACTAACATCTCGCCCCTTAAATTTGATAATGGACTCTTCCAACCTTTGAATGGGATGAGTTCAAATGTGGCTTCAGGGGTGAACATTTCACTTTTCAATTATTATTGTCTTAGAAAATATAAGATCTGGGGTTGATGCTGATCGAATTAAAGATTTAAATTTTTGAAACTCCTTAAGAGTATCTTAAGCTTTTGAAATATTCTTTGCGAAGAAATTGACAAATATACGAAAGAATTCTCATTATACTTTTTTAACCAATTTATACCCAAGCAAAAATATTTTTTTGCAACTTTTGCAGAAAAATTATTTTGTTTATGCATATCAGTAAAATAACTTTCTAAATGAATGAAAAAATGCATATTAAATATATATATAACCTGTTAATACCCTAAATAAAAATTTCATTGCAACTTTTGCAGAAAAAATATTTTGTTAATGCAAAACAGTAAAATAAAAAAGAATTTCCAAATGGATAGAAAAAATGTATATGACTGGTAAGTCTATCCTAATAATAGATTTTCTGTTTTAGATTGGAACAAGGATGTCTTGATTGGTCTAGTGGAGAAGCTTGACCTCCTCGTAAATATAGCATGGCTAGGTGACCACTACTGGGACTATATAAGTGACCAAGTGGAGCAGCAACGTCCAGTCCTTTTATTCGGCCTTCATCCGGACATCATCGCCCTGGGCACTGACTTCACTCGCATTAGATTCCCAACCTGCAGGACGCTTCCCACCAACTTTCCTTCTGGCTGTGATTACGAAACAAATCAATTCACAAAATTTGTGTGGTCGAAAATAAGGACGAATGCCCCTGAGGCTTATTATGTAATATCAAAGTTTAAGTTTGAACAACTTGAGTTTGAATCTCTACTAAAAAATTACAGTATTTCAAAATCAGTGTCAAGTGTGGCCTGTGATTGGTTAAATCATAATAGACATAAATGGTTGTCATGGATACCGAAAAATTTATCAATGAAACCGAAAATTTATTTACTTGGATTTTTTCCTATTACTGGAGGGCAATGGACACAACCGGGACTAGTGCAAGGTAAACGCTCATTTTCTTGATAAAGATTTTTAGTTTCTTTGTAATATATTTATGTCAAACTTTCAATTTCTGGTGTTGAAAAAGATTTCTAGATAAGCAAGATAACACAAATAATTAATATTTTTAATTATCTGACAGATGTTTCACCTTATTTAATCTTTTCGGTTTTCAGTATTCATCCTTCAATAAGTCTAGAGGGGGTGGTGAAGGGGGTTGGTGGTGATGCAGGCCATGGGTTTGGGGTGGGGGGTGGGGAGCAGAACAGCTTAGTAGAGGGAAAATTAATTGCCTTTAGGATAAAATGCATTTAAGAAATTTCAATAACTGATAAATTTGAGTAATTTTAATTCTATGGAAGACTGACACTATTCAATGAATCAAAGGTCAGTCGTTTTCTTCTGATATTTGGAATTCTTGTGTGTCAGGTTTGTTTGATGATTAATTTCTGTATCCACAACCTGAGGATTTGATGGACAAGCTTGAAGCATACGTTATAAAAATGAGATGAAATAAATAGTGTTATGTCTGGTAACGGAGAATAATCTGTTTGCCTCTTCTCAACACCCCCCTCTCATTTCGCTTTTTTTAAAAAAGGTTTTACTTGATATTTCATAAAAAGTAGTACTTGTTTATAAAGATTTATTGATGAAGATATATTTCTTTAAATATTGTCATGGGAATTCTTAATTATTGGAATAAATATTTGAACTATTTTTAAACAGGAGCCGAGCTGGCCATCAGTAGAGTGAACAAAGATGGCGGAGTTCTACCCAATCACGACCTTGAGCTCATCATTGTTGATTCACAATGTAAAGCAGATGTTGCCATGAGAGAATACATCAAGTATATTCACAACTCAACGAATCTCGCTATCGCAGGAGTCCTCGGTAAATTTTTGCCTCACTTAACACATTCACCCTTGAAATTTCAAGTAAACTATTCCAACTTTTGATCTTGGAGAGTTCAAATGCTTCTTCAGGGGTGAATAAGTTAATGAGTGGGGTAATAGACCTGTCAATGAATCTGTGTGCTCATGCATGAAAGTGTGGACATCCATCTGTCCATTTTAGAAATAAATATTGTATGTAAGCTATTGCATGATCTCCTGCTAAAACTTATATGACATTTACAATATAATTTGTTAATATCCAATTATGAAATGAAAGATCATGAAAAGGATATCCCGAACATTTCCCATCAATTTTAGTAAATACTCTTTAGACTGTAGTTAATTGGTAACATTCAGACACTTCCTGCTGATTAGATTTTGGTTGTCAATTCTCTATGTAAAAGAGTGAAAGGTCAAGGAAAAATTGGAGTGGGGTGTGCGTATATATTTATATGAGCCTCCATTTGTTTTTTTGGTTGAGTACAACTGTTTGCAGGTTGGTAATCCTGACATTAAGTTGTGTGTTTTAACATTCATAGATATAAATGTCATGGACAAGGGTTTTGTTATTTTTTGTAATTCGGTTCATCAAAAGTATGATTTAATGTCAAGAACGTTGAGGTCATTTCAGTATGTTTATTTTTTGACAGGTCCTGCGTGCTCTGATGAAGCGGAATCCATTGCGTCATTATCCAAACATTTCTATATGTTCACTGTAAGCTACAGTGCGGAGGCTTCATCACTTTCTGACAGAGTTACCTACCCCTACTTCTATCGAACCATACCTCAAATCAGCGTTCACAAGTAATATTTTCTAGTCTATACATACACTTAACATCTTTGAGGAAGATCTCCATTATTCCACACTTTCAATGAAGGTGATCATTCACATTTCAAAAAAGGGAGATCATCTTCATTCCACATTTAAATAAGGGGAGATAACCCTCATTCAACATTTCAATAAGGGGGGGATGATTTTCATTCCACATTTCAATAAAGGGAGATAAGCATCATTCCATATTTCAGTAAGAGAAGATAACCCTCATTCCACATTTCAGTAAGGGGAGATTATCTTCATTCCACATTTCAATAAGTGGAGAGCACCCTCATTCCACATTTCAATAAGGGGAGTGAACCTTCATTCCACATTTCAATAAAGAGAGATCACCCTTACTCCATATTTCAAGGGGAGACTACCCTCATTCCGCATTTCAATAAAGGGAGATCACCCTAATTCCATGTTTCAATAAGGGGAGATTAGTTTGATTTTTATGACAGGTGATATTTTTTGACATGTGATATTAACTCTTTCGGCGCCAAATTACCTTATTAACATATTGGCCCAGCACCATATATTAATTACTAACTAAAGGAATTTTAATTAACAATGTATGTTTTTCTGATTTGTTGGTGTAGGGACATGCTACTTGGTGGATATAAAGTTCAGATGATGCTTTACAAAAAGCACCTCATCACAGGTCATTCAGGTCAATCAAGGTCATGTAACCTTGGCGGCCATCTTGGATTTTCATAATTTGATAAAATTGTTGATTTTACAGCTATATTTCTTTTTTTTTTTCATTTATCTATAGGTTTCAATCGATATTATGAGTGTCTGTATATATATTTACTGAAATAATGAAGAATATAAGTGGTGGCAGGCATATACAATAGGAAATAAAGTTACCAAAACATATATTCTGACATAATATATATTTATTGCTAAATATAGATTTATGCTTTACACTTTATGACATTGTTTTAGTTGGTGTAGGAACATGCTACTTGATGGATATAAAGTTCAAATGAAGCTAGCGCTGTACCTTTTGGACATTGTTCACATTCAGTTAAGGTCATGTGACCTTGGCAGCCATCTTGGATTTCCAAATTTTTATAAAAATCTTAGATTTGCAGCCCATTATTGTTTTCAAAATGTCGACTATACTCAACTTTGGCGCTCGTCCTAGCTGTCGACAAAAGTTGACTTTGGCGCCGAAAGAGTTAATGTTTCAAGAAGGGGAGATAACCCTCATAACACATTTCAATAAGGGGAAATCATCATCATTCCACATTTCATTATGGGGAGGTCACCCTCATTCTTCATTTCAATAAGGGGAGATCATCCTTATTCCACATTTCAATAAGGGGAGGTCACCCTCACTCTACATTTTAATAAGGGGAGAGCACCCTCATTCCACATTTCAATATAGGAAGATAACTCTCATTCCACATTTCAATAAAGAGATTACCCTTACTCCATATTTCAAGGGGAGATAACCTTAATTCCATGTTTCAATAGTGGGAGATTAGTTTGATTTGACAGGTAATATTTTTTGACATATGATATTAATAGTTCGGGGATATTTATAGACAGGTGATATTTATAGACAGACGATCGTGATTTATAGGTAAAGAACCATTATAAACAGTTTTTAGCCCACCATCATCAGATGGTGGGCTATTCAAATCGCCCTGCATCCGTGGTCCGTCGTCCGTCCGTCCGTAAACAATTCTTGTTATCGCTATTTCTCATAAAGTACCGAAGGAATCTTTCTCAAATTTCATGTGTTGGTTCACCTTGGTCCCTAGTTGTGCATATTCCATTTTGGGACCGATCTGAATTCAAGATGGCCGACAGGCAGCCATCTTGGATTTTGACATTTGAACTTTGTTATCCCTATTTCTGAGAATGTACTGAATGGATCTTTCTCAAATTTCATGTGTTGGTTCACCTTGGTCCCTAGTTGTGCATATTCCATTTTGGGACCGATCTGAATTCAAGATGGCCGACAGGCAGCCATCTTGGATTTTGACATTTGAACTTTGTTATCCCTATTTCTGAGAATGTACTGAATGGATCTTTCTCAAATTTCATGTGTAGGTTCCCCTTGGTGCTTAGTTATGCATATTGCATTTTTGGACCAATCCGAAAACAACATGGCCGACAGGCAGCCATCTTGGATTTTGACAGTTGAACTTTGTTATCGCTATTTCTGAGAATGTACTGAATGGATCTTTCTCAAATTTCATGTGTAGGTTTCCCTTGGTGTGTAGTTATGCATATTGCATTTTAGGACCAATCCAAAAACAACATGGCCGACAGGCAGCCATCTTGGATTTTGACAATTGAAGTTTGTTATCGCTATTTCTAAGAAAGTACTGAAGGTATCTTTCTCAAATTTCATGTGTTGGTTCACCTTGGTCCCTAGTTGTGCATATTCCATTTTGGGACCGATCTGAATTCAAGATGGCCGACAGGCAGCCATCTTGGATTTTGACATTTGAACTTTGTTATCCCTATTTCTGAGAATGTACTGAATGGATCTTTCTCAAATTTCATGTGTTAGTTCCCCTTGGTGCCTAGTTATGCATATTGCATTTTTGGACCAATCCGAAAACAACATGGCCGACAGGCAGCCATCTTGGATTTTGACAGTTGAACTTTGTTATCGCTATTTCTGAGAATGTACTGAATGGATCTTTCTCAAATTTCATGTGTAGGTTCCCCTTGGTGTGTAGTTATGCATATTGCATTTTGGGACCAATCCAAAAACAACATGGCCGACAGGCAGCCATCTTGGATTTTGACAATTGAAGTTTGTTATCGCTATTTCTAAGAAAGTACTGAAGGTATCTTTCTCAAATTTCATGTGTTGGTTCACCTTGGTCCGTAGTTGTGTATATTCCATTTTGGGACCGATCTGAATTCAAGATGGCCGACAGGCAGCCATCTTGGATTTTGACATTTGAACTTTGTTATCCCTATTTCTGAGAATGTACTGAATGGATCTTTCTCAAATTTCATGTGTAGGTTCCCCTTGGTGCCTAGTTGTGCATATTGCATTTTTGGACCAATCCGAAAACAACATGGCCGACAGGCAGCCATCTTGGATTTTGACAATTGAAGTTTGTTATCGCTATTTCTAAGAAAGTACTGAAGGTATCTTTCTCAAATTTCATGTGTTGGTTCACCTTGGTCCGTAGTTGTGTATATTCCATTTTGGGACCGATCTGAATTCAAGATGGCCGACAGGCAGCCATCTTGGATTTTGACATTTGAACTTTGTTATCCCTATTTCTGAGAATGTACTGAATGGATCTTTCTCAAATTTCATGTGTAGGTTCCCCTTGGTGCCTAGTTGTGCATATTGCATTTTTGGACCAATCCGAAAACAACATGGCCGACAGGCAGCCATCTTGGATTTTGACAATTGAAGTTTGTTATCGCTATTTCTAAGAAAGTACTGAAGGTATCTTTCTCAAATTTCATGTGTTGGTTCACCTTGGTCCGTAGTTGTGTATATTCCATTTTGGGACCGATCTGAATTCAAGATGGCCGACAGGCAGCCATCTTGGATTTTGACATTTGAACTTTGTTATCCCTATTTCTGAGAATGTACTGAATGGATCTTTCTCAAATTTCATGTGTAGGTTCCCCTTGGTGCCTAGTTGTGCATATTCCATTTTTGGACCAATCCAAAAACAACATGGCCGACAGGCAGCCATCTTGGATTTTGACAATTGAACTTTGTTATCGCTATTTCTGAGAATGTACTGAATGGATCTTTCTCAAATTTCATGTGTAGGTTCACCTTGGTGTGTAGTTATGCATATTGCATTTTGGGACCAATCCAAAAACAACATGGCCGACAGGCAGCCATCTCGGATTTTGACAATTGAAGTTTGTTATCGCTATTTCTAAGAAAGTACTGAAGGTATCTTTCTCAAATTTCATTTGTTGGTTCACCTTGGTCCCTAGTTGTGCATATTCCATTTTTGGACAGATCGGAAAACAACATGGCCGACAGGCAGCCATCTTGGATTTTGACAATTGAAGTTTGTTATCCCTATTTCTGAGAATATACTGAAGGGAACTTTCACAAATTTCAAAAACCCATGACAAAGACAAAAACAAATACAATTCATGGGTGCTAAGAATAAGGAAACGACAATGTAATTCACAAAAAAAAAACAAAAAAATGCATCTGTGTCCCACCAGAGTCTCTGCTCACACTTAATCAACACCTAAGAGACAATCGAAAGAAGAGAAAAGAACCATCTTTCAAAAAACAAACTTAGATCATTTGATGGTGGGCGCCAAGATCCCTCTGGGATCTCTTGTTTTATAGTTCAAACAAATACCACATTTTCGCAATGTCTTTTTGTTGTTGTTTGTAGGTATGTATATGAGCAGTTTTTCAGCAAGTTAAAATGGCGCCAGGTAGGTGCTCTGGCTGAAGCTGGCCAAGAACTGCCAGAGTATCACCTCCTGCTTCAGGACCACCTACAGAAGTCTGGGGTGAAGGTTGTTATCCGACACGACGTCGTACAGATGCCAGATCGCAGCTATGATGTCACACAAGTAAAGAACAATATTCAATTTAAACTAAAATTCATTTCATATCGAACTGTTATTTAAGTATTAAAGTGTCTACATGGTTTTAGTCTTATGGTCGATATAAATAATAGCTACCTTAGAGCTTAATGCCGGAAACATCTGATAATGGCGCGAAAAATGTGACGTCACAATGCGGCAATTGACTTTATGTATTGATTTGTAAAGATGAGTACGTAGTCAAATTGTTCATAAACATGTTTTAAATTTTGAAAAATAAGTTTCAAAAATTAATTAAAAGCATTAATGTCAATTATCGTTTAGTTTCATAGGGTTTATGAAAAAAGTTTGCTTGCAAACTTTGTAAGAATCCGCTATGCGAATTCATACAGTGTGCAAACAAAATTTTTTTCATACCCCAATGAACTAAAAAAAATTTTCATCAATGCTTAATTAAACTATGATTAATGCTTCATTATCAACATCAAAATTTCGATAAAATAAAAGAGTCATTTTCACAGGAAACTTTTTCTGTTTCTTAAATTGTCAGAATAATGATGTCATAATTGTCAGGCGTTGGATGCTATTTATTGTCTCTTAAATTGCACACCTCTGATTAGTTTATAGAATGGCTTTACCATGCAAATATGATTAACGATTTAGCAAAAGACCTTTTAGTGGGATTAATCACATTTGTTGTTGTTGTTTTTTTCAGATATTTGCTGATCTGAGAGCCAGAAATGTGAAAATAATAATTGCTGATTTTTATGTGGGAGCTGCGCGAGCAATCATGTGCGAAGCGTACAGACAGGTCTGATTATATTCAAATTATTTGCATGTTATACATTTATAATTCAGTGGGTGTTAAATTATCTCCCTTTAGTAATATTTTTTTTTATATTTTCTGTAATAATTGTTCAATCTACAAGAGAATATTTGTAATAAATAAGTTTGCTTGAAACTGACATTAAAAATGATGTGAAGTTTTTTTGAGAAATTCAAAACATTATCTGATGAACTAGCTGTTATTAGGATATGTGATTATATAACCAAACCTATAATGATCATCCTTGTCCAAGTATGTTATGATATTTTATGGGAATGCATTAGTTCAGTTGAGGTATCTGAACAAGATTTTGTATGTCCTTTAAACAGCTAAGGTCATGTATTAATTAAGACTGCCTCCTGGTTTATGCAAATTATGTTTTTATATCTCATGCATCGAGTGTGTGTATTTGGGAAGCTGCAGCAGTGTTTGTGTAAGCCTCGTTTCTTACGTCAGTCGGGGAATTGTGCTGAATGAAAGTGCTACCACACTGAAGAATGCCAAAGGTCACCATCATAGATCACACATTATACTGGCAACAGGCCAACTAGTCGTTCCACTCCCATAATGCTGAGCATCAAGCAGGGAGTAGTAACTACCATTGTTAGAGACTGGTATGTCTCAACCTGGAGACAGAACCCATAACCTTCCTCACAGGGTTGAGTAGTAAATACCATTGTTAGAGACTGGTATGTCTCGGCCTGGAGACAGAACCCACAGCCTTTCTCACAGGGTTGAGTAGTAAATACCATTGTTAGAGACTGGTATGTCTCGGCCTGGGGACAGAAGCCACAGCCTTCCTCACAGGGGTGAGTAGTAACTACCATTGTTAGAGACTGGTATGTCTCGGCCTGGAGACAGAACCCACAGCCTTTCTCACAAGGTTGAGTAGTAAATACCATTGTTAGAGACGGGTATGTCTCGGCCTGGGAACAGAAGCCACAGCCTTCCTCACAGGGGTGAGTAGTAACTACCATTGTTAGAGACTGGTATGTCTCGGACTGGGGACAGAACCGACAGCCTTCCTCACAGGGGCGAACGCTCAACTAAAGGCCAAAAGTGAGGCAGGTCAAGGGAGATAATTTAAGGAACAAAATTGCAGTTAAAAAGAAGAGAAAAGACTGTAAGATCCCAAAGTCGGTCACCTCTTAGAACAGGAATTACATTAATTTGTATCATATAGATTAGAGTGAAAAAAAAAATTGTTTTTTTACTCGACTCATTTTTTCAATTTCAGAGAATGACAGCACATGAGGGTTACGTTTGGTTCCTGCCCTCCCTTTGGTACTCCTTCGGCTGGTGGCAAGTTTACCATGGAGCAAATGACATTCCGTGTACAACCCAACAGATGCTTTATGCTATTGATGGTCACTTCATACTGTCCAAGACTTTTGCAGCCTCGGATCAAACAGTCATCATGGGAAATTTCACTGTGGGGATGTTTAAGAAGCAATACGCAGAGAGAGTAGGGAAAGCAGTAAGTTTTTATATATGAGTGTACATTTGAAACTTAAAATGGACCTTGCAAATATTGTATATCCTTATTTCTGGTTAATTTGAGATAATTTGTTTGAATGGATTTTTAATGCTATTAAACAGTGACATTTTTCAACTGTGTCTATAATTAAATTGGCTTGGAAAGAATTGAACAGAATTCATCAATTGATATAATGTTATGCAATTGAGTTTAAAAAAAAATACATGTATTTAGATGTTCCTGTGAAATGACCTTGGAACAATATCTTTGCAACAAACAATTTTGTGATAGCACTTGTAAACCAACTTTCCTGGCCTTTGAATAATAACCAAGGTTGAAATAAGCTTTCCCTTCATTACAGGTGGACTTGATAAGATCATTTCAAGATCATATTACATTGCCTTTAAAAGATTTCAAAATCAGTTTACAGTCTGTAAGGATTTTAACCATAAACTTATGACTTAACCTCATTATTTTCTTAAACAGTTTTTTGGTACAAAAAAGGTAAAATGTTTGAATGTGTGAATATATAGATTGACCTTGAAAACTTCATCATTGATGCTGAGGTTGTTACGTTGTAGAAAGTGAAACCAAGTCCATACGCAAACTATGTATATGATGCAGTGTGGGTGTATGCCCTGGGACTCAGCAAGCTTCTCAGTTCACAGCCCGGAGCTCTGGAGCTACTTCATCAGAAATCTACAGCCGAGTATGTCAAACCTATTACATGAAATCATAACTATACCTGTACCAAGAACCTGTCTCCTAATACAGGTGGTCTCTGTAAACAGGTAGTCTCTGTATACAGGTGAAAGATCTAGTAATACAGGTGGTCTCTGTATACAGGTGGTCTCTGTATACAGGTGGTCTCTGTATACAGATAATCTCTGTATACAGGTGGTCTCTGCATACAATTGGTCTCTGTATACAGGTAGTCTCTGTAAACAGGTGGTCTCTGTATACAGGTGATCTCTGTATACAGGTAGTCTCTGTAAACAGGTAGTCTCTGTATACAGGTAGTCTCTGTATACAGGTAGTCTCTGTATACAGGTGTTCTATGTATACAGGTTGTCTCTGTAAACAGGAAGTCTCTGTAAACAGGTAGTCTCTGTATACAGGTGAAAGATCTAGTAATACAGGTGGTCTCTGTATACAGGTGGTCTCTGTATACAGGTGGTCTCTGTATACAGGAAGTCTCTGTATACAGATAATCTCTGTATACAGGTGGTCTCTGCATACAAGTGGTCTCTGTATACAGGTAGTCTCTGTAAACAGGTGGTCTCTGTATACAGGTGATCTCTGTATACAGGTGATCTCTGTATACAGGTAGTCTCTGTAAACAGGTAGTCTCTGTATACAGGTAGTCTCTGTATACAGGTAGTCTCTGTATACAGGTGTTCTATGTATACCGGTTGTCTCTGTAAACAGGAAGTCTCTGTATACAGGTAGTCTCTGTATATAGGTAGTCCCTGTAAACAGGTGGTCTCTGTAAACAGGTGGTCTCTGTAAACAGGTGGTCTCTGTATACAGGTGGTCTATGTATACAGGTAGTCTCTGTAAACAGGTAGTCTCTGTATACAGGTAGTCTCTGTATACAGGTAGTCTTTGTATACAGGTGGTCTCTGTATACAGGTGGTCTCTGTATACAGGTAGTCTCTGTATACAGGTAGTCTCTGTATACAGGTAGTCTCTGTATACAGGTGGTCTCTGTAAACAGGTGGTCTCTGTAAACAGGTGGTCTCTGTATACAGGTGGTCTATGTATACAGGTAGTCTCTGTAAACAGGTAGTCTCTGTATACAGGTAGTCTCTGTATACAGGTAGTCTCTGTATACAGGTAGTCTTTGTATACAGGTGGTCTCTGTATACAGGTGGTCTCTGTATACAGGTGGTCTCTGTATACAGGTGATCTCTGTATACAGGTAGTCTCTGTATACAGGTAGTCTCTGTATACAGGTAGTCTCTGTATACAGTTGATCTCTGTATACAGGTAGTCTCTGTATACAGGTAGTCTCTGTATACAGGTGGTCTCTGTATACAGGTAGTCTCTGTATACAGGTAGTCTCTGTATACGGTTGTATTCCTAATATAGGTGGTCTCCTAAAACTTTGAGTGGTCTCTGCATGTATACAGGTGGTCTCATTATACAGGTGAATGGTCTAGTAATACATATGGTCTCTGTAAACAGGTGGTCACTGTATACAGGTAGTCTCTGTTACATGATACAGATGGTCACTGTATACAGGTAGTCTCTGTATACAGATGGTTTAGGGGGATGATCTAGTAAAACAGATGGTAACTGTATACAGGTGGATAGTCTAGTAAAAAAGATGGTCACTGTATACAGGTGGTCACTGTATACAGGTGGTTTCTGTATACAGGTGGTCACTGTATACAGGTGGTTTCTGTATACAGGTGGTTTCTGTATACAGGTAGATGGTCTAGTAAAACAGATGGTCTAGCTCTCAATACAAATGTTCCATATTTAAGGTACCTCTTCAAAGATGTGTTGCTCTGGCTATATATATACTGTAAACGTAAGATTTCTGCTAAATTATGATTGTGCTCCTTGTAATTTCTGTATATTGCTTTCTATAGTAAGTTTAGTGAGTGAACCAATTCATCGTTGTGCTTATCTGTTTAAATTTGGTCATATATGCTTTTCCTAATTTACACTAAAGAAATTTCAGTTAAAGGTAAAAGATTTTCCCATTTACTAATTACGAAGTCTCTTAAATGATGATGCCTGACAGACAAGTTTCTATTTCAGTACTCTGGTACACTACTTCAACGAGACAAACTTCCAGGGTGTGTCTGGTAGGGTACGGTTTGATGGCGGGGACAGGCCAGGTCAAATCCAAATTATGCAGTTCTTCCACAACATTACGAGGGTGGTTGGCAAGTACACCCCGGGGGTTCCTGTGGGGGCAGGGACTCTGGACTTGTACCAGTCAAACATTAAATGGCTGACCCCCGGGGGCCAGACACCCAGCGACGGACAACCAGGTAAAGTCATAATCTGATCACAACACTCTTGGAAACGTTGGTTTGGCTAAAATTCTGTATCCTATTAAACTTTAAGATACCTCTGCCAAATTAACTTTCATTCACCCCTGAATTCTGATAATGAACTGTTCCAACCTTTGAATTGGAAGAGCTCAAATGTGTCTTCAGGGTGAAAGAGCTAAATCCAACAGCTACTTATAAGTACAGTCCTTATATTGTGGCCATTTGTAAGGTGAAATATTCATAATAAATTGTTCCTTATTAAAACATTTTGAATTCTTCGTTCAATTTTCTGCCAAGATTAAGTCACCATGGAAGATCAAGTTCTAGCTGTATGGTATATATAAAATGCCATTTCGATCAACACTTGATTGGCTATGTTAAATTGAACATGTACAGTGTAACTTGTCTATACCGGATGTCATTTGGACCAACTTATTTAACCGGTTTACGCAGGTGTCCGGTTTGTAGAGGTTTGATATGAGTTCAGAGGGAAATACTGGGACCAAACAGTCAGGTCAGAATAGACAGGGATTCGGATTAGACAGGGACCAGTTTAGACAAGTTATACTATATATATAAAATGATCTTGAACATAGATTATTGTTTGAGTGGTTTTGCCTGGGCTTCACTACCAAGTAGTTCAGTTTATAATCCAGCAGACGTCAATCTTCATTATAAAGTAGGC
Source organism: Mimachlamys varia (assembly GCA_947623455.1). NCBI lineage: Eukaryota > Metazoa > Mollusca > Bivalvia > Pectinida > Pectinidae > Mimachlamys > Mimachlamys varia. The sequence goes on along the minus strand of OX392533.1, from coordinate 41,381,136 downwards.
TTTTATGCTAAGCTATAATTGTCTTTTGTCCAATAGAGATGAAATCGTCTCATTAGCGGGCGAAGAAAATGAGGATTTAATTCAAAGTGACACGAAAAGTATTTATGCTATAAACTGTTATATCTACAAAACAACAGTTATTAAAACTACTTTGTGATCGGAGCATAAAAAGCCAATATTTAGTAAGAAATATTATTCAGGTGTACAACTTACTCTTGTTTTCAAAGGACTGTATATAACATTATGTAAAATGAAAATATCGCTGCAAGAAAATTGAACATGAGGTCAACATCACAGAATACAAATTAAAGGATATATATAAAATCTAAAATAGGATTTAACAGAAAAAAAAGAATATTCCCATAAAAGAAATCTTATTAATTTAGTTTTTTGTGTACAGAGGAGAAACAGTGTGTGATTGAAGACTTCCGTGAGATGTTTAGCGTGAGTTGTGAGATGTCCATTGTCATCGCCAATGTCATCGGCTTTGGGGTGTTTGTCATCTTGGTTGTGTTTGTACTGGTCTTCATCAAATTCAGGTCAGTTGTAAATATAATAGCACATAATTACTGTCATTTATTCTAATGATATATTTATGATATGATCGAATAATTTAATCGTGTTTGAAACAAGCATTTTCATTGGTTTAAAAAATTATGTTATCAGCCCATAAGGTAAAAAAATATGTTGCATTTATATAATGTTGCTTTTGATTGGCTGATGCAGCAATGTAATAGTTTGTCAGATAAAAGAGTCCATCAATAAAGTGAATTTTCGCAGGGTATAGATTAAATTATAAGGATGAACTTGAATCTTTTTTTTTTATGTTATGGGACTATAACACAAAAAACTTAAGTGTACTCTCATCATAAACTGCTTCGGGGTTTATTTAGAGTACACTCCGGTTTACAAAAATGATTTAAGTTAATCCTTTATAAAAATACATTAAAATTGCATCAAACCATACATATTTATTGAAAATAATGAAATCCAATCTAGAGTTTCTGGTTCTCCATCTATGAGGGGTGCAAGTAATTTTCATATACCCGTGTAGTAATATTTAAGAAACTTCAAGATAACTGATTGCAACAAATTTCTGATTTAGATTGTATGGTTTAATAATAGGTTAATTAAATTGCTAAAACCAGTAAGACCCAGAGACTTTGGTGCCAAGCATTTATTAAATACAGTCACTTATGAGAGAAAGTCGCTGAATTTATGCAGCTGCTAACGAAGGCAAATTTGACTGCATTACAATATGAAAAGCACATGTACAATGTATTAATATTATATGACACACATAACTTGCCATTTCCCTCACAGTTATGGAGCATATACAGAAATGTTCCCTAACAAGTGACTGTGTATTTCGTTCTACCATAACATATGGGAGAGAAACAGTACTTATAAAGGAAATTGATTTAACAAAAACAAAAAACAGTAAAAAAATAGGTAGCTCATGTCAAAATGCCACTCATAGGTCAAAGGTCAGATTTCTATCAAATCAGGAGCACATAATGTACGTATATTCTTCAATTGATGTTTTCTTCCACTCTTGTTTATCCATCAGTTAAAACATGCATATTACTAAAGGACTCAAAATCGATTAAACTAGGGACGAAATACAAAAAAAGAAAGTACCACATGGAGACCCTTGTAAAAGTACAAAAAAATAAGACCAGCTAAGTTTTGCGGAAGAGTAAGTGTTTTCTGCTTCATCAACGACACCCGCATTAACACATATACTACTCCAATAGTTTAAATTGACACCTGATGTTATTTCATTATTCGCTTGTATTTTGACATGCCAGGTTTGACAAGAAGATGAGGAGTACCCATGACCGTATGAAGGAGCTGGGTCTCCTGTCGCAGGATTTCTCCTGTTTGTCACTGGATGAGTGGGAGGTTAGACGAGACAACGTGGTCCTAAATAGAAAGCTGGGGGAGGGTGCTTTTGGTACGGTGTTTGGAGGGGAGGCTTATCAGGAAGAGGAAGGATGGGTACCTGTGGCTGTGAAGACGCTTAAAATAGGTTCCAGGGTGGAAGAAAAGGTATACTGTAAAAATACAATATTTTTCAGACGTGGAATTGTTTGCTTTAAATTATAGTCAATTAACCTCCAAACTAAAGTGTTCACGATTTGGAAGTTTTTGTGCTGTCAGTTGTGTTTATTTTGTAAAGTGTGCATATAATGCTATTAGACACAGTCAAGTTTGAGTATAGTGTTTATGTATTTGCATGTGGATCATATATATAATGCAAGCGATATAGCGAAAATTTTCACACCACGAATAATTCCACTTTTACATTATTGCAGTGTTTTAGATTCATTTACAGACATACTTCTTTCTATGAACTCCGATAAGTTTGCTTTTAAAGTATTATGCAGTAATATATAGATGATTTATATGTGCGTGCATACAATTAATTAAATCATATAAATATTGTATTAATTAAGTTTATTCTTTCCATTGTTAATAATCATAAATCTTTCAAATATGGTGTACTTGTGAAATATTTAAAGTTCATTTCATCATGACATATACTGCTGAGATGAAGACAGATTGATAAAGTGAAATCCCCGGAATTTTGATGATGGATACAGGATTGACAGACGCAATTAATTTTTTCTCGTTTCAGATTGATTTCCTGACTGAATCTGAAATAATGAAGCGTTTCTCCCATCCCAACATTGTCAAGTTACTAGGCGTGTGTACCAGGGGCGAGCCGGTACTCGCAATAATGGAGTATCATCTTCATGGTAAGTACAGTCAAACCTGTGATGTTGTCTCAAAGTTATCAGGACCTATGCTAACTGATCATGTTATACGAGAATTTGAATGGAGTCACTCAGAGTGTGATCAATGTTTATAATTGAAGTTTGGTGGTGTGGGACCAATGAAATGCTCAGAATTAAATGGAGTTTTCATCATGCAGATATACAAGTTGGAGATTAATAGATGTTTAATTGTATCTTGGAGTATATGTATCAATACTCAACCTCAGGATTCCCAACCTTCCTAACTTAGCAACACGATTCTCAGATGTATAATTAAAGTACATTATACTATAGGAGGTTGGAAAGGAGCAATTGTTATATAATTAATTGCATACTTGTGTTTGTACTGGTCTTCATCAAATTCAGGTCAGTTGTAAATAATAGCACATAATTACTGTCATTTATTCTTAGACTAATGATATATTTATGATATGATTGAATTATTTAATCGTGTTTGAAACAAGCATTTTCTTTGGTTTAAAAAATTATGTTATAAGCCAATAAGGTAAAAAATTACATTTCGTTTATATAATGTTGCTTTTGATTGGCTGATGCAGCAGTGTAATAGTTTGTCAGATAAAAGAGTCCATCAATAAAGTGAATTTTCGCAGGGTATAGATTAAATTATAAGCCTTAGGATGAACTTGAATCTATTTTTTATGTTATGGGGCTATAACACAAAAAAACCACAGTGTACTCTCAGCATTAACTGCTTCACAGTTTATTTAGAGTACACTCCGGTTCACAAAAATGTTTCAAGTTAATCCTTTATAAAAATACAAATTAATTGCATACTTGCCAACCCTCCCTATTTAGGAGGGAGACTCCCGATTTTCGACACTAAAATGTTGCATTTTCAACTTTGGAATCTGCTTAACTGCTCCAATTTTTAAAGATCTGATGATTTCATCTGAACGAATAGCTCAAAAGAAGCCATTTAAAAGTGTTATTTTCCTTCTAAATGCACATGTATACATATTATGTGTGTTTTCAATTCTGAGCTCACGTAATCTCCCCTATGAAAATTTTAAAAAGTTGGCAAGTATGTAATTGTTTTAATCAATATGCATTATGCAAAGTACTTTGGTGGAAGTATTTTTTGGGGCATTTAAAATCGCCTGCGCAATAAACACTGGTGCACAATTTACATGAGTTTTTACGGTATATGTATGTTACTTTATATATGAGAACTGAAAACTGAAGATCTCCATGAAAGAACTTTTAGGAATTGTACTCAAAAGCCTCACAAAATTGGGGAACAAATACTTTTAACCCTATGATAAAGATGCTCAGACGTGTATTTAAAAGGAGTTTAGTTGGTCAGAGCAAGTTAATTAAGGTGAAAAGATGATCTAGGCAAAAAATGTGTTTAGCCTATAGAACGCCAGGATGATTGACATCTGAGTGCCTTGTTGGGAAGGGCCGTGGTGGCCGAGTGGTTAAGGTGTCCCGACATTCTTCCACTATAGCCCTCTACCTCTAGGTTGCGAGTTCAAACCCACGTGGGGCAGTTGCCATATATGAGTACTGATTGAAGGTCGATGATTTTTCTCCAGGTATTCTGGCTTTCCTCCACCTCCAAAACCTGGCACGTCCTTAAATAACCCTCACTGTTAATTATGGACGTAAAACAAAATAAACCAAACCAAAGCCTTGGTTGGATTACTTGCATAAAAAGTATCTAAAACACGACCTGCCAGGTTTTGCTACAACTGAGAACTATTTTCATGAAGTCATTAAATAGTTTCCTGCTAGGCTGTGAATGACCAGGGTATTGCATTGATGGATCCTCAAATAATATTATCCCCATTATATTATTATGTAATGATTATATGCCTGGTATTTGAGGAGCACATGTCAGGTGTATTCAAAGTGGGATGAGGGGGTTGTTAGACCTGTGGGTGAAGGTTGTTTGGATTTTCTTCCGTTTTGATGCACTAAATATAGACTTTACATGTGACCAGGTGATCTGAAGACTTATCTGCTGTCCAGAAGGAGTCTCGTTGGTCAGGCAACACGTGAGGCAGAAGATATCAGCCCAGAACGACTCACACAAATGGTGCTGGATGTCACCAGTGGCCTCAAGTACATACACGACCTGAGATATGTACACAGGTAATATAAAACATCAGATATGTACACAGGTAATATATAACATCAGATATGTACACAGGTAATATATAACATCAGATATGTACACAGGTAATATAAAACATCAGATATGAACACAGGTAATATATAACATCAGATATGTACACAGGTAATATATAACATCAGATATGTACACAGGTAATATATAACCTCTAACAGGTAATATAAAACATCAGACATGTACACAGGTAATATAAAACATCAGATATGTACACAGGTAATATATAACATCAGATATGAACACAGGTAATATATAACATCAGATATGTACACAGGTAATATAAAACATCAGATATGTACACAGGTAATATAAAACATCAGATATGAACACAGGTAATATATAACATCAGATATGTACACAGGTAATATATAACATCAGATATGTACACAGGTAATATATAACATCAGATATGTACACAGGTAATATGACCTCTAACAGGTAATATAACACATCAGATATGTACACAGGTAATATAAAACATCAGATATGTACACAGGTAATATATAACATCAGATATGTACACAGGTAATATATAACATCAGATATGTACACAGGTAATATAAAACATCAGATATGTACACAGGTAATATAAAACATCAGATATGTACACAGGTAATATATAACCTCTAACAGGTAATATAAAACATCAGATATGTACACAGGTAATATAACACATCAGATATGTACACAGGTAATATATATAACATGAGATATGTACACAGGTAATATAAAACATCAGATATGTACACAGGTAATATAACACATCAGATATGTACACAGGTAATATAAAACATCAGATATGTACACAGGTAATATAACACATCAGATATGTACACAGGTAATATATATAACATGAGATATGTACACAGGTAATATAAAACATCAGATATGAACACAGGTAATATATAACATCAGATATGTACACAGGTAATATAAAACATCAGATATGTACACAGGTAATATAACACATCAGATATGTACACAGGTAATATATATAACATGAGATATGTACACAGGTAATATAAAACATCAGATATGTACACAGGTAATATAAAACATCAGATATGTACACAGGTAATATAAAACATCAGATATGTACTCAGGTAATATATAACATCAGATATGTACACAGGTAATATAAAACATGAGATATGTACACAGGTAATATAAAACATCAGATATGTACAAAGGTAATATAAAACATCAGATATGTACACAGGTAATATAAAACCTCTAACAGGTAATATATAACCTCTACCAGGTAATATAAAACATCAGATATGTACACAGGTAATATAAAACATCAGATATATATGTACACAGGTAATATAAAACATCAGATATGTACACAGGTAATATAAAACATCAGATATGTACACAGGTAATATAAAACCTCTAACAGGTAATATATAACCTCTACCAGGTAATATAAAACATCAGATATGTACACAGGTAATATAAAACATCAGATATATATGTACACAGGTAATATAAAACATCAGATATGTACACAGGTAATATAAAACATCAGATATGTACACAGGTAATATTAAACCTCTAACAGGTAATATATAACCTCTACCAGGTAATATAAAACATCAGATATGTACACAGGTAATATATAACCTCTAACAGGTAATATATAACCTCTAACAGGTAATATATAACCTCTACCAGGTAATATAAAACATCAGATATGTACACAGGTAATATATAACCTCTAACAGGTAATACGAGGGGTGTTCCAAAAATAATGTCACTTGCATCGGTGCTTATATAGCGGAAGTGCTTTTGTTCATTTTAATTTGCTCTGCCCTTCAAAATACTCACCGCCAGCCAGAACACACCTTTTAAGCCGGTCAATCCATTTTTGGAAGCATTTTTCATATTCTTCAATGGGTACACCCATCAGACACTGATAAACAGCAGATCCAAGGGCATTTCTCGAATTGTATCTCCTTCCAGATAAATGATATTTAAGTTTTGGAAAGAGAAAATAGTAGCAGGGGGCCAAGTCTGGCGAATACGGAGGGTGCGGAAGGACGGTAACCTTCTCTGACTCCAAAAAGTCAGTCACAATACGTGCCTTGTGAGCGGGTGCATTATCATGCAAAAGTCGGACATACTTAAGTCCTGTTTTGGGGCGGCGACTTTTGTAGTAGTTCTTCAACTTTCTCAGAACAACATTTTTATAGAACTTGCCTGTGACCTTTCTGCCTTTTGGCACCGGGATTTGAATAGCTGGACCCTTATTAGTGAAAAAAATAGCATACAAAACCTTCTTTACCTTTCGTATTTGTTTGGCAATACTTGGGCGTCTGGCATTTTTAGTGGCCCATATTCGGTTGGCAACCTTCCGCATTGGTTCAAAATAATACACCCAGGTCTCATCACCAGTGACTATATTATCAAAAGTCTTTTTACTATATTTTGGGTACATTTTGAGAAGTTTTTTTGCCGTTGTTACATGCGTCTTCTTTTGCTCATCCGTTAACAAATGGGGTATCCATCTTGCATTTATCTTTCTAACTTTTAGGTGTTTCTTCAAAATTGCATGAACTCTTGCTAACAACAAGTTTGTCATTCGAGCCAATTGTCTTATGGTGAATCGAGCATCAGTTTGGAGGATATTTCGGATTTTTTCTATGTTACCTTTGGTCGTAGTTGTTGCAGGACGACCTGGGTGAGCAGCATCTTTCAGTTGCTGCTGCCCAGCACTAAATTTGCCTACCCACCTACAAACAGTCCTGTGAGACATTTGGCCCTCCCCATAAATGTCACACACCTCGCGGTGAATATCTACAGCCTTTATGCCGAGTAATGACCTACCATTTATATAGGCCCTAATTTCAAGAACATTTTCAGCTTGTTTTCCTGTCATTTTGTGTCTAATCTAACGAATAGGCTATGAAACGATGTACACTGTACCGAGGCCAGTGAACGTGTGGACGAGATATTTACCTGTGTCACGAGCCAGTGATTACTCAATCGACACAAGGTGGTTTTGTGCATAAATTGCACGATTTCCGCGAAATAAAGCACAGATGACATTATTTATGGAACACCCCTCGTATAACACATCAGATATGTTCACTGGTAATGACCTCTAACAGGTAATATATGACCTCCAGCAGGTGATATGTAACATCAGATAAGTACACACTGTCAGGTAATATACAAATGTATAGCCTCTAACAGGTAATATAAAACATCAGATTTGTACAAAGGTAATATGTGACGTTAGACAGGTAATATAAAACATCAAGTTTTTTATGATATCTACTAGGTAATATTAAACATAGGCAATAATTCGAAAACAGGATCTTGGATAAGCACTGTAACGGCAATTTAATCTATTTGGTTAAACATTTTTGTTCACCAAAGTAAGGTTTGTTACAGAGATTTGGCGTGCAGGAACTGTCTTGTCCACGCCAATCAGACTGTGAAAATTGGAGATTTTGGGATGACAAGAACACTTATAGAATCGGATTATTACAGATTCACCAAAAAAGGTAACGTATACTGAACCCCATAGCTAAGTTCCAATTAACTTATAAATTGAGATATGTTCATTGCAGTTTGAAATTCTGAAGTTCTGGAGAACAATTTGATATGCAGTTTTTTCTTCAAAAATCAAACAATAAATTCTTATCTTTTCCTTTATGTAGGGTATGAAATAGAAACTTGATATTAATATTTGAAGTTAAAACTGCACAATAGGATATTTTTTTAATTTCTGTGCTACTGGTATATAAATAAAATAATGGTTATCTCAAACTTGCAAAACTCAGTTTTTAATTCAAAGTGTTTTGTCTGCTACTAAGGGTAGGGGGCAGTAACCTTTGGGGGGGGGGGGGGGGGTAACATGGAAGTTTTCCTATGCACTGTCCTGCACACTTTTAGAAAACAAGGTTCAATTGTATATTCATGATATTAATTTATATCGAACACTTCTTAAGTTAGTACAAATTCTAACAGCAAATAAACTTTGAAATTAATTTTCAATTTGCAAATAAAATTCATCCCTCTGTCAGAGATCTGAGATTATTCTCAATTCACCGAAAATAGCTTGATTTTATGATTCATGATTATTCATGCTTTAACCATGAATATTTATGTGATAAGGAATGTTCAAAGTTTTTCATGAGTATTCTAGTTCATGCATAATCAAGGTTATTCCAAGATAAATACTTCAAAAAATTTAAGGTTTACCATCATTCAAGATTCAAGTACTTGATTAATTCAAGGTTTCAGATCAACTGGAAATTCTAAATTTAATGTGCAACCATTTTGATTTATAGGAATGTTACCCGTCCGATGGATGTCCCCGGAGAGTTTATGGGACGGGATGTTTACCTCCAAGTCGGATATCTGGAGTTTTGGGATCTTGGTGTTCGAGGTTGTGACATTCGGAAGTTTCCCGTACCAAGGTCTGTCCAACAATCAAGTACTGGAGTTTGTTAAGAAGGGAAACAGACTCATTCTTCCTGGAAACTGTCCTGAAGACTTGTAAGTGAAACGACCAAATTCATGGATTCACCCCTGAAGATATATTTTAACTCGTTCAAAGTTTGGAATAGCTCATTATGAAAAAATGAGTTTATTAACAGTGTAATATATTAAAGTTAAATTTTTAAACAAAATCCTAATCCATATTAAATTAACATTTTGAAGAGTTATTGCTCCTTAAATATTTAACAATCCAAACACTGTCCAGAGATTTCCCACAGTTTTCAACAGATTTCTTTCAAACTTTGGACATCTATTCACCTGGACTTAAAATTGTGTTTTCCTCAACATTGGTTTCATTTGACTATTTTAAAGTTACTGCCCCTTACAATATATTTCGCAATCTAAATCTTGTCCAGATATCTTCCAAAGTTTTCAATAGATCTCTTTCAAACTTTGCACATTTATTCACCATGAACTGAAGTAGTGTTTTCCTGACCATGCATCACTTCAACTCGACTGTATTTGGAAGACTTATTGCCCCTTACATATTTCACAATCTATTACTGGTCTTGTCAAGAATATCTTTATCCAGTTTTCAAAAATTTCTTTCAAAATATTTAGGTTTTAACATAATCATATTATGACACTAAATTCTTTGTGACATTGCAATTTAATTATTTTCATATTTTCCATGGTTTTTGCATTTGATACAATTGCATCTTTCCCTTTTGACAGACATACTGTTCCACTCATGACACTCTTATAAAACTGATGACACTGTACTTTTGGAACACGGGCAATACAATTTGAAGATTGCTTGATATAAATTTTTAAAAAGTTTTATATGGACTGAATAAGATAGTTATAATCTTCGGATTATAATTGCAAATATTTATACTTTAAAACTGAGATAAATGATATACATTCTTTACTTGTTTCAGGTGTGATTTTATCCATTCCTGTTTGTCCTATGAAGCAAATGACCGTCCAGATATCGAGGATATTTTTGACAAATTGACGAAGGATCCATCTTTCATTCAACCGTGTCTGGATGCTCCTACTACCAGTGTCGTGATAGAAGACATGGAATCTATCGAACTTGTCAACGCTTCCTGTCAAAATACAATCACAAAATCGCATTCTGTGTTACCAAACCTGCTAAATAGACTGTCACAGACGTCTCAGGACGTGAAACGCCTTAGCGCTGGTAGTCAAGGCAACAAACTGTCCACGCCTACGAAACTGTCAATCAAAACCTTTGTGCCTTCTATCTTTACACGTTCCCGTAGCAACAGTCTTGACTTGGTAGCTCAATCACCCTGTAAAAAGGACCTTTACAATCAATTTGAAGAAATCCAAGACCAGGAAAGTCCCGAAAATTTTGAGCCTGCAATTAAATCCAATCACAATGAAATCCACGGGGACAGTGGATACAGTCATTATCATCTACTGAGTCCGGGTGAGCGCGGCGACTCCACAAGTGACTACTTCAGTGATTATTCAAAAGATCAGTTGACGGTGCTTGAAATGTGTGAAACTGTTACTTCAGTTTGAGCATGCCTTGAAACTTAATGAGTCAGAGGAGTTCTAAACTAAACTTTGTCTGAATAATGTTAACTCGGGGGGGGGGGGGGGGGGGGGGCCACAACTTCACTTCAAGAGTGAATTCTTTGGGGTCATGAACAAAAAAAGAAATGTATGCACTGTTTTTGGGATGGGTCACTTTTTGAGCATTTAGTTTGGACTTGGATCATACATATAAACACTTCAGACGATTAAAAGTTATTGTATAATTAGTTTGACTTTGTGATATGGGTTGCTGGTGGAATTACAACATGATCGATAGAAATGGGGATCCCTATGAATGTCGACACTCAATAATTGCTCTTTGCATACATACATAGAATCTGACAACTTTCCATATCATTAAGAGGTCATGTTCTGGTGAAATTTTGCATAAGCCAATCAAATTACTGCTTACAGGATCTTGACAGGGAATGTTGGTAGGTTAAAAATCGTTCACAATCAAGTTTGTGGATTATATCATTTTGTCGCAAGCTTATCTGGATGTTGTGATGAAATGACTTCGTTGCTGTAGATGCGAGTGTCAGAGGCACAGGGGGTGCAAAGGTCACCGGAACATGGCCTATTATGGGCTGTTGCCAGATCCTTAGGTAACGGAGTGAGAATATATATAAGGATCTGCATTTTAATCAGATTGATGAAGCCATATATTATTGGAACTTTTATTAGAGTAAATATTAAGCATTATAAGTATATTTTTAAACTAAATCTCATTCACCCCTGAAGTTGCTCTCGCACTCCTCCTATGCAAAGTATGGGAGTTTATTATGAAATTTCAGGGGTGAAAGAGATATTGATGTCAAGGGAAAATGATTTGAGCTAAGAGAACAATTCATTCCAGATTTTTAAATGTACATATATATTATATTTCTATGTTGTGATTACATTCAGGAGAAATATAGCATTATACACTATAGATTATATTTTATCACTTTTTTGTGAGTCTTTTGATCATAGATTATGTACATGGTATATTGATTTACTTATTGTTTGAACCTTTTTATAATGTATTCACCCCTGAAATTTCATAATGAGCTATTCCAACCTTTAATTGGAAAGTTCAAGTATTTTCAGGGGAAAATGGGTCACTGCAAAGATGTGATTTACAGATATATATATTTTTTGTGTGTAAAAACTGAAATTTCTGGAAAATCAATTTCAAAATAATAGATTCTGTTTAGATACATACAATGTAGCAGTAGAGTGCAGTGAAATTCATTCTCTATATGCCTTTCCCGAAAGTGTTGTTATTCCCCTTGATAGGGTGGTTGGGTGGTGCAGTGGATAGCGCACTTGCCTTTCACCAAGGCGGCCGGAGTTCGATTCCCCGATCGGACGTGAAAAGGTACGGGGTCACCTGCCCGACCACGTGGGTTTTCTCCGGGTACTCCGGTTTCCTCCCACAATAAGACCCCTCGCGCGCTAACATCCGGGCCAACAACAGTGATTAATATAAGTTGTAAAGCTTGTTTCATAATTGTTGTAAGATAAATAAAGTTTATATATATAGGCCACAATATTGATGGTGGTTTCGAGATGGACTTCTGCATAGGAAGTGTACTTGTGATGATTCTGCGCCATATGACAATTGGATGACATAATTCCCATTATGACATCATAATAACATGGCACAAACTTGTTTCAAAAACACTTCCCAATGTAGTCATAATATGGCAAACAAAGGGAGATAAATATAACAGAACTTTTTGTGAGACAGGCCTATAGATTGAGAATGCAAAAGAAGCTAGCTACTGGGTGACAAAGAAAGACTTGATGTTTGAAAACGTTAAAATATTATAATGCGTAAACTCACTCACCCTTTAAATGAATAATCTAACCAGTTCAAATTTGTCTTTAGGGGTGAACAAGTAAATAAGGATAAGGCAGTTGAAAAATAAACTTTCATGCATTCTATATAGTATTTTTCAGTGCAAGACTTCCTTATATCGTCACATAAACAGTCACTTAGAGCTGAGCGAGACAAAATCTTCTCCCACACTTCACAGGTTCATTCCAATTTTTACTGGGGAAAAGATAAATCTGTCTTTTACTGCTGATTGGTAGAGAAAAGACAGCTCACACACATTATTTTTCTAAAATGTCACTACTGCATCTGCCATCATCACTTTATGCAGTGTAACCAGAGAAATGTCATCAATTTCATCATGTATAGCATCTGCAATTGATAATGGCGCGATGCACTGAGTTCACATTACAACTTATTTCACATTTATAGGAAAGTGTGGGAGAAAAATAATCAATCACACCTGTATAATGTAAACAGATAAATCTCAACTCTTGGGATAAGATTTATTAATTTTTACACTTGGCAAAGCCTCGTGTTAAAATTCATAAATCTTAACCTTTGCTGGAGATTTCTCCATCTGCATTACACACTCTTGCCCTGGACAGAGATATCAACAATTTTACTACAATGTGAGATTTTCTTATCTTACCCTTGCATGTTCTCAACACTTTTATAAAGTCACAGCAAAAAACCATCATGATGATATGTCACATTGACAAACGCCCACTTAAAGGCCCATTGATATATGTGACTTCAGGGAATTTTCAGGATTCTGAAAAATTCTGAAAAAAAATCCAGTTGATAACCATGCAAAAATTAAGCCTAAAACGAAGTAAACCTGGGCGGTAACTAACAAGAAACTCTTGACAGAAAAATCCAAATAACTCACGTGGGGCCCACTTCAACAACAAACCGAAGTTAGAAGACAGTTCAAATGGACGCGTGTTTACAAATAGCGTGTTTCAACTGCTGCTGTGCCAGTAACCGTGTAAGAATTCATCTTGGATATTACTGATATCAGTTAATCTTAACTAAATCTATAAATGTAATAAGTTATTAGGCCTGATTTTCGCTTCAAGTTTTGCCAAAAGTTACGTATATTGGGCCTTTAATTCACATCAACATTGATGTAATATCAATATGAGATGTTTTACAGGATTAACAGGGTAAGAGAAAAATATTCACCTCTTATGGGTTAGACTGCATTCAACCTGTGAGGTTAGATTCGTAAGCTACCAAACACACAGCCAGCCTTATGTTTTTCAACATAAGAATCTGACGACTTAAGAATCTTGCACTGAGGGCATAATAGAGATCCTCGTCTCGACCCCAAGGGGATGAGTCTACATACTAAATATATATATATACAAAGCTTTTGTTTCTGTGAATACAATCAAGTATATAACCAATCATTATACCACATTTCAAAACTGTCAAATTTGTCAATTTGGTGCTGATTTTTAATTCAAAACTCCATTAACGTTGAGGTCTTCGCTAGAGTATACCCATTCATGCCTATGTACTACCGTTGATCTAGACAAGTCCTTTATTGGTCTAGTTGATCCATGTTTGCAGTCAGGGTAATATGTGTATTCAGTGCGAGGTTTTAGAGAACATTTTTTATGTACAAACAACATTTTCAAAGTTCAGTCATTCCTAAATATTTAAGATGCCATATATTTTTCTCCTGTAAAGAATATTTTTGATATCGCTCTATTATTTTTATCATTGTCGGACAAATCATCTGGACCCCTAATTGTTCATGCTACCCCCCCCCCCCCCCCCCCCCCATTACCCAACACACACCCTAACCCACATCAAAATACATTTACTAAGTATATAGATCTGTGATATCGGGGTTTGTTTCAGGAAATTCTGGAGTGAAGCTACATGTGTAGCTAGCTTTTCATCATCATGAAAGTACATAACCTCACTTGGCCCTACAAATCTAAGCTGGAATTGCCCGGTCATTGACTAGGATGACTCTAATATCACTTTAGGGTTAAATAAGTTAGCTGGAGTTAGAAAATGTATGCTTCCAAGGTCAGAGAAAAGGCAATCACTAAAAAAAAGTTGGGGTAATGGCAAATGAGCTGTATATTCTAAATACACAATTCATGTGTATATTGCACAGTCATCAACATGAAATTATATATTGGATTGAAAACTGGCATGCTTATGCTGATGTCATATAGTTGACTATTTGCTATAGTTTAGGGCTTATATGCCATGATAAATCTGCATGTTTGATATATAATGGGTGGTGGGGTCTCTGCCTTCTGTCCCTCCCATATGGTGATTTCTTGAATATTTTCTCAAAATGCAAGTTATCTCCCTTTAAGTTGAATTTTCTCATTAAAAACAGACTTTGGAAAATGTTTGCTACCATCACCTAGTAAGACAAGATATGTTTTATATGAAACAGAAATGAACAATATATATATATATTTATCAAATAAACTGCAGTCAATATTGGCAAATCTTGTCCATGAAAGCCAAAACCCACCTTCATTTTACAATCTTTTATTTTGTGTAGAGAATTATATGTACCTTTTCAATAATAAATTGATGTTAAAATACCATGAGATCTGTGTGTTTCTTTTATTTCATTTAAAATTCCTCCACAAACCATGTTTACTTGAAGGTCAAAGTCATATTCTTAGCCACATGAACTCGGACAAAATGGATAGCATAAAATGAAAACAAATTTCACTTTTGTCAAAATTCCCCAATTTTTTTCATTCATTATAACACCAGTGAATAACTCCTATTGCATGAAAACGTTTTTAAGCACATTTTCTGAATAGGCCTTTTTACCCAATAGTGTTGTTGATCATTGCACTGGACAATACCCCTTAACTGAAACAAATTTAGACGAAATCCTGTCATTTCTACAGTAGGATTTTATAAAATTTTGTAAACCCTCCCCCCCCCCCCTACTGCAACCATATACAAATGACCCCCATCTCCTACTAAGGATGCTCTTAACAAATTTTGTCATAATCTGCTTTATGGTTCATCAGAAGTAGGGATTTTAAAGAAACTATAAATGTCTGAGACATAAATGCCCCCTTCTCCCATATGAAATTAGTTCTTCATGCTTATTACCTATGCGAAGTTTGATGACAATTGGATCAGTAGTTATTTAAATAAGCTAGTTACATTACCATGGGACATGACAGGACGGATATTGGTATCACTATATGCCCCCCTTTCATGGTGGGGGCATAAAAATTGACAGACAACAGATCTTGTGGATTGGCATATTAACCTACCCAGGCCCTCTGGACCAGGTGAGCTCAAAACAAACAGCTGGACTACATTTTAATATCAAAAAGAAGTATTCTTTTATTAACAAAACAATTCTAATGAAAATTTCAGACATAAACAATAATGTTTGTATGAAATTGTACTACAAAATATAATTCACATTCAAACAAATCTTGATCTACAATCAATCACTCGTGACAAAATGTTTTCACAAGAATCCACAAAAAGAGTCCCTCATAAGTTTACATACTTCATTATCTATTACACTCTGGTTCACTGACATCATTCTGTATATAATGAAAAGGTGCATAATTAACACCTGTCCATCAGATTTTCATGATTCTGTATGTACTGTATATAAATTGTGCTCACTTAACACCATCAGATGTTCACGATTACGTGTCTCTACTTGTATAAAATGAAAAGGTGCATATAATTAACACCATCATATTTTCATGATTCTGTATGTTCCTAATCGTATATGTGAAAAGGTGCACACTATATGTCACTTACTAACACTATCAAATGTTCATAATTCTGTATATCTTGTCTTGTATATGTGAAATGGTGCACACTTCACACCATTACATGTTCAGTATAGCAGAATGTATATCCTGATAACCAGTTTCAAGATTTGAATTAAACATTCTATATTTCTATATTGCAAAATGTTGATGAAATTTTTTTTGTAAAATTTAATGGAAATCTATAAACTTTACAGGGGTATGAGCTAAAACTTACACCATATTTGGTGTAATTACAATGCATATCTAAAACCATCTTTCCTGAAAATTTGGGTTGATCTGACGAAGTGATTTTATATGTAGCACTATGGTATAATCTCAAAGTCTGTATTTGCAATTGCAAGTCAATCATTTTAATTGGTAATGTTAAAGACTAGCTTAATACTGAATTTTTAAGACTGCTGTTGTGTACAAGAATGGCTGATTTTATTTGTACAAGCGTGGATTACAGTAGGCTAGCTTAGCTACCCTTGAGCAAACTTCCCTTCAGCTCATTTGTAGAGAATCCTCTACACATAGTTTGGGATTACTAGTTTGAATCCCTACGTATAGCAAGCAAACAATTCTCTCCTGTTATACAGGCAAATGTTTTTCAATTCTATACACAATCTTATAAACACTCTTGAAGAATTTTCATTATTAACTATCAAGTGGAGTTTCCAACAAAACATGAGTCACCAGCGAATATATGATGGGACCAGATAACTTGATTGTCATGACCGATGGTGATTATGATTTTTAATCCTAAAAGATAATATTTAACGGAAATGAATTTATCTTATCTTATTTTTCGAAACAAGACTTGAAATGCCTCTAGTAAAATAATCCAATATTAACTCTTTCAGCTACTTGAACAAGCTGAACTTGTAATTTTTATTCATTTCTTCAAATCATTGTCATGTATAAGGAATCTAAGGCAAAATACTGTCTCAGGTCAATAGGTCGATCTGGCCAGATGTTACTGGTAATTCTTTCAATATTTGTATTTTCACATGCTGCCCTATCAAATAGATCATTATTGTCATTCGAAACAAAAGTGTCGCCAGGAGCATCTCATCTATGTAACCCCCCCCCCCCCCCAACATTTCTTGTTCAGTGATTTGTGTTTGAGGTTTGAAAAAGACAGGGCACTATAGCCAATAAATCTATACAAATTGGTTTAACAATGACACTATGTGTATGTAAATCATCATACATCTACAAGTTACATCAATGACCAATTGATTATACCTTTTACAGCTTACAATACATCTAAATTTTATACTACAATCAATTTTTGAGAAATCGTTCAGGTACATTTTACTTATATCTACTTTCAGCAGTGGTGAATTTGAGCTCTATCTAACATGACCAAAACCATTAGGCTTCTTTGAATCCACTAAAGCATATAATAATTGTACCACACAAAAATGTAATCTTTGCACATCATCATTTTGTTTTCAAGTCAGCACTACAGAAAGAGGACCTCCGACCCCAACATCCCTTTCTACACCAATATTGTTTTACAGGAAAGAAGAGGAATAAATGAACTTTAATATATGAAAAGGTAGCTATCCAATCAAGGATTTTAATGCTTCTAGTACAAAAACAGCAACAAATGTGACAACATAGGAAATCTAATAGATGGATTATCATCTACAACTACCCATGTCAGTAGTTAGTAAGGCCTACAAGTTTTAAAGTAGTAAGATTGAAAAAAAATTTAGTTTAAAATATAATGAAATACATTACTATGGTCCCAGTCAATTTCCTAATAATGTTAAGATTGACAGATACCCCATCTTAAGATTTCACAATTTTTCAGCTATTGTCAAAAGAAAATAACTGTAAAAGGGGGAAGTAAAACAAGACCCCTAGCATGCTAACATCCGGGTCGACAAGAATTATTGATATAAATTGGATAATTTTTCTTAATTGTTGTAAAATAAATAAAAGTTTATTATTTAGAGTTGTCTCTCCATTCCACAGTATATTTTAATTCAAAACATACAGAGTTGTCTCTTAAACAAGCTCTACCTTGAACTTAAAATATAAGGTTGATGAGACATGGCATTTCTTGATCTCTAAGAAATTCAACAATGTCGATTCTATCATTAACACTATCAGAATATCATCACTACAGCTGCTTAAAAATCGTCACTTGAAATTCAACTTCACTTTGACCAGGTATTTCATACGGATCTGTTTCGTGTCGTACACAATGAATTCGTTGTAGTTCAGTGTGTATCCTTTGGGGTTTTTCACTCCAGTGTCTTTACTTTTACCGAGTGGGACCAGCGTGCCGTCGGTTCTGAAACAAAGAAATACAGACATGAATAAATCTCAATCATTTGAATAAATGACAATTTTTCAAATTGGTTTTATAAAAATCTTCAATTTATCGCCCCATATGAAGTAGAAAACGTCCGTAAAATGTGAACGACCCTATTCTGATGTAGACTTGGTTCCATAATTAAAAGAAGCATGCCCGCTAAAATATGATGTGTGTAGAAGTTAGGTGCTGGTGTATATTTTTTCATTGTGCCAATTTCATCCATGGATCTGAACTGAAGTTTACAGCACTACCATATTTTTACTTCATCATCATTTTTGACATTCGTTACATCACCATCCTGTTTGACCTTGCCCATTGGGATATCACAACATCATCTTCGACCTTGACTTTACTTACCCGATATCATCCTCGACCTTGACTTTCCCTCACCATCCTGTTTGACCTTGCCCATTGCGATATCTCAACATTATCTATGACCTTGAACCTAGTTTACTACAATATCATCTTTTTTGACCTTGACCTCAAATGACCAGGCCCGGGAGAAGTGACTTACAGAGTTTTGGTGGAGGCTGGATCTGGTGCTATCCTGCCAAGGCCCCTTGTACTGTGTTTGCCGGGAGGTAACTTGGCAGCGTTATAGTCTGCATTGAGTAAGTCGTTTGTCTGTCCAAGGGAGACCTGGAAATAATACAGAAGGCAACTCATGTAGAATTTTTATTCTGTATGATTTTGATGATGTGTGATAGTTCCAGGTGAATCCGTTACAATATATCACATTTCACTGGGGAGAAGACCATGCCAGTGAATGTATTGAAGAGTAGGAAAAATCAAAGATGAACTTAATTATATATAATTTATTTGGAATCTGGTGTAGAAAATCACAATTAATCCAGTTTCAGAAACAAAGCAACATCCTTCTATAATTTATTTCAGGAAATAATCATACAATATACAGAATCGATGTTATATTATAAACATTAGCTCATGCAAATAAGAATGAGTGCTGTGTTTTGTTAATAAAATATGATGTAATTTTAGTCCCCTAGTCGTGTACAAAGATGTAATTTGTAACAGCAAACATTCGGTGTCACTTCAGGTTTTTTGTGTGTCTGGTCTTTTTTTGGTTATTTTTTTTTTAGATATGGCACATTTCATATTACTGCATGTGATCCTTGTACAGAGATCATGCCACTGTATGTTCTCTGTTTCATTCCAATAAATTATATTCTACATTATTAACAAACAGACATATGAGTGTATCTGATGACTAAACCAGTCCCAATATTATAAATAATTTATACCATGCCAATACCATTTCCTCATTTTAGGTAATAAACATTATATAACTATAATTCACCATATCTTATCAATAGTGCTGGAAATCAGTTTAAAAAAATTCAATTGATCATCAGTTAGAATTGGTTTGTCTGATCAATTCGATAATTGATTGCAAGTGGTGTATTGGTTAACACATTAGTACATGATATTTCAATAGAAAATGAATTTCAAAATTGTAAATTGTTAGAAAATATGACTTTCTAGAGCTCCAATGCAATAATAAATTAATCACTTTGTTAATTTTGAACAAAATCCCTTCTTCCATGCATATCTGATTAATCAATCGTTAGAAATCATAATTGATGATCACATCAAAAGAGGGTCAATTACTGATTAATTGATTATATAAAATCATCGTCCCATCAATACTCAATACTCGTAAACACAGATGCTATATTCTAAACATTACCTCACAAAGAAGGAGAAGTGCTGTATTCTTTGTCTTTGTGGCGAAGCAGTAATTTGCACTTTTGCTAGACATGTCAGCGAAGTACACTCCCTTACCAAACTGTAAACAGAAAGGAGAAATCACCCAACATAATATTATACAGTACTGTAACACACACCTTGTCAACATTATAGTTGTGCTCCATATAATTTCATAACTCAATTTTTATGTCAAATACTAAAGAATTCTGTTCCATCCAAAATATTAGCATGTTTATAGTTGGGTTTTGCTTTATAGCCTCAGGTGGAGCAATCCGTAGTCCTTGATTAACAGAACACTACTTACCATGTATCCTGTGACTGGAGCCTCGGGGGAGCTATCCATAGTCCTAGATTTACAGAACACTACTTACCATGTACCCTGTGACCGGAGCCTCGGGTGGAGCTATCTGTAGACCTTGATTTACAGAACACTACTTACCATGTATCCTGTGACTGGAGCCTCGGGGGGAGCTATCCGTAGTCCTTGATTTACAGAACACTACTTACCATGTACCCTGTGACCGGAGCCTCGGGGGGAGCTATCTGTAGACCTTGATTTACAGAACACTACTTACCATGTATCCTGTAACTGGAGCCTCGGGGGGAGCTATCCGTAGTCCTTGATTAACAGAACACTACTTACCATGTATCCTGTAACTGGAGCCTCGGGGGGAGCTATCCGAAGTCCTTGATTAACAGAACACTACATACCATGTATCCTGTGACTGGAGCCTCTGGGGGAGCTATCCGTAGTCCTTGATTAACAGAACACTACTTACCATGTATCCTGTGACTGGAGCCTCGGGGGGAGCTATCCGTAGTCCTTGATTAACAGAACACTACATACCATGTATCCTATGACTGGAGCCTCCGGGGGAGCTATCGGTAGTCCTTGATTAACAGAACACTACTTACCATGTATCCTGTGACAGGAGCCTCGGGGGAGCTATCCGTAGTCCTTGATTAACAGAACACTACTTACCATGTATCCTGTGACTGGAGCCTCGGGGGGAGCTATCCGTAGACCTTGATTAACAGAACACTACTTACCATGTATCCTGTGACTGGAGCCTCGGGAGGAGCTGTCAGTAGTCCTTGATTTACAGAACACTACTTACCATGTATCCTGTAACTGGTGCCTCGGGGGGAGCTATCAGTAGTCCTTGATTTACAGAACACTACTTACCATGTATCCTGTAACTGGTGCCTCGGGGGGAGCTATCCGTAGACCTTGATTAACAGAACACTACTTACCATGTATCCTGTGACTGGAGCCTCGGGGGGAGCTATCCGTAGTCCTTGATTAACAGAACACTACATACCATGTATCCTATGACTGGAGCCTCCGGGGGAGCTATCGGTAGTCCTTGATTAACAGAACACTACTTACCATGTATCCTGTGACAGGAGCCTCGGGGGAGCTATCCGTAGTCCTTGATTAACAGAACACTACTTACCATGTATCCTGTGACTGGAGCCTCGGGGGGAGCTATCCGTAGACCTTGATTAACAGAACACTACTTACCATGTATCCTGTGACTGGAGCCTCGGGGGGAGCTGTCAGTAGTCCTTGATTTACAGAACACTACTTACCATGTATCCTGTAACTGGTGCCTCGGGGGGAGCTATCAGTAGTCCTTGATTTACAGAACACTACTTACCATGTATCCTGTAACTGGTGCCTCGGGGGGAGCTATCCGTAGACCTTGATTAACAGAACACTACTTACCATGTATCCTGTGACTGGAGCCTCGGGGGGAGCTATCCGTAGTCCTTGATTAACAGAACACTACATACCATGTATCCTATGACTGGAGCCTCCGGGGGAGCTATCGGTAGTCCTTGATTAACAGAACACTACTTACCATGTATCCTGTGACAGGAGCCTCGGGGGAGCTATCCGTAGTCCTTGATTAACAGAACACTACTTACCATGTATCCTGTGACTGGAGCCTCGGGGGGAGCTATCCGTAGACCTTGATTAACAGAACACTACTTACCATGTATCCTGTGACTGGAGCCTCGGGGGGAGCTGTCAGTAGTCCTTGATTTACAGAACACTACTTACCATGTATCCTGTAACTGGTGCCTCGGGGGGAGCTATCAGTAGTCCTTGATTTACAGAACACTACTTACCATGTATCCTGTAACTGGTGCCTCGGGGGGAGCTATCCGTAGACCTTGATTAACAGAACACTACTTACCATGTATCCTGTGACTGGAGCCTCGGGTGGAGATATCCGTAGTCCTTGATTAACAGAACACTACTTACCATGTATCCTGTGACTGGAGCCTCGGGGGAGCTATCGGTAGTCCTTGATTAACAGAACACTACTTACCATGTATCCTGTGACTGGAGCCTCTGGGGAGCTATCCGTAGACCTTGATTAACAAAACACTACTTACCATGTATCCTGTGACTGGAGCCTCCGGGGGAGCTATCGGTAGTCCTTGATTAACAGAACACTACTTACCATGTATCCTGTGACTGGAGCCTCCGGGGGAGCTATCCGTAGACCTTGACTAACAGAACACTACTTACCATGTATCCTGTGACAGGAGCCTCGGGGGAGTTATCGGTAGCCCTTGATTAACAGAACACTACTTACCATGTATCCTGTGACTGGAGCCTCTGGGGAGCTATCCGTAGTCCTTGATTAACAGAACACTACTTACCATGTATCCTGTGACTGGAGCCTCTGGGGAGCTATCCGTAGTCCTTGATTAACAGAACACTACTTACCATGTATCCTGTGACTGGAGCCTCTGGGGAGCTATCCGTAGACCTTGATTAACAAAACACTACATACCATGTATCCTGTAACTGGTGCCTCGGGGGGAGCTATCCGTAGTCCTTGATTAACAAAACACTACTTACCATGTATCCTGTAACTGGAGCCTCTGGGGAGCTATCCGTAGACCTTGATTAACAGAACACTACTTACCATGTATCCTGTGACTGGAGCCTCTGGGGGAGCTATCTGTAGTCCTTGATTAACAGAACACTACTTACCATGTATCCTGTGACTGGAGCCTCGGGTGGAGCTATCCGTAGACCTTGACTCAGGATTCCGACCCAGTTCGTTAGACGTGATCCGTGCCATAGTAACATTCTGTGAACAGGAAAAAACAAGAAAGTGACAAATTTATTTTAAGATAAATTCATAAAGGCTACAGGTGACCTTCCACTTTCTGAAGAAAAAATCCTGGTAATTTCACAAAAAAAGCCATCTTAGAGTTCAATCTAAAAATATTTGCTGCTTTGTAAATTTTATACTAATTGCTGACCTATATAAACTGTTGAAGGAATACAAGGCCTAATGGGAGATGTTCTAAAATGTTCTGAGGATTTTAAGACAATCAACTCCTGTGACCTCAAATGTGGGACAAGGTCATCCATTTTGGAAGACTTTCATCCCAGTATGTAGGCTGGCTTTGAAAGTAAGGTGGAGATTCCTTACTGAAAATAAGCCAGAGAGTGTTTTTTGTCTAGATTTTAGGGTATTTCTTCATTCATTTCTTTTAAAATGGGTTGAAATAGAATTCTTTGTGACCTACCTATTTCCATAATCTTTGAAGCCTGCAGTCTCTCCGTCTTTGTCCATCTGGAACACGTCCAATATCTGGTACTTGTACTGGTTATGGGTAGCTGCGTGAGTGTTGTGTAGGTAATCGGATATCATCTGAAACACAACACGTACAAATTCATATATACCATATAGTTTCATTGCTTTTACTGGACATACAACTTCTTTCATTAAAAGATACATGTACCTATTCTACTGCATGTGAGGCCACCATGGCTGAGTGGTTGAGATGTCTGCCATCCTGCTACCACTAGGTCACAGGTTCGAAGGCAAGTCGTTATGGTGTCCGACATTCTGCTACCACTACTTCTTCACAACTGGGTCAAGGGCAGTTGCCAGGTCCTCTGGCCATTAGTCGGATGTGAAAGGACAAACAAACCAAACCATCACCGAGTCCCAGATTCTAGACCACTAGCCCTCCACCATTAGGTCAAGGGTTCTAAGCGAAGTCTGACATTCTGCTACCACAAGCCCTCCACCTTTGGGTCCTGGGTTTTAAGCCATGTCTGACATTCTGCAACCACTAGCCCTCCACCTTTGGGTCATGGTTTCGAGGCCATGTCTGAGATTCTCTTACCACTAGCCCTCCACCATTGGTCAAGGGCAATTGTACTACCACTGACCCAGCTTACTCTATTACTTAAGACCATATTGTGGTTTATGGTCCAGGCTCCTAAGTATTGTTGGCCCTTATGGCGTTTTTACTCTTTGACCTGAGATATCTTTAACTCGAGTGCATACCTCTTTTCTTCATTTTTTTTTTAAATGCTCCGCAAGTTAAAAAGAATCTTTTTACAACAGAGTCTAATTTAGCATGACATCAATTTTGCTATCATACATTGCAATGTTTGAGTTTCAGAGGGCAAAACATGAGTGTAACCCCTGGAGCACCAAGGTAGTTCAGACTTCTGAAACACCTGACAATTGTTATAGTACTTGCTATTCCCACTCTCCAGTTATTATAGATACAGTGACTGACCTTGAAGTCATCAGCTTTGTGGTCCATTGGTTCCATTTTACACTTGAGTGAGTGGTAGTGACGATCTACTGGGTTCTCCGATCGGTCTCCCATCTTCAGCGTCTTTATAGCGATCTCAATGTCTCCCAGGGCCTACAGTAGCAGATTCACAAGTCAAATGAGAAGTTGCTAGATATATATAGCATGATTGAAAAATATTTAAAGGCCCAATATACATAACTTCAGGAAATATTTCGTGATTCTGAAAAATTCTGAAAAAAAAGTTGATAACCATGCAAAAATAAGTCTAAAACGAAGTAAAGCTGAGCAGTAACTAACAAGAAACTTTTGACAGAAAAATCCAAATAATTTTTGAAAATAATTCAGGTGTGACCCACTTCAACAACAAGCCAAAGTTAGAAGCCAGTTCAAAATGGACGCGTGTTTACAAATACCGAGTTTCGGTTGCTGCTGTACTGGTAACCGCGTAAGAATTCATCTTGAATATTGCTGATATCACTTAATCTTAACTAAATCTATAAATATAAAAAGTTATTAGGCTTGATTTTCACTTAAAGTTTTGCCGAAAGTTACGTTTATTGGGCCTTTAACCTTTTTTCTCCCCCTGCAGACAATAATGACCCCATCCAAATCAATGCATAGCAGAGTACATTAATGATACAAAGGGATGACAGGGTTAACTCATTCTTTCCTGATGACACATTTTAACTCTTCCAATCAAAAGTTGGAATAGTTCATTACGAATTTTCAGGGGTGAATGAGTAAAATATCTGTGATCAAATTGATGTGAATTAAGACAGAATTTGACATACAGACTTGTAGATCAATGAGTGTAATAAAACAATTTGGAATGCATGAATTACTATATTTAATGGAAGCATGAGGAGTATGTCCACTGATCCAGGGGACATGACTTGATCCGTAAATTACTGTGCAATAAACAAGCTCCATGGTAGCTAACCTTCATATTAAGTTTGAAGTCAAAATGTTGCTTTAATAAAAAGTTTCAGAATTTCTTAAAGTGACAAATTAAGTGAATTTCTCCCTACAGCTGAATTTAATCCATTGCAAATTAGTCATTATCAAACATTAAACCACATACCTGCGGGTATGCCTGCTCAACTAAAAACATGTCCTGTTTTTCATCATGCGTATGAAAAATAGTATTTCATAGCTTTTCATACTTTTTTAGTGACAGGATATAAATGACAATTGAAAGCTTCCCATGCTGTATCA
The DNA here is from genome assembly GCA_947623455.1 of Mimachlamys varia. Taxonomy (NCBI): domain Eukaryota; kingdom Metazoa; phylum Mollusca; class Bivalvia; order Pectinida; family Pectinidae; genus Mimachlamys; species Mimachlamys varia. The sequence continues at coordinate 41,354,723 of OX392533.1, read as the reverse complement.
TTAACATTACCTCCAGCAGCTGCATCTTCAGTTCCACCATCTCTTTGGTCCGGATTACCGGTGGCTGTCGCATCCTGAAAGTAAATATATCCATAATTCAACAGACAGATGAAACCATTTAATTTCAAACTTTGTCACTTTATCAAATTTATCATTTTCATCATAGTTTGACAGTATGTTTGTACAGACAGGTCAGTAACCCTGCTTGTCCTCAATAACATTCTCGATATCCAGGGGTTACACTCACCATCGCTCTCTACACCCCTAGTTAATGTCATAGCGAAATCCAAGGCTCTGTATGAAGCATATTTTGGACAAGAAGAGAAGACTAGTTTGGTCCTTTGAAGTGCATCAAAAATTTTTGCGACTGAGTAAGAATAAAATTTACTGTCATTGAAGTCCGGTGTAGCTTCTAAGTAATTTTAATCCTAATTAAGGATTGGTCACCATTCAAATAGCGCCATATACCTTCAACTTTGCTGCGACATATTCTGACGAAAGTGAGTGTAGCCGCTAAAGTATCGTGGTTGAGCAAACACAGAATATGGGAAATAAAAGAAATATATAGGAATGGGATGGCTAAACTCTCAAAGGCAGTAAAAATATTTGGTGTAGAAATAGGAACAGTAAACTTACCCGAACTCGTGTGGGATCCTGGTATAGAAGTCATCACACGCCCGGGTGAGCTTCGTACCATAGTCACCGTTAGTTATACAAGTATCAATAACTTTCAGAGCAGCATATCCCGCTTTCACCTGATCAGATGTTAGTTTTCCTGTAAAAAAAAAAACTACAGTTACTGACATCACAAAAGAATTACAAGACTTTAATATAATGATATGTCTCGCCTTTTAAGATTAAATTACCGACCTACAGTCAGTAACTGGCAATACTCCAACAATGTTAGAGGTTTAACACGGCGAGATATTTTTGACAGGCGCTGTGTAACCTTTAACTGCCCATAGCTGATTTTCCCAATGCTGACGATCACTTTTCAAAGTTAGGATTTTGAAAAAAATATACCACGTCACTTACATTTAAATGATCAACAATGTCCATATAACATTCCTTTCCATAAATCCATCATGAAATCAGGAGAATTTCGTGTCAAACACTCAATTTTATACAAATAATGTTTTTCTTATGTCGAAGTGGAAGCAGACAACATTGCCAGAAGTAATTTTAAATATCACGTGGTTTTGCTGTTAGTACAAAAATGAAAATACATACAATGTTCTACAAGCGGAATACAACCAAGTTCTGTCTCATTTCGTTCCGTTTAAAAACCCCTGTACTCATTTTTATCAACCAAGGAAGCTATGTTGAAAAATAAGCCGGAGAGGTGCTTCAGCCGCTTAGTCTTGTATTTCGCATTTTAAAGTCCGTAATATTCTATATAATTGTGTCTTTGACATAGATATGGGATCTGAATTACATAAAATGTGGGTAGACACTGTTTTCATGAACTGTCAATCACCTAAGTAGGTTTTTCAAGCCGATTTCATTCCCCTTAAATCGAGGGCGGAATCTGCTTCAAAGAATTAGTGCTTCGGAAATAATAGGTCGCAGTCGGCAAAATCATATCCGATAACAAAAAGGCCGACCTGCAGCCTCTTATGTTATAGGAGTATAACTGGCAGCTGCCCTCCCTTACGGAATTAATTAATACTTAAAGTATACTTAAAGTATAGCCTTAAAGTATACTTAAAGTATAAGTTTTGGACTATACTTCAAGTATACTTAAAGTATTTTGATTTTGTATGCAAATTAGGTGTAAGTATTAGGCTAAAAGTATACTTGAAGTATACTTGGAGTACTGCCTACTTGAAGAATACTTGCAAGTATAGTTCAAGTATACTTGAAGTATACTTCAAGTATACTTGGTGTCTATTGTCAAGTATACATGCAAGTATACTTGCAAGTATACTTCAAGTACAATGTCCATATAGCTGAAGTAATGCTGGAAAGTATAAAGTTACAGGTATATATCAAGTATACTTAAAGTATTCTCCAAGTATACTTGCAAAAAGAATGAATTAATGACAAACATGAAGTCTAGAGTAACTTTATATCAGTAATGAATTTATACATGTATGCATCATTCAAAAGATATACATCAACTACCAGATTGAAATAATTATGATTATTTTCATTATATTCACAAAACATGTTATACAGTTAATATGAATCAAATTAAAAGGAAGATATTTCATTGATATATTCACAAAACATATTTAAATAGTGTATATCTGAATTATAGTATACCAGGTCCAAAGACAATTGATTTTATATATCATACATCCACATACGCAGGCTCTGTCTTTGAATTCACATCCATCGTGTACGTACAGTATACTGTACATACACATACTGTCTTTACAATACATCCACAGATACTGCCTACATCTAGTAGATATTTAAAGGATTAAGATTATCAATGAATTTGGCAACCAGATCACTCTATCGGTTACGCGTCTATCTTGAGTTCAGAAGGTCCCTGTTTCCAACTTTGGTCTGGTTGTGAATTTTCCTTATCCTGTTGATTATAATTACACATCCACGAACAAGTGCTGTCAATTAAATATTTCCACAGGTAATGTCTATTTACAACCACAGATACTCAACATTCACAAATATATATAAAACTTCACTCATTGAATCGAGTTATTCAATGTCATTCTTTAGTCTTCGAAATTTTCCGTTCACTGCCTGGATCAATACCCACTCATCATGGTCAAGATCTGCTACTCTGGAGGGTACTTGTTCATGGCAAACCTGACTCTGTAAAACAAGAAAAAGATATTTCAAAATAAAAAAATGACATGTATCGTATTATAATATATATTGACATGTTATAAATTCCAGTGTAAATGTGTCACTGGGCTTTTTTAAAAAATCTTAATGATTTTAACTTAATATTCCCTTAGTGATCATTATATTTATACTGGCTGGCGACCAGTTCTCGCCACTGCACTCGCTTCGTCGGCAAAATTGCACTATTTTGCTATACACGAATTTGTTCAAGAAAGACAAACCTTCATCTCAATCATTCAGAAAAAAAATTGGTAATTAACTAAGAAATATACAAATGACAGTGCCATTGGCGACAACTGGTACTTGGCGAGAACTGGCCATGGTCAGCCACCAGTATGCTTGAAAAAATTGTCAAAATCAAGAACAGTGAAAATTTGGAGTGAACTGTCAGAACATGTTAAATACAAATGTATCAGTGTCTTCTGAAAATAAGCTAACACTCACTAGAAAAATTCATTGAAAAAAGGCGAAAATACAAAGAATATAAAGCAAAATAAAAATTTGGCACATCACTGTCTTACCAGGGATAATTCTGACTCTTATAACCTATCGGGAGAATTTGAGGGATTTTATTGGATCAGCAAAATATCTATGAGATTTTTCAATATAAATTATTAAGTAATACAATTTTGAATTTTCAATGAGATTTTCAGGAAAAATATGGGTAAAAATCCCCAAATCCTGCCCCAAATCCCTGCATTATAATTAATTACTGAACCAAATCACATTGAATTGAAACTTGACAGAAATATTTATCACAGCCGATAACCAACATGTTTCACGACAATTATTACAAACCACCTCGATAAGGGCAAGGAAAAAAAGAGTCGTGCATATTCGCTTCGAAAACGAAATTATCAAGTGTAACGTTACCTTTCTCGAACTTTTCTGGCTGCCATCTTGTCCCCTTCCTACCGGGTACACAACTCTCGACTTGTGACAGTCTTGTCTTGTCAAGGGCAGCATACTTCCTCGTTCCTCTAATACAGCTCTTTGCTTACAACTTGTAGTAAATAGATGAAGTAAAAAATCCATCTAGGCCTAATATCCAAGCACGATTCCGAGGCGGTCACACTAAAATACGCCATAGGAGAAAATACGCCATAGGTACGCCATAGGATATTTTCGGCGCCATAGATAAATGTACGTAATATATCTTCAAAATACATCATTTTAATCCTTGATTGGTGCATATTACACCATCTGGTGAAGTTTCATTGAAAAAAAATGTGTACTTTGTACCAAAAAACGATCTTATATCGGAGGCTCTCAGACACTAAAATACGCCATAGGAATCTAGTCAAGCAAGCGTTAAATATCACTGTTTTATGCAACAAATAACTAATTTATTACAGTTATATATGTCATTTGAAGGTTATGGTTAAGTTTTAATGTTAAAATAATATGTACTTTGTAAGAAAGTCGGTAAAATTACCGTGACGTGAAAGTCCAAATCAAGGGGCGTAACTCTAATTATACGCCATACAGATGTAAACTCAGTCTATCTATATACTATTTATTTGCAATCCTATGGCGTATTTTCTCCTGTTAAGTGACCAATAAATAATGAAGACAGCATATTTGTTTATATTGATATTTATTTTGTTCATCAATTCACTCAAGCATTATATTTAATGCTAACAAATAAACATACATAAAAAGCACAACAAAAGTATTTATTGATACCATTTTATTTATACCTATGTTACTATTTTATTCATAAAGATATATTCACAAGCTGTAAATGACATGAACAATACGCCATACAGATATCAACCCAGAAAGGGAAAATTCCATTCATATTTTTAAAATGGAATAAAAAATATAAAAATTTTAATTGATAAGGGGAAAAAAAATTAAAAAAGATAAGGGAAAAATAAAAAAAAAAATATTATTTATGTATAATTTTACTAATAATGATTTTATTCATCATTATACACATTTTATTAAATTATCACATTCATAAAAAAAAATATATATCTTTAACTATGTTGTATTTTCTCCCATGGATTGGTCAATCAATATATAATATATTTATTTATATTTGATATTAATTTATTTTATTTTGTTTTTTTTTTACACAAACCATAGGGGTTTGTAATGAATGTTCATGATACAAATAAAAAATACAGCTGTGACCAGCATATATATATATATATATGCTGATCACGGCTATATTTTTTTATTTTTATCATAAACATTAAGTACAAACCCCTGTGCACAAACAATACATTTCATACTAATAAATACAGTGTATAAACAATATGGTACATGCACAAAATAAAAACTCCACGTTAAATGATCATTTTTGCATACATCAGATTTCATTCAGATTTTTTTTAATTCATATAATTGCAATAAAAATTTCTATACATAAATACTCTGTGAAGCATCATGACAGATTTCATAAACACAAAACATTCATCTCATAATATCATTAATATTTATATCTTTATTCACATATTAAAACTTTTTTGTCCTTAGTGAAGAGTTCAATAAACAAACAATTATATTAAATTTATATTTAAATTTGAATTATTTCTTCATCACATTTATTACATATCTATACTCTATTTCAACATATATATATTTATCAAATTCATTTTCAAATAATTATGTGTATTCAATTTCAAAGGCATAACTACATTAATTCACACAAACAATATTTTCTTAATCTATTTTGGATGCTGCAAATTAAAAGAAATCTACAAATGTCTAAGAAATGGCTGTCTTAGGGCATAAAGCTGTGTACAGTCTAGAGTCATAGAAGTGCACAAGTTGGTGGCCATAGTCCCCAGGATAATTCCCTCTCAAGTACATGTTGATGTTGTGGTTTTTCAGTCAGACAGCAGGAGATGATCCACCAATACAGATTTGATTATTGGTATTTGTTGTAAGGCAAAAAAAAATCTAAATTTCATTATGTTAACAATCTGATTACAACCAATTTTAACTGATGATTGATTGGAATTTCTTAACCAATTTTCCAACGCACGAGGTAAATTGCGTAAACGCGAAGCGTTTACGTTAAATTTACCGACGGCTCCATTGGATTTATGATCTAATAAACTAAACAAAATCAAAGGTTAATCCTTATATTTACAGTATTTCCCTGTAAAGGGTTCATTAGTTTTCTGTTCAATTTAGCCCCATCTGCAGACATATATTTCATTTCCAAACTTACAAAGGTGAAAACAGTTCAATAAATGTAACAGCATGAAGTTTGCATAAGCCGTAGCTAGCTCTGCCCATGTCAGTTGTTAATGACGTCATACAATTGTGATTCGAACTGGATAATTTGCATAGCTCCGCCCACATATATTGTTGTCGACGTTATAGAAATTTTGCACGTTCTCAAGTATAGTTACTGGAAAATAACTCTAGTTTGCAGTACAATGGTTATGGAGTGAGTATCAATGTAGACTGTAACTATACTATAGTATATACCACGATAACGCCTTAGCATACCAATATTCATACATTATCAGTACTACAATATGTACCAGTTGTGTACATCAATATTCATGCAAACTGGGTATGCCAACATTACAATATTATACTGGAACAATGTTCATCCATTATAAATAAATACCTTATATTGATATCTGACTTAAAAACAATTGTTGTTTGTCAAGATTTCTACTGTATTGCTATAAGAAATCATGGAAATAAGAGGCAAAAAACAGTGAAGTGAAAACAGAAAAAGAAGGAATCATGGAGGCAAAACAAATAACAAAAAAAAAGAAAAGACAAAGAAAGGTATTGACTTTGAAAGACAACAAAGCGTAAGAAAAAGGAAAGAAACAGTAATAAACATACGTGAAGAATACTATTATAAGACGTAAAATTTGATAGTGTGATATATATCAGCTTATGACATGATCAGGAAGTTTCAATTAAATTTTTCCATTTTTTCCATTCATTTACAATTTACAAATTTACATTATGTATTTTTATTATATTCATGAAAATACTATTTTTATTCCAGGATATATATTTGTGAATGCTAGATAATATAATTTCTATTATCTAAAATATGTACCTGGATGATATAAAATATCAATGGAATTTTCAATATAGTGAATTTGATGAATATTAATTATTTGCAAAATTATACATAATGTTTAACGATATATGTTCATGTTAATTACTGCGTGTGAATACTTTTTTATGAAAAAAATATTAATAAAATTGTATAAAATGTAAGTTTTTGTTGTGTTTTTTATGTATGCATATATGTATTTATATCATATATATTAAGTAACAAAAATAATGTTTTTGTAAATAAATGAATAAAAAAATATATTAATATCAAAAATACATAGTCTTAATATAACATAGAAAATGGTATCAAATAGAAAGCTTTTGTTGTGCTTTTTAGGTATATATATTTTTTTAGTATTAAATATAATGCTTGAGCGTATTAATGAACAAAATAAATATCAATATCAAAAATATATAGTCTTTAATACGCCATAGGATTGCAAATAAATAGTATATAGATAGACTGAGTTTACATCTGTATGGCGTATAATTAGAGTTATGCCCCTTGATTCGGACTTTCACGTCACGGTAATTTTACCGACTTTCTTACAAAGTACATATTATTTTAACATTAAAACTTAACCATAACCTTCAAATGACATATATAACTGTAATAAATTAGTTATTTGTTGCATAAAACAGTGATATTTAACGCTTGCTTGACTAGATTCCTATGGCGTATTTTAGTGTCTGAGAGCCTCCGATATAAGATCGTTTTTTGGTACAAAGTACACATTTTTTTTCAATGAAACTTCACCAGATGGTGTAATATGCACCAATCAAGGAATAAAATGATGTATTTTGAAGATATATTACGGATATTTATCTATGGCGCCGAAAATATCCTATGGCGTACCTATGGCGTATTTTCTCCGGGTCTCCCTAAAATACGCCATAGGAGAAAATACGCCATAGGTACGCCATAGGATATTTTCGGCGCCATAGATAAATATCCGTAATATATCTTCAAAATACATCATTTTATTCCTTGATTGGTGCATATTACACCATCTGGTGAAGTTTCATTGAAAACAAATGTGTACTTTGTACCAAAAAACGATCTTATATCGGAGGCTCTCAGACACTAAAATACGCCATAGGAATCTAGTCAAGCAAGCGTTAAATATCACTGTTTTATGCAACAAATAACTAATTTATTACAGTTATATATGTCATTTGAAGGTTATGGTTAAGTTTTAATGTTAAAATAATATGTACTTTGTAAGAAAGTCGGTAAAATTACCGTGACGTGAAAGTCCGAATCAAGGGGCATAACTCTAATTATACGCCATACAGATGTAAACTCAGTCTATCTATATACTATTTATTTGCAATCCTATGGCGTATTAAAGACTATATATTTTTGATATTGATATTTATTTTGTTCATTAATACGCTCAAGCATTATATTTAATACTAAAAAAATATATATACCTAAAAAGCACAACAAAAGCTTTCTATTTGATACCATTTTCTATGTTATATTAAGACTATGTATTTTTGATATTAATATATTTTTTTATTCATTTATTTACAAAAACATTATTTTTGTTACTTAATATATATGATATAAATACATATATGCATACATAAAAAACACAACAAAAACTTACATTTTATACAATTTTATTAATATTTTTTTCATAAAAAAGTATTCACACGCAGTAATTAACATGAACATATATCGTTAAACATTATGTATAATTTTGCAAATAATTAATATTCATCAAATTCACTATATTGAAAATTCCATTGATATTTTATATCATCCAGGTACATATTTTAGATAATAGAAATTATATTATCTAGCATTCACAAATATATATCCTGGAATAAAAATAGTATTTTCATGAATATAATAAAAATACATAATGTAAATTTGTAAATTGTAAATGAATGGAAAAAATGGAAAAATTTAATTGAAACTTCCTGATCATGTCATAAGCTGATATATATCACACTATCAAATTTTACGTCTTATAATAGTATTCTTCACGTATGTTTATTACTGTTTCTTTCCTTTTTCTTACGCTTTGTTGTCTTTCAAAGTCAATACCTTTCTTTGTCTTTTCTTTTTTTTTGTTATTTGTTTTGCCTCCATGATTCCTTCTTTTTCTGTTTTCACTTCACTGTTTTTTGCCTCTTATTTCCATGATTTCTTATAGCAATACAGTAGAAATCTTGACAAACAACAATTGTTTTTAAGTCAGATATCAATATAAGGTATTTATTTATAATGGATGAACATTGTTCCAGTATAATATTGTAATGTTGGCATACCCAGTTTGCATGAATATTGATGTACACAACTGGTACATATTGTAGTACTGATAATGTATGAATATTGGTATGCTAAGGCGTTATCGTGGTATATACTATAGTATAGTTACAGTCTACATTGATACTCACTCCATAACCATTGTACTGCAAACTAGAGTTATTTTCCAGTAACTATACTTGAGAACGTGCAAAATTTCTATAACGTCGACAACAATATATGTGGGCGGAGCTATGCAAATTATCCAGTTCGAATCACAATTGTATGACGTCATTAACAACTGACATGGGCAGAGCTAGCTACGGCTTATGCAAACTTCATGCTGTTACATTTATTGAACTGTTTTCACCTTTGTAAGTTTGGAAATGAAATATATGTCTGCAGATGGGGCTAAATTGAACAGAAAACTAATGAACCCTTTACAGGGAAATACTGTAAATATAAGGATTAACCTTTGATTTTGTTTAGTTTATTAGATCATAAATCCAATGGAGCCGTCGGTAAATTTAACGTAAACGCTTCGCGTTTACGCAATTTACCTCGTGCGTTGGAAAATTGGTTAAGAAATTCCAATCAATCATCAGTTAAAATTGGTTGTAATCAGATTGTTAACATAATGAAATTTAGATTTTTTTTTGCCTTACAACAAATACCAATAATCAAATCTGTATTGGTGGATCATCTCCTGCTGTCTGACTGAAAAACCACAACATCAACATGTACTTGAGAGGGAATTATCCTGGGGACTATGGCCACCAACTTGTGCACTTCTATGACTCTAGACTGTACACAGCTTTATGCCCTAAGACAGCCATTTCTTAGACATTTGTAGATTTCTTTTAATTTGCAGCATCCAAAATAGATTAAGAAAATATTGTTTGTGTGAATTAATGTAGTTATGCCTTTGAAATTGAATACACATAATTATTTGAAAATGAATTTGATAAATATATATATGTTGAAATAGAGTATAGATATGTAATAAATGTGATGAAGAAATAATTCAAATTTAAATATAAATTTAATATAATTGTTTGTTTATTGAACTCTTCACTAAGGACAAAAAAGTTTTAATATGTGAATAAAGATATAAATATTAATGATATTATGAGATGAATGTTTTGTGTTTATGAAATCTGTCATGATGCTTCACAGAGTATTTATGTATAGAAATTTTTATTGCAATTATATGAATTAAAAAAAATCTGAATGAAATCTGATGTATGCAAAAATGATCATTTAACGTGGAGTTTTTATTTTGTGCATGTACCATATTGTTTATACACTGTATTTATTAGTATGAAATGTATTGTTTGTGCACAGGGGTTTGTACTTAATGTTTATGATAAAAATAAAAAAATATAGCCGTGATCAGCATATATATATATATATATGCTGGTCACAGCTGTATTTTTTATTTGTATCATGAACATTCATTACAAACCCCTATGGTTTGTGTAAAAAAAAAACAAAATAAAATAAATTAATATCAAATATAAATAAATATATTATATATTGATTGACCAATCCATGGGAGAAAATACAACATAGTTAAAGATATATATTTTTTTTTATGAATGTGATAATTTAATAAAATGTGTATAATGATGAATAAAATCATTATTAGTAAAATTATACATAAATAATATTTTTTTTTTTATTTTTCCCTTATCTTTTTTAATTTTTTTTCCCCTTATCAATTAAAATTTTTATATTTTTTATTCCATTTTAAAAATATGAATGGAATTTTCCCTTTCTGGGTTGATATCTGTATGGCGTATTGTTCATGTCATTTACAGCTTGTGAATATATCTTTATGAATAAAATAGTAACATAGGTATAAATAAAATGGTATCAATAAATACTTTTGTTGTGCTTTTTATGTATGTTTATTTGTTAGCATTAAATATAATGCTTGAGTGAATTGATGAACAAAATAAATATCAATATAAACAAATATGCTGTCTTCATTATTTATTGGTCACTTAACAGGAGAAAATACGCCATAGGATTGCAAATAAATAGTATATAGATAGACTGAGTTTACATCTGTATGGCGTATAATTAGAGTTACGCCCCTTGATTTGGACTTTCACGTCACGGTAATTTTACCGACTTTCTTACAAAGTACATATTATTTTAACATTAAAACTTAACCATAACCTTCAAATGACATATATAACTGTAATAAATTAGTTATTTGTTGCATAAAACAGTGATATTTAACGCTTGCTTGACTAGATTCCTATGGCGTATTTTAGTGTCTGAGAGCCTCCGATATAAGATCGTTTTTTGGTACAAAGTACACATTTTTTTTCAATGAAACTTCACCAGATGGTGTAATATGCACCAATCAAGGATTAAAATGATGTATTTTGAAGATATATTACGTACATTTATCTATGGCGCCGAAAATATCCTATGGCGTACCTATGGCGTATTTTCTCCTATGGCGTATTTTAGTGTGACCGTTTTCTCCTATGGCGTATTTTAGGGAGACCCTTCCGAGGTGAACAATATCGTTCTTTCAACAAAACACCCAGACATGTTTGCTCGCTGTATGTGCCCGTCTTTAAATGTAACATGTTCTGGTATAAATTCGGCTGACCTGCAAATGTTCATGCAAACCTCGTCTGAAAATACCGTCAGACAGATACCTCATATCGGCTTTAAACGGTTCAATCGTTCAAACTAAATTGGTCCTGTTGACGGTTAAACTAAGCGCGCATAATCCGGAAGTACAAATGTAGGTGGCGCTGATCTAGAGTTTGCGTCGTTGCTGTCAAACATTGAAAAGACTCTGATGTAACGAAAACAAATTGGACCCAAAATGGCGCGTGGTTTTGTCTCAGGCGAGGGCATAGATAATGTTGAATTTCGCAAACTATTTTGAACGAACGGTAGCCATGATCGGGAAACATTTTGACGTTCACGCATAGGTTATATGTCGTTTCGTGAATTTGAGAATTTAACGATTTGCTGATCGCGGAAGTGCACAACATGTAGTAACTTTCGGTTTCGTTTTGTTTATAATTTTTAATTTATAATCGACTGTTTATTTATAGGCTTTATGACCGTACTATTTTAAGAGATAGGATAAGTATCCACATGGACAATTTGGATCTGTAGATTATTAAATATATTATAGACTTGTAATTTGAATTATTTTTTTTAATTTTGTTTGAGTCATAATATATCTTATTGATTCTAAAGCATTTTGTACATTTTGAAATGATTGTTATATAAGGAAATTAATCTGAAATATATAATGATGTTTAAAAATAAATTTAAAAAAAAATCAAAAATATACAGGAATAGGTTTTCTACAAGAAATTTTGTGAAAAATGAGACGTAGATGACAAAAATCAACCAATAAATAGCGAAGATATGATTTTTTTTTAAAAATCTGACAAAATTACGAACATGGACTTAAACATTTTGCTGATACAGGCACAGAAAATTTTCTAAGTCCTGACAAGTATAGAAAGTGTTAGCGTAAATGTTGAAATAATGACAAAGTTTCAGCAAGTATACTTCATGTATTAGTCAAGTATACTTCAAGTATACTTCGCTGATACTTGTCAAATATCCAGTCCTAAAAGTATACCAAGTATACTTTATTTATACTTGAAGTATACTTCAAGTATACTTGCAGTTAGCCAGTTTGGTACGGGCAATGCTGGATTCAAACTCTCAACCCAGAGATGGAGGGCTAGTGATAGAATGTCAGGACACCTTAAACACTCTGCCACCATGGCCCCTCAATTTTTGCTTTGAGAATGGCGTCAAAGTATATGCGAAACATAAAAGTATGTCAAACAATTAGCTGTAAATTGAGATAACCGTTAGTTGTTTAATATGATAGTATGAGTAATGAGACCAAATTTCAATTAAATTTTATAACAATAACACTTTGAAAAGTGGACATTAACGCAAATGTTGATGCGGTCACAGCTGCAGCTGGAAAAGCAATACCTTAAGTCCTGCTTTTCTCGATTATTATCGAAGGGAGACAAAAATTAGTTACATATAAACTTGGAAATATCAAACACCTGTACAAGGTTTCATTAACACTAAAAAATTAAATACTCATTTAAGTATGTATCTCTTTAATATGTGTGCAATGTATGTAAGTTGGATGTATTTCCATTAATTCTTCTGATACTGCAGAGATGAGTTAACCAATTGTAAATATTTGTTTCAATTCCATATAAAAACAGGGTGCCTCCCACCTCGATCCCATATACAAGAAATCATGGAATAGTCCTTGCAGTTTTGATAGGGTCATTCCTAGACAGAAATTTACATGTTGTGTAACTGCCCTGACCAGAATGGAACCTGGAACTCAGTAAAATGTCCAGCGTTTTGACTGCCGGACTAGACAGAAATGTACATGTTGGGTAACGTCCTGATCAGAATGGAACCTGGAACTCAGTAAAATTTCCAGCGTTTTGACTGCCCGACTAGACAGAAATTCACATTTAGTGTAGCTGCACTGACCAGAATGAAGCCACAGGACCCAGAAGCATTTTCTAGTGTTTTGTTTGCAGTTTGATAGATTCTTAAATGTTACAGCCACTGACCTAGGGGCGCTTTCTTGGCGTCGTATTTCATCTCAATCACAGCCTCCTCCATGGATTTGATGTCACATATCAAATTCACCAGGTCCTGGAAAACAAAATACAACGAAAGCTCACTACCATTTCCATGGTCACTGTTAATGAGAACCAGTGGTTACAATTCCCTTTGATATCCTGGAGTTACTGACACGTACGCTCTCTACACCCCTGGCTGTCATAGCAAAATTGAAGGCACATAGAAAGCTGTTTGGTTCTTCTCCGGTAAAACAAGAGGCCCAAGGGATTTATAGTAGTCACCTGAGTAATGTTATAGGTATGGAAGCTAAATTTAGATGATGAAATCAACACTTGTCATGTCATTAAAGGATAAGAATTCTAAAACTGTTGAAACATATTATTTTACTTGTAGTAGTAATGTTTTCCTCTAAAAATGGATACAATATACTCAAAAATGTTATTCTCTGAATCTACAGTAAACTTTACCCCCTCTCTGAAAGGGAATGAATGAACTGTGGAGGCCCCTGATGATCTTTCCATCCCAATCTGATTAAAATACATATCCTTGTTCTCACTCCGTTTTACAAGGATCTGACAACATCCCATATGAGGTCACGTTCAGATGACCTTTGTCGCTTCTTTACTTAACACTAAAATAATTTTCCGAATGACCTGTCATCTTGCATCAAGCCTTCTCATCACATTATTCCACATGAACTTTTTGGTGACGAAATGACTTAATGAACAAATGGGATTATGGAAGCTTTGTCGCCTCAAAATTTCACTGTCAAGAATCTGACAGTAGTAATTTGATTGGCTAAGGCAAAAGGTCATCGGGACATGACCCCCTATGGGATTATCTCAGATCTTAATGCAGCAGAGAGAAGTTTACGAAACGGCGCGGAGATCAAGATATAATTTTAATCAGATTGTTTCCGAAATAGATTGTAGCACCCCTGAGTCTGCAGAAGAAGGTTTTAGATCATTTTCCCTTTGGGGCAGGGGAAGTAATCCTAATACAAATCTGTATCCTCATCAACGAAGGATTATTTTGGCCAAGTTTGAAAAGATTCTATCCACTACATTTCAAACAATTATGTCCAACAACCTACATTGTATTCCTATTACATCTATTGTCAGTAAAACTCAATTCGTTATTTTTAGGGACTCCAATTATCTGGATTCAGCCTCACCTGCAATCGCTGATCCAGTTGGGATGAAGGAACTTTAACATCGCTGTCGACACTACCTGAAGGACCGGCGTCCATTTCATCATCCCCATCCTGTAACAATCATCAAATAATTGAGGAATTGACAAAGATGAAGTGGAAAACTTTTGTAATTCTAGAATATTGTTTATTTTTTAAAACTTAATGATAAATACAGAATTGTATGGTGAAAGAAAGAAAATGATTTTTTTGGTATCAAACCTCTGCGCCATAGTCCATCTTGAGGAGGTCGTATTTTCCCGGAACTTTCTCAAAACTGTCTCTCTGAGCCCAACTATTTTTTGTCTTGTCCTGAAACCTGAAAAAATATAAATAAAATTATGTAATTTCTTTCACCAAATTTATTCTTAAAATTTCATAATTTTACTAAAACCACTCTTTGACTTGGAGAAGTTCACATGCATATTCAAAAACGAATGATTTAAGGCCAAAAAAAAAGTTTAATTCAGATATTAAACACATGTGAAAAATATAGGGTAGGTCAGTAGGCAAATTATTTTGTTTTCATTTTCATTCTATTCATTTTTGTGAATTGACATTATGCTTAATTTCAAATTTTACAATACATTTTCACACGTTTCAGTGGCTATCAGGTTGTCAAGAATAGGTCAGACTCTCAGAACAGGAAGGAAACACATTTTATTGAGTTGGTGTAAATTTTGCCAGATTCAAAAATTAATCTTAGAAATAAGAAGGTGAAAAAAAAGCTAGGGTCGGCAGTAAAATCTAGGGATACCTAATACATGTATTGTTGTTTTTTGCCCAAGTACACTGTACCAAAATTTTTTTTTAAATGTCCTGCAATTTTAGTTGTAAAATTTACTTAAAAGTAAGTAACAATGCACTTTGTCCACACACTGACTTGATGCGAGGATATATTATATGTTGTTTTACAAGACAGAAGAGATCATATAATACCCAATTGAAAACCATTTACACTTCCAAAGACTTTCAAACCATGTAACATACCAAAGCACAATGCAGACGTAAGCCGTGTGAACCTACTTTTTTGTGAAAATGTTCTTGGCCTTGTCAAGGTCGCCTCCGCATGGCACCAGATTGTTCTGGCCGTTATATCCGACTCGACCCCACCGCTGCCACACATGGTACTTTCCTTTCCCCTCGGTCAGTAGTTGGACGAGGTAGTACTTGTTGTTGTTATTGCCCACATTTGTCTGGAAATACAGCAAAACTTATTTATTCTATTATCCTGATTTTGTTAAACACCTATATTTTTAGCCGGAATCATCCCCAAAATGTTTCTTTTCCTGCATTGATGGCAATGTTTCAGTATTTAAGATACTCATAAATTTTTTTAAATATTCTTTCTTAAATGAAACCAATAATAAAGAATTATTAATGTCATGATTACATGCTTAATGACCCTTCAATATAATATATTTACCTGGTTGAGCATACAATCCCAGACGTCCTTGCCCTCCACGTAAACATCTGCTCTTCCAACTAAGCTACATTCCGGATCTACAGGTGCGGATCCTTTCTTCACGACCACGGTTCTCACTACACAAAAGTCAAACAACTGTTAACCCATTCACCCCTGAAGACACATTTGAACTCTTCCTGTTCCAAGGTTGGCAAAGTACATTATGAAATTGAAGGGGTGAATGGGTTAATTAACTTCATATGATACACAAAGTTGCTAATTAGGGGAACACATAATATTTATTTATATCTGAAAAACTAATACTTATAAAGTGATAGTGTCTCTTTTTCATGGGAACACATATTTTCTCTGAATATTTGTTTCCAGCTTTTTAACCCTGACTAACACAACACAGGTATATAGAACGAATACCTCACTTTTAAATACTGTAAGGATTCTCACTACTCAGGTGAATTCCATTTGATTAGTTTATTCAGATTAAAATTGGTAAACATAAAATTTATGAGGAAATTTGTTTTTTCCTTGCAGGAATTTTTTGTTTCATACAATTGAATTAGTAGAGGAAGTACAATTGAACCTAGTTAGCTCAAACTCATAACTTGGAAGATCCTGCTCAACTAGAAGAGTTTTGTCCGTCCGGGCTAAACACAAAAGCATTCAAACTAAACGGGAACCTGCTGATAGTGCCAAGTTTTCACACAGTACCACTGACTTTGAGATTACCATGTTCGACTGTATGCATGACAGCTTTGAGTTCTAAACTTTCCAAATTCTAGACCATATTGCTCAACTGATTGAGATATCTGCATGGGCCAGTATTCATGAAACTGTTCTCATGCTCAAGCATGGATTCTGTGCTCAAGCCAGCTTTCTTGAAACTCACCTGAATCATGTAAAAGAGTCAAAAAACCATTGTAAATGTTGCAAACAGCTTTCGACCTCATGCCTCTTCAACTTTTTACCAAAACTTTGATAAAATTAAGATTGTTTAAATAATTTATAGCCATAACAAGAAACAAGGCTTGAACATAGAATCAATGCTTGACCATGACAGCGGTTTCATGAATGCAGGTCCTGGTTGCTGACAATCGACCCGGTCCAGTTTCACTACACTATCATATGGCCAGTTAAGCCTGTGTGACTTCAATGCCCAGCACCTTCCCTTCAGCCTCTTACTCACTCTTTGATTCCCCCTCCTCAGACCTGCCACTGCCAGCCTCTTACTCACCCTTTGATTCGCCCTCCTCAGACCTGCCACTGCCAAGCCTTTTACTTACCCTTTGATTCACCTTCCTCAGACCTGCCACTGCCAGCCTCTTACTCACCCTTTGATTCCCCCTCCTCAGACCTGCCACTGCCAAGCCTCTTACTCACCCTTTGATTCGCCTTCATCAGACCTGCCACTGCCAGACTTTGAAGCCTTTCCTCCACTTTTTGATGCTCCCCGTCCAGATTTTGTTGCACTGTTGTCCTCTGGTTCTGTCTTGACCTTGACTTTACCCTTGCCGGACTTTGTTGCAGTATCTCCATTAGAACTGGATACTACCGGTGTTTCTCCCGTTGAATCCTCTGCATCTAGAGAGATCACCAACCAACAAGTATTATATACTCTGTACAGGATTTATCAAAAGAATAACAAATTATTGTTTGGTATTATCCACAAGTTATACATTATTTATCAAAAGAATCATAAATGACTTGTGACTTTTTCGTCATTAACTAATAAAGTTTTCAAGACAAGAGATCCAAGAAGAACCAAGGCATCCACAATTTATAGGTTTTTATTAATATTACAAAATCTTCTTTTTCTTTATTTTAAGGTGACTTTTCGACAAGGAACTTTCAATTCTATCAATGAACTCTCTTTCCTACAATTAAGGATCAAGGGGATGAACTTTGACCGGAACAAAGTCACTTAAACTGATTGTTTTCGGTGTCATCGATTGTTGACGTTGGAGCGAATATATACGAGACAATACATTTTGCACATATCATAGTCTGCAGTTCTCTCCAGCTGTTTCTTACTGAGATTGGGGGTAGAAACAGGTAACATGACTCGTGGTCACACAACTCATGGTTTGGATATGGAATAGTGAAATAAATTCTGTATCCAAAAACCACTGCTTGTGTAACCTCTATTTATTAAACACTCCAGTTTCTAATTTTTCCGCTCCTTTGCATACAATCTTATCCTCTTAAAATTGAAGTTGCAAAATCCACCATTGTGCCAAAACAAATGAAATGTTACCTTCACATTGATTTATTTTTGCACAAGACACAACTAGTGTAAGGTATTTATGCAATCTAGATGAGATATTTGAATATTTAAAAAAGCTCTCATATCAAATGACTGGGTAATGTACAGCTGGGACTTACTATATGCTGAACATATTATCTAGAAGAGTAAATAGTAGGATTTTCTGTGAAAATTTCTTACGTTATTCTGAAGAATTAATGGTACGTTTGGATAACAGACTTCAAATGACAAGTTAATGTTGCATCTATCTGATTGAAATGCAGATTTTAACTGTCACTCTGTTACTCTCTGTATAAGTAGGATTTGACAACTTCCCATAAGTGGTTATTTCTTCATCACAAGCTAATATATCCTGAGTGTGATGTACAGAGGGTGCAAAGGTCATCAGAACATGTGACCTCCTGCGGGATGTTGTTCGATCCTTTATACTGGTATTTAACGGAGTGAAAGTTTTTTATTAATCAGATTGTTGTCAAATGGAAACCCAGAAAGCCTGAGTATGTTATGTTTACCTGACTCTATCCTGTCTACATTTCTCACCACATCTGTAACAAGGTTTGTTTGCTGCATTTTCGAGAGGTCCACTTTGTACGATCGTCCACAGGCTGATACATCTACTTGTTTTTCCTTGAGTTTCCGAGCCTTTTCCAATTTCACCGCGACATCGTGACTATATGGGTTCCACTTCCCTTTCTCATCTTCCCATTGCCAGGCATAAAATACTGCAAAATCAGAAATGACAGACCCTACATATCAGAAAGGAGTAGTAACATATAATACCAGATCTTGGACAAGATTAACTTTGGTATTTCAGGTATTTGAACTTAAATACAAATTCAAACTGGAAAAAAGAGGACCAGAAATAACCCTATATATAAACAGTGAATTCTTATATGAAATAAGATATCCAACATTATACCTAAAATCAGATACCTCACATTATACCTAAAATAAGATACCCCACATTATACCTAAAATCAGATATCCCACATACCTAAAATCAGATATCCCACATTTTACCTAAGATAAGATACCCCATATTTTATCTAAAATCAGATACCCCACAATTTACATAAAATAAGATACCCCACATTATACCTAAAATCAGATACCCCACATTATACCTAAAATCAGATATCCCACATTTTACCTAAAATAAGATACCCCACATTATACCTAAAATCAGATACCCCACATTATACCTTAAATAAGATACCCCACATTATACCTAAAATAAGATAATCCACATTATACCCAAATTAATAATATTCTAAGGGGAACTCTTTATGAAGTTAATTTCTTTATAAACCCCTTTAAGAAAATATATACCCTTGTATGATAATGGATACATTGAACTCTGTTAATCCTAATACTGTACACTCTTCTCTAAAAATGTCAGTCAACCGTCAAACCTTGCTTTTTTCAATGAACTTCTATAACTCAAAGACCTACTTAATTGAAAGTATTTTGCAGCTCCCAGACAAACTTCACACTAAACAGTCCTACTCAATCTCACAAAACTCAAATAACTCATGTTCTCTTACTGTCCGGCCGGCCTCAAGATAACAAAGTTTAACTGAATAGATATACCGGTGTATGACCTGTTCTTTTCTTCAGTTTCAGAAACTTGAAAAGTTTTTCAATTCCACGTCAAGATGCTTTTCTCAATATTCATACATACAAATGTACTTATAGTTACAGAATATTATTTCTATCCCACAAATAGAGAGAAAAAGATAAAATGATACAGAAGAACACATTGAATTTGCAGGCTTTAAATTTCAGCCCTCATAATAGAGCTTTAGGAATCTTAAGACATACATAACACAACAACGAAATATTACCTCCACTTTCTTGAACACAGCATCGTAATCGCCTCTGCCAGCCGGTTTTCTTGTTTTTCTGAGCCATTTTATCTATATCTACAGCTAAGGATGTTTTCCCAACATCAAAATCAATCTGAAAAGATAAAAGATGGAAAATGAGAGTAATGATAAACTCGAGTTAAAACAATGAAGCAGTAAAATGGGGAATGGAAAACTTATGGAAAGAATTCTGTGCAAAGAAATATTTACAATAATGTAGTTAGAATTGAAATAAAAATCAGCATGTAAAGAATCTGATCCCACAAGAGGCCATGTTCTGGTGACCTATTGAACTCTCTGTCCTTCACACTGAAGACGAATTGTCTAACCAACAATTTCATCTGCAGCAAGTCATTTCTTTACAACATGCAAATTAGCTTGTTGTGATGAAAGGATTTAACACATAAATAGGATATGCAAGCTTTTCCAGCCATCAACATTAAATTTCAAGATCCTGTAAGCTACACATAATTTGAATAGCTAACTGCAAAAGTTCACTAGAACATGACCCCTTATTGGAAAATTGTCAAATCCTCTGTATGCGGATTCCCGGAGTTAACAGATTGACAATGAGATCCGCATTTCAATCATATTGTGTAAAACACATGGTTTATTTGGATAAGACTTACTGAGTGACTTCTTAAGGAAATATTGTCACAAAAGAATTAAAATTGATTCATTCATCCCTGAAGACACATTTGAACTCTTACAAGCAAATGGTTGAAAAAGTTCATTATGAAATTTCAGGGCTGAATGACTTAATTACAAAAACAAGCGACATAATTGAATTGGTTACATTCTCACCTCATTCAAACCATTAGCCACAGCATCACAGATCGATTCATTTAGATTGCTGGCGTACTGCGTCCACACATTTTTGTCACCTTCCCACTCCCAGCGAACACTGCACGAATCAATAGTTGTCTCCCCTGATGCACCAGGGCAAGATTTCTTGGATGAACTTGCATCCCCACCAGCAGCTTCATTATTGACTGATTAAAAAATATATAAATATATGATGTAAAGCATAAAATACAGAATAAGGTAAGTATCCTTAGATACATAAGCCATGCAAGTCAAGTTGATGTAGGACAAAAAATAACATTGGTCAGGAAAGTCAGTGACCTTAACCAATCCTCTTTTGCACTTTAGTGCAGATGGCCAGGGTTTATCATCCTTAAACTAATCCCTCTCAACCTGGTCAGTGAAGCAGAAAATGTAGGTCAGAAGCAGTATCCTTTGGTGCAAGAGCCACATAAGTTAGTTGATGTACAAGGTAGATGATACAATGTTAAATTTTTCATGTATTTGTTTGAAATTGATCAGCACATTTAATCAGTTAACCTGAGTTATGAACATTCTTGAAGAACCCAACTCAGTAAGGCCAAAAAAAAAGAAAAAATAGGCGTTTCCACTGAAGTACCTGAAAATATAGGGTATATGGGCCAGAAATACTTTTTCATATTTTATAATGATGTAATTTGCATAATATAAATGTAAATGCACCTCTATTGTTGTTTTGGTATTATATATTCCTCATGGATCTGGGTAAAAAAATCAGTCAGTTAAGCATTCAAGTGATAATGTGTGTTGTATAAAATATGAGTCGTTATGTTGATATATTTTCGTACTTTTTTTTCACTGTTTTTTTTTAACAAAAAAATAGGTAGGGTTGAGATTAAAAAAATAGGTAGGGTCGGGTTAGTTGAAACACACATATTTTAGACCTAATATAATGGAAGAAGTACTTCAAGTATGACGTCAATCCATCATGTTGTAATTACTTGATGTCTACAGGTATGTATAATGTAGATTGACCTATATGTACAAATGTATAGACGAGAGAGGACAACTTCTCTGCTGTTGATTCGATTAAGTATCCTTACATGTAAATTAATAATCATTATCTATATATATATATCTTGCACTAATACTGTAGACCTAATTAAGAGTTACCTCCCTTCGACCATTAAACATGTAGGCTACTAATGTAGATCTAGATCCATACACATAAAATTCTTTAAATCAAATAAAATTATTTTCTATTATTTTGATAGAATTATTCAGTTCGTTTATTTCAAGCAATACTTACATGTACTGTTATTATCCATACAAACGTTGTCTACATTTACATTTATTTCACAAAGATTATTTTAATGTGCCTACAAACAGGTCGGGGAAAACCGAAAATCGGCATATAATACGCCAATTGGCCTATATTACGCCAATTGGGGTATGGATTTGTTACTAAAAATAGCCAAAGTCATTTGAAACTTTTCAGTGTTTCTTTACAAGTCGCATTTATTTAAGGATAAAACATTATGGAAATACAAAACATATTTATTTGCGTGCGGGAAAGTACCGAAAACAGATGCAACACTTCCCTATGTTGAAATTTACTACGGCGGCGATTGTTACATCAAGTTTCTAAGTCGCAAATGATTCCATTAAACATCTTTCAGCAAAATATTATTTATACTGTCATAAATTAATGTGACTTGGACAGAAAAATTGAAAAAGATGAGTTTATAAGTGATTTGAGCTATTTTAAGTAACAAATTATACATACTCCAATCGGCGTATAATAGGCAGATTGTCGTATTATACGCTGATTTGCGGTTTTCCCCCGACCTGACAAAAATGTATGTCAGAGCTACAGTAGACCATATATTAAATAAGCCTTTTTAAGGGGCCATAAGTCTATGCTACCACGTGATTTTCTTTTTTTTATCAATATAACATGCACCTGAATTAATATTCAATGATTAAAAAGCTCAAAAATCATAACAATACTGCCTAAAAATTAATTGGTTCAAATAGCAAACGTTAGCAAAATCCAATTCTCACTGATCGATCATGATGAGCATTATTCTACAACAATAAAAAGCCTAAGAGGGAGAGAACGAGGGCGGGAAACGGATTTTCATTCAGTAAACCTGGACAGATGTCCACACCCCGTCATTAATCACCATTGCAATCTGATGATAATTCAAACATGTCATGTAAAACAAACTATTTCTCACCTTTCCTTTTTCGCGGCATTTTTAGGTCTAAACTTCAGTGTCTCAAACCAAAGTCGATTCAGCAATATTTTGACAACACAAGGTTCATACATATTTCGGATTCAGGAATAATTTAAAGTGGAACGCAATATATTAGCGAAAGCTTCAAATTAATATCAAACGGGTATTGATAATGTCTTTGATACTTAATTACTGTACCTTTATAGGCTCAAATATTTTAATTACAAATAAATGATCTAAAATAATACAAATATAATGTTTTAAGATGTGCCGGTCCTGTTACTGACCGATTTCGTTCATCACGTGTCCACACGTTTCTACTGGTTGACACACGAGAGATGCGAGTCGTCTGCACGTCACACAAAGTAGTCTGTGAACGGACTTAATGCTGTAATTTTGCTTTCATTGATATCCACAAATGTTTGTATGACATACTGCAGTAGGTTTGACGACGGTCAGCTGAAGCGGCTAACGATACAGAAATATTGCAAAGTAGATTTAGTTTCGGTTTTAAAACGAGGCTCGGTGTTATTAAAAGCGACACCGACAGCAACAACAAAAAAATAAAATCAGAGAATACCAAAGCGTCAACAAAACCATAATCCGAATTCAAAATCGATTAAACTAGGGGCAAAATAGGAACAAAGGAAATATTTACATGGAGCTCGAGACTCTCGTAAAAGCACAAGATAAGAAGACCAGGGCTCGTATTCATGAAACCGTTCTTGTGCTCAAGCATGGATTCTGTGCTCAATCCAGATTTCTTGAAACTCACCTAGTTCATATTAACCATCAAAAAGTCAATGGTAAATATCAAAAACAATGTTCGGCTTCATGGATCCTCACTTTTTTTAACCAAAACTTTGACAAAATCAGAATTAAATAAACTATGTCAGTTATAAGAAATGAGATTTGAGCACAAAATCCATGCTTGAGCATGAGAACGGTTTCATGAATACGGGCCCTGGTCTTCTTAGACGAAAGATTAGCATGGAGACTCTTGTAAAGATACAAGAGAATAAGACCATGTGTTCCGGAAGAGTACGCGTCTTCTGCTTCATCGACGACACCCGCCATGTAAATACTTGTCACATCCAAGTACATGTAAGCATCAATCCTCAAAATGAGAACCGAGTCATCACTGTCATCACAACAAGTAAACACACTAAGCATACTCAAAAACGTCCATCTTCATATCACACAAAGATACAGAATATAGGCCTAGTATTTCTCAATGCATTAGGGTCAACTTTTTACGCCTAGATCTATGTTGTGTGAATGTTGTACATTTTGTTTATTGCAAGTTTGAAACTGTAAGACAAGATAAATACAAAAAGGTATATTAGTACAAATTAAAGTCTGAAAGGCATTCAAGTGTACTATCCACTGCACCACGTACCTGACCACATATATACATTCTCACACAAATCTCAAAAACGTGCATGATCCAAATACAAATGTATTACTAGCCATGGCTTTAAATTTGTCTATTTGCAATAATGTTTTCTTAAAGGCCCGATATACGTAACTCAAGGATATTTTTCGTAATTCTGAAAAATTCTGAAAAAAATCCAGTTGATAACCATGCAAAAATAAGCCTGAAACGAAGTAAACCTGGCTTTGTATGTGATGGTGCCCATTTTGAGTTTGAGCTGATGATGACCCCATACATTTGATGACCACAATCTAAATTTTCCAGAATTTGGCTGTTTAATAAATATTAATGTTTTATTGGATTTTTTTTCTTGGAGATGTTAATGACGGAATTTCATTTCTTTTTTTCATTAAACTTCTTTAGCCATTTTCCACCCAAGGTTTCTAGGGTTTACAAGTCTAGATCTTTATAATTTGTAGCAATTTGAGAACCATTTTATACTAGTATTACAGGAAACAGTGTCAACGATGTCACTGATGTATATCAGAAACAGAATGGGCAACAACTGCCCCCTGGGGTACCCCAGAGAGGACAGGAGAACTGTCAGAGCAGGTTCCGTTAACCACCACCTTCTGATGTCTGTTTCATAAGAAAAAAGTAAAACCAATGTACCATTTCGGTATTGATACCGTAGAATTCCAGTTTAATTAATACTCCAGAGTGAGGGATTTTTCAAAAGCTTTGGAGAGATGTAATAGAGCAATATCAACTTGCTTGTTTTTTATCAATGTTTCTGGCAATCAGCCGTCAATAGTTAAAATCAACTGTGTTTCCATAGAATTTAAATATAAAGCTATGTTATAGACTGGCGAGTGGTGGTCGATGTGAGATCTTAAATTGCTGTGAATTAAGTGTTCAAGTAGCTTGCATGTTATACCAGTAAGAGAGAGGGTTGGTTATATACGTGCTATTAACAGCCAGGGTCATTTAAGGACGGCCTCCCAGTGTATATGTTGTCTGTGTGTGTTGAGAACGTGTGTATTTGGAGGGGGCGCTTTGTGTTCCTATAAGTATTCTTGCGATAGTCCGGATAGTTTGCCAAATAAAAGTGCTACCACAGTGAAGTGTACTGTCATAGGCCCCACGTAGAACACCCCACTCGGCCACTCTAGCTGGAATAAGTGCCTGGACCCGTAGCTTTGTCTACCTCGATATTCTACAGTCCTGAGCTTGTGTTCATCTGGCTCACTTATACTGCTGGAAGGCATAGCTGGATAGCTGGAAATAGAAATCGGCCCGAAGCTGGTATATTCGAAATATCTTCCTTAAACAAACTGATTTGTATGTCCCCGCCATGAAATGTTGGGGGGGGGGGGGGGGGGGCATGTCCGTCGTGTCCCGTCCCGTCCAATGCATGGTAAATTTGTAATGTAACCAGCTTATTTAAATAACTACTGATGTGGTTGTCATCAAACTTCGCATACATAATAAGCATAAAGAACTATTTTGTATAGGGACGAGGGCATTTATGTCTCACAGACATTTCTAGTTTTTATGTAATAATTTTGCTTGACGTTATCGATCTGTTGGTTCTTTTTTGCTTTTAATAAAACTACAATCTTTTTTCGTCTTTTTTTCCCCCTGTAAGCTGTGGGCTTATGATGTCATGCATGCATTTATTGTAAGCCCTGCGTGTCTCTTTTTCCATTGATCTTAGGTGTTTATATCTTCCCCTGTCCTGAATGTGGCTTCCGAGTTTTATCCTCGCCCTAGTATAGGATCTTCTTTTCTGTTTTGCGAGTTTGTTTATGTTGTTGTTAGCCCAAGAGTTTGTGAATTTATAACACATGGTTTTTAATTGTACAGTTTTAACGACCATCTCCTTAAAGAATGACTAAGCTTTGTTAACATTCATGTTCATGTTCCGAAAAAGTATTAATTTCCGTTCAACATCATTCTTCATTTGAGCTATGTTTGTTTTATCCCATAGGAGTATGGTACGCAATGACGTTTTTATTGGAGGAGTGATATATCACTGTCAATTAGGATAATGTCGTGGTCCGATACATCCTGGAAAGCCTTGCAGTTTTTAACCAATGAGGCAGGGTTTTACATCCCAGTTTGACTTTGAGAGTCCTTTTGACCCCCTTGATTGAATATTTCACGTCCTAGATAATTATTTCGGGTCCTCATAAATACCCAATTTTAGTATTCATAGCTGTAACTCATACACAACATTTCAATTTGGAGACAGGGATTTTTGCAGTTGGTTAAGTAAGTCCTGGGGGACCCAGGAGTTCACAGCTTAGGAGTCCAATAATTGAAAATGAAGGTGTTTGAAGCAGGATTCTGCTTCATATATAACCCTGAATGAAGGGATGTCGGTTAAAAAGAGATCCCGAATTGGAGAAATTTACTAACTGATCAAAACCAAGATCATTAAACAGGAAGATAAACTATTCGCTCAGAACTTAAGGGTACTAGTTGTTACATCAGGCCAGCTGACATCGCTCAAATTTAAATCACCTCCTCTATGTAGATATTTGTAACAGATTCATCACAATGTATTATTGGAACCGTCAATCTTTATTTAAGCTTGCCCAGCATAACATCTTTACATAACAGAAAAGGACTATGAAATCCGTCCGTCGCCACTTTTCATTTTAAACAACCTTTTCTTCAATAACCATAAGGCATGAGGAAATAAAAATATTTGGCATTCTGGAATGAAGGGCTACCAAGTGTGTTTAAATGAACGACCTTGATCCACTTTCAAGGTTACAGGGGTCAAACATGTTGAAATATTCAAGCAACTTCTTCTCAATAACCGGAAGGCCCAGAGTACTGATATTTGGCCTGTAACATGCTTGCATAAAGGTCTAACAAGTTTGTTCAAATGAATGACATTGATCAACTTTCAAGATCAGAAGTGAAATGTGTTTGAAATCTTGAAGAAAATTCTCCAAAACCAAAAGGCTAGGGGAACTGATAAAAGGCCAGTAGCATGCTGGAATAAAGGGCTACAAAGTTTCTTCAAATGAATGACCTTGACCATCTTCCAAGGTCACAGGGGTCAAAATACATGAAATCTCAACAACTTTCTGTCAATAACCAAATGTCCCTGGGTACTGATATTTGATCTTTAATCAATTTTCTCTCAATAATTAACAAGCCCGGACTACTGATTTTTGGCCTGAGGGATGCTTGGATGAGGTGCTACCAAGTTTGTTCAAATAACTGACCTTGACCCACTTTCAAGGTCACAGGGGTCAAATGTGTTGTAAGCAACTTCTTATTATGGGGAACATATATACGCCAAGTAGCATGATGGAATGAATAGCTACAAAACTTGTTGAAATGAATGGCCTTGACCTATTTTCAAGGTAACAACATTCAAACTCCTGTAATATTCCAGCAACTTCTCAATTATCAACAGGCCTGAGGGAACTGGTGTTTAGCATGTAGAATCTTAGGATAAAGGGCTACCAAGTTTGTTCAAATGAATGACCTTGACCCACTTTCAAGGTCACATGGTTTTAGAGTGCATCTTTCCTCCGGTCCCGCCTTTCTAGAAACCCGCCTCACGATGTCTAATTATGACCTTAGCATTTCCGAAAACGTTAAGGTTCAACAAGCCCCATGAATGATGCAGTAGCCAACCTGAATTTCACTACCTGGAACGAGTCTTTATCAAATACCTTAATTAAAATACGAATGTATGTATCTTATTACAATAATATTATTTTGCTCTTGCTCATTGTTTATAAAACAAGTATATGGCTGTATTCGGATAGTTTGCTTAAGAGATTGACATGTTATAAATCTGGTGAGCTAATTCAATGAAGACACATGACTTAATGCCTTATAATTGACTACGTTAATCTAGTTATGCAACTTTTTAGCGGCGTATATAAAAGCTCAATATATCTTAATTACATGGATATATTCCGATTCTTGATAAGAGTCTTTGAAAATAACGAACCCGAGGGTTGAAATTTAAGCCCAATATACGTAACTTTCAGCAAAACTTGAAACGAAAATCAAGCCTAATAACTTATTATATTTACAGATTTAGATAAGATTAATTGATATCAGCAACATTCAAGATGAATTCTTATGCGATTACCGGTACAGCAGCAGTTGAAACGCGGTGTTTGTAAACACGCGTCTATTTTGAATTGCCTTCTTTCTTTGGTTTGTTGTTGAAGTGGGCCCCACCTGAATTATTTTCAATTCTTTGGATTTTTTGTCAATAGTTTCTTGGTAGTTACAGCTCAGGTTTACTTCGTTTAAGACTTATTTTTGCATGGTTATTAACTGGATTTTTTTCAGAATCATGAAAAATTTCCTGAAGTTACGTATGTTGGGCCTTATTGGGCGATATTAATGCAAGTACATATATATCTGTATCATCTATTTACTTACGTTGCTTTAGTGATAAAGCGGTTCGTGTCATCCTTAAATAACTTCATTATTTCGAATATTCTTACTTCCGAATTAGCTTGTTAATATTGGAGAAAATATTGCAATCTCTCATTCGTTTGTAGTGTCGGCTTTACCTACAAACTCGGTCCGAACATGGGTGTGTTAGTATAATATTAACCAGCTATCTATAATCGAAACTGGACGTATCGTGCTTCAACGATGTTTCATTCCCGAAATCAAGCTCAATATGTCAGTCGAACCTTGCACACCCTGCGTTATGACATCTTTTAGAGTACCCCGTTAAGTTTCTTTCATCGTGGTTATCATCTAAAACTTTACAAAAGCAGCAAAACAACATACACAGTTACTAAAGGAGAAAAGAAAGAGAAATATTCAAAACTACAGAGGTAACGTTCATATATATATGTGTAGTAGATGGGAAGTCAAATAGTCTAATGCAATCTTGCGAACGAAATCGCATTGCTGTTAGCTATAATAAAACAGATGTATCTGACGAGTCATTTGTTAAATCGATGACATTGCCATTAATACACTTAATCTTTACTTTGTTAGGTTTTCACCATCGACAAACATTTTGAGTCGTTTTTCATTTCCTCGTATATATATTGATTCTTGCACCTCTTTGTTCGAACATCGTCGGAAATCGACGAGACCCTAATCTAACGTTTGTGTCCTGTGGGTAGGAACAGACAGAGAATCTCGTTTTCGTATCAAAATTAGTAGCCAATTATATCGCATTTTCATATCGTGGCTACATCCCGTGGGGAGATCCCGTTTTTAGCTATACAATACAAAACAATATGGTGGCGGCATCGCCTACTTAGAAAACATGCCGGTTGTGTTTAGACATATGGGACAAAATGTCCAACCGGACATTGACATTGGCGTCATGTCTTTAGAAATATACACCAAGGCAATATGATCTTACCGAGTGCCACTTAAAACGACCATTCTGACTGGTCAAAATCCCAAGATAGACTAGGATGAACGATATTCTCCGTCTGTTCTAGCCCACGGGACTCAAACGTTAGGGCGGTGTTACGTGGGTTTCTGACAATGTTGTACGTAGGGATTTGTCATACTATTTATGTATTTCCGCGCCTTGGCGAAACAACTGGTTGAAAAAAGGCATAGACTACTGGTTGTAACTTAAAAACTAGATGCAAGCAAGGATACAGAACTACATTTTCGTTTCTATCCAAGTGCATGTATAACTGAACAAAATGTACATGCGAGTCATTT
This sequence comes from Mimachlamys varia, assembly GCA_947623455.1. Taxonomy (NCBI): domain Eukaryota; kingdom Metazoa; phylum Mollusca; class Bivalvia; order Pectinida; family Pectinidae; genus Mimachlamys; species Mimachlamys varia. The sequence goes on along the minus strand of OX392533.1, from coordinate 41,324,168 downwards.
ATTTGGTTGCAGCATTTGTGACAAATCAATATTAACTGTTATCGCACTAGCTTGATGTACATTTCAAGACCGATCGTGCTCTATCCTAGCATCGCACATGGGTCGCTTTGAATCGTTAGGTACCGATTCAGATTTTGTACAGGAAAATAGTTTTCATAGGAAGATGTCAAACACTTGAATTTGTTGACACAAGAACTGGAGTCTGGCCTGTCTCTTCTTCAGTTTCCTGGAATGAAACAAGAATATGTATAGGAACACCATATCAATGGCAGTTTCATTATCAAAACGGAAACACCAACATGAGTCGTTACTGCGACATAAAATTGATTTATATAGGAAATAATCAAAATTAATAAAACTTGCAAATATCTTTACAAATTAAATGTGTGGTTCGAAAGTTCAAAACGTTGAAGAGTTATATAAATCTACGTTAATAGCTACGACGATCGCCGTTCCCTTGTATCAATTTACACGTGTTTCCAAGTGTGATAAAATAAGTTGAAGTCATAAACAAACAGAAATACCCATACAGTCATTATTTTACAATTGTTGTCCCAATCCAAGTTAGTTTGGATCTTTTTTATTTTGAAAAACTTATAATGATTTCATACTGTAAAATTACTTTCATTGTAATAAGATTTAGCAAACTGTCATTTTACAAAACTTAAATAATAACATGAATGTTTATTTCCGATTCTTTAAAATTCCTTTAAAACCATTAAATTCATTCTTTGAATCCCAATTTTACAGTTTTATTCAATCATTCTCCAAAGATGTTCTGACCAAGGAGAAAAAAAAATGGATGAAATATACTCCAATTGTTACTTCCCTTTATACACTATAATAAATGTTGGGAGAATTTCGAGAGAGGACAGAAAGCCGTGGGGGAGTACTCTGAGTTTTGAGAAGAATTGTTTTGTAATATTGTTCAATTATCCCTTTTAGGGAACGACCTTGATTCTGTGGTTGGGGCAGGGCCCAAATTTTACTGAAGCAATGTTGTACAGTCATATAACACATTGCTATTGATGACAAACGTGTGTGTTCTATAAGACTGTACACTATTGGCTTACACATAACTTGTATTTAAATTTTGAAGTATTGTGTTTTTTGTTCGTAATTTCGAACAGAAAATCAAATGTAGACAACAATGACATGGCCAATAGATTTTGAGCAAATGTTGTTACAGTCTTATAACCTTTGCCTTTACAGTGTTTTACAATGGAAGGATGCAGAGCAATTATAAATCTTAATGTGAATCCTCATCTACAAAAAATGATATTTACCAGGTTTGAAAATATTCCATTCACTGGTCGAAAATGTAAATTGTTTACGCACGACGGGCGGAAAGCGACCAGCATAGATCAAGTGACCTAAAATCGAATCAAGAAGCAACTGCATTGTGCTGCATTTTTTATATGAATATACTATTCTACTAAAACCATCTAACTTACCTGTACATATTGCTCCGGCGTTATATTCATGATACTTGTAGTGGGCATCCCAGCCATTAGACGGACAGTCAGCTAACCTTTGTTCGTTTCCGACGCAGCCCACTCTATACAACCAAAACTTTCCCGGACGAGAGCCAAACACTGTTCCATGAGTAGCCACCCCTCCACTGAATCAGGACGGCATTGCATGGTACGATTATACATCAACATACTTCAAAATAGGACAACGACCGTTACAATGAATGACTTTTGTACATTAAAAATAAAATGGAAATGAATGCCTAATCGACAATATGAGTCATTTAGAACCAAACAACAGTTAAACAAGAGATCCAACGAATCTGCATCGCTCACCTGGTATTAATCGCACATTTGTAATCTTAAAGTAGTCTAAAACCTATGATTAAGTGATTTTGAAAAAACACGTTTAGTTTGAAACATTTTTGACCTGTCACGTTGAAGGTATGCAATTGAAGGTAGTTTTTACTTAAACAGATTGCTTGTATTGCTACTTGCGTGGAAGTTACGTATACTAGCCAGATATCATGTGTCCAGACCTTTCAGCATTTCAGTAGAAGTCGTTTGAAGGTATATTTGACCCATGTAGCCTGTAAAGAAGGTTGATGTGATCTATTTTCGCAAACTTTGTTCGGCTCTTTCCGTGGAAGCTACGTTTACTAGCCAAATATCTTCTATCTAGGTCTTTCGGCATAGACGAACAGACAGATGACGGACGCTGCACGCCGCACCATGGCATAGCTCTCCTCAAAGTAGAAACTGGGTTTTATCAGTCTTAGATTTACTGCTGAGGTGTACACAGACGGGTTTTAAAGAAAACCTTTGACACAAGGTGCTTTCAATTAGTGTAACCGTACTGATAATAATTAATTTGCGGTAATTATTAAGCACAGGGTTCGTAGGTGGTCTTAGGGGCAAATGATCTAACAGCACATGAAGACCCATTGAACAGCATCCATACATGTATGTTCGATCAAATTGCTGAAGTTGTCGAAATGTAATTGCAGTCGTCTCCAGATTGATTAACATATATAAGGTCATTTCGGGAGGAGACCGCACTTTGCACACGACCCTTTAGGTTTTGGGAGTCATACAAATGGGAATGGAATTGGAGATTAGACAGAGCGATACAGACCACGGAAAGAGACGGAAATCGACAACACCTAAACACCTGAGGAATATACAATAAACAACAACTTTACCAACAACAGTTTGTCACTCTTGTTCTGCTACAAATTTGCAAAAGCAAGGTAAAGTGTAACCATAATAATTTTGTCACACTCGAACTTTAGCGCGTGACCAAATTGAAATAGATAATGATCGATTGCCGCTCTCTAGATATTTGCTGCAATATACAAACACTGTTATTAGAACGAAATACTTTCAGCGCAAATATCGCTAATATTCAATACCTGCTAAATTTTGTATATTCACAATTTGTTTGGATTTTCAAAATAAAATATTATTAGCAAATCAAACGTACAATGAATAAAAACCTATCGCCATTAAATATTGTAAAACTTTCTAATTTAGTTTTCCAAGTACTGAAACTGTAGACTAAGTTTGGTTTCTGTATTAAACATCCACTATCAGTACACACATACCTATATCCGAGCTGTCTGCAGACAACTTTGGCGTCGTTATTGTCCCAAGAACTAGTGCATATCATACCCCAGACTCCGCCATGGAAAATTTCGACACGACCCTCGTGCTGGTTCGAACCGTTGACTAACTTGACCATATCTAATTAAAATAAGTATACAACTCAAATGTTATTACCATTTTTTTCTCTCACACTGAAATTAATGTAATATTGATTACACAAGGTTTTCAACCAGATCTGTAAACTGTGTATCTTACATAACAATAAAGAAACACGTAACGAAATGTTAAATTTCACTTACCAATATAATAAAATTTGCGCAATGTTAAAATAACAAATGCTCAGAATTGCGAATTACTAAATTTTTACATAAAGAAGCGTCGTTAAAAGTCACATGATACTTGGTTTACAACAGCCCAGGGAAATACAATAGCATTGGAATAAATGCTGAAGCAAATGTCATTTCGTCGAGATGCACTTAAGGTGTTCTAAGTCGTTCATTTTAACCGCTAACCTGAACATTTCATGATGTCAAAACGTACATTTAAAATGAAGCACAATCCTGTTTACGATGGTTACATGCGTTACTTAAGTTGTCCATAAAAAAATTACCTTGAAAGCATTGCCAACTAGGTGATGACCATTTGCCATTCGTAAGGCAGGTGCCATGCAGGGTGGTAGTATCACCAACACTTCTTGAAGTAAACGTTGTATTGCATAAAGACAAATCTGGTGCCGGGCAGTCTAGTAACAATAATATATTGATGTTTCATTACCAAATATGAACTAGCCATACTGCGTAATTCTTACGTCTTCCAAAATTCCAGAAAATATATATAACAAGTACAAAACAAGATACCTAGATGGCCTGTATTGCTCACCTGGATTTCAGGAAATGCGACAAAAACTAACTTTTCCAGTGTGAGATATGAGACATACAGTAATGTATATAATGAACACTTAACTATCTGATTTCAAAAGGGGATTCAAAGGAAAATCATTTGATATTGGATGGTATAAATAAACATAAATAATTGCCAGTTTTTGGCCCAAACCCTCAGGCCCCTGGTGGTGGTGGTGGGGGTTAGCCCTTTCATTTGAATAAATTTTATTCACAGCCACCTAGGAAAGGTATCCATAAAAACATTACTTAGATCCAGAGAGGAAACCATTGATATCATTGCAAAATGGACCCCTTTTGGCCCTGCCACTCAGGCCCCTGCGGTCAGCCCCATCATTTGTATTCCCAGCCACCTAGGAATGCTATTACTGAAATATAGATGTTATCCATTGCATTTATCCAAAGAAGTCGTTAATATAAATATTGCCGAATGGATCCCTTTTGGCACCGCCCCTCATACCTTTGGGTGTGTCAGCCGCTTCATTTACATATAAATTTGAATCCTGGCCACCTAGAGTAGGAATACCACCATTGAAATATGAATGTGATATATTGCTTGGCTTCTACATTTTCAGTTTTGATTGATACCATGTTTTGGCCCTAATGACATTTCCTGTGTTGATCGGCCGTTAAGCAAATGATAATAAAAATAAAGATCCAGAGAAGTTGTTAATATCAATATTGCAAACTTGAGACCCTATTTTTGTCCCACCATTCAGGCCCCTGATGGTCAGCCCCTTCATTTATCTAGATTTGAATCCAAGCCACATAAGGATGCCTCCTACCACATTTGATTACATTCCGTTCAGCAATTAAGAAAAAGTCAATTATTGACAGACGGACGGACACCACGGTATGGCATAAACTCACGTTGGTCCTATGGACCAGGTGGACTAAGAAATCATTTGAAGAAATATTGTTGACCATATGGTTTTTCGGATCAGCGATCAGCTCCAAAAGTTAAATTCCGCATTAAAAGAGGACCAAGGAAAATGTTCATATGAAAATTGAGAATGATCTATTCATTAATTATCAAGAAAAAGCTAGTCACAAACTGGCCGTCTGTCGGTGTCTTGTTGTTGATCAGATCAAAAACTAGATAATGCACAACAAGGGACCAATGGGTACGTGCATATGAAATTTTAGAAGGATCCGTACAACACTACTCAACAAATAGTGATTACAAGAATTGTTAAGGACGGACGGATGATTGACGAACGACGGACCACGGACGAAGGATGATTTGAACGACACACAATCATCAGAAAGTGGGCTACAGATAGGAAACATCCAAATATGTATAAGCCTTTCACATTATCTGATGCAAAATATCAACAGGAAACTGATGAGCAATATGTATACTTATTTATAAGCACACAAATCTCTAGTAATATCAAGTTTAAATTTTAGATATCTTTACAAAACGAATCCTTAATAAGTCAAAATGAAACAAAAGTCGTTTTTATGATTTGTCTAGTGGTGGGTCCCCTATAATTAAATTTCATTATGCGAGGTTATCCCCGATACTAAAATTGTATTATGCGAGTTTGTCCCCAATATTTCCATTGTATCATGCTGTTTTGTTTCGTACCCTTATACCTACTTTTTCATGCTGGGTTGTCCAAATACTTACATTTGATTTTGCTGGTTTGTCCCCCGTTTCTTAAAGGAACGCATTGGCTGAGTCCAGGAATGTTTACATTTGAACAGGATCGAAGTTTTCCCTATAAAAATCAATCCGTCAAGGAATAATAGAATTTTCCCTGCCTTAAGAGTGTGATAGATAAATCTCAAACTCAAGGGTGATATATTTTGTTGTCTAACCCGAGGGTTAGACAATCAATAAGATGTATCTGTCACAACATCAAAGCAGGAGATGCTTACATTTAAACTATCATTTTGTATTTTTTTACGAAAGCATCAATGCAACACAATGCTGAAGTGAAGTGATTCAATTGTTGTCTTGGCGTTATGTCATTTTATTGATGTTGTAACGTCATTACATTGTCTGTCGTGACGTCATTACGTAATTGTCTGCTATTGCTATCTGTCATACTCTAGGGAGTGACGGAGAAATCTTGAACAAGTAAAAGAGGAGGAAAATCCGTGAATGATTGGAAAAGGGAGAATCATTTCATTCAGCTATCTTAGTTGGTAATTAGACTGTAGGTCATAACCAAATTCATAAACAACTTGTTGTAGATATTAGTAGATGTAGTGATAAAATTGGACAAATCATATTATTATACCTCTATTATATAACACAGTCAGGGATTGGTCGAGAGCCGTCACGTGTCAGGGAGACTACACTTCATGTCTCCCTCGCGTGCATCATGTCCAATTTCTCATGTCTCCGAATATATATATATATATAAAATAGATCTATAAAACTATGCTAAATGTTCTCAATTAAGGTTCCCGCTTGTCACTACTTATGAACATACGTATTTATTGCTATACTATACATGATTAATAAAGTAATCAAGTGGTTTGTTCGTGGTAGCCACCTTGCGCTAGTGCGGAACTAATGCCAAATGTTATAGTGTCACCACATTAGGTATATTTCCCCCAACAAGGCAACTCAACCGGTCATATTATACCAACACCGGGTAACCTAGCTCTGACGGATCAAAAAACTAAATATAATCAGTCTTTCACCTCTCACAATGTAATGCGACTTGCATTGAGTAGTAACTTACATTGACAAATGACAGATCAGAAGTTGACACCCATCCCGTGGAATCCGACACAGTACCAGCAGCTAGTTCTACCAGTTCACAGGTGTGAGATTTCATATGGTAATTAATGGAGACACATCGTCCCTCCAACGCACACAGCTTCCCGCACTGGAGCGGACTGTACGGAGAAGCTGTGTAATACGCCACCTTCCTGGTATCGTCATCAAAATGGTGGTTGTTTATGATTCTTGAACTTACGGTATATATCAACGGTAGCAAAATGGTGATACTGAAACAGACAGAACGCTTGCTTTAATTATACGTATACCGATTTACAGTTTTGCACTTAACCAATAATAAATCAACAAGATCACCACATTATATTAGTTCAAGAAGAACTCATGTTTTTGTCGTTTTGTCGTGACATTTGAACTAAAAGGTTATGTATATCCTTAGATTATTTTGCAAAACATTGAATCGGAGGACGAAATTAAACAATTGATACAGTTTTGTGCGTCTCAAAGGTTAAACAATCTCTCCACAGCTTAAGTCATATTGTTTGAAATAATTGTTTAAGCATTGACCTGCTTTCAGTTGACTTTGTTCACATACTGGGTTCTGTCTGAGTTCATACCAAAGTCCTCAAACATAGGAATGACTTTCTCTTAAACCTTCGTTGTCACTATAATACGTGGGATACGTGCTAGGTCTACCGGTATATGAGATGCGAATGTATGTGCTGAGAGCGTGTAACCCTCCTTGCGATATTACGGAATTGATTCTACTTTATTTTTCTTCAACGGTGAAGTATACTACCAAAAAGCTCCAAATATGCTCATTAGTGTGTTTACTTGTTGGGATTGACAAAGATGCTCGGTTCTGATTTTGAGAACTTGATGTTTACTTAGACGTGACAAAGATTTATATGCCGGGTGTCGTCGATGAAACAGAAGACACTTACTCTTCCGGAACACTTGGTCTTATTCTCTTCTACTATTACAAGGGTATCCATGTGAATCTTTCCTTTGTTCATATTTCGCAACTGGTTTAATCGATTTTGAGTTCAGTTTATGATGTTGACGCTTCGGTATTCTCTTATTTATTTTGAAATGATATTACCTGTTCCAAAAATCAATCAATGTAATCCATATTTGTAACGTCCTGCAATGCAATCAAATATTTAAGGGTCGTTTTCACGGTTTATAATGTATCAATCATATAAAATGCATAAATTCCAGGACGATATCGCATGTAAACAAATGAACTGATCACACACATACACTCATTGTATTAAAACATTTGTACACGAACGAACCCATCCTGAAACATAATATAAGCGCAATCTAAATATCGTTGAAACTAACATTTTTTAGCTCGCCTATACAAGGATAAGAGAAGGTGCTAATGTTTAAATACCAATGGAATCGCGACACTATGTATGTGTATAACAAATGTTGATGATAAGCAGGATATGGGGAATTCTGTAGTCACACCACCATTGACGTCCTAAATACACACGCACATACTATTAGAACAAACAATCAAATTGCACACCGCGAGACTGTCTGTACATGACTTAAGCAGTTAATAGGACTTCAACAACAGATCCCAGAGGATTTAGGCGCCAACCATATGTGCTTTTCGTAATTTTGTTCTTTAAAAGTTGGATCTTTTACCTTTTTTCCTCTTACATGGTCCTAACTACATATGTAAAAAAAATCAAAGAATACCAAAGCGTCAACAAAACCTTAGAGCTCAAAATTGCTTAAACTAGTGGCAATAAAGGAACAACGGAAAGATTTACATGGGGACCCTCGTAAAAGTACAAGAGAATAAGACAAGGTGTTCCGGACGACACCCGCCATGAAAATCTTGGTCACTTCCAAATAAGTATCAATCCTCAAAATGAGAACCGAGTCATCATTGCCAATCACATCAAGTAAGCACACTAATAAGCAAACTCAAAAACGTCCATCTTCATATCACACAAAGCTACAGAATATTTTTCGATGAGATCAAAATGGCGACCATAAAACTTGACCATAGTCGTCATCAACCAGCATCTCTCGAATCCCTGTGCCGTAAGTTTGTTTGTCAGCAGTTGACATCGTTAACGAAAATCTCGATATTCAGAGCAAGCCCTAGAATAAAGAATCAACTGCGACATGTAAACACCATAGGTTGGAGAAGAAGGAATGTTACTATCAAGAAAGGGAAAGTTCACGATCGGAAAATCGAAATCGTCACGTTTATCATACAGCTTAGTAGTAAGTTGCTAGTGATGGTCATAGTTTAAGTAAAGATCGAGGTAAGAATCTTATGTAGAAGAGTAAGTTGTGTCATTAATTTCAACTTCAGTAGGGTTTATACGATCGACTAGGTCAGCAAACTTCTTGTTGTTTATAGACAACACATCGTCGCTACACCTGAAAGTGAAATTGAAAGATTCGGCTAGGTTTTTGTAACCTGTCCTGATAAGCCCTTCGACAAATGCAGCCACGTATGAAAACAAAAACAAGTCAGCCAAAAGTGGGACACAGTTAGTACCAATTCGAATGCAAACAGTCTGTTGGAAAATCTTTCCTCCGAACTGAACTAAGATATTGTCAACCAGGAATTCAATCATTCGTACTAAATTTTCCTCCGTATATTTCAACCTAGCTTTTGTCGCGTTTTTCACAAAGTATGCTCCAAGATAGCTCTCAGCCTTGTATTTGTATCGTCTATCACCTTTCTCGGGAAAGAAAGCTCTCATAATGAGAGACCGAAGATGTTCTTTCAGTTTGGTATGTTGTATGGTAGTGTACAGGGTGGAAAAATCAAATGTTTTGAAGGACGAAACATTTTTGAGGAGCGGTTGCTCAAAACTGATCAGAAGATCTTTTGAGTTTTGTTAAAATCCACATACCATTAATGCCACTTCTTGGGTATACAGTGACACAATAGGGGCCCTTGTGTAGTTCAGATATCAAATATATGGCCGAGGTAGGTCAGCGTCTTGATCATTAACGGGTATTTTGAATGATTGTAATACTGATGTATGGTTGGAAAGTATTTCATCTTTCGGTCAATGTGTAAGTTGGGTTACCTTGGATATCAAGCAGGCAGGCCAAGTTCTTTTTGCAAATAATGAATGTAATAGTGTTTGCAAATCAGGAGCAAGTTGTTAGATGCCTTGTCTGCAGACAAAACCACATACTTGTCATGTAGGACTGTTGTTCGAACATCGGGGTCAAGAAATAACGACTTGTGTATAGTGTTCATTTTGTATTGCAAACTGCTTATTCTTTTCTGAATAGAGGACCTGCTAGATTTAACCCACTTTATAAGTGAATCAAATTCAGCACGGTCACGTTGAGCACATTTTCTGCCGTTATCTGCCACAGAAATGACATCAATGCCCTTGTTGGCAAATTCTATGTAATTTCAGAAAACCCGAAAATGGGACAATGCACAACAAGGGACCAAGGAGAATATTCATGTGAAATTCAAGAATGGTCAATCTAGTGCTTCTTAAGAAATAGCGGTAACAAGAGTTGTGTAAGGGGTAACGACGACGGACAATGGACGCAGGGTGACTTGACAGGAACCAAACAGAACCAAACCACCTCACTGTGATGTAACGTTTTCGTCAAGGTTTTTCCAGACAATGTTGAATCATGGCACTTTATGCAGGTGTCTAATTCAATTTTAAATCATTATAATAGAGTGTCAAACATATACAGCCATATTTTCATAGTTAGCGGGTAAAAAGCTCTTTACTGGTCACACATGCGTACGTTAAGTGAGTTACTTCCCCTTGCTACATTTTGTCTTTGATGTTTTGCGTCCGGAAGTAGCCCTCCAGTGGGGAAACCGGACACACAAACGCGTCATACTCGGCCTATGTCGGTTTTCCGGAAAGTTAAAAACTAACCGGCTAATGTTTGTTGCATTTATTTCTTAGTCAGTGCTTCATGAGCTTTTTTATTTCTTTTTTTTTTGCCACAGGCACGAAGAGTGAAAAAGCGGATACGTTCTGATTATCCTTTATGTCATCAACCAGGTTATGTTAATTATTCTAACGGGAGATATGTCTTCAAATAGAGTCGCTTTAAACCAACGCATTAAAACGTTTTCGTTTAAAGTCGTTGACTTGCCGACTTTGGGAGAACATCTGCAGTAAATATCGGAGATAACTAAGTGATATTAATGGTTGGAATTCCTCTACACGATCGTCGTTTACTGTACTTACTTTATTTACAATTTGATTGTAAAAGAGTAGCATTTATAGAAGAGATAGGGACATGGGTATTCTCTTACCTGAGACTGATGAGTCGTTTCATCTCCGTGGTAAGTTGACTCTCCTTCAGAAATATCTCTGGGCTCAGCAAAAGTTGATATGCACAGCTTGACTATCATGTGACAGGTGCGGTGTGGGTCTCAACATTGATGGCTATATCTATTTACCGAGTACAGTAGCTAAACTGGTTTTAACGTATAATACAAATATATGACTAAAAATATTAATTAATCATGTCATTTTTGATATTGATGCTATCACTCCTGACGACTGCAGGAAGTTGAGAACACGTTAAACCTGATTCGACCAATCAGATTATGATTATTGTATCTGAATGCATTATCAGCAGAGACGTACGCGTGAGATATCGAATAACAATAATGTATAGAATTGCACCTATTGTAGTGCGGAGTCACAAGCTATGCGGCCAATTGCCTTCAATCATTTCAGTAAGAGACGTGGACAGTTTATTTTACTTTGCAACAACGGCTTCTTCCCACCTAATAAAATTGAGGCTGGGGTCGTCTCAAAGTGTTTCCACATGGACCTTAAGGGACTGGTTGATGTGTTTTCCTGGGAGCCATCGACAGAATACCTCAGTGTGGTAGCACCTTACTCGGCAAAAGATCTAGACTAAGAGGCTTACACAATCAAACCGCGCCTCCCAAATACAAAAGCACCTAAAAACAAACTCACATTGTATACACCTGGAGGCCGTCCTTAGGGACCTAGCTGTTACCAGGACGTTAAACTTCATGAAATCAAAACAAAACTAATCCTTGTTTAATATTTAATGAAAATCAAACTTATCCGTGTCTATCATTTAAAGGGGAAAAATAGAAAATACCGAAGCGTCAACAAAACAATAATCCAAACTCAAATCGATTAAACTAGGGCAAAATTTGAAAAAGAGATATTTACATGGAGACTTTCGTAAAAAATACAAGAGAATAAGACGAGGTGTTCAGGAAAAGTAAGCGTGTTCTCCTTCATCCACGACACTCGCCTTGTAAATCTTGGACATATCGAAGCAAACATCAAGTCCTCAAAGTGATAACCGAGTCATCATTCCCAGACACAACAAGTAAGCACACTATACGACGAAGATATGGTTTTATTACATTTTTGCCAGTGAAATATAGAAAAATTATCAAACTGATGAAACTTCTCATCACTGCAGTGAAAATATAAGATTGTGCAGTAAAAATATACTGGGTCATTTTTTTTCACGTAACACCGGAACCTTTGTATGAGTTGTTCCCCTTGATCGAATCTTGGAGGCTCGGCATTGTTGTCGTCTGCTAGAACTTGTTTCTTTGGGAAAGATGGTCTTGAAGAAATGGCATCAATAGTAAATATTGATGGGAACTGCTACAGGATTTAATATGAAATGAATTGAAAGATGAGAAGGGTTCACTTTTCCGATCAGCTGTGGACTGAACTTGATCGGTTGTGAATTCGACGGAATACAGTAGACTTATCTCCTTTGCAGTAGGCAAGTAGACCAAGAAAAAAAATAATGAAAGTATCTTAGTCTTCTTTCAAAAGGTAATAAAAAGAAAATTCAATGGTTTGCCGTTTAATATCAAATATATTTCACTTGTATGGCAGATGCTTTTTTAATATTTTCACTCGTGCTACGCACTCGTGAAGATATAAAAAATACCTGCCATACTCGTGAAATATATTTGATATTAAACGGCAAACCATTGAATATCCTCTATGTATTTTGTATTAATGTTCTCAGCATTAAGTAGAACAACTAGTTCACTCGTTGTCAGTTTAAGTGCGCATCTTTCCTTTGGTCCCCGTCAGTGGTATATATGTCTACAAACCCGCCTCACTATGCTAAATTATGACCCTAGCATTTGCGCAAGACGTTAAGCGATATTGATGCAAATACATGCATATCTGTTAACGTTGTTTTTGTGATAAAAAGATTCGTGCCCTTTCTTAATTCCTTCCATATTAGTCCCCTGCCGGTTAAACCGGATGGGACTGTAGTGTTTGTCTCAATCTGTCTGTCTGTCCGGAATGGACGTGGTTGAAACTTCCTACAAGTTTTTGTGGTAATTCGGAGTGGGATTGAATTAGACGCTGAAAGGTCAACTCCGAAGTTCAATGTTGCTAAAATATACATTTTTGTCAAGTTTTGGTTTCCAGATGATAATTTCAGTAAGAATTAATAAATTTGGTTGAACTAAATACACTGTTAGCTTATGGGATAATACAAAGTTGGATTGAATTTGGCGTTTAAAGGTTAACTAAGAAGGTCATTGTTGCTAAAAATAGATATTTCGTCAAATTTTGGTTTCTAGTAGATTATACCTTAGAAAGGATTGATGGATTTTGCTGCAATTTCATCAATTGTTAGTTAAGGGAAAATACATATTGGAATTGAGTTTTGGGTTGAAAGGTCAACTCAGAAGGTCATTTTTGCTGAAAATAGATATTTTCGTCCAATATCCGTTAAAAGTTATTTATTCAATTTCCTTTAAAAGTTATTTATTCAATTTCACAGAAGAAATATGATGGGGATCTTTTAATGGAATAACCCTCACTTCTGATTCTTGCATACCAGGTCACCGTCATTGATATCAATTCCCAAAACCTTTTAAAACAGTTTAGAAATTATTGTTATAATGAGACCTCTGTGTATTGCTATCAAATTAATGTCTATGTTGCTTCTAAATTGGATTCCCAACCTTTGGCCGCAAGCATCACTGAAGAGTCCTAGGTGGACGAAACAGCTGTATGATGCTTTTTAATTTTTTTTCGGCATACTACATCTATTACTAAATGTTAAAGGTGCAGCATATGTTTGTGTTACGTCACCTTACTTAGAAATTTTAATTGGCGACAGGGGACGACAATTGCATGCAACACTAATAGTAAGCTTGTTTAAAACATAAAGATTGAAAGTCATTTTGTAAACTTTCATAGTTGGCTTCATGTAATATGGATGTAACCGCTGACCTTTTATAGCACTATGAAAGTGAAAAATGACTTTCAATCCATATATTTACATTTTTTTATAGAACAATTGTTATTTTTTTATTTATATTTTTTCCTATAATAATAAGTTTATTACGTGAGTTTGTATATGCGGCGTCATTTAAACGACATTGGCGGAACAGCCCAGTTTAATTAAAGTGGCGCCAATTATAATATGTAGTCATTTGAGCGTTTGACAAAGGGGGTTCTCCATGTTATTTGAAGCGGAGCGACAAGACTCTAATTGAACAAGCTTCATATATGACGTCATAAGCTAATCACGTGCTACGTCTCGAGAACCATTTCTTACTTTCATACTTTTATGAAAATCATTTCTGCTGGTAATTAATGTGCATATAGTTGGTTGCAGCGCAAACGTAAATGTACAATTATTAAAGGAGAAAAGAAATGGAAAACAAAACTTCAGACGTAAATTAAGCTATGATAAAACATATATGGCTGACCAGTCATTGTTAAATCGATGAAATTACCATTAATACACTGAATATTTACTTTGTTGGGATTTCACCATGGACAAACATTTTGAGTCTTTCTTCATTTCCTCGTATATATATAAATTCTTGCACCTCTTTGTTCGAACATCGTCGGAAATTGACGAGACCCTGATCTAACGTTTGTGTCCTTTGGGATAGAACAGACAGAATCTCGAATTATATCGCTTCTTCATACCGCGGCTACATCCCATGGGGGAGCCCGTTTGTAGCTATATAATACAAAACAACATGGCGGCGGAATCGCCTACTTAGAAAACATGTCGGTTGTGTTTAAACATATGGGACAAAAAGTCCAACTGGACTTTGACATTGGCGTCATGTCTTTAGAAATATATACACCAAGGCATTATGATCTAACCGAGTGCCACTTAAAACGACCATTCTGACTGGTCAAAATCCCCAAATAGACTAGGATGAACGAGATTCTCCGTCTGTTCTAGCCCACGGCACGCAAACGTTAGGGCGGTGTTACGTGGGCTTCTGACAATGTTGTACGTAGGGATTTGTCATACTATTTATGTAGTTCCGCACCTTGGCGAACCAACTGGTTGAAAAAAGGCGTAGACTACTGGTTGTAACTTAAAACCTAGATGCAAGCATGGATACAGAACTACATTTTCGTTTCTATCCAAGTGCATGTATAACTGAACAAAATGTACATGCGAGTCATTTATTTGTTTGCAGCATTTGTGACAAATCAATATTAACTGTTATCGCACTAGCTTGATGTACATTTCAAGACCGATCGTGCTCTATCCTAGCATCGCACATGGGTCGCTTTGAATCGTTAGGTACCGATTCAGATTTTGTACAGGAAAATAGTTTTCATAGGGAGATGTCAAACACTTGAATTTGTTGACACAAGAACTGGAGTCTGGCCTGTCTCTTCTTCAGTTTCCTGGAATGAAACAAGAATATGTATAGGAACACCATATCAACAGCAATGGCAGATTCATTATCAAAACGGAAACACCAACATGAGTCGCTACTACGACATACAATTGATTTATATAGGAAATAATCAAAATTAATAAAACTTGCAAATATCTTTACAAATTAAATGTGTGGTTCGAAAGTTCAAAACGTTGAAGAGTTATTTAAGGATTAACCTTTGATTTTGTTTAGTTTATGAGATCATAAATCCAATGGAGCACGAGGTAAATTGCGTAAACGCGAAGCGTTTACGTTAAATTTACCGACTGCTCCATTGGATTTATGATCTCATAACCTAAACAAAATCAAAGGTTAATCCTTATATTTACAGTATTTTTCTGTAAATGGTTCATAATTTTTTCTCTTCAAATAAGCCCAATCTGCAGACATATATTTCATTTCAAAACTTACAAACGTGAAAACAGTTCAATAAATGTAACAGCCTGAAGTTTGCACAAGCCGTAGCTAGCCCCGCCCATTTCAATCGTTAATGACGTCATACAATTGTGATTCGAATGGGATAATTTGCATAGCTCCGCCCACATGTACTGTTGTTGACGTCATAGAAACTGTGCACGTTCTCAAGTATAGTTACTGGAAAATAACTCTAGTTTGCAGTACAATGGTTATCGAGTGAATACCAGTGTAGACTGTAAATATATAAATCTACGTTAATAGCTACGACGATCGCCGTTCCCTTGTATCAATTTACACGTGTTTCCAAGTGTGATAAAATAAGTTTAAGTCATAAACGAACAAAAAAGAAATACCCATACAGTCATTATTTTACAATTGTTGTCCCAATCCAAGTTAGTTTGGATCTTTTTTTATTTTGAAAAAGTTATAATGATTTTATATTGTAAAAAGCAAATTGTCAATTTAAAAAACTTAAATAATGCCCTGAATGTTAATTTCCGAACCTTTAAATTCCATTTAAAACCATTAAATCCATTCTTTGAATCCCAATTTTACAGTTTGATTCCATCATCCTCCAAAGATGTTCTGACCAAGTAGAAGAAAAATCAGAAAATACCAAAGTGTCAACAAAACCATAATCCGAACTCAAAATCGATTACACTAGAGGCAAAATAGCAACAAAGAAAATATTTCCACGGAGACTCTCGTAAAAGCACAAGAGAATAAGAACAGGTGCTCCGAAAGAATATGCGTCTTCTGCTTCATCGACTACACGCGCCATGTAAATCTTTGTCACTTCCAAGTAAACATCAAGTTTAAATGGAAGCTACGTATACAAGCAATACACTTTTGTATATCCCTTCTACAAAAGGACAATGGACAACCAAAATCGTTTTCCACTTATATAAAGTGTAGTAATTTCAACCCCTCTCCAGGAGGAAAAAGATCGCCCGAAGTTTCTGAAAATATAGTAGATATAGCTCCTTCCATCAGTGTTGCACCTTAGTGTCTGGAAAATAAGCATTTTAAATTATTGTTTAGTTTCCCTTTTTTATCAACGCCTCGGCTCCATGGTTTTGGACCGGAATCCTAACCCAACAGTTCATTTTTGCGGCATACTATATGTATTAATAAATTGTAAAGATGTAGCATATGTATGTTACGTCATCTTTCATGATAGGGGGTGGCAGTCCTCGACGTTTGTTGGAACCTCATATAGCCACAGCTATCCCATTTGAGTAGGGGCATGTTACATAATATATACATCTTCGTTGTACATGTACACGATTTGAAATTATACAAAACTACTTTAAATTTACTTCTAAATTCATAAATTAAAGGGTTTTACGCACTTGACCTTTCTGCTTCTACATCAGTTTAGAATTTTTGGATTCTCACCTTTTGGACCCTATCATCACTGAATAGTCCTAGAAGGACGAACCATACTGTACCTATTACTAAATCAAAAAGGTGCAGCATATGTGTGTGTGTTGCGTCATCGTTGACATCATCTTTCTCCAATGATGATTATACCAAAGTAGGAATACTTTCCTACATAAAATAGACGAAATATACTCCAATTGTTACTTCCCTTTATACACTATAGTAAATGTAGGGAGAATTTCGAGAGGAAACATAAATCCATGGGGGAGTACTCTGAGTTTTGAGAAGACTATTTTTGAAATATTGTCTAATTATCCCCTGAGGGAACGACCTTGGTTCTGTGCCTGGGCCCAAATTTTACTAAAGCGATGTTGTTACAGTCATATAACACATTGCTATTGATGACAAACGTAAGACTGTACACTATTGGCTTACACATAACTTGTATTTAAATTTTGAAGTATTGTGTTTTTTGTTCGTAATTTCGAACAGAAAATCAAATGTAGACAACAATGACATGGACAATAGATTTTGAGCAAATGTTGTTACAGTCTTATAACCTTTGCCTTTACAGTGTTTTACAATAAGAGGATGCAGAGCAATTATAAATCTTAATGTGAATCCTCATCTACCAAGAATGATATTTACCAGGTTTGAAAATATTCCATTCACTGGTCGAAAATGTAAATTGTTTACGCACGACGGACGGAAAGCGACCAGCATAGATCAAGTGACCTAAAATCAAATCAAGAAGTAACTGCATTGTGCTGCATTTTTTATATGAATATACTATTCTACTAAAACCATCTAACTTACCTGTACATCTTGCTCCGGCGTTTACATCATCATACATGGGGTGGGCATCCCAGCCATTAGACGGACAGTCAGCCAACCTTTGTTCGTTTCCGACGCAGTCCACTCTATACAACCAAAACTTCCCCGGACGAGAGCCGAACACTGTTCCACGAGTAGCCTGCCCTCCACTGAATCAGGACGGCATTGCATGGTACGATTATACATCAACATACTTCAAAATAGGACAACGACCGTTGCAATGAATGACTTTTGTACATTAAAAATAAAATGGAAATGAATGCCTAATCGACAATATGAGTCATTTAGAATAAACTATAGTGAAACAAGAGATCCAACGAATCTGCATCGCTCACCTGGTATTAATCGCACATTTGTAATCTTAAAGTAGTCTAAAACCTATGATTAAGTGATTTTGAAAAAAACACGTTTAGTTTGAAACATTTTTGACCTGTCACGTTGAAGGTATGCAATTGAAGGTAGTTTTTACTTAAACAGATTGCTTGTATTGCTACTTGCGTGGAAGTTACGTATACTAGCCAGATATCATGTGTCCAGACCTTTCAGCATTTCAGTAGAAGTCGTTTGAAGGTATATTTGACCCATGTGGCCTGTAAAGAAAGTTGATGTGATCTATTTTCGCAAACTTTGTTCGGCTCTTTCCGTGGAAGCTACGTTTACTAGCCAAATATCTTCTATCTAGGTCTTTCGGCATAGACGAACAGACAGATGACGGACGCTGCACGCCGCACCATGGCATAGCTCTCCTCAAAGTAGAAACTGGGTTTTATCAGTCTTAGATTTACTGCTGAGGTGTACACAGACGGGTTTTAAAGAAAACCTTTGACGCAAGGTGCTTTCAATTAGTGTAACCGTACTGATGATAATTAATTTGCGGTAATTATTAAGCACAGGGTTCGTAGGTGGTCTTAGGGGCAATGATCTAACAGCACATGAAGACCCATTGAACAGCATCCATACATGTATGTTCGATCAAATTGCTGAAGTTGTCGAAATGTAATTGCACTCGTCTCCAGATTGATTAACATATATAAGGTCATTTCGGGAGGAGACCGCACTTTGCACACGACCCTTTAGGTTTTGGGAGTCATACAAATGGGAATGGAATTGGAGATTAGACAGAGCGCTACAGACCACGGAAAGAGACGGAAATCGACAACACCTAAACACTTGAGGAATATACAATAAACAACAACTTTACCAACAACAGTTTGTCACTCTTGTTCTGCTACAAATTTGCAAAAGCAAGGTAAAGTGTAACCATAATAATTTTGTCACACTCGAACTTTAGCGCGTGACCAAATTGAAATAGATAATGATCGATTGCCGCTCTCTAGATATTTGCTGCAATATACAAACACTGTTATTAGAACGAAATACTTTCAGCGCAAATATCGCTAATATTCAATACCTGCTAAATTTTGTATATTCACAATTTGTTTGGATTTTCAAAATAAAATATTATTAGCAAATCAAACGTACAATGAATAAAAACCTATCGCCATTAAATATTGTAAAACTTTCTAATTTAGTTTTCCAAGTACTGAAACTGTAGACTAAGTTTGGTTTCTGTATTAAACATCCACTATCAGTACACACATACCTATATCCGAGCTGTCTGCAGAAAACTTTGGCGTCGTTATTGTCCCAAAAACTAGTGCATATCATACCCCAGACTCCGCCATGGAAAATTGCGACACGACACTCGTATTGGTTCGAACCGTTGACTAAGTTGACCATATCTAATCAAAATAAGTATACAACTCAAATGTTATTACCATTTTTTTCTCTCACACTGAAATTAATGTAATGTTGATTACACAAGGTTTTCAACCAGATCTGTAAACTGTGTATCTTACATAACAATAAAGAAACACGTAACGAAATGTTAAATTTCACTTACCAATATAATAAAATTTGCGCAATGTTAAAATAACAAATGCACAGAATTGCGAATAACTAAATTTTTACATAAAGAAGCGTCGTTAAAAGTCACATGATACTTGGTTTACAACAGCCCAGGGAAATACAATAGCATTGGAATAAATGCTGAAGCAAATGTCATTTCGTCGAGATGCACTTAAGGTGTTCTAAGTCGTTCATTTTAACCGCTAACCTGAACATTTCATGATGTCAAAACGTACATTTAAAATGAAGCACAATCCTGTTTACGATGGTTACATGCGTTACTTAAGTTGTCCATAAAAAATTACCTTGAAAGCATTGCCAACTAGGTGATGACCATTTGCCATTCGTAAGGCAGGTGCCATGCAGGGTGGTAGTATCACCAACACTTCTTGAAGTAAACGTTGTATTGCATAAAGACAAATCTGCTGCCGGGCAGTCTAGTAACAATAATATATTGATGTTTCATTACCAAATATGAACTAGCCATACTGCGTAATTCTTACGTCTTCCAAAATTCCAGAAAATATATATAACAAGTACAAAACAAGATACCTAGATGGCCTGTATTGCTCACCTGGATTTCAGGAAATGCGACAAAAACTAACTTTTCCAGTGTGAGATATGAGACAACAGTACGTTGCCTTGCCTTACAGTAATGTATAAAATGAACACTTAACTATCTGATTTCAAAAGAGGATTCATAAATATAAACCTGAATAATTGCCAGTTTTTGGCCCAAACCCTCAGGCCCCCGGGGGTGGTGATGGGGGTTAGCCCTTTCATTTGAATACATTTTATTCACAGCCACCTAGGGAAGCTATCCATCAAAATATTACTTAGATCCAGAGAGGAAACCATTGATATCATTGCAAAATGGACCCCTTTTGGCCCTGCCACTCAGGCCCCTGGGGTCAGCCCCATCATTTGTATTAATGACATCCCAGCCATCTAGGAATGCTATTACTGAAATATAAATGTTATGTATTGTGCAAAATATGTATATTGCCGAATGGATCCCTTTTGGCACCGCCCCTCAGACCTTTGGGTCTGTCAGCCCATCATTTGCATATAAATTTGAATCCTGGCCACATATTGTAGGAATACTACCATTGAAATATAAATGTGATATATTGCTTGGCTTCTACATTTTCAGTTTTGATTGATACCATGTTTTGACCCTGATGACCTTTCTTGTGTTGATTGGCCGTTAAGCAAATGATAATAAAAATAAAGATCAAGAGAAGTTGTTAATATCAATATTACAAATTTGAGACACTTTTTTGTCCCACCATTCAGACCCCTGGGGTTCAGCCCCTTCATTTGTCTAGATTTGAATCCAAGCCACATAAGGATGCCTCCCACAGCATTTGGTTACATTCCGTTCAGCAATTAAGAAAAAGTCAATTATTGACAGACGGATGGACGCCACGGTATGGCATAAACTCAAGTTTATGTATAAGCCTTTCACATTATCTGATGCAAAATATCAACAGGAAACTGATGAGCAATATGTTTACTTATTTATAAGCACAAAAATCTCTAGTAATATCAAGTTTAAATTTTAAATATCTTTACAAAACAAATCCTTAATAAGTCAAAATGAAACAAATGTCGTTTTTCTGATTTGTGTAGTGGTAGGTCCCCTATACTTAATTTTATTATGCGAGGTTATCCCCGATACTAAAATTGTATTATGCGGGTTTGTCCCCAATATTTCCATTTTATCATGCTGTTTTGTTTTGTACCCTATATCTACTTTTTTTCATGTTGGTTTGTCCCCAAATACTTACATTTGATTTTGCTGGTTTGTCCCCCGTTTCTTAAAGGAACGCATTTGCTGAGTCCAGGAATGTTTACATTTGAACAGGATCCAAGTTTTCCCTATAAAAATCAATCCGTCAAGGAATAATAGAATTTTCCCTGCCTTAAGAGTGTGACAGATAAATCTCAAACGCAAGGGTGATATATTTTGTTGTCTAAATCAATAATATCACCCCGAGGGTTGAAGATGTCTCTGTCACATCATCGAAGCAGGAGATGGTTTTATTTAAACTATCATTTTGTATTTTTTACGAAAGCATCAATGCAACACAATGCTGAAGTGAAGTGATTAAAGTGTTGACTTGGCGTGATCTCATTTTATTGATGTCGTGACGTCATTACATTGTTTGTCGTGACGTCATTACATTGTTGTCAGCTTTTGCTATCTGTCATACTCTAGGGAGTGACGGATAAATCTTAAACAAGTAAAAGAGGAGGAAAATCAGTGAATGATTGGAAAAGGGAGAATCATTTCATCCAGCTATCTTAGTTGGTAATTAGTCTGTAGATCATAACCAAATTCATAAACAACTTGTTGTAAATATTAATATGGACAAATCATAATAACAATATTATATGAGCTAGTCTGAATATGAATACATTGATAATGTTAAAATACAAACTAGATTATTATAATTAATAAATGTCTTTTATTTGACAAAGACTTGAGTATGGGGATGTAATATGGAACGGTCAGACAAAACCTATATCAGCTTATATCGCCTGGCCTTATTGTAGTATCAACGGTTTTTTAATTAAAAATAAATTTGATTTATCCGATTATCTCCCCTACACTGTTTATTTGAATGATTTCGGCATACTGTATCTGTTACTTAATTTAAAAGGTGCAGCATGTGTGTGTTATGTCAGTTTTAAAGAGGAATTAGATAGGGTTCGCCTGTCGTCTAATCAAATAGACATTTATAAAGTCAACAAAATCTGCTAAAATTATATCTATCTAGTGTCACCACATTAGGTATATTTCCCCCAACAAGGCAACTCAACCGGTCATATTATACCAACACCGGGTAACCTAGCTCTGACGGATCAAAAAACAAAATAAAACCAGTCTTTTAACTCCCACAATGTTATGCGACTTGCATTGAGTAGTAACTTACATTGACAAATGACAGATCAGAAGTTGACACCCATCCCGCGGAATCCGACACAGTACCAGCAGCTAATTCTACCAGTTCACAGGTGTGAGATTCCATATGGTAATTGATGGAGACACATCGTCCCTCCAACGCACACAGCTTCCCGCACTGGAGCGGACCGTACGGAGAAGTTGTGTAATACGCCACCTTCCTGGTGTCGTCATCAAAATGGTGATTGTTTATGATTATCGAGCTTACGGTATACATCAACGGTAGCAAAATGGTGATACTGAAACAGTGAAAACGCTTGTTCCAATTATAATTATACTGCTTTACAGTTTGGCACTTTGCCAAACAAAAAACGGGAGAAATAGTTTTAGCACACTTTGTCCGATTGGCCAAGTGAGTTTATGCAATGGTGCGGCGTCTGTCGTCCGTCAATTTTCCTTTACACGACTTCTAAGGCTAGTGACATTGACATAAAAATTAGCTGGTAGCTTTCTTTAAAGGAGCTGATTAAAGTTTGTGAAAAAAATACTTTAACCTGTTTTCAAGGTCATAGGGTTGAAATATGTCAAAACCTTCATACGACTTCCTCTGAAATATGGTAGGGCATAGAGATCTTATAGTAGTTTCCCTGGAAGAAATGACCTTGACTCATATTCAAGGTCACAGAGTCCAATATGTTAAACGTTTTTTCTGATTAACCAAAAGGCATGGAAGCATGCTATTTGGTTGAAAGGTTTCTTAGATTACGCCGACCAAATTTGCGAAAAGAAATGACCTTGACGAAAATTAAAGGTCACAAGAGTCAAATCTGTTAAAACTTTTAAAAGACTTCTCCTGATTAACCAAATGTCTAGAGGCATGATACTTGGCTGAAAGGTTAATGGGATAAAACCCGACGTTTGCGAAAAAAAATACTTTGACCCATATTCAAGGTCACAGGGGTCAGATCTGTTAAACATTTACATGACTTCTTCTGAAATACCAAAAAGCCTAGAGGCATGGTATTGGTCTAGTAGATTACTTTGAAGAATCCAAACAAAGTTTGCAAATCAAAATGACATTGTCTTACTTACAAGGTCACGGGGTTAAATATGTTTAAATTTTAACTTGTGCTTAATTAATGTCCTACAGTTATATATTTTTGGCGACTTACGGGTTACAAGTAAGAGATTGATACCAGGTGAGCAATGCGGGCCCATTGGGCCTCTTGTTTACTATTTACCATTTTTTACAACCATGTGTATGCCGGAGACAGGATTTGTTTTTGTACTTGACTGCTTGATATACTGCGGATCTGATGATCGTTCACCGAGATGGGGTAGGCATGTCCTGGAATGTGTCCGAGACCGATAAAAACATGACCATTTAAAAACATTAATACGTTTCTGCTTAACCTCGCTGTCATTACTATACGTGAGAAATGTTCTGGGTGTCTTCGGCAGGGTACTTTTATGTCGGTATCAGATCCGCGTTATGTCGAGGAGGAAAATGCGTGAACAAGCCACGATTTAAACACACATACACAAAAGTGTGCATACGTCACACACAGTTGAAGGCACGTTATCATTGGACATCTGCTCTTAGTAAAACAAAACACAAAATCCCGGTAGGATTTTGGCGCCCACCATCAATGATCTTTTTGTTCCTAAAAAGGATAATTTGGATGTAACAAAGATTTACATGGCGGGTGTCTCGATGAAGCAGAAGACGCTTACTATTCCGAAACACCTGGTCTATTATGATTTTCGGTATTCTCTTATTTATTTCCCCCTTTTTTTCTTCCATCAAGGTTAAGTATTTAATCTTAGTTATATGAAATTTGAGAATTTCTCTCGAGAATTCCTCTTTAGAGAACAAGCAACACATTTGTCATAGATTTTAAAGTAAAATACAAGGAAGTCACCTATCGGCAATATGATTTATTACAGCCACCCGGGATTTTGATATAAAAATAAAAAATTAAGCAAGCAACAGTCATTTCGAAATTTTGGTAGATCTACATTGACTGTTTAGGCTAGGAAACCAAAAGCTTTTGCCATAGATGCAAACGTCATACTAAAGGTTAGAAGTGAGGCAGTGTCAAATTCAGTCACATCTTACTAAAACAGAATTCAATTATCTTATGCATTTAATAAAAAGTGATAGTGGCATGGGTATTATCTTACCTGAGGCTGATCAGTCGTTTCATCTCCTTGGTGAGTTGACTCTCTTTCAGAAATCTTTTGGCTCAGCAAGTGTTGATATGAACAGCTTGACTATCATGTGACAAGTGCGGTGCGGATCTCAACATTGATGGTTATCTATGTACTGAGCAGCTAAATTGATTTTAACGCATAATGTAATTATGACTAAATATTAATTAATCATGACATTTATACTATTTATTGTATCTCTCCTGACGACTACAGGAAGTTGATAGCACATTAAACCTGATGCAACCAATAAGATGATAGTTGTATAAATGCATTATCGGCAGACATCGGCAGCACAGGGACCTGAGAATTTGTAACAGCTAAATTTGGACCTAAAATATGGTGTTTAGAGTAATTTTACACATTTTGGGGGTTAAGATCAATTTATGATAAAAATGCCCCCTCAATGGTCATAAAAGCTAAAGGGTGGAAAGCTTTCCAGATAGAAAATCGACCCCACCTACCTTTCTTGCATCAAAAATCACATTTCTAGTTGAGGTACAAAAAAACGCTTGGTGCCGTTGGACAGATGGATAATTTTTATTTAATAAACCTTCTAAATGCAAGTCAAATGTATCCTCCTTCCGCAGAAATAGTCTCCATTTCCTCCAACAACACTCACCATGTCCGCGTCTCAAAGTTTTCGGCAGCTTGTCGGCCTCTCTTTACATATTCATTGAGGTTGACGTCACCCCGCGTGCGGGTCTTTTGCTGTCATTGGATGCCTAAATTTAAAGGAAGACCGCCACTTTCAACTTATACACTCAGGGATTCGAGCGATGCAGGTTGATCAGAATAATGGTCGCCATCATTGTTTAATTCCGTATCTTTGTGTGATATGAAGATGGACGTTTTTGAGTATGCTCATTAGTGTGTGTTTACTTGTCAACTCGGTTCTCATGTCATGAACTTGATTAACTTGGATGTGACCAAGATATACATGGCGGGTGTCGTTGATAAAGCAGAAGACGCTTACTCTTCCGGAACACCTGGTCATATTCTTTCGTACTTTTACAAGGGTGTCCCTTTTTTCGTATTTTGCCCCTAGTTTAATCGATTTCGAGTTTGGATTATATATGGTTTTGTTGACGCTTAGGTGTTCACTATTTATTTGGCAGTTGTCCTATTAACAGCTATGGTCATTTCAAGAATTGCGTCAAAGTCTGTTTGATTAATGTATACTATGATAGGGTGAAAATGTGTGGGGTGTTCAACAGTATGCTGCTACACTACAGTATGATAGTACCAATCACTCCGCATTACAATAGTCGCAATACGCCCGTCAATGTTGGCACCAGATCCTCACTATCACAATAAGGCTCATTGGAGGCTTCCACGAACATGCTGTATCCTCCCAAATACACATGTTTTCAACTCATACACTTACAGCGCATATACCGGGAGAGCGTCCTTAATAACCACAGCTGTAGAAAGGACATTAACTAAAACAAGCGAAAACCATTTTCATTGGCCCTACCTGTAAATCTTTTAGAGAATGACATTTAAAACGTCATTCATCAAAAATTTTGTAATTTCGGAAACTAATTGCAGAACATGTTTTAAATGTGCTAAAGTAATTCTGATAAGCACGATCCGAGATCGATGATCAAGCTGTTTCCCAGTGCTCTTTGACCATCAATTAGCCTATACAGTAAAACTGGTCCCGAACAGCGAGTAAAGATAATGTTAATTTAATACATTTTATTCACAGTGTGTGCACATAATGCTGGCATGTTAGATTGAGAGAATACCGATCTTACCGATCTATAACGGCAGATGAAAAATCAGTAGGACGTTGAACTGAGATAAAGAAAATAACTGGTTTACAGGTTATTTACAAAGTGTGCACATTTATCCAGCCTGTTATATTTAGAAATGAATGGATTTACTGAACTAATGTAAAAGAATGTCGTTTCCGTCAAACGTGTAAGGGATTTCCCACACGCCTATACACTGTTACAACCCAGGTTCGGGGATCCAGGGTTCTGTTGAGACCTTAATTCGTTATCGTTATAATAATATATCAATAACAGAGACTAAAAGGCATTGTAAATATATAACGGATATTTATTTGGGAACATTTGGTATATATATATATCACGCTACATCAATTGGTATACTCAAGTTATATGTCCAATATAATAGTGTCCCTTATGCCCTACCTGCCTACAAGTAGACTTGATTAAGGACCTGCCCAGCTTCTCTCGATCACCAGACTAACTAGGCACCTGCAGCTAGCCCCTACACACATTACGCACACCATTAAAGGGAGAGAGGTGGACCTTAATACTCACCCTACAGAGTAACATCAGAGAGGAGGGGAACAACCAAATGGAGGCTTTGGGGAGGGGGAACAGCCAAATGGAGGCTTTTAGGAGGGGAGATGAAGTCACAGCTACATGGAAGCCTTCGACTCGGGTCTTTGGTTTACCCTAAATCAGAGTGCCCGTATGAGAGCTAACTTCCTGTAATACTATTTATGCTACCGATATACTAATATATATCTTAGTACATGTGAACTACTATAAGATCTTATCCTTTTACACCAACAATCTTTCCCGCGATGATAAAGTGTGTCATTTCACTAATACTTACGGCTAAGATAAGTAAGCATATGGCACAGATTTTGAATCGGATCTATGGATCCGCTCATTCCCGTCACTTTCCATAGTAACCCTCTGCTTGAATCACTTAATAGAGCAACATGACTGCTGGGGTTTGATTTTATTTTGGTTTACGTGCTTTTACAGCATAGCTAAGGTCATTCAATGAGGGCCTCTCGGTGCATGCCATTTAAGGCTATGTGATGCAGTTACTCTCAACAAAATAAATCTGTAATACAACCTGTATTTTATACTAGAGCTATACCACTATTGCCATTGGTTTTTTTGGTTGTAGATGACGGAAGTGTGTTTACGTTCACAGCTAAAATTGATATTATGCTATATTGGATACTCTCAAAAGCATTCTATGTATAACATAAAAAGGAAAACTAATTTCCAAGTTCTAAATAACTCATCATTGTTAAAAATGATTATACATTATTTACATACTTTCTGTATACATAACCTTTCGTTGCAGATATGACCTCTGCAGGTTAAGGAACAAGTATCTCGCCTCACCTCTTTGTCCCGAGTTATAACGTCTATTTATAAACGAAACATAAGACGTGATCATGTTTCTTTAAGGACGTAGTTTAATGATATGCACCTTACATTGATGACTGTATAATGATTTCCACGAATATCGCTCCAGGATGTTTCCTTGATTAATTCATAGAAGCCTTACATATGTAAATGTTGTTTACGTGTCATGGTCTAGCACACCCTGTCTGACTGCAATCTGATCCTTTATAACACCATGTCAAGCTAGCAGTGTATAGGACAGAACCGGAGTCATCCATTCAGCTGAAATATAAACTTGTCTGAATCATACGAGACAAAATAAAAATAGCTATGATGATATACGCCCTATTAAACATTCGTATTGACTGAAATCTTTACTTCCTCATTTTAACAATAGTTTTGTTGTTATTGTTAGTATATGCTAAACATTCCTTAATATATGGTTGCTCTTTAGGCCCAACAAATGGTCGATAAAGTGAAATTTAAACATTAAACAAACTTCAAGTGAAACACAACGTCAATTATGCAATATTGGAAATGGCTTCAATGACTTACATTTTAATAATAGGAGTAACAGTTTTCAGATACAGTACAAACTTACACTTAATTTGATTTTAAAAGGAAAACAATTTACGTAACCAAATTAATGCGCTGACTATTAATTTCTTGATTTTGAATTTATCTATATCTGCTTTGTCCTCCCAGGACTTTCCCGTGATGTAAGGGGCCAAAAGTTGGGAATCAAAAATTTCTAAACTAATGTATAAGCAGAGTCAAAACACCTTAAATATATGAATTCAGAATAAGAATTAAATAAGTTATGTATAATTTCATATCATGTACCGACAAATGTATATATTATGTACCGTTTCACTACTCAAATGAGGTATTAAACAGTGGCTATGAAGGCTCCAGCTAACCCCGGGGACTAAAAATTTAACAACACAGGTAATTTAATGACGTACAGTCGTGTATCCATGTCGTTTATACGTACATTTTGTCGGCAGGCAGAATGTGTTTGTTTACCTGTGTTAAGCTCGTAAAATACCACTGCGTTCATTATGAATTGATGTCACACGTCAAGGCTCACTTACCGCGTTCCTGTGTGTTGTGCAATCGTACGAAATATACGTAAGGTATAAGCGACTGACAATATCACCTGAATCAGAGTTATTGTAGCATTGAGGATCTGTCCACATCGGAGTAAAGATGGTCTCTAAAGTTATCATAGGAGGCGGAAGTCTTGCCTTGATTCTTCTCATTATTCAAACAGTAGCAGTTGCAACACCAAACTGGTTTAACTTAACGATTTCAGGTGAAATTACCTTGGGAGTTGGATTATTTGCTGTTTGTGTACCGGACAAGGAATGCGTATCGTATGGGCAATACATGTTTAAAGGAGAAAGAGCGTCATGTAAGTGTTAGCAAAACTGAGAATTTATGTAACTTTGACCGATATTAGTCGTGTTTGCCTTTGTTATCCAAGAAAGGTAACGTAAGTCATAGGATATTCCATGTAAAACATACTATCAAAATATCAGCCAACTAGCAAAAGATAATTTTTTGACGATTTTCTTTAAATATCCGCATAATACAGCATTGTTTTGTCATTTTGGCTTGCATTCGTAAAACGCTTCCCTCCTCATGACGGCTAATGGTCTTACTATCGTCGCAATGTACGAGATAGGACATGTTAACATATTTGAACTCATTACGGTATATGGAAGTTTAAGCTTTCCATTCACAAGATAGGAACGTCATAATAGATAAATTAGTTACTTTATTGCCTAACGGCCCTGACTAGGGGGCAATTGGATTTGGTTCTTGCAAGTTTTACGTCAAAGTAACAGCCAATGCAAATATTTTAAAAACCCAGAAAGAAATTTCAAATATTATTGCATAGCTGTCTCCTGTAAGTGTTGTAGGAATGATTTCGCTGACGTAAACGTAATGAGAATATGCTTTTCTCATATTCATCATCCTTGTACTACTGTATTATATATTTCATCATTATAGAATAAACAAACGGATAACCGTTATAATTAAAAAACGATAATTGAGATTTCTCAGGCAGTAAAATAAAATTAAAAGAACGTTTTGTGTGTATTAAAAAGATTAGCATATTTAAAAGAAGTGTAATATCGTTGTTATTGTCTTCATTTTCTCTAAATATATAAAGAAGTTGTTCATATCGAAATTGATTTGGGATTACGGTTTTGTTGACGCTTCCGTAATCTCTGATTTCTTTCTTATTATTTTTAAGGAGAAAGTTGATGTAATACAAACTTGACAATTCAGCCGGTATTGGATCAGTAGCATAAAAATGCTCAAAAGTATAACAGGGTCGTGGTAACGTAATACACATTTTTAAGTAAAAATAATAAATGCATAAACAACATTTGTATTTCAGTTAGTTACATAGCCTTTGTTGGACTACACCTCCTTGGATGTCTCTTCAGTTTCCTGTCCCTGATCATCTGTATCACTCACGCTGCCTCCCCGAAGTCCAATCCTGAACGGTCTATCATCCAGCGGATATCTGCCATGTGGTTCTTTTCGGGTAAACCATTAGATCCTTTTGATCTTGAAATCAAGGACATTGCAGATTTCTTCACCTACCGCTTACTTTGATATTTTCTTGTAACGTCATTAATATTAACTGTGGTTTACTTCTAGGCAGTTACACCAGGCTGACTATTTCTCTTTCTCATTTATCAACTGGAGCTTACCTATAGTAAATATAGTTACTTATCACGTAGTTCCATATTTTATTACGCTTTAGATGTTCTAAACATGCCGTGATTGATTCAGTATTAAGGAGTTTGCACCGCATATCAAATTGTACATCATCGATGTTTTATAATGAAGCATGGACGTTAAACAATGCAAATCTTAAAATATATAAAGCTTATAACACGTCTCAATTTCATAAAGTGAATAATTTTCAAATTCACTACATTTGATTAACAGGTAATTTGTATTTACTACTCCTATATTTCAGGTGGTTTTATCCTTGCTGGAGTTGTATGGGTCTACATTTCGCTAGCAGATTTTGATTCATTCGGAGCTTCTTCGTCTTTGTCGGTGGATCCCGGCTATTCGTTCTATCTTGGGTGCATAACTGGAGTATTGAATATCATCGCAGCCATCGTTTTTACCGTCATTGCAAGTCGTCTGCCGATACTGCCAACTGGCGTTGTTTCCACTGGAACTCCTCCTCCTCCTCAGATGCTCGTAATGCAAGCCGATGCCAGTGGGTATCCGTCGGTCCACTCATCAGGATTCACGAATGTCAGCACATCAACAGGATATCCAACAAGCGCTCCGTATGGACTGCCGCAATACCACCCTTCATATGGATACGATCAACCATAAATTAACATTGAATCACTTTTACTACTGTTATGGTCCTGCATCGAAGATACGGGAGTGCTATTCAGTAAAAAGTTTATCAGTTTATTTCTAATAAACGTTTTGTTTTGACGTTATAAAAGAAAGTTGATCAGATTCAACAAGGTGTCCACTGACCAAAATCCGTAAAGCGACTACAAATTTTACATTTTGAACTGCTTAACATTTAGTCGTTACATTATGAAATTAGTCGGTCAAAAATTAAAAAAGGTGCGAACTGACCAAACTTCAACGTAAGCTGGAACAAAGGAAATGTTTATATTTTATATCTCTGAACAGCTAAACTTTCAGGGTTATGTACTTTGTGAGGTCCTACATGACGAGTCAGTGTTCTAGTTTGCAATACACTCCATAGAACGTGTCGTAGCAGAGGGAGGTTAGAAATCGTCATTCGTGTGAGACACAATCGTGTTATAACGTTGGATGTGAAATTCCAAAACAACAAGATCTGAATGTGTATAAAACCTGAAATTTTCATCTTACATTTATCATTGGAAATATGCTGTAATATAACCAAACATGTCACCTGCGTAAAAACCGCGCTAGGAAATCCATTGAAATGTAAAATACTTACTACTATATAATCGATGAAATGTTCTGTACATACACACTGCGTGCACTGTTGATGTGAAATAAACAAGAGGCCCAATGGGCCTGCATCGCTCACCTGGTATCAATCTCTGACTTATATTATAGTGTAACCCCAAAGTCCCCTAAAATCTTTTAATGTAAGACATTTAGAAGAACATCTTAAGATTTAAACATATTTTACCCCTGTGATCTTATAAGACAACAAATTTTGTTTGGCTTCATCCCAGGACGCTACCAGCCAAATATCATGTCTCTAGGCAAATCAAGATCAAGGTCATTTCTTTTTGCAAACTTTGTCCGGCTTCATTCAAGAAACCTTTCAGCCAAATGTCATGCTTCTAGGGCTTTTGGTACTTCAGAAGAAGTTGTTTGAATGTTTTAACAGATTTTACCCCTGTGACCTTGAATATAGGTCAAGGTCATTTCTTTTTGCAAACTTTGTCAGGCTTCATCCAAGGAACCTTTCAGCCAAATATGCTTCTAGGGTTTTTGGTATTTCAGGAGAAGTCGTTTAAATGTTTTAAAAGATTTGACCCCTGTGACATTGAATATAGATCAAGGTCATTTCTTTTCGCAAACTTTGTCGGGCTTCATCCAAGGAAACTTTCAGCCAAATATCATGCTTCTAGGGCTTTTGGTATTTCAGAAGAAGTCGTTTGCAGGTTTCAACAGATTTGACTCCGGTGACCTTGAATATAGGTCAGGGTCATTTCTTTTCGCAAACTTTGTCCGGCTTCATCCAAGGAACCTTTCAGCCAAATATCATGCTTCTAGGGCTTTTGGTATTTCAGAAGAAGTCGTTTAAAGGTTTTACCAGATTTGACCCCTGTGACCTTGAATAAAGGTCAAGGTCATTTCTTTTCGCAAACTTTGTCCGGCTTCATCCAAGGAACCTTTCAGCCAAATATCATGCTTCTAGGGCTTTTGGTATTTCAGAAGAAGTCGTTTAAAGGTTTTAACACATTTGACCCCTGTGACCTTGAATAAAGTCAAGGTCATTTCTTTTCGCAAACTTTGTCGGGCTTCATCCAAGGAACCTTTCAGCCAAATATCATGCTTCTAGGGCTTTTGGTATTTCAGAAGAAGTCGTTTAAAGGTTTTAACAGATTACTCCTGTGACCTTGAATATAGGTCAAGGTCATTTCTTTTCGCAAACTTTGTCCGGCTTCATCCAAGGAACCTTTCAGCCAAATATCATGCTTCTAGGGCTTTTGGTATTTCAGAAGAAGTCGTTTAAAGGTTTTCACAGATTTGACTCCTGTGACCTTGAATATAGGTCAAGGTCATTTCTTTTCGCAAACTTTTTCCGGCTTCATCCAAGGAACCTTTCAGCCAAATATCATGCTTCTAGGGCTTTTGGTATTTCAGAAGAAGTCGTTTAAAGGTTTTAACACATTTGACCCCTGTGACCTTGAATATAGGTCAGGGTCATTTCTTTTCGCAAACTTTGTCGGGCTTCATCCAAGGAACCTTTCAGCCAAATATCATGCTTCTAGGGCTTTTGGTATTTCAGAAGAAGTCGTTTAAAGGTTTTAACAGATTTGACTCCTGTGACCTTGAATATAGGTCAAGGTCATTTCTTTTCGCAAACTTTGTCCAGCTTCATCCAAGGAACCTTTCAGCCAAATATCATGCTTCTAGGGCTTTTGGTATTTCAGAAGAAGTCGTTTAAAGGTTTTAACAGATTTGACCCCTGTGACCTTGTATATAGGTCAAGGTCATTTCTTTTCGCAAACTCTGTTGGGCTTCATCCAAGGAACCTTTCAGCCAAATATCATGCTTCTAGGGCTTTTGGTATTTCAGAAGAAGTCGTTTAAAGGTTTTAACAGATTTGACCCCTGTGACCTTGAATATAAGTCAAGGTCATTTCTTTTCGCAAACTTTGTCGGGCTTCATCCAAGGGACATTTCAGCCAAATATCATGCTTCTAGGGCTTTTGGTATTTCAGAAGAAGTCGTTTAAAGGTTAAAATAGATTTAACCTCACGGTGACCTTGAATATTGGTCAAGGTCATTTCTTTTCGCAAACTTTATTTGGCTTCATCTAAGGAAGCTACTGGTCAAATATGAAGTCTCTATGCCTGACGGTATTTTAGAAGAAGTTGTTTGAAGGTTTCGACATTTTTGACCCCTGTGACCTTGAAATTAGGTCAAAGTGATTTTTTTTCGCAAACTTTGTTCAGCTCCTTCCAAGAAATCTACCAGCCAAATTTCATGTCACTAGGCCTTTCAGTATTTTAGAAGAAGTCGTTTAAAGGAAAAAGTTGACGGACGGACGGACGGACGACGGACGGACGGACGACGGACGCTGCACCATCACATAAGCTCACTTGGCCCTTCGGGCCAGGTGAGCTAAAAAAACAAACAATATTTGAGAGTTTTTTTTCATTGATCATTGTTGTTAATCGCATTCGTTAATGACATTTAAATGTGTATATCTACACTCCGTTTTAAAATGCCATTAGCATATCATCACATAAAGGACATAGATGATCATATGTCTGATTATTAGGATAGGATAGTCACTGGCAAGTGATTGCCAAATGCCGATTGTAGGCGCATGTTCTGAATATTTAAGCGAATGGCTATATCAATAAAAGCCAATTGATTTTGTCTGCTTTTACTGTCTGTATAAGTTACAAACAATAAAATTCGTACAAGCGACACAGTGAACTATTACTACGCATATGATATATTCAGCTTTACTCTGCTGGTGGATGTCTAAGTCAACGAAATAGTCTGGAGCCTCAATAGCCATAAGTATCTCAATTGAGCAGTGGCACAGTTTATAATATACCCAATTTCGTTGATTGATTGGTTGGTTGATTGTATTTACGTTCCATTAACAGCCAGGGGCATTTAAGGACGGCCTCCCTGTTAATGCGATTTCGTTGTACACGATTTGAAAATATACAGAACTAGTTAATTTTACTTCTAAATTCATAAATTAAAAGGGGTTTCACACACCGGACCCTTCTGCGTCTACATGAGTTTTGTAATTTTGAATCTCCACCTTTTGCCCCCAGCATCACTGACGAGTCCCAGAAGTTGTTAAACAATACAATAAAAAATAAATAAAATTCGGAGACGCATCAGCAATGTCTTTAAAGCCATTTTCTTATTGAAATACACATTCTGTTAGCGGACTCGGTTTTTCCACTTTCGTCATACGTACCCGTCACGTGTTTCATAGGCCATGTTCACCGAACTACAAAATGACATGCACTGTGAATGTTTGTGTAGAAATGCAACCACAATACACCCATGGACGAATCCCCAGGTAATATAAACATGTACAGAATAAGACTTTTCTAATGGACATATTTCAATATTAAAATTTCACTTTTATACAAACATCTTTCTTGCTGAATCCCCCATGCCAAGTTGACGAGATATAGGAAATGAAAATAGTCGATAAAGCAACCAGAATTGTGTTAACTCCAACCAATTTAATGGTGCCCATATACTATACAGATATCAAACCAATCATTCCGTGTAACTACCTTTTTACAGTAGAGCACTTTTTGAACGAATGCACAGACTTTAAATATCCTACATGAAAACCATATTCAGTATCGCAGGTGTAGACGTATTATTCGTTGCTTGAAAGAAGTTGGTTCAGTTTGCTGCATTAAACAAAACTAATTTTTTCTCAGTTGTCTCATAGGCTTCATGATTTAGGCCCTTGCTAACCACCATTGACGAGTCGAATGAATTTTTTGGCTCGACTGTTTCTTATAATCCATGTTTAGATGACAATGAAAAATCAGAGAATATCGAAGCGTTAACAAAACCATAACATGACCTCAAAATCGAATAAAATAGGGTCAAAATATTAGCAAAGGAAAGATATACAAAGAGACCCTTGTAAAATTACAAAAGAATAATACCAGTGTTCCAGGACAATACAATTAACAATGCTGCTACAAGGCATTTTAAACATCATCAATTTTACGATATTTTTGTTGCTGTATTTTCTGTCGCTATTTTTAATATATGAAAGCCCTTCAGCACTTGATAGGCTATTTTGTCCAGTAAGTGGTCGACAATGCGAAACATCAAACAAACCTGAAGGTATAAGACAATGTCAGTTTTCTAATTAATATACATAGTTAGTGAATATGTTTCAAACTTAAAATACGTAAATACAATTTAAATTTTGAATATTGCAAGTGGTGGTTGAGACTTAACATTTTAATGAGAGGCCTAAAGAGCCTGAACCGCCCCTATCTAAATCATCTTGGGACAAATTGGTCAATATTCTGTCATTCCTTAAGAAGGATTTTGAAAACAAATACCTTATTTCCCTTATTGGATCAATAGGCCTCAGCGCGGTCATATAAATCATTTATACCACACTGATTTTTCCCTTTCCCAATTGATAAAAAAAAATCAGAGAATACCAAAGCGTCAACAAAACCATAATCCGATCTCAAAATCGATTAAACTATGGGCAAAATAGGAACAAAGGAAAGATTTACATCGAGACTCTCGTAAAAGCACAAGACATTAAGACCAGGTGTTCCGGAAGAGTAAGCGTCTCTGCTTCATCGACGACAACCGCCATGTAAATCTTGGTCACATCCAAGTAAGCATCAATCCACAAAATGAGAATCGAGTCATCACAGCAAGTAAACACACTAACAAGCAAACTCAAGAACGTCCATCTTCATATAACTCAAACAAAGATACAGAATATTTCTCGATGAGATCAAGATGGCGACCATAAAACTTGCCCATATTCTACATCAACCTGCATCTCCCGAATCCATGTGCCGCAAGTTTGTTCGTCAGCAGTTGACATCTATCACGAAAATCTCAAAATCATCACGTTTATCATACAGCTTAGTAGTAAGTTGCCCGTGTTGGTCATATGTTCAGTAAAAATCGAGGTAAGAAGCTGATGTAGGAGAGTCTGTTGTGTATGTTGTGCCTGTGATGTTCAAGATTATTTTTTTAACATACCGTGATTTCTACAGAAGAAAAAGGCATTTAAAAAATTTACTTTTAAAATGTTTCCCCTCCTGGGGCCCATCTTTTAAACCACTGAAGAAACGGAACCGTTATTCATATAAAATTATCATTCTTCCCGGGGATAGGGATCAGTACCACGGTCTCAGGCCTCTTGGCAGCAAGACGTACTGTTCCTACCAAATAGGTTCCCTTCATCAAAGCAAGCCACATTCCAAAGCAAGCTGCATCCCAAATATGGAATACATCCTTCTTTCTAACAGGAAAAATGATTTTAAAGAAGAATTTACTACATAACTCCAGTTCGACACTGCCCCTCTGACAAACCGTTTATACAAAATGAAATTCCTTTCACCTAAGGATAATGTTTCTTGCCAAATTAAATAAAATCTACTGTATGGTTTATGACAAGTACGATTTATAAGAATAGTGACACCCCACGCTGCACACGACATTCGGACCAGGTAAGCTCAAAATGAGCCACAGTTATAAGATACAAGAAAACTAGCACGTGATTTGAATTTAAAAATATTCAATGTGTAATCTATTTACTTTTATTTATGTGTCCAGTTAAATTATTGACCATTGGTTTATTGATTTTATTTTTATTTTTTTTTTCGGAATATTGAACATATGTGTCCGATTTCTGTTGGACAAATATATTTTTTTGACTGGGTATACCGTAAGTGTATTGATTTCATTCATTTATGATGTGTTTTGTAAGTGTGTTTAATGGAAAAGTCATTTTTTGCCTAAAATAAAATTCATAAATATAACCAACCAGTAAAACGTTTAAATGTTTATCTTATGTACGTTTTAGGACACGCTCAATAAGTAATTTAGTGCAGTCCAGTAGTCCAATGCACATGTATATATAACAAACCTGTTTAAGAAGAGCGCTTGTGACCACATCGAGAACATTAAATGATAATTAATGATAAAATGGCCTTGTTTATCATCCCTAAACCAGTGTGAATGATCAATGTGTTTCATTTTAATTTGAGCAAAATGTTTATCCTACTATTCATGTGATAAAATTTCTGTTTTGATCATTCTGTTTGTTTTTTGTTGAATATTTGTGTTTTAGTGAATCCTTAACTGGATCATGGCCAGAATTCATTAATGTAGATTTCTAGATATTTGTTGAGGTTGTTTGGGGTTGAAAAAGTGGTTTGCGAATCTCAGGGCAGTTTATTTAAAGACAATATAGAATCTATGATTGTCTGACATTGGTTCCAGTGAACGGAGAGAAAGCCGTGCTAAGTTTTAATTTTTGTTTTAAATCGATTGGTTGTTTGTTGACTGGACGGTTAATCAACTGCACAAATCGTTCTGGTGATATATATGTTTTTATATTGTTTAACGACTAACAACGTGTCAACATCTTAGGTCATTTAAGGATGGGCATCTGTGTCGTTTATAGGTAAATGTTTGCAGTGTATGTTGGTAATCAGGATGGTTCCCTTAAGTTAAGTCTAAGCAATGGAAATGTCCTATGGTTAACTTGCGTTAAGCTTGCAAAGTAGTACTTCACTCGTCACGCGTCAGGGCTTACTTACCGCATTCCTATGTATTGCGCAATTGTATGAAATATATGTAAGGTATAAAGCCAATGAAAATCTCCCCTCAACCCGAGCTTATGTAACATTGAAGGATTGTCTACATCGGAGGAAAGATGGTCTCTAAAGTTATCATAGGAGGCGGAATTTTCGCGTTGATTCTGCTCATTATTCAAACAGTAGCAGTTGCAACACCAAACTGGTTTAACTTAACGATTTCAGGTGACATAACATTGGGAATTGGATTATTTGCTGTTTGCGTACCAGACAAGGAATGCGTATCGTATGGGAAATATATGTTTAAAGAAGACGGACCGTCATGTAAGTGTTAACAAAACGTTGATCGATATTGACAGTAATTTACTTGGCTAGCCGAGTAATGCGACATTTAGCATTAGGCATTTTAATGTTAAACATTAAAATCTTCGACTTTAAGAAGGGCGGACGGGTAAAAGATATGGTTTTGTTGACTTTCTTAAAAAAAAATACTTTCCTCTAATATTGATAGTGCTAATGTTTTGGATCATGACCGAATCACTGTTGGTTGTTCAGACTCATTACAGAAACGTAACTGTTTGTCTAAGAAGCTAATGACGACAATATCATAAATAGAACTGTAAGCCAATGGCTAACTAATACATCCCCCGCTTACAATCATAAATAAATGTGTCAGTGTGACACACAACGAAGAAAACGAAAAATTATTGAGATGTTTTAATTATTTTCAACGCAAAATAGTGCTATAATATATGTAGATTATAGAAAAAAAAGTTCTGCATAATATTATATTCTTAAATGGTGTCTAAGATATGATTCAAAATCTTGGATACTGGAAGTGAAACATCTAAGTAATTGTCGTCAGTTTCTCTCTATAGCAATAGCTGTTATGTACCAGTTACGTATGCAAGATCAAACAAGATATTACATAATATCAACTCAAATTGCTTACTGTAAACACTACAGGTATAATCAACTTACACGTGCCATTTGTATTTTAACATTTCAGTTAGTTACATAGCCTTCGTTGGACTACACCTCCTTGGATGTTTCTTCTGTTTCCTGTCCCTGATCATCTGTATCACTCACACTGCCTCCCCGAAGTCCAATCCTGAACGGTCTTCTATCAAGCGGACGTCTGCCATGTGGTTCTTTTCCGGTAAATAGGCTGTTGAATAAACCTAGTAATGAGTAGTGACCTTATACTTTTACATCATACTTTGATCTTTCCTTGCAACGCCATAAATATGTAAGCGGTCTTAGTATACCTAGTCTTTATTACAGTTCAACCGGTTGGTTACAAATCATCATCTAACAGTGAGATAAAACATAGTATTTCATTTCCCTAGGGAAACAACAGGGTAAATATAAAGATCCTCTTGATCTTGAAATCTAGGACACTGTATACTTTTTACCTACCACTTCATTCGAAGTTTCCTTGCAACGTCATTAATATGCACGTTGGTTTACTAGAAGGCAGTTACATCCGCTTGGCAATTCCTCTTTCTGAATCATTATTTTGAGCTTATATTTTACAAATAGTAACATCTTTAGTGTTCCCATTTATGTTGCGTATATGTCACAATTGGTTCAGTATTGAGGAACTTGCACCACATATAAAATGTCTGTGATACATGTTTACTCATGGAGCATCGACATAAAACAATCCTTATCTAAGAAAACAATCCTTATCTAAGATAGCACTCTTTTAAGTTTTAAGTTGATACATATGAAAAATTCTAAATCCATTAATTACTTTAATTTAATTGTTCTGATATTTCAGGTGGTTTTATCCTTGCTGGAGTTATATGGATCTATACTTCGCTAGCAAGGATAGATTCACTCGAGGCTGTCTCTTCTATGTCGGTGGATCCCGGCTATTCGTTCTATCTGAGTTGCCTAACAGGAGCTTTGCATATTATCGCGGCTATCATTTTGACCGTTATTGCAAGTCGTTTGCCG
The DNA here is from genome assembly GCA_947623455.1 of Mimachlamys varia. Classification (NCBI taxonomy): domain Eukaryota; kingdom Metazoa; phylum Mollusca; class Bivalvia; order Pectinida; family Pectinidae; genus Mimachlamys; species Mimachlamys varia. The sequence continues at coordinate 41,283,514 of OX392533.1, read as the reverse complement.
ACATTGCCCACTTGCGTTGTTTCCACTGGAACTCCTCCTCCTCAGATGCTCGTAATGCAAGCCGATGCCAGTGGGTATCCGACCGCTGACGCAGCTGGATTCACGAATGTCGACAACATGGGTCATACAAAAGACACTTCAACTGGATATCCAACAAGCGCTTCGTATGGATTGCCCCAGCACCACCCGTCCTATGGCTACAATCAACCATAAATAAATATTTAATGAGTTTCACTTTATTACGGGACCGCATCTGAGAAAAGTTGAACAGATTCAACAATGTATCAACAGACCAAATCTTAAGTCACCGGGTGAAAGTGAAAAATTACTTTTTTTTTTTTTTTAAATATTTAACATTTAGTCATAACATTAACTTTGAAGATACGCTTTAATGTACTCACACAAGTCATCTGAATATACGCCTCTCTAGGAAATCCATGGATATATATTATATGTATAACTATCTAATGTATTAAATCTTCTTCCTCAAGAACAGAGAATACACTGTTGATCATGTGAAATAAAATCCAATATCTGAAAGTATCGCTTTGAACATTCTTTTAAATTGCAACCATGTATGACATTTAAATCTGCATTATTAACACTCCGTTTCTGAATGCCAGCAGCAAATATATCGACAAGGGAATTTATTTCACTCTCGTTAATTATTTTTTTAAGGTTAAAAAGACACTCGCTGAACCTCGTATCTTTTGCAATTTAAAAACAAAATAACGAGAGTGAAATAAATTCCATTTCAAACAAGCACTCGTTGTGTAAACTGTATATATCTGATCAACCCTAATCAGGTTACTAAAGTCATTAGCACGTTATTGTCAAATGCCAATTGTAGTCGCATGTTCTGAATATTTATCAGAATTGTAATACCAAATTAAATATATAATACATACCAATCGCTTTAAAAATCATTTTTAGCAAGTCTTTAGTGAAAACCATCATAAGCACATACAATAAATGACCTTTTAAACATAAGTTAGCATTAACAGAACTCGGTCAATGTAGTTTGAAATCACCAACATTTGTTTTTCTAAATAGGTCTCGATCATGAATATCATTCATAAAGAATCTGTTAACTATTGTTGTATTTTGTTTGTTTTGGATTATTTTTCATTTCAACCTGATATTTCTGGTTATACGTAATTTCTCTGTTGTGAATGTAAAGAGTTGATAACATTGCTATGCATTACACGACTCAAAATTGTCGCTTGACTGTTTTACAGAGAAATACATAATTCACATCACAATATACATCCTGTTAGCGGACTCGGATTTTCCACTTTCGTCATATATATGAGTCACGTATACATATTGTAAAAGACCATGTTCACTGGAGTATAAAATGACAGCAAGGTTAACTATTTTTGTAGTTATATCAGTGCAATCGCTGTGCATCCGTGAACGACGCCCCAGGTAATATAAACATGTGCAGTCTGAATACGACTAATTCAACGCACAAGGTTTCAATATTCAAATATTACTTTGAAACCACACCTTTCGAATATCCCAATCCACGTTGCTATCACGAGACCAGGAAGAGTCGACAAAGCAGTTAAAATTTCAAGCTGTCCTATACAGACATCAAGCCAATCATCTATTCAGCCATTCTACACAAATATCAAAAACGATAGTCTACATAGGCCGATTAGGCGATACAAAATAATTGAATCGCAACAAAAACTTAAACCCTATCTGTCCCCTATCTGTCCCATCGAAGATATCAAATACATGTTCGAAGTATTCTTGACACCGAACTGGACATACCTACATTACTCACGTGAATCTCCTGAGATGGGAAGATCTATCTTTATGCCACTGATGTTTTTATTTAAATGCACATACTTTAAAGATGTTCATGACAGTACTTCCTATCTCCAAAACAAAAAAAAAACTTATTCAATGTCGTAATTGTAGCCAAATTTTGGACTGCTTGACTAATATATCGTTTTATCAGTCACCTCATAGGCTTAGAGTTTTACAATTTGATTATCGAAGAGTCTAAGGAGTACGAAACAGAGGTTTGGTGAAATTTAATTTACTATATTGCTCAAATGTATCTTATTATCCGTCCTCAAGTTACCGTAGCTGTAAAGAGGACGTTAAAACGTTAAAACCAATCCCATGTATGTTAACACGGTTGGATGACTTAAGTCTTCGAGGTTTGCCAAAGCCTGCATGCAACGCTTGAATTCAGTATAACCCACCACAACGAAGTTAGGTTGGGGGTATACTGGAACCACAGTCTTTCCGTCTATACTCTGGAATGTTGTTTGGGTTGATTGGTTTTACGTAAGATTAACAGCCAGCGTCATTTATGGACGGTCTCCCGTTGTATGCGATGTTGATGCGTATGTATTTGGGAGGCCGCGGTATGTTCGTGTAAGCATTCTTGCCAAAGTCCAGAACTCTTGTCGATTTAAAGTGCTACTGTACTGAAGCATCCTTCTGAAGGCCCAAAGCAAAACAAACCGTTCCCACAATGCTAAATATCAAGCAGGGAGTAGTAACTACCATTGTTAGAGACTGGTATGTCTCGGCCTGGGGACAGAACCAATAGCCTTCCTCACAGGGGTGAGTAGTAACTACCATTGTTAGAAACTGGTATGTCTCGGTCTGGGGACAGAACCCATAGCCTTCCTCACAGGGCTGAGTAGTTACTACCATTGTTAGAGACTGGTATGTCTCGGCCTGGGGACAGAACCCATAGCCTTCCTCACAGGGATGAGTAGTAACTACCATTGTTAGTGACTGGTATGTCTAGGCCTGGGGACAGAACCCATAGCCTTCCTCACAGGGGTGAGTAGTAACTATCACTGTTAGAGACTCTGGTATGTCTCGGCCTGGGGACAGAACCGATAGCCTTCCTCACAGGGATGAGTAGTAACTACCATTGTTAGAGACTGGTATGTATCGGGCTGGGGACAAGACCCATAGCCTTTCTCACAGGGGTGAGTAATAACTACCATTGTTAGAGACTGGTATGTCTCGGCCTAGGGACAGAACCCATAGCCTTCCTCACAGGGATGAGTAGTAACTACCATTTTTAGAGACTGGTATGTATCGGCCTTGGGTCAGAACCCATAGCCTTCCTCACAGGGGTGAGTAATAACTACCATTGTTACAGACTGGTATGTATCGGTCTTGGGATATAACCCATAGCCTTCCTCACAGGGGTGAGTAGTAACTACCATTGTGAGAGAATGGTATGTCTCGGCCTGGGGACAGAACCCATATCCTTCCTCACAGGGGTGATTAGTAACTACCATTGTTAGAGACTGGTATGTCTCGGCCTGGGGACAGAACCTATAGCCTTCCTCACAGGGGTGAGTAGTAACTACCATTGTTAGAGACTGGTATGTATCGGCCTGGGGACAAGACCCATAGCCTTTCTCACAGGGGCGAGTGATAACTACCTTTGTTAGAGACAGGTATATTTCGGCCTGGGGACAGAACCAATAGCCTTCCTCACAGGGGTGAGTAGTAACTACCATTGTAAGAGACTGGTATGTCTCGGCCTTGGTACAGAACCAACAGCCTTCCTCACAGGAACGAGTAGTAACTACCATTGTTAGAGACTAGTATGTCTCGGCTTGGGGTCAGAACCGATAGCCTTCCTCACAGGTATGAGTAATAACTACAATTGTAAGAGACTGGTATGTCTCGGCCTGGGGACAGAACCCATAGCCTTCCTCACAGGGGTGAGTAGTAACTACCATTGTTAGAGACTGGTATGTCTCGGCCTGGGTACAGAACCAACAGCCTTCCTCACAGGAACGAGTAGTAACTACCATTGTTAGAGACTAGTATGTCTCGGCCTGGGGTCAGAACCGATAGCCTTCCTCACAGGGGTGAGTAATAACTACAATTGTAAGAGACTGGTATGTCTCGGCCTGGGGACAGAACCCATAGCCTTCCTCACAGGGGTGAGTAGTAACTACCATTGTTAGAGACTGGTATGTCTCGGCCTGGGTACAGAACCAACAGCCTTCCTCACAGGAACGAGTAGTAACGACCATTGTTAGAGACTGGTATGTCTCGGCATGGGGACAGAACCAATAGCCTTCCTCACAGGGATGAGTAGTTACTACTATTATTAGAGACTGGTATGTCTCGGCATGGGGACAGAACCCATAGCCTTCCTCACAGGGGCGAGTATTAACTACCATTGTTAGAGACTCTGGTATGTCTCGGCCTGGGGACAGAACCCATAGCCTTCCTCACAGGGGTGAGTAGTAACTACCATTGTAAGAGACTGGTATGTCTCGGCCTGGGGACAGAACCAATAGCCTTCCTCACAGGGCTGAGTAGTAACTATCATTGTAAGAGACTGGTATGTCTCGGCCTGGGGACAGAACCAATAGCCTTCCTCACAGGGGTGAGTAGTAACTATCATTGTTAGAGACTGGTGTGTCTCGGCCTGGGGACAGAACCAATAGCCTTCCTCACAGGGGTGAGTAGTAACTACCATTGTAAGAGACTGGTATGTCTCGGCCTGGGGACAGAACCAATAGCCTTCCTCACAGGGGTGAGTAGTAACTACCATTGTTAGAAACTGGTATGTATCGGCCTGGGGACAGAACCAATAGCCTTCCTCACAGGGGCGAGTAGTAACTACCATTGTTAGAGACTGGTATGTATCGGCCTGGGGATAGAACCCATAGCCTTCCTCACAGGGGTGAGAAGTAACTACCATTGTGAGACTCTGGTATGTATCGGCCTGGGGACAGAACCCATATTCTTCCTCACAGGGATGAGTAGTAACTACCATTGTACGAGACTGGTAGGTCTCGGCCTGGGGACAGAACCAATAGCCTTCCTCACAGGGGTGAGTAATAACTACCATTGTTAGAGACTGGTATGTATCGGCCTGGGGACAGAACCCATATTCTTCCCCACAGGGATGAGTAGTAACTAACATGGTTAGAGACTGGTATGTCTCGGCCTGGGGACAGAACCCATAGCCTTCCTCACAGGGGTGAGTAGTAACTATCACTGTAAGAGACTCTGGTATGTCTCGGCCTGGTGACAGAACCGATAGCCTTCCTCACAGGGATGAGTAGTAACTACCATTGTACGAGACTGGTATGTCTCGGCCTGGGGACAGAACCCATAGCCTTCCTCACAGGGGTGAGTAATAACTACCTTTGTTAGAGACTGGTATGTATCGGCCTGGGGATAGAACCCATAGCCTTCCTCACAGGGGTGAGAAGTAACTACCATTGTGAGAGAATGGAATGTCTCGGCCTGGAGACAGAACCCATATCCTTCCTCACAGGGGTGATTAGTAACTACCATTGTTAGAGACTGGTATGTCTCGGCCTGGGGACAGAACCCATAGCCTTCCTCACAGGGGTGAGTAGTAACTACCATTGTTAGAGACTGGTATGTCTCGGCCTGGGGACAGAGCCAATAGCCTTCCTCACAGGGGTGAGTAGTAACTACCGTTGTTAGAGACTGGTATGTCTCGGCCTGGGGACAGAACACATAGCCTTCCTCACAGGGGTGGGTAGTAACTACTATTGTGAGAGACTGGTATGTATCGGCCTGGGGACAGAACTCAAAACCTTCCGCATGGGGGCGAGTAGTAACTACGATTTTTAGAGACTGGTATGTCTCGGCCTGGGGACAGAACCCATAGCCGTCCTCACAGGGGTGAGAAGTAACTACCATTGTTAGAAACTGGTATTTATCGGCCTGGGGTCAGAACCCATAGCCTTCTTCACAGCGGTGAGAAGTAACTACCATTGTGAGAGAATGGAATGTCTCGGCCTGGGGACAGAACCAATAGCCTTCCTCACAGGGGTGAGTAGTAACTACCATTGTTAGAGACTGGAATGTATCGGCCTTGGGTCAGAACCCATAGCCTTCCTCACAGGGGTGAGTAATAACTACCATTGTTACAGACTGGTATGTATCGGTCTTGGGATATAACCCATAGCCTTCCTCACAGGGGTGAGTAGTAACTACTATTGTGAGAGACTGGTATGTATCGGCCTGGGGACAGAACCCATAGCCTTCCTCACAGGGGTGAGTAGTAACTACCATTTTTAGAGACTGGTATGTATCGGCCTTGGGTCAGAACCCATAGCCTTCCTCACAGGGGTGAGTAATAACTACCATTGTTACAGACTGGTATGTATCGGTCTTGGGATATAACCCATAGCCTTCCTCACAGGGGTGAGTAGTAACTACTATTGTGAGAGACTGGTATGTATCGGCCTGGGGACAGAACTCAAAACCTTCCGCATGGGGGCGAGTAGTAACTACGATTTTTAGAGACTGGTATGTATCGGCCTGGGGACAGAACCCATATTCTTCCTCACAGGGATGAGTAGTCACTACCATGGTTAGAGACTGGTATGTCTCGGCCTGGGGACAGAACCCATAGCCTTCCTCACAGGGGTGAGTAGTAACTATCACTGTTAGAGACTCTGGTATGTCCCGGCCTGGGGACAGAACCCATAGCCTTCCTCACAGGGCTGAGTAGTAACTACCATTGTTAGAGACTCTGGTATGTCTCGGCCTGGGGACAGAACCCATAGCCTTCCTCACAGGGGTGAGTAGTAACTACCATTATTAGAGACTGGTTTGTCTCGGCCTGGGGACAGAACCCATAGCCTTCCTCACAGGGGTGAGTAGTAACTATCACTGTTAGAGACTCTGGTATGTCTCGGCCTGGGGACAGAACCCATAGCCTTCCTCACAGGGATTAGTAGTAACTACCATTGTTAGAGACTAGTATGTATCGGCCTGTGGACAAGACCCATAGCCTTTCTCATAGGGGTGAGTAATAACTACCATTGTTAGAGACTGGTATGTCTCGGCCTGGGGACAGAACCCATAGCCTTCCTCACAGGGACAAGTAGTAACTACCATTGTTAGAGACTGGTATGTATCGGCCTGGGGACAAGACCCATAGCCTTTCTCACAGGGGTGAGTAAAAACTACCATTGTTAGAGACTAGTATGTATCGGCCTGGGGACAAGACCCATAGCCTTTCTCACAGGGGTGAGTAGTAACTACCATTGTTAGAGACTGGTTTGTCTCGGCCTGGGGACAGAGCCAATAGCCTTCCTCACAGGGGTGAGTAGTAACTACCGTTGTTAGAGACTGGTATGTCTCGGCCTGGGGACAGAGCCAAAAGCCTTCCTCACAGGGGTGAGTAGTAACTACCGTTGTTAGAGACTGGTATGTCTCGGCCTGGGGACAGAACACATAGCTTTCCTCACAGGGGTTGGTAGTAACTACCATTGTGAGAGACTGGTATGTATCGGCCTGGGGACAGAACTCAAAACCTTCCGCATAGGGGCGAGTAGTAACTACGATTTTTAGAGACTGGTATGTATCGGCCTGGGGTCAGAACCCATAGCCGTCCTCACAGGTGTGAGTAGTAACTACCATGGTTAGAGACTGGTATGTCTCGGCCTGGGGACAGAACACATAGCCTTCCTCACAGGGGTGAGTAGTAACTACCGTTGTTAGAGACTGGTATGTCTCGGCCTGGGGACAGAACACATAGCTTTCCTCACAGGGGTTGGTAGTAACTACCATTGTGAGAGACTGGTATGTATCGGCCTGGGGACAGAACTCAAAACCTTCCGCATAGGGGCGAGTAGTAACTACGATTTTTAGAGACTGGTATGTATCGGCCTGGGGTCAGAACCCATAGCCGTCCTCACAGGTGTGAGTAGTAACTACCATGGTTAGAGACTGGTATGTCTCGGCCTGAGGACAGAACCCATAGCCGTCCTCACAGGGGTGAGTAGTAACTACCGTTGTTAGAGACTGGTATGTCTCGGCCTGGGGACAGAACACATAGCCTTCCTCACAGGGGTGGGTAGTAACTACCATTGTTAGAGACTGGTGTGTCTCGGCCTGGGGACAGAACCAATAGCCTTCCTCACAGGGGTGAGTAGTAACGACCATTGTTAGAGACTGGTATGTATCGGCCTGGGGACAGAACTCAAAACCTTCCTCACAGCAGCCAACACTCAACCAAACACCAAAAGTTGTTTAGAAAGAATGAAAAAGATATTATCCCAAATTTAGTTCCCTTTTAAGATCATGCAATGAGGGACAATTCTTACGCCGCCCTACCTCCAGGGTATGAATGTTGTAGGGAATTCTCGAATTCTGAAGTCGTGGGATCAGGGATCAAAAGTCTGATGAGTTACGTTAATGAGCTATTATTTAGAACCGTTAAAGATATTATTTGAAGAAACGTACAGTATATATATCAATCAAATACAGATGGTATGCTTGCAGTGTCGGGTCACTGTGGCCATAACCTCAAGGTCGAAAAGAACTTATTGTTCAGAGGGAATTTAAACATTTAAAGGTGTACGCCGAGGTGATTCAAACGGTCCCTCAATTTTCAAATTTAAACTTTGTATGCAAGTATAATTATGATGACATTGTAATACTTTGTTATAGTCCCCATTACAATCAGAACCTTTTACATATAATTAAGCATTTTAAAATTTAGCAAGAGAGAGTTCTTGAAATAAGATCAAATATTTTTATACAAGTGATTTGTATTCTGATAAATCTCAGATATGAGCAATTTTTCACAGCTTCGGCTGGTTTTAAAGGGTTTTTTCTGGGGTCTGTCAGCTATATAAATTGCATTTCCAATGTAATTTAGTTTCAAGAATTGTTCGCCTTCTGTTGATATTACACATGTGTTACGAAATCATTCTTTGGATAAATAAATAGAAAAAATACAATGAACATGTTATCGTTAACGTTGTTTGTTAGGCCGAAAAGAAAAAAAAACGTTTTTTAGATTGAAAACACAAAGCGTCTTTTTACCTACATTTAATACAAAGTTAGAGGAGCGTTTGAGAGAGAGAAAATTCAGAAATTGAATTTCCCAAGCATCGAATTGAGTTGTTGATTGAAAGATTACTTAATTGTTGGTCATATCTTACCATAATACCAAATATATGAAAACAACAATAACAAAGATACTAGCCAATACAGAACACCTTTTTTCAAATCGGGTAATTGTGACCTCGATTAATCGGAACCCAATGCTGCAGTTCAAATGGTATTTGTCAGTTGGCAGACACATCGGACGCTGCCAATCCCTCGGACTTCATTTCCTGCACGGAACCCGAATGACCCTACCAGCGTACGTAAATCGAATGATGCAGATTATGGTAAAATGTCGTTGCATTGCATAAAAGATGACAGGCAGATTATTGATTCCAATCGGTATGAATTTGGTTACCAATGGCTATACTGAAGTGCTTATAAAAATAGACACATTTGCAAATTATGCGAATTTTGTTTCTAAATGGCCCGAACTGGATTTATACTGGAGCATATGTAGCAGACACTTCAAGCTTTTTGTAAGTTTTGGCGATTTTTGAATCATAATCAAGTAACGTAGGTCAATGCGTCAATTAATTGTTTTGGTGTATATTTAAATTGAAGGGTGATGTACTTAACCCATTATGAACCTGTTGAGAGGGCACTATTGCCTCATAGTATTGTCTCGTGATGAGATAATGTCGTCACATTTGGCTCACGCACTGTTCCATCTCTCGACAATACTATAAGGCAATAGAGCTTTTCTTAACAGTGCCCGAATAGATAAGTAGTAATGCACTGCCCTATTTCCCATAATGAGCCAAAACTCGGGGCCATCTTGAAGTTTTGCAGGAATATCGTTAGTTCTTGATGGATCTTTCTAAAATTTCGTACAAAGGAATTAAACCCTTGGTCCCTAGTTAAGTATTGTCTCACTTGGGAGCTGATGTAAGAGAAATGAAAGGTCTACAGGCGACCATATTTTATTTGATGATTAAATATTATAATAGCTATATCCTTACAAGCTCTGATTAATCAGATTAATCTCAAATACCACTTGAAAGTTTCCGTGGTCTGAAATAGTACTTTGTCCCTTTTCTAGAGTGATAGGAAAAAACAATAATGGCCGAGGCCTGTTTTGGATTTTTGACATTTATATTTTGTTATTTTTGTACATGTATAACATTGGTTTGGCTTTAAATTTAATTTAAGGCCAAACAACTTCGAAGAACTCAGATATTCATGAAAATAAAGAATATATAAAAGACTAGAAAACGAAAGAATACGAAATTCAGTAATCAAAGATCGTTTGCAGAGAAGCTGTATGGAATAAACGTTTCATAGATGGTACATTATAAATTCTTTTGATATCAGCGCTTTCAATCATCTCATGCTTAAAGGCCCAATAAACGTAACTTTCGGCAAGACCTGAAACGAAAATCAAACCTTATTACTTATTAAATTTATAGATTTGGTTAAGATTAACTGATATTAGCAATTTTCAAAATGAATTATTACGCAGTAATCGGTACAGCAGCAGTTGCAACTCGGTATTTGTTAACACGCATTAATTTTGAACTGCCTTCTAACTTTGGCTTGTTGTTGAAGTGGGCCACACCTGAAATATTTACAATTCTTTGGAATTTTCTGTCAAAAAATTCTTGTTAGTTACCGCTCTGGTTTACTTCGTTTGAGATTTATTTTTGCAAGGTTATCAACTTGATTTTTTTTCAAAAATTTTTCAGAATCCCGAAAAATTTCCTGAAGTTACCTATATTGGGCCTTTAATATAAGCCATTAACATATTGTAGGATGACTTGTTTTCGCTCGTGACAGATCACTGCTTTCATTATAAACTGATGTCTCGTGCCACGATTTGCTGACCGCATTCCTGTGATTGCGCAATTACTAGCGAATATAAATCTAAGCTGAACCAGAGCTTTTGTAACATTGGAGAGTTGTCTGAAACAGAGAAAAGATGATTTCTAGAGTAATTATAGGAGGCGGGATTTTCGCCTGGATTATTCTTATTATTCAAGCAGTAGCAGTTTCAACACGGAACTGGTTCATTGCAACGATGTCAGATAAAACAACCATAGATGTCGGATTGTTTGCTGTCTGTGTTCCAGACAAGTATTGCATATCGTATCAGAAATATATGTTTAACGACGCCGGACCGACATGTGAGTGTTAGACCAACTGAGTATTGTGTAACTTTGACCGATATAGCATTCGAATGGTATGTCACCTTTTGAACACGTTTTTTTTATAGTACTAGAAATAAATTCCTGCAAATATCTAATCAACGATTGTGGTTATCGCGAGTGTACGTTTACTTTGTGCTTCAACGAATCTCAGTAAACGTATGCACATTTTAAATTTTTTTAAACCTTTGCTTTTTATTTGCGTATTTACTTTGTATTATTATTATATATTTTATTTTTAGGTTTTTATATTACATTGAAAACATGTATGAACCCATACACCAATCACATTATTTTATCATCATCAACCTCATCATTTCACTGTTCATCATCAATATCACCCTCACATTTTTTTAATTATCGATATATTCGTACCATGATAATAAAAACACCAAGTTATATTATCAATATCTTGTGAACGTATATTCTTTAAAAAACAAATTGTTAACATATATAACGTGATACATATGATTGTTTAAGATCTGTAACTAAAGTATTGTTAATTGTTAAGAGTTCATGGGTAGTAGTCCGTGAAACAGGGTATGTTGGAGTAACTATAGCCTTATGAAGTCGGCATCAGCCCTGCGCTTTCTCATATGAAAACCTTGCTGGTGGAGGCACCTAGCGCAATTTTCCACTCGTTATATCAACTGACAACGGATGATACAGTTTTGTCGTTAGAATAAATGTTTAATGTTCAGCAGGGTATACAAAATACCGTTATAAAGAAAGTTTACAGACCATGTTAGGATGCAAGGGCAGAAATAAACCCTGCATTGCACATCTAACATTATTATCATATTTGCAAAATATACGACTTCTTTGATCTTTCAAGATGGTCAATGTCTTACCTGTACGATTTTAGATAACCATATTCAACTGTATTTTCGATTACTCTCCTGTGCATGTCATTCGAGTGTACAATGCTACCTGCAGTTAGGTCAAGTTTATTATACTACCATACTAAGTATACTGCCGAGGCAACAGAACAACCCATCTGGTCACATTATACTAATAATGGATGAACCAGTCGCTCCACTTTCATATTCCTGATATTTATATACCGACATAATGTGATATTCTACTAGCTAGTGTGTATGTACAAATGTAATATGGAAGCACGTTGTTTAGCAATGTTATTCAATGAATAATCGACTTACATGAGACATTTGCAATTTTATATTTCAGTTAGCTACATAGCCGTTGTTGGACTACAACTTCTTGGATGTTGCTTCAATTTTGTGTCCCTGATCATCTGTATAACTCACGCTGCCGCCCCCGATTCCAATCCTGAACGGTCTTCTATCAAGCGGACGTCTGGCCTGTGGTTGTTTTCGGGTAAATCGGTTGTTCATTACACTAGTAATGGGTATAGGCCTTCTTTAACTTGAAATCACAAATATTAGATTTACTTTTACCTACCCTTTACTTTGATAATTTCTTACAACGTCGATGAAATGTGAGCAGTAAGAACAGTTTGGCAATTTCTATTGACTTTAACATTGTTGATTCTCCTATTGTTGCTATGTATCGCTGTTGATCCACTTATGAGTAACTTGGACCGCATTTCAAATTAACTGTGGTGCATGTTAATTACTTATGCACTGACCTTTGATTATATGTATTTCCTAATAAATGGATGTGTTCATAATCAAGAGGCCCGTAAGATCTGTATCGCTCACTTAGATAGCGTTGCATTTAAAAAGTGGCCGAAAAAATATATTTTGAGGATTTCGCAAAGACCCCCCCCCCCCCCATGCAAAATTGTCCTACATTTAATCATTTGTAGGACAAAATATGGAATAGATAATTCTCTTGGGTATGAAGGATTTCAAATAAACATAGTTCACCTTAATATAAGGATATTGCAGACAAAATGTGTTACACATTCTATAATTCTTATTTTTCCAAATTTTAAAGATAGTGTTAAATTTTCCCTAGTATTGGTCACACGGGGACCGACTCGCCATTAAAAATAATTGGTTTCCCTTTACTTAAGGATGCTTCAGCCCAAATTTGGTCAAAATCCACTGAGACAGTTATGACTAGTAGCGATTGTTAGAGAAAAAACTGACAGACGAGCACCTGGTCTTATTCTTTTGTACTTTTAAAAGGGCCTCCATGTAAATCTTTCTGTATTATGTTTGCCCCTAGTTTAATCGATTTTGAGTTCGGAGTATGGTGTTGTTGCTGCTTCAGTATTATCTTTTTAAAATCATATTTAGATAACGATAGCAGTAACTGGTATTCACTGTTCATTCATTTCAGGTGGTTTTATCCTTGCTGGAGTTATATGGATGTATATTTCTCTAGCTAATATAGATTCGTACGCCGCTGTTTCGTCGGTGGTTCCAGGCTATTCTTTCTATCTTGGATGTTTTACGGGAACAGTTCATGTTATCGCAGCTATCGGCATGGGCGTCATTGCAAGTCGTTTGCCGGTAATTGCTACTAGCGCTGTTTCCTCTGGAACTCCCCAAACACTCGTCATGCAAGCCGATGCTAGTGGGTATCCTTCCGCCGACTCAACTGATTTCAGTGATGTCGACCACATGGAACATGTCAAAAGCGATTCAACGGGATATCCGGTAAACGCTTCGTATGGACTGCCCCAGCAACATCCGTCCTATGGATACGATCAACCTTAAATCAACATTTAATGTTCCAAGTCATTTACATTATTGTCATAGCACTGAGTGAACTGTTGGAAGATGTGAATAACAAGGGGCCAAATGGGCTTTCATCGCTAGGCAAATATAAGCGTAAAATGAAAGCCCTCTCTTTTGAGGGACGCGATATATAAGGATTTTCAGCTTTGTTTGTTCAGGAATATTTTATTACACTACATGCATAAGAAAAGGTAAAAGTTTGACCAAAGATGGGTTTTCCCGGTTACCATAAGAGTTGGGAAATTAACAATATAGCTAAGCAAGGCCATACCTTTAATTCTATTCACTTTCACTGCCAAAGACATGTATAAGGCTTAGCAAATACTTTTGGAATGCTTCACAGGCATACTGTTGTTTACACTGATATAAGTTAGTTAAGGGATGACTGGGACATGGAGGTTACAAGCACAAAATCTGACCATCACATTTTTTAGGGATCTTGTAAACTCCCTGTCGGATTACCAGAGAAAGTGTTTATAATAAAGACTGAAGTAAAGCTGTATCAAATCTACACATGCAGTATTGCCTTGAATTGCTGTATTGGTCGTTACTTTATGGTGGAATACCAGGAAGGTTCAAACTATTCCAAATTGCATTTTTATTTTTCTGATTAAAAATAAATATGACCTTTATTGATATAACAACAATTATCCAGCTTATATTAATCACTCAGTTAGCCCGGATGGTGGCGCGTGAGGGCTTCTATTGTAAAAGGAAACCGGAGTACCAAGATAAAACCCACGTGGTCGGGCAGGTAACCAAGTTCCAAGTTCTGATGTTTCTAAATAATGCCAGAAATTGCGTCTCAAAAGGCCATAACTCTAGTGAATACTGTCGAATCAAACTGTCGTTCAGGAAAACACGACTTCATGCCATGGTGGTGAAGCCTAGCAAGGTTAAAAGAAATCCGTTGAAAACTGGAGGAGGAGATCTCAGGACAAATAAAAGTTTACGACGGATGGACGTATGTACGGACGAATGGACAATGCAATACCAAAATACGTCCCTTCTTTTTTGACGGGCGTAAAAATAACCCGGATATATTGTAAATGTAACCCCTTTGACTCAAAAATGATGTTTCACTCGTACTTTTACAGACGATTTGTGTCCGTAAAATATCAATTAAACACATTGCTAAAATATTTTGTTTGTTTCGGTATACTACAAAGTTTGGACCTCTGTGTTGGGATATATTCAGAATAATGCCCATGGTAAGCGTTATTTTCTCTTTTCAATGTACATGTAGCATCTATAAAATGTGTATATGATACAGTTTCTTTCATATCAATCTGTGATTTACTTAATATATTCAATTAATGACGGTATAAAGATATGCTTTAAATTTTAAACTACTGTTTGTTATTGATATTGTTACATATGTTAGTATTCGCCTCTGTTTTTTTATGCAGAATTCTTTTATGAATGTGTTCATTTAACGATATTGTCTGACATTAAATGACTCAAAATTTCGATGGGCTGTTACAGGACGCAAGACAAAGCATTTTGATGATCATTTAGCCATGCCTTAAACTCGTATTAATTGGAAATAACGCCAACTTCTATAAAGTTATTATTTCATAATATTCCTTTAACATGCAAATATACATCCTGTTAGCGGACTCGGATTTTCCACTTGCGTCATATGTTTACGTCAAGTATGTTTTTTAGATCATGTTCACTGGACTGTAGAATGACATGCACTGTTAGACAGTACCGTAATATATTCGTGAACGAATTTCCAGGTAATTTGTGTATTATTATTCACAGCATACAATTTATTTAATGCCCTACTTTCAATATGCAAAGTGACATTTTCTTATCCCTGCAACTTTGTTTTTATTTTAAACCTTTATTATATATCCTTTCATGTATTGAAATGACCTTAAAGCAACACAATCTACGGAATGAACGGGGGTGGGGAACAGGTGTAAACTCTCTTCTGGTAAGTAAGGTTATCACTGGTATTATAATTACATAACTTGATACCGGCTGGGTCCTCCCCTGGTAAATAAGGTTATTCGTAATTATAATAAGCAATGATAGAAGTCTACCAGATTTTCCTTCCAAAGTATAGTCGTACGAGTAAGCCCCGAGAAGCCTACTTTCAAATTCTAAGGTCAAATTCGCTGTTACTATAAATAGAGAACATCGAAATAATTTCGTGTGATAACACGAGTTTTTTTTTGGTCGATCTAACTCAGACTTGTTTAAATGCTTCAATAACAAAGGTGCTTTCATGGAATTAGTCTGCAGGTTCAAATATCAAAAGGTCCATGTCAATGTTAATATTAAGAGAAAACTGGTTTCCTAAGGATAACTCGAGGTTTCATTAAGCTGATTGTGATACAGTGCGTCCCTGGGATTACTTTAAAGTTTAACAGGTCAATGTCACTGCTGCTTTAACAAATCTATCAAAATGAATTGAGTCTTCTAAGACACCTTAGTTCCAAAATTTATTCATTGCATGGAAATCCGGCAAACCACGAAAATGAAATGATACCGTACAATGAATATCAAATTTTTATGTTTTTGCATTCGATCTATCAACTTCCAGGGAATGCTTGTTTAATTGATCGAAAACGATTGCATGACCAACAGGCGTCCATCATTCGCGAATTTAATATTTTTATTGGTCAGTATTTGTGTTTTTTTGAAGCTGATAAGAAAAACAAAATGCAGACCGGCCGCCATATTTTATCTGACAATTAAAAGTCATCTTAATAGCATATGAATTAATATCTTTACAAGCATATTATCCACTATTTCGGGCAAATTTAACAGGAGTTGTTGACCTTTAATTGGTATGGGTCATGGCTAATTATGGTATTTTAGTTTGACATCTAATTTGTCAAGGTGTTTGTAAATCTTGGCAAAACACGAAAACAATACTTGTACCGGGTGGGAACTATTTTGACTGGATATGGCTTTATCAAAGCTTACACATTGATTTTATTTTGACCATTGATATGGCGACTGTAAACAGTTTTACTCATACACAAAGGCATTTCAGTTATCAAAACAAATCATAGCTTTGCTTCTTGTTATGATCGAGAATGATGTGACCTCGATTAACATCCCTGGTGTCGTCAATGACGCAGAGGACAGTTACTCTTCTGAAGATCCTTGTCCTAGTAACTTGTAGTTTTTGGGGGTCTCCGTGTGAATCTTTCCTTTGTTGTCTACTTTCATATATCTCTATTTCGAATAATGGATTTGCTGACGCTTCGGTATTCAAATGTTTTGTTTATCTGTACTTATACATACAAATGATAATCATGGACATGATGTTCTGAGGATAAATAACCTGTTTAGCAAACCTTATCTTTCATATAGTCCTGCAAACAATCAAAATACACGAACTTGCAAATCTGTCGCATATCTGGCGATTGGTCTGTGAACGGATTTTATACTTTGAAGCTTTTGTGCTAGAAATATTGAATACGAAAATAAACTGATTTTCCATCCATTTGTTTCGTAATTTCAAAAATACGAAATGTGTTACTCGAAACAGAAGATTTCCACGCACAGAGGGAATTTACATGGATGTCACTTGTCTGACTTGTTTGCATAATTTGTATGTGTGTAACTTCGTGTAAATTAATATATGTTGAAATTATGAAAACAAAAATATTATGTTAAATTTACTTTCATCTTTATTTTATCAATGAACTCCATCCACAATGGGATGACGAAATAGTATATCAAATAGGACCCAAGAATCTCGAATTTTTCAATTCGTATTTTTTACTCTTAATTTTAAGCTAACAGATTGATTGGGAAATGGTTTAAAATGAGAGTAAGCTGTAGTTACAAGACCCTAATATATAAAAATTCTACATAATTGATACTTATTTAATTCTGCATGTTCCCCCAATGTTATAACCGTAAAAATCAGAGAAGGCAAAAACTGAAGACGTAATATACGGCCATGTTAGGCGAGGTATTTTGTAATCGTACTTCTGATTGATTGAAGTTGTTTACAGGTGAAATATATGCACATGGTTGTGTTTTTTTATAATTAGAACTGAAATTATTCGCCTATTGGAGTCATCGGGAATTTGTCTTCCATTTTTAAATTCACTCAAAAGACTAGGATGAAACCAGCAGCGATTCTGAAAAGTCCCATATTACTCACCTCTGATGATGAGGGACCTAAGATGTCTTTTATCTTCTCCACATTTAAATATGTTAAATTCCTGTCTTGTACCTGTTATGGACGGGGCATTCAAATATTAAACAGTTCGACCAAGGTAGGTGTCTACTTCCAATGTCCGATTCACTTTATAAGCTTTATGTGTTATATTTTACAGTTGAATATTTATGGAATTATCATAGGATATATCCATGTAGTTCTTCTTTGTACAAACCACAGAAACCTTGCATATTTGGGTTTTAAAAAATATCGAACTGTTGTATACGAAGCGCATATGATTCATCTTATTCTGTTTTTCCCTACTCTAATAAAACACCAAGGAAGTGGAGGGAACTAGATTTTTTTAAACTGTAAATCGGCGGAGGGGACCCGAAAAAAAGGAAATATAGTGGACGTTTTGGATATGTGCGGACAAAACAAGGCGTGGAGGGGCTCCAAACCCCATAATGTCCAATCCAAATAAGACTACATTTTCGGGTTACCTTCGCAGGTTCATTTGCATTTGAATTCGAGTCCAATGTGTCGGCTTTTGCTATTTTGATAAGAACTTGTTAATTACTGAACCAAATTAGTTAAAACTGGACGAGAACCTTCATTAAAGCCAGTTACCAACGTGTAACGCTATTTACACTAGACATTCTCGAAAACGATAGGAAACGACATGACTAGACGTGTGCTTCGAAAAAGAAAAGTGCGATACACTTGAAATCGCAAATATGCTAACTTCTTTCAGTTTATGCATCTGAAATTTACACGGATACGACTTATCAAGAGTAGAACATAACTTTTAAAACTTGTCAAAAATGGAGAACCGGGCAATGATAGCAGACCTTTATTGATCTAGTTTTAGGCGCCGTCATGGTATTTTCCCTCCCTACAGGGTACACAACATTGGATATGACGTGATCAGTAAATACAATGAACAAGTCTAAAACAACACAAAAACAGACATTTTTGAAGATAAATTTATTTTGAAACAGAGTTTAGTAGCCATAGAGATAAAGAAAAAGGAAAATAATTCACTACGAGAAGTAGTACAATTTGATTCTCCATCTGTTGTACACATGTCTGTTTAACGCAAGGTTTGGTTTGGTGCGATAGATGTAACGTCCTACTTACAGCCAGGATGAGACTTAAGTTAAAAACTAAGTGATTGTTTTGTTTAATATCAATATTCACATTCGACCGATCGTTATTATCTTTAATTTTTTTACTTTCAATTTAAGGTAGATTTGATGAACAGTTTGAACAGTCTCTGTTGGTCCAAACATACTTCATTTCTCAATAGGCATTTCTCAATGGGCAATAGCACAATCATTTACAAACGGATATTTTAAAATATTAACACTTATTATCCACCGCATACATAATCAATAATGATAAAAAAGAATCCCAAAACCAATAGAAATTTCAGAACTTCGTGGTAAAAGTTAGAAGTTTGGTATTTCGAACCCGGAGAAGGTTGTGTGCTTACCACGCAGATAGCAATAGCTTGTTGGTATAACAGACACCTGTACAACGTCACCTTTTTTCATTTCTATAATAGCATCGTTGCCCAAAGCAAGAAATCCAGAGCTGTCATAGCCGTACGTTTTCACAACGGTGTTGTTTTGATGGAGGAGATCCAGGGTGCAACTCTTTGAATAATAGTATGTTTCGGCGTGGAAATGGAAGACGTAGACGCCATCTGCTGCAGCAGTAAACACACCAGTATGTCCGTTGTAAGATTTGCCGATGTTCGTCAAGGTTTTCGTGAACCTCAAAGTCCCAGTGACGTGCAAGGCATTACTGTCAGATATGTATGCACTAAAGGCCTGCGAAACTGCAATATATAAAAATGTTAAAATTTTATTAATTTGATCAAATTAAGATACAATAAATACGTCTATAGTTTATGTAAAGAAATGAATTAAAGGGGAGGGTATTCTGTCCGCACATCAGATTTATAACTCGCATCTTTTACATTGGGAAGCCGTCCTACGCCACGTGTCATTTAATCTCTATTATGATATTTGATACATGCTATTACATTTGCTGGCTGTTGATGTATTTTGATTCCTTTTACTGACTCTAACCTTTTGTTTCCGGTTTTGATGAATGTCGTTCTACCGTGCAGTTTGCCTTAATGACTATTTATCGTTGAAGGCCGTGAAACAACATAAAAAGACATAATCTAAGTTGCAGACAGAATATGAAACTAAATAAACCCAAATCATAATAATTAGTTGTGTTTTTATAAGATTGCTACTTAAGGACGGTCATCTGGTAATGCTATGCGTATATTGAGTGTAGTTATATCTGGGATGCTGTTGTTTGTTCATGTAAGTCTTCTTACGATAGTTCGGGTATTTTGCAGAAAAGTGCTACTACACCGAAATATACTGCAAAAGGCCTTCAGCAAAACGCCCCATCCGCTAACATTATACTACAAATAACAATAGTACTTGAGGGGAAACAATCAAATGAAATACCAGTTACATCACGAGTACCCCAAGGAACCTGTTTGGGTCCCATCCTTTTCCTCATATACATTAACGACCTACCCGAATACATCAAACACAGCACCCTCAGACTGTTCGCAGACGATAGCATCATCTACAAAACAATACACAACAAAAATGACACACTCAAACTACAAGAAGACATAAATGCAGCAGGCAAATGGGAACACGATTGGCTGATGACCTTTCACCCCGACAAATGCAATTTCATATCAACATCAAACAAATGCACTAAAACCAAATTTTCATATAAACTCCACAACCACATATTACAACAAGTAAACACAAGTAAATACCTTGGCCTTATACTACAAAGCAACCTCAAATGGGACACACACATCAATAACATCACTACAAATGCAAACAAATCACTCGGATTCTTAAAACGCAACCTGAAAATAAACTCACAGCACATCAAAGAACATGCATATAAGGCCACCGTAAGACCCAAACTGGAGTACTGTTCCTCCATATGGGACCCACACACCACAAACCAAATAAACCAGATACAAAAAATACAACGCAGAGCAGCACGATATTTACTAAACAGATTTCACAACACCAGCTCAGTACAGGACATGTTAGAAAAACTAAACTGGCAATCACTACAAACAAGAAGACTACAATCGAGACTCATACTTTTTTACAAAATCATCCACCAACAAGTTGTAATAGACACTACTACAATCCTACAGACAACTGACCACAGAACCAGACAAGCACACCCCTACACATTCAGACACATATCTGCTACCAAAGACACATATAAATTCTCCTTTTTCCCACACACAATTACACAATGGAACTTCCTTCCGGTAGCAGCAGTTCAATGCACAACACTGGAGAGCTTCAAGGCACACATACCACCCACAGTCCTTGAATCCCTAATGACAACACCCTAATATACCAACACTGTTCTTACCAACCTTTTTATCTTATACCAATGCACTATCAAAAACTAACAAAAAAAACCCCACTTATCCACTTTTTTAATCACGCCTCTGTGCAACCAACCCCTTCACGATCCTTAATCATCAGTATTGATGGCGGATTATAAACTTTGCGATTCATGTATGTCTCAGCCAGGGGACATAACTTAAAGCCTACCTTTCCACTAGAAAGTTGTAAAAAGAGATAATTTAGTATCCAGAATGGACAACTCTCTTACGAATTATGCAATCGGGGCAACAGATGCAGTTCTTACGCCCTTACTGCGAGAAGATGACACGTGGCTGACAAGGCGTGCTGCAATAACTTTCTTCTCGATCTGGGAACCGCTATTGAATGGAGTAGTATGTAAATGAAATCTGGAGTTATTTATTTTTTAACATCATAGATTGAACATTCTATATATACAGGTAAGGTCATTTAAGGACATGGAACAATATGAACTATTAAGCATGTGTGTGTGAATGTGTACTCTCCTTGTAATAACGCGAATCAAATGCAGTCCTTAGGTTACTATTTTACTGAAACACCATACCGAAGACATTCGGTACCGCATTCCGCCTGCTCTAAGTGTAGTTACATCAGGTGTACTAGTTGTGTACTTAACTGCTGAATGTTAAGCAAGGGTTGACAACTACCAGAAGTTTGGCTTATTTCGGCTAATGTACATAACCCATGAAAATAAAAATAAAGAAAAAAAAGATGAACCCAGTTACGTCGGCTCTTAGAAAGCAATCTTCTACACTTTTTGCATATCGACGAGCTAAAGACTATAAGCAAAGAAGACGCATGCATATCATATAGTACGAAAAGGAACAACAGAACAATAGAACACATACCCTTGCCAGGTGATGTCGGCTTGGTGAGTGACGTTGCGTTGTTCGCCAGTTTTCGTTCTATCTTGGAGATTTTTTCTTTCATCTTGAGGACTATGTCCTCCAAGCGAAACATAAGGCAATCAAATTCCTTTTCTGGATCGACAGTATTTTCCTTCATTGCAGCTTGTAGCTTCGTGCCTAGCTCTGGTGATACAGCAGATATTTCAGCAGATACCAACATCACGGCGCCTAGGATTAAAACAGAGATTGCCATTTTGTCGTAAACCGTTGAAACCGTAAGAGATTTGCAAGTTACCGTAGACCTGTTGAGTTTTCGCTCAGTAGGTGTAATCGTCAAACAAAATTTATGACTTTTATAGCCTTGTTAAATATTGATTCATGTTTCATGATTTATCGCGCTGTTACCAAAGTCAATATTGAACTATTAGGTTACACAGCAACATTCCGTTATGTACACCTTAGAGAACGTTGAGTTTGTGTCAACCTAAGTAACCTTTGCTTCAAAGAACGACAGTTGGATTTTTCAAAGAAGACTACAAGGTAAAATCTTCAATTGCTGTTGTTTCACGATTGCTTTCAAATTTATACTTTTATGTGATCTTACTGAAAATAATCTCCCTGTCAAGTAGATAAATAAACAAATATCAATATTGTTTGCGTAATTATTGCAACATGCCGGTATGTTCCTCTCACAGCAAGATACATTTACGTTGATCTTAGAACTTAGTGTTGTTAAAACTCTTTTAACTTTATAAACAGCTCGACTGTATCAAACGGTTGTGTAAACATTTAAACAATACCATCGGATATTGTCTTTCACTTATGTAGGCGATGATTGCTCTCAAATTCATATTTGAAGTATGTGTGTAAACACTCTAATAGATAGCTGACAAAATAACAGTACTTATATTATCAATTGCCAGTAATACGAAACATAAATTAGGTCTTTTGATTTGTTCTGATGCAAAACAGACTATGTAATGATACATATAAAAAGCTTGCTTCTTAGTAAAATTATATGCTTTTATCAGCAGTGGTGCTTGTATTTTGTTGGAAATCAATCAAGCTTCTATAATCCAATATGTAACATATGTTTGTTGTCAAGGATATGCGGAGAAACTTGTTGGTCTTTGTCGTACCAAAGATATCTCAAAAGTACATTTTATTTATGTATCGCTTACAGAATATTATTTTCGTCCTATTGCCATTATTGTTCAAGTCACTTTGTAATTTTGCAAACGACAGAGAGCTTCGATTTCTGTTTTTTCTTTTTTTTCGATTTTGTCGTTTTTAAATAACTCAACGTCCCATCTCAGTGCGACCTTCCGGTGTATACTATGTTGGTATATGCGTTATATATGTGTGTATTAGTGGAACAGATGCCGACTTCATAACATGGATGTATACGGCCGAAGGCCCCCAGTAGAACAAGAACATCCTAAATGGTCCCATTAAACTGACAAGAGGTCGTCCTATTGTACACTTCCTAAATACTTAAAAATAAGGTTCTGTTTCTACATTGGTTTAGAAATTTTGGATTTCCACCTTTTGGTCCCTAACATCACTGAAGAGTCATAGGAGGACGAAACAGCTGTATTATGTAGGTTAACTCATTTTTCGGCATACTGTATCTATTAACCAAATTTCAAAGGTGCAGCATATGTGTGTGTTACGCATTGTTTTGTATATTGGAATGGAACGGCTTGTTTGTTTCGCAGTATAAGTGAACAGATGGGGTTGTCTACTAAGGGTCATTGGCAGTGTTGTTGTGGTCGGTAGCACTATAATGTCAGCATCAGATCGCACTATCACGAGGAGGCCTAAACTAACATGCTGCTGTTTCACAAATACGCACGCACTCAACACAATACACTGGAAGGCCGTCCTTAAATTACCATATATCTTGATAGGAAATTAAAGCCAAACTAAACTCTCTAAAGCAGTGGTTTGAATATTATCACAAATATCAGAATAATTGAAACACTTGTTCTTAGTCAGCGATAGTGTTTACCTACTGGTATCTGACTGGTCGTCTTTAAAACCACCTGTGACTTTAGATGACCGGGTTTGGTCTTATTGTTTTAATTAGAAAGTGAAATACATTTTATTTGCGACTATAAATAATATAGTGGTATAAGAATCTTTTTATTTGACATGGCAGTGTTTTTAAATGCCAATTTCTTAAGCGCGTACGACCAATTTATATATTTTATGAATGAATCTCGTGTACAGTTTATTTTAGCCGAGTGAGCTTATCTTATGTTTAAAAGAAGACAATTTTAAATAGTCTATATTGGGACAAATTTCTAGTTTCTGTATAGGAGTTTTAGTGTCGCATAATTCAAATTTGGCTGGGCAATAAATAATCTTTTTGAAAAAGATTTGCATAAATATTTTATGTGAAATGTGTGTGATTCATTTATGTATATATATTGCGTGATGGATTGATTGATTGATTGATTGTTATCTCGTTCAAGGTGACCTATGACTAATGTGGGCGGTGGAAATCAGATGAACAAATTGCCATATTGATATAAATTTGTATCCTTTTTTACCGTTGTATCACTCTCTTTCTGTAACTTATTTCCTAGTTCCTTGCACACATTTGGTTTTATTTTGATCATTTGTTTTTCATGTGAGGGAGATAATGTTTTCTGAATGGTAGTTGGTGGTCCCAGTCTAACGTTCAGCACTAATGGTAATGATATCAACTTGTTCACCGTTATCATTCAAATGTGATCCAGCGAAATAATGTCATGCAAGTCGGCATGTTATTTTGGTGAAATAACACTAAAACCATTCACTGCATCAATTCTGTGCTCTTACAAAAAGGCAAGTACATCAACATACTTGGTTTCCATCACATATTCTGGTTTTGTTATGCAATCGCTTTTGTGAATGTCTAGTTTGCTGACTAAGTCGTTTTTAAGGTGACGATTTCGATTGATCGATCGTGAGCATGACATTTCTTGATTGCACCATCCCTGCTTCTTAAGTGTATGGTTTTTCTCATGTCGAAGTTGCTTCGTTATTCCTAGATGTCGGCTGCTGGCAAAAGATCTTACGACATAGAGATTCGAGAGATGCAAGTTGTTGAGGACTATGCGCACGTTAAATGGTCGCCATCTTTGTTCCATTGTGAAATACTTTGCATCCTTTTATGATATGAAGGTGGACCAAGATTTATATGCCGAGTGTCGTCGTTGAATCGGAGGATGCTAATACTTAGAATAGACTCTACAATATGAATATGTGCCCGCTGAAACAACTTTGCATTTACAGAGTTATCCCATTTCTACATTTATCAAAAACACCAAAAAAGTTTTCCTGCAATGCATTTGCTTAGTTTTCAACAGATGTTTTTGAAATTTTGTTTGAATAGAATGTACGAATACGGATTTGCCACTTAAAGCAACTTTGCATTTAAGCAACTTTACAGAGAGTTATCCCCCTTCTATATATAAGGTCTTCAAGGAATAATGCTCCCTGAAATTTCTTTTGTATTTTCGATCCTTTACAAGCATTATTTTTACCTTTGAATGAACCTAAGCCATTTTCCAGGTTTTATTTAATTGTTTTATCGTTGAAATTGTTACTGCAATATGGAGTTATTCTCTTTCAGTTATTTCGCATTTTGACACCTTTTGAAAGATAATCTCATTTATGTTTTTAATCTTGGTTATATGACACTTAAGAATTACTATCAAAATTGTTGTGGCTGAGAAAGGGTCGCTTGTCAGCAATGTCGCTGAGTTGTCTCGATATTTGAAGGATCACAAACAAGAAATATTTTATTGATCAAAAAAACTGAATTTTGATTTGTGTTGTTTTACGGCCAATTGACATTTGGGATATAAAAAGAAAGAAACTAATACTGTCAAATCAAAGCCGGCTGCAATATATTTATTCGGACCAAGCACAACAAGGGTCAAAGGGAACCCCTTGCATTATTATATGCATTACACATGCGTTAAAAGCGGGTGTATTTGGAACGCTATAGTAAATTCATATAAGCCCCCTTGCGATAGTCAGGAACTTCTACCGATTTATTACAATAAACATTCATTATTTATTGGAAATGTTTCTTGAGGTGTACGCACTTTGTTGCTTGTATTTAACTACTTTTATGTGCTCAGATCCAGACTTTACACAATATACATTTTCCACTTCAGAAATTGTGAATGTGGTCTCTGTCCCAATAAAAAAAAAGAGTGAGCATTGCATGGGCTTATATAGATATACATCGCCTTTCAACCTGATGAAAAGCAAAATCCCACCAGGACTAGACCAGAACCGTGTGATGCTATGGTGTGAAAATGAACCAAAAGGAGTCCATAAAATATCTGACAGGGCTTGCTCTAAATAACGTGAGTTTCGTAATAGATATCAGCTGCTGACGAACAAACTTATGGTACATAAGATTCGACAGATGCAGGTTGATGAAAAATATGGTTGCAATCTTGGTCTCATTGAGAAATATTCTGTATCTTTGTGTGATATGAAGATGGGCGTTTCTGAGTGTGCTAATTAATGAGTAAGCTCTCTTGTTGTGATTGACAATGATGTCTCGGTTCTCATTTCGAGGACTTGATGTTTACTTGCATGTGGTCAAGATATATATTGCGCGTGTCATCGATGAAGCAGAAAACGCTTACTTTTCTGGAACACATGGTCTTATTCCGCTTACTCTTCTGGAACACCTGGTCTTATTCTCTTGTAATTTTACGACAGTCTCCAAGAGAATCTTTCCTTGTTTATAAATTGTCGAATTATGGTTTGGTTAGCGCTTCGGTATTCTATTTTTTCACCAATAGAATGGTCTTAAGTTGCTTTATGAAAGTTGTTAATTTCAGGACCTCCAAGCGTCAGGTTTCCTCCTGAGGAGGGGTGAAGTTGAGTATAATATGATATAGGAGAATTGCATTTTTGAATATTTATTATTGGTCGGTTGGTTGGTTTGTTGATTGTTTTAACGTCCTAGCCAGGGTCATTTAAGGACGGCCCCTGGAAAACACCACATCCGGTCACATTATACTGACATGGACCGAACCAGTTGTTCCGCTCCCATAATGCTGAGCGTCAAGCATGGAATAATAACTACCATTGTTAAGGAATCTAGCAAGTCTCGATCTGGGGATAATTTTTTTTAATTTTCACTTGGAAATAATTAAAGCTTGGTTTGAATAATAACCAAGAGATGACGGTTTGATATTGGAAGATTTTCGAAACTCGCCCGCCCCCCAGGGCAGTTGGGCAGGGGTCAAATTGGCTAACATTTCAACAATCTTTTTCTCCAGACCCAGAAATGATGGAATCACATATTCATATTCACCAATGGAAATGTCTTAAGATGGTTGATCAAAATTGTGAATTTTCTTCCCCTTGGACTTTAGCTCAAACTTGGTTTAAGTGAATGATGATTGATGAGATGACACAACAATAAAAGCCCTTGGTTTTTATACACCAAAACTCAGATGACAGTTCATGCCCGTCGGCCTCTTGTTTAATTTAACCATCTGTGAAACGTTCCTTTTCAAACAGTTCCACTGCGATCTACCTTTAATAACTAACATTCAATTATACTTTTCAATGAAATATATTAGTACATGCTTCATAAACGGTTCGTTTGCTATTAATATGCTTTTGATTCCAATTTTCATGTTTAAATGTTTGAGAGTTTAACATTTTTGTTTCGTATTTGTTTTGTAAATCTCCAGTTTTGTTGATTATGTTTGACCCTAAATTACTCAAATAGCCGACGTCCATGAAACAAAATAAAATAAAATAAAATTACAATCCATATAGAAATGATTGCGTACATTTATTTGTCCAATGACATCATCGGCAATGTTAAAGCTTTATGATGTTAAACTCTACAGCTACCGCTACTAATTCATTTGATATTGACACAAGAGTGCTGATGTCGTGGTATCTAACAAAGGTTGTAAACATGATTATATCTTGGATATAAATAAGACAAAGAAGTTTCTCCGCATTTTCTTAACATCACATATGTTGCATATTCGGTTACAGGGGTTATTGATTTCTAGCAAGACTCGTGCATCATTCCTTCTGATAAGCAACAGATAAAGTTTGATTAAAAGTCCATCTGTATATGTTTCATTACATAGCCTGTATTGCATCAAAAATATCAAATGACCCTTTTTATGTTTAGTGTTGCAATCAATTGATCAAACAATTATTGGGAATTTGTGTGCTAACTATTGAAGTGTTTATATTTAGTTACATCACACAATGACTCAAACTTCATATATGAATTTGATAGTAGCCATCGATTACACTTGTGGAAAACGATATCTGTTTTGGTATTGTTTAAATGTTTACACAACCGTTTGATACAGTCGGGCTGTTTATTAAGTTAAAAGTGTCTTCTACAACACCACGTTCTAAGATCAACGTAAACTTATCTTGCTGTGAGAGGAACATACCGGCATGTTGCAATACCTACGCAAACAATATTGATATTTGTTTATTTATCTTCCCGACAGGGTGATTATTTTCCGTAAGATCACATACAATGTAAAAGTATGAACTTAAAAGCAATCGTAAAAACAAAAGCAATGGAAGATTACATCTTGTAGTCTTCTTTGAAACATCTGACTGTTAAGCAAAATCAAAGTCGTTCTTTAAAACAAAACTTACTTAGGTCGATACCAACTCAAAGTTCCCTCAGATGAACATAACGGAATGTTGCGTAACCTAATTATCCAATATTGACTTGTGTAACAGAATGATATCATGATACACAAATCGATATAAGGTAAGGTTATAAAAGCCCGAAATTTTGTTTGACAATCACACCTACTGAGCGACACCTCAATAGGTCTACCATAGCTTGCATATCGCTAACAGTTTCTGAGGTTTACGACGAACATGGCAATCTTTGCTTTAGTCCTTGGCGCCGTAATGTTGGTATCTGCCAGCACGTCTGCTGTATCAACGGCACAAGACACGAAGCTGCCAACTACAATGTCGGAAGTCACTGTCGACCCAGATGAGGAATACGAATGTGTTCTGTTCCGCTTAGAAGACATGGTCGACAGGATGAGAGAAAAAATCGGCAAGATAGAAAGAGAACTGGAGAAGAACGTATCGCTTATCGGGCGGACACCGCTTGGCAAAGGTATGTGTTTTATATATGCTTTCTATTTTCTTATATGACACATGTTTAAACGATTATGAAAAACGACTTCCCTTTCGTACTACCTGATTTAAAGTCTTACTTCTTCTTAGGCTATAGGCTTTAGCCTGCTGATATGCATGCACACACATTTAAAGATTGGTTTTTATGGGTCGACTTAACTGGGATCTCTTTTTTTCTTGATGTCTATTCATCAGTTAATTTCATTGGCTAAAACAAATTAAAGTACTTGTAGTTGCTTACCGTTCAGCAGTTGACGGTATCGACAACTAGTGCATCCGCTGTAAGTAAACTAAGACCGGGCAGGCTGTACTTGATCTCTTCGGTATGATGTTTAAGTTAGAAATCACCATGACGACAGCATCATATCGGCACTACAAGACTTCACATACACACACGTATGTTTATTTAGCGGCATTTTCTTATAATGCATTAGCTGTAATATATATTATGTTTAGAAATAAATCTAGGATGTTATGAAAATAAACAGAACCAATCAATGCAAGAGCTGTTTTTGGGGAACTGAATATTTCGTTTACACACAATTCTATACACTGGCGGTTCTATGTTCGAGGAGAAAGTTACAGCAGCATTTCTTGTCAGAAATGTGATATCATCTTGCCGTACTTTGTATGTCCCGATTGCATGATTCGTGAGTGCTTGTACATTGGGAATCCTATATGTTCCTTCCTTTGTTTACCACTTTCCTTTTCCGAATGTCTCTCTTAACAATTTTGCCTTACGTTTGGACAAAAGTTGACCGTGCGCTCAGCACATAATTATATTCGCACAGCATACACTGTGATGCTAGTTCTTAGTGGGCGTAAGAAATCGAACTAGACTAAACCAAACTAGAAATAGTTGGCTAACAATTAGACGGGCTATTCACATCCACGGCTACTTTGGTCTTTGGTTAAAGGGAGGCAACTCTGACATAATTTACTTTTATTATTTTTTTGTATTTTCGACCAAACAGCGAGGTGTTTCGTTTGAAATAATTTGTATTAACATGTAATGGGAAATAGCTAGAAATGTCCATTATCTACAAATATTTCACAAAGTGTATAAAATCAATGACTTTTCGAGATATGTCTGCTTTAAGGCTTTTTGCAAAAGTTGTCATGGCGGCCATCTTTTTTTAAAACCCTAAAGCGGCGCCAGGTGCCGCGGTGTTTGAATCTGTAAACACTTTGTGCACTTCCGGTGTTTCCCAGTGCGTAAAATAAGGTCGCTTACGGCCTACACAAATGTAATAGTATATAAAGGTATTCATATTTAGTACATTATACTAGTGTAAACATGATTTTTCAGTATAATGAAAATATCTTGAATGCAGTGGAGGTATACACTATTCTTACTGCTGTTCTAGCCTTACTGTAGAAACCCATTAAAAATGGTCCTCTCTATGGTCACTAAACCCTGGCGCCCCAAATTAAGTTACAGATTCCCGCGCTTTTCTGGTAAAAGGTATGATGTTGCCTTTTTACTTGGCGTGACGTGAACAGAATAATGTTAAATTCGATACATATGACAGATTGAAATTGTACATAAAAATAATTAAGAACACTTTTTAGCTGAGAGCTAGAAGGGATTTCTCTTAAGCTAAATTGTAGAGCGTCCGATGTCTTTGTAGAGGGTGTACATTATCCCTCTAGCTCAGCGATAGAGCGTCAGGCTGTCCGAAAGCCAATGGTCGCGGGTTCTAGATTAATCGTCACGCTATTATTCGTCCTGTATTTATATTCCACGCGTGTCAAACGATAAAAAAACAGTATTCCAATAGGACTACAATTTACGCTTTAAGCCAGATAACGATGGAAAGTTTAACCAAAAGTCATTGTTGTCAAAAGAAATATTAATGATACTTTAATGAAAATAATACCAATTAAAGTGAACGGGATAATCATGAACGGAACATTATCAAATAACATATAAAACCGTACAATAACAAAGTATGCTGGTACGAACTCTCTTGCTTTTTTATTGTAAGTCATTATCATAACCAAGATTTCATTTTAATTAACTTAAATAAAAGCATACCTGGTACATGTGCGTACATTCCCTCGTGTTTATCATTGTCAGTCATTTTCATAAAGAAGATTTTGTGTCAAGAAGCTGTGCTGCATTTTATTCTTAAGTTTCTGGCACCCCTTCAGTTCATTTCCTACAACATATGTAAAGTGTATTGGTATACCTCTTACCATCTTCACCATCAAGAGGGTTTTGTTTCTGTCCTATGGTCGGTCGCAATTTGAGTTATGATCCCTGACTGGGAGGTAATTGAATATGAAACAATGGAATTTACCTCCCCCTTCCCCCTGCGTGACGCTCAGTAGTATTAGATTAGAACGACTGGTTCACCTGGTGGCAGTATCATGAGACCGAGTTAGATATTTCGTTTGGAGCCTTTGGCAGTATAATTCAGTATGGTAGTACTTTAAATCTAAACTATCTCCAAGAAGCTAGCACGAACAAACCGCGGCCTCCCAAATATACATTCCCTCAACAAACACCGACAGGCCATCTTTAAAAGACCAAAGATGTTGGTTGATAGGACACTAAATTTAATAAATATAAACAAAAGTAACATTATGATTGTGGTTTATTTATTTTAAAATTCTGGAGACAGCTTGGATCATATTTTGTTTAAGTTGTAACGATCCTTCGACACTTAATAGTATGTTCATTTAACATATTGAACAGGAACGTTTTAATTGGTGCTGAATAAATCGAGGCAGATCCTTAAAACTAAGATGTACGAACAGAGTACATCCGATATACTGAAAAATCTTAATTTGTCTGTTTGCATGCCTCGATTAAATGTGAATATGGGATATTTTTGTACATTGTAGGTACACAGGCATTCAGTGCATACCTGACTGATACTAATGCCTTGCACGTCACTGGCACTTTGAAATTCATCAAACCCCTGACGAACATCGGAGGATCTTACAACGGACATACTGGTGTGTTTACTGCTGCAACAGATGGCGTTTACGTCTTCCATTTCCACGCCGAAACATACTATTATTCAAAGTCTTGCGCCCTGGATCTCCTCCATCAAAACAACACCGTTGTGAAAACGTACGGCTATGACAGTAGAGGGTACGATTCAATAGGCAACACTGCTATCATAGAAATGAAAAAAGGCGACGTTGTACAGGTGTCTGTTACGACATTGAGTTCTTCAAGCTATTGCTATCTGCGCGGTAGGCACACAACCTTCTCAGGGTTCCAATTATAAATCTACTAAATGTTACCCAGCAGTTCTGAAATGTCTTTTGGTGTTGGGATTTCTTACTAATTATTGATTATTTATTCAAATGCTGTTAACAATAAGTGTAAACAACCAATGTGGTACGGCTCATCAATTCAAGATAAAAAACAAACAAAAATAAGAAATAACGACCAGTCCGTTAATGATCCTAAACTATTAATAATGAAATAATAAACAAAAATAAATAAATAAAAAAGTCCATGCGTTAAACAATGAAGTATTCAACTGGTAG
Organism: Mimachlamys varia; assembly: GCA_947623455.1. NCBI lineage: Eukaryota > Metazoa > Mollusca > Bivalvia > Pectinida > Pectinidae > Mimachlamys > Mimachlamys varia. Next base: position 41,250,700 of record OX392533.1, on the reverse strand, counting down.
AGAATAAAAATTGTACAACTTCTTGTAGGGAATTCTTTTATTCTTCTTTATCTTTGTAGCTGCTTAGTGCTGTTTCAAAATAAATTTAGCATCCAAAACTGTCAGTGTGTTTGTTGTTTCATAATGGTTTATTGTATTTTCTGATTACGTCATTTCAATTGTCGTGCGCCTGGTAAAAAAGGCACAAACCAAGATGGCGCCTTAAACAGATCAGCAAAAGTAGGTGTCTGCTATCAACGCCCGGTTCTTCTTGTTGCCAATATTTAACTGTTATATTATATTGCTAATGAATGTTATTACTATAAGATATATCCGTGTGAACTTTCGATGCATAAACTGCAAGAAGTTGGCGTATTTGCGATTTCAAGTTTATCGCATTTTTCTTTTTGGAAACGCATATAGTGCATCTTATTGTGTCGTTTCATATCCATATCCTGCTTATCCGTTGTCTAAATAGCCTCCAGTGCGTTAGTAATCGGCTATGAAAACTTGAACTGATTTCGTTATGTATTTGATAAGTTATTGATAAAGTAACGAAACAGAAAGGCAGAGGAAGCGACTCATTTTTAGTAAAAGTAAATCAGCGCAAGGACCTGCAAATGTAGTCTTATTTTTATTTTGAGTCGACATAATGGGCTATGGTGGGAATGCATAACCGCTCAATGTATTCTCTAACTCCCTATCCAAAACGTCCATCTCCTTAGCCTTATTTGTGGTCCCCTGCGCCGATTCACTTGCTCAAAAAGGTGAGTTCTCTCCATTGTCCTAATTTTTTTTTAAGATTAAGAAAAAGCATAAGATGTATCAAATGTGATTCGAATACAAAAGTGCGACCAATTTTAATTTGTAATCACGAATACGTAACGACAAACTTCACGAATACGTTTATGTATATTCTATATAAATTTAAAAATGATCATGTAAGTTATAACGCTTTAAAGCTTGACAATATGAAGAACCGCTCATTGGAAGCATACACCTACCTTTACCGAACTTTTTCGCTGCCATAGTGGAATGCGCCTCCATTCCGGTTGTGTTACAACTCTGAGTGTAATTAAAACTCTTAATGTAATAATTCTTACTTTACAATAAGCGTAGCAACTGCTTCGCTTACTGTAATACAAATTGAAATTATTACACTAAGCGTAGCAACTGCAATGAAAATAAAGTTTATTACATTAAGGGTTGTTATTACATTAAGAGTTGCAACACGAGTACACGACAGTTATTTAATATATTAAAACATTTAGAGTGGAATAAAGACCTCTGATTCCTCATCACATTAAAAAGAATAGAGAGTACCGGAGCGTCAACAAAACTATAATCCGAACTCAAAATCGATTAACTACAGGCAAACTATGAACAAACGAAACATTTACATGGAAACCCTCGTAAAAGTAGCAGATAATAAGACCAGGTGTTTCGGAGGAGTAAGCGGTTTCTGATTCATCGTCGACAACCGTCAAGTGCAGTTAAGTGTAAGCTAAGCTTTACACCCTAGTGTTCATTTAGGTGCGACCACAAAAAAACCCATACAGGTAATGTTAGTGCCCATGCCTACCCGTGTCCTTACCTGTACAGGTGTATTATTATTTACCTGTACTTTTATGTAAATATAATTGAAGATGTCTTTGAAGGTCATTAGTTTGTTAGTAATATAAGAAAACGAATAAAATCAATGAAAAATTAGTCATATTCACGTCCACAAGCACCTGTGATCTAGACGAGGCTCTAGTGTAGTTGTTTATTCATCAAATCAGAGTCCTCATGGGGCAGTATATGTACATTTATGATAATGATATCGATACAAGTTGCCATAAGTTTTTTATGAATTGTTGCTTATAACCTACCTTAGTTCGTGTGATTTAGGCCAATCACTGAATCAGTGATGTCTTCGTCTTTTCGTTAGCGAGGCTTTTGTGAGATTGTGTAGTCTGCCAATCAACACATTGTCATGCATCGCATTTCTGTCGTGGACCCACGTAACATATATATCTTTTGACATGCCAGTTCTCCCCACATGACAATTCCGATAAAGACCGTAGTAGCCTAAAGTTCTTGAGAAAAATCCTACCGCAATCACCTCTTTACCTTCGCCGCCATGTTGAATGTTGGGGCATGCACAATAGAGCAGTAAGCGGAACCGACCCATTACGACAGGAGGGAAGAGAGGAAATCTTTTGCACTTAAGTAATAACGTACATAATGTTAAAAGAAAACCACATAATGATTTAAGGACGTTATTTGCATTATGTCTTTTTTATGCTTAAGTGCAAAAGATTTGCACTTAAGTAAAAAAACTTTAGCACTTAAGTAGATAATGTAATTTATCCTAAAACGGCCGCCCATACAAATGTCTAGATTTAAAAAAATATGATAATAATTAAAATATACATAAGAAATCGACGTTTGCTTCAAGAAACAATGATTCTTTTTAATTCAATATTTAAATTCTACAATTAAATCGAAAGGTATGTATTTGATTAAAAAATGATTTCTGTTGCAAATAGTACTGGTGACAATGATTGAAATAACAAACATAAACTGAATAAAATCAACAAATTAAATAACCACAAATTCAAAATACACGTATAGCTCAGTTATTTGTCAAATACGCCATTTCTGTTTATGTAAACACATTTTTAGGTCACCTGAGACGAAGTCTCAAGTGACCTATTCCAATCACTTTCCGTCGTGCGTAAATTGTTTTACATTTTCGACTTCTTCTCCAGAACCAGTGGATGGATTTTTTTCAAACTTGACCAAAATTATCCTTAGTTGATGAGAATTCAGATTTTTAAAATTTGGATTCCTTCCCCTACCCAAGGGGCTAGGGCGGGGCCCCAAAAGGAAACATTATCCTAAATATCAAAAATCTTTTTCTGCAGACTCAGAGGTACTTGAGCCTATTTCTCTACATGGATAGAAAGATATTCAAGGGCTTTGTTTAGTTTGTAAATTTCAGTACATTTCCAATTATTTTAGATTTCTTTTCCTGTAATGATATGACAAATGTTGTAATTCACCCAGTTTATATGTTTATTTCATCATTGAAATTGAGCTACCTATAACATTACTCAGGTGACCGGTGATATTATAAGATTTTCAAAAATAATCCAAAGGACGAATAAAAATATGGTTATCAATTCTAAGGAAGCTTCATTTTTAACTATTCTTTTGAGAAATTTATTGAGGCAAACTAATTTGTAAAAAAAGTGATTCAATATTTGGATAATGATCCGATTCGGATCCTGCTTCGATATGTACTTCTGATTTATCATAAAGCAATGTTTAGCTTACTCACTTAATAATTTGTATCTAGCCTATAGTTGTGTCATTTATTCCGCTAATATGTCTTATTTCACCGTTTTCGCTGTCGGGTGCTCACTTCATTGTTTGTTGTCTTTTGCCGTTATCAATTCATACAATGAAGCGGTACTAAAATAAAAGTTGTCAGGTTTCAACACTGTGTGTACTCGTCGCTAATAATTGTAGAGTTGTTCCGAACAGTTTGGCGTGCGATCGTTTGGTGCGTCATCGATATTGGCCCAGTTTATCCCGTATTGGCACACTTTTGTTATTTTAATGATTTGGCAGTTTTGTTATTGTCAATATGCAAGTAGTTAATTAATAATTAATCTTACTGAAATGTATAAAGAAAATAAAGTCAACAATGAACTGTAATATAAACAAGAGGCCAAACGGGCCTTAACGGTCATCGGTTTATGTATAATTTTTGTTGGTTATGATATTAACACCTTTGACCCTTGTGACTTTGAAAATGGGTCAAGGTCGTTCATTCCAACAAATATGGTAGCCCTTTATCCCGGCATAATACAGGCGAAATATAAATTCCTTGGGCCTTTTGTTATGGAAAAGACATAATACTTGAAAACTTTAAAACATGTGACCCTGTGACCTTGAAAGTGGGTCAAAGTCATTCATTTGAATACACTTTGTAGCCCTTTATTCCAGCATATTACAGGCCAAGTATTAGTTCCCTTGGCCTTTTGGTCATCGAAAAGAAGTTTCATGAATATTTTGACATATTTGACACATGTGACCTTGAAAGTAGGTCAATGTCATTCATTTGAACAGACTTGGTAGCCCTTCATCCCAGCATGCTACAGGCCAATAATCAGTACTCTTGGCCTTTCGGTTTTTTGAGAGGTTGCTGATTGATTTGAACACATTTGACCCGTGAACTTGAAATTAGGCGAAGGTCATACATTTTAACAAACTTCGTAGCCCTTCATCCTAGCATGCTACATGTATAATATCAGCACCTGGGCCATTCGGTGATTTGTAGCTTTTTAATGGAGGCAGTAGGGCCATACAATTTAATCAGGCAACATTTATATTTTAACACATTATTTGCTTCTCAATGGAAGTAATTTTCTCAAACATGAAAAGAAAGCTGCGGTGATACAATCCTTTCTTCTACGAAGAGTATTTGATTTCAGCATATCTGGGTTAGGAGACAAGAGCTCCAACAAATCTAGTTTAAGACAGCATCTACACACTGCCAACATCCAACACATGGGCATGCTATAGCTACGACAAAGTATTATAACCAAGACCCAATTTGTTAATTGCAAAGAAGCATCAAAGGCATTACACATTTGAATATTGTGACTTATCCATTTGAACAAACTTGGATATCCTAAACCAAGTACACTACAGGCCAAATATCAGTATTTCGGTTTTGATTATCGAAAAGAAATTGCTTGCTAATTTGTCCTTTCCTACATTGAAAGTAGGTCAAGGTCATCCATTTGAATAAACCTTCATAACGCTTAATCCCAGTATAATACATGCATAATATCAGTACCCATATAAATAGGATATTTTGAATTGTTTAAAGATTTGTCACAGTTCTGGCCAATCCGATAATGAAAGTTATCTGGGTCACTATTTGAACAAACGTTGTGGCATTCATCCAACCATTCTATAAGTTAAGTAACATTACCTTAGGTTTCGGTTATTGAGATGACGTTTAAAGAAGATTATTGTCATTCATTTCGTAAAGTTGTAGCTCTTCGTCCTAGCATTCTACAGGCCAGATATCATTACCATGGCACTTTTGGTTATTAAAAAGAAAATTTACGGATTGTTTACAAAACATTCAGAGAATACCATAGCGACAACAAAACCATAATCCGAACTCAAAATCGATGTAACTAGAGGCAAAATAGGAACAAAAGAAAGATTAACATGGAGACTCTCGTAAAAGAACAAGAAAATAAGACCGGGTGTTCCGGAAGAATAAGCGTGTTCTGCTTGACGTGCCAAATTTTATCCTCTTTGTATATAACAGTCAAAATTTCAGCACAATTGGCCTTTCGGTTATTGAGAATAAGTCGTTTGAAGGAAAAGTTGGTGCGCAGAGGACGACGACGGACGTTACATCATGGCTAGAGGTCATCCTGAACCTACGGATCAGATGACCTCAAAAGAGATTCAAGCATATTAGCTGCAACAGTAAACTATGTTAAACTAGCAATTCGGCTAAACCTGTTGTTATATTCACGCTTCGAGGTTGTCATGGTCATCACTGTCTTAAAATTAAACAGACAATATAGGATAATTATATCTCCTGACTGCTGTATGTTGTTCAAATTCGTTTTTAAATGCACTTTAGAACACGCCATCTCCATCTAGGTTTTTTTTAATTTGGCAAACCTGACATTATAATTATATAATATCAGCAGATTTGGCCTTTCGGTTTTTGAGAATCAGTCGTTTGAAGGAAAATATGGCGCACGGTGGACAACGACGGACGGTCATCATGGTAATAGGTCATCCTGACCCTTCGGGTCAGATAAACTTTAAAAAGAGTATATTGGAGGCACGATTGTCAGTGGTAGGACGCCGGGCTCGTGATCGAAGGATTCGAGTCCCGGTTACGGAACATGTGTCGTATTCTTGAGCAAGATACTACTCCGCTTGTTCTAGTCTTAACTCGGCTGACAATGAGTACGTGGTTGGGCAGTGCTAGAAATTGTGGAATGCAAGCTGTGAGCGCCGAAGTGGCAGCACTGTTTGCATCCTCCCCGGGAGTTGAGAACGATATTGGCTAATTGCTAAGGTCCTATAGCCGCAGATAATAATTTGTGAACCGCTTTGAGGTAACCTGCAAGTTGTGATAAAGTGGTATATAAGAACCATGATTTATGTATTATGTTTAATTTATATAACTACATTAACATTAATTAAATTAAATATAGGGACTCATACATAGTTTGGTTCTCCATATTTTTTTTCTTACAATAGTTAAGAAAGACGAGATGGCGTGCCATTTTCATGTAACTGTCCTGAACGAGAATAAATGATTATTCTTAGATACTAACACGGTATCATGTTTATCATCCTGCGATCATTAAACTTGGAATTCAATATAGTTTGCACTTTGTATGGCCAGGTAATAAATCCACTCGTGTGTGTATGATTTTTACGATTTTATTTCATAAATGCAAATTATTTCTTGCGTGTATAATACAAAAATATCAATCAAGAATTACTTTTCGAACAAAAATGTGTAAATACACAAGCATCATGAACGTCTGCAACAGATACTGAAATACATTTTCAACTACTTTTTTCGCAAGGAACTTAAACCTTGTTCATAATGTTGATTTGCGTATCATACAATTTCAAATGCAAGTGGAATTTGCTCTTGTGTACAATTACTGTGCTACTGTTACTAAGAAAGCAAATGGGACATTTTGTTCGTCTGATGATTGACATTTTAGCTCACGTAGTCCGAAGGACCAAGGTGAGCTTATGGCATATATTGATCTTTCTTTATAACCGCTCAACGGAATTTGACCACATTTGATCAGAAGCATCCCTATTGGGTGGGGGGCTGAACATTTTTCAATTTTGGCTATATTGATATAAATGACTTATTCTCAAATCAAACAATTGATACCATTCATATTTGCCTAGTACCATCACTATGGGGTGGGGATTCAAACTTGTACAAAGAGAGGGGCTGACCCCCAGATCCCTAAGGGGTGTGGCCAAAAGGGGTCCATTTTGCATTATTGATATCATCGACCTTTTCTCTGGATCTAAGCAATGCATGACACTTATATTTCAGTGGTAGAATACCTAGGTGGCTAGGATTTAAATTTCTACAATCAATGGAGCTGGCCCCCGCCAGGGGCCTGATGGTTAAGATCTCCATCCAAAAAATATATATACAATTGCTGAGCATAAAGACACGATTACAAATATGATTGTGTGGCCCCAGAGTCTGCCACACCTTGCAGGCTTACCTCCCGAATCATAACTTTAACTGACCAAGGTCCAAATCCCGAACTTAACTATTGAGTCATTAGTTTTAAACGGTTTAGATTCCCTCCCCAAAACTTTACATACAATTGCTGAGCATAAAGGAACTATCAAAATTATGATTTTAGATTTGACCCCAAGGTCTGCAACGCCCTTGCACAATTCAATCCTGAGTTTCAACTTTTAAACGGTTGTGATCCCACCCCAAAACTATATATACAAATGCTAGGCATAAAGAGGCAATCACAATTATGATTTTAGATTTGACTCGGGGTCTGCCATGCCCTTGAAGATTTGACTCCTGAGTCATAACTTTAAAACGATTAAAAACCTCAACCCAAAACTATATATACATTTGCTGAACTTACAGAGACAAACACAATCGTGATATTAGCAATGATGTTGGGATCTGGCACACCCATAGTTTCTCGATCAGTTGAAATCGAAAACAAATGAGATACCAACCAAATAACTTAACTTTTAATTCATACTGATATGCTTTAACGATTGGTCTTTGGGTCTGCCTCTTGCCTTGGGATCTTTTTGTAAAATATTTTTACTATCATTACCTAGATACTTACATGTATGTATCCGTGTGAGCGACACAGGTCCTCCGGGCCCCTTATTCAATTTCACGTTTTTGTTTCACATTAGCTAATATATTATAATAACCCCCTTTTAATGGGGTTCGAAATTCCAATCAACAAGTTCGTTTCCATTGTCGTGAATTTCTTCTGAATTTTTTCAGATTTCCGAAGCACACAAATCTTTTTTTTTTTTTTCGTTTGTAAGAAAACTATGTTTAGATTTAAGCATATACATTTACAGTGTGCAGTTATTTGTAAAACCAAACAATTGCGATCATATTTTCTATGAGGCATAGTGCTCTGGTAGCAGTGTACAGAAGGCTTTTGTGGCCATGGGTGATATTTTTGTACAATGAATAACCCCTTTAATAGCATGCCTGTGAAACTCTAAAAAAAAATAAGGAGTAAAATTGGCTTAAGCATGATAAAGTGGACTTTGTGGACTTCACATTTGTAAAAAGAGAAAACAAATATTTTGGTTAGAGATTGAAATTTTGACCCATCTGAAATGGGTGTCTACACATGAAAAGCTAGCTTTACAGGAAGTGAAATTTCGACAACAGCACATGAGGGAAAATAGCGAAAAATCTAAGCGTACGACCTATGCTGGGACAGATATAATTCTGCAACCAAGTTAGTAAGCTTTAATTTCAGATAGAACTTAAGAAAAAAATTCCTATCGGTAATTTTTGATGTGGTAACCATGGTTTCCACACAAGTGCCATACATAGAATACATCAGTGTATACACTTCATAGTCTTTTTTATGAATTGGAAATGATAAACAATTTACAAAAATGTGTACATTTATATCTATGCAGTGTACGGTTAAATCTCTGTGTTGACAATTCTCAGGCATTCGTCTTTTTTTCCATAAATCTCTAGGTCTACTGTACACAGCTACCTTTTTTTTCCCATGTAGTTATCAAAAATTCAAACTGCATGATAGTATAATACTCTCCTCCAATCTAGAGCTTTTGGCCTTTAGATGAGCGTTCGTCCCTGTTAGGAAGGTTATGGATTAGGCCGAGACATAACAGAGTCTCTAACAATGGTAGTTACTACTCCCTACTTGATCTTCAGCATTTTGGGAGTGGAACGACTAGTTCACCCGTTGTCAGTATACTGTGATCGAGTAGGGTGTTTTGTAGGGGGCCATTGGCAGTATACTTCAGTGTGGTAGCACTTTAAATCGACTAAAGATCCGTACTATCACAAGAAGACTTACACGAACATACCAATGCTTCACAAATACACTCCCACTCAAGTTCCATATCGCACACACCGTCCATAAATAACCATGACTGGTAAAAGGGGGTAAAAGAGTCAAACAAAACGAAAGTTCACGGCAACATGAAAGTAGCCAAATCGGAACGTCTGGCGGAATGCTCCACCTGTATTGTTTCTTATTCACATTGTGCTCCGATATCTGTTATTGTGAATGTTGCACTCGTGCTATACTCTCTTCGGCAGGGTTGAAAAGTTGTAAAACTCTCTGACCACCAACTGAGTCCCTATTTTCCCTGAGAGCCCTTCTTGTATCACCAACCGTTTCATAGCATATCCCCACAAGGTTGTTGACTATCCAGTGCCTACAACCTCCCTGTTCTACGTCGTATTTCAAGGCACGAAGATGAATCAATGCTCTGTCACGATTTTTGGTATCACCGAGATCATGAAGACACAAAAATGATAGAAATGCAGCATAGGGGAGTGGGGGGATAGTAAGTACAGCTTCACCCTCTAAGTTCATCATCTGCGTTTGTAGCTTAGGTGGGCAGAATATTAGATCAGTTAGTCGAAACTTCACTGGCATTGCACATGCCTCCCGGAATTTGTGCAGTAAAGTGTATTCACGCCCACAATAGAGACGTTCATACATGTTTTTGCCCTTGAAAATTGTGCAGTCACCAATGTAAATTTTGAATGACGACATCATGTGTCTACACAACTCTAAAGCCTTCGTGTAATTTCCAGTCTGGTAGTAATAGGTAGCCAACGTCAGAAGTCCTGGACTTGTACACACTGATGAAAGTGGTGCCAGAAGTGTTTTGCACCTCCTCAGATATTTGTATTTCTCTTTGTTTCCTCTAGCAAGATATTGTTCCGCGAATATAGCCTTTGCTGTGTAAGACATTACCAGTACGGTAGAGATGTACGCTTGAAACTCATCGATGTCTGATTTTGATTTAGACAGGAGAGTGAGTGCAACAGGAAGTGAATAAGAATAATTGGCAAACGCGATTGATGAACAGAACACGTCCAGGTCGCATTCCAGTTCTGATTGTGCCGGTGAAGGTAACACAAATTCCCATTCTCCATTTCGCACACTGTCGATTCGTGCTCCTATTGAGGGTTTAATAGCGGTTCCTACTGAAAGACATTTCCAGTGCATGTCATGGAGCTCAGTCAGTATACGAAGAAGGTTTCGTTGATTTTCACCATGTACTTTGCCAAGAAACATGTTGTTACTTTTAATGAAGTAATTTGGACAATGTCCTGCATTTACCCAGGCAATCAAGACGTTGAAGCAGAACATGAAACAAAAGAAGATATTTTTGTCTTGCCACAACCAATCAGGTGTGCTTTCCACTGCATGGAATATAATTGTTTTTATGATATAAGATGATATTATATCCGCATCACTAATTGCCTGATCAAACCTCTCTGATATCTGTTTTAAAAAGTACTTGAAAAGTCCATATACTAACAATTGGACATGAGTGAGAGAATGAATAAGTTTCCTTTCAGCACATACGAATGAAATCCGCCATTGAAGGAATGTATCTTGAGATAATTTATCTCCTACAGGGACAAGATGACACCCGCTTTTTACTATCTGGTCTATCAAATCTAATCCTGGCCATCCATGCAGTCGCGTCCTACTGATCCACTCATTAGCTTCTCGTGGCCAAGTATTACTTGGAAAAGAGAATACATGATCAATATCAACGCTGTAACTACTCTGTGCATTCGTCAGAGTAATGGCTGGTCCGTGTTGTTCGAACGCGACCTTTTTCTCTTCAACGAATGTATCGGTGTGTAACCGTGAATAAATTTCACTTGATACAAAAAGTGCATCCCCAACTGGAACAAGGCATGATTTAAATCGTTCATCGAAAATCTGTCCTTGATTAACTAGTTCAAGGTTTACATAACCAGGTCGACTGTCACAGTCTCGCATCATAAAAACTGCTTTTGTCCTGTCCAGAGGAACACCGCTGTGCCGGTCAGGGCACGTCACTATCGCTTCGTTTTGAATAAACATAAAATCTATGTCCGAGCCTTCCATCTCGATTCCCTCTCCTTTGCTTCCTGCGTCAAAACGTGTTATTCTTTTTGCACGGGCATGTTTGCTAAAACTAAATAAATGCTCATCCACAATAACCCCCTTCCTTCTGACGGCCACCATCTCTTGGCTCCCTATATACCTGTCCAGGATATGATATAGAATCCATGACTGGTCGTATTGCTCGCCCTGATCGGCCATCTTGTTCTTGTGTCAAAAATCCTGTAAACACACAACGAGACTTTTAAACTTCAATGTGATAATGTATGTAGTTTATTAAAAAAAGCTGTTTTAATCAAAGATTATAGCTTTTTGACTATAGCATTTCTGACAATACCACGGTCAACATGGCATTGAAAAGCACTCCTTTGGTATCATCGAGAGCATTTACTGCAAACAATATCAACCAAAAATGTGACATATTTGAACATAGATTTAAAGTATTGCACACGAATATGAGTAATTAATTAGCAAAAATTGCAACGTTTGACCACCATATTTATGCTATTTAGCTAAACCATGGTAACCTATCTACATTAGGAAATGTACTAATTGTAGCCCTCAGTGATATATGATATATTACTTACACTAAATTAAATGCATAATTATTCAACCACTCACAAAATACCTTTTATTATAGAATCTGTATATTTTATACATTCCCAATGTGATTAAAATGCACATATTTATTGCCGCTTCGTAAGTAACCGCATACGTAGGATATACTGACTAACTTAAAGGGGTCATATTCTGGCGAACGTTTTGTACTGGCTGAAAAAATAGATCTTGAAAGTGATTGTTTGCAGGCAATAAAGTTAGTAGAGTCGTATTTGGGCGTTAAGTTATTTCGTCACAACAAGCTGATATGTATATTGTGACTTAATGACTTGCTTTAATCTGATTACAGCTTCTATTTGACTATTCGACTTCAGTGAGAAATAGAGGCTGCATGCAAAACTCACCAGGACATGACCTCTTGTGAGTTGTTGAAACGAAGGGACAATAAGAATCTTCATTTTTAAAAGGAGTGATACATTTCAAAGTAACTATAAGGTTTTCGTGACATGCGTCTTTAAAAATCAAACGAAGTAAAACAATCGGTTTGGCTATTCACCTCAGCAAGTAACAGGACTATTGCTAAAAGAACATACTGGAGCCTCCTTAATACACTTATACACACGAACTCAAAATACACGGATCGCATACACTGGCAGCACGGCTTTGAATGACCCTAGCTTTTAATAGGACGTAAAATCAATCAAATCAACCAAAGTCACTTGTCCAATTTCACCACGCTAGAAATTTTGTTAACAGATCATTTATAAATATCTGTTCTAATTATACCTTTAAAGACATCAGGGTCATTTGTGATAAAACCTTGGTAACCTGTTTTCGAGGACAATCTAGGTAGCTTTGTCATTTAGAAGAATTCTTTTGAAGATCTTAAAGATATTTGAACTTGAATAAGGAGCAGGTCATTCATGTGCACACACTTGGTATCCTCTCATCTAAGACTGCTTTAGGCCCTATATAATATGAACAATGGGAGTTTCGGTGATTGAAATTTTTACACATTTGACCTTTGCGATCTTGAATATTGGTGATGGTTATTAATTTGGACGAGGCCCTTCATCCAGCATACTACAGGCCAAATATCCAATGTGATTAAATTGCCGATCTTAAATGTCGATTCATTTTTCTCGACTTTGGATACTGTTCCAAGGCTAAGACATGCCAGGGTCTCTAAATATCGTTCTATCTACTTTGCAGTAACACTGCTACTCAGCAGTAACAGTGCTTAGCAGCACTGGGGTGGAACAACGGGAACCCCGTCGTCAGTACATTGTGACCGGATGGGATATTCTGCCTCGGGGCTTCGTCAAGGTGTGGTAGCACCTTCCATAGGCAAAAGTTCCGACTATCGCAAGGAGGTTAACACGAACATACCTCAGCCTCCCAAACACACACGTCCTCTACTAGACATATACTCGCACAGCAGACACTAGAAGGTCACCCATAAACGTCAAAACTGTTAAGATGACGTAAAATTCATAAAACCATTTTCAGTTAAGATCTTGATATTTTCGTTTCTTTGTTCAAAATTCATTGTTTTAAACAAGGAGGTAAAATCAATCAAACCATTTTCAGTTAAGATATAGATATTGTCATGTCCTTGTTCAAAATGTATTTTGACAAGCCAAAAATCAACAAAATGAGTTGGAACAGTTTAAAATTATATCTATTGTAGATGTTGATAGTCGATTATATTTTTTATTTATATCTTTTTATGTGATAATTTCTGAATGCTTTTGGGCAACAAAGCAGTTCAAAAAGTATAACACCTTACCTATATCATTTTTAGAAGTCCTGGTAATCGTTCTGTCGAAACAGTCGGTCAAGAACAAAAGATATAATTGTTAGGTCAATTTGTCATCTTTATTGGGACATGAGTTCATTAATTAATCAAACGAGCAATGTGAACATACAAATCCCGATGTGTGCAGTGCTTGGGCTCAGTTAAAATCACCATTTTAATGAAGCACCTAATACACATACACTCAATATAAAAAGGAAAACGAATCCATTATGGTATCCAACCACGATGTTTAACGTTGAAATTCAATTAATGTAAACAATCGTCATGTTCTTTATAGCTTTTATAAAATAAGTTCTTCATGTAGTAGTGCATTAAAATCTTTCAAATTTCAAGGGTACTCTCAATGTAAACTGGATATCCCAAAGCCTGGTATTTCCAGTCTATAGTTTTGGTGACTAAACAAAGTTCCATATTGTGACACGAAATATCTTAAGTAGGCCGTATCACGTTCACCGTGCGGCCGCACAGGGCAAAGTTTACAATGTTATGAAGTGTTAGCAAACAATTTTTCTTGATAAACATTGAAATAAATACACACTGAATGGATTTTAAAAGGTGTCAAACATTATGATATTCAACCGCAATTTAAAACTGTAATTTTCTGTGTTCATATTTTTAGTTTATGATGACTTACATTTTCAATATTACGATAAATATTTTTAGTAACTCACAATACATTAAACATGCATTTGATTTACGGTACTAATACTTCACTGTACTTATACTTCACTGACGTAAAGCTAGAGCCTTACTGGCCCTGGTTTCATCAACTTAAACATATCTATAGGAAAGCATTACAGAATTCAAAGAAAGTTCCTTAACTAAGAATTTTCCCCTTAAATTCTGTAATGCTTTGCTATGGAGATATTTAAGTTATGGAGTTTCCTTAAGTTAAGGAACGTTGATGAAACCGGGGCCTGTTACTTTTGATGATTTAACGGATAAACAATTATTACTTTTTGTGGCTTTTAAAAGTTTAAGGGACGTCGTGTCGTATTTGCTTATACTTGAACTTTCACAAACTTCCACTTCCCAGTCCCCCCCCCCCCCCCCCCCCTCTCCCCTGTTTTTATATTGCAAAACAGGAATTACGTATACCTGATCGTTTAGGCTTTAAAATGTAGACATATATTCAGTCTTCGCATTATTGTCTGAATGTTGTTTATTTCATGAAAATCCTGTTTAAGTTACATGTAAATATTGCTGTCGACCGATATCCAAAATAAAAGTGTTTTGTATTTTAGAAATTCAAATATGTTTATCTAATGTTACAATATGAACAGGTACGCAGAAATGGCACTTTCAGACTTGTATCTATTATAAAAAGAAACTCCTCATGACATCCAACTGCAATCTCCAGCGATGTGATTCCCGGTTTATATTGACGCTGAAGTTGAATATTATGTTACAGTAGCGTAATCCGATAATCACAATAACAGTTTGACACATGGTCATAATCTCGTCAACTTTTTCAAGGATGTCCATGTATAACTTTCCGTTGTTCATATTTTGCTCTTGGTTGATTAGGATTTTGAGTTTTTAATATGGTTTTGATGACACTTTGGTATTTTCTGATTTTAATTATGTGTCGACACTTGATATCAACAGTTTAAATATAGCAAAAAAATCATTGAGATAAAAAGGTACAAATATTTATATCACAAACGACTGCAATAAGCGGCACAAAATATCGAATTTGACAAAAGCAAAATCTGTTACAAAAAGATATATGTTTCCTTTAATGATCGGGTTTTTTAATTTAAATCTTGATAATTATTTTCCTTTCTTTTTTCAAATTTTATTCTATTTAACAATTCTAAAATACCTTAAACAAATAAAAAAAGACGACGTTAAGATATAGAATCACACTTTCTTTGCATAGATATTTCAAATGTCTATTTTGGTCACTTACCAGATTCAGAATAGTTAAGGAGCGGTCCATGACTGTATGGCGAAGACCATTAGGGACGTAGCATAAATAATCCAGCTTGAGAGGTTGTTTATCGTCCTTTCAATCATTGTCAGTGAATATTGTCATAATATAACTCGTAATTAATTTTGAAATCTAATTACCATTTTTGTACAAGACATGGCAATCACATAGGTTTTCTTCATTCCATTCGAATAAAAGGTTATATGGAAAAGGAAAATCCTGGATATATTGCCTTATTGTAGAACTTTTCAATCAATCTGCCCCGTTTGGTTCTGATGTAGATAATCGTACCCGATCTCTGTACCGACTGGCTGTAAAATGTCATGTCTAGATATATAACAGTTCAAGGTTATCAAGTAGACGATAACTCCGTAACCAGGATGCTAAACAAAGTTCCATATTGTGACACGAGTTATCTTAAGTAGGCCGTATCACGTTCACTGTGCGGCCGCACAGGGCAAAGTCTACAACGTTATGCAGTGTTAGCAAACAATTTCTCTTGATAAACAGTATGATATTCAACCGCAATTTAAAACTAATTTCCTGTGTTCATATTTTAAGTTTATGATGACTTATATTTTCAATGTTACGATAAATAATTTTAGTAACTCATAGTACATTAAACATGCACTTGATTTACGGTACTTATACTTCACTGACGTAAAGCTAGAACCTTACTGGCCCTGGTTTTATCAACGTTCCTTAACTTAAGGAAACTCCGTAACTTAAACATATCCATAGGAAAGCATTACAGAATTCAAAGAAAGTTCCTTAACTAAGAATTTTCTAATGGAGATTTTTAAGTTTAGGAGTTTCCTTAAGTTAAGGAACATTGATGAAAACGGGGCCTGTTACTATTGATAATTTGACGGATAAACAATTGTTAATTTTTGTGGCTTTTAAAAGTTTAAGGGACGTCGTGTCGTATTTGCTTATACTTGAACTTTCACAAACTTCGACTTCCCAGTCTTAACCCCCCACCCCCCGTTTTATATTGCAAAACAGGAAATACGTATACCTGATCGTTTAGGCTAAAACATGTAAATTTTTCGACATAAGACATAAATTCCATCGTCACATTATTGTCTGAATGTGGTATCAAAATTCATGAAAATCCTGTTTAAGGTAAATATTGCTGTCGACCGATATCCATTTTGCATTTTAGAAATTCAAATATTATGTTAATTAAATAGGTTACAATATGAACAGGTACGCAGCAATGGCATCTTCACAGACTTGTATCTATTATATCAAAGACACGTAGTCGTGCATTCACAATAGCATTATAATGTTAACAATCGTCACTAAATACACACTTACACCACCAACTATCTCTGCTGACAACAGTTAACACTGAATTCATCTCCCTGTACCATGTGGTGACCTACTTGAACACACTGAGATATATTTTAACCTAAGTGTCCCTAACGTTAATCCCCTAGGTATATGCATGGACGTCACTGACTGAAATTTTCTTACTGATGTGTCCCTAATGTTTATACAACAATGCCCTTAAATACTACCAGCCAAACCTCTTCAACGTGAGCCTTTATATAACGACTATATTACACAACCAATAAACGTTTCGATGACAAGTACGATATGGACCCTGTCACTTTCATCAGATAAATGACCAGCAAAGCATATGTACATAACGGCACGACAGATTCGTCGTTACGTCTGCGCTGTCCACACTGCGGAATAAGACCAAATTTCGCCAGAAACATTCTTAGGTGAAGGGGGATTCAGTTTTGTATACATGGTCAGACCAACCCCCTGGAGCCTGAGGGGCGGGGCCCAATATGAATGATATTGTTGAATCTTTAAAACCCTTCTTCGCCTAAAAGAATGACTGGATATTGTCCACATCTGGTCTGAAAATAAATAAGAGAATACCGAAGCGTTAACATAATCATAATCCAAACTCAAAATCGATTAAACCAGGGGCAAAATATGAACAAAGGAAAGATTTACATGGAGACTCTTGTAAAAGTACAAGAGAATAAGACCAGGTTCCGGAACAATAATCGTCTACTGCTTCATCGACGACACCCACCATGTAATTCTTTGTCACATCCAAGTAAACATCAAGTTCTCAAAATGAGAACCGAGTATCATTGTCAATCACAACATGTAAACACACTAATGAGCATACTCAAAAACGTCCATCTTCATGTCACTTAAAGATGCAGAATATTTCTCAATGAGACAAAGATGGCGACCATCCTTTGGTGAAGAGGAATCAATTTGTATAAATGGTCGGACTTACCCCTGGGTACTGAGGGGCAGACCAATAGGGAAAAATATAGTATATTCCTTAAAATCTCTCTTGAGAAACGACAGTATATTGTTCAAATGGTGATTAGCACCCTTGGGTGAAAATGATTCAAACTTTTCATAGATGGTTAGACTGACTTGGGGGCAAATAGGGGAGATTTATTTAAGTTTTAAAA
Source organism: Mimachlamys varia (assembly GCA_947623455.1). NCBI lineage: Eukaryota > Metazoa > Mollusca > Bivalvia > Pectinida > Pectinidae > Mimachlamys > Mimachlamys varia. The sequence goes on along the minus strand of OX392533.1, from coordinate 41,232,766 downwards.
TCCTTTATCTCATGAAATGACAGCATTTTGCTTCAAATTGATCTGAAGCTTCCTTCAGTGGCGGGAACCTCTTTCGGTTGTAGGAAGGGGCCCATTCAGAAAATCGATCATTACAGATGACTTCATTAATGACCATGTAGTAATTAAGTCGGACCAGACAGGTGTCCACGTTTTCCTTTTGCCAATTGACCAAGGCTGTCACAAATACGTTTTCATTGGTATTGAATACGACACTATTGAAGCGTGTAAATCCCTTTTCTTTGACACATAATTTTTAATAAATTAGCATTGCCGTCATAAATTGACCATTATGTAAATGAAAGCGACTATTACTGGATATTGCATACCAAGTAAATTGAAAATCGTTGTTATAAATGATGAAAATAGATTGATAAATAAGCAGTTTGTTAAATACAACTGAAATAAGTAATACAAAAAACTTGGGAACAGTTTTAATGAAGGTATGTGTAAAGCGGCAACACCTATTATGTCGCACACTATTTCGCCTCCTAGAGAGTATGAAACATGTTGTCATTCCCGCAAGTCAGCAAACAAGGCACGGGTTTTACATCTATTAAATATCTTTTGAGAGAATAATTCTGATAAAACAGGAGAAGAATTATCAAAAAAAAAATGAATTTAAATATGAAGCAAGGACATATAGAATGTCCTGCGATAGAACTAATACATACAAGTTATTACAGGGTAAGGAAACCAAAATCACACATTAGTACTGATGATTTTGCAGAGGTGTTTTCTGTCTGTTACAAATCCATATGATCCATTTTTTGAGCCAGAAACTGAGGTTGTGAATTTTATTGAAAGATTTGTCAAGGATGAAATACAAGTCATCTTTGAAGAGCTGAATTGTGATGTTGAACGAGACGAAATAATGAAAATCGCCGCTCAGCTAAAAACATTTAAAAACGCTGGATCTGATGTATTAATTAATGAATTGTTATTGTATGGTATTGATGTATTGTCACCTGACATGCTGTAATTATTTTTAAAGATGGAATATTTCGAGAAGCATGGTCGGAAGGATATAGTATTCCTTTACATTAAAAGGGATCTCTGGCAGATGTATCACACTACAGGTGAAAATTGTTTACAAGGGTATTAAATAGTTTATATATAATATAATCTAATTTAATAATCAATTCTATATATACTTCTGTCAAATCCAGTGTCAAAGTAAATAATGAAAGGGCCTGTTTCCAGTAATGTTAATTCTCCATAGGAGCCTGCCCCCGTATAATTTCTTATCTAGCTCAACTACAGTTTTTTTCTTTTCCGAAGAATAATTTTACACCTTTCCGACACCCAGATTTCATAATGTCAATGAAAATATATTTTTATAAAGTTGTCATTTTGAGCATTAAAGACATAAGGTCGTAAATAAAAGAAGGTTATCTCGAAATTGTAATTCGCAACATAGTATAAATTGTTTTTGATAAATATTTCTAAAACATCGTGTTTATTCATAAAACATCAAAAAAAAAAATTCTCGGATGAAAATGCACTTGCAGGGACACAATTAGGAAAAAAAATGCCATGAAATTGCAATTTTCTCCCGTTTTATAGTTTTGGATGCAAATTTCCATCACAAAATCGGATAGAGCTTTACTTGTTTCATATGTGTACCAAAAATCAGCTAATTCCATGTGGTGGAACGTTCTCATATCGCCGCCTGAATGTGGTTGTAAATTGAAAGAAAAGGGGAAATGAGTAACAACCTTGTCTGAAACCCTATTATATAGCTTATAATATACAAAATTTTATATTGAATATCAGAGCGAATATTTTCATGACAGTTTTATGATATCTAACGACTAAATAAACAGTATCGATAAAAAGATTTACACTGAAGACACCCTGATACATGAATACTGTTCTATCTCAAGTTGTCCTCTTCTGAATTTTCTGATCGTGTGGCCTTGTACATTTATCCGCATCTTCTTGTCTTTGTCTATACGTTTACGGAATCATTGAATCGACGCTAGCTATTCTTGTCTCACTTTCCTTGTTTTATTGTCCCATCTCCAAGGCGTTGTGGCTCTGTCAGGGTTGGGACCCTGACTTGTTTCACTTTCTTTGTGCCTGCCGACCACGCCACATCGATTAGATAGATTATCCATATGAAATACTTTATTTTGTTCTAAGTAATCAATCAATTCGTTATTTATCACACATTTTCGCATAATTGTACCACACTACTTAGTATTAGCTGTTTACAGCAATCATCGGTGGCTTGCTATTTTGTTACTTTATCGACGCTTCGTAAACCAATCGTTATTGTTTCAAGATGGAGGGTAAATGTGTTGGAGAAGGCTGTCAACTATACTTCAAGATACGTAGTGGCAATAAGAACAGAAGTGCACGCAATGTAAATAGTCCACAATATAAATGGCTCCTAGATACGCTGGTGCAACAAAGATTGATGTCAGCAAAGGAACAAGCACTCAATTCCCAGAAGCGCTACATGAAGTATCTTCGGAACAAAAATCAGCCTGAACCTGAACCAGAGCAGAACCAGGAAATAGAGGAAGAAGACGACTCCCCGTCCCATATCCTGCCGTTGCTGACCCTTCATGATCTTTTGAATGGATCATCTTTACACAAAAAATGCTGTCTCTGTCTTGTTACCTTTGCAATAAATGGAACAAAATCATCAGTCTTACCAAAACGTACAAGACATCACCTGATCTATTCACACAATCTGCGGTGTCCCACCTCATCCCGCGTCTGCTCCATTCACCTTATTGGTAACGACTTAGATCCGTCTACAGAGGTTGTCCTTGATGGTAGAGGTTCCTTGGAATCTCAGTTACCATCAAAATCGTCTGAAATCATTAATGACCTCCTAGAAGTGTCGCACGTCCTTTCACAGAACCAGTCTGAGTTTGCAATAAGCTTTTCTTCTCTTGATGACTCGGCATGCATGGCCTGGACAGGTTGGTCCAAAGATCAGTTCCTCGAAATCTACCCGCACTGTTCCCCATATCTTTCATCTGGTATATATACCAAGACTACACACGATGCTCTACTACAGTTCTGGGTAAAACTGAAAACCGACATTTCCTGGAGTCAGTGTTCTTCTCTTTTTGGAATTTCCAAGTCAAGTGTGTCCAAAACTTTCTACTCCATAGTACAGGCATTAGACACATTGATTGTCCAACAATTTCTAGGTCCGGATCACTTGACAAGAGAACAGTTGCTCGGGCACAATACTGTCTTTTCAGAAGCATTTTTATATCCAGAAAAGCTGCAACCACAAGCTCCAGAGAATGTCCTACTGTAGCCAGAAGAAGAGAAACTATCTCTAATTCATGAGCATCGCCTTGCCAGATGGCTACATTCTGGACACAGTAGGGCCATTCACTAGCAGCGAAAATGATGCTACAATAACAAAAAAAGTCATGGACAAGCTAGTTACTTGGCTACAACCAGATGACAATATTGTCGTTGACCGAGGTTTTAGAGATGTCCTACCAGTTCTCGATGCCTCTGGCCTTAATACTAGCATGCCGTCATACCTGAAACACGGTCAAAGTCAACATTCTGACGTCCAAGCAAATCTTGACAGAACTATCACCAAATCGAGGTGGATTGTGGAATCCTATCATGGTCGTCTGAAACACTGGAAGTTCTTTCGAACGCAATTGGTGTCTAACAGCTTTATCAATGTCATCGAGGCTTTGCTTCGAACCGTCACAACCTGTCTGAATGGTATTAGAGGACCGATCTACCAGAGATCTCCAGAGAGAGATGCCAAAGATAGGCTAATGGCTGAACGTATGAAGGACCGTTTGACAACACCGAATGGTTTAGCTCGGAGAGTCAAGACAGATCCGGATCTATCTAGACGGGCAATGTCCTAGTTTGTCAAAATGGATGCATCTTCCGTACTGTTTCCCCGTCTCGATCTCGATTACTTGAGAACCATTACGTTTGGAACGTATCGGATATCTCTGGCTCCTGGTTACATCGCCGAACATTTAAGTGATGACGGAGACTATGGGGTGTGGCTTTACCAGCACTCCCCAGACCTTCTCCGATGTCAAATACATTCTCAATACAAAAGCCAACGGAATATAACGTTTGGATACGGTTCACCGTTTCACCCGATGATGAGGCCCCAATAAAAGACTACTACTGCCAGTGCCCAGTTAGAGAGAGAACGATGGGAATGTGTGCGCACATCTCCAGTATCTTGTTCTACCTTGGGTATTACAGGGCGCTGGAAAACCCTCGACCATTACAACCACAGGTAAAGAAATTCCGACAAAACTTGAAATAGTTTTCCATGCGGCAATATAGTGCATACGTCGAAAGTATGTTTGGGGCTCGATATGAAAGATCCCCGTTACTATGTGACTAACCAAACTTATAAATATAGGTATTATACAATCGCCCGTAGCTATGAACACTCCCGTAAATGCGAAAACCAACCAAAATTATAAGGAACACGTTTTGTTTGTTAATTGTTCTGTCTATTTGTCAGCCAATGTCTTCAACCACGGGGACTTGTGAAGTAGCCATCTTGGATTTTTTTCATGAAAAAGTGTTTCTCTCACTTTTTTTTCATATCTGTGTACATATTCTCAACATACCGAGCAAATACTCTCGTGTTTTTGTTAATTATATAAGGAAAGTCGAAAATCGGCAATTCAACCATAGGCTAATTCAACCCATGATTTGAAAATGTTCCACCACTTACATTTTGATGATTTTTCCTCTCATCAATAGCATATTACGTACTGTTTGATAGGATAAAAATTGGTTTGCATCCAACGCCCAAAAAAGGGTGTATTCTCTAAAAAGCACAGTTTTTGGGTCTAAAATGTTATCATCGAAAATGGCATTTTTGAGATTGTTTCTTCCATAAAACAGCCAAATGGCGCGATGGAAACATGATTTTTTGTCACAATCATGCCATGAATGTATTCTTTACGATGACTATCATTTGATTAGATTTTCATTAATATTTTACATAACATGCACATTTTATCAACACTTAGACAGCTTCTGAAAGGTACAACTTTGAGGAGCCATAAAAAACAAACCACGTGACCTAATTCTTTATACTTTATAGATTCGTGACCACAACGGCTTGGGCAATGCACCACCAACAGGAAATTTGAATCAGAGAAGGGGCCATTTTGGAAACAGGCCCTTTCAGAAAGTTTTCAGTGCACTACCAGAGTGTGTCAAGGTGAAAGTATTCCGCCTTTTTTGTTTGCTATGTATATAAATAATTCATAAAATTAATTTATATTAAATGGTGTTGATGGTATAACAATTGATTATTTAAGACTCTATTTAGTTCTATACGTGGATGTTATAATAATTTTTGCTTAATCTGCTGAACCGATGCAGCAAGGATAAGACATTCTAAAAGTGTATTGTAACACACGGAAATTAAAACTGAATGTAGATAAAACTAAGGTTATGATACTCAGAAGGGGCGGAAGGATGGCAAGTGATTCAAATATTCCCACGGTTCGTAGTAGAAGCGGGAAGAATTTGTCTCGTGCGGTACGAGCAGCAGAAGGCTGTCACATGAACTAGGGGACACGGGTCGTAGATGTTGCCGGGGTGGTCATTTCTAGTCACCTTAGCAGGACGTACGGTCGATTCTTAACTTTCAGCTTTGTTTTCGGGCCATTGCCAAGCTATGGAGGGAGACCAGTTAGGTTCCGAAATTCATGACTCTATTTTTAATAAAGTAAAGGAGGCAGTAGGGATTTCACAGAATCAACTTCTGTCGCATTTAGACATGCTTAATACCAATAAACCCGACGTTTTCAAATCCAGGATGTCTACTTCTTCCGAGCCACAGATGACAAAGTTACAGCAAAGTCTTACTAACGCCGCAGACGCTCACAAGTTCACTAAGAGCTGCGAGGACCAGTACAAATTCAACGCAAAGGTCCAATTGAAGTTGAACGAGGTCCGTCAAGCTACAGAGTTAGGCCCTGGGACAGTCGTCGCTAAAGTCTCGGAAGGTATTTGTCTGATAAACTGCTGTTAATCTTAGATTTTCTATGTTAAATCTCCAGTGAAGTGTATATAAGCCTGATATGTGCTGCCTATGTCTTAGTTCTATCTATTTGGTATCATCTAAGGAAAACAAATACCTGAATTAAATGATATTGTCCAATTCAAATGTGTTTGTTTGCCTTTAAATGAAATAAGGAATGACCACACACAACCATGCCTCCCACCCAAACAAAAACACACCAAAAATGTGGTCATTCATTTTTTACCATACTGTAACTACAGTACAAAAGAAAATTCTACGTTCATATTGATGATCAATAAGCAGTTTATTTTACACACAGCTCGTGAACAATGCCGATCCTATTCTGTACTGATGAAAAATGTTTCCATACTAATTATAATAAGGTACTACATCACAGGGACCTGAGAATTTGTTACAGCTAGTTTTGGTAAGGTTTAGGTCCCTGTGCTGTACACGACCCATTGGAAAACAAAACTGGGTAATTATGCAAATGTGCACGGCAGACATCTAACGGTTGTATTAATCTGTTGCTTTTCTCCTGCTTTGGTACAGTACGAGTACCAACAGGCAAGGCTTTGGGCAGTGATCCGACTTGCCAAAAGCATTCATTGTGACAAATTCAATATTTCAAGACTTTTTTCAGTGGTATTTTTGAAATTTCACCAACTTACAGATAATCATGTGCTCATTCCTCCGATAATATAATTTCGCACTCGTGAATATAAAAAAAAAATCTGCCATACTCGTGAAATATATTTGATTAGATCTACAGTGATGTGTCAAAAGTCTTTCAATTTTTTATTATTTCTATACTTTTTTTGTAGTTCCAACTTTTATCAATGAATTTTTCTGACTTCATTTATGGATTATTGTTAATAAAATTTTGTGTACTTATAGAGAATTGTTTCCTGTTTCATTTTATAATATTTTCACTGTTTTCCGTTATGCATAACTAAAGAAATCATAATTTTTTTACAACACCCATTTTTCGGGACGCCATTTTGACGTCATTTTGGTGACGTTATATAGAGAAATGGCATCACACGAAATTAGCAGTATAGATAATTTTGTATAGCTCCATAAATACACAACGGAAAAATAGATAAATATTATCTGAGGAAACCTTGGAAATTTCTGTACCAAATGACAAAAAAAGGTCAAAATCCATCCATAAACGAAGTGTAGGAAAATTCATTGAAAAAAGTTGGAAATGCAAAGAATATAAAGCAAAATTTAAAAAAAAGAAAGTCTTTTGGCACGTAGGCCTAACTGTACAGTATATTAAACGGTAAAAAATGAATTTCATCGATGTATTTCCCGAAAACAAAGCACGTGAAAAGTATGTAAAAAATCAGGTTATTACCAGCTTCAAGTTAGTGCAATATCAAGAAAATCGAGTGAAAAACAAAATCATTCTAATTACTTGAAATTGTGTCTGAGTGCATGAAACACAGTAAGCCCTAACGTGACCGACCAAATCCCGCGGTCTAACTTATGCCGGTTGTGCATCAATTTCATATATATATTCAGGTTGTGGACATGACCCTCTATGAAATCAATTGTTTCCTTAGGTAGATATTTATCAGAAATACTTGTCCCTTGAAAGTATTCCATTCAAAAATCATCGGGAATGTCTCAAAGCAATGCAACAGTCTCTACCGCCATCCCCACGGGCACAGATTTGCTTTGGCTTGTTTACATTATGATGTCGGAGTATGACGTCACGTGACGTTGGTTGCTACATGGGGGCGGGGCGTGGAAGGGTGAATCCCCTAACCGTTGCTTATAGCCACGCCTAGTTTTAGACCGCGACACATACATCCTTATTTAAACAAGTTCAAGTACGAGGACGCCAAGATAGCGCGTAACTTATTCAACAAGGGCGACTATTTGTTTACATTTGATTAGAAGTCCGCCTATCACCACATAGAGATATTTCGAATGCATCGAAAATATTGGGGGTTTAGTTGGAAGACTCGCGATACATCTATATATTACGTGTATAATTGTATAATTTGTCAGGTACACGGACGCAGACTACTGCTAAATTGGGGGTCGTTTCAAAGGTTTATTTATATGCACAGGGGTCAAATACTAGTGCTATAGATGCGGATATGTTTATATATAGTTGATCACATGTATATTTCGATAGCAATATTAATTTAAAGTATCTATTTCAATTCGTACGACAAGCAAACACATATGTAAGATGATCACAGCTTCATATTATACATACAAAATGTATATTTATACTGGTATAAGAAATAACCTCCGTTTGTCTCACACAAGCGGGCGCTAAGCTACATTCTATAATGATATGGAAGCACAGTGTTTCACTATGCAAAAATTGAAGAAAAAATGTTCCCATATGCGTTTGATTTATTCTCATTTTTTTATCAAAGATACGTATACGTATCTCCAAGCCTATCCCCTTCAACTGAAAAGTCGACACCGCCGAACTGCTCATGCGATTGATAAAATGTGCCGTCTTGCATGGCGCCAAAGAGTTCCTATGGCCCAGTAAATTTTTGATTCCCCGATGCAGTGCTCAACTTTAACCCTGAAACTATTCATAATGTAATTATGTTTAGTATATTTCTGTTGAATATATGGTGGCACTGCTCGTATCTGGTGTGTTTTAAAGGGAGTCATAAAAGGAAACCTGTTGGTGAAGATTTTATCTGCACGCGAAACACAGTCACCAGGAAAGTTTAATTCCATATTAAGTCCAATGTCGGGTATAAGGTTGACATTTTGTGCATCGTTGGTGGCAACAGAATCCACTGCGAACAAAGCGAAGGATCCCCATGTTATCTACGATGACCATATGCATTTGTGTATATGCAATGGCAGTGCCTATGACCGCTATAATACAATCCCTGTTGTTCGATTTAGGGCCTATATATCACATGGGATGTACCGGCGATAGCTCCCTCCGCATCGCATTATATGGAAGATGGCGGGAGGCAAAAGTGAAGGTATTTATCGGTACACATATACTTTATCAATGCAATATCAATATATTTCTATTAATGTTCATTTATGTATAATTGTTTTCCCAATATATATTTTACCCGTTGTACATGTATCAGTGAGTACGTATACGTGTAATATTCATCTCACGGTTGTCGACACAGTCACGCACGGTCTCGAGCAACACTGCGGTAAGTGTACGCGTAGAATTGATCAGTCCTTGGACTTTTTCTGTATGTAATATATATGTGAAGACATACAAGTGTTATCGAATAATTTAATATACATGTATAGAGTATGTGTTAAATGATAATAAAATATGTATACATTTTTATAATGAAAACAAAATATAAATGGATAATTCTTTACAGTGAACACCTTTATGGGAGAGCGCAAAACCAGGAATGTTGCAATTACTCAACAAGAGGTTCTCCTTTTCCTGCGAGCGTACCAATCACACCCATTCGTTTGGTGAGGTGGGGATAATTGAAGAAATTCAAGGGAACACCAGCACCCTACCCTTACCAACGCAACGGCTATACAGAGAGTCTACAATCAAACAGTTGAGAGAACGGCTGTCCACAAAGTTATGCAAACTATTGAAGGACGGTTCAGAGGATGTCAATATTCGGTAAAATGCATTTTGTTATCTTTTCCATGTGTCTGGCTTCGGTTTCACAAACATTCTTAAGTACGTTCTCATTCTCGCATTTAAGAACTTGTTAACCGACGAAAGCTGGCATCCTAGGTGCTCGAGGTTCACCATTGTACATTGTACTAATTGTAGGACTGACCCCTCCAGGGACTAAGGGGCGGCCCCAAATATGATCAGTTATCCTGGTGATGCAGGCCCTCTGGGCCTCTTGTTCTGTGTTTCCGTCGTGTGTATCTAGATATTATAGAAATAAAAAAATCGACATTTGTTTTCACATGTATGAGTAATGAAGACGTACACTTGCCATACGTGTTTCAAACTTTCACTAAATGTATCATCATATGGCTGGCTATTCAAATCGCCATTCGTCCTATGGGTTATCTTGTTATGGGTATTGTAACAAATGAATTTTTCTGCTTACAGGTTAGAACTGGGGAAAAGTCGGTCTTTGGAAAAAAGCATATAGCCAAAAAACCTTATTCTGAATCATCTGAAACGCCGGTTCCCGGTCCGTCGGGACACTTGACGATAATGCGCCAAACGGTGGCCATGGAGCTGCTTACCTCCAGCGAAGAAGATGGTCTTCCCGTTCCTAAAAAAGCCAGTGAAGAGATAACAAAAAAAAGGAAAAGAAAAAAGAGACGCTCAGTGGTATTATGATGCAGAAACCAAATAGAGTACCACATATTGTTTACAAAAAAAAACGAACCTGCTAAAGGTGCTTGGTGTGTCGGACAGCTCGGATTCCGACATTGATTGAACTGGGACGATATCATATTTGAAAATTAATTACATTTACAAAACAAAAACAAAATGCTGTGTTAATCTTTCGTTCTGCTTGGTCGTAAGATTGTTGTCAAGTAAATACAGTAAATTACATGTAATAAGATGTACTCTTTAAAAAGGGTATTCTCGACGACGTGGCAAAATTTTGAATTAGCACCGTTGCCCAAACCACACGACTTATATTGTATTTAGTGATATTGCTTCACACTATTTATGATATTTTTAAGTAAAAATATATTGGCAGTAACCTGCACAAAAATTCGTATATAGATTTTAATTATGTACTTACATGACGTAGATTTCACAAAACTATCCAATTAAGAAAGGGATAAAACTCAAAGCAACAGAAAATGTGCAACAAAGGTTTAGATGTACGTAACAGAGGCCATGTTTACCGTGTTAAAGCCAACATTAGGGGGGTCCAAAAATGTTGACATGGGGGGGGGGCATTTATATTGTGAAATTGCTAGCTGTGGAGGTAAAACAAGTAAGTTTTTGAATAGATTCCGAAGGGTTTTAACACATTTGATATGTGCAAGGACTTCGGTAAGACACACACTTTTAACACCAATAGTTGTTTTGTACCTTACTATTACAGTGCTTTCAAACACTTCAACACAATCTTACAAAATGTCTGGTGTTTGGTGAATGTGTGCACAAAAATCGCATTTTCTCCTTTTTAATACGCAATTTCATATAAACATAACAAGATGCAGTATTGCTCCAATATGTTTGTGATGTGGACATGACGATAAAATATCTATGCAAACGGTTATTTTAGGATTAGAGATAGAAATAAATTGCAAACACGATGTTTGCTTAGGGGGACAATTCATGTTGACATAGGGGGCGCCCATGTGGATTCATTATTTCCTTATCTTGAACTATTTCAATAGACACGTTTGTTTTGGTTCTTTTGTTGGTGTTAAACGTGTGTGTCCTACTGCAGTCCGTGCACATATCAAGTGTGTTAAAACCCTTCTGAATATATTCAAAATCTTACTTTTTTAACTCCACAGCCGGCAATGTCACTATATAACCCCCCCCCCCCCACCATGTAAACATTATTGATCCCCCTAATGTTGGCTTTAACACGGTGATGTTCCCCACTTTGTGTCCTTTGTGCTCGAATTTCATTCTTCGTGCGAATAGACGGAACGACGGAAATTAAAACATGATTTTCGTGGTGAAAGTAAGAATACACGAAATGACACAAATAAACGTGTAAACATGCATGTTCATATAGCTAAATTAAAGCGGCAAACATGCATTAATCAAGATAATTGATAATGTGATATTGTGGAGAGGGGAACAATATCACCGTAATGGAGTTGAAAGGCGTTTAATTGTAGCTATTCGCACCCATGGCCATTCTTCGGTGCTGTCGAGTACATGGGTGTAGGCTACGTATGTACAATACACGTGAAGTTACGCGTTCCTCGTCTAGGAGCTAGTATATCAGTTAGACAACGCATCAAACATAGCAAAGAAAAATTTCTATGCGGACATAAATGGCATCTTAGATCGGTACTCTGATTCGAACCCCAAAAATTTCTGGAAAATTGTCCGTAGATTGTTAAAAACTTCTGAAACAACAAATATTATACCGTCCCTTATTAACGATTATACTGGTAACCTTGAAACGACTAACGAGGGTAAAGCTAACATTTTGAATGATTATTTTGTTTCCGTCTCTACTATTAATGACACTAATATTGACGTACCAAAAATAGACCTAAGGACGGACGCGACTATATCAGACATCCCCTTTTAGTTAGACGACATTACTGACATTATTAAATCACTACAAATTAATAAAGCGGTAGGCAATAACGCGATCAGCCACCATATGCTACAAAATACTGCCAGAGCAATAAATTATCCGTTGTCCCTTATATTTTGATGTTTCTTGGAAACTGGTATCTTCCCGAAACAGTGGAAATTTGCTTTAGTTATGCCGTCATTTAAAATGGGTGCAAAACAATTGTCCTCTTATTATAGACCAATCGCGCTACTAAGTACTATAGAAAAAGTTTTTGAAAGACTTGTTGTTAAATATCTGAATAATTATTTACTTGATAACTTATTAATATATAAATACCAATCTGGTTTCCAACCAGGTCATTCTACTGTCCATCAAATTTTTGAAATTTATCATTCATTATGTGAAAATATTGAAAAAATGCAGCCAACTTGTTTAATATTTTGTGATATTTCCAAAGCGTTCGATCTTGTTTTGCACAAGGGACTGAATGTAAAATTAACAAGATATGGTATAAGTGGGAAACTACTAAAATGGTTAAATAACTATGTTAGCAATCGTTATCAACAAATCTTTGTAGGAAATAGTAAACCTTCCGTTAAAACTACAAATGCGGGCGTTCCTCAAGGCTCAGTATTAGGTCCTTTACTTTTTATTCTATATATTAACGATATCACTGATATCCTTGAAAGTCTTTCTACATTATTTGCTGACGACACTTCCTTATTATGTTCAGGAACTTTCATTTGGGATATTGAAACCAAAATTATTAACGATCTGGTTAAAATTCAAAATTGGGCAGAAAAATGGCTAGTTAAATTTAATCCTTTGAAAACTGAAGCTTTACTTATTTAAAACACTGAACATAATCATGCAATAGATATTAGGTTTAACAACATACAAAATGTAAGTGTAGATTTTGTAGATCACCATACGTATCTGGGAGTAACTTTAGATGAAAATTTTAAATGGGGTAGACACATTGAAAATATATGTAAAAATGTTTCAAAACAGTTAAGTATCCTTCGTAAACTTAAATATATTCTTAATAGGCAAACTCTAATTAAAATTTATAAAGCGTACATCCTTCCATTACTAGAATATTGTTGTGAGGTTTGGGACGGGTGCTCTCTCAGTGACGCAGACAAATTAGAAACATTATAGTTAGAGTCCGCATGAATAATCACTGGTTTACCATCATATACCAGTAGGGAATCACTTTACTCTGAAAGCGGATTAGAACCACTATCTAACCGTCGCTCTAGAAGGAAACTACAGCTATTACATAAAAGTATTAACCAACTCACAACTAACTATCTGTACTCCTTACTACCTTCTTTAGCCTCCGAATATTGAAATATAATCTCCGTAATGCAAATATTACTCCTTACCAAATTTTCGACTACAACTAACTTACTCATCATTTTTCCCTTCTACTGTCCGAATTTTGAATCAGCTAGACCTTGAAATTAGACAAAACGGTTCTTATCATGTTTTTTAAAATACCCTTTAAAACCCTATGTTAGTTCCAAGCTTTTATTTGATTGGAAATCGGAAATCTAATATACTGCATACCAGGCTAAGAAATAATTCTAGTATTTTAAATAATGATTTATTCAGATGTAATATGATTAATTACCGTCACTGTCAATGCGGTCACCAAGTTGAAGACACTTACCACTACTTCAGATGTAATAGCTATGCGGAGCAGAGAATTATTCTTTTTCGAGAATTAAATGAGTATATCCCACTGGACCTGCAGTTGCTTCTATACGGAAATAGTGTTTACTCAAAAGAAGACAATATAAAAATATGTCAAGCCACTCAGCGGTATATTCTTGACACACATAGATTCTGATATCTTTTTACTATTTCTCCCTCCCCCCCTCTCTCTCTCTCTATAAGAAGTTACATGTATACAGAAGCTTGGCATTAACATATATGACGGTGATCTTTTCCGATGAGAGAAACGGATATTCCAGGATGAACCAAAAAGACCAGGAGAAAGTAAACCAAGGCACGGGACGTAATGAACATTAGTAAAAGATGAGCGTTAAGAACAGTGAGTAGTATCAACTTCTGCCGTCGGTGTCGAAAACGATTACCCATATTATGTAAAATTAAATCAAAGAAAATCTCTCTCCCCCCCCCCTCTCTCTCTCTATTTCTCTCTCTCCCCGACTCTCTTAAAACATGTCTTCCTGTAAATAAATTGTATGTATATTGTCAAATGTCATCTTGTAAACAGACAACGCATATGAAAACAAAACAAATAGTTTTGAGACGATCCCCACTTTACCTGTAGTCCGCGGCTGTGTAGGGCTTCTGTGTATCTGAAAATCGGACATGTCTTTTAGAAAGTTTGAACAATACACTGGTTTCAGCGCCCAAAAGCGATAATTTTCTTATTAGTAAATAAAGATGTTTTTCTCCATAAATCTTCGATAAAAAGATTGTTTTTCACTTAAACTAGTGTAATATTCGTAATCACAATAATAGCTGGAATATGGTGGACACAATGAGTATTCAATGTTACAGTAATTGTGTCATGTAGTTATTCTATGACGTTTTGTATTACAACACATATTAAACACATACAGGTGTTAGTCAAGGAGGTCCCATTTATCATGAAATAAATTCTGAAATATACTTTTCTTGGGTTAGCTTCCTGAACCTATAACTTTATGTATTTGCCATATTCACAAGGACCTGAGTATTTTGTTACAGTTAGTTTTAGATCTACATAATGTAAACTAGAATGTTTAGAGTAAAGTTACACTTTTTGGGGGTTTAGATAAATTTTCGATAGAAATGCCCCCTCAATGGTCATAAAGGCTAGTGTAAAATTACTCTATACATCCTTGTTTAGGTCCAAAACTAGCTGTAACAAATTATCAGGTCCTTGTGGTGATACATTGTATCTTAATACATGAGACACTTCCACACAATGGTGGTTCCATAAAGCAAGTTTCGGGGACAGGTAAAGTAGACAATAGAGCCCGAACAAGGGAGAGGAAGGACGGACGTAGAACACGGACAAGGGAGAGGAAAGACGGACGTAGAGCACGGACAAGGTAGAGGAAAGACGGACGTAGAGCACGGACAAGGGAGAGGAAGGACGGACGTAGAGCACGGACAAGGGAGAGGAAGGACGGACGTAGAGCACGGACAAGGGAGAGGAAAGACGGACGTAGAGCACGGACAAGGTAGAGGAAAGACGGACGTAGAGCACGGACAAGGGAGAGGAAGGACGGAAGTAGAGCACGGACAAGGTAAAGGAAGGGCGGACGTAGAGTCCGGAAAAGGGAGAGGAAGGACGGACGTAGAGCACGGACAAAGTAGAGGAAGGACGTACGGACGTAGGGCCCGGACAAGAGAGAGGAAGGACGGACATAGAGTCCGGACAAGGGAGAGGAAGGACAGACTTAGAGCACGGACAAGGGAGAGGACGGACGGACGTAGAGCACGGACAAGGTAGAGGAAGGACGGACGTAGAGCCCGGACAAGGGAGAGGAAGAACGGACATAGAGCACGGACAAGGGAGAGGAAGGACGGACGTAGAGCACGGAGAAGGGAGAGGAAGGACGGACGTAGAGCACGGACAAGGTAGAGGAAGGACGGACATAGAGCACGGACAAGGGAGAGGAAGGACGGACGTAGAGCAAAGCCAAGGGAGAGGACGGACGGACGTAGAGCACGGTCAAGGGAGAGGACGGACGGACGTAGAGCACGGACAAGGGAGAGGAAGGACGGAGGTAGAGCACGGACAAGGGAGAGGAAGGACGGACGTAGAGAACGGACAAGGGAGAGGAAGGACGGACGTAGAGCACGGACAAGGGAGAGGACGGACGGACATAGAGTCCGGACAAGGGAGAGGAAGGACGGACATAGAGCACGGACAAGGGAGAGGAAGGACGGACGTAGAGCACAGCCAAGGGAGAGGACGGACGGACGTAGAGCACGGTCAAGGGAGAGGACGGACGGACGTAGAGCACGGACAAGGGAGAGGAAGGACGGACGTAGAGCACGGACAAGGGAGAGGAAGGACGGACGTAGAGCACGGACAAGGGAGAGGAAGGACGGACGTAGAGCACGGACAAGGGAGAGGACGGACGGACGTAGAGCACGGACAAGGGAGACGAAGGACGGACGTAGAGCACGGACAAGGGAGAGGAAGGACGGACGTAGAGCACGGACAAGGGAGAGGAAGGACGGACATAGAGCACGGACGAGGGAGAGGAAGGACGGAAGGACATAACAAAGTACTATAGCCCCCCTCCGGTTCCCGTTGGGGGATTTATAAAATACGAAATGCCGAATAGATGGACAATCATGTTTATTTACAATGTGCAATAATGTATTTTCAGTGAAGGTAATATGTACATGTCACAACCAATCAAATTAACAATGTAATAGCCATAGACTATCCTTTAAACGTTCATCAATTCAAAATCAATTACACTGTACGTAACTGTCATTGGCGAAACATCATAATTAAAAACTGTTGGAGGTTATAACCAATCATATGCTGATAGGTCATAACACGCATCAAAAATATGACGTGCGTTTATTTACCATAGAACTTGGTAATTATATGACGATAGGTTTGTTATTTCAATATATATACGCGAACAAAATCGGTATATGCAGACATGCTGCCGTGTTAGAACTACGGAACATTACCAAAACTTACTGGGAATCAAACCTCTTCTCTACATTTACACCGAAATGTTTCAATAATATATAGCCAGAAATTATATTTCCGAAAATCGCTTATTACAGATATATTAAATAAAAAAAAATGTTCAAATATATACACATTTACAGTAAGACATCATAACGTGCTTTTGTAATAAAAAACAATATTATATACAAAACAGGCTCTTGATCCTACTGTAATTATACTCGGTACACAATACATGTACTTCGCTATGCAGTTTTAGTTTCGGAGAATTATTATTATATAGTTGTTTATTTCACAAGGGGGAGAGGGAGCGTTTTTTCTCATTTGGACTTATTCGCGGGTATAAAAATTCTTGCTCTGCCGTTTTTAAAGCAAATGTGTAATACGAGTTGTCTCCCTTGACCATTGTTCTAGTTTATGACCATTTTGGACGAGACACATTCGTTACTCCTCGGTCGGCTCTGTACGTTCATACAAGGTGTGGTATCGGGCGATTGTTTAATTACTCCGATTATCGAAAAATTTCACAACATTCCTGACCAGTTAGTAATTGCCTATCACAAGGACGTATCCTATCATGACACAAGAAAATATATTACATATTATTTACAATGAAGATATTGAGGTGGTACACATAAGAATAAAAACATGTACATTATGACATTGTATACATATTTACAGTAAAGGTATTGAACTGGAGCGAATCCAGCTAGGTACCATGTTATAGATTTTATGTAGATAGTTGATTATAAACGATATAAGATAGTCTTCCTGTGGAGCAATCTTCTAGTAGGAATTATGATCTTACAAAATCTGTTATATATGGTTTAATATCTGCAAAATTAAGTTTTTTAGACTAAATGTCCAGGTTGGTGCAATATGAACGCCCATTGTACCTCGACTTCGCTTTATTCGACCTTTACAAACACAACGTGTTTGGCATGATAAAAAAATAATAAATCGATTCATTTCAATCGAACGACATGTGAAATTATTAGTCATCAAAGCTAACAAGAGTTTTATTAAAGCAATACTTCTTTTTTTTAAATATAAGTGTGTTTGACAACTTATGTAAAGAAAGATATAAGCCCCTCGCAAGTTGTTTGAAAAATGACTCTAGCAAAACAAAACTTGTTTTTTTTTATCCCTTAACAAAAAATATCAATTGATTCCTCCAATAATCATGTGTTTGTCGAAAAATTGTGAAGTCAAACAGATGGCTTGTGGAAATGAAATTTTCAAAATCAATTAAAAAACTTAAACTTTGTCTTTGGTACTCCAACAAATATATTTAATTTTAAATACCTTTCAAGAATTATAATTGATTTCTAAATTTATCAAATTTGTCGACCGTTCTGCGCAATCCTAGTTCCTTTAATGCTAAAACATGTATTTGTCGAAACTCTTACAATTATATTGACGGTTTCGTATTTACTGTATTACACAACTTACACAGAGGTTTTAAAAGATAACCACCAGATAGATTAAACACTATGTACCTGTATAAACATAAGTACAGGGTACTTATCAATAACTTTACAAACTTAACCTTACTCTAAATAGAGGGTCTCTACTGGTGTAAAAGTAATATACAGTTTATATTGTGTATTTAACTCGTTCAATATTTAAAGTCACGAGCCTTTAGGCATACACCGGGAGGCCGTCCTAAAATGAACCTGGTTGTTCATAAGGGTAAAAACAACCAACCAACTTTAGGAATTTAATAACTGTCGTGACATTGACACGAGAATATTATTCTAGTTATCATAAAAGTTTTAATAATGAGAAAATGCACCAAAACATACACATTCATTTGACGGTGCTTTTTTTAATACAGAGACAATCATATGACGTCACAAAGACGTCGTTTATTTCTGGCGTCACGTGCAACAGTGTTATTATACCATATTAATGACATTGCCGTACGACTTCACTGAATGGGTCAATTCTGTGATAAACCATCGTCGGAAACCCACGGTACGTTTGCATCCCGTGGACCAGAATCGGTGTATACCTTCGTTTCCCCGAACAGAAGTTTAATCGGAGATTTCGACCAATCAGAATGGTCGTTTCTCGTGACACTCTGTAAGATCATTTTACCGTGACCACAACCAGTATATTTCTGTAGGCATGACGCCGATGTCAATCACCGTATAGCAGGACCTTATATTTTAATCACAATCGACACAATTATAACACAAGCGAGAGGTTTTGTTGACAGGCGGTGCTACAAATGAAACGGGATACCCCGGCTTGATGTCCCGACTGAATGTAGTCACGGATGAAACTATCGATATGATTGGCTACTATTTTAGTACGAAAACGAGAGTTTCTTTCCATTTTAGCCCACGGGATGCAAACGTCAGAGAAGTGTACCGTGGGTTTCCGACGATGGTGATAAACATGCTTCATCAATATCAGCAGGCAGTAAGCAAGTCTAATCGATGGACAAGTGGTTCCTACCAAATTGCAATAAAATATCACATGCGTCATATATCATCATTAAGTATGCTTAGCAAGTTTGATATAATTTATATAATATTTGTCCCTTGAAAGTTGATTGAAAAATGATGGCGGAAATAATACTTTTAAGAAAAGATTTCTATGCAATTATAAAAATTTTTTGTTTACATTTTACACAATTGATCAAAGTAGCAAAATGTTCTAACCTACATAAGTACAAAACGTTCTTAATTTTCAAATATTAATTCCTTATCACATACACATCAAAGTGATATAACTGAAAGAAATTAGCACTGCAGACCTATTTTTTCTTCAAAAGAAAGCCTAAGCAAATCTAATGAAAAGCTATATTACAGCGGCGAGAAAACCGAAGGGAATCGGGCTGGAACAGTAAGCGCCCGATTTATTCCTTTTCCCCAAAACAATCGTCGTTTAACAGTGCAAGTATCGTATGATACAAGAGTTACTTCCCCTTTAGCGGTCTGAAGCTTTTGCTTGACTTAAAGGTCCAATATAATTATGTAACTTTCGGCAAAACTTGAAGCAAAATTCAAGCCTAGTAACTTTTTATATTTATAGATTTAGTTAAGATTAACTGATATCAGCATTATTCAAGAAGAATTCTTACGCGGTTACCGGTACAACAGCAGTTAAAACTCAGTATTTGTAAACACGCGCCCATTTTGAACGGTCTTCTAACTTCGGCTTGTTGTTGCAGTGGGCCCCACCTGAATTATTTTCAATTCTTTGGATTTTTCTGTTAAGAGTTTCTTGTTAGTTACCACTCAGGTTTACTTCGTTTTAGGTTTATTTTTGCATGGTTATCAACTAGATTTTTGTTCAGAATTTTTCAGAATCACGAAAAATTTTCTGAAGTTACGTATATTGGGCCGTTAAATGTGCTTGGAATAAATGCTAGCTTTGTTGATAATCATTTTAATTTGCAATAAAAACATTTTGGGGTCGAGTAAACTCGTTGTCTTATAATACAATAACAAGTATACACATATCGCATTACTCGTATCCTCATTTCGTTCAGTTTGAGTACCGTTTCCGGGAATGGATGCAAGTCCGCGTAAGTGTCATAATCGACTGGAATATCTTTTCCGCGGGCTGGCTGTCATAGGACCGGAAAGAGAAAGAGGAACATGACGTAAAATCCGTGATGGCATCACATGACCTTCGGTCCTGTAGTAACATTTGGTAAGCCCTTGCCATGCACTGTAGTAAATTTACCACACAGCAAGGAGAATAATCTGCAACGCAAAAAAATGATAAGATTAGAAGATTGGTATTGTACATGTATATAATTAAGCTTAAGGTACACACTTTTGGCAGGAGAGAAAACTTATGTTAAGAATATGTCTGCATTTAAGTGTATATTTTAATATTCTGTTAACAGGTTAGGGAGAAAGACGACATATTTGTAAAGAGTATAACGTTTCATACCAAACCTTCAGTTGTAAAATGGTTTAATAGCCGTGTTTTCAAAGAGGCTTTTAAAATTTCAGGTTTTGTGGTACAGTTGTATATATCGTATACCAACTTTATTTAACAAGTTATGAAACAAGTTATGCAACTTTTATTAATCTTGTTTACTCGGATGTTAGTGCGCAAGGGCCCTATTATGGAAGAGAACCGGAGAACCCGGAGAAAACCCACGAGGTCGGACAAGTGAACCCACACCTTTTCACTTCCGATCGGGGAATAGAACCCAGGCCGCCTTGGTGAAAGGCAAGTGCCGTTATCCACTGCAACAACCGATCACCTAATGACTTCGAAATAGCCTTCAACTAGATTCACTGGTACATTGTACATATATAACCCATATACATTATGTGACTATCATCATACTTAGTTTTTGTTCTGGTGATTTTGGCAGCGCATGCGTCTGTGCTCCACATGCATGTCGCCCGGATGTTGGAATCAGAGCCTTCACGTTGTTGAGTAGTAGGTAGGCCTGACGTGTAGCGGTGACGTCACACGTGTCTATCTTCTCCAGTATACAGGTCTCAAGATCCTGGAACAACAAACAAAATATACAGTTCAACCATTAAAAACATGTATAATATACAAGTAAAAACCTTATAAGTAAAACATAACTTTGTCTAGGTAGAGTTCATAAGCGCCTTATTGTAACTCAGGGTCGAGTTATTATCAAATCGCCCTACGCCCGTGGTCCGTCCTTAAACAATTCTTGTTATCGCTATTTCTTGAGAAGTACTGGACAGATACTTTCATTTCGTTCCTAGTTGTGCATGGTGTAATGTTTGGACTGCTCCAGGGGGGAAATATTGACTGCCATCATGTATGTTGTCTATGAAAGTATGTTATGGTTATTTTTTTAAAAAGACAAGATGGGTTTGGAATTTGGAACTGATCAGAAAAACAAACTCCTCTTTCAACTATTACTAATTTCAAAGAGAAATTGTAGAACTTAGATTTAAAAACTTAAATGACAGTTAAAGTAAGAAGGTAAAAGATCCATCTTTCAAAAAAATGAATGAAAAATCATCGACGGTGGACGCAAAGATTCCTCTGGGATTTCTTGTATTATTATACCGCCCACTAAGGTAAAGGACTTATAGTAATCACTTTATCTGTGGGTCCGTACATGCGCGTTTTTGACTAAGGTCAAAGGTCACCGTTGATCACTTTGGGAATAAAAAGCCTTATGAGTGCCTAGATATATTTGGCTCATATTCACAACATACCAACACACTATCAATCAAGTTCTTCACCTGGTTAGATTTAGGTGGCCATTGGTCAACGTCAAAGGTCAAAGGTCGCACTTGGCCGCTTTGAGAGGTGGAAGTATATATATGTGAGCCCCTGCTTACTTTGCTTTCATTATAATCTGTCAAGGTTTAGATTTATATGATTTATTGTTCTACCTCATGTCGACAGCTTTAGCCATTTAAGGCCGACCTCCATTCCCGTGCAATGTTGGTGCATGTACGTGTTTTGAATGTGTATTAGGCATGCTGTTGTATGTTCATGTAATCCTCATTGCAATAACGCTGAGACGATGGCGATTTTATAGTCCAATGGGAGCGCCATCAAAATAACCCACACGGTCACATTATACTGGCAACGGCACGATCGAACTAGTTATTGCATTCCATAATGTTGAACGTCAAGCAGGGAGTAGTAACTAACATTATTAAAGGCTCGGCCAGGTAACAGAACCCAAAGCTTTCCTTACAGGGGAAAACGCTCAACTAAAGGCCAACAGTGGGATAACAAAGATCCCGAATTGAATCTCCTCTTACAATTATGCAATGGAGACAACATGTACAATTTAACGCCCGTCCTACACGTCGAGTCAAACCCAAGAAGGAAATGGCTTATAGACGATGTCATCTCTAGCAAGCCATTTCGTCACAACTTTCATAAATATTGATGCCGACTTCCTGGTGCTACCACACGTAAGTGTGACGCTGAAGGCCACAAGCAACTCGCGGAACTCGATTCACATTAGAGTGACAACGGTCCCTTGTTTTATTTGTAAAATACTCCTTCCTGAAGGTACATCAGATGACACAGAAAACATCGACTTTGCAAGAAATATTGTGTGTGTGTTTTACTTCTTGTAATATGCGTTGGTTTGGTTTGGTTGTTACGTGCAGTAGAATGCCATTTGTTTCAAGAAGCATATATGTATCAATACTCATTGGTCAAAGAAGTAATATCAGCGATAGTTAACATTGGGTCCTTACAAACGGATATATATAGGATACGAATTACTTAAAATTGTATAAAGGGCAAAGAAGTAATTCCAACAGTTTAGGCAAACTGATGCTGTCAAAATTTACATTACATAAAAACAATGTTAAACTTACAATAAAAAGTGGTTTCGGTAACTTTCAATACTTAGATACACGTGCGTGTTAGGTTCACATTTCAGTACCGACGCAGGAAAATAACGATTTGTATTGTCCCCTAAGCATTTTTTGAAGGGTCGCGGTGGCCGAGTAGTTAAGGTGTTCCGACACTCTGCCACTAGACCTCCACCTCTGGGTAACGAGTTCGAATCCAAAGTTAGGCAGTTGCCAGGTACTGACAGTAGGTCGGTGGTTTTTCTCGGGGTAGTCTGGCTTTCCTCCACCTCTAAAACCTGGCATGTCCTTAAATGACCCTGACTGTTAATAGGACGTTAAACAAATAGACACCAAAACAAACCAAACCTCAGCATTTAATCTTGGCTTAAACATATTTAAATGAAAACACAACAACAGTGCGAATGATTCTGTAGAAGCCGAGAAGTGTGTCATCTAAAAATATCCAGTAAGATTTACTTTTCAGTGCAGCGATAACTAGTATCCTTTCTACATTGTCACAAATCTTCCAATAATAAAACAATTTATCCTGGCAAAATCACAGACATGAATCGTTCCTAGATTACTTCAAGGGAAGAAAAGGAAATTGCACGAGAGATTTTCGGAAGTCTTTACACTGTGTTTGTGTAAATCTTGTTAGGCGCCGACACTTTTTCCATTTTCCCTGATCACATTTGCATATATTTATTTGCACGTATTTCCCGATGATTACCGGATCATAAAATGTTTTCTTTCGACGTCGTTTGAAAAGGTAACCTGAATAATGTAAATCTTGTAGATAAAATAACGTTAAATGAAGCAAGGTACGTTTATTGCTTAAGTTTCAATAATTCGGAGAATGGATTGACCTCCAATGACGTGTTACCTAATTTCACCTTGGATGACCTACCACTTGCTGGTTGTATGTAATAAGGTAAACCAGCTACCGTCGAAATGTCCGGAAAATTGGATCACCATTTGGTAGCTTCTATGGAAATCAAATTAGATCCCATGTAATTGTGCTCTCTTCTCCGATTCCACATCGAGGCTTATCGATTTCAGAAATCAATCGTGTCTACGATCGCCCGACGTATTAATAATTCATCGAATTACGGTGTTTTCATCCACGTTAACTAGCGACGAGTATGCGGCATTACCATGTAACGATATTAGCTGAGGGATTTATGAGCTGTGGATGTTTTCATGGTGTCATATTAGAGAAAATCCATCTTTATCTGTCTTGTTATATATATCTGATAGCTGTTTAGATTTTCCAGTGGTTATTTTATGCCTTTTCGATCGATGTATACCAAATTTTATCGGAATAGATTTACTTCAAAACGAAATATTTTGCAACAAACAAAATACTTTACTAAGGATGAGTGTCTATAAGGCCTTTTTTACCTTTTAAATTTAATTTGTTCCAGTTGTCGTGCACAAAAACTAAGGTAAAAGGTCGACTAAAAGTGATTCTCGGGAGGGGGGGCTGTTGTACCGAAAGGGTACTGTTAAATACAAATATACACATTAATGCATTACTTTCAAATTTAGCTTTAAGCCGAAAAAAGTACAATTTCTGTTTTTGAAAACAAGTGTACCCTAAACAGGCAGATGTAAAAGAACGGAAAATGTCAGAAGTGCAATCGTTTGTATACGCCTGTCAAAATTGACGGCACGTATTATAGTATCGTGTTGTCCGCCCGGCCTTTTAAAAATAACTTTTTATTTGTCCGCATATCTCCTACAGTTTTCAACCGATATCTTTCAAATTCTTAGGCTTAATAGACAATATATAAACTAGAGTTAGGACCCTTTAGGGCAATATGTAGAAAAATGTGTTTACATTTGCTTTTTTGTGTACAAGCAGACAATCAACGGTTTATAATTTTATTTCACCTGTTTCGCACTTAACTTTCACATTTAATAACCTTTAATCTCAGTACACATCTGATATTGTCTGAGACGGACATGTCATGCCTCCGCTTGCGATTCATTTGTTTAAATATCATTTACATGGAATGGAAAATTGAGTAAGGGAACGTTTCGGCTAATTTTTAAGTAAGAAAGTGTTCTGGCTATTTTCTCAATAATTTCGTTCTAAGATATCTTTAAGAGTCAAACATAACATTTTAATTATTGATACCGACAAACCTCTCTTCATTGTGTTGTAGCAAAATATTAAACAGTTAAACTATTTCAAATTTGACCTTGATCTTTGATTGGTTGGTTGGTTGATTGTTTTTACGTCTTATTAACAGCCAGGCACTGAGAAAAAGTTATAAAATCTGAGCTTGACGTTTGGTCCGGAGTTTGGAAAATCAAATAGCAATTAAATCAAACACAGTGACGGGCCATTGGCATCACCCTGTCGTACACGTTTGAATATGTGGAATCATTTTTAACCTTTGAGTGAAGATCATTAAGGCCCAATTGCAGTGCACTATGGACGATACAGGTGTACATAAGCATATCTTTAATGGGTTAAAAGTTATCGTCCGGACAGAAATTGTTGAAAAACTTCACAATTATTTAACCCTTGACGTCAAGGTCAAAGTTAAATAACGACAGTGTACTGCACATTGGCATTAGGTGATGTAACTATGCTGTCCGCAAGTCTCGTCAAGATATCTTCAACGTTTTAGATGTTATTATACGGTTGAGTTCGGATTATGGTTATGTTGACGCTTTGGTATTCTCTGATTTTTTTTTATATGGACAAAAATGGTATAAGTACCAGAAGAACCGGTAATAATACAATACTTCTACATTCATAGAAAGGTGAGACATGCTAACTGCAGGCTGTTATCTGATTTGGTGTGTTTAACACATAGCAAAGCAAACAGACGCATCATTTCGAAGGACGTGCCTCCGTTAGTTTATGCACGCGTGATAGTGTTTACGCCCTACGTGTAGGGCAAACTATTTATGGAGGATATGACTATTTTAGGGCGTAAACACTAGGAGACTGGCAATAAGCGTATAATAAAATTAACTCTATAGAAATTATCTCTTCAAAATGCATATCTGACAATGTGAAAACATTTTACCTTTGCAATACGATTTCCACTTCATTGCAGACAGATCTAACATACCAAAGAAAGCAGTCACCGTTCATGAATTAATCTCGCCGAAAGAAGTTTATTTTATCAGTTGTTGCAGTGTTTTGGTTTCGTTCTATAAGGTTTTGCGTCCAATTTATAGCAAGGGTCGTTAATGTGTTTTGGTATATACATGTAGTTTGAAGTTTTCTTTTAAACCCTGTCTCAACTCTAGACCACCGAGCATTGCCGTGACATGTTTGTGTTTTCAATTAATCAAGCGTGTATTAGGAATAGCTCAAGAATCCGTAGCACCGCCCGCCGTTCCCCAAACATTTACGACGTACGGCTTCTGTTTGGTTTCCTTTAACGGTTTGATTTAGTGACAGTAAGTAGTTTGGATAACCATAGGGAAACTAACGCTCGTTTCACTCTGGCTTCAGGCCAAATTAAAACAACATGTTATTGAAACAGATCCGTAATTGATTAAAAGGAAACTTGGTGATTATTGAAACTCCGCAAACTTTCCGAAGTTTGGAGTTGTGTAATTGGATATTGCAGTTAATTCTTTATCACTGGATGGCGACACATTTTTGTTAGATTTCTTGAAAACACATCTCATCTGATAACATTCTTGAAGGAACATTAAATTAGGAGTTGAGGTCAATCATAGTTTGGTTTTGCTTTTATTAGGTTTGAATTTTACTAAAAGCTTCGATCATTTAATTTCTTCCGTCCCGATGTATGTGATGCAAGTGTTTGTTTTGAGTGTTTGAGAGGGGGTGTTATATTCGTGTACGCCTTCTTGCGATAGAGTGTATATCTGATTGCCTTCATCTTGGACACTTCGTTTTTACATGGACAAGAAGGTCCCCTCTTTGCCCTTTGTTCATGATTTGTCGTTAATAAAACGAGTGTGAGTTGCAATCACAATCATATTCTCACTTAGCTGTCGCTTTAAATAAACTCGGTTTTACTGTTTTATTTTTGCGTTTTGTTGTTCAATGGCCCATCGATAAATCGAGTCATTGAGGCAAATTCCAAGCTTGTAAAAGCGAGACATTTACAAACAAAAATATTTTAAAAAAGCAGTAAAATGGGTTTAAATGTTTAACAGATGTGCAACACATTAACATTAAGCGAATCGTTTGTTAGTGACATAAATGGTATTTTGATAAAGCGGTTGATGGAATGCAGGGTATCACAGAGAGCGTATTGCGGGATAGCGTGTTCTTAATGAAAAGCATATATTACACTTTAAAAATGCAGTATTCAAAATAATCTGATTCGATATTACTCTGTCTGGAAGTCTTAAATGCAATTCCATTCTTGGTTGTAATTCCAGGAAATAAAGAATGTGTTATCAATTGGAACAGAAAGGGTCACGAGCACTTTAGACACCGATTCTGTTCGACAGGAAGTGTAAGTGTACTACCATGTTATTGGTATGATAATCTTCTCGACAGCACAAGATTGATTTTAGATGTGGGATTTCCCCGGCGCCAAATGCTCGTTATTCAGCAATTCAAAACCAATAGAAACACTCAGTACATTCACGCTTAATGTATGAATAAACATCCATATTGTACATCTGTAGCACTATAACGTTTAATTTCCGTTTTTCCCGGATGAAGATTTTTGTTCCGGTACATCTCTTAGACGCCCTGTTCTCCGGTATCAGAACATATTTACCCGGCCATTTCCAGCTATCTAAAGCCATCTGTTCCCGTAAGCCATTTATGTGTATTTGACATTCGTAAAAGTACATCAAATATATCGCTGTTGGAACTTTTTGTCGTTAAAAGTAAGATTACTGTACCACTGGTATTAAACACACAAAACAATAATGTCTCATTTTATTAGCTTTCTTATTTTATGTATATGAATATATATACTCTTTCAGATTGTATTAATTGTCAATAGAAAAGCATCATAAATATCTATCTGGCAGCCAGACTGACTTCATTCACAATTACAATTAACGCATTCCGACAGACGTTCAATGGGTATATCTACATTTTAGATATGTTGTAATACATACTCATATCATTTTTATAATTTATAAATGTTTTATCTTTGTATGTTAACAAACTGGAAGAGGTTTTTTTCTGGAAAAATCACAATCACCTTAATGATTAAGCTAGAATGCGTCTTATCTGAGGCGACGTGCCAAGCGTTGACGTGACGTTGATCAACATGGCGCAAAAATGACGTCATGTTATTGTCTGATGGTCTTGACTGCATCTATACTACTGTGAATACAGTCCAGATTAAAGAGTGAATGAATGGGAAGCTATCATACAAAATGTAATTTTTTCCTAGCTAAGGTAGGTATTTGTCCTATCAAAATAATGATGTGGAATCCAAGGTCATTAAAAGAAGTGTCTGGAAACAGACTACAGACACACAGTGTGTAGGTCACGTATACGAGACATTTTATGTTCATTTTGTCTCATAATGCTACTGTTTTAGTTTTTAAATGTTACAGTCATAAACAACATTAATCCAGTGAGAGGCGATTCCTGAAGAGCACTGAAATAGAACTGAACTTTTGTATGGAAAATATCTCATTAATTATAATTAACGGCTAAGGTCATTTAAGGTCTTGTGTGCTGGATGCAAGGCACATTGATGTTTTGATGCTGAGTGTATAATGCTTTTTCGTTGAAATACCAGGACGAGTGAACTCCCTACAGTATTTCACAAAGTCACATTATACTTAACAACGGACAAACGAGTAGTTGCCAATCCTATAAATACTGACGTTCTTTTTAGTAAAGGTAAAATCTGTTCCTGCTTTCCGAATTGCATAATTCGGAAAAGGAACAAAATAATAAAAAAACCATTTTCATTCTTATGTCTCCCTGATACTTTCAGTTAAGGGTGTGTCCCATTGTAGAACCAATCTTATATCTAAAAACTAGAAATGTCCCCCTTCCCCAATATGGAATTAGTTCTTCATACTTATTGCGTATGCAAAGTTTGATGATCAGTAGTTACATGTATTTGAATAGGCTGGTTACATTACCATGGGACTTGACGTGGCGGGACGGGACGGGATGGACATGGGTAACACTGTTTGCTCCTCCCCCATTTCATGGCGGGGGCATACAAATGTTAGTTTTTGTT
This sequence comes from Mimachlamys varia, assembly GCA_947623455.1. Classification (NCBI taxonomy): domain Eukaryota; kingdom Metazoa; phylum Mollusca; class Bivalvia; order Pectinida; family Pectinidae; genus Mimachlamys; species Mimachlamys varia. The sequence goes on along the minus strand of OX392533.1, from coordinate 41,203,433 downwards.
ATCTGCCTAACGTTCAGTAAAAAAGAGTTACAAAATTAGCTGGTTCACCTTTCGTCAGTATAATCTAAGCGGACAGAAAGTTGGTTGCACCCAGCATTGTTATCACTGAGATAGTTTTTCTTTTGTTTCATGTTAAGTGTATTGTTTAAAGGTCCATGGTGCAAGTTCTAGCCATACACATCATACCAATGCATGGAAACCAGAACCAAAACGTTAAAATCTGTAAAAGCTATGAAAAAATATCACCAGCAAACGGGATTTAAATTGAATTACATACTATCTTGTTAAAGGGATTAAGATGTATCGAATATTTTAAATTAAATATCGATTGCATAGAAATTTATCAAATTTCTCATACAAATATAAATGGTACATTACAAAATGTGTCACGTATTTGTTTAAAATCATGTCTGACGGTAATGGTTGATCAAATGCATGAAAATAAGGTGGTTGGTCGTGCGTATACGATCTTAACCTATATTTAAAGTATGCATGTCAAATGGGTAACCGAGCGAGGACCCGCCCCCCCCCCTCCAAACATCCCCCGTTGAGATAGCAGGGAAACAGCTTGCATAGGTCTTGTCTGTTGCCCAATCCCTTTAAATTCTATTGATGAAGTAAATGTGTTGAAATGAAATGAGAAAGAACTTAATTCTGGAACAGACCCGCGGTATTAAAAGGAGGCAAATACTGGAAACCTAACATGTACCCTGCGTACATACACAAACGCACGCTTACACAGAGGCACATCATTAAAATATTTAACTCCGAAAATAGGACGTTAAATAAATCAAAATCAAACATGCATGTCAATTTGGTTGGTTGATTATTTTACGTCCTATTAACAAAGTATGGATTCACTACTGTTATTTTCAAAAGTGTTTTTGTATGTCCAGACAAGAGAAACAGAGATATAAGATACGTATGTGATTGACATCATCTTGGTGTAAGTGTTCAGAATAGGTATATCTTCGCAACACAGTTTGCTGAAAATTTATCACTTGCCCCCCCCCCCCCTCCCCCCCCCCCTCAACCACTCCCATGCAATACATATCTGAGTTGGCGAAAATAGTAGAACTCGTTTTTGATAGATGTCGGTACTTCATGGCCCGGAAATAGCTAAGGAGGTGTCTGGGGACAATAAGACAGCAAATTAACTGGGAACGGATAGCAGACACTACTATACACCTATGCGTCGGATGCAAAGAAACTGAACTGAAACTGAAGCACTGTAGCTCCAAAGCATTGTCATCTATACGTCAATGATTCTACATACTAAATATTTCCGCTATATGTGGAATTCATCAAACACGCGTACCAGTTTTTTCACTAGAAGGAACCAGAGAAAGAGCATAAAAATCAATGCATTACATGCTATATTTGTAAATTCATATCAATATCTTATTAAAAACCAGTAAATCAAAGTCCTAAACAGCTTAACCTTGTCGACGAGTCAGACTTAGTAAAGCACATGCACTCTAGCTCAAGCTAGATAAGAACCTGTTAGGAAACCCATATAAAGTTACGGTATCGTGGGAATTGTATAGCCTCTCCGACGATACTGTCAACGTAACGCTGATAGACGCGATCTCTAAGCCTGCTTCAAGCAGATATTCCCTGGATTTCTCGTTATTTATGATGACAAAGTGAAGATATCACTATTTTGCTGAAAAAGATAAAGATTTACTGAGCTAATTGATTGTTTGAGCCTATGGCGAATTCAATGGTACAAAGCTGTCTGTTATACACAAAAGGAAGGAAATGACCCTACGGAGTAGCCGCAAGTAGTAATACGTTGTTGGATTTTGTTTGGAAATTAACTGACAGTCAATTATATAGAAATATAATATATCCTCTTACTTTATCAGAGGCGGATTAAAAACATGACTTCATTGGTAGGTGTACTTAAAACAGTGATCAGTTTGCCTCAACTCTCTTGTCGATATATACGTAGCTTTCGGTGCTACTAAGGGTATCAATCTATTCACATCTTAACCATACCAACACTAATTATTAATGTTCCAGCAGTCACGACGGAAATGACGTCAGCGGTGTTATAGAAACATATTTTTGATCATGCTTGCATACTTGATGTTCAATATAATGATTTCACAACGGATTATTAAAAGGTCAATATTAAGCCCTTTGAAAATGCTGTCAGTATAACAATTGCTCAACCGTCATTTAATTATCAATATTCTACCTTTTTAATGATAGGATGAGTCCGACTTGAGTGACAGTAATTTGCCGATATTCGGGTTCGAGTACAGACCCTATGATCATCTACCACATCTAGTGTCGAAACAGGCTCGTATCATTCTGTCGACAAATGTCGATGAACAAGACCCATTCATCCAGAACGTAGACACTGCAGACACGAACGTTTTACATTAGTTAGCTTCACCGTCATTGTTTTGTATTGAAAACCTACTGATTTTGTACATAACAGTCTAGTCACCCATCCTTTCATCCGTTAGTGCTCGGACCCAAAACTGTTCAGTGAGATACACTAATCTTTACCTTAATGACGGGGGCAGCTCTTTCCTTTACTTTATATAAAATGCATTTAAAAATGGGAAGCAGGGGATGGTTCTTTAAAAAAGGCTTTGCGAAGGTTAAATATTATTATTTTGTGTTAATGGTTTGGATTTATTTCCATAAGCCAACGTCCTAATAACAGTTATAACCATTTAAGATCAGCCCTCCAATCGAGTGCGTTGGGGTATTTGGGAGGCTATTCATGCATGCCCCCTTGCAATAGTCATGACGATTTAAAGACCTACCAAATCGACGTATACTGCCAAAGGCCCCTTGGAGTCCACCACGACCAGTCACATTATACTGACACCGGAGGAATCCCTCGTTCTAATCCCATAATGCTGAGCATCAAGCAGGGAGTAACTACCTGTTTACCTGTTAACTTCATATTAAGGCCATACATTTATTTCGTGATCACCTTTTAAATTTGAAGTAATTTTCTACGTACAACAGTTATACGAGTGCACAACCCATAGCGTCGGAAAAAATAGCGTGGCACTTGGTGCATATGTCATCCAAACATGGTGCACATAGTTCTGGGATCAGGTAATCGTTAATGCCATTGTTTGTTATCAGCACAACTAAGCGTTTTGGTGCAATTTGTTAATTTATTTAGCAGAAAAGGTTCGTACGCAATAATGAATGTTGTTCTTCATCATACTAGTACACCTTCTGTAAATAGCATGTAAAACGTACGTGTTAAATGATATTACAGTGACAATTAGTCTGCTGAGAAGGCGAATGGGAAATTTGTAAATACTTTAACTTTTGGTCAAAATTGACAAAAACAGTGAGAAGCATATTGTCTGCAGGAGATGCATATAGCATACTCGATCAATATATATTTAACGGTTTAATTAAATAAGAACCAGAACGAGTTCCAATTCAAAGTATAATGTACCGAAAGGGGAGACAAGACTATTTTATTTTTATTTTTACTTCCAAATTTCATTTTTGACATTTGCCTTTTCGTTGGTTTGATCAAATTTCTGGAAAATATCTTTCGGCTATTTAAAGGGCCTTGTATGGCTTATGTGTTGACTAACCATAACAATATAATTATAATTTTTGAAAGTATCGATCGGCCACATAAAGTTGAATATTAAATAGCTGTGTTCAAAATAGAGTGAATTACAGTCTTGGAGAAGCCTTGTAAGGCGCCACATATTTCTTTTAGATAATAATCATGTTTTTTACCATTCAGACTCAAAATACAGTTGCTTAATGCATATGTAACTTAACGTCATAACAAGTTTCGACTTTTGTATAAGAATCTACAAAAATTAAAAGGAATTCCCTTAAAGTTGCTGCATTTGAAATAATTTTACTCAACTAATGATAATCAGCTTTGTGTTTATTCAAAAAGGCACACATTTTAAAAGCAACAAATCAAATATAGCAAATCTCAATTTCAAGCCTGTAAGACTTTAGAACAATTTTGCAAGACTGAGAAACGATCTCCTTAATTTAAAATGTTAACCAGATTGTCATCTCGCAGATGACGTAACACCCATATGTGCTGCACCTTTTATATTCAGTTATATATACAGTATGCCGAAAAAAATGAATTAAACTGCATCATACAGCTGTTTCGTCCTCTTATGACTCTTCAGTGATGCTAAGGGCCAAAAGGTGGTAATCCAAAATCTAATCTAAACTAATGTAGAAGCAGTGTAATGTTGTTTAAGGGGTGGAATACTACTGCAGCTCTCAAACATAAATACATGTTTGTAATGTAATTCAATTAAATCCATATGGAATGTAAACAAATGCAATGTATTTACAATAAACGATTTTGTCGCGCGTATACAATAACATGTTCAACGTCTTCCTCGAAACCGTGTCTGATTTTGATTCAAGGTGGTGGAAAGAGTACGCCCACGATGGCAATCAGTTCTTAGAAAACTAGAAATGTTTATGTGAAATAAAAGCCCCCGTCCCGAGCTGGTTACAATACCATGGGACGGGACGGGGCGGAACGGGACGGACATGGGTAACACTATATGCTCACCCTTTTCATGGCGGGGACATAATAAAGCTGGCCAATCAGGACCGGAGCTGGGTCACAAATGGTTACAAAATGCAGAAATTTTAGTTTTGAGACATAAAAGTAGTAGATATTAGTAGTAATAAGATGTAATTATAATAGTGTATGATTGCAGTTTGATGACTATTAAGTCCAACACTCGGCCTTTAGAGTCTGTGCCGAAACGGTATAGTTTCTGATCAAGCAATGCTAGAATAAAATCATAAATTCGAAAGAATTATATTTAGGTTCTTTATTTAAAGTAGGTACGGTTATTGCATTATGAGTGTTGGTTGGTTGTTTCCTAACATAATTTCGTACAAGCCAATCGACAGCGCTACAATGAAATTATGTTTAACATTAAATAAAAGTCACATTACAACACTTAACAGTGGTATAATAAGTCAGAAAACCGTGGAGACCATATCACATTAAATCGTCGAAAGTTCTAGCTATCGCAATGAGGCTAACATGAACAAACACAGCCTCCAAAATACACACGCAATCAATACAAAATTACTTTGCATACACCAGGAGTCTGTCTTTAAATTACCCTAGCTGTTAAAAAGACAGTAGATAATTATGAATCGAAATCTTGATAACGTCAGGACAATCGGAAGTATAGATAGAATTTCAATAATTATCTTTTTTTATTATTTTGATTTACGTCCGCTACAGACAACTATTTCTCCCACACTTCACAGGTTCATTCCCATGTTTGCTAGGGAAAAGCTTACCATGTTTTTTACCGGAGTAGGAGAAAGACAGTGCACACGCGCCATTATTTCAAAACGTCATTATCGCGTCATCACTTTATGCAGTGTAACCGGAGAAACGTCATCAATTTCGTTACACATTGCATCTGCCTATGATGATGGCGCGATGCACTGCGTTTACACTACAACTTTTTTTTACTTTAGGAAAATGTGGAAGAAAAATAATCAATCATCCTTGAATGATGTTGACAGAGAAATCACAACCCTCGGGATAAGGTTTATGAATTACAACACTTTACAAAGGCTAGTGCTACAATTCATGAATCTTACCCTCGAATTGACATTTCTCAGTCTACATCACACATGATATATTCTATTTATTAGGTAAGGCCTTGCCTCCATATCTGTTTTGCAAACATGCCCTGTACCCTTGACGTAGTATGATCCAGTTATAAAGTTTCTGTGATAGTGCAGATCTGAAGCCAATCAAGTGCTATCTCATTGAAATACTATGTCGAAAGCATCAAGCACTTCCGCCGGGTCCCATTATATGACAAAGGGTGAATCAATAGGTCATTGCCTTTTGTATCACTTGAATGTTTAGCAGGAACTATTAACTACCATCTGAGGACGTATAAACAATTAACCAACCATCTTCAATGACTTTGTATGTTCAGGCCTTGTGACAGACCCTCGCTAATCTGATTAAACAGATCCTTGTTCTCACTCCGTTTTATAAGGATCTGACAACATCCCATAAGATGTCACGTTCAGATGACCTTTGTCGCCTCTTTACTTAACACTAAAATAATTTTCCAATGACCTGTCATCTTACAGCAAGCAATTTCCTCCCATTATTCCACATGGACTTTTTGGTGACAAAATGACTTCTCATATTTTAATGCAGCAGAGAGAAGTTAACGGAATGGCGCGGAGATCAAGATATAATTTAATCAGATTGAGACCCTCGCCACCATCATCAGGGCATACACAATCTCTTTTTTAGTTTAAAGTTAAAATTAGGATTGGTCGATAATGTGCATTTTTTATAACTGAACATTAAAATTCTACTGTACCTGCGGTAATTACTTTAAAGAATTCGTTTGCAATAACATTAGACCTGCTAAGACTTGAAAGGAAAACATAACATTGAATACAAGCAAGTATATAGTAGAATATTGACTCGCTAAAGTTGGTATTTTACATTTTTTTTGCGATTTGTACATACATAAGTATATGCGATCAATAAGATACGTTCAACCATATACTAAAATAGTGATCTAAGAGAACAATTGTTATATTAGGTCTAACTGAGTAACATAATAATGTAGTTATCTATTCAAATTATAGCTTGTTAAAATCCTGACTGCATACAATATAAAGAATATTACCTCGATATGCTGGCATATGGTTGTGTTGTTTCTGAGATAGTCTTTCAGAAAACGGATAGTGCATTTCAGAACGGCAGATGGTTTGCAGCTCCCAACCGTACCTGTGAAAACAATTGATAGCGATGATATTAGATAATCTTAATCCAAAGAAAATGTTCTCGATCTGATTAAAGTGCAGATCCTTATTCTCACTAGTTACATACGCAAGCGGAGGGTAACGGAGCGACAGTCAATGTGAACAAAAGGGAGAAAGGCACATTGAGACCCTTGTAAATGTACAAGGAAATAAGAACAGGTGTTCCGTAAGTGTACGCGTCTTCTGCTTCATCGACGACACCTGCTTTGATAATCTTGGTCACATCCAAGTAAGCATCAATCCTCAAAATGAGAACAGAGTGTCATTGTCAATCACAACAAGTAAGCACACTAGTAAAGTTTATCACACAAGGATACAACATTTTTCGCCCATAAAACTATAAAGTTGTTCTGATCACCCTGCATCTCTCGAATCCCTGTGTTATAATTTTATCAGCAATCGACATGGATCACGAAAATCTCGATATTATAGAGCGAGTCTGAAAACAGCGAATGGACATATCAATCCGATTGAAAAAGTTACAATTCTAATGTACCGAAATGCTCCCATCAAATGTATTTGCTAATTATGACAGTCTCCCTGATATTCCGGTAGAAAATAAATTGTCGAGTCACTTTAACGATATTTTGAAAATAGATTATCACGATGCATTCAGATTTGACAGTATATCTAGTGAGATAATATCAGAACTGTCACGAGCACGGATATTGTGCATCTGACGTTGCAAATCAAATGCATTTCCAGGGCTTGCTCTAAATATCGAGATTTCGTAATAGATGTCAACTGCAGACGAACACACTTACGCCAGAGGGATTTGGCAGATATAGAATGAAGAAGACTATAAGCAAGATTTTGCATCATTAAAAATATTCTGTATCACTATATGATACCACGGCCTCCCAATTACCCATTTATTATTAAACCAAATCATACTCTATATGATATGAAGGTGAAGGTTAATCCACGTGGGGAAAGTTGTCAGGTACTGACCCTAGGTCGGTTTTTTTCTCCATGTACTCCGGCTTTCCTCCACCTGCAAACACCTGGCACGACCTTTTACGACACTTGTTGCTCATAGGATGCAAAACAAAATAAACAAAACCAATCTTAATATTTCCCGTGTTAATCATTCCATCTTGGTAAATATTCCATAATGAACCCAGATATGTCTTCTTTTATATGGGTCTCTTTAACCGAATATATCAACAGTCATCGTAAGCAAACGCATTGACGGAGTAGGAGATATGTAGATTGTAAAAGCCATAGATCATATCCTGTATTAACTGTTTGACAAGTGGCATTTAAGTGATTTAGTTTTGTATGCATGTCGATTTGAAATATTACTCCATCAACTAATAATACTATTTTAACACATATTGGTGACTTTATTCAATGTCACCAAGTCCAGAAACACAATTTTATTCTTGTTTAAGTGACTGCGAATTGATTGATACTTTTGTCGGTTATTATATTCGCATATAGCATTTTTTTTAATACCTCGTAAATTAGGTGAATATTCAACTGAATGAATTTTATATTTGCGTGTGCATGTATGTGCGGATGTATTGCTATCATTTGCATCTGATGATTGTCGTTGTAGAGAAATGTGCCCTGTCGTAAGCAACACAGACTTGGTGATGTATTAATTGCCCTTATATCGGAAACGCCTACTTCCCTTATACATTGTTTGTAGGTGCAGCAAACAAACCGATATCAGAAGAAACTTAGAACGCTTTCCGATCCTTCTGGGTTTTAGAGTCAAGCGTAAGCCAATGCTTATGCTCCCTCATAAAAGACGGATTTGTTTGATGACATGGTGTGAAGTCCTTATAACAATTATGGTTCTCCAGAAAAAAGAAACTGGAATTATTATTTCAACACTCCAAATGCATTAATTACAACTCACCTTTTGCCTTTGGTGTTGCCGCACTCGATGTCTGGTGTTGCATTGCCGCAACCTTGTCAATTAACTCCTGTCTGACAGGGGAGTGGGGGCGTGACCTGTCAAAGCAAGAAGAAGTTTTCTCCTATCATATATCTATCTTAAAAATAATCTTTAATACATTTGTGAACAAAGGTTGCTTGTTTGGAAATATATTTCGTAATTAAAAAACACACTATTGCTATGACCGTAACTTTAAAATGAAAATCTTGAGATTTAAATGACATGAGCGTTCACCCCTGTGAGGAAGACTATGGGTTCTGGTTCAAGGCCGAGACATACAAGTCTCTAACAACGGTAGTTATTACTCCCTGCCTGACGGTCAGCATTGTGGGTTGGCCCTTTGTCAGTATAATGTTACCGGGTTGGGTGTTTGCTGGGGGCCTTCGGCAGTATACTTCAGTGTGGTAGCACTTTTAAATCGACAAAAAGATCCAGACTTTCGCAAGAAAGCTTACATGAAATATCTCAAAAAATGGCGAGAAAGGACCAGTACGTTTTCTTGCCAAACGGGAACTTTTGGGGCATGCTGAAAATATCTTTAGGAATTTCAAGCAAGAACCCACATTTTTTGAAGTCTAGAACCTATACTACCATATTAAAATGGTTATTTTCCTATACATATAAACACATCTCTGGTCCAGCCCCTAGAGTATATTGTCTTGTCTGGCCCCACTCTTCAGGTTCCAGATGTCTAACCGACCGTTTATATATGATTAATTTCTCTTCACTCAAAAACGTTTCAGGCTTAAATTTGAAAAATGTTCTGTCATCATTTGCGAATAAAGGAGATTTAAAAAAAACCTACTAAATTTCCCTATTGTGCCAAGCCACCATGTGGACAATATTGGATATGCTTTCCCCAAGGATGCTTTTGATCAAATGCTTAGTGGTCCATGACTAATAAGGATATAATAGACAAACTGTCGGGCGGACCGACCACGGACACCGATTTGTATTGCATGCGTAACGACCCTTAAACATAGGACAGAACATAAGGCCAACAAATGGTCTATAAAACATACGCTATGTAAAAACACGAAAAACAATTTGAATATTGAGTGTACATGTAGCTATGGTGAATATTAATTTGCTTAAACAACCAACATTTTGTCAGTTTGGCTTAAATTGTAGCGAAAACTATATTTTTCTAGAGTTGGCTGGAGGTTTATGCAATATAATAATAAGACAGTAGTGTTTTTCTGTAAATTGTGTCTGACGCGTATTGCATTTAGACTGATATTCACGCTTCAATAATTATCAATGGTAAAGTATTATGAATAACCCATCCGGTGACGGGTAAGCACAATCTCGTCCCAGCCCTCTCTTTCTTTTGCTGGGTTACCAAATACTAATTTCTGGTTAAATTAAATTTAATTTGTACTTGTTATCTACCCTATACTTCCATTTATCATTCCAATGTTGTCTTATACATTTTCTAGTACGCTGTTTGGATTGGTATATTGAAGCTAAAAATCAACGATTTTCCTGTACGGCATAAACACATCATTGTCCTTCGGATCAGTGAGCTAATAAACTAAGTAAAACCCATCGCCTATGTCAAACATTTGTCACAAACTCTCATGTTTCAAGATCAAAGCGTGATTGTTATACCAATCGTCAATTACGCCGGTCTATGTAAGTGTGCATTAAACCCTGAACAACCAAACGACGTTTGTTTTTGCGCTATGGGAAGTAAGATATACATCTGGTTCTAATTAGATTTTATTATTTTGCCTAACCAACCATTACATCTGATCGGGTTACTAATTGGTTTTGGTTCGTTAATTTTGTTATGTTTTCTTTTTTTTTACATTTGAAACGTCATAAAAGTATTCGTTTTTTAAGGGAATAGCTTTGAATTACTGTTCTGAATTAGTTTCTTTGTTTAATGGGTAATCTCCTATTTTGAGACTATGACATCGAGTCGTTGTCGCCTTTTACGACAAAGTATGTTTTGTTCGTAAGTTACAAATTATGTCAGTACACAAATAATCGAGAATTCAATATTTTTCATTGTGTTTGGAAGACTTTCATAATAAATCATGAGCTTAACGATTTTTCCCATTTTCAAGATATCATTTGTCTTTTACGTTTCGTTTGGTTATTGCAAGTTATCTGACATATAAAATTTTCGTAAGTAATTAAGGGCCATGACCTTCGTTACATTTTACGCAAATAAATTTAAACAGGAAAATAAACTCGTAATGTATCATATCGCTTTAAAACACAATACCGAATTTGAGAAGAATTAACGAAAAACAAAAAAGATTTGGCGTTTTCTTCATATCCTAAAAATTGAAATTGCATCAGAGACAGGCAGTTTTGACGTTGCTTTGCTTATAAAAACAAAGGTATTTTATGTATTTACATAAGTGTACATATATGGGTATATAAATGCAAGCGATAACAAGCAAGATCCGAATATGATGTTAGCGTCAATGTAGTAAAGGATCTTTATAGGATCTACAAAAAGATCATCTATGTTTCCTTATTTGCCTGATGGGTATTTATTCTTTATCGCAGACGAAGTTCAAACAACTACATGCAAACTGATAAACTAACATGTAATTCTTGCATAAGCAGAAGTGCTGTCAGTGATGACAGATTATAACTCATTACAGACACGGCAATTTTCAATAAATGTGTTATTCTGTATTGTGTAACGTCGTGAACAGCTGAGTTCATCTATCGAAGGAGTGCCTGTCTCCATGTTTGTTGAGTAATCGTGCCGGAGACAGGATTGTTTCATAAGCACACCTTAACATAATGATAACAAAATCGAGAAATTCAAGACAGCTGCCTGGTTGTTATCCTGATTTTCCAATAAGCAAACTTGAGGAACATCCCCTTGTACTTTTATTGAACGAGAGGAAGCTTACTCATCCGGATAACATGATCTTATTCTATTGTACTTTTACACAAAAGATATTTCCATTGTTCATATTTTGCCCCTAGTTTAATCGATTTTGACTGCGGATTATGTTTTTATTGATGTTCAGTATTCTCTAATTTTCTTTAACATTGTTATTGAATAGATATTTGTGAAAAATCCTTCATAGGACCATGGTGGGTTAAAAAGTTATACACGTCGTCATTCATTATATAAACTTTGTATTTTGTGTCCAGGTCGATACATGCATCGATTTACATTAACAATTTTAAATCAATAACAGATATCATACAGTAACCTTGTAACATCTGTTTTGCAAAATATAATTAATCCTGAAAGTTGTATCTGTGGTTTTCCGAACCCAAGTCAGGAAATGAAGTACTCGTGGCTTGTGAAGCACATTGGCAAAGCTATCAGAAATCACAGAGCTAATAGTGTGTCATTCCCGCTCTAGCATTTTGCCGACATATTGAAATCGACCCTAGACCTTTTAACAGTGTGTTCGCGAAAAGCTCAATAACAAACAGCTGGACATTTTCTTGAATCATGGGGTTGGATTCCGGACAGTATTGATTTTATTCCGTTGAGGTTCGGGATAATTTCCGTTCAACTGAGGATGTATTTTTAGAAATGCTATATATCTAAGCAAGTGATACATATCAAAATCCATGGCTAGAATGTTAACATCTCTGAAGTTTTATACCAATTTCTTTGTGATAAAGGTTTAATGGAAAGTTTGCATTTATATTAGAAACTACCTTAGAGTGAATTTTTTCAAACAACTGAACACTCGTAACATGGGCGATGTAAAACTACTGTTACCCGGATAATAATTGTTTGTCCTGTGGTTAAGATTATGCGTTTAGCCCTCGAATTTTACATTTTAAAAAGATTAAGATTATTGAAAACAAAGTTTTTGAAAAGTCTGTTTTAAATGGGCATACGGATAATGCTTTATGCTTTATTTTTATTCTTTATTCAGAAGCTTGAGAATTCTATTCTTTATTCAGAAGCTTGAGAATTCTAAGGTATTTATTTGACACTTGGTTTTTGACTATTCAATTGTTAAGATACCATTAACATTTAACATGAAGTTTTATAAATTTTATTTACCTTTATTATCTAGTATTAAAATATAATTACAAACCACTATACGGACATAGCAATTGAAGTGAAAGTCTCGAGTGTTCCAGGTCAACGAGCGAGACTTTTCTATTACATTCTAAATATCACCAAAGCACATTTTAGCAGTCACGACCTTTTATCCAGATATACATAGCCAGATCACAAAATGGCGATAATGAAAAAAAGGATGTACTTTATTGGGTTGACCAAATCCTTGACTGACGAGAATTCAGTCCAGACGGAGACGACAGATTCCAATTGTATTTTTGTGCCAATGTATTTCCACGTCGACGTCATTGCGTAAGCTGTAACTGTAATCACATTAGACAAGGGTGCTCTCTTAGAATAGGGAAATTACTGTCGTAAGGTTGAAAATAGGAACTCGTGCGTTCACCAGCTGATTTACGATGACACATGGAGTGGCTTTCATTTAAGTAAGACAGAGTTTATTTAGACAGAGAAAATACGTATGCTATTTTCTGCCTTTTGAACATAGACTTACATCGTGGAATTGGACGTCATCGAAATTAAACTTGTCTCCAAAACTGGCAATGCCATTATATGTTATGGAGTTACTCGTTTCACAGCAGCTTCGACAAAGTTATTTTGTTAACTCAATATTGATAACATTGAAGGGATTATGGCTACATTGTACAGTAACAATTGCATGACAGAATATAAATGACACATGACACATTATGAACAACGAAACATCGAATAAGAATAACTAATATCAAATTTGTCTCTCTCGGTGTTGTGATCCTACATTACCGTCTTTATATGTGCAATAAAGACGGGAATCTAGAGACACAACACCGAGAGAGACAAATGTGTAACCAGGAAAATAATTTCAGTGTTTCCAAACCTAAAGAAAAACTTTCCGAAATGCGTCCAAAGATTATTATTATTATTTGTTTAACTGCCCATCAACATGGGAAAGGCCACTAGGGCCAAAACATGATATAAATCAAAACTGAAAATGAAGAAGCGAAAAGACAAAGAATAACGCGATTCAACCTGTCATTTTCTATAAGACGGGCTATCCATTCATGTATGTCACTTATTACACAAATAAGAGACGAAGTTAGAAGTACGAACATCACGAATTTCGAGATTCATGGTCAGATGAAAGATTTATATACTTCATACCAAACACTGAACGTGGAGGTGAAGGTAAATGTATTGTTTTCTAGAATACATATACAGGTATTACGATAAAGTGGATAACTTTAGTATAAGGCATACATAAACAGATTAAATACACACTGTACCTTACCTCTGAAGAATAAATAATTTGATGTCATCGGCACTATTGTATCCATCTGTCACTCGGCGGTCATGGATAATTGGCTTACTTCCGGTTACAGGACCGACCGGATGTGGTTTGTATGTTGCAGACGGTGGTCGAAGCCCAATAAGTCCATCAACGGACATGCAGCAGAAAAACGCCCCAAGCAGATAAATAGCCTAAAAATACACAATATCAAAGTCTCGTTTTAATGCAAGATAAATTAATTAATAACAGATCGACTATCATTGCACATCCAATTTTATTTCAAGACATACAATTTTATGTTTTATCTATATATTATGACTCCCCTAAAGAGCAAAAATAAAATACATCGCATGCAAATAAAACTTTATTTTGGAGGAAAAGGAGCTCTATATATCCAAAACAATCCCCAATGAAGATTGTTCAGGATAATTCCAATGTATTCCAGGCGCTGCCCTGGTTGTCCTTGTTTACTTAGTACTTTCGTGTAACCAAGCTATAACTTGTCCCATCGATCAATTACGGAACTGCTCATTAAAAATGAATAAGAACGTGACATGAACCCATCATCTGTTAAATTGAGGATAGTCTACTAACAACTATATTGCATAAATAAAAGTTCGCTTAAAATGTGAATTATTCCTGGATACAGAATAGAAGTTACTTTAACACAGCCAGGTCGAGAATTTCCAAACAAGTAGGAGATCTAATATTGTTTTCGGGATATGTTCCCAAGCAGACAAAAAGAAAAAAAAAAGAGAACAAAGTGTAGGTAATACAGGCATGTATCTATATAAAGGAGGATGATATATATATATATATACATCTATCTTAATTACGTATATTGATTCAGGAACGGTAATGGTAAGCCTGGGAATCCAAGATATGGTAAAATCACAGCGGGCGCGAGATACATCTGTAGGACCGCAATGAATAAACAATGATGCTGGATTACTCTAGATAGCATTGCAAAGCTCAATAATCTAGAAACAATTCAATAATCCATAAACAAAACACAAAGGATTGGGGAAAAAATCCTGATAGGTTTTGTTGAATAATTAATATGCACTTCGTGCTAGTATTCTTTGGGCGACGGGAAATCTTGTAGCACTCTCGAAGATGAGTTCATCTTTCATATGTCATGTGATGTAAGTCTGACGGCAACACTGATGATTACAGATGCAAGTCTCTGCATTGCTTTGTAAATTGAATCCCTGATATGTTGGTTTGATGTAATATGATCTATATATTGGGTGCGTGTTAACAATGAACATACTTAAATAGAAAATACTCATGGTCTAATAACGTTTTCGGTCTACTTTAATTGCGAGGCAGATTTTAAATATAAACAGGATTTAGTTCGCCTTCTAGGTAGAGCGTCGACTAGGAACCTGGAGATCGAGTGTTCGATACCTAGTGGAAGCTCACTTTTCTCTTTCCTGTTACAAATGGTGCCCACCCAGTGGTGACAAAAAAATTATAAAAGAATATCAAAGCACCAACACAACCATAATCAGAAATATAATTATATAAGTATTTAGTAAATGGCATTTTACCTATTGTTCATATCTCAAAAAAGTGTATTCAACATATTTATGTATTTTGTATAAATAAAACAGGATTTGTTATCAATGATTTTGAATATAATGTCGATCTAAATCAATATCACCTTCAAGAACTTTGTCTGGATTGCGTTGCCTATCCCGTTAATCTTAACAATACCTTCAGCTAAATACAAGTAGAGACCCATGGACCTTAACAGTCATCTGACTATCAAAACCCATATACTGTTTGTTAGTTATTGCGAAGTTGTGTAAAGATATTAATATATTTGACCTATGTAACCATGTAAGTAGATCATTTAACAAACTAGGTATCCCTTTATTACAGTATGCTACATCCTACATGTATAATATCAGCACCCTTAACCTTTCATCTATAAAGAAGTCGTTTGGCGGAAAAGTTTACGTACTGCGGACGGCGTACGACGATGGACGATTGCTATAGGTAAACACCAATAGCAAGGACAGTTGGTGCAATAATGAATGCATTCAATGTGTCAGTTAATATTAACACTTAAAATGTAATTGATATTACTATTTAGAGACTTGTTTAGTGTCTCCCCTTATACTCTTTTTTTATTCTTACCAACTTTCCCTAATAATGTCATAACAAAATGTTAAGCACTTAATAAATGTAAAATATGCCCCTAACCTATGACTTTGACCTTTGACCCTGTGACTTTGAGGTTTGGTCAGTGGACATCTTTTTATTCTGACCAACTTTCCTTCATAGAGTCAACAAGATATCAATCATGTAAAAATGGACAGACTGACAAGCTAATTTCTATAGAGTATCTGCATCGAAGATGGGCCTCTATTACCTTAAGGTTTTGCCAGTTATTGTTACATATATATAATTCGACAGTGAGCGTGATAGTGCATCACATGGGCGTACAACTTTGGAAGTCATACATTTTTGATAGCTGACCGTTCTGTGAAGGAAACACTAGCCTTTTGACAGGGCACTGCACATCGTCTATTGGTGATGAAAGTATACTAAAATGTTATCAATATATCTTAAACGTTTTAAAGTTATCGCCCGGACAAGAATTCTTGAAAAAGTCACAGTTATATGACCTCTGACCTTGAGGTCGAGGTCACAGTGACATAATGACAGTGCACTGCACATCTGCTGTAGGTGATGCATATATACTGCAATTTGCGTCAAGAAATCCTCAACGGTTGAAAAGTTATGGCCCGGACAATAATTATTAGAAGAACCAGAACCGGTATTAATACAATATGTCTCACTTAATTTGAAGTTGAGACATACTAATGAATATTTACCTTAATGTATTTCGTTTTTGCGTTTGAGGTCATTTTAACGAAATGTGATAGAATATAATTTCTTTTGGAGGGAAATCTCCTGAAATAAAATAAACAGACATGAGGTCCTGTTGTTATGTAGTATGGAGACGATTTATAGAAGAGAGAGAATATGTTCTGTTATGCTTTATAGTGAAAAGGGGGAAATATTGTCCTCCAGTTCGTATGACATAAAATAGCGATCTTTTGGTCGTTTTGTTACGTGTCCCGGCCTTTTCTTCCTAGATCTTTTATCACACATCGATACGTACAAGAACGGAATGTTTATGCGAATACACGAATGGTTAGAAATGCCGACTCATTCCACATGCGTGCTTTTTCCGGTGAGACAGATAATTGGTCAGCGAATATCGGCAAAAATTAGTGTCGTTGTGCACACGCACGATTTGATACCGAACCATGCCATTTTTTGGTACACGACACCATTCGGTAATAAAACGAAAGTAAATTTACAGCGCATCCTTCAAGAAGGTGTATAACTCTTGACGTCACCCTACCTTTCCCGCTGGTCGAAAAGAGATGTAGCGCCCGTCGCTAAGTATTGTTCCCGTAGCCAAGGAAGGCAGATTATTTAACCAAATAGAACATGGTAGCTTTCCTAGATATTATCATGTGGCGTACTATATGTTCTTAGCTCAGTGAGAAAAAACCCTCAGATCGGCATCAGATCTACGACAACTCTGTCTCAAGCGCATCAACGCATATACAACACTCATTAAGGCACATCCTTAAAATTGCCTAGTAAGTTGTTAATAATAAAGGACATTAAACTTTATAAATTCAAATTAACCTAATTGCCTTGAATACGTCATAATCTTTTTTGGTTTGTTGAGATTTGTGAAAATGGTATTACTATCCACGAAAAATAACTAAAATCTACCATGTAATGTAACTCCCGGCACACCAGGTCGTATTGTTCTGTACTTTTACAGGGGTCTTCATGCAAATCTTTCCTTTTCTTATTTTCAGATTTTGAGTTCGGATTATGGTTTTGTTGATGCTTCGGTATTCTCTAATTTTTTTGATAACAAGGAGTGAAAGGAGTAGTTTAATTCATGATGTACGTCAATCCGTCCTAAATACAAATCCTTATTTATCACTTATTTAAATAGGGATCTAACAACATCCCATTGGGGTCATGTTCTGCTGACTTTTGCATCCTCTTTACTCCAAATACTAATTTAAATAAATTGTCCAGTTGATGACAGTTGACGCTGTCATCTAAAGCAAGCCATTTCGTCATAACATGCACATAAGTCAGTTGTGACAAAATTACTAAATGCACATATAGGATAATGGAAGCTTTTTCACCTTCAAACATTCACATTCAAAATTCTGAAAGCGACAATCTGATTGGTTGATGATGCAAAAATTGAGCAGAACATGACTCCTTATGGGATTCTGCCAGATCCTTATGCGGAGAGAACCGGGGCGACAACGGATCTACATATCAATCCAATTGCACGTCAACTACAAGACCATCAAAATTGCATCCTTTGAATTCACTTCCGTTCGAATGATTATTAAAGCATTTCGACACGCCAATTCATTCTAAATGATAACATAGGTAATAGAACAGTTGACAGGTCTTTTCCGTTTAGATGGTTAATAAAACACGTTGACATGTTAGTTCTAGTGCAGGTTATTATAACGGCAGCGTTGATATGTAATTTCCATTTCGACGATTCACTTGTCAGTTTGGTACATTACTTGCCAGAAGAATCTGGACCTGACATGTTATACACTAAACAAGGCGCACTGACAAGGTGTGCGCATTATTTATTGGCATACGACATTTAATCGAAATACCGGCGTTCTTTGATTGGCAGATACAATTTTTGTATTGTTGACTTGCATATCGTATATCGCATGTACCGTAAGCACACTTATCTGATTGTGTATGAAAGACTAGTGCATGTGTACATAAAAGAACGTTTGATTGCACCGAAACGAACGAATATTTGCCTGAATTTGTTAGGTTTGAATCAGTAAGGTGATAACATTGTATGTTTTACTATATCTGAATCTAAATGATTACAGACGCAAGATGTTTTTGCCTGAATGAACAGAGCGAAAACAGGGGCTTTGATGTCGTAAGTGTAGTATGAAGGACCCGTACGAAGAGAACTTTTTTATTTTTTTGCATGATCAAAATAGTAAAAAATACATGAGGAAACTAACATATTGGTTCCTTTTCCAAAATCCAAATTGCCTTGTCAATGTTTTGACATTTCAGGTAGATAGAATTTTCGTGTGCTAGTTTGTCAATTCCTTCATTATTTGAGAAGCCATCCCATGACTTTAGCTGTGCAAATGAGGTAAAATTTATACAAAGAAATTATTTTAATGTAATACACATTGTATAGTTTGAAATATAGTAGTTGGTTTTCACAAAAAAAGCTATTTGGAAAATAGTAAAATTATAAAAGATTAGCTACAACATTACTCACATCGTTAACAACGGAGGGTCGTTCTAAACTGATCTTAGCTGTAATAGCCCGTTAATCAAAATAACATCAAAACAAGCGCGAAACGAAAAAAAAACGTGTCATGAATTCTATGCAGTACATGTAAATAATGACGGCAAACAGTTCCTGTTGACTTGCATCGCAGTGTAAAGAGTCGGTATTCTCTAAAACAAATAATCGCAGAGGATGGTCACGAACTCCTCGGGCGTTCTGTAGAACTTATTCCACATGTAAACAAATCAATTAGATAACCAATACAAATATAATCGAGCTAAATTTGTGTTGTTCGCCGCAGTCTTTTGTCGTAGCTTGGTAGTGCAATTATACATTAGATTAAACATTGTTATCACGGGCTTGACCAGGCGGCTTTAATATGACGAATCAACAGTTGACCCCGTTTTTTTATTCTATTTATCCAGGACAACGCTTCATATTACACATGCACAGGAAGAGTTTTTCTCTCTTTTTATTCTCGACACTCGTAGGGTAGATCCCAGATTTAACAATATTAAGGTGGGGTCAAAGCACGTAGAGATAATATGTTTTCGCCAATCCCCACTTTGAAAAGCAAAACAAACAGGTGAAGTAAAACAAGTCGTCTTGAGATTTGTAAGGCGCAATTACTTTAAAATTATATCACCATGTATGCATATTCAAATTGTTATTTAATTGAAGATCTGAGTAGAAAATGTTATATCTTCAAGAGAAATAAACATTTTGACACGTTAATTTACATACGACTTAGCAAGTCCATGTCTACTACCAATTATTATTGCAACATACAGTAGGTTATTAACCCCCGATAATCTTTTCAACATCAGAAGGCTCGAAAACGTTTCCAACCGGTATATTTCTCATAAAACTCCTACTTCAAATAACACTTTCATTCCGCCCATCCTTTAACATGGGTTTCTTAGGAATAAACAGCCTTTTGGTCGTGCTATTTGCGTCTCCCTCCTAATTGCTAAGAAAATATCTGTGGTAGCATGTGCGAACAGCAGACACAATGCTCTGTATGCTATTTAATTGTCGGAAATTGACGCTATCAAAATAGGATAATAACGCCAGTCTAATAAAACGAAGCTAAACGTGTCAGTCATTCCCAGCAGCTGTCTCAAGATAAATACGCAATACCTTGTTTAATATCTTACATAATATGTTATGAACCCAAATCCAGTATCACACTGGGATTTAACTGTGCCGAAATTGATTTGACTAGACTGGTTTCAGTTTACTAGTATGACGTCATAAAGGATAAAGATGCATTATGTCTCATAGAAAATAACTTCCTTGTTGCAAAACTGTTCATATGTTCTCCGGTTCGATCTCGATTGTGGTTATTTTTTAGTTTGCTTTGTTTTTAAGCTCTTGTTCCAGTTTTAATTTCCTTGTCCAGGGAAAAAATCAAGTTATACAAAGATGACGTAACACACACATATGCTGCACCTCTTAAATGTACCTATCATTATTTTTATAATTCTTCTTTTCTTCTTAAAAAAAGGTTTTAATCTAAGCCAAAACGTATTTTGACTGTCATAACGTTAAGGGTTGACTTGTTACAGGATTACCTGTGCCTTACAAGAGATGGTATGAACGAGAAATCCATTTAAAAAGAAATCAATGCATTTGCTTCTGTGCTAGTCGCCATTGTTCTCCTTCTTAGAAAGATACGTATTCATGAATATACATATCAATCCATGTCGTTAGCCCTGTTTACGGATGTTGGCGAACTGACAAGATACAATTTCTGCCTCATTAGATTGGCCGCTTGACCACTTCACTGGTCAATACTTTGATTTGGCACAAGCACTGGTATGGTTCGCCCTTGGCAAAGTCCTGAACGTAACTCGGTGACAGCAAGTCTTGTGGATTTGACATCAAAGTATTCTTATACAACATATATGCATACGACGAGGCATATTTATGAAAAAACTCATCTTTGTCTCATTGTGAATTTTTTTTTCTTTGTGATATGATGATGGGCGTTTTTGATTTTGCGCATTAGTATGCTTTCGTGTTGTGATTAATGATGACTCGGGTCTCACTTTGATGTCTCAATGTTTACTTTGATGTGACCACAAAGCAGAAGACGCTTGCGCTTCCAGAACACCTTGTCTTATTCTCTGGTTCTTTTGCAAGTATCTCCATGTAAATCTGTTTTTATCTCGTAATTTGATCTCAGTTAAATCGATTTTGAGTTTGGATTATAGTTTTGTTGACCCTTCGGTATTCTCTCGTGTTTGGAGGATGCAAGTAAGATAACTAGGATCAATGCGTAGGCTAGTACATTTACTGAACCTTAAATCGATAAACGATGTCCGAGTCACTCGATAATATCGCCGATACTAGAATGTCCTTGTCGTTAGCAAGAGTTCTTGCAATTTTGAAGAAACACCTAAAAGTTAGAAAGATAAATGCAAGATGGATACCCCATTTGTTAACAAATGAGCAAAAGAAGACGCGTGTAACAATGGCAAAAAAAAATCTAAAAATGTACCCAAAATATAGTAAAAAGGCTTTTGATGATATAGTAACTGGTGATGAGACCTGGGTGTATTATTTTGAACCAAAGCGCAAGGTTGCCAATCGAATATGGGCCACTAAAAATACCAGACGCCCAAGTATTGCCAAACGAATACGAACGGTAAAGAAGGTTTTGTATGCAATTTTTTTCACTAATAAGGGTCCAGCTATTCAAATCCCGGTGCCAAAAGGCAGAAAGGTCACAGGTAAGTTCTATAAAAACGTTGTTCTGAGAAAGTTGAAGAATTACTACAAAAGTCGCCGCCCCAAAACAGGACTTAAGTATGTCCGACTATTGCATGATAATGCACCCGCTCACAAGGCACGTATTGTGACTGACTTTTTGGAGTCAGAGAAGGTTACCGTCCTTCCGCACCCTCCGTATTCGCCAGACTTGGCCCCCTGCGACTATTTTCTCTTTCCAAAACTTAAATAACATTTATCTGGAAGGAGATACAATTCGAGAAATGCCCTTGGATCTGCTGTTTATCAGTGTCTGATGGGTGTACCCATTGAAGAGTATGAAAAATGCTTCAAAAAACGGATTGACCTGCTAAAAAGGTGTGTTCTGGCTGACGGAGAGTATTTTGAAGGGCAGAGCAAATTAAAATGAACAAAAGCACTTCCGCTATATGAGCACCGATGCAAGTGACGTTATTTTTGAAACACCTCTCGTAAAAAACCAATTCCTATGTCGGTGAAGCGCAAAGACCATTCTCATTGCAGACCATACTTAAAAACACCTTTTATTACAAAATGACATCCAGCCATTACAGGATTATTTTATGATTAAAGAAAACACAAAACCAAAATATCCTCATCTTAAAGTTAACTATGATAGAAAAATACCTGACAACACTCTTTGCAAGTAAATTCGACTCGGTGTAGTGTTCTACTGAGAGTCTTCGGTAGTATGCTTCAGGGTAGTAGCACTTTAAATCAGTAAAACAATCGGTCTATCGCAAGGAGGCTTACACGAACATATCGCGGCCTCCTATATACACACGCAAACAGCATACATCGATCGGTCGTACTTAAACGACCTGAATCAAACGAAACTTAAATAAAGAATACAATGTAACAACCGTATTTACTTCGTCATTTTTCTTCGATTGATTCAAGTCTTTCCTTAACCATGTCTTATACCGGGCCTTTTGACCTTTTCTGTTTTGTGTATGTATACTGGAGATAATGACGGATCAAGTTTATAACGACGTTTAAAGTGCAAGTCACCATTGTTTACTTAAACCTAAGCAATTTGCCCGCATAATTAGTTTATTGTACAGTAGTATGGGACTAAAAAGACCCGCTGCTTGCTTGAAACTCTGGGATATATCATAACGCTTAACCTCGAGTTAGTTATAGTAAATATTTGTGTATCATTTACCCGACTCGTGCTGGAATACCAAGACAGAATAAGGTATAAATCTAGCAAGTTCTTTATGTGTGTCAGGGGAGGTCCATATAGTTCCAGTGGTTCAGTACGGTACGTATTTTCCATGTTTGGAAGTCCTAGATTCATTGGGTGCAATCGACTGCGAGAACACGCTATGTCCTGAAACAAGCATCTGGGCGATATTTCTTTACATCACGATGGCAAACCATCTCTGCCAAGCTTTGATCTAACGGCGTGTATGAGTGATAATCAGACTTGCTTATAAAGCTCAATATCCATACCAATGTAAGTTCACATGTAATTGAAGTCGGTTGGGCTGAACGAAAGCAAAGTATACTCACTGAGCGTAAATGTACGGAAACACACCGGTATCAGATGTACCAGAACCAGTCGCAGTCGGCATTGAAATCGTAGAGTTAAATGTTGTTTGAGGCAGAATTAGTCGAACGTCCCGGAAAAGTACGAGCCAATACGTATATATACCGCTTATTACGGGGAAGCCTTTCGTGATATTATCGCTTGCCAGATGGTAATATACCTGGTAGATGTATATTATTCATTTTAGTTAGTCTTAAAAACAACAGTTGGTTGTCATGAAATGTATCATTTGACCTATTATTATAGAGACTAAATAAAATAACAAAAAACAAACTGAATCAAATAGAGTTTCAAAGATAATGCAATATAAAATATATATTTACACCTCTCCCTTCTTGTGCTTAGTAACTCTGACTGCGAATATATTACCGTATACGCAGTGAAAAAAGGCTCGCGGATTGATATTTGTTCAAATATGGCGTCGTTCACGCTTCAGAAAAATAAGTATTCGCTGTCGGCCATTGTTTGGTTCCTACAAGATTTTGAAACATGGAACATATATGGAATCAATTTCTTTTGATTAAACAATAAATAGTTTCTAGAAAACTTTTGATTCCAACTGATGCGCATTCGAAATTATTTGACGGTAACGCAAACATGGCGGCGCCCTGCAGTTGTGACGTCTGAATTCGGACCGCGTCACAACCAAAACACTGTGTCAATGCTTGTACATAACGACCGCTGTAAATAAAGAAATAAATTCGACTTGCTAGAAACATTATTTAATACCAAATTTACATATGATGTTATGAAGAAAAATATTGTTGTTTATAGTGTATTATCTAAATCTACCAATATATTGATGAAATCCAATGGGACTATATTATCTTAGCAACCACGGCCATCGTAGTTACCATCTTAGCAACCCGCTTCGTTTGTTTCTTTCTTCGTATAGCACTTGAAAATTAATAATGGTGTAAATATAAGGAATCCTTATTTGTTTGAAATAATAATATTCAATCATCAAATGTTTAATGGTAATTAAAATGATTGTACCTCATTTAGACGTAGACGATAGTATGCCCGCAGTTGGCAACAAATATATTATAGCGTGTGCTACCGCTCTATAATGAAAATATGCGTTGCCAACTGCGCGCATACTACCGTAAACGTGTTGAAAATGAGGTAAAATCCTAAAATATCTTACCTCATTTATAATGTTTACATACTACACGAAAATGTACAAGTCCTATAAGGGTTGTTACGATTGTAATCGGGGAAGTCGTGATTGCTAGAACAGAATAGTCACAGTGAATCTACATCGATATATTGGGAAATTAAAAAAAACTGCATTTTTCTTCATTTCATTACTTTTGAATTTTTTATTTGATAATATCATTAGCATTTCGAAAAAAAACCTTCACTTACACCTGTCGTTATGCACACGCATTGGCATACTGATTTGGTAGTGACGCTGTCGAACGTTATATTTGATTACCAGCATCCATTTATTGTATCATTATGCGTAATGAATCCCAAAAGTGTTGCACGTTTCATGATTTTGAAAGAACCAAACAATGGCTGTCATCGAATAGTTTTCGTTCTGAAGCATGAACGGCGCCAAATTCGAAATACAAATCCATCCGCCGAGCCTTTTTATGAATTAGAAGTTTGGTTTATTGGTTGGTATCTAATCTGTTTTCGAGTTCAACTGATCGAGAAACTATGGATGTGCCGGACCCAAACATAAATGCTAATATCACACTGTGTCCCTCTCTTTACTTCCAACAATGGTATATGACATTTTGGGATTGGAATTTCAATCGTTTAAAAGTTATGACTCAGGAGTCAAGTCTGGAAGGGCGTGGTAGACCCTGTGATCAAATCTAAATCATTTTGTGATCGTTTCTTTATTCTTAGTAATTGCATATATAGTTTTGAGGGGGGGGGGGGGTCTCAACTGTTTAAAAACTATGACTCAATAGTTTAGTCTTCAAGGGCGTGCCAGACCCTGGAGTCAAATCTAAGATAATATTTCTGATCGGCTCTTTATGCTCAGCATTTGCATATATAGTTTTGGTGTGGGGATCCCAACCGTTTAAAAGTTATGACCCATTCGTGAAATCTGTAAGGTCGTAGCAGACCCTGGAGTAAAATCTAAAATTAGGATTGTGATCCTCTCTTTTAACCCAGAAATTATATATATAGTTTTGGGGATCTCAATCATATAAAAGTTAGGACTCAGGAGGTAAGCCTGGAAGAGCCCGGGGTCAAATTTAAAATCATATTTGTGACCGTTTCTTATGTTCACTAATTGTATATATAGTTTTGGGATGGGGATCTCAACTGGTTAAAGTTTATATGATGATCTGAACGGACGCCTTTTGGCCCCGCTCATCAGGCCCCTGGGGATGAGGTCCATCGTCGTTTGTATAAATTTGAATGCCAACCACCTATATATGCTACCACTGAAATAAAAATGCCATGCATTGCTTAGATCCAGAGAAGAAGTCGTTAATATCAATATAGCCAAATTGACCCCTTTTGGCCCCGCCGCCAGGCGCACCTTTTGTACAATTTTGAGTCCCCACCCAATAGGGAAGCTTCTGACCAAATTTGGTCAAATTCTGTTTAGCGGTTATGAAGAAAAAGTCGATAATTGACGGATGGACACACGGTATGGCATAAGCTCACCTTGGTCCTTTGGACCAGGTGAGCTAAAAATATGAATCCCGCGAATAACGGAGACATTGCAGCGGAATAAACAAACCTAACTACTATATTAGAGCTACACCCTGTAATGGAAATGTTATCATAAATCAAATCAATAGCACACTCGATCAAGACTTAATTTTTTCTTAATGTGGTTCGATTTTTACAATTGAACACACAACACGACAGGCATTACAAGGGTACCGGTATTTAAGAAACTGCAGCGAAACAAGCAAAGTATCCCCACAAAACTGCGGAAAATATAAATTAGCTGTTCTAGAATAGTATCCTTATTTTCTTGAAACAAATTCTACAGTGAGCTGGACAATATGTGTACCAACATGACATTGTTATGCTTCCGTAAATTAAAACAAATCTAACCTGTCAAGATCGGATTTTCTCCGAATGGGTGCACCTGCGTCTAACAACATCACATATCCATCGCACTAGGAGTAAATTGATTCTTTATGTTTATCAGTCTATTGGATAGACTATTGTGTTGCTTTTACTGTCAAGTTAGAAATTCCACCTGTACATGTGTCTTTCCAATATCCTTGTTAACAGGATGCCGCTCGTAAAGATTAGAATCTTGGAAATATTTCTTTGATGCTTTTCATGTAGCCTTGGTTTTATCTAGTGTTCAGTTTCGAGATTCTGTTGTATCATGCACATTATCCTCACGGCACGCGATCATAACAAGTGTCAGATCTTCACAGACACTATGTCGTTCAAAGAATGAGTTATGTAGAGCGTTGCGGAATCAATTCAGTTCCAGCTTTAGTTATTCCCCGCTACATTACTCAAAAATAAAAAAAAAAGTTCGCATCTGAAATATTTAGTCCTAGATTTGTGTTCCAGACACGCACCATTTCCAGAAAGGGATGAAATCACGCAGCTGGTGGCTGTGGACACAACGATCGAATTTTGTACTTGTTATTTGATGTGCCCTTAATTATACTTGACAATTCATATGTGAAAGAATAACATACAACTTCAATGGGAACAAAATGCAGAATTCGGGAACTCATTTTTATGTTTTTTCACACTTAGTTTAGAGTTTTACATCAATCTGTAGCACGGATTGCAATGTTAAAGGTGCAATTTAATCAACCAACGTTTTTTTTAATTTAACTAGAATGAAAAAAAACATACATTCAATGAGTCAATTTGAATAGGCTGTACATATGTAATTTGAATAGTGGCACGGTACATAATATACAAATTTTCGTAGTACACCATTTACAATTATACCGAACAAGTTTAAATTTTACTTTCAAATTCATAAATTAATGGGGTTTTACGCACCTAACCCTTCTGCATCTACATTAATTTAGAAATTTTGGATTCCCACCTTTTGGCCCCAAGCATCACTGAAGAGCTTAGGAGGACGAAACAGCTGTATGATGCAGTTTAATTCATTTTTACGACATACTGTAGCTATTACTAAATTTTAAAAAGGTGCAGCATATGTGAGTGTTACGTCATCTTCATTACCTGGGCACGTGTGTTTGCCGATATGATGCGGCTAGTGTTGCTTAAAACTAAATTTGACAACGAATCAAAAAAAAACGAACGGAAATTATCGGCTTTTGTCGAAATATCGGTATGAGGAGTACAGGACTTGAATTTTATTAAATATTAAGAGATATTATAAACAAGAGGCCCAACGGGCCTTAACGGTCATCTGACTACCAATTGTAAAATCACTATGAAAATACGTATAGTCATTAAATCAAGTTATAATATGCCTGTATAGATTGCCAAGTTCAAGATAGTGGCCTTCTTGGATTTCTGATGGGCTTGAAAAATAACAACACTTTGTTGGGACCATCTCAGGATATCATTTCTGGCAAGTTTCAGCTCAATTCCACTGGTAGAACTTGAGAAGTTTAGAATGTGTTTTCAAAATGGCCGCTGTGGAGGCCATCTTGGATTTTTGACTACACGAAAAATAACAACAGTTTCGTTTTGGCCCCAGTGACCTTGAATGAAAGTCAAGGTCATTTCTTTGAACAAACTTGGTAGCCCTTTATCCCAGCATGCCACAGGCCCAATATTAGATCTCTGGGCCTTTTGGTTATTCAGAAGAAGTTGTTTAAAGATTATGACCGTTTTGGTCCCTGTGACCTTGAATGAAAGTCAAGATCATTTCTTTGAACAAACTTGGTAGCCCTTTATCCCAGCATGCCACAGGCCCAATATCAGGTCTCTGGGCCTTTTGGTTATTCAGAAGAAGTCGTTTAAAGATTATGACCATTTTGGCCCCTGTGACCTTGAATGAAAGTCAAGGTCATTTCTTTGAACAAACTTGGTAGCCCTTTATCCCAGCATGCCACAGGCCCAATATCAGGTCTCTGGGCCTTTTGGTTATTCAGAAGAAGTTGTTTAAAGATTATGACCGTTTTGGCCCCTGTGACCTTGAATGAAGGTCAAGGTCATTTCTTTGAACAAACTTGGTAGCCCTTTATCCCAGCATGCCACAGGCCCAATATTAGGTCTCTGTGCCTTTTGGTTATTCAGAAGAAGTCGTTTAAAAATTATGACCGTTTTGTCCCCTGTGACCTTGAATGAATGTCAAGGTCATTTCTTTGAACAAACTTGGTAGCCCTTTATCTCAGCATGCCACAGGACCAATATCAGGTCTCTGGGCCTTTTGGTTATTCAGAAGAAGTTGTTTAAAAAGATTTTGACCTTTTTGGCCCCTGTGACCTTGAATGAAGGTCAAGTTCATTTGTTTGAACAAACTTGGTACCCCTTCATCCCAGCATAACACAGGCCCAATATCAGGTCTCTGGGCCTTTTGGTTATTCAGAAGAAGTCGTTCAAAGATTTTGACCTTTTTGGCCCCTGTGACCTTGAATGAAAGTCAAGGTCATTTCTTTGAACAAACTTGGTAGCCCTTTATCCCAACATGCCACAGGCCCAATATTAAGTCTCTGGGCCTTTTGGTTATTCAGAAGAAGTCGTTTAAAAATTATGACCGTTTTGTCCCCTGTGACCTTGAATGAAGGTCAAGGTCATTTCTTTGAACAAACTTGGTAGCCCTTTATCTCAGCATGCCACAGGACCAATATCAGGTCTATGGGCCTTTTGGTTATTCAGAAAAAGTTGTTTAAAAAGATTTTGACCTTTTTGGCCCCTGTGACCTTGAATGAAGGTCAAGTTTATTTGTTTGAACAAACTTGGTACCCCTTCATCCCAGCATAACACAGGCCCAATATCAGGTCTCTGGGCCTTTTGGTTATTCAGAAGAAGTCGTTCAAAGATTTTGACCTTTTTGGCCCCTGTGACCTTGAATGAAAGTCAAGGTCATTTCTTTGAACAAACTTGGTAGCCCTTTATCCCAGCATGCCACAGGCCCAATATTAGGTCTCTGGGCCTTTTGGTTATTCAGAAGAAGTCGTTTAAAAATTATGACCGTTTTGTCCCCTGTGACCTTGAATGAAGGTCAAGGTCATTTCTTTGAACAAACTTGGTAGCCCTTTATCTCAGCATAACACAGGACCAATATCAGGTCTCTGGGCCTTTTGGTTATTCAGAAGAAGTCGTTCAAAGATTTTGACCTTTTTGGCCCCTGTGACCTTGAATGAAGGTCAAGGTCATTTGTTTGAACAAACTTGGTACCCCTTTATCCCAGCATAACACAGGCCCAATATCAGGACTCTGGGCCTTTTGGTTATTCAGAAGAAGTCGTTCAAAGATTTTGACCTTTTTGGCCCCTGTGACCTTGAATGAAAGTCAAGGTCATTTGTTTGAACAAACTTGGTACCCCTTCATCCCAGCATGGCACAAGCCCAATATTGGGTCTATGGGCCTTTTGGTTTATGAGAAGAAGATGTTTAAATGGAAAAGTTTACGGACGGCGCACGGCGCACGACGCACGGCGCACGACGACGGACGAAGCATGATGACTATAGGTCATCCTGACCCTTCGGGTCAGATGACCTAAAAAGTTAACAAACTTAACTAAATTGCTCTTTAAGGATATTCATACATCTTTTGTATAAGTATCTTCTTCAAACTCTTTGATCGTTTCTTTATTTTGTGTAATTTACTTTGGCATTCGGCAATACAAATGGGTCTTGGTCTATTTCACCGTTCGTGTATTGAGGCTGAAGTTGATATTACTTTACCGTTCGTGTATTTAGGCCGAGGCTGATTGTACTTTACCGTTCGTGTATTTAGGCCGAGGTTGATATTACTTCGCCGTTCGTGTATTTAGACCGAGGCTGATTTATTTTACTGTAGGTGTATTTAGGCCGAGGCTGATTGTGTTTTACCGTTCGTGTATTTAGGCCGAGGCTGATTGTATTTTACCGTTCGTGTATTTAGGCCGAGGCTGATTGTATTTTACCGTTCGTGTATTTAGTCTGAGGCTGATTGTATTTTACCGTTCGTGTATTTAGACCTAGGCTGATTGTATTTTACCGTTCGTGTATTTAGGCCGAGGCTGATTGTATATTTACTGTTCGTGTATTTAGGCCGAGGCTGATTGTATATTTACTGTTCGTGTATTTAGACTGGGGTTGATTGTATTTTACCGTTCGTATATTTAGGCCGAGGTTGGTTGTATTTTACCGTTCGTGTGTAGATATTATCGGTACTACCTACATGTGCACCTGTATGTGATAATCGATTTTTTCAGCATTTTACATAAATTCCTTTTCTCATTACAAAGTGACGTCAGAGATAACCCATTTTTTCTACACAGTTTTTGCTTCGGTCTTGTAGACAAAGTTAATTCGATATTTGGCCAGACGAGGTAGTATTACGCACATATTTATTGACTTATTTAAAAGTTATTAGGACGATGTATGTCCTCATATTGAATATATTGCAAGAACGACGATAGTTATTAAAGGTAGTCGATACATTTGCTAAAAGCTTTTGTAATCTTCCTCAGCATGATAACCAATTATAGATTATCGACCTAAAAGTGTGTCGTCTTGGCGGACTGCGGTATTGGGCTCACAGAAATTTATAGCATATTGTGAAGTATATAGAATATCAATATGTCACTATTTCAAGCATCCGTCTTATATAAAAATTCCTATCATAAACTACAAAAAGATTAGTGTGGAAGCTGTTTATAATATTGTTTGTGTGTTTCGCCATTATACAAATATTAATAGATATTAATATGAAAATCTAGTTCATTTTATGAGACGTTTTCGATCAATTACAAGTAATTATACGATCTTGATAAATGAATAGGCTTACTCTATCTGGCTTCAAGAGGAAATATCTATTTTGTTAGTGTTTTATCACACAAATGTTGGAATAATTACACTAACGAGTCAGTATACGTGTTACTGTAGTTACATTATATCCTGTGGTGATGGACCATCAATTAGTAAACAATAATAAATCTCCGGACGCCCTTTTCTAAACTATAATATATATGTAACTCCCCATGATATTGTATATGGGAATTATTTTGTTTCACACATCCAAGACAACATAACAATCAGCATAGCTAATCATCGTGGTTTTTTTATAAAATATCACGAATATGTTAATTGATTTGATCTTACTGTTCCTGTGGAAAGAACAGAGTGCAGTTGAATTAAATACTAAGCCTTAGTTAATACGTTTCTTTTATCATATACCTAAATGCTGATCGGACGTTGAATAGAACAAAACTCGAAACAATAATAAATCTCCGACACAGTTTTAGAGAACTTCTCTAGACATTTGGAACTGATGTTTTGACCGTTTATAAAACCTGCATTACTATTTGCTATTTATGTAACACCCGGGTTCAACCTTTGAAAATGTTCTACGCAAGTATATAACGCACAAGAGGAAAAGAATAAAATGTTTGTGGACATCAATCAAGGTTAAAGGTCAAACGCCACTTTTAACCACTTTGGGAATATAGCTTTCGGATGAGAGTTTTCATAAACCATGTGATAGATTTAGTTTAGGCAAAGGCTTAAAGTAACGTAGCTTTAGTTAATCTCTGATATTTACTGAGCATTATTCCTGATACAATTTACTGATTTAGAATGAGTTCAGGTTTCAATAATTTAAAGACGACAAAGTCGGAAGTAACCTTCTGAAGCAACGACAACGAGATAAATGCAAACAGATTGCCGGTTATTTTTCAACTTTCTGGATATAACCGATGGAGGCCGAGTGTGAATAAATTGTGACGTGTTTCCGGTTTCCCCACTAGATTGCTACTTCCGGACGAAAGTAATCAAAGGCATAGTGTATAGGAAGGGGAAACAACTTAAATGGATTACTATGATAGAGCTTCGTGCGGGACGCCCTTATGAACACGTCAAGGTAAAAAAGGTGAAAGGTCACACTTGACTACTTGCTGAGCTGGGTGTATATCTTTGTGGGACCCTGCTCACCTTGTTATTTTTATTTTCTAATGTTCCTCTTAACACTGATCCACTTAAGTTTAGCGTTTGCCCCTGTTAGGAAGGTTTTGGGTTCTGTACCACTACCTGCATAACGCTCAGTATTACTGGAGTGGAAAAAATGGTTCACTCGGTGTCCGTATGTTACCGAATTGGGGTATCCTGCTAGGGGGCTTCGGTAGTATCTTAAAGTGTGGTAGCACTATGGATTCTGCATCGGTTCTAAATTATCACATTAAAGCGTATATGTACCGGAGCAATACAAACGCACTAGACAGATACACTCGCATGTCATAGCCATCTTTATATAACCTTAACTGTTTAGAGCACGTTCAATAATACAACCTATCAAGTCATGACAAGTGTTTTGAAAACAGAGCCCCGAGAAAGGGAACAACACTGAATATTTCTCTGCCTCAATTTTCTTAACGGAAAGGCTCTGTTAATCATCATTAGCGAGATGTTTCTATATTTTTAAAAATAAAGTAATCACCCATACACCTTCAGGCTAATAAAAATACCATTGTATTTTGAAACCAAAACAAAGAGAACTGAAAAAACATGGTCGAGGCTAGTAATATTGAAAATTCTACGTGCTTGCGTGATCTGCAGCCTAATGGTGGAAACATTACCGACTGCCGCAAGTTTTATACAAATACCATTGTTATCGAAATTGACACATAAAATATATCCGGGTGTGCAAATGATATTGCGCTGGCCACGTTTGTAATTCCCCTAGCTGCTTTGTATTCATGAGTTTCACAGGTTGTGTTGTGGTGTTCGTGGCACTTCGATTACGAAATATACGTTTAAGATGCAATAAGAATGATTGGCCGATTCTTTTAAACTCCAAGCTTCTCCGATAGTTGCAAAAATGAATCTAAATGAGGTCTTAGTGTGTAGCGATAAACGTCGTTGCCGTTATCAGTGGGAACAAGCCTTGCTAAAGTTTTGTTCTTGTATTATTTTAGCGACATCTCTAAAGGAAAACATTCTTCTTTTATGGCATTATTTTCTTCGTTTCGTATATCGATGTTTTTGCCAGAGAAATGCTTTACAATAGAACTTCGTCATTCCAAGTACTTTTTGGTTCCATAAAGTTTCATTCTATGAAGATTACTTCAAATTCCTGGGCTATGCGATTGTGCTTTGGAGTCCAATTGCAGCTTTGGCGAATGTAATTTTCAATATACCGAGGTTCAACTAACGACAACAACAACTGGCGATTTAGTTTTCGCTCGCACTGAAACTATTTAACATGAAACACAACCAAGTCGATTCCGCCTTCAGGTAGAAATGATGCACACATTTGTTCAATGTTCTATTTGTTTTGTTATCCACAAATAAAAAATGCAAAGGCCAAGTGTATTGATGGCAACACAATTATTTCGTCAAATTTTAAATTCGTTGAAAAACCTATCACTATCGAATCCATCCATTATAATGCATACTTAAGGTAAATGAAGGCATCAACTCAACTGTATTTGCTGTTCACAAATTCTTTAAAATCGCTAACCAAATTATATTAATTCTTTCAAAAGGTAAATAGAAGTAATTAACATTTTAGGAATTTTTTATAGTCATTTAACATAAATTCCTATCGAAGACAACCTTGATAAACCTCAAAGTTTGGCATCAATAGCAATGTGTGTTATGGGACTATAACAACATTTGCTGAATCATTCATTGTCTAAGAAATACTCACTTGTTTTCAAACTCTCTAGATATGCATCAATTTTACCGCTCTCCGGCACACATACATACACACTTGCACACATGAAGGCACGTACTTAAATGATCATAGCTAAAAACCTTAACGAAACCAAACAAAACCCTCCTGCAGATATTTAATGGTTTCTTTGGCTTAAGGGAAACAAATAAAGAGAATACGGAACAGTCAAAACCATGATCCGAGCTCAAAACCGAATAAACTAGGGGCAAAATATGAACAAATGAAAGGTTATAAATATAAGAAATTGGTTTCCAAATCATAACCAAAGATACATGTTCAAATACGACAGAAAAGTAATAAGCTAATTTCATGCTTGTAACCCGTATCAAGCACTTTTTATAATTTTAAAAATAGTAATCCTTAAAGGATGTAGAAATCATGTGCTTCTTGGCTGCTGCTGGTATGGTTGAAATAAAGCTTTTTCATTGGTCGGCATGGCCCGATGGGACGCATCGCTTTTCTCAATCAGCCGCCATGTTTGATTTTTATGATAAACATATAATATTAGGAGATTTTTCAAAACATTGGTCGCCTTTTAGAAAAATAGGTTTTGCTACCATGTCAGTCTTTTATGGAAATAAAAGCCAAACTTTTTGTTGAGATGGATATCACAATGTTTGTAGCAGGATTGCTACAAATCTATTGATATATATATATATAAATGAGATGGAAATTCTCATTTCGGTAGCCTTTTGTAAAAAGGTTTTGCTACAAGAAAGACTTTTTATGGAAATAAAGCAAAAATATTCAAAGATGAAAATTCTCTTTGTTGTAGCATTTTTTAATCGGATGATGGCGTGGGTGTATCATTATGTATGTCTAATAGTACGATGCATGTCATACTACATATTTATTCTGTATCCTTGTGTGATATGAAGATGGACGTTTTTGAGTTTGCTTATTAGTGTGTTTACTTGTTGTGATTGATAATGATGACTCAGTTCTAATTGTGAGGATTGATGCTTACTTGGATGTGACCAAGATTTACATGGCGGGTGTCGTCGATGAAGAAGACGCTTACTCTTCCGGAACACCTGGTCTTATTCTCTTGTGCTTTTACGAGAGTTTCCATGAAAATGTTTCCCTTGTTCCTATTTTGCCCCTAGTTTAATCGATTTCGAGATTGTTCATAAATCAATGAACGAATGAACGAAGAAATTGTCATACATTTCCAAAGAGAAGACGACTATTACAGACAGGTTGAGTGTTGTAGTGGATGGCTTCGACATTGTATTTCCGCGAGATAGCAAGTTGGCACCAGATTAACACTATAACAAGAAGGCGAATAAACCACCAACGTACCCTGGCATTACATGACCTTAGCTGTTAATATGACGTTTGAACGTAAACCAATTCCAAGAGCGAATTTATAGAGGTCAGCTAAAAGGTCCTCCTTAGCTGATAAAGCAGCAATTTTTATACTTATTGTAACAATTTGAAAACAATTTTAAAACAAATTAATAACTTGAAAATTTAACAAGATCCTTGAGGCATCGAAAGTGTTACACTCGGATAGAGATTTTCTCTTTATACTCTATAGATTGCCAATCACAGATGATACATGATGTCAATCAATACATGCACTAGTATTAAATACACATCATATGTACATTGGGTTGCGAATAAGAAATCAAACAATATTGACAATTACTAGCGTCAAGTGCAATGATATCGCCATCCGTTCGTCAAAGGGTCGCCAGTTCAATACCCCTAGCTTAACCCGGGGACTCTTTTGTGTGTAGATTTATCAGGCTATTGTGTCCTTTCCATAGGGATATCAGCTTTCGGCGTATCGATCAGATATATGATTGTTCATCATTCCTGTGATGAAAGCTGGTCATATTACTCTGAAATGAGTATTCAGGAATACAGATTGAAAGTTGAGCAAAGAAACTCAAATACGCCTACAATACAATGCACTCAATCAAGTATTTTGCCAGGAATTTTTTACAATTCAGAAAAAAACCCATGAGCAATTGCATGTACAAAATGTCACAAGCAATACAACATTCGCTCATGTTTTTTGGAGCAACAAAATACTCCCAGGTTTTATTTTCAAACAAATGATTTACAACAATAAAAAATATTGTAGATGAATGTTTCTCGTCAAACTACATGGCAATTTCGAGTGTAATGAAACATTTTGTGAAAAGTTATTGTTGTGTCTTAAATTACAAATAAAAGAAAGATGTAGATGACGCATTCGATATTAAAAAAAAACAAATAAAAATATTCTAGGCGACACAGATTTTACTCAAATATTGCCAGTGATGTAACTATGTGTAAAAATAAGAGAATACCGAATATTCCAAAAAGCTATTATCTGAACGCAGAATCGATTACCCTACGGAGAAAACTGAAAATAAGAGAGAATAAAAGCAGGTGTTCCGAAAGGGTAAGCGTCTTTCGCTTAATCGATGACTTATTAAGGTCACATCCTAAAAGAGAGAACCAAGGGTTTTAATTTCAATCAAAATAGGTACTGGTCCGCCTTCATATCATACAAGTACACAGAATAATTCTCAATGAGACCATAATGACGACTATAAACTCAAGATCTTGCATTCCTGTGCCGTGCGTGCGTCAGCAGCCGACAGCTCGCACAAACAAGTCTTAAAACAAAAAGTAACCCCTATGTGCCGCCTTTCCGACATCCGTCGGAGGCGACACAACAAATCATCTGTCATATATATACACCAAAGGTTGATCCTACTTTGCCCGAGAATGCATTGGTTTCGTTCAAGCAAATGTATGTTGGCAACAGTTGTGTTGTTTTTGAAAATGGCAGCCGTATTGGATTTTTGAACAACCCAATAGAGCTCAACCACACATGTACACTTTGAAAGAATTTGATTTCTTCTCAAAATGGCGTATTGACGGCCACATTTAATTTCGGATCGATTCTCAAACAAGAGATCCCAGATCTTGACGCCCACCATCGACCATTTTCATCTATTCCTCTGAAGTTTTATGTTTTCCCTTCTTTTTCCCCCGTTCATCTTTGTATTCAATCTCGAAACTTCTTTATAGTTGGAAGATGGCTGCCTGTCCACCACGTTGATTTGCGGACCAACTCAAAAAATAGACAATGCACTAGGGAACAAGGGGAACCCGCATATGAATTACGTGAAAGATCCATTCAATACTTCTAAAAAAATAACGATAACAAACTATTACTGTCAACTCCAAGTCTGCCGTCTGTCGACCATATTGCTTATTTGAATCAGACCAAAGACTAGACAATGCACAAATATGGGCCAAGGAGAACCCGGATATGACTTTTGAGAACGATCCATTTAGGACTTCTAAAAGTAAATAGCTACCACAAGAATTGTTTAAGGACGGACGGACCACGACGATTTGTATTGAACGTTCTAAAAAGTACACTTGGTGAATATCATATTCAGATCAGCTAGGGTAAGCTTCGGCTCAATCCACCTAGTGGAACTTGAAATAAAAAATTAGATGTTGCCATCTAAGCTTGCGACGCAACAGGAAATAGCAACACTTGGTTGGAAATTCAGAAGGAGTTTAAAATGTCTCTTTTAGGATGGTAACCATATTGATTTTGGATCGACCAAAACAACAATAACAGGATAAGCTAAGGATCATTTCGGGGAAGTTTGAGCTGAATACCACTGATGAAACTTTGAAAACTTTGAAAAATCTACACTGCAGACGACGGAAAGAGTTAACGCTTACATCATTCTGACACGTTCGGTCAGATGACCTGCAACCACATTAATTATACTTATTTAATTGGTTTTTAAACAAAGCAAATGCTTTTGAAATATCGGACTAGGTTTCAAAAGCAAATTGTATTTGTCGTTGAACGCGAATCGACCTTTACGCGAGCATTGCTTCCCATCAGAATTCCGAGTCCTTTGTGATTAGCTATGATGTAAATAACATAATTTTGGGCAGTCTGAGAATAAAAGACAACACTGCTAAGAACCTGTGACGCTAGTTCTTGTATATAGCAATCTAAAGGGCATATCAGATAAACAAGTTGACATACACTCTAAAGTATACAGCGTATTACCTAACCGACACCAACACATTCACTGATTAACATTTCATCAAAAAAGCATTAAGCGTTGGGATGGAAAACTACTTCATCAGGAAGGGGAAACGTAATAATGGACGGGTAAGTGAAAGAAGTGAAGACGTTAGGGCTTCAGACAAGGTGCCGTAATTGGTTTGGGACTATTATGACAAGTAAAGCGTCTCCTCGTGTCCCGGAAATGACAATCGTAATTCGGTTTTTGACATTACACTAATGAGATTCTTGCCGTTGACGTGCCCCTGTCACAGCCGTTATAGAAATATCCCAGTGGTGCCGCTACGGACAATGAAATGTTTGAGTTAAAGGGACAAGATGGCCTGTCGTACATAGCGTACAGAGGTGACAGAAGGGCAGCAAAAATAGATTTGGGGTTTTTCCCTGTGGGCACAAATATAATCGATACGTTTATGTGGCCGGTTAATAAATTCTACGCTGCCTGCTACATCCACATTTTCTTAAAGCAATAGTTTTAAAGGGATATTGATGCTATCGATGCAATTCGGTTTCATATTAGTTATGTAGTTTGTCACTGACCCTCTATAGGAATTTATCGCACCTCGGAATAAAATGTCCTAAAATCATTGGTGGAGAGACGTCACGTGGTGTCCTTCTATTTTTCTAAAGAGGGTCACTTTATTACGTTCGAGGGCGATACAGTTGTTATAGAGGGTCAGTTTGATTGAATGGCGGCGACAATTTCCACCGCTTCGGGAATCAAATAATTTCCACCTTTGAAAAACTGATCTAGTTAATTTTGGTTCAACTGTACTGTCCTTATTGCAACCGTTACAATTAACAAATGGGGAAAACACAATCCAAACAAAATGAAAAGGTCTAGAGTCTTTGTTAAATATTTGAAGTGTTTTGTTAAGTTTCAATTGTTTTGTAATAGACAATAAATGAAATAACTGATGATGCAAATGTTGTTTCTATCAAGACTTAGTGTAAGTAGAGAGAGACATCGATGTGATAAATTCGTACCTAGACACTTACCGCCCTCTATATAGCCCATATTGGCTCTATAGAGAGTCAGTAGGTGACTATATCACTTATAATAATGTGTTAGTAAAAACTATCAAGGGTCTGTGACAAACTACATAACAAATGCATGTATTACATTGAAGACATGTTTGCAATTCATTGCCAACTTAATTCGTACTGATTCAAAATCAAAACAAATCTGCACTGTTATAACAAGGGAATGTCGTTTTTAACCATTTACAGAGACATTCGTACTGATTTAAAATCAAAACAAATCTGCACTGTTATAACAAGGGAATGTCGTTTTTAACCATTGACAGAAACAATGTCTATGGTCATACATGTTTGCCATTCAAAGACACAGGGGCCTGATAATTTCGCCTTAACTGATTGGAAGGTGTAAAGGAAAACATTATCATGATCACATCAGTTTATGTCCAAATATAGCAGTTAGGAATACCCACATACGATGTATTTGTATATGCCAACTGGTACTTCAGTTCAATTATTCCCTATCCCAATAGTACTTTTACCAGTTACCATTTAAAATCGAGATTCTAAGAGGAATTTATTATTGTACTCTATGAACCTTCGCATAAATCTGCCTATATGAATCATTATTTGTTTAAAAAACCTTAAATGTGAAAATTAATGAAGTGTTGATGCACATGTCGCTTTAACGTGTATTTACCAAGTCCCGCAAAGCTTATATTAAATGAGCGTTAACTGATCTTAGTCAGTAGGCGCTTGCTTCTAACGATCAGATGACGATTTTGATATATTACAAGGTATTTTTATCATTTCTGTTATTTTTCCAGAATGAAACCTAACAATTGGTAACTTTAAGAAACAAGTATTGATTACAGTTAAATTGCATGTCTTCACTCTCAAATATCTGTTATTTTACGACTAGATCGATTAGTTTTTGGCTAACATCATCTCCGAGCAGCAGATGTCGTAAAGTGAGGCCGACGTGTACACAAATAAGCCACGATCTAATCTTAGAACTATATATCGTTTTACATAGAGTGAAACGACATGAATATATTTCATTTAAAAAAGATTATGACCGAAGGATTTTTTCATTTAAAGTCTTTTAAGTTTGATTGGAAACTAATAGCGTCGTTCTTGTTAGGGGCCAAGGGCAATAGACTAAACGTTACTGTATTCGGACACAGACATCTCATTTTACAGCTTATTCAATCGCCTGTTTTAAATTCATATTTGTCCAGTACAGATTGTGTGCGTCTCACATCTTAAATTTGTGTGCAAATAAATATGGTAACATGTTTGTTTGCCAGGCATGCATGCGAATAGCTTCGTTTCAATGAAAGATGACATAGCACACACATATGCTGCACCTTATACATCTATTTGCAGTTACAGTATGCCGAAAAAATAAATAAAACTGCATCATGCAGCTGTTTTGTCCTCCTGGAACTCTTCAGTGATGCTAAGAGCCAAAAGGTGGGAATCCAAAATTTCTAAACTAATGTAGAAGCAGAAGGGTAAGGTGCGTAAAATCCCTTTAATTTATGAATTTAAAAGTAAAATACAATTAGTTAAATATAATTTCTAATCGTGAACTACGAAAATGTGTATCGAACTCAAGTCTTCTCTTGGTCAACTTCCTATTTTCGACCTTTGCATGAGGCGCTGAGCTGCGTTATGTTTGTTTAATCGGAAACGATTACACATTTTGGCCACAGAGTTCGAGTTTGGACTTGGATTTCGGCATGAGATGGCCTCAAGTATTTGATACCCAAGCTAGCTGGAAATTGAGCATCAGACTGCAATATTGAATTTGGCCTGTTGACCTTCTGACCTACTATTGTCTCAATGAGTGTCACCTAGTGACGGCGCTTAATCATTGAATGACTTTTGTCCAAGATTCAACAATTTCGCATATTTATAAGTTCAAATTTAACGATGTCCAGATAGCACCAACGAACAGAATAAAAGCGTGTCAGTAGCCCATCGATTACGCACATATTTCACTAAATGTCTTAAGGATAAATGGATATATACAACAGAGGATATATTATTGGGCCAACAAATGATTGACGAAAGCAAACCAAAATAAAAACATCAAACAAACTGAGAGGTAAAGATTAGTCAACTTGAATATTTAGACTCATTTTTATTTTCAAAAAGACCAACATCTTCCAGATTGCCTAAAATTGTAGAGATTGCTATTTTTCTGCACAAAAAGTTGTATCTTATTGCAGAAATGTTCACGGGGTTACTGAAAGTAGACACAATATAATAAGAGTCGAAGTTTAGAAAGTTCATACAAAAGCTATTACATTACTTTGTACATGTATGTGATCGACGTCCTATTGACAGCTATGGTCATTAAGTAAGTTGTAGTGGTGCAGGAAAGCAAGAGTCAACGAGAATAACCTAGCGACCCAGAGGTTAATGGTTAGTGGATACCACCATTACAACTTTTCAACCTATTTTAGAAATAATATCAATAAGATTGACGTCATACAAACGCAGAGCACAATTCGTTAAAATTCATGGGAAATACGTGAAACAAAACAAATAACACTCGCTATATGAACACAAGGAAATAATTATCTTTAGAATACGCTGGCCTTGAAAATAGCGTGTCATGTCTCCTGCACACACACACGCAAGCACGCATACATTTAGGAA
This sequence comes from Mimachlamys varia, assembly GCA_947623455.1. Taxonomy (NCBI): domain Eukaryota; kingdom Metazoa; phylum Mollusca; class Bivalvia; order Pectinida; family Pectinidae; genus Mimachlamys; species Mimachlamys varia. The sequence goes on along the minus strand of OX392533.1, from coordinate 41,161,316 downwards.
TGTGTCCCTGAATTGCCCCAGTGTAGGACGTAAACAAAATGAAATAAGAAAACAAACTAGAACACAAGACAATTATTGATTAACCTATTACAATCACGGAAAAAAGCAGATCAATGTCGTATTGATTTTGCTAATGACGTCCCCCTGTAGACCTGGGGACACAATAGACTTGTTTTATTCCAAAACTACAAACTAAATACTTTATTTAGTATGGCCCCAGGCCAGAACAAATGTTTAAGACGGAAGTTGTGTATCTAACGAAAAAAATATCATTATGGTAACAATAGTTGGTACGGTACATCCGTTATATAATTTAGGATATGATTATGTAATTTCATATCTTTTCTTTACCTTTTTCTTTCTGTTGAATATAAGGCACTGTCAGATCATAAAACAGAAGACGTTTAAGCCTCAGCAAGAAAACAAACATTGTTTGGAATGGCCATTCAGTATTGAGTAAGTGTATGTGCCTGTAAGCATTTCACTTTCCATGAAATCCTCACAGTATAAGATATGCCGGTACAAGGCAATTATGAAAGCCCATAACATAAGATTAACAACAAGCGTTCGCCTTTTAACCTTTTCTATTGCCAAATTTAATCAAGGAAATACCATAATACTTAGAAACACCTGGTCAATTCCTTAGGTATCCTGCCTCTGATATTTTCATGATAGATCTACAGCTGAAATTAGGATAACCCTTCCAATAACAGTGGCCGAGTGGTTAAGGTGTCCGAACATTCAACCACTAGCCACCCACCTCTGGGTTGAGTGCTCGAAACCCACGTGGGACAGTTGCCAGGTAGTGACCGTAGGTCGGTGGTTTTTTCTACGGGTACTCTTGAAAGACTATTGCTGTTCATCAGACATACAGCAAAGTATACCAAATCTTTCACACCCAAGGGTGTAAGGTAGGGAAATACCACCACTTTCAATTCCGATTTTGACTCAATTAAAGAACATTTTCTCCCATTTCAATTTGACTGGCAACCGTTTTTAGAATAGCATCTTATCCCTACAAAGTTTTTGACAAAAACGGATCCATCAGCGGGATTAAGTATACACCATAGTTGCAAACATGTGTGGACAGTAAAATTGCATCCTCAGCTTTCTCATGTTCATGGTTAAACTAGTGTGTACACTTTTAATTTCATAACGTCGCACTTTTATCTTATCGGCAACAAAATTCACCGTATCCATGACGTCATGTTATGGTTGAGCCATATGCATTGTGACGTCATTTTGAGTGATATGTTTTTTTAAGATATCGTTTTTTCCATAACTTTTAAACACTTTCTATCCAGCCTGGCAAGACATGGGAAAATTAACTATCTTATTGGTATACATTATAGCTTGTATGATTGTTCAGAAAGCAATGACTTACAAAAACACAGACCTTTAAGAATAATGCCCTGATCCTTTTTGGAATTGGATGCCTGGAAACAGAAGAAGCTGTTTGCCTTTAATGAGACAAAACGTAGAAGATCTTGAATGTAATTGCTCGGAAACTTTGAAGGACATGCAATTTTCCAAAATACTTCGCATGATTATCACACTATGCTCGCATTTAGAATGAGAGGAGTGTAAGTAACAAACATTACTACTCTATCGGAACGTTAAATTTGTTAACATGTGCGTGCATCTTTTATCACTTGGAATCGGGTTAAAGGAACGTCTCGCGATTAAGATGGTTAAAACATGTAATCGATATCGAAAGGTGGCATTTATATAATGCCAAGCTGACAGAATTATCCTTGCTGCAATTTGTCTGATGTAGACCGAGTACAATAGTGTTTTTTCAAGTTAAGCATTGATGTGGACTTAAACTTTCCATGATGTGTAAAAAAAACTAGCATGCTACAAATGCATTCTCCTGAGATTAATCTTTTATAAATTTTATATTGATTTTTCGATCTGACATGGATGTTCTTGTATTTTTGAGTAAATCGAATTAGAAATGTTGAGATGAGGTATTGTGAGAGGACGGCGTGAAGTGAAGATGGTAAAGGAGCAGTTTATTTCGTCAGAAATCAGCAGAATATACTTTGTCCAGTGCGCAGTAAATTACAATAATTTAATAAGCCTGGTAGTACTCAATGTCGTTTCACTGTGTTTAGAATTTCTGCGCTGTAAACATTCAAGAGTTACACGATTTTGATTGAACGTGGAACATACAGCTACTGATTACACTGTATATACATCTGGGTTTGTTATCCAATTTTCAACATGGCAACATATCTATGTAAAAAGATATTTTAAGAAAACGACTCTTCCCCAAAATTATTAATTTATTGCCTCCCTTCATTTTTTCTGATACGGAAATGGTAATTTTTAAAAACAAAAATAATTCAGTTTTGTATACTTCAACTTGGTAGCATTTTAAATCGGCAAATGATAAGGACTTACGCAAAAAAACTAGCGCAGCCTCACAATTACACACGCACTCAACATACTCAGATCGCATACACTGAGAGGCCGTTCTTAAAATAATCTTGTTGCTAATATAATGTACAACCAATAGTACTTAACCAATATTAACATATTTTGGTTTAAGGGTTATTTTCTGTGTAAAAACATAGCATCGAACAGCCAAAAATGTGGGAATGACTTTTAAAAACTACAATTTCTTATCGATCATTATTTTTAGTTGCTCAGTGTAGACTGTATATCAACCGGACAAATATACTTTCGAAACCAATTTGAAAATTCAATTCCGTAGGAATGTTTATAAAACAGATAGCATTGTAACTAACATATAGCATATACATACGTGCAATCCTTCTTCGTTTAGATATTAACAGTCAAAAGTTTCACAATGATACTTATTTAGAGCACTGAATCGGTACATCACAGTATAAAATAAATCAATGACAATCTATGTTTGATCAAATAATTGTTATCAAAATCAATTCATTTTTACCAGCCAAATTATATTTCACAGATTTGAATTAAAATTGTGACAGACAATTTACGAAGAATAACACATATGTGTATTATCATCGCACTGCAAGAAGAAATCGAGGCTTCACTTCTACTTTCCGGTGGAAACGTGAGGGTGCCCTGTTATTACCGGAGATATACATGAACTTCACCATGAAGACATTATAAGGACCTCAAACTTGGATAAATACAGACGTTTATACAATAACATGCACCACTTTATGTCAGAAACGAAACCAGATAAGCAGTAGCTAGACCCATTTCATTTGATAAAATGTCGTTATTTTATTTTGAAATATTATCTTCGATGAAAATTGTCGGAAGTATATTCCGAAATAACTGACAATATTTTATAGTTGTCATATTGACGTCATAACAATGGGGTAATGTATATAGCAGTAAAAGTGGACATGTGAAGGTATGTATCTGGAAAGGAAATGTTACCTTTCATTTCCTTATTACGATATTCCACCAAACTATGAATCATTGATTGTTAGATAAGAAACCATTCTGTCGTATCAAGAAAGGAAGAAATGAAGACCTTAAGAACGATTAATTTATAACGAAAATCATTATGACGTTATAATTGAAATGATCCTAATAAAGCATAATATTTTGCCGTATCAAATAAATATTAACTTTATTTATTTTACAACAATTATAAAACAAGCTATAGCTCTTGTTGGCCCGGATGTTAGCGCGCAAGGGGTCTTATTGTGTGAGAAAACAAGAGTACCCGGAGAAAACCCACGTGGTCGGGCAGGTGACCTCATACCTTTTCACGTCCGATCGGCGAATCGCCTTGGTGAAAGGCAAGTGCGCTATCCACTGCACCACCCGACCATTCGAGTCAAATAGCTCACCATTATCCGGCTGATAACAGTTCGACCAACAAGAATGTAAGAAAATTGGCGTTATCTTTAACTAAATCGTTTTTAGTGTGAAAACTTCCAATATTGAATTCAAATTCGACATGACTTGTGGTTATACGCGATTGTGAGTGTACAAATGTAAATTGCTTTTCGAAAGCAAAGGTGCATCATTCAGAATATTGCATTAAGGTAGCCCGATCCAGTTTAAATGCCAACATTTACATGTTAGATAGTAAATGAGACATTATAATACAACATTTAAGAACGTAAGAACAGACAGACCAGTCTATTTTTTCGAATTTGATTCGATTAGTCTTCTCAACTTCATTTCTGCTTAATTGTCGGCAATCGCTAAGTCCATGCGAGAAGGAATTTTATTCTACATTTTACCTGTCTTAAATGTCATCAAAATAGAAGTACAAAACATGTCTAAGTGAACTATGTCGTTCAAATTAAAGTCGACGTTTTATTTCGTGATTTCGTTTCGTTCGTCAAATTCGATTTTCTCTTTTGATTTGTTGAATTCAAATTCGACATGACTTGTGGCCATACGCGTTTGTGAGCGTAAAAAATGTAATTTGGTATTTGAAAGCAAAAGTGCATCATTCAGAATAATGCTTCCGACTTTCTCTGAATGTTGATTTTCCAATCTTATCGAAATTGTTTGATAAACATTTGTCCGTGTGTTCTTGGAGGGAAATAAACATGGGAATTAAAATGAAAATACCCAGAAGCAAACATGACATGAATAAATGGCGACTCGCTTAAATCCTCAGGGAAGTAAAGTGCAACTGTGTTAGGGCATTAATCTAACATCGGTCCAGAGAGTCTGTCAATAAAAGGCAGTTATGGCTTGATGGTCTTAATGGATCTTAAAGCAGTCTTTTAAAGATCCAAATAACCAATAAACACTTGATCAACACATCCATATTGTTGTTAAAATTAATTTCATAATGGGGAGTATTATTCTGATAATGGGAAAAAACGGCCTATAATTGTTTGTTGGATATCAAAATTAAAAGCACCTAACTGATAAACCATCTTTTGACATTGTTTTATTTAAGGATTACGTTGTAGCTACAAAAGACGTTACACAAAAATTCATATTTTGTCAATCAATACGTAATCAAATTCATGGCTGTCATATATTCAATATTTATAAGGGAAGAGCAAAGACTTATTTTCGAAAATAAACGTAGCTGTAAAATGAGCACAGCAATAGATTTTTAAATAATTAAATCATGTTTTTGTTCTATACAATACATCTGTAACAGGGGCTATTAAATTTTGTCAGTATATTTCATAAACTTGGAGAAATACTGTCTCAAAGTTTGATTTCATACCCCAAAAAACATATCGCACCATTTCGCTTTTCAGCCTTTCTTCGAATGTTTTTTTATTTACCTCTAAGACAATGTGAAAATATTGTATTTGAATTGCCTGAGTACAGAACATTATAACACTGTACCTTATTGGCAAAAAATAATCCCTCTCCGGTTTAAATCAGTACGTAAAACGGGTGACTTCGCTTGTAGCCTCTGGTCTTCTAGTCTTTAGTCTATTTAAAACTGTTCTTGAGAGCATTTGCAGACAAAAACCGTATATATCTAAGATGAATTATCAATGCAAATTTTGTTGAACATCTAACATAACCTATTTGTCAAAAAGAGCAAGTCATCAGAAAATAGGTCGGGGAGGGGCCATTTCATCATGTGTCTTTGATGATCTTCTTATCACTATGAATTGGTTTTGTTGTTTTGAGCATGCGTTTTGCGTTGATAAAAATTCTCAAGAAAATAGACATACCTCGTGCACACACACACACACATCAATACATAAGAAATTAGCACTATGTTATAACAACTGTAATGGATTCATCGAAGGATTCGAACTGTCGACCTCGGATCATTATACTGTTGTTCTAGTCAACTTAGCTATCTTGACAAAGACAACAGTGAAGGCCAATAATGCCAATGTTCCATTAAATCTTTATGACTGATAAAGACACTTGCGTGAGTAAGAATGAATCTTATTCTATTGATTAGTGAGGCTGTTTCCTAGCTCAAAATTATAACAGTTTGTGAAACCTCACATAAGGTTCATAAATGAAATAAAATAGAGAGAATACAAACATTAGTGCTTTATAGAAATGTATCGAATTAAAACTGTGCTTACCAACGCTGAAACTATGATAAATCTCATATGATTAAAATCCATGACATATAATGTAAAATGGTTGATTTAGATATTGTGGCTTCCTTTTATGAAAAAGACATACAAAAAAAAACAAATCAAAATATTACATGATGTAACTACAAGGATATTATCTACCGCAATATGACAGTATGGCCCAATTTATCAAATTCAAATGTAGTTCAACATTAGAATACTGCTGAGAATGTCTACTTACCATTAACGGAGTCATCACAGTTGAATATTCAGGTAAGTTATAAATCCTCTTGGAAACAGTAATGTTGACAAGATAGATCTCACAAGTATATCAATGATAGGTCTCCAGGTAGATTGTTTTCTTGGCAATAATGGCAGCTTGTTATTTTGCGTCCCGTTGGAAAGTTGGGTTCTAGAGCTATGTACGATAGATCTTGCTTGCAATTCAAAGGTTCATTTTTTGCTTACTTAAAAGCAACAAAATATTAACATAGAAATGTAAAGCTACTTGGTTTCGTTTCGTGAATTACAGGTTAATTAAACAAAATAAATTAAATGTAAAAACTGAAATTACAGACCAATATCATATATGATTTGATATAACCTTTAAATGTGATCGTTAAGTTCCAGGCTCGCATTAAACACCTGTACGTGCGGTTGGTGCGAGGGTTCAGTAATCCATGGAAACACAACACGTGTTATGTCGACCAATGAACTGCTCCATACGGGGAGGAGCTGTGAAGTGACCAGTCCATACTACGCACGCCGGCAGTGTTATTTCCTACCTTCCGGGATTCAGTATACCACTCTACTCACTCATCGGCTACCATGCTTCTAGTCCCAGGCACAATCAGGCTCAGCGCTGATAGCCGTCCGCTGATAGCTCAGGATGTTTCTGTAATTACACGTAAAATCCACAACGCCTTAGTCCTCGTTAATTACAAACTGAGTAGAGATATGGGCAGAGTTGAGAGGGGAAGGGAAGAGAGAGAAACAGAGACGGGAATACGAATACAATTATTAACTGAGTAGGTGTGGAGACCGGGGTAAAAAAAAGCTTAGTATAGAACATATATGTGATAAAAGAAACGAGGAGAAAAACTTAGTGTATGCAATACATATACATTAGTTAAAATTTATTACGTTTTAACTTTTAATGAGAAAAACCAATATCATCAACGCTGCAAACTTGGAAAAGCAGGTACAAGCGTTAAGCTATCAAACCTATTTGTCTGCCGACCCATTACAATATGATGGACTGGGCGCCTTGCCTTTTTAAAACGTCGCTTAATATTGAAGGTTGGCCCAGGCGAGGGAGGGCCTTGTCCTTGAATTTGTTGTTGTTATTCCCTTCCCAAGATTGATACTTAATAGTAATGACAGCATCTTCCGATATGAGTATAATAACACCGGTTTCTATACAAGGCACATTTGGCATGGTACCCCAGTGACATAACACTTTAAAGGTTTGGTTTTTGTATTGTTAAATATTTTATCTACAATTAATTACCCGTGTATTTTGTATGTATGTCAAGATACATAATATGTTAGTGCATTTGCTACCCTTTGTTACCGCGGATATGAAGTTTACAATGTACTGCAATATATTTATGTTATTACAAGGCGGCAGTCTCAACAACACACCCAAACTCATACACACATACATAACACAGGTATACCTGTATTTGTTTACAAAGACATTTAAGAATTCAAAACCAAACTTCACCACTTTACATATACAAAAACGAGTATACCACATATAAAGAAGTATACCACTTAGAAAGGCAACTGCTCCTTAAGTGTTCGAAATAACATCATACAACTGCTTTGTCTTCTAGTATTTATCGACGATAAAAAAGATCCGTTTTAGAACGTTACCTCCTGAACCAAAAATCTAAAATCCGATTCCATATACCTTTTCGAACAATGTCAAATGTTCGCTTCTATTCCCAAGACATATGTTACAGAGAGAAAAAAGAGGGATGCTTAGAAACAAAGGGAGATAAAAAAAGGCAATAAATGAGGACATATATACCCATACGCCGCAATAATAACGATTTCTTTTCTTTGCGCAAAGCAAAAAAAAGTATAGTGACCAATATCTAAGCAAATTAATTGCAAAATCGTTCCTCCGCTCGAGGGCGTCTCCCAGACATTGCAAAAGTATAATTACTTGGCGGACCTACGTCAAGTTCGTGCACAGGAACAGCTAAACGAGAAACATCTATCAGCTATTTCTTTAAGCTTGAGCGACAAAATTGCAATTATGGCTAAAGTGACCTACGTCTGAATTGCACTGACATTTACGGTAAAATTATATTGACAAGTTCCTTGTTAGTTGAACACTAGACCGTTAAACCGAAAGTTTTAATGTGTATTAATTACTTTTCTGTTTCTACTTCGATGATCTCAGGAATCAGGGTATTTTGTGACAGAATGGTCATCTTGAAGTTTGTCCACGTGTGTGTGATTTTTCGTTAAATAATTATGAAAAAAGCAACGCCTTCAAAGAGCAATGCTTTACGTAATCTTTACTGATAATTATTTATGATGAAATTTACCCATTAAATGATATAAGCTTTCACTAAATTAAAGTTGGCAAGTGGAAAAAAACCTCTGTAGCAATGACAAAAAGATCGATGCTACAGACCTCGGCTGAAAATTAAAACTACTTGCGGACGAACAAAAGGCAAAGCGTAGTAAGGGGAAGCAACTCTGTTTAAGCACGCATGCGTTACCATTCACATTTGGGTGGTACAGTGGATAGCGCACTTGCGACCGGGGTTTGATTTCCCGACCGGACATGAAAATGTATGGGGTCACGTGGGTTTTTTCCGGGTACTCCAATTTCCTCCCACAATAGACACATTGCTAACATCCGGGCCAACAAGACTGACTTACAAAAGTTGGATAACTTGTTTCATAATTGTTGTAAAACAAATAAAGGTTGTTAAAAAAACAGAATCATCAGAACATAGCAACAGACATTCAATGAAACAAATATTTCTATAAAAAACGGCCAGAAGAGGGTACAGGCAGTTTCGTTATGTTAACTGACGTAGCATTGACCGTTGACAGGTAATATTAGTAATATACAGATTATATAAAGACAAGTGATGTGGAACATCTCGTTGTAATTAACATCCGAAATCTATATCAGAATAACAGAATAGTTACGAAAATAATCGTCGATTTCATATAATTTTATTTGATATCCTAAAATCGTGTAAGAACGCTCTCCTCGAGTTTATTAATAAGACGTAACAGAAATAACTTTAATATTTAATGTAAAAATAGGCTACAGTAACATACAATATTTCCGTCCCACGTAGATGCGTGAATTCAACGGATCTGTAGACTCGTTCTTTAAACTGTTAAAAAGATGTTACACAACAAAATCAAACAAAACACCTTCCTTATACTTAAACCCTACCACCTTTACTTTCTACCGTCATATATTAAGAGTCTCTAATTCTGTACTTAGACTATTCCCTCTCTACTAATTGTTTACCTCAATCACACTCGTTCCATCTTCAATAGCATTTCGATACCTTGCTTTATATTCATTCACATCAAGACTTGTTTCCACAATCATGCGGCTAACATCACTACCCCTACCTGTCCTCGTCATGCTTCTACATCCTGCTCCAATAGATAAGTACCTTTCAGTCTAATGCAAAATTAAGCTGACGAAGCCATCGATAAACCAGGCAGGAAAAAGATTGATAAGAAAAATGCGTGTGATATTGGCTAGAATAGAATGACGCATATAAAACTCTATCAAGGACAATCACCTGCAGGGCACAATCAATATTGGGGAGAATTGATCTATATATAATTGTCCAATTAGTAATAAATTGTGTATTTATCACTGACATTTCGACATATTGCATTACGCGTAAATGGTTGTTTTCGTTTTTATTGTACACCTTTCCCAAGTATCGTATGAGGTCGACATCCTTACAACAGCTAGGGTCATCCTAAGTTTTATGATTCGGGAAGAAAACACGAAAACAAAGCTTGTATTGTTTGTATTTTACGTTCTATTCACAGCTTGGATCGTTTAAGGACTTGTTTTTGCTGGGTTCCGGAACATTTGGGATTACAAAGTACCAGATAATGAAAAGGCATATCGCGCTGCGAAGGCTTCACTGCTTCTTCGACCTATTAATTTTAAACTTCAGTATTCAGATTTCAAAATAATGATAACAAAAGCCTTAAGATCACAGTGGCAAATGAAGCGGAACCATACTGCAATTTTGACCGTAAATATATTGGAAAGTGAAAATCACTTTTTGTTATTTATATACTTTTATATCCTTTTAGCATCGGCCCCTACTTGGATTTTCAAATATGTTAATTACAAAAAGGTACGGGTATTAGAAATTGAATCGCGAAACAAACGCGACAAAAAATGTTGATTTTTCCATTCACGTCGGAAGAAGAATAAAAATAATAATAAGAAACAGAGTAAAACCAATGAGTCCCCAACTTCGTTTGGGGGACTTAATTAGACACAGGTTTTTCTGTCTAACAGATAAGATAAGTTATACTTTAGCGTTGATCGTGTTTGATGTATATAAATGTCAAACTGCACAAACACTCGAGTCTTCGTACAGACACGTTCCATCTCAGAAGTAGCAATAGGTATTGAATACCTATATAATTACGGGACTGAGGATCGTCCAGCATTTTATCTTTACGGGATATATCTAAATACAGCATGGTCGATACGCTATTATACCAAAAAATCTCCGATCAATTATCAGTTACAAGCTTTTCGCGTTACTCTGACAAATCTATGTCTGCTATCTTATAAAGGCACTATTTGCGTTGTCTGGGTAACGCTACTACATCGCATATTAAGTACTTTTAACACTAGCTGAAAGTCGAGAAAACTGTATCAGCGACATTGTACCTTTGGCCTTGAGTGGCACGTTCTTCCTTGAAAAAGGAATGTTATAGGTTCTATCTAGTCTATAGCATTGCTGACCAAAAAAAGCCGTGATCCTAAACCAGACTTTGACGTATAATAATACAATTATATGCACGAATAGGTCCGTAATTTTCAACTGAAGTTGTCATACATGAGACAGTAATTAAAACTATGGTTATCAAATTTAACATTTACCATTCCATTTAACCTTTTCAGTCTCGAAATGCCAACTGTTTTTTCTGTTCATTAAAGAGCTGACTTGGGGCGATAATTTTACAACATTCAGAAACAGAATTCAATTAGTCCGCTTTTCGTCAACAACACAACTTCAAATTCTAGCATGTTCCTTAAAAAAATTAGTCAGTTCCAGGAAAAGAAAAAGTAGTCACAGGGAAATTCCATTTAAAGATACACAAAACGGTTTTCTTCGAAATAATTAAAATGATGATAAACAATTCGTTTTTGAAAAAGATTATGTAAAGCGCGGTAAATATTTGAAAAACAAAACACGTAACACGCACGATTCCTAACTATATTCAACACTAACCATGTCCTGGCTATATTCTTGATTGATCGATTCCTGGAAGCGCCGTGCAATCTGGGAGACATTGACTGAATTTGGTGTCAGAAATAATTATATAGGACATTCCTATTTTCCCTGTAAAATTTGTTGAACACTATGACTTGCGGATCTATGCGATATGTTTCCCGTCAACAAAGAAAAAATGAAAAATACAACTTTGGGAAATACATCTTGTTTCATTTCTCAAGACATCTTAAGTTTTTTGCTGAGCAGATGCATTTTAGAAAAAAAATACATGGAGACGTAATGTAATTAGTAGAGATAAAGACAGACTTGTATCAGTTAGCTCCCCCCCCCCCGCCCCCGCCTACACCGCGACAAGGACTGTATAAATAGATGCAAGACAAATGATTTAATGATATAACACATTTTACAATGTGTCATATACATCTAGATTAAGGTACGGTACAGGACTACGGTACAAGGATACTTCATTCATACGATCGGTAAATTATCAAATACATTAATCGATATTGAAGACTTTGCAGAACCTGCCTTATGAGGCGCAAGCTACAAGTCCCATGCCACCTGGCTTATATTTACATATGTGTAAATCCCCGCGTATGCTTGGGATGTATTGTGTTCTGTTTGTAGTGGGTAGGTGTTTCCAATGACATCATTTATAGCGCCACTTCATTTAATATCGTAACGTCCACGAAGGACAGTTTTATATTCAGCCTCGGTTCTGTGGGTAATTGTTAAATAATATTCTGTCAACACAATATCACACTAGAAAACAAACTCTCTCTTAATCGAACCATCTTCTTTTGTTTATACCAGTTTGAACTTTTTACCATGATCGGTTTCGAAAGGAATTATTTTATCCTCACTTGACATTCCGACAGAACGCTCCGAGAAATTGAACCTGGAATTTGTGATCTCCATCCTGTTGTGTATCTTAGTTTTTGTGATCAGTTTGAAAATTTGAAATCGCATATCATGGAACCATGTGGAGTGGGGGCTTCCTGTGAAATAACTAGGTGCCATATGCTATGCCGTCAAATCCTTACTCGTGGGAAGTCAAAATCAAAATGTATATTTTGAATATGCAACTACATAATTATTATATATCGGTCATGCATACATATTTTTGCTAATTTCTGAAGTTCATTGCAAAGGAGAAATTGTCCGGACAAATGTGTAATTACGAACATACAGACAGACAAGCTGATTCGAAAGGAAAAACATAGTTGAATGGCTAACAGAACAGGGGAAAGAATCATAAATACGGCAACTTTGACAATCAAGAAGGGTTGAAAAACAGTTTTTGAAACAGACAGAGCAAGTCGAGACTACTTTCAGAAATAATTGGATACATTTATCAATTCTTAGGCATGAGATAGCTATTGATAGATATATTAATTAATTTTGTCAATAGTTCCTGTCGGACACAGTTCTGAATAAAGTGTTTTCGTAACAAAGATTTATGTTGACCGAACAAACGCTTTTACAGATTCCAGACTCCGTTAATGTCAAGATTGTCAGACAGCAATCCGTATTACTTTACGCGCTCGGTTGTTATTCTAGATAATGACTAAACTATATACCTTCCTATGTAACAGCCAGACACAGACGCTTGCTACACAGGGTAAGTCTGAAACAAAGTTGAGGAATATCCCGAAACGCAAAGAGATCTTTATCGAGCGGAACCTCAATAGTTCCAAAGATGTATATGGTGTTGTAAATAAATTTGAAGAATATCCCGAAACGCAAAGAAATCCATATCGAGCAGAACCTCGAAAGGTCCTAACTATGCCTTTGTTATTATAACATTATTTCCTTTTTTTGGTTTTGTAACTTTAAGATTACAGGGATTACATTATGAGTAAGGAAACGTACTTTTGTATATTATGTTACTATATATTGTTCAATGTCCTGTGTATAATAAATTACTGCGAGCCTCAATAATATATGAACCAAACAAATGCGAGTAAGTTTTGTTACTATATACATTGTACATGTTGAGTATATGTGTAGATATCACGCTGATTCTTAAAGGGGACTTTCAATTGAAGTTAACAATTACCCGTGAATCTTAATCTGTAAAACGTATCCCTTGTACATATTGTACATATCTTATGAATAAATCATTGCAAGCATCCAAAAATTATTATCCAAACAAATACCGGTAAGTTTTGTTACTATTTATTGTACATATTGAATATATGGGTAGATATCACACTAATTCTTAAGGGGGACTTTTAAGTAAAGTTAGTTTATACCCTAATGCAAATTTCTCCGTAGAAATGTAATCTATTTTTCCTTATGATCACGGCGACGCATATAGGTATAAACAAGGTTTACCAACCACGGCCATCGTAGTTACCATCTTAGCAACTCGCTTCGAATGTTTTTTTCTTCGTATAGCACTTGAAAATAAAAAATGGTGTAAATATAAGGATTGTACCTCTTTTTGACTGCGTATACGGTAGTATGCCCGCAAGCACCATATTTTGCTTATCTGCAAAATTTCGAAAATATTGTGACTAAATTGAACCTTTTAGAGCAGTAGCCAGATTATCTAAAATAATGCATACATATAGTACGGTACCCTTGATTGCACGAAAGAAGGCAGAAATATGTTGTTACTTGGGAGTCACGACCTTGCGTCCAGCTCGTCTCACTAGTTCCATTTTTTTCCTCTTTCTTGTAAAATATTGTTTATTTCCAAGATCGGCATGTTTGTATTAATAGCAAACCATGTCTCGGTTTATGCATGTACGATATGTACTAGTTATCACCGTAATAATTTCTTAAATATCATTACAGCCCCTGGTAACCGATAAAACGTTTCATCGTGACGGATATGCTTGATCTGTATACCTACGTCCGCTTCTATAAGACGTCACGTTTCGTAACAATGTGTCTAGTCAATTAAATCGTTTCATTAATATATTTCTGTCCGGTCTTTATTCTATTGATAATAAAGAAAGATCAAGTCAGTTATAGTTTGCACCAATAGTGTTTAATCGGATTTCTGAACTGTCTGTAAATCGTAAAAGGAATATCATTCATACTGTATCTATTACTAAGTTTAAAAGTTGCAGCATGTGTGTATGTTACGTCATATTTCAATTACTTTACTCTAAATCCTTTTTGGAATTTTGCTTTTTCGAAATAAACCCTTTCTGTTTTTTATTGGAACGGAATAAAACTTATGCTTTTACCCAGTCTGGCTCGTAAAGAATAATTGCTGTCGTCACGCAAGGGATTTAAAATCATTTTTTATGCTTGATGCCAAATTCATACCTTTTTTATAGCCGTTGAAATCAACAATAAGTGGCTAATGGAAAAATTTGAAAACGTTGTCGGTAGAAGCATGAATGTTTGTTAAAGATGTGACAGTGAATTAATAGGAAATGTGTCTGTAACAATATCAATTCTCGGTCGACCACACTACACGTTTTCATCTTTGCATTCTGCCGTGTAGTGACATTTCACAAATAGAAAATTAGGTTTTCACTGGAATCCACTAGTCTGGGATTTCCTCTTCCAAGCAAAAGCAAATTGAAATGGTTCCATGCATCTGCCAACTGACAAAGCATTTTCAAGCGAAGTGCCTCATTTATATCCCCGATACTCAACGGGAATTAGAAATAGAATTATAACGTCAGAATAAGACATGAGAACCAGTCGGTTGGAATTTGAATGTTCCGTCGACACGAATTTAAATTAAGCTGATTTCACATGTTCTGACTGTTTGTCAATTAACTCCAGAAACAGAAGCCAGGCATAGTAAATACAATTTTGAATGACAACAGCCTCGTCGCCAGGTTTTCAATAAACTGATCCGGAAGAGTTTACAAATGTTCAAATGAACAGGAACAAATAAAATCTTTTCGCCAGTCTTGATTGCTTTTGGCAGCATGATAAGGAGGAGTCAGCGATGTGCCATACTAAGTCATTAGTTTGATACGAATATGTTGCAATTAATGTTTACTTCTCCTGCTACGGCGTTGATAAAACTAGTTGCAATCAGCCTGTTGTTGCTGGAACCCTTAAATAGTCCTGATTTAGATTCTTCAGATTGTAGGCATCCTCTATAATCAAGGGGCTAATCTCACTTATATTGGATTCACGATACCCAGGTTTTTTGTCCTTGAAGAAATGAAGGCACACGTACCTAGATATTTTGGAAGTCTCGGTTGAAAAGAAAAACCATAACGGATTGATGAACTGATACCTGTCCATTAAGTTATTCAATTTTACTTGTCAGGCGAAATGCATTTGAAAAACATCAAATGGTCGAACTACCTATATGTTCTCCACAGGGTGACACATGTGACGCTTTCTAAGTGTTCATGTCATATTACAGGTGTACAGAGAGAGCAGTTTGGTTGGATTGTTTTTATCTCTGTGGTATCGGGGATCAATTGCTTAGTTAGCCACAAGTTTTGGTTTTTATTTTGTTGGACGCCTTATCAACAGCTTAGGCCATTTAGGGACGGACTCTCGATACAATATTGTATATGCCGTGTGAGTGAATGTATTGTGTACGATTGTTTTACAGGGGCTCGGGTATATTAGAGCAAGCAAGCTCCTCGCGATTGTCGGGATCTTTTGCGGACTTTATAGTACTACCACCTTAAGGATGACGTGACACACATTCTGTACCTTTTAAATTTAGTAATAGATACAGTATGCCCCCCCCCCCCCCGCCAAAATGAATTAAATTTGCATTATACAACGGTTCCTCCAAAACCAGGTCACATTATACTGACAATGGGTATACAGTTACTCCCATAATATACAGGCTAAATCAAGCAGGGAGTAGTTAAAATGGTATCCATACTAGGAAAGCAAAGGTTATACACATTGTCCAATATAATATAATGAAGGCATACAAAAACGGTTCTCTAAAGTGGAACCTGCAGATGGACCTACCAACAAAGGTTGTTTTAAAGGTAAACAAATACAATGTAATCCGGCACATCAGACTGTTTTGTTCCTGTTTGAATGTTTCAAACATGTATAAGATTAAGACTAGTATTTCTTCATTCTTGACTCGCTTACTGTAAACAAGTTATTATTTGTGTTCAATCTGACAA
This sequence comes from Mimachlamys varia, assembly GCA_947623455.1. Classification (NCBI taxonomy): domain Eukaryota; kingdom Metazoa; phylum Mollusca; class Bivalvia; order Pectinida; family Pectinidae; genus Mimachlamys; species Mimachlamys varia. Next base: position 41,144,768 of record OX392533.1, on the reverse strand, counting down.
CACAAACTGCTGACGTCATCGCGTTTTGGAGATGAAAGGTTTCTGTTGTTGATAGGTAATGCTGGATAATAGACGTCTTCAGCTAAACTCCATGAGAATATTGGAAGGTTTCTTTCTAACGGCCATATCAGTTTGCGGCCTAGGATTATATGTTAGAATTACTCGTTTGATATTGATTTAAACCACATATCAAGAGAGCGCCTGCTAAAACGCCTGTGATCATTGTAATGTTCCGCAGAAAATTAAAAAAATACATAATTAATCAATTAGCTTATTAATGATTCATATAAACAAAACGCTGTGGCTTCGTAAAATAGACAAACAACAATGTCCTCGATGTATTTTTCTATGGAATATAATATCTTGTTTCGATTTTTTCATGAAAATTATTGATTTGAAGGGTCATCCTCGAATGAAAAACCGAATATGTTGTAAACAGCAATACTCAGCGTACATAATGAAACGTGTGTTGTCGTGTTAAAGTTCTTGGCTTTACAGGTTTGTCCTTAACGATTTCATGTCCGCGCTAAACGTCTGAATTGTTCTATCATATCGTAAAAGCTGTACTAGATGGTTTCTATTAAATTATGCGAGATTTTTATATTGAAATACTTCGAAGTCAAGAATTATGGGGATATGGCAAAATGCATGTTATTACATTGTTAGTAAGGTTAAACGTTTATTACAAATCTTACTTTTGGTATTCTACAATACTATTCGACTTTTTGTGGTTATTGTTTCTCTAAGGAAATTCAGTGTTAGCGAGAGTTTTTGCAATGAAACGGATGAATATAAACACTTGTACCACAGCGTGTAACAAAACGTGAAAATAGTTGTCAATTTACGTCTAAAACGCTACTACAAAGTGTTGTTCTAAATAGTACAGTTCAATTTTATCCCTTTAGTACGATTGAAGGGATTTGAACATAATTATATGCTCACCACATTTCAAGTGATCTTCAAGTTCTTTTATTACTTCAAGTCTTACTAAACGCATGGCATAGGGTAGGCTCCAGGGGAAGAAGTTAACTTGATAATATTTTGTTGTGCATGTGTTGCTTATTTAATTCATTTCATCAGATTATGGTTAAATGGTTGTAAAAGCTAAAAGCATCTGAAATAACTTTCAGCTTTTCTATTAACATTAAAGAAAAGAGTCAATTAAGACCTACGCCCCCACCTCCCGGGCTCTTTATCGTGATAATATGCTAAAACCATACTGTAAAAGTACAGTCAACATTCAATGCATCCATTACAACACAATTATACATTTTCGGCATATCATAGTCCGCGTTTCTCTCCAGTTGTTTCTGACTGAGATTGTGGTGGAAGCAGGTCACACTTCTCGTGGTTACTGGATATGGAATTTATTTCACTCTCTAAGCTCGTGTCTTTTATTACTTTAGTTAAATAATTAACTCGAGTGAAGTGAAATAAGTTCCATATCCAACAACCACTCGTTGTGTAAACTCTATATACATGTCTAGTATTGAATATTGAGAACATCTTTATATAAAACAGCCCCGTGAGAACGCTGGAGTTTTCAATGTCATCGCATGTAAACAAGGGCACACTACATTATTGTACCCTAATATATCATTAGTTAAGAGACGCAATGACCTTGACGTTTAATCTGATGACATTGAGGTAAAGCTCTTTAATATGAGCTTGACCTTAAATATAATGAACTTGAGATTTGGTAATTTTTCACATGTTATTAAACACAGTAAGGGACTGTTGGTATCACCTTGTCTTATACCTTTACATTTGATGAAAGTTCTTGCATTTTACCACATTTAACCTGGAAATCAATTAAGTTATGGATATCGCACTTGCCTTTCACCATGGCGTCCAGGGTTCGGATTTAGCCTGAATCGGCCGGGGTTCGATACCCCGACTGGACGTTAAAAGGTATGGGGTCAACTGTACGACAACGTGGGTTTTCTCCCACAATAAGACGTCATCGGTGCGCTAACATCTAGGCCAACACAATTAATTAATAGAAGTTGGTTAACTTGTTTCATTATTGTTGTAAAATAAATGAAATTTATATTAAGATAAGAGTAAGAGAAAATATCTGGTATACCGATCAAACAACTTGTGCAGACTCATAAACCCCTATAATATAATATAAATATATTTTACGTTCAATATAATCTTATTGTGGACAGAAAGATGTGACCCTATAGGTAAACATGGTGGAATTTCTTTTATAATTTTCATTTAGTGCAAAATTGACCAGTGCATATCTGCTGCCCACCGAAATATGAGTGTTTTTTTCACTATTTCCCTCTTCTTCTCCTTTACTTCTTGCTATATTTGATATTTCATTGCGCAATGTTTGGCAACAACTTTCTCCCTTTACTTTTGAACGTTTGGTCAGCTTGGGAAAACAAAGGGTTGCCCCAAGGTCAGGACATACCAAAGTGAAAAGCGTTCAAGTTTTCAATGATACCTGAAAGTTCCCAAAATACACAGGCAGCCAATACATATACACACATCGCATACAACGGAAGGCGGTACCTAAATGACCGAGCTGTTAATAAGACGTAAAACAAAATTAAACCAAACCCAAATCAATAACATGTGATGGGGCAAAATGCCGTGATGGGTACCTTTGGCATTTTATTAGCTCTATAAAACTGGCATAAAAGCCGTGCTATCTCAAGGAGGCAAGTACACATCCAGAGTTTAACTCCTGCTAAAATTTTACTCCGAGAATAAGTTTTTTATTTTGTTTTTTTAATTTGATTATGTAGTTCTAAAATTAAAAATGTTTTTTGTAAAATACGGATGCCCCACTTCCCGCCATGTAAGTAAATTAGTTTGTCAAAAGTCAAGGTCATGACAAACCCTGTAATCAATACTATTAGTTGTGATATATTAGCCTATGAAGTTTCATGGCCGGTCATATGCCTGGTACTAGGACCAAAACTGAACTAAATGAACAGACTAAACCAAAGTCCTAGAGGTCAAGGTCATAACAAAATATGCAACTAACACTACTCGTTGATATGTATTAGCCTATGAAGTTTCTGAACTATAGGCCTGGTACTTAGGCCAAAACGGACCTAAGCGCACAAACTAAACGGTAACGGACAAGGGAAACACCTAATGATGGTCAGCAAGATACTTTTTCATATTTGGTGTTTTGAACCTACATGTATTGCAATATAGTACTCTTCCTTTTAAAAGAATCATATTTTAGAGACAGTTTTTGGCACGGCACAGGGTTTTGTTTGCAGTTACAAATAATTAAATCTTGGTTGTATACCTATGATTCACAGGCCATATTGCTTCTTATTCATACAATTTACTTTTAATAAATCCGGATGATCGAGCACGCATTCTCTGTTAATACGGATCGCTTCATCAACGTAGCATTGATCGAAAAAAATATACCGCTCTTTTCAGTTTACCAATTGTTATTCCCGCCGTAACGACTACGTTAATGTATTGGGAATAAACAGTAGCTTCTTAATAATGATGCAATTAAACATTGAATGTAGTTTGGGAGTATAATTGCAGTAATGACCTTTCCTTTATTTCTTTACAGGCTGGCAATGAGACGCATAATATCATTGATTTGGTAATTACATGTTAGACGCTAGTTGTTCTTCATCCAAAAAAAATATTCAAATAAAACTGTTTTGCTATAAAATGCAAAGCAAATTCAATTAACAAATATTGATCAAAATACAATACTTTTATGTTCCTCAACAATTAATTAAAACAGATAATAATCGGAAACAACATTTTGTTTGTACATGTACAATTACGTATCTATTTCTCCAAGTTCAAATATCAATATTGCCAGGTATTCTCTCCGCGTCTGAATTTGTTTAAGATGTTCATGAAGGGAAAACATTTCCCGGATAGACAAAGGCCCAAAATAACTAAATCTTCTAATGACAATGGGTATGCATAGATGTATTGAAAGAATTTGGAAATAACACTTCTTAACTATCACAGTGTAATATTGTAGTGTTTTTATACTTTTATTTCAAAGTTTATTAAACTTCTCGTGTGCAAAACACATCATTTACTTACCTTAGAGAACAAATCACTCACTGAATAAGTCACGGGCTTTCGAATTTGGTTTGGTTTAATTAGCTCACCTGCTGATGAGCAAGCTTGATCAAATGAATTAACTTCACCCACTGAAAGGGTCACAATGGTCAAATGTCTAAAACAACTTACATTTAAATAACTGAAAGAACAGTGATACCAATATTTGGTCTGGAGCATGCTGAGATAAAATGCTACCAAGTCTGTTGAGTGACCATCAGCTATCCTCAACGTCACCCGGGTCAAATATCTTAAAATCACAAGGCAAGTTCTTCTAAATCGCCAGGTGAAGTCGTTAACCGAAAATAGTATCCGAAAATAATCCGTCAAAAACAAACCAACAAGAGGCCTCATGGGCTTACATTGCTCACCTGCTATCTTGTGTTTATCAGAAAAACAAGAACAGATTTGACCCCGTGACCTGGATGATTTTGTTTTGCAAACGTTGTTGGGGTTCATTCAGGGAACCTCTCTGGCAAATAGCATGCTTCTAGGCCTTTTGGTGAATCGGAAGAATTCGTTTTGTGCTTTTCACAGATTTGACACCGGTAAACTCAAAAAATACGTCCAAAGAGTGTAAATAATTGTACTTTTTATGCAAAATAAGTATCAGCATATTGTTTCCATACGTATCTGTTCGGAACTAATGCATTATACAAATTTTAATCGAAATTAAGCATTATGTACTTAAACTTTGAACGATTTATCCTTTTATTCGTACTTCACTTGTCCTCTGTGATAAGGTTTCACACTATGTCCCACTGTTTCTTTGATTATGACACAAGTGAACATAGACGATGTAAAAACACTCTTAATCAAATGTAGCCAAAGAAACTACAAACTGAAAGCCTAATTATGTTCCCATTAGTTTAAAGATGAAGCCTGTGATATGATAAAACACAATAAAATCTCCAACGCCGTCTTCAACTATGGGGGCTGAACCAAGCATCCGGGTTCCCAGGTAGTCATCCCGGCACTGTTTACAGAACGTTAAACACATTGTATACGAATTTTATAACAAGAAGCGTAATGGGAGTGAATCTCTCGCCTTGTATTGCGTTTATAGTTGTTTTTCTTAAAAGTTTACGAATGCAGACAGTGTTAACATGGCAGGGTTTTATTTAAAGAGGATAAAACATCAAAAGAAATGACACATGAGACCTTGAAAAAGTTAAACTTGTATATATAAATTTAGCGGACCTTTTGTCTTTCTCCACGTTCTTCATTTGGTGAAAACCTTGAGGTTATTCAGAAGTAATTCCAAGAGTTCAACATATTTGAAACATTTATACTTGAAAATTAGACATGTAAATTACCAGCCCTTTATACATGTACCAGCATGCAGCTACTGGTTCGTTTTCTTACAAAAAGTTGCTCGCCTTTGGGCGAGAATATCTAAAATGCTTAAATGACGGTTACTTTTCCCTGCTTGAAGTTAGATGAGGTAAACGATCGGTTCTCCTGTTGTCAGTATCAAGTGACATAGATTGTTCTGCTTGGGGCCTTCGGTAGTATACTGTATTGAGGCAGAACTATCAAGCTGGTATCCATTCCGCACTTCGGCAAGGACGATATCACGAACATATCGGAGCTTCCCAAATACACATATTTTACAACCTCATCACATACATCGGAAAGCCGTCCTTAAATGACCATATTGGATAAAAGTCAAAGTCAAAACAGAAAGCCATTCTCTTTAAACCATAGTGATTTTGCAAAACTTTGACTATATTTAATTTTATGTCAAAAGGGTGCTGCAACATCATTACTAGGAAAGGCATTTAAATGTCATTATTCTTGGTATAACATTGCATACTCAGGAAGACTGACATTTAAAATTACCAAATGTTTTGTAAAAATTACATTTTGTTTTCAAATGAAATGTGTAGCTTGATGTCGATTAAGTAAAACCTTACAATTTCTCCACTTTATGAAATGCACTTGCATTAAATTTTATATTTTGTAAATGTATCCAAAAATTAATTATATTAAAAACTATTTTGTTATTCACTAGTCTTAATATCATTTGCTCTCGTCGTCAGTGATCACAGAAACAACACTACAACCAGAAACCTAAATCATACAATCATACAAATCTCATCAATCGTAAATACAAGTTGTACATGTAACATCAAGTTATGTCTAGAAATGGCAACATATGAATATGAAAGAAAGCAAATATCAACTTGAAAAGTAAAAGTGCTGCCGAGGATAGAATTGTTGAATAGACCAATGGGAAACGGGGCAGGCCCCTAGTTTTATTTGGATTCTGTTGTTTTAGAGCCCTTTTAATATGACGTCCTTGAACGACTTTAATTGTTATTAGACTTTAATCCCTATATCACCCAACTAATTAGTGTTGTGGTATATACACTAATTGTAGTGCGTCATTTTCCAGTACGTATAATCGCTCACAATGAACAATTAAAGTTATGTTTGGGTAAATGCGATGGTAATGCAGTTATCTTGACGACAATACGACTACCTTCAAGGTTACACAATAAAACCAAGGATGTTCTGGCTTATTCATACAATCAATTTTCTAAAACCAATTTGCAAAGTTGAACCATTAACATATATAAACAAGAACTCTGGATAATTGCTCTTTCCTGAAAATTTAAAATGTGAATGGCTGACGTAATGTCGCTTTCAATACAAAATCGCGGTTTTGGTTTAGTGTGGTTTTATGCCGATTGATAGTAACAATTCACCCAAATATCATTGCATGTATAGCCATAATGATTAGATGTTATTAACGTGAATGTGATGTTTTAAACGTCTTTGAAACGTTATTAATGTTTCATACACCGCGAAAATCTTTCTCAGACTCGATTAGTCTATGTTTATTCATACAAATGTGGTTACACTTAATCATAATGGTGAACGAAATTGTCCAACAGAGACTGCTTCGTGATAGAAAGAGAATAATAGTTCATTGTGGATCTGCCAGTAGTATAGGTTAAGCCTCTCAAGGTAACTGCGCGTTCTCTGGTGCTCAAAATCCCTCTCACACGATTTTTCGGGTTCCTTCCATTTATTTGTTCTAACGATATTATCAGTTTGGAGGGGGCTACATTATCAAAGTTTTGCTTTTCACAGCTACAATAAATCATAAGAATTAATTACTAACAATTTGCAATAATTAATTGAAATGAAGTACATTGATCTTCAACCTGCTCGGTTGTTTTCTCTCATAAAACGTAACGCAATCTACAATCACTCACTCTGAAACAGTCAATTAAGAATTGGTTGTCATATTTTGCACATTTGTTGGTGTGTAACATACATTGGCGCATCTACATATTGAATGGTTCGCTAGCGAACCATGTTGAATATGAAGGTATCTGGTAAGTCAACGTATTTTACACAGCAAAGAATGTCAAAAATAGGACAACGAATACTGATATTTACAGTTTTTATTAACTAGTTCATATTAAGTATTCGTGAAGTCATGTTTCAACGTCAGGGTAAATCCAGACAGAGAACAGCCACCGGCTGACAGAGGAGCAACGCAGTCTCCAAAGCTAAAATTATGACGTCACAATATTCCGATGTATATTATTCTTCCGAAATTCGAGTTTTCATGATGCGCATCTGTAAAGATGACGAAATACACACATATTAATCTTTCGCTCGTTTTGTGTCAGTCTTTCTAATATCAATATTGTTGAGGGACCCTTAATAATTCAACGACAACTAATTCCATTAGCCTCTTTGATGCCATATCATCACAGATGCATTACTAAACAAATATTTTTTAGCGTTACATTTTTTTTCGTTATTGAAGATAAAATGGAATTGAAACAGCTATGCATCGTAAAAATGTCATCTTTACGCCCCGTATTGTGCTGTTCTAGCCACGTGTGTTGTGCACAATCTGATGAAACGCAGATCCAACGTCGCTTCGGTACTTCCGATAAGGGGTCATGTTCTAGTGAACTTGTACATCAGCCAATCAAATTACCGCTTTCAGAATCTTGAATGTGAATATTTGTGGACGAAAAAACATGTATAATCCAATCTGTGCACCAAGTAATTTCGTCATAACAAGCTTATGTGCAGGTTGTGTCGGAATCACTTTCCTGCAGATAACAGTTTACGATTTGTGCACTCGGGAGACTACAAATGTCAAAAAAACATGTCCTCCGATGTGATGTTGGCGGATCCTTGTGTAACGAGTGAGAATAAGGATCTGCATTGAAATCAGATTGTGTCGTTTATAGCCAAGAAACCCTCCGACGATTATTTCTTAATGCTAATATCAATCAGATCTTTGATTAATGCTATTGTTTCAGCGATACTGACAGCAATTACCGCATTATAACTTTGGACCTGATAATGCACCCGCATACCAACTCTAGAACTGTTGTAACGGACTCGACCACACTAACGACAAGGCCCCCATCGCAAAGTCGATCACACAAATAGTCACCCAGCACTTCCATTAACTGTTTTGGCAATACTCCATGGTTCAGTAAAGCGGCGCCTTGTTACACATCACACGCGTAAAATATAGTATGGCTTGGTAACAACATAGTTATTTAGAGACACTTAACAACGCCTAATGATTCACATGAGAGTTAGAAACAATGCTTCTACTAACCAAACATTGAACTGTGGTTGCAAGTAAGCGTCGGATTTACTAAGACAAACCACACCTACGTATTATGGTGTGTGTAAATCATTATCATTGATTTTGGCCAGCAAGTTTAAGCTTTGTCGTGTGATCTTATTCAGCGCCATATCCCTCCGGTTATTGATTTGGCTCTATCTAAAAGTTAACATAAAGAAGGGTGATTTAAAACTGAGTAAACTGCCAAAGCGAAAGAGAATGACAACATATACCGATGCTGATTAGTCGTGTTGATAACACATGGGTATTAACATTTTATGTCTGTATGTGTCTAGCACAATTGGGTATTGTTCACATAATCCGAGAAGCAATGTAAAGCTTTGCTTTAAGTACACGAACTTAATTTGTGTTCAAGTATCTATATTGCATATTCCCATTTGATACATTATGGGAACTAAACGACTAGTTCAACCGTTGTCAATATGGTATGACCTGGTGGAATTTGTTTTGTTTTTGTTTTGTGTTGTTAGATGACGTAACTAACACACACATATGGGGCACCTTTTAAAATTTAGAAATAGATACAGTATGCCGAAAAATCAATTAAACTCTATCATAGAGCTGTTTCGTCCTCCGAGGTCTCTTCAGTGATACTAGGGGCCAAAAGGTGGGAATCCAGAATTTCTAAACAAATATAAAAGCAGAAGGGTCAGGCGTCTAAAACCGGTTTAATTTATGAATTTACGGCCCATCAACAATACGAGTAATTCAGTGCCACGGGGGTGTTCTGCTGGGGCATTCGGCAGTGTACAGCATTTTAAACCGGCAAAAGATCTGACCAGTAGCAATGTGTATTCAGCATATACCGTGTGACCTGCCTTAAATGACTATAGCTGTTAATATAGCGTAACATAAAACCAAACCTAGGCCAAACCAACGCAACGAAGTGGGAGTGTACACTGGACTCAGTCTGTAGACTCACATTTGTAGATTTTACTTCTGCAGTGTTTATGCATAGATTTTGATTAACCGGTCTTACATCGCCATTATGCTTCTTTCATATTGATCAGAGTTACGCATCTTTTAAATATACAGCAAAAGCATTAATTCAAGATTCTCAAATGACAACTTCCGCGGTCATGGGGTCAAAGGTAACAATTGAATTACATTACTGAAACGACTAATTATACAAGTGCAGGCTACATTGGGGCGGTTTTCTTTTTATGTATTTTGTTTCACGTCCTTTAAAATGAGGTAATTTGCTTAAACCAAAATAAGTTACTTCATCTTAAGGACTAGGTACAGGACAATTCAATATGGCGGAGGTGTTTTTACCAAAACTTGTTATTTTATTAAATACGGCAAAATACATGACCAAAATAGACCACAAAGTACATTTTGTGATGGAGAATCGATAATTTCAACCATATTTTTGTACGTTTGGTGGTTTTTCTGGTATTTTGTGTTATATGTCTAAAAACGCGTGCACGTTTGCAGAATACTGCGAAAGATAATAAAAACAATGAATATCATTTTTTGTTACTTTAATATACACAAAATGATAGACGAGCCTTCGATTTTCGAATAAATCTCTCTTTCAATTGAAAACCGCAAAATAAGAGAACGCACTCGTCACATGAATGGCAATTTACGTACATTCTGACACCGATCATATTTGGATCAAATTTTTAAAATTTCCATCGCCGATCGACAAATTTATGTGGCACTCCGCATAGCCGAAACAAAAATCTTACCGTCTGCGGTATGACGAGTTATGACATTATGTCCGATCTCTTAAATCAAACATCTTCCCGTTGCATGTAGCGAAATATACTCATCTGCCCTCCATTTTTAACTATTACTATTTTAGATATTCATACGCCTGACTTAGAGGCATGGTGAAACATCGACAAAATTAACAATTAAATTGGATTCAAGCATGCAGTAAAGGTAAATGTTACTTGGTATATCGTCACAAAGCAAAAACTGCCCATTCCTATCACGATGAATTGTTTTTAGCGATTGCCAGTTTTTCATTTTTGCGCGAATGTATGGCACGTGAAAAGAAGTTCTTCGACACTTCCGGCAGTGTTTTTAAGGTAATTTAATGATTTTGAAAGAATTGTCAACAAAGTTTAATTTGTGTTGTATAAATTCTTATGGAATTCGTATATATAATACACTTCCGCGTGGATCGGACAGTATTAACTCACTGATCATACCGATTCGTTCTCGGCTTCGCACCTGTCAAACATCGCTAGCGTAAATTGTTGCCATCGTAAACATGTGTGGCAGTTGAGGCACATTGGTATCAAAATACATTTCTCAAACTTAATTAGTAATTAGGTAACCGTATCGTAAATGTATATTACGTTATGTCGGTGTTTTTATTTTAATTTTATACATTTATTTGACACGAAACTTACATTTACATGACAAATGGCCTATTTAGTATAAAACAATACCCCTATATTGCCCCCACGAGATACAGGTAACTTCTTTTACCTGAACTGAAAACAGCATGCAATGGACGACATTTTTTAGAGGGGGTACCTGTGTATTTCTCCCTGATACTCTGATTTACAGAATAATATCGCAATTTTAACACTGGGTTATCATTCTATGAACATTGCAGTAACTTTGTATTATTTTTTTGAAATGTTTCAAATAACTATATGAAACATATTTGCGCACTCCCATTCCGATATTATTTACTGAATTTTTTTTTTCCTAAGTATAGATTTTTTTAATTTTGGGGGCTTAACTGCATTTTATATCAATACTTAACATAATGGGATAAAGATTATGCCATGTATTGGAAGGAAACGTTAAAATTTCAATATAACCATTTTCATCCAGGTAACAACCAATATGGCTGTACCTAGTCCTTAAACGTAGCAAGTTAATTGACATTTTTTTATATGTATCTGAACAGTGTATATCGCAGGGGGAAATCTGTAGCGAAAACAGATTCTTCACAGAACGTCCTTGTGTACATGCAACGTCAACATTGCATATAGTAAACAGTGCATCCCAAAGGATTATGAAATGCTTTGTAGTTACCTTTAAATTAACTGTCGAGAATGGATCCATATCACTCATTCCTACTACGATTAATCACGGACAATCCCCAAATGTATATAAATAGCGTGCACTTGTGTGTTTGAATTTGCACATCAAAACCCAACGCGATATTTGTGATCGAGATGGAAACCCCAAGGACTGGCAGATACATACACGTTAATGTTCAATGGTGCTTTTGTACTGCACGCAATAAACAATTAGTGCAAGTGTAAGTGCATTTGTTTAATGACACACTTTAAGTGTTTCTTTACACAATAATCATAATGATAACCCATCACTTTTTCGTAATGATAGCTGTACAGAATGTTTCTTAAAACTGCCAATCTCTATATTGCATAACCCTCCCCCTTACAGACAGCTTCCAAAAAGAATCCATCAATTTAGATATTCAAAATAATCAATTTCGTTTGTTTAAATTGAATATGCAATTACTTCAGGAGGGTTTTTAAAAACAGTATAAACCTTTAAAACAAGAGGCACATAGAGTCTGTATCGCTCACCTGGATAAATCGGTATCTAGATAATCATAGTAGTAAAATATTTTCCAAAAAATCTCATTGACAGGGGCAGACCAAAAGACCAATCCTTGAGTTATATCTGTATAAATTATTGTAAGTTAATTGGCTAGTTTCTCAACTGTTTTCAAGTTCAACTGAGGAACTTGGTCCCTAGGGCTATGACCAGACCCTGACATCAATGCTAATAGCATGATTGCATTTCTTCAAGCCCAGCAATTTTATTATTTTGGTTTGGGAAATCTACAAAGGCTTGGCATATTCTGGGGTCAAATCTTTATCATGATTATATCTGTATGCCGAACAATTGTATATATATATTAGGATGGGGATCTCAACTGATTAAAAGGTATGACCCAGTAGTTAAATCTGCAAGGGCGTAATGGACCCTGGAATAAATTAATATCTAAAAGCATGATAATTGTGATCGTCTCGTAATGCCAGGCAATTGTATACATGTATGAAGTTTTGGGGTGGGGATCTCAACTATTTAAAAGTGATGACTCAAGGGTAAAGACTGAAAGGGAATGGTGGACCCTGGGGTAAAACCTAAAATCATGATTTTGATCGTCTCTTGAAGCCGATAAATATATATACATTATGGGTTATGAGAGATATGATTCAGAAATTGAATAGGGTGGACATCACAACCAAAACCAAGTTAAACAAGTAGCGGATAAAAATGATAACGTTGAATAAAATGTTATTTCCTATCTTTGAACATTAAATTGGTTAAGATAGGGCCTGGTGTACTTGATGTAATCAAAGTCTTGTCAAGTTCTTTTTTTGTCAAGTTTGGTTTCGTTTATTGTGTTTGCGTCCTCTTAACAGTTGATAATTTAGAAATATGAACACTGCTGATTGCTTTAATATATAAATGAAAACCCAAAGCCAACAATCAGTATCTTCGAACATGCATTTTATTAAATTTATATGAACCCGATAACTATAAGTTGAATATTCGCCCCAGTGCTCTCGCGATCGATCGCATTAAGCGAATTGTAATCGCTTATAGCGAAATGGATTGTGTTCACATAGAAATGGAACCAATCATTAGCACTTAAATGTACCAAGAACCAATTTGGCTGCTTTGGTCCAGGGATGGAACTTTTGATAATGATCTCTATCTGCCGTGTACAACCCAAATCATCATGTTGCTATTTCCCATTACTACCTGCACGACGCTAAAGAAAAGTGTGGGAGTTCAACGACCGTTTAATCAGATTATCGTGATTCCAGGCCTGCAGAATAATCCAATCAGACGTTCACTGTATAAGATTCAAGTCCAACTTCGTTGTGGGGTGCATAGTGGAATCAGCCTGTCTGTCTATCCGTAGAAAAAACAAGAGGCCCAATGGGCCTGCATCGCTCACCTGGTATCAATCTCTTGACTTATATTATAGTGTTACCCTAAAGTCCCCTAAAATCTTTTAATGTAAGACATTTAGAAGAACATCTTAAGATTTAAACATATTTTACCCCTGTGACAACATCATTTTCATTTTCAAATTTTGTTTGGCTTCATCCCAGGACGCTACCAGCCAAATATCATGTCTCTAGGCAAATCAAGATCAAGGTCATTTCTTTTTGCAAATTTTGTCAGGCTTCATCCAAGAAACCTTTCAGCCAAATGTCATGCCTCTAGGGCTTTTGGTACTTCAGAAGAAGTTGTTTGAATGTTTTAACAGATTTGACCCCTGTGACCTTGAATATAGGTCAAGGTCATTTCTTTTCACACACTTTGTCGGGCTTCATCCAAGGAAACTTTCAGCCAAATATCATGCTTCTAGGGCTTTTGGTATTTCAGAAGAAGTTGTTTGCAGGTTTCAACAGATTTGACTCCTGTGACCTTGAATATAGGTCAGGGTCATTTCTTTTCGCAAACTTTGTCGGGCTTCATCCAAGGAACCTTTCAGCCATATATCATGCTTCTAGGGCTTTTGGTATTTCAGAAGAAGTCGTTTAAAGGTTTTAACAGATTTGACCCCTGTGACCTTGAATATAAGTCAAGGTCATTTCTTTTCGCAAACTTTGTCCGGCTTCATCCAAGGAACCTTTCAGCCAAATATCATGCTTCTAGGGCTTTTGGTATTTCAGAAGAAGTCGTTTAAAGGTTTTCACAGATTTGACTCCTGTGACCTTGAATATAGGTCAAGGTCATTTCTTTTCGCAAACTCTGTCGGGCTTCATCCAAGGAACCTTTCAGCCAAATATCATGCTTCTAGAGCTTTTGGTATTTCAGAAGAAGTCGTTTAAAGGTTTTAACAGATTTGACCCCTGTGACCTTGAATATAGGTCAAGGTCATTTCTTTTCGCAAACTTTGTCCGGCTTCATCCAAGGAACCTTTCAGCCAAATATCATGCTTCTAGGGTTTTTGGTATTTCAGAAGAAGTCGTTTAAAGGTTTTAACAGATTTGACCCCTGTGACCTTGAATAAAGGTCAAGGTCATTTCTTTTCGCAAACTTTGTCGGGCTTCATCCAAGGGACATTTCAGCCAACTATCATGTTTCTAGGGCTTTTGGTATTTCAGAAGAAGTCGTTTAAAGGTTTTAACAGATTTGACCCCTGTGACCTTGAATAAAGGTCAAGGTCATTTCTTTTCGCAAACTTTGTCGGGCTTCATCCAAGGGACATTTCAGCCAAATATCATGTTTCTAGGGCTTTTGGTATTTCAAAAAAAGTCGTTTAAAGGTTTTAACAGATTTGACCCCTGTGACATTGAATATAGGTCAAGGTCATTTCTTTTCGCAAACTTTGTCGGGCTTCATCCAAGGAACCTTTCAGCCATATATCATTCTTCTAGGGCTTTTGGTATTTCAGAAGAAGTCGTTTAAAGGTTTTAACAGATTTGAGTCCTGTGACCTTGAATATAGGTCAAGGTAATTTCTTTTCGCAAACTTTGTCCGGCTTCATCCAAGGAACCTTTCAGCCAAATATCATGCTTCTAGGGCTTTTGGTATTTCAGAAGAAGTCGTTTAAAGGTTTTAACAGATTTGACCCCTGTGACCTTGAATATAGGTCAAGGTCATTTCTTTTCGCAAACTTTGTCGGGCTTCATCCAAGGAACCTTTCAGCCATACATCATGCTTCTAGGGCTTTTGGTATTTCAGAAGAAGTCGTTTAAAGGTTTTAACAGATTTGACCCCTGTGACCTTGAATATAGGTCAGGGTCATTTCTTTTCCCAAACTTTGTCGGGCTTCATCCAAGGAACTTTTCAGCCAAATATCATGCTTCTAGGGCTTTTGGTATTTCAGAAGGAGTCGTTTAAAGGTTTTAACAGATTTGACCCCTGTGACCTTGAATATAGGTCAAGGTCATTTCTTTTCGCAAACTTTGTCCGGCTTCATCCAAGGAACCTTTCAGCCAAATATCATGCTTCTAGGGCTTTTGGTATTTCAGAAGAAGTCGTTTAAAGGTTTTAACAGATTTGACCCCTGTGACCTTGAATATAGGTCAAGGTCATTTCTTTTCGCAAACTTTGTCCGGCTTCATCCAAGGAACCTTTCAGCCAAATATCATGCTTCTAGGGCTTTTGGTATTTCAGAAGAAGTCGTTTAAAGGTTTTAACAGATTTGACCCCTGTGACCTTGAATATAAGTCAAGGTCATTTCTTTTCGCAAACTTTGTCGGGCTTCATCCAAGGAACCTTTCAGCCAACTATCATGTTTCTAGGGCTTTTGGTATTTCAGAAGAAGTCGTTTAAAGGTTTTAACAGATTTGACTCCTGTGACCTTGAATATAGGTCAAGGTCATTTCTTTTCGCAAACTTTGTCGGGCTTCATCCAAGGAACCTTTCAGCCATATATCATGCTTCTAGGGCTTTTGGTATTTCAGAAGAAGTCGTTTAAAGGTTTTAACAGATTTGACCCCTGTGACCTTGAATATAAGTCAAGGTCATTTCTTTTCGCAAACTTTGTCCGGCTTCATCCAAGGAACCTTTCAGCCATCATGCTTCTAGGGCTTTTGGTATTTCAGAAGAAGTCGTTTAAAGGTTTTAACAGATTTGACCCCTGTGACCTTGAATATAGGTCAAGGTCATTTCTTTTCGCAAACTTTGTCCGGCTTCATCCAAGGAACCTTTCAGCCAAATATCATGCTTCTAGGGCTTTTGGTATTTCAGAAGAAGTCGTTTAAAGGTTTTAACAGATTTGACCCCTGTGACCTTGAATATAGGTCAAGGTCATTTCTTTTCGCAAACTTTGTCCGGCTTCATCCAAGGAACCTTTCAGCCAAATATCATGCTTCTAGGGCTTTTGGTATTTCAGAAGAAGTCGTTTAAAGGTTTTAACAGATTTGACCCCTGTGACCTTGAATATAGGTCAAGGTCATTTCTTTTCGCAAACTTTGTCCGGCTTCATCCAAGGAACCTTTCAGCCAAATATCATGCTTCTAGGGCTTTTGGTATTTCAGAAGAAGTCGTTTAAAGGTTTTAACAGATTTGACTCCTGTGACCTTGAATATAAGTCAAGGTCATTCCTTTTCGCAAACTTTGTCCGGCTTCATGCAAGGAACCTTTCAGCCAAATATCATGCTTCTAGGGCTTTTGGTATTTCAGAAGAAGTCGTTTAAAGGTTTTAACAGATTTGACTCCTGTGACCTTGAATATAGGTCAAGGTCATTTCTTTTCGCAAACTTTGTCCGGCTTCATCCAAGGAACCTTTCAGCCAAATATCATGCTTCTAGGGCTTTTGGTATTTCAGAAGAAGTCGTTTAAAGGTTTTAACAGATTTGACCCCTGTGACCTTGAATATAAGTCAAGGTCATTTCTTTTCGCAAACTTTTTCGGGCTTCATCCAAGGAACCTTTCCGCCAAATATCATGCTTCTAGGGCTTTTGGTATTTCAGAAGAAGTCGTTTAAAGGTTTTAACATATTTGACTCCTGTGACCTTGAATATAGGTCAAGGTCATTTCTTTTCGCAAACTTTGTCGGGCTTCATCAAAGGAACCTTTCAGCCAAATATCATGCTTCTAGGGCTTTTGGTATTTCAGGAGAAGTCGTTTAAAGGTTTTAACAGATTTGACCCCTGTGACCTTGAATATAGGTCAAGGTCATTTCTTTTCGCAAACTTTTTCGGGCTTCATCCAAGGAACCTTTCAGCCAAATATCATGCTTCTAGGGCTTTTGGTATTTCAGAAGAAGTCGTTTAAAGGTTTTAACAGATTTGACCCCTGTGACCTTGAATATAGGTCAAGGTCATTTCTTTTCGCAAACTTTGTCCGGCTTCATCCAAGGAACCTTTCAGCCAAATATCATGCTTCTAGGGCTTTTGGTATTTCAGAAGAAGTCGTTTAAAGGTTTTAACAGATTTGACCCCTGTGACCTTGAATATAAGTCAAGGTCATTTCTTTTCGCAAACTTTGTCCGGCTTCATCCAAGGGACATTTCAGCCAAATATCATGTTTCTAGGGCTTTTGGTATTTCAGAAGAAGTCGTTTCAATGTTAAAATAGATTTAACCTCACGGTGACCTTGAATATTGGTCAAGGTCATTACTTTTCGCAAACTTTATTTGGCTTCATCTAAGAAAGCTACTGGTCAAATATGAAGTCTCTATGCCTGACGGTATTTTTGACCCCTGTGACCTTGAAATTAGGTCAAAGTGATTTTTTTTTCGCAAACTTTGTTCAGCTCCTTCCAAGAAACCTACCAGCCAAATTTCATGTCACTGGGCCTTTCAGTATTTTAGAAGAAGTCGTTTAAAGGAAAAAGTTGACGGACGCAGGACGGACGGACGGACGGACGGACGGACGGACGGACGACGGACGCTGCACCATCACATAAGCTCACTTGGCCCTTCGGGCCAGGTGAGCTAAAAAATGTTCGGGCAACTCCTCTGAAACAGCTTGTCTGATTTCAATGAATCTTCACACAGATATAAAGGACCATGTGAAGATGTGCATGCAATTGATTTTTTCTTCATATTATGGTTGCTATGGCAACCAGTTACTACAAACAGATTAACCGATGGAGCGGGGGGGGGGGGGGGTATTAGTCAGCCATCGCCTTACAATTCTAGTTGTTCTACGTCCTATAAACAGCAAAGGTAATTTAAGGACGATGGGAAGCCGACAAAATGTTCGCTATCAATCACTTTTCAGGCGACAAAAATTACTTTAATGATAATGTAAAACAAATACCAAGAAGGGACACCATATAAGTTTTAGCTTTTCCCCACATCCCACCCTGCTAACCTTGGCATTGAAGCATTTTCTCATTGAAATATCGTAACCTGGACACCAAGTCGGCATCCGGTCACATATCTTGACAAACAGTCTAGCTTGAATTAAATTACAGATAAATGCCTAGGTAGAAAGCTAAAACAGACGAGAGTTTATGTTCTAATTCCAACTCTCGGTATCAATTTCTACCGAACAAGACTGCTATTGCTTTCGGCGATAATGGTACAACTCAACGGGTATTCAACTAATTTCATATAATTAAAATGTTACACCAGGGACGACGTATGATAGTGCCTAACCCAGCATTTTTTTCCTGAAAACCATCGAGTGAACCTAAAGTACGAGGACCTTAAACAAAAGATGGATAGCAGAGAAATTACGCTCGAAGTATTAACAATAGAAGACAGAAAGGTCAGTTGCGGTCATATTAATGCGTGCCGTTAGAGCAACGTACATCGTCAATCGCAGGGCGCGATAGTAGCACAAAATAACGCATAGTTAACAATTTGTTGGCCACGATGATGGGCTCAATCCATATGCACCTAACGCACAGTATGTTGGATGTTAGATTCTGTTGCGTCTGCTTTCTCTGTTGACGTTGTTGCAATAGATGATGCCACGAGTTGCAACCAATGAGGCAATCATTGCACATGCGCCCTTTTATAAAATGAACCGGAAAACAGCAGGTCACATCGTTCTTTAAAACTATAGGAGGACCGGTAAATTATAAAAAATTCATTTTACTTTTTTTTCAAAGATAAGGTTTTGCTTAATGTCCTGTTTAGAGAAACTTTTGCTTGTATGCGCATTTGTGTGACAGAATAACGTAGGTAGGTGAAAACATGAAGAGTTTCATAATAAAGGTAAGATTAAGACGGTCGCTGTAACCATTGTCATATATATATATGTACATACAAAGCTAAATTTATGAAGTCTATACCTGTCCCTGTGCCCCGACTTGTTATTGACATGCAGTTTGATATGGTACATAAAATAATAAAAAATATTCCTGATAAGGCAATGGGAATGGTCTCACTGCTTGAATTACTACATTGAAGGCTTACTTGCTAAGGATTTAAATATTTCTTCTGAAAGAGCACAAACCACAGCTCCTGATATAACATGTGTTACAGTATACCTGTCGATCTGAAGGTGATAAGTATGAAGACGCTAAATTATTCATAATATCACACGAGTGTTCAGACATATAAGACTTTACACAGGAACGTTGAGGAATCGATACATCGACTAAACAATAACCGTCTGGAGTGTCTACTGACATCAGATAAGAAATTCTGTTTTCAATGTACTTGACTTGATTTTGTAGACGCATACGTTGGGTATTTGTTCTAATTTAAATTTCTTTCGGATCATAAAAAGACTATTTTTGGTTTTTCTCGAATAGACAAGTACACGCACATAAGTATGGCCAATAGAAAAACAATATCTGTATGGCTCAAAGAACTATACAAGAAAACCCAGAGGGATCTTCGTGCCCATTATAGAGACTCTTCATTTGTTCTAAAAAAGTTGGGTATTTTCTCTTTTTGTTCTTCTTCTCCCTTACATGTATTAAATTTTAGTTATATGAACTTTTGGAGTTCCTCCTAAGAAAAGGCAATACTGATAGAAGTATTGACAACTAAAAAACATATAGCCGGTGAGCAGTTCTCATGCTATTTTTTATCAGTGCAAAATACAAGAGGGCACAACAAGGCAACAACTAAAGACGAACCTCCATATGCAATTCGAGAAAGATCCGTTCAGTGTTTCGCAAGAAATAGCAATAACACACTTTAATATCGAAATCAAAGATGGCCGCCTGTTAGCAATTTTATTTTCTTGATCAGTCCGAGAGTCAAACGGGCACACATAAGCACTAAGGGGAACATACATATGAAACTTGAGAAGTCTCTTCAGTATTTCTCAAGAAATAGAGATCACAATATATAACTGTGAACGTCCAAGATGGTTGCCTGTCAGCCATATTTTCTTTTAAACCAGGAACAATTTTGACAGTGCAGAATAAGGACAAAGGGGGACTTGCATATGAAATTTGAGAAGGATCCACCCAGTACTTCTAAAAAAATAGCAATCAAAAACTATCAATGCAAAATCAATGATGCCCACGTGTCAACCATATTGTGATATGGATTGGCTTATAAAATTGACATTCCACAACGAAAGATCAAGAGGAACCTACATATGAAATTTGAGAAGGATCCATTAAGTACTTTTCAGGACTAATGATCACAAAGTATTAATGCAAAATCCAAGATGGCCACCCGTCGGCCATATTTTTTCGGGTCGGCTTAACAATTGTACGGTGCACGACAAGGTTCCAATGTGAACACGCATAAGGAATCTGATTGGGATCCATAACTCCTAAAGAAATAACTATCATACACTATTCATGCTGAATCCAAGATGGCTGTCTATCGGCCATAATGTCCATCAGATCGGCTTTAAAAATTGACAATGCATAACTAGGAAACAAGGGAAAATTGATCAAAAAAACAAAATGGCTAACAGGCGGTCATCTTGGATTTCGATGTTAAAGTGTGTTTTTACGATGTCTTGAGGAATATTGGAGGGATCCTTCTCAAGTTTCATACGTAGGTTCGCTTGGTGCATTGTGGCCTGTTGATTTGGGACTGATTAGGAAAACAAAATGGCTGGCAGACGGTTATCTTCGATTTCGATATATTTCATTTTATGTAACAAATAAAGATTGTCTATGATGGGCGCCTAAATCCCTCTGGGATTTCTTTTTCCGCTCATCTATTCATTAACGGGACTATTGCCGTAAATTTCCTAGCAAGGAAACATGACATTATTGCAATAATTGCTTGAATCAATTTCAAATAAAGAGATTTGTGTGGCTTTACCACCAACTTTGATTAGTTTGAACACATATTATACGGGATTGAAATTTCGCGTTTCTCGTCTGCTTTTATTCCCTAATCGGTCTCATAATTTGTCATGGGAACTTCTGTCCCTCCCCGTCATGAAAATGAAAACCGAGGTGATTGTAAACAAGGACACGTGTGCCAGGATTTACCCATTGTTTCCCTTTCTTACATATTTTACATCTTGTCTCTTTTCTTACGCACGTCCTGTAAATGAATATTATTCTAACATTAAAAGCTTATATTGATGATTATCGCATTTTCAGACGAGTAGTGTACTATGTTGTTCACTGGCAAAGAATTTAGTTAAGAGAGGCCGAAATGAGGTATTGATAATTAATAGGATAGGCATATGTATATTTATCATCTTTTGAGTTTAATTTCGAGATGTAACAAAGTACTTGATAATGAAACATCAAACTTATAAGATAACACCATAATACTCTATGCCAGCTACATTGTATATACAACCACAAGCATTTCAGTGTTGCCCCACTGGCTGGCCTTGTTTATGGTCTTGCATCGAATCAAAGCTCGCTTCGCATGGCTTCACAACGTCATGTTGGTTTCACCCCGTAGCTTGCCGATTAGGTGATGCGATCCGCCATGTGACCACAACCAAATACCATCATAAACAACATGATTGAAACACGTGTGTGTATGTTTGTGTATGATTTCACTGATTGTATCGCCTTTATCTTGAATACAGGCAAACAAGAAATGGCTGATAATTGTTGCAATCAATAAGTCTTCATTATAAAACTTTTCGGTCATTGGCCATAATATATATATATAGTGTACATGTACCTCTGTACATCTGTTAGGGGGACGATCGGTCCTCGTATACGTACTGTCCACCATGTTCCGATAACACTTACTCGGATCACGCGAAAAGAAAGATAATATATGAATTACAACGGGTCGATTCATGTTTTGACGATACTTAAATGTAATTTTTAGTAGTATGTAGATTCATCATCATAAAATGCAGGTCAAGTTTTGATTTGGTGGTGAACAACTTATTCATTCCAAAGTTAAAGTTAATTGAAGTTGAGTAATTATAATGTATGAGAGCAAAATTTGGAGAATACCGAAGCGTAAACAAAATGATAATCGATTAAACCAGGGGCAAAATATGAACAAAGGAAAGGAAAGATTTACATGGAGACACCTATAAAAGTAAAAAAGAGAATGACCCAATTCGGAACCTTGTTGAATTCCAGTATTTATTATTTTAGGTATTTTTGTAAGTGTTCTTTCCCTATGACTATTCATATCAAACTATATATTAATAACTGATTACTTAATGCAATCCGGTTGAGTGTGCGTGTCTAAACTTATATTGTCAGCATGTAGGAATTATTGCGTACATTGAAGGTGCCAGTGTACTGAATAATTACTTGTATCTGGAAAATAAGTCCCATGTCTGAGCAGCCATTTTGTCCGGAAATAGACACGATGACTCTGTTTGGAAATTATGTGAATTAGTAAACACGCCTGCTTTGGACTTGAACGTGAAAACAGAAGGTCAAAGATCAAGGTCACTATTATTATAAAAAATAAATATAAGTAATGACCGACACAATTTTTCATTCGAGTTTTTTCTTAGCCAACTTTATTATCGATTCTAGTTTATCTAAAAAAATGAAAAAATGCGTGACTTAAATAAATATATATATTTTTTATTATTGGAATGAAAGAGAATGAAAGAATAAATGATTTGGAGTTCGAGAGAAGAAATGCAAGAGGAAGAGTGAATGAAGGGAAAGAGGGGTTATATGATGCAAGAGGGATGATCCCAGCTGGGGAATTGAAACATCTATATGAACCTAAAAAAAACATGTGATGATCATACCAAACAATTTGACTGGGATCGTCCTTTAGCTACTGTTTTAGATGACCTCAAAACTGAAAATCACTCTGATGATTCGGATACTTCTGTTGATGAGGAAACGGATGATACAACTCGTGAACTACACTTTTATAGTGATGTGAAACAAAACCTGCACGAAATTAAGTCATTTTCTTGCCAGAAAGGGCACGCAGAAATGCTTACAGCTATTATGAAAGCCGACGCTGAACATGACAAATTATATGTGAAATATACAAGCAAGTTAACTACATTTGCTGATTTCTTTAAGAAACGATAAATTCATCAAAACGTTGATCTTTGATGGTTTTTATTTCAAGATCTACTTTACATGGTATATTGATATCAACATCAAAATACATGTTTGATTAAGTGCATTATAATATTGAACTTGAAAAAAATGAGCAATAGTCCGTTTCTGGCCAACCTGGTTTAAGCAGCCACCTGTCTTGAGTAGCCAATATCTGTCGGTCCGTTGGGGATGGCCGCTTAATACAGGTTTGACTGTTTATGATTAAACTGTTTCGCAAAAAAAACACGAAAATATGAGAACTTAATATTTGTATAGCCCTAAAGAGGAGAAAATCATTACATTTGCTGCATATGGTTAAAAATATACCTGTATCAGATAAACATTTCGGCTACTTCGACAGTAAATCTAAACAATGGTTTAAAATGTAATGATGATATAAATCCCCTGTGTTCACTTGGTACATTTTCGTGTTGGTTTCCGGCCTAGGGACATTGATATCGTACAGCACCAGATAAATGTTTCATGTATGTATGTATGGTAATCTGCAGGTGGATCAATTTCTCTACTGTTTAATCTTGTGTCATATTTTTTTCATTTTACAGTCATTTATAAAGAAGGGAAATTCTCACGTATATCGATCAGGATAACAGTGTATAGTTATTTTTTTCTCTATGACATCATAAAGACGACAGAAATCATTATATTTTTGATGTACTATTATGTTCCTGATAGGAGTCTGAATCAATTTCACAGAAATAAAAATAAGAGATTCATCTACAATATAAATTGTCATATCGGCTTCAATTATCTAGATGAATGCAGACATGTAAAACCACTTTTCAATCTCGGTTATCCAATCAACTGTCTCAGTCTTGAACAGCACACAAAAGCACGAAAGAATCGTTTTGCCTAAGCATGACTTTTTTTCAGTTATAGAGAATTACATTTTGAAAATCTGACATTTTGAATTATGACAGATAGGACATGTATTTCTTTCCGTCAAATAATCCCGTTGCAAAAAGAATATTTCAGAGGAAAGTAGATTTAATGAAATTGGAGGAAAGAAAAGCTATTCCCCGACTGTGCATGTGTATTGAAATAAATTTTCTCCCCAAAACGGAAAGATTGAGCAATATTTGAATGAGCTTTGACGGTAAGAAAGCGACAAAAACCAAGCACCATATTATATATAAAAAAATTAAATATAAATCTTCAACCAAATTGGTTGACATAAGCAATTTCCCACAGCAACAGTTTTTATCAAATTATAACTGGATGAGTGTTGTAGTTTTCTTTTCATGGGTATATCAGCAGCCAAATCTACCTCGCTAACAATGATAAAACTCCGTTGTATTGGCTGTTAAACGTTGCTCAATCCAAAATTGTTTCAAAAGCAATAATTATATTTATTGGGTAATAAGGTAGAAATGTTTTAGCCCAGCTGGTTTTGTGTCCATATTCAATTTAAATTGTTCTAATGTGTTTATGCTTAAAAACTATGGGAGCAATCTCATTAAAACGAGGATTTAAATATATTGATTTGGCACTGTGCTTAAATCATGGTAAATAAATAAATCAAAATAAACGACTTGTAATTTATTTCTTGAGCTTCAAATATATAATTCTCTGTCATAAATATATTCCTCTGAAGTTCATTATCAAATGATTTGGTAAATATATATATATATTATCAAAACAAAACAAGAGGTCTAGAGGGCCTGTATCGCTCACCTGGATACGTTGGCATCTAGGTAGTCATGGTAAAATATTTTCCCAAAAATAGGTAATATACACCAATATCAATCCTTGAAGCATATATGCATACATTAAAGTTTGGTATGGTTCTGTTTTCAAGATTATTAGAGAAAATAGTTCCGTATGGTTAGGCTTGACCCCAACTTCAATGCTAATGTAACGATTGTGTTCATCTTTATTATGTCCAGGAACTGTATGTTTAGTTCTGGGGTGGGGATTTGAACAATTTCAAAGATATAACACAGGGATTAGGTATGTATGGGTATGGAAGGACCCTGAAATCAATTATAAATCATGACTTCGATTGTCTTTATGCCAAGCAATTGTATTTATAGTTTTGGGTTGAATTTCTCAATCGTTATAAAGTTATGATTCCGGGTTTTGCAGACCCTGGGAAAAAATCTTAAAATCATGATTGATGCTTAGCAATTGTAGACATAGTTTGGGATCTCAACCTTTTAAAAGTAAAGTATGTAATGGCGTGGCACACCCTGGCTTCAAATCTACCATCATGATTGTAATGTTCTCTTTATGCTCAGCAATTGTATATAATAGTTAAGAGTGAAGATTAAAACCAATTCAAAGTTGAAACGTAATGTTGGCGCCATCCTTTTGCTTAAGGGGTGAGGGGTGGAGGGGGACTTGAGGCTTTCTCTTTGTAGGATTTTGAATCTCCACCACATAAGGAATGTTTTCAAACTCTTATATCAAGAGAAGTTTCTTAAACCAATGAATTGAAATCATCCTTTTTGGTCTCGCCCTTCAGGCCCGGGAGGTTATCTCCATTTGTACAATTTTGAATCCTTACCTTCCATGAGTGTTTCCAACAAATTATGATTTTATCCGCACCACGTTGGGAGGTTACCATTGAAATATGGTTGGTATCCATAGCTTGATTTCTGCGAACACCCATATTACCATGCCCCACAGCCCCCTGACGGGACAGTACTACCATTTGTATAGTTTTGAATCCTGGCCAATCAGTGGTTATGGAGAAAAATTGTTGACGGACCACGGTATGACATAAGCTCACTTCCTTCGGACCAGGTGAGCGTGTTGATATCAATTGATTTATTCGATTAAAGCATATTTAAATGACCCTCACACATTGTCTCGTTGCATTGTATTAGCTCTAAATATCATTTCAATAGCTGTATTCATTTAATTTCATTGATGAGTAAATGTGGTTCGATTCCTTCGATTGACATTTCAATCACCGGATAGAGACTCCATATCGATTTCCAAGGTTTTAAATCAGTTCACCAGCCCACGATACCACTATTTTAAGAAAAAGTTTGCTAAAAGTTCTCAAGAAATGGCCGAGATATGACCTGTATGGCTTCTCGCCCAACGGGAAACTTTTGGGGCATGCTGAGGATTTCGAGATAGAACCCAAAGTACCATCGCCCGTTTTCAGTATAATGTGACCGGGTGTGGTGTTCTGCTGGGGGCCTTCGGCAGTATACTTCAGTGTGGTAGCACTTTAAATCGGCAAAAGATCCGGATTATCGCAAGAAGGCTTACACAAACATATCGCAGTCTCCCAAATGCACCCGCTATTAACACACACCCACATCGCATTCACTCGGAGGCCGTCCTTAAATGACCCTGGACGCATTAAACAAACGACCAACAACATAAAAATGTTTTCCCCCTATACACATAAATGCATACAACTCGAGTCCAGTCCCTAGAGTTTTAATACTGATTACTCTTGAGAAGGACCAATAGCATTCAAAATAAATCTGTATCTCAAAATGAATATATCAAAGAGATTTCAAGTGTATTCAGCAAAGACATTGATAGAAGCAAATAATTTGCGGGAACATATCACCAGTACTTGCCAGATCTGAATTCCCCATACTCGTGTCAGCCGTTGTAACTAAAATAAAAGCATTTGTGGTGCGGGACAAAATCAATACAAGTGTCCTCACGTGCCCTTAACGTTACATCTGTAAATTTTCATAAATGAACGCAGATCGTTTCCTCTGGGAGCGTTGATGCCCGCCGTGTTGTTTAAACTTGGTTCGCCATTTACCGTTGTTCATTATGTAAAAGTGATATTAATGCATTCAGATTGTAAAGATGACACAAGAATTGATATTTTCTAAAGTTTTGTCCATGTTTTTGGAGTAAGAAGTAACTGTCGTATAGAATCCTTTCGAAGTTCATCCATTTATTTCTTTAAACAAAATTATTACATTAAATGATACATGTTATTGTTGTCAGTAGGTTTGTATGTATTACATTGCCATAAAGAAGATATATTTGGTTGGTTAACAGCCAGGGTCATATAAGGACGACATCCTGATGTATGCGATGTTTGTGTGTGTTGAGAGCGCGTGTATTCGAGATGCCCTCCCCTAATACATTACTAAAGAATGGCAGATATTTTAGAGTTTGGCTTGCTTGGATAGTCGTCTACCGGCTGGGGAGGGGGTTGTAGTTTGCTATAGTCAATATCGGAATTTTGAAATTTATTAAAAGTTAATGTTCACAGAGTTACCTACTGCGAGGTACATTAATATGGTCTTCTCTCATTTTCACTCCAGTACCAGAATCAAATGTCATCAAAATAAGCTCAGAATAAAAACCATGCCTTAAAACATATCTGCTTCTAGTTCAAATACCAAATAGAGAGTAAAAATTTACAGTTCATGCAGAACATCAACAAGAAGGATTTGTTAAATGATAAGATACAATTAACGAGTGGCTTCTTTCCTCTGACCTAAAACATACCATTTGTTACAACTCGAACATACCGATCGAAATAATATACCAAAATGAACTATTTAACATTACAACTTGTCCATATTCAACTTAAAAATAAAAAGCCGTTTTTGATTTGCGCCCTTTGTCATTCATAATCTTACAGTCATTTTCCTATATCCCGTATACTTAATATGTCGTGGACCATCTATGAAAGGGGGAAGTTATGTTCCTTGTGGGGCGCAAAACATGTTTAATTTGGGTCAAATGTACAATGAAAGAAAATCAAAACTGTTACAAAAGACATATAAAAAATGCTACACATATTGGAGTCGGAATGGGACCTGAATTTTTACAGTATATATATATAAACACATAGCTGCACCTTTTGAATTCAGTAATATTAATAGTAATATAAACAGTATGCCGAAAACACAGGTTATAAAGAGCGAGAAACACTGAAAAAATGTTTCCGTATATCGCTAATGTGGTTTTAATTTTATTCCTGAAATGACGTTGGTTTTTAAAAAGGACGTAAATACAAACACAACAAACGTTCTTCTAAAGAAACGACCGGATAGTGTAACTTTTTAAATGATTGCAGTTGCTTATAGGTGAGTTATACAGGTCCTCTAGGCATCTTGTTATGTGTTGATAATTTACGTGTACATATTTTGATCAAATAAACATTCTTAGAATGTCTTATTACATACAAGAACAAATAAAGATGAAAAGATAAATTTTAGTAATTATATAACCACAGTACAAAAGCAAATAAAAAAGCGAAAAAAAACATGATTGTCATTACATGTACACAACAGCAGACTGTCGTAAATATAATTTTATCGTTCGCACATTGGTAATGTTACGCGAACCCAAAACTGTACAATTTCGGGATGTAAACAGGATGCAAAAATGAATTAGAGAATACCGAAGCGTGAACAAAATCATAATCAAAACTCAAAATCGATTAAACCAGTTGCAAAATATGAAAAAAAAAGATAAACATTGAGACCCTTGCAAAAGTACAAGAGAATAAGACCAGGTATTCCGGAAGAGTAAGCGTCTTCTGCTTCATCGACGACACCCGCCATGTAAATCTTTGTCACATCCAAGTAAACATTAAGTTCTCAAAATGAGAACCGAGTATCATTGTCAATCACAACAAGTAAACACACTAATGAGCATACTCAAATTGATCAACGCTTTTAGCTAGTATGCTTGTCTGGATGGATTATCTATTGCCAAATTATGATAATCCCAATACCAATAAAGATATTCCGTTATTCACCTGCCGTTTGCGTTTAGATGGGGTATTCTCAGCCGTCGCCATTAGCAACACGTTCCGTAATAACAGGAGCATTACATTAACACTATGAACTTGTAATGGTATCTTTTATACCAAGTCCCTGCAGCTATTGTGGTTATGTGTCTAGCTTCTTTATCAATATTGCGTGTTGATGGTTGCTATCCTTGCCGTCCGATTCTCATAAAACCTCAGATGGTCCATACTATCAACCATAACTATAAGGAGTTTTCCAAGAATAATATCGGCGTAGTAGAATGAGGTTTGCACTTCCAAATGTCTTTAATCCGAGGTTTCAGATTGATGAATCTCACCAACATTTTTTTTCTTCTTAACATGTTGAAGTACTGATTGTAACTCGTGACTATTACAAAAATCTCCCAAAACGCCCCCGTAGTTGTTAATGATGATTGAAGACTGAAACAGTTGTATACATTCATATATGTAAAAAAGAAAAGAATTAGTGTAGGTTCTGGCTTAAAAAAAATCTGGGTTCTCGCTGGAAATGTCTTAATATTTTTTTCAGCATGCCCCAAAAGTTTCCCGTCTTGCGAGAAACCATACTGGTCATTTCTTGAGAGATTTTGGTAAACGTGTTTTTTTTAATAGAGTATTTTGGGCTGGGGAACAAGTTTAAAATAATGCAAAATGCAGAATGTCTGTCCAGTGATTCAAATTCCAATCCAAAGCATCAAAAATCAGACTACCAAAGTGTCAACAAAACAATAATCCGACCTCAATCGATTAAGCTAGAGACAAAATAGGAACAAAGGAAACATTAACATGGAATCTTTTGTAAACTTACAAAAGATTAAGACCAGGTGTTCCGGATAAGTAAGCTTCATCGACGACACCCACCATTTAAATCTTGGATCACATCCTAGGACCAACAATCCTCAAAATGAGAACCGAGTCATGATTGTCAATCACAACAAGTAAGCACACTAATAAACAAACTCCAATCAAAGTACTGAAAGTACTGAAGACACAAACGTATTGGACCAGTATATGTCCATAGTATATTATAGAAAATGATCTGAATCCTAGTTTATAGACAGGCGATTCAAATTAAGCACTAGGTACAGGGCAATTTTATATGCCAGAGGCGTTTTTACCAAAACTTATTTTACTAAATACTGCAAAATACATTACCAAAATAGATCAAAAAGTACATTTTGTGATGGAGAATTGATAATTTCAACCATACTTTGGTGGTTTTTCTGATATTTTGTGTTATATGCTGAAAACCGTGTGCACGTTTGCAGAATACTGCCAAAGGCAAGAGACCCAGAGGGCCTGTATCACTCACCTGGATAAATTGATATCAAGGTTATCATGGTAAAATATTTAAGAAAAAAAGATGCTATGGACAGGGACAGACCCAAAGAATTCTCATAGAAGTATATCTGTATTAGTTAAAGGTTCCACTACAAACAGAACACAATTCATCTCCAGCAAACACACATACGGAGATATTAGCCAGGTGGTATAGGACAAGTAGTTAGCGTGTGATAAGGCAGCTCCTGCGAACTCCTCAGAATTGTATGTGATAAAACTATATGTGTTAATTGTATTGATTGTATGAGAATTGTATATCTATGTACTGTAAAGCGCTTTAGAGTGGCTTGTTAGCTAGATAGGGCGCTGTATCAAATGTTGTATATTATTAAATCTAAAATCATGTTTTGCGATAGTCTTTTTATGCTTTGCAATTATATATCTTGTTTTGAGGTGGGGATCTCAACCGTTTAAAAGTTACGACTCAAGAATTAAGTTTGCAAGGTTGTGGCAGGGCCTTGGGTAAATCTAAAACAAGAGGCCCAGAGGGCCTGTATCGCTCACCTGGTTTCATGCGATATGAAACAAGAATGACTCATAAGTGTATGTGTGGCCCTTCTTGTTATGTCAATATATCATAAGCATTTTGATGGGTACATGTACATTGCTTTTGTTGTAATTCTAAAAATGTTAGGTTTTTTGGTCAACCCCATCATTTGTATAAATTTGAATCCCAGCCACCTAGGGATGCTACCACTGAAATATAAATGCCATACATTGCTTAGTTCCAGATAAGTCGTTAATATCAATATTGCCAAATAGACACTTTTGGCCCCGCCCCTCAGGCCCCTGGGGGGTCAGCCCCATCATTTGTATAAATTTGAATCCCAGCCACCTAGGGATGCTACCACTGAAATATAAATGCCATACATTGCTTAGTTCCAGATAAGAAGTCATTAATATCAATATTGCCAAATAGACACTTTTGGCCCCGCCCCTCAGGCCCCTGGGGGGTCAGACCCATCATTTGTATAAATTTGAATCCCAGCCACACAAGGATGCTTACTACTAAATTTAGTTAAATTCTGATCAGTGGTTATGAAGAAGTCAATTATTGACGGATGGACGGACGACAGACGCCACAGTATGGCACAAGCTCACCTTGGTCCTTTGGACCAGGTGAGCTAATAATTGATGTGCTTGTATTTTTACGCTCAGCTATTGTATATACATGTATAACTTTTTTTGGGTGGGGGTGGGGGGGGGGGTGTCTCAACCGTTCAAAAGTTATGACTCAAATTCAAGAGTCAAGTCTGCAAGGACGTGGCAGACCCTGGAATCAAATCTAAAATCATTTTTGTGATCGTCTTGTTATGCTCTACAATTGTATAGTTTTGGGCTTGGGATATCAACCGTTTAAAAGTTAAGACTCAAGAGTCACGTCTGCAAAGTCGTGGAAGACCCTGGGGTCAAATCTAAAATCATATTTGTGATGTTCTCTTTATGCGAAGCAATTGTATAGGTAGTTTTGGGGTGGTAATCTCAACTGTTTCAAGTTATATGAATATTGCCAAATGGTACACTTTTGACCAATGGTGAGGGGTCAGCCCCATCATTTGTATAAAGGGCCTGTTTCCAAAATGGCCCCTTCTCTGATTCAAATTTCCTGTTGGTGTGCATTGCCCATGCCGTTGTGGTCACATATCTATAAAGTATAAAGATCTAGGTCACTTGGTTTGTTTTTTATGGCTCCTCAAAGTTGTACCTTTCAGAAGCTGTCTAAGTGTTGATAAAATGTGCATGTTATGTAAAATATTGATGAAAATCTAACCAAATGATAGTCACCGTAAAGAATACATTCATGGCATGATTGTAACAAAAAATCCTGTTTCCATCGCGCCATTTGGCTGTTTTATGGAAGAAACAATCTCAAAAATGCCATTTTCGATGATAACATTTTAGACACAAAAACTGTGTTTTTTAGAGAATACACCCTTTTATGGGCGTTGGATGCAAACCAATTTTTATCCTATTAAACAATACGTAATATACTATTGATGAGAGGAAAAATCATCAAAATGTAAGTGGTGGAACATTTTCAAATCTTGGGTTGAATTAGCCTATGGTTGAATTGCCGATTTTCGACTTTCTGTAGATAATTAACAAAAACACGATGGTATTTGCTCGGTATATTGAGAATATGTACACAGATATGAAAAAACACTTTTTCATGAAAAAAATCCAAGATGGCTACTTCACAAGTCTCCGTGGTTGAAGACATTGGCTGACAAATAGACAGAACAACAAACAAAACGTGTTCCTTATGATTTTGGTTGTTTTTTTCATTTACGGGAGTGTTCATAGCTACGGGCGATTGTATAATACCTATATTTATAAGTTTGGTTAGTCACATGGTAACGGGGATCTTTAATATCGAGCCCCAAACATACACTCGACAGTGAATGGTCCTATTATGTCCAGAATGTAGCCATCTGGTAAGGCGATGCTCATGAATTTCTCTTCTTCTGGCTACCCAGAACAGTAGAAGAGCATCGTGTGTAGTCTTGGTATATATACCAGATGAAAGATATGGGGAACAGTGCGAGTAGATTTCGAGGAACTGATCTTTAGACCAACCTGTCCAGGCCATGCATGCCGAGTCATCAAGAGAAGAAAAGCCTATTGCAAACGCAGACTGGTTCTGTGAAAGGACGTGCGACACTTCTAGGAGGTCATTAATGATTTCGGACGATTTGATGGTAACTGAGATTCCAAGGAACCTCTACCGTCAAGGACAACCTCTGTAGACAGATCTAAGTCGTTACCAATAAGGTGAATGGAGCAGACGCGGGATGAGGTGGGACACCGCAGATTGTGTGAATAGATCAGGTGATGTCTTGCACGTTTTGGTAAGACTGACGATTTTGTTCCATTTATTGCAAAGGTAACAAGACAAGGACAGCATTTTTTGTGTGAAGATGATCCATTCAAAAGATCATGAAGGGTCAGCAACGGCAGGATATGGGACGGGGAGTCGTCTTCTTCCTCTATTTCCTGGTTCTGCGCGGGTTCAGGTTCAGGCTGATTTTTGTTCCGAAGATACTTCATGTAGCACTTCTGGCAAATGAGTGCTTGTTCCTTTGCTGACATCAATCCTTGTTGCACCAGCGTATCTAGGAGCCATTTATATTGTGGACTACTTACATTGCGTGTACTTCTGTTCTTATTGCCACTACGTTTCTTGAAGTATAGTTGACAGCCTTCTCTAACACATTTACCCTCCATCTTGAAACAATAACGATTAGTTTATGAAGCGTCGAAAAAGTAACAAAATAGCAAGGCACCGATGATTGCTGTAAACAGCTAATACTTAGTAGTTTGGTACAATTATGCGAAAATGTGTGATGAATAACGAACAACTAATTACACAAAATAAAAAGACAATATAATAAATCATATTCAATACCTCCAAGAAGCGCAGAATTGATTGATTACTTAGAACAAAATAAAGTAGTTCATATGGATAATCTATCTATTCGATATGGCGTGGTCGGCAGGCACAAAGATAGTGAGACAAGTCAGGGTCCCAACCCTGACAGAGCCACAACGCTTTGGAGATGGGACAATAAAACAAGGAAAGTGAGACAAGAATAGCTAGCGTCGAGTCAATGATTCCGTAAACGTATAGACAAAGACAAGAAGATACCGAAAAATGTACAAGGCCACACGATCAGAAAATTCAGAAGAGGACAACTTGACATAGAACAGTATTCATGTATCAGGGTGTCCTCATTGTAAATCTTTATATCGATACTGTTTATTTAGTCGTTAGATATCATAAAACTGTCATGAAAATATCCGCTCTGATATTCAATATAAAATTTTATATATAATAAGCTATAAAATAGGGTTTCAGACAAGGTTGTTACTCATTTCCCCTTTTTTCAATTTACAACCACATTCAGGCGGCGATATGAGAATGTTCCACCACATGGAATTAGCTGATTTTTGGTACACATATGAAACAAGTAAAGCTCTATCTGATTTTCTGATGGAAATTTGCATCCAAAACTTGAAAACGGGAGAAAATTGCAATTTTATGGCATTTTTTTCCTAATTGTGTCTCTGCAAGTGCATTTTCATCCGAGAAATTTTTTTTTTTATGTTTTATGAATAAACACGATGTTTTGGAAATATTTATCAAAAGAAATTTATACTATGTTGCGAATTACAATTTCGAGATAACCTTCTTTTATTTACGACCTTGTGTCTTTAATGCTCAAAATGACAACTTTATAAAAATACATTTTCACTGAAATTATGAAATCTGGGTGTCGGAAAGGTGTAAAATTATTCTTCGGAAAAAAAACAAACTGTAGTTGAGCTAGATAAGAAATTATACGGGGGCAGGCTCCTATGGAGAATTAACATTACTGGAAACAGGCCCTTTGAATCTCCGCCACCTAAGGATACTCTCACTAAAATATAAATGTTAGAAACATTAAACTACCGGGTATACACCCCTTTTGGCCCATCATTTGTATAAATCTGAATCCCAGGGATGCTTTCTACCAAATTTAATTACATTCTGATCAGCGGTTAAGAAGAAGTCAATAATCAAATGTTGACGGACGAACGCCTGATGCCATGGTTTGGCATAAGCTCACCTTGGTTCTTTGGACCAGGTGAGCTAAAACTAAAATCAATGAAAATCATTTTTTGTTTCCTTCATATACACAGAATGATAGATGAGCCTTCGATTTTTGAATAAATCACTCTTCCAATTGAAAACCGCAAAAGAAGATTACGTACTCATCACAAGAACGGCAACTTGCGTACATTCTGAACACCGATCACATCTGGATTAAATTTTAAAATTTGATGTGCCACGCCACATAGCCAAAACAAAAATCTTACCGTCTGCAGTATGACGAGTTATGACATTATATTTACATTTCTAGTGAACTTGGTTTCGATAAACTTTCCAATTGGCAGTGGTATAAATACATCAGTTAAGTAGTGCAGGAATTAGTCCCTTTTTCCAAACTGTTTACAACCTGGGGTTTGTTTCAGTTTTCAGATCAAATAAGGGTTTGTGTTGTACGAAAATAACTATGAATTTCATTGGGATGACGTCACACAGTGAATGATGACATCACATGTCTTGGCACCTTCCGCTGCATAGACTTGCACAAGTCCAATATTTAAGAAATAATCACAGAATACCGAAATCAACCTGGGTGATTTCAGTAGCCAATTATTTTCAACAATAGTGTTCTTTTCACTGCCTCCAGTCGATCCCGACTCGTCATCCCTCCAAATACTATTGAGTCTGCATTGCAACATTTATTAGCAAATAGTTATAAGATAACATATTCACTATTTATAATTAAGAAAGGGGCTGTGGTGGCCCTGGGGTTAATTAAGGTGTTCGACATTCTACCACTAGCCCTCCACCTCTGGGTTGCGAGTTCAAATCCCACGTAGGGCAGTTGCCAGGTACAAGTACTAGTACTGACCATAGGTTGGTGGTTTTTCTCCGGGTACTCAGGCTTTCCTCCACCTTCAAAACCTGGCACATCCTTAAATGAACCTGGCTGTTAACTTGACGCAAAACAAAATAAACCAAACCAATTTAATTAAGATGCATATATAATGATTTATATAGAATTCATTAATTCAAATGAATGGCTATAACTTTGAAGAAACAAACAACATCAATACATGAACCATACACTTTATTTTCACATTTAGCAATAAATAACATCAAGTAACAGTTAAAATCAGCGCTTTGTTTTTATGTCGGAATCTGTCAATTTCTCAAGATCATCTCAAAAATGCAAACATCTTTCATTATCTATTAATTTGTTCAAGTATGAAATTTGCAGATTATGTAACACTTTCCTTAATTGCTCCTAGTAATGTAAATATTAATTTTATATAATGAAGTTTGCTGAAGAAGTTACAGTTGTGGATTTCTTAAACTGTCCATTTGGCATTTCTGTATTTCATTTTGTTGTCGCCCTCGAGCTTGAAGCTCTTTCTCAATGTGGTTCCATGGCTGTTGTCAACTTGTCACCTGTAAATTAAATGAAAATATTATTAATTGATACAGAAGACAAGACAGAAAAGACACGTTTCCATTTAATTTCATGTAGATTACCAGGTTTGTAATATAACGATGGTTTACATCATACAACATATCTGTCACATAATCTGGGTTGATGTAGATACTGAGTTTCAACTGCTGCTGTACCGGTAACCGCATAAGAATTCATCTTGAATATTGCTGATATCAGTTATTACTTAATCTTAACTAAATCTATAAATATAATAAGTTATTAGGCTTGATTTTTGCTTCAAGTTTTGCCGAAAGTTACGTATATTGGGCCTTTAAAAGAAAAATGCATTTACGATGAACCGGGTTGGCATAATCACTTTTTGATCAGTCGATTTACACTTGCAGATTGCGACAATCGATTGTGTTTCATTCATTTTAATTGATCATCGGTAAAAAAAAAGTACTGATCGAACACGCCTTTTGTTTTTTTCATTTGAATGCACCTAATGGGAGATCATTCCTATCAACATGTACATTGTTAAAAAGAAACAGGTCTGAACAGGTCCAAGACATTCAATCATTCAGGGGGAAAAATTTGCAAAAAAATGGTTAAAAGAACAGCGGCGAGGGACAGTGCAACATCTCGGATGAAGTTCACCATTGAACTGTCTTATTAAATATTACAACCCAAATGTATTTGATATTAAGAAGTGGTTATATATTGTCAAAGTATGTTACTAGGCCTAATATGTTACATGTTATTATTTGTTATCCTCAAGCTGCAGATGTTTTCCTACAGAGAACCGATAACACAACTAAAACAACAGCCATCAATTTCGGTTTATTTTTGTATTACAAAATTGTCCGAGTTTACGACAATTATGTTATTAAAGAAATGTTATTACAGTTGTTCCCATTACATCAATACATTATGTTTTTTGTTGTTATAATTTTTTTGCATAGCTTTTTAACTGAAATGAAATGGTGGACATAATTTTGTCAAATTGTCATGCAACTGGATAAAAAAATTGAATCAAAAAGTTGTTACAAAATACACTGTATAAGTGGGAATATATCATTTCCATTTCCTTTAATATCTTTGGTTAAATTCAGCAATCAGTCGATAGATATACCACTTCCTTCATTTCTATTGAAAAATGTTGTTTAAGAGTTACTGCCCTTTGACCATCCGTGAAGAGGATCAAATTAAAACTGACAGCCACGGTAAAAGCGAAAACTTCCGATATGCATTCTGTAGCATATAATCTAAAGTTCTAAAAGGCTATCGTAAGTATACAGAAGTCGAAACTCAATAGAGTGGGAAATTAGGGCTAAAGACGTTACATTTTTAACTTGTAAACAAACAACAATCGTGTTATGCGTACTGCACTGTGTATGTCGTCACCGTGATATTGACGGGACGAATGGATAACTTGTTGCTATCGCAAACAACGCTTTTATACCAGGGTCTTT
The DNA here is from genome assembly GCA_947623455.1 of Mimachlamys varia. Lineage (NCBI taxonomy): Eukaryota > Metazoa > Mollusca > Bivalvia > Pectinida > Pectinidae > Mimachlamys > Mimachlamys varia. The sequence continues at coordinate 41,106,731 of OX392533.1, read as the reverse complement.
ATATACAAACTACACAAATCATATGCAAGTACATATTTTAAAGAACGACACATCTGACAGTCCGAGATCTAGGGTTACTTATCTTCCTTTTATTTTGTTGACATAACTGAAAGATGGCGGACACAAAAGGATGCTCGATTGGTGATTTCAAATGTACAAAATAACAACGACATTCTGTTGAAACTTACAAAAAATCTATAACCTGTCTAGTAACATGACACCGAGAAATTAAACACTTACGTTTCTAGATGTCGATGATGCAAAAGAGCTTGAGGAAAGTAGATTTTTCTTCCGGGTCACAGGTAAACAGCAATATGGCGCCAGAGAAAAGCGGATAGGGGGATATCGTTCCGCGAGAAATGCAACGCGCACACGTGTTACGCAACCTCGATAGAATAATCCTAAATTACATAACTCTGAACATGCAATTTGTAAATGATGTTCTATTGCTTTGTCATATATTATACGAAACGAAAGCGTGACTTTTCAGTCAGCAAGGAAAGGAACTATTTTCTTTTGCGATTAAATATGTTTGTGAAGTGCCAATGGTAGCTTGAGCCAAGACGAGAAAATGCAAAAAAGACAATCGTTGTCCTGTTCGCTTCAAAAATACTACGAACTAAAAGGTGATTTTTTTTTATAGAACAAATTTACTGAACTTTTTTTTCTATCATGAAGTTGAACAAGTTTTAACATATATTTACTGCATAAAATAACGGAGTTACTGTAAATCAATGTTGTGATTGGTCAAAACGAAGTGTCCGCCAGAGGGCATCGTAGATTTTGTCGCCTACATCCCAGGGTAATACCAAGGACTCAAACTTACGTTTGTGTCAAAACGTCATAATCCGTATCACACAAAGACACTGAATATTTCTCGATGATAAAACTTACCTTTGGTCTCGATCAAACCATATTTCCAAACATGTACTCATCAATAAAATTGTATGAATACAGATATTGAAATGTAATGTCGATTAATCATGTTAAATTGCAATCTGATTAAAATACAGATCCTTGTTCTGACTTCGTTTTACAAGGATCTGACAACATCTCATAAGAGGTCACGTTCAGATGACCTTTGTTTCCACTTTACTTAATACCAATCTGCTTAAAATCACATCGTACAGCGTGTTCCATTTAGTGGAACGTTCCAGATATGCCAACTTGGAACTGGTCTGCTAAATGGAACAGAACGTGCCGAATTCCGTTCCTGTGGGTGAAAATCTGATAATCGAAAATAAAAAAACTACTTTTCCGGAAAAAAACAAAACTGTTCCGTCATAAAATCCGCAAAACAATGCGGTACCCTTAAATTAGACGTTCCAGACGAACCGGTTCGTCGTGTACCATTTAGCGGAACGTCTGGTTCGTTCCGGAACAACCGGAACGTTCCGCTAAATGGAACACGCTATGGATCTCTGCGCCGTTCCGTTAACTTCTCTCTGCTGCGATAAGATCTGAGTAAATCCCATAGGTTGTCATGTCCAGATGACTTTTTACATTAGCCAATGATATCACTACTGTCAGAATCTTGATAGTGAAATTTTGAGGCGACACAACTTGCATAATGGCATTTGTCCGTTTAGTCATTTCGTTACCAAGAATTTAATGTGGAATAATGTGCCGAAATGGCTTGCTGCAAGATGACAATCATTGGAAATTATTGAAAAATAATTTAGTGTTAAGTAAAGAGGCGACAACGGTCATCTGAACAGATTATTGTAATAAAACGGAGTGAGAACAAGGATCTGTATTTTAAAATATTTTTTCAATGACTTGTAAGCCATTTCGTCACATTATTCCATATGAACGTTTTGGTGACGAAATGACTAAACGGACAAATGCCTCAAAATTTCAGTCAAGATTCTGACAGCAGTAATTTTATTGGCTAATGCAAAAGGTCACCGGGACATGACCCCCTGATCTTAACACAGCAGAGGGAAGTTTACGGAACGGCACGGAGATAAAGATATGATTTTAATCAGATTGGTAAAATTACAGGTTAGTTTTGATTTGGTGGTGATTCACTGATGCATTCAAAAGTAAGGCTGATTGAAGTTCAATCTGACTAAAATACAGCTCCTTGTTCAACATCCCATAAGAGGACCCACGTCCAGATGACCTTTGTCGCCTCTTTACTTAACACCAAAATACTTTTCCAACGACCTGTCATCTTGCAGCAAGCCATTTCGTCACATTATTCTACATAAACGTTTTGGTGACGAAATAACTAAACGGACAAATGCGTTTATGCAAGTTTTGTCGCCTCAAAATTTCACTGTCAAGATTCTGCCAGTAGTAATTTGATTGGCTAATGCGAAAGGTCATCGGGACATGACACCCTATCTCAGATCTTAACGCAGCAAAGAGAAGTTTACGGAACGGCGCGGAGATCAAGATATGATTTCAATCAGATTGATTAACTGCAGTCGGGTTGAGGTTGGTCACAACTGTTGGAAGAACGTGGTGGAACATTCTCATATCGCCGCCTGAATGTGGTTGTAAATTGAAAGAAAAGGGGAAATGAGTAACAACCTTGTCTGAAACCCTATTATATAGCTTATTATATACAAAATTTTATATTGAATATCAGAGCGAATATTTTCATGACAGTTTTATGATATCTAACGACTAAATAAACAGTATCGATATAAAGATTTACACTGAGGACACCCTGATACATGAATATTTTCTATCTCAAGTTGTCCTCTTCTGAATTTTCTGATCGTGTGACCTTAAACATTTATCCGTATCTTCTTGTCTTTGTCTATACGTTTACGGAATCATTGACTCGACGCTAGCTATTCTTGTCTCACTTTCCTTGTTTTATTGTCCCATCTCCAAAGCGTTGTGGCTCTGTCAGGGTTGGGAACCTGACTTGTTTCACTTTCTTTGTGCCTGCCGACCACGCCACATCGATTAGATAGATTATCCATATGAAATACTTTATTTTGTTCTAAATAATCAATCATTCGTTATTATCACACATTTTCGCATAATTGTTCCACACTTCTAAGTATTAGCTGTTTACAGCAATCATCGGTGGCTTGCTATTTTGTTACTTTATCGACGCTTCATAAACCAATCGTTATTGTTTCAAGATGGAGGGTAAATGTGTTGGAGAAGGCTGTCAACTATACTTCAAGAAACGTAGTGGCAATAAGAACAGAAGTGCACGCAATGTAAATAGTCCACAATATAAATGGCTCCTAGATACTCTGGTGCAACAAGGATTGATGTCAGCAAAGGAACAAGCATTCATTTGCCAGAAGTGCTACATGAACTCTCTTCGGAACAAAAATCAGCCTGAACCTGAAACCGAGGAGGACCAGGAAAAAGAGGAAGAAGACGACTCCCCGTCCCATATTCTGGCGTTGCTGACCCTTCATGATCTTTTGAATGGATCATCTTCACACAAAAAATGCTGTCTCTGTCTTGTTACCTTTGCAATAAATGGAACAAAATCAAAGACATCACCTGATCTATTCACACAATCTGTGGTGTCCCATCTCATCCCGCGTCTGCTCCATTCACCTTATTGGTAACGACTTAGATCCGTCTATAGAGGTAGTCCTTGATGGTAGAGGTTCCTTGGAATCTCAGTTACCATCAAACTCGTCCGAAATCATTCATGACCTCCGAGAAGTGTCGCACGTCTTTTCACAGAACCAGTCTGCGTTTGCAATAAGCTTTTTCTTCTCTTGATGACTCGGCATGCATGGCCTGGACAGGTTGGTGCAAAGATCAGTTCCTCGAAATCCACTCGCACTGTTCCCCATATCTTTCATCTGGTATATATACCAAGACTACACACGATGCTCTACTACTGTTCTGGGTAAAACTTAAAACCGACATTTCCTGGAGTCAGTGTTCTTCTCCTTTTGGAATTTCCAAGTCAAGTGTGTCCAAAACTTTCCACTCCATAGTACAGGCATTAGACACATCGATAGACCCACAATTTCTAGGTCCGGATCACTTGACAAGAGAACAGTTGCTCGGGAACAATACTGTTATTTCAGAAGCATTTTTTGGAGATAAAGCCACTGCCATATTAGATGGCACCTATATTCATATCCAGAAAAGCTCCAACCACAAGCTCCAGAGGATGTCCCACTGTAGCCAGAAGAAGAGAAACTATCTCAAATTCATGAGCATCGCCTTACCAGATGGCTACATTCTGGACACAGTAGGACCATTCACTGGCAGCGAAAATGATGCTACAATTACAAAAGATGTCATGGACAAGCTAGTTACTTGGCTACATCCAGATGACAATGTTGTCGTTGACCGAGGTTTTAAAGATGTCCTACCAGTTCTCGAAGCCTCTAGCCTCAATGCTAGCATTTCATACCTGAAACACGGTCAAAGTCAACATTCTGACGTCCAAGCAAATCTTGACAGAACTATCACCAAATCGAGGTGGGTTGTGGAATCCTATCATGGTCGTCTGAAACACTGGACGTTCTTCCGAACGCATTTGGTGTCTAACAGCTTTATCAATGTCATCGAGGCTTTGCTTCGAACCGTCGCAACCTGTCTGAATGGTTATAGAGGACCGATCTACCAGAGATCTCCAGAGAGAGATGCCAAAGATAGGCTAATGGCTGAACGTATGAAGGACCATTTGACAACACCGAATGGTTTAGCTCAGAGAGTCAAGACAGATCCGGATCTATCTAGACGGGCAAGGTCCGAGTTGTCAAGATGGATGCATCTTCCGTACTGTTTCCCCGTCTCGATTACTTGAGAACCATTACGTGTGGAACGTATCAGATATATCTGGCTCCTGGTTAGGTTACATCGCCGAACATTTAAGTGATGACGGAGACTATGAGGTGTGGCTTTACCAGCACTCCCCAGACCTTCTCCGATGTCAAATACATTCGCGATACAAAAGCCAAACGAAATATAACGTTTGGGTACAGTTCACCGTTTCACCCGATGATGAGGCCCCAATAAAAGACTACTACTGCCAGTGCCCAGTTGGAGAGAGAACGATGGGAATGTGTGCGCACATCTCCAGTATCTTGTACTACAATTGTACCTTGGGTATTACAGGGCACTGGAAAACCCTCGACCATTACAACCACAGGTTAAGAAATTCCGACAAAACTTGAAATAGTTTTCCATGCGGCAACATAGTGCATATGTCGAAAGTATGTTTGGGGCTCGACATGAAAGATCCCCGTTACCATGTAATTAACCAAACTTATAAATATAGGTATTATACAATCGCCCGTAGCTATGAACACTCTCGTAAATGCAAAAACCAACCAAAATCATAAGGAACACATTTTGTGTGTTGTTCTGTCTATTTGTCAGCCAATGTCTTCGACCACGGGGACTTGTGAAGTAGCCATCTTGGATTTCTTTCATGAAAAAGTGTTTCTCTCCCTTTTTTTCATATCTGCGTACATATTCTCAACATACCGAGCAAATACTCTCGTGTTTTTGTTAATTTTCTATAGAAAGTCGAAAATCGGCAATTCAACCATAGGCTAATTCAACCCAAGATTTGAAAATGTTCCACCACTTACATTTTGATGATTTTTCCTCTCATCAATAGCATATTACGTACTGTTTGACAGGATAAAAATTGGTTTGCATCCAACGCCCGTAAAAGGGTGTATTCTCTAAAAAACACAGTTTTTGTGTCTATAATGTTATCATCGAAAATGGCATTTTTGAGATTATTTCTTCCATTAAACAGCCAAATGGCGCGATGGAAACATGATTTTTTGTCACAATCATGCCATGAATGTATTCTTTACGGTGACTATCATTTAATTACATTTTCATTAATATTTTACATAACATGCACATTTTATCAACACTTAGACAGCTTCTGAAAGGTGCAACTTTGAGGAGCCATAAAAAACAAACCAAGTGACCTAAATCTTTATACTTTATAGATTTGTGACCACAACGGCATGGGCAATGCACCACCAACAGGAAATTTGAATCAGAGAAGGGGCCATTTTGGAAACAGGCCCTTTAGACTTCAACCCCCTTTTGAGGGAGTTGCGCCATTTTCCCTACAATTACAGTGGAATTTGACTTTGAACATTTCATTTAAATGGTATAATCGACATTGCATACCCTTGTTTAACACCAGTGGACATTGATAAAACAACCCAAAAATGTTTAATTCTCATTGGATGTTTAGTGGGAGCATTCATGTATCGCTGAAATACCCTGTTCATGTTCCACCTGATATTTCGTTTCATATCTAAATTCTTCTTTAGGAAGATATGTCTCTTGATGCAAAATAACTTGTCCAGAAAATCTGTCTTCACATTCAGGCCAGCTAAAACACATTGACAAATGACAACCATGAATATAATATTATCAAAGCTAGTGAAGGTAGTATATGCATAACTTCTGTAAATAGTTTTTGCGACCACAATCCACTAACAGTGATTTTTTTACCCCTGTTAAAGTGCCGACTTTCGGTACTTTCCCCTCGTGGATTTTTTTTAACAATCTGACCCTTTTTCCCCAATTGGCTTGTAAAGTAGTTCAATGAAAGATTAAAACAAGAGGCCCAAGGGCCTTAACGGTCATCTGACTACCAATTGTGATACCATTATGGAATTAGTTTAAACAATATTTTATTTCCATCAGTGTACATGTATATTACATATATAGAAATTATACAAATAGTGAGGATTGGAAAACAAGCTAATAGCTTATATAAATTCCTCTCCTCTAGGAATTAGTAATACAATCATGTAACAATATGCCACACAAATGTGGTTTTCAAGATGGTGATGATCATGGATTTCTTCGGAACAGTGCGAAAAATAACATTTGGTCAGAATCATTTTAGGCAAGTTTCAGATCATGGAAAGTGTTAGATGTGGATGCAAAATGGGGGCTGTTGCAGCCATCTTGGATCTCTGACGGACTGGAGAAATAACAACATTTGGTTGGGACTATCTGGGGATCATTTTTCTATGAAAAGTTTTAAATGTGTATTCAAAATGGGGGCTGTGGCAGCCATCTTGGATGTCTGACGGACCCGATAAATAACATTTGGTTGGGACTATCTGAGGATAATTTTTGCAAGGTTCAGCTCAATGTCACTGGTAGAACTTGAGAAGTTCAAAATGACATATGTGGCGGCCATCTTAGATTTGTGACAATGGGCGAGTTCAATTGCCGACTATAGTTACTGTAGTCTACTAGAGTTCAACCGAACACACTTTAGTTATAATGTACTGCGCATGTGTACAGAAAGAAGGAGTTGAACTTGAGAAGAAGTTTAAAATGTGAAAAGTTTACGGACGGCAATTTTGTTTTTCAAGATGGCGAATATGGCGGCCATCTTGGATTTTGGACCAACCCAAAATGTAACAACACTTGGTCAGGACCATCTCAGGATCATTTCAGCCAATTTTCAGCTTAATCCCAGTGGTAGAACTTGATAAGAAGTTGGAAACGTGTTTTTCAAGATTGCGGCTCTGGCAGCCATCTTGGATTTCGGACCGACCCAAAAAGTAACAATACTTGATCAGGACCATCTCAGGATCATGTCAGCCAAGTTTCAGCTTAATCACACAGGTAGAACTTGAGAAGAAGTTTGAAATGTGTTTTTCAAGATGGCGGCTCTGAAGGCCATCTTGGATTTCCGACCAACCTGAAAAATAACAACACTTAGTCAGGACAATCTCAGAATCACTTCAGCCAAGTTTTAGCTTAATCCCACAGGTAGAACTTGAGAAGAAGTTGGAAATGTGTTTTGTAAGATGGCGGCCATCTTGGATTTCGAACCGACCGAAAAGTAACAACTCGTGGTCAGGACCATCTCAGGATAATTTCAGCCAAGTTTCAGCTTAATCCCACAGGTGAAACTTGAGAGAAATTTGGAACTGTGTTTTTCAAGATGGCGGCTCTGGCGGCCATCTTGGAGTTTGGACCAACCCAAAAAATAACAACACTTGGTCAGGACCATCTCAGGATCATGTTTCATCTTAATCCCACTGGTAGAACTTGAGAAGTTGAAAATGTGTTTTTCAAGATGGCGGCCATCTTGGATTTCGGACCGACCCGAAAAATAACAACACTTGATCATTTCAGCCAAGTTTCAGCTTAATCCCAGTGGTAGAACTTAAGAAGAAGTTTAAAATAGGTGTTGTTCAGGAAAACAGTGATTGCGCAATCATGTTACAAAATGGCCGCCATGGCACAAATGTCGGACCCGAAAAATAACAACTTTTTATGGGCTGCCCTTCCTGAACATCCCTACCAATTTTCAGCTCACAGGTACCAGTGGAACTGTAGAAGAAGTTTAATATGTGTTTTTCAAGATGTCGGCTATGGCGGCCATCTTGGATTTCGGACCGACCCGAAAAATAACAACACTTGGTCAGGACCATCTCAGGATCATTTCAGCTAAGTTTCAGCTTATTCCCATTGGTAGAACTTGAGAAGAAGTTTGAAATGTGAAAAGTAACAATACTTGATCAGGACCATCTCAGGATCATGTCAGCCACCTGTGGGCTGAAGTGAAAAGTTTACGGACGGCGCACGGCGGACGACGACGGACGACGACGGACGAAGCACGGTAACTATAGGTCATCTTGACCCTTTGGGTCAGATGACCTAAAAATATGTAATATCTTGAATTAAATCATTTCTTCAGAGTAAGGTTTATGAATTAAGCAAACTTTCATCTTCATACCTGTCTTTTTTTTTTATAAAAATAGGTGGTCATTTGGACTAATATTTAAAAAATATTAGAGCAAGTGAAACACTTCTGCTGCAGTTTAAAGGTGTACGTGATCTGCCATGTTTAAGTAAGGTCCACTATTTATAGGTGAGCTCGGTCTTTAAATTTAGGTATGAAACAATCTGATTAAAATCATATCTTGATCTCTGCGCCGTTCCGTAAACTTCTCTCTGCTGCGTTACGATCTGAGGAAATCCCATAGGGGTCACGTCCCGATGACCCTTTGCATAAGACAATCAAATTACTACTGTCATAATCTTAAGGTGAAATTTTGAGGCGACAAAGCCTGCATAACCGCATTTATACGTTTAGTCATTTCGTCAACAAAAAGTTCATATGGAATAAGGTGACGAAATGACTTCCTGCAAGATGACATGTTATTGGAAAATTATTTTAGTGTTAAGTAAAGAGGCGATAAAGGTCATCTGAACGTGACCTCTTATGGGATGTTGTCAGATCCTTGTAAAACGGAGTGAAAACAAGGATCTGTACTTTAATCAGATTGGGTAAGCAGAGAGTAACAAAGCGACGACAATTAAGATCTGCATCTTAATCTTGATTAGTCTAGCACTTCTGAGGAAACCTTCAGTTCAGTATCCTCGCCGGACAAAATATTCTCATCAATGAAAGTAACTACTTTCTGTTCGGCGCTCGTTATTAGGAGACTTTAAAACCTAGTTATATAATGTGACCAGGTGAAGAGTACTGCATTAAACTGTTAGTATGGTAGCATCTTGTATCAGCATCTGGACTATCGAAAGGAGTCTTGAAAGAACATACCACAATCTCTCAAATACACATGCACTCGATAACGGACACAGACCTCAAATGACCTCAAAGAAAATAAACCAAGACTAAACCTGCTTGGCAGTATTGAAATATGCGACGGTAGGCAATTGTGTTAGAGATATATTCCTTATCTTGACATTCGTGTCTCTACCAATCCCAGTGACCGCATTTCGTTCCTTTCAATGACGCAGACAAGATAGTACAGCATAATCTTAAAGCTGGCAATACATGTTAAAAAAAACGGCAAGGTAAAATCTTCCGAGATGTCCCCTTACAGGTTACTAAGGAATGGCAGTCATTTTAATTTTTGCCTTGCTTGGAAACGAAAGTGGGCTTCCTTGGGTATAAAAGCCACCCAGGCCGTCAAACCGGTTTTCATTGTTGCGATAAAACCCCACGGCGACACTTTTATAAAATTACCAACCTGAAAGTATTAGCCATCACATTGATACTGTATTTTTTTCCCACGATATTTTTTATCAGTATCTGAAGAACAGCACTTGATTACACTTAACATTTGTGCGAAAAAAAACAAATACATGAATGACAACTGATACAGCTACCTTTAGTATTTAAATCGAACATCATATCCCTTACAGTAATCAGTTCCTGTATGATAAACATTGTTATAATATCCATTTATTTCCGTCCAAATAAGTTCCCCTCACTCGCATGTGTTCGTGTTTTACATGATCAAAACTATGCTTGCGTGTTACAATACATTTCCATTACAAGCGCTTTAGTGGCAAGGCGTAATATTACAGAAGAATGTATATATACTGTTCGGAACTTTTCGCTCAGCTTCAGCTTCCGAATGTAAAATCAACATGTCGATGTCCATTACATAGGTGAAGGGACAGTTACAGTCTGTAGGGTGTTTTTCATTTTATTTCTGTTATTTTGCATTGGCACACGATTTATGATGGTGTCTGAGAGAGTGACCATCTTCACGTAACATCAACTTCAAGGTAGATAGGTTTTGGTCATTCTAGTTTCGTAACTCCTTTGTCACCTGTTGTTTCCGCAGGTGTGTTGCACTTTGCACGGGCAGTGTTCGTGTAAAAACCAGTTTGACAGGCTGGGTGCCTTTTATACCCACGGAGACCGACTCTCGTTTCAAAGCAAGGCTAAAACAAAAATGTCTGCCATTCCTTAGTAACCTGTAAGGGGGCATCTCAAAAGATTTCTAAAAGAAAGCTTTATAAGTCCGATTCGTTGTTGTCGTATTCATTATCGGAACTCCTAACCATGAAGACCGCAGTTGTCTGCCTTCTGGTGTTATCTATCACCGTAGCCTCGGGTAAGTAATTTGAGTTTAGTAAAACATTATTATTTACTGGACAAAATAAATGTCTTTTTTAGCCGAGAAAAATGATAGAAGTGTTCTAGGCGAACAGTAACAACATACACGTCATTAAAAGGTCGTATATACACACGAGGCTAACTCTTCACAATTTTTTTGTTGTTTTTGCAGCTGTGGATTTAAAGAGTATCCTTTTAAGTAAGTATTTTTTCAAACATTTAAGCAAGTTATTTCAAAAGCTATGTCAACTTTGTCTCTTGATCTCATTTAGAAATATTTTTTAAGAATTAAGATTTTTTTTTATATAGAAATATTCTGTATCTTTGTGTGATACGAAGATAGGCGTTTGAATTCGTTTGTTAGTATGCTTGCTTGTTGTGATTGACAATGATGACCCGGTTCTGATTTTGAGGATTGATGTTTTACTTGGACGTGACCGAGATTTACATGGTGGGTGTCGTCGATGAAGATAAAGACGATTACTCTTCCGGAACACCTTGTCTTTTCCCTTGTACTTTTACGAGGGTCTTTATGTAAATCTTTCCATTGTTCAGATTTGGCTTCCAGTTTAATCGATATCCTCTGCAAATATATTGTACGATAACGAAAATCTTTTTGTTACATATATTTATTCTTAAATCTAGATAATCGTGCATCTTCATTCTGTCCATCAAACCATGGAATAGTTGGAATCTGTGTTTGGGACCCAAACGTGAATTGTATGAGCAATCTGGATTGTAAAAACGGTAGGTTTGCAATTTTGTTATTAAGAGGAACTTGATGGTTTCGTGTTTTATAACAGTCCTGTCTAAAACCTGTTAGAAAAATGCTACTACCGCTCAATCCTCTCAAATTGTAACTATCCATTTTTCAGGTCAGCTGTGCTGTCCTCGTGGCTGCGGGAGCGTTTGTATGGATCCAGTTCACTGATTTGTGTATACTTTTATGTTAATAAATATTTAAACAATATCATGAAGGTATAATTAAAAAACAATTCAAGTTCGGTCTCATTTAGTTATTGTGCTCTCTTATTTCAACTACAAAGGCAAAATTTACATTTTGAGAAGTGTGCGTCCATTCTCCTTGTTACACACACAAAAAAAATAGAGCAGAGTAATATCCGTTGTTGTTTCACACAATCACACTTAGCAAGTCTTTTTACAACCTGGTCAATGGGGTTTTTTATATACAATTCTGTATAAGTTGCTTTATGGATTGCAGATGATTCTCCAATGGGAACGCAGATATTTCATTCAGGGAACATTATAAACGGGAAACAAGATATTTTCACAGTTGTCGGGCGTAATCCAAGTTTAATTGTTTTGCGTCGCTACTGTCCAACATAAATTGCTTGGTGTTGCTACTGCTTAGTCCACAACGAGTGCTTTCAAGTGAAGTCATTGAGAAATTTTATCAAAACTGGGCCTGTATACGACCAGAATTGTTTGTTGCTTTTCCCACCCTCTATCTCGTCAACAGACGTCTAGGCTGACGAGCAAATTCGCCGGGAAGCTTTTCAGGAACCTTATTAAAGTTGTAGAAATATCGGTGATTTGTTGCTGCGACAGCCTACAATTATGTAAATTCATTCGGACATTTTTCAAAAGAAAATACGAAATCCTCTTTGCGCCCAAAAAGTCAAAACCATTCCTGAACACACTTTTTACCAGAATCTTGAAGAGTAAGTTACACTCAAGTTTGATGTCCAGGACTGTAAAGACCCTTTGAAATTTCTTCCGTCAGTCCCCCAAAAATATTATATTATTACTTTTTCACTAAGTTTTCCAATCTTAGTACATCGTTTACAAGTGTTGTAGCCACTGTGACCTTTTATGCATTTTAAGAATCTAGCAGGTGCTTTGATTTTGTTTTCCTTGAACATAATACTAGTACAATTTTCACAGATATCATACTCTTGATGAAATCCTGAACTGTATGAGGGTTTTCTCTCCATAATAAAAAGCCACAAGGAAAGGTTTAATTTTGATACGCCTGTAAAAAATGAAGGGACTATTATGGTATGGCGTTGCCCGTCCGTCTGTACGTCGTTAACTTTATTAGGTCAGTCTCAGGTGACCTATTCTAATCGCCTTTTATCCGTCGTCGTCCGTCGTGCGTCCGTAAACTTTTTACATTTTCGACTTCTTCTCCAAAACCACTGAACCAAATTCAATGAAATTTGGCAGGGAGCTTCTATGGTTAAAGTGTAACTAAAATTGCGAATTATATGGTCCCCCATCCCCCAGGGACCTGAGGGGCGGGGCCAAAAATGGTCAAATTGACTAAAATTTCAAAAATCATCTTCTCTACTCTCAGATACGGTGGAATGAAACACTCTTCATAGATGAAAGGGTCTTCAGGTGCTTTACCAAAATTGTGAATTTCATGACCCTAGGATCTCACGCTTGCCCCTGGGGAGAGGGTAAACTTTACTATAGTTTATATAAAGAAATCACATTTTTGACTATTATTTGTTGGATTTGTATTGGAATTCATTCTAACTTGTATCAAATTATCAGCATGGGATGACACTTTGATGGTATGTGCATGTTGGCTCTAATTGATCCCCAGGGGCTGGTGGGCGGGCCCAAAAATGGTCAAATTAACTAAAATTTTAAAAATCTTCTCCTCTACTCTCAGATATGATAGAATCAAATACTCTTCATCGGTGGAAGGCTCTTAAGGTGCTTAACCAAAATTGTGAATTTCATGACCCTGGGGTCTCATGTTTAGTTTATATAGGGAAATCACACTTTTGAATATTATTTGTTGGATTTCTATTGGAATTCATTCCAACTTGGTTAAAATTATCAGCATGGGATAACGGTTTGATGGTATGTACAGGTTAGCCCTGGTTGACCCCCAGGGGCTGGTGGGCGGGGCCAAAAATGGTCAAATTGACTGAAATTTCAAAAATCTTCTTCTCTACTCTCAGATATGTTAGAATCATATACTCTTCATAGATGGAAGGCTCTTAAGGTGCTTTACCAAAAGTGTGAATTTCATGACCCTGGGGTCTCACGTTTGCCCCTGGGTAGGGGGTAAATTTTACTATAGTTTATATAGGGAAATCACATTTTTGAGCATTATTTGTTCAATTGCCATAGGAAATAATACCAATTCAGTTAGAATTATCAATATGAAATGGCTGTTGACTGGTACGCACATATTGCCACTGACTGACCCCCCAGGGCCTGAGAGGCAGGGTCAAAAAGGGTCAAATTGACTAAAACTTCAAAAATCTTCTTGTCTACTCTCAGATATGGTGCAATCAAATACTCTTCAGTGATTGAAGGATCTTAAGGTCCTTTTCCAAAGTTGTGAATTTTATGACACTCGGGTCACAGGTATCCCACTGGGGACGGGGTAATGTTTACTATAGTTTATATAGGGAAAACACATTTTTGAGCATTATTTGTTCAATTGCCGAAGGAAATAATACCAATTTAGTTAGAATTATCAATATGAAATGCCTGTTGAAGGGTACGCACACATTTGCGACTGACTGACCCCCGGGGCCTGAGGGGCAGGGTCAAAAATGGTCAGATTGATTAAAACTTCAAAAATCTTCTTCTCTGCTCTCAGATATCGTGCAATCACATACTCTTTAAAGCTCCGTCTTAAGGTCTTTTACCAAAATTATGAATTTTATGACACTGGGGTCTATTAATTGTTTCCCCCTGGGGAGGGGGTAAAGTTTACTATAGTTTATATAGGGAATTCATATTTTTGTTTATTTTAATTGGAATTCATTATAACTTTCCTAAAATTATTAGCATGAAATGACAGCTTAATAAGCACATATTGGCCCTGATTGACCCCAAGGACTGATGGGTGGGGCTCAAAAGGGTCAATTAAAATATTTCAAATCTCCGGTGACCGTTAAGGCCCTTTGGGCCTCTTGTTTGTCCGGAGATCTTCTACAGTTTTCAACCGATTTCTTTCAAACTTGCTAGGCTTCATACCATGACATGAAGTTGTGTTTTCCTGAATGACAGTTCAATAAGGCAATATTTACCAGAGTAATGGCCCTTTGGAACCTCCTATCCGATGCAATATTGGGCATTATGAAAAAAGTGTCAGAAGTTTTTGTGTTTCCATACAATTATACTTCCGATAGAATACTACGGGCGTATCATTCCTCCGCTTGCGGTGCTCTTGTTTGAAATTTATAAAGAATAGGCCAACATTGTTTTCCAGATGACGGTGGTATCCCATCAATATTTACCAGGTCGATCGTCTTTTCCATTTAGAAGGTAAATGAAAGATGCTTTAATACCGAAATAAGAAAAGCTTCCACCACGTCTGGCTTCGGTTGGAACTTCATTAGGATGAACGATTTAGCTGTTTGATTCAGTGTAATTTAGAAGGACGAAACACCTGTATGATGAATAAAAAAACCCCAGAAAACCAAAGCGTCAACAAAATCAATTAAACTCGGGGCAAAATAGGAACAAAGGAAAGATTTACATGGAAACTCTCATAAGAGCAATGGAGAATAAGACCAGGTGTTCCGAAGAGTAAGCGTCTTCTGCTTCATCGACGACACCCGCAATGTAAATCTTGTTCACATCCAAGTAAGCATCAATCCTCATATCACGCAATATAATGCAATTCATACTTTCGTCACAATGTATTCAATACTAACTAAATTTCAAAGATGCAGCATGTTTGTGTTGGATCATAATTTAGGCGTCCGTAGTAGTCCTTCAATCATTAGGAAGATAATTTCCTCTTTGCCGAAGAATATCTAGCAACGCTCCTGCTCTTCTCACCTGATTTTCTGTTAGGCACACTGCTTATTCTATCTTCAATGGGAGTTTGCTTTATTCCATCTTCGATGGCATTCTGATTAAAATCATATCTTGATCTCCGCGCCGTTCCGTAAACTTCCCTCCGCTGCATTAAAATCTGAGGAAATTCCATAGGGGGTCATGTCCAGATGACCTTTTGTATTAGCCAATCAAATTTCTACTTTCAGAATCTTGAAATTTTGAGGCGACAAAGTTTGCATAATCGCATTTGTCCGTTTAGTCATTTCGTCACCTAAACGTTCATTTGGAATAATGTGACGAAATGGCTTGCTGCAAGATGACAGGTCGTTGGAAAATTATTTTTGTGTTAAGTAAAGAGGCGACAAAGGTCATCTGGACGTGACTTTATGGGATGTTGTCAGATCCTTGTAAAACGGAGTGAGAACAAGGATCTGTAATTTTAATCAGATTGGATCCTTGTAAAACGGAGTGAGAACAAGGATCTGTATTTTAATCAGATTGCCAATCATTGCGGGACAGTATCCTCCCGAAATGTGTTAGGCCTGGTAAAGGTTAAATGCCATATGATTAGAATTCACTAAACACAAGTTACTGACACACCTTTTCAGCAAATTGTACCACAAAGATGTCTCCCTGATCTATGTGCAAAATAGAAATTCCTTATTATTTTCAACTGCAACTTTAATGCAAGATGGATAATGTAACAGTTAGATTAGAACAAAACTTGCCAAGAAGAATCCCACTAAAGTAACATTCTTTCCTTGCTATCAAATGAGAATCACTCGGGAGCTTGCCATCATTATCAAAAAGCCTTTCACAAATTTTGTGGATAACAAGACGGACAAGAGGCCCAATGGGCCTGCATCGCTCACCTGGTATCAATCTCTGACTTATATTATAGTGTAACCCTAAAGTCCCCTAAAATCTTTTACTGTAAGACATTTAGAAGAACATGCTAAAATTTAAACATATTTTACCCCTGAGACCTTATAAGACAACATCATTTTCGTTTTCAAATTTTGTTTGGCTTCATCCCAGGATTCTACCAGCCAAATATCATGTCTCTAGGCATTTGGGTTTATCAGAAGAAGTCGCTCAAAGCTTTTAACCCATTTGACCCATGTGACCTTGAATATAGGTCAAGGTCATTTCTTTTCGCAAACTTTGACGGGCTTTATCCAAGGAACCTTTCAGCCAAATACCATGTTTCTAGGGCTTTTGATATTTCAGTAGAAGTCGTTTGAATGTTTTAACAGATTTGACCCATGTGACCTTGAATATAAGTCAAGGTCATTTCTTTTCGCCAACTTTGTCGGGCTTCATCCAAGGAACGTTTCAGCCAAATATCATACTTCTAGGGCTTTTGGTGTTTCAGAAGGAGTTGTTTGAATATTTTTACAGATTTGACACCTGTGACCTTGAATATAGGTCAAGGTCATTTCTTTTCGTCAACTTTGTCCGGCTTCATCCAAGGAACCTTTCAGCTAAATATGCTTCCAGGGCTTTTGGTATTTCAGAAGGAGTTGTTTGAATATTTTTACAGATTTGACAATTGTGACCTTGAATATAGGTCAAGGTCATTTCTTTTCGCCAACTTTGTCGGGCTTCATCCAAGGAACCTTGCAGCCAAATGTCATGCTTCTAGGGTTTTTGGTATTTCAGAAGAAGTCGTTTAAAGGTTTTAACATATTTGACCCCTGTGACCTTGAATATAGGTCAAGGTCATTTCTTTTCCCAAACTTTGTCGGGCTTCATCCAAGGAACCTTTCAGCCAAATATCATGCTTCCAGGGCTTTTTGTATTTCAGAAGAAGTCGTTTAAAGGTTTTAACAGATTTGACCCCTTTGACCTTGAATATACGTCAAGGTCATTTCTTTTCGCAAACATTGTCGGGCTTCATCCAAGGAACCTTTCAGCCAAATGCCATGTTTCTAGGGCTTTTTGTATTTCAGAAGAAGTCGTTTAAAGGTTAAAATAGATTTAACCTCACTGTGACCTTGAATATTGGTCAAGGTCATTTCTTTTCGCAAACTTTATTTGGCTTCATCCAAGAAAGCTACTTGTCAAATAGGAACATGGTACCCTATTTTCTATGTAAGTATATACCACACAATCTCTGGAGATATACACCACAATATATATAAGGATTTTCCGTGAAAATGTAGTATATATGTCCTCAGATAATGTGGTATATACCACATTACTTCAGGACGTATATACCACATTATCTAAGGACGTATATATACCACATTACCTCAGGACGTATATACCACATTATCTCAGGACGTATATACCACATTATCTCAGGACGTATATACCACATTACCTCAGGACGTATATACCACATTATCTAAGGACGTATATACCACATTACCTCAGGACGTATATACCACATTATCTAAGGACGTATATACCACATTATCTCAGGACGTATATACCACATTATCTCAGAACGTATATACCACATTATCTCAGGACGTATATATACCACATTATCTCAGGACGTATATATATCACATCATCTAAGGACGTATATACCACATTATCTCACAACGTATATTATACCACATTATCTCCGGACGTATATACCACATTACCTCAGGACGTATATACCACATTCTCTCAGGACGTATATACGTTTTGACAATTCTTTTTATTCAATAATATTCAATCATGATTTAAAATTAATCTGAATCTCAAATTATAAAATATTCAATCAAAATCTCAAATTACATAAGCTCAATCTGAGTCTCCAAATAATATTCAGGCATCTATTTTACTACATGACATTCAATGAATCATCAATTAACATTTTCTGATAAAAGGAAAGATTATTTTCTTCAAAATGATATCAAGAACATTCTCTTAAAGTACAAAATGTAGTTTAGTTCCATAAAAAATGCCCTTTTTTCTGATGGTATATACTTTCTGATGGATTACACTACCAGTCGAAAAATCCAACTATGTAGGGAGTTATATACATTATAACCCTATGTTTTATGGAAGTATATACCACATTATCTAAGGATGTATATATACCACATTATCTCAGGATGTATATACCACATTATCTAAGGACGTATATACCACATTACCTCAGGACGTATATATACCACATTATCTCAGGACGTATATACCACATTATCTAAGGACGTATATACCACATTATCTCAGGATGTATATACCACATTATCTCAGGACGTATATACCACATTACCTCAGGACGTATATATACCACATTATCTCAGGACGTATATATACCACATTATCTCAGGATGTATATACCACATTATCTCAGGATGTATATACCACATTATCTCAGGACGTATATACCACATTATCTCAGGACGTATATATACCACATTATCTCAGGACGTATATATACCACATTATCTCAGGATGTATATACCACATTATCTCAGGATGTATATACCACATTATCTCAGGACGTATATACCACATTATCTCAGGATGTATATACCACATTATCTCAGGACGTATATACCACATTATCTCAGGACGTATATACCACATTATCTCAGGATGTATATACCACATTATCTCAGGATCTATATACCACATTATCTCAGGACGTATATATACCACATTATCTCAGGACGTATATATACCACATTATCTCAGGATGTATATACCACATTATCTCAGGATGTATATACCACATTATCTCAGGACGTATATACCACATTATCTCAGGATGTATATACCACATTATCTCAGGACGTATATACCACATTATCTAAGGACGTATATACCACATTACCTCAGGACGTATATACCACATTATCTAAGGACGTATATATACCACATTACCTCAGGACATACAATAATGAATTTATATACCACATTTTCTCAAGACGTATATACCACATAATTTTAAGATGCAGAGTTTAATTACAACCAAAGTATCTGTTAATTTCCTCAGGAAGTATATACCACATTATCTCAGGACGTATATACCACATTATCTCAGGACGTATATAACACATAATTTTAAGATGTAGAGTTTAATTACAACAAAAAAATGTCTGATATATTTCAACATGTGGAATGATAACTTACCTCACAAGCAATATTTTCAATTCAATGGTATAGATTTTCAACTGCTTAATCAGAAAATGATGTATACAAAAATAAACATACCTACAAAAAATTGTTGTAATAATTCCTTATTTCAGTCAGAATTCTGCATTGAACACATATGCAATCAACAGACAAAATACACCAAATCTGTGACCTACTCCGATGCATGTTCATCCTGAAAGATTCAAAATATTTTTTCCATACCCTACTACTTAAGGCAAAAATAGGCCTACCCAATTCGCGATGTAGCCAGCATTTCAACGTAAAACATTTACCCTTATCTTTATTTACCGCCAGAGCTGCAACAGCCTTAGGAAGGTTTGTCCGCCATTTTCCCCTCACATTATACATGTAATCCATACACGAAAGTATATACCGCTTTTTCTCAGGATTCATATAACCACATTTTCTAAAGACATACATGTATATACCACATTATACAAGGACTATATATACTACATTATCTCAGGATGTATATACCGCACCTATAACATAGCACATCATTATGTCATTTCATTATCAAACTTCATTATATGTCAACTTTCTTCGAGTCAATATAAGCATAAGAACAACAAGAGGCCCAATGGGCCTGCATCGCTCACCTGGTATCAATCTCTGACTTATATTATAGTGTAACCCTAAAGTCCCCTAAAATCTTTTACTGTAAGACATTTAGAAGAACATCTGAAGATTTAAACATATTTTACCTCTGTGACCTTATAAGACAACATCATTTTCAAATTTTGTTTGGCTTCATCCCAGGACGCTACCAGCCAAATATCATGTCTCTAGGCAAATAAAGATCAAGGTCATTTCTTTTCGCAAACTTTGTCAGGCTTCATCCAAGAAACCTTTCAGCCAAATGTCATGCTTCTAGGGCTTTTGGTACTTCAGAAGAAGTCGTTTAAATGTTTTAACAGATTTGACCCCTGTGACCTTGAATATAAGTCAAGGTCATTTCTTTTCGCAAACTATGTCGGGCGTCATCAAAGGAACCTTTCAGCCAAATATCATGCTTCTAGGGCTTTTGGTATTTCAGAAGAAGTCGTTTAAATGTTTTAACAGATTTGACCCCTGTGACCTTGAATATAAGTCAAGGTCATTTCTTTTCGCAAAATATTGTCCGGCTTCATCCAAGGAACCTTTCAGCCAAAATATCATGTTTCCAGGGCTTTTGGTATTTCAGAAGAAGTCGTTTAAAGGTTTTAACAGATTTGACCCCTTTGACCTTGAATATACGTCAAGGTCATTTCTTTTCGCAAACTTTGTCGGGCTTCATCCAAGGAACCTTTCAGCCAAATGCCATGTTTCTAGGGCTTTTTGTATTTCAGAAGAAGTCGTTTAAAGGTTAAAATAGATTTAACCTCACTGTGACCTTGAATATTGGTCAAGGTCATTTCTTTTCGCAAACTTTATTTGGCTTCATCCAAGAAAGCTACTGGTCAAATATGAAGTTTCTATGCCTGACGGTATTTTAAGAGAAGTTGTTTGAAGGTTTCGACATTTTTGACCCCTGTGACCTTGAAATTAGGTCAAAGTGATTTTTTTTCGCAATCTTTGTTCAGCTCCTTCCAAGAAATCTACCAGCCAAATTTCATGTCACTGGGCCTTTCAGTATTTTAGAAGAAGTCGTTTAAAGGAAAAAGTTGACGGACGCAGGACGGACGGACGGACGGACGACTGACGCTGCACCATCACATAAGCTCACTTGGCCCTTCGGGCCAGGTGAGCTAAAAAAACGCTTCCCCTTTTCCACCGAAGTTTCAATCTTCTTCCCCATAGAACGTTACTTCAAAAGGAAATCTGATGTCCTCAAATGCGAGGATCTTGGACAGGGAGTCTTCATAAACAGTGCTCCTTCGTAATATAGCTGATGTTTCTCCGGTTGGTACAGATATCCAATGCTCGGCCCTTGAAAAACTTCTGAGTAACAACGGAGCACTGCTAGAGGTTTATCAGGGGTTTCCCTGTTGAATATTAAAATGCAATCATTATATGATATCGGAGTATTTAAAAAAGAAGAGGTATGTATAACTAACTAAGATATATGTCTCGTGACTACTAGCCAAGTATCGGTACTCCGAGCATTTTGCTTTTCGAGAAAAACGATTTTTGAAGGGATTTCCACATGTATGCTTCATACTATTGCTGCATTACGCGGGCCACGAAACTTCCGAGGCGCTGCAGCCATAAATAAAGGGTTTGTTCTTGGGAGGAAGAAATAAACAAACAGTTTCTTCGTCCCAGGTGACCCGACTGATTAAAATATAACAAAGAGTTATGTAAAGTCAAGGTAATGTTTATTCCTGTTTCCGATAGTCAAACAAGTTAAATAAATAAATAAATAATGTTTGCACAATGAAAATTTACCGCATTATCTCAATGGTGGCCTCAACGTTTCTTTGGGCAATCTACTTGGGGACTCGGGTTTCCACCCGAATTTGGGGAATCTGATTGGGGCAAACTCGGGGCACCAGAGTCAAGATATATAGAATAACTTAAGATAAGATCAATAGCGATTAGCGAAGAATGATACGATAAGTTAACAATGCTAGATATTTGATATTACTCATAAATAGAACTATTACGCTATAAATAATATTATAATAGAAATAGATGAAACTTTACATGAATGATAAACAGCTGATCGCGGCACGACAAAAGTAAACCACGAGGCATAACAATCATCATATTTTCATAACACTATATATACACGGTAAAAGTATATAATTCTTACATATCATTTAGTGTGGTCTTAACAATGGACGTTACTACTACATCATCGTTTTCTATGGTGGATTTGGCAGGTAAAGGTTCCTGGCAACAGGCACTGCAAATGCAATTTGAATATATGACTGACACTAACAACTTTACATAAATGCGGAAACTGGAATATGGAGAAAATACGGGGGAAAGGTTGAAATACATAAACATGTTCGGGGTGATCATGAAGATCAAATGAAAAAAAACATCAAAACAATACATACCATGAAAATTAAGAAATTGGAGAAACAGGTTTCGTGGTATCAAGGAAATAAATAATAACCGTCTTATCCTTCAAATCTGGGAGTATATTGTCAAAAAATGTGTCTATTGTATCTATTAACACCAATACTTCAAGAATGATATATATATATATTTGTTCACTTTCGGACTGGTCGTCGGAGGCACTCGTTAATCTTTGACACCACTCTTTCCTTCCACAGGGTCTGGTCTTTCACCTCGGGGAAATGATACAGGACGTATCTCTGTAAGACTGCCTTCCTGGATGGGTCCAACTCTGCCTTGTGGAGGGGTCCTCCTTCGTAGTAAGAATAATAGAGGCGTTGATTCTGCGAGTCAAACAGCTCCGGATACAAGTTCTTGACCATATTCATAAGTTGTCCGGTCCCTTGGTATGGCGGTAAATTTTGTTGACAGTTCCGAGGTCAAACCTGTGTTGGACTGGAATGTCGACGAAAGGATCTGCATCTGCGTTAGCAGGCACGGAATCATCCGATATCTGGACCGTCGTGTCTGTAGGTCCATGGGTTGCTGACAGAAGTCGTATGATGTAGTCCAGTTAACCCTCCCTTCTCCTCATCATTAGCTCTAATGAGTCCTGGCGACGGTTCAACATGTCCATCTTGCCGTCAAGATTATCCCTGCCGGAGGTTGGTGTCGACATGTTGACACAAGAGAGGGAAGAAGGCAAAGGAGAGGATGGAACGATTTTGCATGAGCCGATATTGTAACTGGTCTTAGTTCGTGGTCTTCGAAATGTTGATAAATGTTTTCCGTTCCAAGTTTCTCATGTCGCTGAGCATACAAGTCATCATCTTTTGTAATGATTTCATCCAACAAAACTTTGAGCATCGGTGACAATTCTGATGCCTTCAAAATCCTCCATCGGGCCTTCATGATTGAAAACAGCCGTCGCCATTCCAGTAGACAACGCTTCCTTACAAGAATCATTGTACTGATAAACAACCGCTAAGTTATAATCTTGTGCAACATGGTTACGATGGAAAGCCTCGGTCAATGTTCCAATGTCTGCTGCGTCAGTCAGCCTTTTCAATTGATTGGGGATAATCCCGGAACACGTATAGCCATGTGCCATCCGATGGTTTACCAAAACCTTTACATTTGGTAAATATGGTGAAGACGGCCAATTCTGTAAATCAGCATCAACTATTCTTTGATGGTGTTGTTTCAAACAGAAATCAAGCACTGCTGATTGCCTCTGTGTTTGAGGCATTATCCATAGTCCCTGTTAATATATTTTGCATCTTTGAAAGTTTTGTTGTCACACTTTCTTTCACTTCATCATCTCCAGTAAGCTCTAATGTAAACCGCTTTGGTCTTCCAGATTCCCTATACGTTCTATTATAATTTGCCCTTTTCACTTTTCTCTGCTCATTGTCTCTGTAAGCCATTGTGCGTATTGCTTGTTACAAAATGAACAGAATGGTCAAGATGTAGAACACTCACTATTTATTCATTGAAAGGCTGAATATCTTGTGGTTTTTAGTTGATCACGATTTATTGGATTATCTTGCTGCCTTATATTTTCCTGGCACATCTGGTATTAAGTTTACACAGTTACATAATATGATATAATAATATGCAATGTTACCAATGGATAAAACCCAGCTCATAAACATATTAAACAGGGAAAACAAACTGCATTTCAGGAAGAAGTAAAGATATATACACAGTTAAAGCACACAATAAAATGCCTTGGCCTAACCGAATCCCAAACAGCTTCCTTCAGCTACTATTTCCTTTGATATTTGAGATCTCTTGACCAATCCTATTGACACATCTCCCGCTACATTTTTCCAAGCCCGTAGAAGGTACTAGTAATATGGCCGACAGTGAACAGAGACATCTTGTTTGTCTTTTGTTGACAAAAGAAGAAGAAATAGTAAAAGGAAAAATTTACAACACATGGTTGGGATGTTATGAGGGCAACACAGAATGACATGTACTTGTGATACAAAATACAGATACAAGAGATCATACAGATGCTGAGGAATCTGTACAAGTTCGGATGACACCAGGGCCCGTATTCATGAAACCGTTCTCATGTTCAAGCATGGATTTTGTGCTCAAGCCTTATTTCTTGTTCTGGCTATAATCTAACTTTGTTTAAGTTTTGGAAAAAAGTTAAAGAGACATGAAGCTAAAAACATTTACCTTGGCTTTTTGACATGATTAAGGAGAGTTTTAAGGAAGCTGGCTTGAGCACAGAATCCATGCTTGAGCATGAGAACGGTTTCATGAATACGGGCCCTGGTCCTTCCGAGACAGCATCAAGTTCCAACAATGAAAATTTAACAGTGAATTCTGACAGACCATTAAGTGATACTGAGCGTCCACATTGCTTCTGTGACAGATGTGTTATTGATGAAACCAACAGACAATTGTGGTGGCCTGAATTGAATGCTTTTCCAAACAGGAGGAATATACAATTACGTAATAAACTCTACACAAGATTTTGGGCCATTTTGAGTAATAAAGGTGCATGGGCAGATCAACGGTACTATTTGAGAAAACAAAGGGCACTTGGAGTTGATCCAGCAAGAAAACATTATGCCTGGCATGTGAGAACAAGGATCTGTATTTTAATCAGATTGGGTAAGCAGAGAGTAACAAAGCGACGCCATTTAAGATCTGCATCTTAATCTTAATTAGTCTAGCACTTCTGAGGAAACCTTATGGTTCAGTATCCTCGCCGGACAAAATATTCTCATCAATGAAAGTAACTACTTCCTGTTGGCGCTCGTTATTAGGAGATTTTAAAAACTGGTTTATAATGTGAACAGGTGCAGAGTACTGTGGTAGCATCTTATATCAGCACAGCATCTGGACTATCGCAAGGAGCCTTGCACGAACATACCACTACCTCTCAAATACACATGCACTCGATAACAGACACAGACCTCTAACAAAATAAAACCAGATTAAACCTGCCTGGCAGTATTGAAATATGCGACGGTAGGCAATTGTGTTAGAGATATATTCCTTATCTTGACATTCGTGTCTACCAATCCCAGTGACCGCATATCGTTCTTTTCAATGACGCAGACAAGATAGCACAGCATAATCTTAAAGCTGGCAATACAAGTTAAAAAAAGGCAAGGTAAAATCTTCCAAGATGTCCCCTTACAGGTTACTAAGGAATGGCAGTCATTTTAATTTTTGCCTTGCTTGGAAACGAAAGTGGGCTTCCCTGGGTATAAAAGCCACCCAGGCCGTCAAACCGGTTTTCATTGTTGCGATAAAACCGCACGGCGACACTTTTGTAAAATTACCAACCTGAAAGTATTAGCCTCATTGATACTTTATTATTTTTTTCCACGATATTTTTTATCAGTATCTTCAAGGTAGGTGAGTGTTGGTTATTCTAGTTTCGTAACTCCTATGTCACCTGTTGTTTCCGCAGGTGTGTTGCACTTTGCACGACCAGTGTTCGTGTAAAAACCGGTTTGCCAGGCTGGGTGTCTTTATACCCACGGAGACAGACTCTCGTTTCAAAGCAAGGCAAAAACAAAAATATCTGCCATTCCTCAGTAACCTGTAAGGGGGCATCTCAAAAGATTTCTAAAAGAAAGCTTTATAAGTCCGATTCGTTGTTGTCGTATTTATTATCGGAACTCCTAACCATGAAGACCGCAGTTGTCTGCCTTCTGGTGTTATCTATCACCGTAGCCTCGGGTATTTAATTTGATTTTAGTAAAACATAATTATTTACTGGACAAAATATATGTCTTTTTAAGCCGAGAAAAATGATAGAAGGGTTCTAGGCAAACGGTAACAACATACACGTCATTAAAATGTCGTATATACACACGAGACTCTTTACAATTTTTTTGTTGTTTTTGCAGCTGTGGATTTAAAGAGTATCCTTTTAAGTAAGTATTTTTTCAAACATTTAAGCAAGTTATTTCAAAAGCTTTGTTATCTTTGTCTCTTGATCTCGTTGAGAAATATTTTTAAGAATTTAAGATATTTTTTTTTATATAGAAATATTCTGTATCTTTGTGTGATATGAAGATAGGCGTTTTTGAATTCGTTTATTAGTGTGCTTGCTTGCTTGTTGTGATTGACAATGATGACTCGGTTCTGATTTTGAGGATTGATGTTTACTTGGATGTGACTGAGATTTACATAGTGGGTGTCGTCGATGAAGCAGAAGACGCTTACTCTTCCGGTACACCTTGTCTTATTCTCTTGTACTTTTACGAGGGTCTTTATGTAAATCTTTCAATTGTTCATATTTTGCTTCTAGTTTAATCGATATCCTCTGCAAATATATTGTACGATAACGAAAATCTTTTTTGTTATATATATTTATTCTTAAATCTAGATAATCGTGCATCTTCATTCTGTCCATCTAACCATGGAATACTTGGAATCTGTGTTGGGAACCCAAACGAGAATTGTCTGAGCAATCTGGATTGTAAAAACGGTATGTTTGAAATTTTGTAATTTCGAGCAACTCTTGAGGGTTTTATAACAATCCTGTCTGAAACCCTGTTAGTAAAATGCACCGTTCGTTCAATAAAAATACTTTTCATATGTACACCGTTTTCCTTTCAAATTGTAACTATTTTTCAGGTCAGCTGTGCTGTCCTCGTGGCTGCGGGAGCGTTTGTATGAATATAGTTCACTGATTTGTGTATACTTTTATGTTAATAAATATATAAACAATATCATGAAGGTATAATTTAAAAACAATTCGGTCTCATTTAGTTATTGTTCTCTCTTATTTCAACTACAAAAGCAAAATTTACATTTTGAGAAGTGTGCGCCCATTCTCCTTGTTACACACAAAATATTTAGAGCAGAGTAATATCCGTTATTGTTTCACACAATCACACTTAGCAAGTCTTTTTACAACCTGGTCAATGGGTTTTTTTATATACAATTCTGTATGAGTTGCTTTATGGATTGTAGATGATTCTCCAATGGGAACGCAGATATTTCATTCAGGGAACATTATAAACGGGAAACAAGATATTTTTCACAGTTGTCGGGCGTAATCAAAGTTTAATTGTTTTGCATCACAATTGTCTAACATAAATAAATTGCTTGGCATTGCTACTGCTAGGTCCACAGCAAGTGCTTTCAAGTGAAGTCATTGAGAATTTTTTCTCAGAACTGGGCTTGTATACGACCAGGATTGTGTATTACTTTCCATTCTTCTATCTCGTCAAACTTCTAGGCTGACGAGCAAATTCGGAGGGAAGCTTCCCAGAAAACCTTATTAAAGTTGTAGAAATATCGGTGATTTGTTGCTGCGGCAGCCTACATTCATTTGGACATTTTTAAGAAAATACGAAATCCTCTTTACACCTAAAAAGTCGAACATTATTTAACACAACCTTCTTTCAATGTCATTCAATGTGCCGTACACTGAAGCACCAATTTGCCGTACACATAATTTCAACACATCTTCAAGCCGCCGTACAGTTTCGAAAAACTTAAAATAACGATTTTGACACTATTTTGAATTAACATCAAGAATTATGTATACTCAACGTTAGTGGAGATAATTATGGAAAAGAAACAACACCATAAGCATGGATCTAGCTAGAAATGAAGGTGAAGTTGACAGACATAATGTTTCGCCGGTACTACTCTAGATGGCATGTTTTACGATCAATATAAAATACGAGGCACTAATTCGTTATAAGTTTTGCTTGAGCTGACCACGGAAATCCTCATGAATTAACTTGTCAAACCTGAGTTCTGTTGGATCTATATAAATGTAGTTATTTTCCGAAATCTTACCTACGGTTAGGCCTGCTGTCACACTCTCTCCGCTTCAGCTAGTACCAATATCCGGTGTCGCTCCCATACGGTGCCTCTGGACCTTGGTTCTCAGTTGAGCTAGAAAACATTGAGTTGAGATACACACCCATTAACCTATCTTTAATTTATACAGATATATTTCAAGGATTATTCTTTGAGTCTGTCCCTGCCCATAGCATCTTTTTAAAAAAAAAAGTTTTACAATGATTACCTTGATACCAATTTATCCAGGTGAGCGATACAGGTACCCTGGGCCTCTTGTAATAAGATTGGAAGTGATGTCTTTCATGCATCTGGAGTTCTCAGCTGGTGCTATCCATAATCAGCCATTGTATTCGTCTTATCCTGATCCCTGTCTATTCTGGTCTTAATGTGTTATCCTGACATTTCCCTCTTAATGTTACCATGTAGTTACAAATTGTATAATCTTAAAAACAATCATGCATTACTGGCGACTTGGTGGTTATTCATTGTGCTGTCAAACAGTGGCAAAACAATACTTTGAACTTTTGAAGATTGCAACTGCATCTGTTTTCAGCGGAAGAAAACGATGAATTTCATGGTTTTGTTGATTACGTGTGGCACCATGATGAAAAATAAATCATGGTCATAGTCTTCGTTGTAGTTTTCCCGTCAAATATGATCTCAAGGTTTCTCAAGTCATTTTCATCCTAGGCTGTACATGTTCTTAGAACATTCCGTCAACAGAAAAATGGATTGATTTATTAACAATCTGTTTGAAATTGCGAGTGTGCCCCAGATATTCCTGCCATTATTTCACCAATCATTGCGGGACAGTATCCTCCCCGAAATGTGCTTAGGCCTGGTAAAGGTTGAATGCCATATCATTAGAATTCACTAAACACAAGTTACTGACACACGTTTTCAGCAAATTGTACCACAAAGATGTCTTCCTGATCGATGTGCAAAATAGTAATTTCTTATTATTTTCAACTGCAACTTTAATGCAAGATGGGTAACGTAACAGTTGGAACATAACTTGCCAAGAAAGATCTCACTAATGTAACATTCTTTCCTTGCTATCAAATGAGGATCACTCAGGAGCTTGCCATCATCATCAAAAAGCCTTTCACAAATTTTGTGGATAACAAGACGGAAAAACGCTTCCCTTTTTCCCCCCGAAGTTTCAACCTTCTTCCCCATAGAACGTTACTTCAAAAGGAAATCTGATGTCCTCAAATGCGAGGATCTTGGACAGGGAGTCTTCATAAACAGTGCTCCTTCGTAATATAGCTGATGTTTCTCCGGTTGGTACAGATATCCAATGCACGACCCTTGAAAAACTTCTGAGTAACAACGGAGCACTGCTAGAGGTTTATCAGGGGTTTCCCTGTTGAATATTAAAATGCAATCATTATATGATAACGGAGTATTTAAAAAAGAAGAGGTATGTATAACTAAGATATATGTCTCGTGACTACTAGCCAAGTATCGGTACTCCGAGCATTTTGTTTTTCGAGAAAAACGATTTTTGAAGGGATTTCCACATGTATGTTTCATAATATTGCTGCAATACGAGGGCCACGAAACTTCCGAGGCGCTGCAGCCATAAATAAAGGGTTCGTTCCTGGGAGGAAGAAATAAACAAACAGTTTCTTCGTCCCAGGTGACCCGACTGATTAAAATATAACAAAGAGTTATGTAAAGTCAAGGTAATGTTAATTCCTGTTTCCGATAGTCAAACAAGTTAAATAAATAAATAATGTTTACACAATGAAAATTTACCGCATTATCTCAATGGTCGGCCTCAACGTTTCTTTGGGCAATCTACTTGGGGACTCGGGTTTCCACCCGAATTTGGGGAATCTGATTGGGGCAAACTCGGGGCACCAGAGTCAAGATATATAGAATAACTTAAGATAAGATCAATAGCGATTAGCGAAGGATGATACGATAAGTTAACAATGTTAACAATGCTAGATATTTGATATTACTCATAAATAGAACTATTACGCTATAAATAATATTATAATAGAAATAGATGAAACTTTACATGAATGATAAACAGCTGATCGCAGCACGACAAAAGTAAACCACGAAGCATAACAATCATCATATTTTCATAACACTATATATACACGGTAAAAGTATATAATTCTTACATATCATTTAGTGTGGTCTTAACAATGGACGTTACTACTACATCATCGTTTTCTATGGTGGATTTGGCAGGTAAAGGTTCCTGGCAACAGGCACTGCAAATGCAATTTGAATATATGACTGACACTAACAACTTTACATAAATGCGGAAACTGGAATATGGAGAAAATACGGGGGAAAGGTTGAAATACATAAACATGTTCGGGGTGATCATGAAGATCAAATGAAAAAAAACATCAAAACAATACATACCATGAAAATTAAGAAATTGGAGAAACAGGTTTCGTGGTATCAAGGAAATAAATAATAACCGTCTTATCCTTCAAATCTGGGAGTATATTGTCAAAAAATGTGTCTATTGTATCTATTAACACCAATACTTCAAGAATGATATATATATATATTTGTTCACTTTCGGACTGGTCGTCGGAGGCACTCGTTAATCTTTGACACCACTCTTTCCTTCCACAGGGTCTGGTCTTTCACCTCGGGGAAATGATACAGGACGTATCTCTGTAAGACTGCCTTCCTGGATGGGTCCAACTCTGCCTTGTGGAGGGGTCCTCCTTCGTAGTAAGAATAATAGAGGCGTTGATTCTGCGAGTCAAACAGCTCCGGATACAAGTTCTTGACCATATTCATAAGTTGTCCGGTCCCTTGGTATGGCGGTAAATTTTGTTCACAGTTCCGAGGTCAAACCTGTGTTGGACTGGAATGTCGACGAAAGGATCTGCATCTGCGTTAGCAGGCACGGAATCATCCGATATCTGGACCGTCGTGTCTGTAGGTCCATGGGTTGCTGACAGAAGTCGTATGATGTAGTCCAGTTAACCCTCCCTTCTCCTCATCATTAGCTCTAATGAGTCCTGGCGACGGTTCAACATGTCCATCTTGCCGTCAAGATTATCCCTGCCGGAGGTTGGTGTCGACATGTTGACACAAGAGAGGGAAGAAGGCAAAGGAGAGGATGGAACGATTTTGCATGAGCCGATATTGTAACTGGTCTTAGTTCGTGGTCTTCGAAATGTTGATAAATGTTTTCCGTTCCAAGTTTCTCATGTCGCTGAGCATACAAGTCATCATCTTTTGTAATGATTTCATCCAACAAAACTTTGAGCATCGGTGACAATTCTGATGCCTTCAAAATCCTCCATCGGGCCTTCATGATTGAAAACAGCCGTCGCCATTCCAGTAGACAACGCTTCCTTACAAGAATCATTGTACTGATAAACAACCGCTAAGTTATAATCTTGTGCAACATGGTTACGATGGAAAGCCTCGGTCAATGTTCCAATGTCTGCTGCGTCAGTCAGCCTTTTCAATTGATTGGGGATAATCCCGGAACACGTATAGCCATGTGCCATCCGATGGTTTACCAAAACCTTTACATTTGGTAAATATGGTGAAGACGGCCAATTCTGTAAATCAGCATCAACTATTCTTTGATGGTGTTGTTTCAAACAGAAATCAAGCACTGCTGATTGCCTCTGTGTTTGAGGCATTATCCATAGTCCCTGTTAATATATTTTGCATCTTTGAAAGTTTTGTTGTCACACTTTCTTTCACTTCATCATCTCCAGTAAGCTCTAATGTAAACCGCTTTGGTCTTCCAGATTCCCTATACGTTCTATTATAATTTGCCCTTTTCACTTTTCTCTGCTCATTGTCTCTGTAAGCCATTGTGCGTATTGCTTGTTACAAAATGAACAGAATGGTCAAGATGTAGAACACTCACTATTTATTCATTGAAAGGCTGAATATCTTGTGGTTTTTAGTTGATCACGATTTATTGGATTATCTTGCTGCCTTATATTTTCCTGGCACATCTGGTATTAAGTTTACACAGTTACATAATATGATATAATAATATGCAATGTTACCAATGGATAAAACCCAGCTCATAAACATATTAAACAGGGAAAACAAACTGCATTTCAGGAAGAAGTAAAGATATATACACAGTTAAAGCACACAATAAAATGCCTTGGCCTAACCGAATCCCAAACAGCTTCCTTCAGCTACTATTTCCTTTGATATTTGAGATCTCTTGACCAATCCTATTGACACATCTCCCGCTACATTTTTCCAAGCCCGTAGAAGGTACTAGTAATATGGCCGACAGTGAACAGAGACATCTTGTTTGTCTTTTGTTGACAAAAGAAGAAGAAATAGTAAAAGGAAAAATTTACAACACATGGTTGGGATGTTATGAGGGCAACACAGAATGACATGTACTTGTGATACAAAATACAGATACAAGAGATCATACAGATGCTGAGGAATCTGTACAAGTTCGGATGACACCAGGGCCCGTATTCATGAAACCGTTCTCATGTTCAAGCATGGATTTTGTGCTCAAGCCTTATTTCTTGTTCTGGCTATAATCTAACTTTGTTTAAGTTTTGGAAAAAAGTTAAAGAGACATGAAGCTAAAAACATTTACCTTGGCTTTTTGACATGATTAAGGAGAGTTTTAAGGAAGCTGGCTTGAGCACAGAATCCATGCTTGAGCATGAGAACGGTTTCATGAATACGGGCCCTGGTCCTTCCGAGACAGCATCAAGTTCCAACAATGAAAATTTAACAGTGAATTCTGACAGACCATTAAGTGATACTGAGCGTCCACATTGCTTCTGTGACAGATGTGTTATTGATGAAACCAACAGACAATTGTGGTGGCCTGAATTGAATGCTTTTCCAAACAGGAGGAATATACAATTACGTAATAAACTCTACACAAGATTTTGGGCCATTTTGAGTAATAAAGGTGCATGGGCAGATCAACGGTACTATTTGAGAAAACAAAGGGCACTTGGAGTTGATCCAGCAAGAAAACATTATGCCTGGCATGTGAGAACAAGGATCTGTATTTTAATCAGATTGGGTAAGCAGAGAGTAACAAAGCGACGCCATTTAAGATCTGCATCTTAATCTTAATTAGTCTAGCACTTCTGAGGAAACCTTATGGTTCAGTATCCTCGCCGGACAAAATATTCTCATCAATGAAAGTAACTACTTCCTGTTGGCGCTCGTTATTAGGAGATTTTAAAAACTGGTTTATAATGTGAACAGGTGCAGAGTACTGTGGTAGCATCTTATATCAGCACAGCATCTGGACTATCGCAAGGAGCCTTGCACGAACATACCACTACCTCTCAAATACACATGCACTCGATAACAGACACAGACCTCTAACAAAATAAAACCAGATTAAACCTGCCTGGCAGTATTGAAATATGCGACGGTAGGCAATTGTGTTAGAGATATATTCCTTATCTTGACATTCGTGTCTACCAATCCCAGTGACCGCATATCGTTCTTTTCAATGACGCAGACAAGATAGCACAGCATAATCTTAAAGCTGGCAATACAAGTTAAAAAAAGGCAAGGTAAAATCTTCCAAGATGTCCCCTTACAGGTTACTAAGGAATGGCAGTCATTTTAATTTTTGCCTTGCTTGGAAACGAAAGTGGGCTTCCCTGGGTATAAAAGCCACCCAGGCCGTCAAACCGGTTTTCATTGTTGCGATAAAACCGCACGGCGACACTTTTGTAAAATTACCAACCTGAAAGTATTAGCCTCATTGATACTTTATTATTTTTTTCCACGATATTTTTTATCAGTATCTTCAAGGTAGGTGAGTGTTGGTTATTCTAGTTTCGTAACTCCTATGTCACCTGTTGTTTCCGCAGGTGTGTTGCACTTTGCACGACCAGTGTTCGTGTAAAAACCGGTTTGCCAGGCTGGGTGTCTTTATACCCACGGAGACAGACTCTCGTTTCAAAGCAAGGCAAAAACAAAAATATCTGCCATTCCTCAGTAACCTGTAAGGGGGCATCTCAAAAGATTTCTAAAAGAAAGCTTTATAAGTCCGATTCGTTGTTGTCGTATTTATTATCGGAACTCCTAACCATGAAGACCGCAGTTGTCTGCCTTCTGGTGTTATCTATCACCGTAGCCTCGGGTATTTAATTTGATTTTAGTAAAACATAATTATTTACTGGACAAAATATATGTCTTTTTAAGCCGAGAAAAATGATAGAAGGGTTCTAGGCAAACGGTAACAACATACACGTCATTAAAATGTCGTATATACACACGAGACTCTTTACAATTTTTTTGTTGTTTTTGCAGCTGTGGATTTAAAGAGTATCCTTTTAAGTAAGTATTTTTTCAAACATTTAAGCAAGTTATTTCAAAAGCTTTGTTATCTTTGTCTCTTGATCTCGTTGAGAAATATTTTTAAGAATTTAAGATATTTTTTTTTATATAGAAATATTCTGTATCTTTGTGTGATATGAAGATAGGCGTTTTTGAATTCGTTTATTAGTGTGCTTGCTTGCTTGTTGTGATTGACAATGATGACTCGGTTCTGATTTTGAGGATTGATGTTTACTTGGATGTGACTGAGATTTACATAGTGGGTGTCGTCGATGAAGCAGAAGACGCTTACTCTTCCGGTACACCTTGTCTTATTCTCTTGTACTTTTACGAGGGTCTTTATGTAAATCTTTCAATTGTTCATATTTTGCTTCTAGTTTAATCGATATCCTCTGCAAATATATTGTACGATAACGAAAATCTTTTTTGTTATATATATTTATTCTTAAATCTAGATAATCGTGCATCTTCATTCTGTCCATCTAACCATGGAATACTTGGAATCTGTGTTGGGAACCCAAACGAGAATTGTCTGAGCAATCTGGATTGTAAAAACGGTATGTTTGAAATTTTGTAATTTCGAGCAACTCTTGAGGGTTTTATAACAATCCTGTCTGAAACCCTGTTAGTAAAATGCACCGTTCGTTCAATAAAAATACTTTTCATATGTACACCGTTTTCCTTTCAAATTGTAACTATTTTTCAGGTCAGCTGTGCTGTCCTCGTGGCTGCGGGAGCGTTTGTATGAATATAGTTCACTGATTTGTGTATACTTTTATGTTAATAAATATATAAACAATATCATGAAGGTATAATTTAAAAACAATTCGGTCTCATTTAGTTATTGTTCTCTCTTATTTCAACTACAAAAGCAAAATTTACATTTTGAGAAGTGTGCGCCCATTCTCCTTGTTACACACAAAATATTTAGAGCAGAGTAATATCCGTTATTGTTTCACACAATCACACTTAGCAAGTCTTTTTACAACCTGGTCAATGGGTTTTTTTATATACAATTCTGTATGAGTTGCTTTATGGATTGTAGATGATTCTCCAATGGGAACGCAGATATTTCATTCAGGGAACATTATAAACGGGAAACAAGATATTTTTCACAGTTGTCGGGCGTAATCAAAGTTTAATTGTTTTGCATCACAATTGTCTAACATAAATAAATTGCTTGGCATTGCTACTGCTAGGTCCACAGCAAGTGCTTTCAAGTGAAGTCATTGAGAATTTTTTCTCAGAACTGGGCTTGTATACGACCAGGATTGTGTATTACTTTCCATTCTTCTATCTCGTCAAACTTCTAGGCTGACGAGCAAATTCGGAGGGAAGCTTCCCAGAAAACCTTATTAAAGTTGTAGAAATATCGGTGATTTGTTGCTGCGGCAGCCTACATTCATTTGGACATTTTTAAGAAAATACGAAATCCTCTTTACACCTAAAAAGTCGAACATTATTTAACACAACCTTCTTTCAATGTCATTCAATGTGCCGTACACTGAAGCACCAATTTGCCGTACACATAATTTCAACACATCTTCAAGCCGCCGTACAGTTTCGAAAAACTTAAAATAACGATTTTGACACTATTTTGAATTAACATCAAGAATTATGTATACTCAACGTTAGTGGAGATAATTATGGAAAAGAAACAACACCATAAGCATGGATCTAGCTAGAAATGAAGGTGAAGTTGACAGACATAATGTTTCGCCGGTACTACTCTAGATGGCATGTTTTACGATCAATATAAAATACGAGGCACTAATTCGTTATAAGTTTTGCTTGAGCTGACCACGGAAATCCTCATGAATTAACTTGTCAAACCTGAGTTCTGTTGGATCTATATAAATGTAGTTATTTTCCGAAATCTTACCTACGGTTAGGCCTGCTGTCACACTCTCTCCGCTTCAGCTAGTACCAATATCCGGTGTCGCTCCCATACGGTGCCTCTGGACCTTGGTTCTCAGTTGAGCTAGAAAACATTGAGTTGAGATACACACCCATTAACCTATCTTTAATTTATACAGATATATTTCAAGGATTATTCTTTGAGTCTGTCCCTGCCCATAGCATCTTTTTAAAAAAAAAAGTTTTACAATGATTACCTTGATACCAATTTATCCAGGTGAGCGATACAGGTACCCTGGGCCTCTTGTAATAAGATTGGAAGTGATGTCTTTCATGCATCTGGAGTTCTCAGCTGGTGCTATCCATAATCAGCCATTGTATTCGTCTTATCCTGATCCCTGTCTATTCTGGTCTTAATGTGTTATCCTGACATTTCCCTCTTAATGTTACCATGTAGTTACAAATTGTATAATCTTAAAAACAATCATGCATTACTGGCGACTTGGTGGTTATTCATTGTGCTGTCAAACAGTGGCAAAACAATACTTTGAACTTTTGAAGATTGCAACTGCATCTGTTTTCAGCGGAAGAAAACGATGAATTTCATGGTTTTGTTGATTACGTGTGGCACCATGATGAAAAATAAATCATGGTCATAGTCTTCGTTGTAGTTTTCCCGTCAAATATGATCTCAAGGTTTCTCAAGTCATTTTCATCCTAGGCTGTACATGTTCTTAGAACATTCCGTCAACAGAAAAATGGATTGATTTATTAACAATCTGTTTGAAATTGCGAGTGTGCCCCAGATATTCCTGCCATTATTTCACCAATCATTGCGGGACAGTATCCTCCCCGAAATGTGCTTAGGCCTGGTAAAGGTTGAATGCCATATCATTAGAATTCACTAAACACAAGTTACTGACACACGTTTTCAGCAAATTGTACCACAAAGATGTCTTCCTGATCGATGTGCAAAATAGCAATTTCTTATTATTTTCAACTGCAACTTTAATGCAAGATGGGTAACGTAACAGTT
Source organism: Mimachlamys varia (assembly GCA_947623455.1). Classification (NCBI taxonomy): domain Eukaryota; kingdom Metazoa; phylum Mollusca; class Bivalvia; order Pectinida; family Pectinidae; genus Mimachlamys; species Mimachlamys varia. Next base: position 41,069,055 of record OX392533.1, on the reverse strand, counting down.
GGAACATAACTTGCCAAGAAAGATCTCACTAATGTAACATTCTTTCCTTGCTATCAAATGAGGATCACTCAGGAGCTTGCCATCATCATCAAAAAGCCTTTCACAAATTTTGTGGATAACAAGACGGAAAAACGCTTCCCTTTTTCCCCCCGAAGTTTCAACCTTCTTCCCCATAGAACGTTACTTCAAAAGGAAATCTGATGTCCTCAAATGCGAGGATCTTGGACAGGGAGTCTTCATAAACAGTGCTCCTTCGTAATATAGCTGATGTTTCTCCGGTTGGTACAGATATCCAATGCACGACCCTTGAAAAACTTCTGAGTAACAACGGAGCACTGCTAGAGGTTTATCAGGGGTTTCCCTGTTGAATATTAAAATGCAATCATTATATGATAACGGAGTATTTAAAAAAGAAGAGGTATGTATAACTAAGATATATGTCTCGTGACTACTAGCCAAGTATCGGTACTCCGAGCATTTTGTTTTTCGAGAAAAACGATTTTTGAAGGGATTTCCACATGTATGTTTCATAATATTGCTGCAATACGAGGGCCACGAAACTTCCGAGGCGCTGCAGCCATAAATAAAGGGTTCGTTCCTGGGAGGAAGAAATAAACAAACAGTTTCTTCGTCCCAGGTGACCCGACTGATTAAAATATAACAAAGAGTTATGTAAAGTCAAGGTAATGTTTATTCCTGTTTCCGATAGTCAAACAAGTTAAATAAATAAATAATGTTTACACAATGAAAATTTACCGCATTATCTCAATGGTCGGCCTCAACGTTACTTTGGGCAATCTACTTGGGGACTCGGGTTTCCACCCGAATTTGGGGAATCTGATTGGGGCAAACTCGGGGCACCAGAGTCAAGATATATAGAATAACTTAAGATAAGATCAATAGCGATTAGCGAAGGATGATACGATAAGTTAACAATGTTAACAATGCTAGATATTTGATATTACTCATAAATAGAACTATTACGCTATAAATAATATTATAATAGAAATAGATGAAACTTTACATGAATGATAAACAGCTGATCGCAGCACGACAAAAGTAAACCACGAAGCATAACAATCATCATATTTTCATAACACTATATATACACGGTAAAAGTATATAATTCTTACATATCATTCAGTGTGGTCTTTACAATGGACGTTACTACTACATCATCGTTTTCTATGGTGGATTTGGCAGGTAAAGGTTCCTGGCAACAGGCACTGCAAATGCAATTTGAATATATGACTGACACTAACAACTTTACATAAATGCGGAAACTGGAATATGGAGAAAATACGGGGGAAATGCTGAAATACATAAACATGTTCGGGGTGATCATGAAGATCAAATGAAAAAAACTAAGAACCAATATACATATCAATTATAATTTATTTGCATTCAACTTCCTCATTTTCAAGCAATTATTTCGATTTCACAACACATCAAAACAATACATACCATGAAAATTAAGAAATTGGAGAAACAGGTTTCGTGGTATCAAGGAAATAAATAATAACCGTCTTATCCTTCAAATCTGGGAGTATATTGTCAAAAAACGTGTCTATTGTATCTATTAACACCAATACTTCAAGTATGATATATATATATATGTTCACTTTCGGACTGGTCGTCGGAGGCACTCGTTAATCTTTGACACCACTCTTTCCTTCCACAGGGTCTGGTCTTTCACCTCGGGGAAATGATACAGGACGTATCTCTGTAAGACTGCCTTCCTGGATGGGTCCAACTCTGCCTTGTGGAGGGGTCCTCCTCCGTAGTAAGAATAATAGAGGCGTTGATTCTGCGAGTCAAACAGCTCCGGATACAAGTTCTTGACCATATTCATAGCAAAGTTGTCCGGTCCCTTGGTATGGCGGTAAATTTTGTTGACAGTTCCGAGGTCAAACCTGTGTTGGACTGGAATGTCGACGAAAGGATCTGCATCTGCGTTAGCAGGCACGGAATCATCCGATATCTGGACCGTCGTGTCTGTAGGTCCATGGGTTGCTGACAGAAGTCGTATGATGTAGTCCAGTTAACCCTCCCTTCTCCTCATCATTAGCTCTAATGAGTCCTGGCGACGGTTCAACATGTCCATCTTGCCGTCAAGATTATCCCTGCCGGAGGTTGGTGTCGACATGTTGACACAAGAGAGGGAAGAAGGCAAAGGAGAGGATGGAACGATTTTGCATGAGCCGATATTGTAACTGGTCTTAGTTCGTTGTCTTCGAAATGTTGATAAATGTTTTCCGTTCCAAGTTTCTCATGTCGCTGAGCATACAAGTCATCATCTTTTGTAATGATTTCATCCAACAAAACTTTGAGCATCGGTGACAATTCTGATGCCTTCAAAATCCTCCATCGGGCCTTCATGATTGAAAACAGCCGTCGCCATTTCAGTAGACAACGCTTCCTTACAAGAATCATTGTACTGATAAACAACCGCTAAGTTATAATCTTGTGCAACATGGTTACGATGGAAAGCCTCGGTCAATGTTCCAATGTCTGCTGCGTCAGTCAGCCTTTTCAATTGATTGGGGATAATCCCGGAACACGTATAGCCATGTGCCATCCGATGGTTTACCAAAACCTTTACATTTGGTAAATATGGTGAAGACGGCCAATTCTGTAAATCAGCATCAACTATTCTTTGATGGTGTTGTTTCAAACAGAAATCAAGCACTGCTGATTGCCTCTGTGTTTGAGGCATTATCCATAGTCCCTGTTAATATATTTTGCATCTTTGAAAGTTTTGTTGTCACACTTTCTTTCACTTCATCATCTCCAGTAAGCTCTAATGTAAACCGCTTTGGTCTTCCAGATTCCCTATACGTTCTATTATAATTTGCCCTTTTCACTTTTCTCTGCTCATTGTCTCTGTAAGCCATTGTGCGTATTGCTTGTTACAAAATGAACAGAATGGTCAAGATGTAGAACACTCACTATTTATTCATTGAAAGGCTGAATATCTTGTGGTTTTTAGTTGATCACGATTTATTGGATTATCTTGCTGCCTTATATTTTCCTGGCACATCTGGTATTAAGTTTACACAGTTACATAATATGATATAATAATATGCAATGTTACCAATGGATAAAACCCAGCTCATAAACATATTAAACAGGGAAAACAAACTGCATTTCAGGAAGAAGTAAAGATATATACACAGTTAAAGCACACAATAAAATGCCTTGGCCTAACCGAATCCCAAACAGCTTCCTTCAGCTACTATTTCCTTTGATATTTGAGATCTCTTGACCAATCCTATTGACACATCTCCCGCTACATTTTTCCAAGCCCGTAGAAGGTACTAGTAATATGGCCGACAGTGAACAGAGACATCTTGTTTGTCTTTTGTTGACAAAAGAAGAAGAAATAGTAAAGGGAAAAATTTACAACACATGGTTGGGATGTTATGAGGGCAACACAGAATGACATGTACTTGTGATACAAAATACAGATACAAGAGATCATACAGATGCTGAGGAATCTGTACAAGTTCGGATGACACCAGGGCCCGTATTCATGAAACCGTTCTCATGTTCAAGCATGGATTTTGTGCTCAAGCCTTATTTCTTGTTCTGGCTATAATCTAACTTTGTTTAAGTTTTGGAAAAAAGTTAAAGAGACATGAAGCTAAAAACATTTACCTTGGCTTTTTGACATGATTAAGGAGAGTTTTAAGGAAGCTGGCTTGAGCACAGAATCCATGCTTGAGCATGAGAACGGTTTCATGAATACGGGCCCTGGTCCTTCCGAGACAGCATCAAGTTCCAACAATGAAAATTTAACAGTGAATTCTGACAGACCATTAAGTGATACTGAGCGTCCACATTGCTTCTGTGACAGATGTGTTATTGATGAAACCAACAGACAATTGTGGTGGCCTGAATTGAATGCTTTTCCAAACAGGAGGAATATACAATTACGTAATAAACTCTACACAAGATTTTGGGCCATTTTGAGTAATAAAGGTGCATGGGCAGATCAACGGTACTATTTGAGAAAACAAAGGGCACTTGGAGTTGATCCAGCAAGAAAACATTATGCCTGGCATGTGAGAACAAGGATCTGTATTTTAATCAGATTGGGTAAGCAGAGAGTAACAAAGCGACGCCATTTAAGATCTGCATCTTAATCTTAATTAGTCTAGCACTTCTGAGGAAACCTTATGGTTCAGTATCCTCGCCGGACAAAATATTCTCATCAATGAAAGTAACTACTTCCTGTTGGCGCTCGTTATTAGGAGATTTTAAAAACTGGTTTATAATGTGAACAGGTGCAGAGTACTGTGGTAGCATCTTATATCAGCACAGCATCTGGACTATCGCAAGGAGCCTTGCACGAACATACCACTACCTCTCAAATACACATGCACTCGATAACAGACACAGACCTCTAACAAAATAAAACCAGATTAAACCTGCCTGGCAGTATTGAAATATGCGACGGTAGGCAATTGTGTTAGAGATATATTCCTTATCTTGACATTCGTGTCTACCAATCCCAGTGACCGCATATCGTTCTTTTCAATGACGCAGACAAGATAGCACAGCATAATCTTAAAGCTGGCAATACAAGTTAAAAAAAGGCAAGGTAAAATCTTCCAAGATGTCCCCTTACAGGTTACTAAGGAATGGCAGTCATTTTAATTTTTGCCTTGCTTGGAAACGAAAGTGGGCTTCCCTGGGTATAAAAGCCACCCAGGCCGTCAAACCGGTTTTCATTGTTGCGATAAAACCGCACGGCGACACTTTTGTAAAATTACCAACCTGAAAGTATTAGCCTCATTGATACTTTATTATTTTTTTCCACGATATTTTTTATCAGTATCTTCAAGGTAGGTGAGTGTTGGTTATTCTAGTTTCGTAACTCCTATGTCACCTGTTGTTTCCGCAGGTGTGTTGCACTTTGCACGACCAGTGTTCGTGTAAAAACCGGTTTGCCAGGCTGGGTGTCTTTATACCCACGGAGACAGACTCTCGTTTCAAAGCAAGGCAAAAACAAAAATATCTGCCATTCCTCAGTAACCTGTAAGGGGGCATCTCAAAAGATTTCTAAAAGAAAGCTTTATAAGTCCGATTCGTTGTTGTCGTATTTATTATCGGAACTCCTAACCATGAAGACCGCAGTTGTCTGCCTTCTGGTGTTATCTATCACCGTAGCCTCGGGTATTTAATTTGATTTTAGTAAAACATAATTATTTACTGGACAAAATATATGTCTTTTTAAGCCGAGAAAAATGATAGAAGGGTTCTAGGCAAACGGTAACAACATACACGTCATTAAAATGTCGTATATACACACGAGACTCTTTACAATTTTTTTGTTGTTTTTGCAGCTGTGGATTTAAAGAGTATCCTTTTAAGTAAGTATTTTTTCAAACATTTAAGCAAGTTATTTCAAAAGCTTTGTTATCTTTGTCTCTTGATCTCGTTGAGAAATATTTTTAAGAATTTAAGATATTTTTTTTATATAGAAATATTCTGTATCTTTGTGTGATATGAAGATAGGCGTTTTTGAATTCGTTTATTAGTGTGCTTGCTTGCTTGTTGTGATTGACAATGATGACTCGGTTCTGATTTTGAGGATTGATGTTTACTTGGATGTGACTGAGATTTACATAGTGGGTGTCGTCGATGAAGCAGAAGACGCTTACTCTTCCGGTACACCTTGTCTTATTCTCTTGTACTTTTACGAGGGTCTTTATGTAAATCTTTCAATTGTTCATAGTTTGCTTCTAGTTTAATCGATATCCTCTGCAAATATATTGTACGATAACGAAAATCTTTTTTGTTATATATATTTATTCTTAAATCTAGATAATCGTGCATCTTCATTCTGTCCATCTAACCATGGAATACTTGGAATCTGTGTTGGGAACCCAAACGAGAATTGTCTGAGCAATCTGGATTGTAAAAACGGTATGTTTGAAATTTTGTAATTTCGAGCAACTCTTGAGGGTTTTATAACAATCCTGTCTGAAACCCTGTTAGTAAAATGCACCGTTCGTTCAATAAAAATACTTTTCATATGTACACCGTTTTCCTTTCAAATTGTAACTATTTTTCAGGTCAGCTGTGCTGTCCTCGTGGCTGCGGGAGCGTTTGTATGAATATAGTTCACTGATTTGTGTATACTTTTATGTTAATAAATATATAAACAATATCATGAAGGTATAATTTAAAAACAATTCGGTCTCATTTAGTTATTGTTCTCTCTTATTTCAACTACAAAAGCAAAATTTACATTTTGAGAAGTGTGCGCCCATTCTCCTTGTTACACACAAAATATTTAGAGCAGAGTAATATCCGTTATTGTTTCACACAATCACACTTAGCAAGTCTTTTTACAACCTGGTCAATGGGGTTTTTTATATACAATTCTGTATGAGTTGCTTTATGGATTGTAGATGATTCTCCAATGGGAACGCAGATATTTCATTCAGGGAACATTATAAACGGGAAACAAGATATTTTTCACAGTTGTCGGGCGTAATCAAAGTTTAATTGTTTTGCATCACAATTGTCTAACATAAATAAATTGCTTGGCATAGCTACTGCTAGGTCCACAGCAAGTGCTTTCAAGTGAAGTCATTGAGAATTTTTTCTCAGAACTGGGCTTGTATACGACCAGGATTGTGTATTACTTTCCATTCTTCTATCTCGTCAAACTTCTAGGCTGACGAGCAAATTCGGAGGGAAGCTTCCCAGAAAACCTTATTAAAGTTGTAGAAATATCGGTGATTTGTTGCTGCGGCAGCCTACATTCATTTGGACATTTTTAAGAAAATACGAAATCCTCTTTACACCTAAAAAGTCGAACATTATTTAACACAACCTTCTTTCAATGTCATTCAATGTGCCGTACACTGAAGCACCAATTTGCCGTACACATAATTTCAACACATCTTCAAGCCGCCGTACAGTTTCGAAAAACTTAAAATAACGATTTTGACACTATTTTGAATTAACATCAAGAATTATGTATACTCAACGTTAGTGGAGATAATTATGGAAAAGAAACAACACCATAAGCATGGATCTAGCTAGAAATGAAGGTGAAGTTGACAGACATAATGTTTCGCCGGTACTACTCTAGATGGCATGTTTTACGATCAATATAAAATACGAGGCACTAATTCGTTATAAGTTTTGCTTGAGCTGACCACGGAAATCCTCATGAATTAACTTGTCAAACCTGAGTTCTGTTGGATCTATATAAATGTAGTTATTTTCCGAAATCTTACCTACGGTTAGGCCTGCTGTCACACTCTCTCCGCTTCAGCTAGTACCAATATCCGGTGTCGCTCCCATACGGTGCCTCTGGACCTTGGTTCTCAGTTGAGCTAGAAAACATTGAGTTGAGATACACACCCATTAACCTATCTTTAATTTATACAGATATATTTCAAGGATTATTCTTTGAGTCTGTCCCTGCCCATAGCATCTTTTTAAAAAAAAAAGTTTTACAATGATTACCTTGATACCAATTTATCCAGGTGAGCGATACAGGTACCCTGGGCCTCTTGTAATAAGATTGGAAGTGATGTCTTTCATGCATCTGGAGTTCTCAGCTGGTGCTATCCATAATCAGCCATTGTATTCGTCTTATCCTGATCCCTGTCTATTCTGGTCTTAATGTGTTATCCTGACATTTCCCTCTTAATGTTACCATGTAGTTACAAATTGTATAATCTTAAAAACAATCATGCATTACTGGCGACTTGGTGGTTATTCATTGTGCTGTCAAACAGTGGCAAAACAATACTTTGAACTTTTGAAGATTGCAACTGCATCTGTTTTCAGCGGAAGAAAACGATGAATTTCATGGTTTTGTTGATTACGTGTGGCACCATGATGAAAAATAAATCATGGTCATAGTCTTCGTTGTAGTTTTCCCGTCAAATATGATCTCAAGGTTTCTCAAGTCATTTTCATCCTAGGCTGTACATGTTCTTAGAACATTCCGTCAACAGAAAAATGGATTGATTTATTAACAATCTGTTTGAAATTGCGAGTGTGCCCCAGATATTCCTGCCATTATTTCACCAATCATTGCGGGACAGTATCCTCCCCGAAATGTGCTTAGGCCTGGTAAAGGTTGAATGCCATATCATTAGAATTCACTAAACACAAGTTACTGACACACGTCTTCAGCAAATTGTACCACAAAGATGTCTTCCTGATCGATGTGCAAAATAGTAATTTCTTATTATTTTCAACTGCAACTTTAATGCAAGATGGGTAACGTAACAGTTGGAACATAACTTGCCAAGAAAGATCTCACTAATGTAACATTCTTTCCTTGCTATCAAATGAGGATCACTCAGGAGCTTGCCATCATCATCAAAAAGCCTTTCACAAATTTTGTGGATAACAAGACGGAAAAACGCTTCCCTTTTTCCCCCCGAAGTTTCAACCTTCTTCCCCATAGAACGTTACTTCAAAAGGAAATCTGATGTCCTCAAATGCGAGGATCTTGGACAGGGAGTCTTCATAAACAGTGCTCCTTCGTAATATAGCTGATGTTTCTCCGGTTGGTACAGATATCCAATGCTCGGCCCTTGAAAAACTTCTGAGTAACAACGGAGCACTGCTAGAGGTTTATCAGGGGTTTCCCTGTTGAATATTAAAATGCAATCATTATATGATATCGGAGTATTTAAAAAAGAAGAGGTATGTATAACTAACTAAGATATATGTCTCGTGACTACTAGCCAAGTATCGGTACTCCGAGCATTTTGCTTTTCGAGAAAAACGATTTTTGAAGGGATTTCCACATGTATGCTTCATACTATTGCTGCATTACGCGGGCCATGAAACTTCCGAGGCGCTGCAGCCATAAATAAAGGGTTTGTTCTTGGGAGGAAGAAATAAACAAACAGTTTCTTCGTCCCAGGTGACCCGACTGATTAAAATATAACAAAGAGTTATGTAAAGTCAAGGTAATGTTTATTCCTGTTTCCGATAGTCAAACAAGTTAAATAAATAAATAAATAATGTTTGCACAATGAAAATTTACCGCATTATCTCAATGGTCGGCCTCAACGTTTCTTTGGGCTATCTACTTGGGGACTCGGGTTTCCACCCGAATTTGGGGAATCTGATTGGGGCAAACTCGGGGCACCCGAGTCAAGATATGTAGAATAACTTAAGATAAGATCAATAGCGATTAGCGAAGAATGATACGATAAGTTAACAATGCTAGATATTTGATATTACTCATAAATAGAACTATTACGCTATAAATAATATTATAATAGAAATAGATGAAACTTTACATGAATGATAAACAGCTGATCGCGGCACGACAAAAGTAAACCACGAGGCATAACAATCATCATATTTTCATAACACTATATATACACGGTAAAAGTATATAATTCTTACATATAATTCAGTGTGGTCTTAACAATGGACGTTACTACTACATCATCGTTTTCTATGGTGGATTTGGCAGGTAAAGGTTCCTGGCAACAGGCACTGCAAATGCAATTTGAATATATGACTGACACTAACAACTTTACATAAATGCGGAAACTGGAATATGGAGAAAATACGGGGGAAATGCTGAAATACATAAACATGTTCGGGGTGATCATGAAGATCAAATGAAAAAAACTAAGAACCAATATACATATCAATTATAATTTATTTGCATTCAACTTCCTCATTTTCAAGCAATTATTTCGATTTCACAACACATCAAAACAATACATACCATGAAAATTAAGAAATTGGAGAAACAGGTTTCGTGGTATCAAGGAAATAAATAATAACCGTCTTATCCTTCAAATCTGGGAGTATATTGTCAAAAAACGTGTCTATTGTATCTATTAACACCAATACTTCAAGTATGATATATATATATTTGTTCACTTTCGGACTGGTCGTCGGAGGCACTCGTTAATCTTTGACACCACTCTTTCCTTCCACAGGGTCTGGTCTTTCACCTCGGGGAAATGATACAGGACGTATCTCTGTAAGACTGCCTTCCTGGATGGGTCCAACTCTGCCTTGTGGAGGGGTCCTCCTCCGTAGTAAGAATAATAGAGGCGTTGATTCTGCGAGTCAAACAGCTCCGGATACAAGTTCTTGACCATATTCATAGCAAAGTTGTCCGGTCCCTTGGTATGGCGGTAAATTTTGTTGACAGTTCCGAGGTCAAACCTGTGTTGGACTGGAATGTCGACGAAAGGATCTGCATCTGCGTTAGCAGGCACGGAATCATCCGATATCTGGACCGTCGTGTCTGTAGGTCCATGGGTTGCTGACAGAAGTCGTATGATGTAGTCCAGTTAACCCTCCCTTCTCCTCATCATTAGCTCTAATGAGTCCTGGCGACGGTTCAACATGTCCATCTTGCCGTCAAGATTATCCCTGCCGGAGGTTGGTGTCGACATGTTGACACAAGAGAGGGAAGAAGGCAAAGGAGAGGATGGAACGATTTTGCATGAGCCGATATTGTAACTGGTCTTAGTTCGTTGTCTTCGAAATGTTGATAAATGTTTTCCGTTCCAAGTTTCTCATGTCGCTGAGCATACAAGTCATCATCTTTTGTAATGATTTCATCCAACAAAACTTTGAGCATCGGTGACAATTCTGATGCCTTCAAAATCCTCCATCGGGCCTTCATGATTGAAAACAGCCGTCGCCATTTCAGTAGACAACGCTTCCTTACAAGAATCATTGTACTGATAAACAACCGCTAAGTTATAATCTTGTGCAACATGGTTACGATGGAAAGCCTCGGTCAATGTTCCAATGTCTGCTGCGTCAGTCAGCCTTTTCAATTGATTGGGGATAATCCCGGAACACGTATAGCCATGTGCCATCCGATGGTTTACCAAAACCTTTACATTTGGTAAATATGGTGAAGACGGCCAATTCTGTAAATCAGCATCAACTATTCTTTGATGGTGTTGTTTCAAACAGAAATCAAGCACTGCTGATTGCCTCTGTGTTTGAGGCATTATCCATAGTCCCTGTTAATATATTTTGCATCTTTGAAAGTTTTGTTGTCACACTTTCTTTCACTTCATCATCTCCAGTAAGCTCTAATGTAAACCGCTTTGGTCTTCCAGATTCCCTATACGTTCTATTATAATTTGCCCTTTTCACTTTTCTCTGCTCATTGTCTCTGTAAGCCATTGTGCGTATTGCTTGTTACAAAATGAACAGAATGGTCAAGATGTAGAACACTCACTATTTATTCATTGAAAGGCTGAATATCTTGTGGTTTTTAGTTGATCACGATTTATTGGATTATCTTGCTGCCTTATATTTTCCTGGCACATCTGGTATTAAGTTTACACAGTTACATAATATGATATAATAATATGCAATGTTACCAATGGATAAAACCCAGCTCATAAACATATTAAACAGGGAAAACAAACTGCATTTCAGGAAGAAGTAAAGATATATACACAGTTAAAGCACACAATAAAATGCCTTGGCCTAACCGAATCCCAAACAGCTTCCTTCAGCTACTATTTCCTTTGATATTTGAGATCTCTTGACCAATCCTATTGACACATCTCCCGCTACATTTTTCCAAGCCCGTAGAAGGTACTAGTAATATGGCCGACAGTGAACAGAGACATCTTGTTTGTCTTTTGTTGACAAAAGAAGAAGAAATAGTAAAAGGAAAAATTTACAACACATGGTTGGGATGTTATGAGGGCAACACAGAATGACATGTACTTGTGATACAAAATACAGATACAAGAGATCATACAGATGCTGAGGAATCTGTACAAGTTCGGATGACACCAGGGCCCGTATTCATGAAACCGTTCTCATGTTCAAGCATGGATTTTGTGCTCAAGCCTTATTTCTTGTTCTGGCTATAATCTAACTTTGTTTAAGTTTTGGAAAAAAGTTAAAGAGACATGAAGCTAAAAACATTTACCTTGGCTTTTTGACATGATTAAGGAGAGTTTTAAGGAAGCTGGCTTGAGCACAGAATCCATGCTTGAGCATGAGAACGGTTTCATGAATACGGGCCCTGGTCCTTCCGAGACAGCATCAAGTTCCAACAATGAAAATTTAACAGTGAATTCTGACAGACCATTAAGTGATACTGAGCGTCCACATTGCTTCTGTGACAGATGTGTTATTGATGAAACCAACAGACAATTGTGGTGGCCTGAATTGAATGCTTTTCCAAACAGGAGGAATATACAATTACGTAATAAACTCTACACAAGATTTTGGGCCATTTTGAGTAATAAAGGTGCATGGGCAGATCAACGGTACTATTTGAGAAAACAAAGGGCACTTGGAGTTGATCCAGCAAGAAAACATTATGCCTGGCATGTGAGAACAAGGATCTGTATTTTAATCAGATTGGGTAAGCAGAGAGTAACAAAGCGACGCCATTTAAGATCTGCATCTTAATCTTAATTAGTCTAGCACTTCTGAGGAAACCTTATGGTTCAGTATCCTCGCCGGACAAAATATTCTCATCAATGAAAGTAACTACTTCCTGTTGGCGCTCGTTATTAGGAGATTTTAAAAACTGGTTTATAATGTGAACAGGTGCAGAGTACTGTGGTAGCATCTTATATCAGCACAGCATCTGGACTATCGCAAGGAGCCTTGCACGAACATACCACTACCTCTCAAATACACATGCACTCGATAACAGACGCAGACCTCTAACAAAATAAAACCAGATTAAACCTGCCTGGCAGTATTGAAATATGCGACGGTAGGCAATTGTGTTAGAGATATATTCCTTATCTTGACATTCGTGTCTACCAATCCCAGTGACCGCATTTCGTTCTTTTCAATGACGCAGACAAGATAGCACAGCATAATCTTAAAGCTGGCAATACAAGTTAAAAAAAGGCAAGGTAAAATCTTCCAAGATGTCCCCTTACAGGTTACTAAGGAATGGCAGTCATTTTAATTTTTGCCTTGCTTGGAAACGAAAGTGGGCTTCCCTGGGTATAAAAGCCACCCAGGCCGTCAAACCGGTTTTCATTGTTGCGATAAAACCGCACGGCGACACTTTTGTAAAATTACCAACCTGAAAGTATTAGCCTCATTGATCTTCAAGGTAGGTGAGTGTTGGTTATTCTAGTTTCGTAACTCCTATGTCACCTGTTGTTTCCGCAGGTGTGTTGCACTTTGCACGACCAGTGTTCGTGTAAAAACCGGTTTGCCAGGCTGGGTGCCTTTTATACCCACGGAGACAGACTCTCGTTTCAAAGCAAGGCAAAAACAAAAATATCTGCCATTCCTTAGTAACCTGTAAGGGGGCATCTCAAAAGATTTCTAAAAGAAAGCTTTATAAGTCCGATTCGTTGTTGTCGTATTCATTATCGGAACTCCTAACCATGAAGACCGCAGTTGTCTGCCTTCTGGTGTTATCTATCACCGTAGCCTCGGGTATTTAATTTGATTTTAGTAAAACATAATTATTTACTGGGCAAAATATATGTCTTTTTAAGCCGAGAAAAATGATAGAAGGGTTCTAGGCAAACGGTAACAACATACACGTCATTAAAAGGTCGTATATACACACGAGACTCTTTACAATTTTTTTGTTGTTTTTGCAGCTGTGGATTTAAAGAGTATCCTTTTAAGTAAGTATTTTTTCAAACATTTAAGCAAGTTATTTCAAAAGCTTTGTTATCTTTGTCTCTTGATCTCGTTGAGAAATATTTTTAAGAATTTAAGATATTTTTTTATATAGAAATATTCTGTATCTTTGTGTGATATGAAGATAGGCGTTTTTGAATTCGTTTATTAGTGTGCTTGCTTGCTTGTTGTGATTGACAATGATGACTCGGTTCTGATTTTGAGGATTGATGTTTACTTGGATGTGACTGAGATTTACATAGTGGGTGTCGTCGATGAAGCAGAAGACGCTTACTCTTCCGGTACACCTTGTCTTATTCTCTTGTACTTTTACGAGGGTCTTTATGTAAATCTTTCAATTGTTCATATTTTGCTTCTAGTTTAATCGATATCCTCTGCAAATATATTGTACGATAACGAAAATCTTTTTTGTTATATATATTTATTCTTAAATCTAGATAATCGTGCATCTTCATTCTGTCCATCAAACCATGGAATTCTTGGAATCTGTGTTGGGAACCCAAACGAGAATTGTCTGAGCAATCTGGATTGTAAAAACGGTATGTTTGAAATTTTGTAATTTCGAGCAACTCTTGAGGGTTTCGTGTTTTATAACAATCCTGTCTGAAACCCTGTTAGTAAAATGCACCGTTCGTTCAATAAAAATACTTTTCATATGTACACCGTTTTCCTCTCAAATTGTAACTATTTTTCAGGTCAGCTGTGCTGTCCTCGTGGCTGCGGGAGCGTTTGTATGAATATAGTTCACTGATTTGTGTATACTTTTATGTTAATAAATATATAAACAATATCATGAAGGTATAATTTAAAAACAATTCGGTCTCATTTAGTTATTGTTCTCTCTTATTTCAACTACAAAAGCAAAATTTACATTTTGAGAAGTGTGCGTCCATTCTCCTTGTTACACACAAAATATTTAGAGCAGAGTAATATCCGTTATTGTTTCACACAATCACACTTAGCAAGTCTTTTTACAACCTGGTCAATGGGGTTTTTTATATACAATTCTGTATGAGTTGCTTTATGGATTGTAGATGATTCTCCAATGGGAACGCAGATATTTCATTCAGGGAACATTATAAACGGGAAACAAGATATTTTTCACAGTTGTCGGGCGTAATCAAAGTTTAATTGTTTTGCATCACAATTGTCTAACATAAATAAATTGCTTGGTATTGCTACTGCTAGGTTCACAGCAAGTGCTTTCAAGTGAAGTCATTGAGAATTTTTTCTCAGAACTGGGCTTGTATACGACCAGGATTGTGTATTACTTTCCATTCTTCTATCTCGTCAAACTTCTAGGCTGACGAGCAAATTCGGAGGGAAGCTTCCCAGAAAACCTTATTAAAGTTGTAGAAATATCGGTGATTTGTTGCTGCGGCAGCCTACATTCATTTGGACATTTTTAAGAAAATACGAAATCCTCTTTACACCTAAAAAGTCGAACATTATTTAACACAACCTTCTTTCAATGTCATTCAATGTGCCGTACACTGAAGCACCAATTTGCCGTACACATAATTTCAACACATCTTCAAGCCGCCGTACAGTTTCGAAAAACTTAAAATAACGATTTTGACACTATTTTGAATTAACATCAAGAATTATGTATACTCAACGTTAGTGGAGATAATTATGGAAAAGAAACAACACCATAAGCATGGATCTAGCTAGAAATGAAGGTGAAGTTGACAGACATAATGTTTCGCCGGTACTACTCTAGATGGCATGTTTTACGATCAATATAAAATACGAGGCACTAATTCGTTATAAGTTTTGCTTGAGCTGACCACGGAAATCCTCATGAATTAACTTGTCAAACCCGAGTTCTGTTGGATCTATATAAATGTAGTTATTTTCCGAAATCTTACCTACGGTTAGGCCTGCTGTCACACTCTCTCCGCTTCAGCTAGTACCAATATCCGGTGTCGCTCCCATACGGTGCCTCTGGACCTTGGTTCTCAGTTGAGCTAGAAAACATTGAGTTGAGATACACACCCATTAACCTATCTTTAATTTATACAGATATATTTCAAGGATTATTCTTTGAGTCTGTCCCTGCCCATAGCATCTTTTTAAAAAAAAGAAGTTTTACCATGATTACCTTGATACCAATTTATCCAGGTGAGCGATACAGGCACCCTGGGCCTCTTGTAATAAGATTGGAAGTGATGTCTTTCATGCATCTGGAGTTCTCAGCTGGTGCTATCCATAATCAGCCATTGTATTCGTCTTATCCTGATCCCTGTCTATTCTGGTCTTAATGTGTTATCCTGACATTTCCCTCTTAATGTTACCATGTAGTTACAAATTGTATAATCTTAAAAACAATCATGCATTACTGGCGACTTGGTGGTTATTCATTGTGCTGTCAAACAGTGGCAAAACAATACTTTGAACTTTTGAAGATTGCAACTGCATCTGTTTTCAGCGGAAGAAAACGATGAATTTCATGGTTTTGTTGATTACGTGTGGCACCATGATGAAAAATAAATCATGGTCATAGTCTTCGTTGTAGTTTTCCCGTCAAATATGATCTCAAGGTTTCTCAAGTCATTTTCATCCTAGGCTGTACATGTTCTTAGAACGTTTCCGTCAACAGAAAAATGGATTGATTTATTAACAATCTGTTTGAAATTGCGAGTGTGCCCCAGATATTCCTGCCATTATTTCACCAATCATTGCGGGACAGTATCCTCCCCGAAATGTGCTTAGGCCTGGTAAAGGTTGAATGCCATATCATTAGAATTCACTAAACACAAGTTACTGACACACGTTTTCAGCAAATTGTACCACAAAGATGTCTTCCTGATCGATGTGCAAAATAGTAATTTCTTATTATTTTCAACTGCAACTTTAATGCAAGATGGGTAACGTAACAGTTGGAACATAACTTGCCAAGAAAGATCTCACTAATGTAACATTCTTTCCTTGCTATTAAATGAGGATCACTCAGGAGCTTGCCATCATCATCAAAAAGCCTTTCACAAATTTTGTGGATAACAAGACGGAAAAACGCTTCCCTTTCCCCCCCCCCCCCCCCCGAAGTTTCAACCTTCTTCCCCATAGAACGTTATTTCAAAAGGAAATCTGATGTCCTCAAATGCGAGGATCTTGGACAGGGAGTCTTCATAAACAGTGCTCCTTCGTAATATAGCTGATGTTTCTCCGGTTGGTACAGATATCCAATGCTCGGCCCTTGAAAAACTTCTGAGTAACAACGGAGCACTGCTAGAGGTTTATCAGGGGTTTCCCTGTTGAATATTAAAATGCAATCATTATATGATAACGGAGTATTTAAAAAAGAAGAGGTATGTATAACTAACTAAGATATATGTCTCGTGACTACTAGCCAAGTATCGGTACTCCGAGCATTTTGTTTTTCGAGAAAAACGATTTTTGAAGGGATTTCCACATGTATGTTTCATAATATTGCTGCAATACGAGGGCCACGAAACTTCCGAGGCGCTGCAGCCATAAATAAAGGGTTCGTTCCTGGGAGGAAGAAATAAACAAACAGTTTCTTCGTCCCAGGTGACCCGACTGATTAAAATATAACAAAGAGTTATGTAAAGTCAAGGTAATGTTTATTCTTGTTTCCGATAGTCAAACAAGTTAAATAAATAAATAATGTTTACACAATGAAAATTTACCGCATTATCTCAATGGTCGGCCTCAACGTTACTTTGGGCAATCTACTTGGGGACTCGGGTTTCCACCCGAATTTGGGGAATCTGATTGGGGCAAACTCGGGGCACCAGAGTCAAGATATATAGAATAACAATGTTAACAATGCTAGATATTTGATATTACTCATAAATAGAACTATTACGCTATAAATAATATTATAATAGAAATAGATGAAACTTTACATGAATGATAAACAGCTGATCGCAGCACGACAAAAGTAAACCACGAAGCATAACAATCATCATATTTTCATAACACTATATATACACGGTAAAAGTATATAATTCTTACATATCATTCAGTGTGGTCTTTACAATGGACGTTACTACTACATCATCGTTTTCTATGGTGGATTTGGCAGGTAAAGGTTCCTGGCAACAGGCACTGCAAATGCAATTTGAATATATGACTGACACTAACAACTTTACATAAATGCGGAAACTGGAATATGGAGAAAATACGGGGGAAATGCTGAAATACATAAACATGTGAGGGGTGATCATGAAGATAAATGAAAAAAAAAATAAGAACCAATATACATATCAATAATAATTTATTTGCATTCAACTTCCTCATTTTCAAGCAATTATTTCGATTTCACAACACATCAAAACAATCCATACCATTAAAATTAAGAAATTGGAGAAACAGGTTTCAAAATAAGAAACAATTGATTGGAATTACATAAATATTACCACAGGCATATGTGTTCTCTGCGAGTAAGCTCTGAAATAGATTTGCAGAGGTGAAAAAGTTGTCACAGAACACATGGTGGTATTGCCCGGCAATTTCACGAGTCAGGTCCAACACAACTCTCCACAAGTCCTTGTTCCGGATCCGGTCCTTGTCTCCCAGTATAGACTTGGAAGTCATTGACGTATCCATCGTTTGGATCCGCACGCATTCAGATCTTGATTCCTCGCTTTGTTGGCTTAATCGGGACGTACTGCTTGAAACCAAGTCTGCCCGTGTATCCAATCATAGCCTCATCAATGGAAACCTCCTTGTGTGGTCTGTGTTTTCAGGTTAGACCTGATCTTGTCCATAATTAATCGGACACAATCTGATTAAAATCATATCTTGATCTCCGCGCCGTTCCGTAAACTCCCCTCTGCTGCGTTAAGATCTGAGATAATCCCATAGGGGGTCATGTCCTGATGACCTTTCGCATTAGCCAATCAAATTACTACTGGCAGAATCTTGACAGTGAAATTTTGAGGCGACAAAGCTTGCATAAACGCATGAGTCCGGTAAGTCATTTCGTCACCAAACATTTCATTTGAAATAATGTGACGAAATGGCTTGCTGCAAGATGACAAGTCATTTGAAAATTATTTAAGTGTTTAGTAAAGAGGCGACAAAGGTCATCTGGACGTGACCTCTTATGGGATGTTGTCAGATCCTTGTTAAACGGAGTGAGAACAAGGATCTGTGAGAACAAGGATCTGAATTTTAATCAGATTGGATCGGACATGACCGAGCTTGTCATGTCCCAGCTGTCCCTTGTGGATTTATGCTTGTATCACAGGTATGGAAATATCGACAGAGGTCTTCAAAACGCTGTCTGGTTATCCTCTCCGATATTGTTGGTCCTAAACAGAGAATCCCTGGTCCAATACATATCCTGTGTTGGGGCTGAAATGATTCCCATTACCATGTGGAGTCCAAAAAAAGCTTTGATTTCTCTGGCATTTGTTGGCCTCCAATTCCCGTCAGGTTTTTCTCGCTGTTTCAAATCAGCATATCTGTTTGTTTCAGCAGCGATGTCTGAAAAAACTGCTCCGGGAAAATCAAGCTGAAAAAATCCTGCTTCGTTTTCACGTCCGACAAAATAGTAACAGGGCCAGGATTTCCCGAAAAATCTTCAATTTTCGGTGACAAAAGTTGCTTGTCCACTCGTCCACTCGTCGTCTTCTACTTCATCTTCTTCGACAAATTCGGGAGGTTAATCGGGTTAAAATACCAGGCCTAGCGAACCTTTCATATACTCATTGTATCTGTTTGTCGATTTCTCCACCTTCAAATTCCTCCCCAGAACTGTCGCTGTCGAATTGCATTCTACTATCGGTCGCCATGTTTACATTTAAGAATGAAAAAAGGTGAAGGCCAAACCCGCCTAAATGAAGTATTTTCTTTGTGTGTATTAGCCAATCGAATATAGGTAAATAACCTACCAAAGTGTTTAGTAACATCTATTCTGATTGGATGAAAAGAAGGTGTGTCGTTTGGAATGATCGTTTTGAGCCAATCATAACAAACGTAACAGAGGGTTTTAGCCCGCCTGTATACGGGATTGGCCATTTACGACAGGCATGGTGAGACCGCCTGTATGCGGTATTGAGCCTACAGGGGGGTTGTAAATATCACGCATAAAGGCGGGATCGGCAGCAAAAGAGTTAAGTGTAAACCCCAAGGTTGCTATCAGGTCATTGTGTTCTCCAATTTGACCAAAACCCTAGATGGCTGCCAGTTGGTAATTCTGAACATCTACACAAGTAAATATGAATTCAATCACTCAAACTTAATACTTTTAAAACATTGTACCTTACACAAGACGTCGGCCCTAGTGTCTGTTAGAGGTGACTGGTTCCATGCACCAAGCAAAAGTATCTCACCATGCCTGACCGCATACATTATAGGAATTAATATAATCTGAATCATGTTTGAACAGTTTCATGAAATTGTGTACATTATTTCCTGAGATGTTCGGGAGAAATGTTTTGACAAATATGTCTTATATAAGACACCCTACTTGTATGCAGGGTCTGTACAAGTGTTTACCGTAGGAATACAGTTTCTTGTAAATAAGTTGCTTGGAACAGTGTGCTGCCATTTGAGTTGCTGTATACCCCATATCATATAGTCGTCTCCACTGCTCTTCAGGAATAGATATTGATGGTCTGCCAACACGACCTGAAAGATTGTATTAAAAGATTTTATTACTTCTTTATATTCCAAGTATAAAAATGTACATGTTTACTGTTTATATATTTATATATATAAAATAATAAAATAAAAGTCAATGTAAACGGCAACAATGAAAATGACACATTCTTTAAGTACCTTCACTCCATCAAAGGGAGCTGTTCTAATG
The DNA here is from genome assembly GCA_947623455.1 of Mimachlamys varia. Taxonomy (NCBI): domain Eukaryota; kingdom Metazoa; phylum Mollusca; class Bivalvia; order Pectinida; family Pectinidae; genus Mimachlamys; species Mimachlamys varia. The sequence continues at coordinate 41,048,651 of OX392533.1, read as the reverse complement.
AGTCTGAAGATAAAGGTTATTTGATCACAATACAACTGTAATATTTATATTTTACAAATTGACATAGTTGTAACAAAACATGCTGGACACACAAGTTGGTCGAGTTGGTAGTTTATTCAGGTACTCATGGTGTGTTAGGATGTCGCTCGTCTAAAGTCCTGAGTTCGTGTGTCTGTTCTGGAGTTACAGTCCGAATTTAAGCCTTACTGCGTTTTGCCCCCAGCTAACCATAAAAATGACCTGATAGTAACTTTTGATTCACTCCCCGAATGCTTCATGACAGGTGCACGTTAATTAGAGACAAGTGCCGATTAAGTCGACAGGTACACGTTAATTGGAGTCCAGGGACCACTTAGTTTTCAGCCATATATATATATATCCCCCGAGCTATATCTTCCCAGCACAGCTATTGTGTAACATTCGTCCCCTTTTTAATGAGAATTTTGATTGTAAAATCAAAGTTCTTTTTAAGCCAGAAAAATAAACATTCTACCAATACAACCTGTTTATAAATACCCATCACACTTTTTCCCATCACCAAAACATCTTATACTCGATTCTAGAAAACAGACCCATAAGGTGTCCCCTTTGAAACAGCTTAATAACACTTTACAGTTTTGTATAACACCCCCACGTGACAGTATGAATGTCTTTTTATGCCTTATGAATCGTCCAAAACGTCATTATACAAGTCAAGTAAAAGTCTGTTAGTGTTACATACAATTATCAGCAACATATAACAAAGTAAAATAAATCACATTTCACGTTTTTGATATACAAATTGATTAAGATATTATGAAGACAATAAGTGATAAATTAATTATCCATAATTGAGCAACATAGTCACAATAGAAAGTCACAATAGAATCCACGCTGGAAAACTACTAATTGTTATCTAGATTATTTACACACAATATTTAATCCATGTCGATCCCGACATTACGATCTCACATAATAATGTTCATAGCATAAAATGTTCATCCACGAAAGATATATCCTTTTTTTTTTAAATCATGCCCGAAATAAGATGATATTATTTACAAATGATTGGCCACGTCTTGCAATAGTCTGTCTTCATGGAAAAGTGGTTTTCGGATTGTCATATCCTTTGATAGAAATCCACCTCCAACACGCGCGTTACTTCTCAGTAAATTTTTACACAGTTCCAACGTATCATTTTTGTTTACTGATCACATAATTGTTCTTGTCTTTCGTAGAAAGTGGACCCTAGGATTTTTCCCTTGAGTTGGATTCCACTCCTTGTTGTCATGAAAAGTTGGTCCCGGATCCTCACCCGTTTGTCGTGAACCACCCTCATTAGCATACAACACTTAGTCCAATAATAGAATGAAAAGTTAGTCTCGGGTACTCTCCCGTTGCTATAGACCACCCTCATTATCCATACAACACATTGTTCAGCAATGTATTGTAAACTATTGTTCAAAATCGTCTTGATTTCTATGGTTACCAACACGGTCTCTGTACTTGTGTTCTGGTTACCACGTGGAAGTTTTGATCCCTAGATATCTTGAACTTGGGAGTCCACTTCCGGTTTTTATTGTTATCATTAACAATGGCGGTTGCTTCCCAGCATGTTGTTGGAAGGGTTGATGGCTTGTTGATCCTCTGGTACTCAGGGATATATCTTGAGGACTGCATCCTTTTTGCAGCCTTCGTGGACCATCGGTGATGTTGGGCATGGAACGTCGTCACCGTCCTCCCTTGTTTCGTCAGTGCCACCATTTCAAATTGAGGTTTGGTGATTGGCTTACCTGACCTTTTTCGCTCTCTCATGGCTAATCGATCCCTACATAATCTCCTTAACCCATACCTCTTGTAAATAAATATAATAAGTAATACCACCCCTAAGCCTACTAGCCCCATACTTATCAAGCCCCATAATGGAAAACCGATGTCGGTTTTTATAGCTCTAAGAGATTGTAATTCTTGGATAAGTTGGGCCCATTTGTATTTGTTTGATTTCCTTATGATGTTGTGCAGTTTGTTAGGTGGTGAGGGATGTTAGGTCAGTGTTATATTTCCTTAACTCTAGGGTAGAAGATATTATTTACCCTGCTGCCCTCTGGGCCTTAATCCAGTTTGCCCTAAGCTGCTGCTTTCGGAATTTGAGGTACGCTTTCCTCCAAAACCCGTATGCCCTTGCCTTCAACTCCTACTCCCTGTCCAACAGAAGGCCAGAAATCTTCCCCGGTGTGAAGCCTACCCCAAGGTTATCGATCTCTCGATCAAAGTCCATGGATACTTTGATCAAGGCATCGTCTTCCCATCCGTCGGCGACTTCACACCGTGAAATGATTTTCAGACGCATCTGTCGCTCTCTATTGCATGAGCGCTCAAGGTCTCTAAATCCGGACGAAGACACGTACTCTTTGCTCCGGTTGGAGACCTTGACCTCCTCTACTAGCCTCTTGACCCCGGAATAATATTTAACAACGCCTTTCACTACATAATAGATACATTGATATGCTACTTAGGCTATGGTAAATTTATGAAAATCAGCGTGTCAACCTGTAGATATGCCTTTGCCAATACTGCTTGCAAATTACCCATTTGTATTACAGTTTTGCTCTTTAGGTTTTTAGTAACTTTTCTGTTCTTTAAAGATACCCCAGTATGTCTTCCCCTACCTGGTGTGTGCAATGGTTTGAAACGTTAAAGATTTGTTTTAAAGACGTTAATGATCTTTTTATAATTAATGACAATGTCCCTATATGTATATTGCTTCTTTGTACATACATAATGTATGTGTGACCCTTGGTTCGTATTAAAAATATATCAATGTGGTCTTATTAACACCCACCGTGTTACTTTTACTTCTTAATGGTAAATTAGAATGTTGCTGGCATCTATATTAAGTAACAACGTTTGAAGACATAAAAGCGCCAACATTTAATTGATTCGACTGAATGTATAACCAATCTTTATTTAATAAAATTATATAAACATTCCCAATTGTTTTCTAATAAAAATGTATTATCAATTAGCTTCGTTTTAATCATTAACTATCTGACACTGTTATAATAGTTTTTTTACTGCTTATCCCTACAATATTTCTGTACTATTAAAGAACACATTCCCGTACAACTTCCACACTAGTTTGACAATACAACTATCTGTATTTTATCCCTTTCTGGATATTTTAGATGTCTATATTTCTCCATGTCCCTCATCCATGCTTTGAATGATAAAGGTTCTCTAGAATATGGTTGAATTACCTGTGCTATACCCTGAACCCCTAACATAGAAAATGTCCTAGTCAACTGTTCCTGTAACAATGGCAATGGATCGATATTTGTCATTTTGAGAGCTACTTATGGTCAAAGTAAAAACCAAAATCATCTACCTTTGTTTTTCTTTGTTGCGTTGTGTCTCTTGTTCGACGAATCCTTGGTCAAATCGGCACCAAAATCAGCACGTGTAACAAACCATGCTGGACACACAAGTTGGTCGAGTTGGTAGTTTATTCAGGTACTCATGGTGTGTTAGGATGTCGCTCGTCTAAAGTCCTGAGTTCGTGTGTCTGTTCTGGAGTTACAGTCCGAATTTAAGCCTTACTGCGTTTTGCCCCCAGCTAACCATAAAAATGACCTGATAGTAACTTTTGATTCACTCCCCGAATGCTTCATGACAGGTGCACGTTAATTAGAGACAAGTGCCGATTAAGTCGACAGGTACACGTTAATTGGAGTCCAGGGACCACTTAGTTTTCAGCCATAAATATATATATCCGTCCGAGCTTTCTCTTCCCAGTCAGTCATAAATATATATATATATCCCCCGAGCTATATCTTCCCAGCACAGCTATTGTGTAACATAGTTTCTTCAGTAAATTCATTTTCTGGGCTAATTAAATTAGAACTTGTTCAAAATGCATTGTGTAGCCCTCTCATTATCCACTTCAGATTTCGAGCAAGTTTATAATTTGGCAAATTAAAACAGTAAATTTTAACCCACTCGCCACAACATGCGAGTTGTTAAAAACGTAAAAAAAAAATCCGGTAAATTTATATTACGTACCACTTCTCTCCCTCGGAGTGGAGAAGTTGTTTTCGTTCCCTAACAACTATCTATCCCTTTTTATGCTGTACTTCGGTGATAAACTGCCGAAGAGTTGTTTTGACAATCTCTGCATTTTCTTCTATAACGGTGCCGTTATTTTTCATAACTTCTATATTTCGATGACATTGTCGAAGATCCGACAATACTGCAACAAACGGCATCGCAAGACAAACATCGTTGTGCTGCCATAATCTTCACTCAACGTGCTGATGTACGTCTTACGCCATGTTTGATATTGAAGACATGCGGAACTCCTCTGCTTGATTTTGTGACGTCATTAGGTCGAAAGACTGTTTGAGTGACCGGAAGAGTTGTAGGGAGCATTCCAATTCTATAATCATCAGCATTTCTGGATATACAAAAATGCATGGTATTTTTTATATCCATAATGCGAATTTATGATATCAAATTATCCAAAAAATTAATTATGGATATCCTTAATTCAAAGCATTTGAGGATATCCAAAATTCAAATTATGGATATCCAAAAATGAATTCGTAAAAACGTTGCCCGACAGACGATGCAGTAAGCCAATAAGCATACATTTTTTGGTCATCTATGGCTTGGTAAAACTCCTTTGACTGAGCGGCCTTAAACCCCATTGGTTGGAAAAGGGGCAAAAGGAGAGCTGTTGATGACTTGCTGTAGTCTTTTTGCCCATCACGTAGACTTCTGAACTGTTACAAGTGAAACAAGAAATTGTTGGCTAACAATTTGATGGGCTTTTCACCTATAATCTATATCATTTCTGTTGGATTTTGAATCAACTTTAAAATTGCAAACTTTTGTCGGGACTATCTCAGGATGATCTAGATAAATTTGAGCGGAATCCCATGGTTGGAGTTTGAGAAGAAGTTTAAAATATGAAACGTATCATATCTTGATCTCCGCGCCATTCCGTAAGCTCCTCTCTGCTGCGTTAAAGGCCGGGGCTGGGGTATAAAAGGGAGACAACTTGAGAAAATGGATGAATATGTAAATGTTTGGCTGCCTTCACTTCAGAGAAAGATTTTCCTCAAATTCATGTTTTTCAAAAACATTTATTATATAGATTTTGTCATGGTTACACATTTTTGTGTGGAGAATCTGAATATGGTAAACATTTTATTTGCAAAAATTCAATTTGGAAGTATTTCTAATGTAAAATATTTTTCTACTCATTTTGGAGGCTGTCAATCAAATTTGAAATTTGAATTTGCCTCACCGGAAGTTGCTGCCGGAAGTTTACAACTGTTGTTGCCAAGGCCTTGGCCACGCATGCTGAGTAAAAGAAAATCCCTACCTTATCAACAATTTGGCGGCAATTACCAGAAACCAGATCCTTTAGGCACATACACATGAATGTTAATCCAATTACTACAGTCATAAACTGATAGCAAGATAAAACCACACTGCCATAACACATGCTGTACATAGTAATCATCCAATATCACCAGTATCATAACATACAAGGTAGATATTACAGTTGACACTCTATAATCCTGATGATATAACACTGATTTCTCCTTCTTTGTCAGTTTTAGCTCCATAAATGACCCATGTATGGGACACAATCTGGATTAGGATACCACCTCCTCACTAATTGTATAACACAGTTTGGCATAATGTCGCGTTTATGCCACACTATTTTTTTTGTGCTACTATTTTTCTCCATTGTAAAAAACGAACATCTTTCCAAATCTGTCTGTGTAACAGCATTACCCAAAACTTTTTATAAACCTCTTTCCTGCAATGATGATTTCGTGCATGCTGTTGTTTAGTTTCTGTTTCCCACCATAGCTGTCTGAAAGTTTCGTCCGTAACACAGGGCTGACTAAAACAATGAACACACTCATTTGACGACGGATCTTTCTTAACAGTAAATTCTTCATACTCTGAGAATAGGCTACTGCTTGCTTCACATTCCTCTTGATTTTCATCCAAATGGGTCATTGTTGCTTTACATCGACTTTCAAACTCATCATAAACATTTTCCTCTACATCCCATCCATAGTGCAAATAGGTGGAAAATAGTATCTCGTTGTTCTTGATAAACAAATATACGATATTTCCCCTCACTTGACATGTTTATCCTTCAACAGCTTATTAGTAAATGGGTTGGGGGAATCTTCCCTCCAAAACCCCAGGAATCCCAGTGTGACCAGTGGGCATTAGGTCCAGGATTTCCTGTTGCATCATCACTGGTGTGAGAAAAGGGTATCAAATTCTCTTTGATGTTGAACACACTTGAACTTTATTACTGGTGAGGTACATTTTGGGGTAAATATCTTTAAAAATAAAAAAATTGACTACCTGATTTGAAATAAATAATTTATGCACATAAAAATAACAGCATTATTGTAATGCTGAATTAGTCATACAAATAAAGTTATTCGCTTGTGATTCCAAGAGTACATGTAAAGTAAAAAATGCCTTATAGTTGGACCTCATAATCTATGCATAATGCCCACTGGTCACTATGATTCTGGTAAGCCCCCCCCCCCCCCAACGTTGGTGTGTGTGTGTGTGGGGGGGGGGGGTGCAGGGAAGATTCCTCCATACAGCCCAATCATACAGACAGCTATCAAAGAGACAGGATATCAAGACAGAATCAGAGAAAAAACGGAGAAGGAAAATTGAATTCAGCATTGTAAATATTTTGAATTTTGACTATACATTTTGCATAGGGAATATTCAGATAGTCAATGTTCGGACTCGGAGTTTCAAGAACTTGATAAAAAGGACTCATTTAAAACAAACATTGTGACAAAAAATGGCAGCTGAGAGAAAGCGTTCATCAAGTTTTAAGATTGAAATTCCTGGTGACACCAGCAAAAAAGCAAGTTTGTTGTCAAAAATACACGAGGTAAAGCAGATACTGTACAAACAGCTGAATCGTTCAGTCAACAACAGTGACATTTTGAACCACGTGTTGGATGCTTTTATTGAGAAGCACAAGTGTCAGTCGGATAATGTACCTATAACACAAACATGGCTACCTATCTACAAGTCGCTAAAAAGGATGTTGATCAAAATGTGTTTATGACAGCGGAATCGTCATTATCAAAGTTAGTGGAGGTCACTGAAAACCATGCTCGACTCTGTGATGATAAGCTCTGTAAGACCACTTTAATAAGTAAGGGACATGTTGCTGTTGTGCGACTCAACTGTCAAAAAGAAAACCATCACTCCATACTTTGGTCATCATCCCCATACTTGCCAAACAACGGATATCTTGTCAATTATAGAGTGATGCATGGATTTGTGTGCAGTGGAATGCTTCCTGTTCAATATACAAGGTTTTGTAAATTTTCAAATATTGGACACATAGACAAACATGAAAGAAATTACGTCTTCCAAGGATACAAGGAGCATATAGATTTAGAATACAACGACAGCATTGAGTCTGCACTTCATGAAGAAATTGGAATGTACGACAACCTTCATGGTATCGACATCATGAGGGATGCAAGGCATGGGTGGAGGAAAAATGCGAAAGATTCCAGTGTTGTGGCTATTGGAGAACAAACTCACATGAGCGGTTCGGCACTGAAAAACTCTATCAGTATTTCGATGATAAGGATGTGTCTGTTAATGTTCACACACATGACATGAATCTGTCGATCAACAAATATGTGAACGATATTCAGCCACTCACAATCAACCAGAATGATGGATGGCATGCGGTCAAGTCCGTGAAAAAGGCACTGCAAAGTGTGTCGAAAGAGAGGGAAAACGTGGTCTGAAGAGCTAGTTGACAAAGTGCGACCAATGTGTACCCATTTCAATTGGGCCATGAAAAATTGTGAAGATGACCCATCTAAACTTCAGAAAGCTTTAGTGAATGCTACACAGCATTATCGGAATGTACATGACAAATGTCATCCTACAGCGCGATGAGCAAAAATATGAACCATCAGTGACTCTCCTGAGGAGCGAAATGGCAGAAAAAATGCTTCTCCGAGCTATTACAAATTCTGCTGTCTACAAGCACCCACAAAATTTTGCCAGAAATACCTATTACGTGGAAAGTTTCAACAATACAATGAACGTGTTTCAGGACAAAAGAATACGTTTTAGTGACAGTCAGTACCTGGCAAGATCTCAGCTTGCAGTCTGTCACTGGAATGAGAATGTTGACAGACCTTTCACCTCGGTTTGGAACCCCCGCAGGGCAGATGCACCACACAGTATTAAAGGGAAAAAAATTATAAAGCCCCAACTTATCAATACAGTGATTCAATTTGGAAAAGATTTATCAATACAGTCTTTCAGTAATATATTGTTTACTTATATATATAAAAATGACCAAAAAACACAACAATTATTGACATATATAATAATATAAGTGAGTTTTACTATGTATGGATTGTATAAATTCACATGGATCCTATAATAGAGTGATGATGATCGACGTGTTTGACGGTACATTATGATAGACATAAGGATAAATGGTGAATGGTGAGTGATTTTTGTAGAATTTCTATATCAAATGATTTTTTTTTTGTTTTATATAATTAATTCCTGAAAATGTTATATTGTATTAAACAAAGTTTGACGTGACATTTTATTATGAATTTATTTTCTTTGGAGATATTCTACACACTTGTGATCATTTAGATATATGTAGTATATAAACACTGACCACTCGGTGACCATGTGGTTGTGTTTACAGGCAGCAGCCGGTTGCTGTGTATAGCTAAGTTAGTCCCGCCCACTTTCTTATCAGCTAATTGCTTACCACCCGGTTTTTAGCGCTAAAACTACGAGTAGTTTTTGCGTCTATTGCTGCCACTATTCTGTGACCTTTGACCCATGTCATTTTTTCCCCTCCCGCTCCGAAAAATCTTGAATTGCTACCAATCGCATGATATCTGAACTATTTGAAAGCCTAAACCTAACAGGAAATGATGTTCCCATGGTATTGTTTATAATTATGATGACTTTAATAATCTATATGCTATTTGTAACAAAGAAATCAATTTTTCACTCCCACGGCTCATTTAAATATTACGTCTCTGCCCCTGGTTGACCTCCCGTGTGGTTGACCTCTCGCGTGTATACATGCATTCGTGTTATAGGCCTATACCTCTCTGTGCTTTACACTCGTATACGGATCGTGGAATGTACTGGCATGGTGTAGTTTGCTATTGACACAATATAAATTATTAAGTAGAAATAACACTAATATTATTTCTCTGGTATGCAAGAACTTTTATCGCGTAATTATATATAAATTCCCGTAATTCTGAGCGGCCCTATGTACATAGGTCACGGCCAACATACATGTAATTTTCATTGCTTTGTAAATGAACTTGATAATTGATAATTAGGCCTAGAGATGTAAGTGAATATGACATATTTGCATACCATTATTTTTCTCCGGCTTGGTAAAGATATCGTAAAAGGACTTATATAGGCTTTAAGACTGCTGTCCAATCCTTTTGATTTTGTAACATCTTGTAAATAAAATTTAGGGAAATTTCCTCAAGCTCGAAGCTAGAAGACGACCTAAATCCTATGTACACTTAAAACCTGCCACTCATTAATCATACTTTTAGGTTGCTATGATATGTCTACGTCATAATGCTTACTTTTATTACCTAACAATAACATCTATTTTATTATTGAAACAAACCAGTATATGTTTCTGCCAATGCTCCCGTAATTAATCGTATTTCCATCTGGATCTCGGGTATGATGTTTTGCCTTTGTTTTATTTTGTGTCTAACACACTAATACCGTTTATTTCAGTGCATATATTAGAATAAACACATTCGCTTCCCTGTAAATGGATCAATATTCATTTGTAATGAAAATTGATATTTCAGTTAAATTGTTAAAGGCCCAATAAACGTAACTTTGGGCAAAACTTGAAGAGAAAATCAAGTCTAATAACTTATTATATTTATAGATCTAATTAAGATTAACTTAAACCAACAATATTCAAGATGAATTCTTATGCGGTTACCTGTACTGCAGCAGTTGAAACTCTGTATTTGTAAACACCTGTCCATTTTTAACTGTCTTCCAACTTCGTCTTGTTGTTGAAATGAGCCACACCTGAATTATTTTCAATTCTTTTGAATTTTCTGTCAAGAATGTTTTGTTAGTTACCGCTCAGGTTTACTTCGTTTTAGACATATTTTTGCATAGTTATCAACTCGACTTTTTTTTCGTAAATTTTTAAAATCTCGAAAAAAATTGCTGAAGTTACGTATATGGGGCCTTTAAAGCACTGCACTAAATTTTACATGTAGTTTGAAATACAACTCGTCAATCTAAACAACTTGTGTGTTATTGAGTTTACTATAAAAACTTACTTAATCCTTATTCTGAAACTTTCTGATATGGAAACTTAGTAGCCCTACAACCAGAACACTTCAATAGCTGTCGAAATATACAAACTATTGTTTGAAGTTTTAGCGTTTCAGTACTTTAATTTATGTACAGTTGAGTGTAAGCTAACCTTTACACCCTAGTGCACTAGGAGTGCACTACGTTTAAACTAGTAGTGCACTACATTTAAACTACAGGTAAACTAGTAGTGCACTACGTCCAGCCAGGTGTGACCACAAAAACCCCTACAGGTAATGGGAGGGTCCATACCTACCTGTGTCCTTACCTGTACAGATGTAATATGATTTACCTGTACTTATGTTATACTATTGAAGTCATTAGTTGGTCAGTACTTCCTCATATAAGTACAAGAATGAACAATTCTGAGATTATGCCAGAAGATATTTATCATAATAACTTAAATAAATTAATTCACTGCATGACAAAATTTTAAATAAAATAATAATTTAAATGTACTAACTTATAATTTTATTTGATAAAGTAACAATGATTCTTTTCTATCTAAATATTTGTATTCTATAATTAAATTGAAAGGTATGTGTTCAAATAAAAAACATGTTTTATGTTGAAATTATTAAGTTAATCCTACTAAAAATATATGCAGAAAATAAAGTAAACAACAGATTGTAATATAAAAAAGATAGATATTAGAAGAACATATTTTGTACTTAGTATAGTTGTTTCAATAACAAATTACTTTAATATTTGACATTAAAGAGCTAGCTGTGCAATATCAGAGACGTACAAGGTTTTTATAAGTCTCTGGCAGTACCTACATGTACCAGTATTGGTATTCTGTTTCACTATACACTCAGGTACAATGCATACAAATGAAAGGTTATATAAACATCAAGTTCTAATATAAGAAAAGATTACTTTCACCAGAACATTCAAAGCCATTTTCTTCTTCATATCAAAATACCAACATACATCGACATGTAATCCAATTGACTCTAATCAATGTTATCATTAATCAACTAACAGGCTAGGGCCCTCAGGCCTTTAATCCGACTTGGCCAGTGATGGCTGTGGGGGAGAGGGAGGTGAGAAATTCACACCTGGCTAACTACAGACAGCCTAGGGTCGTCCCCTATCTTGACCTCTGTACATGAGGATGTGGCCCAGGCAGGTCAGGTGCATGTACGTTATTATGCCTGGAGGGTAAAGGATTCTACCTGAAGATCTATATTTTTCCCTTTTAGTTAGATTTTATATAAGTCATTAGGTTGATTTAAAAGTACAATAAATGTGACTGGCATAGGCTTAACTTTGTTCTAAGTTAGGTTAATATAACTGCATATTATTTATTTGTTGTATACATGTACTTAGTCTTGCAATATAGAATTAATTAAAATGATTCCATTAAACTGACCTTGCTTTTTTAAATCATTATTACATATATGCATAAACCTTCAAGTCATATTTAAAACAACCTGTAACTGCCTTCAATATGTAGGCCTTAATATTGGAAATGCATCATTTTAAAATACTTCTATACTGCTAATTAGAATAAAATTAAGTATAATGAATGTTAGTATTTTATTATCAAACTATAATGAAGCGACTGAGGCAGAGAGTATATATTCTTAATTATTATTAATTTCAATGTTATTTTATGTACTATTAATTTATTATTGTATTATTAAATGTTTTGAATGAAACAAAAAAAATGGAATAATGTTCTCAAAATATCCACTATTTAAAGGGAAATGTGTAAATATCTAGATATATTCTCAAAGATTTTTAATTTCAGATAAACTTGATAAACCCGAGTAAAAGTTAACATATGTATTATCATATTTATGATCCTGGTCATATCCAGCTTAGCCCTTTATTAATCAAATTGGTTTCAAATTTGACCAGTGATAGTCAGATGAGAAATTCACACCTCAATTGTGTCACTGACAGGCTTATGTTAGCAGGTGTTCCTTCCTAGACAAGGTTGAGACAGGTCAGGTAATTGCCGGAGGGCTGAGGGTCAAATCAAAACATCTGTCCCATACTAACCAATCTGACTAAATTTTAATTCATTGTTGTATTACTTTTTTTCAACTTCAAATTCTTATATTTATATTAACACTGTTGTATGTGGTGATATATATACATACAGATCTTAATATAGAAAAAAAATAAAGATTATCAAAACTCTATAGAGCGTTCATAAATATATAGATCTGAGGCATGAATGTATTTTATAACAAGAGGCCAATGGCCTCATAGCTCGATGGCAAAAGAAACTACGAACATTTTAAAACAATTTGAAAATCAACACTAAATACAGAACATTTCAATAGTATCATGCAATAAAACTTTCAAATGCCTCTCTTTGGCAATACCTCACTTTTGGTCTTGTGTGCAATGTTTGCCCATGCCCCCATGCAGGGACACATCATCACCTTTAAAATGGTACATATAGTGGAGTTTTACCTATTTAATGTTCAGTTAGTTGTTCAGCCGTTGTTGGCGTAATCCAAGCTGGTGATAGGTACAAACTTACAAACATGGTAGACTTATTCCACTGCTTGCATTTGTAAGAATTGTTCTTTCGAGAATATTTTTGAACAAATGAGCAAAACACCATCTATAGGAAAGGTATTTGGTGATGTACTCCACATATTTGGAAGGTAACTAAAATTAATGTACTTTATATTTATATCTCCATTATATAAGGATTCCATGTTTCTACATGTAGTATCTTTCAAATCAGTAAATTTTATTTTCGTTATTTAAAGAATTTAAAGTTTGGTAATAAAAGAAGTCGTGGTGCCTAGAGGAAAACCACCAACCTGTGGCCAATATCCAATGACAGGCAAAATACCTGTTCTGATCCTTTCAAAAATAAAAAATAATAAGACAACATTTATCTTCATGCTAGTTTTATTCAGAATATAAAATCATATGCATGGAACTAAAAAAATTATAACTACATGTAAAATATTTGAAGTTCAGTTCCATCATGATATTTAATTTGTAAAGAAAACACACAAGGTATTACAAAGCAAAACTGATCCACAGATAGTGTTTGAACGCAAATGATGGCATGCTTTGAAGAAGTGATTATGATAGTAATGGTGACCTTGACTGTTGACCTTCGGACCTGAACATCAATCCCAACGAAGCACTTTTGGTGAGGAAAATATTTATCAATTCAGAGCTGAATTGGTCTAATGTAACTGGATATATTATGTGAAAATCAATTTTTTATTTATACATGGTAACAATGCATGCTCTTAACCTTTGTCCTTCAGACCAGAGCAGGCACTCCTGGTGAGGAAGCTACATTTATTATACAGGATTACCGTTTGAACGGAATTGGTCAATTCCGAACAGCTGGATCTCAATACTGTAAATTACTTATTTTAGTGCTCTCAAATTTCAGCGCATTAACAATTTTTAACAGATTAGCACAATAACGAATTAGCGCACTCACAATATATGTAATAGAAAACAATATAACAAAATTTCAATTAGCGCACCCAGAATCTAGTGCAATGATTAAAGTGTGAAAAGCGACTAAATTAATATTTTAATACCGCAAAAATATGTATGCTTACAGTATATTGTGCAGAAACTGATATTCTATTTAACAGTGACATTAACCTTTGACCTGAAAAGCAATCCCAAGCAAGGACCTTTGGCAAGGAAGCTACATACAGGTTTGAATGGAATCGGCCCAACAGAACTTGAGATATTGTATGGAAACAGAAGTTGAAGTGATAGATGTTAAAAATAACATATAATATACATTTTCTGATTTTTTTTACGATTATTTAGAGGTTATACATATTGATTTGTTTTCTTGAGTAAAATATGAAGAAAAACTGCAGTTAAAATATATATTGATTATACAATTAACTATAATATATATCAATATAGCAAAGACTAATCAACTAGACAAAGAATATAGAATACACTGGAAAAAAGTAATAAGTAAAAAACTACAAACTAGTTAATAATAATGAATACAAAACAATAATGTCCAATATTACTTCAAAATGTCACTAGAAAATATGCACTAGTGTAAGGGGCCCTCACTAGACACCGAATACAGGATACAAACTGTAAACAAGACGAGTCCCAACTAATTCAAAACAAAGAGGTTATGTTATGTATGCATCTGATACAGTTCAAGCACTTGACATTTCGATGATGGTTTTCCCTCTGATTTTTAGATTGCAAGTGATCGGCAACAATGGTGCCATAACAGTATCCTCAACCATCTCACATTCTGTGTCCTCTGGAATGTTGAGATATGTACAAAGAACGCTTTTTGAACATTTGAATTCATGATCCCCATCATGTGTCACGATAAGGTCCATACTGTCATTAGTTTGGACATTTGTTGCTATAATACTACAATCAGCCCATGTCTCGTCCAATTGTTCTAAGACTGTGACTGAAGACAGGGAGCTGACAGATACTGTGTTCTGGTTGTGGAAATTGGAAAACTTCACTGTGGCATCAATGATTCGCACTTTGTCACCGGATTTTACGGGACTGGCTGACTGCGTGTCCCAAAGTGAAGCAGTTATCTCCCCTGTGCTGTCAGACAGAGTTATTTCTTTCACTTTGGTAGTTCTGGATCCCACATCAACTGATTTAGTCACAGAGTCCTGAAATTTAAGCAAAACATTTTTTTTTATTAATTTTAATACTTTTCAATCGAAATGACAACATCGTGTACAAAGACATTCTGAACTCTAGATCACAGAAAAATTAAACAACCAGCATAGCCCTTAGTCCCAAGTTAGGTAAACCCTTCCTGTATAAATATACCTGATTATCTTTCCTTACACTAACCTGATTATAGCATCGATATCATTGACTTGTGAAAGACCCGCACAAACATAATACTCCATGATCTCAGTTATAATCAACCACAGCTGATTTTCTTTCCTAGTTTTCAATGTTTGGTTTGGTTTTGCATTGTTTAACATTCTATTAACAGCTATAGTCAAGGTAGTCTTATTTTTATTTCATATAATCATTGTACAAAATGTATATGTAATTTACCACTAAATATAATTAGTAACAATGTATTAAGATCAACATTTATCTTCAAAGGTCAATATATAGGTCACCAAAGGTCACAGGTCAAATTGTCTATCAATACTGATCAATATGGTATACGGTTTATTTGCATACTTCATAACACTATTACGTTATGCCAAAGGTCAATATATAGGTCACCAAAGGTCACAGGTCAAATTGCCCATCAATACTGGTTAATATGCTGTACGGTTTATTTGCATACTTCATAACACTATTAAGTTATGCCAAAGGTCAATATATAGGTCACCAAAGGTCACAGGTCAAATTGTCTATCAATACTGATCAATATGGTATACAGTTTATTTGCATACTTCATAACACTATTAAGTTATGCCAAAGGTCAATATATAGGTCACCAAAGGTCACAGGTCAAATTGTCCATCAATACTGATCAATATGGTATACGGTTTATTTGCATACTTCATAACACTTTTAAGTTATGCCAAAGGTCAAATTGTCCATCAATACTGGACAATATGGTATACGGTTTATTTGCATACTTCATAACATTATTAAGTAATGCCAAAGGTCAATATATAGGTCACCAAAAGTCACAGGTCAAATTGTCTATCAATATTGATCAATATGGTATACGGTTTATTTGCATACTTCATAACACTATTAAGTTATGCCAAAGGTCAATATATAGGTCACCAAAGGTCACAGGTCAAATTGTCCATCAATACTGGTTAATATGGTGTATGGTTTATTTGCATACTTCATAACACTATTAAGTTATGCCAAAGGTCAATATATAGGTCACCAGAGGTCACAGGTCAAATTGTCTATCAATACTGATCAATATGGTATACAGTTTATTTGCATACTTCATAACACTATTAAGTTATGCCAAAGGTCAATATATAGGTCACCAAAGGTCACAGGTCAAATTGTCCATCAATACTGATCAATATGGTATACGGTTTATTTGCATACTTCATAACACTTTTAAGTTATGCCAAAGGTCAATATATAGGTCACCAAAGGTCACAGGTCAAATTGTCCATCAATACTGATCAATATGGTATACGGTTTATTTGCATACTTCATAACACTTTTAAGTTATGCCAAAGGTCAATATATAGGTCACCAAAGGTCACAGGTCAAATTGTCCATCAATACTGGTTAATATGGTATACGGTTTATTTGCATACTTCATAACATTATTGAGTTATGCCCAAGGTCAATATATAGGTCACCAAAGGTCACAGGTCAAATTGTCCATCAATACTGATCAATATAATGTATCATTTCCATATTTGTAACAAAATAGGTTATTAGTCACACTATTGTGTTAACATTTTATCAGAAATAGGAAATCTGCGGTGGGGGAAGCCTATTTAATTGGGGGTTAGGAGGAGGGGGGGGGGGGGTGCTGCTGGAGATAACAGTTCACTCCCAGGGCTTTGGTGACCTCCATCCCATTAATATTCTTTGTTTACGTTATGTGTCTGATAAACCAAGGCTCCAGGTGTAGACTGCAGTTTTGCCGTTAGGATTCTTCAAATATTTTTGAAAATGCTGTCCACAAACCACAAACAGAAATAAATGTAAATTATTTACTGCTCCGCTACTGATAACGGCATTATTTAGCGCGGCACTGTTGATATACATGTATATGTGATCCAGGACCTCTCCCAAAGCAGGCTGTTACATTCACCTCCCTACGATATAAACACCGCACCTCTGCTAAAACAGAGGACGGGCCACACCCTGTCATTATCGTAAGGCACACACGTGTACAGGTATATAATGTTTAACAACATAGCAAAAGTATTCATTTAACATACAGACGAATTGTACGATTTACAACTATCGGTAATGATGCATGCATAACACGAACAAATATGCCGACATATATATATATATGACAAGTACAACGACACTTACGTTTTCATGCAGCACAGTGAACAGCGCGCTTCGTCACCCCTCCAGCTTCACCTTGCAGCCACCGTAGTGTAAAACGTATTCATCCGCGTACTCTTGCGTCCGAAGTGATTAATGTATTTTCATGTGTTGTGACTTAAATATAACTCATACCCTCACATTTTTGTTAGTATCCAACAACATCACATTCTTTATAATATATATGTCAATAAATATCTCAACACTGCCGTAGCTGTCTGCAAACAGTACAGCGTACACAGAATTTTTTTTTTATTTCAAAATAGGTATATATATATAAATAACGGTCAACTGGTTACAGTAAAAAAAGTTTAAGAACTACTTTGTTATATGTGCATATGGTTATGTATCTTTCTTTCGAAACTTCTTGATGTTGTTATCCACAAAAAAAATATTGTGAACCGTATGATAGGTGCAAAACATATATGGCCATGTACTTTTTTATATATTGACCTTGGACTACTTTCATGACTGAACTGTTGCGGCAATCGAGTGGTCGCCTGCACCAGTCTCGACGTACCCTTGTTGACACCTCACTTTTATTCTGTCTCACAATATGCAAACACATAACTCACCAAATGTAGAATACAATCCTTACATAGTGATTGACACGTGCAATTTTCATCTTTAGCCGTTGAAACGAATGTGCAGTTACGAAGTACGGCAGTACATACCCATAATGTAAACGATATATTAAGCTAACAATGCATTCTGGAATGCGAAAACAATCAAGTGATAGCGTGCAGCTGGCAGATTTTAATAGCCACGGGCCGTCAAAAGGGTTTCCAATTATAAGACCACGTGCAGATTACACTAAATAGATGAATTCTAACCACGCTGTATGTATGTATATATATATATATATCCTTACGTTGCCCCCCAAAACACAAGTGTGTGTGGGATCCAGGGCACTGTGCTGTCGCGATATTTTGTGTTGCTGTCCACCTAATATACAACGTCTAATATAGGTAAATACCGTCTCAAAACAACTTACATATCATAATTAAGTATGGAAAAATAGTAAATGCAAAGTTGGTACCTCTTTCTTTATATGATATACACATTTTGTCTTGAAGTGGAGAAGTGTGGCATACATTTTACCCAGAATGCATTGGGTTTAACAATATAGACAAAGAAGAAAATAATTTTATTTAATTCATTAAAAATCAGAAACAGTTCTGATTTACTCAAAATTTTATCGGGTTCATCCTTATCCATAACAGCATGTGTCTGCAAATACACACAGCATTACGATGACTAGATTTTCTTTAATCGTCTACACAACATGCTTTTCAAAACCAGGGGCCACAGCAATAGCTAGATGGGCTCCGCCCATCGAGCTAAAAATATATATCTAATTTAATTAAGTAATAAAAGAATATTTATTTGTTATTTTCGCAATTAGTTTTTACAATATTTAAAAATATACTTCTAAACAAATAATAATCCATAGATGTTCCTTCAATTTTTCAATATACTTGATTGTAAATTGGTAAATTAATAAAAAACAAGAGGCCCAAGGGCCTTAACGGTCATCTGACTACCAATTGTGATACCATTATGGAATTAGTTTAAACAATATTTTATTTCCATCAGTGTACATGTATATTACATATATAGAAATTATACAAATAGTGAGGATTGGAAAACAAGCTAATAGCTTATATAAATTCCTCTCCTCTAGAAATTAGTAATACAATCATGTAACAATATGCCACACAAATGTGGTTTTCAAGATGGTGATGATCATGGATTTCTTCGGAAGAGTGCGAAAAATAACATTTGGTCAGAATCATTTTAGGCAAGTTTCAGATCAGGGAAAGTGTTAGATGTGGATGCAAAATGGGGGCTGTTGCAGCCATCTTGGATCTCTGACGGACTGGAGAAATAACAACATTTGGTTGGGACTATCTGGGGATCATTTTTCTATGAAAAGTTTTAAATGTGTATTCAAAATGGGGGCTGTGGCAGCCATCTTGGATGTCTGATGGACCCGATGAATAACATTTGGTTGGGACTTTCTGAGGATAATTTTTGCAAGGTTCAGCTCAATGTCACTGGTAGAACTTGAGAAGTTCAAAATGACATATGTGGCGGCCATCTTAGATTTGTGACAATGGGCGAGTTCGATTGCCGACTATAGTTACTGTAGTCTACTAGAGTTCAACCGAACACACTTTAGTTATAATGTACTGCGCATGTGTACAGAAAGAAGGAGTTTTAATGCGCATGTCTATGTCGACTAGACCCTCACTATAGATTCATTTAAGCTGGACTATAGTAACTAGACTTTGTTTGCGCATGCGTCACCATTTGTAAACATGACGGTGATTGGTTGCGGTTTATACGCATATATAAATACATTAAATGTAACAGCCGAACAATTAACTATAGTCGGCGATCGAACTTGCCCAATGTCAACATTTGGTTGGGACTATTTGAGGATTATGTTTTGCAAGTTTGAGCTCAATGCTACTGTTAGATCTATGTTTTCAAAATGGCGGTTGTAGTGGTCATCTTGGATTTTTTTAAAATATTTCAATACACTGAAAGAATTAAAGTTCACACATTTGGAGACATGTTATTCAGTTGATAATCCTTTTTCCTGATGATTAATTAGAATATAAATACTATTGGAATATGGTTCTGGTAGGTGAACAAAAAACTGTCCACGTGTTTTCCTTAAAAGTAACAGTATACAAAACAAAATTGCACAGTTTAAAAAGAAATGTATTTATTTAAATCAGTTTCATATAAGATTATTACAAATATTGGACAAGTTCAATATGCTATAATCAGTTTTACTTAAAAGACAAAGGTGATAGCAATGATATCTCAATTAAATCATTCTAAATCACATCAAAGAATCCTGAATCAGGTGTCAATGGAGGTCACATTATATTTGAACAATTTGTTTTGGATAAAAAATGTTATGTATGGACTTTACAATGTTGACTGGGCCTTTAAACTTAAGCTTTAACAGGTGGTTTCACTGATGCATGAGTGGTCATTTACCTATTTAATAATATGTAATGTAGAGGGCAAGTTTAGGAGCATTTACAGGTGTGGCAGTTATGACCCCTTTACTATATACTTACCTACCTTTCTCATATAGGTCTATTGTATTGCTTAGTAAATTTCTACTTGTTTATCTGTTTTCAGTAAACTGCGAGGCAGATTTTCACAGCACCTTTATTTTTTTGTTTCATGTTCATAATCTACTTCATTCAATGTTGAGGAACAACATACCTCCATGAGGTTGTTATTGAGGATTCAAAAATGCAATCAGAAATGAAATGTATTTGTGAAAGCATTACTGACATCGTCACATGTTGTAAATTTTGAATAATAAGAACACTTTAGTGAACAAAATGTAAACGAGAAAAGACTTAAACAAAAAAAAAACAATTGTTGTGAAATAAAAGGTGAATTTGACGTTGACAATTATTTTCCATTCAGAAAGATACTTTTTGAAGTGTTACATAGTACATGTTTCATACCACTGAACTTTGACACATTTCAGTACTAGGGTGTGGTGAATATTTATAGATGTATTTCAGCATATTATGATAAATTATATATACTACTTGAAAAGAGGGGTTTGGAAAGAGCATGTTTAATTATGCACACGTCGTTAGTTTGGTCAACCATTCAGTTTTTGAAAAGTTTCGTCACGATATACATTTGAATGACAATATAATATGGTGAATGATACAGATTTTAGTATAGTATGGTGAACCATTAACATTCTGTAGAGTATGGTGAATCATACACATTCTGTAGAGCATGGTGAACCATACACATACTGTTGAGTATGGTGAACCATACATATTTTGTAGAGTATACTGAACCATACACATTCTGTTGAGTATGGCAAACCATACACATAGAGCAAGTTGAACTATATTCATTCAATAGAGAATGATGCATTATGTAGAGTATTGTGAACCATAGATATTCAAGCATGTGAAACTGTATTCACATTCAGTAAACCATGGTGACCTTGAACTATACACATTTTGTAGAGTATGGTGCACCATTCACATTTGAATGAAGTATGGTGAATGATAAACTGACTAGAGTATGATATTCTAAAACATGGTGGTCCATGCACATTTCAGTAGATACAGCACAATTTAAGCAAAATGTGTATACATCTGGTCAAATTTGATATTATTGTTGTGAAATCAAATGTTAAGAGGGACTGGACATGTGTACCTTGATTTAAATATAACTTTGAATAAAACATAGAATTAAAAAATATGTGCAATGTGCTAGTCGTGCCATCGACAAATCACTTACATTTACCTAGTCAAAAAAAACTGAACTCATAGAATTAAACATGAGATCCCAGTCATGTAAAACAAAAAATTTGCAAACACAATTAGTGTAAAGATTATAAGTAACCTACAGCATAATTTAGAATATTATATGTTTGGCATAATTGACTGATTGACATGAAAATAACCTTTAAACTGGAAAGTTTATTGGTATGTAAATAAAATTTTCTCATTTAAATGACGATTGCTACTTCTGAAACCGAAATTTTGTTGATTCCAATTTTATTTCAATTCCAGGTACATGGGTAATATAAAGGAGTACTGTCATTGGTAATGGCCAACACTGAGGTGAAAATGACAGATTCCTGAAAAGATGTTTTAAAACATTTAATATTAACAATTATGTATCTTCACAGAAAAACAAGTAATTAAGATAGGTAGATGTGTTAGAAATATGCATTTATATCCTTTTGGTATTGTTATTGGATATATTCCTTTGGGCTATGGGGTTCTGGAGGATACTACTTAAAGGAAACATCAAATATTCATGTACTATTTCCTGTTATATTATTTTTGTATTACAGGCGGTGAGCTATGTTGTTTTTTTAATGAAAGCGCATTTTGAACAAAATAAGCCTCTGAATTTGATTGTCAATAATAAAGCTGACTTGGCTTTTGGTGTGTTTATTTGATTGAAATTGATTTGCAGTCATTCATTGGTGACTACAGAGAACTTGTTTGTGCACTTAACTTGTCAGCCTTGTCAGCTAAAATGCTACAATTTAGGTATAATTGTCAGTCAAATTTTGGGCCAAAATTGTGTAAAAAGTGGCCTTTCAAAACATTGCTTAGCTGGTATAATACACAGGCAATATAACATGAAACTGAATTAGGGAATTTTCTATGGTGTAGATCAACGGAAAATATGCCTTTACATACATCGAAATATGGCTTTACATTATTTTTGCCAAGACATTTGGGTGTTTGTCCGTGCAGTTACATAATTGGTGATAAAAACTATGTTCAAGTATAAAATATTTTAAAGCATCTTCTTATGTAACATTTTTGCCTCTTGGTGTTGGCCTTTACCGATAATAATAGTTGTTATAACACTTGATTGCAAAGCTTCCCAGCTGCTAACATTCATTCATGGTTTCATATTTTTCTCAAATAAAATAAAAAAGTAAAATATCTGTGGTACAAACCTACCCAAGTACTCAGGTAGGTTGGGCTTGTCAATGCCAAACAAGGAATATTTTAAGGATGGCCTAAATGTCTTGATTTGACAACTAAATTAAGAAGAAAAAAACATTCATGAACAAGATAACTACGAACTAATTTGTGTGAAACAGTCATTTGTGTTTTCTTTGCCTTAATAATTAAGGCTGCTCAACGATTTGTGTTATTATGTCTCTGTGGATGGAGACGTGGAATGATTGCCCAAGTAGAAGCTCCTCGATGTCTTCACTATCTTGTGGTGTTTTGACATCTAATGTAAGATTTTTGTCGTTGATATAGAGTTGCAGAGCATTTTCTGTGAT
This sequence comes from Mimachlamys varia, assembly GCA_947623455.1. Classification (NCBI taxonomy): domain Eukaryota; kingdom Metazoa; phylum Mollusca; class Bivalvia; order Pectinida; family Pectinidae; genus Mimachlamys; species Mimachlamys varia. Next base: position 41,025,454 of record OX392533.1, on the reverse strand, counting down.
GAGAAGTTTCTTGACTGTGTTGCTTGCAGTGTCCAAGGCATTGGTCTTGATAGAAACACTTTGGTGCAAGTCCTTGGTTAGGCTTTTCATAGTGCAATTTGTGCATCGGGTAAACTTTTCCCCCATCTCATTAACCACTTTGTAGCATGATGCACATTTGTGTTGAATTGTTATTGCTATCTGTTTAAACAGAATTTCTGTTTGTGGATTGTCAATTGGCGTGGAGCTGGTGGTTCCGACATCAGTGCACTCTGTGATCTTGGTCCGGGCGGTTGCAGTTAAACGAAGGGAGTCATAATTGCGGGTCTGGACATTCATAATATCATAGCAATTGCCCTCATTAACGATTCCAATCAAAGCATCATAGAGTGCCAAGTTGATTTGAGCGGCGTTGTCTGCTATGGTAATGATTTGCTTTTTGACGACTCTGTTGAACATGTGTTCAGAAGTTGTTTCTTTGATGTTGATGACTTTTATAATGACATTTATCTACAAGGATAAGGAAAAGGAAAAGTGAATGATGTCATTTAAAAGTTAAAATATTGAATCAATTATATTACTAGTAACTACTAGTGACAATTTATACCAAGTTATTCTAGCAAAAAATCCTTTTTTACATATCATAAATTAGAGTTTTTGCATGTTCTCATTTATATATTATATAGTAATTACCTTTTTTTCTTTGAGGTCCTGTTTTTAGGATTTGTATATTTATTTTTTATATAATAACTGTAATAGGGGCCCATTAACTTGATTAAGGATATCTTCCAAACAGTGCTTCAGTTGTATGATAGAGAACGTAATGTACAGGAATTTTATTAATTAGAGAGAGAAACAAGATTTATAAATTAAGCCTGCATGTGCATGTGATTGAGACTTCACAAATGTTTTGTAAAATTTTGACAGTTTTTAGTACATTTTCATTATGATTACTGTAATAATCATGAACAAACATAATTATTCTGTTTGGATGAATATTCTGGCCATGGCTTGCGTGCATTCATAAATTAACAGACATTTTCATGTAGAAATTATTCCTTCAGGGAGAAAGTACACGCCTGGCAAATTATTTTAGACATCAAAAACTGTATATAATATCAGAGACAGTATCTGGTAATATACACCGATTTGCAAAATATCATCAGCGATCATGCACGAAAGAAACAAAAAAAATCGAGGCAAAACATAAGCCTGCCTTAATTTAATTAGGCCATGGACTTGATCCCACGGACTTGATCGTAATTAAGTCCGTGCTTAGGCCTGTAGATCTATTATTGATTTGTAAAAAATAAATAACATAATAGCACAAGGTTTCGTAAGTTGGCGCATGCGCCATTGTTGTTTACAAAGTATCTGGCGATTTTAGGTCAGAAATGTCAATGACAGGTGATATGGTTTTAAAAAATCGATGTGTACACATGACATGCAATAAATACTAATATACAGATGTGTTTTAACGTATGTTCGACCTGAATAATTTAATTATGACGGGACAAAATCAATGATCGGTCGTATCTGGGTTAGTTTCACTTTCGTTTAGCCTAGTAGTGTATAAATATAATAAGTTTACTTACGTCCTCTTTTGCCTGAGAAACATCCACAACTTTAGTCACAGGTGCCGAGTTTTGCACAGTCAAATCCAGTTTCCTTCTTTTGAAATGGACGGCATCCGGGCTGAGTCCAGTGATTTGTGAGAAGCGAGTCAACTTGATATCTGTGCAATCTGGTTTCAGTGAAGGGATCAGTGCGGCATTAGTCAGTTTTACGGGTGTTCCCTGTTTGTCCATTGTCTCAACCATGTGGTGCTTTTGCTCGTCAAAACACACGATTCTTTTGTGTTCTCCATTTGCCATTTGCAGGCTGGCATTGAAATATTTGAACTGGCCATCGGATTTCTGCTTCAGTGGGCTTGTTTCGGAGATAAAACCGATGAATCCAGAGTCTGCGTGTGCTGTTCTCTTCGCCATTTTTGCTCTGACAGTCAAGCGCCAAAAACGATGGAGATATAACGGAACAGAAATGGAAAATTACTTGACCTTTCGTAACGGCCGGGAGCTCGCGGATCGAGGCCTAGATCTAGCATTCGGCTGCAGAGGGACAAGTAATTTTGGCGGGAAAAGGTATCCTGGATTTTTTTACCGTATATGGCATTACGGGAGGCGTGCTCGCGATCGAATGGCCTTGGTACAAGAAATGTATTTTTTTGTTACCGTATATGGCATGATGGGAGGCGTGGTCGAGGTCGAGATAATTAAAACATAATCTTACATAATAATAATAATTAGCTCATGTTTGGACCAATTTCCAAATGAAATACATTTTCTGAAGGCAAATGTTATTCTAAGAACGAAAATCAAGGTCTCGGTTGTGTTAAATAACCAGAAAGTACCTCAAAACGGTATTTTCCGCTAAATTTGGCCCATTTCTGCTCAATTTCGCTGCCGCCATTCGACTAATTATAGGAATCTCAACATGGTACGAAATCAAACATTTTCTACATTTTTTAAAACCTTAATTGTTTGGACCATTGAGCAACAACCTATTTTATTCATATCAGGATTTATTCTTTAACATACTGATGCTTTTGTTATATTTTTATTATCGTTTTCACTATTGAAAAAACATTTCTTATAATTTTTTTGCGAATCGGCACTGAACGCGGGAACAAGTAATGGTGACGTGTTTCGGAAAGTCATGTGATTGCTCGTATAAAAATAGAACCGGAAGCACATGTCATGAACATGTATACGTAGTCGCGGTAAACAGATATGGCAGCCAGACGAAACTAGAGTCGCATCAGGCTCAAGGAAGACTAGCCAACAAAGAGACTATTAAAATGATCGGAACAGATGCATCTGATCAACAAAAAGAAAACACGACACCAATCAAAGAAGACCAAGACCATGGTTTGACGGACGAAGTACTAGTGCATGTGTGGTTGAGTTGACAGTACTACTTTCCAGGAAAACAAACTGAAAATGTAAATCTGAGGTTTTGTTGACGACATAATTTACGGTATGGCAATGCAAGTTACCATTACGTACATAACATGTCCGAGCAGTGTGTGTCAGCAACTTGGACCCCACAGGAAAAAGAACTCCAAACTAAAGTTTTGACACCGATTCAACAGTGTATCTACATGTACAATTTAGGTAGGTAACAAACTAACAATACTTAAATATTAAGATCTAATCTACGTCTGTCATAACTTCTACGTGTATAACAAGATAATTCACCCTTGGTCGATTAACACGATATTTTCATCCCTGCCTGTGTTCGATTTCCTTTTCAATCAAAAATGTATTCAACTCTACAATACTACAGTCTACAGGCTTATAGCTATAGGCATGCACCAAAGAAAAGAATAGCTGAATTTCATAGAAAGAATTGGGAGAACCCAAAACGGGTATATTATTTGTGTATATCAATTCAATAAATAAATGATATTTCTGTGGTAAAGTTAGGCAGTGTTAGGCCCTCAAGCCTAATGTTCGGACTTTTGGCTCAATGGTTAGAATGTTTGCCTTCCAAGTGAGAGTCCTGGGTTCAATTCCTGATCCGGCCACAACATTTCTTAATTTAAAGATGAAAATAGCTGATTTCAGATAATTAGCTGAAAAGAATCATGTCCGTCTCTATTCCATTTAAGCAGGCCTACTTGAGGTTTTCCTTTTCAAACAATATAATGTAACAGGAGAGGAAAAATGCACGGCCAGACTGGGGTTCGAACCCAGGATCTTCTGAACTCTAGACGGATGCTCAACCAATTGAGCTACATTGTATCTGATTGATCATTTCTAGATCCGCTACACAACATAATTTATGAAGCATTTATATGTTTATTGAATATATAGTCCGAATATAATACTATGTCGTGGCTTTGTTTGCCTAGGCTGGTGCTGTTCTATTAAATGAATATATACATTTTGTTTTGTAAATTAGAACAAGCTTAGTCTGACCCAACTCAGGTTGCAGTTTTAAGTCCGAAGTGTTCTAACTATATATATCTGATCTGCAATATAATGTACAAGCAGAGGGATGAGTTACAATAAAAGTTTATTCTAAAAAATATGTGAGATATTCAATTATTGGCTTCAATACATTTATTTTCTTAAAGTTGAATTTTATTGCAGATATGCATAAAATGTTTACAAGCATAAAATGGCGGGGAGTCTGTGTTTATATATACTCCTTAACATTTTATAAATACATTTTAATTGTAACATGTCCCTGTGACTGATAATTATAAGGGGTAGTTTTGTTGGAGTCCTGGAGTTTACAAAATAAAGGGAGATAACTTATATTGTTTAAATTTCAGGTCTTATTGGTGTCAACACTGGAAAGATTGTGGACTTTGACTTTAAAACAAGAAGCTGTAGTGTTGGCCAGTATCATCTGGGAAGGTCCGAGACAGTTTCAAAACATAGATGCAATGTTAATTGGACAGGTTTGTAGAGTTAGTCAAAATTGTATATAGATCATATCTATAAAATTGACATGTACCAGTGCATTCACTCTTAGTTTACTCTTTTTACCATGAGACTGTGTGAAAAACATTTTATTTTAACTGAACTATATACAGTTAAACCAGCTGTCTAAACCTGAAGTCACTTGGACCAAAACTATTAGTCTGTTGTTTAAACAATTGTCGGTTTGTAGAGGTATAAGGTACTGTATAAGTTCTTGGAGTACTTGGCCATATTAGACAGGAATTCTAATTACACAGCGGCTGGTTTAGTCAATGTGAAGTGGAAGGGGAAGGGTATTTCATTATTTTGCCTACTTTTGATCAATACCACATATTTTTTCATATTTTTTTGTGTATCAAAATGGAGAAAATGGAAATTCATAAATTATTTCCAACTCTATATAACATTATGACTTTCTACAGGTTTTATGATTGGACCAAGTCTTTGGAAGCAAGAGTATCTTCTGCTTGGATGCAAAAGAATGAAAGACACAGTTGGCTGACCAAGGTAAGTGTTGGCTTCATAAATACCCTCAGTTAAGTGCAATTTCTCAAAAAAGTTGTCTCTGTATAATGTATATCTTAAATTTGTTTTGCGATTTGTATTTATTTTTATACTGACTGATCATGACCTGAGCCAAAACTTCATTTGTAATTTTCTGATAAAATTTGTCTTAATTTTACATATTTTGTCATGAGAAATGTCTAGGCCATTACTTCTCTTTATAAGCATCAATATCTGTATGAAGATTAAAGTTTAGTGTTCTACAAACATATCTTGGGTCAATATACATTTGCTAAGTACTTGTATAGCTGTCTATTGTCAATTTTGGATATGTATAAATGTGAAAATTTGGAAACTGCATGTTGACATTTTTTTTTCTCAGGTGAATGAAAATGCCTTGCTTTCTCCTGGAAGTGTAACTAAATCACAAGGGGTACACAGGGACTGGATTAGGAATAACACCAGTGCTATGAAGTCTACATTTTCTTAACACCAAAATGCATCTCATAAAGGTAAACAATATGCAATTCAGATAAACTTGATCCAGGGATATTCTCCATGATATCCGAAGCAAAGCAAGCTTAAAAGACTCTCATTGGACAATATTAATGCAAATATGTCATCAATAGACCAGGAGTTACGTCAGAAAAGATTTTGCTTTCATACTCAAATGAAAAGCATTTCTGCGGTTATTGTTCATATATTGAGTTTCAGTGCAAATATTACATAATTTTGAGTAAATGAATACACTATATAACTGCATTTTATATTTGAAAATGTTATAATGTAGGTCTGTGCCATATTTCAACGTTAAAGTTAAACTAAAATTAATCATTTTTATATGAAATGAAGTCTTGTATTTTTTCCAGATTCCAAAAAATAAATACTTTACTACTGATAATTCTATTTTTTTTTGTGAATATTGCATTTTGAGTGGAAAGGGAGATAATTTGATTGAATTACCTCCCTTATATACAAAGAAATGGGTCACAATATGATAATATGCTACAGAAGACAACTAAATGTATATATACAGTAAAACCCTGTTATATCGCCACCCTTTATACCGCCAAACCCGCTTATCACCATGAATTTATTCAAAACGGATTTCCATCCAATTAATGCACCCGCTTTACCGCCAAACTCGCCTATCGCCATCCGCCATAATATTTCCAGAAAAAAATGGTTAAAATAGCACTATCATGACCTCATTAATATCGCCAAACGGAGGTCAGAAGGACGCGTTGAAATGTTCTTGTTTCGTGACTGACTGCCGACTGACAGGTGACCGCCTGTACACACATGGAATCAATGAACCATGGCTATTCCTTTGTTGTCTTTCTACTGGTAAGTTTTGGAAGTTAGGATGAAAACAATATCATGAAACCATTCAAGTTCGCGGAAAAAAACATCACCCTCCTCATTATCATCAAAGGCCGACTCGATGCCGGCATTTAATTTTTGCATTCAAGTTCCTGTTGGTGAAGGAAATCTCCGAGAGTATTGAATTTTTTAAATTTTTGAACCCGATATACCGCCAAACTCGTTATATCGCCAACATCGCTGAGAACAGAAATTGGCGATATAACGAGGTTTTACTGTATGTGCAAAACTTTTGAAGAAAAAAACATTGATAAGAATTGTTTTGCTTGAATCACCCAGCTTCTCCTTTGAAGGGGATTTTCTTTCAACGTTCTACCTAAGATTCATAAATCAGGGGAAAATTAAAATTGACCCGTCTTGACCGGTACGTTGCCCTGAACTGACTTGCCAGCTCACCAGCTGCACGTGCGCAACATGACACTACAGGTGAGCCACCTATCGGGCAATCCATTAGAGAAAACTATTTCGCGCTAATTCCTTGTAGTCAACCGCGCGAAATATGATTTCTGACAAATACAATGTTTACATGAATTTAATGCCCCTGTCATGAAAGGGAAGGGGGGACATATAGTGTATCCATGTCTGTCCCGTCCCATGGTAATGTAACCAGATTATTTAAATAACTACTGATCTGATTGTCATCAATCTTCACATATGTAATAATTAAGCATGTAAAACTAATTTCATATGGGGAAAGGGGGGCATTTATGTCCCACAGTCATTTCTACTTATGAGGCTTGGTTTATTATCCCCTCGCGACGAAAAGTCGGGGAGGGGATATACCGTTCTGTTCGTACGTACATAAGCACGCAAGTACGTACGTATGTATGTTCACTCTTTGTCAGCGCTCTTCAACTTCATTTTTGAACGGATTCTGACCAAACTTCATATATGGGTCCAGCATGGTAATACCTCGAACGAGTTCGTGTTTCAGGGTGCCAAGGTCAGGGTCAAAGTCACCGTTACTATTTATAGAAAATCTTTGTCAGCACTCTTGCAACTTCATTTCTGAACAGATCCTCACCGAACTTCATATATGGGTCCAGCATGGGAATACCTCGAACAAGTTGGTTTTTCAGGGTGTCAAGGTCAAGGTCACGGTTACTATTTATAGAAAATATTTGTCAGCACTCTTGCAACTTCATTTTGAACGTATCCTGACAAATTTCATTAATGGGTCCATCATGGAAATACCTCGAATGAATTCCTGTTTCAGGGTGCCAAGGTCAAGGATAAGGTCAGCGTTACTATTTATAGAAAATCTTTGTCAGCACTCTTGCAACTTCATTTCTGAACAGATCCTGACCAAACTTCATATATGGGTCCAGCATGGGAATACCTCGAACGAGTTTGTGTTTTAGGGTGCCAAGGTTAAGGTCAAGGTCAATGTTACTAATTATAGAAAATCTTTGTCAGCACTCTTGCAACTTCATTTCTGAACAGATCCTGACCAAACTTCATATATGGGTCCAGCATGGGAATACCTCGAACGAGTTTGTGTTTTAGGGTGCCAAGGTTAAGGTCAAGGTCACCGTTACTAATAATAGAAAATATTTGTCAGTGCTGTTGCGACTTCATTTTTGAATGGATCCTGACCAAACTTCATATATATGCCAATTAAACCTTCTGAACAAAGGAGAATGTGATGCGTAACCAGATACTGTTGAATGCATAACAATATATATCATATTTATCTGGCAACTAGCCCATGCCTGATAATAAGCCCATCCTTGTCTATTGCAGTTCAGTGCAAATGACAACTGATGTTATTACAATGTCCTGCAATAACCCCACCCCCCATTTTGCGTCAGAGTTCATGTGTTAGCACGTGAGGGGATTTGTATCGTTTGCGATGCCTTTATTTTTTTTAAAGTCCTATTAACAGCCAGGTCATTTAAGGAGGTTTTGGAGGTGGAGGAAAGCCTGAGTACCCCAAGTAAAAACCACAGAGCTACGTTCAGTACCTGGCAACTGCCTCGCTTTGGTTTTGAACTCGCAAGTTCTCAGGGTTGGAGGACTAGTGGTAGAATGTCGGAACACCTTAACGACTCGGCCACCACAAGGACTAGTTAAACGGATTGGTACAAATATATAGCACGACTGTGTCATGATAAACCGGAAAGAGTACTTGACATGCAAACTAGCAAACTTATCTTGGAATGAAGTCAAAAAATAAATTTCATCCTTAATGTTTCAGGGTTGCGGGGGGGGGGGGGGGAGGTTGTGTCGAAATACAAATACTTTTCCTAGCCATCTGTCTGCCCAATGAAGTTTGTCAGCACTTCTTTCTTTCTTTCATACATTTCCATCAAACTTGAGAGTAGAATTTTTATACACCTGTCAAAAATAATGGTATGGCGTTGTGCGTTCGTTAGTTGTAAACTTTTATTTGTCCGGAGATCTACTCCTACAGTTTTCAACCGATTTCTTTAAAAATTGCTAGGCTTGACCATCATAACATTAAGTTGTGTTTAACTGATTGACAGTTTGATTTGACAATATTTTCTAGAGTTATGGCCCTTTGGAACTTTGTATCTGATGCAATTTGGGGCATTATGTAGAAAATGTCAGAACTTGTTTTGTGTTTACATGCCATTATACTTCCGATATGGTATGACAGGTGCATCATGCCTCCACTCGCGGTGCTCTTGTTCGCTTAGTCCGCCTCAAAACTGTTAGCAGTGTGGGAATGTTTGTGCTGTTAGTCTTCTGTTTAGCAATGTGACATATACTATCCACTGTAGAAATTGAATGGTATCAAATATTTTCGCGTGTGGATACAATGTACATCTGGGAAAAATGTTTGGCAGCAATATAAGTGAAAATTTCCACACCACGGAAGTTTTTCAGTTTTACGGTAGATGTATTTGCACAAGATCAAAATATCTTAAGGGGTGTAAGTTCAAGGTCACAGTTTCTATTTTTAGAAATTCATTGTCAGCACTCTAGTGGCTTCATTGCTTCATGGATTTCATCAAACTACACAAACTAATACAAAATCAAAATATCATTGATTAGTTCAGTTTTAGGGTTATCAGGTCAAGGTCAAGTTCACTGTGCCTATTTTTAGAAAATAATTGTCAGCGCTCTAATGGTTTCCTTTACTAATGGATTTTCATCAAACCACACAATCTTATACATACAGAGTTAAAATATCTTTGACAAGTTGCAAGTTCAAGTTTCATGGTTGTCGGGTCAAGGTCACTTGCTTTTTTTAGACAATGATTGTCAGCACTGTAGGGGCTTTATTTCTTCATGGATTTTCACCGACTCCACACACATGTAGAGGATTAACATGTCTTGGACAAGTTCAAGTTTCAAGATTGTTTGGTCAAGGTAAATCAAAATCGGCATACTTATATTGCGTATATCGGCTTATTTTATATGTGGAATTGTTCAGAGTGCAGGAAATGTGAGAAACAAAAGAGTCCAGTAGCTCTGCGATTCTGTTGCCTCATTTTAATGCCAACTCATGAACTTGTCTCTCAAATTTATTCACTCAGATTTGTAAATTCCGGAATATTCGAAAAGTGTATGAAACATATCTAGAGGGTTAAAATTGGTAACATTCCATTAAATGTTATGTTTTCTCAACTGATGAGATAACCGAACACAAAGATAACATGCTATCCCATCATTTCACTCCCAGTTTGAACTAATGCCGAACAACGTTTCTTGCATTTGTGTTTAGTTTAGCTACCTTCAGCTGATTCGTTCATCATTCCAGTACACTGTAAGATTATGTTCGGTAAAGCTTGTAATAATAATAATAATAATAATAAACTTTATTTTCCGAGGATAAAAGACCTGTTTAGCAAAGCTAATCTTCCACAGGGTCCTCTGTTAGTAAAAATGTTAGTTAAAACAATGCTATATCACAGTCAATAAATTAATGTATTAAGTATGCAGTAAGATATTAGCTCAAGATGCAGTAAAAAGTAACATGGTACGCTAAAAAGTCATAAATAGACTATTAACACAAAAAAGTAACACTTACATATAATAAAATTATCACAGAAGCAAAGACATACAATTCCATGCTTAACCATAAGGTATTCAGTAAATGACAGAATGTCTAATATACATATATGCTAATGTAGCAAAGTGTAAAAATTGACAGAATACATGCTAATATAGCACAAATAAAACAATAAATTATGTACCTGAAAAATCTTCGTTAAAAATAAAAGATTTAAGCTGTTCTGAACTTGCTTCCCATCAAGTTTTGTTTAAAAGTAGGGAGGGATCCTGAAAGTCTTGTATCAACTGGTAAATTGTTCCAGATTTGGCTCCCTTCCACAATAAAATGTTTTGCATAAAATGTAGTACTGTGTTTCGGTACTATTACTGATTTTTGGGAAGATGACCTGGTACGTCTGTCATTTGAAAAAGAAATCTGGTTTGAAAGATATTGTGGAACTAAATTGTTGACACACCTGTACATCATTACACTTCTTTTGAATTTGAAATAATCCCGAATCGGTAGCCAATGCAACAAAGAAAACATTTCGACTGATGGTGTGTCGAATGGGGCATCTAAAATCAATCTTGCAGCTTGTTTCTGTGCTTTGGACAGTTTTTGAATTAAGTTTAAAGAGCATCCACTCCATACAGTACAACTGTACACAAAGTGTGGAAAAATACATGCATGGTAGAACTTAAGTCTAGCTTGGAGTGGTAAGTATTGACGTATACGTCTGAGTAACCCGAGGCCACGGTTTATTTTTGAAATTATAAATATGATGTGATCAGACCAAGATAAATTATTATCAATTTTAACACCTAAAAGTTTCTCTGATTTTACCTGCTCCAGAACTTCCTGCTCTAAAGTGAGATTTAAAGCATCATCAATTTTACTTAACTTTTGTTTTGTACCAATAACCATACACTTAGTTTTTTTGGTATTTAATAACATTTTGTTTTCATGACACCAATCTTGAACTTGGATGAGGTCTGATTGTAGCTGTTCTTGTACAATAGGAACATAACTACCAGACGCAGTTAGTGTAGAGTCATCTGCATACATATCTGTGGAGGCTCCAAGTTTAAGTGGCAAATCATTTATGAAAATAAGAAACATGAGAGGCCCTAATATGGACCCCTGGGGTACACCATGTGTAATAGGCTTACTACTAGATACATGATTAGAAACGGCAACTTTTTGAAATCTATCTGAAAGGTAAGATTCAAACCAACACAATGATGTGTGATCACATTGATATAATGCAAGTTTTTGAATTAATACTTTATGGTTCACCATATCAAAGGCTTTTCTAAAGTCTATGAAAACAACACCATTGATATTCCTATTGTCGACTTCTTTTGCCCATTTGTTTACAATATTGAGAAGGGCAGTCTCACAAGAATGGTTCTTACGAAACCCTGATTGCGAAGCAACAAGTAAATTGTGATCCGTTAAAAATGTATAAAAACTGTTATTGACATGTCTTTCCAAAATTTTTGACAAAATTGGTAATACTGAAATCGGTCTGTAATTAGACATATCAGACATTGAACCACCTTTGTGAAGTGGAACTACTTTCGAAGTTTTCCATTGACAAGGAAATTTTCCAGTTGCTACACTCAAATTCAGAATATACGTCAAGGATGACGAAATTTTTGAACTTGCTAATTTTAGGAGCTTACAACTGATTCCATCCAGACCTATGGCTTTGTGAACATCTAGGGAACTAAGAAAATCTTCAGTAAATTTATCAGTAACACTGGGAATGGAAAACATACAATTTTCAGTGATATTGGAGTTGATGAAATTACGTAATGTGTCAAATGAAGAAGATACATCATTCGAGATCATTCGAGATCTAGCATTCGGCTGCATTGGTGAAACGAATGGCCTTGGTTTCAATGCCCGACAGCGGCAGACAACTCTTCGCGAACTTGTATCAACATGGCGAAAAGCTTAAGTCGAACTCAGAAATAGTCTTAGAAAGTCAGAAGATTTTACATTGATGCAGTGTGTTGACAAAAAACACTATTCATAGCATTTCATTCATCGAAAGATCGCTCAAAATTAGTGAACAATTATATGAAAAAATAATTCAAAATAAAGACGTAGTTCCGTTTTGAAAAATTATTTTCATCTTCACGCCGACAGAGTAATTTTAGCAAACTATTCTTTATAGATAGAATAGCATATGTTATGTTACTGTTTGTGTTGGTATTATTAGCTGTATATTACCTTTCTGGCATTTATAGTTATTTACCTTTTGGGGGACTAAAACCATACCTTTAAGTGAAATGAAACACGCACATGTTGATTATTATAGGCCTACATAACATCCGGAACCACTTTGGGCTTCTCTTGCTCAAGAACAAAAGAAAAGGTCGAGGTGTTCCAGGTGGTTTACGTAGGTGCAATCTCCACGATAACTCTGGTAGAGATTGACGTAGGTCATGTAGACTTGTACAAGTCCCTGTTTGAATATCACTATCGGTCCTATTTTCGTATCGTTGTAAACCGAGCCTCGTTTTGAATTTCGATTGCGCAACCCCAGACTGGCGGCCATGGTTCTTTTCACAGTATTCTAAATTCCGAGTCCAAATCCGGTATTTGAAAAATAAATTCACGATGTCAGTTTTTTCTGTACTAATATATACATTTCTTTTTTTTAAGGGAAATAAAATAATAAAAATCCATTTTTTAGAAAGACATACATTATATTTGTTAAAAATAAGTAATTTCTTAAAAAAAAGAGTCAAGAACTAGAGAAAACCCCATTATAGCATCAACTTGCATGATTTGAAGAGGCTGTATTTAACATGAACATTCATGGCGAAGCCCAGGATTGAAGTAAACTTTATGTATTGATGGTTATTGTGATCATTTTGTCATGAATCAGTTGCTGTATGAATGATATAGGCCAAAATGATACCACTGTAGTTAAGTATTGAATGAAGGACAAGGTAATTTAATTATTCATGGAAACTTTTTAGTCCTTCATTTAAGTATGCTTTAGTGGCGATGAGGTTAATGTTGGACGACTGGCAGAAAACGTTGCAGCAACGCATAAGCTTATTAATTTTACACTTCAGGATGGTCATGCACTTCACAAAACTTTTTTCCTTCCAAAATAAAGTATAACACTAGGAGATGGATATATAAGAAAACATATTTATTGTTGAATTGAAGTGACCAAAAGAGGTACATGCATAACCCTTCTTGACAGGTACAGTTTCATATAAATAATAAACTTTACATGTATGTTAACTAGAAATATTAGGTTAATTAACTTATATGAACTAGTATGCAAGCAACATGGACCAATTATATATTGAAAACAAATTAGAAATAATCTGTATATATATATAAACACACAAGTGAATCTAGTTATTAAGATCAAATTGTTGAAGTATAATATATATATATACTTGTACATCAATACTATATTTAGGTTAGCAGTATTACAGACAGAAAAGCAGTATCAAAAGTATCAGTGTATAGAAATATATATGGATTACATGAATGTTGTTGCATGAAAATAAGCTATACAAATACATAGATACCCCTTATAGAATGATATCATAGGGATGGTAATATATAATGAATGAAAACTGCAAATCAATAGATATCCTTTTCCAGCGAAAATCAAAAGTTATGGTAAGATTATAGGGGTTGGTATAGTACATAAGATTCAGACTGCTTATCCATGGATATCCCTTACAAACGAAAATCGAAAGTTATATAATATAGTTAGGGATATCATAGGGGCTGGTAAATATTATGTATACTACATAAGATACAAAATATATGTTCAAGTTCATAGATATCCCCTATCAGCATAAAATACATGGTATAAAAACTGCAAATCCAAAGATATTCCTTACATACGAAAATCGAAAGTTATAGTAAGGAATATCATAGAAACTGCATATGTTTACATAAGATACAAAATACAAATCCATGGTTATCCCTTACCACGGGAATGTTTGCTAATGGATATAATAGCTAGGGCATGTAAACAATGATATAATTAAATTTTACTTAGTAAGGGTTGACCAATATATATCTTTTGGGTTTCAGTGAACAAGCTGGGTTAAGTCTTAAATAAACCAGAAAATTGCCAAAAATTAAGTGAAAAATATGTTGTGGGATGAAACAACACTCACAGTGCGGTGAATATAGCAAAAGCTAATTAGTGGTTTGTTTTTACACTTCCTTTTCTGAATAAGCATACATATCTTACCATTACATAGGATAAATAATAATAAGAAAAAATTAAGATATTTTGCAATTGTGGTACACTTCTTTCACATTTGACGAGCAATGCAATCATACATATTGCATATAGTTTGTTGTTTTGTTTGTAAAGTTATGACATACAATTGTAAAATTGGTAGATCTGAGAACAAGTATATACTACTGCAAAAATTACTGTTTTGCCTTTTAAACAAAACAAAACAAAACAATGTACATGCACTGTACAAACGTTGCAAATTTCTCTTGTCATTTGTCTGATAAAATGTAAATATTATAGAGAGATGTACTTACAAGCACAGTGAATATTCAGAGTCGTAAAACAGGTGTAATGTTTTATGAGAAGTACTGTTGGGCAAAGATGTAAGACACTTATATTAAATGGAAAACTTTTACCAATAATAATAAATATAGTTTGTACTAACTTTTTAGTAAGAATTTCTATCCACTTCATATGCACTTTTCATTAGTTCAATCATTCGTTCAATTCTTCAGTAGAGGGTGAGTTTACGAGCATTTATAGCTGCGCCAGTGACATCCTCTCTACATTATACTTACCACATATTAGTTATGAAGTGAACTGTACATGGATAGTTTGTTTTATTCATATTTTAGTTAAAAGTTAGTACTTCAATATGCAGGTATTTTTTCCTGCAGCTGCTTCTAAAATCTAAACAGCTACATTATCTGTGACATTTTTTTTGACAATTAAGAATTCCTGGTATAAAGGGTACACATTCATTTGGAAAAATTAATTCATTCATAAATTTTATAATAATAAACCTTTTAGGACTCTTGATATCTTGTGCTCATTGGTAACGTAAATAGGGAAAATATGAGATTTTAATGCTTATCAAGAGAAATATGAAATCAATAAACTGATAAAACAGTGTGAATGATTGTATTATGCATATATCATGTTTGCTTGAGTATAGAATTTGAAAACCCTTTATACAACTAATTATAATATGATTATATTTGTGAATGAGATTTAAGTGTAGAATTTATATTAAAATATATATACACTGTACAATGTAAGAAGATACTGGCTCTTTAACACCAGACTTGTGTTAAGACATTTTGTCAGTAACATCAATGTCTACATTTGATAACACTTGAGACATGAGTTATATGTCTACATTTGATAACACTTGAGACATGAATTATATGTCTACATTTGATAACACTTGAGACATGAGTTATATGTCTACATTTGATAACACTTGAGACATGAATTATATGTCTACATTTGATAACACTTGAGACATGAGTTATATGTGTACATTTGATAGCACTTGAGACATGAGTTATACGTCTACATTTGATAACACTTGAGACATGAATTATATGTCTACATTTGATAACACTTGAGACATGAGTTATATGTTTACATTTGATAACACTTGAGACATGAGTAATATGTCTACATTTGATAACACTTGAGACATGAATTATATGTCTACATTTGATAACACTTGATACATGAGTTATATGTCTACATTTGATAACACTTGAGACATGAGTTATATGTCTACATTTGATAACACTTGAGACATGAGTTATATGTCTACATTTGATAACACTTGAGACATGAGTTATATGTCTACATTTGATAACACTTGAGACATGAATTATATGTCTACATTTGATAAAACTTGAGACATGAATTATATGTCTACATTTGATAACACTTGAGACATGAGTTATATGTCTACATTTGATAACACTTGAGACATGAGTTATACGTCTACATTTGATAACACTTGAGACATGAGTTATATGTCTACATTTGATAGCACTTGAGACATTATAACAGTTATATGTGAACATTTGGTTACTACAATAGTTGAATGGTGTGTTTTTCAAAGATTTAAGTAAGGAGCACAACATTCTGTACATGTGTTGGTGCACTAATCTCTTGTGTTGACTGTTTAATTAACAATACTACATATTCATACAGTTGCACAAATGCATCTAAATAGCAGTTATCTGATAATGAAAATAATAAAAAGAAACAAATGATATGATTGTTAATTTGTAGATATTTACGGATATGTGGTTTTGTTTTGTTAATTAATGTCCTATTAACAGCCAGGGTCATTTAAGGACGTGCCAGGTTTGGGAAGTGGAGGAAAGCCGGGGTACCTGGAGAACAACCAAGGACCTGCGGTCAGTACCTGGCAACTGCCCCACTTGAGATTGGAACTGAAGACCCAGAGGTGGAGGGCTATAGTGATAAAGACGCCAGGCGCCTTAACCACTCGGCCACCGCGGCTCCTTATTTACAGATAAAAATGTTAAATAAATACAGAATATTAAGTAAAGCAAATACAAACATTCAAATCTTAAAGTAAAATTTAAGTTTCACAATATATTTGTGTTGAAGTTTTGGGAGACATAATAACATTTAGAATTCATATAGGTTAATTTACAGCTTATTGTAAACATTCAAAGATATTTTAATGTAAAAAGTATCGTATAGCCGGTTATTTTTGCGGTTGAAATTTTTTTTGCAATTTTCAGTCAAAATTGAAAAATTTAAATTTTCACAAATTAATTTTTGTGATCTGGGTTTAAGGAAAAATCTAATTTTCGTGGTCTGACATCATGGAAAAATATGTTTTTCGCGGAAGTTGCTTGAAGTCACGAAATACTATCCTAACAGTATACAGTCAAACGTGCCTTAGCGTTATTAGCAGCTTCCTGTCTTCAGCGACATTCTGTCTAATGCGACTGTCTTTTCTTTCTCCCTACATAGCTAAAAACCTGTAATTAACGACTTCTACATGTTTTTATGTGACATCACTTTTAAACACAATGCATAGACTAGTATATATTCTTAGTAATTTTTAATTGACAAAACATTTTTAACTAAATAAAATATGAAATTTGTTTTGATCTGTATAATGTATATTTACTTAGTATGTACTTTAAGAGTAGAGTTATAAAATAACCATGATAAACATGCAATTCTATTGTTTGTTGTCTTTACCCTTGTCTACAGACCAAACCTTAACCTGTGTTAAGTGACCACCTGTCTTATGTGACCTTTTGAGTGGTTCCCTTGGAAAGTCACACAAGACAGGTTTGACTGTACCTACTGCAGCACATGACTTCACATGATATTGTACTGACAGTAGGTCCTTATGAGAAATGTCATGTATTTTGACTTGTTTTGATTCTATGTAACAAGTATTCAACAGTGTACCATGTTGCATTGATATGGCACGACACAAGGAATATCAGACATTATTTTGCATAAATCTTTTAAGCGTTTTTATGTCACGGAGTTAATTTTTGCGATAAGCAAATGGCCTGCAAAATTGTGAAAATATCATTTCCGCAAAAATAACCGTCTATACCGTAAGTTAACACCACACAGCTGCTGTACCAGTGGCAGAGTACCGGAGAGCTGAATAATTCCACATGCAAATGAGTCCTATGTAGTGAGAAACTATATAGGAACCACATGAATGTGGTATGAAAATGGTGGAAACCCAGATACAGCTAAACCACCAAGGTGATATATTGGATGAGTCTCAAATAGTGAGACGCATGCCAATATAGTCACCACATGTTCACAGCGGGTTTTGAGCATTGACAGCACAATATACCATATGATGATCAGACCAATAGGCATCCAAAACACCAGCTTTATTTTCAGTGAAATTTGTAAATATTAAGTCTAATTGTGATTTCATTTTAGTTGTTGCTTCAGTGATAATTTGGAAACAATGTAATGTTGATTCCATAAATCTGACAAATGTATCATGTCCAGTTTTCTTCAAATCTACATTAAAATCTCCCATAATAACAATCTTTTCTTTTGTATTTGTAAGTGGTTGTAAGTGCTCACTCATTACAGCATAAAAGTGTGAAAGGGGACTGCTTGGTTTCCTATATACAACTGCACATTACACTAATATTTGACACAAACTGAATGAAATATATGAAAATTCTATGTCTTTTGTTGAAAACTTTTCAAATGTGATAACATCTAAATGACATTTCAAATACATAACAAGTCCATGATGAGGTCTTGATTGCGAGTGTTGCACATCATTTCTAAATATTTTGAATCCTTCTAATTCAAATGTTTCATTTCTATCATTGATATGGAGTCGAGACTCTGCTATGCCCACAACATCAGCTGCGAAAACATTTGGATCTGATCTGATGTCCAATATGTGTTTATTTAAAGATCTTGCATTGTTGAAAAGAAACTGACCTTGCATATGTATAGAGTAAAGTGGATTATAACAAAGCTGTAAACCATTTTCTGACAACCTTTGCATCTCTGCATCAACCCCTTTGTCTTTTGAAAGACTGTCTTCATTGAAGTCAATGATGTGAAGATTTTGTAGTGATCTAACTCGAGAGAGAGCTACATAGTGGATATGTGGTATTTTGCGTTTCTTCGTTTGAGACAAACTGACAACAACATTGTCCAATGTTGCAGCTTGTGCTTTGTGAACAGTTTTCGAAGCAGACGGTTGAAGTGGAAACTGTATTCGTTCAAATGTTTTTCTGTTATACATAAATGTACGCTTTGTTTCAAAGATAGGTGTCCAGGATCTATCTATATTTCTGTTCAACAATTGTTGGTATTGGTTTCTTCTCATTGCTCCTATTTTTTTTATTACAAAATAATACCCAAACAATGGCAGGTCTAGTGGTAGACTGTTTGTATTCAATATATTTAACTGTACATGTACTGCCATTTGTCAAGCCATCAGAAACATCAATGTTTACAGAAATATCATAAGTCATATCTACTGCAATAGTTAGATTGGTCTTCAGTTGTCCAGTGTTAGCTTGCTTGTCTGGAAGCTTATCAATCAGAGTGTTCTTGACATCAAATGAGAGTTTTGTTTGGGACAGAACATCTGTGTCAGCTTTGACATTTACTTTGTTTGTGGCAAGATTCTGCATAAAATTATTGTTGAAATCATCCACAAATCTATTTTCAATGAAAAGATGTGGTGCTGTGACTGGATACTCACTAGAGCCTACTTGTATTTGGCGGCTTAAAATAATTTGTTTGTCCTCATCTGATAAGTCATTGTGTCTGAGTCTGTTCAGGAGTTTGGAAAACTCAATATCATCCTTTTGTCGCATGATTTCAGTAAGTTCAAACATGGTAAAATGTTCTTTCCAAAGATTTTTTGCAAGACCTTGACCTGGACATGAGAGATCTTTGAAAATCCAAGAATCTCCAACTGGAGAAAGCTGATATAAATCACCAACTGCAATTATGCTGACACCACCAAAGTCTTGTTTTGTACCAGTGAGCTGCTGAAGCCTTTCATGGATAAATGCCAGGAGCTTATTTCCAACCATCGATATCTCATCTATGATGACGATAGATAAATTTCTATACTTTGTCCGAAATAAGTTCAGCTCATCAGCATACATGTTTTGCTGCGTCTGGTACATTTTTTTGTGAAAAGCTGATGCTATTGTCATTCCATTAATGTTATAAGCTGCCTTTCCTGTATAGGCACAGAGCAAAATTCTGATATCATCGGGATTTTCACCTTCTTCTGAACAAAGAGCTCTATGCAAAGTCTGATACAGTGTATCAATGACAACTGATTTGCCTGTTCCTGCACCCCCAGTTAAAAATGCATACAAAGGTTCATCTTTATGTTGGATCCAGTGACTGACATGATTGTGGAATTCTCTTTGTTTACAATTTAAAGACTGTAGAAGTTTGTTATATTGTTCATCAGGGATTCTAACTGGACTTGCTTGTACATCAGAATGTTTTGCTGGCAGGCCAATATCTGGACCAATATCATAATCCTGATGTGATTGTGTGTCTGGGTCAAAATGTACAAACTGTTCTGAAGGTTGTGGGCAAATTTCAGCATCCTCTGCTTCAGCATGTTCAGTATTTGGAGCAACTTCATCAAAATCATCAAGTTGACATTCAGCCTGAAGTCTGGCTTGTTCTAGTTCTTCAACAAAATGCTCATACTTTTTTTGTATAGCTTGAATAATGTTTGATTTGCTTTTATAATGTTGCTCATATGTTGTATATCTATTAATGGTGTCAGTATTTTCATTTCGCCATGGAAGGAATAGAAGAAGTCTTTCTCTATAGTACTGCTCGGAGTTGGTTTTCTTGCTATAACCTACATAACGTATTACTCGTTTGTTCTTTCTTCTTCTAATCTTGATTCCATTCTTTAAATGTACCAAAATATCTTCATTCGAAAAGTTTTCATTTTGATCTACATCATCTTCATTTTGGTAATCAGATCTTTCTTGTTTTTGGTCTTCTTTTGGAAATGTTACTTCCAGTTCAGATACTACATCTGCTAAACACCAATTCTCCAGTTGCTTTGGTCTTTTTGCATACCTGGTGATCATATTGTCAGCTTTGATATCAGTGGAATTCTCGGGTAGACTTTCCAGATCTTCTTGACTTTTCAAGAGAAATACTCTATCATCTGGTGGAGAAGTGTTTACAAAAACTACATCTCTGGAAGCTTGTGTTAGTGGCATTTGGAGTATCAAATAGCTAGCTTCTTGAGCACTTACTTCTACAAAGTTTAAGAACTTGTTACCAATATGCCTGACTTGACGTTTAAGGTCCATATTTCCTTCGGCTGCTTCTTGTGAGGCTTTATCAAGCAAAGCACCGATACCTCTCTGAGACTTACTAATGTAAGATACTATGTAAGTAGCACATGCATATGGATCCAAAACAAACTGAATGTCTAGATTTGCATGCCATGCTTTGAGTACTGCTGGGTTGTAGTAATTCACTCTCATTTCAGCAGGTGTTCTCCTGAGAAATATCTTAGGACCCTTCAGTGATGATCTGATACAGTTTAGGTATTCTGTTTCATCCATTTCAACAACAGTTTGTAAAAATGCATAGAAACTTAAATCACAGCCGTCTTTGTATTCATTCATTTTTTTCTGTAGCTCTGTGTTTTTTTTTTGTATTCTGCGACATCAGTTTCCAGTGGTTCCAAAAGCATAGCTTTCGGTAAAGGAGGAAGGGGAAACCCAAATCTACAAACTGGTTTGCCACCTTTTTTGCATGTCTTAGAATGTTTATGTACCTGTAGTTGAACTAGCTCTGCAAGCTCAGGATTATCTGTTTCTATGGAGCAAGTAACATACTTGTCAACATAAGCAAGAAGATCTTGTTCATCATCGTCTGGATATCTTGGAGCATTGTTTGTCCATAGAAGCATATGTATGTGTGGTGAACCTCTGCTCTGGAATTCTACTCTACGGAATGTGTCGGTGACATCACCAATTGGGTTGTGATAACTTTTTAGGAAAGAATTGACAAAAAGTTGAACTCTGTTATCGAAAAACCTTGGACAAGTGACAGGATCCTTTTGAACTAAATTAGTTTTGAAACTCCAATCAACTGTTTTAATATCATCTTTCGACAAAGTTTTCCCATCTAACTGAGCTAAGGTTCTCAGAAGATCTGGCCATCTTGTATCTGCGGAGGACAAAGACATGAACCATGTTGGCAAGCCGAGCTGTCTTATCATTGCAAATACATCTTTCTTTTTAGAGGAAAGATATGCTGGAGAATTGCGTAATGTTCTGAAGATATAATAACCTTCGTTTAATCTTACAATTGAACTAGTGGTTGATGAATCTCTAGCTTGACCAGCAGTCAATTTCTTTCCTTCTGATTTACATCGGCGAAGTGCAAGATTGACTTTGTCACCAACTTGCTTTGCTTGGATTTTTTTCAATTTGAAAAATATGTTAGGAACAGAATGAGCAGCCCTTCGATCAACACTTCTTAATTCCCATTTTGCAATATCACTGTAATGAACAGGAATTTGGCGCTCACTGTTTTCTTTTCTTTTTTGACCACAAAATATTGAGGGAAAGCAGAGGTATTCAGCATCTTTATCTTCATACAAACTGAGTGGTTTTTTATTTTCGCCAGGTGCAAAAACATAAACTTTGTTAGTATCAGTGTCAGCTTCATCAACTAGTGTATCCGTATTGCCTTGAATACATTCATCCGGTGTAGCTTCACAAAATGTGTCATTATCAGTTTCAAATTCTCTATCATTTTTAGATTGTGTTGTACCAGTATACTCAGAAATGATCTCACTTTGGTCACTCTGAACATCTTCTTTCCATGAAGTATTTATACTGATTCCTGCATTTTTATACATTTCACTGTTTTCCATTAGCCATTGTAGAGCATTCATAACAGCATTTGGTCGTACATTCTCAGTGAAACAAGCAGATTTATGAGATAGACGTTTTTTTCAATTTTACAGCAATAGTTACATGCTCATCAATCTTGTGATAGACGAAGTCTCCATGGTCGGCAGATCCATGTTCGCCCACATACACAGATGCTTACAAGAGGCCAAAGGAGTAACAGATACCGACACTTTGTTTGGTGGAGTTAGTATTTTGGCCGTCGGAGACTTCTACCAACTTCCTCCAGTTCGACAGCACAAGATATTTGATTGTGAGGTATCTGACCCAAACTGTGTTGATCCAGAAGAACTTGCAGTTGTCCTTGCTGGTCTTTGGGAAAACCATTCCAGTCTCTGTGAACTGAATGAAATTATGCGACAAAAGGAAGACCACCTCTTTGCGGATATGCTAAACAGGATACGCACAGCATCACACACAAGTGATGATATTGTTGCCCTTCAGTCCAGGATCATATCTCCTTCTGATGTCAATTACCCTCAGGATGCTCTACATATATTTCCAACTAGGATTGATGTAGACAACCACAATACACTTATGTTGAATGCCCAAACAGAAGAGAAGATCCAAATTAAAGCCATTACAAAAGTTCCAAAGGTTGTGAAAAACTATGACAAGTCGCAGGTAGTATCTGGACTAGTGGAGGAACTGACACTCTGTGTAAATGCCAGGATTATGCTGATAAAGAATCTGGATGTTTCTGATGGTCTGGTGAACGTATTTAAATTGTAATTTTTAGCTCACCTAGCCCGAAGGCGTCCGGCGTCCGTCCGTCTTCCGTCTGTCAACTTTTCCTTTAAATCACAACTAGTCATAAACCACTAAGCAGATTTTGCCAAATTTGGCCTGAAGTATATTTGGGTAAAGGGTAATCAATTTTGTATAAACTGTGGGTCTGGGCCCCCAGGGGCTGGAGGGGTGGGGCCCAATAGGGGTAATATAGCAAATTCTTTAAAATCCTTCTCCTGCTGTAGGAATGAAAAAAAGATTTGGTTCATATTTGGTCTGAAGCATCCTTGGTTGATGTGAAATCAATTTTGTATAAACCGTGGGTCTGGGCCCCAGACTTTGCATTACTTTGATTTAACATTTTCCTTTTTGTTTTTTTGTAAACAGAACAGTTCACAGCGGAAGAGACCAAATCCAAAAGAACACTGTGATAACAGGAATTTAGCAGAACAGAAAGGTACACTGTATTTTCAGGATTTGTCTTAAGAACAATTTTCTCATCGCTATAACATGGGTAAAATTGAGAGGCCACTGCACATTTATGCTTGAAATGGAGTTTTATTATCGAAATATTTTTTCACAACTTTTTATTGACGCTTATCACTTTTGGGATACTTTTCCTGGTAATGATATATGTCACCTGGCATGAGAAGATGTTCTATTTTGAGAAAATACATTTTGAAGTTCTGGGAAATGGAAAGATTTGTTCTCAAGTTCTTCTCAAGTCGTTCTCAAATAATTTATTCCCATTGGATGGCTGAACTGATTAAAAATAATGGTAATACTATTGCAGTAGTATCAGTGCTGAAAATAAGTGTCTTTAATTTTGTCTAGTGATCCTTTTATAGGAAAGTATTGACTGAAAGGAAAGAACAAATAGAAATTCAGTGATAGTGTGTATTCAGGTCCCTCTAGGATTGTATTAGTGCTGAAAATAAGTGTCTTTAATTTTGTCTAGTGATCCTTTCATAGGAAAGTATTGACTGAAAGGAAAGAACAAATAGAAATTCAGTGATAGTGTGTATTCAGGTCCCTCTAGGATTGTATTAGTGCTGAAAATAAGTGTCTTTAATTTTGTCTAGTGATCCTTTCATAGGAAAGTATTGACTGAAAGGAAAGAACAAATAGAAATTCAGTGATAGTGTGTATTCAGGTCCCTCTAGGATTGTATCAGAAATAAATTTCTGATCCAAATTTATGTTAAGTATTTGTGAAGGATTTAGGATAATTTTAAATCTTAACTTTATTTCAAGGTGCTCGTGAACACATGGAAGAGAACCGAGTAACTACATCCATAGCCATTGATGAGCAAAATCATTTAGGTAACATCTTGTCATTGACAACTCAAAGAGATGGAGGTAAAGAAATAAACCCTGTCAAAAGACGCAAGATCGTGCAAACAAAAAAAGCAGAGGAGTTTTGGCAAAAAGTAAGAAAATGCAAACCCAGAACAAGAAGAAATCGTCTAAGCTGTTGTGAAATAAAATCATCAAAGAATATCTGGAGGAGAAAAAAGAAGGTGAATGATAGAGGCTGGCATCATACTGATCAAACATCTTTTGAGGAAACCAACATTGGATCAGTGGGAAAGAAAAAAGACGGCATTGAGATTGAGAATCTGTTAGATGATCAGGATCAGAGTTCCGGCTTGGAGGTGACTGACAGATATAAACAGGGAAGTCATAGCAAAACTGAAAATATAACTTCTAAAAAATGCCAATATAATATCCGATCAAAGATAAAAAGTAACATCAGAAATAAAGGACCCCTAACCAATAGATGCAGTTATGAACAGCCAGCAGAAGTGCTAGATTTTGTACCTAAAGTAAGGAGCTGCAAAGCCAGAGCAATGCACACTCGTCTAAACTGTGATGAAGTGAAGCCTAAGAATATTTTGAAAAGAAAAAATGTGAATCTCCAAACAATTGGAACTGCTGATAGAGTCTGCAATACTTTTAGTGAAATTTCCAAGGAGACTAACAATCCTGAACAAAGCATTGAACTTGAAACAAATGGTGAAGGAAATCAGACTTACCAGAAGAACAGGACCTTTGTACATTAAGGGAAAACAATGATTACAGCGATGAACTTCAAGAAAGTGATAAAAGAAAAGATTTATGGGATGAATAAGACAACAATGCAGTGGAAAAAAACATGCAGGAAGAAAGCACTGAACATCAAGTACATGAGGGCAACGATGACGTACATAATGAAAAAGATGAAACTTCAAAAGAAAAACAGATCTATTTACAAAGCATTGAACTTCAAGCAAGTGATAAAGGAAATGACAACTTAACAGATGATCGAGACAATCGTTCAGCAGTGAAAAACACTCATAAACAAAACAATGTGCCCGCGACAAGTGATAAAAGAACTGATGATTTAATTCATGAACAGGATCAAATTTCAGCAGAAAAAGATAAGCAACAGCAAGGCATTGAACTCAAAGGAAATGACAATTTACTTGATAAACAAGACCAAAGTTCAGCAGAAAGAGACACATGTGAACAAAGCATAAAGCTTCAGGTTGGTGATAAAGAAAATAGAAATAGTGGACAACAGATAAATAAGGATCAAAGTAGTAAAGCAATTGTCACATCAGAGTGCACATTATATAAGCCTCTAGAATAATTTGAGAAATGACATTTTTTTGCGGGAGGGAGTGGGTTGGCGTGTGGGCATGTGGGGGATATCTACAGCCGCAATACGGGGCCCTTCCTGACCTGTCAGTGTTCTAGTTTCTCTTCGTTTTCATATGATTTTGGTTTGCCTATGCACCTTTATTACTCAAAATGGTCGGAAATCTATTGCCTATTCCTCCTGTTTGGAAAAGCATTCATTTCAGGCCACCACAATTTTCTGTTTGTTTCATCAATAACACATGTCACAGAAGCAATGTGGACACTCAGTATCAATTAATGGGCTGTCAGAATTTACTGTTAAATTTTCATTGTTGGAACTTGATGCTGTCTCAGAATGACCTGGTGTCATCAGAACTTGTACAGATTCCTCAGCATCTGTATTTTCTCTTGTATCTGTATTTTGTTTCACAGGTACATGGCATTCTGTTTTGCCCTTATTAAATCCCAACCATGTGTTTTATTTTTTTCCTTCTACTATTTCTTCTTCTTTTGTCAACAAAAGACAAACAAGATGTCTCTGTTCACTGTCGACCATATTACTAGTACCTTCTACTGGCTTGGAAAAATTTAGCGGGAGATATGTCGATAAGAGATCTCAAATATCAAAGGAAATAGTAGCTGAAGGAAGCTGTTTGGGATGGGGTTAGGCCAAGGCATTTTATTGTGTGCTTCTACTGTGTATATATCTTTACTTCTTTCTTAAATGCAGTTCGTTTTCACTGTTGAATATGTTTATGAGCTGGGTTTTATCCATTAGTAACATTGCATATCATTACATCATATTATGTAACTGTGTAAACTTAATACCAGATGTGCCAGGGAAATATAAGGCAGCAAGATAATCCAATAAATCATGATCAACCAAACAGCAAGATATTCAGCCTTTCAATGAATAAATAGGGATAGTGTTCTACATCTTGACCATTCTGTTCATTTTGTAACAAGCAATACGCACAATGGCTGACAGAAACAATGAGCAGAGAAAAGTGAAAAGGGCAAATTATAATAGAACGTATAGGGAATCTGGAAGACCAAAGCGGTTTATATTAGAGCTTACTGGAGATGATGAAGTGAAAGAAAGTGTGAAAACAAAACTTTCAAAGATGAAAAATATGAGAGAACATAATATTTCTACAACTTTTGGTTACATTCAAGTAGACACAGAAGATGTTGACAAACCAGTTTTTCTTACGGCAAATTCATCTGTTAAAATTCTAGCAAAGATTGTCACTGAACACTCAATTCTGTGCCAAAACTGTCATATTGAAGATGATGAGAAATACAACAAAGGACAAGCTTCTGTATTGGGTCTCTACTGTGTCAAAAGTGATGCTGATTTACAGAATTGGCCGTCTTCACCATATTTACCAAATGAAAAGTTTTTGGTTAACCATCGGATTGCACATGGCTATATGTGTTCCGGGATTAACCCCAATCAATTGACAAGGCTGACTGACGCCGTAGACATTTGCACATTGACCTAAGTTTTCCATCGTGACCATGTTGCACAAGATTTTAACTTAAACGGTTGTTTATGAGTACAATGACTCTTGTAAGGAAGCGTTGTCTACTGAAATGGCGACGGCTGTTATCAACCATGAAGGCCAGATGGAGGATTTTGAAGGCATCAGAATTGTCACCGATGCTCGACACGGCTGGAGAAAAAACTCGACAGACTGATGTTGTATGCATTGGTTATGCACAACACAAAGTTGTGTTGGATGAAATCATTACAAAAGATGATGAATTGTATGCTCAGCGACACGAGAAACTTGAAATGGAAAACATTTATCAACATTTCGAAGACCACGGACTAGGACCAGTTACAATATCGGCTCATGCAAAATCGTTCCATCCTCTCCTTTGCCTTCTTCCTTCTCTTGTGTCAACATGTCGACACCAACCTCCGGCAGGGATAATCTTGGCGGCAAGATGGACACGTTGAACCGTCGCCAGGACTCAGAGCTAATGATGATGAGAATGGAGGGTTAACTGGACTACATTATCCGACGTCTGTCAGCAGCCCATGGACCTACAGAAACGACGGTCCAGATATCGGATGATTCCGTGCCTGCTAACGCAGATCCATTCGTCGACTTTCCCGTCCAACACAGGTTTGACCTCGGAACTGTCAACAAAATTTACCGCCATACCAAGGGACCGGACAACTTTGCTATGAATTTAGTCAAGAACTTGTATCCGGAGCTGTTTGACTCGCAGAATCAACGCCTCCATTGTTCTTACTACGGAGGAGGACCCCTCCACAAGGCAGAGTTGGACCCATCCAGGAAGGCAATATTGCAGAGATACGTCCTGTATCATTTCCCTGAGGTTAAAGACCAGGGGCCAGTAACTGAAAGCTCTCTTAATCACTAAGATCATCTTAAGTTGATCTTAACGGTTAAATGTGTAACTAGAAACAAGTTTAAGGTAGCTTTAAGAAAATAACGGTTCAATTACTGAGAGCAGCGGAACCTCGCTATCTTACCGCTCTCTTAGTGACAAACTAAGATGTGGTGTAATCAAAAGCGTTCTTACTTAGTTACGATTACCTTAAGCGATTCTTTGGCTTTTTAAGTGTAACTGGTAGCGTTCGTATTATCCCACTTTTGCTTCATTACTAAGGCTGGTCATACCCTCCCTTAACACACCATCTTAACAGTTACAAAAATAATAACATGGCTGCCTTGCTCCTACATTTTCGAAACAACCAAAACATTCCAAGACGTTTGTTGCGAGATCGCAATAACCCATTGGATTACTTCAGCGATGAAGCCATTATTGCAAGCTATCGTCTTGATAGGGATACGATTTTTGAACTGTGCAACATGATGACAAATACAATCTCAAGACCAACTAACAGAAACCGGGCTCTTCCTGTGTCCTTGCAGGTTATGATTGCTCTCCGATATTACGCCTGTGGAAGTTATATGGCCGTGATCGGGGATGCTCACGGCGTCAGCAAAATGGCAGTGTCACGTGCAGTAAAGACTGTATCACATACACTTGCCCATCAAAGCACAGCGTACATCGAATTCCCCATGGACCCCCAAGGTCAAGGTGACTTAAAACGAGGGTTTTTTGCCATTAGCGGATTTCCTAATGTTCTAGGAGCTGTTGACGGATCATTGATACCTATCTCTACACCATCTGAGGATGAACATTTGTACGTCTCTAGAAAGGGGTTCCATGCCTTGAACGTTCAAGGGGTGTGCAATGCTGATAACTTGTTTCTGAACATTGTTGCTAAATGGCCCGGCGCTACACACGATGCGCACATATGGAACAACTGCGGGATAAGTGCCGCTTTTGAAGCAGGTGCCATTAATGATGGTTGGCTGCTAGGAGATAGTGGCTACGGTCTGAAACCCTGGCTATTGACTCCAAAACAGAATCCGCAAACAAATGGAGAGAGACGTTACAATGTTTGCCATCGTCGAACACGCTGTGTTGTCGAACGATCATTTGGAATCTGGAAAATGAGGTTTCGGTGTCTCAACAGAGGACTCACCTTGGCGCCTAAGAAATCATGCAACGTCATTCTAGCCACCGCAGTTCTCCATAATATTTGCATCAAAAAAAGAATTCCAATGCCAGATGATGATGACGAACCAGAAGATGACGACAATGATGAGTACGATCACGACTTTGGCGCTGACAACAATTCAGGGATCCGAGTGAGAGATCAACTAATTGAGCAGGTTTTCTCCAATGCTTAAAACTAACACAAAAACAGCAAACAAGTTTATGTTAAAGATGTTTATTGTAATAAAACCTCATGTGTCAATCTTGCACATATAACAAAAAAAAATGTAAACAAATACATAATGTAGATATGTTGTCTACAATTAGAAAGCTTGTCTCAGTGGAAATAAATTTGGTGTATGAATGTACTACATTTATTGTCTTTGTCATTTGTCAATCGGATGTCGTAATATAATAGCTTCACACCCGGGCTCACATACGTACCCCGACTAAATTGCAAAGTGGGATCCTTTACACTTTTCCTTTGACGAATAACAAGCTAAAACACACACGGACGGACGAGTGGACGGATAAAGGTACGGACGTACAGACAAAGTGATTACTATAACCCTTTACCTAAAAGAGAAAACAATCATGTAAATGACGTCATTTATATATTTGGTAATGTTAGTATTCAATCAATAATGACAAATGCAATAATTACGAGTGGACGGATAAAGGTACGGACGTACAGACAAAGTGATTACTATAACCCTTTACCTAAAAGGGAAAACAATCATGTAAATGACGTCATTTGGTAACGTTCATATTCAATCAATAATGACAAATGCAATAATTATAGTCTCTAAAATAGCACATTTGCAATTTAAGTTCTGGATATAAAGTAATAACACGTTGACACATATAAATATCAATTGTTCTTAAAGTGTAATTGGAACTCACCTGAGTTCAACAACAAAAATTATACTTTCACAGTAGACATATGCAAGAGGGCACAGACTTGTTCATAAAACTCTTCATGTGTTAACCAACTATTCTGTGAAACCATTATTCCTTCACAGCCAATTGCATAAAAGGAATTTCTTGACAATGATGAACAGGATGAGCACATTGAAAGAACTTGCGTTGAACAGTCAGAATAATCACGAGTGTATTGGACTGCTGCCTGAGATATTTTTAGCCTGAAACAGGTTACTCTTGTCACACACCATTTCATGGTACCACTGAAGATTAACGTCGTAGTACGCAGGATCATTTGTACACTTCCTCTGGCACCTGTGAAAAAAATGAAGAAAAAAAGTAGAAAATGACTGTAAGACATGAATAACACCAACACCCCCCCCCCCCACCCCTTTTCCTTTCTCACCAAATGAAAAATGTGACCTTGACATTGACCTTGGATATTTGAAGCACGAAATAACAACGTCCGAGGTATATGTATACTGTGTGTAACATTTCAATAAAATCGATAAACATACGAGATGACATTGCCTTGGTTGATGATTTTCTAAACATAGTAACTTTGACGTTGACCTTTGAACTCTGAAAACATGTGTCAGATGCCCATTTGGGACTATTATCTTTGATCCTGTATTTTTAACTTTGTTCATGTAGCTTAATTAGCTTCCTATTTATTTTATTCGATACAACATTACTTCATTAAGTCGTAGTATAATAATTATCATTGTAGATATAAAACACTTGACACTCTCTGTCCTGTTTTCCCTACCTGAGTACATTTCTTCGCTACAGATTTGTGTACAGTGAGTAGACACCATCAGTTGGTAGATATTGATATTCTGATGGACTGTCACGGTTCGAATAATGCCTTTGATTCTGTCTTTCCTGAGTTTCCTCCTCATCTACTTCAACTGAATTATTTGCTTGAGAAGGACATATGTTTTTCAATGCAGCCAAAATTTCTTTCTCGCATTCAAAACGTTGCTGTTCAATATGTAGCCGCTCACGCTCAATGGCAAGACGCTTTTCTTCAACAGTTAACTTTCTTTCTTCTAATTGATAAATACTGTACTCATTAGGCATAGAGGATGAATCATTCTGGATTATCATCTTTCTTTTTTTCTTTGAAAGGCATGAAACTGAAGGTGTGGACACGCAAGTTGACGATGATATTTTTTTCAACGCAGAATCCCAAGCAGATTCAACACGTAACTCTAGATCTACTGATGGCCTTTCATTCCTGACAGTGACTTCTGGTTTTCTTAGATTGGCAGGAGCCAAGTTGTCATGTGTGATCACATCATCATCATCATCATGTTCAATAGTCACACTGTTATTTGAATCAAGCTCCTCATCACACTCCAGAGACCTACTGAAATTACAGTAAAACACACAAGAAACAAGAGGCCCAATGGGCCTGCATCGCTCACCTGGTATCAATCTCTGACTTATTTTATAGTGTAACCCTAAAGTCCCCTTAAAATCTTTTACTGTAAGACATTCAGAAGAACATCTTAAGATTTAAACATATTTTACCCCTGTGACCTTATAAGACAACATCATTTTCATTTTCAAATTTTGTTTGGCTTCATCCCAGGACGCTACAAGACACATATCATATCTCTAGGCATTTCGGTTTATCAGAAGAAGTCGCTCAAAGCTTTTAACCACTGATTTGACCACTGTGACCTTTAATATGGGTCCAGATCATTTTCCTTCCCAAAGTTTGATGTGCTTCATCCAAGGAACCTTTCAGTCAAATATCATGCTTCTAGGGCTTTTGGTATTTCAGAAGAAGTCGTTTAAAGGTTTTCACAGATTTGACCCTTGTGACCTTGAATATAGGTCTAGGTCATTTCTTTTCGCAAACTTTGTCGGGCTTCATCCGAGGAACCTTTCAGCCAAATACCATGTTTCTAGGGCTTTTGGTACTTCAGAAGAAGTCGTTTAAAGGTTTTAACAGATTTGACCCTTGTGACCTTGAACATAGGTCAAGGTCATTTCTTTTCGCAAACTTTGTCGTGCTTCATCCAAGGAACCTTTCAGCCAAATATCATGCTTCTAGGGCTTTTGTTATTTCAGAAGAAGTCGTTTAAAGGTTTTAACAGATTTGACCCTTGTGACCTTGAATAAAGGTCAAGGTCATTTCTTTTCGCAAACTTTGTCGTGCTTAATCCAAGGAACCTTTCAGCCAAATATCATGCTTCTAGGCCTTTTGGTATTTCAGAAGAAGTCGTTTGAAGGTTTTAACAGATTTGACCCTTGTGACCTTGAATATAGGTCAAGGATATTTCTTTTTGCAAACTTTGTCGTGCTTCATCCAAGGAACCTTTCAGCCAAATATCATGCTTCTAGGGCTTTTGGTACTTCAGAAGAAGTCGTTTGAATGTTTAAACAGATTTGACCCTTGTGACCTTGAATATAAGTCAAGGTCAGTTCTTTTCGCTAACTTTGTCGGGCTTCATCCAAGGAACCTTTCAGCCAAATATCATGCTTCTATGGCTTTCGGTATTTCAGAAGAAGTCGTTTACAGGTTTTAACAGATTTGACCCCTGTGACCTTGAATATAGGTCAAGGTCATTTCTTTTCGCAAACTTCGTTGGGCTTCATCCAAGGAACCTTTCAGCCAAATAACATGCGTCTAGGGCTTTTGGTATTTCAAAAGAAGTTGTTTAAAGGTTTTAACAGATTTGACCCCTGTGACCTTAAATATAGGTCAAGGTCATTTCTTTTCGCAAACTTTGTCGGGCTTCATCCAAGGAACCTTTCAGCCAAATACCATGTTTCTAGGGCTTTTTGTATTTCAGTAGAAGTCGTTTAAAGTTTGAAATAGATTTTACATCACTGTGACCTTGAATATTGGTCAAGGTCGTTTCTTTTCGCAAACTTTATTTGGCTTCATCCAAGGAAGCTTCTGGTCAAATATGAAGTCTCTATGCCTGACGGTATTTTAGAAGAAGTTGTTTGAAGGTTTCGACATTTTTGACCCCAGTGACCTTGAAATTAGGTCAAGGATATTTCTTTTCGCAAACTTTGTCGTGCTTCATCCAAGGAACCTTTCAGCCAAATATCATGCTTCTAGGGCTTTCGGTACTTCAGAAGAAGTCGTTTACAGGTTTTAACAGATTTGACCCCTGTGACCTTGAATATAGGTCAAGGTCATTTCTTTTCGCAAACTTTGTTGGGCTTCATCCAAGGAACCTTTCAGCCAAATAACATGCGTCTAGGGCTTTTGGTATTTCAAAAGAAGTTGTTTAAAGGTTTTAACAGATTTGACCCCTGTGACCTTAAATATAGGTCAAGGTCATTTCTTTTCGCAAACTTTGTCGGGCTTCATCCAAGGAACCTTTCAGCCAAATACCATGTTTCTAGGGCTTTTTGTATTTCAGAAGAAGTCGTTTAAAGTTTAAAATAGATTTTACCTCACTGTGACCTTGAATATTGGTCAAGGTCGTTTCTTTTCGCAAACTTTATTTGGCTTCATCCAAGGAAGCTTCTGGTCAAATATGAAGTCTCTATGCCTGACGGTATTTTAGAAGAAGTTGTTTGAAGGTTTCGACATTTTTGACCCCAGTGACCTTGAAATTAGGTCAAAGTGATTTTTTTTCGCAAACTTTGTTCAGCTTCTCCCAAGATATCTACCAGCCAAATTTCATGTCCCTGGGCCTTTCAGTATTTTAGAAGAAGTCGTTTAAAGGAAAAAGTTGACGGACGCAGGACGGACGGACGGACGGACGGACGCTGCACCATCACATAAGCTCACTTGGCCCTTCGGGCCAGGTGAGCTAATAAATAATAAGATGTGGAATTAGGTACATAATAACACAATAAAAAAAATCTATACATCATGATCAGATTATGAGAAAATATGGCCTGGATAAAGACCCTGTTACAAAGTATTTGAGTAAAATAACATTAGAGATATATGTGTGTGTGTGTTTTTTTTAAATATTACACAGTACGATATATATAAATATATACCAAAGAAAATCATAGTGTAATAATATATAGTTTCTTACATTTAAAGTGATGGAATGTTTACCACAACCCAAAAATATGTTTCTGTGAACCATAACCTCTATAAAATATTTCATCAAAATCGAACGAAAAATGAACATGTGCACACCCATCTCTCTCTACGTATATATATATCCTCCCCCATCTTATGGCAACAGTATACAAATGCATTCAACATTTTTGTAATATGTAGTTAATATGCAAATTAACAGTGTATTTGTTCTATTTGATTAGTTTGTTTATATTTCAACCAACATGATGGGAAACACGTCTATTAACATTTACATTCAATGTACAATACATATACAAAATGTACATGCATGTATGTCAGAGGTCCCTGGAGCATGGCATAGGAGCTCATTTTTGGTATATGCTAAACAATGACATATTAGTAAAACATATCATAACCTACCTTATATTTGGGTTTGAAGTCTGAGAAGTCGATCCGGAATGTGTATCATGATGATCAGTCATTACGAAAGTATCTCCAGATCCTAATTCATTGTCAATGCCAAAAATGGCAGTAGTCCCTAAGATCTTTACTACACGATCCTCCAAACTCGTTAGGCCTAGCTCATGATCACCATCGTCATTTGAAGGACCACCTCCGCCGGTCTTCTGTCGTTCTCGTTTAAGCTTTGCCTGCTTCCCTTTCACAATACTGCTCCAATCGTGCCACTTTTTCTTAACATCGTCGTCACTGCGCTGAGTGGAACTTACAGAGCTTACTGCACCAGCGATTTGCCTCCAAATCTGTTTTTTTCGTTCATTTGTCACAGTATCTGAAAATTTCCCGAGAATGACATCTCTCCTCCTTTCGATTTCTTCCAAGAGAACTTCAAGTTCGTTTGTGGTATAGTTTGGTTTCCGTTTTCTTGCAGCCATCATGACTAGTTTACAATCGATGTCAAAGAAATGCTCAACACGTAACACCGTTGTTTACAAACGTATCAATGATCATGTAGACGTGTACTATAGAAAACGGAAAGCGGAGAAAAGGGATTTTCCGGAATAATTCCCGCTCTTAATGCTATTCGTACGCAAATCGTTAAGAGAGGTTTAAGGCCGGTAGGGTCGAGTTAAGAACAGTTTACAGTTACGCTCTTACGCAGTTCTTTGTGTCACCTTAAACCATTCCGTAAATACTTACTTAAGAGAGATGTTTCAGTTACTGGCCCCTGACCCTGTTGAAGGAAAAAGTGGTGCCAAAGATTAATGAGTGCCTCCGACGACCAGTCCGGAAGTGAACAAGTATATATATATCATACTTAAAGTATTGGTGTTAATAGATACAATAGACACGTTTTTTGATAATCCGGCAGGGATAATCTTGGCGGCAAGATGGACACGTTGAACCGTCGCCAGGACTCATTAGAGCTAATGATGAGGAGAACGGAGGGCAAACTTGATTATATCATCCGACTTCAGTCAGCAACCCATTGACCTACAGACACGACGGTCCAGATGTAGGATTCCGTGCCTGCTGACGCAGATGCAGATTCATTCGTCGACATTCCCGTCCAACACAGGTTTGACCTCGAAACTGTCAACAAAATTTACCGCCATACCAAGGGACCGGGCAACTTTGCGATGAACATTGTGAAGAACTTGTATTAGGAGCTGTTTGACTCGCAGAATCAACGCCTCCATTATTCATACTACGGAGGAGGACCCCTCCACAAGGCAGAGTTGGACCCATCCAGGAAGGCAATATTACAGCGATACGTCCTGTATCATTTCCCTGAGGTTAAAGACCAGACCCTGTGGAAGGAAAGAGTGGTGCCAAAGATTAACGAGTGCCTCCGACGACCAGTCCGGAAGTGATCAAATATATATATATATATACAATACTTAATAGATGTTAATAGATATAATACACGTTTTTTGACAATATACTCCCAGATTTGAAGGGAAGGACAGTTATTATTTATTTGTGTGATACCGGATGTCGGACAGTAATTTGAAATTGACAATTTTAAGTATTGATCATTCCCTCAAGTACATGTATTTATACTTGTGCTTAAAAATGATAATTAAAAAAGTATATCTTAAGCTTGACTTGGATGTTTTATTTCAGACATCTGAAACAAATCTTTACTCAACCTATCTCAATCATTCACAACACGAACTTCCGATGCGTGGTACACATGAAATTAAGCTGAAAATAAACATATATTTGAGCGTAAAGACTTTGTCCAAACTGTAGTTTGGTCCGTGTCGTGGGTCCAACCACCTGAACATGTATAGACTTATATATAAAAAATATATATAAACTTTATTTTATAGCAATTATGAAACAAGTTATCCAACTTATATCAAACACCCTTGTTAGCCCGGATGTTAGCGCGCGATATAGGATATAATAAATGGTACATGGTATAAACTGGATATAGATAGAAAGAATAAAGTCTTCTGAAGAGATTGATAACAATTAATTGTGGAGATTCGGAACGAAAATGTTAAAATTAAGGTGATTTGCAATGGCCAGTTGATGTTTCCCTTGTCAAAATATAGGCATTTATCAAACAAGTCTATACATATCCATGTGATCAAAGCAACCTTATGAAACGTTTTCAACAAATAACTGTGGAAAGCAACATAATTACATACCACACTGTTACATGGAAGTCATAGGCCTTCATAATTTACAACCGTACTCCATTTAGTCATTTGTTTGTACAATAGTTTCAACTTTGTACGCAACCCACCATTTACACGGGGACCCGAGAACTTGTTACAGAGTGTAACATTATATAACTCTTTGCAGAACTTAGCTGTCAATAACAGCAAGTGTTCAATAACTTTTTTAATTTCTTGGAAGTTACTGAACAGTAAAAGCTGCACCTGATAACATAGAAGAGGTTAACTGTACCTTTACTGTAAAAAAACATGTCTGAACACTTCTTGCTTGATTAAAATTACTGGAAAGAAAGAAAAAGTGTTCATACACAATTGGACCAGTGTTCTTGATTCATAGCATCTATTGAAATACAGTAGGTTTATACCAGCGACCTGGTTTCCATAACGAATGGGATTTCCTCCGGTCCGGAAGGCACCCTGTGAATGTTCATTTCAAAGTAGTTCGCAACACATCACGGCGTCATAAATGTTTTAACGCCTTTTAATACATGTATATTGTACAATTTGAAATTATCATCTCAAAGCAACATGTCATCCTAATTCAAACCTAATTTTATATTTTATGTTAACGACTTGAACTATTTTTTTAATCAAAAAATTAAAAAAAACGGGAGTGTACCTGTATTGTACGGAGTGGATTTCAGATATGGTTTAAATCATCGGATTGCGATTTGACTGATTTTTGTGAAATTAAGGAGAAAGTGAAATAGTTATAACGCTGATTTTGGTATCCAATGTTATTCAAAATACGTTCGTTGAGTTGTATACATACAGAGAATTCGTACTTATTTGTCATACAAGTAATTTACTTGACGATTCTTAGTATCTCACATTATTGGATAAGTCATTGTGCTAAACCTCTTATTGCTTGGTTTTCTTTTCTTTTCTCGAGGAATAATGCCACCAACAAGACCAAAAAGAAAAGCAGCACAAAGGAATGGGTTGTTGCGACAGAGGTATGGTGCACGAAGTTCAAACAATGTAATTGTGGAGGAGTCTGCACCAAATGGCAGTACAGGAACAACAGCCCCCATAGTGGCTATGCTGGCCCCGCCACAAATCCCTGAGATTTCCGACATAGCGGCGGAACTCCTTCGGCAAATGACTCCTTCGGCAAATGAAGACGGAAGGATTAGTAATGAGGCAACCGGGGAACAGCCAGCAAACTCCCTCTGGTGCAGCGTCAAGCACTAATCCAGAAACAGACACAGTACCTGGTCCCCTGCCTCATATGACGGATTCAGTAGCGGCGACAGCAATGGCCACCACAGGGTCCAACTTCGGACCGTCAATGGAAACATCAGGGCAACTGTTTGAAGAGCGAAGCAGCCCATTATCCATGACACAAGGCCTGGACACCAGCAACTTTGTTGCACCGGAGCTGAACAACCGATTTGCAAACATAACAGGTACACCAGCACCAGCTATAAATTCAAGTTTGCGTCCTCTTGATGTAAATGTTGAACTTAGGGTGAAACAAAAGATATGGGCGGAACAATACGTTGATTTCGGAGTTCTCCTTCAAAACAAAACACAGGACAGTTATGAGTTAATAATGGATGGAACAGTGGTCAGCAGCTTTCCAGGTTTTTGTAACTATAGTAGTTCAGACTAAGCCGGAATTGGCTAATGAAATACGCCACCATAGTTCAACATATCGCCAAGAGGCCATGATACCAGGTAGCAGTTTTGTGACATGAATTTTCGAAAATGAGGCAGGTGTCTCCACACCTGCTTCCATATGATTAGGCCAACACTGAACTATACTTAGAGGCCATAACCTTTCAGCCAGCAGCTGGTTCCCGACCCAAAAAGGGAAATAAGAAAAGCTCAACAATATGCAAGATTCCACAGTAACCACAGGGACATGTATACAGACATATATGATAAATGAGTATCTATCGTTACTTTTATCATACAAGTCTGTATATGTCCCTGTGAAGAATCTACAGGTATGGTTATTAAAGAGTTCTTGGCTTTTCCAGTGACTGTTAAGCTTATTTTAAAAAGAAATAACACTTGATGCAGATAAAACATGCTCATGAAGTTTGTTCCATACTTTCACTGTTCTAATATTGAAAAGCATGCTTATCGATCGCCGAGGGAATATCATTTTATGACATTCAATATAGTTTGATATCACTGAAAATGCATTTGAACTATTTTTGGTGTTTGTGATATTATAAATACATTCTGAGGCCCTCTGAATAATACCAATATACAGAATACCGAAAATGTGTGTATTAAGCAGTGAAGGAGTCGGCGCCATTTTTGATTGTATTGAGTTCCATATCAAGGGAGGTAACTCCGATGAGAAAGGGAGAGAGAGTCGGTAATGAACGAAATGCATGTACTGTTAGTATGTAATGTCAGTTTTACACAGTTCAAACGCTTATGTCAAAAGCAAATAATTCATGTCTTTAGTTAAATTCATATTATTTTAAAACTATTCTTAGTATTAAAAATTTAAAGACTTCAATTTTCACTAGTTCTTATACTGTACAGCTATAGTGTTAACAGTAACGACTTTGAAAAGAATAAATCTTATACTATTAATTTAATATCAGTCTTTTTTACACTTCACTTACTATTCCAAAACGTATATGGGACCAAGTCATGTTCTGAGGACACACCAGATGGGAAAAGATTAAAAATGGACATTCCTACTATTACCAAGTCCAGACACAGATACATGTAACTAAACGGGAATTTTGTTACTTTGTTGTGTGGACTGAACAAGACATGCACATTGAGAGAGTACAGCCAACTGAACAATTGTGACAGGCAATCAGCATGAAAGCCATGGACTTCCACACAAAAGCAATTATGCCAAAGCTAGTCGGGAAATTTTATTCCCACTATCAGAACACTACAGCTGGACCACTGAACGATGTGGTGACAAACTCAAATGGACACACCCCGACCGTGGCTCCAGATGATCATCAGCCAGCAGCCCGAGACACCCGACAGAGAAATGGTGGCATGCGAGAACCAAAACTGTGAATTTGAATGGTTCCATTTAGATTATTTGAAACTGACAAAGTCAAGACTGACAATTGAAAAGGGAAAGTGGTATTGTCCCGATTGTAAAAAGATAACATCAGACTCGAACTCTAGACCAAAAAACAGTGGTCCAGCTAGGTCTTCTGACGCCCTGCCCTTTTTCCACGCGCCCCATACCAATTTTTCATCGTCGTGAGTTCAGCTCCGAACTTCCATTCCGACGTTTCTAAAGTTATGTAACCTCGCGCATACTGTCTATGCATTCGACTTCCGCCAAACAGTAAACAAGAAAATTATCATGCCTTCTCGCCAAAGACGTATCCAACAACTCCGCAAAGAAATGCCACAATATTATGTCTATGTTCAGGTACGTGATTTTGCTTATTGTTTGTTATAAATATTGACCGATATGTAACGCCGATGACTTACAATCGACAAGTTATTTTCGTATGTCGGCTTTCCTTTGATGTGCAGGATATAATTTGATTTACGAAATAACAAGTTTAAGCTTTCATGTTTCGATATATATAGAAGATTAATGACAAATTATGATATCGGAAACATTTTTAGTAATTAGCTTTCAATTTTAATTTGTTACAATGTTAAACTGCCATATTTTGTTTGAATGTAATTAAACTTATTCTGAAAGGTGTATGTGTTTGTGTGAGCTGTGAGATTGATTATGTGAAAGTGTGTTGTTGAAGTGAGATATCTTATTATATTTACAGACTAGAGAAGTGTTTTTTATTGGTCAGAGTCTGAGAGAGTGCAATAGAGAGAGTTGATACAAATATTGCTGTAATGACATTGTTGTTTCCATTGATACACTGTAAATAAATTTAATTTAATTGTTAAACTTTTGTTTCTTTTTAATTCATTATTAGTCTGTAAATTCCATTCAAGCTCATGGACAGAACTACTGAATTCTGAAAGAAAACAATGATGAAATGGTTATGAAAGATATCCAAATTAACTAACTGATACAATTTAAGTCAAGACAATCTTGAAATGAGGTTGAATGGACTCTACAAACATAATTATTGAAGAGGAAGACAAATCTGCAGAGGGAAAGCATATTTTATAATATGGCATATTCTATTTATAATATAGTCACTTAATGATTAGTAAATTATATCACTTACAAACAAACCCATATAGGTTTACTGGATGCCCAAAATAAGCCAATACATCATTAATAGAGCCCATTAGGTAAACACAAAATTTATTGCCAAACCCCCCTTATAATGACTATTTTTCTTTTAACAAATTAAGCCATCACTTGAGATACAAGTTTCAATTTAATTACATATCAATAACGCAAAATTCCCATGTTTTTGCCCCCAAAACCTGAAACACGATTTCATTTAAATTCAGGTAAGGTATTTAGTATGATGGTTTGAATAATGTATCACATAACAGTTTGCTAATTGTACTTGGGAAAACGTGAAACATTTCAGCTAAATATTGAACCGGAAATGCAAGTTTAAGTCTGATCAAAACCACCATCATCTGCTGAAACTTAGTCAGAGTACTGCTGTGTACATGTTGTATGCAGTCATTTGCTACCTCAGGGTGATCCAGTGTTGCTGCATCAGTTTCTAGATCTGTGGCCATATTCTGCACTTCATCTTGTCGAAACTGGTTTAACAGAGACTGGGCAGCTTCAACATTTTTCTTCTTTTCCTCTCGTTGTCTTATTCGGCTCCCACGATGAGGGGTTGGTAAAGTAAGGGCTTTTACTTTATGGTGGCCAAGCTTCAAAGAAGGTGTCCCGTCAGAGCAGTCATCTGGATAGAGAGCCGATGGCTTGCCTGTAAAATTAAGACAATATTTGTATCGTGTGCACATTACTGGCAGATCAATCCAATATTTAGCTGATCAGATAAAACCCGTCAGACTACTCTCGTTAATACCGTTTAATGTATCACAAATTAAACGCAATTTATTTTGATTTTTGAATAATTTTGATGAGCTAACAAGTGCTATCGAGTTAACGCCCCCTGCTCTGAAGATATTTTAAGATAGGGGGCAGTGGGGGGTCAGTGCTTAATGAGCTACAGCACGGCCCCTGTCCTTTTCCTATCCCGCCATCAACCGGTACACACGTATATCTACAACAGCAGCACTTCTCGGCTCAATCGAAATTAAATAATCAAGTTTGAAAATGCCAGTGTACAAGAAAGTTACACAAAAAAGGAAAGCGCCAGGTGGAACGCCATCCAGGGCCCTTGGACAGAGAAAAAGAAGGAGGCCGGCGAAATTTGTTGAAGAAAATGAGGCTGACATAGTGCTGGAGAGAGAGCCGGAGATGGAGCCGGAGCACGTGGCTGGCGGGGGGAGCGGAGACGCTAGTGCTGGACAGCAGAACGACACAGGTATAAATATACCATTAAATAATGCGTCTGATATATGGGGTTCTGTTATTAACAACAGTTTTCCGGCACAGTCCCCCATTCCAAATGTTTCGACCTTGTTAGGTGGGGGGACAGCTACATCGCCATCACAGATAGCCCCTATCGTGTTGGGTGGGGGGACAGCAGCGGGAGTAGGTATTATGCAAGGTTTGCCGCCAGTCTCGCATGATTCATCAGTGCCGGACATGATAGCGTGCGTGGATGACGATGTCGCTACACACGTGCCCGCACAGCTACGACAGAAAA
The DNA here is from genome assembly GCA_947623455.1 of Mimachlamys varia. Classification (NCBI taxonomy): domain Eukaryota; kingdom Metazoa; phylum Mollusca; class Bivalvia; order Pectinida; family Pectinidae; genus Mimachlamys; species Mimachlamys varia. The sequence goes on along the minus strand of OX392533.1, from coordinate 40,982,526 downwards.
TCTGGTCAAACCAATATATAAACTTGGCGCTCCTATTGAAAGGGAGTACTGAGTTACAGGAGTTTTACGCAGGGAATAATTTGTTTTTAAACGCGAACGGCACTATCGAATCTAAGCCAAAAGTTTTGAAAGATAGAGTTCCAACAATAGAAAAATGGACCGATGCCTTTTTAATTTTTATGCATATTTATTTACGTAAATATCCTGGAAAAGCCTTAGAGTTGTTACAATATATGACGATAATACGCGACGCAGCGAACAGGTGTCAAGGTGTGGGCTGGCGTATTTACGATGAGCAATTTAGATTACGCCAGGCCAATTCGTTACAATCATGGGCAAAGTTAAACTCTGACCTATGGCTCAGAGTAATGACGGCACCCCGAGTTACGAGCGGGCAAAACAACAACACAGGTTCATCTGTGACTGGTACCAATGTTAAGTCTGGCATATGTAATGCGTACAATGCAAATAAGTGCAAGTTTAATCCCTGCAAGTACAAGCATGTCTGTAAACACTGTTATGGGGGGCACCCACAGAGCAGCTGTGATTCTTTTCGTGGAAAACAACAAAATGGTACGAAAGGAACAAAGCAAGGACAAGTACATCCCGGGGCCAACTCCAGTAAAAACTGAAGTTTTAGCTTCTTTGTTACAGTATCATCCGGATAAAATTTTAACTTCTGAATTATTGAACGGGTTTAAGTTTGGTTTTTCCCTACATTATTCTGGTCCGCGTGTAGCAGCCGAAGCTGGAAATTTAAAATCGGTCCGGGATAATTTATCAGTCGCAAGAGAGAAAATAAGAAAAGAAATAAATTTAGGAAGAGTAGCAGGACCCTTTGAACAAAGGCCGTTTTCAAGTTTAAGAGTCTCACCGTTAGGCCTAGTGCCTAAAAAAGATTCGGGGGATTTTAGAATGATTCATCATTTGTCGTACCCAGAAAAATGCTCAGTTAATGACTACATTGACCCTAAATTGTGTTCAGTTTCTTATACCAATTTTGACAAGGCAGTACAAATGGTACAGCGACTTGGTAAAGGAGCATTACTCGCAAAAGCGGATATTAAATCTGCATTTCGAATAATTCCCGTATGGCCAGGAGATTTTGATCTATTGGGTTTTAAGCTGGATGACAAGTATTTCTTTGATAAATGCTTACCAATGGGTTGTTCTATCTCCTGCTCCATTTTCGAAAAATTCTCTACAATCATAGAGCAAATTGTCCGTAGGCGTCTAAGAAGTGGGGATATACTTCACTATCTTGATGATTTCTTATTCGGTGGTGTAGAGGGATCTGACCAGTGTCGTTTAGCCCTTAAGGAATTTGAGACCGTATGTGAGGAGATAGGGGTACCCATTGCACCTGAGAAAACAGAAGGACCTTGCACAGTGTTATGCTTTCTGGGCCTCGAAATAGATACTGTAAATATGTGTGTAAGAGTTCCAATCACTAAGGTGCAAGAAATTGTCATAAAATTAAAGAGTATGTCAACAAAAGCCAGAACTACTTTAAAACAGCTCCAATCCCTTTTAGGTTCTTTAAATTTTGCTTGTAGAGCGATTACGGTAGGTAGAACTTTTTGTAGGCGCCTCATTAACGCAACAATAGGTACAACCAAGGCTTACCATCATATCAGAATCACATCCCCGATGCGGGAGGACATTAAACTTTGGTTGAAATTCTTTAGCTCCTTTAATGGAGTATCAGTTTTTTGTGACCAGTTCTGGATCACTAACTCAGACTTGCAGCTTTTCACTGATAGTTCAGCTAAGAAGGGCAACGGATTCGGAGCCTATTTCGAGGGTAGATGGGTGTTTGATGTATGGCCTGAATTTTGGTTTGAGAAAGGATACACCAATGACATCACGGTATTGGAGTTTTTCCCCTTACTGGTGGCTGTTTATATCTGGGGTGAACAGTTGAGAAACAAAAAAGTGTTATTTAGATGCGATAATAAATCAGTAGTGGCAATTATTAACTCCATGACAACTAAATCTGTCACTGTATTAGCTTTGCTTAGAGCGTTTGTTCTTCGTTGTATGACTATGAACATTTTATTCAAGGCTGAACACATTCCAGGCTGTGCAAATGTTTTAACTGATAGTTTATCGCGTTTACAGTTAAAGAAATTCCGGGATTTGGCCCCAGTGGCAGAGGCAGAGCCGGAACAAATGCCAACGTGGCTGTGGTCGATCTTCAGCCTCAGCTTGGACGACTTTTAGCTGCCAGTATTTCGGAGAACACAAAATCGCTTTACTCAAGTGCATTAAAAAATTTTGATAATGTAAGAAACACGCTAAATTTGGTTAATTCCTGGCCGGTCCCCAAAGAACATATTTTGTTATTCATATGTCACCATTCGAGGGTGGGCTCTGCTCCATCTACAGTTCGTTCTTACTTATCGGCGATAAGTTATGTTCACAAACTAAAAAGTTGGGAAGATCCAACATCATGTTTTATTGTGAAGAAAAGTCTTGAGGGTCTTAAAAGATTGAAATCCTCGACAGATTGTAGGGCCCCTGTAACATACGAGGTATTAACTAAAATTCACAAGCAAATTCCAAGCGTTTGTTTCAATGAGTATGAGCAATTATTATTTCGTGCGGTGTATTGTCTAGCATTTTTCGGTTTATTTCGAGTCGGAGAGTTAGTTTATACCTCTGCTCCTTTGGCACAAAGACCTCTGATGATATCAGATTTGATTATAAAACGTGGCTTGAATGAATTGAATGTTGTATTAAGACACTCCAAAACAGATCAAGTGGGTAAATCAGTAACTATAGCAATTCCTCAGCTCAAGGACAATACGGTATGTCCAGTTTATAATATAAAAGCTTTTCTAAAGGTACGAGCTGGTCGTTCTGGATATCTGTTCATACACCAGAATGGATTACCGCTGACCAGGTACCAGTTTGGTGCAGTTCTACGGAAATGTGTCGTTGTTCTAGGCTTACCGCATGCAAATTACAAATCTCATTCATTTAGGATAGGTGCTGCTACTACTCTTTCAGCGAAAGGTGTACCAATAGATACGATAAAAAAAATGGGGAGATGGAAATCGGGAGCTGTTCACAATTATATTCGAATTTCGTTATAATATATAGTAAGCTATCTCCATTATGGAAGTTAAGATGTTAGAGTTGTCTCCCTTCAATCGTAGGCTAATTTTTCAGATGAAGTCTGGATCGTCGGGTCCTCAATAATATATTGGGCACAACGAATGGCGGTTAGATTACTGGACCATCATTTGAAGCTACAGGACAAGGGCATATTTATTCGATGGTCCGGAAAGAGAGGGATGTCATGGTTTGAAATGATGGACGATATCAAAGAGCTCCTTAGCAAAAACCCGCCCCCAGATTTCCTAGTACTGCACGCAGGAGGTAATGATTTAGCTGACGTTTCAACAGTGCAGCTTTGCGCTCGAATATCGCAGGATATCAGACAGCTACATGATCTTTTACCTGCATGTTCTATAATTTGGTCAGATATTCTGACCAGATTGAAGTATCGAGGCTGTCATAACATACAAGCCATTGAGAAAAAACGGAAACGTGTCAATCGTGAAAGCCGCAAAGCTGTATTAGATGTCGGGGGCAGAGTTATTAAACATACTGAAATAGTACATACTTGTCAGGGACTATTCCGTAATGATCAGGTTCATCTTTCGGATATTGGCAATGCCATATTTATCAATACATTACAAGAATCTATTGAACAATTTGTGAAAACTGATGTCTTTATCATAGGTTAGGTTATATTGCGTACAACCTCAGTTATATTTGTATGGGGATGACGGAACTGTATAGACAGTCCCGAGTGGCAGGACATGGCGGACAGGCATATAGATATATACATTATATTGTTATGTAATATGTATTATTGGTGTTGTATATTATTAGACTGTGTGCTGACCTGTCAATAGTGTTGCTAGGGGTTACACTAGGACACTATTTTTAACTCGCTATGGTGGTATCCTAGGTGTTTAAGACAGGAATGTGCATCGTCTAATTAATAGTAACCAATCCACTAAATGCTTGCCAAGTGATTCCCTGGGAGCTAAAGTAGGATTGGTGAATATGGTTCTCCAGGCTGGAGATGTTGGTTACCGTCTTGCCATGGGTGTGAGATCGGTTTTTGGTGCAAGTACATGTAAACTCTGCAAGGTCAGAGAGCAAGTAGCTTTATGTCCGGTACCTGCGGGTAGGCATTCAGCAAGGGTCTTGCGTTGCGTGTACTTGTAAAAATATTTTGTAATGATGTACGTCCGGCCAAGGATTTACCTGGCGGAATATTTACGTATGTAGTTAGCCTGTCCGCCATGTTCTGAGGTTGTACAATTTAATATTAAATGAGGCTGTGGCCATTTTATTCCATTTACTGGGTTTGGTTTTGTTTTAATATGAGAAAATTTCTTAAAATAATACCGTTTAATGTATCACAAATTAAACGCAATTTATTTTGATTTTTGAATAATTTTGATGAGCTAACAAGTGCTATCGAGTTAACGCCCCCTGCTCTGAAGATATTTTAAGATAGGGGGCAGTGGGGGGTCAGTGCTTAATGAGCTACAGCACGGCCCCTGTCCTTTTCCTATCCCGCCATCAACCGGTACACACGTATATCTACAACAGCAGCACTTCTCGGCTCAATCGAAATTAAATAACCCACCCACCATCCCCTACATTCTCCTTCACGTTTTAGGTTGTGTGTTTATACTTATTATTTTGCACGTAATGCGATATTGTGTTAACCGATTACTGCTGTTGAGCTTTTTTCTTTCAGATCCTGCTCAGGTTATTGACCAGCAGTGATACAGAGAAATTGAGGACATTCGTGTGACTAAATCACCAGATTTGTGTGTGTTGACATCGTAGTGAAATAGACTTGCTAAGTCAGTGGACCTCTTCAAATGATTTATGGTAACTGTGTAGACGGATTATGGTGTCTATGTGATACCAGCTACAGTCTCTCTTTATTTCAGGGCAGGACATGGCGGACAGGCATATAGATATATACATTATATTGTTATGTAATATGTATTATTGGTGTTGTATATTATTAGACTGTGTGCTGACCTGTCAATAGTGTTGCTAGGGGTTACACTAGGACACTATTTTTAACTCGCTATGGTGGTATCCTAGGTGTTTAAGACAGGAATGTGCATCGTCTAATTAATAGTAACCAATCCACTAAATGCTTGCCAAGTGATTCCCTGGGAGCTAAAGTAGGATTGGTGAATATGGTTCTCCAGGCTGGAGATGTTGGTTACCGTCTTGCCATGGGTGTGAGATCGGTTTTTGGTGCAAGTACATGTAAACTCTGCAAGGTCAGAGAGCAAGTAGCTTTATGTCCGGTACCTGCGGGTAGGCATTCAGCAAGGGTCTTGCGTTGCGTGTACTTGTAAAAATATTTTGTAATGATGTACGTCCGGCCAAGGATTTACCTGGCGGAATATTTACGTATGTAGTTAGCCTGTCCGCCATGTTCTGAGGTTGTACAATTTAATATTAAATGAGGCTGTGGCCATTTTATTCCATTTACTGGGTTTGGTTTTGTTTTAATATGAGAAAATTTCTTAAAATAATTAAAAATTTATCATTTTATCGTTAATTTCAAACGAATGAATCGAATGGGTTTTCGTGAGTTACCGAGGTTTTTTTTTAGGTAGATACATTCGTCTTATATGACGTATCTCCTGGATGTGATGTCATTTGAACTTGTTTTGATTGAATTGAAAGACGAAGAAGACCGAACACATTTTTTTATCCACGTACCCTTGTTTTAGCAGGAAGTACGGGAAACGATATGTTACGTCATTGACAACGAGTACTTGAAGAAGATTGCGATCTGCTTAACAAAGAACGACTAAGCATTTTGCTTAGAATTTTTATGCAATGGAAACTAAGCAACTTGCTTACTAAAGCAGATTAAAATTATACTTAAGTATGAATTTAAGAAAATACTACGAATTGTATGCATACGAGCCGAGCACCCAGCGATAACAAGGCAAGAGACCAGTACCCAGAGTTAACAACCCACAAACGTTAAATGCGGTCTGATTATAGTGGTCGAAAAGTCTAAATCCCAGGCACATATTAGAAAGTCATTTCGTCACTTGTAATACTAGCTTTCCGCTATCCCTCTACATTCTGACGACATATTTAACGCAAAGACCTTCACAATGTGGTCGACAAGAGAATATTTGGAGATTTGTTTTGACAGATTTGCATCCAAACTTTAATTTGTATTGTGGGGACGAAAAGTCTAATGTTTTGGAAGACATGTCGCCACTATTTTTTTAAATTGATCTCGCGCCTACTATAATCTATCGATGTAAATTTTTTTATTTAAAAAGTGGTTAATATATAAAATGTTTTGCATGATGTTTCAGGAACTAACCACGCTGCATCCCTATTATCATCTTGGGACGAATCGCCCAGCGTTGTTCCGTGTACTCGTTGGACTAAATTTGGGATCTCATCTTTTCCTTTCTTTCTAAACAACTCTTCCTAGTGTCTTCCTTGACACCACCTCCCTTTTGGCTTTGTTACTACTCCCTGTTTGACGCTCAGCATTATGGAAAATGTACGACTGGTTCGCCTCTTGTGACCGGGTTGGGGGTTGCACTATTTTTCGGCAAAAGATCCAATCTTTCGCAAGAAGGCTTGCACGAACATACCGCACCTCCCAAATAAAACGCTATCAACACACCCACAGGGGCCCTCCTTATATGACCCTGGCTGTTAAAAGGACGTAAAACAGTCAAACCAACTCATTGGTTTAAAATTTAAATCGTTGTCCGATTTCGATAAAATTTGTCCATGCGCGTGTATTAGCACTGGACCGAAATGCGAGGGTCCCGGAGGGACATCTGTAATGGCCTCTAATTAAAATTAACACTTGTTTCGTCATTTAGATTTACACGCAGAACTTCTAATTGACTGCTTTAGTGACCTAACAGGCATCAGCAGGAATAACCACAAGTAGAATATCCTGCATGTCATAGCTATAGAGGTGAAGTTTGAAAAATTCAGGTCAACAGGACATTGAACCACCACCTTAAACACGTTTTAAATCTACAACCAAGGAAGAGATTGAAAATCTTTTTCAGTCTAGACAGTCTTTCCACAAAAAGCAACACAAAATGAGGCCTTGAAATGTTCGAAGAATAATTAGAGAATACTGAAGCGTTGTAATCACAACTGAAAGTTGGTTAAAGTAGGGACAAAAAATGAACATTTATTAGATAAAAAAGGCTTAACAGTAGGCCAGAAATCTTTAGAGGCTGACCCTCCACCACATCGTTCTTGGAAATAAAGCCTTAGAGACTGCCTATGGAGTTTCTCTACATAGTTTCTTTGCTTTCTATAGGCTTCCCAGTTGACAGCTGTTTTCATGCGGTTATACTTGTTACGTAACATAGCTTTCTTAAAAGCAGCCCTTCTAAGATTACCGTTAAAAAAAAGTTGGTTTATTTACACGAGGCTTACGTTCCTTAACAGGTATATGGTCGTCAACAATTTCTTTAATTAATTTATCGTGAGCCCAGTAAATATCCTCAGCGTCATCAAACACATATGCGACATGAAAAGGAGCATGAGATAAATCAGAGGCCTTTTCATGTCGCATGAAGCAAGCAAGGGCCAATACAGTCTGGGCTAAGTCAGTCAGATCACATATAGGTTTTGATAAGTCATTAGCACCAGCTTGTATAAACACAATATCGGGGGGATAACAGTATATCCGGTGGATGTTGTAAACATTTAGGGCCTGGGTAAACCGTACCTCCACCTACGCCAGTACACGACACTTGTAAAACGTTTCCGTCGAAGTTAAAATTATTGAAGTCATTCTCGGGTTTAGATTCATAAACGCCTAAGCGACGTACAAAGGAATGTCCCCACACTAACTCCAGGAAAACCATTATTTTGAAACTATCAGCGATGGTATGATGAGGCGGGAGTCAAGATGCGGGCATAGCCTGTGTAAATAGATCGAGATTACCTTTCTGGGGAGTAGATCTGCCAATAAACGTCAATTTCCTGATGACTTCACATGTTCTCTGTATTGTTGGATGGGCACGTGTCCATCAAAACAATATTAAAAAGAAAATTAGCAATTTTCAAAGACAGATTTGAAAATCCACACCCAAATCGATGCTCGGTAATGACGCCAATGAAGACAAAGAAGGGTCAATGCCCTTTTGTGATTGGTCCAGCGGCTGACCATAAGGCAATCGATTGGATAACCAATCAAAATCAACCTGCATAATTAGTAAGAGCTGACCAAAGGTCAGAACTAGGCCTGGGAAGTTTCCATCAGGCGAAATATATCCGACCTATTACATAACAACTAACTAAGCATAACATTGATGGTGTACATACACACATATATATATAATATATGCCTTATGTATATGTGAATAACATAAAATAAATTTAAGTAACAGAATGGCATAAATCTATTTATTTTTACAAGTACATATAAATGTCATATATTTCATAAAAAAATATATTGTATAAAAAAAGTTCGAAAGTATTAATTTCAATATTCAGCCCGAAATGTTTGTATTTTTTGCCTGCTGTTTCCTTGCATAGCTTATCCTTTCCGTGATGGCATCATTCAAAAAAGATGCAACTTGGCAATTCTTCTTACACCACACTACAACATAGTCTGTTAAAATAAAATAAAAGTTTAAGTTAAACACAGCTTTAGAAATATAAACATTAGTCTGTGTGAGCAACTTATGTGAACTAGAACTGTAAGCCAACTTATACCAACCACCTTTACATTAAAATCTTTTATAAGGCAAAAATAATGACGATCAAATTTTTATCTGCAGATACATCTACACAATATCAAAGACAAGACATGCAAACACAATTGTTTTAAGAAAGGGAGATTTAAGACTAGATGAACCTGTGTAAATGTGAACAGCATTTCGCAAAAATGGGATGAAAGATTTCATCAAGAAACATATGGATGGACTCCAAGATTCCAGTTTTCCTTCCAAATTCTTTGTAATTGTAAATATTGATTAAAGTCATGCATTCTATGCATAAATCAAATGGTTGTGATAATAGGGGGAAGCAATCTGGACATATATTTAATCATTATTTACAGAAAGAGTGTATTCAATCAATTTACCTTTCGCTGCACTACAAGACGTTTCGAATGCCGGTAGTCCCCAGGCTTTGGCTTCCCAAGCAACCTGCCCTCTTGATGCTGTCTGAGTTAGTATGATAAAAATCTCTGCAAGGATTTTAAAGCAGATGTTGTATCCTGGTTTGCGGGATTTCTTTGCAGCAGACACAGCTTTCCGTAGATTGTCCCGATCTACAAAAGCATTGTAGGCATCCAAAAGCCTGACCTGTAATATATTTGAAAAATAAAATCCATTAATTTCTCATGATATACTACACAATGATAAATTAAAAAAAATAAAATAGATATTGTGCTCAATCAGGAGGTCATCCTGAATGTAACACTTAATTTTGATGATCATTCTACATTTTATCAATATACATGTATATCAAAAGTATTTATGTGGTACAGTGTATTTCATACACTAAAACCATTCTTTGGACCAATTTCAGGCAATCTGATTAAGATCAAATCTTGATCTCCGCGCCGTTCCGTAAACTTCTCTCTGCTGCGTTAAGCGGAGTGAGAACAAGGATCTGTATTTTAATCAGATTGAATTTCAGGTAAAATAAAAAGTAATGATTTATGAAATTTTCTTTCAAAATGGCTCACCGAGTTATAATATTACTTACCAATTGTGAATTACCATCACAGCTTGATGAAAGTCGAAATATGCTTTCATGGTGATCTCCTGGGAGTCGCCGTATTCTGGTCTGTATTTCCTCCTATGAAATAGATAGAATTTTCCTTGCGTGATTGGGTTGAAACAGATGTGATATGCTGTTGGTGCGAGATGGTTGACGTTTCTGTGACACAATCTGGACGAGGAAGATCTTTACGAGGTACTGATGTACTTGTCCTTTCACAATGAGACTGCGCCTTTAATACAATAGAGGAACATATATTGTATTTGGCAAGTATTCATGACTTCAACCATCTATTTAGCCTACCAGCAACAAAATGGAAATATATCATCGTTTTATAAACACGGATGAAAATCCTACTCCAATTTGATAATGTTGCTGTAATGTTGATTCTTTAAGGGTCTTCTCTTGTGAAAAGTAGAAATTTTCTGACGACTAACCTTTTTTCTTATATACATTTTTGGAAAAGGGAGTTCATTGCATAGCAGAAAATGCAAAAAGAAATATATGGTAGTGTACTCGTTTTTGTGCTACAAATGTATGCTCGGTAAAAGATACCAAAATGAGCAAAACACGTGATTTATGTGAAAAATACTGTTTTGGCAAATTGTAGGACACTTTCGTTCAATATCTTCGAGATTTGTGATCAGATATGTATGAATGTTTGCAGAATTGACAAAAATAGTATTTTCTTATCAATTACGGAAGAAAGAAGTCTTTACATTATTCTTGAAGCTCAAAATATTTTTTTAGTTACCCCTACCCCCTTTTTCTTAAAGAGAAAAGAGAAAAGTTTTTCCTCATTATTTTGCAGATTTAATGCTTTATAAAAAAAAATTCAAGCGACTAACTTTTTTAGAAATTTGGCAGATCAAAAGGAAATGGGTTGCTCATTCTAAAGCAGTCATACAAACTGGGGGGTAGCGTGCTTGTTTTTTTGTCCCATTATCAAATGGGTTATTTTTCACTATTCTTGAGTCAAAAATCAAAATCGCTCCAATTACACCAAATATCTTAAAAACTTACCCAAAATGTAAAACAAATATCTTTGTTACATAATAGTTGCTTTATAATGAACATAAAGAAGTTGTACAGCAAAAATGAACTAGCTGTAATGAAAAATGGCGACACACTGACGATTTGAAATGATCAATCAAGCACAAAAATCATGACATTTTGGCCGTTCCTGAAGGGGAAGAAATACACAGAAATACTTATTTTGAAAATGGCCGCCATAATGGTCTTTTTTCAAAATTCTTCTAAAAAAATCTACAAAACACAGACATCTATTTTTTTGCTATATTTTTGAGATGCATATTTGCTATCGAAATTGATAATAAATTGTTAGATATTACAAAAATATCTCACGTGAGACCAAAACGAGATTTGAACGTGAATGAAACCTCAAAAGAGCAGATCCTTAAATTTCCTTTTAAAACCTCTTCAAAATATGGGTTGACTCCTTTTTTACAATTGGCTGTTTTCATCTCTGTATGATGAAAGAAGAAACATACAGTGCAACAATCTGATTAAAATAAATATAGATCCTTGTTCTCACTTCGTTTTACAAGGATCCTCTTAACGCAGCAGAGAGAAGTTTGCGGAACGGCGCGGAGATCAAGATGTGATTTAATTAGATTGATACAGTGCATTTAAATGACATTTAAACAATAAGATAATCCAGAGAGATCTTGGCGCCCACCATGATTTTTCATTCGTTCTTAGAAAGATGGATATATTCAAATAGTCCGTCGTCCGTCCTTAAATTCTTGTTATCGCTATTTGCAATCTGATTAAAATCATATCTTGATCTCCGCACCGTTCCGTAAACTTCTCTCTGCTACTGTACGTTAAGATCTGATAAAATCCCATAGGGGGTCATGTCCCGATGACCTTTGCATTAGCCAATCAAATTACTACTGTCAGAATCTTGACAGTGAAATTTTGGTGTAACATAATAAGCCATTACCCTCGACACTCTCACTATACATGTGAATTAATTCTGTTTCAATAGTTATAGTTACACAACGATTATATTTGCATAATTTACTAGCATATGGAAAAAACCTCTTGCAAGTTAAAGATACATTTTCCAAAACCAAACATTGTGTAAGCTATTACATAAAATGAAAGAAATGATGCTTCACAATTCAATCCCTGTATAACTTTTTTTGACAGTATGAGTGTCAGAATTGGGAATGGATTATATTAACCATAGCAAAGTGAATAAAAAAATGATTGAAACTTTGGAACTAGTACTTAAGTAGTGAATTAAAGTCAGTTTTTCTAAGTAATACAGCTGATGATCCTGATCTCACTTTGAAAAACAATCTATTCTTTTTCAACCTGGTTTGGAAGGACAGACACAAAACACAGATTGTCATTTACACTGACACTGATGCACACATCTGAAATTTGTTGAACTGGTATCGCCTTAAGTTGTCCATATTGTGGCGTAACAACTGTGACCATATGCTTCATTGAGGAGCTTCGATTGGTTTCCTCCTGCCCAATATTGTGTCGGTCCATAGAGTTAACTAAAGCCAAAAACTTTGGTTCGCGAGGTTGGCAAACAGGGAGTTCTTTGACCAAGACCAAAACTTTCCCGAATGATGAATTTCCCTATTTGATGACACTTTTGTCTCGTCTTATCATACTTCTGTATTGGCTACAATGAACCATTTGGTGGTTGACATATAAACGCTTGAAGAAAGATATGCGCAAAAGTCTCCAGCAGCCAAGAAAATACAATGTTGTTCTTTTAGCAACTCCGGGGCGTAATAGGCTCCCACAACATGTATTGATTTGCTGATGCTCTCTTGGATGGCCTGTCTTTTTTTACCAAACAGCTTATCAAAGAAGTCCCTTTCGCTACTGCCTTGATGTAAAGATTCTGCCATTTTTGGGAGTTGTTGGTGGACATTCACTGCGAAGGCTATCGGTGACTCTATCGTTTGCGTACCATGGAACAACCTTCTGAGTTGTCAATTGGAGTCTTCAAAGTAGAAACAAGAGGAACTCCACAGTTGGCCAAGTTGTTCCACTTTGTCCGTTAGATGAAGAAGTAAACGGACATTTGATGTCGGGTATCGTTCCACATATAACACAGGTAATATAAATTCCAAAAGCATTTGTTTGCACCTTGTAATATCTTATAGCAGTTATCCTTTCTTGCAGTAAAATGTTAATCGAATAAACAAGAAGGGAATAGTGATGAAATTGGTCTTCCGGAAAAATTCCAATCAGACAAGGAAGGCTGAAGAAGAGCAAAAAGTTCTTTTGTTCTGCAGCTTTGTAGTTTGTCATTTCATTCAATGATTTTGGTAGTCAGGCTATGAAGCTCGGAGGTTTTATGGCACGGATACGGTTGTCAATATCACTAACTGTGGCGGCAATACTAAAAAGTGCATTTCGGTGAGTTTTATCGAACCAGAGATTCAAAAACATCTTAACAACACCAAGAAGAACGAAGTGCATACAGTCAATTGAAATGCCTTGGACAATATCAAAATTTGGTAAATAGGCAAACCATGAGAGTCCTTTCATCCCAAGTGCATATGCACTTTCCATATTAAATGGGTAAGTTAGTGCATGTCCTCTTTCACTTGTTTGGACTGTCTTTCCAGGAGTGTAACAATATAGGCAGCCATAACAGCCATTAAACTGAACCATATTCTGAAAAAGGCATCTTGCTGGAGAATCAAACACTACGTTCAAAAGAATGGCCCTGGCGGCCAAAGTGTTCATGACAAATCCTGAAATTAAAATGAAAGCAGTGAAATTATTTAGAACTAGATTACTTATATATGTATATGATAGCTTTCTATATTATCCAAGATATCCAGCCCAATTCTGCAGATATGACACAATAAGAGAAAAACAATCTGATTAAAATACAGATCCTTGTTGTCACTCCGTTTTACAAGGATCTGACAACATCCCATAAGAGGTCACGTCCAGATGACCTTTGTCGCCTCTTTACTAAACACTAAAATAATCTTCAATAATTTTCAAATAACCTGTCATCTTGCAGCAAGCCATTTCGTCACATTATTTCACATGAAATTTTTGGTGACGAAATGACTTAACGGACTCATGCCTTTATGCAAGCTTTGTCGCCTCAAAATTTCACTGTCAAGATTCTGCCAGTAGTAATTTGATTGGCTAATGCGAAAGGCCATCGGGACATGACCCTCTATTGGATTATCTCAGATCTTAACGCAGCAGAGAGGAGTTTACGGAACGGCGCGGAGATCAAGATATGATTTTAATCAGATTGAGAGAAAAACAAACCAATTTAAGTTTGAGTCTTTCTTTCACAAACTGGGCATCAAGCTGTTGTTTTGTACCTACTTCAGCTAAAATAGTATGTGAAGATTTTTTATACGCATAAATTTGAATTTTTAATGGCCTATACTATAGCATTGTGTGTCACTTGGTGCACATCGTATCATTTCACATCATCCTTTCACTTAAGGGAGGCACACTTTAAGGACAATGGAAAATTATGTGGTGACAACTAAAATCTTCAGATATAACTAAAATCTTCAGATATAATAATATACAACATTTATATAGCGCTCTATATAATTTGTAAAATTACTCTAAAGCGCTTCACAACATGTAGATAATAATTTGATACTTACACTGCATAAATAAAGAAGTTATTACAATCTAAGCTAATGTGATAATATAAAAACTTGCATATAAATACGAACTACATCTACTGTAGATAAACAAATGTATATACATGACGTCTAAGTTGTCCCTAATATGCAGACGTGAAAAGGTACGTCTTCAGAAGTTTCTTGAATTTGGCCAGAGTATTTGTTTTTCGGATAGCGGATGGTAATCTATTCCACAACGTGGCCGAAACTTTCCCAAAACACCGGTTTCCATAGGTCACAGTACGAGATTTTGGGACACACAACAATGATTCTGTCTTCGACCTCAGTGATCGTGACGGCTGATACAGGGTAACTAGCTCCCGTATGTACGGGAGCTGTTCCATCAAGTGCCTTGTATGTGTATACCAAGATTTTGTATTGTGACCTGTATTGCACAGGTAGCCAGTGCAATGAATACAGAACAGGAGTGATGTGTTCTCTCTTTCTAACCCGAGAAACGAGACGTGCTGCCGTGTTCTGGACCTTCTGTAGGCGACTTGTCAATTTGTCAGATATACCACAGAGTAGGGCATTTCCATAGTCCAGCCGTGAGGTAACAAGTGAATGAACCAAAATCTTGCATGCATCGGCAGTTATAAACTGCCGTATACAGCCGATGTTCCTGATCTGGTAGTAACAGGATTTGGCGATAGCATTCACTTGTTTCTCCATGTTCAGTGAACTATCAAAGTAGTTGATATCCCCCATTATTATCCCTAATTATTTGCCATAGGCATATTTTCTATGTTGTTTACTTAAAACTTCTAAGAGAACAAAATCATCATGAGGAATGAAAACTATCAGTGCATTTTACCACATTTGGCCAAACAAATGGATGTTTATTAAACAAAACAACAAACACAGTACTGATAGTTATGGCCACGGTGTTTTTTATTTGCCAATTCGATAGGGCGTCAATAACGGCCCACAAGTCAATAGGCGTCAATAACTGCCTATACAAGAGAAGGGCGTCAATAACGGCCCACAAGTCAAGAGGCGTCAATAACTGCCTATACAAGAGAAGGGCGTCAATAACGGCCCACAAATCAAGAGTCGTCAATAACTGCCTATACAAGAGAAGGGCGTCAATAACGGCCCAACTGGCATCAATACCAGTACAATAAACAAATATAATTACCAAGCAAGTTGACTGAAAATTAAGACATAAGTTGATCAAGGAGTATCCAATGATCATGCCATATTATGCTAATTGAACTTAAATGTGAATAAAATATATATATAATTGTTCACTGCAACGATGTTAGCGAAGTCCTGCCGCACACGCTTTAAAGCATTCAAAAGTTTGTGATGTAAATCGTTAAAGCGCGGAACAAACACAATCATTATACCAACCAAATGAACTGCCTGGTTTTGAGTGATCGCTTCATACTTTTTATTGTGTAAAGTCTCCAGCAGCAGAAATTGAATCCTTCATGAGACATTGGCAGGAACAATCCTAGCGCCTGGAAGAGAAAGAAAACCAGCGCAAACACTATTCAAAAATTAAATTAGGGTCAGGGTGGGAGGGTTTGCTTGTACACCGTGACTGGTAAGAACCGAAAGGTCACTTCCGGTGAAAAAATAAAGGTCAACGGGATATGTATCCGTTATAAGGGAGGCAACTCGAATTACTAATAAACGCACGCAAAAATATATAAAATATTGTTCGTTGAAATAACCCAAGTTATTCAGGAGTAATAACTTGTATTATTAAACAAAACAACAAACACAGTACTGATAGTTATGGCCACGGTGTTTTTAGGTCATCTGACCCGAAGGGTCAAGATGACCTATTGCCATCATGCTTCGTCCGTCGTCGTGCGCCGTCCGTAAACTTTTCCTTTAACAATCTTCTTCTTAGTAACCAAAAGGCTCTAGGTGCTGATATTTGGCCAGTAGGCACCTGGGATTGAGTGCTACAAAGTTTCCTCATTTCAATGACCTTGACCTGTTTTCAAGGTCACAGGGGTCAAATATGTAAAAACCTTTAACAATCTTCTTCTCAGTAACCAAAAGGTCTAGGGTAATGATATTTGGCCAGTAGGCACCTGGGAAAGAGTGCTACAAAGTTTCCTCATATCGATGACCTTGACTAACTTTCAAGGTCACAGGGGTCAAATATGTAAAAAAGCGTTTGACAATCTTTTCCTCACTAACCAATGGGCCATGGGTGATCATATTTGGCCAGTAGGTATCTGGGAAAGAGTGCTACAAAGTTTCCTCATATCAATGACCTTGACTAACTTTCAAGGTCACAGGGGTCAGATATGTAAAAAAACGTTTGACAATCTTCTCCTCACTAACCAAAAGGCCAAGGGTGATCATATTTGGCCAGTAGGTACCTGGAATGGAGTGCTACAAAGTTACCTCATATCAATGACCTTGACCTACTTTCAAGGTCACACCTAATGGATTGGGCCAAAGTTGTAAATATTATGACATATGAAATAATGAAATAAAGTATTATGTTATTATTTGGTCCTGTGTTATGCTGAGATAAAGGGCTACCAAGTTTGTTCAAAGAAATGACCTTGACCTTCAGTCAAGGTCACAGGGGACAAAACGGTCATAATTTTTAAACGACTTCTTCTGAATAACCAAAAGGCCCAGAGACCTAATATTGGGCCTGTGGCATGCTGGGATAAAGGGCTACCAAGTTTGTTCAAACAAATGACCTTGACCTTCATTCAAGGTCACAGGGGCCAAAAAGGTCAAAATCTTTGAACGACTTCTTCTGAATAACCAAAAGGCCCAGAGACCCGATATTGGACCTGTGTTATGCTGGGATAAAGGGCTACCAAGTTTGTTCAAACAAATGACCTTGACCTTCATTCAAGGTCACAGGGGCAGAAAAGGTCAAAATCTTTTTAAACATTTTCTTCTGAATAACCAAAAGGCCCAGAGACCTGATATTGGTCCTGTGTTATGCTGAGATAAAGGGCTACCAAGTTTGTTCAAAGAAATGACCTTGACCTTCATTCAAGGTCACAGGGGACAAAACGGTCATAATTTTTAAACGACTTCTTCTGAATAACCAAAAGGCACAGAGACCTAATATTGGGCCTATGGCATGCTGGGATAAAGGGCTACCAAGTTTGTTCAAAGAAATGACCTTGACTTTCATTCAAGGTCACAGGGGCCAAAACGGTCATAATCTTTAAACAACTTCTTCTGAATAACCAAAAGGCCCAGAGACCTGATATTGGGCCTGTGGCATGCTGGGATAAAGGGCTACCAAGTTTGTTCAAAGAAATGACCTTGACTTTCATTCAAGGTCACTGGGGCCAAAACGGTCATAATCTTTAAACATTTTCTTCTGAATAACCAAAAGGCCCAGAGATCTAATATTGGGCCTGTGGCATGCTGGGATAAAGGGCTACCAAGTTTGTTCAAAGAAATGACCTTGACTTTCATTCAAGGTCACTGGGGCCAAAACGGTCATAATCTTTAAACATTTTCTTCTGAATAACCAAAAGGCCCAGATACCTAATATTGGGCCTGTGGCATGCTGGGATAAAGGGCTACCATGTTTGTTCAAAGAAATGACCTTGACTTCCATTCAAGGTCACAGGGGCCAAAACGGTCATAATCTTTAAACAACTTCTTCTGAATAACCAAAAGGCCCAGAGACCTGATATTGGGCCTGTGGCATGCTGGGATAAAGGGCTACCAAGTTTGTTCAAAGAAATGACCTTGACTTTCATTCAAGGTCACTGGGGCCAAAACGGTCATAATCTTTAAACATTTTCTTCTGAATAACCAAAAGGCCCAGAGATCTAATATTGGGCCTGTGGCATGCTGGGATAAAGGGCTACCAAGTTTGTTCAAAGAAATGACCTTGACTTTCATTCAAGGTCACTGGGGCCAAAACGGTCATAATCTTTAAACATTTTCTTCTGAATAACCAAAAGGCCCAGATACCTAATATTGGGCCTGTGGCATGCTGGGATAAAGGGCTACCATGTTTGTTCAAAGAAATGACCTTGACTTCCATTCAAGGTCACAGGGGCCAAAACGGTCATAATCTTTAAACGACTTCTTCTGAATAACCAAAAGGCCCAGAGACCTGATATTGGGCCTGTGGCATGCTAGGTAAAGGGCTACCAAGTTTGTTCAAAGAAATGATCTTTACTTTCATTCAAGGTCACAGGGACCAAAACGGTCATAATCTTTAAACAACTTCTTCTGAATAACCAAAAGGCCCAGAGATCTAATATTGGGCCTGTGGCATGCTGGGATAAAGGGCTACCAAGTTTGTTCAAAGAAATGACCTTGACTTTCATTCAAGGTCACTGGGGCCAAAACGAATCTGTTGTTATTTTTCGTGTAGTCAAAAATCCAAGATGGCCTCCACAGCGGCCATTTTGAAAACACATTCTAAACTTCTCAAGTTCTACCAGTGGAATTGAGCTGAAACTTGCCAGAAATGATATCCTGAGATGGTCCCAACAAAGTGTTGTTATTTTTCAAGCCCATCAGAAATCCAAGAAGGCCACTATCTTGAACTTGGCAATCTATACAGGCATATTATAACTTGATTTAATGACTACACGTATTTTCATAGTGTTTTTACAATTGGTAGTCAGATGACCGTTAAGGCCCGTTGGGCCTCTTGTTTATTTGCCAATTCGATAGGGCGTCAATAACGGCCCACAAGTCAATAGGCGTCAATAACTGCCTATACAAGAGAAGGGCGTCAATAACGGCCCACAAGTCAAGAGGCGTCAATAACTGCCTATACAAGAGAAGGGCGTCAATAACGGCCCACAAGTCAAGAGTCGTCAATAACTGCCTATACAAGAGAAGGGCGTCAATAACGGCCCAACTGGCATCAATACCAGTACAATAAACAAATATAATTACCAAGCAAGTTGACTGAAAATTAAGACATAAGTTGATCAAGGAGTATCCAATGATCATGCCATATTATGCTAATTGAACTTAAATGTGAATAAAATATATATATAATTGTTCACTGCAACGATGTTAGCGAAGTCCTGCCACATGGACCATGAAAATGAAATTCATTCTCATGGGCCACCGCCACAAGTTAGGAAGACGAAGTGGGGAACAGAGCTAACAACAATACCCCACATGGCAAAAATTCTCCGATATTCAAATTACTAAAATGCAGATTAAGATTAAGGGAAGATTCTCTCACTCCACAAAAACATGCGCTCAATCGCACCCTGTATACAATTAAGAAATAGATCATTACCTAGGTAGGTAAGATGTACATAGTCTTCCTCAAATAAACCAACTGTATTACCCTGAATATCTGGGTATCTAATATATCCATCCCCCAAATCAAGCACTTGCCTAGCCACTTCTCTATTGACCCTGGCACGAGAACGATTGGCAGCTGGCACATTCTCTGAACCTCTCCAACTTAACCGTGGTAGCATCTGTGACCACACAATTAAGGTAGAAGGAAGTATTCCAGCCAAATAGCGAATTTCCATGCAGATGTGTTCCCTTAAATTGAGGGCCCCAACTTCAATCAAATCGTTTGCCCCACAATGCAAAATCAACATATCTGGAGCACCTCTTGCATTAACCATATCCTGCACCTGCGAAATTACCGATTCCCATCTCATCCCGCTTTGTCCCCGCCACCACAAGTTACAGCTCCTCCGTTGTAACCCCAAATTACGACCACCAGGCCTACTTGCCGCATGAAACGAGGCTCGTTTGACTATGGATGAGCCCACTATGTAAATAGACCGTCTGTGATTTCCTGAAAACTTAAGGCTAAAGTAAGCCCATGTATTTCAGTAAAAATGACTGTAAGCCGACACTATGAGGACGAAAAGAAATAAATGCATGGACGTGATAGCTAATTAAAGTGTTATGGTAAGTTTTAACCAGCTTATAACTGAGGAGCAAGGAGAAACCAGTGCTCATGGTTAATATTTTAATTATTGAAAATCAAGGAGCAAGGAGAAACCAGTGCTCAAGACCAATGTGACTAGACTAGAGCTTAAACATACATTTCTCTGGTATTCTAATGTAACGCTTAAACGTATCGGAACTCCATCGCCCCAACGACTGAATTTCCCCTTCTGAAAACCCCTCGTTTGCTGCCTCTGTAGCAGCCCCTATCCTAAATGAATGAGTTTTATACTTGTTAACATCCAAGCCTATGAAAACTAAAGTCTTTTTCAAGACCGCTGCAAATTGATATCTAGACAGAGGAGAGTGGTCAAAATGGGAGAACAGGGGGCCAGGGTTTCTATGCCTAACAGCTAGGTACTGCTCGAGATGCTGAACTGGACAAAAACCTCCTTCGATACGTGGAATACATACGACACACCCTTTTCCCTCTTGGTCAGTTTTTGAAAAACGAAGAGCAGTTTCTAATATGCTTCCTATCTTTAAATCTTGCAACGACACGACCCTATGAAACATGCCTGCTTTATTTACGGCTAACTCTCCTACTCTAAAGAACCCAAAGAATGCTATCAAAAATGCTGCAGAAAACAATTTTGACTCAAAAGTAGAGCTACAAACCAGAGGCAATGCCCTCAAGATCCTTACTAATATATCACAGGTGATAGGGGCCCTCATATCCTTTGATTTCTTTTGCCTACGCATACCTGCTAGCATTTTCTTAACCAGAAAATTGTTCAAGATATCTACCCCTGAATGGCCTGAACATTTAGCATGAAAGCTTATACCGGCTAAATAAGTATTGACGGAAGCAGGAGACCTCCCTTTATCTGCCATATACAATACAAAATTCAGAATCTGACTCAAAGAAGGGGCCAAGTCTTTGGAAGGCCACTCTCTATAACAAATGTTTCGAACATATTCAAACCTGTTTGATAAGCTCCAGCTGTATTCTGAGAAATAGAAGAAGAGATCAATTCAACAAACTTGCCCCGAAACTGCTCCAAAATGCCTGGGGGATAACTGTGGGGTGTTGATCGGCCTCTGGAGCCAATTCCCTGAATCTCGACCACTGAAAACGTGACAAAGCATCTGCAATTGAGTTGTCCTTGCCTCTTACATGCCTAGCTTTTATCTGAATATTACTCTTAATACAAAGCAAAACCAAAGGACGAATGAGTGACATAACATTGACTGAGTGAGAAGTTGAATTATTGATTATCTCCACTAATGCCTGGTTATCGCAGTGCAGCAAGATCTTTTTGTTACAACATTCCTTCTGCCAAGTATATAGTGCTATAGCTATTGGAATCATCTCCAAGAATGTTATATCTTTGAGTATTGGTAACCCATCCCAACTACTAGGCCATTTAAACACCAACCAATGATTTCCAAACACAGCACCACAGCCCAATTCAACATTTCCTGCACTATCTGTAAATAGTTCTAAGTCATTGCTAGAAATCCAGTCCTGATCGAAGAAATGGAAAGTACCATTAAAATTCTGAAAGAACTCTAACCAAACTTTCATGTCCTCTTTGGACTCTTTTGACAATCGAATGTAGTGGTGTGGCTGTGATGCTCCTGCTAACAGACCATACAATCTCCTAGAAAATGCTCTGGCACCTGGCATGGCTTTTACACAAAAGGCTAATTTACCTAACAAACTTTGTAGATCTTTTAATTGGATCTTTGAAAGCGCAAGAAAGTCTGTTAACACCAAAGACAACTCCCGAACTTTGCCTTGTGGCACTCTAACAACTTGCTCGACAGTGTCTATTTCCAAACCTAAGAACACTAAACAAGTAACTGGGCCTTCAGTCTTCTCTTCCGCAACAGGTACACCTAATCTGAGACACACATCATCAAATTTATCCATGGCTTGATTACAAACACTATCGTCTGCCTTTCCCCCAAATAGAAAATCATCCAAATAATGCTCAATGGAGTTGCTTCTACATTCCCTACGGACTAACCACTCTAAAAAGGTTGCAAATTTTTCAAAAGTTGCACATGAAATACTACAGCCCATTGGCAAACACTTGTCAACATAATACTCCTCACCTACTTTTATTCCTAATAAATCGAAATCCCCGGGTGAAATGGGCAGCAAACGGAAGGCTGATTTTATATCTTTTTTCCCCAACAAGGCCCCTTTGCCAAGCTTTTGAACCATTACCATTGCTTGATCAAAAGAAGTGTAATGAACTGAAGTAAGGGACTCATCGATGAAATCATTCACGCTATCGCTATCGGGATATGACAAGTTTTGAATAAGTCTCCAACCCCCAGTTTTTTTTAGGAAATAAACCTACTGGTGAAACCCTAAGATTAGAAATTGGCTTTCTTTTGAAGGGACCTATCATTCTACCTGCTTCCACCTCATGTTGTAATTTTGTAACCAGAATATCATGGTTTTGCACAGCCGAGCACAAATTTTTTGACTCTCTTGGGTATCTTGGACCATAGTAATGAAGCTTGAAACCACTATTAAAACCTTCCTTCAATGTCCGAGCCGCAATGTTATTTGGATACAAGTCTAAATAACTACTGAGTATTGCTTTGTTGATCGGAGTTTTTCCTAGCTCCCATATCCTTGTTGTAGTGGTATCTACTGTAAGGGGCGGTCTGGGGACGAAAATTGGCATTTTGGGGACGAAAATTGGCATTTTGGGGACGAAAATTGGCCTGACCAGCATTAAAGCCCTGTTTTACCCCATTATTTGGTGAGGGCATTCTCTGACTAAATGGGCCCGCTTGACCTCGTAACCCCTGACCTCGAAAGCAGGACATCTTGGGATGTGACCCCCCACATTGTAAACATTTATGAATGTAACTACAGGTGGCTCTTTGGCATAAGCCTTTGAAATTGAACTCGTAGCAGCAACCCCTATTCACAGTTAATTTATTTTGTGTCACACTATCTCCGGCCTTTGCCGCCCCTTTTGACAAACAAGTCAGCCACAATTCCCCGTCGACTATAGCCCATGACCTCTCAGGCTGACGGGCTTGGCGCATGCGAAATTGTTCGTCATAAACTTTCCAACCCATTCCCCTGAATGATTTGGCGGCCAACCTAACAATGGACATGTATTTCAATAATTCCTGCCCCCTATCATGCCTCTGCGTAAAAATTGCGCTAAATATAATGAAAGCATCGGTCCATGCTTCAATGGTTTCAAGCTTGTGTTTTGTGCCCTTTGGCGTAAAAACGAGGGCACCATCTATTAGACATATTGACTGAGTGGTCATGGAATCGTGATTGGTTTCTAAAAGTACCTCTAAATTTACGTATTCCGACCCCCAAATCTTGTCCCTTGTAGCCGGCAATATGTGTGCCCCCACAGTGTCCCCTATGCTCATAAGAGGGGTTGGCATACCTGAGGCTTGTCCCACAGGAATAGAAGCCGCAGCTTCGGGTACACTTCCTTGTACCACGGCCTCCTCTTCTTCCTCCTCTGGAACCACATCCAGAACTCTGGGTTCCTCCTCGACTCGGGGCACCACCTGACCACCAACACTCCCCCTCCGGCTGGCCCTAGCATATGGACTGTTAGACTTCCTTTTCTTTGATGGAGGCATGCTGACTAACAATAACACCTTCTCAAGTATAAAATGGAGAATATTAGATTATGGAGTAAATAAAATCTGATTGTTTATTAACTGCAAAATGTTTAAATTTTCATTATAGGATCATTCATTAAATATATTTCATTATTTTGATTTGAATGGTTTTTAATTTAATATTGTTATCAATTACATCAACAATTATTATAATAAATCCAATATGTATCAACAACCAAACGGTACAACCTACAAGTGTGCACAATCAAGTTGTTAACAAGTACTCAGATCCAACCGACAACACTCGACTAACTCGTAGGTAATATCGTTCGATTGAACGACGTTCGACTCGAGTGACGCAATCAGACCAGATTTGCTACCGAATAAACATTTATACATAATATTGATTTCAAAACGATAATAATTATGTTTGCTTCAAAAGATACTCAAACTATCTGAACGTGTAAATAAAGCTATTTATAATGAAACTCCCCAACTCGCGATCGAACATGATGTCATCAACAATATTTACACGTGAAAACAGATTCGAGATTTTCTTAAAAAACAAGAATTGTAGCACCCTTTGTATGCTAAATTCCGACGAAATGATCGTCACATACAAATTACCCTCCGCTGATATGGAAATTTTGGAAAATATCACTTCAACAGCGGCGATGATTGCAGATATTCGACAACACTTTTTAAATTTGCTTGTACACCGTGACTGGTAAGAACCGAAAGGTCACTTCCGGTGAAAAAATAAAGGTCAACGGGATATGTATCCGTTATAAGGGAGGCAACTCGAATTACTAATAAACGCACGCAAAAATATATAAAATATTGTTCGTTGAAATAACCCAAGTTATTCAGGAGTAATAACTTGTATTAAGGTAACATGCATGTAAAAATATGGTAGGTTTGTAGACAAATTATGTTATTATCAAAAAGAAGACAAACACAATGAATTGAAATTATTACCTGAATTTTTAATGTACTATATGTTGTTATATTGGCTTATACTGGACATGGCTTCTCCAGCTAGAATTAAATGAAAACTGGGAACAGAAAATTCCAATAATAATAGCTGTTTGATATACATGTAAAAATGTTCAATTTGAGACTTAGCTACCAAATTCTGTTGTCCCAAGTGAAACTCTGCCTGACTTGGTAGAGACGAAGCCATGACGAAGAGAAAGTAGAAATGAAGTCATGAAGAGAGAAGGTGTCCTTATATGGTATCTAACTGAAATATATTATAAGAATAGCAACAGCAGAAAATGGAAATAACAAGCAATTTTAAAAGGGGGGGGGGTGGGATTTTCGTTGTAGACTGATATTAAAACTGTGTCGGTCTGTCGTTCAATGATGACTGAATTAAATCATGCATCGCTTTTGCGGGTCACTTGTGATTACCGAAATCTCATTGCCCCATGTTGGCCTGGCACTCGTGAACACTTAACCTTGACACTAGTTTCAACCTTCATACAAAAGATTTCCTGTGCACAAAACGGCAGCTGGCCAAAGGGAGATAACTAGCAAATCTTGAATGAAAACTAGAATTTGAAAATATAGCTAGTACAAGTCTACATTGTAATAACTGGAATTAATCGAGGAGAATTAATGACATATCAGAGGTACATGTATACATATAATAGCGGACGCATTCCTCGTTGTTTTAAAATGTCCACGTTACCCGGTATATAGATATAGGTTTAGAAATATATTACACCATATAATGCAGATACTCCCAGTATGTGTAAAATAATTCAGCTAGTTTATGCATACAAGTAATAAGTCAGAAAAATGTAAACTCAAGGACGTTTTTGTTTCACACACATAAGTTAAGATCAAATCTTGTGGAAGAGTAAGTTAATACTAGTATCTGGTGGCGAATGTTTATACATGTATACATAATAATAACAATATAACACCATACTGATCATGTAAGTAACGTCAAACTCAGCGATATTTCCATGCTTGAGAAAACAGAACAGCAGTCTATTAAAAGGTTAACTAACCCATGTCTTTGTCAATGAATCTAACTTCCAATCCATCTTTGTCAATGAATCTAACTTCGAATCCATCTTTGTCCTTGAATCTAACTTAAAATCCATCTTTGTCCTTATCTAGTTCTGTGTATTTTCTGCTTCAAGTTTTGGGAAATCGTCTCAAACGTCAGACAAAAACGGAATTTTACCACAATGTGTCATCCTCTTCATTTCTTATCCAATCTCATGACTTTGATGTATGCGCCTATGAAGTGTATAATGTTGTAATATGTCACATCATAAATTAATATTGGTTTTGAAAATTACGTGGATTAGGTACCTACTCTAACCGTTGCTTAAGAAATGCGATATAATAACGTGTAATGCAATTAAATTGGAAAATTACATAGATATCAAAAACAAAATCATTTTTTAATTTTCTTTTAAAAAATCGCAACATATTAATATCGCAAAAACTGCAAATGGTCTAGTTTGAAGATCGCAAAATAACCCCATATACGGTATGATAACTCGTGGTATTACACGAGATAACTAACTCGTAATAATTAAATGAGATTTGACATATCAACGTTATCGCGCAACTCATAATGAGAAGATCCACTTATTGGTTGACTACCCAGAGATGCAAGTGAGGCGTTGTCACTGGTTAAAGCAGGTTAGGAATAACAGAAAAGAAAACTTTCCACACTTTGCCGCCTTCTACGATCATCTCACGCCCTACATACAGGGCAGGCTTTGCCAGTAACACTTTTTCATTTATATATATATATACGCGTTTTAATTTATACAAATCCATGACTTTGAACAACCCAGTGTTTCCGTACCTTTTTAGAACAACGGTCATGTCATTGATACTGTTCCTACAAGTAACACAAAACTTTTTCTGTCAATGACGGGTAGAGCTCACTTCCTTAGCCGGCTGTGGATTTTATGGCCTGAACTCTCAATGTTACAATATCTCTATTTTCAATATGAAGTTCGTGAGCTACATTTGAATTAAAATAAAGACCGGGTAGACTTGTGCTGAGCCTATTAATGAATATACTTAATTTGGGCAATGGCTTCCTTAGAATCCTGATTTGCCAGGCGCACTTTTCCATTTATTGAATAAGCAAGGTATCCATAAGAGGTGTTTCCATTGTTGAAGTGTGTTTTATCTTTATCATAGCCTACTGCTAAACAGTGGTATAAAATGAAATCAAAAAAGAACGATTCTGTATTTCTGTATATTCACGATTCTGTATTTCTGTATATTCAATAACTAGGGTTATTATTGATAATACTCTATTTCCTCTATCCTTCCTGTACTCTGCTTTGGCAATTGCCACTCATCACACTATAACAACAGAGACTTGCTGCCAAAGCCTTTAGTTTGACGTTAGGCATTTCTCAGTATCATTAGCAAGTCCTATGTGGAGATAGAACTTACCACCGAGACATTTCTTATCCAACCTGATGACTTAAATGTATGCGCCTATGAAGTGTCTAATGTTGTAATAGGTCACATCATAAATTAATAATGGTTTTGAACATTGTGTGGATTAGGTACCTACTCTAACCGTTGCTTAAGAAATGCGATATAATAACGTGTAATGCAATTAGATTGGAAAATTACATAGATATGTAAAACAAAATCATTTTTTAATTTTCTTTTAAAAAATCGCAACATATTAATATCGCAAAAACTGCAAATGGTCTAGTTTGAAGATCGCAAAAATAACCCCATATACGGTATGATAACTCGTGGTATTACACGAGATAACTAACTCGTAATAATTAAATGAGATTTGACATATCAACGTTATCGCGCAACTCATAATGAGAAGATCCACTTATTGGTAAACTACCCAGAGTTCCAAGTGAGGCGTTGTCACTGGTTAAAGCAGGTTAGGAATAACAGAAAAGAAAACTTTCCATACTTTGCCGCCTTCTACGATCATCTCACGCCCTACCTACAGGGCAGGCTTTGCCAGTAACACTTTTTCATTTATATATATATATACGCTTTTTAATTAATACAAATCCATGACTTTGAACCACCCAGTGTTACCGTACCTTTTTAGAACTACGGTCATGTCATTGATACTGTTCCTACAAGTAACACAAAACTTTTCTGTCAATGACAGGTAGAGCTCACTTCCTTAGCCGGCTGTGGATTTTATGGCCTGAACTCTCAATGTTACAATATCTCTATTTTCAATATGAAGTTCGTGAGCTACATTTGAATTAAAATAAAGACCGGGTAGACTTGTGCTGACCCTATTAATGAATATACTTTGTTAAAGTGTGTTTTATCTTTATCATAGCCTACTGCTAAACAGTGGTATAACATGTAAATAAAAAAAGAACGATTCTGTATTTCTGTATATTCAATAACTATGGTTATTATTGATAATACTCGATTTCCTCTATCCTTCCTGTACTCTGCTTTGGCAATTGCCACTCATCACACTGCTACAACAGAGACTTGCTGCCAACGCCTTTAGTTTGACGTTATGCATTTCTCAGTATTATTAGCAAGTCAGTACTTTGATTTTTTATAATTTTCTTTACACGGTTATAGTAGGGACAACCCCACACACATGATAAAATGTTAGAACCAGACATTTTTCAAAGATAAGTCAAAGTATGCAACCATGGACCACACCCTCGAAACTGAGGGGACATGCTTTCCTCAGAGGTAAAAAACAACTGAATCCCCTGTTGTAACCTGTACAAGAATAAACTGTTCCCCAAATGAGACAAATGGACTTGGTCGGAAAAAAGGGCAGCATTTTTGTCCGTTATTTCTGGATACCTTATATAACCCCCACCCCTACTTACATCATAGGCACTGACCTGGCTATTGAAACGGACAGGTATCTTCCTGACTGCTTTGTGACATACCCCATCCTCCCATTTAAGTCGTGGGAGAATGGAGGTCCAGACTAACTTTGTATTTGGTAACATTAGTGATATCTGCTCTAACACCCTTATCATCCTATGCCGTAATTCACAGGAATTGCATTGCGCCACATCATTCCCTCCACAATGTATAACGAGTATGTCAGGGGGCAACAGCAGCCTCAAGTGTCTTAAATTCCTCCACCTCAAACCACCTTTAACATGCCACAAAATGCTGAATTGTAATCGGCCCATATCAAGATGAGATCTTTCACAGGAAACTCTGGCATGAGCAAATGCACGTCTGATGAGCGATGTTCCCACAATCCAGATGGTCTTGCAAGGATCTGTAGCTTAAGCTGAACATAAGCCATGTGTTCCAGAGATTTGTACCAATCAACATAATTTCAACAAGCAGATCCAGTTTAACAAGAACAAGGCTTTCTTTGAATCGTTGAACTCCTTCAAGGACACTGCAAACACTAAGAAACTAATTTGTCTTCCATATAGTATGTCAGGCATTGCCATCCCAGTTTTAACGTCAAAAATTCCTCATTGTTAAGCTTTGCATTCAGGTATTTTTATCCCCTGCTTTCACTGAAAGGGGGATATTAATTTGGGTTTATCCGTCTGTCTGCCTGTCACACTTTGTTTCCGTGCAATAACGACAACATATATTATCTGATTTTCTTGAAACTTATTTACCAGGTATATTGCCTAAAGGGCTAGGCCAAGTTCGATCGCAACTTTTGGCCCCTTCATTTACAAAAAAAAATGTCATTTTCTGCCGTTTCCGTGCAATAACAGCGACAAATATTATCCTATTCTCGTGAGACTTCGCGCAACAAGTTTAAATGTTTAAAGGGCTCAGCGAAATTCGATCACCACTTTTGGCTGATGTTATTTTGCGGAGTTGTAGCTCCTTGATTAACGTTTCCGTACAATCACGGCAACAAATATCATCCAATGATTACCCCCTTACAAAAGTAAAAAGAGAAAAGTGAGGGATATTAATTCTACAAATTGGCTTGTTAAACATTTGTTTTTCATTTTGGGTAATTAAATATACCAATGCAACTATGTTGCCCCTTTCCTGATTTTAATTGTCATTTATGTTTTTCATTAAAGAGTTAATCCAGATGACATTCAGTAGATTTGTAATATTTTGATGATGTTATATATTTGCTTTAAACTATTAAAGTTGTTATGATCGAAGTTGCAATTTGAGAGTTCTTTAAACTGAAGTTAACATTTTAAGTGATTGTTACAGTGCATTGGTAATAGTTTAATACGTGGGACACTGATTATCAGTACGGACTAACACCCAAAACTTTTTCAGTGTTATTTCAATAGCCTTAAGCTCACGCCATGTTGAACATCTTCCTTAGACCACATGTTGTTTACTAAAATATCGTCAATCCACACAATAACCGGCTCCTGCACGACAGTTCGCATCAGTGAAAATGTGCAAATCAAAACCAGGATCAAACTGTCGAAACTTCAGAGGTAACAAGGTTAATATGTTTTCTACTTCATTTAGAGCCACTTCTCCAAGCTGACCAACAGTATCCCAGCCTTGTCTCTGACATATACTGCTATGTAAGGATCTAGTTCTAAATCTACACACATTTCCCAGACTCTCCCAAACAAATCATTTTCCCCGTAAGTTTGGTTGAAATTCCATTCGCACGTTCTATAACCTCTTATGCGACTTTCTTTATACCAAACCTCTTACCAGCACTGATATGAACCCATATGCTTTTTTGATCGTTAGGTAAAAAACCTGCACTCCGTAAATCGGAATAAACAAACTTGGACATACCTGAAGTTGACTCGAAAGTATCGTTCATGCCTAACCCATCATCTAGATATACCACCATTTTTAAACCCCTAGACCTCCATCTTCTTACTAAGGGTCTTAATAACTGTGTAAGGATATGAGGGGCTGACGACAGATCGAACAGTAGACATCTAAAAACATATTATTTAGTACCACCATCCAATGACCACGCAAAACCCAAAAACTTGAAATAATCTGGATGCATTTCCACGTGATGATACACTGACTTTAAATCGTCTCAAAATACATAATTTAACGCTTCTTTTACACCTTCCATTTTGAACTTTAGCCCACCATCATCAGATGGTGGGCTATTCAAATCGCCCTGCGTCCGTGGTCCGTGGTCCGTCCGTCCGTCAGTCCGTCCGTCCGTCAGTCCGTTAGTCCGTCCGTAAACAATTCTTGTTATCGCTATTTCTCATAAAGTACCGAAGGAATCTTTCTCAAATTTCATGTGTTGGTTCACCTTGGTCCCTAGTTGTGCATATTCCATTTTGGGACCGATCTGAATTCAAGATGGCCGACAGGCAGCCATCTTGGATTTTGACATTTGAACTTTGTTATCCCTATTTCTGAGAATGTACTGAATGGATCTTTCTCAAATTTCATGTGTTGGTTCACCTTGGTCCCTAGTTGTGCATATTCCATTTTGGGACCGATCTGAATTCAAGATGGCCGACAGGCAGCCATCTTGGATTTTGACATTTGAACTTTGTTATCCCTATTTCTGAGAATGTACTGAATGGATCTTTCTCAAATTTCATGTGTAGGTTCCCCTTGGTGCTTAGTTATGCATATTCCATTTTGGGACCAATCCGAAAACAACATGGCCGACAGGCAGCCATCTTGGATTTTGACAGTTGAACTTTGTTATCGCTATTTCTGAGAATGTACTGAATGGATCTTTCTCAAATTTCATGTGTAGGTTCCCCTTGGTGTGTAGTTATGCATATTGCATTTTGGGACCAATCCAAAAACAACATGGCCGACAGGCAGCCATCTTGGATTTTGACAATTGAAGTTTGTTATCGCTATTTCTAAGAAAGTTATGAGGGTATCTTTCTCAAATTTCATGTGTTGGTTCACCTTGGTCCGTAGTTGTGTATATTCCATTTTGGGACCGATCTGAATTCAAGATGGCCGACAGGCAGCCATCTTGGATTTTGACATTTGAACTTTGTTATCCCTATTTCTGAGAATGTACTGAATGGATCTTTCTCAAATTTCATGTGTAGGTTCCCCTTGGTGCCTAGTTGTGCATATTGCATTTTTGGACCAATCCGAAAACAACATGGCCGACAGGCAGCCATCTTGGATTTTGACAGTGGAACTTTGTTATCGCTATTTCTGAGAATGTACTGAATGGATCTTTCTCAAATTTCATGTGTAGGTTCCCCTTGGTGTGTAGTTATGCATATTGCATTTTGGGACCAATCCAAAAACAACATGGCCGACAGGCAGCCATCTCGGATTTTGACAATTGAAGTTCGTTATGGCTATTTCTCAGAAATTACTGAAGGTATCTTTCTCAAATTTCATGTGTTGGTTCACCTTGGTCCCTAGTTGTGTATATTCCATTTTGGGACCGATCTGAATTCAAGATGGCCGACAGGCAGCCATCTTGGATTTTGACATTTGAACTTTTTTATCCCTATTTCTGAGAATGTACTGAATGGATCTTTCTCAAATTTCATGTGTAGGTTCCCCTTGGTGCCTAGTTATGCATATTGCATTTTTGGACCAATCCGAAAACAACATGGCCGACAGGCAGCCATCTTGGATTTTGACAGTGGAACTTTGTTATCGCTATTTCTGAGAATGTACTGAATGGATCTTTCTCAAATTTCATGTGTAGGTTCCCCTTGGTGTGTAGTTATGCATATTGCATTTTGGGACCAATCCAAAAACAACATGGCCGACAGGCAGCCATCTTGGATTTTGACAATTGAAGTTTGTTATCGCTATTTCTAAGAAAGTACTGAAGGTATCTTTCTCAAATTTCATGTGTTGGTTCACCTTGGTCCGTAGTTGTGTATATTCCATTTTGGGACCGATCTGAAACCAAGATGGCCGACAGGCAGCCATCTTGGATTTTGACAATTGAACTTTGTTATCCCTATTTCTGAGAATGTACTGAATGGATCTTTCTCAAATTTCATGTGTAGGTTCCCCTTGGTGCCTAGTTATGCATATTGCATTTTTGGACCAATCCGAAAACAACATGGCCGACAGGCAGCCACCTTGGATTTTGACAGTTGAACTTTGTTATCGCTATTTCTGAGAATGTACTGAATGGATCTTTCTCAAATTTCATGTGTAGGTTCCCCTTGGTGTGTAGTTATGCATATTGCATTTTGGGACCAATCCAAAAACAACATGGCCGACAGGCAGCCATCTCGGATTTTGACAATTGAAGTTCGTTATGGCTATTTCTCAGAAATTACTGAAGGTATCTTTCTCAAATTTCATGTGTTGGTTCACCTTGGTCCCTAGTTGTGTATATTCCATTTTGGGACAGATCAGAAAACAATATGGCCGACAGGCAGCCATCTTGGATTTTGACAATTGAAGTTTGTTATCGCTATTTCTAAGAAAGTACTGAAGGTATCTTTCTCAAATTTCAGTTGTTGGTTCACCTTGGTCCCTAGTTGTGCATATTCCATTTTTGGACAGATCGGAAAACAACATGGCCGACAGGCAGCCATCTTGGATTTTGACAATTGAAGTTTGTTATCCCTATTTCTGAGAATATACTGAAGGGAACTTTCACAAATTTCATATGTAGGTTCCTCTTGGTGCCTAGCTATGCTAAGAATAAGGAAACGACAATGTAATTCACAAAAAAAAAAAAACAAAAAAATGCATCTGTGTCCCACCAGAGTCTCTGCTCACACTTAATCAACACCTAAGAGACAATCGAAAGAAGAGAAAAGAACCATCTTTCAAAAAACAAACTTAGATCATTTGATGGTGGGCGCCAAGATCCCTCTGGGATCTCTTGTTTCTTTTGAACATACTGATTAACACACCTCAGACCCAAAATTAATCTTTCTTTTCCTTTCGCATTAACCGATACGGATAACGGATTTACAACGTACGGCACGGACTCGTATTCCACGACCAACCCAGACTTTACTAATTCCTCTATGGTAGATAGTACAAATTTCTCATGCAATATGGCCGATTTGTTATTACAGGAAAACGAACTAAGAAAAGGTATTTGATAACCTATTTGGATTCCTACCTTTTGGCCCCTAGCATCACTGAAGAGTCCTAGGAGGACGAAACAGCTGTATGATGCAGTTTAATTCATTTTTTCGGCACACTGTATCTATTACTAAATTTAAGAGGTGCAGCATATGTGTATGTTACGTGATCTTCTACTACATTACAAATATTCTCCAAAGCATTTAAAGTATATCTCCAAAAATCTTTACAAGCTCTTAATCTCCCTTTCACAGTTAATGGCTTAACAGTAATTGATCTGCCTAAATCAACTTTTTCTAGATCAACAAACATCTCGCATGGATCAGATCTTACCAGATTAATTGATGTATCATAGTTTTGGTCCTAGAGCTGTCTGGCTGCTTGAGGGCAAAGCTGTGACCTTCCTTGGACAGTTGTTAGCCCAATGTCCTGGACCGTTGCAGTAGAAACAGATGGGAACTCCGCCCCTCCATTCCTTCCATCTGGCTGTCCATATGTCGGCTGCCTGAAATGCTAAACTCCCCATCCTGGGAACTCTCCTCCTCTGTAGACTTGCTGAAGCCCGCTTGCGTAGTTTTAAAGTCTTACTTGATACCGCCCTCTATCTTCAAATTCTTCAAGTATCTGGAATTTATGTCTTCCAAGTGCTACGTTCAAACGTGACGAAAATAATGAAAGTGCATCAGTTGTAGTTAAATTGATGACGTTGTCATTTTCTGTGACATTTTCAGTAGAAATTCCTTTTTTCTCTTCAGTCATGTACATATATTATGGAGCAAAATGTTGAATGTCCGCTCTGCTGAGTAACAATCGCGTCGATGACGTATACAGGTAAGGCCTACAATATCTTCACTCTGCACGTGCAACCCTATCCCTCCTGACTCCACGTAATTAAAATATAACGAAACGAAATTTATTTATTTTTATGATAAATGATTATGATAAATTTTTATTGGTTTAATACAAACCACAAAAAGCTTATAACTTTCAACACAAGATTTTCCTTTCTGATTTGTTTTGTTCTTTTTCAATATTTTTGGTAGGACTGCATTTGTACAAACACAATTTTTAATCTAGGAATTTCATAATCATATGTTACGATCTATGTTCTGAACAGTTTATTCATAGTAAAGTATTCACGTGAATCAAGATAGGCATACAGTGCTATAGAAACAGGGTTGTACAATAGACGTAGACTGTTAGATTAAAACATCACTGATATCAGTTTAGGATCAAACATTTTGATTGCATCAACTTTTCAGTCATGCCAGCGATGTGTCTCCCTTAAGAAGGAACTAGAAAGAGTTAATTCCAAAATACGACAACTGGAAGAGCAGCTCAAGTCCTACAAAGGTTTGTAATAATTTCGTTTGCATATAATACTGCCTAGTACTACTATTGAGTCACTGCATATGATTTTCTGCACCACACCCTCCTCTTCTTGGTATAATGCAGAAAAAAATAAAGAATATGCCTTCTGTATTTTGCTGCATGGTGTACGAGGCAACTCTTTACTTATCCCTGCTAAATCAGGTTTTTTTCCTTTGAAGTCCCTCAAATTTATAATATAAGATAAAAAAAGTAGAGCAGAAAATATAAACAGTATTTAATATACTTCAAGAAATCTGTTGTTATGTAGATAATCATGGTCAGATGATTATTGCAACTGTCATAATTAACACATATTCTTCGTAGTAATAAACAATAAAATCTAATACTTGCAGGGCAATCAACATACACTTGCCAAGGAGATGGCAGACCTCGAGCTGGACTGGTACCATCAAAAATTGCAAATGCCAACCATGTACGTATTTCAGCTTATTTTGCACTTCACTATCTAAATTTTGATTTTAACACAGTCAATTATGATGAATGGTGGTATAAATATTTCATTTCATATATATTATTAAATTATTTACGATATTAAAAGGATCTCGTACTCATCTGATGTTTGGTCGAAAGGAAAAAAAAGAAAAGAAAAAGTGACAAGTTTCACCAAAATCTCAAAAGAAATGGAGACAAATGGTTAATTCTGTTTTTTCATCAAACAAACTTTTGTGATACCTACATTTTATTAGACCACACGAAAATCTAAACCACGGATATTCTCTCTTTTTCTAACATCAAATTGTAAATTACTTCATAAGGTGTTGATTTCTCAATAGTAAACTCAAGTAATTACATTTGTGTCATATGTGTTTCAAAACAAAACATTTAGGTGACTGGTAAAAAGGTAGTTTTGTGAATGTTTTAAGTTATCTAATGGTTATCATTCCAGATCGAGTTGATGCCAGGTAGCAGTGTATACCTGTACTCAAAAGACCTACGTGTTGTAGGAAAGAAGAACTCTGGCGTCAGGAAGGCAAGATTCCTTCTGTCAGTGTTCTACACAAACGACGAGCTGATAGAGGCAGGAACCTATCGGGAGCTAGTCAACGACAAGAAGGGCATTTGCAAAAGTGTTTTACAGGCCATTTTAGGTATGCAAACTGCTCTCTTTAATTCTAGCCACTTTTTTTATAAACATAAACAGTGTTATATTTAAGTTCAAGATATGCAATAAAATTATGTTCTTATGTTATTAAAATTGCTAAACTTAGTGATACAAAATATCAGTCTTTTTGTGTGGGTGCTATGAATGAAAGACTGCCAAACAGATTACTTATAAATTCATTTTAGAGATGACAGTACATAATATCAAAGAAAGCAAGTATATATATATTCATACTCTGAAAATTGATTTTGATTTTCTTTACAGATTATACTGTGCTGAAAAGCGATGACAAACTTTCCGATATTAACATTGCTCTGCGATCGAAAGTCAGTGCACTGATTTGCACGAACCTCAAGGGAATGAAATATTAGACATTTCTTTATATATTTTATATCAAATGTGGTGTCTTTCGCTTTTCAGAAGGAAAGCCTTTGTTGACAGCCGTAATGATTGTTTGGTTCTTTCAATATCTTGAAATGTGAGACACATTTGGTATCCATTACGTACAATTATATAATAAATGGATACTTATTTAATGCACAGTGGAATTCTTTGACAGTAATGCAAACTTTGGCGGCTTTCTGTTGCCGCGTTTGACACGTCACTACTAAATCAGTGTGTTAACGACTGTTGTAAGTGAATAGATAATTAATGCAAGTACAATGTAATAGTATTTGGTTACATTTAAATGTGATGAAATTGCCCCTTCCTCCAAGTGTCCCTTGGGATATGAAGGAGGCGGGGTATTCTTTAAGCTAAATAGCCAATCTGATTAAAATACAGATCCTCACTATTACTATCGTGTGTAGGATCTGACAGCGACCAGTAGAAGGTCATGTGCAGATGACCTTTGTATTCACCAATCAAACGGTTGCTTACCAGATTCTGAGAGTGAAAAACTAACGATTTGTTTCTACACTTGCCGTTAAACCAGAGTAAAGAAGAGAGAAACCCGAACGACCGTAAACAAAAATGGCGGCGCCCAGTACAGCGGTCTCTACGCCAAGGCGTGTGTTCTTCTTGGTCATTATCTGTTTGATTTGTAGTTTTTCGTTTGTACGAAAAGAATTAACAACTGACAGTAAAGTAATTATCACAAAATATACTAATCAAATTGTTATATAACGCCCTGAATGATTTTCTCTTCTTCGCTTCGACCCGCCGCCATTTGTGTCCGTCTACCAAACACCGTTTACAATGCATTTTGATTGGCTGTTCATTTCCTAGAAATGGAAATAATAAAGGTCATCTGCACATGACCTTCTACTGGTCGCTGTCAGATCCTACACACGATGGTAATAGTGAGGATCTGTATTTTAATCAGATTGGCTAAATAGCCTGAGGCTAGAAGGGTATCACATAGCATTTTATCGCTGACCAGTGAGAGACGATCTCCATTCAAAGAGATTTTAAACCTCATGAATATTCATATGCCGCAGTTATATACAGCCGCACTTGTGCGGACCCGCCATCATTTAAAGAATCGTTAGTTGTAATGTGGGAGGGAACCGTATCACCTCTATATAAATGAGTGAATCACATGATGAATCACACCTGAAATAGGCAGATACCCTCTTAGCTTCGGGCTATTTAGCTTAAAGAATGTCCCTCCTCTTTCATATCCCAAGGGATACTTGGAAGAGGGGGTCGTTCTTTTTCGCTAATCCCTCGGCTCACGAGGGTATCACATAGCATGTTTAAAGCATTATCAACAAACCACAGAAACATCTGCAATTGAAATCAACATTTAATGTTTAATTCAATTTCTTGATGATCAAATGAAACTTAATCGAAGTCAAAATACAACAGTAAATTCTCCTCCAGTTTGGGTTTATTTTATGTTATTAACATTTTAATTACCGACCTAGCACTGAGCTAGCAAAGTTATTGTCAATCTCCACATCTCTATCATAAAATCTATTTAAAGTCGCTGCTCCTGACCAATCTGCTGTACGAAGTATATCACTCATCTTTATCCCGGACATAAGGGCTGCAGAAGTAGATGCACTCCTATAGGAATGTGCCTTGAACCGAGAAGTATCTATCCAGGAAAACACCAACACCTCCTTAAGCCACCTGGCAATCGTAGATTAACACACACCATTAGGATCTTGTAAGACACAAATAATTTCATCGATTTACGTTTAACTGTTCTATTAATATATTCACGCAATGTCCTAACAACACACAATTTACTGTCTGCAGAATACGAAACAAGCTCTATATGTCTTGAAGGTTTCCCTCTCTAAGATGTCTTTTCTAATTGAGATATTTCAAATATCAACTTCTCTCCAAACGTTCTCATATAATCAATATCCAAAAATTGTAATGCCTGCACCCTAGAAGCAGTGGTAAGAGCATCCAGTGCAACTAGTTTAAGAGTCAGATATTTCAAAGATAGTTCACGAAGTGGCCATAATGTTCGTAAGTAATTTAGCACTAACAATTTTGTTCATAATTCTGCCTAATAAACTGAATGATGGAAATATGTATGGTATTATATCATTCCAGGACACAGAAAAAGCATCTACTATCGAAGCATCAGGGTCAAATGACCATGCGACATAACAGTCCATTCTTGTATTGAGTCTCGACGCAAATAAATCAATACTTGGTTGAAAAAATGTTGAACATATCCTATCAAAAATATCTTTCTTTAATGTCCATTCAGTGGAGTCAGAAAAGTGCCTTGACAGAACATCTGCGCGTACATTTGAAATCCCTGTGATATGTTGGGCATTTAGCAAAATGCTCATATCAAAACACCATTCCCAAATCTGTCTAGATAACCTGTCAAGCTGAACCGAATGCATACCACCCATATCATTGATGTATGCTACTGCTGTCGAACTATCCGACTTGATCCCTATGCTTAGACTTGATTGTTTAGAGAAAAGTGCCTTTATGCCAAGAAAAATTGCCATCAACTCTAGATAATTGATATGCATACTAGCCTCAGAACTAGACCATCTACCCCCAGCCGACATTCCGTTAGCGTATGCCCCCATCCCTTCATGGATGCATCATTTTCTATCCATACTGTTTGGAGGGGTTGTCTAATCTTTTTACCATTTGTAGCATTTATGTTTTATTTCCACCGGTTAATCTCTTTAATACTTTGATCTGACAAGACCATACATGAATCAAAATCTTCATTATTCATGCGAAGCCATTCCACCTTGTCCCTCTCTAAAATTCTGTAGTGCAAGGGCCCTGGCAATACAGCATGAAAGGCATGGACTAGTAGTCCTATAAGTGACGCAAGATCCCAAATGACAACTTTAGATTTACTCCTACATCTATCACAGCATTCTAGTATTTTATGTATCTTTTGTATAGGGAGAAAAAAATCATCAATTGCTCCGTATCTCTTATAAGACCAAAAAATATAAGTCTTTCAACAAATTGGTTCAGACCACGCAAGTTGATCACAGGCCGAAATTTTCCATTCTTTTTTGGAACAATGAAAATGTTCGAAACAAAATGACCTGGCTCAGGTTGAACTTGCTTTATTGCTCCTTTACCAATCAACTCGGATATTTCATTATCTATCAGCTGTCTTTCCTAGGCTGAACAGTTAATTTCATTAGGAACAACATTTTGAACTGGTTGTGAACAAAATTCAATTTCATACTCGGAGATAGCATTCAAGATCCATTTATCTGATATTAATAATTCCCATTCATTCCTACAACTATCAAGAGTTCTCACTCTATGTGTTGTCCCTACTGAGGGGAACTTTTGTCTTTCTGTGATGCACCTCCTCTGTTGCTCTGTCTGCCAGAGTACCTCGGGTATCTGTTGCGACCTTGACCCCTGTATCCTTGACTGCGACCGTACTGGCGCTTTTGGTACTGGGAAGGGGTCCCATTGTAGCCCCTGGACTGTCGTCTGTTGCCATTTGGGCCATACCCAGAAACCCTGTAAGAGGAATCTTAGCTGCCTCATTAATGTCTTTAATCTTTTTAGTTATGTCACCCCCAAAAAGATTTTTGGTTACTGGGGTCTCCTGGGAACAGATGTTCCTGAATTTAGGATTTATAGCGGGGCGAATAGCGTACCTTCGCTTTACCGACAAGGAATAAACGGAATTGCCTAGTAGGGCTACAGAGTCTGCCAAAATGGTTTTACACTGCCCTGTTTATCGTTAACATCACAAGGTAACGAGGCCACTATCTCTGCTAACTTACAAAGTGGAGTCAGGCCTGTACAAAGGCGTTTCTGTACCTCCTGTAACGACATATCTGATGTCTGAGCTCTCTTAGGAAGCAGACCCCATATCTCTGAATTAACCCTTGGAGCCCCTAATAGCTCACAATTTGCCGGCTGGGGGTATTTTGTGGTTATATCACCATTTTCCGTGGCCTCAACCTTTCTACTGCAAGCTCTGTCAATAGCAGTGGCTAGGGAATCGGATACCTTAGGGCCTACTACCTCAATACCCGTATTTTGAGGTATGTCCCATACCTCATCATCTCCTTCTTGCCAGAAACCACCTAGATTTCCGTCTGGCTCAAAATAGCTAGCCTCATTATCACTGGGGCATATTTGCTTATTTTTCAAAACTATGGCTTGTTCTGCTGACCCCAGTGCAAAATTCCTATTAACGGAACCACCAGTAACGGGCCCCTGTGCAATAGACGTATTACAGGCAGCGGCGCTGTCCTGTTTATCTGTCACAAAACCGACCATCATGGAATTTAAGGAAGTAATGGATTTCTCCAATCTCCCAAGGCCTAGATGTTGTCGGAGTTTAGGAATGTCGGCGACATTCGCTCCGGTATTAGGTCTGGCATTTCTCTTGGTCACTCTACCCCTAACGCCTGTCCTCGTTTTACCCCGGCCCTGACCTCGGCCTTTTTAAGGGCTCTTCCTAGAGCGTAAACACCGCTCATACTCATATTATTATGCCTATTACAGTCTTCGTCGAGAGACGAATCCTCCGACTGAAATAATGACAGGACATCGTCCTTGTCGGCCATGACCGTTCCGTATTGCACTACGTGTGACACCGGCACTGTATGTTCACTTACCTTAGGTCCGTTTACCAGCGATTAAAGTTAATGACAATATAAAATTCATACACCGTGTATACAGTAGCTATTGCAGGACCGTCGGGACCCTAAATAATTTTTTTTCAACAAAGTCTCGCATGTGAAATCATGTCCGATTCTACTGAGTGTCTCTCATACCGCTCAGGAAAAAAGATGGCGGGTCCGCGCACGTGCGGCTATATATACCTGCGGCATATTAATATTCATGTTGTTTAAAAAACATCTTTGAATAGAGATCGTCTCTCACTGGTCAGCGAGAATATGCTATGTGATACCCTCGTGAGCCGAGGGCTTAGCGAAAAAGAATGAAGAAAATTGCTGCTGTTCATTGCATATTTTTTTTAATTTTCAAATACCATGTTTATTGATTTAGAGATTCACTGGGAATATTTTGTCTTTGTAACCATGGCTATCTGGTGACTAATACTAACCATAGTAGCAACCTGCCTTAAATGTTTAAATCTTCATATTAAAGCCTTTAAGCATAATTTATGATGTAAATATAAGGATCGTACCTTATTTTGATAGCATTATTACAGTACAATCCTTAATTCATTGCGAGACCCTGAATAAAGCATAATTATTTCTGTTGGTGAAATCAAGGCATCAGTTCCCATGTCATCTTTGTGTACATTATAACAACTATATATAATTGTAAAATTACGGAATTAAAGGTAGAGTATACGATTGGTTCAAGGCTTACTTATCTGACAGAAAACAAAGGGTTGTATTGTTATAAATCAAGTACTAAACTTATCTCTGCTGGAGGCCTTCAAGGATCTGTCTTGGGCCCCTTTCTATTTCCTCTCTTCATTAATGACATCACCAATAATATAACCTCTAATATAAAACTCTTTGCTGATGACACCTCTCCTCCTCTATGTAATAGTACACAATAAAAATGACCTTGATACACCTACTGA
The DNA here is from genome assembly GCA_947623455.1 of Mimachlamys varia. Taxonomy (NCBI): domain Eukaryota; kingdom Metazoa; phylum Mollusca; class Bivalvia; order Pectinida; family Pectinidae; genus Mimachlamys; species Mimachlamys varia. The sequence continues at coordinate 40,940,204 of OX392533.1, read as the reverse complement.
AATGCTTCATGATGATTTGGCTTCTATTTCTGAAAGGGACGATAGATGGCAAATTCTCTTCAATCCTGACTAAACAATTGCTATTAATTTCACTCGACGATTAAATAACGATTTCCATCCCCATCTTCTATTTAACATCATTCCAGTTACACAGCATGAATATCACAATCATTAAGGCTTAACATTTCATAGTAAAGGAACATGGGCAGATCATATCTCGAATATCTATCATAAAGCTAACTCAAGACTTAGTATTCTTCGTGTTTTAAACAATTTATTTGATGGAAAAACTTTACTAACTTTATACTCATATATACGACCAGTATTGGAATACTCTGATGTTGTGTGGGATAACTGTAATAAAACTGAATCTGACCTTCTTGAATCTGTCCAACTTGAAGCTATGCGAATAATAACAGGTCTCCTAAGAGGAACTCCTCATCACATTCTATATACTTATACACAACTTGAGTCATTAAGCTCAAGAAGACAAAACCACAAACTTATATTAATGTTTTAAATTATAAATAACTACACTCCAGCATATTTATTCAGTATCATACAGCCAATTCTGAATGTAAACAATATATATACCTTCAGATGTAACAAGAGTCTTCAAAATAACCCAAAAAAACTAATAGTTATATGAAAAGTTTCTTCCCTGCAATTATGAATATGTTGAATGCACTTGATAGTACCGTTAGAGACTCTATTTCTTCTTTTAAACGTAAACTGAAAGTATCTATCGACATGACTGTATCAAAAATTTTGATCAATTCTATTCCTATGAAACTAAACATATTGTTATGCCAACTTAAGAATTTTAATAGTGATCTTAGCTATGATAAATTTCAAGATCACCTGGTTGATTATGCTTCCTATGCTTGTGGTGCAGCTAGAGAGGAAACTGCATTTTTTCTTTCAATTTCCCCAATATTCTAATTCCAGACACCATATTACATCTGTTTTTAATTTATTAAGTTATGTAAATCTTAATTGCTTATTATGCGGTATCACTTAAATACATCCATTCTTTTTCATGTCAACTTGTATATTAAAGCTTCAAAACGTTTCACTATGTATAAATGATTTCTACATTTTTGTAGTAAACTTATTTAATACATACATATGTTACTATTCTAGCAAGTTTCTAATTTCACTATACTGTACATTATAACATTATAGTGTGAATGGATGTGTGACCAGTTCATAGTTATTAGTAGTTATTTCATTACAAACAACTCTTCATTTATAGGCCTGGCAGAAACATGTGCTTTCACTTTACCAAAGTCTAATCTACGTTGATATTTTTTTTATATATAATTTCATAAGTGTTGCTTCTGTAACAATATAATTAAGATTAAAAGAGGGAACATAATATCTTTCTGTCAGGTCTAACCGGAAGTTTTTCTAGAAGAAGGCTGATATATGCTTAGCCTGTTGTCTTATTCTTTTGGTGATGCTATATTTGCATGCATAAATATTTGTATGTATTATATATGTATTGTTAATAAAAATTTTTGAAACTGAAATGAAATTTATTATTCATGTTATATCTTAATATTTTATAGTTTTGTTTTATTCAATACTGACAAATATATCCTTGCATGATGTTAATGTAAACCATTTCGACCTGATGTAATTCAGCAATACAGGATATTGTACATAAAAAATAGGATCAATTATCTTGTGTTCTTTGTACATAATAGTAGCTCTTAGTTTATTCTTGTTAAACCCTTTTAAATTTTATGTTATGAAATTGTAGTTTTCATATTTTTTTATAAAAATCTTTTATTAATAGACAGGAAATTATTTATTTATTACAACATTCAGCATGCCATTTTTGTGTTGCCTCTGACGGATGTCGGAAAGGCGTGCGGCACATAGGGGTTACTTTTCCGACGGCGACGATGACGGCGGCGTCAACAATGTTAAAGTTTTGCGTTTAGCTCTGTTTCTGACAAAGTTACATCAACCAAACCTCAATGATAGATTAAGCATGGGTAGAAGAGCCTACTGGACTAAAAAAAATCATGGATTTCTGCTTTTTTGGGGTAAAAATCTCAAATTTCTGGAATTTCAAGGTTAAAAGTTTTGCGTTTAGCTCTTGCATATTAGGCTGTTTCTGACTAAGTATAAAAGCTACAGCAACCAAACATGGTATGTAGGTGTATTATGACTCAACGAACACTATCGCACATTCCGTTTCATAATTCAACAAAATGGCCGCCACTTCCTTGCCACTGATTGGTCGAAATTTAGATATTGTCCGATTTCACTCAAAAATGGTATATAGGTGTGTTAGGACTCTGCTGTGGCGTACTCTGTGAGCACAACTAGACACGTTGAATGGCGGACTAGGACTGACTTTATTATCAAACATATTAGAGAGTTGCAAATGAAGGGCGATAACTCGTAGTAGCTTATTCATACTGTTACATGTCCCTGACACGTTTATGAGGTAATAAACTGACATATGAATGTAATTATTATAATCAATAAACTTAAGTTTTTACTTATTTTCTATTAAAATACATTCAAACTTTAGCACAGTCTCTGGTTGTCATTTAAATACCGCACTGTTAAACTTGTAGAACTTGTATTGAACTAAGACAAAATTACAGTCACTGTCTCTGCATAGTAGGTACCCTGAATTTGTAATGAAATTAAGTGTCCTTAAATCTGGATGGTACCTTTATCTCTCGACCACTGACAACACTAAATTTCATATTCGGTACAGGTACACTCGCGTTCGCGACTGATGGACTTTCCGCGCACACTGACTCATTTGACATTCTGATTTCTGAGTGTTGATGTCTGCAAAGTTCTCCTTCGTATGAAACAAGTCTCTTCGGTTCCTCCTGACTTTTCCTCCATCATGTTCTACAATGTAGGATCTAGGGGTATCGGCTTTTCCAACGACTTTACCTGGAGCTAATGCTTGGTTTCCGTTTGGTGCTCTAAACCGTATATTGTCTCCCACATGTAAATGTGGTAAGGAATGTGATCCTCTGTCAAAATATAACTTCTGGCGTGCTTTCTTTTCCTCCAAAGATAACTTTATGGCACGAGGTTCGAAACCTAATGGGTTTACCTGAGTCCGCTTAACAGGTAGCGTTGTCCTGGTAGCCCTGCCTAAGAGCAGCTGTGACGGTGACATGTCTACACCAGTTATTGGGGAATTCCTCAGGTCCATAAGTGCCAAAAAGGGGTCCTTGTTGTCATCTTGAGCCTTTTTGAACAGTCGTTTCACAGTTTGAACTGAACGCTCGACGAGTCCATTACTTTGGAGGTATCTCGGAGACGAGGTAGTGTGTTCGATATGGAACGCTCGCGAAAAGGACTTGAACTCGTGACTCGCGAACTCTAGGCCATTATCACTAATTATTTCCTCAGGAATACCATATCGGGCAAATTACTGTTTCAAAACGTTGATTACCGACGATGACTTTCCGTCCGACACATTATTCACTTCGATGAATTTCGAAAAGTAATCAACAGTTACAAGGTATTTCACTCCATCTTATACCATCATATCAACTGCAATCTTTTGCCACGGCCATCAGGCATCTCGTGTGGAATCAATGGTTCCTTTGGCTGCGCGTTGCGATATCGATTACAGATATGACATTGGTCTACCACGTCCTCTATCTGTTTCGTGATTCCAGGTCAGAATAACGCAGTTCTCGCTCTCTGAATACACTTAGTCTTGCCTAAGTGACTGTTATGTAATGTTTTCAACATTTCTGGTCTCAGTGTTGTCGGTGTTATAATTCTATTTCCTTCCAACAGGAGTCTGTCCACAACACTGATCTCATCCCTATAATTCCAGTAGGGTGTTAATTCCGGGTCAAGGCTATGTTTGTTGTGAGGCCATCCTTCCATCACGGTCTTTTCAGTTTGACGAATACTCGGTCGCGATCCGTTTCTCCTTGGAACTGACAGGTCTTCTCCAGACTTATAGGTATAGTTCCAACAACATGTACCTCAAACTCGTCAACGTCGTTCCCCACGTCCTGAATCGGTGCGACCACACGACTAAGGGTATCGGCAATGAACAGCTCTTTACCTGGACGGTAAGTTACAACTAAGTCATACTGCTGTACTGTAAGCATCATACGCTGCAGTCTAGGAGGGGCGCTCGACAATGGCTTTTTGAACAAGCTCCCCAGGGGCTTATGATCAGTTTCAACCTGAACAGTCTTTCCATACACATATTCATGGAATTTCTTCAGCCAATACACAATTCCCAACATCTCTTTTTCGATTTCAGCATAGTTCTTTTCAGCTGTGTTCAATGTTCTTGACGCGTATGCGACAGGTTGTTGTTCTTGTAAGATGCACGCTCCTAAACCGTATGACGACGCATCAACGGATAGCTTAATTTCCTTCCCAACATCATAGTATCTAAGTACGGGTGCTGTAGTAATTGCGCGTTTCAAAGTATCAAACGCTGCGTCCTGGGATTGTGACCACTGCCATGCTACATCCTTTTCTAACAGTACTCTCAAGGGTTGATTTACTGTAGACAAATTGGGAATGAACTTTCCTAGGTAATTGACCATGCCCATAAACCGCCGTAACTCTACTTTGTTCTCTGGTTTAGGGAGTGCTGATATCGCTTTCACACGATCATTGGTAGGACGTACACCATCTGCGCTGAACACATGTCCTACATACTCCACTTCCGGTTTGTCTACTTTACACTTCTCCTTGTTGAGACGCAATCCAACTTCGTCACATCTAGCAAGAACTTTTTCAAGTTTATCAACATGCTCTTCCTCGCTGTTAGCCCATATGAAGATATCATCGACTATTGGAGTGCATGGCTGGTTCTCGAACACTTGCGAAATAGTTCTCTGAAAAATTTCAGGAGCACTCGCGATTCCAAATAGTAGACGTTCGAACTTGTATCGACCGTACGCTGTATTGAAGGTCGTGAGCCACGTACTCTTCTCGGCTAACTTTATCTGATAAAATCCAGAAGCTGCGTCTAATGTACTAAAAATATTTGCTCAACCAACTAGCTGCGACTTCCTCCACAGTCTTGAGGGGGTAATGTTCTCTAAGAATTGCCTTGTTGAGTTCCCTGAGATCTAGACATAAGCGTACAGAGCCATTGGGCTTCTTTACTCTCACTATCGGATTAACCCACTGCGTTTGCTCCTCTACCTTGGTAATGACTCCACTACGTTCCATCCTGTCAAGTTCCTGTTTGACTTAATCCTGTAGAGTATGAGGAACCTTCCTCGGCGGAGGAACTACTGGTGTGACTGATGTATCGATCTTGATTTCATATTCACCTGGCATGCAACCAATCCCGCTGAACAAATGTTCATATTTATTCAGGGTCTCCTTAATTGTTCCGCGACTAGATTTTTCAGTGCTTTCAGCACTTTGATTTACATTGACAGAGTACACACGTTTCACAAGGTTCAGTGCTAAACATGTTTCAAGTCCTAATACGGGCATAACATCTGCTTCCACAACTTGAAACTCAATCAAGTGGTACCGATCTTTATACAAGATGCTAGTAGTGAATTTTCCAATAGTTGGTACTTCATGTCCAGAATATGACACTAATTTGCTGCGATTTCTTAACAGTTTATGCAGGTTGACACCAGTTTTACACATGCTTTCCGGCTAATTACATTACAATCTGCTCCTGTGTTCAACTTGAACGTTGTATGTATTTTTGAACTGTTTATTGGTATAGATACCTTCCAGTCTCGCTTACTCTGCCCAATAGATTTTTAGCTGATTTATCCATATCAATACTATCAATGAAAAATGTCTCATAATAATTTTTGTCTACACCATCACTCACCGTTTCATCTATTTGATGAGCGTCGTGTTTTGTCTGTGTTGATTTGCACATATCAGTTGTTTCACTCGTGACTCCCTGTATTTCCTTCATTTGTATTTCACTCGCTTCGGCAGCCCTACATAGTCAATTGCTTTTTGAAGGGTTAAATATTTGTCCCTTAAAAGACGAGATCTCACAGAATCACTGCGAATACCACAGACAATTCGATCCCTTATCAAAGATTCTTGTAAAGTTCCAAATTCGCACGAGGCAGCCTTGTGCCTGAGGTCTGTTACAAAATTGTCTATTTTCTCCTCATCCCGTTGACTACGTGTATCAAAACCGTGTCTCTCATATGTTGTTTTTTTCTAGGATTACAATATTCCTCAAACTTCGTGAATATATCACCCACCTTCGTTTTGTCTGCTCCGTCCCACGAAAATATATTATAAACCTCAATGGCCGCCGGGCCCAACACACGGAGTAAGGTCATGCCTTTGACATCATCTCCTTTTCCTTCCACACCGCTGGCGATAGCATAGATTTCATATTGTTGTCGAAATCTTCTCTAGTTTTCAGACACATTGCCTGCAAAATTTAAAGCTGGCGGAGGGTGTGGGCGGTCCATTTTTCTCTGACACCATGTGGCGTACTCTGTAAGCACAACTAGACACGTTGAATGGCGGACTAGGACTGACTTTATTATCAAACATATTAGAGAGTTACAGATCAAGGGCGATAACTCGTACATGTAGTAGCTTATTCATACTGTTACATCTACAAACACAATCGCAACTTCTGTTTCATGATTCAGCAAATTGGCCGCCATTTCCTTGCCACTGATTGGTCAAAATTTAGATATTGTCCGATTTCACTCAATTTTGGTATATAGGCGTATTATGACTCTACGAACATAATTGCAACTTTGGTTGCATGATTCTGCAAATTGGCCATTATTTCCTGGCCTCTGATTGGTCGAAATTTTGATATTGTCCGATTTCACTCAAACTTGTTATGTAGGGTGTATTAGGACTCTACGAAAACTATCGCAATTTCCGTTTCATGATTCAACAAAATGGACGCCATTTCTTTGCCACTGACTGATCAAAATTTCAATATTGTCCGATTTCAATCAAAAGTGAATTATGACTCTACCAACACTTTCGCAATTTTTTTCGTGATGCAGCGAAATGGCGGCTATTTATTGTCCTCTGATTGGTCAAAATTCAGATATTGTCCGATTTCACTCAAATTTGGTATATTGTGTCGCCTCCGACAAAGCGGGAAAGGCGACACATATAATTACGCGTAATTCTTGTTAAGTTGTAATCATTATGTTTGCATGATTTTTTTTGTTGTATTTCTATCAAATCAAAAGGGTTGTAATCACAAAATTGTAATCTAAAAAATATTCAAGCAGTATAAATCCGATTTAATTAACTTATTAATCTTGTCATATGCGGAATATTTACCTCCTTCTTTTTAAATACAATTCACGACATCTTAATGTGCTTTAATTTCTCCAAACTTTTTTGTACAAGATATACCTTTTTTGTACTTAAACTGTTCTTAACAACACACCGTTTTGTACAAGAAAACATACCATTTTTAATTAAAATTGTAATAAAAAAAATTCATTTTTGTACAAGAAACATACCATTTTTGAACTGAAAACATACCATTTTTGTACAAGAAACATACCATTTTTTTGACTGAAAACATACCATTTTTGTACTAGAAACAAACAATTTTTTTACTTTTTTTTTTTAACTTAAAATACAGCTAGAATTACGGCTAAGTATCCACTTTTTTTAGACGAACGGAAGACGAACGCTTCCCGGACGGAGGCTTACCGCTGCACGACCGGAGAACGAACGCGAGCCGCACGGAATTACCTATTGGACCCACGCAGCTAATACGGCCGATTCCCGAACGGAACGAACGCTAGCGGCCGATAACCTTGGCCGGCCGCTACCGGCCGATAACCTGGGCGGCCCCTACCGGCCGATAAGCTGGCCCGGCCGCTACCGCACGATAAGTTCCATCTCGCGTATCGAACGAACGAACTTTGCAGTGTCCCGAATGGAACGAGCGGTACAATGTTATCGTCTGTAAAACCGAAACTACTCGATCAAGTGTGCATGCAAATCTGTGTATAATTATGAAATAGTTTTAGGCTATCTAGCTCGTAGCTGCGATAACGTACTCATAAATGACGATCCGTAGGAGGCCGGGTATTAATGTTTAGTATTAGTACTATCTATACATGTATTATAATTTGATTCCGTGAACTCATGCGTTCGTGTCTAAGCGTCGGTAATAAATCTGAAGGAAAACGAACAAATGTCTAGTAAACCTAATAATAGGCCTAGAGCCACCAGTATAAGGAGCTATCCAGAACTAAATTTTAATCCGTAACTTAAAGCCGTGTTGTTTAAATAGTGTTGATCTGATAGATCTACTGTACCCTTGAACATCTGGTTTTCGACGGAGTAATTAATCATCGCAAATAGCAAAAGAAACAATTGTGAATAAAATATCCCAATATTATTTATACAATAGTCTATCTTTTACCTTACCTGTACAATTGTTTGTCCGCAATTCGTTATTTACTCATTAAAAAAACATTGGCTACTCAACTTTCTCTTATGTGGGGGAGAAGATCCATGTTTCTCCCATAATAATCGTTTAATATCAGTGCACAGTGCACAAGAGCACACGGCAATAAATGTATGTCTTGTAAGTAATTAACTGCATAACTTTATATATATACCCTTTAATATCTTAAAGGTCTTAAGAGAATGGGGGATGGGGGAATCGTCGGTTGGGATTGCCCAACCACTTTTTCTCATTTCGCATTCTCAGGTGTTATAATATATCATGTAATTGTATATTGTTAAGCATATAGAGAAAAGTTGATTGGCAAATGTTTATATATCGATATTCATTTTAATTAGCGTAATGCATTATTTTTTATTATTTGCATCTTTCAATAACGTGTCTAAAAAGTCAATATGGTTGGACGCATATTTTATTACAATTTTTATAGGTATGTTATTATGATTTTATGTGAAATATGTGTTTGTCACGAAAATGAAATATTTGAACTTGAACTTGAACTCATTACAATGTCGGCACTTTCCTACTGCTACTCGCCATGACACTATATAGTGTTATCGACAGTAGTGCTCACTAGCGTTTAATAAACATTGAAGACCACACCAGTCGAATTTTGTAGCAGAGGAACATTTTCAAAAAACCAACATTAAAGTTTTAAATAATTATCCTTCAGAAAATGTCACATTTTGATATAAATAGCAAGTGTTATATTTGTCAACGGTAGTGATATCAGAACTTGCAAAAGTCAACATTTAGTTGTATAAATGTATGTTTAAAACACTGCATTGTCTGTCATTACATTCTTTTTATGGAAATCGTATACCATAGCACTTCACTGGGTCTGAAAACAACCATATTATTTCCCTTCTTATGATAAAATAAACTATAAAATATGCCCTTTCGTAGCGTTTTATTCATACCACAACAAACATTTCGCGTTACTTAAATTGCAAAATTCATTGATATGTCGCTAAAAATCACATTCCCTTACCCGAACAATGTTTAAAGAGTAACTGTAGTGCTGAACCATATTAAGTGTATGGAAAGACTGGTAAATAAGAAGTTAAAAAAAAATAACGAAGTTTTTACCATTTTACTAAATTTCACACCTGAACGCAAATCCGAAAATCCCCGATTTTGCCATACGAGCGGAAGTGTCGTCACAACGGTAACCGCACTGATAGACTTAATTGAGTAGTCATTATATTAAACTTGTATGAATCGTATCGCGACTTGTTATTTGTAGAGAGCCCCATATTCAAGAATAAGACACGGATTATATATCAAGGCTGTACGTAGTTCATTAATGACCCTACTGTTAATTGCAAGGTATTATATGTCCAAGGGGACGGTAATTAGTGGGGAGGGGGCCCGGGTTTGGGAGTTCCACAGGTATATGTATGCGGCACACGTGGTCATGGTCACTCGACCATAAATTACCACCGGGCTCGAAAGCATGATCAAAAGGTTATTAGTTTGTGGAAAAACCGTAAGACTTCAAAACATACGCTTGATATGATTATGTATTAAGTTTCTCATGTTTTATTTCATATAACTCCGCTAAAACGGCGTGTGTATTCAATGCATGCACCAGGGACGTATATATATGTGTGAGACATATACGTCCTTGCATGTACACATCAGCAGGAACTGATCGTTACATCAGTAAAATGCACACTGACAAATATTTATGCATGTTGGTCGACTGTATAAATATAAAACTTCGTAGAAACAACCTCAAACAAACACAAGAAAAAGGATATTTGTGTTACTGTAGACCACGGACATAGATATAATCTAATTCCGTGTATGGACTCAGAACTTCGAAAACCATATATTTTATTGGACTTCAAAGAAGAACATTTAATTACATCATATAGAATCATGAGACAATCCTTTTTATATCTACATGTACAATGTACGTATATCGGAAAATAAAAATATGTAGATTTTATCAATGTTTTCGACCTGTATAACCTATTTTGAAGGGTATCACATTTCGACAACTTTTATATAAATATATAAAAACGCGAGGGGTCTTATTGTGGGAGGAAACCGGAGTACCCGGAGAAAACCCCACGTGATCGGGCAGGTGACACCCAATACCTTTTCACGTCTAGTCGGGGAATCGAACCCCGGCCGCCTTGGTGAAAGGCAAGTGGGCTATCCACTGCACTGCCCGACATCTTTTATCCTATGTTCGAGAAATTATACGTGTGTATTAAAGTTAACAGATTTCCATCCATTGATAATTATGTATGTCTATGCAGTATATATATATGTAAAAAAAAAATAAAAACTATGCGTGAATATTGTAAAATAAAAGGAACATGAGCGAAATCATGATGCTACATGTACCTGTCTTCAGGCATACTCATCGAAATAGAAATCAAGAACAGTTTATTTGGAATTATGTTTGAGAAAAAATAAGATCATGTCTTTGAAAACCACTGTGTGTTGCTGACAAGAAATGAACATGGAACGTCTTTTGAAAATATGATGAGAAGATTAATTAATTGGTTTTAATTCGCATTTTATTCTTTATGTTAAAACAAAATATGAATGGTAACTGTGATACAGACATACCATGCAAGTTTTCAATAGAATTTGTCAAGTTGAATATAAGAGTTAAATTTGAAATTTAATAAAGTGACATGTACATATGAACTTTGTGACTTGGCGGCGGGTTCTGGAGATTTCAAAAGGTACACTCGATAGTCTATGTTCCATTCAAAGTCGAGAAATAACTACAGATCTAGAGTACACATTTAGAAGTTATAAAGAGGGGAAAATTACCGCAACATACTATTAACAGTTAGTTTTAACTTTGATCGCGCAGATGGGTTCATTAAAATGAATTTGAACAGTCAATATCTATCTTACACTAAATTAAACAAAGGTATTTCAAGGACGATTTCAGCCCCCCCCCCCCCTCCCATAACATGGTACGTCACTTAATTTCACTGTATAATACATTTCGGATTAACAATTAATCAGACGTACATATATATAGAGAGAGATCGGACCCAATTTCTTGTGTTCCCGTTGTGACGTCACCAATATGTGAGAACAACTTTTAGCGGTTTGCGGTGCGCATAATTAGATTGTGGCAAAACAGGTAAAAAAAACCTGTCGTAACTTTGTAACCGGTCGGCCGATTTCGATGCGGTTTTCAACAATGTATTAATGCCGGCACAACGAGTCTGATCATTTTAATTTCTATTTGCACTTCAGTTACTCTTTAGGTTATCATGGGTACAGTCAAGTTACAGATAATTATAAAGTGGCGTAGTCTAACGGCGTATATAAACGCTTTTAGTCTACATATATTAAGCACGGTACAATTACGACAGGAAATTCAAATTTTAACCTTCGGATCAACAACACTAAGTGTATATGATACATTGTGTTTAATATATTATAAGTAACACGGAAACACAAATGACGAAGGAAGACAATTTTTTGACTCGTGCCCTATCCGGGCCTCGAACTCACGATCTCCGGCACCAAATCGCCTAGCCAGAAAAACCTGTTGCAGTTACCACTGCGCCAACTCGACATCCCAAAAAGGATGTTTTGAAGTCGCAGTGATAGACGGTCCGGTATTCTGACATGATCATAGTGGAAATCGTCTATTATAGTGATGTGAACACCTGGATCGCAATGCATATACATACATGGATACGAATTGTACAACATTACATATATATTAAGCACGGTACAATTACGACAGGAAATTCACATTTTAACCTTTGGATCAACAACACTAAGTGTATATGATACATTGTGTTTAATATATTATATGTAACACGGAAACACCAATGACGAAGGAAGACAATTTTTTGACTCGTGCCCTATCCGGGCCTCGAACTCACGATCTCCGGCACCAAATCGCATAGCCAGAAATAATTGCGGCCGTTACCATTGCGCCAACTCAACATCCCAAAATGGATGTTTTGAAGTCGCAGTGATAGACGGTTCGGTATTCTGACATGATCATAGTGGAAATCGTCTACGAAATAATTAGAAATTAAATTGACGTTATGACATTAAAAAAACCATTCAGACTGAGTATGAAACAAACTACTCTCCATGATACACAAATGACTAATTATTCCATCTATATGTTAACTATGAGATGCATGTGTCAATTATTTCTGTTTGTACCCTCTGATTTTCTTGCCGGTTTTTATATCTATATATATATTTATATGTAAAAATAAAAAACGACACGGACACATTACTTAGCGCTTTCGCTCCATCGGTGGGAGCTCTTCAGACTGTTTATTTAAATAATAAAATAAATTTTATATTTTGTTCATTTTAATTTATTTTTATTTGTTTTATCTTGTTTAAATAAACAGTCTGAGGTGCTCCCACCGACGGAGCGAAAGCGCTAAGTTATGTGTCCGTGTCGTTTTTTATTTTTACATATATTTTCTTCCGCAAGGACATTTCAATTTTATTATTTTATATATTTATATATCTATATTTAATATAGTTTAATTTGTGAATTTAACGTTTTCTATCCGATAACCCTTACCAACATCGTTGGTATCGCTAGTATTTCCGTTGATATAAATCTAACATTGAAGTTAGCACACAAGTAACTAAAGAGGAAAGTGGAACACTTGCACCCGAACATCTTTAGCATAATTTATTTTAAATTACAACAATGCGTTCAGTTTTATTTAAAAGTAACTAACTGTACAAGGGCGAAAGGCTATGTTTGCACTGTTTTGGAAGTGTTCAGCATTAAACCATATACATATATGCTCCATCTTTTCGATGTACACATGTAGAAAGTATCTATGCGATTGAAATTTGGTGTAAACTGTGAATTGGGTCGTTTACCTTTAATTAGGATGACAACAAAATAAAATGATACAAAATATTTTTTAATGATTTTGAAATCTATCACATAAGGTTACATGTACATAATAACAGTGATAACGATGGTTTATTAGATGTGAGATTTCTTTGATGATTTATCGTCAATTGTCAAGTGCTAAGTGTATATGTCAAGTATTCATCAATTACTGCAACCTTCGAATTATTATTAAATATTTGTGTGTTTCATTGAATTTTCAATAATCCAATATGTAGAGCTAAATATTCTAAGTATGCTTTTTACTCTAGTATTTTTATTTAAAGTGCATATCATGCACAACGTATTTGAACTGATTGATGTAAATGTTCAGCACTAGTGTAATATCTGCATACATCAAGTATTGTAACACAAATCTTTCTTTCTCATAATATATTAATGGTCATATACTTCAAATGTTTTGTATTATGTCATGAAATGTATACATACATGTATAAACATTGCACTGTGTTTAAAACAAAAACAATTTAAGCCTAAGAAATATAAATTTGGATGTTTTTAATTGAACTGTGTAAATGGAATCTTGAGTATATTATTATTACATTTAAAAGATAAAATATATTGTGATCTATAAATTACATGTAACATAAATGACTGTTTAAACTGAAAATACAGGTAACTATCTACCTGTACATATGCACTTTCCCTGACCAGACTTTAATTGGTGTGCTATTGTTCTCAAGTGTTTATATAATTCTTTTGATCCCCAAAAAGTAGGAGACAGGAGAAAAAACATACTAATTTGCACTAACTAGAAACTTATTTAGTTAAGGACATTTGATAACGAGGATACGAGCATTACGGTAGTATGGCTTCCCTGTCAGACAAGACAAAGAAGTAGAGACGGTGACGGGTGGTCAGTCTCACAAGTGTTACAAGTAATGGCCCCGGGGGGTACGTGTCACACATGTACACCTGGTATACACAGCCAAATTATCACCATGGTCATCTAGATCTACAAGGCGGAACGTATTCACATTTCATTTTTACAATATATTTTTTCAAAATATTATGAAGATTACTCTAAATTAACAACTTGACCGGTATGTCATTTAAAATATATATATATATTAAAATAATAAGAAAATGATAAAAAAAAATATTACCATCGTATCCGTCCTTTTCTTTGTACACAACGGAATAGCAGATATCACCATGACAATGTAGGTTAAAATTGAAAAATCACAGACTAATCTAATTCTGTGGTTAGATCCTTCTTTATTTTATTAAGAATCATACGTGTATTACGCATGACTTTTATGTATCTGGTTTGATTATCACTGATATGTTTTATAACTTAACGACATGCAGTACGGACAAATGGTCAAAATTTTGAAGCGTTACACGCCTTAGTCAAGACACAATAGTACACACGTTATATCACATACAACAGAAACGAATAAACGTCACGGCATCAATGAAAAAGTTACCAATATAAATGCATTCCCCAAAATAGATTGGACGGTTTAATTAGTAAAAACAAGGTGATGTTTAATATATGGTTAATTCACTTTATAACCTTGTTAAAGATCTCAGTACATGCAGCGTTTACGAAAGCTACTGAGCGTATATATATATTTAATCTAATTTAATAATTTGTCATTTATAATCGTTACCGAACCCCCCCCCCCCCTTACACACACACACACTTACTTTAGACCCAAAATAAGCTGCAACTAATCATCATTTCCCTGTGGCAAAACCAACCAATTAATCAGCATATTTCCAATATGAGTATCGGTCAAATTACATAAAGAAGATAAAAATAAATAAACAAATAAATAAATCAACGTCATTTTGCAGGTATTTGAATTGCGTTACTTCTTGTAATTATATCGGTCGTCTTGTAATATCATCATGGTCAACATCTCCTTTTCACTGGAGAGTTGCGTTTTGTACACCCTTGGATTGCGAATACTCTGGCATAGCTTAGTTTTACCACTCTGGTATTACTTAGTTTTACCACTCTGGTATTACTTAAATGTACCACTCTGGTATTACTTAGTTTTACCACTCTGGTATTACTTAGTTTCACCACTCTGGTATTACTTAGTTTACCACTCTGGTATTAGTTAGTTTTACCACTCTGATATTACTTAGTTTTACCACTCTGGTATTACTTAGTTTTACCACTCTGGTATTACTTAGTTTTACCACTCTGGTATAACTTGCGCAGGGGCCTTATCGGTGTGTTAATTTGGTGTATGCCTCACATCAGATCGTACTAGGTCCTACCTCAGGGGTAAATCACGACTTACATGTATAAATATGTGTACTTCGACCATTATAAGCATATAACATGTTAAACACGATTACTTTTGGTCCGACATTATTTTATAAAACAAAATACACTGATCCAACAGGGCTAACGATTTGTATATAAAGCGATCATTGTTATGCTAACTCCATGCTAGTAAAGCCTCCCTATTCCGTTTATTTATCTAAAAATTACATGTGGTATAGGAATTCATATAAACTGCAATGTTGGTGAATAAATACCGTTTTAAACTGAAATATTTTTGCATACAATATTTTCCCATTGTGTGGTCGATAGATTTCTTTATCTTTCCAACTCCGTAGCCTTTGTCACTAAGGGGGGGGGGGGGTTCTATTTTTTTCATTAAATTATTTTACATTAACTGCGGGCCAACAAGAGTGATTAATAATATAAGTTGGATAACTTGTTTCATAATTGTTGTAAAATAAATAAAGCTTATATCATATTAACTGCTATCTGAAAGGGAGGCATTGAGGTCACATACAAGGGGGTGTGGGGGATCTCCCCTAGACAATTTTGAGGGTATATACAACCTGTAGACAAAAAATCCTGCATTCTGACTATATCCCAGTAATTTTTTGTAATTAGATATTACCAAAAATTCTTCTCCTTTTTAAGGAAATTAACTATTTAAAATTTCACTGTGTGACTCCTGTCGGGAAGGGGTTTCGGCCCAAAGTGACAACTTTCATTATCTACTTGAATGTACAAAACTCTCTGCTTATAGAATGCTTTATAGATAAATACTATTGTTCAAGACCAAATTTTATTAAAGGCCCAATATGCGTAACTTTCGGCAAAACTTGAAGCTAAAATGAAGACTTATAACTTTTTATATTTATTGATTTAGTTAAGATTAAGTTAAATCAGCAATATTAAAGATGAATTCTTACGCGGCTACTGGTACAGCAGCAGTTGAAACTCGGTATTTGTAAACACGCGTCCATTTTGAACTGATTTCTAACTTCGGCTTGTTGGGCCCCACCTGAATTATTTTCAATTCTTTGAATTTTGCTGTGGAGAGTTTCTTGTTAGTAACCGCTCAGGTTTACTTCGTTTCAGACTTATTTTTGCATGGTTATTACAGAGACGTATATATATATTTATACGTCTCTGGTTATTAACTGGATTTTTTTCAGAATTTTTCATAATTACGAAAAATTTCCTGAAGTTACGTATTTTGGGCCTTTAAGTTTCATGTATTGATGGATACAGCTAATATTTAAAACATTGATGAAAATGTGTTATTTTATAAGAATGATTAACAACATGATTTATCCTCCTTGATACAAATGGAAATGAAATATTTTGAAACTGTGCTGTGTATCGACTACGAACACTACACTACATGTAATTGTATGTATTATCAGGGACGTATATGTCCCTGGTATTATAGTGTACATAAATATATTTTTTCTATGCAATTTCTTGTGAAAAAAAGGGAAATAAAATCAATTTGAATTTAGTATTGCTCCACCTGCCCCCCCCCCCCCCCCATCCCCCACCCCAACTCAGAAATTGTAGACACGAAAATTATACACTGTGACATTATTTCAGTAACTTTTTATTCTTTAGACATTTTCAGACATGATTTTATTTAAGGGGAAAAAATATTGAATTTGTTTTGCTCGCAAGGAGGGTACGGGGTATCCGCAGAAAACTTAACTTTTAGATGCACAAACTTGCCTTCTGAGCATATTTCAGTACTCAGTAAAATGTAGTGCTGATTGAGACTAACTGGAAAAGCAAAGTAATATCAATTTCATCACAGACTTAGGTAAATATAATTCCGTGTTTAATGGACATTTGCAAGGCTCTCAAATTCAGGTTATACAAGGCAAACTTATATATGTGAAATCAAGGACGTATATGTACGTCCCTGGTGATATCACGGACTTAGATAGAACCTAGAATTAGACATTTTCTAAAAACAGACTATAGCCTTACCTGTAACAGACGTATACGTCTCTGCCTGTAATTAGTACCTATATTGTTCTCACCCTGTAACTACCTGTGCTCTGTACAAATACTAAAATAGGATATGTTGGCTGAGTGGGAATACGCTGGGGTGGGGATAGGATTATCACACCTGGATCACAAATAACAAAATGCTGTGGCTTTGGGGCGCTATGAATGATTAGTCATGGGGCAAATATTATTACCTGTACTGGCTCTTACAACACAGGTAACATAATTAATTGTTAGTGATGAGACAGGCTAGGCTTTTAGGCACTGTATAGACGGTTTCATGAAACTATAAAATATGACTGTATATGCTTCAAAATCTTGTTTTGTGTGTGAAAATGCTGGGGGGTTTCTGAAAACCCCCTGGATCCGCCACTGGCTCTCAACTCTGGAGGTAAGCGTGAGATCTTCTGTTACACAGCCATTTTAATTTTCGAGATAATAAACTGCGCGCGCATCTTCACCTAAAAAGACGGAACAGCCGAACTAAACGGCCGGACGAATCAACCGGACGGATTAACCGAACTAAACGGCCGGACGGAGCAGCCTGACGGGTAGCCGGACGGAGCAGCCGGACGGAGATGCCGAATGAAAAAATAAAACGGGACGGACTGTCGGAACGAACGAACGGAACGGTTCAGCCGACACGAACGAAACAGACGCAAATGACGGACGGAGAACGAACGCTTCCCGAACGGTGGACTAACGATTACCGCACGCAGGCCGACCGCAGAACGAACGGAACCAAGGTGGATACTTGGCCGTAATTCTAACTGTAGTACTAAAAAAATACCTTTTTTGTACTTTACATTGTACCCGAAACATCATTCTTGTACTTTTTCACTATGCAAATTTAACACTTTCCTACGTTTTTAATACTTTTAAAAAAGTACATACAAAGCGCAATAGTTCAAATATGTATTGTTTCTGTACTTTTCTTTGTCAAATTGTTGCTTTATATTTCTTTTGTAATGGTATACTTTTTTCATACTTTTGTACTTTATTAATATGTACCTGTAAAGGTACAGTAAAACCTCGATATAACGCCACCTTATGTTCTCCGAAATTTTGGCGATATAACGAGTGTGGCGGTATATCGGGTTTGCCATTCATAACCGAGTTAGATGTCCAAAATTTATCGGTGGTGTTCCCATAACAACTGGAGGCTTGGGAGATCAAAAACTACTTAAGAAAAACAATATCAAAAACATTTTATTAATATCAAAATAATACATGATAATACTGTACACTGTAAATAGATATATATTAAATTCAATTACTTTACCGAGAATGATTCAATCAGTCAATGTAACCTCGCGATCGTTTGCACGCTCAGCCTCAAGTTACCGGGCTTCAAAAAATGAGTTAATGGTCGTTTGTTTTGCCTTCAATTGACCAACTGACAAGACAAACTGTTGAATAGATAAACATTTTTGAATATCTGATTCGGTTGTTTTACAACCGTGTCGATAGCCACCTTTGCTTCTCCTAGGGGGCGGGGCTATGCGATCCTCGCTGTCGTCACCATCGTCGTCCGAGATCGCGTTTGTGGTCACCGATTTCACGATGTCGCCTTCTTCGACAACTTCACTCGGTGCTAAATGTTTGTCCATATCAATTAATTGTCTAACTGTATGTCGCAACACAGGATCTAAGTCCAGTTCGTCATGGACACGCACTAGTTATGCCTGCATGTCTGTGTCGGGGGTTTCCGGTATCGATGACGACGCGTCGTCACGTGGTACGATACCGCTGTGTATCCAGCATCTCGCGATTGTCTCGAGAGTCCCACGAGATTTTAACAAAGCGTGTAGCGGTATCTAAGAATAGACTTACGGGCTCCTTTTTACCAATACAATCGACTAAATGTGACATCTGCTTCTTCCTATAGTGACTCTTGAAATTCTGAATAATTCCAGTATCAAGCGGTTGTAGGTGACTGGTGGTCGTTGGAGGGAGAAAGTGAACATTCACGTTAGAGAGTTTGGGAATAGCATGGCTCGGTGCATTGTCCAAAATCAACAAAACGTTTCTCCCTGCCGAGCAATTCGTTTGTTAAAAATTTGTTGCCATTCCGTGAACAAAACTGATGTCATCCACGCTCTTTGTTTGAACGATAGTCAACATATAACTTAAGGATCTTCTCTTGTGAAAAGTCGAAATTTTCTGACGACTAACTTTTTTTCTTATATGCATTTTTGGAAAACGGAGTTCATTGTATAGCAGAAAATGCAAAAAGAAATACATGGTAGTGAACTCGTTTTTGTGCTATGCTCGGTCAAAGATACCGAAATGAGCAAAACGCGTGATTTATGTGAAAAATGCTGTTTTGGCCAATTGTAGGACAATTTCATTCAATATCTCCAAGATTTATTATCAGATATGTATGAATGTTTGCAGAATTGACAAAAATGGCATTTTCTTATTAATTACGGAAGAATAAAGTCTTTAAATTATTGTTTTGGCTCACAAAATAAATTTTACTTACCCCTACCCCTTGTTTTTGAATGAGCAAAATACTTTATTTTTCCTCAGTTATTTGCAGATTTGATTCTTTATAAAAAAAATTCCTAGCGACTAACTTTTTTAGATATTAGGCAGATCAAAAGAAAATGGGTTTCTCATTCTAAAGCAGTCATAAAAACTAGGGGGTTACGTGCTTGATATTTTGTCCCATTATCAAATGTGTTATTTTTCACTATTCTTGAGTCAAAAATCAAAATCGCTTCAATTACACCAAATGTCTTAAAAACATAACCAAAATGTAAAACAATATCGTTGTTGCATAATAGTTGCTTTATAACGAACATAAAGAAGTTGTACAGCAAAAATGAATTTGCTGTATTGAAAAATAGCGACACACTGACGATTTTAAATGATCAATCAAGCACAAAAAAACATGAAATTTTGGCCGTTCCCGAAGGGGAAGAAATACACAGAAATACTAATTTTCAAAACGGCCGCCATAATGGTCATTTTTAAAACCTCACAAGAGCAGATCCTTAACATTGAAATTTTTGAAAACTCGCGGGTTTGCCGATTTCCCGATCAAAAACGGTTTAAGTTTATCACTTCCATCTGCTTAGTTTAGTTTAAACATATTTTATTGCAAATAAATATTTACAAAAGAATTGGACACAAGTTTTTCCAACTTATTAACGTCCTTTTCTTCAAATGTATATAAATACAAACAATTAATAGATCAGGCAATTTTACGCAATAATTATTAATTGTACATAATTATGAAATGGAAAAGGGGTGAAGAAGAGAAGGAAAGGGAGGCAAGGAAGAGAGGGGTTGAGCGGGTAGAGTCAGAGAAAAAATAGATAGAACGAACACATGCAGCTAAACCGGTTGCATCAATCTGATTAAAATACAGACTCCGTTTTACAAGGATCTGACAACATCCCATAAGAGGTCACGTCCAGATGACCTTTGTCGCCTCTTTACTTAACACTAAAATAATTTTCCAACGACCTGTCATCTTGCAGCAAGCCATTTCGTCACATTATTCTGCACGAACTTTTTGGTGACGAAATGACTAAACAGAAAAATGTGTTTATGCAAGCTTTGTCGCCTCAAAATTTCACTGTCAAGATTCTGCCAGTAGTAATTTGATTGGCTAATGCGAAAGGTCATCGGGACATGACCCTCTATTGGATTATCTCAGATCTTAACGCAGCAGAGAGAAGTTTACGGAACGGCGCAGGAGATCAAGATATGATTTTAATCAGATTGCGGTTGCATTTACCTATAAATTTTTGGACACAATTTGCAATTAGGTAGTTATCGTCAGTACTAAATTTTGAATCACCAGAAAGAAGAATATCTAAGGATACATTATTACATATTGGTTGTAACTCTCTTACCATCAGATTACGATGATGTGAATATAGGGGACATACAAAGAAGAAGTGATAGGAGTCTTCACATGAATTACCGCATGCACATTCAGCTGAATTGGATAAGTTTGCTCTAAAAAGGTCATAGTTGAGAGTGATAACGGTGACCTTTCGGTTCTTGATCTGGCCAAGGATATGGCATCTCGAGATGGCGTTGATAGGAACCTTGACGTTGAGCGATTGTTCGCAGATGGAAAGGATCGCGTTGAGAGCATCAAATGTTTGATTATTTTGGTCATGTGGTACCGGTACATTACGAAATTTCAGACATGTTCGTCTAGAGTATTGTTCTTGTTCCTCAAGAGTGCTTTCGTGTTCGTTTTTGATTTCTTCTAAATGTTCGATTTTTTCCTTCAAAGCTTCCATGGTAGATTCTTGCAATGATATTTTTTGTACAAGATCGCTTACTTCTTACTTCTTCTTGGTTAGTCGACATACGCCGAAATAACTGAGCTTCGTTTTGAATCGTGGATTATCTCCCTTGTCTGTCAGCACATGCCAAATATCCGCTTGAAATACCAGCAAATATGACTTCATTGTCGAAGTATGACTGCAACGTTAACATTTCACGTCTGATCCTTTCGCATCCACTACAGTATCTATTAATTTGCATTCTAAGCCCATTCCTATAGCACAGAATATAAAAAAGGTGTCGTCATTTCTTATGTTTTCATATGTGGTCGCAGCATGTAATGCATGGTTCATCAGCCATCTTGGGTCTTCCCTTCAGCAAGAATGTGTTCTATTTTTGAAATAACTTCGCCAATCAACTAACTCTCTCAACGGAAATCCCCGTTATATATCTAAAAATGGATACAGAGTATTAAAAATATCGACCAATCAAATTTAGAGACGTCATTTCACGTTTCATTCAGGCACAGAAATCAGCCGGTGTGAGGGCAAATTCATACCCTAACTGACACAATTTGATGACAAAAAAAAATTTTTTTTTTTTATTTTATTTATTTGTCCTTTAATATCATTTTAATGTTAACAATAACAAGTAATTAATTATTCAATTAGTTTTAGGTTAGCACCATGTCTTGGTGTATAAATTTATGTAAATAAACAAAATCATAATAAAAAAAACCAAATACAAATCACATATGAATGTAAATGATCATGACTAGTTAAACTTATAATGGTAGATAAAAAAAATAATAGTTACATATAAAAAAGGAATGTTTAAAACACATTAATTATGGCAATTGATCCAATAGCAAAGAAAAAAGATATCACTTCAAAGTTCGGCACTGTAAGATGAATCATTGAATGCAAAATATCATTAACATTACTGGTAACTATGTAAATTGATGACTTTGTGTACAAAAATATCAATACTGGTAATTACATGTACTGGAACATAACAAACCCATATTCATGGTTCATACAGATAAACCGACATGTTTTTCAAGCACTTTCAAGCAGTTTTCATTTGAATTTTCAAGCACTTTTCAAGCACTCTTTCAGAAGGTAAACTTCGGGAAGAATGTCATGGCATTTTGAATTTTGAGTTCCGAAAACATAAGACAATTCAAATATACCCAGTTACATACAAATACCTACCCATGACAATTATTCTGGTACAGTACATGTGCAATTTTTATTATTACATAATTTTGTATCATTGACACATAGGACATATCAATAGTCTACAGAGATGCAATTAGTTTTATAAAAAAGTATTCCCCTAAATATTAATCAAGTTTTCTTTCATCAAATTCAAGCATTTTTTAATCAAATTCAAGCACAATTGTTTAAAATTCGATCACTTTTCAAGGGAAAATAAGGTTTTGATGAAATTCAAGCATTTTTCATTCACATGGGCAATTTTCAAGCACTTTTCATTTCTGTATGAACCATGATATTACTTCAAACATTTCAAATGTACAATATTAATGATAAATTCTACAATATCAAAAACATTCAATGACATGCAGATTAATGTCTTAGCTTGCAAAAAATATAATTTCTACATAATACAAGAGCATGGCAAAGCTATGTTAATTCAAACTTCTACATGTACAAGATTTAAGAATCAGCTAAATCTTCAAACAAAAAATATTTCATAGTAATGGGCAATATGAATGTCTTGGCTTGCAAACATATACTATTACATTGTTTAAACAATTCTGGAGGTAAATGTTTTCTAATGATTGCATACTTATAACCAAGACTATAGACTAGTAAACATTTTGTGCACTATACTTATAACCAGGACTATGGACTAGTAAACATTTTGTGCACTATACTTATAACCAGGACTATAGACTAGTAAACATTTTGTGCACTATACTTATAACCAGGACTATGGACTAGTAAACATTTTGTGCACTATACTTATAACCAAGACTATAGACTAGTAAACATTTTGTGCACTATACTTATAACCAGGACTATGGACTAGTAAACATTTTGTGCACTATACTTATAACCAAGACTATAGACTAGTAAACATTTTGTGCACTATACTTATAACCAGGACTATGGACTAGTAAACATTTTGTGCATCAAATTTCACAAGTGTTTTGAAGGCATTTGTTTTGACGATGACCTTCCATGTGGCACTTAGCACAGCTTATCTGCTTTTCTTTCTGGCGTTGACATTTCTCAAGTGCAAACATCCTATTTTGTTTTTCGAGAATTTGTTTTAAAGCACAATTTCCTTTGTGGTTCGTTGCCCTGTAAAACTGCTTTGTAATATTGTCATTAGCCTTTTCAAGGCCTTGTTGTGTAAATTTCACAATGTTTTTGTGCCTTTTTACAAGTTCACACACATGGCAACGCATTAAGTGCATATATGGTGTAAAATCACGGCACTGATATACAGATACATATAGATTGCTCCACTCATTTACATGTTTTTGAAGAATATCTGGATTTGGATCTTTGGTCGACAATAATGCTGTTATTACATTAAAGCGATCCCAGATATCTTGAATTTGTTTTGCTCTCTCATCTTCCAAATGCAAGTCAGATATCTGCCGTTTATCCAGTAACAAATGTTTTTCTGGTCCTTGCAAATCTGTGTACTCCAATTTGCTTGTTTCCCTGTTCACATGGAAACTGAATTTGATACCCAGTTGCTGCAAAATATGTTCAAAGCATTTCATGTGTTGAAACTTCTCTATATCCAATCCTGATCTAAATGTAGAAGTTGAGGAAATATTGTCAAGCATTCTTATTTCTGCAACTAAAAGTGAAAACAGTTTATCAGTTATTCTCAGAAACATATGGAGGTTGTCTACAACAACATCACCTAGTGGTATTTCCTCAAATAAAGGCTTTCTTATCATTGAGAATGAACTATTCTTGTTTGTTTTTTTCCTATTCCCTTGGCTCTCATGAGTGCAGTAATGAAGTCTTGCTCCTTGATCAACATTTGACAAAGACCAAGTTTTAGAAATATTTCCTCTATCTTTTCTCCCACATTTACAGTAAATGCATGTGAATTCACTCTGTATAGACGGTATCCCTACACATGTCAGCAAAAACTTGTAGTCACCTCCCAAGTATATTCTGACACTAAATGTTCTATTTCCTATCTGTAGAACTGTTCCTTGTAAATCTTTAACATCACTGCGGATGTCCGAGAGACCCAGTAGCATCTCCTCATACTTTTCTGCAGTTTTGATAATTGCAAGTGGATAATTTCCCTGTGCTGATCCACATCTTGATTCATTTACAACTGTAAATGTTACATTAACAAAGTGCAAATGTTTTCCTACCCTTGTCCCATCCCCAGACACCTTAACATGCAGCACATTGTCATTTTGTGAGAAGTCTATATCATCTTTCAACAATTTATCAACAACAACTGTCAGCCTCTCTCTAAGAGATTGTTGCACTCCCAAACCATCCGGGGTGTCAGTTATTTTAAATTCATTGTTCAGAGCAGTTACATACTGTGATAATTTATAACTGCGAGGAAGTGACTTATATATCATTGATATTTCATGATACGCCTTTTGTGATATGTTGAAAGAATCTAAAATGTATAACAATATGTTGAGCTCTTCAATTTCACCCTGTACCATACTCAATTCGATGTTATCTTTCTCCGTTTTCTCAAAAATTTTCAGACTTTCAGATTTTCCATTACGTTGAATATTAACAGACACAACTTTACACCCACTTTCTTCAAGAAATGACAAGGCACTTTTACAATTTTCTATTTCTATTTTCCGTAATTTCGACTGGTGGGATTTACTGCAATCTTCAAATGACTTTCTCTTTCCTCGAGAAGAACAGATATTAGTAATGTTGTTTATTTGTTTAGTTTTGTCATGTAACTTTCTTTTCTCTTCTTTACTGTTAAGCTCCTGGTTTTCTTTTTGTAAGAAAGCAATATTTTCTGCTAATGTTTTATTTGCTTTTTCAAGTTTCTCATTTTTTGCTTCCATTTCCTGTACTTTCTTTTCCATTCTGTGACAATCTATTCCAACATTCCAGTTATAAGATGATTTTTTCAAATTTTCAACAAATTCTTTGTACTGTCTTCCACCCTTTTTACATGTTTGTAATCCTTTTTGTTTCAATTTATGAAGAGCAGTCTTCAAATTGTGTATTTGTGCAGTATTTGCATTGAATGAGACATTAAGTTCATCCTCCAGAATCTTAATAAAATGTGATATTTGATCAAATATAGACTTGTTCCAAAAATTGGATTTCAGAATATTGAAAAGTGTGTACTTACTGATATACATCTTTTCAGATTATCTATAACTGCACTTTACAGTTTTCAGATATATATACAAATCAGTAAATCTAGACATTTCAGAATTCACAAAAAATACTGAATTAATTGTATTAGTTAAACTTAAAACTTAAAATTAAGCATTACAGTGTGAAATGTATCTACTGCAGTATTGATATGACACCTGATCATAAAGTGACTGTGAAATTTCTAAAAAACATCTGCATTTTGTAAAAAGGGAAGTTTGCCAGTATTTCCTGAACACACCACAAATGTGAAGGAAAGACAAATTCCTCGGTCGACGAGAGACTCTTCCTGATGACCAGGAAATAATATAAATTCTCTCAGTGGCTTCCTTTTGTAGATCCAGAATTTCACCGTCTCTGTCTTCACAAAAAAATTGTCGCCATGTTCATTGATAATTCTGTAATCCCAACCAACTCCTAGTACCTTTTCCAAGTCATGTCGATGTTCTATGTGATATACAACTCTGTGTGGTGTCACTTTGAATATTTGTGCACTCGTTTGCATATATTGAAAATCTTCTGTGTCTACAACCGGTATTCTTAGACATATCTTTGAGTCATTTTGCAACGACTTTGCAGTCAAATGTTCTCTGATCTGGACCTGCAATAGAAATAACAAAGTGACAACTATATCAACATTATATAATTACCAAACCAACAGCAAAAACTTACTAGGTACATGACGGATTAGCAGTAAACAGTTAATATTTTGCCCTTGTTTAATCGATTTTGAGTTTGAATTAGGATTTTGCTACAGCGTCTGTATTTTATATTATTTTACCACTTTAATTCATATTTGTTTCAATTTCTAATAAAAGCTAGGTCAATAGTTTTGCAGATTGATGCAAGTTAGATTACCCAAAGAAAACCACTGATCTATTATTGTCAGCACCTGGAGATCTAAAGCAAGAGGTAGAATTAATACCATTTATCTCATTTCCAGTGACCCTGCCATGTCTGCTTCCGAGTAGTAAAATTCACAAGTTGTGACATCATTGTTTTGCCGTCCTTGAATGACCTTAGCTGTTGATAAGACGTTAAGCAATATAAACAATATAAACCAAGAATTGTTGTTGTGGCATCAATGCATGGCTTTGCCAGTATGTGACATTGTAATATGATTGATGATGATATGTAATGCAACTCTAAATTGTGCCCCAGCATACATGTAGCAGTAGCAGTTAAAATTGTTGATAACTCTGGGTGTCCAGAGTAGGAGAATATAATGCCCCCAAGTTCATTGCAGGGTATATAATGCATACTTACACTTAGTTGCTTGCACAGAGCATTGTCTCTTATGTTGGATATTTCCTTTACATCCTCCCTCACCCTCCACTCATCGTAGGATTTAGGCCAGCCTGGAATAAATATTTTTTCAAAGTTATTCAACAGACCCGGGCAACCAGTAACTACATACATACAGTATATAGCTAGTATATATAGACATTGATGAAATGATATGAACACATTGTTCTGGTTGTTTCGGTACAAGTCGGCCATTCCCTTGAAAGGGACATGATGTTCTGCAGTTAGAACAAACAAAATGATCTTGCATGTCTAGCTCATTTCATGGCATATATAGATACCAGATAGATCTACATTAAACGTCAAATTCTAACAATGGCCTGTTTTTTTATGCTGCATAATATAAAAAGTACCCTTGTTGTAGCTGATAAATACAGCACTACTTCGCCTATATCGGTGCATATCATTCACAGCTAGCAATGAAGTCTACTATAAGTATTAAAGGTATGATTTATTGCTCCGACACATTCGGACACATAATGAAGAAGACAACATATATGCATAAAGCTTATGATTACGTGAATGAGAGCATGTGCATATCATTGCATGCATTAAGGAGCCGTATACTTTCTTCTTCTAGATCATGATGTAAATGTCCTAAGTGAAATGTGTTCTTTATCAATATCAAATGAAAATGTGAGAAAGCATTTATGAAAATTGGCTTCAACGTTAACAAAATTAAACAATGTAAATTACCAATGTAGTGGATTTTTATCCTGTCCCCGTTTTCATTCTCATCTGCTATCGTTACAGGCCAAAATCTGGATGCAGATGATGAAGATCTAGTTGAACTTGTTGCTCTAGATCTGTGCCCCACTGTCGGGATCGATATTGATGTCTTTAAAAGTTCACTAAAATTTGTAAAAAACGACAAGATAAATATTTCATTCTACATACACATGTGCATCGGGGATCCGCAAACAAACACTGTTGATAGTGATGAGTAAGTTATAAAATTGCATTTAGACGATCAAGAAGCTAGGGCCTAAGTGTCATCGTACGCACAGAAACATTGATATCATATGAATCAATGCACGTTCTCAATGAATTTTGGGATAAATGCATATATATTTATTTATACTGATTGTTTTTTTATGTACGTGTAATATTTTCAAGAGCATACTTTGTAAAACACACATCTCAGGCTCATAGTATACAGAATATGAACATCGTCGAGTTTGGTGAAAAAATATTAGGGTTTTTTTGTTGGATGTTTTGCTCCAACTTGTTTAATCGATTTTGAGTTTGAATTATGATTTTGTTACAGTATAGGTATTTCATATTAAATCTTCTAAGGCATGATTCCGGTAGTCAACATACAACAAGGTCGTAGTCACTACTTAATGCTATCATCCTGTTGTATTTTATTATTTTTACATGAAACGTGCAGACCGGGCATTAATAGAGGGTATGAAAATTGACATGGACAAAGTTGTATGGATGGGATGGTCCGTCGAACAGCAAAATTCTCCATAGAATCATGTTGTGATACATGTTACAACGTAATAAACATGATCCTTTTATACAAAAAACACTTACTTGTATGTACTGACCTGGCGGCCTTCCTTGTTAGTGATGTTCCGTAGACGACGGTGCGGTTGATCTGTAAGTTCCGCCATTTTTTGTCAGCTTATCACGTGGTTTCGAGCAAGGGAGGTAACTCGTGCAAATATCAACTATTTCGCGACATGAGTCTGATATTTTGAAATAGTGTCTTTGATCAAGTGACCGTCGTTGATCAGCGCGGACACGTGTCGTTCAATCACAGGATTAATTTCATCTAAGAGAGCTTTTTGAACGATCGACGCCACCATATTGGCTACTTGCTGGACAAGCATTTGGATATGGTGGTTGACGAATAATGGGGTAGAAATAGTCTGATAAAAAGAATCTGTTAATGCGGATGCCACCGGACTATTGTAAAGTACTGATTTCTTAGGTTCTGACTGTGCTGAATTATCTGGTGATATTTCATGCAGTTGCCGTTTTTAGGTCATCTGACCCGAAGGGTCAAGATGACCTATTGCCATCATGCTTCGTCCGTCGTCGTGCGCCGTCCGCCGTCCGTAAACTTTTCCTTTAACAATCTTCTTCTTAGTAACCAAAAGGCTGTAGGTGCTGATATTTGGCCAGTAGGCACCTGGGATTGAGTGCTACAAAGTTTCCTCATTTCAATGACCTTGACCTGTTTTCAAGGTCACAGGGGTCAAATATGTAAAAACCTTTGAACGACTTCTTCTGAATAACCAAAAGGCCCAGAGACCTGATATTGGGCCTGTGGCATGCTGGGATAAAGGGCTACCAAGTTTGTTCAAACAAATGACCTTGACCTTCATTCAAGGTCACAGGGGCCAAAAAGGTCAAAATCTTTGAACGACTTCTTCTGAATAACCAAAAGGCCCAGAGACCTAATATTGGGCCTGTGGCATGCTGGGATAAAGGGCTACCAAGTTTGTTCAAACAAATGACCTTGACCTTCATTCAAGGTCACAGGGGCCAAAAAGGTCAAAATCTTTGAACGACTTCTTCTGAATAACCAAAAGGCCCAGAGACCTGATATTGGGCCTGTGGCATGCTGGGATAAAGGGTTACCAAGTTTGTTCAAACAAATGACCTTGACCTTCATTCAAGGTCACAGGGGCCGAAAAGGTCAAAATCTTTTTAAACAACTTCTTCTGAATAACCAAAAGGCCCAGAGACCTGATATTGGTCCTGTGTTATGCTGAGATAAAGGGCTACCAAGTTTGTTCAAAGAAATGACCTTGACCTTCATTCAAGGTCACAGGGGACAAAACGGTCATAATTTTTAAACGACTTCTTCTGAATAACCAAAAGGCCCAGAGACCTAATATTGGGCCTGTGGCATGCTGGGATAAAGGGCTACCAAGTTTGTTCAAACAAATGACCTTGACCTTCATTCAAGGTCACAGGGGCCAAAAAGGTCAAAATCTTTGAACGACTTCTTCTGAATAACCAAAAGGCCCAGAGACCTAATATTGGGCCTGTGGCATGCTGGGATAAAGGGCTACCAAGTTTGTTCAAACAAATGACCTTGACCTTCATTCAAGGTCACAGGGGCCAAAAAGGTCAAAATCTTTGAACGACTTCTTTTGAATAACCAAAAGGCCCAGAGACCTGATATTGGGCCTGTGGCATGCTGGGATAAAGGGCTACCATGTTTGTTCAAAGAAATGACCTTGACCTTCATTCAAGGTCACTGGGGCCAAAACGGTCACAATCTTTAAACATTTTCTTCTGAATAACCAAAAGGCCCAGAGATCTAATATTGGGCCTGTGGCATGCTGGGATAAAGGGCTACCATGTTTGTTCAAAGAAATGACCTTGACTTTCATTCAAGGTCACAGGGGCCAAAACGGTCATAATCTTTAAACATTTTCTTCTGAATAACCAAAAGGCCCAGATACCTAATATTGGGCCTGTGGCATGCTGGGATAAAGGGCTACCAAGTTTGTTCAAAGAAATGACCTTGACTTTCATTCAAGGTCACAGGGGCCAAAACGGTCATAATCTTTAAACGACTTCTTCTGAATAACCAAAAGGCCCAGAGACCTGATATTGGGCCTGTGGCATGCTGGGATAAAGGGCTACCAAGTTTGTTCAAACAAATGACCTTGACCTTCATTCAAGGTCACAGGGGCCAAAAAGGTCAAAATCTTTTTAAACAACTTCTTCTGAATAACCAAAAGGCCCAGAGACCTGATATTGGTCCTGTGTTATGCTGGGATAAAGGGCTACCAAGTTTGTTCAAAGAAATGACCTTGACCTTCATTCAAGGTCACAGAGGCCAAAACGGTCATAATTTTTAAACAACTTCTTCTGAATAACTAAAAGGCCCAGAGACCTGATATTAGGCCTGTGGCATGCTGGGATAAAGGTCTACCAAGTTTGTTCAAATAAATGACCTTGAACTTCATTCAAGGTCACAGGGGCCAAAAGGGTCAAAATCTTTAAAACAACTTTTTCTGAATAACCAAAAGGCCCAGAGACCTGATATTGGTCCTGTGTTATGCTGGGATAAAGGGCTACCAAGTTTGTTCAAACAAATGACCTTGACCTTCATTCAAGGTCACAGGGGCCAAAAAGGTCAAAATCTTTGAACGACTTCTTCTGAATAACCAAAAGGCCCAGAGACCTAATATTGGGCCTGTGGCATGCTGGGATAAAGGGCTACCAAGTTTGTTCAAACAAATGACCTTGACCTTCATTCAAGGTCACAGGGGCCAAAAAGGTCAAAATCTTTGAACGACTTCTTTTGAATAACCAAAAGGCCCAGAGACCTGATATTGGGCCTGTGGCATGCTGGGATAAAGGGCTACCATGTTTGTTCAAAGAAATGACCTTGACCTTCATTCAAGGTCACTGGGGCCAAAACGATCATAATCTTTAAACATTTTCTTCTGAATAACCAAAAGGCCCAGATATCTAATATTGGGCCTGTGGCATGCTGGGATAAAGGGCTACCAAGTTTGTTCAAACAAATGACCTTGACCTTCATTCAAGGTCACAGGGGCCAAAAAGGTCAAAATCTTTGAACGACTTCTTCTGAATAACCAAAAGGCCCCGAGACCTAATATTGGGCCTGTGGCATGCTGGGATAAAGGGCTACCAAGTTTGTTCAAACAAATGACCTTGACCTTCATTCAAGGTCACAGGGGCCAAAAAGGTCAAAATCTTTGAACGACTTCTTTTGAATAACCAAAAGGCCCAGAGACCTGATATTGGGCCTGTGGCATGCTGGGATAAAGGGTTACCAAGTTTGTTCAAACAAATGACCTTGACCTTCATTCAAGGTCACAGGGGCCGAAAAGGTCAAAATCTTTTTAAACAACTTCTTCTGAATAACCAAAAGGCCCAGAGACCTGATATTGGTCCTGTGTTATGCTGAGATAAAGGGCTACCAAGTTTGTTCAAAGAAATGACCTTGACCTTCATTCAAGGTCACAGGGGACAAAACGGTCATAATTTTTAAACGACTTCTTCTGAATAACCAAAAGGCCCAGAGACCTAATATTGGGCCTGTGGCATGCTGGGATAAAGGGCTACCAAGTTTGTTCAAACAAATGACCTTGACCTTCATTCAAGGTCACAGGGGCCAAAAAGGTCAAAATCTTTGAACGACTTCTTCTGAATAACCAAAAGGCCCAGAGACCTAATATTGGGCCTGTGGCATGCTGGGATAAAGGGCTACCAAGTTTGTTCAAACAAATGACCTTGACCTTCATTCAAGGTCACAGGGGCCAAAAAGGTCAAAATCTTTGAACGACTTCTTTTGAATAACCAAAAGGCCCAGAGACCTGATATTGGGCCTGTGGCATGCTGGGATAAAGGGCTACCATGTTTGTTCAAAGAAATGACCTTGACCTTCATTCAAGGTCACTGGGGCCAAAACGGTCACAATCTTTAAACATTTTCTTCTGAATAACCAAAAGGCCCAGAGATCTAATATTGGGCCTGTGGCATGCTGGGATAAAGGGCTACCATGTTTGTTCAAAGAAATGACCTTGACTTTCATTCAAGGTCACAGGGGCCAAAACGGTCATAATCTTTAAACATTTTCTTCTGAATAACCAAAAGGCCCAGATACCTAATATTGGGCCTGTGGCATGCTGGGATAAAGGGCTACCAAGTTTGTTCAAAGAAATGACCTTGACTTTCATTCAAGGTCACAGGGGCCAAAACGGTCATAATCTTTAAACGACTTCTTCTGAATAACCAAAAGGCCCAGAGACCTGATATTGGGCCTGTGGCATGCTGGGATAAAGGGCTACCAAGGTTGTTCAAACAAATGACCTTGACCTTCATTCAAGGTCACAGGGGCCAAAAAGGTCAAAATCTTTTTAAACAACTTCTTCTGAATAACCAAAAGGCCCAGAGACCTGATATTGGTCCTGTGTTATGCTGGGATAAAGGGCTACCAAGTTTGTTCAAAGAAATGACCTTGACCTTCATTCAAGGTCACAGAGGCCAAAACGGTCATAATTTTTAAACAACTTCTTCTGAATAACTAAAAGGCTCAGAGACCTGATATTAGGCCTGTGGCATGCTGGGATAAAGGTCTACCAAGTTTGTTCAAATAAATGACCTTGAACTTCATTCAAGGTCACAGGGGCCAAAAGGGTCAAAATCTTTAAAACAACTTTTTCTGAATAACCAAAAGGCCCAGAGACCTGATATTGGTCCTGTGTTATGCTGGGATAAAGGGCTACCAAGTTTGTTCAAACAAATGACCTTGACCTTCATTCAAGGTCACAGGGGCCAAAAAGGTCAAAATCTTTGAACGACTTCTTCTGAATAACCAAAAGGCCCAGAGACCTAATATTGGGCCTGTGGCATGCTGGGATAAAGGGCTACCAAGTTTGTTCAAACAAATGACCTTGACCTTCATTCAAGGTCACAGGGGCCAAAAAGGTCAAAATCTTTGAACGACTTCTTTTGAATAACCAAAAGGCCCAGAGACCTGATATTGGGCCTGTGGCATGCTGGGATAAAGGGCTACCATGTTTGTTCAAAGAAATGACCTTGACCTTCATTCAAGGTCACTGGGGCCAAAACGATCATAATCTTTAAACATTTTCTTCTGAATAACCAAAAGGCCCAGATATCTAATATTGGGCCTGTGGCATGCTGGGATAAAGGGCTACCAAGTTTGTTCAAACAAATGACCTTGACCTTCATTCAAGGTCACAGGGGCCAAAAAGGTCAAAATCTTTGAACGACTTCTTCTGAATAACCAAAAGGCCCCGAGACCTAATATTGGGCCTGTGGCATGCTGGGATAAAGGGCTACCAAGTTTGTTCAAACAAATGACCTTGACCTTCATTCAAGGTCACAGGGGCCAAAAAGGTCAAAATCTTTGAACGACTTCTTTTGAATAACCAAAAGGCCCAGAGACCTGATATTGGGCCTGTGGCATGCTGGGATAAAGGGTTACCAAGTTTGTTCAAACAAATGACCTTGACCTTCATTCAAGGTCACAGGGGCCGAAAAGGTCAAAATCTTTTTAAACAACTTCTTCTGAATAACCAAAAGGCCCAGAGACCTGATATTGGTCCTGTGTTATGCTGAGATAAAGGGCTACCAAGTTTGTTCAAAGAAATGACCTTGACCTTCATTCAAGGTCACAGGGGACAAAACGGTCATAATTTTTAAACGACTTCTTCTGAATAACCAAAAGGCCCAGAGACCTAATATTGGGCCTGTGGCATGCTGGGATAAAGGGCTACCAAGTTTGTTCAAACAAATGACCTTGACCTTCATTCAAGGTCACAGGGGCCAAAAAGGTCAAAATCTTTGAACGACTTCTTCTGAATAACCAAAAGGCAAAGAGAGCTAATATTGGGCCTGTGGCATGCTGGGATAAAGGGCTACCAAGTTTGTTCAAACAAATGACCTTGACCTTCATTCAAGGTCACAGGGGCCAAAAAGGTCAAAATCTTTGAACGACTTCTTTTGAATAACCAAAAGGCCCAGAGACCTGATATTGGGCCTGTGGCATGCTGGGATAAAGGGCTACCATGTTTGTTCAAAGAAATGACCTTGACCTTCATTCAAGGTCACTGGGGCCAAAACGGTCACAATCTTTAAACATTTTCTTCTGAATAACCAAAAGGCCCAGAGATCTAATATTGGGCCTGTGGCATGCTGGGATAAAGGGCTACCATGTTTGTTCAAAGAAATGACCTTGACTTTCATTCAAGGTCACAGGGGCCAAAACGGTCATAATCTTTAAACATTTTCTTCTGAATAACCAAAAGGCCCAGATACCTAATATTGGGCCTGTGGCATGCTGGGATAAAGGGCTACCAAGTTTGTTCAAAGAAATGACCTTGACTTTCATTCAAGGTCACAGGGGCCAAAACGGTCATAATCTTTAAACGACTTCTTCTGAATAACCAAAAGGCCCAGAGACCTGATATTGGGCCTGTGGCATGCTGGGATAAAGGGCTACCAAGTTTGTTCAAACAAATGACCTTGACCTTCATTCAAGGTCACAGGGGCCAAAAAGGTCAAAATCTTTTTAAACAACTTCTTCTGAATAACCAAAAGGCCCAGAGACCTGATATTGGTCCTGTGTTATGCTGGGATAAAGGGCTACCAAGTTTGTTCAAAGAAATGACCTTGACCTTCATTCAAGGTCACAGAGGCCAAAACGGTCATAATTTTTAAACAACTTCTTCTGAATAACTAAAAGGCTCAGAGACCTGATATTAGGCCTGTGGCATGCTGGGATAAAGGTCTACCAAGTTTGTTCAAATAAATGACCTTGAACTTCATTCAAGGTCACAGGGGCCAAAAGGGTCAAAATCTTTAAAACAACTTTTTCTGAATAACCAAAAGGCCCAGATACCTAATATTGGGCCTGTGGCATGCTGGGATAAAGGGCTACCAAGTTTGTTCAAAGAAATGACCTTGACTTTCATTCAAGGTCACAGGGGCCAAAACGGTCATAATCTTTAAACGACTTCTTCTGAATAACCAAAAGGCCCAGAGACCTGATATTGGGCCTGTGGCATGCTGGGATAAAGGGCTACCAAGGTTGTTCAAACAAATGACCTTGACCTTCATTCAAGGTCACAGGGGCCAAAAAGGTCAAAATCTTTTTAAACAACTTCTTCTGAATAACCAAAAGGCCCAGAGACCTGATATTGGTCCTGTGTTATGCTGGGATAAAGGGCTACCAAGTTTGTTCAAAGAAATGACCTTGACCTTCATTCAAGGTCACAGAGGCCAAAACGGTCATAATTTTTAAACAACTTCTTCTGAATAACTAAAAGGCTCAGAGACCTGATATTAGGCCTGTGGCATGCTGGGATAAAGGTCTACCAAGTTTGTTCAAATAAATGACCTTGAACTTCATTCAAGGTCACAGGGGCCAAAAGGGTCAAAATCTTTAAAACAACTTTTTCTGAATAACCAAAAGGCCCAGAGACCTGATATTGGTCCTGTGTTATGCTGGGATAAAGGGCTACCAAGTTTGTTCAAACAAATGACCTTGACCTTCATTCAAGGTCACAGGGGCCAAAAAGGTCAAAATCTTTGAACGACTTCTTCTGAATAACCAAAAGGCCCAGAGACCTAATATTGGGCCTGTGGCATGCTGGGATAAAGGGCTACCAAGTTTGTTCAAACAAATGACCTTGACCTTCATTCAAGGTCACAGGGGCCAAAAAGGTCAAAATCTTTGAACGACTTCTTTTGAATAACCAAAAGGCCCAGAGACCTGATATTGGGCCTGTGGCATGCTGGGATAAAGGGCTACCATGTTTGTTCAAAGAAATGACCTTGACCTTCATTCAAGGTCACTGGGGCCAAAACGATCATAATCTTTAAACATTTTCTTCTGAATAACCAAAAGGCCCAGATATCTAATATTGGGCCTGTGGCATGCTGGGATAAAGGGCTACCAAGTTTGTTCAAACAAATGACCTTGACCTTCATTCAAGGTCACAGGGGCCAAAAAGGTCAAAATCTTTGAACGACTTCTTCTGAATAACCAAAAGGCCCCGAGACCTAATATTGGGCCTGTGGCATGCTGGGATAAAGGGCTACCAAGTTTGTTCAAACAAATGACCTTGACCTTCATTCAAGGTCACAGGGGCCAAAAAGGTCAAAATCTTTGAACGACTTCTTTTGAATAACCAAAAGGCCCAGAGACCTGATATTGGGCCTGTGGCATGCTGGGATAAAGGGTTACCAAGTTTGTTCAAACAAATGACCTTGACCTTCATTCAAGGTCACAGGGGCCGAAAAGGTCAAAATCTTTTTAAACAACTTCTTCTGAATAACCAAAAGGCCCAGAGACCTGATATTGGTCCTGTGTTATGCTGAGATAAAGGGCTACCAAGTTTGTTCAAAGAAATGACCTTGACCTTCATTCAAGGTCACAGGGGACAAAACGGTCATAATTTTTAAACGACTTCTTCTGAATAACCAAAAGGCCCAGAGACCTAATATTGGGCCTGTGGCATGCTGGGATAAAGGGCTACCAAGTTTGTTCAAACAAATGACCTTGACCTTCATTCAAGGTCACAGGGGCCAAAAAGGTCAAAATCTTTGAACGACTTCTTCTGAATAACCAAAAGGCAAAGAGAGCTAATATTGGGCCTGTGGCATGCTGGGATAAAGGGCTACCAAGTTTGTTCAAACAAATGACCTTGACCTTCATTCAAGGTCACAGGGGCCAAAAAGGTCAAAATCTTTGAACGACTTCTTTTGAATAACCAAAAGGCCCAGAGACCTGATATTGGGCCTGTGGCATGCTGGGATAAAGGGCTACCATGTTTGTTCAAAGAAATGACCTTGACCTTCATTCAAGGTCACTGGGGCCAAAACGGTCACAATCTTTAAACATTTTCTTCTGAATAACCAAAAGGCCCAGAGATCTAATATTGGGCCTGTGGCATGCTGGGATAAAGGGCTACCATGTTTGTTCAAAGAAATGACCTTGACTTTCATTCAAGGTCACAGGGGCCAAAACGGTCATAATCTTTAAACATTTTCTTCTGAATAACCAAAAGGCCCAGATACCTAATATTGGGCCTGTGGCATGCTGGGATAAAGGGCTACCAAGTTTGTTCAAAGAAATGACCTTGACTTTCATTCAAGGTCACAGGGGCCAAAACGGTCATAATCTTTAAACGACTTCTTCTGAATAACCAAAAGGCCCAGAGACCTGATATTGGGCCTGTGGCATGCTGGGATAAAGGGCTACCAAGTTTGTTCAAACAAATGACCTTGACCTTCATTCAAGGTCACAGGGGCCAAAAAGGTCAAAATCTTTTTAAACAACTTCTTCTGAATAACCAAAAGGCCCAGAGACCTGATATTGGTCCTGTGTTATGCTGGGATAAAGGGCTACCAAGTTTGTTCAAAGAAATGACCTTGACCTTCATTCAAGGTCACAGAGGCCAAAACGGTCATAATTTTTAAACAACTTCTTCTGAATAACTAAAAGGCTCAGAGACCTGATATTAGGCCTGTGGCATGCTGGGATAAAGGTCTACCAAGTTTGTTCAAATAAATGACCTTGAACTTCATTCAAGGTCACAGGGGCCAAAAGGGTCAAAATCTTTAAAACAACTTTTTCTGAATAACCAAAAGGCCCAGAGACCTGATATTGGTCCTGTGTTATGCTGGGATAAAGGGCTACCAAGTTTGTTCAAACAAATGACCTTGACCTTCATTCAAGGTCACAGGGGCCAAAAAGGTCAAAATCTTTGAACGACTTCTTCTGAATAACCAAAAGGCCCAGAGACCTAATATTGGGCCTGTGGCATGCTGGGATAAAGGGCTACCAAGTTTGTTCAAACAAATGACCTTGACCTTCATTCAAGGTCACAGGGGCCAAAAAGGTCAAAATCTTTGAACGACTTCTTTTGAATAACCAAAAGGCCCAGAGACCTGATATTGGGCCTGTGGCATGCTGGGATAAAGGGCTACCATGTTTGTTCAAAGAAATGACCTTGACCTTCATTCAAGGTCACTGGGGCCAAAACGATCATAATCTTTAAACATTTTCTTCTGAATAACCAAAAGACCCAGATATCTAATATTGGGCCTGTGGCATGCTGGGATAAAGGGCTACCAAGTTTGTTCAAACAAATGACCTTGACCTTCATTCAAGGTCACAGGGGCCAAAAAGGTCAAAATCTTTGAACGACTTCTTCTGAATAACCAAAAGGCCCCGAGACCTAATATTGGGCCTGTGGCATGCTGGGATAAAGGGCTACCAAGTTTGTTCAAACAAATGACCTTGACCTTCATTCAAGGTCACAGGGGCCAAAAAGGTCAAAATCTTTGAACGACTTCTTTTGAATAACCAAAAGGCCCAGAGACCTGATATTGGGCCTGTGGCATGCTGGGATAAAGGGTTACCAAGTTTGTTCAAACAAATGACCTTGACCTTCATTCAAGGTCACAGGGGCCGAAAAGGTCAAAATCTTTTTAAACAACTTCTTCTGAATAACCAAAAGGCCCAGAGACCTGATATTGGTCCTGTGTTATGCTGAGATAAAGGGCTACCAAGTTTGTTCAAAGAAATGACCTTGACCTTCATTCAAGGTCACAGGGGACAAAACGGTCATAATTTTTAAACGACTTCTTCTGAATAACCAAAAGGCCCAGAGACCTAATATTGGGCCTGTGGCATGCTGGGATAAAGGGCTACCAAGTTTGTTCAAACAAATGACCTTGACCTTCATTCAAGGTCACAGGGGCCAAAAAGGTCAAAATCTTTGAACGACTTCTTCTGAATAACCAAAAGGCCCAGAGACCTAATATTGGGCCTGTGGCATGCTGGGATAAAGGGCTACCAAGTTTGTTCAAACAAATGACCTTGACCTTCATTCAAGGTCACAGGGGCCAAAAAGGTCAAAATCTTTGAACGACTTCTTTTGAATAACCAAAAGGCCCAGAGACCTGATATTGGGCCTGTGGCATGCTGGGATAAAGGGCTACCATGTTTGTTCAAAGAAATGACCTTGACCTTCATTCAAGGTCACTGGGGCCAAAACGGTCACAATCTTTAAACATTTTCTTCTGAATAACCAAAAGGCCCAGAGATCTAATATTGGGCCTGTGGCATGCTGGGATAAAGAGCTACCATGTTTGTTCAAAGAAATGACCTTGACTTTCATTCAAGGTCACAGGGGCCAAAACGGTCATAATCTTTAAACATTTTCTTCTGAATAACCAAAAGGCCCAGATACCTAATATTGGGCCTGTGGCATGCTGGGATAAAGGGCTACCAAGTTTGTTCAAAGAAATGACCTTGACTTTCATTCAAGGTCACAGGGGCCAAAACGGTCATAATCTTTAAACGACTTCTTCTGAATAACCAAAAGGCCCAGAGATTTGATATTTGGCCTGTGGCATGCTGGGATAAAGGGCTACCAAGTTTGTTCAAACAAATGACCTTGACCTTCATTCAAGGTCACAGGGGCCAAAAAGGTCAAAATCTTTTTAAACAACTTCTTCTGAATAACCAAAAGGCCCAGAGACCTGATATTGGTCCTGTGTTATGCTGGGATAAAGGGCTACCAAGTTTGTTCAAACAAATGACCTTGACCTTCATTCAAGGTCACAGGGGCCAAAAAGGTCAAAATCTTTGAACGACTTCTTCTGAATAACCAAAAGGCCCAGAGACCTAATATTGGGCCTGTGGCATGCTGGGATAAAGGGCTACCAAGTTTGTTCAAACAAATGACCTTGACCTTCATTCAAGGTCACAGGGGCCAAAAAGGTCAAAATCTTTGAACGACTTCTTTTGAATAACCAAAAGGCCCAGAGACCTGATATTGGTCCTGTGTTATGCTGGGATAAAGGGCTACCAAGTTTGTTCAAACAAATGACCTTGACCTTCATTCAAGGTCACAGGGGCCAAAAAGGTCAAAATCTTTGAACGACTTCTTCTGAATAACCAAAAGGCCCAGAGACCTAATATTGGGCCTGTGGCATGCTGGGATAAAGGTCTACCAAGTTTGTTCAAATAAATGACCTTGAACTTCATTCAAGGTCACAGGGGCCAAAAAGGTCAAAATCTTTGAACGACTTCTTTTGAATAACCAAAAGGCCCAGAGACCTGATATTGGGCCTGTGGCATGCTGGGATAAAGGGCTACCATGTTTGTTCAAAGAAATGACCTTGACCTTCATTCAAGGTCACTGGGGCCAAAACGATCATAATCTTTAAACATTTTCTTCTGAATAACCAAAAGGCCCAGATATCTAATATTGGGCCTGTGGCATGCTGGGATAAAGGGCTACCAAGTTTGTTCAAACAAATGACCTTGACCTTCATTCAAGGTCACAGGGGCCAAAAAGGTCAAAATCTTTGAACGACTTCTTCTGAATAACCAAAAGGCCCCGAGACCTAATATTGGGCCTGTGGCATGCTGGGATAAAGGGCTACCAAGTTTGTTCAAACAAATGACCTTGACCTTCATTCAAGGTCACAGGGGCCAAAAAGGTCAAAATCTTTGAACGACTTCTTTTGAATAACCAAAAGGCCCAGAGACCTGATATTGGGCCTGTGGCATGCTGGGATAAAGGGTTACCAAGTTTGTTCAAACAAATGACCTTGACCTTCATTCAAGGTCACAGGGGCCGAAAAGGTCAAAATCTTTTTAAACAACTTCTTCTGAATAACCAAAAGGCCCAGAGACCTGATATTGGTCCTGTGTTATGCTGAGATAAAGGGCTACCAAGTTTGTTCAAAGAAATGACCTTGACCTTCATTCAAGGTCACAGGGGACAAAACGGTCATAATTTTTAAACGACTTCTTCTGAATAACCAAAAGGCCCAGAGACCTAATATTGGGCCTGTGGCATGCTGGGATAAAGGGCTACCAAGTTTGTTCAAACAAATGACCTTGACCTTCATTCAAGGTCACAGGGGCCAAAAAGGTCAAAATCTTTGAACGACTTCTTCTGAATAACCAAAAGGCCCAGAGACCTAATATTGGGCCTGTGGCATGCTGGGATAAAGGGCTACCAAGTTTGTTCAAACAAATGACCTTGACCTTCATTCAAGGTCACAGGGGCCAAAAAGGTCAAAATCTTTGAACGACTTCTTTTGAATAACCAAAAGGCCCAGAGACCTGATATTGGGC
Organism: Mimachlamys varia; assembly: GCA_947623455.1. Lineage (NCBI taxonomy): Eukaryota > Metazoa > Mollusca > Bivalvia > Pectinida > Pectinidae > Mimachlamys > Mimachlamys varia. Next base: position 40,898,090 of record OX392533.1, on the reverse strand, counting down.
CTGTGGCATGCTGGGATAAAGGGCTACCATGTTTGTTCAAAGAAATGACCTTGACCTTCATTCAAGGTCACTGGGGCCAAAACGGTCACAATCTTTAAACATTTTCTTCTGAATAACCAAAAGGCCCAGAGATCTAATATTGGGCCTGTGGCATGCTGGGATAAAGGGCTACCATGTTTGTTCAAAGAAATGACCTTGACTTTCATTCAAGGTCACAGGGGCCAAAACGGTCATAATCTTTAAACATTTTCTTCTGAATAACCAAAAGGCCCAGATACCTAATATTGGGCCTGTGGCATGCTGGGATAAAGGGCTACCAAGTTTGTTCAAAGAAATGACCTTGACTTTCATTCAAGGTCACAGGGGCCAAAACGGTCATAATCTTTAAACGACTTCTTCTGAATAACCAAAAGGCCCAGAGACCTGATATTGGGCCTGTGGCATGCTGGGATAAAGGGCTACCAAGTTTGTTCAAACAAATGACCTTGACCTTCATTCAAGGTCACAGGGGCCAAAAAGGTCAAAATCTTTTTAAACAACTTCTTCTGAATAACCAAAAGGCCCAGAGACCTGATATTGGTCCTGTGTTATGCTGGGATAAAGGGCTACCAAGTTTGTTCAAAGAAATGACCTTGACCTTCATTCAAGGTCACAGAGGCCAAAACGGTCATAATTTTTAAACAACTTCTTCTGAATAACTAAAAGGCCCAGAGACCTAATATTGGGCCTGTGGCATGCTGGGATAAAGGGCTACCAAGTTTGTTCAAACAAATGACCTTGACCTTCATTCAAGGTCACAGGGGCCAAAAAGGTCAAAATCTTTGAACGACTTCTTTTGAATAACCAAAAGGCCCAGAGACCTGATATTGGGCCTGTGGCATGCTGGGATAAAGGGCTACCATGTTTGTTCAAAGAAATGACCTTGACCTTCATTCAAGGTCACTGGGGCCAAAACGGTCACAATCTTTAAACATTTTCTTCTGAATAACCAAAAGGCCCAGAGATCTAATATTGGGCCTGTGGCATGCTGGGATAAAGGGCTACCATGTTTGTTCAAAGAAATGACCTTGACTTTCATTCAAGGTCACAGGGGCCAAAACGGTCATAATCTTTAAACATTTTCTTCTGAATAACCAAAAGGCCCAGATACCTAATATTGGGCCTGTGGCATGCTGGGATAAAGGGCTACCAAGTTTGTTCAAAGAAATGACCTTGACTTTCATTCAAGGTCACAGGGGCCAAAACGGTCATAATCTTTAAACGACTTCTTCTGAATAACCAAAAGGCCCAGAGACCTGATATTGGGCCTGTGGCATGCTGGGATAAAGGGCTACCAAGTTTGTTCAAACAAATGACCTTGACCTTCATTCAAGGTCACAGGGGCCAAAAAGGTCAAAATCTTTTTAAACAACTTCTTCTGAATAACCAAAAGGCCCAGAGACCTGATATTGGTCCTGTGTTATGCTGGGATAAAGGGCTACCAAGTTTGTTCAAAGAAATGACCTTGACCTTCATTCAAGGTCACAGAGGCCAAAACGGTCATAATTTTTAAACAACTTCTTCTGAATAACTAAAAGGCTCAGAGACCTGATATTAGGCCTGTGGCATGCTGGGATAAAGGTCTACCAAGTTTGTTCAAATAAATGACCTTGAACTTCATTCAAGGTCACAGGGGCCAAAAGGGTCAAAATCTTTAAAACAACTTTTTCTGAATAACCAAAAGGCCCAGAGACCTGATATTGGTCCTGTGTTATGCTGGGATAAAGGGCTACCAAGTTTGTTCAAACAAATGACCTTGACCTTCATTCAAGGTCACAGGGGCCAAAAAGGTCAAAATCTTTGAACGACTTCTTCTGAATAACCAAAAGGCCCAGAGACCTAATATTGGGCCTGTGGCATGCTGGGATAAAGGGCTACCAAGTTTGTTCAAACAAATGACCTTGACCTTCATTCAAGGTCACAGGGGCCAAAAAGGTCAAAATCTTTGAACGACTTCTTTTGAATAACCAAAAGGCCCAGAGACCTGATATTGGGCCTGTGGCATGCTGGGATAAAGGGCTACCATGTTTGTTCAAAGAAATGACCTTGACCTTCATTCAAGGTCACTGGGGCCAAAACGATCATAATCTTTAAACATTTTCTTCTGAATAACCAAAAGGCCCAGATATCTAATATTGGGCCTGTGGCATGCTGGGATAAAGGGCTACCAAGTTTGTTCAAACAAATGACCTTGACCTTCATTCAAGGTCACAGGGGCCAAAAAGGTCAAAATCTTTGAACGACTTCTTCTGAATAACCAAAAGGCCCCGAGACCTAATATTGGGCCTGTGGCATGCTGGGATAAAGGGCTACCAAGTTTGTTCAAACAAATGACCTTGACCTTCATTCAAGGTCACAGGGGCCAAAAAGGTCAAAATCTTTGAACGACTTCTTTTGAATAACCAAAAGGCCCAGAGACCTGATATTGGGCCTGTGGCATGCTGGGATAAAGGGTTACCAAGTTTGTTCAAACAAATGACCTTGACCTTCATTCAAGGTCACAGGGGCCGAAAAGGTCAAAATCTTTTTAAACAACTTCTTCTGAATAACCAAAAGGCCCAGAGACCTGATATTGGTCCTGTGTTATGCTGAGATAAAGGGCTACCAAGTTTGTTCAAAGAAATGACCTTGACCTTCATTCAAGGTCACAGGGGACAAAACGGTCATAATTTTTAAACGACTTCTTCTGAATAACCAAAAGGCCCAGAGACCTAATATTGGGCCTGTGGCATGCTGGGATAAAGGGCTACCAAGTTTGTTCAAACAAATGACCTTGACCTTCATTCAAGGTCACAGGGGCCAAAAAGGTCAAAATCTTTGAACGACTTCTTCTGAATAACCAAAAGGCCCAGAGACCTAATATTGGGCCTGTGGCATGCTGGGATAAAGGGCTACCAAGTTTGTTCAAACAAATGACCTTGACCTTCATTCAAGGTCACAGGGGCCAAAAAGGTCAAAATCTTTGAACGACTTCTTTTGAATAACCAAAAGGCCCAGAGACCTGATATTGGGCCTGTGGCATGCTGGGATAAAGGGCTACCATGTTTGTTCAAAGAAATGACCTTGACCTTCATTCAAGGTCACTGGGGCCAAAACGGTCACAATCTTTAAACATTTTCTTCTGAATAACCAAAAGGCCCAGAGATCTAATATTGGGCCTGTGGCATGCTGGGATAAAGGGCTACCATGTTTGTTCAAAGAAATGACCTTGACTTTCATTCAAGGTCACAGGGGCCAAAACGGTCATAATCTTTAAACATTTTCTTCTGAATAACCAAAAGGCCCAGATACCTAATATTGGGCCTGTGGCATGCTGGGATAAAGGGCTACCAAGTTTGTTCAAAGAAATGACCTTGACTTTCATTCAAGGTCACAGGGGCCAAAACGGTCATAATCTTTAAACGACTTCTTCTGAATAACCAAAAGGCCCAGAGACCTGATATTGGGCCTGTGGCATGCTGGGATAAAGGGCTACCAAGTTTGTTCAAACAAATGACCTTGACCTTCATTCAAGGTCACAGGGGCCAAAAAGGTCAAAATCTTTTTAAACAACTTCTTCTGAATAACCAAAAGGCCCAGAGACCTGATATTGGTCCTGTGTTATGCTGGGATAAAGGGCTACCAAGTTTGTTCAAAGAAATGACCTTGACCTTCATTCAAGGTCACAGAGGCCAAAACGGTCATAATTTTTAAACAACTTCTTCTGAATAACTAAAAGGCTCAGAGACCTGATATTAGGCCTGTGGCATGCTGGGATAAAGGTCTACCAAGTTTGTTCAAATAAATGACCTTGAACTTCATTCAAGGTCACAGGGGCCAAAAGGGTCAAAATCTTTAAAACAACTTTTTCTGAATAACCAAAAGGCCCAGAGACCTGATATTGGTCCTGTGTTATGCTGGGATAAAGGGCTACCAAGTTTGTTCAAACAAATGACCTTGACCTTCATTCAAGGTCACAGGGGCCAAAAAGGTCAAAATCTTTGAACGACTTCTTCTGAATAACCAAAAGGCCCAGAGACCTAATATTGGGCCTGTGGCATGCTGGGATAAAGGGCTACCAAGTTTGTTCAAACAAATGACCTTGACCTTCATTCAAGGTCACAGGGGCCAAAAAGGTCAAAATCTTTGAACGACTTCTTTTGAATAACCAAAAGGCCCAGAGACCTGATATTGGGCCTGTGGCATGCTGGGATAAAGGGCTACCATGTTTGTTCAAAGAAATGACCTTGACCTTCATTCAAGGTCACTGGGGCCAAAACGATCATAATCTTTAAACATTTTCTTCTGAATAACCAAAAGGCCCAGATATCTAATATTGGGCCTGTGGCATGCTGGGATAAAGGGCTACCAAGTTTGTTCAAACAAATGACCTTGACCTTCATTCAAGGTCACAGGGGCCAAAAAGGTCAAAATCTTTGAACGACTTCTTCTGAATAACCAAAAGGCCCCGAGACCTAATATTGGGCCTGTGGCATGCTGGGATAAAGGGCTACCAAGTTTGTTCAAACAAATGACCTTGACCTTCATTCAAGGTCACAGGGGCCAAAAAGGTCAAAATCTTTGAACGACTTCTTTTGAATAACCAAAAGGCCCAGAGACCTGATATTGGGCCTGTGGCATGCTGGGATAAAGGGTTACCAAGTTTGTTCAAACAAATGACCTTGACCTTCATTCAAGGTCACAGGGGCCGAAAAGGTCAAAATCTTTTTAAACAACTTCTTCTGAATAACCAAAAGGCCCAGAGACCTGATATTGGTCCTGTGTTATGCTGAGATAAAGGGCTACCAAGTTTGTTCAAAGAAATGACCTTGACCTTCATTCAAGGTCACAGGGGACAAAACGGTCATAATTTTTAAACGACTTCTTCTGAATAACCAAAAGGCCCAGAGACCTAATATTGGGCCTGTGGCATGCTGGGATAAAGGGCTACCAAGTTTGTTCAAACAAATGACCTTGACCTTCATTCAAGGTCACAGGGGCCAAAAAGGTCAAAATCTTTGAACGACTTCTTCTGAATAACCAAAAGGCCCAGAGACCTAATATTGGGCCTGTGGCATGCTGGGATAAAGGGCTACCAAGTTTGTTCAAACAAATGACCTTGACCTTCATTCAAGGTCACAGGGGCCAAAAAGGTCAAAATCTTTGAACGACTTCTTTTGAATAACCAAAAGGCCCAGAGACCTGATATTGGGCCTGTGGCATGCTGGGATAAAGGGCTACCATGTTTGTTCAAAGAAATGACCTTGACCTTCATTCAAGGTCACTGGGGCCAAAACGGTCACAATCTTTAAACATTTTCTTCTGAATAACCAAAAGGCCCAGAGATCTAATATTGGGCCTGTGGCATGCTGGGATAAAGGGCTACCATGTTTGTTCAAAGAAATGACCTTGACTTTCATTCAAGGTCACAGGGGCCAAAACGGTCATAATCTTTAAACATTTTCTTCTGAATAACCAAAAGGCCCAGATACCTAATATTGGGCCTGTGGCATGCTGGGATAAAGGGCTACCAAGTTTGTTCAAAGAAATGACCTTGACTTTCATTCAAGGTCACAGGGGCCAAAACGGTCATAATCTTTAAACGACTTCTTCTGAATAACCAAAAGGCCCAGAGACCTGATATTGGGCCTGTGGCATGCTGGGATAAAGGGCTACCAAGTTTGTTCAAACAAATGACCTTGACCTTCATTCAAGGTCACAGGGGCCAAAAAGGTCAAAATCTTTTTAAACAACTTCTTCTGAATAACCAAAAGGCCCAGAGACCTGATATTGGTCCTGTGTTATGCTGGGATAAAGGGCTACCAAGTTTGTTCAAAGAAATGACCTTGACCTTCATTCAAGGTCACAGAGGCCAAAACGGTCATAATTTTTAAACAACTTCTTCTGAATAACTAAAAGGCTCAGAGACCTGATATTAGGCCTGTGGCATGCTGGGATAAAGGTCTACCAAGTTTGTTCAAATAAATGACCTTGAACTTCATTCAAGGTCACAGGGGCCAAAAGGGTCAAAATCTTTAAAACAACTTTTTCTGAATAACCAAAAGGCCCAGAGACCTGATATTGGTCCTGTGTTATGCTGGGATAAAGGGCTACCAAGTTTGTTCAAACAAATGACCTTGACCTTCATTCAAGGTCACAGGGGCCAAAAAGGTCAAAATCTTTGAACGACTTCTTCTGAATAACCAAAAGGCCCAGAGACCTAATATTGGGCCTGTGGCATGCTGGGATAAAGGGCTACCAAGTTTGTTCAAACAAATGACCTTGACCTTCATTCAAGGTCACAGGGGCCAAAAAGGTCAAAATTTTTGAACGACTTCTTTTGAATAACCAAAAGGCCCAGAGACCTGATATTGGGCCTGTGGCATGCTGGGATAAAGGGCTACCATGTTTGTTCAAAGAAATGACCTTGACCTTCATTCAAGGTCACTGGGGCCAAAACGATCATAATCTTTAAACATTTTCCTCTGAATAACCAAAAGGCCCAGATATCTAATATTGGGCCTGTGGCATGCTGGGATAAAGGGCTACCAAGTTTGTTCAAACAAATGACCTTGACCTTCATTCAAGGTCACAGGGGCCAAAAAGGTCAAAATCTTTGAACGACTTCTTCTGAATAACCAAAAGGCCCCGAGACCTAATATTGGGCCTGTGGCATGCTGGGATAAAGGGCTACCAAGTTTGTTCAAACAAATGACCTTGACCTTCATTCAAGGTCACAGGGGCCAAAAAGGTCAAAATCTTTGAACGACTTCTTTTGAATAACCAAAAGGCCCAGAGACCTGATATTGGGCCTGTGGCATGCTGGGATAAAGGGTTACCAAGTTTGTTCAAACAAATGACCTTGACCTTCATTCAAGGTCACAGGGGCCGAAAAGGTCAAAATCTTTTTAAACAACTTCTTCTGAATAACCAAAAGGCCCAGAGACCTGATATTGGTCCTGTGTTATGCTGAGATAAAGGGCTACCAAGTTTGTTCAAAGAAATGACCTTGACCTTCATTCAAGGTCACAGGGGACAAAACGGTCATAATTTTTAAACGACTTCTTCTGAATAACCAAAAGGCCCAGAGACCTAATATTGGGCCTGTGGCATGCTGGGATAAAGGGCTACCAAGTTTGTTCAAACAAATGACCTTGACCTTCATTCAAGGTCACAGGGGCCAAAAAGGTCAAAATCTTTGAACGACTTCTTCTGAATAACCAAAAGGCCCAGAGACCTAATATTGGGCCTGTGGCATGCTGGGATAAAGGGCTACCAAGTTTGTTCAAACAAATGACCTTGACCTTCATTCAAGGTCACAGGGGCCAAAAAGGTCAAAATCTTTGAACGACTTCTTTTGAATAACCAAAAGGCCCAGAGACCTGATATTGGGCCTGTGGCATGCTGGGATAAAGGGCTACCATGTTTGTTCAAAGAAATGACCTTGACCTTCATTCAAGGTCACTGGGGCCAAAACGGTCACAATCTTTAAACATTTTCTTCTGAATAACCAAAAGGCCCAGAGATCTAATATTGGGCCTGTGGCATGCTGGGATAAAGGGCTACCATGTTTGTTCAAAGAAATGACCTTGACTTTCATTCAAGGTCACAGGGGCCAAAACGGTCATAATCTTTAAACATTTTCTTCTGAATAACCAAAAGGCCCAGATACCTAATATTGGGCCTGTGGCATGCTGGGATAAAGGGCTACCAAGTTTGTTCAAAGAAATGACCTTGACTTTCATTCAAGGTCACAGGGGCCAAAACGGTCATAATCTTTAAACGACTTCTTCTGAATAACCAAAAGGCCCAGAGACTTGATATTGGGCCTGTGGCATGCTGGGATAAAGGGCTACCAAGTTTGTTCAAACAAATGACCTTGACCTTCATTCAAGGTCACAGGGGCCAAAAAGGTCAAAATCTTTTTAAACAACTTCTTCTGAATAACCAAAAGGCCCAGAGACCTGATATTGGTCCTGTGTTATGCTGGGATAAAGGGCTACCAAGTTTGTTCAAAGAAATGACCTTGACCTTCATTCAAGGTCACAGAGGCCAAAACGGTCATAATTTTTAAACAACTTCTTCTGAATAACTAAAAGGCTCAGAGACCTGATATTAGGCCTGTGGCATGCTGGGATAAAGGTCTACCAAGTTTGTTCAAATAAATGACCTTGAACTTCATTCAAGGTCACAGGGGCCAAAAGGGTCAAAATCTTTAAAACAACTTTTTCTGAATAACCAAAAGGCCCAGAGACCTGATATTGGTCCTGTGTTATGCTGGGATAAAGGGCTACCAAGTTTGTTCAAACAAATGACCTTGACCTTCATTCAAGGTCACAGGGGCCAAAAAGGTCAAAATCTTTGAACGACTTCTTCTGAATAACCAAAAGGCCCAGAGACCTAATATTGGGCCTGTGGCATGCTGGGATAAAGGGCTACCAAGTTTGTTCAAACAAATGACCTTGACCTTCATTCAAGGTCACAGGGGCCAAAAAGGTCAAAATCTTTGAACGACTTCTTTTGAATAACCAAAAGGCCCAGAGACCTGATATTGGGCCTGTGGCATGCTGGGATAAAGGGCTACCATGTTTGTTCAAAGAAATGACCTTGACCTTCATTCAAGGTCACTGGGGCCAAAACGATCATAATCTTTAAACATTTTCTTCTGAATAACCAAAAGGCCCAGATATCTAATATTGGGCCTGTGGCATGCTGGGATAAAGGGCTACCAAGTTTGTTCAAACAAATGACCTTGACCTTCATTCAAGGTCACAGGGGCCAAAAAGGTCAAAATCTTTGAACGACTTCTTCTGAATAACCAAAAGGCCCCGAGACCTAATATTGGGCCTGTGGCATGCTGGGATAAAGGGCTACCAAGTTTGTTCAAACAAATGACCTTGACCTTCATTCAAGGTCACAGGGGCCAAAAAGGTCAAAATCTTTGAACGACTTCTTTTGAATAACCAAAAGGCCCAGAGACCTGATATTGGGCCTGTGGCATGCTGGGATAAAGGGTTACCAAGTTTGTTCAAACAAATGACCTTGACCTTCATTCAAGGTCACAGGGGCCGAAAAGGTCAAAATCTTTTTAAACAACTTCTTCTGAATAACCAAAAGGCCCAGAGACCTGATATTGGTCCTGTGTTATGCTGAGATAAAGGGCTACCAAGTTTGTTCAAAGAAATGACCTTGACCTTCATTCAAGGTCACAGGGGACAAAACGGTCATAATTTTTAAACGACTTCTTCTGAATAACCAAAAGGCCCAGAGACCTAATATTGGGCCTGTGGCATGCTGGGATAAAGGGCTACCAAGTTTGTTCAAACAAATGACCTTGACCTTCATTCAAGGTCACATGGGCCAAAAAGGTCAAAATCTTTGAACGACTTCTTCTGAATAACCAAAAGGCCCAGAGACCTAATATTGGGCCTGTGGCATGCTGGGATAAAGGGCTACCAAGTTTGTTCAAACAAATGACCTTGACCTTCATTCAAGGTCACAGGGGCCAAAAAGGTCAAAATCTTTGAACGACTTCTTTTGAATAACCAAAAGGCCCAGAGACCTGATATTGGGCCTGTGGCATGCTGGGATAAAGGGCTACCATGTTTGTTCAAAGAAATGACCTTGACTTTCATTCAAGGTCACAGGGGCCAAAACGGTCATAATCTTTAAACATTTTCTTCTGAATAACCAAAAGGCCCAGATACCTAATATTGGGCCTGTGGCATGCTGGGATAAAGGGCTACCAAGTTTGTTCAAAGAAATGACCTTGACTTTCATTCAAGGTCACAGGGGCCAAAACGGTCATAATCTTTAAACGACTTCTTCTGAATAACCAAAAGGCCCAGAGACTTGATATTGGGCCTGTGGCATGCTGGGATAAAGGGCTACCAAGTTTGTTCAAACAAATGACCTTGACCTTCATTCAAGGTCACAGGGGCCAAAAAGGTCAAAATCTTTTTAAACAACTTCTTCTGAATAACCAAAAGGCCCAGAGACCTGATATTGGTCCTGTGTTATGCTGGGATAAAGGGCTACCAAGTTTGTTCAAAGAAATGACCTTGACCTTCATTCAAGGTCACAGAGGCCAAAACGGTCATAATTTTTAAACAACTTCTTCTGAATAACTAAAAGGCTCAGAGACCTGATATTAGGCCTGTGGCATGCTGGGATAAAGGTCTACCAAGTTTGTTCAAATAAATGACCTTGAACTTCATTCAAGGTCACAGGGGCCAAAAGGGTCAAAATCTTTAAAACAACTTTTTCTGAATAACCAAAAGGCCCAGAGACCTGATATTGGTCCTGTGTTATGCTGGGATAAAGGGCTACCAAGTTTGTTCAAACAAATGACCTTGACCTTCATTCAAGGTCACAGGGGCCAAAAAGGTCAAAATCTTTGAACGACTTCTTCTGAATAACCAAAAGGCCCAGAGACCTAATATTGGGCCTGTGGCATGCTGGGATAAAGGGCTACCAAGTTTGTTCAAACAAATGACCTTGACCTTCATTCAAGGTCACAGGGGCCAAAAAGGTCAAAATCTTTGAACGACTTCTTTTGAATAACCAAAAGGCCCAGAGACCTGATATTGGTCCTGTGTTATGCTGGGATAAAGGGCTACCAAGTTTGTTCAAACAAATGACCTTGACCTTCATTCAAGGTCACAGGGGCCAAAAAGGTCAAAATCTTTGAACGACTTCTTCTGAATAACCAAAAGGCCCAGAGACCTAATATTGGGCCTGTGGCATGCTGGGATAAAGGGCTACCAAGTTTGTTCAAACAAATGACCTTGACCTTCATTCAAGGTCACAGGGGCCAAAAAGGTCAAAATCTTTGAACGACTTCTTTTGAATAACCAAAAGAACCAGAGACCTGATATTGGGCCTGTGGCATGCTGGGATAAAGGGCTACCATGTTTGTTCAAAGAAATGACCTTGACCTTCATTCAAGGTCACTGGGGCCAAAACGATCATAATCTTTAAACATTTTCTTCTGAATAACCAAAAGGCCCAGAGATCTAATATTGGGCCTGTGGCATGCTGGGATAAAGGGCTACCAAGTTTGTTCAAACAAATGACCTTGACCTTCATTCAAGGTCACAGGGGCCAAAAAGGTCAAAATCTTTGAACGACTTCTTCTGAATAACCAAAAGGCCCCGAGACCTAATATTGGGCCTGTGGCATGCTGGGATAAAGGGCTACCAAGTTTGTTCAAACAAATGACCTTGACCTTCATTCAAGGTCACAGGGGCCAAAAAGGTCAAAATCTTTGAACGACTTCTTTTGAATAACCAAAAGGCCCAGAGACCTGATATTGGGCCTGTGGCATGCTGGGATAAAGGGTTACCAAGTTTGTTCAAACAAATGACCTTGACCTTCATTCAAGGTCACAGGGGCCGAAAAGGTCAAAATCTTTTTAAACAACTTCTTCTGAATAACCAAAAGGCCCAGAGACCTGATATTGGTCCTGTGTTATGCTGAGATAAAGGGCTACCAAGTTTGTTCAAAGAAATGACCTTGACCTTCATTCAAGGTCACAGGGGACAAAACGGTCATAATTTTTAAACGACTTCTTCTGAATAACCAAAAGGCCCAGAGACCTAATATTGGGCCTGTGGCATGCTGGGATAAAGGGCTACCAAGTTTGTTCAAACAAATGACCTTGACCTTCATTCAAGGTCACAGGGGCCAAAAAGGTCAAAATCTTTGAACGACTTCTTCTGAATAACCAAAAGGCCCAGAGACCTAATATTGGGCCTGTGGCATGCTGGGATAAAGGGCTACCAAGTTTGTTCAAACAAATGACCTTGACCTTCATTCAAGGTCACAGGGGCCAAAAAGGTCAAAATCTTTGAACGACTTCTTTTGAATAACCAAAAGGCCCAGAGACCTGATATTGGGCCTGTGGCATGCTGGGATAAAGGGCTACCATGTTTGTTCAAAGAAATGACCTTGACCTTCATTCAAGGTCACTGGGGCCAAAACGGTCACAATCTTTAAACATTTTCTTCTGAATAACCAAAAGGCCCAGAGATCTAATATTGGGCCTGTGGCATGCTGGGATAAAGGGCTACCATGTTTGTTCAAAGAAATGACCTTGACTTTCATTCAAGGTCACAGGGGCCAAAACGGTCATAATCTTTAAACATTTTCTTCTGAATAACCAAAAGGCCCAGATACCTAATATTGGGCCTGTGGCATGCTGGGATAAAGGGCTACCAAGTTTGTTCAAAGAAATGACCTTGACTTTCATTCAAGGTCACAGGGGCCAAAACGGTCATAATCTTTAAACGACTTCTTCTGAATAACCAAAAGGCCCAGAGACCTGATATTGGGCCTGTGGCATGCTGGGATAAAGGGCTACCAAGTTTGTTCAAACAAATGACCTTGACCTTCATTCAAGGTCACAGGGGCCAAAAAGGTCAAAATCTTTTTAAACAACTTCTTCTGAATAACCAAAAGGCCCAGAGACCTGATATTGGTCCTGTGTTATGCTGGGATAAAGGGCTACCAAGTTTGTTCAAAGAAATGACCTTGACCTTCATTCAAGGTCACAGAGGCCAAAACGGTCATAATTTTTAAACAACTTCTTCTGAATAACTAAAAGGCTCAGAGACCTGATATTAGGCCTGTGGCATGCTGGGATAAAGGTCTACCAAGTTTGTTCAAATAAATGACCTTGAACTTCATTCAAGGTCACAGGGGCCAAAAGGGTCAAAATCTTTAAAACAACTTTTTCTGAATAACCAAAAGGCCCAGAGACCTGATATTGGTCCTGTGTTATGCTGGGATAAAGGGCTACCAAGTTTGTTCAAAGAAATGACCTTGACCTTCATTCAAGGTCACAGAGGCCAAAACGGTCATAATTTTTAAACAACTTCTTCTGAATAACTAAAAGGCTCAGAGACCTGATATTAGGCCTGTGGCATGCTGGGATAAAGGTCTACCAAGTTTGTTCAAATAAATGACCTTGAACTTCATTCAAGGTCACAGGGGCCAAAAGGGTCAAAATCTTTAAAACAACTTTTTCTGAATAACCAAAAGGCCCAGAGACCTGATATTGGTCCTGTGTTATGCTGGGATAAAGGGCTACCAAGTTTGTTCAAACAAATGACCTTGACCTTCATTCAAGGTCACAGGGGCCAAAAAGGTCAAAATCTTTGAACGACTTCTTCTGAATAACCAAAAGGCCCAGATACCTAATATTGGGCCTGTGGCATGCTGGGATAAAGGGCTACCAAGTTTGTTCAAACAAATGACCTTGACCTTCATTCAAGGTCACAGGGGCCAAAAAGGTCAAAATCTTTGAACGACTTCTTTTGAATAACCAAAAGGCCCAGAGACCTGATATTGGTCCTGTGTTATGCTGGGATAAAGGGCTACCAAGTTTGTTCAAACAAATGACCTTGACCTTCATTCAAGGTCACAGGGGCCAAAAAGGTCAAAATCTTTGAACGACTTCTTCTGAATAACCAAAAGGCCCAGAGACCTAATATTGGGCCTGTGGCATGCTGGGATAAAGGGCTACCAAGTTTGTTCAAACAAATGACCTTGACCTTCATTAAAGGTCACAGGGGCCAAAAAGGTCAAAATCTTTGAACGACTTCTTTTGAATAACCAAAAGGCCCAGAGACCTGATATTGGGCCTGTGGCATGCTGGGATAAAGGGCTACCATGTTTGTTCAAAGAAATGACCTTGACCTTCATTCAAGGTCACTGGGGCCAAAACGATCATAATCTTTAAACATTTTCTTCTGAATAACCAAAAGGCCCAGAGATCTAATATTGGGCCTGTGGCATGCTGGGATAAAGGGCTACCAAGTTTGTTCAAACAAATGACCTTGACCTTCATTCAAGGTCACAGGGGCCAAAAAGGTCAAAATCTTTGAACGACTTCTTCTGAATAACCAAAAGGCCCCGAGACCTAATATTGGGCCTGTGGCATGCTGGGATAAAGGGCTACCAAGTTTGTTCAAACAAATGACCTTGACCTTCATTCAAGGTCACAGGGGCCAAAAAGGTCAAAATCTTTGAACGACTTCTTTTGAATAACCAAAAGGCCCAGAGACCTGATATTGGGCCTGTGGCATGCTGGGATAAAGGGTTACCAAGTTTGTTCAAACAAATGACCTTGACCTTCATTCAAGGTCACAGGGGCCGAAAAGGTCAAAATCTTTTTAAACAACTTCTTCTGAATAACCAAAAGGCCCAGAGACCTGATATTGGTCCTGTGTTATGCTGAGATAAAGGGCTACCAAGTTTGTTCAAAGAAATGACCTTGACCTTCATTCAAGGTCACAGGGGACAAAACGGTCATAATTTTTAAACGACTTCTTCTGAATAACCAAAAGGCCCAGAGACCTAATATTGGGCCTGTGGCATGCTGGGATAAAGGGCTACCAAGTTTGTTCAAACAAATGACCTTGACCTTCATTCAAGGTCACAGGGGCCAAAAAGGTCAAAATCTTTGAACGACTTCTTCTGAATAACCAAAAGGCCCAGAGACCTAATATTGGGCCTGTGGCATGCTGGGATAAAGGGCTACCAAGTTTGTTCAAACAAATGACCTTGACCTTCATTCAAGGTCACAGGGGCCAAAAAGGTCAAAATCTTTGAACGACTTCTTTTGAATAACCAAAAGGCCCAGAGACCTGATATTGGGCCTGTGGCATGCTGGGATAAAGGGCTACCATGTTTGTTCAAACAAATGACCTTGACCTTCATTCAAGGTCACTGGGGCCAAAACGGTCACAATCTTTAAACATTTTCTTCTGAATAACCAAAAGGCCCAGAGATCTAATATTGGGCCTGTGGCATGCTGGGATAAAGGGCTACCATGTTTGTTCAAAGAAATGACCTTGACTTTCATTCAAGGTCACAGGGGCCAAAACGGTCATAATCTTTAAACATTTTCTTCTGAATAACCAAAAGGCCCAGATACCTAATATTGGGCCTGTGGCATGCTGGGATAAAGGGCTACCAAGTTTGTTCAAAGAAATGACCTTGACTTTCATTCAAGGTCACAGGGGCCAAAACGGTCATAATCTTTAAACGACTTCTTCTGAATAACCAAAAGGCCCAGAGACCTGATATTGGGCCTGTGGCATGCTGGGATAAAGGGCTACCAAGTTTGTTCAAACAAATGACCTTGACCTTCATTCAAGGTCACAGGGGCCAAAAAGGTCAAAATCTTTTTAAACAACTTCTTCTGAATAACCAAAAGGCCCAGAGACCTGATATTGGTCCTGTGTTATGCTGGGATAAAGGGCTACCAAGTTTGTTCAAAGAAATGACCTTGACCTTCATTCAAGGTCACAGAGGCCAAAACGGTCATAATTTTTAAACAACTTCTTCTGAATAACTAAAAGGCTCAGAGACCTGATATTAGGCCTGTGGCATGCTGGGATAAAGGTCTACCAAGTTTGTTCAAATAAATGACCTTGAACTTCATTCAAGGTCACAGGGGCCAAAAGGGTCAAAATCTTTAAAACAACTTTTTCTGAATAACCAAAAGGCCCAGAGACCTGATATTGGTCCTGTGTTATGCTGGGATAAAGGGCTACCAAGTTTGTTCAAACAAATGACCTTGACCTTCATTCAAGGTCACAGGGGCCAAAAAGGTCAAAATCTTTGAACGACTTCTTCTGAATAACCAAAAGGCCCAGAGACCTAATATTGGGCCTGTGGCATGCTGGGATAAAGGGCTACCAAGTTTGTTCAAACAAATGACCTTGACCTTCATTCAAGGTCACAGGGGCCAAAAAGGTCAAAATCTTTGAACGACTTCTTTTGAATAACCAAAAGGCCCAGAGACCTGATATTGGGCCTGTGGCATGCTGGGATAAAGGGCTACCATGTTTGTTCAAAGAAATGACCTTGACCTTCATTCAAGGTCACTGGGGCCAAAACGATCATAATCTTTAAACATTTTCTTCTGAATAACCAAAAGGCCCAGATATCTAATATTGGGCCTGTGGCATGCTGGGATAAAGGGCTACCAAGTTTGTTCAAACAAATGACCTTGACCTTCATTCAAGGTCACAGGGGCCAAAAAGGTCAAAATCTTTGAACGACTTCTTCTGAATAACCAAAAGGCCCCGAGACCTAATATTGGGCCTGTGGCATGCTGGGATAAAGGGCTACCAAGTTTGTTCAAACAAATGACCTTGACCTTCATTCAAGGTCACAGGGGCCAAAAAGGTCAAAATCTTTGAACGACTTCTTTTGAATAACCAAAAGGCCCAGAGACCTGATATTGGGCCTGTGGCATGCTGGGATAAAGGGTTACCAAGTTTGTTCAAACAAATGACCTTGACCTTCATTCAAGGTCACAGGGGCCGAAAAGGTCAAAATCTTTTTAAACAACTTCTTCTGAATAACCAAAAGGCCCAGAGACCTGATATTGGTCCTGTGTTATGCTGAGATAAAGGGCTACCAAGTTTGTTCAAAGAAATGACCTTGACCTTCATTCAAGGTCACAGGGGACAAAACGGTCATAATTTTTAAACGACTTCTTCTGAATAACCAAAAGGCCCAGAGACCTAATATTGGGCCTGTGGCATGCTGGGATAAAGGGCTACCAAGTTTGTTCAAACAAATGACCTTGACCTTCATTCAAGGTCACAGGGGCCAAAAAGGTCAAAATCTTTGAACGACTTCTTCTGAATAACCAAAAGGCCCAGAGACCTAATATTGGGCCTGTGGCATGCTGGGATAAAGGGCTACCAAGTTTGTTCAAACAAATGACCTTGACCTTCATTCAAGGTCACAGGGGCCAAAAAGGTCAAAATCTTTGAACGACTTCTTTTGAATAACCAAAAGGCCCAGAGACCTGATATTGGGCCTGTGGCATGCTGGGATAAAGGGCTACCATGTTTGTTCAAAGAAATGACCTTGACCTTCATTCAAGGTCACTGGGGCCAAAACGGTCACAATCTTTAAACATTTTCTTCTGAATAACCAAAAGGCCCAGAGATCTAATATTGGGCCTGTGGCATGCTGGGATAAAGGGCTACCATGTTTGTTCAAAGAAATGACCTTGACTTTCATTCAAGGTCACAGGGGCCAAAACGGTCATAATCTTTAAACATTTTCTTCTGAATAACCAAAAGGCCCAGATACCTAATATTGGGCCTGTGGCATGCTGGGATAAAGGGCTACCAAGTTTGTTCAAAGAAATGACCTTGACTTTCATTCAAGGTCACAGGGGCCAAAACGGTCATAATCTTTAAACGACTTCTTCTGAATAACCAAAAGGCCCAGAGACCTGATATTGGGCCTGTGGCATGCTGGGATAAAGGGCTACCAAGTTTGTTCAAACAAATGACCTTGACCTTCATTCAAGGTCACAGGGGCCAAAAAGGTCAAAATCTTTTTAAACAACTTCTTCTGAATAACCAAAAGGCCCAGAGACCTGATATTGGTCCTGTGTTATGCTGGGATAAAGGGCTACCAAGTTTGTTCAAAGAAATGACCTTGACCTTCATTCAAGGTCACAGAGGCCAAAACGGTCATAATTTTTAAACAACTTCTTCTGAATAACTAAAAGGCTCAGAGACCTGATATTAGGCCTGTGGCATGCTGGGATAAAGGTCTACCAAGTTTGTTCAAATAAATGACCTTGAACTTCATTCAAGGTCACAGGGGCCAAAAGGGTCAAAATCTTTAAAACAACTTTTTCTGAATAACCAAAAGGCCCAGAGACCTGATATTGGTCCTGTGTTATGCTGGGATAAAGGGCTACCAAGTTTGTTCAAACAAATGACCTTGACCTTCATTCAAGGTCACAGGGGCCAAAAAGGTCAAAATCTTTGAACGACTTCTTCTGAATAACCAAAAGGCCCAGAGACCTAATATTGGGCCTGTGGCATGCTGGGATAAAGGGCTACCAAGTTTGTTCAAACAAATGACCTTGACCTTCATTCAAGGTCACAGGGGCCAAAAAGGTCAAAATCTTTGAACGACTTCTTTTGAATAACCAAAAGGCCCAGAGACCTGATATTGGGCCTGTGGCATGCTGGGATAAAGGGCTACCATGTTTGTTCAAAGAAATGACCTTGACCTTCATTCAAGGTCACTGGGGCCAAAACGATCATAATCTTTAAACATTTTCTTCTGAATAACCAAAAGGCCCAGATATCTAATATTGGGCCTGTGGCATGCTGGGATAAAGGGCTACCAAGTTTGTTCAAACAAATGACCTTGACCTTCATTCAAGGTCACAGGGGCCAAAAAGGTCAAAATCTTTGAACGACTTCTTCTGAATAACCAAAAGGCCCCGAGACCTAATATTGGGCCTGTGGCATGCTGGGATAAAGGGCTACCAAGTTTGTTCAAACAAATGACCTTGACCTTCATTCAAGGTCACAGGGGCCAAAAAGGTCAAAATCTTTGAACGACTTCTTTTGAATAACCAAAAGGCCCAGAGACCTGATATTGGGCCTGTGGCATGCTGGGATAAAGGGTTACCAAGTTTGTTCAAACAAATGACCTTGACCTTCATTCAAGGTCACAGGGGCCGAAAAGGTCAAAATCTTTTTAAACAACTTCTTCTGAATAACCAAAAGGCCCAGAGACCTGATATTGGTCCTGTGTTATGCTGAGATAAAGGGCTACCAAGTTTGTTCAAAGAAATGACCTTGACCTTCATTCAAGGTCACAGGGGACAAAACGGTCATAATTTTTAAACGACTTCTTCTGAATAACCAAAAGGCCCAGAGACCTAATATTGGGCCTGTGGCATGCTGGGATAAAGGGCTACCAAGTTTGTTCAAACAAATGACCTTGACCTTCATTCAAGGTCACAGGGGCCAAAAAGGTCAAAATCTTTGAACGACTTCTTCTGAATAACCAAAAGGCCCAGAGACCTAATATTGGGCCTGTGGCATGCTGGGATAAAGGGCTACCAAGTTTGTTCAAACAAATGACCTTGACCTTCATTCAAGGTCACAGGGGCCAAAAAGGTCAAAATCTTTGAACGACTTCTTTTGAATAACCAAAAGGCCCAGAGACCTGATATTGGGCCTGTGGCATGCTGGGATAAAGGGCTACCATGTTTGTTCAAAGAAATGACCTTGACCTTCATTCAAGGTCACTGGGGCCAAAACGGTCACAATCTTTAAACATTTTCTTCTGAATAACCAAAAGGCCCAGAGATCTAATATTGGGCCTGTGGCATGCTGGGATAAAGGGCTACCATGTTTGTTCAAAGAAATGACCTTGACTTTCATTCAAGGTCACAGGGGCCAAAACGGTCATAATCTTTAAACATTTTCTTCTGAATAACCAAAAGGCCCAGATACCTAATATTGGGCCTGTGGCATGCTGGGATAAAGGGCTACCAAGTTTGTTCAAAGAAATGACCTTGACTTTCATTCAAGGTCACAGGGGCCAAAACGGTCATAATCTTTAAACGACTTCTTCTGAATAACCAAAAGGCCCAGAGACTTGATATTGGGCCTGTGGCATGCTGGGATAAAGGGCTACCAAGTTAGTTCAAACAAATGACCTTGACCTTCATTCAAGGTCACAGGGGCCAAAAAGGTCAAAATCTTTTTAAACAACTTCTTCTGAATAACCAAAAGGCCCAGAGACCTGATATTGGTCCTGTGTTATGCTGGGATAAAGGGCTACCAAGTTTGTTCAAAGAAATGACCTTGACCTTCATTCAAGGTCACAGAGGCCAAAACGGTCATAATTTTTAAACAACTTCTTCTGAATAACTAAAAGGCTCAGAGACCTGATATTAGGCCTGTGGCATGCTGGGATAAAGGTCTACCAAGTTTGTTCAAATAAATGACCTTGAACTTCATTCAAGGTCACAGGGGCCAAAAGGGTCAAAATCTTTAAAACAACTTTTTCTGAATAACCAAAAGGCCCAGAGACCTGATATTGGTCCTGTGTTATGCTGGGATAAAGGGCTACCAAGTTTGTTCAAACAAATGACCTTGACCTTCATTCAAGGTCACAGGGGCCAAAAAGGTCAAAATCTTTGAACGACTTCTTCTGAATAACCAAAAGGCCCAGAGACCTAATATTGGGCCTGTGGCATGCTGGGATAAAGGGCTACCAAGTTTGTTCAAACAAATGACCTTGACCTTCATTCAAGGTCACAGGGGCCAAAAAGGTCAAAATCTTTGAACGACTTCTTTTGAATAACCAAAAGGCCCAGAGACCTGATATTGGGCCTGTGGCATGCTGGGATAAAGGGCTACCATGTTTGTTCAAAGAAATGACCTTGACCTTCATTCAAGGTCACTGGGGCCAAAACGATCATAATCTTTAAACATTTTCTTCTGAATAACCAAAAGGCCCAGATATCTAATATTGGGCCTGTGGCATGCTGGGATAAAGGGCTACCAAGTTTGTTCAAACAAATGACCTTGACCTTCATTCAAGGTCACAGGGGCCAAAAAGGTCAAAATCTTTGAACGACTTCTTCTGAATAACCAAAAGGCCCCGAGACCTAATATTGGGCCTGTGGCATGCTGGGATAAAGGGCTACCAAGTTTGTTCAAACAAATGACCTTGACCTTCATTCAAGGTCACAGGGGCCAAAAAGGTCAAAATCTTTGAACGACTTCTTTTGAATAACCAAAAGGCCCAGAGACCTGATATTGGGCCTGTGGCATGCTGGGATAAAGGGTTACCAAGTTTGTTCAAACAAATGACCTTGACCTTCATTCAAGGTCACAGGGGCCGAAAAGGTCAAAATCTTTTTAAACAACTTCTTCTGAATAACCAAAAGGCCCAGAGACCTGATATTGGTCCTGTGTTATGCTGAGATAAAGGGCTACCAAGTTTGTTCAAAGAAATGACCTTGACCTTCATTCAAGGTCACAGGGGACAAAACGGTCATAATTTTTAAACGACTTCTTCTGAATAACCAAAAGGCCCAGAGACCTAATATTGGGCCTGTGGCATGCTGGGATAAAGGGCTACCAAGTTTGTTCAAACAAATGACCTTGACCTTCATTCAAGGTCACAGGGGCCAAAAAGGTCAAAATCTTTGAACGACTTCTTCTGAATAACCAAAAGGCCCAGAGACCTAATATTGGGCCTGTGGCATGCTGGGATAAAGGGCTACCAAGTTTGTTCAAACAAATGACCTTGACCTTCATTCAAGGTCACAGGGGCCAAAAAGGTCAAAATCTTTGAACGACTTCTTTTGAATAACCAAAAGGCCCAGAGACCTGATATTGGGCCTGTGGCATGCTGGGATAAAGGGCTACCAAGTTTGTTCAAACAAATGACCTTGACCTTCATTCAAGGTCACAGGGGCCAAAAAGGTCAAAATCTTTGAACGACTTCTTTTGAATAACCAAAAGGCCCAGAGACCTGATATTGGGCCTGTGGCATGCTGGGATAAAGGGCTACCATGTTTGTTCAAAGAAATGACCTTGACCTTCATTCAAGGTCACTGGGGCCAAAACGATCATAATCTTTAAACATTTTCTTCTGAATAACCAAAAGGCCCAGATATCTAATATTGGGCCTGTGGCATGCTGGGATAAAGGGCTACCAAGTTTGTTCAAACAAATGACCTTGACCTTCATTCAAGGTCACAGGGGCCAAAAAGGTCAAAATCTTTGAACGACTTCTTCTGAATAACCAAAAGGCCCCGAGACCTAATATTGGGCCTGTGGCATGCTGGGATAAAGGGCTACCAAGTTTGTTCAAACAAATGACCTTGACCTTCATTCAAGGTCACAGGGGCCAAAAAGGTCAAAATCTTTGAACGACTTCTTTTGAATAACCAAAAGGCCCAGAGACCTGATATTGGGCCTGTGGCATGCTGGGATAAAGGGTTACCAAGTTTGTTCAAACAAATGACCTTGACCTTCATTCAAGGTCACAGGGGCCGAAAAGGTCAAAATCTTTTTAAACAACTTCTTCTGAATAACCAAAAGGCCCAGAGACCTGATATTGGTCCTGTGTTATGCTGAGATAAAGGGCTACCAAGTTTGTTCAAAGAAATGACCTTGACCTTCATTCAAGGTCACAGGGGACAAAACGGTCATAATTTTTAAACGACTTCTTCTGAATAACCAAAAGGCCCAGAGACCTAATATTGGGCCTGTGGCATGCTGGGATAAAGGGCTACCAAGTTTGTTCAAACAAATGACCTTGACCTTCATTCAAGGTCACAGGGGCCAAAAAGGTCAAAATCTTTGAACGACTTCTTCTGAATAACCAAAAGGCCCAGAGACCTAATATTGGGCCTGTGGCATGCTGGGATAAAGGGCTACCAAGTTTGTTCAAACAAATGACCTTGACCTTCATTCAAGGTCACAGGGGCCAAAAAGGTCAAAATCTTTGAACGACTTCTTTTGAATAACCAAAAGGCCCAGAGACCTGATATTGGGCCTGTGGCATGCTGGGATAAAGGGCTACCATGTTTGTTCAAAGAAATGACCTTGACCTTCATTCAAGGTCACTGGGGCCAAAACGGTCATAATCTTTAAACATTTTCTTCTGAATAACCAAAAGGCCCAGAGATCTAATATTGGGCCTGTGGCATGCTGGGATAAAGGGCTACCAAGTTTGTTCAAAGAAATGACCTTGACTTTCATTCAAGGTCACAGGGGCCAAAACGGTCATAATCTTTAAACATTTTCTTCTGAATAACCAAAAGGGCCAGATACCTAATATTGGGCCTGTGGCATGCTGGGATAAAGGGCTACCAAGTTTGTTCAAAGAAATGACCTTGACCTTCATTCAAGGTCACAGGGGCCAAAAAGGTCCAAATCTTTGAACGACTTCTTTTGAATAACCAAAAGGCCCAGAGACCTGATATTGGTCCTGTGTTATGCTGAGATAAAGGGCTACCAAGTTTGTTCAAAGAAATGACCTTGACCTTCATTCAAGGTCACAGGGGACAAAACGGTCATAATTTTTAAACGACTTCTTCTGAATAACCAAAAGGCCCAGAGACCTAATATTGGGCCTGTGGCATGCTGGGATAAAGGGCTACCAAGTTTGTTCAAACAAATGACCTTGACCTTCATTCAAGGTCACAGGGGCCAAAAAGGTCAAAATCTTTGAACGACTTCTTCTGAATAACCAAAAGGCCCAGAGACCTAATATTGGGCCTGTGGCATGCTGGGATAAAGGGCTACCAAGTTTGTTCAAACAAATGACCTTGACCTTCATTCAAGGTCACAGGGGCCAAAAAGGTCAAAATCTTTGAACGACTTCTTTTGAATAACCAAAAGGCCCAGAGACCTGATATTGGGCCTGTGGCATGCTGGGAT
Source organism: Mimachlamys varia (assembly GCA_947623455.1). Taxonomy (NCBI): domain Eukaryota; kingdom Metazoa; phylum Mollusca; class Bivalvia; order Pectinida; family Pectinidae; genus Mimachlamys; species Mimachlamys varia. The sequence continues at coordinate 40,874,823 of OX392533.1, read as the reverse complement.
AAAGGGCTACCATGTTTGTTCAAAGAAATGACCTTGACCTTCATTCAAGGTCACTGGGGCCAAAACGGTCATAATCTTTAAACATTTTCTTCTGAATAACCAAAAGGCCCAGAGATCTAATATTGGGCCTGTGGCATGCTGGGATAAAGGGCTACCAAGTTTGTTCAAAGAAATGACCTTGACTTTCATTCAAGGTCACAGGGGCCAAAACGGTCATAATCTTTAAACATTTTCTTCTGAATAACCAAAAGGGCCAGATACCTAATATTGGGCCTGTGGCATGCTGGGATAAAGGGCTACCAAGTTTGTTCAAAGAAATGACCTTGACCTTCATTCAAGGTCACAGGGGCCAAAAAGGTCCAAATCTTTGAACGACTTCTTTTGAATAACCAAAAGGCCCAGAGACCTAATATTGGGCCTGTGGCATGCTGGGATAAAGGGCTACCAAGTTTGTTCAAACAAATGACCTTGACCTTCATTCAAGGTCACAGGGGCCAAAAAGGTCCAAATCTTTGAACGACTTCTTTTGAATAACCAAAAGGCCCAGAGACCTGATATTGGGCCTGTGGCATGCTGGGATAAAGGGCTACCATGTTTGTTCAAAGAAATGACCTTGACCTTCATTCAAGGTCACTGGGGCCAAAACGGTCATAATCTTTAAACATTTTCTTCTGAATAACCAAAAGGCCCAGAGATCTAATATTGGGCCTGTGGCATGCTGGGATAAAGGGCTACCAAGTTTGTTCAAACAAATGACCTTGACCTTCATTCAAGGTCACAGGGGCCAAAAAGGTTAAAATCTTTGAACGACTTCTTCTGAATAACCAAAAGGCCCAGAGACCTAATATTGGGCCTGTGGCATGCTGGGATAAAGGGCTACCAAGTTTGTTCAAACAAATGACCTTGACCTTCATTCAAGGTCACAGGGGCCAAAAAGGTCAAAATCTTTGAACGACTTCTTTTGAATAACCAAAAGGCCCAGAGACCTGATATTGGGCCTGTGGCATGCTGGGATAAAGGGCTACCAAGTTTGTTCAAAGAAATGACCTTGACTTTCATTCAAGGTCACAGGGGCCAAAACGGTCATAATCTTTAAACATTTTCTTCTGAATAACCAAAAGGCCCAGATACCTAATATTGGGCCTGTGGCATGCTGGGATAAAGGGCTACCAAGTTTGTTCAAAGAAATGACCTTGACTTTCATTCAAGGTCACAGGGGCCAAAACGGTCATAATCTTTAAACGACTTCTTCTGAATAACCAAAAGGCCCAGAGACCTGATATTGGGCCTGTGGCATGCTGGGATAAAGGGCTACCAAGTTTGTTCAAAGAAATGATCTTGACTTTCATTCAAGGTCACAGGGACCAAAACGGTCATAATCTTTAAACGACTTCTTTTGAATAACCAAAAGGCCCAGAGACCTGATATTGGGCCTGTGGCATGCTGGGATAAAGGGCTACCAAGTTTGTTCAAACAAATGACCTTGACCTTCATTCAAGGTCACAGGGGCCAAAAAGGTCAAAATCTTTTTAAACAACTTCTTCTGAATAACCAAAAGGCCCAGAGACCTGATATTGGTCCTGTGTTATGCTGGGATAAAGGGCTACCAAGTTTGTTCAAAGAAATGACCTTGACCTTCATTCAAGGTCACAGAGGCCAAAACGGTCATAATTTTTAAACAACTTCTTCTGAATAACTAAAAGGCTCAGAGACCTGATATTAGGCCTGTGGCATGCTGGGATAAAGGTCTACCAAGTTTGTTCAAATAAATGACCTTGAACTTCATTCAAGGTCACAGGGGCCAAAAGGGTCAAAATCTTTAAAACAACTTTTTCTGAATAACCAAAAGGCCCAGAGACCTGATATTGGTCCTGTGTTATGCTGGGATAAAGGGCTACCAAGTTTGTTCAAACAAATGACCTTGACCTTCATTCAAGGTCACAGGGGCCAAAAAGGTCAAAATCTTTGAACGACTTCTTCTGAATAACCAAAAGGCCCAGAGACCTAATATTGGGCCTGTGGCATGCTGGGATAAAGGGCTACCAAGTTTGTTCAAACAAATGACCTTGACCTTCATTCAAGGTCACAGGGGCCAAAAAGGTCAAAATCTTTGAACGACTTCTTTTGAATAACCAAAAGGCCCAGAGACCTGATATTGGGCCTGTGGCATGCTGGGATAAAGGGCTACCAAGTTTGTTCAAAGAAATGACCTTGACCTTCATTCAAGGTCACTGGGGCCAAAACGGTCATAATCTTTAAACATTTTCTTCTGAATAACCAAAAGGCCCAGATACCTAATATTGGGCCTGTGGCATGCTGGGATAAAGGGCTACCAAGTTTGTTCAAAGAAATGACCTTGACTTTCATTCAAGGTCACAGGGGCCAAAACGGTCATAATCTTTAAACGACTTCTTCTGAATAACCAAAAGGCCCAGAGACCTGATATTGGGCCTGTGGCATGCTGGGATAAAGGGCTACCAAGTTTGTTCAAACAAATGACCTTGACCTTCATTCAAGGTCACAGGGGCCAAAAAGGTCAAAATCTTTGAACGACTTCTTTTGAATAACCAAAAGGCCCAGAGACCTGATATTGGGCCTGTGGCATGCTGGGATAAAGGGCTACCAAGTTTGTTCAAACAAATGACCTTGACCTTCATTCAAGGTCACAGGGGCCAAAAAGGTCATAATCTTTAAACATTTTCTTCTGAATAACCAAAAGGCCCAGAGACCTGATATTGGGCCTGTGGCATGCTGGGATAAAGGGCTACCATGTTTGTTCAAAGAAATGACCTTGACCTTCATTCAAGGTCACTGGGGCCAAAACGGTCATAATCTTTAAACATTTTCTTCTGAATAACCAAAAGGCCCAGATACCTAATATTGGGCCTGTGGCATGCTGGGATAAAGGGCTACCAAGTTTGTTCAAAGAAATGACCTTGACTTTCATTCAAGGTCACAGGGGCCAAAACGGTCATAATCTTTAAACATTTTCTTCTGAATAACCAAAAGGCCCAGATACCTAATATTGGGCCTGTGGCATGCTGGGATAAAGGGCTACCAAGTTTGTTCAAAGAAATGACCTTGACTTTCATTCAAGGTCACAGGGGCCAAAACGGTCATAATCTTTAAACGACTTCTTCTGAATAACCAAAAGGCCCAGAGACCTGATATTGGGCCTGTGGCATGCTGGGATAAAGGGCTACCAAGTTTGTTCAAAGAAATGATCTTGACTTTCATTCAAGGTCACAGGGACCAAAACGGTCATAATCTTTAAACGACTTCTTCTGAATAACCAAAAGGCCCAGAGACCTAATATTGGGCCTGTGGCATGCTGGGATAAAGGGCTACCAAGTTTGTTCAAACAAATTACCTTGACCTTCATTCAAGGTCACAGGGGCCAAAAAGGTCAAAATCTTTGAACGACTTCTTTTGAATAACCAAAAGGCCCAGAGACCTGATATTGGGCCTGTGGCATGCTGGGATAAAGGGCTACCATGTTTGTTCAAAGAAATGACCTTGACCTTCATTCAAGGTCACTGGGGCCAAAACGGTCATAATCTTTAAACGACTTCTTCTGAATAACCAAAAGGCCCAGAGATCTAATATTGGGCCTGTGGCATGCTGGGATAAAGGGCTACCAAGTTTGTTCAAAGAAATGACCTTGACTTTCATTCAAGGTCACAGGGGCCAAAACGGTCATAATCTTTAAACATTTTCTTCTGAATAACGAAAAGGCCCAGATACCTAATATTGGGCCTGTGGCATGCTGCGATAAAGGGCTACCAAGTTTGTTCAAAGAAATGACCTTGACTTTCATTCAAGGTCACAGGGGCCAAAACGGTCATAATCTTTAAACGACTTCTTCTGAATAACCAAAAGGCCCAGAGACCTGATATTGGGCCTGTGGCATGCTGGGATAAAGGGCTACCAAGTTTGTTCAAAGAAATGATCTTGACTTTCATTCAAGGTCACAGGGACCAAAACGGTCATAATCTTTAAACGACTTCTTTTGAATAACCAAAAGGCCCAGAGACCTGATATTTGGCCTGTGGGATGCTGGGATAAAGGGCTACCAAGTTTGTTCAAAGAAATGACCTTGACCTTCATTCAAGGTCACAGGGGCCAAAAAGGTCATAATCTTTAAACAACTTCTTCTGAATAACTAAAAGGCTCAGAGACCTGATATTAGGCCTGTGGCATGCTGGGATAAAGGGCTACCAAGTTTGTTCAAATAAATGACCTTGAACTTCATTCAAGGTCACAGGGGCCAAAAGGGTCAAAAATCTTTAAAACAACTTTTTCTGAATAACCAAAAGGCCCAGAGACCTGATATTGGTCCTGTGTTATGCTGGGATAAAGGGCTACCAAGTTTGTTCATACAAATGACCTTGACCTTCATTCAAGGTCACAGGGGCCAAAAAGGTCAAAATCTTTGAACGACTTCTTCTGAATAACCAAAAGGCCCAGAGACCTAATATTGGGCCTGTGGCATGCTGGGATAAAGGGCTACCAAGTTTGTTCAAACAAATGACCTTGACCTTCATTCAAGGTCACAGGGGCCAAAAAGGTCCAAATCTTTGAACGACTTCTTTTGAATAACCAAAAGGCCCAGAGACCTGATATTGGGCCTGTGGCATGCTGGGATAAAGGGCTACCATGTTTGTTCAAAGAAATGACCTTGACCTTCATTCAAGGTCACTGGGGCCAAAACGGTCATAATCTTTAAACATTTTCTTCTGAATAACCAAAAGGCCCAGAGATCTAATATTGGGCCTGTGGCATGCTGGGATAAAGGGCTACCAAGTTTGTTCAAACAAATGACCTTGACCTTCATTCAAGGTCACAGGGGCCAAAAAGGTTAAAATCTTTGAACGACTTCTTCTGAATAACCAAAAGGCCCAGAGACCTAATATTGGGCCTGTGGCATGCTGGGATAAAGGGCTACCAAGTTTGTTCAAACAAATGACCTTGACCTTCATTCAAGGTCACAGGGGCCAAAAAGGTCAAAATCTTTGAACGACTTCTTTTGAATAACCAAAAGGCCCAGAGACCTGATATTGGGCCTGTGGCATGCTGGGATAAAGGGCTACCATGTTTGTTCAAAGAAATGACCTTGACCTTCATTCAAGGTCACTGGGACCAAAACGGTCATAATCTTTAAACATTTTCTTCTGAATAACCAAAAGGCCCAGAGATCTAATATTGGGCCTGTGGCATGCTGGGATAAAGGGCTACCAAGTTTGTTCAAAGAAATGACCTTGACTTTCATTCAAGGTCACAGGGGCCAAAACGGTCATAATCTTTAAACATTTTCTTCTGAATAACCAAAAGTCCCAGATACCTAATATTGGGCCTGTGGCATGCTGGGATAAAGGGCTACCAAGTTTGTTCAAAGAAATGACCTTGACTTTCATTCAAGGTCACAGGGGCCAAAACGGTCATAATCTTTAAACGACTTCTTCTGAATAACCAAAAGGCCCAGAGACCTGATATTGGGCCTGTGGCATGCTGGGATAAAGGGCTACCAAGTTTGTTCAAAGAAATGATCTTGACTTTCATTCAAGGTCACAGGGACCAAAAAGGTCAAAATCTTTTTAAACAACTTCTTCTGAATAACCAAAAGGCCCAGAGACCTGATATTGGTCCTGTGTTATGCTGGGATAAAGGGCTACCAAGTTTGTTCAAAGAAATGACCTTGACCTTCATTCAAGGTCACAGAGGCCAAAACGGTCATAATTTTTAAACAACTTCTTCTGAATAACTAAAAGGCTCAGAGACCTGATATTAGGCCTGTGGCATGCTGGGATAAAGGTCTACCAAGTTTGTTCAAATAAATGACCTTGAACTTCATTCAAGGTCACAGGGGCCAAAAGGGTCAAAATCTTTAAAACAACTTTTTCTGAATAACCAAAAGGCCCAGAGACCTGATATTGGTCCTGTGTTATGCTGGGATAAAGGGCTACCAAGTTTGTTCAAACAAATGACCTTGACCTTCATTCAAGGTCACAGGGGCCAAAAAGGTCAAAATCTTTGAACGACTTCTTCTGAATAACCAAAAGGCCCAGAGACCTAATATTGGGCCTGTGGCATGCTGGGATAAAGGGCTACCAAGTTTGTTCAAACAAATGACCTTGACTTTCATTCAAGGTCACAGGGGCCAAAAAGGTCAAAATCTTTGAACGACTTCTTCTGAATAACCAAAAGGCCCCGAGACCTAATATTGGGCCTGTGGCATGCTGGGATAAAGGGCTACCAAGTTTGTTCAAACAAATGACCTTGACCTTCATTCAAGGTCACAGGGGCCAAAAAGGTCAAAATCTTTGAACGACTTCTTTTGAATAACCAAAAGGCCCAGAGACCTGATATTGGGCCTGTGGCATGCTGGGATAAAGGGTTACCAAGTTTGTTCAAACAAATGACCTTGACCTTCATTCAAGGTCACAGGGGCCGAAAAGGTCAAAATCTTTTTAAACAACTTCTTCTGAATAACCAAAAGGCCCAGAGACCTGATATTGGTCCTGTGTTATGCTGAGATAAAGGGCTACCAAGTTTGTTCAAAGAAATGACCTTGACCTTCATTCAAGGTCACAGGGGACAAAACGGTCATAATTTTTAAACGACTTCTTCTGAATAACCAAAAGGCCCAGAGACCTAATATTGGGCCTGTGGCATGCTGGGATAAAGGGCTACCAAGTTTGTTCAAACAAATGACCTTGACCTTCATTCAAGGTCACAGGGGCCAAAAAGGTCAAAATCTTTGAACGACTTCTTCTGAATAACCAAAAGGCCCAGAGACCTAATATTGGGCCTGTGGCATGCTGGGATAAAGGGCTACCAAGTTTGTTCAAACAAATGACCTTGACCTTCATTCAAGGTCACAGGGGCCAAAAAGGTCAAAATCTTTGAACGACTTCTTTTGAATAACCAAAAGGCCCAGAGACCTGATATTGGGCCTGTGGCATGCTGGGATAAAGGGCTACCATGTTTGTTCAAAGAAATGACCTTGACCTTCATTCAAGGTCACTGGGGCCAAAACGGTCACAATCTTTAAACATTTTCTTCTGAATAACCAAAAGGCCCAGAGATCTAATATTGGGCCTGTGGCATGCTGGGATAAAGGGCTACCATGTTTGTTCAAAGAAATGACCTTGACTTTCATTCAAGGTCACAGGGGCCAAAACGGTCATAATCTTTAAACATTTTCTTCTGAATAACCAAAAGGCCCAGATACCTAATATTGGGCCTGTGGCATGCTGGGATAAAGGGCTACCAAGTTTGTTCAAAGAAATGACCTTGACTTTCATTCAAGGTCACAGGGGCCAAAACGGTCATAATCTTTAAACGACTTCTTCTGAATAACCAAAAGGCCCAGAGACCTGATATTGGGCCTGTGGCATGCTGGGATAAAGGGCTACCAAGTTTGTTCAAACAAATGACCTTGACCTTCATTCAAGGTCACAGGGGCCAAAAAGGTCAAAATCTTTTTAAACAACTTCTTCTGAATAACCAAAAGGCCCAGAGACCTGATATTGGTCCTGTGTTATGCTGGGATAAAGGGCTACCAAGTTTGTTCAAAGAAATGACCTTGACCTTCATTCAAGGTCACAGAGGCCAAAACGGTCATAATTTTTAAACAACTTCTTCTGAATAACTAAAAGGCTCAGAGACCTGATATTAGGCCTGTGGCATGCTGGGATAAAGGTCTACCAAGTTTGTTCAAATAAATGACCTTGAACTTCATTCAAGGTCACAGGGGCCAAAAGGGTCAAAATCTTTAAAACAACTTTTTCTGAATAACCAAAAGGCCCAGAGACCTGATATTGGTCCTGTGTTATGCTGGGATAAAGGGCTACCAAGTTTGTTCAAACAAATGACCTTGACCTTCATTCAAGGTCACAGGGGCCAAAAAGGTCAAAATCTTTGAACGACTTCTTCTGAATAACCAAAAGGCCCAGAGACCTAATATTGGGCCTGTGGCATGCTGGGATAAAGGGCTACCAAGTTTGTTCAAACAAATGACCTTGACCTTCATTCAAGGTCACAGGGGCCAAAAAGGTCAAAATCTTTGAACGACTTCTTTTGAATAACCAAAAGGCCCAGAGACCTGATATTGGGCCTGTGGCATGCTGGGATAAAGGGCTACCATGTTTGTTCAAAGAAATGACCTTGACCTTCATTCAAGGTCACTGGGGCCAAAACGATCATAATCTTTAAACATTTTCTTCTGAATAACCAAAAGGCCCAGAGACCTAATATTGGGCCTGTGGCATGCTGGGATAAAGGGCTACCAAGTTTGTTCAAACAAATGACCTTGACCTTCATTCAAGGTCACAGGGGCCAAAAAGGTCAAAATCTTTGAACGACTTCTTCTGAATAACCAAAAGGCCCAGAGACCTAATATTGGGCCTGTGGCATGCTGGGATAAAGGGCTACCAAGTTTGTTCAAACAAATGACCTTGACCTTCATTCAAGGTCACAGGGGCCAAAAAGGTCAAAATCTTTGAACGACTTCTTTTGAATAACCAAAAGGCCCAGAGACCTGATATTGGGCCTGTGGCATGCTGGGATAAAGGGCTACCATGTTTGTTCAAAGAAATGACCTTGACCTTCATTCAAGGTCACTGGGGCCAAAACGGTCACAATCTTTAAACATTTTCTTCTGAATAACCAAAAGGCCCAGAGATCTAATATTGGGCCTGTGGCATGCTGGGATAAAGGGCTACCATGTTTGTTCAAAGAAATGACCTTGACTTTCATTCAAGGTCACAGGGGCCAAAACGGTCATAATCTTTAAACATTTTCTTCTGAATAACCAAAAGGCCCAGATACCTAATATTGGGCCTGTGGCATGCTGGGATAAAGGGCTACCAAGTTTGTTCAAAGAAATGACCTTGACTTTCATTCAAGGTCACAGGGGCCAAAACGGTCATAATCTTTAAACGACTTCTTCTGAATAACCAAAAGGCCCAGAGACCTGATATTGGGCCTGTGGCATGCTGGGATAAAGGGCTACCAAGTTTGTTCAAACAAATGACCTTGACCTTCATTCAAGGTCACAGGGGCCAAAAAGGTCAAAATCTTTTTAAACAACTTCTTCTGAATAACCAAAAGGCCCAGAGACCTGATATTGGTCCTGTGTTATGCTGGGATAAAGGGCTACCAAGTTTGTTCAAAGAAATGACCTTGACCTTCATTCAAGGTCACAGAGGCCAAAACGGTCATAATTTTTAAACAACTTCTTCTGAATAACTAAAAGGCTCAGAGACCTGATATTAGGCCTGTGGCATGCTGGGATAAAGGTCTACCAAGTTTGTTCAAATAAATGACCTTGAACTTCATTCAAGGTCACAGGGGCCAAAAGGGTCAAAATCTTTAAAACAACTTTTTCTGAATAACCAAAAGGCCCAGAGACCTGATATTGGTCCTGTGTTATGCTGGGATAAAGGGCTACCAAGTTTGTTCAAACAAATGACCTTGACCTTCATTCAAGGTCACAGGGGCCAAAAAGGTCAAAATCTTTGAACGACTTCTTCTGAATAACCAAAAGGCCCAGAGACCTAATATTGGGCCTGTGGCATGCTGGGATAAAGGGCTACCAAGTTTGTTCAAACAAATGACCTTGACCTTCATTCAAGGTCACAGGGGCCAAAAAGGTCAAAATCTTTGAACGACTTCTTTTGAATAACCAAAAGGCCCAGAGACCTGATATTGGGCCTGTGGCATGCTGGGATAAAGGGCTACCATGTTTGTTCAAAGAAATGACCTTGACCTTCATTCAAGGTCACTGGGGCCAAAACGATCATAATCTTTAAACATTTTCTTCTGAATAACCAAAAGGCCCAGATATCTAATATTGGGCCTGTGGCATGCTGGGATAAAGGGCTACCAAGTTTGTTCAAACAAATGACCTTGACCTTCATTCAAGGTCACAGGGGCCAAAAAGGTCAAAATCTTTGAACGACTTCTTCTGAATAACCAAAAGGCCCCGAGACCTAATATTGGGCCTGTGGCATGCTGGGATAAAGGGCTACCAAGTTTGTTCAAACAAATGACCTTGACCTTCATTCAAGGTCACAGGGGCCAAAAAGGTCAAAATCTTTGAACGACTTCTTTTGAATAACCAAAAGGCCCAGAGACCTGATATTGGGCCTGTGGCATGCTGGGATAAAGGGTTACCAAGTTTGTTCAAACAAATGACCTTGACCTTCATTCAAGGTCACAGGGGCCGAAAAGGTCAAAATCTTTTTAAACAACTTCTTCTGAATAACCAAAAGGCCCAGAGACCTGATATTGGTCCTGTGTTATGCTGAGATAAAGGGCTACCAAGTTTGTTCAAAGAAATGACCTTGACCTTCATTCAAGGTCACAGGGGACAAAACGGTCATAATTTTTAAACGACTTCTTCTGAATAACCAAAAGGCCCAGAGACCTAATATTGGGCCTGTGGCATGCTGGGATAAAGGGCTACCAAGTTTGTTCAAACAAATGACCTTGACCTTCATTCAAGGTCACAGGGGCCAAAAAGGTCAAAATCTTTGAACGACTTCTTCTGAATAACCAAAAGGCCCAGAGACCTAATATTGGGCCTGTGGCATGCTGGGATAAAGGGCTACCAAGTTTGTTCAAACAAATGACCTTGACCTTCATTCAAGGTCACAGGGGCCAAAAAGGTCAAAATCTTTGAACGACTTCTTTTGAATAACCAAAAGGCCCAGAGACCTGATATTGGGCCTGTGGCATGCTGGGATAAAGGGCTACCATGTTTGTTCAAAGAAATGACCTTGACCTTCATTCAAGGTCACTGGGGCCAAAAAGGTCACAATCTTTAAACATTTTCTTCTGAATAACCAAAAGGCCCAGAGATCTAATATTGGGCCTGTGGCATGCTGGGATAAAGGGCTACCATGTTTGTTCAAAGAAATGACCTTGACTTTCATTCAAGGTCACAGGGGCCAAAACGGTCATAATCTTTAAACATTTTCTTCTGAATAACCAAAAGGCCCAGATACCTAATATTGGGCCTGTGGCATGCTGGGATAAAGGGCTACCAAGTTTGTTCAAAGAAATGACCTTGACTTTCATTCAAGGTCACAGGGGCCAAAACGGTCATAATCTTTAAACGACTTCTTCTGAATAACCAAAAGGCCCAGAGACCTGATATTGGGCCTGTGGCATGCTGGGATAAAGGGCTACCAAGTTTGTTCAAACAAATGACCTTGACCTTCATTCAAGGTCACAGGGGCCAAAAAGGTCAAAATCTTTTTAAACAACTTCTTCTGAATAACCAAAAGGCCCAGAGACCTGATATTGGTCCTGTGTTATGCTGGGATAAAGGGCTACCAAGTTTGTTCAAAGAAATGACCTTGACCTTCATTCAAGGTCACAGAGGCCAAAACGGTCATAATTTTTAAACAACTTCTTCTGAATAACTAAAAGGCTCAGAGACCTGATATTAGGCCTGTGGCATGCTGGGATAAAGGTCTACCAAGTTTGTTCAAATAAATGACCTTGAACTTCATTCAAGGTCACAGGGGCCAAAAGGGTCAAAATCTTTAAAACAACTTTTTCTGAATAACCAAAAGGCCCAGAGACCTGATATTGGTCCTGTGTTATGCTGGGATAAAGGGCTACCAAGTTTGTTCAAACAAATGACCTTGACCTTCATTCAAGGTCACAGGGGCCAAAAAGGTCAAAATCTTTGAACGACTTCTTCTGAATAACCAAAAGGCCCAGAGACCTAATATTGGGCCTGTGGCATGCTGGGATAAAGGGCTACCAAGTTTGTTCAAACAAATGACCTTGACCTTCATTCAAGGTCACAGGGGCCAAAAAGGTCAAAATCTTTGAACGACTTCTTTTGAATAACCAAAAGGCCCAGAGACCTGATATTGGGCCTGTGGCATGCTGGGATAAAGGGCTACCATGTTTGTTCAAAGAAATGACCTTGACCTTCATTCAAGGTCACTGGGGCCAAAACGATCATAATCTTTAAACATTTTCTTCTGAATAACCAAAAGACCCAGATATCTAATATTGGGCCTGTGGCATGCTGGGATAAAGGGCTACCAAGTTTGTTCAAACAAATGACCTTGACCTTCATTCAAGGTCACAGGGGCCAAAAAGGTCAAAATCTTTGAACGACTTCTTCTGAATAACCAAAAGGCCCCGAGACCTAATATTGGGCCTGTGGCATGCTGGGATAAAGGGCTACCAAGTTTGTTCAAACAAATGACCTTGACCTTCATTCAAGGTCACAGGGGCCAAAAAGGTCAAAATCTTTGAACGACTTCTTTTGAATAACCAAAAGGCCCAGAGACCTGATATTGGGCCTGTGGCATGCTGGGATAAAGGGTTACCAAGTTTGTTCAAACAAATGACCTTGACCTTCATTCAAGGTCACAGGGGCCGAAAAGGTCAAAATCTTTTTAAACAACTTCTTCTGAATAACCAAAAGGCCCAGAGACCTGATATTGGTCCTGTGTTATGCTGAGATAAAGGGCTACCAAGTTTGTTCAAACAAATGACCTTGACCTTCATTCAAGGTCACAGGGGACAAAACGGTCATAATTTTTAAACGACTTCTTCTGAATAACCAAAAGGCCCAGAGACCTAATATTGGGCCTGTGGCATGCTGGGATAAAGGGCTACCAAGTTTGTTCAAACAAATGACCTTGACCTTCATTCAAGGTCACAGGGGCCAAAAAGGTCAAAATCTTTGAACGACTTCTTCTGAATAACCAAAAGGCCCAGAGACCTAATATTGGGCCTGTGGCATGCTGGGATAAAGGGCTACCAAGTTTGTTCAAACAAATGACCTTGACCTTCATTCAAGGTCACAGGGGCCAAAAAGGTCAAAATCTTTGAACGACTTCTTTTGAATAACCAAAAGGCCCAGAGACCTGATATTGGGCCTGTGGCATGCTGGGATAAAGGGCTACCATGTTTGTTCAAAGAAATGACCTTGACCTTCATTCAAGGTCACTGGGGCCAAAACGGTCACAATCTTTAAACATTTTCTTCTGAATAACCAAAAGGCCCAGAGATCTAATATTGGGCCTGTGGCATGCTGGGATAAAGAGCTACCATGTTTGTTCAAAGAAATGACCTTGACTTTCATTCAAGGTCACAGGGGCCAAAACGGTCATAATCTTTAAACATTTTCTTCTGAATAACCAAAAGGCCCAGATACCTAATATTGGGCCTGTGGCATGCTGGGATAAAGGGCTACCAAGTTTGTTCAAAGAAATGACCTTGACTTTCATTCAAGGTCACAGGGGCCAAAACGGTCATAATCTTTAAACGACTTCTTCTGAATAACCAAAAGGCCCAGAGACTTGATATTGGGCCTGTGGCATGCTGGGATAAAGGGCTACCAAGTTTGTTCAAACAAATGACCTTGACCTTCATTCAAGGTCACAGGGGCCAAAAAGGTCAAAATCTTTTTAAACAACTTCTTCTGAATAACCAAAAGGCCCAGAGACCTGATATTGGTCCTGTGTTATGCTGGGATAAAGGGCTACCAAGTTTGTTCAAAGAAATGACCTTGACCTTCATTCAAGGTCACAGAGGCCAAAACGGTCATAATTTTTAAACAACTTCTTCTGAATAACTAAAAGGCTCAGAGACCTGATATTAGGCCTGTGGCATGCTGGGATAAAGGTCTACCAAGTTTGTTCAAATAAATGACCTTGAACTTCATTCAAGGTCACAGGGGCCAAAAGGGTCAAAATCTTTAAAACAACTTTTTCTGAATAACCAAAAGGCCCAGAGACCTGATATTGGTCCTGTGTTATGCTGGGATAAAGGGCTACCAAGTTTGTTCAAACAAATGACCTTGACCTTCATTCAAGGTCACAGGGGCCAAAAAGGTCAAAATCTTTGAACGACTTCTTCTGAATAACCAAAAGGCCCAGAGACCTAATATTGGGCCTGTGGCATGCTGGGATAAAGGGCTACCAAGTTTGTTCAAACAAATGACCTTGACCTTCATTCAAGGTCACAGGGGCCAAAAAGGTCAAAATCTTTGAACGACTTCTTTTGAATAACCAAAAGGCCCAGAGACCTGATATTGGTCCTGTGGCATGCTGGGATAAAGGGCTACCAAGTTTGTTCAAACAAATGACCTTGACCTTCATTCAAGGTCACAGGGGCCAAAAAGGTCAAAATCTTTGAACGACTTCTTCTGAATAACCAAAAGGCCCAGAGACCTAATATTGGGCCTGTGGCATGCTGGGATAAAGGGCTACCAAGTTTGTTCAAACAAATGACCTTGACCTTCATTCAAGGTCACAGGGGCCAAAAAGGTCAAAATCTTTGAACGACTTCTTTTGAATAACCAAAAGGCCCAGAGACCTGATATTGGGCCTGTGGCATGCTGGGATAAAGGGCTACCATGTTTGTTCAAAGAAATGACCTTGACCTTCATTCAAGGTCACTGGGGCCAAAACGATCATAATCTTTAAACATTTTCTTCTGAATAACCAAAAGGCCCAGATATCTAATATTGGGCCTGTGGCATGCTGGGATAAAGGGCTACCAAGTTTGTTCAAACAAATGACCTTGACCTTCATTCAAGGTCACAGGGGCCAAAAAGGTCAAAATCTTTGAACGACTTCTTCTGAATAACCAAAAGGCCCCGAGACCTAATATTGGGCCTGTGGCATGCTGGGATAAAGGGCTACCAAGTTTGTTCAAACAAATGACCTTGACCTTCATTCAAGGTCACAGGGGCCAAAAAGGTCAAAATCTTTGAACGACTTCTTTTGAATAACCAAAAGGCCCAGAGACCTGATATTGGGCCTGTGGCATGCTGGGATAAAGGGTTACCAAGTTTGTTCAAACAAATGACCTTGACCTTCATTCAAGGTCACAGGGGCCGAAAAGGTCAAAATCTTTTTAAACAACTTCTTCTGAATAACCAAAAGGCCCAGAGACCTGATATTGGTCCTGTGTTATGCTGAGATAAAGGGCTACCAAGTTTGTTCAAAGAAATGATCTTGACCTTCATTCAAGGTCACAGGGGACAAAACGGTCATAATTTTTAAACGACTTCTTCTGAATAACCAAAAGGCCCAGAGACCTAATATTGGGCCTGTGGCATGCTGGGATAAAGGGCTACCAAGTTTGTTCAAACAAATGACCTTGACCTTCATTCAAGGTCACAGGGGCCAAAAAGGTCAAAATCTTTGAACGACTTCTTCTGAATAACCAAAAGGCCCAGAGACCTAATATTGGGCCTGTGGCATGCTGGGATAAAGGGCTACCAAGTTTGTTCAAACAAATGACCTTGACCTTCATTCAAGGTCACAGGGGCCAAAAAGGTCAAAATCTTTGAACGACTTCTTTTGAATAACCAAAAGGCCCAGAGACCTGATATTGGGCCTGTGGCATGCTGGGATAAAGGGCTACCATGTTTGTTCAAAGAAATGACCTTGACCTTCATTCAAGGTCACTGGGGCCAAAACGGTCACAATCTTTAAACATTTTCTTCTGAATAACCAAAAGGCCCAGAGATCTAATATTGGGCCTGTGGCATGCTGGGATAAAGGGCTACCAAGTTTGTTCAAAGAAATGACCTTGACCTTCATTCAAGGTCACAGAGGCCAAAACGGTCATAATTTTTAAACAACTTCTTCTGAATAACTAAAAGGCTCAGAGACCTGATATTAGGCCTGTGGCATGCTGGGATAAAGGTCTACCAAGTTTGTTCAAATAAATGACCTTGAACTTCATTCAAGGTCACAGGGGCCAAAAGGGTCAAAATCTTTAAAACAACTTTTTCTGAATAACCAAAAGGCCCAGAGACCTGATATTGGTCCTGTGTTATGCTGGGATAAAGGGCTACCAAGTTTGTTCAAACAAATGACCTTGACCTTCATTCAAGGTCACAGGGGCCAAAAAGGTCAAAATCTTTGAACGACTTCTTCTGAATAACCAAAAGGCCCAGAGACCTAATATTGGGCCTGTGGCATGCTGGGATAAAGGGCTACCAAGTTTGTTCAAACAAATGACCTTGACCTTCATTCAAGGTCACAGGGGCCAAAAAGGTCAAAATCTTTGAACGACTTCTTTTGAATAACCAAAAGGCCCAGAGACCTGATATTGGGCCTGTGGCATGCTGGGATAAAGGGCTACCATGTTTGTTCAAAGAAATGACCTTGACCTTCATTCAAGGTCACTGGGGCCAAAACGATCATAATCTTTAAACATTTTCTTCTGAATAACCAAAAGGCCCAGATATCTAATATTGGGCCTGTGGCATGCTGGGATAAAGGGCTACCAAGTTTGTTCAAACAAATGACCTTGACCTTCATTCAAGGTCACAGGGGCCAAAAAGGTCAAAATCTTTGAACGACTTCTTCTGAATAACCAAAAGGCCCCGAGACCTAATATTGGGCCTGTGGCATGCTGGGATAAAGGGCTACCAAGTTTGTTCAAACAAATGACCTTGACCTTCATTCAAGGTCACAGGGGCCAAAAAGGTCAAAATCTTTGAACGACTTCTTTTGAATAACCAAAAGGCCCAGAGACCTGATATTGGGCCTGTGGCATGCTGGGATAAAGGGTTACCAAGTTTGTTCAAACAAATGACCTTGACCTTCATTCAAGGTCACAGGGGCCGAAAAGGTCAAAATCTTTTTAAACAACTTCTTCTGAATAACCAAAAGGCCCAGAGACCTGATATTGGTCCTGTGTTATGCTGAGATAAAGGGCTACCAAGTTTGTTCAAAGAAATGACCTTGACCTTCATTCAAGGTCACAGGGGACAAAACGGTCATAATTTTTAAACGACTTCTTCTGAATAACCAAAAGGCCCAGAGACCTAATATTGGGCCTGTGGCATGCTGGGATAAAGGGCTACCAAGTTTGTTCAAACAAATGACCTTGACCTTCATTCAAGGTCACAGGGGCCAAAAAGGTCAAAATCTTTGAACGACTTCTTCTGAATAACCAAAAGGCCCAGAGACCTAATATTGGGCCTGTGGCATGCTGGGATAAAGGGCTACCATTTTGTTCAAACAAATGACCTTGACCTTCATTCAAGGTCACAGGGGCCAAAAAGGTCAAAATCTTTGAACGACTTCTTTTGAATAACCAAAAGGCCCAGAGACCTGATATTGGGCCTGTGGCATGCTGGGATAAAGGGCTACCATGTTTGTTCAAAGAAATGACCTTGACCTTCATTCAAGGTCACTGGGGCCAAAACGGTCACAATCTTTAAACATTTTCTTCTGAATAACCAAAAGGCCCAGAGATCTAATATTGGGCCTGTGGCATGCTGGGATAAAGGGCTACCATGTTTGTTCAAAGAAATGACCTTGACTTTCATTCAAGGTCACAGGGGCCAAAACGGTCATAATCTTTAAACATTTTCTTCTGAATAACCAAAAGGCCCAGATACCTAATATTGGGCCTGTGGCATGCTGGGATAAAGGGCTACCAAGTTTGTTCAAAGAAATGACCTTGACTTTCATTCAAGGTCACAGGGGCCAAAACGGTCATAATCTTTAAACGACTTCTTCTGAATAACCAAAAGGCCCAGAGACCTGATATTGGGCCTGTGGCATGCTGGGATAAAGGGCTACCAAGTTTGTTCAAACAAATGACCTTGACCTTCATTCAAGGTCACAGGGGCCAAAAAGGTCAAAATCTTTTTAAACAACTTCTTCTGAATAACCAAAAGGCCCAGAGACCTGATATTGGTCCTGTGTTATGCTGGGATAAAGGGCTACCAAGTTTGTTCAAAGAAATGACCTTGACCTTCATTCAAGGTCACAGAGGCCAAAACGGTCATAATTTTTAAACAACTTCTTCTGAATAACTAAAAGGCTCAGAGACCTGATATTAGGCCTGTGGCATGCTGGGATAAAGGTCTACCAAGTTTGTTCAAATAAATGACCTTGAACTTCATTCAAGGTCACAGGGGCCAAAAGGGTCAAAATCTTTAAAACAACTTTTTCTGAATAACCAAAAGGCCCAGAGACCTGATATTGGTCCTGTGTTATGCTGGGATAAAGGGCTACCAAGTTTGTTCAAACAAATGACCTTGACCTTCATTCAAGGTCACAGGGGCCAAAAAGGTCAAAATCTTTGAACGACTTCTTCTGAATAACCAAAAGGCCCAGAGACCTAATATTGGGCCTGTGGCATGCTGGGATAAAGGGCTACCAAGTTTGTTCAAACAAATGACCTTGACCTTCATTCAAGGTCACAGGGGCCAAAAAGGTCAAAATCTTTGAACGACTTCTTTTGAATAACCAAAAGGCCCAGAGACCTGATATTGGGCCTGTGGCATGCTGGGATAAAGGGCTACCATGTTTGTTCAAAGAAATGACCTTGACCTTCATTCAAGGTCACTGGGGCCAAAACGATCATAATCTTTAAACATTTTCTTCTGAATAACCAAAAGGCCCAGATATCTAATATTGGGCCTGTGGCATGCTGGGATAAAGGGCTACCAAGTTTGTTCAAACAAATGACCTTGACCTTCATTCAAGGTCACAGGGGCCAAAAAGGTCAAAATCTTTGAACGACTTCTTCTGAATAACCAAAAGGCCCCGAGACCTAATATTGGGCCTGTGGCATGCTGGGATAAAGGGCTACCAAGTTTGTTCAAACAAATGACCTTGACCTTCATTCAAGGTCACAGGGGCCAAAAAGGTCAAAATCTTTGAACGACTTCTTTTGAATAACCAAAAGGCCCAGAGACCTGATATTGGGCCTGTGGCATGCTGGGATAAAGGGTTACCAAGTTTGTTCAAACAAATGACCTTGACCTTCATTCAAGGTCACAGGGGCCGAAAAGGTCAAAATCTTTTTAAACAACTTCTTCTGAATAACCAAAAGGCCCAGAGACCTGATATTGGTCCTGTGTTATGCTGAGATAAAGGGCTACCAAGTTTGTTCAAAGAAATGACCTTGACCTTCATTCAAGGTCACAGGGGACAAAACGGTCATAATTTTTAAACGACTTCTTCTGAATAACCAAAAGGCCCAGAGACCTAATATTGGGCCTGTGGCATGCTGGGATAAAGGGCTACCAAGTTTGTTCAAACAAATGACCTTGACCTTCATTCAAGGTCACAGGGGCCAAAAAGGTCAAAATCTTTGAACGACTTCTTCTGAATAACCAAAAGGCCCAGAGACCTAATATTGGGCCTGTGGCATGCTGGGATAAAGGGCTACCAAGTTTGTTCAAACAAATGACCTTGACCTTCATTCAAGGTCACAGGGGCCAAAAAGGTCAAAATCTTTGAACGACTTCTTTTGAATAACCAAAAGGCCCAGAGACCTGATATTGGGCCTGTGGCATGCTGGGATAAAGGGCTACCATGTTTGTTCAAAGAAATGACCTTGACCTTCATTCAAGGTCACTGGGGCCAAAACGGTCACAATCTTTAAACATTTTCTTCTGAATAACCAAAAGGCCCAGAGATCTAATATTGGGCCTGTGGCATGCTGGGATAAAGGGCTACCATGTTTGTTCAAAGAAATGACCTTGACTTTCATTCAAGGTCACAGGGGCCAAAACGGTCATAATCTTTAAACATTTTCTTCTGAATAACCAAAAGGCCCAGATACCTAATATTGGGCCTGTGGCATGCTGGGATAAAGGGCTACCAAGTTTGTTCAAAGAAATGACCTTGACTTTCATTCAAGGTCACAGGGGCCAAAACGGTCATAATCTTTAAACGACTTCTTCTGAATAACCAAAAGGCCCAGAGACCTGATATTGGGCCTGTGGCATGCTGGGATAAAGGGCTACCAAGTTTGTTCAAACAAATGACCTTGACCTTCATTCAAGGTCACAGGGGCCAAAAAGGTCAAAATCTTTTTAAACAACTTCTTCTGAATAACCAAAAGGCCCAGAGACCTGATATTGGTCCTGTGTTATGCTGGGATAAAGGGCTACCAAGTTTGTTCAAAGAAATGACCTTGACCTTCATTCAAGGTCACAGAGGCCAAAACGGTCATAATTTTTAAACAACTTCTTCTGAATAACTAAAAGGCTCAGAGACCTGATATTAGGCCTGTGGCATGCTGGGATAAAGGTCTACCAAGTTTGTTCAAATAAATGACCTTGAACTTCATTCAAGGTCACAGGGGCCAAAAGGGTCAAAATCTTTAAAACAACTTTTTCTGAATAACCAAAAGGCCCAGAGACCTGATATTGGTCCTGTGTTATGCTGGGATAAAGGGCTACCAAGTTTGTTCAAACAAATGACCTTGACCTTCATTCAAGGTCACAGGGGCCAAAAAGGTCAAAATCTTTGAACGACTTCTTCTGAATAACCAAAAGGCCCAGAGACCTAATATTGGGCCTGTGGCATGCTGGGATAAAGGGCTACCAAGTTTGTTCAAACAAATGACCTTGACCTTCATTCAAGGTCACAGGGGCCAAAAAGGTCAAAATCTTTGAACGACTTCTTTTGAATAACCAAAAGGCCCAGAGACCTGATATTGGGCCTGTGGCATGCTGGGATAAAGGGCTACCATGTTTGTTCAAAGAAATGACCTTGACCTTCATTCAAGGTCACTGGGGCCAAAACGATCATAATCTTTAAACATTTTCTTCTGAATAACCAAAAGGCCCAGATATCTAATATTGGGCCTGTGGCATGCTGGGATAAAGGGCTACCAAGTTTGTTCAAACAAATGACCTTGACCTTCATTCAAGGTCACAGGGGCCAAAAAGGTCAAAATCTTTGAACGACTTCTTCTGAATAACCAAAAGGCCCCGAGACCTAATATTGGGCCTGTGGCATGCTGGGATAAAGGGCTACCAAGTTTGTTCAAACAAATGACCTTGACCTTCATTCAAGGTCACAGGGGCCAAAAAGGTCAAAATCTTTGAACGACTTCTTTTGAATAACCAAAAGGCCCAGAGACCTGATATTGGGCCTGTGGCATGCTGGGATAAAGGGTTACCAAGTTTGTTCAAACAAATGACCTTGACCTTCATTCAAGGTCACAGGGGCCGAAAAGGTCAAAATCTTTTTAAACAACTTCTTCTGAATAACCAAAAGGCCCAGAGACCTGATATTGGTCCTGTGTTATGCTGAGATAAAGGGCTACCAAGTTTGTTCAAAGAAATGACCTTGACCTTCATTCAAGGTCACAGGGGACAAAACGGTCATAATTTTTAAACGACTTCTTCTGAATAACCAAAAGGCCCAGAGACCTAATATTGGGCCTGTGGCATGCTGGGATAAAGGGCTACCAAGTTTGTTCAAACAAATGACCTTGACCTTCATTCAAGGTCACAGGGGCCAAAAAGGTCAAAATCTTTGAACGACTTCTTCTGAATAACCAAAAGGCCCAGAGACCTAATATTGGGCCTGTGGCATGCTGGGATAAAGGGCTACCAAGTTTGTTCAAACAAATGACCTTGACCTTCATTCAAGGTCACAGGGGCCAAAAAGGTCAAAATCTTTGAACGACTTCTTTTGAATAACCAAAAGGCCCAGAGACCTGATATTGGGCCTGTGGCATGCTGGGATAAAGGGCTACCATGTTTGTTCAAAGAAATGACCTTGACCTTCATTCAAGGTCACTGGGGCCAAAACGGTCACAATCTTTAAACATTTTCTTCTGAATAACCAAAAGGCCCAGAGATCTAATATTGGGCCTGTGGCATGCTGGGATAAAGGGCTACCATGTTTGTTCAAAGAAATGACCTTGACTTTCATTCAAGGTCACAGGGGCCAAAACGGTCATAATCTTTAAACATTTTCTTCTGAATAACCAAAAGGCCCAGATACCTAATATTGGGCCTGTGGCATGCTGGGATAAAGGGCTACCAAGTTTGTTCAAAGAAATGACCTTGACTTTCATTCAAGGTCACAGGGGCCAAAACGGTCATAATCTTTAAACGACTTCTTCTGAATAACCAAAAGGCCCAGAGACCTGATATTGGGCCTGTGGCATGCTGGGATAAAGGGCTACCAAGTTTGTTCAAACAAATGACCTTGACCTTCATTCAAGGTCACAGGGGCCAAAAAGGTCAAAATCTTTTTAAACAACTTCTTCTGAATAACCAAAAGGCCCAGAGACCTGATATTGGTCCTGTGTTATGCTGGGATAAAGGGCTACCAAGTTTGTTCAAAGAAATGACCTTGACCTTCATTCAAGGTCACAGAGGCCAAAACGGTCATAATTTTTAAACAACTTCTTCTGAATAACTAAAAGGCTCAGAGACCTGATATTAGGCCTGTGGCATGCTGGGATAAAGGTCTACCAAGTTTGTTCAAATAAATGACCTTGAACTTCATTCAAGGTCACAGGGGCCAAAAGGGTCAAAATCTTTAAAACAACTTTTTCTGAATAACCAAAAGGCCCAGAGACCTGATATTGGTCCTGTGTTATGCTGGGATAAAGGGCTACCAAGTTTGTTCAAACAAATGACCTTGACCTTCATTCAAGGTCACAGGGGCCAAAAAGGTCAAAATCTTTGAACGACTTCTTCTGAATAACCAAAAGGCCCAGAGACCTAATATTGGGCCTGTGGCATGCTGGGATAAAGGGCTACCAAGTTTGTTCAAACAAATGACCTTGACCTTCATTCAAGGTCACAGGGGCCAAAAAGGTCAAAATCTTTGAACGACTTCTTTTGAATAACCAAAAGGCCCAGAGACCTGATATTGGGCCTGTGGCATGCTGGGATAAAGGGCTACCATGTTTGTTCAAAGAAATGACCTTGACCTTCATTCAAGGTCACTGGGGCCAAAACGATCATAATCTTTAAACATTTTCTTCTGAATAACCAAAAGGCCCAGATATCTAATATTGGGCCTGTGGCATGCTGGGATAAAGGGCTACCAAGTTTGTTCAAACAAATGACCTTGACCTTCATTCAAGGTCACAGGGGCCAAAAAGGTCAAAATCTTTGAACGACTTCTTCTGAATAACCAAAACGCCCCGAGACCTAATATTGGGCCTGTGGCATGCTGGGATAAAGGGCTACCAAGTTTGTTCAAACAAATGACCTTGACCTTCATTCAAGGTCACAGGGGCCAAAAAGGTCAAAATCTTTGAACGACTTCTTTTGAATAACCAAAAGGCCCAGAGACCTGATATTGGGCCTGTGGCATGCTGGGATAAAGGGTTACCAAGTTTGTTCAAACAAATGACCTTGACCTTCATTCAAGGTCACAGGGGCCGAAAAGGTCAAAATCTTTTTAAACAACTTCTTCTGAATAACCAAAAGGCCCAGAGACCTGATATTGGTCCTGTGTTATGCTGAGATAAAGGGCTACCAAGTTTGTTCAAAGAAATGACCTTGACCTTCATTCAAGGTCACAGGGGACAAAACGGTCATAATTTTTAAACGACTTCTTCTGAATAACCAAAAGGCCCAGAGACCTAATATTGGGCCTGTGGCATGCTGGGATAAAGGGCTACCAAGTTTGTTCAAACAAATGACCTTGACCTTCATTCAAGGTCACAGGGGCCAAAAAGGTCAAAATCTTTGAACGACTTCTTCTGAATAACCAAAAGGCCCAGAGACCTAATATTGGGCCTGTGGCATGCTGGGATAAAGGGCTACCAAGTTTGTTCAAACAAATGACCTTGACCTTCATTCAAGGTCACAGGGGCCAAAAAGGTCAAAATCTTTGAACGACTTCTTTTGAATAACCAAAAGGCCCAGAGACCTGATATTGGGCCTGTGGCATGCTGGGATAAAGGGCTACCATGTTTGTTCAAAGAAATGACCTTGACCTTCATTCAAGGTCACTGGGGCCAAAACGGTCACAATCTTTAAACATTTTCTTCTGAATAACCAAAAGGCCCAGAGATCTAACATTGGGCCTGTGGCATGCTGGGATAAAGGGCTACCATGTTTGTTCAAAGAAATGACCTTGACTTTCATTCAAGGTCACAGGGGCCAAAACGGTCATAATCTTTAAACATTTTCTTCTGAATAACCAAAAGGCCCAGATACCTAATATTGGGCCTGTGGCATGCTGGGATAAAGGGCTACCAAGTTTGTTCAAAGAAATGACCTTGACTTTCATTCAAGGTCACAGGGGCCAAAACGGTCATAATCTTTAAACGACTTCTTCTGAATAACCAAAAGGCCCAGAGACTTGATATTGGGCCTGTGGCATGCTGGGATAAAGGGCTACCAAGTTTGTTCAAACAAATGACCTTGACCTTCATTCAAGGTCACAGGGGCCAAAAAGGTCAAAATCTTTTTAAACAACTTCTTCTGAATAACCAAAAGGCCCAGAGACCTGATATTGGTCCTGTGTTATGCTGGGATAAAGGGCTACCAAGTTTGTTCAAAGAAATGACCTTGACCTTCATTCAAGGTCACAGAGGCCAAAACGGTCATAATTTTTAAACAACTTCTTCTGAATAACTAAAAGGCTCAGAGACCTGATATTAGGCCTGTGGCATGCTGGGATAAAGGTCTACCAAGTTTGTTCAAATAAATGACCTTGAACTTCATTCAAGGTCACAGGGGCCAAAAGGGTCAAAATCTTTAAAACAACTTTTTCTGAATAACCAAAAGGCCCAGAGACCTGATATTGGTCCTGTGTTATGCTGGGATAAAGGGCTACCAAGTTTGTTCAAACAAATGACCTTGACCTTCATTCAAGGTCACAGGGGCCAAAAAGGTCAAAATCTTTGAACGACTTCTTCTGAATAACCAAAAGGCCCAGAGACCTAATATTGGGCCTGTGGCATGCTGGGATAAAGGGCTACCAAGTTTGTTCAAACAAATGACCTTGACCTTCATTCAAGGTCACAGGGGCCAAAAAGGTCAAAATCTTTGAACGACTTCTTTTGAATAACCAAAAGGCCCAGAGACCTGATATTGGGCCTGTGGCATGCTGGGATAAAGGGCTACCATGTTTGTTCAAAGAAATGACCTTGACCTTCATTCAAGGTCACTGGGGCCAAAACGATCATAATCTTTAAACATTTTCTTCTGAATAACCAAAAGGCCCAGATATCTAATATTGGGCCTGTGGCATGCTGGGATAAAGGGCTACCAAGTTTGTTCAAACAAATGACCTTGACCTTCATTCAAGGTCACAGGGGCCAAAAAGGTCAAAATCTTTGAACGACTTCTTCTGAATAACCAAAAGGCCCCGAGACCTAATATTGGGCCTGTGGCATGCTGGGATAAAGGGCTACCAAGTTTGTTCAAACAAATGACCTTGACCTTCATTCAAGGTCACAGGGGCCAAAAAGGTCAAAATCTTTGAACGACTTCTTTTGAATAACCAAAAGGCCCAGAGACCTGATATTGGGCCTGTGGCATGCTGGGATAAAGGGTTACCAAGTTTGTTCAAACAAATGACCTTGACCTTCATTCAAGGTCACAGGGGCCGAAAAGGTCAAAATCTTTTTAAACAACTTCTTCTGAATAACCAAAAGGCCCAGAGACCTGATATTGGTCCTGTGTTATGCTGAGATAAAGGGCTACCAAGTTTGTTCAAAGAAATGACCTTGACCTTCATTCAAGGTCACAGGGGACAAAACGGTCATAATTTTTAAACGACTTCTTCTGAATAACCAAAAGGCCCAGAGACCTAATATTGGGCCTGTGGCATGCTGGGATAAAGGGCTACCAAGTTTGTTCAAACAAATGACCTTGACCTTCATTCAAGGTCACAGGGGCCAAAAAGGTCAAAATCTTTGAACGACTTCTTCTGAATAACCAAAAGGCCCAGAGACCTAATATTGGGCCTGTGGCATGCTGGGATAAAGGGCTACCAAGTTTGTTCAAACAAATGACCTTGACCTTCATTCAAGGTCACA
The DNA here is from genome assembly GCA_947623455.1 of Mimachlamys varia. Classification (NCBI taxonomy): domain Eukaryota; kingdom Metazoa; phylum Mollusca; class Bivalvia; order Pectinida; family Pectinidae; genus Mimachlamys; species Mimachlamys varia. Next base: position 40,849,053 of record OX392533.1, on the reverse strand, counting down.
GGGGCCAAAAAGGTCAAAATCTTTGAACGACTTCTTTTGAATAACCAAAAGGCCCAGAGACCTGATATTGGGCCTGTGGCATGCTGGGATAAAGGGCTACCATGTTTGTTCAAAGAAATGACCTTGACTTTCATTCAAGGTCACAGGGGCCAAAACGGTCATAATCTTTAAACATTTTCTTCTGAATAACCAAAAGGCCCAGATACCTAATATTGGGCCTGTGGCATGCTGGGATAAAGGGCTACCAAGTTTGTTCAAAGAAATGACCTTGACTTTCATTCAAGGTCACAGGGGCCAAAACGGTCATAATCTTTAAACGACTTCTTCTGAATAACCAAAAGGCCCAGAGACTTGATATTGGGCCTGTGGCATGCTGGGATAAAGGGCTACCAAGTTTGTTCAAACAAATGACCTTGACCTTCATTCAAGGTCACAGGGGCCAAAAAGGTCAAAATCTTTTTAAACAACTTCTTCTGAATAACCAAAAGGCCCAGAGACCTGATATTGGTCCTGTGTTATGCTGGGATAAAGGGCTACCAAGTTTGTTCAAAGAAATGACCTTGACCTTCATTCAAGGTCACAGAGGCCAAAACGGTCATAATTTTTAAACAACTTCTTCTGAATAACTAAAAGGCTCAGAGACCTGATATTAGGCCTGTGGCATGCTGGGATAAAGGTCTACCAAGTTTGTTCAAATAAATGACCTTGAACTTCATTCAAGGTCACAGGGGCCAAAAGGGTCAAAATCTTTAAAACAACTTTTTCTGAATAACCAAAAGGCCCAGAGACCTGATATTGGTCCTGTGTTATGCTGGGATAAAGGGCTACCAAGTTTGTTCAAACAAATGACCTTGACCTTCATTCAAGGTCACAGGGGCCAAAAAGGTCAAAATCTTTGAACGACTTCTTCTGAATAACCAAAAGGCCCAGAGACCTAATATTGGGCCTGTGGCATGCTGGGATAAAGGGCTACCAAGTTTGTTCAAACAAATGACCTTGACCTTCATTCAAGGTCACAGGGGCCAAAAAGGTCAAAATCTTTGAACGACTTCTTTTGAATAACCAAAAGGCCCAGAGACCTGATATTGGTCCTGTGTTATGCTGGGATAAAGGGCTACCAAGTTTGTTCAAACAAATGACCTTGACCTTCATTCAAGGTCACAGGGGCCAAAAAGGTCAAAATCTTTGAACGACTTCTTCTGAATAACCAAAAGGCCCAGAGACCTAATATTGGGCCTGTGGCATGCTGGGATAAAGGGCTACCAAGTTTGTTCAAACAAATGACCTTGACCTTCATTCAAGGTCACAGGGGCCAAAAAGGTCAAAATCTTTGAACGACTTCTTTTGAATAACCAAAAGGCCCAGAGACCTGATATTGGGCCTGTGGCATGCTGGGATAAAGGGCTACCATGTTTGTTCAAAGAAATGACCTTGACCTTCATTCAAGGTCACTGGGGCCAAAACGATCATAATCTTTAAACATTTTCTTCTGAATAACCAAAAGGCCCAGATATCTAATATTGGGCCTGTGGCATGCTGGGATAAAGGGCTACCAAGTTTGTTCAAACAAATGACCTTGACCTTCATTCAAGGTCACAGGGGCCAAAAAGGTCAAAATCTTTGAACGACTTCTTCTGAATAACCAAAAGGCCCCGAGACCTAATATTGGGCCTGTGGCATGCTGGGATAAAGGGCTACCAAGTTTGTTCAAACAAATGACCTTGACCTTCATTCAAGGTCACAGGGGCCAAAAAGGTCAAAATCTTTGAACGACTTCTTTTGAATAACCAAAAGGCCCAGAGACCTGATATTGGGCCTGTGGCATGCTGGGATAAAGGGTTACCAAGTTTGTTCAAACAAATGACCTTGACCTTCATTCAAGGTCACAGGGGCCGAAAAGGTCAAAATCTTTTTAAACAACTTCTTCTGAATAACCAAAAGGCCCAGAGACCTGATATTGGTCCTGTGTTATGCTGAGATAAAGGGCTACCAAGTTTGTTCAAAGAAATGACCTTGACCTTCATTCAAGGTCACAGGGGACAAAACGGTCATAATTTTTAAACGACTTCTTCTGAATAACCAAAAGGCCCAGAGACCTAATATTGGGCCTGTGGCATGCTGGGATAAAGGGCTACCAAGTTTGTTCAAACAAATGACCTTGACCTTCATTCAAGGTCACAGGGGCCAAAAAGGTCAAAATCTTTGAACGACTTCTTCTGAATAACCAAAAGGCCCAGAGACCTAATATTGGGCCTGTGGCATGCTGGGATAAAGGGCTACCAAGTTTGTTCAAACAAATGACCTTGACCTTCATTCAAGGTCACAGGGGCCAAAAAGGTCAAAATCTTTGAACGACTTCTTTTGAATAACCAAAAGGCCCAGAAACCTGATATTGGGCCTGTGGCATGCTGGGATAAAGGGCTACCATGTTTGTTCAAAGAAATGACCTTGACCTTCATTCAAGGTCACTGGGGCCAAAACGGTCACAATCTTTAAACATTTTCTTCTGAATAACCAAAAGGCCCAGAGATCTAATATTGGGCCTGTGGCATGCTGGGATAAAGGGCTACCATGTTTGTTCAAAGAAATGACCTTGACTTTCATTCAAGGTCACAGGGGCCAAAACGGTCATAATCTTTAAACATTTTCTTCTGAATAACCAAAAGGCCCAGATACCTAATATTGGGCCTGTGGCATGCTGGGATAAAGGGCTACCAAGTTTGTTCAAAGAAATGACCTTGACTTTCATTCAAGGTCACAGGGGCCAAAACGGTCATAATCTTTAAACGACTTCTTCTGAATAACCAAAAGGCCCAGAGACCTGATATTGGGCCTGTGGCATGCTGGGATAAAGGGCTACCAAGTTTGTTCAAACAAATGACCTTGACCTTCATTCAAGGTCACAGGGGCCAAAAAGGTCAAAATCTTTTTAAACAACTTCTTCTGAATAACCAAAAGGCCCAGAGACCTGATATTGGTCCTGTGTTATGCTGGGATAAAGGGCTACCAAGTTTGTTCAAAGAAATGACCTTGACCTTCATTCAAGGTCACAGAGGCCAAAACGGTCATAATTTTTAAACAACTTCTTCTGAATAACTAAAAGGCTCAGAGACCTGATATTAGGCCTGTGGCATGCTGGGATAAAGGTCTACCAAGTTTGTTCAAATAAATGACCTTGAACTTCATTCAAGGTCACAGGGGCCAAAAGGGTCAAAATCTTTAAAACAACTTTTTCTGAATAACCAAAAGGCCCAGAGACCTGATATTGGTCCTGTGTTATGCTGGGATAAAGGGCTACCAAGTTTGTTCAAACAAATGACCTTGACCTTCATTCAAGGTCACAGGGGCCAAAAAGGTCAAAATCTTTGAACGACTTCTTCTGAATAACCAAAAGGCCCAGAGACCTAATATTGGGCCTGTGGCATGCTGGGATAAAGGGCTACCAAGTTTGTTCAAACAAATGACCTTGACCTTCATTCAAGGTCACAGGGGCCAAAAAGGTCAAAATCTTTGAACGACTTCTTTTGAATAACCAAAAGGCCCAGAGACCTGATATTGGGCCTGTGGCATGCTGGGATAAAGGGCTACCATGTTTGTTCAAAGAAATGACCTTGACCTTCATTCAAGGTCACTGGGGCCAAAACGATCATAATCTTTAAACATTTTCTTCTGAATAACCAAAAGGCCCAGATATCTAATATTGGGCCTGTGGCATGCTGGGATAAAGGGCTACCAAGTTTGTTCAAACAAATGACCTTGACCTTCATTCAAGGTCACAGGGGCCAAAAAGGTCAAAATCTTTGAACGACTTCTTCTGAATAACCAAAAGGCCCCGAGACCTAATATTGGGCCTGTGGCATGCTGGGATAAAGGGCTACCAAGTTTGTTCAAACAAATGACCTTGACCTTCATTCAAGGTCACAGGGGCCAAAAAGGTCAAAATCTTTGAACGACTTCTTTTGAATAACCAAAAGGCCCAGAGACCTGATATTGGGCCTGTGGCATGCTGGGATAAAGGGTTACCAAGTTTGTTCAAACAAATGACCTTGACCTTCATTCAAGGTCACAGGGGCCAAAAAGGTCAAAATCTTTGAACGACTTCTTCTGAATAACCAAAAGGCCCAGAGACCTAATATTGGGCCTGTGGCATGCTGGGATAAAGGGCTACCAAGTTTGTTCAAACAAATGACCTTGACCTTCATTCAAGGTCACAGGGGCCAAAAAGGTCAAAATCTTTGAACGACTTCTTCTGAATAACCAAAAGGCCCAGAGACCTAATATTGGGCCTGTGGCATGCTGGGATAAAGGGCTACCAAGTTTGTTCAAACAAATGACCTTGACCTTCATTCAAGGTCACAGGGGCCAAAAAGGTCAAAATCTTTGAACGACTTCTTTTGAATAACCAAAAGGCCCAGAGACCTGATATTGGGCCTGTGGCATGCTGGGATAAAGGGCTACCATGTTTGTTCAAAGAAATGACCTTGACCTTCATTCAAGGTCACTGGGGCCAAAACGGTCACAATCTTTAAACATTTTCTTCTGAATAACCAAAAGGCCCAGAGATCTAATATTGGGCCTGTGGCATGCTGGGATAAAGGGCTACCATGTTTGTTCAAAGAAATGACCTTGACTTTCATTCAAGGTCACAGGGGCCAAAACGGTCATAATCTTTAAACATTTTCTTCTGAATAACCAAAAGGCCCAGATACCTAATATTGGGCCTGTGGCATGCTGGGATAGAGGGCTACCAAGTTTGTTCAAAGAAATGACCTTGACTTTCATTCAAGGTCACAGGGGCCAAAACGGTCATAATCTTTAAACGACTTCTTCTGAATAACCAAAAGGCCCAGAGACCTGATATTGGGCCTGTGGCATGCTGGGATAAAGGGCTACCAAGTTTGTTCAAACAAATGACCTTGACCTTCATTCAAGGTCACAGGGGCCAAAAAGGTCAAAATCTTTTTAAACAACTTCTTCTGAATAACCAAAAGGCCCAGAGACCTGATATTGGTCCTGTGTTATGCTGGGATAAAGGGCTACCAAGTTTGTTCAAAGAAATGACCTTGACCTTCATTCAAGGTCACAGAGGCCAAAACGGTCATAATTTTTAAACAACTTCTTCTGAATAACTAAAAGGCTCAGAGACCTGATATTAGGCCTGTGGCATGCTGGGATAAAGGTCTACCAAGTTTGTTCAAATAAATGACCTTGAACTTCATTCAAGGTCACAGGGGCCAAAAGGGTCAAAATCTTTAAAACAACTTTTTCTGAATAACCAAAAGGCCCAGAGACCTGATATTGGTCCTGTGTTATGCTGGGATAAAGGGCTACCAAGTTTGTTCAAAGAAATGACCTTGACCTTCATTCAAGGTCACAGGGGCCAAAAAGGTCAAAATCTTTGAACGACTTCTTCTGAATAACCAAAAGGCCCAGAGACCTAATATTGGGCCTGTGGCATGCTGGGATAAAGGGCTACCAAGTTTGTTCAAACAAATGACCTTGACCTTCATTCAAGGTCACAGGGGCCAAAAAGGTCAAAATCTTTGAACGACTTCTTCTGAATAACCAAAAGGCCCCGAGACCTAATATTGGGCCTGTGGCATGCTGGGATAAAGGGCTACCATGTTTGTTCAAACAAATGACCTTGACCTTCATTCAAGGTCACAGGGGCCAAAAAGGTCAAAATCTTTGAACGACTTCTTTTGAATAACCAAAAGGCCCAGAGACCTGATATTGGGCCTGTGGCATGCTGGGATAAAGGGCTACCATGTTTGTTCAAAGAAATGACCTTGACCTTCATTCAAGGTCACTGGGGCCAAAACGATCATAATCTTTAAACATTTTCTTCTGAATAACCAAAAGGCCCAGATATCTAATATTGGGCCTGTGGCATGCTGGGATAAAGGGCTACCATGTTTGTTCAAACAAATGACCTTGACCTTCATTCAAGGTCACAGGGGCCAAAAAGGTCAAAATCTTTGAACGACTTCTTCTGAATAACCAAAAGGCCCCGAGACCTAATATTGGGCCTGTGGCATGCTGGGATAAAGGGCTACCAAGTTTGTTCAAACAAATGACCTTGACCTTCATTCAAGGTCACAGGGGCCAAAAAGGTCAAAATCTTTGAACGACTTCTTTTGAATAACCAAAAGGCCCAGAGACCTGATATTGGGCCTGTGGCATGCTGGGATAAAGGGTTACCAAGTTTGTTCAAACAAATGACCTTGACCTTCATTCAAGGTCACAGGGGCCGAAAAGGTCAAAATCTTTTTAAACAACTTCTTCTGAATAACCAAAAGGCCCAGAGACCTGATATTGGTCCTGTGTTATGCTGAGATAAAGGGCTACCAAGTTTGTTCAAAGAAATGACCTTGACCTTCATTCAAGGTCACAGGGGACAAAACGGTCATAATTTTTAAACGACTTCTTCTGAATAACCAAAAGGCCCAGATACCTAATATTGGGCCTGTGGCATGCTGGGATAAAGGGCTACCAAGTTTGTTCAAACAAATGACCTTGACCTTCATTCAAGGTCACAGGGGCCAAAAAGGTCAAAATCTTTGAACGACTTCTTCTGAATAACCAAAAGGCCCAGAGACCTGATATTGGGCCTGTGGCATGCTGGGATAAAGGGCTACCAAGTTTGTTCAAACAAATGACCTTGACCTTCATTCAAGGTCACAGGGGCCAAAAAGGTCAAAATCTTTGAACGACTTCTTTTGAATAACCAAAAGGCCCAGAGACCTGATATTGGGCCTGTGGCATGCTGGGATAAAGGGCTACCATGTTTGTTCAAAGAAATGACCTTGACCTTCATTCAAGGTCACTGGGGCCAAAACGGTCACAATCTTTAAACATTTTCTTCTGAATAACCAAAAGGCCCAGAGATCTAATATTGGGCCTGTGGCATGCTGGGATAAAGGGCTACCATGTTTGTTCAAAGAAATGACCTTGACTTTCATTCAAGGTCACAGGGGCCAAAACGGTCATAATCTTTAAACATTTTCTTCTGAATAACCAAAAGGCCCAGATACCTAATATTGGGCCTGTGGCATGCTGGGATAAAGGGCTACCAAGTTTGTTCAAAGAAATGACCTTGACTTTCATTCAAGGTCACAGGGGCCAAAACGGTCATAATCTTTAAACGACTTCTTCTGAATAACCAAAAGGCCCAGAGACTTGATATTGGGCCTGTGGCATGCTGGGATAAAGGGCTACCAAGTTTGTTCAAACAAATGACCTTGACCTTCATTCAAGGTCACAGGGGCCAAAAAGGTCAAAATCTTTTTAAACAACTTCTTCTGAATAACCAAAAGGCCCAGAGACCTGATATTGGTCCTGTGTTATGCTGGGATAAAGGGCTACCAAGTTTGTTCAAAGAAATGACCTTGACCTTCATTCAAGGTCACAGAGGCCAAAACGGTCATAATTTTTAAACAACTTCTTCTGAATAACTAAAAGGCTCAGAGACCTGATATTAGGCCTGTGGCATGCTGGGATAAAGGTCTACCAAGTTTGTTCAAATAAATGACCTTGAACTTCATTCAAGGTCACAGGGGCCAAAAGGGTCAAAATCTTTAAAACAACTTTTTCTGAATAACCAAAAGGCCCAGAGACCTGATATTGGTCCTGTGTTATGCTGGGATAAAGGGCTACCAAGTTTGTTCAAACAAATGACCTTGACCTTCATTCAAGGTCACAGGGGCCAAAAAGGTCAAAATCTTTGAACGACTTCTTCTGAATAACCAAAAGGCCCAGAGACCTAATATTGGGCCTGTGGCATGCTGGGATAAAGGGCTACCAAGTTTGTTCAAACAAATGACCTTGACCTTCATTCAAGGTCACAGGGGCCAAAAAGGTCAAAATCTTTGAACGACTTCTTTTGAATAACCAAAAGGCCCAGAGACCTGATATTGGGCCTGTGGCATGCTGGGATAAAGGGCTACCATGTTTGTTCAAAGAAATGACCTTGACCTTCATTCAAGGTCACTGGGGCCAAAACGATCATAATCTTTAAACATTTTCTTCTGAATAACCAAAAGGCCCAGATATCTAATATTGGGCCTGTGGCATGCTGGGATAAAGGGCTACCAAGTTTGTTCAAACAAATGACCTTGACCTTCATTCAAGGTCACAGGGGCCAAAAAGGTCAAAATCTTTGAACGACTTCTTCTGAATAACCAAAAGGCCCCGAGACCTAATATTGGGCCTGTGGCATGCTGGGATAAAGGGCTACCAAGTTTGTTCAAACAAATGACCTTGACCTTCATTCAAGGTCACAGGGGCCAAAAAGGTCAAAATCTTTGAACGACTTCTTTTGAATAACCAAAAGGCCCAGAGACCTGATATTGGGCCTGTGGCATGCTGGGATAAAGGGTTACCAAGTTTGTTCAAACAAATGACCTTGACCTTCATTCAAGGTCACAGGGTCCGAAAAGGTCAAAATCTTTTTAAACAACTTCTTCTGAATAACCAAAAGGCCCAGAGACCTGATATTGGTCCTGTGTTATGCTGAGATAAAGGGCTACCAAGTTTGTTCAAAGAAATGACCTTGACCTTCATTCAAGGTCACAGGGGACAAAACGGTCATAATTTTTAAACGACTTCTTCTGAATAACCAAAAGGCCCAGAGACCTAATATTGGGCCTGTGGCATGCTGGGATAAAGGGCTACCAAGTTTGTTCAAACAAATGACCTTGACCTTCATTCAAGGTCACAGGGGCCAAAAAGGTCAAAATCTTTGAACGACTTCTTCTGAATAACCAAAAGGCCCAGAGACCTAATATTGGGCCTGTGGCATGCTGGGATAAAGGGCTACCAAGTTTGTTCAAACAAATGACCTTGACCTTCATTCAAGGTCACAGGGGCCAAAAAGGTCAAAATCTTTGAACGACTTCTTTTGAATAACCAAAAGGCCCAGAGACCTGATATTGGGCCTGTGGCATGCTGGGATAAAGGGCTACCATGTTTGTTCAAAGAAATGACCTTGACCTTCATTCAAGGTCACTGGGGCCAAAACGGTCATAATCTTTAAACATTTTCTTCTGAATAACCAAAAGGCCCAGAGATCTAATATTGGGCCTGTGGCATGCTGGGATAAAGGGCTACCAAGTTTGTTCAAAGAAATGACCTTGACTTTCATTCAAGGTCACAGGGGCCAAAACGGTCATAATCTTTAAACATTTTCTTCTGAATAACCAAAAGGGCCAGATACCTAATATTGGGCCTGTGGCATGCTGGGATAAAGGGCTACCAAGTTTGTTCAAAGAAATGACCTTGACCTTCATTCAAGGTCACAGGGGCCAAAAAGGTCCAAATCTTTGAACGACTTCTTTTGAATAACCAAAAGGCCCAGAGACCTAATATTGGGCCTGTGGCATGCTGGGATAAAGGGCTACCAAGTTTGTTCAAACAAATGACCTTGACCTTCATTCAAGGTCACAGGGGCCAAAAAGGTCCAAATCTTTGAACGACTTCTTTTGAATAACCAAAAGGCCCAGAGACCTGATATTGGGCCTGTGGCATGCTGGGATAAAGGGCTACCATGTTTGTTCAAAGAAATGACCTTGACCTTCATTCAAGGTCACTGGGGCCAAAACGGTCATAATCTTTAAACATTTTCTTCTGAATAACCAAAAGGCCCAGAGATCTAATATTGGGCCTGTGGCATGCTGGGATAAAGGGCTACCAAGTTTGTTCAAACAAATGACCTTGACCTTCATTCAAGGTCACAGGGGCCAAAAAGGTTAAAATCTTTGAACGACTTCTTCTGAATAACCAAAAGGCCCAGAGACCTAATATTGGGCCTGTGGCATGCTGGGATAAAGGGCTACCAAGTTTGTTCAAACAAATGACCTTGACCTTCATTCAAGGTCACAGGGGCCAAAAAGGTCAAAATCTTTGAACGACTTCTTTTGAATAACCAAAAGGCCCAGAGACCTGATATTGGGCCTGTGGCATGCTGGGATAAAGGGCTACCATGTTTGTTCAAAGAAATGACCTTGACCTTCATTCAAGGTCACTGGGACCAAAACGGTCATAATCTTTAAACATTTTCTTCTGAATAACCAAAAGGCCCAGAGATCTAATATTGGGCCTGTGGCATGCTGGGATAAAGGGCTACCAAGTTTGTTCAAAGAAATGACCTTGACTTTCATTCAAGGTCACAGGGGCCAAAACGGTCATAATCTTTAAACATTTTCTTCTGAATAACCAAAAGGCCCAGATACCTAATATTGGGCCTGTGGCATGCTGGGATAAAGGGCTACCAAGTTTGTTCAAAGAAATGACCTTGACTTTCATTCAAGGTCACAGGGGCCAAAACGGTCATAATCTTTAAACGACTTCTTCTGAATAACCAAAAGGCCCAGAGACCTGATATTGGGCCTGTGGCATGCTGGGATAAAGGGCTACCAAGTTTGTTCAAAGAAATGATCTTGACTTTCATTCAAGGTCACAGGGACCAAAACGGTCATAATCTTTAAACGACTTCTTTTGAATAACCAAAAGGCCCAGAGACCTGATATTGGGCCTGTGGCATGCTGGGATAAAGGGCTACCAAGTTTGTTCAAACAAATGACCTTGACCTTCATTCAAGGTCACAGGGGCCAAAAAGGTCAAAATCTTTTTAAACAACTTCTTCTGAATAACCAAAAGGCCCAGAGACCTGATATTGGTCCTGTGTTATGCTGGGATAAAGGGCTACCAAGTTTGTTCAAATAAATGACCTTGACCTTCATTCAAGGTCACAGAGGCCAAAACGGTCATAATTTTTAAACAACTTCTTCTGAATAACTAAAAGGCTCAGAGACCTGATATTAGGCCTGTGGCATGCTGGGATAAAGGTCTACCAAGTTTGTTCAAATAAATGACCTTGAACTTCATTCAAGGTCACAGGGGCCAAAAGGGTCAAAATCTTTAAAACAACTTTTTCTGAATAACCAAAAGGCCCAGAGACCTGATATTGGTCCTGTGTTATGCTGGGATAAAGGGCTACCAAGTTTGTTCAAACAAATGACCTTGACCTTCATTCAAGGTCACAGGGGCCAAAAAGGTCAAAATCTTTGAACGACTTCTTCTGAATAACCAAAAGGCCCCGAGACCTAATATTGGGCCTGTGGCATGCTGGGATAAAGGGCTACCAAGTTTGTTCAAACAAATGACCTTGACCTTCATTCAAGGTCACAGGGGCCAAAAAGGTCAAAATCTTTGAACGACTTCTTTTGAATAACCAAAAGGCCCAGAGACCTGATATTGGGCCTGTGGCATGCTGGGATAAAGGGCTACCAAGTTTGTTCAAAGAAATGACCTTGACCTTCATTCAAGGTCACTGGGGCCAAAACGGTCATAATCTTTAAACATTTTCTTCTGAATAACCAAAAGGCCCAGATACCTAATATTGGGCCTGTGGCATGCTGGGATAAAGGGCTACCAAGTTTGTTCAAAGAAATGACCTTGACTTTCATTCAAGGTCACAGGGGCCAAAACGGTCATAATCTTTAAACGACTTCTTCTGAATAACCAAAAGGCCCAGAGACCTGATATTGGTCCTGTGTTATGCTGAGATAAAGGGCTACCAAGTTTGTTCAAAGAAATGACCTTGACCTTCATTCAAGGTCACAGGGGACAAAACGGTCATAATTTTTAAACGACTTCTTCTGAATAACCAAAAGGCCCAGAGACCTAATATTGGGCCTGTGGCATGCTGGGATAAAGGGCTACCAAGTTTGTTCAAACAAATGACCTTGACCTTCATTCAAGGTCACAGGGGCCAAAAAGGTCAAAATCTTTGAACGACTTCTTCTGAATAACCAAAAGGCCCAGAGACCTAATATTGGGCCTGTGGCATGCTGGGATAAAGGGCTACCAAGTTTGTTCAAACAAATGACCTTGACCTTCATTCAAGGTCACAGGGGCCAAAAAGGTCAAAATCTTTGAACGACTTCTTTTGAATAACCAAAAGGCCCAGAGACCTGATATTGGGCCTGTGGCATGCTGGGATAAAGGGCTACCATGTTTGTTCAAAGAAATGACCTTGACCTTCATTCAAGGTCACTGGGGCCAAAACGGTCATAATCTTTAAACATTTTCTTCTGAATAACCAAAAGGCCCAGAGATCTAATATTGGGCCTGTGGCATGCTGGGATAAAGGGCTACCAAGTTTGTTCAAAGAAATGACCTTGACTTTCATTCAAGGTCACAGGGGCCAAAACGGTCATAATCTTTAAACATTTTCTTCTGAATAACCAAAAGGGCCAGATACCTAATATTGGGCCTGTGGCATGCTGGGATAAAGGGCTACCAAGTTTGTTCAAAGAAATGACCTTGACCTTCATTCAAGGTCACAGGGGCCAAAAAGGTCCAAATCTTTGAACGACTTCTTTTGAATAACCAAAAGGCCCAGAGACCTGATATTGGGCCTGTGGCATGCTGGGATAAAGGGCTACCAAGTTTGTTCAAAGAAATGACCTTGACTTTCATTCAAGGTCACAGGGGCCAAAACGGTCATAATCTTTAAACGACTTCTTCTGAATAACCAAAAGGCCCAGAGACCTGATATTGGGCCTGTGGCATGCTGGGATAAAGGGCTACCAAGTTTGTTCAAAGAAATGATCTTGACTTTCATTCAAGGTCACAGGGACCAAAACGGTCATAATCTTTAAACGACTTCTTCTGAATAACCAAAAGGCCCAGAGACCTAATATTGGGCCTGTGGCATGCTGGGATAAAGGGCTACCAAGTTTGTTCAAACAAATGACCTTGACCTTCATTCAAGGTCACAGGGGCCAAAAAGGTCAAAATCTTTGAACGACTTCTTTTGAATAACCAAAAGGCCCAGAGACCTGATATTGGGCCTGTGGCATGCTGGGATAAAGGGCTACCATGTTTGTTCAAAGAAATGACCTTGACCTTCATTCAAGGTCACTGGGGCCAAAACGGTCATAATCTTTAAACATTTTCTTCTGAATAACCAAAAGGCCCAGAGATCTAATATTGGGCCTGTGGCATGCTGGGATAAAGGGCTACCAAGTTTGTTCAAAGAAATGACCTTGACTTTCATTCAAGGTCACAGGGGCCAAAACGGTCATAATCTTTAAACATTTTCTTCTGAATAACCAAAAGGCCCAGATACCTAATATTGGGCCTGTGGCATGCTGGGATAAAGGGCTACCAAGTTTGTTCAAAGAAATGACCTTGACTTTCATTCAAGGTCACAGGGGCCTAAACGGTCATAATCTTTAAACGACTTCTTCTGAATAACCAAAAGGCCCAGAGACCTGATATTGGGCCTGTGGCATGCTGGGATAAAGGGCTACCAAGTTTGTTCAAACAAATGACCTTGACCTTCATTCAAGGTCACAGGGGCCAAAAAGGTCAAAATCTTTGAACGACTTCTTTTGAATAACCAAAAGGCCCAGAGACCTGATATTGGGCCTGTGGCATGCTGGGATAAAGGGCTACCATGTTTGTTCAAAGAAATGACCTTGACCTTCATTCAAGGTCACTGGGGCCAAAACGGTCATAATCTTTAAACATTTTCTTCTGAATAACCAAAAGGCCCAGAGATCTAATATTGGGCCTGTGGCATGCTGGGATAAAGGGCTACCAAGTTTGTTCAAAGAAATGACCTTGACTTTCATTCAAGGTCACAGGGGCCAAAACGGTCATAATCTTTAAACATTTTCTTCTGAATAACCAAAAGGCCCAGATACCTAATATTGGGCCTGTGGCATGCTGGGATAAAGGGCTACCAAGTTTGTTCAAAGAAATGACCTTGACTTTCATTCAAGGTCACAGGGGCCAAAACGGTCATAATCTTTAAACGACTTCTTCTGAATAACCAAAAGGCCCAGAGACCTGATATTGGGCCTGTGGCATGCTGGGATAAAGGGCTACCAAGTTTGTTCAAAGAAATGATCTTGACTTTCATTCAAGGTCACAGGGACCAAAACGGTCATAATCTTTAAACGACTTCTTTTGAATAACCAAAAGGCCCAGAGACCTGATATTGGGCCTGTGGCATGCTGGGATAAAGGGCTACCAAGTTTGTTCAAACAAATGACCTTGACCTTCATTCAAGGTCACAGGGGCCAAAAAGGTCAAAATCTTTTTAAACAACTTCTTCTGAATAACCAAAAGGCCCAGAGACCTGATATTGGTCCTGTGTTATGCTGGGATAAAGGGCTACCAAGTTTGTTCAAAGAAATGACCTTGACCTTCATTCAAGGTCACAGGGGCCAAAAAGGTCATAATCTTTAAACAACTTCTTCTGAATAACTAAAAGGCTCAGAGACCTGATATTAGGCCTGTGGCATGCTGGGATAAAGGGCTACCAAGTTTGTTCAAATAAATGACCTTGAACTTCATTCAAGGTCACAGGGGCCAAAAGGGTCAAAAATCTTTAAAACAACTTTTTCTGAATAACCAAAAGGCCCAGAGACCTGATATTGGTCCGGTGTTATGCTGGGATAAAGGGCTACCAAGTTTGTTCAAACAAATGACCTTGACCTTCATTCAAGGTCACAGGGGCCAAAAAGGTCAAAATCTTTGAACGACTTCTTCTGAATAACCAAAAGGCCCAGAGACCTAATATTGGGCCTGTGGCATGCTGGGATAAAGGGCTACCAAGTTTGTTCAAACAAATGACCTTGACCTTCATTCAAGGTCACAGGGGCCAAAAAGGTCCAAATCTTTGAACGACTTCTTTTGAATAACCAAAAGGCCCAGAGACCTGATATTGGGCCTGTGGCATGCTGGGATAAAGGGCTACCATGTTTGTTCAAAGAAATGACCTTGACCTTCATTCAAGGTCACTGGGGCCAAAACGGTCATAATCTTTAAACATTTTCTTCTGAATAACCAAAAGGCCCAGAGATCTAATATTGGGCCTGTGGCATGCTGGGATAAAGGGCTACCAAGTTTGTTCAAACAAATGACCTTGACCTTCATTCAAGGTCACAGGGGCCAAAAAGGTTAAAATCTTTGAACGACTTCTTCTGAATAACCAAAAGGCCCCGAGACCTAATATTGGGCCTGTGGCATGCTGGGATAAAGGGCTACCAAGTTTGTTCAAACAAATGACCTTGACCTTCATTCAATGTCACAGGGGCCAAAAAGGTCAAAATCTTTGAACGACTTCTTTTGAATAACCAAAAGGCCCAGAGACCTGATATTGGGCCTGTGGCATGCTGGGAGAAAGAATTACCAAGTTTGTTCAAACAAATGACCTTGACCTTCATTCAAGGTCACAGGGGCCGAAAAGGTCAAAATCTTTTTAAACAACTTCTTCTGAATAACCAAAAGGCCCAGAGACCTGATATTGGTCCTGTGTTATGCTGAGATTAAGGGCTACCAAGTTTGTTCAAAGAAATGACCTTGACCTTCATTCAAGGTCACAGGGGACAAAACGGTCATAATTTTTAAACGACTTCTTCTGAATAACCAAAAGGCCCAGAGACCTAATATTGGGCCTGTGGCATGCTGGGATAAAGGGCTACCAAGTTTGTTCAAACAAATGACCTTGACCTTCATTCAAGGTCACAGGGGCCAAAAAGGTCAAAATCTTTGAACGACTTCTTCTGAATAACCAAAAGGCCCAGAGACCTAATATTGGGCCTGTGGCATGCTGGGATAAAGGGCTACCATGTTTGTTCAAAGAAATGACCTTGACCTTCATTCAAGGTCACTGGGGCCAAAACGGTCATAATCTTTAAACATTTTCTTCTGAATAACCAAAAGGCCCAGAGATCTAATATTGGGCCTGTGGCATGCTGGGATAAAGGGCTACCAAGTTTGTTCAAAGAAATGACCTTGACTTTCATTCAAGGTCACAGGGGCCAAAACGGTCATAATCTTTAAACATTTTCTTCTGAATAACCAAAAGGCCCAGATACCTAATATTGGGCCTGTGGCATGCTGGGATAAAGGGCTACCAAGTTTGTTCAAAGAAATGACCTTGACTTTCATTCAAGGTCACAGGGGCCAAAACGGTCATAATCTTTAAACGACTTCTTCTGAATAACCAAAAGGCCCTGAGACCTGATATTGGGCCTGTGGCATGCTGGGATAAAGGGCTACCAAGTTTGTTCAAAGAAATGATCTTGACTTTCATTCAAGGTCACAGGGACCAAAACGGTCATAATCTTTAAACGACTTCTTTTGAATAACCAAAAGGCCCAGAGACCTGATATTGGGCCTGTGGCATGCTGGGATAAAGGGCTACCAAGTTTGTTCAAACAAATGACCTTGACTTTCATTCAAGGTCACAGGGGCCAAAAAGGTCAAAATCTTTTTAAACAACTTCTTCTGAATAACCAAAAGGCCCAGAGACCTGATATTGGTCCTGTGTTATGCTGGGATAAAGGGCTACCAAGTTTGTTCAAAGAAATGACCTTGACCTTCATTCAAGGTCACAGAGGCCAAAACGGTCATAATCTTTAAACAACTTCTTCTGAATAACTAAAAGGCTCAGAGACCTGATATTAGGCCTGTGGCATGCTGGGATAAAGGTCTACCAAGTTTGTTCAAATAAATGACCTTGAACTTCATTCAAGGTCACAGGGGCCAAAAGGGTCAAAATCTTTAAAACAACTTTTTCTGAATAACCAAAAGGCCCAGAGATGTGATATTGGGCTTGTGGCATGCTGGGATAAAGGTGTGTCAAGTTTGTTCAAACAAATGACCTTGACCTTCATTCAAGGTCACAGGGGCCAAAAAGGTCAAAATCTTTGAACGACTTCTTTTGAATAACCAAAAGGCCCAGAGACCTGATATTGGGCCTGTGGCGTGCTGGGATAAAGGGCTACCATGTTTGTTCAAAGAAATGACCTTGACCTTCATTCAAGGTCACTGGGGCCAAAACGGTCATAATCTTTAAACATTTTCTTCTGAATAACCAAAAGGCCCAGAGATCTAATATTGGGCCTGTGGCATGCTGGGATAAAGGGCTACCAAGTTTGTTAAAAGAAATGACCTTGACTTTCATTCAAGGTCACAGGGGCCAAAACGGTCATAATCTTTAAACATTTTCTTCTGAATAACCAAAAGGCCCAGAGACCTGATATTGGGCCTGTGGCATGCTGGGATAAAGGGCTACCAAGTTTGTTCAAACAAATGACCTTGACCTTCATTCAAGGTCACAGGGGCCAAAAAGGTCAAAATCTTTTTAAACAACTTCTTCTGAATAACCAAAAGGCCCAGAGACCTGATATTGGTCCTGTGTTATGCTGGGATAAAGGGCTACCAAGTTTGTTCAAAGAAATGACCTTGACCTTCATTCAAGGTCACAGAGGCCAAAACGGTCATAATCTTTAAACAACTTCTTCTGAATAACTAAAAGGCTCAGAGACCTGATATTAGGCCTGTGGCATGCTGGGATAAAGGTCTACCAAGTTTGTTCAAATAAATGACCTTGAACTTCATTCAAGGTCACAGGGGCCAAAAGGGTCAAAATCTTTAAAACAACTTTTTCTGAATAACCAAAAGGCACAGAGATGTGATATTGGGCTTGTGGCATGCTGGGATAAAGGTGTGTCAAGTTTGTTTAAAGAAATGACCCTGACATTCATTCAAGGTCACAGGGGCCAAAAGGGTTTGTTGTCAAGTTTACTCACTAGGAATAAGCTGAAACTTGCCAGAAATGATTCTGAGATGATGCTGATTAATTTTTAGGTTTGTTCAAAATTCAAGATGGCCACCACAGCCGCCATTTTGAATACACATTTTAAAGTTCTCAAGTTCTACCAGTGGAATTGAGCTGAAACTTGCCAGAAATGATATCCTGAGATGGTCCCAACAAAGTGTTGTTATTTTTCAAGCCCATCAGAAATCCAAGAAGGCCACTATCTTGAACTTGGCAATCTATACAGGCATGTTATAACTTGATTTAATGACTATACGTATTTTCATAGTGATTTTACAATTGGTAGTCAGATGACCGTTAAGGCCCGTTGGGCCTCTTGTTTAGTGTCAGCATCAAAAAAAGGTGATGTAAACAACAACGCCTGTTCACGTGTTATTGAACCTGGGGTTATTGGGTTCAAAATCGATGGCTGAGCGTCGCTTACCTGGTCACAGTTGATTAGGTTTACTTGTGGGCCCGGAGTTCCGAGTATGGTACCCGATTCACCTGTATGCGCCATTGTCCAAATCCGATCCCGTACAGGTATTGGAATATATAATGTCCAATAAAACAAGAACCACAGTTTCCAAAGTCAGTTTGAATACATATACCACTTAAGTGATACAAGCACAAATTCACTGTCCAAACAGAAGGAGTCTCAGATGTATATAAATATAGAAGATATAGGATATTGTACGCACCCCGATCTAACACGTCCGCTTAGGTCATCGAACACATCACAATCCCATCTGCGTTACAGCAGAGTGTAACATGTCTCCTCTATACTCTATACTCTATACAACAAAAACACGCAAATTCCATTTGCCGACTAGCCCGCCGTGTATAGGAAGCCGGAGTTTATTATGGACAAGCATACACATTGTATTGCAATATTTGCTCCATTACAATTACATCGGAGAATACCTGACTAGTAATGGACAATTAAGCGAAATGATCATATCAGGCATCATAACCGAAAAAAACTACTACATGTAACTAAAATAACCGGCCTATATGGAAATCAAGCGAGCCACCCAACCTGAAACTCCTGCAGTGCAGTAGGACAGGAGGTGCACCAGCCCTCAATCTTAAGATTTCAGATGCTGGATTTATCTTAGGCCTGACAGACATAAATATCTGAAATACCATATATAAATCCTAACTTTTCAAAAAATGTTTATATATATATATTTGTAATAATATCATGACCGCACTCTATGGCACGGCGGCTAGGAATGACACGCACACCTGTGTGCCCAAAACACGCCACCGCTGTGACGTCACTGCACGTGCAACATATGCGTCTCCGTGCCGAACGAGACAAATTATTCCCGCTATACTTAACGAACCGCGGGAATATTTGAGTATCCTCTATACTCTATACTCCAATTGAACAACAAGAAATTAAAAAAGAACATGTTTAAAAAATTAAGTCCTGAAACATTGAAAGTATGTCAAGGTCACTTCTGTTGACCACTCCAAAATTCAAACGAATAAGCTACCAGCCACATATCAATCATGTTTCCATGCCTTTTCGTATTTCAGAAGACATAATTAAAGGTTTTGACATACATTTCCCTGTGCCCTTGAAAGTAGGTCAAAGTTTAATTTTCCTTCACAAACTTTGCTACTGAAAATTAATCTTTGGACTAAATAATATGTTATTGGGTCCTCAGAGTAACAAAGCTGAAGACAGATGGACAGTCCTATGATACAGTGAAAAGGACCAATAATTGCTCAGGCTATTGATTGCACCTTGTGAATTATATCACTGATAGCGATAATGAATTTGATCATTTTTGTGACTTTTGCAAAACTACATTTACCTTAATCAAAGAAAAGATCTGGATTGCAAATAAACTCTTACTTGGATCTTTACTTCAACTACTCACAACATCAGTAACAGCTACAAATAATGTACTTCATGATTAAGGTGAAATTAATAATGCTTGAGTGAATGCTGATGTGTAAATTGTATGAGACCGAAAGTACATACAAATGACGGCTGGGGCTACAAGATATTAATTGAGTTTGGGCTCGTGAAATTTACATTTTAAACATTTAAATAATAAATTCCTTGCAATATTCTCTACAAAATGCATGAGAACACAGAGTTACTTCGTTTCCTTGTAACTGATCAGTTGATGATGGAAGACGTATGTCTTGTTTCTTTCCTATGAGTATGTGGTATAGGACTTTTTGTCATCTGCGATTAAGACAGTTACTTGGGATTCTGTACGGAATTTGTAGTGTTATGTGACTGTAGAGGGTTTGGCTCTTTCTAGTTGTTTGTACCATTATACTCTGAAAAGGTAGTCAGCCTTGCATGGTCGGTTTATGGGGGATATTCTCTCTGGTCTGACGAATGTGTGTCTGGGTATTTAAAGTTTGTTTGTTATGACTGCCATCTTGCCGGGTGAGCCGGGACAGTTTGTGTAATGCGCTGTCATTGGTCGAGACTAGTGGTGGAGCCAGTCACCGAGTCTCTTACTCTACATTACGGGTATTGGCCTGGGTATTACACTAAGGGTCAAGGTCAGGGCTATTTAAGTAGTATACGGGAGAGGAACCTCACCACTTTCCTTCCGGAATTTGGTCATCAAGCTTTGAAAACAAAGTGACTTAGCTGAGTGATACGGCATGTTCTGAAACCAGAGCGGCTATACATGTTTATAAAGTTTTATTAGATATCTGACACTCTGAAAACACAGCGGCTCCTGCATGCTTAGGTCTATTAGATAGGTGAAACTCTGAAAACAGAACAGCTTATAATGCATGTTTACATCTTTTAGATAGGCCTAGCTGACACTCTGAAAAATTGAAAAACACAGTGGCTCATGCTGCATGCATGTTTACATATGTTCTGAAAATAAAACAGCTTATAGGAAGATGTCCTGAAAACAGAACAGAGCTGAATTAGTATAGGAATATGTTCTAAAACCAGAACAACTTAGCATAGGAAATAACGTTTAAGTTCTAGTCACTTTACATGGAACTTCTCAAGGGATTGTCTCCTACATGTACATGTGTGTAGCTTGTCATAATCTTAGTAACTAATTATTTGGATGTATGATTTCCTGGTATACATTTTGCTACCATTGATATACTTGTTACATTCTAATATCACTTCAGGTTTTACATCTCATTTAACTGGAACTTGGTTGTTTTGCTGTGTTAATTTGTAAATAAGGGGTAGACTTAACATTTGTAATGCAGCTGGTCCTTTATGCCAGTTGCACAAGGAATGAAATGGCCCAACTGGCTCAGACAGGCCTGTCCGAGGGCCGAAGGCTCGAAGTGGTGAGGGCCACAGGCGCGAGCCAGGGAAGAGCATGAGAGGAAGGCTGGATGTCCCCCTCTCGTAAGGGGGGTACGGGGGGTTTCCCCCTGAACATTTTGAATTCCTGGATGGCAGGAAATGGATTTACATAACAAAAACATAATACCGATATTATTCAGCAATAAAACCAACAAGGCTTGGAAAGTACACAGTACACAAGGAATATCTACGACCCTAAAAATTAACCTGGCGGTCTTCTTTATTGTAAACCCAACTTGCCCAAGTCTAAATCAACTGGCCTAGGGCCAACGGCTAAATAGACCCCTGTAAATGTAAACTCGTCTGAATTCATGATAAACTTGTAGAACTTTTACTGTAGGGTTGTTGTGGGCCTTAATTTCCAAACACTTTGATCGACTAATCCAATGGAAAAGAATTGGAAGGTGGGTTTAGGAGTTGAGAGTTCGCCACTGGTTTTATGTCACAGTTCTGGTACATTTTGTACAACATTTTTAATTAAAAAACACAGTCATTTCAGTGGCAAACTCTTTCGTCTCTTTATATCGTCTTCTACATGAAACGTACCTGTTATAAATGTGACATACCGGTATGTATTGTATCAACTGTTCACAGCTTAAATATCATTGAAAGTGTATTGCCAGGAAAATTATCCTCTAGGTTGCAAATCATTTCATTTTTAGCTCACCTGGCCCGAAGGGCCAAGTGAGCTTATGTGATGGTGCAGCGTCCGTCGTCCGTCCGTCCGTCCGTCCGTCCGTCAACTTTTTCTTTTAAACGACTTCTTCTAAAATACTGAAAGGCCCAGTGACATGAAATTTGGCTGGTAGATTTCTTGGAAGGAGCTGAACAAAGTTTGCGAAAAATAATCATTTGACCTAATTTCAAGGTCACAGGGGTCAAAAATGTCGAAACCTTCAAACAACTTCTTCTAAAATACCGTCAGGCATAGAGACTTCATATTTGACCAGTAGCTTCCTTGGATGAAGCCAAACGAAGTTTGGGAAAAGAAACGACCTTGACCAATATTCAAGGTCACAGTGAGGTTAAATCTATTTTAACTTTTAAACGACTTCTTCTAAAATACAAAAAGCCCTGGAAGCATGATATTTGGCTGAAAGGTTCCTTTGATGAAGCCCGACAAAGTTTGCAAAAAGAAATGACCTTGACCTATAGTCAAGGTCACAGGGGTCAAATCTGTTAAAACCTTCAAGCAACTTCTTCTGTAATACCAAAAGCCACAGAAGCATGATATTTGGCTGAAACGTTCCTTGGAGGAAGCCCGACAAAGTTTGCGAAAAGAAATGTCCTTGACCTATAATCAAGGTAACAGGGGTCAAATCTGTTAAAAACTTTAAACGACTTCTTGTGAAATACCAAAAGCCCTAGAAGTATGATATTTGGCTGAAAGGTTCCTTGGATGAAGCCCAACAAAGTGTGCGAAAAGAAATGACCTTGACTTATATTCAAGGTCACAGTGGTCAAATCTGTTAAAACCTTCGAACGACTTCTTGTGAAATACAAAAAGCCCGGAAAGCATGATATTTGGCTGAAATGTTCCTTGGATAAAGCCCGACAAAGTTTGCGAAAAGAAATGACCTTGACCTATATTCAAGGTCACAGGGGTCAAATCTGTTAAAACTTTTAAACGACTTCTTATGAAATACCAAAAGCCCTAGAAGTATGACATTTGGCTGAAAGGTTCCTTGGATGAAGCCCAACAAAGTGTGCGAAAAGAAATGACCTTGACTTATATTCAAGGTCACAGTGGTCAAATCTGTTAAAACCTTCGAACGACTTCTTGTGAAATACAAAAAGCCCGGAAAGCATGATATTTGGCTGAAATGTTCCTTGGATAAAGCCCGACAAAGTTTGCGAAAAGAAATGACCTTGACCTATATTCAAGGTCACAGGAGTCAAATCTGTTAAAACCTTCCAACGACTTCTTCTGAAATACCAAAAGCCCCAGAAGCATGATATTTGGCTGAAAAGTTTCTTGGATGAAGCCTGACAAAGTTTGCGAAAAGAAATGACCTTGATCTTTATTCAAGGTCACAAGGGGCAAATTTGTAAGAATCTTTAAATGACTTCTTCTGAAATACCAAAATCCCTAGAAACATGATATTTGGCTGAAATGATTCTTGGATGAAGCCAGACAAAGTTTGCGAAAAGAAATGACCTTGACCTATAGTCAATGTCACAGGGGTCAAATCTTTTAAAACCTTTAAACTACTTCTTCTGAAATACCAAAAGCCCTAGAAGCATGATATTTGGTTGAAAGGTTCCTTGTACGAAGCTTGACAAACTTTGGGAAGGAAAATGAGCTTGACCCATATTAAAGGTCACAGTGGTCAAATCAGTGGTTAAAAGCTTTGAGCGACTTCTTCTGATAAAGCGAAATGCCTAGAGACATGATATTTGGCTGGTAGCGTCCTGGGATGAAGCCAAACAAAATTTGAAAATGAAAATGATGTTGTCTTATAAGGTCACAGGGGTAAAATATGATTAAATCTTAAGATGTTCTTCTAAATGTCTTACATTAAAAGATTTTAGGGGACTTTAGGGTTACACTATGATATAAGTCAGAGATTGATACCAGGTGAGCGATGCAGGCCCATTGGGCCTCTTGTTTTTTTATTGAAGCATGTGGTGAAGAGAAATGAAGTCCATCTCTCCCAAAGGTGTTAAGTGATTATATTATAGGTATATTTGTCAATTTTGCTATAAATTTAAAAGACAAATTGCTTATTTGCTCAAGAAAAAAAAATGGGGTTTAAGCAACTTTTGTTGTAGAACAGTTTCACAGTGAGCAAAGAGGACCACGACCACAGTTTATCAAGATCTTTAGGCAAATGAAACGGTATAGTACGTACCTGTCGTACCGTGATACATTTTTTCAGCTGTAGCTAATTATATAATTACAGAAGATTCTGATACCAATCAATATGGCGCCTGTGATAAGTTTCTCATTCCAATCTACAATGTTTGAGTAAAGCCAGCGCCATATACACAGTACTGTATTCTATTTGTTTTCGTTTACAGTTAAATGTGTTCAGGCAATTTTGTGATTTCAAACACATTCACAATAAGATAAGTTGATTCATTCAAATAAATAACTTTCATAAACAAATGAAAGTGATTAAAGCATGTTACAAAATTATGTCACAGTCTCACTTGTAGGCAGTTTACATCAACAACTGTCCAATGCAACGTGCTTTAGGCCTATTGGGAAAAAATAAGTACAACTTTACTCGAAAATCTAGTATACATGTGCCTATTCCGAGTGCAGTGATCAATCTACATGTACGTGCGAGTCCCGAGTCCAGTACTCATAAAAACTATTAAAAGGACTCGTAGAAATTCTGGAAATACTTCAATTTAACATTGTGGATCCATAGTTGTTGGCAATATTTACAAAAAGGACCCATGAAAATAAATTGTCTGGGAGTAAAGATAGTGAGGCTGACCACGTCAATGTAATTAGTGTTAGTCTGATAACACTATGACACTACAAACGTGTCTGTGTATACTTATTGATATTTATTAGGTTTCATTCTATTCATATAAAAGTTATTACGAAGTTAGTAACCCGTAAATTGAGAAGAGGGATCTTGTATATTTGTGATCTTGAGTCAGGTTTCCCTTACACTTGTTCCTTTAAACAAAGCACAAACTCAGCTTCCAACTTTTATTAAAATGCAAATTCAAATTAATTTTATTTCTCTTTTCACAAGATAATACATAGAAAACATATTTACAAAATAATGTTTTAATATTAGTTGTATTCATCATGCCATCAAACATATGTACATTAAAACAATTTCATAACAAGAACTAGTCAATCATAATTTAAAAGTAGCAGTAATGAGACAATTTTATTATATTTTTCCTGTGTCTATCGTCATTGTACAAGGAAAGATGAATATAAGAACAATTATCATACAAAAAGTATTTACATTGTATAAATCGAGTTGCAAGTTACACAAAGAAACATTCAAACGTATATATAGAAGACATATGCATATATTATTGAAGTCATGCAATGATCATGGTTCACTACAATTGATATCGTAATACATGTGCATTTTAACTGCTATGTTACAAGATATTAATCATGACTATTTTACCTACATGTATTACTTAAAAACGTTGTATAAAGACTTTTACAGTGCTTAGTATTCCGGATATTGATATGTCCGTCGTCGACTTCTGTAATATTATTGAAAGATTCGTTCACATTCTTCTGGTACGTAGGCTTAAATTTATATCCTTATTCAAGAGAAATGTAAGTTTAGTAAGTCTCAAAACATGTAAAATAACTTGTAACAGTATATACATAATCATCTGATGGAAAAAAATATTAGGGCGAAACAACCTAGGGCGAACGGGATTTAGGGCGAAAGGACCCTTGGTGCGAACGGGATTTAGGGCGAAACGACCCGTTACCTTCGAGTGTCAAATCCCAATCAGCCAATGGAATCACAAATAAAACAAACTGGCGAAGTGAGTGAGCAGAACCGTGTAAGTAATATAACTAAAACTTATTAACTGAAGTTTGATTAAGCACATGGTCCACAAGTTCATTTTCTTTGATTTTAGCATTTTTCCCATCGAGATTTTTAATCTTGTGATTGGAGTACTAGTCCTGACAGCGAATATTAGAAACAAAGGGAAATTGACCGTTGAAAAACAGTTATAAACCCAGAATATGGCTTTTTATATCGTTATCAAATAAATATAATTGGCGCTGACTGTAAAACTTACCGCTAGCAAGACTGACACTGATAGTATTAGTCCCTGCCGTACGAAGTTGAACCAGACAGGCGGGTTTTCATTTAAACCGGAAGTCCTTTATCGGAACTCCTCAGAGTTTTCACTCTAACGCTACAGACGTGGGCGAGGAGTTCCGTTTCGAAGAACATTCTGGAAGGTCTATTTATAGCTCTCGGCCAACCTCCGAAATACTACCCATTTTAAAGCACTATTAGGGCCGTTCTGCTAAAGATATCGAATAACTAAACATTTTTTTTTGTTCGGAATTACCTAAACTACTTATGTATGGAATTTCAGTTAATTAGATTAAAGCATAAATCTCCAGTATAAATTATACAGAAACTTTTCAGTCTAGCAGTAAAAATGCCGATATTTGCCTCTTTAACACCAAATATATCCATTACTAGATTTATTCTGGGTATAACCAATACACAAGAAGGTAGATCGAATCGTGTTTTACAAACGTTGATAACTTTTAGCGAAACTCGTCGACCCGTTTTTTTGCGGCACAAATCGCTGATATAGCCGGTCAAATAGCTGCAACCTTCAGTGTTTATCATTCCGTAAGGGAGGTAACTCTGTTACCATCCCATTACTTCATTCTTTATTCATTAGTGTGTAAATATACATTGGCTTGTGTAGATGCGCCAATGTATGTTAAACACCAAAGAATTCCGAAAATATGACAACCAATTAATATTAAAGTGAAAACCTTTTCATGTTTTGAGCTCACATGGCCGAAGGCCAAGTGAGCTTATGCGATGGTGCGGCGTCTGTCGTCGGTTTGAATTGAATATTAATGAATAGCGAACAATATATTTGGGCGTAAACATCTCGCACCTATTTTCCCGCCAAATGATGACGTCGTCAACAACCAGCAAATGATATCGTCCCGGTCAAAGTTCACCATGCCAGACAATCAAAACGCGTTTCGAGTTTATTCCAAGTGTGTTATAAACAGAAATGTTATTTAACAGTTGTTATGGTTATTTGATACCCTGAAAGTTAAATAACACACACTGTTGCCCAATCCCTTTAAATAATATTGATTTAATGAAATATTTTGAAAAGAAATAACACACAACTATTGTCGCAGAAAACGTAATTCTTCATTGCATATATTTTTTTCAGTTGTTTTATTCCCTTTTTAAATTCAAAACTTCAGTTATGATGATAAAATTTACATTTTAAATGTATTATTTCAACACAGGTTGGACAACAAGATTTAACAACAGACATACATAGTCTTTAATTTCTAGTTAGTTTAACAATTACTTTAGTAATTATTAATACTTGTATAAACATCATATATAAACAGTTCAATAGTAACACAACGATTTATAAATACATATTGATTGGTGAACATGTATGTATTGTATTATCTAGTATAAATGCTATTTGACTGTGGTCCCTATAGGTAGACGTACATGTATGACTTACAAGTGTCCCAGCCAGGTAAACTCTTCATGAGTGCACTCCAAGTTTACCTGTAGTTCAAACGGAGTGCGCTTTTTGTAATTTGACTTTGGCGCCTATATGCAGACTTATGGCTTACAGGGTTCCCTCACAGGTAAACTCTGAGCGCACTCCAAGTTTACCTGTAGTTTAAATGGAGTGCACTTTTTGTAATTTGACTGTGGTCCCTATACGTAGACGTATGACTTACAAGTGTCCCAGCCAGTAAAACTCTTCATGAGCGCACTCCAAGTTTACCTGTAGTTCAAACGGAGAGCACTTTTTGTAATTTGACTGTAGTCCCTATAGGCAGACTTTTGGCTTACACCCATCGGTACGTATACGGTACTGTACATGTACATATAGCAACACGTGTAACAAATGTTAATATAACACTTGAAATAACTTGATTATTTAGTATCAACGACAATTACAACATACATATTTTCTATAAAATATTCGTTTGTAATATGTGTATTTTTTTAAAGGATACATTGTTAAGCTGTTTTATACGATCTTATTTGATTGAGGATAATCATGTATACTTGAGGTTATCTTGGTACTTTGTTGAAATAAAACTTAACAATATGTCATTATGCATCTTTCACATGACATCAACATGTCAATACTATTACCACATCCTTTGATTATATACATAAAGTGTAAAACTGTACCAAACAATTTGCACTTGCTCCGATCCTGTCCGATCCTATAGGTCGTTGCCCGATCCTGATCATTTATTGACGCCTAGTTACATATGATATTAACTCAGTCGCATGAACAATGTAGCATCGTAGCATATGTCTTTAAAAGAACAAACGTGCATTATATATTTCTATCAGGAAATCCCATCCTGCCTTACTCGATTATTTCCGATCCTGTAAATTTTGCCGTCCGATACTGCCTGATCCTGTAACTAGTTCAACCCTTCAGAAATTAAAGATGGCTTCCAACTACAGAAGTGGTGATTTCGACTTGCCCGCAAACACAAAAAAGAGCCGCAGTACTTGCACTGGCGAGAGTTGCTTTGATGGGAATTGCACTATATTTTTAGATTTCTCAGATGATCTTAGAGATGGACTAGATGCTTCTTTACTTTTCTTCGTAGATCAGAACTATTCCAAGTTGAAGTACGTTTTGGCATACGAACAAGTCAGTTTTACATCATTGAATGTTAAAAACCGGCATGACGAATTACCCAAATCTACCAAATCTACCCAAATCTACCCAAATCTACCCAAATCTTACCCAAATCTGCCATAATTATAAGAAAATAAACAACATGACTAATTAATTATACACCATGTTAGTTGTTCGATATCGTTTTCTCCTGGTTTTTGTCACCCGAATTCGGTAAGGGTTATCTCCTCTGTATCACGCAGACAAAGAATTAACAACAAAGTGTGACTTTATCCAGATGATATCTGTATCGTAGTTTATTATAAAAACAATGAAGCTGAACAATACAAATATTGAAACGATAGAAATGCAACAATCAATAGACAATTGCCATCTTCAATCGACATCACATTAAAATCACATTACCCAAATCTTACCCAAATCTACCCAAATCTATCCAAATCTTACCTAAATCTACCCAAATCTTACCTAAATCTTACCCAAATCTACCCACATCTTACCGAAATCTACCCAAATCTTACCCAAATCTACCCAAATCTTACCCAAATCTACCCAAATCTTACCTAAATCTACCCAAATCTTACCCAAATCTACCCAAATCTACCCAAATCTTACCTAAATCTACCCAAATCTTACCCAAATCTACCCAAATCTTACCTAAATCTACCCAAATCTACCCAAATCTTACCTAAATCTACCCAAATCTACCCAAATCTTACCCAAATCTACCCAAATCTACCTAAATCTTACCCAAATCTTACCTAAATCTACCCAAATCTTACCCAAATCTACCTAAATCTACCCAAATCTACCCAAATCTTACCCAAATCTTACCTAAATCTACCCAAATCTAACCCAAATCTACCTTAATCCGACCCAAATCTTACCCAAATCTTACCCAAATCTACCCAAATCTTACCCAAATCTACCCAAATCTTACCCAAATCTTACCTAAATCTACCCAAATCTAACCCAAATCTACCTTAATCCGACCCAAATCTTACCCAAATCTTACCCAAATCTACCCAAATCTTACCCAAATCTACCCAAATCTACCCAAATCTTACCCAAATCTTACCTAAATCTACCCAAATCTTACCTAAATCTACCCAAATCTACCCAAATCTTACCCAAATCTACCCAAATCTACCCAAATCTTACCTAAATCTACCCAAATCTACCCAAATCTACCCAAATCTTACCTAAATCTACCCAAATCTACCCAAATAAAGAAGTGAAGTTTCTAAATATAAAACAATCGAAATTTCAACAACGATTTATTACATTGACATGCATTTATAAATATTACAAATATAAACATGCATTTATATCGAGATATTGTAATTAAGACGGAAACTGTTTGCAGGATAAAGCACTCTCCTTCCAACAAAAATAGACCTTAATCTCACAAATAACTTTTTTAAAGAAGAAGTGACAGACATTTATAAATATTACAAAAATGAACATACATTTATATCGAGATAGTGTTATACATACGGAAAATGGATTGCTGGTTAAATCTTACCCAAATCTAACAAATAACACATCACCAGAGAGTCTAGACGTTTCTAAATGTTATACAATCAACATTTAAACAACGAATGGTTACTTATAAATATTACAAATATCGGAAACAATATAAACACATTATATTGAGATATATTTCAATACATCTTGTATGAATACGGAAAATGATTGCAGCTTTTGTTCTCTATATACTAACAACGTAAAAACACTCTCCTAACAGCAAAAAAATATTTCCTAATCCCAAAGTCTGAAAAATGTACCAGTCTGTCATCGTAGTCGGCTGGGTACTGAAGGGGGATCCTGATGACGCGTTTCCCAAACTTCCCGATCAGCAATCTGTTGATGGCGTTCCTCTGTCTGTTGAATGAGTCCGCCGTTAGTCCTGGTGCCTTGGTGAAATCTCCACGTCTGCAGATCTCTGCGATGAAAACTGTCGCACCCATCTAACTGACAGACGACTGATTTTGTTACATTTTCTCATTTTTATGTCAATATGGTTTTTTTATATTTTTATTTACATAATCACAAATTGTGAGCATTTTGATGGTTGTTTGTAGGAATTATTTTATGTGTATAATTTCAGTCTCAGTTTCCGCGTGTCGGAGCCATATTTTATGGTAATCTAGACTGTTATATACATATTACCTTTGTTGTCATTTTTAAATACATTTAGTTTTTTAGTTTTTTTATTGTACTTTTAACTTTTAATATTGTGAACATTTTGATGTTTTTCTTAAAAATTGTTATACTTTTTTCATGTACCATTTTGTGTATAATTTCAGTCTCAGTTTCCGCGTGTCGGAGCCATATTTTATGGTAATCTAGACTGTTATATACATATTACCTTTGTTGTCATTTTTAAATACATTTAGTTTTTTAGTTTTTTTATTGTACTTTTAACTTTTAATATTGTGAACATTTTGATGTTTTTCTTAAAAATTGTTATACTTTTTTCATGTACCATTTTGTGTATAATTTCAGTCTCAGTTTCCGCGTGTCGGAGCCATATTTTATGGTAATCTAGACTGTTATGTACATAATACATTTTGTTGTAATTTTTAATCATTGACAGAAACATTTAAAATTACATTTAATTTTAAAAAAATTATTTTTCACTACATTTTAAATATATAACCTATTCAGGTTCACATGTTTAAGTAAACATACAGCGGCCAATTTACAATTTATTTTCATGGGTCCTTTTTGTACATATTGCCAAAACGATGGGTCCCGCAATGTAAGATTGAAGCATTTTTAGTCCGTTCATAATTTTACTGGACTCGGTACTCGCACGTAGATTGATCACTGCAATATATTTTCATTATATCCCAAAAACTAATATGAATTACATTACCTAATTCGAATTTCGATGTGAATTGTATGTTAGTTCATAATTGTATATTACTTATATATATGTATATTACAATAAATATCAAAATGTGTGAACGAGTCTCATTAGATATCTATATAATTTAACATGTTATATCTATATGTGTTAAATAATGAAAGGCATTGATCATTGCATTTCTATTGTTTCTATATTAGCACAATTGATTTTATAATAAATTACAACAGATATAGTCACACTTTGTTGTTAATTCTTCGTCATGCGTGATACAGGGGAGATAACCCTTACTGAATTCGGGTGACTAAAACCCGGAGAAAACGATATCGAACATCAAAAATAGTGTATAATTAATTAGTCATGTTGTTTATTTTCTTATAATTATGGTAGATTTGGGTAGATTTGGGTAAGATTTGGGTAGATTTGGGTAGATTTGGGTAAGATTTGGGTAGATTTGGGTAAGATTTGGGTAGATTTGGGTAGATTTGGGTAATTCGTCGCGCCCGTTAAAAACTGTAATGGTGATGAATCTTTTCCATTTTCCGAAGCGTATTGCAGTGTTGATCGACCTGAAAAACGATATTTGTTCGCGTCTTTGTTTGAAACTGGGATCGCCCTCCTGATAGACTACATCGAGAAAAAAGAGCTCGGAATCCCAAAAAGAAAAGGAGAAAGAATTATCTTGGCAAAATTGCTACATTTCCTTGTGAACTCGACAGAGAAAGGTGATGGATATATATATCTCCATGTGTTTCAGTAGTCTACTTGTAAATATGTGACAAGAAGATTTTATTTTGACCCTTTCTGTGTTTCTTTAATCAAGTATAATGTACAATGTAGTCCGAAGGGTTTTGACTCTCTGACCCGCTAAATATTTTGATCACATGTAAATTAAGTATCAATGGAAAGAACAGATATTTTTCTACTAACCTACACATTTAATCAAGTCACAGGAGTACGTAAACTGTCGCCACCCATTTCTGAAAAAATAATCAGTTTCCTCACATCTGTTTGAAAATGGCACTATTATCAGAAATATGGCTGGAAAAGTGTACACGAAGGTGAAAAATGTGTCCCAAGATGCACAAACATGAAAATATTTGTCAATTTCAGCTATATCGTGAAGCAAATAAGTACTGTAGCGGATCTAGACCGGGTTGATCATCGGCGACCATATAGCTAAATTGGTTGAAAGTCTGTCTAGAGTTTAGAAGGCCCCGGTCTGGCCATGCATTTTTTTCTCTCCTGTTACAGTTAGTGTTGGGACGACTTATCGATAATCTGTCGGTTATTCCTGCTGTAGCGACAATCTATTATAAATTTCAATAGGAGCACCACGAGCGGAGGCATAATAGTTATACACCCGTCGTACCCTATCGGAAATATAATGGTATAATGGAAATCCAAACTGATTCTCAACTCTACAATGTAGTTACATGTATATTACAGTACAATAGCTAGTACATGTATATATGGAAAGTTGTACCACAGAATTAGATTAGATCTAAGTCTGATTGTACGAACATGACTTGATTCAGTTTTGCTTTGTTTCATACTTTTTATTCCATGTAGATGTGCAAGAGTCTATGACAAGTAGCCCCCTCATCTCGATTTACAATGGGTCCACTGTCGTGTATTAAGATGGCTTAATTCTTTGACCACTTGAGTGTTGATCGATTAGAGTTTGGTGGTCATTTGTCAAGGTCAAAGGTAGTCCTTGACCACTTATTATATCTGAGAAACCCCTCGGCAGATTTAGTTCATATATCACATGTATCGTGTTACTGTAGTCTCAAAGCATCGCCATGATCACACTATTCAAGACCTCAATAATATTTGATTTGTTTGAATTACATGTACATTAATTAAGTCTATTGTGGCGCAACTACATATTGTAAATTATGGGGTTAATTTCAGATGGTTTATCAGGTTTTCCTATGCCATGCATCACTTTGTTAGTTTTGTTAATTTTCACAGGTGATAACGATCCGTTGCTGCAGTTGGATAAACTTAAAGATGAGACAGAAATTACAATCATGCTTGCAAACCACCTATTTGGGAAGCTGTCCACTTCATCTGATTTCCTCATTGATAAGCAGTGTAAGTGGAAAGGAGAACGCTGTCCTTGTTCAGACTTCGGCTGTAAATTGTCTGGGAATTTCGGTGATACAAGTGTTGGTAGGTTTTCATCCTCTTGCAGCGACCGGGGAGGGGATATAGCATTCTTTTCGTACATACGTATGTTCATTTTTGTCATCACTAGCGATTTCAGTTCTCCACCAATTTTGCACCAAGTTTGATCAAACTTCGCATGTAGGTTGAGTATCATGATACCTTGGTCAAGTTCAGCTTTACAGGGTCAACATTAAGGTCACTGTTACTATTTATAGAAAATCTTTGTCATTGCTCTAGTTACTTCATTTCTGAACCGATTCTCATCAAACTTCAAAGGTGGAGTTTCAGCCTATGATGAATTTCCATAGGGATATGCCCACGCTTAGAATTTTTTAATACTGCATTTGGTTATTGCCTGAAGTGCATCTGTGATATTACTGGACTTTTCAATTCCATTCACATACTCAGAATTGAGCAGGGCTGACTTTTTTCATGTCCTGACCGGAAAAAGGGGTATCTTCCAGTTAACTTCTGCCACACTATCAATATTTCATGTTTTATAAATTTTAATTTACAGAAAAACCTGTTAAATAATACCTATCAGTTTAGGCCGATGCATACCCCCAGTTGTTTTGAGTAAAAATGAAAAAAAAATAAAAATATTATGTTTTCTCCCAAAATCGACCAAAAAATGTATTTTTACCAAATTTCAGTTTTCATTTTAAATATGTTTCAGTTGTTGTCAAGGTATAATTTCAACTATAAATTAGGCCATATATCTGTTGTTAATGCATAAGGAATTTGAAGACATTTTACAACCGGTAACATATAATTTTAAGCTGCAGAGTTTCAAAAATGCAGATTCTTGAAAAATGAAAATACACCATGTTGACTGAAACATTTTGTTGGTTATATCTAGATGCGCCAATTTAAAGCTTGCCATGTTATGTAATCTATTACATACCAAAACAAATTAAAGTGAGTCACCTGTCAGTGAAAAGGTCTCTCTTTTGCAAATCCTAACAAGAGACCAAAATGGGCCTTATGTTGCACATCTGAGACTACTTCTTTGTTCAAATCTTAAAGGTTTAACCCCTTTGGGTACAAAGACCTGTATTACTACATTATGTGGCTCTTTTACACCAGCAGTGACCCTGTTATAATGACCCGCTTCACAAAGTGACGGTTAGGGCTGGAGGGAGGGGGATTCGATATATAGGAATCGCGCATGTTGTCTGGTCGGTTGGTCATGTCAAGTCTCACATTTGTTAACAGTTGTTTATTGAACTATTTCTACATGTCTCGGTGGATCCCAATGACATTTGAAGTACTCTATCATTGTGATGAGTAGTAGTGCATTACATGTTTTTGGTTTAAAAGAATTCAAAATGGCCGACAAAATGGCGCTACTGTTTATATTTTGTTGTGGGAACTACTTCTACATACATGTAGCCTGATGGATCTCAGTGAATCTTGGCATACTTTTTCATCATGATGAGTGGTAGTGCATGACATGATTTTGTTTTTGAAAAAATCCAAGATGGCTGAAAAAATGGCCGCCTTTCTTTGTGGTATATTTTGTACAGTGAATTACTACCACCTTTCATGAGTGATCCAAATAAAACTTAACATACTTTATCATCACTGTCAACAAGTGTGTGTTATGAAAGTCTGAATGGGTATAATTACGTCTAATCCATTTAGATGCAAGACCACATACATTGTGTGAAGAACTAACTTATGAAAGCATGGCTGACTTGAATTTTTTTGCATGTGGCAATGGCTCCTTAGCAGAATGATGAGACATGTATCCTAGGAAATAAATGATACTGGCTGTGTGAGCACACATTCCAACCGTTCTTCTTCCAGCTGTACACACACAGTAGTAGTCTTTAACAGGGTCAGTTTTGTCATGTATGTCATAGCGAATCCAGACATTGTATTTCACTTGTGACTTATGTCTGGAGTGAATCTGACCCCTAATCAAATCCTCCGAGTGTTGGTACACCCATACTTCATAGTCACCCTCTGTTGTCATATGCTCTTCAATGTAACCTGGAGCGAGTTTTAACTGGTAAGTACCACAGGTTACAGTTTGTAGATACTTTAAATCTAATTTTGGGAAGTCTATGCAAGAAGCGTCAAGTTTCGTCCATTCGGCTTTGCTTCGTCGACTTAGATCTGGCTCAGATTTTACTCTTTCTGCAATAGAGTTTTCAAGAGTGAGTCGTGCTTGCATGCGTTCTGCAATGCGCCGATCTTTCGCATCACGTTCTGGAGACGGTTTGTATATCGGCCCTCTTATCCCATTCAAACAAGCAGTTACAACTTGGACAAGATCACCTATCACCGGTATGAAATAGTTGGAACTAAGTTGTTCTTTGAACATGCGCCACTGTTTAAGTCTACCGTGATAGCTTTCTACTATCCATCGTGTTTTTGTACACCTTCTGTCATCATTTGCTGTTAAACTTTCATGCTGTGACTGACCTACCTGAAGATAAGATGGCATAAATGGCTCGTACCCAGAGGATTTCAAAAGATCTAGGACATCTCTGAATCCTCTGTCAACAATGAAAGTATCATTTTCCTCAAGCCAGGTCTTAAGGTTGCCAATTTTCTCAAGAATAGCCTGTGTAATTTTTGCATCATTTTCATTGCCGTAGAAAGGCCCAATGGTGTCCAAAACATACCCATCTGGCAAAACTATACTCATGAACTTTAAAAAGTTACGTTTCTTTTGACCAGAATAAGAGGACCGTTGCAACTTGTGATCTGTACTTTTTGAAATGTAAATATATGTTCCATCTAAAATCACTGTGACCTTATCTCCATAAAAGCATTTAGTGAAAGTGGTGTTGTGATTCACTGCTTCTGTACGAGTCATGTGGTTCGTGCCAAGGAATTTGTGGACAACAGTTTTGCTTAGTGCAGAAAGTACAGAATGGAATATTCTAGAAACAGATCCCTTTGGCACTCCACAGAGACTACTGAGCTGTGGCCAAGAGATGTTTGTTTTAAGCTTGGCCCAGAACAGTAGAAGAGCATTTTCTGTGGAAGTAGTAGATGTACTTTTCAGATTACTAATGCAAATATCATGGATCTGTTTAAGCTGGACAAGTGTCCATCCTGTCCATGCCTTACAATCATCATCTTTCAGACGTGTGAAATCAAGACGGGGAAGAGGGTCAAACTCTGAAACAGAATGTGTAATGTCAAACAAATCATTAAGGATTTGCTCTGCTCTCTCCGAAAGATGATCTTTTAATACATCATTGTAAGGTCAACCAGAACATCTGGATGAAGATCATCACCAACTAAATGATCAGGGCACACACGGGAATCATCTGGACACCACAACTTATGATAAAAGATAAGATGACGTTTCGCAAGTTTTGGAAGGCGAGTCAAGCCACCATTAACATACTGACAACAGATTGTACATTTTCTGTTTGAGACAGCCCCATAAAACAGATGTTCAACTTTCATTAGAGGCAACTGATTTGGAGCCAATTTAGGACTGGCTTCCTGACTACATTCATCATTATCAGATATGTTCATTTCAGCATTTTCTGTCTCAAAATTGTCACCTTCTGTAGCACCATCTTTTTCCCCAATTCTTGCAACCTTTTCAAATGAACTATTAGACCGCCTTCTATCATATTTCTTGAAGCATTTGTAACATAGCTTGGCTTCACCAAAACTGTAATATCTACCCCATCTAATTTCAACATTTCCAGCAACCATTCATATTCAGGTGCCAATGCGTGTCTGGCAGAGTAGCTTTTAGCCTTAGCCTTGTCTTTGAATCTAAAAGAACAGTTTATCCCAACACATTTACCTTCCATCACAGTTTGAAAAACAGGTTCACCAGAAACCCCTTATTGCATAAAAACTATTGGTTTCAATTTTTGTGAAAAACAGTAAAATAATTATATTGCAAAATATACAATTACAACAAATACACAAGTAAATTAATCAATTCATAAACAATTCATTGGTGTTAACATTTAATCACTTTCCTACAAACCGGTAACTTCTGGTGTGTTATCACATATATAAGGACTACCTGTCCTAAAATGACAATATAAATGTTTCAAGAAATATATAAATAAATTAAAGAAAAACTCTCAAAACCATTCTATAGAAAACAGTAGTTTCTGTTAGGAAAAACAACAATCAACAAAACCAATCTGTTTTGAAAAATTCATTTATATATATATATATATATACACAAACATTCAGTAAGCTATAAACAGACTATGTGCTGTCTTGATGCGGACAGTAATAGAAATGAGGGAGTGGAACACCTTGTTTTATACCTTATGCTGAAATATACAGTTTACGGCCACAATTATTCACCCCTCCAAATAAAGTTTCAAAGCCCCATTCTGAAAAAGAGTTCTTTATGATGTTCTGTGTAGTATTTACCTTATCAATTCATACTTAATATTACATACAAGTGCGAAACTAACATATGCATTAGTAGTAGCACTTCTTGTACAACAGTGGGGATGGAAAATGTGGGATACTTCTTGCTTGAAAATTATTTTCCAACCAACAAAGCAAAAATTTACACTTTCTGAGGCGTATACTGATGATAATAAATGATTATTTCATGACTTTTATCTTTACCTGGTGACGAAGTATTTCAGTGAAACTTTAAGACATTTTTGAATAAAACTGACATGTCTAAAAAATTTGACCACATTCATTATTTCAGTTTCAAAAACTATTTTACCGGTTTCCAAATTGCACGAAACTTTTTTGACGTAGAGAGGATATATATGCCCTTATTTTGAATAAAAATCATAGCTTGACACATACAATAACATATATAAATATTGAAGCGAACTTGACATTTGTGTCGGTTTTTGTTTAATTTTTGGAGTAATTTTCAAATTAAGTTTACAAAAACAATCATTTCATTACATAGGTATATGCCAATATGGTATTAGAATAATCTTTATGGTCCCCTTATTGCATTCCACTAGGTAAAATCTAAATTTGAAATAAGATAGTGATTTAGAAAAGAAAAATGTTGGGGTACCCATCTTGTGTTATAAGGACTTCGACAAGGTGCAATCCTAAGACTCCCAGGTAATGAAATAAATTAAGAAATATATTTGGATGATTGATTTGTCACAGGTAATTGACATGTGAAGTATGAAGGAAATGTAAGCGTGGGCAGTTTTGAAACTGCACCTTTTGATTAAGTATCCTGATACTTAATACAAGATATATAGCATCTCAGTATTTCAGGGTCAACATTAAGGTCACAGTTACTATTTATAGCAGATCTTTGTCATTGTCCTACCGTAAGGGTATTTATCACATAACTGACCCGTTCAGTCATGTCATACGTATACGGCCATGTCATAATGGTGTTACACACGTGTAATGGCACTATTGTGACGTCATTAAAAATGACGTCATATGATTGTATCGGTAATGAAAATCGTACTGTCACAGAAGAAATTTGCCTTTCTTATCAAGAATTAATATGAGAGTTTCTGTGTGTTTTCTCATGAATATAAGTTATGTGATAAATAGAATAATGTAATTAATTTAATGTACCCCCCGGTAATGTAATATGGAATTTATTAAACTCGTTAAATAATTTAATATGGCACTCGCCTAAAGGCTCGTGACATATTAAATTATCCAACTCGTTTAATAAATTCCATATTACATTGACACCAGTGTAAGATCCACTATTTGTATCTTTATGTTGCCTTGTATTTGTATATATATTTGTATCATGCTGATGTTTAACCAAAGCAGAAAAGAAAAGTACACTAATGATTTGAATTTATGAATTTTCCCATATTTGTTATGTCTGTAATAGAAAGGAACAATAAAAAAACAAATCTGCCCCCAGTAGGGCTTGAACCAGCAACCTTTCAGTCTCTAGTCGGACATGCATCCTCATACCACTTACCTAACAACCGGTGCTGCCATTTCATTGCTCTGACAGCTCTACAATATCTAGCACTAACCAGTGCCCAGCCAAATACTCATTTGCTCTAACAGCTAGCATTTAAAATTTCTAGCACTGCCCAACCACCCACTCATTTACAGCTGTGTAGGCTGGAACAAGTGGGAAAAGCGTCTTGCTCAAATATATACCCGGTATACAACACAGTGTCTTGATGGTGACTTGAAACACAACAGATCGGTCATGATCATGAGCCCTGCATCTTATCACTACACCACCATGACTCAAAGTTTGGAATGTCTTACCAATAAATATCATCTATGTATAGAAGAACTGGAAATTGCATTCATATTGACCTATAGATTATATGATTCAGTTGTATTCGTTCAGAAGTATAGTTCTTAAAATGTTCACACATTTGTTTATCAGTAATAAAATGCACACCTGCAGATACAAACTTTTCAAACAGACCTGATATGGGAGTGTATACCGACATATTATCCAACTTTGAAAAAAAAAAAAAATAATAAAAGGAGATTATCAGTAATATCCATTTCACAAGTTATATGCAGAACTGGATCGATCGTTGGCAACCAGGTAGCTCAGTGGTGGAGTGTTCGTCTAAGAGTTTTGAAGGACCCAAAATTGAACCCTAGCTGGTCTGACCGCTACATTTTCTCTTTCTCCTGTACTCAAGTACGGTTATTGAGTGGACAGCGAGCATGTTCAAATGTGTACACATGCATTGTAAACATTGAGATAATACAAAATAGTTTCCGAAAAAAGCACATACATGTACCAGAACTGGTACTATAGTCTATCAAATAAACACACTTAATACTTACACTGGCATCACATACAAAAGGCCGTACTTAAATGACACTAGCTGTATAATTATATAGGACGTAAAACAAAAGAAAACAAAACTAACCATTAGCTACTTAACTCTAATTACATGCTTAAATTTTAGAACATAGCCAAATGTCAAAAGATAAGCTCAATGATTAATTGGTACACTCATGATACTTGTTGTAACACGCAGTATATACAGTAAGTGTAATTTAGCGTAATCATAATTTAGCTGAATGCTTGAGGGTGAAAGTCGCTAATTTAAGATTAACATTAGAGTAACTTTTTGTATGTTTTCAGTTCTCCATAGAATGAAAATAGAAGCTTTACATTATGAATTCTATTCACATCAGCGCTTTTCCTTCAAAGGCATATATTAATTAATATCAATTTCTTTTGTTTCGTTTCTGTTTTAGGAAATGGTGAAGTTTGGCACGGTAATTTGGACATCATAATCAAGGATGATCTTGTGCTTCATGCTCCGAAGGAGGAGGAATCTCCGTCTCCTGGCGGAAAACAAGTCGAGTCTCCAGGAAGGAGGCCCTCCTCTAGTGATCAAGAGACAAAAAAGGCGGGGAAGTGTCTGCAGAAAAATCCTCAAGCCATCGCACAGACCATAGTGTTTTCATTCCTCCAGAAGGCGAAACATCCAGAGAGACCTCATCACTTGTATCCATGCATTGGGGTTTCGTGTAAAGAAATGGTCGTTTACTTTTACGATTCTGAACACGATGTTTTGTTGGAAAGTAACAGCATCAAATTACAAAGTGTGCATTGTGATGATAGATTGAGTGTGAGTATGGTGGCCGCAGTAGCATTATGGCTGGTTGTTAATTACAGGTTTTTATGTTGTGGGTTAATGGACATCTTGAAAACAGAGACATCAGGGTTTTTTGAAAAAATGGAATCACAATTATTGGTCTATGAACATGATTTAAAACTTGGAAATGTTGGAAATGTCATGCATTCTTTTGAAAACTCCACCAAAAGATTTCCTCTTATTTTGGATCCTGTTGCAAATCGTTTGAGAGAAAAAATGAAAGAAAGAAGAACAGTATACGAATGAGAACAAAAAATGAATGACAGAGAAAAAAAATGTGAACAAATGAATGGGGTTTCTAAATGGTGTTCAAATATGCAATATCATGAACATTTATATCTGTAGGTTCATGCAGTGGTTCAATTGCAGTTTGAAAAGACCATGAACATGGCTCGTATGATTAAAGTTGCAATACACTGACTTTCATTACATCACTATGACCTTGACCCCAACTGAATGTTTGAATGTATTAATAAATGCTATTTTACATTGCTGCCAGTTAGTCAATTTGTGTAATAAATCATGTATATAAAAAGGGCTATTTCGTGTTTCAATGTATTATCACACTTCATTCTTTTGTGGTAGACGTTATATGAACATTTATGTCCATCTGTCAATATGTCTGTAGACACCAATTTATACCTTCTACTCCAAGGTTTATTCATGGATTTAATGAAGATTTCCATTCATGTTAAATTGCTGCGCACTCATGAAAAATATCAAAATATTAGCCACACGAGTGAAATATATTTGGTATTACTGAAGATACTGTTAGTTATTCTGTTTATTACATTTTTGTATGAAAATCTACAGTATAGCAGCTTCTGATTTCCCCAAGCGTCATTTGTAAGCAACGTTCTGATTGGTCAAATCAGAAAAAGTGCATTAATCATATTTCTCACTAGTGAAAAATATCATATTTCTCACTAGAGAAAAATATCACTTTTATAGAATGAAAATTTTTCGATATTTTACTGGTAAAAATGTAATAAATTGTTATACACAACATACATTATGAGTAATGAAATCTACATAGTGAACAAATCCAGAGGTCTTGGGATCAAACGTTTGTCTTTTAAAATAAGCTGCCTGAATGTGAATGGTATTAGTTAGCCCATTGGTGACAGTTCCAGTTTCTGTCATGCATGTGGCGGAATCTGTGAAGCTAAGGTGTTACTTTATCCAGTGGCTATAATAACTTATTATTATTATATAACTTACTTATTATAAGGGTGGTATCAACATGTGTTTAACTCCCAATTAAGTACAAGAGCTATCATTACCAGACCTGTTGGTATATGTATATACAAGTGTAGCGGATCTAGACCGGGCCGATTGTTAGTGACCAGATAGCTCAATTGG
Organism: Mimachlamys varia; assembly: GCA_947623455.1. Taxonomy (NCBI): domain Eukaryota; kingdom Metazoa; phylum Mollusca; class Bivalvia; order Pectinida; family Pectinidae; genus Mimachlamys; species Mimachlamys varia. Next base: position 40,806,811 of record OX392533.1, on the reverse strand, counting down.
TTGAGTGTCCGCCTAGAGTTCAGAAGGTCCTGGGTTTGAACCCCAGTCTGGCCGCACATTTTTCCTCTCCTGTTACATTTGGTGCCTGTGACCAAACCTTGTTTCAAGTACTGGGTGCATACTTGGCAAGATGATACCCGAACATGGGTTGTAAATCGTGATGTCTTCGGGATGGAAGACTTTGTTAAAAGGAGGGAGGGATGTAGCGGATCTAGACCGGGTTGATCGCTTGGGACCAGATATCACAATTGGTTGAGCGTCCGTCTAAAGTTGGGAAGGTCCCGGGTTTGAACCCTGGTCTGGCAGTGCATTTATCCTCTCCTGTTATGCAAGCAAGCTAGACCATCATAGTAAAGCATGACTTTAAAAAAACAGGCCCCTGTCTACTCCAGAACACTGTCTAATCCAGATCCCTGTCTACTCTGGATCCCTGTCTACTCCAAATCCCTGTCTACTCCAAATCCCTGTCTACTCCGGGATCTAGACAGGGATCCGGATTAGACAGGGATCAGGATTAGACAGGGATCCAGAGTAGACAGGGATCCTGAGTAAACAGGGATCCAGAGTAGACCAGGATCCCTGTCTATTCCAGATTCCTGCCTAATCTGGATCCCTGTCTATTCCAGATCCCTGTTTAATCCGGATCCCTGTTTACTCCGGATCCCTGTCTACTCTGGATCCCTGTGTACTCTGGATCCCTGTGTACTCTGGATCCCTGTTTACTCTGGATCCCTGTCTAATCCAGATCCCTGTGTAATCCATATCCCTGTCTACTCCGGATTCCTTTCTTATCCAGATCCCTGTCTACTCCAGATCCCTATCTAATCCGAATCCCTGTCTAATCCAGATCAGTGTCTTCTCTGGATTCCAGCCATTCAAGATCCCTGTCTACTCTGGATCCCTGCCTACCCCGGATTCTGTCTACTCCGGATCCTTGTCTAATCCGGATCCCTGTCTAATCCGGATCCCTGTCTACTCCTGATCCCTGTCTAATCCAGAACACTGTCTAATCCAGATCCCTGTCTACTCTGGATCCCTGTCTACTCCAAATCCCTGTCTACTCCAAATCCCTGTCTACTCCAAATCCCTGTCTACTCCAAATCCCTGTGTACTCCGGGATCTAGACAGGGATCCGGATTAGACAGGGATCAGGATTAGACAGGGATCCGGAGTAGACAGGGATCCAGAGTAGACAGGGATCCTGAGTAAACAGGGATCCAGAGTAGACCAGGATCCCTGTCTATTCCAGATTCCTGCCTAATCTGGATCCCTGTCTATTCCAGATCCCTGTTTAATCCGGATCCCTGTCTACTCCGGATCCCTGTCTACTCTGGATCGCTGTGTACTCTGGATCCCTGTGTACTCTGGATCCCTGTTTACTCTGGATCCCTGTCTAATCCAGATCCCTGTGTAATCCATATCCCTGTCTACTCCGGATTCCTTTCTTATCCAGATCCCTGTCTACTCCAGATCCCTATCTAATCCGAATCCCTGTCTAATCCAGATCAGTGTCTACTCTGGATTCCAGCCATTCAAGATCCCTGTCTACTCTGGATCCCTGCCTACCCCGGATTCTGTCTACTCCGGATCCCTGTCTAATCCAGATCCCTGTCTAATCCGGATCCCTGTCTAATCCGGATCCCTGTCTAATCCGGATCCCTGTCTAATCCGGATCCCTGTCTAATCCGGATCCCTGTCTACTCCTGATCCCTGTCTAATCCGGATCCCTGTCTACTCCAGATCCCTGTTTACTCTGGATCCCTGTCTGCTCCAGATCTCTGTCTAATCGGGATCCCTGTCTACTCCGGATCCCTGCCTACTCCAGATCCCTGTCTAATCCGGATCCCTGTCTACTCCGGATCCCTATCTAATCCGGATCCCTGTCTACTCCAGATAATCCTGTCTACTCTGGATCCCTGTCTGCTCCGGATCCCTGTCTAATCCGGATCCCTGTCTACTCCAGATCCCTGTCTACTCCGGATCCCTGTCTACTCCGGATCCCTGTCTACTCCGGATCCCTGTCTACTCCAGATCCCTGTCTACTCCAGATCTCTGTCTACTCTGGATCCTTGTCTACTCATAATCCCTGTCTACTCCAGATCCCTGTCTACTACGGATCCCTGACTTCTCTGGATCCCTGTCTGCTTGGGATCCCTGTCTAATCCGGATCCCTGTCTAATCCGGATCCCTGTCTAATCCGGATCCCTGTCTAATCCGGATCCCTGTCTACTCCTGATCCCTGTCTAATCCGGATCCCTGTCTACTCCAGATCCCTGTTTACTCTGGATCCCTGTCTGCTCCAGATCCCTGTCTAATCGGGATCCCTGTCTACTCCGGATCCCTGCCTACTCCAGATCCCTGTCTAATCCGGATCCCTGTCTACTCCGGATCCCTATCTAATCCGGATCCCTGTCTACTCCAGATAATCCTGTCTACTCTGGATCCCTGTCTGCTCCGGATCCCTGTCTAATCCGGATCCCTGTCTACTCCAGATCCCTGTCTACTCCGGATCCCTGGCTACTCCGGATCCCTGTCTACTCCGGATCCCTGTCTACTCCAGATCCCTGTCTACTCCAGATCTCTATCTACTCTGGATCCTTGTCTACTCCTAATCCCTGTCTACTCCAGATCCCTGTCTACTATGGATCCCTGACTTCTCTGGATCCCTGTCTGCTTGGGATCCCTGTCTACTCCGGATCCCTGTCTACTCCAGATCCCTGTCTACTCTGGATCCCTGTCTACTCCGGATCCCTGTCTAAATCGGATCCCTGTCTTATCTGGATCCCTGTCTACTCTGGATCCCACTCCGAATTCCTGTCTACTCTGGATCCCTGTCAACCCCAGATCCCTGTCTACTCCAGATCCCTGTCTACTCCGGATCCCTGTCTAATCCGGAACCTTGTCTACTCTGGATCCCTGTCTAATCCGGATCCCTGTCTACTCCAGCTTTATATTTGGTCCTGGCATCTTAACTTATAGAAGTTACAACTATTGAAAACCGGCCTTGCTCAACTGATCCTTTTATAAGTTTCCCTGTAAAATTATTCAACAATCTAAACAAACACTTTGAAGACTTCAATTACCGAATATTCAATATAATTGCATGACATTATAAACAGAGATGTGTACTTGCATATTCAGGTCTTGTATGAGTTTTCCATTACATTGTAACAAAATTCACCTAAAATTTACCTTGTTTTATTAATAAGGCCATGTAAAAGTTTTCCGTTTAGCTCTGTTTCGAGCCTCATATATCTCTCAAAGTGTTTAAGCTGTCATTGCAAACCCTGGAATAAACTTACATGTGTATACATGTATCTATATAACACATTTCCAATTGTTAATTCATAATGTAACTGACTCAAGAGTCAAATCATACCAGATCGAGGCTGAATTCAGCTATTTCATCTTGAAATTGAGAAACACTTTGGTCATATATTGACTTGAAATAAGCAAATTATGTATAATTTATATAAATCATGATGGCTGGGGGGTTCCCAATTTTTGCTCAGAAGTTCATCTTTTTTTTTCTTTGGTGCAAAATCATGCATGTATGACATTATTTAAGTAAAGTTGGTAAGAATTACAGAACAAAAATCAAGGTCATCGGATCAAAGGTCAAGGTCAAATTTTATAACTTTTCACTGATCAACATTTTGTTGAGATAATAATGAAACATACTTTGCCACAATTAGATAAGGCATCAATTGGCCAAAAGTCCAGGTCACATGGTGAAAGGTCAAGGTCAAATAGTTATGCTACTAGAATATATTATCACCAACACTAGACAAATACACCTCTCATATTCAGAGTTAGACCTTAAACTACTGTTAATTAGACACTCAATTGAGTGTTCAATGTTAAAATTTTCTGTTAAGCTCTGTGTTGAGCTTTATTTCTGTAAAACATGTAATTGTATCACGGAGAAACATAGAAAATATATATGTACACTTTTAAATCTACATATGACAAACCAAATACATATTTCAGATTCATAATCACACATAAAACTGACTGTTATAATTGGTAATTATTAATAGAATGATCCATGTTAAAGGTTTTTGTTTACTTCGTTTCAGTGTTTATCTCAATCTGATTAAAATACAGGTCCTTACCACAGGGACCTGAGAATTTGTCACAGCTAGTTTTGGACCTAAAATAGGGTATTTAGAGTAATTAATATTTGGTATTACTGAAGACACTGTTAGACATCCCCAATGTCTTTATGGGCCAGTAAACATACCCTTGTGTACTCATGTAAAACATACACAGATAAACATCCCTGAATGGTCAAAGCATCTGAATCGAATTGAACCAAACATCTACGATCGTTTGTTAAATCATTTTGCGGTCAAATTCTGCTCTGCATATTTCAAGGAATGTAATTAACCTGCACATATATACATGTACATGAAACGAACGATCTAGTACAGATCCTTATAGGGAACACATGTACACTGTATGAAATGCTGGTATGTCAATATTGCGTTTTCAAACTTTTTATCTTTAATTCATCCCAACCAAAGCAGTGTTCATATCAAGTAAATGAAGTATGCATTGTACATGAATATCTAAAGAATGAAACATCTTTGATCAAATCATTATCGTCCACCTGTTGTTTCTAATGATATAGAAAAAAATTCCCGTTCATCTTATCATGTGCCATGACGCAATTTAAATTAATGTAGATAACTATTTCTTCAGCTTCGCAAATAATTGACCTCGTTAACTTTAAAAATTGGATAAAGATATTTCATTTTTACAAATTCGGTAGCTCTTCATCGCTATACTCTATACATGTATTGTTCCTCTACCAGGTGGCGTCTCTATTTTCACTGCGAAGGCGTGTGTCATCGGCATGACTCTTTGACCATTTCGATGACCGACGTGTTGAAAAGACCGTCATCTCCTCTGATTCCCTTTCGGCCCCACAGGGACCTGAGAATTTGTTACAGCTAGTTTTGGACCTAAAATAGGGTGTTTAGCGTAATTTTACACATTTGGGGGGTTAAGATCAATTTTCGATAAAAATGCCCCCTCAGTAGTCATAAAAGCTAAAGGATGGAAAGCTTTCCAGATCTAAAATAGACCCCACCTACGTATACCTTTCTTGCATCAAAAATCACATTTCTAGTTGAGGTACGAAAAAACGCTTGGTACCGTTGGAAAGATGGATACTTTTTATTTTTAGCTTTTATGACTACTGAGGGGGCATATTTATCGAAAATTGATCTTAACCCCCCAAATGTGTAAAATTACGCTAAACACCCTATTTTAGGTCCAAAACTAGATGTAACAAATTCTCAGGTCCCTGTGTTCGGTCCTCTAAAGTTTGCAATTACTAGAACCGAACAAGTTTTTCATACAAAACTCTTTCTTCCCGAATATCCTAAACGTCAGAACAAAGAGAAAATGTCTTTTTATGGATCTCAAGCCACGTGAGCATGAATGGGAATGGGAAAGCAATTTCGTAATATCGCGTTGTATAAAACGAAGCGATATTACGATGTCCCGAATCAGCCACCATAGCAATGTCCTAAGGAAAAGAACTATTTCATGAAAAAAACATTTTCGTAATGTCGTCCTATCGAAATATCGTAATATCGTTATATGGTATCGTCCTATCGTTATATCGTATCGCTATATCGTATCGTAATATCGTTATATTATATCGTAATATTGTCCTATCGTTATATCATCATATCGTTATATCGTTTTGTCATATCGTTATATCGTATCGTAATGTCGTCATATCGTTATTTCGTATCGTAATATCGTTGTATCGATATTACGTATCGTTATTTCGAATCGTTGTGTCGTGATATCGTATCGTTGTGTCGTGATATCGTATCGTAATATCGTAATTTCGTATCGTCACATCGTAATTTCGTTATATCGTGTTGTATAAAACGAAGCGATATTACGATGTCCCGAATCAGCCACCATATTTCTGCTGATTCGGGACATCGTAATATCGCTTCGTTTTATACAACGCGATACAACGATATTACGAAATTACGATACGAAATGACGATACCACGACACAACGATACTATATCTCGACACAACGATACGATATCAAGACACAACAATACGATATCTCGACACATCGATACGATATCACTATACAACGATACGAAATAACGATAGCACGATATGACGATATTACAATACGATATAACGATAGGACGATATTACGATGCGATATGACGATACGATATAACGATGCGATATGACGATATTACGACACGATATAACCATATTGCGATACGATATAACTATAGGACGATAGAACGATATGACGATATTACGATATAACGATAGGACGATATTACGATGCGATAGGACGATATTACGACACGATATAAGGATATTACGATAAGATATACAATAGGACGATATAACGATATCATCACTATCATGCCTACGCATGCGTCGCTTCAAACCGAGGTTAATCGGCCATTTGCAAACAAACCTTGTGTTTAACTGAGGTAAAGTTAATGCATGTAATATGAATGCTACTTCTGACTATAGTAATATTCAGAATATTCCTTATCTCTACTGAAGTTGTCGGGTTTTTCGATTTCCTTTTTTTGCAGACGTACAAATCCACTCACTCTGATGAATATATCTGCAACAAAATAAAATGAACCTCAAATAATAACTTTTGTAATATTGCTTTTACATAAGGATTGAAAGTGGGTTTTATTCACTTTCATAGTGCTATGGAAATTCAGCGTTTACGTCCATATTGCGTGAAATCTGCGTGGGCTTCATGTTAAATATGGATGTAGCTATATATTTACATTTTTACCACGGAACAATTGTTTAACTTTATCTATATTTCTCCACAATAATAAATTTATTATGCGTTTTTGTATTTGCGTCGTCATTTAAACGACATTGGCGGAACAGCGATCATTGAAAAAGGTTGAAATATTCTGATAGTGGGTTGCAGCGCAAATGAAAATAACAATTATATGATGATAAAAAAACTGCGGCAACCATAAGCTGACCGATGTTTATATCTAACTATCACAACAAAGCCATAACCCTCCAGCTGTTTGGTCATTTATATACAGGTTTATATATACGAGGACAATAAGAAAAATTCAAATTGACAGATTAAAGTGTTGTAAAAATGTATATTTAAAAACGTTAAAGTATTATATTTGCATTTGCTCTGTAATTTTCCATTGACACAATGCTAATAGGCAGTTGCTGTCATAGGCCTTTAACATCCAGTGTTTTAGACTAAAACAGCAGTTGCTATTGTGACGTCATCAATTTCATTGTTGTCTTCACTTGTTTTTCTGTTCAAAATCGGTCCGAAGAAACTAAATAAAGCACAATAATTCTATCAAAATGTAAATATAAGTAATGAACATTTTAGCAAATATTGTTACCGTCCTAAAACACACATTGCTATTGCTGACAAACTAACATAAAGCCCTACTGCTAAAACATTTACTAAAACATTCATTGCTTAAATAAATATAAATATGAAAAGAATATTTGTCTGCACGATGTTAAGCTATATTAAAGCTGTTGGTATATTTGATTAAATAAACGTGACAATAAAAGTTTACGATATTGCTTTGTCTGATGTATTGATATTGTATTTGTCGACCATCTGTTGGCACTAAAAACCGACCTTGTGTTGAACGGTCGTTTAGCATGTAATATATATGATGATACATGTCATGTAAAAACTTGAACGTAAAAATGCACGATTCAATGGCTGCATGGTCAGAACGTTGTATATACAGTGGTATAATTAAGCAGCGTTAGGCCCTCGAGCCTAACGTCCGGACTTTTGGCTCAATGGTTAGAACGTTCGCCTTCCAAAGGGAAGTCCCGGGTTCCATTGCCGGCCCGGCCACAGCAATGGCGTGACGAGCAAACGTATTTTTCCGACCCATCTGGTGATGACAGTCCTTGCCCTATGCATGGATCACCGTCATTTCGATGACGTGTGGTAGCTACCGTAAGTCGAACGGGTATGATCTCGGAAGAGATGAGTGTGGTATAATTAGGCAGCGTTAGGCCCTCGAGCCTCACGTCCGGACTTTTGGCTCAACGGTTAGAACGTTCGCCTTCCAAACGGGAGTCCCGGGTTCAATTCCCGGCCCGGCCACAACAATACTCAAGTAATTATTTCCTTTAGTTTGAGCAAGCATACTGAGTGTATTCCGTACGGTACCTGCCCCGGAAAGCTACTAACATACAATGGTTCATGAAATAAATAACAACAATGAATTGACTCGACAACCCTAAATATCGGCGATGATATTTTGATGCTGTATAAGTATGTGCAGTTTGATAGAAATCCTCGGAAAAACGAAGCCACTAGAGGACTGAGAAAATTTCTATAAAAAGCAACAGTGACCTTGACCCGACAACCATAAAACTCGAACTTGTCGATGAAATTCTGATGCTTTATAAGTATGTGCATTTTGATGGAAATCTTCGGAGAAACGAAGCAACTAGAGTGCTTGGAATCATTTTCTATATATGGCAACAGTGACCTAGACCTTGACCCGACATTTAAACCCCTTCAAGATATGTTGATTCTATACAGGTATGTGTGTTTTGATGAAAACATAATCCACTAAAGTGCTGATAATGATTTTCTATAAATAGTAAAAGTGACCTTGACCTTGACCAGATGAATTCTTTATAATTATGTGTCGTTTGATAATACTAATTCGAGGTTCTTATAAACCGCTTTATCACAACCTGAAGGTCGCCGCAAAGAAGCGGCTCACAATTTATTATCCGTAGTTATAGAGCCTTAGCAACCAGCCAATATCGTTCTCAACTCCCTTGGGAGCATACAACCGGTGCTGTCATTTCGGTGCTCACAGCTAGTATTCTACAAGTTCTAGCTCTACTTAACCACGTAATCGTTTACAGCTGAGTAGACTGGAACAAGCAGAGCAAAATATCTTGCACAAAAATACAACACACGTGCTGTGACCGGGACTCGAACTCGCAACCATTCGATCAAGAGCCCGTCTTCCTACCGCTAGACCACCTTGCCTTGATGAAAAGCTACTCAGAAACCAACAAAGCCATTAGAATGCTGACCATGTTTTTTTTAGAATAGCAACAGTGACCTTGATCTTGACCCGATAACCTTGAAACTCGAATTCGTCCAAGATATTTTAATTCTTTACAAGTTTGTAAAGTTCGATGAAACTCCAGGAGAGGAAGAAGTCGTAAAAGTGCTGACAATATTTAGCGGACAGGCAGACAGACGGACGAACAGACGGCGAGGAAAACTAAAGCCCCCCTCCTCGCGGTTTCACGGGAAGGGCACTAAGAGACACAAGCTTGTAACTGCACTTTCTATGAAAACATGTTTTTTCTCAGTATTTCCACCTCTACATCACCCCTCATAAGCTTGTATTTCTACTAGCCAATGAAAAGTTTCATTTTTAATCGTGTGATCAAATCACGAATTTTTATTCGGCTTGATATAAAAATGACAAAACCTTGTGTGTTGTACATATGTCTATAGAAAACTGATCGTTGGCAGCAGCAGGCCCACGTTTACGAGAAAACGACTGACATGTGAGTGCTATATATCAAATTTTACTATGTAAACGTAATATTAATGGTAAGATGATATTTTGTTCGATGTTTATCAAACGAACGTGGTTATAAAGAGATCAACAACAACGGACGATAAAATGGGATGGCTATTCAATTTAATAATCATATTTGAGAGATACTCTTTATATATTGGTTTAAAGATTGAATTATCAAACTAGCTACATGTATAAAACGAAATGTTGTTTTTTTGTTTCGGTTTAACGTTCCACCGATAACTTTTGTCATTTAGGGCCAAGCCGGATTTGCTATCCCTAAGATGTGGTGGTCACAAATTGATTTAAGGAATAACCACAATATTTTTTAGGGTTATACGGTATATACCGAAAAAAACTGTGTGGACTTTGCATAAATCCGCGAAAAAGTGCACACAGTTTTTTCGGTATATACCGTATAACCCTAAAAAATATTGTGGTTATTACTTATAATTTCATTTCCGAAGATACGTATATAAGACATAAGTCTTATACAATGATTTCGTATTAATTATAACTAAAATCGAATGGTTTTGCAAAATACACAACCATGTGCATAAATTTCACCGCAAAACAACTTCAACCAATCAGAAGGTGGATTACAAATTACCCCGCCAAACATGGCGGTATATGACGTCATCACTTTTTGCGTTGTCTGATTTTTGAGGTTATACAATATAATCTGAAAAAGTTTAACATTGCGGGAATAGGCAAAATTAAATTATACTTGAATATTTTAAAAAACATAATCACGGTATCGTGGAATAAAACAAGTTTTGCAAAATGTCTATATTTATAAAAGAACGAACCATTTTATCATCTTCTCACACTTACAAGGTTTCAATTTTTATGTTGTGACATTGTGAACTCTAGTGCACTATGGTCTGAACTCTAGTGCACTATAGTGTGCCCTTTAGTGCACAAGCTTGTGGACTATAATGCGCTACGTTGTAAACTATATTGCGCTACGTTGTGAACTCTAGTGCGCTACGTTGTGAACTCTAGTGCGCTAAGTTGTGAACTCTAGTGCGCTACGTTGTGAACTCTTGTGCGCTAAGTTGTGAACTCTAGTGCGCTACGTTGTGAACTCTAGTGCGCTACGTTGTGAACTTTAGTGCGCTACGTTGTGAACTCTAGTGCGCTACGTTGTGAACTTTAGTGCGCTACGTTGTGAACTCTAGTGCGCTAAGTTGTGAACTCTAGTGCGCTACATTGTGAACTATAATGCGCCACATTGTGACCTCTAGCGCACAAGCTTGTGAACTCTTGTGCGCTACGGTGTGAACCAGAGTTAGCATTTCTTGTGAACTCCAGTGTACTATACTAAGTATGTGCCCAACTGTAGTGGTTCATTTTTGCCACTTGCATCGATTATTAATTTTCACTGACGAGTCCAAGAAGGATGAAACAGCTGTACGATGCATTTTAATTCATTTTTTCGGCATACTGTATCTATTACTAAATTTAATGATGCAGTTTGATTCATTTTTTTCGGCATACTTTATCTATTACTAAATTTAAAAGGTGCAGCATGTATGTGAGTGCACAGTTGCTTGAGTTTCTGTGAGTAAATAATAAATATATATGTGTGAAATGAGCCTCCCATTACATTCTGTAATGGGCCACGGCTCCATATAGATAAACATTTTTTTATATACTGACAGAAACTCAAGCAACTGTGGTGAGTGTGAGTGTTTGTGTGTGTGTGTGTGTGTGTGTGGGTGTGTGTGTGGGTGTGTGTGTGTGTGTGTGTGTGTGTGGGTGTGTGTTACATGTACGTCATCTTTAATCACAAGTGTATGTTTTATGGTCTTAACCTACCTTGTACATGTGATGGATGCCATTATACTTGGTGATTATAAGCTTTACCGGTGAAGGTGAAATATTTCATTCACCTGTTTTACTTCTCAATTCTGGTTTCCATCTAATTAGAAATAGCTAGTGTACTACTTACACAATGGATGTATCCAGTCTATCGGATGACGACGGAAACGTTATACATTTTAAACTGTACCAGGGGAGGAAATTTCACCCGGAAATGGCTGGAAAACCCTCAAAACGAGTGGAAGATATCCTTTCCTTTAAAAGTCGTCCGGATGATGTTCTCCTGTGTACGTATCCAAAATCAGGTAGGTACGCGTGAAATTACATATTACTATCACATATTGTTTCTATTATATCATTTATAACCGGTGTTGACTGATGTGAACTTGATGAAGCAAATAAACCATCGTCCAGTGAAAGAAGGACAAGCGTGAAATAACATATTACTATCATACAATATTTCTATAATATCATTTATAACCGGTGTTGACTGATGTGAACTTGATGAAGCAAATAAACTACCATCCAGTGAAAGAAGGACAAGCGTGAAATTACATATTTCTCTATCACATAATATTTCAATAATATCATTTATAACCGGTGTTGACTGATGTGAACTTTATGAAGCAAATAAACCATCGTCCAGTGAAAGAAGGACAAGCGTGAAATAACATATTTCTATCATACAATATTTCTATAATATCATTTATAACCGGTGTTGACTGATGTGAACTTGATGAAGCAAATAAACTACCGTCCAGTGAAAGAAGGACAAGCGTGAAATTACATATTTCTATCATATAATATTTCTATAATATCATTTATAACCGGTGTTGACTGATGTGAACTTGATGAAGCAAATAAACTACCATCCAGTGAAAGAAGGACAAGCGTGAAATTACTTATTTCTATCACATAATATTTCTATAATATCATTTATAACCGGTGTTGACTGATGTGAACTTGATGAAGCAAATAAACCATCGTCCAGTGAAAGAAGGACAAGCGTGAAATTACATATTTCTCTATCACATAATATTTCTATAATATCATTTATAACCGGTGTTGACTGATGTGAATTTGATGAAGCAAATAAACTACCATCCAGTGAAAGAAGGACAAGCGTGAAATTACATATTTCTATCACATAATATTTCTATAATATCATTTATAACCGGTGTTGACTGATGTGAACTTGATGAAGCAAATAAACCATCGTCCAGTGAAAGAAGGACAAGCGTGAAATTACATATTTCTATCACATAATATTTCTATAATACCATTTATAACCGGTGTTGACTGATGTGAATTTGATGAAGCAAATAAACTACCGTCCAGTGAAAGAAGGACAAGCGTGAAATTACATGTTACTATCATACAATATTTCTATAATATCATTTATAACCGGTGTTGACTGATGTGAACCTGATGAAGCAAATAAACTACCATCCAGTGAATGAAGGACAAGCGTGAAATTACATATTTCTATCATATAATATTTCTATAATATCATTTTTAACCGGTGTTGACTGATATGAATTTGATGAAGCAAATAAACCATCGTCCAGTGAAAGAAGGACAAGCGTGAAATAACATATTACTATCATACAATATTTCTATAATATCATTTATAACCGGTGTTGACTGATGTGAACTTGATGAAGCAAATAAACCACCGTCCAGTGAAAGAAGGACAAGAGAATCTCTACAGTTCGCTTAACTCAATCCTATCGTTTGGCAAACGTTAAAACAGGCTTCTAGGAATTTAGATCAAGACAAACATCAATCGAAATTGTTGTTATACCTGATAATTTAAAAAGAAGCATTTGTCATATGCAAACTTCATGGGAGATGAGCACATGGCTCCATGGCATATCGACGTTTAAATGAAGATATTATGTATTACTAACTAGTATTATTACAGCTGATGCAACTGCAGTTGGTCGGCATTTGAATGTAATTAAAAGAATAATATGAATATAATCGGCAATAAAGAAAACAAAAAGTTCATTTGAAGACGCTTACTCTTCCGGAACACCTGGTCCTATTCTCTTATGCTTTTACGAGAGTCTCCATGTAAATCTTTCCTTTGTTCTTATTTTACCCCTAATTTAATCGATTTTGAGTTCGGATTATGGTTTTGTTGACGCTTTGGTATTCTCTGTTTTACTCATGGTAGACCACATCCTCGACATCCAGGGGTTACAGTTACAGTGTTGATAACATAGGTGATGGTGAACCCTGGTTGGGTAGACCGTCAAATTTGATGTCCTGAAATAAGTTGACGATACAAATTTTAAACAAAACCTTTCGTGCATGACTGTCTTTGTTTATCGCGTGCCTTTATCTGTACACAGTTGGTTGAGTTTCTGTCAGTATATACAAAAATGTTTATATATGGAGCCGCGACCCTTTACAGAATTACTGTAATGGGAGACTCATTTCACACATATATATTTATTATTTACTGACAGAAACTCAAGCAACTGTGTTCTGTAGTAGGCAAATCTAGCAGGATCTGTGCAAATGTTAAAAATTTATGTCACTAAATGTTTAAAATGTTTGTCACTTAATGTTTAAAATGTATGTTACTAAATGTTAAAAATGTAATTTCACACAAGGAAATATGCCCGAAATTTTACTCTATCGCAGAACATCTTGACAAATTCTAAGAAAATAACACTTTATTTTTAAAAGAGCTCCTTTTAACATAGATTGGAAGCAGCAAATCAAAATGAAAACAAGGTTGTTTATTGTTATTAAAGAAAGAAATTGTATCAATGACGTCTGTAAGAGCTATTTTCTGATGATTGAACATACTGATAGTTTGTGATAAATACGATTTACAAAATGTGCATTTAATAATAATTGCTTCATTACTCTAATTAAATACCCGATTTGATAATAACTCAACAAATTATTTAAATGAAACATGGTCCTGAGTTAGGGCCTACGATCAAAACTAACAAAATCAACGACAAAAAAAATATACATCAAAAAAGGTTTACATATTCAGCATTACATAATAATATTCAATGAAAAATAGGACAGATTAGAAGTTGAGACATCTCGTGATAGAAAATAATATGAATATTATGAAAAAAAGAGTATATATGACCAGGTGTTCCGGAAGAATGTGCGTCTTCTTCTTCATCGACGATACCCACCGTGTAAATATAGGTAACATCCAAGTTATAATTGATGTCCTCGTTTATCGTATTAATGCGTATGCCACTCAAACACAATTGATTACCCTAAACTGTTATGATCTAACGTTGCCGTATGATTTCTCTTTGTTCATAATATAGGAACTCATTGGGTCTTTAACTTAATCAAGATGCTGCGTTCATACAGCGTTGAATACAGTGGATCACCAGACGTACTGGAGTATGAAGATTTGAACAAAATGGATCTGATAGACTCTCCAAGAACATACCACAGTCACATGTCCTATCCTTTAATCCCCGAGGCGGCAAAAGAGGGAAGAATAAAAATAGTCCATGTGCTGAGAAACCCGAAAGATGTAGTCTGCTCATTCTACAAATACCAGAAACAGATAAATAACAAACTGTATAAAGGGACATTTGACGGATTTTTCCATTTCTTCCTTTCAGATCATTGTAAGTATTTTTTTTCTTAAATATGGTATTGCACCCTCCTGTAATATCAACGTTTTATTTTGTTTCCATTAATACAAAAAAAAAACTATTATATATCATCCTCGATATCCAGGGGTTACGATCACCTATGTAATCTACATGAGTGTGCGGATTGTAACCCATGGCTAGCGAAGATGATTATATATGGAACTAAAAGAAACCCGTGAAATATTTCCATTTTCTAACCAATAAACAAAGGCCATTTTCTGAACGTTTCTTAATAAGGACACTCGTGCTGTTATAATCAGTTATACGTGTGAAATGCATCTCTTAATCAATAATAAAAATTAAAAGAAAACTAAATTATGAAATTTTGAAATTATGAAGAGTTTATGTTAGCATGATAATACAGTATCATAATTTATTCAAAGACTTATATCTGCCATATGCAATTAAATTACATATTTATTGTGTATCAGTGAAAATATAGTAATTTAATTTATATATGTACTTGATATGCTATAAATACACAAATCAGTATTTCAATATGTTATTTTCACATTTATGAACCCGGATGTTGGCGCGCGGTAGGTCTTAATTACTGAGGAAACCCGTGCACCCAGAAAAGAAACGCTTCGCTTTAGGAAAACCAACCTTTTTGTGATGCTTGTGATCAACCATTTATAGTCAAAATTGTGATGATTGAATCTGTTGTTTACAATAACTTTCGTAACGGATGTTAAAACGTACCAATTTCTTTGGTTTTTATATATTCTTTGTTTTTGTGTTTATTGCTAGTTTTTGTAATGCTGTTTCGCCCTAAATGATTCAAATTGTCGACGGCCAATCAAACAAAACGAAAACTAATAAAAACATTAATGGTAGTTACTACTTCCGGATCCTGCTCAGCATTATGGGAGCAGAACGACGTGTTCACCTGTTGTCAGTGTAATGGGATTGGTTGGGGTGTTTTGCTTGGATCCTTCGGGAGTATACTTCAGTGAGATAACACTGTTATTCGGCAACAATATCCGGACTATCACAAGAAGGCTTACACGAACATACCTTAGCCTCCCAAATACACGGGCATCTACATCGCCATCTTCTCAAGCCAATGGTGTACAATACACCACTCTGCCTTCAGTTAAAAGGAGAGTGGCTTATTGTACACCATTGGCTTGCAAAGTTGCCACATCGCATACATCGAGAGGTCGTTAGTGAATGACGCTAGTTGTTTATATGTACCACTTAAAAGCTATCAAATCTAACCAAACCAAAACATTATCTCCTAGCACTACAATGATGACGTTGATCTTCATGAACTTATTAATGCTATGTACATGTGTATGTTTGTTTTATAATAAGTTCCACACTGTGGGGGTACTTGGTTCACATACATCAAAGAATGGACGGACGCTAAGAGGACAAACCAAGACCTGGACATCATTACACTGCATTACGAAGACCTTGTTCGGGTAAAACTACTTCATAACCATTTAAATCAGTTTTATAAAGATAAAGAGCTAGCTGAATGTTTGGTCACACAAGACTAGTCAAAGAGTAGGGGCCATAAACGGAGTATTCCAAGAAGGGTGTAGAAGAAGAGCTTTCCGGGGGTTCCAGGGGAGTTAGGCAGACAAAGAGCAATGCATGTGAACAGGGGAGACGACGAGAAATTCAGGGGGCCACGCGAAGACCACTTCATAGTACCCTTTCAACCAACACTATTCCTCATTGTCGCAAATTCAAGTCCTTTTGTTTCTTAGCAAATATGCACCAGCAGTGAATGACGAATATTTTCCCTCCGTAGTATGTGTTGCACCATACCTTTTTATCCCTTTATGTTTCAGAATTTGTATTCCAATGTCGTGAGTTTAGCTCGATTCCTAAACGTGGAACACGATGATAATTTTGTAAGAAAAGTGGTTGAAGCTGTGTCGTTCGATAACCTCAAGAAAAGCCATGCTACAGACAAGGGATCAAAAAGTACCTGGAAGGACTGGGTTATTGACGGCAAGTTGCCAATTTATCGGAAAGGTAAAGTCTACTATACATTATGACGGAGTTCCCCGAATAGTTTTGATATGTACAGTGACGAGTCATAAATATTTCTTAATACGTTATTTTTCCCATCGGGTTTTATGTAATTTACTTGACATTTATACATCCGGAACACATGGTATTATTCCCTTGTACATTTACAAGGATCTCCATGTAAATATTTCCTTTATTCGTATCTCGCCTCTAGTTTAATCGATTTTGAGTTCAAATTATGGTTTTGTTGACGCTTCGGTATTCTCTTTTTTTTATACAATTTGTATTCAGTCAATATTTGTAGCGGGTATGGACCTGGTTGATCGTTAGCGACCAGACAGGTTAAGTGGTTGAGCGTCCGTCTAGAGTTCGGAAGGTCCCGGGTTCGAAACTCGTATGGCGTGTATTTTGTTCTTTCCTTTGACAGTGATTAACCATTGTTTCAATCCTGTGATATATATGCTTGGAAAGAGGAAGGTACCCAAACCTGGGGTAACCTGGGTTGTAAATATTTTCGTCTCCTGGTCAGGTTTCATCAACATTCCTTAACTTAACGAAACTCCTTAACTTAAAAATCTCCATAGGAAAGGATTACAGAATTTAAGGAAAGTTTCTTAGCTAAGGATTTTCCCCTTAACTGTTGTGATGCTGCTTTCCCATGGAGATTTTTAAGTTAAGGAATTTCCTGAAGTTAAGGAACGTTGATTAAACCAGGGCCTGGAGCGAGGAATATAAGAGAGTAGCGAAACTGGGCTTGGTTGATCGTCGGCTACTAGCTATAGAAGGCTCAATTTTTTAGCGTCTACCTCAGTTTGGAAGGTCATGGATAAGAACCCCGGTCTAGCTGTGTATTTGCCCTCCTTAGTCCTAATATATATTTGGTGATTATCTACACTCGTATGATCTTCATAACAAAACCTGATATAGGGTTCACTTTTTGGTCCTTCCTTAGCATCACTGACGAGTCCTAGAAGGACGAAACAGCTGTATGGCGAGTTCAATTCATTATTTGACTCGATTGTATTTTATTCTAATTCTAAAAGATGCAATTCTCGTGTGTGTCTTTTGTACATCCTTAAGAGATCGTAGGTGGTCGACTCTGCTGGTGTATTATAAATAAGAAGGACGAACCAGCTGAATGGTACAGATTAATTCATTATTTGGCTCGACTACATATCATATTCAAAATTATAATGTTGTTATTCTCGCTTATGTCTGTTGTACAATCCTTATAACCAGTTCGTCCTCTGATGGTACCCTTTTTTAAATTTGGTCACTATTTAAATATTTTTATTTATAATTGATGTAGTCTGATTAGTTTTTTTCTGCCTGTTTATTTTTAACTGATTGTCCAGAAACGGCATACAATGCCAATAATGGGCCGTCAAACTATACAATTTCAACACATACTCGACACATTCGTGTCCGTATGAAATACACTTCTGTAAAAACAAAATTAGAGAATACCAAAGCGTCAACAAAACCATAATCTGAACTCAAAATCGATTAAACTAGGAACAAAGGAAAGAAATACATGGAGACTCTCGTAAAAGCACAAGAAAATAAGACCAGGTGTTCCGGAAGAGTAAGCTTCATCGACGACACATATTCTTCAGATTAAAAGAATTTATTTCCATAACTGAGTGTTTTAATGCAATTGTTAAATTTATAATTATAATAAATGCCACATTTACAATTTATTGGGACTTTATCCTCCATACGTTTCATTGTCGTTTCAGGAAAGATTGGTGACTGGAAAAAAACATTGACGGTGGCACAAAACACCAAATTTGACAACGTTTACCAGAGTAAAATGGCCGCAATGGATATTGATGTCGATTTTATATTCGAATGACTGATAGTACACTACAGGACAGCTCATTATAAGTCCCTCAAACAAAGTGGGGGACTTACTGGTTTTACTCGGTTTCTTAAATCTATTACAATCATTCATTTTACTTCTTCAGCCAACGGTGTTCGACACTTATTAAACTTCACATGGGTAACGGTTGACCAATTCCGGGGTGTAATTGGCATGTCTCATCACGAAATTTAAAATAGCCGACATTTCCTGGCTTCATATTAGTCGAAATATCCAATTTTTATGAAATTCTGTATGTAGGTGTATTTCAGCACTGTAAAGCAAACTGTGGGGATCTGCGGGACTTCTATTATTACCCCCATTGTAATTAGTACTTGTTTATACTGGTTTTATTTATCTTGCTTTGTTCCATTTTTTTCAAGTTTACCAGAACAAGAATTGTATACACACCATCTAACAGTAACGTGATTTTCTGAAACATACCACTGTTGACCTTCCGTTCTTATTTTGACAAGTAGCTATACATTTTTTTACAGATATTCAAGGTGTCGGTTTGTGTTTTCTTATATTTTTGTCTACGCTATACCAATCAATAAAATATTTTCACTCTTCAAGTCTTCAAGTACTTGTCTTATTTTGACAAGTAGCTATTCATTCTTTTACAGATATTCAAGGTGTCGGTTTGTGTTTTCTTATATTTTTGTCTACGCTATATATCAATCAATAAAATATTTTCATTCTTCAAGTCTTTTTTGCTTAAGATCAGCAGTCGTCACAATGCTCGATATCCAGAGATATTCTGAGAATAAATTTAAACAGAACCTCACTCTAAACTTTTCGAACACTGTTTTCAGTATGTTTTCATTACCAAGTCTTATTTCTCAGCATTTAGATCAAAATATATCTATCGTGTATGCTTGTTCAATGGAAAAAAACAGCCATTGCCCGGGGGCGCAAATGGTGCCCAACGTAACAATTATGACGTCATAGTAATGATAACGTCAACAATCGGTCAATGGCATTCATGGCCTTATAACAAAATTGGAAAATACCAAAGCGTCAACAAAACCATAATCCGAATCAAAAATTGATTAAACTAAAGGCTAAATAGGAACAAAAGAAGTATTTATATGGAGACTCTCGTAAAAGCACAAGAGAATACGACCAGGTGTATAAATGTCAGCTGAATTTAAAATAAATTCTTCAGATGAGCCATAAGTGTGACAGTTTCAATGAGTATCTTCCTCATAACAGTAAAGTTCTGTTAGACTCGGATATTCGTTATAGATTGAATAGCCGAACGGCGCTTTGTAAAAATAAGCATGAATTTAATCATCTACAGCTCCCCTTTCCCCTTGCCACTAAGGTGAAAATGGTTGTTATTTATTTACATTATTTATACTTATATATGGATATCTTGACCCATTGTAAAGTTTGTTGGGTTGTTGATGCGTAATGTGCAACAATAAAGCATTTGTTTTTTATCTTTTGTTTAGATTTATTTCTCAATAAAACTGTACAATATGCAGTCCCAAAAGTGAGACTATAACACAACATCTACATTTTAATGGATATTTCCAAAAATGTTGTTTGCTTGCGTGTATGGTATGACTTCAGTACAATTGTACCTGCTCATGAGGTTCCGGCGACATGTGAACCCCATGCCGCAGACATCACACTTCATCTTTAAACAACGGAATTAAACAACGGAAAGAAATTTGTCCGAACCGAGACCAAAAAAAAAAACCAACAGTCCAACACAGTTTCCAATAATCCGATAAAGTTCCAATAATCCTATAAAGTTCCAATAATCCGATAAAGTTCCAAAAATCCGATAAAGTTTCAATAATCCGATAAAGTTCCAAAAATGATAAAAAAACAATTGAAAGTTCCTGGATGGAGAATAGTACACATTTTTTCCAAACAAAATCACTAAAACGTCCGGGTCTCCTAATTTCCCTTTTTGGTCTGGGGCTCGGATGCTGAGTTTCTGGGGACCCGTCTTTCTGGGCATGCGCGTCCACACCCTCGCGATCAGTTGGAGGAGCAGCCGGAAAAATCCCAGGACAACCAAACCGAACATATATTGACAATGGTAGATGACGATCCTGTTACACATACCCCTTATCATAGTAACTCGCTACTATTACGGTGTATTTGTTTAGTTCAATTTTTTTTATTTATTTACATTTGCGCTGCAACCCACAATATTAACGCTACCAACAGAAAAGGTGATCGTGACGTTACACTTGTTTTACCTATGACGTCATAGATTAACTTTGTTCAATGAGAATCTTGTCGCTTCGCTTCGAATAACATTGAGAACGCCCCTGCGTCAAACGCTCACAAGACTAATGTTAATCATATAGGTCCGCATTAAGGACTGCTCCGCCAATGTCATTAGTAATAACGACGGAAATACAAATGCAGGTAATAAACAAAATAAAGGAGAACATATAAATACAGAAAATACGTAAAATCAAGCAATTGTTCTACAGTCAATACAAGTGTATGTAAATATTTTGATAGAAAGTCATTTTTTAACGTTCATAATGCTATGAACGTTAAAAACGATACTTCGGATTCTTATGTAAAAATAGAGCGTAATGTGGACGATAACATACCTGTCTAAAGCAGACAATGGCTTGTTGGCGCGTCGACAAGAGAGCCGTGGTTCGATTCCTTGAATTTGATTAGACGGGAAACAGGTATAGGGTAATATAACCTGCCTGGCCAAGCGAGTTTGCTCCTGGTACTCTGGTTTCCTCCAACGTTTATCTTCTTTGTTTACATCCAATCATATAATAACCTCTAATTATTAATTTTATATGAAACCTTCCAAAGCCTCATTTCATATAAGATAAATAAATTCGTTTGATAAATTCAACTTATGAACACTCGATCAAGTTACAAATGCAGATCTCCTTTATCTTACTAAGATGTTTTCTACTGAGCGTTATCAATATGAATCGTATTTTGCAAATTATTTCACGTTATCTAAGCACAAAATCACGTTTTTAAAGGTGATTCCATACTTTTAGAAGTCATTTTTTCTAAATAGGCTTATTTTCTTGCATTTCGACGTAAATTCCCACTATTAAAAGAAAAAAGGGGTTCTCTTCTTAATTTTAGAGAAATTTGAGCTGCAAGGTAGCACCCTTTGCTTAAATTGTTCCATAAATTATGAAAAATAAGTGTAAGTTTATTTTCTATAATATTTACAAAACTGAAGTTACCACAAAGTTGATTATTCTCAAAAAGTTACTTGATGTATTGCTAAAAGTAAAATTAAAACAATAATAATTATATTTGCCATTTTTATCATTTTTCGTGAAAATTCGTTCCCTTCCTATTGCCATTTTTAACAAACTTACATCGAACATATGCATTTAAAAACAAGCATGGATTCACCTTAAATCGGTGGATTTTCATCTCAGCCGAGCTTTTGCTTACGACTCTCATGGTTACCTCCCCTGTTACTTTTTCCTGTGCGAATATTATATGTTGACTAGTCATTATGAGATATACATGTACTTCATGACTAGTCAAATTGTAAATAATCATCAGAAATTCAACTACATTGTAGTGAAGTAAAAGAATTTAAAACAGAACTACATGTAGTTAAAGTATACCCATCCTTCATGGATACCTTCGTCATATGAATATAGCTGTTTTGAGGACAACGAAACCCGGATAATGCATTATATTTAAAGCACAAATCTTCTCTCAGTAGCGGACTTGATATTAAGCTAAAATTTCCTAAACAAGAGCAGTTCATAATCAATTTGATAAATTAGTATTGCTGTATACCACAGTAGCTAGGATTCTAGAAAGTTCTTAGTCTCGACCATTAATGCACAGGGACCTGACAATTTATTACAACTAGTTTTGGACCTAAATTAAGGTATTCAGATCTAGAATTCTTTAGGGGGTTTAGATACATTTTCGATAAAAATGCCCCCCCCCAATGGTCGAAAACCCAAACCTTTTAGCTGTAACAAATTATCGTGTCCCTGTGCATTGACAGTGTCTTTGATGATCGATATGTACAATACTTGCAACAACATTTAGATGGTTCTTACCTAGAGGAGCGGTTTGGATCCTGGTTCGTGAAAATTTCCTTCCTTTCGACATTACACACATATAAACAAGAAACCCCATACCACGTACATTGTAGCTCTGTCTGTACGTTATGTTCGTCACGTATTGCATTGGAGAGAGCTAGTTTATATTGAAATACGTCACAGATTTTGTAGATGTTTATTTTAAGTAGTTATGTGCCTATAAGTACGAAAGCCTATTAGGGTCATTTTGAAATGTAAACTAAAAAAAATATATCTCGTTAAAACGCGATACGCAATAACTATCTCGTTAAAACGCGTTAGTATCATTTCATCTCGTTAAAACGCGATAATTATGTCGTTAAAACAAGATAATTATCCCGTTTTAACGAGATAACTAACGCGTTTTAACGAGATAACTAACGCGTTTTAACGAGATAACTATCGCATTTTAACGAGATAATTATCGCGTTTTAACGAGATACTTTTATTTATTTTGCTTTTCAAAATGAACCGAATAGGCTTTTGTAGATAAGATACAAATGTAGATTTTGCTGTTTTTATTTGATCATGACTTGAGAAATTACGATAAAATCTTCCTCATCGGTGACCTTGTTAACTCTAAATATGTTTCCGTCATCCACATAAAAGAGATTATTTCCGGTAACACACAACTTCCAGGATATCATTTCATTGAAATGTTTTATGTGTATTAGCTTATAATCATGGTTTATTTTGTTTTACGTCCTATTAACAGCCAGGGCCATTTAAGGACATGCAAGGTTTCGGAGTTGGAGGGAAGCCGGAGTAACCGGAGAAAAAAACACCGGCCTACGGTCAGTACCTGGCAATTGCTCCACATGGGTTTCGAACTCGCAACCCAGAGATGGAGGGCTAGTGGTACATGTAGAAAGTCGGGACACCTTAACCACTCGGCCATGGAGGGTCCGAGCCGTTGATATTTTTTTTTTAAAATATTAAATGATTAAGTGTTCAAAAAGTGTCAAATATAATAAACTACACGGGATTTAATATTCTGCGTGAGATGTGAGATATTGCAGGATGTCTTATCCAATGAGATGTAATTGAGGATTGGTTGTCATATTTTTGACATTCATGTATGTAACTGAGGAAACAAATCTCGCACTTGTCTTTCATCAAGGCGACTGTAGTTCGATTCCCTGACCTGACGTGAAAAGGTATTGGGTCATATGCCCAACCACGTGGGTTTTCTCCGGGTACTTCTGTTTCCTCAAACAATAAACCCTTCGTACATTTTCACAATGAATGTCAAAGAAATTAAATGTAGATTTATATAAGGATGTGACGCTTAAGATGTACAGATATACTGTATAATGACTTAAGTAAGATGCCATACTCTGTAAAATATGTCTTATTCTGTGTGATGTGTCATGCTCTGTGTGAAATGACCTACACTGTGTGAGATGTCCTACACTGAATGAGATGTCCTACACTGAGTGAAATGTCCTACACTGTCTGAGATGTCCTACACTGTGTGAGATATCCTAAACTGTGTGAGATGCCCTACACTGAGTGAGATGCCCTACACTGTGTGAGATGCCCTACACTGTGTGAAATGTCCTACACTGAGTGCAATGTCCTACACTGTGTGAGATGCCCTACACTGAGTGAAATGTCCTACACTGTGTGAGATGCCCTACACTGAGTGAGATGCCCTACACTGAGTGAGATGCCCTACACTGAGTGAGATGCCCTAAACTGTGTGAGATGCCCTACACTGTGTGAAATGTCCTACACTGAGTGAAATGTCCTACACTGTGTGAGATGTCCTACACTGTGTGAGATGACCTACACTGTGTGAGATGCCCTACACTGAGTGAGATGCCCTACACTGAGTGAGATGCCCTACACTGAGTGAGATGCCCTACACTGTGTGAGATGCCCTACACTGTGTGAAATGTCCTACACTGAGTGAAATTTCCTACACTGTGTGAAATGTCCTACATTGTCCTACACCAGGTGATATACCCTACACTGAGTGAGATGTCCTACACTGTTTCAGATGTCCTAAACTGTGTGAGATGTCCGACACTGTGTGAGATGTCCTACAATGTGTGAAATGTTCTACACTGTGTGAGTTGTCCTACATTGAGTGAGATGTTCTACATTGTGTAAAATATCCTACACCAGGTGAGATGTCCTACACTGTGTGAGATGTCCTACACTGTGTGAGATGCCCTACACTGAGTGAGATGCCCTACACTGAGTGAGATGCCCTACACTGTGTGAGATGCCCTACACTGTGTGAAATGTCCTACACTGAGTGAAATGTCCTACACTGTGTGAGATGTCCTACACTGTGTGAGATGACCTACACTGTGTGAGATGCCCAACACTGTGTGAAATGTCATACATTGTGTGAGATGTTCTACACTGTCTGAGATGTCCTACACTGTGTAAGATGGCATACATTGTGTGAGATGTCCTACACTATGTAAGATATCCTACACTGTGTAAGATGTCCTACACTGTGTGAGATGTTCTACACTGAATGAAATGTCACACACCGTGTAAGATGTCCTACACTGTGTGAGATGTCCTACATTTTGTGAGATGTCTTACACCTTGTGAGATGTCCTACACTGTGTGAGATGTCCTACACTGAATGAAATGTCCTACACTGTGTAAGATGTCCTAAACTCTGTGTGATGTCCTACACCGTGTGAGATGTCCTACACCGTGTGAGATGTCATACACTGTGTGAGATGTCCTGCACTGTGTCACATGTCTACACTGAGTGAGATGTCTTACACCTTGTGAAATGTCCTATACTGTGTGAGATGTCCTACACTGAATGAAATGTCCTACATTGTGTAAGATGTCCTACACTGTGTGAGATGTCCTACACTGAGTGAGATATCCTACACTGTGTGAGATGTCCTGCACTGTGTCACATGTCTACACTGAGTGAGATGTCTTACACCTTGTGAAATGTCCTATACTGTGTGAGATGTCCTACACTGAATGAAATGTCCTACATTGTGTCAGATGTCCTACATTGTACGAGTTGTCCTACATTGTGTGAGATGTCCTACACTGTGTGAGATGTCTTACACTGTCTGAGATATCCTACACTGTGTGAGATGTCCTACACTGAGTCAGATGTCCTACACTGAGTCAGATGTCATACACTGAGTCAGATGTCATTCACTGTGTGAAATGTCCTACACTGTCTGAGATGTCCAACACTGAGAAAAATGTCCCACACTGTCTGAGATGTCCGACACTGAGTCAGATGTCATTCACTGTGTGAAATGTCCTACACTGTCTGAGATGTCCAACACTGAGAAAAATGTCCCACACTGTCTGAGATGTCCGACACTGTGCTAGATGTCCTACACTGAGTCAGATGTCTTACACAGTGTGAAATGTCAACACTGAGTGAAATGTCAAACACTGAGTGAGATTTCCTACACTGTGTGATATGTCCTACATTATGCGAGATGTCATACATTCAGTGCGATGTCCTACACTGTGTGAAATTTCCTACACTGTGTGAAATTTCCTACACTGTGTGAAATTTCCTACACTGTGTGAGATGTTCTACACTGTGTGAGATGTCCTACACTGTCTGAGATGTCCAACACTCTGTGAAATTTTCTACACTGTGTGAGATGTCCTACACTGTCTGAGATGTCCAACACTGTGTGAAATTTTCTACACTGTGTGAGATGTCCAACACTGTCTGAGATGTCCAACACTGTGTGAAATTTCCTACTCTGTGTGAGATGTCCTACAGTGTTTGAGATGTCCTACACTGACTGAAATGTGTTACATTGAGTGAGATTTCCTACACTGTGTGATATGTTCGACACTGTGTGAGATGTCCTACATTATACGAGATGTCCTACACTGTGTGAGATGTCCTACACAGTGCGAGATGTCCAACACTGTGTGAGATGTCCTACACTGTCTGAGATGTCCTACATTGAGTAAAATGTCCTACACTGTGTGAGATGTCCTACACTGTGTGAGATGTCCTACAATGTATGAGATGTCCTACACTGTCTGAGATGTCCTACATTGAGTGAGATGTCCTACACTGTGTGAGATGTCCTACACTGTGTGAGATGTCCTACACAGTGCGAGATGTCCTACATTGAGTGAGATGTCCTACACTGTGTGAGATGTCCAACACTGTGTGAAATTTTCTACACTGTGTGAGATGTCCTACAATATGTGAGATGTCCTACACGGTGTTAGATGTCCTACACTGTGTGAGATATCCTAAACTGTGTGAGATGCCCTACACTGAATGAGATGTCCTACACTGAGTGAGAAGTCCTACACTGAGTGAGATGTCCTACACTGAGTGAGATGTCCTACACTGAGTCAAATGTCCTACAATGGGTTAGATGTCCTACACTGTGTGAGATGTCCTACACTGAGTCAGATGTCCTACACTGAGTGAGATGTCCTACAATTAGTGAGATGTCATACACTGAGTCAGAAGTCATTCACTGTGTGAGATGTCCTACACTGTCTGAAATGTCCTACACTGTGTGAAATGTCCCACACTGACTGAGATTTCCTACATTGTGTGAGATGTCAACACTGAGTGAAATGTCCCACACTGAATGAGATTTCCTACACTGTGTGAAATGTCAAATCTGAGTGAAATGTCCCAAACTGAGTGAGATTTTCTACACTGTGTGAAATGTTCTACACTTTTTAAGATGTCCTACATTGTGCGAGATGTCCTACATTGTGCGAGACGTCTTTCGTTGTGTGAGATGTCCTACACTAGGTGAGATGTCCTACAATGTGTAAGATGTCCTACACCAGGTGAGATGTCCTACAATGTGTGAGATGTCCTACACCAGGTGAGATGTCCTACAATGTGTGAGATTTCCTACACCAGGTGAGATGTCCTACGATGTGTGAGATGTCCTTCACCAGTTGAGATGTCCTACAAAGTGTGAGATGTCCTACACTAGGTGAAATGTCCTACATTGTGTGAGATGTCCTACACCAAGTGAGATGTCCTATAATGTGTTAGATGTCACACACTGTGTGAGATGTCCTACACCAGGTGAGATGTCCTACACTGTGTGAGATGTCCTACATTGTGTGAGATGTCCTACACTATGTGTGATGGCCTGCACTGTGTGAGATATCTTACATTATTTGAGATGTCCTACATTGTGTGAGATGTCCTACACTGAGTGAGATGTCCTACACTGTGTGATATGTCAACAATGTGTGAAATGTCCTAAAGTGTCTGAGATTTCCTACTACATGTATGTCTGAGATGTCCTACACTGTATGAAATGTCTTACACTGAGTGAGATGTCCTACACTGAGTGAGATGTCCTACTATGTCTGAGATGTCCTACACTTAGTAAAATGTCCTACACTGAGTGAAATTTCCTACACTGTGTGAGATGTCCTACACTGTGTTAAATGTCCTACACTGTGTGAGATGTCCAACACTGTGTGAAATGTCCTACACTGATTGAAATGTGTTACATTGAGTGAGATTTCCTACACTGTGTGAGATGTCCTACAATGTTTGAGATGTCCTACACTGTGTGAAATTTCCTACACTGTGTGAGATGTCCTACAATGTTTGAGATGTCCTACTTTGAATGAAATGTCCTACACTAATTGAAATGTGTTACACTGAGTCAGATGTCTTACACTGTGTGATATGTCATTCATTCTGCGAGATGTCCGACACTGTGTGAGATGTCCTACAAAGTGCGAGATGTCCTACACTGTGTGAAATGTCTTACACTGTGTGAGATGTCCTACACTGTGTGAAATGTCTGACACTGTGTGAGATGTCCTACACCGTATGAAATGTTCTACACCGTGTGAGATGTCCTACACTGTGTGAGATGTCCTACACTGTGTGAGATGCCCTACACTGTTTCAGATTTCCTACATTGTGTGAGATGTCCTACACTGTGTGAAATGTCTTACACTGTGTGAGATGTCCTACACTGTGTGAAATGTCCGACACTGTGTGAGATGTCCTACACCGTATGAAATGTTCTACACCGTGTGAGATGTCCTACACTGTGTGAGATGTCCTACACTGTGTGAGATGCCCTACACTGTTTCAGATTTCCTACATTGTGTGAGATGTCCTACAAGGTGTGAAATGTCTTACACTGTGTGAGATGTCCTACACTGTGTGAAATGTCCTACTCTGTGTGAGATGTCCTACATTGTGTGAGATGTCCTACACTTTGTGAAATGTCTTACACTGTCTGAGATGTCCTACACTGTGTGAGATATCCTACACTGTGTGAGATGTCCTACACTAAGTGAAATGTCCTACATTTGGTGAGATGTCCTACACTGTCTGAGATGTCCTACACTGTGTGAGATGGCATACATTGTGTGAGATGCCATACACTGTCTGAGATGTCCTACACTGTGTGAGATGGCATACATTGTGTGAGATGCCCTACACCGTGTGAGATGTCCTACACTGTTTGAGATGTCTTACACTGTGTGAAATGTCCTACACTGATTGAAATGTGTTGCATTGAGTGAGATTTTCTACACTGTGTAAAATGTTCTACACTGTTTGAGATGTCGTACATTGTGCGAAATGTCCGACACTGTGTGAGATGTCCTACACAGTGCGAGATGTCCTACACTGAGTGAGATTTCCTACACCGTATGAAATGTCCTACGCTGTGTAAGAAGTCCTACACTGTGTGAAATGTCCTACATTGTGCGAGATGTCCTATATTGTGCGAGATGTCCTACACTGTGTGAAATGTCTTACACTGTGTGAGATGTCCTACACTGTGTGAGATGTCCTACATTGTGTGAGATGTCCTACACTGTGTGAGATGTCCTACACTGTGTGAAATGTCCGACACTGTGTGAGATGTCCTACATTGTGTGAGATGTCCTACACTGTGTGAAATGTCCGACACTGTGTGAGATGTCCTACATTGTGTGAGATGTCCTACACTTTGTGAAATGTCTTACACTGTCTGAGATGTCCTACACTGTGTGAGATATTTTACACTGTGTGAGCTGTCCTACATTGTGTGAGAGAGATGTCCTACACAGTGTGAGATGTCTTACACTGTGTGAGATGTCCTTCACTGAGTGAAATGTCCTACACTGTGTCAGATGTCCTACATTGTGTGAGATTTCCTACTCTGTGTGAGATGTCCCACATTATATGAGAGAGATGTTTACACTGTGTGAGATGTCTTTCACCGTGTGAGATGTCCTACACTGTGTGAGATGTCCTACACTGTGTGAGATGTCCTACACTGAGTCAGATGTCATACACTGAGTGAGATGTCCTACACTGAGTGAGATGTCCTACACTGTGTGAGATGTCCTACATTGTGTGAGAGAGATGTCCTACACAGTGTGAGATGTCTTACACTGTGTGAGATGTCCTTCACTGAGTGAAATGTCCTACACTGAGTGAGATGTCCTACACTGTGTGAAATGTCAACACTGTCTGAGATGTCCTAAACTGTGTGAGATGGCATACATTGTGTGAGATGTCCTACACGGTGTGAAATGTCCTTCTTTGTCTGAGACATCCTACACTGTGTGAGATGTCCTACACTGTGTGAGATGTCCTATACTGTGTGAAATGTCCGACACTGTGTGAGATGTCCTGCACTGTGTGAAATGTCCTACACTGTGTGAGATGTCCTGCACTGTTTCAGATGTCCTAAACTGTGTGAGATGTCCTACACTGTGTGAGATATCCTACACTGTGTGAGATGTCCAACACTGTGTGACATGTCCTACACTGTGTGAAATGTCCTACACTGTGTGAAATGTCCTACACTGTGTGAGATGTCCTGCACTGTTTCAGATGTCCTAAACTGTGTGGGATGTCCTACACTGTGTGAAATGTCCTACACTGTGTGAGATGTCCTGCACTGTGTGAGATGTCCTACATTGTGTGAGATGTCCTACACTGTGTGAGATGTCCTACACTGTTTCAGATGTCCTACACTGAGTGAAATGTTCTACACTGAGTAAGATGTCCTACACTGTGTGAAATGTCCGACACTGTGTGAGATGTCCTACATTGAGTGAGATGTCCTACACTGAGTGAGATTTCCTACACTGTGTGAGATGTCCTACAATGTTTGAGATGTCCTACACTGTGTGAAATTTCCTACACTGTGTGAGATGTCCTACAATGTTTGAGATGTCCTACTCTGAATGAAATGTCCTACACTAATTGAAATGTGTTACACTGAGTCAGATGTCCTACACTGTGTGAAATGTCTTACACTGTGTGATATGTCATTCATTCTGCGAGATGTCCGACACTGTGTGAGATGTCCTACAAAGTGCGAGATGTCCTACACTGTGTGAAATGTCTTACACTGTGTGAGATGTCCTACACTGCGTGAAATGTCTTACACTGTGTGAGATGTCCTACACTGTGTGAAATGTCTTACACTGTCTGAGATGTCCTACACTGTGTGAGATATCCTACACTGTGTGAGATGTCCTACACTAAGTGAAATGTCCTACATTTGGTGAGATGTCCTACACTGTCTGAGATGTCCTACACTGTGTGAGATGGCATACATTGTGTGTGATGCCATACACTGTCTGAGATGTCCGACACTGTGTGAGATGTCCTACACAGTGCGAGATGTCCTACACTATGTGAGATTTCCTACACCGTATGAAATGTCCTACGCTGTGTAAGAAGTCCTACACTGTGTGAAATGTCCTACATTGTGCGAGATGTCCTATATTGTGCGAGATGTCCTACACTGTGTGAAATGTCTTACACTGTGTGAGATGTCCTACATTGTGTGAGATGTCCTACACTTTGTGAAATGCCTTACACTGTCTGAGATGTCCTACACTGTGTGAGATATCCTACACTGTGTGAGATGTCCTACATTGTGTGAGAGAGATGTCCTACACAGTGTGAGATGTCTTACACTGTGTGAGATGTCCTTCACTGAGTGAAATGTCCTACACTGTGTCAGATGTCCTACATTGTGCGAGATTTCCTACTCTGTGTGAGATGTCCCACATTATATGAGAGAGATGTTTACACTGTGTGAGATGTCTTTCACCGTGTGAGATGTCCTACACTGTGTGAGATGTCCTACACTGTGTGAGATGTCCTACACTGAGTCAGATGTCATACACTGAGTGAGATGTCCTACACTGAGTGAGATGTCCTACACTGTGTGAGATGTCCTACATTGTGTGAGAGAGATGTCCTACACAGTGTGAGATGTCTTACACTGTGTGAGATGTCCTTCACTGAGTGAAATGTCCTACACTGAGTGAGATGTCCTACATTGTGTGAAATGTCAACACTGTCTGAGATGTCCTAAACTGTGTGAGATGGCATACATTGTGTGAGATGTCCTACACGGTGTGAAATGTCCTTCTTGGTCTGAGACATCCTACACTGTGTGAGATGTCCTACACTGTGTGAAATGTCCGACACTGTGTGAGATGTCCTGCACTGTGTGAAATGTCCTACACTGTGTGAGATGTCCTGCACTGTTTCAGATGTCCTAAACTGTGTGAGATGTCCTACACTGTGTGAGATATCCTACACTGTGTGAGATGTCCGACACTGTGTGAAATGTCCTACACTGTGTGAGATGTCCTGCACTGTTTCAGATGTCCTAAACTGTGTGGGATGTCCTACACTGTGTGAAATGTCCGACACTGTGTGAGATGTCCTACACTGTATGAGATGTCCAACACTGTGTGACATGTCCTAAACTGTGTGAGATGTCCTACACTGTGTGAGATGTCCTACACTGTGTGAGATGTCCTACACTGTGTGAAATGTCCGACACTGTGTGAGATGTCCTGCACTGTGTGAAATGTCCTACACTGTGTGAGATGTCCTGCACTGTTTCAGATGTCCTAAACTGTGTGGGATGTCCTACACTGTGTGAAATGTCCGACACTGTGTGAGATGTCCTACACTGTGTGAGATGTCCAACACTGTGTGACATGTCCTACACTGTGTGAGATGTCCTACACTGTGTGAAATGTCCGACACTGTGTGAGATGTCCTGCACTGTGTGAAATGTCCTACACTGTGTGAGATGTCCTGCACTGTTTCAGATGTCCTAAACTGTGTGAGATGTCCTACACTGTGTGAAATGTCCTACACTGTGTGAGATGTCCTGCACTGTGTGAGATGTCCTACATTGTGTGAGATGTCCTACACTGTGTGAGATGTCCTACACTGTTTCAGATGTCCTACACTGTGTGAAATGTCCGACACTGTGTGAGATGTCCTACACTGTGTAAGATGTCCTACACTGTGTGAGATGTCCTACATTGTGTGAGATGTCCTACACTGTGTGAGATGTCCTACACTGTGTGAGATGTCCTACACTGTGTGAGATGTCCTACACTGTGTAAAATGTCTTACACTGTGTGAGATGTCCTACACTGTGTAAAATGTCTTACACTGTGTGAGATGTCCTACACTAAGTGAAATGTCCTACACTGATTGAAATGTTTTACATTGTGTGAGATGTCCTACACTGTGTGAAATGTCCGACACTGTGTGAGTTGTCCTACACTGAGTCAGTTGTCCTACACTGTGTGAAATGTCCTTCACTGTCTGAGATGTCCTACACTGTGTGAGATGGCATACATTGTGTGAGATGTCTAACACTGTGTGAGATGTCCTACACTGTGTCAGATGTCCTACATTGTGCGAGATTTCCTACTCTGTGTGAGATGTCCCACATTATATGAGAGAGATGTTTACACTGTGTGAGATGTCTTTCACCGTGTGAGATGTCCTACACTGTGTGAGATGTCCTACACTGTGTGAGATGTCCTACACTGAGTCAGATGTCATACACTGAGTGAGATGTCCTACACTGAGTGAGATGTCCTACACTGTGTGAGATGTCCTACATTGTGTGAGAGAGATGTCCTACACAGTGTGAGATGTCTTACACTGTGTGAGATGTCCTTCACTGAGTGAAATGTCCTACACTGAGTGAGATGTCCTACATTGTGTGAAATGTCAACACTGTCTGAGATGTCCTAAACTGTGTGAGATGGCATACATTGTGTGAGATGTCCTACACGGTGTGAAATGTTCTTCTTTGTCTGAGACATCCTACACTGTGTGAGATGTCCTACACTGTGTGAGATGTCCTACACTGTGTGAAATGTCCGACACTGTGTGAGATGTCCTGCACTGTGTGAAATGTCCTACACTGTGTGAAATGTCCTGCACTGTTTCAGATGTCCTCAACTGTGTGAGATGTCCTACACTGTGTGAGATATCCTACACTGTGTGAGATGTCCTACACTGTGTGAAATGCCCTACACTGTGTGAGATGTCCTGCACTGTTTCAGATGTCCTAAACTGTGTGGGATGTCCTACACTGTGTGAAATGTCCGACACTGTGTGAGATGTCCTACACTGTGTGAGATGTCCAACACTGTGTGACATGTCCTAAACTGTGTGAGATGTCCTACACTGTGTGAGATGTCCTACACTGTGTGAGATGTCCTACACTGTGTGAGATGTCCTACACTGTGTGAAATGTCCGACACTGTGTGAGATGTCCTGCACTGTGTGAAATGTCCTACACTGTGTGAGATGTCCTGCACTGTTTCAGATGTCCTAAACTGTGTGGGATGTCCTACACTGTGTGAAATGTCCGACACTGTGTGAGATGTCCTACACTGTGTGAGATGTCCAACACTGTGTGACATGTCCTACACTGTGTGAGATGTCCTACACTGTGTGAAATGTCCGACACTGTGTGAGATGTCCTGCACTGTGTGAAATGTCCTACACTGTGTGAGATGTCCTGCACTGTTTCAGATGTCCTAAACTGTGTGAGATGTCCTACACTGTGTGAAATGTCCTACACTGTGTGAGATGTCCTGCACTGTGTGAGATGTCCTACATTGTGTGAGATGTCCTACACTGTGTGAGATGTCCTACACTGTTTCAGATGTCCTACACTGTGTGAAATGTCCGACACTGTGTGAGATGTCCTACACTGTGTGAGATGTCCTACACTGTGTGAGATGTCCTACACTAAGTGAAATGTCCTACACTGATTGAAATGTTTTACATTGTGTGAGATGTCCTACACTGTGTGAAATGTCCGACACTGTGTGAGTTGTCCTACACTGAGTCAGATGTCCTACACTGTGTGAAATGTCCTTCACTGTCTGAGCTGTCCTACACTGTGTGAGATGGCATACATTGTGTGAGATGTCTAACACTGTGTGAGATGTCCTACACTGTTTCAGATTTCCTACTTTGTGCGAGATGTCCTACACTGTGTGAAATGTCTTACACTGTGTGAAATGTCCTTCACTGTCTGAGATGTCCTACACTGGGTGAAATGTCCTACACTGCTTGGAATGTCAACACTGAGTGAAATGTCCTACACTGTGTGAAATGTCAACACTGCCTGAGATGTCCTACACTGTGTGAGATGGCATACATTGTGTGAGATGTCCTACACTGTGTGAAATGTCCTTCTTTGTCTGAGATATCCTTCTTTGTCTGCAATATCCTACACTGAGTGAAATGTCCTACACTCTGAGACAGAAAAAACGTCACGGTCATAAAACCCCAGTTGGTATTATCCACTTTAGCGTGGAAATTGTACTAATAATAGAAGTAAACCTTGTACTACTTATCACAACGGAAGTAGATAACAGTCCGTAGCTGTGTGTGAATATAAAGCGGTATTCTCGCTAGGCAGACGACAGTACAGAAGAGGTATTGGCTATGTACACATATAAAGTATGACGTACAGGGACTTGCCAAAACTCGGACCAAATAAGGCCTTCATTCTAATGTGAACCAAGGGATAAATTGTGAGTTGTGTATATATAAGGTATTTCTGAATATGAAGTTGGAGGAAACTTATTCAGTACCGTTTTTGATTTCAAACAATTCAATGTGATATATTGAACTCATCGATATTACGGAAAAAACTGTTCGTTCTGAATTGGTGACAATATACTGAACAAGTTACATTCTTAAAATATACCTACGATGGAAATGACAGAAAACAACTACACTAAATGGATGATACATTCACGGATTGAACCTTAGTTAAAGAAATCTGGTAAGTAATCAAGTCTTAATTATTTTTCATGTTTTTTTTAGGATTTGTTTTTCTGGTAGTTTGCACGGGAGAAAAAAAAATCAAAATTATTTATTTTTGGTATAATTCTCTATCTGTTTTTAGTTAGCTTAAATATTTACATTGAAGTACGACATTCACATTTTATATTTACAGGACTTCTGACAGACGAATAAGATGGCCGATCAGGACGAGCATTACGAGAACTCCTGGATTCTATATCATATCTTGGACAGGTTTATTGGGAGCCGCGGGATGGTGGCCGTCAGGAGGAAGCTGACACTTGTGGATGAGCAAATACATAATACATGTAGTTCTAAGCATAACGTGAAGTGTTTTTACGCAGGAAGTTCAGGAGAGGGAATCAAGATGGCAGGCTCGGACAGAGATTTAATGGCCATCGCCAGTAACGTGGAAGTGATGTGCCCTGATCAGTTTATCAATACTCCCCTGGACAGAACAAAAATAGTTTTTATAATGCGAGATGCTGACTGTCGACCTGGATATGTAAGCCTTGAACTAGTTAATCAGGGACACATATTCCATACACCATTAGCGCAATGCCTTGTTCCCATTGGGGATGTACTTTTCATATCTAGTGAAATGTTTTCACGGGCTTTTGTTGATGGATTGGGTGCTGGGTTCAACATTACATTTGAACAACATGGACCAGCTTCTACTCTGAGTAAAAACCAGAGTAATACTCTTTTTGATTTGGATGTAGTATTCTCTTTGTCATGTAATAGTTGGCCACAAGAAGCTAATGAGTGGATGAGTAGGCCTCGACTGCATGAATGGCCAGGATTAGCTTTGAGGGATCAGATAGTAAAAGGCGGGTGCCATCTTGTCCCTGTAGGGGATAAAACATCTCCCAACACTTTCCTACAATGGCGGATTTCATTCGTATGCGCTGAAAGGGAACTTATACATTCTCTCACTCATGTCCAATTTTTAGTGTATGGACTTTTCAAGTACTTCCTCAAACAAATATCAGACAGGTTTGAACAGAGCATTAGGGATGCGGATATAATATCATCCTATATTATAAAAACAATTATATTCCATGCAGTGGAAAGCACACCTGATTGGTTGTGGCAAGAAAGGAACATGTTTTATTGTTTCA
Source organism: Mimachlamys varia (assembly GCA_947623455.1). Classification (NCBI taxonomy): domain Eukaryota; kingdom Metazoa; phylum Mollusca; class Bivalvia; order Pectinida; family Pectinidae; genus Mimachlamys; species Mimachlamys varia. The sequence continues at coordinate 40,769,637 of OX392533.1, read as the reverse complement.
TGTTCTGTTTCAACATTTTGATTGCCTGGGTGAATGCGGGACATTGCCCAAATTACTTCATTAAAAGTAACAACATGTTTCTTGGCAAAGTTCATGGTGAAAATCAACAAAACCTCCTTCGTATACTTACTGAGCTCCATGATATGCAATGGAAATGCCTTTCAGTTGGAACCTTCATACAACCATCTATAGGAGCAATAATCAACAGAGTATGGAATAGAGAATGGGAATATGTGTTACCTTCACCGGCAAGGTCAGAACTGGAATATGACGGGGAAATATTTGTTTCGTCAGTTTATCTTGAGCAAGACTTAGAATTACTTCCTGTTGGACTAACTCTTTTGTCTAAATCACAATCAGACATCGATGAGTTCATAGCATACATATGTACAGTACATGGAATGTCTTACAAAGCAAAGGCTACATTCGAGACGCACGTTGTTGCTAGAGGAAACAAAGAGAAATACAAATATCTGAGGAAATGCAAAGAACTTCTAGCACGAATTTCATCAATGTGTCCAGGATTACAATCATTGGCAACATACTACTACCAGACTGGAAATTACACTAAAGCATTAGATATGTGTAGAAACATGATATCGTCATTCAAAATTTATTTCGATCACGGATCAACTTTTAAGGACAAAGACAGGTATGAACATCTGTACTGTGGGCGTGGATACACCCTACTACACAAATACCGGGAGGTTTGTTCATTTCAAGTGAAGTTACAAAAAAGTGCTTTATCGTTTTGTCCACCCCAGTTACACGAGCAGACGACAAAATCGCAGGGTGCTATCCTTTCGATCCCTCCACTTCCGTATGCTGTATTTCTATCATTTTTGTGTTATCATGATCTCGGTGACACCAGAAGACGTGACACAGCATTGATTCATCTTCGGGCCTTGAAATACGACGAGGAACAGGGAGGTAGTCAACATTGGATAGTCCACAACCTTTTGGGGATATGCTATGAAATGGTTGGGGACACAAGCAGGGCTCTCAGGGAATATAGGGACTCGCTTGGTGGTCAAAGACTTGCATCAAATCACAACCCTGCCGAAGACAGTATAGAACGATTAAAACATTCACAATGACAGATATCACAACACAATGTGAATCAGGGACATTACAGAAACGGCGTCGAAGCAAATATATACATTTTGACTTGCATATACCTGTGTATGTAGCACTTGGCACATAGAGTTTGTTTTTATTTCCCTATCATCTAGCTACACTTGATTTGGTTTTTAAGAAATGTTGTTGTTTTGGGTGATATATGGTGTAATTATGCTCAGAAACACTATTTAAACATCTCATGTTACTCTAGTTTACCTTACAGAGAATTGTCCAAATTACGTAACTTCCTGTCCCCTCCTTCTCCTCGTGAATACAGTTTACTGAAGTTTATTCATGTGTTGATTATGGATTTGTATTGCTGTACGTTGATTGCTTTCACTCTTTACACCCTACTGAATTGAATGAAGCTTTTACAACCGTTACTGATTAAATAATTGCTGATCAAGGATCACCAGCAAAAATTAAAACTAGTGTATGCACTTGATACTTCCGGATATCCTAAGAATACGTGATATGTAGTGTAAAATGTAGCAACGGCCTGGCACTTCGGCATATTCTGACACTTGGTTCTACTTTTCAGTATCAGGTATATGGTTATGTATGTTTTGGCTGTGTATCCTCAACCGTCGTGATTATCCTTCACGATAATTTATATTCAGTAAAGTGATTGGAATGTTTTTTTAAAGTACACAAGCATGTTAAGTATAACGGTGCCAACCAAATACCTGTCTTGATTTAATGTCAAAATGTGCCAAAACGGTTCTCTAACAGGGGATAAAAAGGTACATATTTGTTATATATCCTTCAATACATGTCGACTAATTTTATGTTTACATAAACAAGGAAAGGTAATCTGAAATTTCAAGTTTGGAATGCTTTGCCAGTTTGATGCATGAAATGTTTCATTAAATATGTGAATTCGGTACAGAAATGCTTGGAATGTTTACAATACCATTGGTACAGTGAATGATTGTCTATCAAGCGATTTGCATGAATTGGTGTACACATTTCAGAAACCTAGTAAACATTTTTTTATCCTACGTTTATCTATCTAATATAAAGAAAACATATTGAATATTCAAATTTTCTTTTCTGATTTTTTGTTTTTTTAATATGTATTGTAAACCGGGAATTTTCCACATTGTTAAAGTGTTGCCCTTTGACGGTAAAATCCGTTTTTCCCAATATTGAACGTTCCTTTTACGTTCATGATTGTGCTGTTTACACAGGTTTGCAGTTAATAATTCGATTGATAAAAAAAGATAAAATGATAAAAGAGCGAAAAGGGGAAACCATTTAAACTGTTCAGAAAATTCCCCTGTTTTCAGTACAGCGAAAATAAAGTCTAAGCTTGAGAGCCACATATTGAGGAAGTGACCATTTCCTTGTTTTCCAGAATGATTTCCTGCTTTGGATGGATAAGAGTTTAAAATACAAACGTGTGCTCATTATATATATTACAGCTGCTTAGCGTTTTCTGTAGAAGATAATCTGTGAATAATGATAAGAATCAGTTAAACGGTCAGCATAATTTGTAAAGCGGCTTGGTTCGGAAAGGTCATTGTGGCATATAAAATAAAGCATAGATAGTTTATTATATTTTGTATGTTCTTCTATTAATGAAGGGTAGTGACATTCAAATTAATGAAGGGGTCATTATGGTCGCTGGAGTGGTTATGGAGATCAGTAGAGTCACGGAAGTGATCAGTTAATGATTCATGAATGGATCAGTGTGGTCAGTGAAGATTCTTGCTGTGGTCAGTAGAGAGGTCAGAGAGGTCAAAAGAGGAGTAATTGATGTTTATAGTAATGTTCGTGTGGACAGTTAAGTTGCTATTATTGGATTGTATCAATGTAAATGATGAGTTCGTGTGGTTCCGTTAGGTCATGGAGGTCATCGAAATATTGTAAACGTTACTTTCTTACATATGCATGTTGGTTTGCGATCAAGAATTATATTGCAATATTTTCCATGGTATCCAGTGGAAACGTATGCCTTGACGACTGTTTTGAAGCGATGCCCTGTGTTTTTAAACTAGCTTAGCTCGCGTTTTGCGTGTTCTTGTAATGCTAGCTTTCTCATGATAAGCTTTAGGTATGACATTGTAGTAAGCACCACTGTTAATATTAAACATATTTCATTTTGTCGATAGTTGCATCAACGAACCATTCAAATTCAGCATGTGTAGCCTTACTTTTGGTATTGTCTGTACCTATGAAGGCAGAATCAAATTCGGCGTCCCTGTCAGAATATTTACATACGTGAAGTTACCATACATGTACATATAGAACACACGTGTGTCTACTGTTCTAAAAGTTTACACTTTCCACTTTTGTTCCATTTGCTTAGCAATTTTGAGAACTTGTTTGAGCGATTTCCCACTACATTTACGTTTCAAATGCGGTGAATCAGATTTGTTAGTCCGACTGACATTTTGCTTAGAACTAAACTTTGGTAAAAGCGATTCAGAAGGTTTCTTCGTCAGTGTACCTCTCCATGAGTACCACGTGTTGTATTCACTTAACCCCTTGACGATAATGCAATAGACTAGTCTTTTTTGTTCTTTAATATGCACCTCGCTTGATACTGAATCTTTACAAATGTACAAAAACGTTTCCGAAAGGCTACCATTTAAAGTGACAGTGGCTCTCCGTAGTAGACCTGCTGAGACTGTTTGAATGCCAATCGTTTTGTCACAAAAAGATTCCAATTAAAAGTTTTTTATTGCTATTTCTTGACAAGTACTATATCGATCATTTTTTTTTAATTTCATATTTAGGTTTTCATTGTAAAGTACGATTGATGAAAATCCTAAATGGCTGACAGGCGGCCATATTGGAATTTTTATAGAAATATTTCACGACTGAATGGATACTATTCATATTTATATTTACTCGTTGGTTCCCAGCTGGTCCTATTTTCGGACAATCCGGGAAAACATATTGCTGACAGAAATTCATCTTGTGAGATTTTTAACTATGAATGTATTTGAAGGGAAATGTCCAACATTTTTAAGAACAAATGCAGATCATCGATGTTTGAGCACAAAGATCCCTCTGAGATCTCATGTTTATTTTATTTGCCGTTCAATCAATTTTATTTCATTTCCCTTTTTCGTTGCTCATATAAAAAAGCAATGCCCGATTATTCCCTTATTTAAGTATGCATTTCTCCTGAGAGAAGCAGTAGTGATATTTCGTTTATGAAATATAAAGTCCTCTCTTTAATCATGAAATATTTATTCTGTCGTCTGTTCTTTAGAAATGTCAGATTAAAGGCAAATTTGTATCTCCATTACATTCGTATTGGTTACACCATAGTTTACGACTTCTTCGGGATGTAACCGAACGAGTAAACTATTGTCCAACCTACTTGTTTCATATAGATGTGACATATTTCTTTTGTACCTACAATGTTAAAATGTACACTGAACTGGGGCAGGCGAGGGAATCACCGGGCTGATTCAGTCAATCCTGGGTTGATAATACCTACATTAATCTGATTGGCTATTATGTTTGTCAATCAAGAGTTCATAATACACATAAGCTCCCTTATTTGAAAATTATTGGCTATTTCTTTTGTCAATCCTCAGTAGACTTCGATCTTGTATTTATTATAATTGTATTTATTAATTAGATTAAGAAATAGCCAGTCACGCTTACCTATTTGGCAAGCATGCTATTTTTAAATGATTTTGTAAATAATTTTGTTTTTGACTCTCTGAAAACTTTGGTGACTTGGACAACTTCATTGTGTCACAAGTTCTGGAATATTTAGAGAACTCTGTTTCCTTTGGAAGTTTCAATTTGGAATTACCTGAAGAAAAGCCGTAACCTACGGAAAACATAAAATCACGGTTCGGACTGCTGTTAATTGGAAATATTCAGGACTTTATAAATTCAAAATTGGAACAGGATATACACATGACTGAAAAGCAGATCACAGACACGTGTTAAAACAATGAATTACACCTTAATAATTGTACAGTGACAAGCATTGAAGAGATTTGTTAAAATTGCACTGAAATAGCAGAAATACTGAACAAAGGTTGATCTACTGTCCATGTTAAAATAACAAATACATCTTAATGATTGTACAGTGTCGCTAACTTTGAAGACATTTATTAGATTTGTTCAAAGGTTAATTAAATATTTGAAAATGAAAATGTGTGTATTGTTTTCTAAAAGTACATGACAAGCTATCTCCGTTTGTTGTACAATGTACATATTTCAAAGTACTGAGGGTCATTTTTCAACGTTAAAATACAACACTGGGAAATAGGCCGTGATAAAAACCCTCTGCTTTTACTAGATAAGAACATGAATTTTTACTGAGTGAGGTTAACACTTCATAATATATTCCACGGACGAGATGAAAGAAATATGACACATCTATGATACAACTCTCAGATAGCGAGACGTGTGGATAGTTGGGTAAAAGTTAAACATAATCTGACAACTTATGAGACATTTGAAACAGAGTTCTACATTTGCAAAATAGGGTCACATTGTCTCCATTTATCTGAAGATATTTGAATCCACAGAGAGGTTTAACATATGTCATACGTATATGATACATGATATGGTGAGTTTAAGGACAAAACCAAAATGCATACGTACAAACATGTCAGTTAAGTATACTGATAAGTAAGCTACATACACACATGTTGCCCACGCTTTTATCGTCGACAAAATACACAGAGACAAAAATAGATCACAGTCATACTATACCGTGGAAATTTCCATAGGTACTTATTGTACCGAGTATCAAAACGAAAGTAGGAAATCCCGTTTATTGATGTAGATTACGAAGTATAGTCGTTTCAGTACGTACATGTATGTGTGTGTGTAAACATGTATCTGTATTCTCCCTAGGCAGACGACAGTACAGAGGCGGTATTGGTTATGTACACATATGAAGTATGATATGCACTTATAAAAACTCTGTCAAGCTACAAGGCTTTTATTCTTATTTATTTTACACATGTCCTTGTTACAGGAAAATAAAATGAAAATGTCTAAGACAATTGCAGGAGCTCCGTTTCACTCTCGGCCTTGGGTTAAGAAAACTAGTTTATTACATTTTTGCCAGTGAAATATAGAAAATTATCAAACTGATAAAACTTATATTTTCACTGCAGTGATGAGCAGTGAAAATATAAGATTTTGCCGTGAAAATATAAGATTTTGTAGTGAAAATATAAGGCTTTTTCAGTGTAACGTGAAAAAGTGACCCGTAAATAAAATACCACCCGGGTCATTATTATACGTTGCAAAAGTTAGCCCGCGTCGTTATTTAACAGTAGAAATCGTACACGGCCATCTGTAGAAAAATGACCCCATTCGATTTTTCCGTAATTCGTCCCGTTAAAAAGTGACCCGTCGTAGCTTTCAACGGTGGGTAGTTTTCAATGGGGTCATTTTTTTCACGTAACACCGAAACTTTTGTATGAGTTGTTCCCCTTGATCGGATCTTGGAGGCTCGCCATTGTTGTCGTCTGCTAGAACTTGTCTCTTGGGGAAAGATGATCTTGAAGAAATGGCATCAATAGTACATATTGATAGGAACTGCTGCAGGATTAAATATGAAATGAATTGAAAGATGAGAATGGTTCAACTTTTCCGATCAGCTTTTTCCAATCAGCTGTGTACTGGACCCGATCGGTTGTGATTTCGACGGATTACAGTAGACTTAGCTCCTTTGCAGTAGGCAAGTAGTCTAGACCAAGAAAAAAATAATGAAAGTATCTTAGTCCTCTTTCGAAATGTAATAAAAAGAAAATTCAATGGTTTGCCGTTTAATATCAAATATATTTCACTTGTATGGCAGATTTTTTTTTATATTTTCACGAGTGCGTGCCATACTCGTGAAATATATTCGATATTAAACGGCAAACCATTGAATATCCTCTATTTATCTTCTGTCAATTACCCTGAGATGGTGAATAATTTTAAAATAGGTGTTTTAAGGTTCATGTGTGTATTTAAGCATTTTATTGTTTTTAGTTGGCAATTATGGGCATTATCAGCCCATAACCACCAACTGAAAGCAGTTCAAGGCTTATATAAACCACTGGCAATATAAAAAAGCACCGTTCAAGTCAATCAACGAAAAGCCGATTGTTTCGCCGTCGAGTATACTGTGTGAGATGTCATATAGTGTGTGAGATGTCACACATTGTGTTAGGTGTCCTACACTGTGTGATATGTCCTGCACGGCGTGCTATGTCCTACATTGTGTGAGATGTCCTACACTGTGTGAAATGTCCTACACTGTGTGAAATGTCCTACACTGTTTGAGATGTCCTACATTGTGTGAAATGTCCTACACTCTGAGACAGAAAAAAGGTCACGGTCATAAAACCCAAGTTGGTATTATCCAATATACCGTGGAAATTGTACTAATAATAGAAGTAAACCTTGTACTACTTATCACAACGGAAGTAGATAACAGTCCGTAACTGTGTGTGAATATAAAGCGGTATTCTCGCTAGGCAGACGACAGTACAGAAGAGGTATTGGCTATGTACACATATAAAGTATGACGTACAGGGACTTGACAAAACTGTGGATAGTTGGGTAAAAGTTAAACATAATCTGACAACTTATGATACATTTGAAACAGAGTTCTACATTTGCAAAATAGGGTCACATTGTCTCCATTTATCTGAAGATATTTGAATCCATAGAGAGGTTTAACATATGTCATACGTATATGATACATGATATGGTGAGTTTAAGGACAAAACCAAAATGCATACGTACAAACGTGTCAGTTAAGTATACTGATAAGTAAGCTACATACACACATGAGGCCCACGCTGTTATCGTCGACAAAATACACAGAGACAAAAATAGATCACAATCATAAATTCCCGGCTGGTTTTATCTACTATACCGTGGAAATTTCCATAGGTACTTATTGTACCGCGTATCAAAACGAAAGGAGGAAATCCGGTTCATTGATGTAGATAACGAAGTATAGTCGTTTCAGTACGTACATGTATGTGTGTGTGTAAACATGTACCAGTATCTGTATTCTCCCTAGACAGACGATAGTACCGGGGCGGTATTAGTTATGTACACATATGAAGTATGATATGCACTTATCAAAACTCTGTCAAGCTACAAGGCTTTTATTCTTATCTTTTTTAGACATGTCCTTGTTACAGGAAAATAAAATGAAAATGTCTAAGACAATTGCAGAAACTCCGTTTCACACTCGGCCTTTGGTTTAGAAAATTAGTTTATCTTCTGTCAATTACCCTGAGATGGTGAATAATTAAAATTAGCTGTTTTAAGGTTCATGTGTGTATTTAAGTATTTTATTGTTTAGTCGGCTATTATGGGCATTATCAGCCCATAATCACCAACTGAAAGCAGTTCAATGCTGATATAAACCACTTGCAATTTTAAAAAAAATCACTTCAAAATCACCGTTCAAGTAAATCAACGAAAAGCCGATTGTTTCACCGGCGAGTATACTGTGTGAGATGTCATATAGTGTGTGAGATGTCATACATTGTGTTAGGTGTCCTACACTGTGTGAGATGTCCTACACTGTGTGAGATGTCCTACACTGTGTGAGATGTCCTACACTGTGTGAGATGTCCTACATTGTGTGAGATGTCCTACACTGTGTCAGATGTCCTACACTGTGTGAGATGTCCTACACTGTGTGAGATTTCCTAGACTGTGTGAGATGTCCTACACTGTGTGAGATATCCTACACTATGTGAGATGTCCTACACTGTGTGAGATGTCCTACACTATATGAGATGTCCTACACTGTGTGAGATGTCATACATTGTGTTAGGTGTCCTACACTGTGTGAGATGTCCTACACTGTGTGAGATGTCCTACACTGTGTGAGATGTCCTACACTGTGTGAGATGTCCTACATTGTGTGAGATGTCCTACACTGTGTGAGATGTCCTACACTGTGTCAGATGTCCTACACTTTGTGAGATGTCCTACACTGTGTGAGATTTCCTAGACTGTGTGAGATGTCCTACACTGTGTGAGATATCCTACACTATGTGAGATGTCCTACACTGTGTGAGATGTCCTACACTATATGAGATGTCCTACACTGTGTGAGATGTCCTACACTGTGTGAGATGTCCTACACTGTGTGAGATGTCCTACACTGTGTGAGATGTCCTACACCGTGTAAAATGTCCGACACTGTGTGAGATGTCCTACTCTGTGTGAGATATCCTACACTATGTGAGATGTCCTACACTGTGTGAGATGTCCAACACTGTGTAAAAATGTCCTTCACTGAGTGAGATGCCCTACACTCCCTGAGATGTCCTACATCGTGTGAGATGTCATATTCTGTTTGAGATGCCTTTCACTATGTGAGATGTCCTACCCTGTATAACATGTCTTACCTTGTGTGAAATGTCCTACACCGTGTAAAATGTCCGACACTGTGTGAGATGTCCTACACTATATGAGATGTCCTACACTGTGTGAGATGCCCTGCACTGTGTGAGATGTCCTACACTGTGTGATATGCCCTACACTATGTGAGATGTCCTACACTGTGTGAGATGTCCTACACTATTGTGTGAGATGTCCTACACTATGTGAGATGTCCTACACTATGTGAGATGTCCTACACTATGTGAGATGTCCTACATTGTGTGAGATTTCCTACACTGTGTAAGATGTTCTACACTGTGTGAGATGTCCCACATTGTATGAGATGTTCTACATTGAATGAGAGGTCCTACACTGTGTGAGATTTGCTAGACTGTGTGAGATGTCCTACACGGTGTGAGATATCCTACACTATGTGAGATGTCCTACACTGTGTGAGATGTCCTACACTATATGAGATGTCCTACACTGTGTGAGATGTCCTACACTGTGTGAGATGTCCCACACTGTGTGAGATGTCCTACACCGTGTAAAATGTCCGACACTGTGTGAGATGTCCAACACTGTGTGAAATGTCCTTCACTGAGTGAGATGCCCTACACTCCCTGAGATGTCCTACATCGTGTGAGATGTCATATTCTGTTTGAGATGCCCTTCACTATGTGAGATGTCCTACCCTGTATAACATGTCTTACCTTGTGTGAAATGTCCGACATTGTGTCATACACCCTGTGAGATGTCCTACACTATGTGAGATGTCCTACACTATGTGAGATGTCCTACACTGTGTGAGATGCCCTACACTGTGTGAGATGTCCTACACTGTGTGATATGCCCTACACTATGTGAGATGTCCTACACTGTGTGAGATGTCCTACACTGTGTGAGATGTCCTACACTATGTGAGATGTCCTACATTGTGTGAGATGTCCTACACTGTGTAAGATGTTCTACACTGTGTGAGATGTCCCACATTGTATGAGATGTTCTACATTGTATGAGAGGTCCTACACTGTTGTTAGATATCCTACATTGTGTGAGATGTCTTACACTGTATGAAATGTCCTACACTGTTTGATAGCGAAACCTGTGCTCGTTAGTTTTGTCTTAATATGTCCATACATACGACGGCCAAAAATATTTTCTGTGGTGAACAGAATAAAACTCTTTTGTTTTCGTGTTATTTGAAACCTTTTTATATTCCACTCTCAGCTTTAATTCTCAGTTCTGGTTTGAAATCGCGAAATGTATACATAATGTGACTAAAGTTGCTACCCCTCTATCATCTAAACCTAATCGGGAACCAGCGGTTTGTTATCGTGCTATTTATACTAAAGATTCTGCGATGTTCATTAGTCCAAAGACTAAGTCTTTAAGAGTTTTTAACTCTTCATCAATTCATTTTTGAGAAAAAGTCTGTAATTATTCGGGTGTCATAATGAAGTATTTACAATTTTCATGCATAACAAAAATCCAATAAAAGTAGGAGTATGGTTTAAACCGTAAATATCAGGCGTTTTCATGATTTGTAGGGGAAAATACAACTCCTGTTTTCTTTATGTGTAAATGGTCGGCAACATAACAAACTTTAGAGTTAAATACAAGATTTGGGTCAATTTTGTTCTTACTGGAAGCGTAACAACAACAGTAAATGATAATTTAAGGTGCATGTAAATATGTATGAGACAATTTGCTGGACAATCTCGTACATTTGTACATCAACGAAATATCCAATGGACGTTGTTGATTACCATACAGATACTGATACAGTGTAGACAGCTTGAAACTCAAAATTGCCAGGTTATGATTTTGAATTGAAAAAAAAACTTAAAATACCAAATTGCATTTTAATGTTCAATATGCTCGTTAAAATCGGAAGAAAAAAATGGGCCGGCTTCATAGAATGTGACATTGACTTTTAAAATCTACCAAGACGACCAGAGATCGATTCCCGTGTATGAGTATTTAGTAGGTAACTTACTTTACGATGGGATTATTTCTCCAGGTTCTCCGGTTTACTCCAAATAAGACTTACTACGAGACCCAATCAAGAGACTACGAGCCAGGCATGTACAAGTGAATGCAATAAGGATAAAGCTTTCATTTTTGTGGAGTAATAAATACTGTTTTTATATAAATATACATATTGATCACGCAACTGGCCTCAGACCACAATTAATTCTATTATATGAGATTCCCAAAGAAAATAGAAAGTCCAACTATTTGCACGGGGCATAGTTATTATATGACATTGTAGATCTCTTCAAACTGAACCTATAGTGAACTGGAAAGTACCTCATTAGCTGCGTTTAAGAAATATTTAATTTGAATGTCACTACCCTTCATTTATAGAGGAACATACCAAATATAATAAACTATCTATGCGCAAGACTCACCGCTCTGTGTCCTGCTGCAAAAACAAACATTAAAATTGTGTAAAAAAAACTTAATATATGTTGGTGAACAATTCTATGTAAATGAACTGAACATACATGTATCTGCCATTGGTGAGTCGAGGAAAAAGTATGTAGTAACCCAAATGAAATGTCCGTATACGCTATATTTGTGTACAACGACCAGGCAGTTAAATTGTCGTCTGAGGCCAACTGACCCAAACATAAATATAATACACTTACACATGTGTAAAAAAAACGTAAAGGCGCTGTGATTGGTCAAATCATGGATACATATTCTTGCGCCACCACATGTACTACTTTTATTTCTACTTCGTAGTAAATATAGCAGATCGATCAATTAAAAAAAATGCCGACACGGTTACAATGAACAGGAAAGGGACGGGTATTGTTTTCGGGGAATAAATCCAAATGAGTTTAAAACATTTTACAGCGTATAGGTACCAGAATTGTTTTAAAGTTGCACCTGAACGGGATAATATTGATAAAGTCGCTGTAATCCAGACCCGGTTAGAACAGCCACAGAAGCAGACGATAATGTGTGCTGGGCCTGGAGCTGATAATCCCAAAACAAACAGATTTGTCACCGTAAATAAAGATGAGGTGAAGAATTCCTAACAACTACGATCTTAAGCGTATACTGTGTGTTTTTTCAAGTTGATGAAGTCAATTAAAGTAGACAAAATCACGATATCCCATTTAATATGTTTTACCCATTGTATATGCGTACATATTTCGTTGACAAAAATGTACTACTAGTAAAACTGTGTTTGCCTGTCCGATATCGGCCACCGTATACAGACCTACATATAAGCTCGCAATGCTTCCATCCATGTTAAAACAATTAAACCCACGGAGAGGCTTTTAACGTCACACACATGATTGGTGTATATGTACAACAAAAGATATACAAACCACATAGAAATCCCAGGTATTGTTGTAGATGACGAAGTATAAAGGTTTCTGTCCGTATGTGTGTGTCAATATCTCGCTAAGCAGACTACAGTGAAGGAATATTGAATATATATACAATGTACACATAGGAAGTATGACGTACACGGACTTACCAAAACTCGGACCAAAATTAATAAGGTTTTTCATTCAAATGTGAACGAAGGGATCACATGTAAGATTGTACATACATAAGGAGTTTGTTCTGAATATGAAGTTGGAGTAAACTGATTCAGTTTTGTTTTTGATTTCAAACATATCAATGTGATATATAGTCATATTATGGAAAAACTATTCGTTATGAATGGGTGACAAAATACAGAACAAGTTACATTCTTAAAATATACCTACGATGAAAATGACAGAACAGCCACACACTAAATGGATTATACATGAATTAATACGTAATCACGTGATATTTCACATGAAATCAGGGATTGATCCTTAGTTAAAGAAATATGGTAAGTTATCAAGTATAAATTATTTTTCATGTTTTTTTTTAGAATTTGTTTGTCTGGTAGTTGGCACGGGAAAAAATTCAAAAACATTTTTTTGTATAAATGCTCTATCTGTTTTTAGTTAGCTTAAATATTTACATTGAAGTACGACATTCCCATTTTATATTAACAGGACCTCTGACAGACGAATAAGATGGCCGATCAGGACGAGCATTACGAGAAGTCCTGGATTCTATATCATATCCTGGACAGGTTTATAGGGAGCCGCGAGATAGTGGCCGTCAGGAGAAAGCTGCCACTTATGACTGAGCAAATGAATAATACATGTAGTTCTCAACGTAACGGGAAGTGTTTTTTCGTAGGAAGTTCAGCAGATGGAATCAGAATGGCAGACTCGGACAGAGATGTAATGTTAGCTTACAATCATATGATAGTGACGTGCCCTGATCAGCGCATCAATACTCCCCTGGACAGAACAAAAACTGTGTTTATGATGCGAGATGCTGACTGTCGACCTGGTTATGTAAACCTTGAACTAGTTAATCCGGGACACATATTCAATACACCATTAGCGCAATGCCTTGTTCCAATTGGGGATGTACTTTTCATATCTAGTGAAATGTGTTCACGGGGTATTGGTGATACATTTGGTGCGAGCTTCAACATTACAGTAGAACAACATGGACCAGCTCTTAATCTCAGAAAAATACATAGTAATGCTAATGTTGATGTTGATGTTGTATTATCGTTTCCATGTAACAGTTGGCCACAAGAAGCTAATGAGTGGATGAGTAGGCCTCGCCTGCATGAATGGCCCGGATTAGATTTGAGGGATCAGATAGTAAAAGGCGGGTGCCATCTTGTCCCTGTAGGGGATAAAACATCTCCTGACACATTCCTACAATGGCGGATGTCATTCGTATGCGCTGAAAGGGAACTTATACATTCTCTCACTCATGTCCAATTTTTAGTGTATGGACTTTTCAAGTACTTCCTCAAACAGATATCAGGCAGGTTTGATCAGGCAATCAGTGATGCGGATATAATATCATCCTATATTATAAAAACAATTATATTCCATGCAGTGGAAAGCACACCTCATTCGTTGTGGCAAGAAAGGAATATGTTTTATTGTTTCATGTTCTGTTTCAACATTTTGATTGCCTGGGTGAACGCGGGACATTGCCCAAATTACTTCATTAAAAGTAACAACATGTTTCTTGGCAAAGTTCATGGTGAAAATCAACAAAACCTCCTTCGTATACTTACTGAGCTCCATGATATGCAATGGAAGTGCCTTTCAGTTGGAAGCGTCATACAACCATCTATAGGAGCCCTAATCAACAGTGTACGGGATGGAGAACGGAAATATGTGTTACCTTCACAGGCAAGGTCAGAACTGGAATATGACATGGAAATATTATTTCCGTCATGGCTAGATTGCTTTTCTAACAACTTTGAGTCACTTCCTGCTGCACTAACTCTTCTGTCTAAATCACAATCAGACATCGATGAGTTCATAGCATACATTTCTACAGTATTTACAATAACTTACAGAGCAAAGGCTGCATTCGAGACGCACGTTGTTGCTAGAGGAAACAAAGAGAAATACAAATATCTGAGGAAATGCAAAGAACTTCTAGCACGAATTCCATCAATGTATCAAGGATTACAATCATTGGCAACATACTACTACCAGACTGGAATTTACACGAAAGCATTAGATATGTGTAGAAACATGATATCGTCATTCAAATTTTATTTCGATCGCGGATCAACTTTGAAGGACAAAGACATGTATGAACATCTGTATTGTGGGCGTGGATACACCCTACTACACAAATACCGGGAGGCTTTTTCATTTCAAGTCAAGTTCCAAAAAAGTGATTTATCGTTCTGTCCACCCCAGTTACACAAGCAGATGACAAAATCGCAGGATGCTTTCCTTTTGATCCCTCCACTTCCGTATGCTGTATTTCTATCATTTTTGTGTTATCATGATCTCGGTGACACCAGAAGACGTGACACAGCATTGATCCATCTTCGGGCCTTGAAATACGACGAGGAACAGGGAGGAAGTCAACATTGGATAGTCCACAACCTTTTGGGGATATGCTATGAAATGGTTGGGGACACAAGAAGGGCTCTCAGGGAATATAGGGACTCACTTGGTGGTCAGAGACTTTCATCAACTCTCAACCCTGCCGAGGACATTATAGAACGATTAAAACATTCACAATAATAGATATCACAACACAATGTGAATCAGGGACATTACAGAAACGGCGTCGAAGCAAATATATACATTTTGACTTGCATATACCTGTGTATGTAGCACTTGGCACATAGAGTTTGTTTTTATTTCCCTATCATCTAGCTATACTTGATTTGGTTTTTAAGAAATGTTGTTGTTTTGGGTGATATATGGTGTAATTATGCTCAGAAACACTATTTAAACATCTCATGTTACTCTAGTTTACCTTACAGAGAATTGTCCAAATTACGTAACTTCCTGTCCCCTCCTTCTCCTCGTGAATACAGTTTACTGAAGTTTATTCATGGGTTGATTATGGATTTGTATTGCTGTACGTGGATTGCTTTCACTCTTTACACCCTACTGAATTGAATGAAGCGTTTACAAACGTTACTGATTAAATAATTGCAAATCAAGGATCACCAGCAGAAATTCAAACTAGTGTATGCACTTGATACTTCCGGATATCCTAAATATACGTGATATGTAGTGTAAAATGTAGCAACGGCCTGGCACTTCGGCATATTCTGACGTTTGGTTCTACTTTTCAGTATCAAGTATCTGGTTATGTATGTTTTGGCTGTACATACTCTGCCGTACGTCGTGGTTATCCTTCACGATAATTTACATTCAGTAACGTGATTGGAATCGTTTTTAAAGTACACAAGCATGTTAAGTATAACCAAATACCTGTCTTGATTTAATGTCAAAATGTGCCAAAACGGTTCTCTAACAGGGGATAAAAGGTACATATTTGTTATATATCCTTCAATACATGTCGACAAATTTTATGTTTACATAAACAAGGAAAGGTAATCTGGAATTTCAAGTTTGGAATGCTTTGCCAGTTTGATGCATGAAAATTTTCATTAAATATGTGAATTCGGTACAGAAATGCTTGGAATGTTTACAATACCATTGGTACAGTGAATGATTGTCTACCAAGCGAGTGCATGAATTGTTGTACACATTTCAGAAACCTAGTAAACAATTTTTTATCCTTCCTTTATCTATCTAATATAAAAAAAACATATTGAATATTCAAATTTTCTTTTCTGATTATTTGTTTTTATAATATGTATTGTAAACCGGGAATTTTCCACATTGTTAAAGTGTTGCCCTTTGACGGTAAAATCCGTTTTTCCCAATATTGAACGTTCCTTTTACGTTCATGATTGTGCTGTTTACACAGGTTTGCAGTTAATAATTCGAATGATAAAAAAAGATAAAATGATAAAAGAGCGAAAAAGGGAAACCATTTAAACTGTTCAGATAATTCCCCTGTTTTCAGTACAGCGAAAATAAAGTCTAAGCTTGAGAGCCACATATTGAGGAAGTGACCATTTCCTTGTTTTCCAGAATGATTTCCTGCTTTGGATGGATAAGAGTTTAAAATACAAACGTGTGTTCATAATGTTATATATACAAATATGTATCACAGCTGTTTAGCGTTCTGTAGAAGATCATCTGTGAATAATGATAAGAATCAGTTAAACGGTCAGCATAATTTGTAAAGCGGCTTGGTTCGGAAAGGTCATTGTGGCATATAAAATGAAGCATAGATAGTTTATTATATTTGGTATGTTCCTCTATAAATGAAGGGTAGTGACATTCAAATTAATGAAGGGGTCATTAAGGTCACTGGAGTGGTTATTGAGATCAGTAGAGTCACGGAAGTGATCAGTTAATGATTCATGAATGGATCAGTGTGGTCAGTGAAGATTCTTGCTGTGGTCAGTAGAGAGGTCAGAGAGGTCAAAAGAGGAGTAATTGATATTTATAGTAATGTTCGTGTTGACAGTTAAGTTGCTATTATTGGATTGTATCAATGTAAATGATGAGTTCGTGTGGTTCCGTTAGGTCATGGAGGTCATCGAAATATTGTAAACATTACTTTCTTACATATGCATGTTGGTTTGCGATCAAGAATTATATTGCAAAATTTTCCATGGTATCCAGTGGCAACGTATGCCTTGACGACTGTTTTGAAGCGATGCCCTGTGTATTTAAACTAGCTTAGCTCGCGTTTTGCGTGTTCTTGTAATGCTAGCTTTCTCATGATAAGCTTTAGGTATGACATTGTAGTAAGCACCACTGTTAATATTAAAACATATTTCATTTTGTCGATAGTTGCGTCAACGAACCATTCAAATTCAGCATGTGTAGCCTTACTTTTGGTTTTGACTGTACCTATGAAGGCAGAATCAAATTCGGCGTCCCTGTCAGAATATTTACATACGTGAACTTACCATACATGTACATATAAAACACACGTGTGTCTACTGTTCTAAAAGTTTACACTTTCCGCTTTTTGTTCCATTTGCTTGGCAATTTTGAGAACTTGTTTGAGCGATACCCGACTACATTTAAATTTCAAATGCGGTGAATCAGATTTGTTAGTCCGACTGACATTTGCTTAGAACTAAACTTTGGTAAAAGCGATTTAGAAGGTTTCTTGGTCAGTGTACCTTTCCATAAGTACCACGTATTGTGTTCACTTAACCCATTGACGACAATTCATAGCATAGGCGTTTTTTTAGTTCTTTAATATACACCCCGCTAGCTACTGAAGCTTTACAAATGTACAGAAACGTATCCGAAAGGCTACCATTTAAAGTGACAGTGGCTCTCAGTAGTAGACCTGCTGCCACTGTTTGAATGACAATCGTTTAAATGTCGCAAAAAGATTCCAGTCAAAAGTTTGTTATTGCTATTTATTGACAAGTACTACATCAATGATTTTTATAAATTTCATATTTAGGTTTGTATTGGAACGTACGATTGATAAAAATCCTAAATGGTTGACGGGTGACCATACTGGAATTTTCATAGAAATATTTCATGACTGAATGGATAATATTCATATCTATGTTTACTCGTTGGTTCCTAGCTGGTCCTATTTTCGAACAATCCGGGAAAACATATTGCTGACAGGAATTAATCTTGTGAGATTTTTAACTATGAAAGTATTTGAAGGGAAAGATCCAACAGCTTTAAGAACAAATGCAGATCATCGATGTTGAGCACCAAGATCCCTCTGAGATCTCATGTTTATTTAATTTGCCGTTCAATCAATTTTATTTTATTTCCCTTTTTCGTTACTAATATATAAAAAACCATGCCCGTTTATTCCCTTAATTTAGAATGCATTTCTCCTGAGAGAAGCAATAGTGATATTTCGTTTATGAAATATAAAGTCTTCTCTTTATACCATGGCATTTTGTTTTTCGTCGTCTGTTCTTTAGAAATGTCAGTAAAAACTCAGAGCCATCTTTATAACCATTACATTAGTATTTGTTTCACAATAGTATACGAGTTCTTCAGGATATAACCGAACGAGTAAACTATTGTCTAACCTACTTATTTCATATAGATGTGACATATTTCTTTTATCGAGAACAATGTCCATTTACCTACAATGTTAAAATGTACACTGAACTGGGGCAGGCGTGGGAATCACCGGGCTGATTCAGTCAATCCTGGGTTGATAATACCTACTTCAAATGATTGGCTATTTCTTCTGTCAATCCTGAGTAGATTTTGATCTTGTTTTTATTATAATTGTTTTTATCAATTATATTAAGCAATTACGCTCACTTGATTGGCAAGCATGCTATTTTTAAATGTTGGATTTTGTAAAGAATTTTGATTTTTAATTTCTGAAAAACTTTATTACTATTTTTATCAATTAGATTAAGCAATTAGCCAGTCACACTCTCTTTATTTGGAAGCATGCTATTTTTTAAATGTCGAATTTTGTTAAGAATTTTGATTTTGACTTTCTGAAACACTTTGATGACTTGGACAATTTCACTGTATCACAAGTTCTGGACAAGTATGAAATTTCGGAATGCTAAGAGGACTCTTTTTCCTTTGGAAGTTTCAACGCTGAATTACCCGAAAGAAAAGCCGTAACCTACGGAAAACATAAAATCACGGTTCGTACTGCTGTTAATCGGAAATATTCAGGAGTTTATAAATTCAAAATCTGTGGATGCTTTAAGCGTTTTCGGAACAAGATATACACATGACTGAAACGCAGATCACAGATACGTGTAAAAACAATGAATTACACCTTAATAACTGTACAGTGACAAGCATTGAAGTGATTTGTTAAAATTGCACTGAAATAGCAGAAATACTGACCAAAGGTAGATCTACTGTACATGTTAAAATAACAAATACATCTTAATGATTGTGCAGTGTCGCTAACTTTGAAGACATTTATTAGATTTGTTCAAAGGTTAATTAAATATTTGAAAATGAAAATATGTTTATTGTTTTTTAAATGTACATGACAACCTATTTCCGTTTGTTGTACAATGTACATATTCCAAAGTACTGGGGGTCATTTTTCAACGTTGAACTACAACACTGGGAAATAGGCCGTGATAAAAACCCTCTGTTTTTACTAGATAAGAACATGAATTTTTACTGAGTAAGGTTGACACTTCATAATATATTCCACGGACGAGATACGTACATGTATACGTGTGTGTAAACATGTATCTGTTTTCTCCCTAGGCGGACGACGTCGACAGTACAGAGGCGGTATTGGTTATGTACACATATGAAGTATGATATGCACTTATCAAAACTCTGTCAAGCTACAGGGCTTTTATTTTTATTTCATTTACACATGTCCATGTAACAGGAAAATAAAATGAAAATGTCTAAGACAATTGCAGGAACTCCGTTTCACTCTCGGCTTTGGGTTAAGAAAATTAGTTTATCTTCTGTCAATTATCCTGAGATGGTGAATAATAAAGAATAGCTGTTTTAAAGTTTATGTGTGTATTTAAGCGTTTGACTGCTTTTAGTTGGCTGTTATGGGCATTATCAGCCCATAACCACCAACTGAACGCAGTTCAATGCTTATATAAACCACTTGCAATATAAAAAAAATCACTTCAAAAGCACGGTTCAAGTAAATCAACGAAAAGCCGATTGTTTCGCCGTCGAGTATACTGTGTGAGATGTCATATACTGTGTGAGATGTTCTACACTTTGTGAGATGTCCTTCACTGTGTGAGATGTCCTACATTGTGTGAGATGTCCTACACTGTGTGAGATGTCCTTCACTGAGTGAGATGTCATACTCTGTGTGAGATATCATACATTGTGTGAGATGTCCTACACTGAGTGAGATGCCCTACAATGTGTAAGATGTCCTACACTGTGTGAGATGTCCTACACTGTGTAAGATGTTCTACACTGTGTAAGATGTCCTACACCGTGTGAGATGTTCTACACTGTATGAGATGTCCAACATTTCGTGAGATGTCAAACACTGTGTGAGATGTCCTACACCGTGTGAGATGTTCTACATTGTGTGAGATGTTCTACACTGTGTGAGATGTCATACTCTGTGTGAGATGTCCTACACTGTGTGAGATGTCCTACACTGAGTGAGATATCATACTCTGTACGAGATGTCCTACATTGTGTGAGATGTTCTACACTGTGTGAGATGTCCTACTCTGTGTGATATATCCTTTACTGAGTGAGATGTCCTACACTGTATGAGATGTTATATACTGTATGAGATGTCCAACATTTAGTGAGATGTCAAACACTTTGTGAGATGTTCTACACTGTGTGAGATGTTCTACACTGTGTGAGATGTCCTACACTGTGTGAGATGTTCTACACTGTGTGAGATATCCTACACTGTGTGAGACATCCTACACCATGTGATATATTCTACACTGTATGAGATGTCCTACTCTATGTGATATATCATACACTGTGTGAGATATCCTACACTGTGTGAGATGTTCTACACTGTGTGAGATATCCTACATTGTGTGAGATGTTCTACACCGTGTGAGATGTCCTACACTGTGTGAGATGTCCTTCACTGTGTGAGATGTCCTACACTGTGTGAGATGTTCTACACTGTGTGAGATGTCCTACACTGTGTGAGATGTTCTACATTGAGTGAGATGTCCTACACTGTGTGAGACATCCTACACCATGTGATATATCCTACACTGTATGAGATGTCCTACCCTATGTGATATATCCTACACTGTGTGAGATATCCTACACTGTGTGAGATGTTCTACACTGTGTGAGATGTCCTACACTGTGTGAGATATATACCACTGTATGAGATGTCCTACAGTGTGTGAGAAGTCCTACTCTGTGTGATATATCCTACAGTGTGTGAGATGTCCTACATTGTGTGAGATGTTCTACATCGTGTGAGATGTCCTAAACTGTGTGAGATGTCCTTCACTGTGTGAGATGTCCTACACTGTTGAATATGTTCTACACCGTGTGAGATGTTCTACACTGTGTGAGATGTTCTACACTGTGTGAGATGTCCTACACTGTGTGAGATGTTCTACACTGTGTGAGATGTTCTACACTGTGTGAGATGTTCTACACCGTGTGAGATGTTCTACACTGTGTGAGATGTCCTACACTGTGTGAGATGTTCTACACTGTGTGAGATGTCCTACACTGAGTGAGATGTTCAACACTGTGTGAGATGTTCTACACTGTGTGAGATGTTCTACACTGTGTGAGATGTCCTACATTGTGTGAGATGGCCTACACTGTGTGAGATGTTCTACACTGTGTGAGATGTCCTACACTGTGTGAGATGTTCTACACTGTGTGAGATATCCTACACTGTGTGAGACATCCTACACCATGTGATATATCCTACACTGTATGAGATGTCCTACTCTATGTGATATATCCTACACTGTGTGAGATATCCTACACTGTGTGAGATGTTCTACACTGTGTGAGATGTCCTACATTGTGTGAGATGTTCTACACCGTGTGAGATGTCCTACACTGTGTGAGATGTCCTTCACTGTGTGAGATGTCCTACACTGTGTGAGATGTTCTACACTGTGTGAGATGTCCTACACTGTGTGAGATGTTCTACATTGAGTGAGATGTCCTACACTGTGTGAGACATCCTACACCATGTGATATATCCTACATTGTATGAGATGTCCTACCCTATGTGATATATCCTACACTGTGTGAGATATCCTACACTGTGTGAGATGTTCTACACTGTGTGAGATGTTCTACACTGTGTGAGATGTCCTACACTGTGTGAGATATATACCACTGTATGAGATATCCTACAGTGTGTGAGAAGACCTACTCTGTGTGATATATCCTACAGTGTGTGAGATGTCCTACATTGTGTGAGATGTTCTACATCGTGTGAGATGTCCTACACTGTGTGAGATGTCCTTCACTGTGTGAGATGTCCTACACTGTTGAATATGTTCTACACCGTGTGAGATGTTCTACACTGTGTGAGATGTTCTACACTGTGTGAGATGTTCTACACTGTGTGAGATGTTCTACACTGTGTGAGATGTTCTACACTGTGTGAGATGTTCTACACTGTGTGAGATGTTCTACACTGTGTGAGCTGTTCTACACTGTGTGAGATGTCCTACACTGTGTGAGATGTTCTACACTGTGTGAGATGTCCTACACTGAGTGAGATGTTCAACACTGTGTGAGATGTTCTACACTGTGTGAGATGTTCTACACTGTGTGAGATGTTCTACACTGTGTGAGATGTTCTACACTGTGTGAGATGTTCTACACTGTGTGAGATGTTCTACACTATGTGAGATATCCTACACTATGTGAGATGTTCTACACTGTGTGAGATGTCCTACACTGTGTGAGATGTTGTACACTGTATGAGATGTCCTACACTGGGTGAGATATCTTACACTGTGTGAGATATCCTACACTGTGTGAGATGTTCTACACTGTGTGAGATGTTCTACACTGTGTGAGATGTCCTACACTGTGTGAGATATCCTACATTGTGTGAGATGTCCTATACTGTGTGAGATATCCTACAATGTGTGAGATGTTCTACACTATGTGAGATGTCTTACATTGTGTGAAATGTCTTACACTGTGTGAAATGTCCTACACTGTATGAGATGTCCAACATTTCGTGAGATTTCTTACACTGTGTGAAATGTCCTGCACTGTGTGAAATGTCCTACACTGTGTGAGATGTCCTACACTTTGTGATATGTCCTACATTGTGTGGGATGTCCTACTGTGTGAGTTGTCCTACACTGTGTGAGATGTCCTACACTGTGTGATATGTCCTAAACTGTTTAAGATGTCCAACATTTCGTGAGATGTCCTACACTGTGTGAACTGTCCTACACTGTGTGATATGTCCTACATTGTGTGAGATGGCCTACACTGTGTGAGTTGTCCTTCACTGTGTGAGTTGTCCTTCATTGTATGAGATGTCCTACACTTTGTGATATGTCCTACATTGTCTGAGATGTCCTACTGTGTGAGATGTCATACACTGTGTGAGATGTCCTACACTGTGTGAGATGCCCTACACTGTGTGAGATGTCCTACACTGTGTGAGATGTCATACATTGTGTTAGATGTCCTTCACTGTGTGAGATGCCCTACACTGTTTGAGATGTCCTACACTGTGTGAGATGTCATACATTGTGTTAGATGTCCTACACTGTGTGAGATGTCATACATTGTGTTAGATGTCCTACACTGTTTTAGATGTCCTACACTATGTAAGATGTCCAACATTTCGTGAGTTGTCCTACATTGTTTGAGATGGCCTACACTGTGTGAGATGTCATACCATGTTTGAGATGTTATACACTGTGTGAGTTGTCCTACATTGTGTGAGATGGCCTACACTGTGTGAAATGTACTGTGTGAGATGTCCTACATTGTCTGAGATGTCCTACACTGTGTGAGATGTCATACATTGTATGAAATGTCCTACACTGTGTGAGATGTCCTGCACTGTGTGAGATGTCATACTCTGTGTGAGATGTCATACTCTGTGTGAGATTTTCTACACTGTGTGAGAGGTCCTACAATGTGTGAGATGTCCTACACTGTGTGAGATATCCTACAGTGTGTGAGATATCCTACTCTGTGAGTTGTCCTACATTGTTTGAGATGGCCTACACTGTGTGAGTTGTCCTACACTGTGTGAGATGTCCTGCACTGTGTGAGATGTTCTACACTGTGTGAGAGGTCCTACAATGTGTGAGATGTCCTACGCTGTGTGAGATGTCATACATTGTGTGAAATGTATAACACTATGTGAGATGTCCTGCACTGTGTGAGATGTTCTACAATGTGTGAGATGTCCTACACTGTGTGAGATATCCTAAACCATGTGATATATCCTACACTGTGTGAGATGTCCTACTCTATGTGATATATCCTACACTGTGCGAGATGTCCTACACTGTGTGAGATGTTCTACACCGTTTGAGATGTCCTACACTGTTGAATATGTTCTACACCGTGTGAGATGTTGTACACTGTGTGAGATGTCCTACACTGTATGAGATGTCCTACACTGTGTGAAGTATCCTACACTGTGTGAGATATCCTACACTGTGTGAGATGTTCTACACTGTGTGAGATGTCCTTCACTGTGTGAGATGTCCTACACTGTATGAGATGTCCTACACTGTGTGAAGTATCCTACATTGTGTGAGATATCCTACACTGTGTGAGATGTTCTACACTGTGTGAGATGTCCTACACTGTGTGAGATGTTGTACACTGTATGAGATGTCATACACTGTGTGAGATATCTTACACTGTCTGAGATATCCTACACTGTGTGAGATGTTCTACACTGTGTGAGATGTTGTACACTGTGTGAGATGTCCTACACTGTGTGAGATGTTGTACACTGTATGAGATGTCCTACACTGTGTGAGATATCTTACACTGTGTGAGATATCCTACACTGTGTGAGATGTTCTACACTGTGTGAGATGTCCTACACTGTGTGAGATGTTGTACACTGTATGAGATGTCCTACACTGTGTGAGATATCTTACACTGTGTGATATATCCTACATTGTTCGAGATGTTCTACACTGTGTGAGTCGTTCTACACTGTGTGAGAAGTCCTACACCGTATGAGATGTTTTATACTGTGTGAGATGTCCTACACTCTGTGAGATATCCTACACTGTGTGAGATATCCTACACTGTGTGAGATGTCCTACACTGTGTGAGATGTCCTACACTGTGTGAGTTGTCCTTCACTGTGTGAGATGTCCAACATTTCGTGAGATGTCCTTCTATGTGAGATTTCCTACACTGTATGAGATGTCCAACATTTCGTGAGATGTCCTACTGTTTGAGATGTCCTACACTGTATGAGATGTCCAACATTTCGTGAGATGTCCTACACTGTGTGAAATGTCCTACACTGTGTGAGATGTCCTACACTGTGTGAGATGTCCAACATTTCGTGAGATGTCCTACTGTGTGAGATTTCCTACACTGTGTGAGATATCCTACACTGTGTGAGATGTCCTACACTGTGTGAGATATCCTACACTGTGTGAGATGTTCTACACTATGTGAGATGTCTTACATTGTGTGAAATGTCTTACACTGTGTGAAATGTCCTACACTGTATGAGATGTCCAACATTTCGTGAGATGTCTTACACTGTGTGAAATGTCCTGCACTGTGTGAAATGTCCTACACTGTGTGAGATGTCCTACACTTCGTGATATGTCCTACATTGTGTGGGATGTCCTACTGTGTGAGTTGTCCTACACTGTGTGAGATGTCCTACACTGTGTGAGATGTCCTAAACTGTTTAAGATGTCCAACATTTCGTGAGATGTCCTACACTGTGTGAACTGTCCTACACTGTGTGATATGTCCTACATTGTGTGAGATGGCCTACACTGTGTGAGATGTCCTACACTGTGTGAGATGTTCTACATTGAGTGAGATGTCCTACACTGTGTGAGACATCCTACACCATGTGATATATCCTACACTGTATGAGATGTCCTACCCTATGTGATATATCCTACACTGTGTGAGATATCCTACACTGTGTGAGATGTTCTACACTGTGTGAGATGTCCTACACTGTGTGAGATATATACCACTGTATGAGATATCCTACAGTGTGTGAGAAGTCCTACTCTGTGTGATATATCCTACAGTGTGTGAGATGTCCTACATTGTGTGAGATGTTCTACATCGTGTGAGATGTCCTACACTGTGTGAGATGTCCTTCACTGTGTGAGATGTCCTACACTGTTGAATATGTTCTACACCGTGTGAGATGTTCTACACTGTGTGAGATGTTCTACACTGTGTGAGATGTTCTACACTGTGTGAGATGTTCTACACTGTGTGAGATGTTCTACACTATGTGAGATATCCTACACTATGTGAGATGTTCTACACTGTGTGAGATGTCCTACACTGTGTGAGATGTTGTACACTGTATGAGATGTCCTACACTGTGTGAGATATCCTACACTGTGTGAGATGTTCTACACTGTGTGAGATGTTCTACACTGTGTGAGATGTCCTACACTGTGTGAGATATCCTACACTGTGTGAGATGTCCTATACTGTGTGAGATATCCTACACTGTGTGAGATGTTCTACACTATGTGAGATGTCTTACATTGTGTGAAATGTCTTACACTGTGTGAAATGTCCTACACTGTATGAGATGTCCAACATTTCGTGAGATTTCTTACACTGTGTGAAATGTCCTGCACTGTGTGAAATGTCCTACACTGTGTGAGATGTCCTACACTTTGTGATATGTCCTACATTGTGTGGGATGTCCTACTGTGTGAGTTGTCCTACACTGTGTGAGATGTCCTACACTGTGTGATATGTCCTAAACTGTTTAAGATGTCCAACATTTCGTGAGATGTCCTACACTGTGTGAACTGTCCTACACTGTATGATAAGTCCTACATTGTGTGAGATGGCCTACACTGTGTGAGTTGTCCTTCACTGTGTGAGTTGTCTTTCATTGTATGAGATGTCCTACACTTTGTGATATGTCCTACATTGTCTGAGATGTCCTACTGTGTGAGATGTCATACACTGTGTGAGATGTCCTACACTGTGTGAGATGCCCTACACTGTGTGAGATGTCCTACACTGTGTGAGATGTCATACATTGTGTTAGATGTCCTTCACTGTGTGAGATGCCCTACACTGTTTGAGATGTCCTACACTGTGTGAGATGTCATACATTGTGTTAGATGTCCTACACTGTGTGAGATGTCATACATTGTGTTAGATGTCCTACACTGTGTTAGATGTCCTACACTATGTAAGATGTCCAACATTTCGTGAGTTGTCCTACATTGTTTGAGATGGCCTACACTGTGTGAGATGTCATACCATGTGTGAGATGTTATACACTGTGTGAGTTGTCCTACATTGTGTGAGATGGCCTACACTGTGTGAAATGTACTGTGTGAGATGTCCTACATTGTCTGAGATGTCCTACACTGTGTGAGATGTCATACATTGTGTGAAATGTCCTACACTGTGTGAGATGTCCTGCACTGTGTGAGATGTCATACTCTGTGTGAGATGTCATACTCTGTGTGAGATTTTCTACACTGTGTGAGAGGTCCTACAATGTGTGAGATGTCCTACACTGTGTGAGATATCCTACAGTGTGTGAGATATCCTACTCTGTGAGTTGTCCTACATTGTTTGAGATGGCCTACACTGTGTGAGTTGTCCTACACTGTGTGAGATGTCCTGCACTGTGTGAGATGTTCTACACTGTGTGAGAGGTCCTACAATGTGTGAGATGTCCTACACTGTGTGAGATGTCATACATTGTGTGAAATGTATAACACTATGTGAGATGTCCTGCAGTGTGTGAGATGTTCTACAATGTGTGAGATGTCCTACACTGTGTGAGATATCCTAAACCATGTGATATATCCTACACTGTGTGAGATGTCCTACTCTATGTGATATATCCTACACTGTGCGAGATGTTCTACACTGTGTGAGATGTCCTACACTGTGTGAAGTATCCTACACTGTGTGAGATATCCTACACTGTGTGAGATGTTCTACACTGTGTGAGATGTCCTACACTGTGTGAGATGTCCTACACTGTATGAGATGTCCTACACTGTGTGAAGTATCCTACACTGTGTGAGATATCCTACACTGTGTGAGATGTTCTACACTGTGTGAGATGTCCTACACTGTGTGAGATGTTGTACACTGTATGAGATGTCATACACTGTGTGAGATATCTTACACTGTGTGAGATATCTTACACTGTGTGAGATATCTTACACTGTGTGAGATATCCTACACTGTGTGAGATGTTCTACACTGTGTGAGATGTCCTACACTGTGTGAGATGTTGTACACTGTATGAGATGTCCTACACTGTGTGAGATATCTTACACTGTGTGATATATCCTACACTGTTCGAGATGTTCTACACTGTGTGAGTCGTTCTACACTGTGTGAGAAGTCCTACACCGTATGAGATGTTTTATACTGTGTGAGATGTCCTACACTCTGTGAGATATCCTACACTGTGTGAGATATCCTACACTGTGTGAGTTGTCCTTCACTGTGTGAGATGTCCAACTTTTCGTGAGATGTCCTTCTATGTGAGATTTCCTACACTGTATGAGATGTCCAACATTTCGTGAGATGTCCTACTGTTTGAGATGTCCTACACTGTATGAGATGTCCAACATTTCGTGAGATGTCCTACACTGTGTGAAATGTCCTACACTGTGTGAGATGTCCTACACTGTGTGAGATGTCCAACATTTCGTGAGATGTCCTACTGTGTGAGATTTCCTACACTGTATGAGATGTCCAACATTTCGTGAGATGTCCTACTGTTTGAGATGTCCTACACTGTATGAGATGTCCAACATTTCGTGAAATGTCCTACACTGTGTGAAATGTCCTACACTGTGTGAGATGTCCTACACTGTGTGAGATGTCCCATACTTTGTGATATGTCCTACTGTGTGAGATTTCCTACACTGTATGAGATGTCCAACATTTCGTGAGATGTCCTACTGTTTGAGATGTCCTACACTCTATGAGATGTCCAACATTTCGTGAAATGTCCTACACTGTGTGAAATGTCCTACGCTGTGTGAGATGTCCTACACTGTGTGAGATGTCCCACACTTTGTGATATGTCCTACATTGTCTGAGATGTCCTACTGTGTGAGTTGTCCTACACTTTGTGATATGTCCTACCATGTGTGAGATGTTCTACACTGTGTAAGATGTCCTACAATGTATGAGATGTCCAACATTTCGTGAGATGTCCTACATTGTGTGAAATGTCCGTCACTGTCTGAGATGTCATACACTGTGTGAAATGTCCTACACTGTGTGAGATGTCCTACACTGTGTAAGATGTCATACAGTTGTGGTATCGCACAACGTTACACGATGTGCGGTGTGGGCAAGATGTTTGCACGAAGTGTGCACGATGTGAGAACGATGCAATCCTGTGCGATTGTTTCTATCGCACTTGTGGGTGCACGTTAAATTTACATTGTGCGATGACAATCGTGGTTGGTGTAAATTAAATTCAAGTAAGAGTATGGTTTAAACCGTAAATATCGGGAGTTTTCATGATTTGCAGGAAAAAATATAACTTATGTTTTCTCTATGTGCAAATGGTTGGTAACATAACAAACTTTAGAGTTAAATACAATATTTAGGTCAATTTTGTTCTTACTGGAAGCGCAACAACAGTAAATGATAATTTAAGGTGTATGTCAATATGTACAATACAATTTGCTGGACAATCTTGTACATCAGCCAGATATCCAATGGACGTTGTTGATTACCATACACCATACATATACAGATACAGTGTAGCCAGCTTGATACACAAAATCGGCAGGGTATAAATTTGGATTTCAAAAAAATAGTAAATCGCATTTTAATGTTCAATATGCTCGTTAAAATCGAAAGAAAAAAATGAGCTGGCTTCATAGAATGTGACATAGACTTTTAAAATCTACCAAGACGGCCAGAGATCGATTCTAGTGTATGAGTATTTAGTAGGTAACTTACTTTACGATGGGTTTATTTCTCAAGGTTCTCCGGTTTACTCCAAATAAGACTTACCACGAGACCCAATCAAGAGACTGCCAGCCAGAAATGTACGAGTGAATGCAATAAGGATAAAGCTTTCATTTTTGTGGAGAAATAAATACTGTTTTTGTATAAATATACATATTGATCACGCAACTGGCCTCAGACCACAATTAATTTTATTATATATTATTCACAAAGAAAACAAAAAATCCAACTATTTGAATTAAAAC
This sequence comes from Mimachlamys varia, assembly GCA_947623455.1. Classification (NCBI taxonomy): domain Eukaryota; kingdom Metazoa; phylum Mollusca; class Bivalvia; order Pectinida; family Pectinidae; genus Mimachlamys; species Mimachlamys varia. The sequence goes on along the minus strand of OX392533.1, from coordinate 40,738,946 downwards.
TTTGCACGGGCCATAGTTATTTTATGACATTGTAGATCTCTTCAAACTGAACCTACAGTTAACTGGAAAGTACCTCATGAGCTGCATTTAAGAAATATAATTTGATTTGAATATCACTACTCTTCATCGATAGAGGAACATACCAAATATTATAAAATATCAATGCGCAAGCCTCATCGCACCTGACCCTTCTGCTTCTACATAAGTTTAGAAATTTTGGATTCCTACCTTTTAGCCCCTTGCATCACTGAAGAGTCCTAGGAGGACGAAACAGCTGTATGATGCAGTTTAATTCATTTTTCGGCATACTGTATATATTACTAAATTTAAGAGGTGCAGCATATGTGTGTGTTACGTGATCTTTATGATAGGGGGTGGCAGACTCTGCTGGTGGATTTTTTAGTCCGCGAGGTTTGCTGGAGCCTCCATAGCCACAGTTAATCTCATTTGAGTGGTGGCACGGTACTTAATATACACATTTTCGTATTACACGATTTGAAATTATACAGAACTAGTTTAATTTTACTTCTAAATTAATAAATTAAAGGGCTTTTACGCACCTGACCCTTCTGCTTCTACATAAGTTTAGAAATTTTGGATTCCTACCTTTTGGCCCCTAGCATCACTGAAGAGTCCAAGGAGGACGAAACAGCTGTATGATGCAGTTTAATTCATTTTTTCGGCATACTGTATCTATTAATAAATTTAAGAGCTGCAGCATATGTGTGTGTTACGTGATCTCTATGAGTCCTGCTGCAAAAACAAACATTAAAACTGTGTCAAATAAAACTTAATAGATGTTGGTGAACAATTCTATGTAAATGAACTGAACATACATGTATCTGCCATTAGTCAGTCAAGAAAAAAGTATGTAGTAACCCAAATGAAATGTCCGTATGCACTATATTTGTGTACAACGACCAGGCAGTTAAATTGTCGTCTGAGGCGAACTGACCCAAACATAAATATAATACACTTACACATGTGTAAAAAAAAAAACGTAAAGGCGCTGTGATTGGTCAAATCATGGATACATATTCTTGCGCCACCACATGTACTACTTTTATTTCTACTTCGTAGTAAATATAGCAGATCGATCAATTTAAAAAAAAATGCCGACACGGTTACAATGAACAGGAAAGGGACGGGTATTGTTTTCGGGGAATAAATCCAAATGAGTTTACAACATTTTACAGCGTAAAAGTGACGAGAATTGTTTTAAAGTTGAACTTAAACGGGATTATATTGATAAAGTCGCTGTAACCCAGACCCGGTTAGAACAGCCACAGAAGCAGACGATAATGTGTGCTGGGCCTGGAGCTGATAATCCCAAAACAAACAGATTTGTCACCGTAAATAAAGATGAGGTGAATAATTCCTAACAACTACGATCTTAAGCGTATACTGTGTGTTTTTTCCAGTTGATGAAGTCAATTAAAGTAGACAAAATCACGATATCCCATTTGATATGTTTTACACATTATATATACGTACTTATTTCATTGACAAAAATGTACTAGTAAAACTGTTTTTGCCTGTCCGATATCGGCCACCGTATAGACCCTACATATAGGCTCGCAATGCTTCCGTTAATGTTAAAAAAATTAAACTCACGGAGAGGTTTTTAATGTCACACACGATTGGTGTACATGTACAACCAAATATATACAGTTTAGTATATTCAAGGTACATTTTATGTACACACACACAAATGTATAGAGCCCGTATGTATGTCAGCTCACACCCGATAGAATAAACCAAGACAGCAAATGGTCACGGTCATAAATACCGTGGAAAGTTTCGCTTACAATAAGAAGTGAACCTTATACTACATTACGAAACGAAAGTAGGAAATCCCATGTTGTTCTTTATTAGCTAAAAGCCCTTAGGCTTATAGGTACATGTATTATTGTAGATTACGAAGTATAAAGGTTTCTGTCCGTATGTGTGTGTCAATATCTCGCTAGGCAGACTACAGTGAAGGAATATTGAGTATATATACAATGTACACATAGGAAGTATGACGTACACGGACTTACCAAAACTCGGACCAAAATTAATAAGGCTTTTCATTCTAATGTGAACGAAGGGATCACATGTAAGATTGTACATACATAAGGAGTTTGTTCTGAATATGAAGTTGGAGTAAACTTATTCAGTACTGTTTTTTATTTCAATCAAATCAATGTGATATATAGTCATATTATGGAAAAACTATTCGTTATGAATGGGTGACAAAATACAGAACAAGTTACATTCTTAAAATATACCTACGATGAAAATGACAGAAAAGCCACACACTAAATGGATTATACATGGATTATTACGTAATAACGTGATATTTCACATGAAATCATGGAATGATCCTTAGTAAAAGAAGTTTAGTAAGTAATAAAGTCTAAATTATTTTTCATGTTTTTTTTAGGATTTATTTGTCTGGTAGTTGGCATGGGGAAAAAATCAAAATGGTATTTTTTTGTACATTCTCTATCTGTCTTTAGTTAGCTTGAATATTTATATTAAAGAACAGCATTTCCATTTTATATTTACAGGATTTCTGACAGACAGTAGAATAAGATGGCCAACCAGGAAGAGCAATACGAGAAGTCCTGGATTCTATATCATATCGTGGACAGGTTTATTGGGAGCCGCGAGATGGTGGCCGTCAGGAGGAAGCTGACACTTGTGGATGAGCAAATACATAATACATGTAGTTCTAAGCATAACGTGAAGTGTTTTTTACGCAGGAAGTTCAGGAGAGGGAATCAAGATGGCAGGCTCGGACAGAGATTTAATGGCCATCGCCAGTAACGTAACAGTGATGTGCCCTGATCAGTGTATCAATACTCCCCTGGACAGAACAAAAACTGTGTTTATAATGCGAGATGCTGACTGTCGACCTGGTTATGTAAGCCTTGAACTAGTTAATCAGGGACACATATTCAATACACCATTAGCGCAATGCCTTGTTCCAATTGGGGATGTACTTTTTATATCTAGTGAAATGTTTTCACAGGCTATTGTTGATGCATGTGGTAATGACTTCAATGTCACATTTGAACAACATGGACCAGCTTCTACTCTGAGGAATAAACAGAGTAATGTTGGTGATGATATTGATTATTTAATCTCTTTTCCATGTAATAGTTGGCCACAAGAAGCTAATGAGTGGGTGAGTAGGCCTCGCCTGCATGAATGGCCCGGATTAGATTTGAGGGATCAGATAGTAAAAGGCGGGTGCCATCTCGTCCCCGTAGGAGATAAAACATCTCCTAAGGCATTCCTACAATGGCGGATTTCATTCGTATGCGCTGAAAGGGAACTTATACATTCTCTCACTCATGTCCAAATTTTAGTGTATGGACTTTTCAAGTACTTCCTCAAACAAATATCAGACAGGTTTGAGCAGAGCATTAGGGATGCGGATATAATATCATCCTATATTATAAAAACAATTATATTCCATGCAGTGGAAAGCACACCTTATTCGTTGTGGAAAGAAAGGAACATGTTTTATTGTTTCATGTTATGCTTCAACATTTTGATTGTCTGGGTGAATGCGAGACATTGCCCAAATTACTTTATCAAAAGTAACAACATGTTTCTTGGCAAAGTTCATTGTGAAAATAAAAAAAAACTCCTTCGTATACTTACTGAGCTCCATGATATACAATGGAAATGCCTTTCAGTTGGAACCTTCATACAACCATCTATAGGAGCAATAATCAACAGAGTACGGGATGGAGAATGGGAATATGTATTACCTTCACCAGCACTGTTAGAACGGGAAAGTGACATGGAAATATTCTTTTCGTCAGATACTCTTGCTAAAGACTCTTCCTCACTTCCTCTTGCACTAACTCTTCTGTCTAAATCTAAATCAGACATCAATGAGTTCATAGCATTCATATCTACAGTATATGCAATGTCTTACTCAGCAAAGGCTATATTCGAGACACACGTTTGTGCTAGAGGAAACAAAGAGAAATACAAATATCTGAGGAAATGCAAAGAACTTCTAGCACGAATTTCATCAATGTGTCCAGGATTACTATCAATGGCAACATACTACTACCAGACTGGAAATTACACGAAAGCATTAGATATGTGTAGAAACATGATATCATCATTCAAAGTTTATTTCGGTGACAGATCAACTTTTAAGGACAAAGACACGTATCAAAATCTCTATTGTGGGCGTGGATACACCCTTCTACACAAATACCGGGAGGTTTGTTCATTGCAAGTATTGTTTCAAAAAAATGCTTTATCTTTCTGTCCACCTCAGTTACACAAGCAGATGACAAAATCGCAGAATGCTTTCCTTTTTATCCCTCCACTTCCGTATGCTGTATTTCTATCATTTTTGTGTTATCATGATCTCGGTGACACCAGAAGACGTGACACAGCATTGATTCATCTTCGGGCCTTGAAATACGACGAGGAACAGGGAGGTAGTCATCACTGGATAGTCCACAACCTTTTGGGGATATGCTATGAAATGGTTGGGGACACAAGAAGGGCTCTCAGGGAATATAGGGACTCACTTGGTGGTCAGAGACTTTTATCAAATTTCAACCCTGCCGAGGAGAGTATAGAACGATTGCAACATTCACAATAACAGATATCACAACGCAAGGTGAATCAAGGCCTCTATAGAAACGGCTTCCATGCAAACATTCAATTGGTTAACTTTTTCCTAGGTATTGCACTTCTTAAGGTTCAATATAATTATTGTATCCCAATACATTATTTTCATTTTCAATTGCATATACATGTGTATATTGCAACGGCCTGGCGTTTAGAGATTGTTTTCATCTCAATAACATCTATACTGGAAGGATCATTCTTTTTTCATTTCATATATAAGTTCCTCTTGGTGCATAGTTGTGTATGGTCCATTTTTTAACATATCTGATAAACTATATGGCCGACAGGTGGCCATCTTGGATTTGTGAATAATAGTTTGTTGTCGCTATTTCTTGAGAAGTAATGGAAGGATCATTCTCAAATTTCATATGTAGGTTCCCCTTGGTGCCTAGTTATGCATAAGTCATTTTCGATAAACAATATGACCGACAGGCGGCCATCTTATATTTGCTTGTATTAGATTGCTATCGCTATTTCTTGAGAAGTTACTGGATGGATCATTCTCAGATTTCATATGTTAGTCCATCTCGGTGCATTCTTGTGCATGGTTCATGTTCGGACAGAACAGATAAATAATATGGTCGACAGGCGGCCTTTTTGGATTTGTGAATAATAGTTTGTTACCGTTATTTCTTGAGAAGTACTGGATGGATGATTCTCACATTTCACACGTTGGTTTCCTTGGTGCCTAGTTGTGCATGGTCTATTTTTGGACAGATCCGATATACAATATAGCAGGTTATCCGTTGTCCTTAGTTGTGTTTAGAGCTGGTTCGAAAACAATATACCCACCAGACAGCCCTCTTTGATTTTAACAGTGATAGTTTGTTATCGCTATTTCTTGAAAAGAACTGGATATATCTTTTCTGCTCGGTCCCTAGTTGTGCATGGCCTGAATATTGCACCGCTCCAGAGGGAAATTATGACAGCCAGATGGCCATCTTGTATGTCGACTATGAAAGTATATTATGCTTATTTTATAAGAAATACAAGACGGATTTGGAGTTTGGAAGTGATCAGAAAAATAGAATTCTTTAAGAAAGACCTTCTTTCAACGCTTATTAATTTTCAAGGGAAATTTATAGACCTAAGATTAAATATATTAATGAAAGTTAAAATAAAAACGGATTGAAAAATCATCTGTGATAGGCACCAAAATCCCTTTTGTTTCAGTTAATATGTTAATTCGGTACAGATACGATTGAAATTTTCCAACTAGTTAATTCTTTGTTATTTGATGATGAAATCCGTTTACACTTTATGTTCATCATTATGTTATTTACACAGGTTAACGATAATGAATGCTTTGAATAATACGCGATATAAAAGTAAAAACTTTGACTGCAATACAAAAAAAACTCCCGTTTTCATTTAACTTTAAATCACTGATATTTCGCCGACTTACCTCTTCAGACATATTCACGAATACATAATTTCGCGAAAGGTGACCGATTAATGGCTTTGAATTATCTTTTAGAACTATGAACTCCTCCTGCAACACTCATATATCGGTAACCATGGCTACAAATAAACACAAGGGAATTAAGTTTAAGATTGACTCCCCTCGCGTATTAACGCCGAATTAAATCTCACGCTAAATGTAAGTGCTTTACAGTAGCGCAAATGAAGGTTTAGTTTCAGGAAATGCAAGTTGATGAAGACTATGGTCGCCACCTTGATATCATCGAGAAATATTCTGTTTCTTTATGTGATATGAAGATGGACGTTTTTGATTTTGCTTGTTAGTGTGTTTACTTGTTGTGGTAACAATCATTCGGTTCTCATTTTGAGGATTGATGCTTACTTGGATGTGACCAAGATTTACATGGCGTGTGTCGTCGATGAAGCAGAAGACGCTTATTCTTCCGGAAAACCTGGTCTTATTATCATGTTAATATTTCCTTTGTTCCTATTTTGCCCCTAGTTTAATCGATTTTGAGTTCGAATTATGGTTTTGTTGACGTTTTCGTAATCTCTGATTTTTTAAAAAAAAATTTTTAGAACGACATACTCAAAAAATTGAATCATTACAGGGGGCTAGTGTTTCCTTGTGGATGTTTACGGTTTTGGATGGAGAAGAGTTTAAATACATCGTGTTTTCATCGTATTCATAACACGTGTTAAGATTTTCCTGTGGACATCATCTGTGGATACTGATAAGAGTAAGTGGAAGAGTTATGTAAATTGTACATAGTTTGGTTTTGGAAAGTTATTGTGGCAAATATAAGAGGTCAATTAAAGGGGATATTAAAGTCACGGCAGTGGTCATCAAGGTTAGTAGAGTCACGGAAGTGATCAACTAGGTCATAGAAATTTTCTAATGGTCAAATGTAAGTTCAATAAGACGATTTGACCTGCGATTGATGTCATTAGAGATTTCGGTCAATATTGGAATCAGATGGCCAGTAAATTGAAAAGTCAATGAGATAAGTTGAGAGATCATCAAGCTTATTTCAAAGTGTAAAGAAAGTCATCTTTTGGATCCGTTAGCGAGTTGTTCTGACGCATAATTCATACCAGTATGAGTCGATTTATCTATTCTTTAGAAAATGGAATCCATTTAACAGCATTTGTTCAAACAATTAATTCAATACGTTCATATTTTGCAGTGTCAAAATTAATTGGGAAGTTCTGTTACGAGTTTTAAGGTAAAAAGATTTAAGAGTTATCAAAGTATACCTGTTTAAACATAAATGCGTGCCGTCCTTCGATATTCGGAAGTAGTGTCTGGCAGCGTAACCATTACACCAAATTATGCATATTTATAAAATATAATGAATATTCTGCTCCGTCAACATTGTAACAATATTTCCTTTTCATTGGTCAGAAAAGAATACTGTACTAAGCATCGTCAGAAATTGTTTATAGAATACTGTAGTACGTGTAAGCAAAACCAATATCAAAACATTGGAAAAACTACTTCCTTGCATGTGAATGCAAGTTTCAGATCATACATTATCTTATGATATGTTTTATGGTATCCAATGACAACGTCTACTTTAACTACAGTTTTGATGCGGTGCCCTGTGTTTGAGACGAGAATCGCTCGCGTTGTGCGTGTTCGTGTAATGCCAGCTTTCCTAGGTTTAAGGTAGTACATTGCACTGAGCACCACTGTCTATATTAAAACATATTTCATTTTGTCGATAGTTGCGTCAATGAACCATTCAGTCTGCACGAATGAATCAGATTTGGCGTCCTTGTCAGAATATTCACATAAATGAACTTCCTACAGATCCTGTTGACACTTCCCACATTTTGTTCCGTAGGCTGAGCAGTTTTTCGGACCTTTTCAGCGTTTTACGTTTCAAATGCGATGGAGCAGATTTGTTAGTCCGACTGACATTTTGCTTAGAACTAAACTGCGTTTGGAGCGATTTATAAGTTTTCTTGGGCGATTATCTCTGTACGTACCAGCCCTTGACTATCAATCATAGTAGGCCTATAGGTATTTTTTCGAAAACGTATCAGGAAACCTACCATTTAAAGTGACAATGGTTCTCAGCAATAGGCCTACTGTAAATGTTTGAATCATATACGACAAGATTATTGTGACTTAGGAAATTGTGTGTGTTGAAGTGCATTTGTTTCAGATAATAACTAATGTCAATGCTTTTAAATGAATTGGAAATGTTTATTTTGTTATTGTAATTTTTATTGCATGAAACAATGTTCATTATTTTGATAAACAAATATGTATCTTCTTTGAATACACGCACGGTCAAAACAATGATCTATTGATTTTTACCTATATGGTGTCAGCTGATGACACATAGGTGTGTTGAAGATTAATCAAATTCAAATGTTATGTGATAAAAAGCCTCGTTTAATAAAATTATGTGAATTTGCATTAAGTATTATTCTGTACATGCAAGTAACATTTCACTCCTAAAGGACTACCAACATAATACTTTATAATTTGATCTAGACGTGACTCGGACATTAGCAGAAATATAATTATCAATCATCCGAAACATGATAAACAATCATCCGAAACATATTAAACAATCATCCGAAGCATGATAATCAATCATAATAATTAAATTTGATATGAAACAAGCATTTCCATTGGCTGAATTAATTCTGTTATTACTCCATAAAAAGTAAGTCTCAACCATCTTTGCTTCATAATGTCATGCAAATAGTTAAGAGGTTAATCAATTTATTTTTTTTTTCATTTTAGTTTAGTGCTTATATTTACATTTCCACTTCTAACCATACCCGAAAAAATAATTTCGACCATAAAATAATACAAATTGAAGCTCACAGAAACACAGGTATATTGAATTGTCAGAGCAGCCCGTAGCGCGTGGTCGTTTTCGAGAGACGGAAACGTTTCACGTGCTTTCTCCTGGAACGGCGACTTGGAAATATCCGTGGAAAACAGCTACCGTACAAAGATTTTATTATGAAAATGTTAATTTTGCACTGTTTCTGTCTAAGGGTGCTTTAAATAACACTTGAAATAATTTTTGTCATTATGAATGACATTGCGTATTTATGACGTCATACTGCGTAGGCAGGTCCGCTGAATTCGAAAATATGACTTCTGTGACGTGGTCCGCCATGGAAAAAGTTGTCAGGGTCGTTTTGTTTGCTACTTGTGATACGGCTCATTTATGATATTACGATGCACAAGAACCCGAAAACATGCATGTTATATTTGGTCGACTTCACACTGATGGTAGGGATACGAATCGTCCTTTGTTGTGATAGATTGGCAATAATGCTGACACCATTTCAGACGATAGGCCTTCTTTCTGCACATTCCGAGAATCAGGGGGCCCTCTTCATGGTGGAGAATTGTTGATAAAAAGCTTATATTTGTGTTGACGACGCTTCTTTTTGGATGTTAAAATAAGTGCATTCGACTTTATCTATTAAGCGATTTAAATGGACTAAATTAAGCCAAGACGTTGTCTATAAATATTTCTCGTCCAAACGAGAGTTCGGCGTGGAATGCATTGTTTTTAACCTTCATCTCACGTTCGTATTCATACTCGTTTCGGGTTATAGTCCTATGAACCGAAACGGAAGTTGCTTGGTTTATATAATGACACTGCAGCGCAAATGTAAATATTGTAAAATACGTGCGTATTCATAGAACAACTCCAAGCGATTCGATATTCGGCATTCTCTAATCTTTTAATTGTACCAAAAACGTGTTGGTAATTGCTTTAAAACAATTTTAATCACTGTATTGTTCTTTCCAATCCGTTATGTCTTCGATACAGGTACATGCATTGACATATGGTCACTTATTCATACAAGACTTCAAGTTTGAAGTGGATCTCACTACAAATTCTTACACTGTAGAATAGGCACAATAGTATGACATTCTGCTCACTAGAGGTGAAGAGAAGGATACTAACGAATAGGTAATCCTAAGCTTTGAAATGGAAGCAGCAGGTTACATTTAATTCCCTCCCTTGTTTGCTGAGAAAAAGAGACGCAATTGCAAAAGACAACGAACGATTCTTCAGGGCACCCTTAATCAGTCTTTTCATGCGATCGCAGAAACACACCAGGTCTTTGCTTCCTTTGGAAGTGCATGTAAGTTTCATCAGTAGGAAATATATTCGACTATCTATTTAGCTTTAATAAATCAAAAAGAATAAAGATGAATCTTAATCACACAAATGTGCTGCACCCCCACGATATGGAATCCCGATCGAATATTGCGATTAACATTCAATCATAATTATTATCACAATAAAATAATTTCTTGAATCACCATCATTATCAAAAGACAATATTTAGTTGAATCACCATCATTATCAAAATAAAATATTTACTTGAAGTCCTTGTAACAGGAAAACAAAATGATTTTTGTAAGATAATTGCATTAACATCAGCTTTTTCTGGGCCTTTTGTTTTCAATCAATTCTCATGAAAAGGTGAATAATAATGAACAGCTGTTTTTGTGCGTATTTAAGCATTGAACTGCGTTCAGTTGGCAGTTATGAATCAATAATGCCAACTAGACAAAGGCAAATTCATGTTAAATTTGGCTTTGTCCAGTTGGCATTATCAACCTATAACTGCCAAATGAAACCATTTCAGTACTTATATTTATCACTATAATCTAATTCAGTTGTTAGATTTGGATGACCATTGGGTAACATTGTTAATAGTTGGCAGTTTATGAAATGGTAATGCTCAAGTACTGTTGGTAAGGCCATATAGTGACAATGTCAAAGAGTGGTAAATATATGTATTACTGTATACGGGGAAATTTTCGCCCTCTTTTAATTTTCGCCCGTTTCGCCCTCTCACCACGAGGGCGAAAATTAAACGTGGGCTAACATTTGACGATAAGTGTCAACATACAACCGATCGCCGTGACTACCATAGTGGATACACAAAAGTAGATATAGACTATAAATTGAGTTTCTTGGCTAGAAAATCTTTTTTCATGCCTCTCACACTACTCTGATTGACAGGAGAGCCTAAAGGTTTTGAAATTTTTCTAGCTGCATTATTTACTCCATTTTCCACAGCGTACCGGGCAATTTTTGCCCTGATTTCCGGACTATAGTTATTGTATGTCCCACGTTTTCGTTTTGCACCACCACTTGATGTAATCGTTTCATATATTTCCTCATTTACTTTATAAAACCGGTCGAAAACGGATTTTCTGAAGGGCATCGGATGGCGAATTTAACACTAGGCGAAAACGGATATATTTATGCGAGGGCGAAAATTTCCCGGGGCGAAAACTTTCCCGTATACAGTATAACATCTATTACTAATACTAAAAATGTCAAGAACCGTTCAAGAAATCACCAAAAATACTGTTATCTCGCTATCGTATTACAAAACAGATGACATTTGGGTGATGTAGTGAAATTACATTTCTTGCACAGTATGCGAGTGTTATTCAACTCGCAGGGTTAAATATATCTATTAGTCATTACAACTGTTGAATTACATTTTGTTAATAACACAGGTGGAATAAACTCTTAATGCATTCTGATTGGCTGACATAAATGTCTTTGACCAGAACAACGTCACTTGCTTATTGTCTACGACGTCATCGATTGTTGACTTCGACACCACTTGGGCGGGAATATATACGAGACGAAACGTTTTGCGCATATCCTAGTCCGCGGTGCACTCCAACTTATTCCGAGTACATGAGATTATGGAAGAAACAGGTCATACAACTCGTGGTTATTGGATAGGGAATTTCTTTCACTCTCGTTATTTTTTTAACTACACGAGCTCGTGTCTTTTGTAAGTTTTTAAAATAAATAAACAACCACTGTTTGTGTAACGTCTGTATATATTTTACGATTTATAGACTTTATAAGTTTTGGTAGCTGACACAAAGAAGTGTAAAAGTTTTTGAACAGTCTACTACGATATTAGTCTATAAGGAAGGGCGTGTCCATGTATGACAGTCCAACCATTAGTCCTCCCTCGTCAGAATTCACATTCTTAGTCCGTAACACGTGACCAGTGACGCTGTTGTATATTTCTTTGTCTGCAGTGCTGTAACAGAAATGGCAAGGAAATAAAACACATCTAATCTAAATCTGATTATTTTCTCACTCAGTGACACAGAGCATTGTTTAGTTTTTCATTTGCGGTTGATTTAATTTCGCTAAGTTCGCGTTAAATATTATTCCGCGAATTTAGATACCCGTGAAATAGACTCAATAAGACTAAATATCACAAATCGCGAAATTGTATACCCGTGAAAACTCAAAATAGAAAAACGCGAGATGTTCTCCCTATGAAAACAATTATACAGTATCTAATGATAATAAACTGTTTTAAATCTACCCTATAATACGTACATCAAATGATATCTCCTACCGGAAAAATCGTTATATGTCATTTGATTCAAAGTTAACGTAACACACACATATGCTACACCTTTTACATTTAGGAATAGATACACTATACCGAAAAAAATAATCAAACTGTATCATACAGCTGTTTCGTCATCCTAGGACTCTTCAGTGATGCTAGGGGCCAAAAGGCGGGAATCCAAAATTTCTAAACTAATGTAGAAGCAAGGAGGTCAGGTGCGTAAAGCGCCTTTAAATGTTGAATTTAGAAGTAAAATTAAACAAATTCTTTTTACATTCAAATCGTGTACTTCGAAAATGTGTGTTTTATTTATCATGCCACTACTTAAATGAGATAACTGTGGCTATGGAGGCTCCAGCAATCCTTGGAGGCAAAACAACCCATCAGTAGAGTCTGCCAACCCCTATCATTAAAGATGACGTAACACACACACGTGTTGTCGATAAGGCAAAAGGCGCCCACCCTTATGGAGCATCTGGTCTTATCAGCTTGTCATGCCGAGTCGTAGTTTTGACTGATTTTGAGTTCGATTAACCGTTTTTAGTAAAACAATTGTATATTCAATGCTATTGAACAAGTTTTTGATGTCGACTACGACAATGATTAAACTCCCATATTTTGTTTAATGACTCGATAACCATAAAAAATAAAGGTTGATCATTATAATGTAACCTTATCTACGGTATCCCTGAGAAGATTCGCTTTTATGATTGAATACCTTTTTCTCTCAGAAATCATTACACTGATGTTTAAGCAAGTCAAAAGCGACGTTACAAATTAATGGTGACGCCATTTTTTACGTTATGAAGTGAAAACAGAAATTTCTAAGCCAATCAATATGCCTTTTACAAGCCAGATTAAATTATATTAATATATGTATTCCGTATACAAAGCGTTTATTTTTTTTTTTTTTTTTTGTAAAATGACAAATTTGCTGCCTCTTGTATATAATATGATTTCGTAGCGTTCATGAACAGACGGACAAGAAACTTAGCAACCAATGTCATTGTTATTTCCCTGATATCATAAATCTAAGACCTGTATCAAATACATTCTGTAAAATCCAATTTCATTAAAATGCATGTTCAATTGAACCTAGTTATTTCAAATTAAGCGGGATTGTCGGAATATTTCCGATTGCAGCGTTAACTTTAAGGAAATGAAATGTGTAAAGTTAGGCAAGTATGAAATACTTCAAATTACGTCTTCGAGTTATACGAGCTCGAGATAACGGAGAACATGTATAAAATAATGAGAAATTAATACTTCACCTACCCCATATAAACACCAAAGATGCCGATTTCAGTGACAGCAGTCTGGAGGCTGGCTGGTGAACCGGCTTTCAGAAGATAGCTGGTCTGTGGCCAAGGTAAAATCCTTTCCATAAGGATATATCCCGCCCGCTCTTCGGAATTCCTGATTTTCGACAGCAAACACTTAATGTCCTCGCCGTAAACATTGTTACCTGCAAAAATTTAACATTATTTCTTACTTTTATGAGACTTAACGTTTTTAATACTACAGAAGTTCAGTATACATAATCATATAAAAAATTTAGAAACAACAAGCCGATAGTTACAATAACGTCTGCAGCTTTATTATTTACTGATTATTTTCTATTCTTTTCCTTCCTTTTGTTAGAATCAAATTTCAAAATCTAGTTATCGATGTCATTTTTGAAAAGAAATAAATACCACAGGAAGAACAAACCCGTATTCAGAACTCCATATCGATGAAACTACGGTCATGATATAAGCAAAGAACAAGTTTACACGGAGACCCTTGAAAAGTACAAGAGAATAAGACCAGATGTTCCGGAAGAGTTAACAGTTCATGATGGGTGTCTACTTCATAGACGATACCCACCATGTAAATCTAGGTCACATCAAATTCAATGACACAAGGTGAGAACTGACCATCATTTTCAATCACATCAAGCGGACATGATAATAAGCATATTTAAAAACGTCAACCTTTATATTGTAAAAGGATACAGAATATTGCTCAGTGATACCAAGATGGCGACCATAAAACTTGCTGATTGTCTTTTATGAAAAATGACATTTAATATACGTATAATATATTCACTATATAAAAAAATTTAAACTGAATTTTGAAACATTTCATTGAATTATTATCAAATCAACAGGAAATCTTCAAACTGGTTTTTTGAATGGTAGATATATATGTGATTTCAAACAGTGAGTAAAGAAATTACGAAAATATTGTGTCAAATAAAAATAGACTTTCTCTTGGGTCGTTTTAATCCAAGTTTGAAATGATTGACCATTATTTGTTTTAGTTTGATAGGGCTTGAGGTCCTATTAACAGCCAGGGTCATTTAAAGATGACCTCCCGGTGTATGCAATGTGACTGTGCATGTTGAGTGGGTGTGTATTTGTGAGCTGCGGTATGTTCGTGTAAGCCTCCTTGCGATAGTCTTGATCTTTTAACGATTTGAAGTGCTACGACACTGGCGTACACTGTCGAAGGCCCCAACACATTATACTGACAACGGATTAACCTATATAACAAACATGTTTTGCAAGACCTCAAAATCTTTAATAGATAAGGAAACCAAGACCTACCTCCGCCCTCCCTATTTGTTTTAAGTACGTATTTCTGAGGATCGATTAAGGCTTGCTCTATAGCGCTATCGCCATCTTCATTCTGCAAGAGTTAAATCGTGCGATATTTTAAAGACAATATTTCTCATCACATTATTAGGAAACATTTGCCTGTTAAAGGCCTCCAAATGATGTTTCGTTATTAAATATCTGACTGCACTGCTAGCTGTAATGACGTTTTTGGTACCATTTGAAATATTCTGAATATTTAAAGAAATATTGCGTTTCATATCAATGAAAATATAGATCGAACTCACAAACAACATCGAAGAACAATTCAAATCTATGAAAATTAAGTTCAAATTTAAAATTATCGAGAGAAAAAACTGTCGAAATTATAAATGAATAACGAAGTCTACATTTCACAATTTCATATACAATTTAAAAAAAAAAGATCTGTGTATTTTTTTCATTGTAGAGTTTTTTAAATTAAATTGTTAAAACAATTTTATTTCTAAACCATCTGCTTTAATAGTAATTATTTATATGAATAGATGATACATGTATGAAAATAAAAAGGTGCGGAAAATTAACTTATTTTCAACATAGACAAATTATTATTTTGATTGGAAATATCTTTGTTCAATATAACCCTTTATGTATGTAGAATACAGTAAATTAATGTGAAATGATAAAACATTGAATAATTGTTTACGCCAGTAAAAAAACTGTTTACCAAGTCTATACTATATTGGTTGACAAACGTCTCCCTGATGTCCCGTGCTATCCTGTCGTCCTCTATGAACCTTTCCACAGCCCCCGGACGGCAAAGCTCCTGCTTGACCTTCTTTGTCCCGGCTAATGACACCGGACAGTTGGGCACTTTATCGCTTTTGATCGCTCAATCATCAAGCGAGTGTCCCAATCCTGCCAAAACAATTAAAATAAAAACAAATTGATGAAAGTTACAAAACAATTAGTAAACTATTATATTTCAGAACATTTTTAAGACTGGCAATGACAAAAATCGTGAGAAAGTAAAGTCATTTGTGTTTCCGTGTTGCTTATAATATATTAAACACAATATTATCATATACACTTAGTGTTGTTGATCCGAAGGTTAAAATGTGATTTTCCTGTCGTAATTGTACCGTGCTTAATAGATATAATAATTGATGCATTGTAGTCAACTCCGCTACGCGTTGTTTAATATTTAGTCATAGATGTGCGAGAGTCTGTGACCCTTTCCATGCGACTGGTCAGGGATGGCATCTAGATACGCCGCATAGGGCCAGTACTTAACATAAACGAAGTGGGAGGGGGCAGACTATCACACATGTATGACCAAGTTTTAAACAAAGCGTAACCAAATCGACTACAGTACATAACTTCTGTCTTGTATAACTGCTCGGTCCTCTAAGATTTTTACCATCCAGGCACACTATTATCTTCCTAGGTCAGTCGATTTATATTATCTCATACACTACATATGTCAATACTAGTAAGCTTCACACTGACCATTAGTTTGATGAAGGTGACACTGTAGTCATCGAAACGTCAAACTCAAATATCCTATTGTTTATGTTATATAACTTTATAAGGAAACTTTATCTTTCGGTGTTCGGATCGAAGCTCGTGTTTTGTTTTCGTATGTACTTAACGAATGACACATGTTTATAAACATAAACTTTATCAGTTACATAACCATATGTTAGAAGACCATGCATATTTAGTTAAGTTCAACAAAATATATTTGCATTTGCGCTGCAGTGTCACTATATAAACCAAGCAACTTCTGTTTCGGTTCATAGGACTAAAACCTGAAACGTGTATGACTACGAACGTGAGTTGAAGGTTAAAAACAATGCATATCACGTCGAACTCTCGTTTGGATGAGAAATAATCATAGACCACTTCTTGGCTTAATTTAGTCCATTTAAATTGTATAATAGATACAATCGAATAAACTTATTTTAACATCGAAAAAGAAGCGTCCTCAACACAAATATAAGCTTTTTATCAACAATACGCCGCCATGAAGGGGACCCCTCTCCCTGATTCTCCTCTCGGAATGTGCAGAAGGCCTATCGTCCGAAAACTTGTCAGCATTATTGCCAATCTGACACCACATTCATTTTGTACAAATTAAAACGATTCGTATCCCTACCATCAGTGTGAAGTCCACCAAATGTAGCATGCATTATCATATACATTGTATGAGCCGTATCACAGGTAGCAAACAGCACGACGCTGACAACTTTTTTCCATGGCGGACCACGTCACGTTACTCATTTTTCAAATTCAACGGACATGCCTATGCAGTATGACGTCATATATACGCCATGTCATTTATAATGACGACAATGATTTTAAGAGTTATCTTAAAGCAATCTTAGGCATAAACAGCGCAAAAGAAAGACAAACGTTTCAACATTTTCATTATAAAATCCTTGTACGGCAGCTGTTTTCAACGGACTATATTTCCAAGTCCCCGTTCCTCTCGAAAACGAGCACGCGCTACGGGCTGTTCTGCCAATTCAACATACAAGTGTTTCTTGGAGCTACAATTTGTATTCAATTATGGTCGAAATTCTTTTTTCGGATTGAAGTGGAAATTTAAATACAGCTAGCACGGTTCCTGCTATTTTCCTGTAATGCATCGGGCGTTCATATCGCCTATAACTCGACACAGAAAGCAGTTTAATGCTTAAAGAACCCTTCTTCACCAACGAAGTATAGACATAAACAATGTAAAAAATGTGTTTTGAAAGTTATTTTGTTTGAAATAGACGCATCTTAATAATTTGGCAAAAAAACTATTTTGATACACTCAATCTCAACATAGACGGAAGAGATATACTGGTTTTGTTTATCTATTGATATATTTATATCTACTATAAATTAAAGGGGTTTTAATCACCTGACCCTCCTGCTTCTACATTAGTTCAGAAATTTTGGATTCCTACCTTTTGGCCCCTAGCATCACTGAAGGGTCCTTGGAGGACCAAACAGCTGTATGGTGCAGTTAAATTCTTTTTTTTTCGGCATACTGTATCTATAACTAAATTTAAGAGGTGCAGCATATGTGTGTGTTATGTCATCTTTGATAATAATACATTTGAGCTAAACGATTGATGGTGATTATAAGACTTTCTTTAATTGTGCATTACAAGTAAAATTATTATCCACATGTTGTGAAGCTCGTTACTTTAAGTATAAAATACATAGAGCGCTATATAATTGTTTTTTTTTAAAATAATTATAACTATTATTAATTCACTTATATTATGACCTATTTTTGCACAATATTTATCAATGCAATAATACTGATTACCTTTTCAGACTTGTAATAAAACGGAGAATATCCTATACGGTAATACACAACGGCCACCTCACAGTCATCTCTGGAACGACAGAAAAGACAATTTTACAGGCGTAGAATTAAATTACACGAAGTCACATACAAAACAAAAAGTAACCAGAATGGATAAAACTAGTTATAAAACATTGAAAACATGTAGTATCAGTATGAGAAGAAATTATGTTTTGATAAACCATATATCCTCACTAATATATATACACGATCAGGACGACAATACCTTAAAGGAAATATACGGGCCTACAACGGAATGTGTATTTGTAGGGTCTATATAACACATGTGAGAATTTCCATCACCCGCAAAAGCAGTCTCACATTTATATGGCCCGCATAAAGACCTATGTATTGACGGGGCCTAACAAGATATATGAATAAAATTGGAATACAAAGCGTAATACCTTGACAGGGCATGTAAGCACAAATATAGAAGTCCTGTAAAGTAATATACATAGACATGGACAACAATGACATAGGACTAGAGAGCGCCTTAAAGAGAAGTATATTAAGTTACATGGAAATAGACAAGGCCGTTAAGGGTAGTATATCGCAAGAAAAAAAAGACAGATTAAGAAATGTAATAGAGAAGGCCTTTAAAAATATGGGAATAAACATGAATTGCGGGATCATGTTCATAGACAGGGTCTATGTAGACATATCCAGTATCCAGACGCATGGCCGACAAAGACATGCATAAAAAATAAGAGAATACCAAAGCGTCAACAAAACCATAATCCGAACTCAATATCGATTAAACTAGGGGCAAAATAGGAACAAAGGAAAGACTTACACTGAGACTCTCGTTAAAGCACAAGTGAATAAGACCAGGTGCTCCGGAAGAGTAAGCGTCTTCTGCTTTTACATCATACGTTTAGACAGGACTAAATACATATATTTACAGTCTGTTTGGAATTGATAGTATATTGCCTATACATTTCTACGAATGCCTACTGAACTTTATTTTCCGATAAAATCAGTGGATCACGCGCCTATTGGCGCAGCGCGCAGTAATACACTCCGTTACGATTTGAACACGAGGCCGCGTCACAACTTTACAGACTCGATCAATATCCTGCCGCGTAGTATGTGTTAATTTATTTAAGAAATAAATAAGAAGCATTTTAATGTTTTTTTAAATACAATAACAGAAACAAAGATAGTATGGTTTGTTTATATATAAACTTATGTGAAAAAATGACTATAAAAAGATGTAATCTTAGTTGTTTCATGGAACGCTTCGCATTCCATTCCAACTATCGATATCCTACTGAACTTTATCCTTTGATAAAACCACCAGAAAGAAACTTTAATCCTCATATGTATAGACAAGGCCAACTAAGGCAATTTCTATAGAAAGACTATAAGTAACTAGAACTGTAAGCCGATGACTGACTCATCAACCCCAACGCTTCATGTTGGTTGCAAAATACAGTTTTATAGTACTGACACTTTGTTTAGAATTTTTACAAATGCAATGAAGTTTGCATGCATATGTAAGTGTCAAAGTCTACATATCTTCCTTTATATTTGTGTGAAGCTCCATTGAAATTGTATCAACAATTATATATGTGTGAAGTTTCATTGAAATTGGCCTAGCGATCGAAGAGGAGTTGTCCAGACAAACGCTTTCTACGGACGGACGGACGGACAGACATACAGGCTGATTCCAGTATACCCCCTTCACGTCGTTGCGGGGGTTTAAACTAGTTCAGGACATATGGTAGTTCCTGTTACCTGCGTTACAAGTATTATTAAAGCGAAACGCAAGAATGGTTCACCCGTTGTAAGCATATTAATGTGACCGGGAAGTATGCTATTTGAGGTGAATTTTATAGGATAATTGTGTGAAACAGCACTATGAGGTCGACACACCATGTTATCGGCACATGCACAGCATTCATTAGATGCATAAATGACCTGAACTGTTAATAAGGCTTTGAAAATTTAAACAAAAGAAAATCAAACAATCATTTTATCAATGTTTTCAAAGAAGTTTAAGTGGTACAATATTAAAATCGCCAAAGAATATTTGAATTTTATCTAGCGACTGAGAGTTTTAAACTTGTTCGAACACTCTGTCACTTACATAAATAATGCTTTGTCGCTACTTCTGATGTATCCGCTTTGATTGATGTCTTCAAAGGTGACATATTTCACAGGAACATTTCTGTCACATAGAAATATTTCCAAGTCAAGTCGTCGTTGGTCAAGCCTGTTTCTCTCCGGTTCCGACACAACAAACAGCACACATGCTCTGTAAAAAGTGTTGGTTTAAACTAAATGTTGTTCCAATTTTCGACATAAGTTGCACTACAACTAACAATACAAATGGAGTAAAAGTTAACGTCAAATTTGTATTTAAGGTTGAATAATGTAATGGGTTTTCAACCAGTTTGCTACATCATGTAATTCCATAAATGTATAATCTTATCATTGGTAACACAATTCTAAGTTTCTTGAAGATAAATTATGTTTCTAGATAATGAAGCACAATACAGAATTGTGCATTTTCTACTTTAAGGGCAACATTTATTTCATTATGAGGATATTAATCCATAACATAAAGTAAAGATGACGAAGTTTACATGCTATTGGCTGTTGAATTCATCAATCGGAATTATGCTATTGTGACTCAAAAAATAGAGAATATCGAAAAGGCGCCAAAACCATAATCTGAACGCAAAATGGGGTAGAATATGAACAAAAGGGAAAGATTAACCAGTTTCCTAGAAAGGCTTCGACACAAAGGAAATATGAAACTCATTTTTATTAGTATATGTGTTTACCTGCACCATGTCCGAAGGTGTTTCCACGTTCATTGTTTTAACTTTTGAGATATTTTTTCTTGCTGTTTTTTTTTAAATATTTATTATTGAGAAGTACACATTTGATCGGTAATCGTAATTTAGCGACTTTTTGCGCTGAAACAATTTGGCTGAATTATGATTGAACTGATAATAGTTTCTATGTGTGGCTTTCTACAGCAAGTATTGTGTGTGCGGCATTTCATTATTGCGTAATTTGTTTAAATCGATTATGCGGTAAAGTTTGAGTATGCTAAATTAATTACGATTACAATGATGTGTATTTATAAGCTTGTGTTAACGACACCTTTTGTTTCCGTAAGCCTTCCATCCTTCCACCAAACCTTTGGCCAATCCATGGGCGGGGTTGTTTTCTGGAACCTACAGCAAATACATATGATATTCACTTATGGAATTTATTGACAGCTGATTTACTGATTTTAAGCAATATTAAGGCCTGAACCATTAATTATTTTGTGTTTGCGTATTTTGTTTTTTATTTTGTTGTTTTGTAAATCGATTGCTAAATCTTGCCATGATTCGAGGGCAATATCACAAGAGAGCTTTTGTCCCTAGCATCACTGAAGAATCCTAGGAGGACGAAACAGCTGTATGATGCAGTTTAATTCATTTTTTCGGCATACTGTATCTATTACTTAATTTAAGAGGTGCAGCATATGTGTGTTTAACGTCAACTTTACGTACATGTTAAATCATTAATCTATCCTATACAATTGAATTTACGATACTAAATTGATACCTCGAGTTGATAGACACTAAGAACTCCATAAATTTCAGTAAATAAATGTATTTTACCGATAATTTCATTTCAGTGAAACTGCTAAATTATGATTATGCTAATTTCAGCTGCAGTGTATTGCTATTAACAGCACGTGTTGTAAGTATGCCAATTTAAATTAAGCGCATACTCGATATTTAAATAGATAAACCCAATGATGAATGTGTACCCTTCATGGTACTTGCTATAGCAATACATAAAAACTGTAATTAGCACTATTATAATTTAGCGGAATACTTCCGGTGCAAAAATTGCTAAAATAGCATCACTGCTAAAATGTGTCGGGCCTGGTCCACCCGTCGCCCGTATAATGTGGCCAAGTGGGGTGTTCTGCTGGGGACAAATACCCACGCACTCAAAACACGCATACACTGGGAGGCCATCCTTAAATGACCCTGGCTGTTAAAAGGATATAAAATCAATCAAACAAAAATAATTAGAGAATACCGAAGCGTCAACAAAACCATAATCCGCACTCAAACTCGATACAAGGCAAAATATGAACAAAAGGAAAAGATTTACATAGAAACCTCTGCACAAGAGAGTAAGACCAGGTGTGTCGGAGATAAAGCTTTTTCTGCTGCATTGACGACTTCAGCAATGTAAATCTTGGTAGCATCCGAGTCAACATCAAGTCCCCAAAATGAGAACCGAGTCGTCATTGTTAATCACAACAAGTATGAACACTAATCAGAGAACTAAAAGTCAATCTATATATTACACATAGATACAAAATGTTTCTCAGTGATACAGAAATGGCGACTATAAACCAAACAACGTGTAAATTTAACGTCACGTAAACATACATGCTACCAGCCAAATATCATTCCTTGGCCTTTCGATTACAGTGAGAAACTTCCTTTAATGTTTTTACAATTTGACTTTTGTGACCTTGAATGTTGGTAAAGGTCATTCATTTGAACTAGTGCCATCGTTTTTTACAAGTGTGGAAAGTTTCATCAAAATGAATGGAGACATTTTCTAAAGGTCCCTAGATCGCGAATATATTCCACAAAATAAACTAAAGTAGCCATGTTTAATATAGAGTTATCTCCCCTTCACTTCATTCCTTATAAAATATTATTACACTCACTTGAGTTTTTTTACATTTTGTACGATGGGTTCCCATTACCTCACTATTAATCTGGACTGTATCCACAGTAGTATAGGTGCAGTCAAAATCACCGAACAATAACATGACGTCATTTTGACGCGATGTTGTCCTGCGTTACCTCAACGCTTTGTACGTCGCCTCAGATTACACGTTTCACCGCTGAACGTTTATCATTAAGGTAATTGTGATTTTCAAAAAAGCTCTCTTGGTATGTTAGCATACACGGACGTCATGATATTTATGTTGCATCAAGATTGCATTCATATTGACAATAAATACAATCTGAAAGACATCTAATTGCTATAAGTTTCGTGTTAAATATAAAATATGATTGTCCTCATGCAAAGATGTTTCACATCATTTGGTTGTAAACCGCTTTGGGGGTTAAGGTGGAGTATGGCTTTAGACTACCCTGCCGCTTCGGGTCAGCTGCCCTAAAATTACCCCAAGTAGGTTATCTACGCGGCCGGGTAACATTGCCATGCTACACCAGTACACATACGTACGCAAACATGCATTACACATACGGATGCATGTCATTAAATGACAAACGCTCTTTGTAGGAAATTAAGTTCTATAAAATAAAACAGAATGCAATAGCTCTAGGCAGCAGTAATGTCAAGAATATGTATTCCAGGGACTGGTGTTGGTATATTTCAGTTACAAATTAAATTTTGTTATTGAAGTGACGTTTTACAAATTGTATTACATTTTAATCGTGCATTAACTATGTACAGCAATATATCTAAAAGAAGCATAGTAATATCCGAGGTGATCCGGGCCCGTATTCATTAAGCCGTTCCCATGCTCAAGCATTGATTTTGTGTTGATTTTTATTTGTTTTGCTATAAATACATCAAACAAATCTAACTTTTTTAATGATTTTAGAAAACAGTGAAAAACGGCGATTTATTTGGCTTATTGATCGTTTGGCGTAATGTAAGAAAATTTGCTGGAGCACAGAATTTCTGTTTGAGTACGGAACGTTTTTATAAAATCTAAGAAATATTACATGTGTTAATGTTTAGCAAAGTAATATACTGTCATGTTTTGTGAGTTGCAAATACGTCGTTTTAACTGAATGCAACAACAATATAGAAACGTTAAAAGCATAGAGATGAATTAGAACGGCGGAAAATTACATACTTGAGAATCATCGAACTGTTTTCCAGCAAGTGTCAAAGAATACCTGAGAAAAAAACCAAACAAATGATAACTCAATCCCACTTTATATTACAAATCAATCAATCCTTTCTGAAGTTATCATCAGGAAATTAAAATTTGACGAAAAAACATATATTTTTAGCAACTGTGACCTAAAGCTCAATCCCACACTGCATAAGTAAACATTTATATGAAGTTTTAACTAAATCCATCAAACATTGCAGAACATATTTATATGGAAACGAAAATTTGACAAAAATAACTCTTTTTTACAACGATGACCTTTGTAGTTGGCCTTTCGATCTCAAGGTCAAACCTGCACTCGTTTACACCATAAGTAAACATTATATGAAGTTTTAACAAAATCCATCAAACCTTGCAGAACATATTTATATGGAAACGAAAATTTGACAAAAATTACTTTTTTTTAGCAACGGCGAGCTTGAGTATAAACTTAAGTTTATTTCTTTTTCAATTCAATTCATAGTGAAGAGCGAATACACAATTTTTTTAATTGGATTTGGAAACAAGTTTTGCAACTTATATTAATCCATCTCCAGCGGCGAGCTTTGTAGTTGTCCTTTTGGACCCCAAACTCAGCCCCACTCTGTCTTACCTCATAAGCTAACATTGTATGAAGTTTAAACAAATCAATAAATCCTTTCTCAAATTATCATCTGGAAAACAGCATTCGGAGAGAGACAGACGGACAGACGGAGACAAACACTATAGTCCCTATAGCCCCCCCCCCCCCGCCGGTTTCACTGGCAGGGGCTAACAAAATAAAAGTTTTACACGGAGACCATTGATAAAGTTCAATATGTTCCGGAAGATAACATGTCTTCGGCTTCAACGACGATACCCGCCATGTAGACCTAAGTAACATCCAAGTAAATGTCTCGTCCTCAAAGTGAGAACAAGAACACTCTTATAAGTGCGAGAAATTCGTTAATGATTAGAACTTTAACAATAACAGCCGTGTTGGTGAATTCCATATATCAGATCCATTGTCATTATTGAAATAATATCATGGTTACAAGAAACATTGCAACAAACTCGTAGAGTTTATCACTTTATGATTTAATGTTGCCTATTCCCGCAATGTTAAACTTTTTCAGGTTATATCGTATAACCTCAAAAATCAGACAACGCAAAAACTGATGACGTCCTATACCGTCATTTTTGATGCGGTATTTTGTAATCAAACTTCTGATTGGTTGAAGTTGTTTGCAGAGAAATGTATGCACATGTTTTTGTTTTTTGCAAAACCATTCATTTTTTGTTATTATAAATACGCAATCACTGTATAAGACTTACGTCTTATATATGTATCTTCAGAAATGAAATTGTAAGGAATAACCACAATTTTTTTGAGGGTTATACGGTATATACCGAAAAAAACTGTGAGCACGTTTTTGCATAAACCGCTTCGCGGATTTATGCAAAGTGCACACATTTTCTTCGGTATATACCGTATAACCCTAAACAAATAGTGGTCATTCCATAAGTACTCAGCTTAGCGTAGAATGTATGTAGCCCTACGTTACACAGAAACAGTATTTATAGCTCAACGTTACTCATAAATTGTCACCACTCATATAGTGTCTATAATGATACCAGTAACCTCTAAGGCATTTTAACGTACCGATGTATATGATGCAAATTTGATACAAGACCTGCAGAACCGGATGCTATCGTGTTGAATTCAATCTGCTTCATCTTTAGACTGTTTGGTATCGAGGCTGGGGTCATAAGGGCATTGGTCGAAGAGTCAATGGTGGTGTCTTGTTTAACATCCATCATATAGTCATTTCGGAACAGTCCAAGACTTATAGGCTGAAAAAAGAAACAAAGACATTTTATTTTAACGTTTAATTGTAACAGGTATGGTTTACGAACTTTGCTATTTTGACTCTCCCTTTACTGGAACGACAAAGCAATTAGCGTCGTTGAAATTATTAACGACGCGCTGTCGCTTTTCGTCTGTTGTTAAATACAGGAAATGTCATTTTATTTCATAATGTCAAAGCGCTGTGGCGAGAAACAATCGTCGGTTTTATCGCTTCGTCAGCGCGACAACACAAACAAGCAAAAAAATGCATATTTGGCTTCAATAAGCCGCCAGACGTATTCCCCGAATTCTTCCCCATAGTAAACGATGATGCATTTGCCAATGCAAATACGAAATTACACTTACATTCTTAAGCCTCAGCATACACCGGATCGGTTGCATCACCTTGGCGAACACCATATTGTGTGTGGAATCACTCGAAGACCAGGGCGGACATGTTTTTTGGAGACTAATTTCATCACGAAACGAGGTACTCACAATTCTTATTTTCCATTAATCTTCGAGTGATACGCCATTGGTATTCAATCAGCAGTTTTTGAGACAAGGCTTTCGTTTAACGTGTTATCAATACGTTTTCAACGATACTAAGTTGATTTGATCACCTGTTCTAAATGTCACAAAAGATATTCAATTTTTTTAAGTATTACCTTGATATTTTTCGAATTGCTTAACATTAAAAGCACATTACTTGCAGGTCGTGCCTTTTATTTAATTCATTAATTATAAGGACAAGATTCAAGAGTAAAACAGCTACAAAATAGAAGTTTATTGTAATGATAGTCTCACCTGCGTAACACCTTCCTCTGTCACCACTTGTAAAATGTCCCATATCCGTTTGGTGAAGTCATCGACCTTTAGAACACTAAAAAATAAAAACATGGATACCATATTTATCTAAAACATAAATCCCTTGTGTGATGTAGACTGATAAACATCGACACGAGGGTGATATGGATGAGGTTTCAGCACGAGGCTTTGCCACGTCCTGAACTTCATATATATTATCCCTGTGATTGATTTCCTGTTTCATGACACAAGTGTTATTTATTTTTCTCTCTCTCTCACTGTCCTATCGTAAAACAAGCTACAGTTGTAAGATCGCACAACGTTACACGATGTGTAACGTTGTTTACACGTTGTGCGGTGTACGCCCGATGAGTGAACGACGTATGCACGATGTGAGAACGATGCTATCCTGTGCGAATATTTATAACGTACATGTGGGCTCACGATAAACTAACATTGTACGTTGACAATCGTGGTTGATGTAAAACGAGAAATGGCTTAACACTTACATACGGTTTCGCGCTAGTTGTTTTAAGCATATTTCTATATTTTAACTACATACATTAGCTGATATTTCTATCTATATATTTCTTTAAATTAGAATAGTCTTTTTGTAGTTTTTGAAACAAACCAAATAAACTCATGTAAACTTTCAACACATATTGATAAGTTCTCATTCAGTAAATATTGCCAGTTTTACCAAGTTATACCTGTACATATACCATATATGTAGATGTCTCTTGCCCAGGGCACTTACAACACTCGCCTAGGCGTGAAAACACTGGTACAGTGGCGGGAAGGGGAGGGGATGGGCTGTTCAAATAACTGTTCAAATTTATATAGTTTTTCGACAAGAGGGTTCCATATTGTTTTCATTCCGTAATATTTATCAACCAATTGTACCAAATCGTGCGTGTGTGCGATGAGAATCGAACAC
Source organism: Mimachlamys varia (assembly GCA_947623455.1). NCBI lineage: Eukaryota > Metazoa > Mollusca > Bivalvia > Pectinida > Pectinidae > Mimachlamys > Mimachlamys varia. Next base: position 40,711,079 of record OX392533.1, on the reverse strand, counting down.
ATAAACGCACAATCTTTAGATCGCACAGTTGTGCGCACCATGAGCGAACGATGTGTTCACGATGTATTCACGATGCACGCACGCATTTTTTAATGCGTTGTGCGTTACCACAACTGTATAATCGTGCACCAAGTGCATCGCGCCATCAATTAACGGTTGATGCAATAGGTAGCGGAATTGATGATGTTACTCTGGTTACACGTACATTTTTACAGTTATAACGTATTTATAACGTGTAGCCACAATTTCAAGATTTATTATTAAAACAGAAGTGCTAACGGCATTAAATTAAAATAGTGCTTACTCTTTTAAATGTTAGAAATAGCATTTGAAATACATTTTCAAGTGTGTCTATTCATTTGTTTCTGATTTTTTATACTTTTATATAATTTAGCGAAATATTCAGTTTAAAAACCCTATCAATCAGGTTACTTTTTATTCCTATAGGGAATATCACGTCTATGGATTTAGAAACTTGGATTTAGAAAATGACAATCCTTAGAAGAATCTGGAATGAATATAACGCTAAATCTTTGTCCTGATAAGATTGAAGGACGAAGACTACAGTTGGAGAAATAATAAATGCTGGATGAAAAGGATACTGGTTTATCTAAACATGTGTTTAAATTGACAACAAATTGATTCATCACAAACAAACTAAAATATACTCACTTGCACAAACATTTTTGAAGGAATTCCGTATCATGTGCCACCATGTGCATTAGTTTGTTGAAATGAGGTTGTAAGGCCTTCACCTTGGCAAATGCCTTTCGTGGTACCAACGACGGGAAAAGAGCAAGTGGAGCATAGTGAACTCTCTCTGAATGGTCTGGTGACTCTGCTGTTCGTATCAGTACACCTGGCAGAAAAAATACCAAAGCATCAACAAAACGATAATCTGAACTCAAAATCGATTAAACTAGAGGCAAAATATACACAAAGGAACTATTTACATGGAGACCTTCGTAAAAGTACAAGAGAATAAGACCAGATATTCCTGAAGAGTAAGCGTCATGTGCTTTATCGACGACAACAACCACGTTAATCTTGATCACATTCAAGAATACATAAAATCCTCAAAATGAGAACCGCGTCATCATTGTCAATCACAACAAGTAGCACAGGTAGAAATCTAATCTTAATGATTAATAACCAACACCTGTCAGTGCAATAAGTTCATCCCTCACACTGTCAAAGGCGATGCTTTTCGAAGTAGAAATATTCCCTGCTCCAAGTCATCTGGTAAAACACGTGTAGTCTACTTCATATAGATTCACTTCAGTATGTTATGCGTCGGTACAGTTTTAAAGAAGCATATTCTACATTGTGATATTTTATAAAAAGAAAATAGAAAAAAAAAATAATGTTGGTTTGGCATGATATTTTAAAAATTCGTTCGGGACAAAAGAATTATGCATATATATTATTCAAAGTTAAGTACATACATTGCTGGAAATTCAGGTTCTACTCAAGCTGTGCAATGCGTAAATTGCATTAGCGGTACCCAAAATCTGAGTTTTATTAACGTATATATGTTTGGATGATGGGGTTATTACCTGTCAACATCCAACTTTATTCAAAATTTTAAAAAAAAACAGAACACTAGTATAGATCATTTCATTTGAGGCGTTAAATATTTCTCCATTACGAAAATCACAGAATTACGAAAACTTTTAAGTGGCTATAATGAATTATATTTTATTAAAAAGACCAACAGCTTTCACCAGATAGTCAGAAGCGTTTTATGTATTACATAGGATTCCTGTCAAAAATATTGCAATACTTTTACACTGAAATTGTATTTTTTCTATAAACATAGTAAATAACATTAAGATAGTCGGTTGGCCCATAAAGTAGTGCTATCGGATTAACGTATGGGTCTCCTTCCCAGCATAAATAGTTTCAACAAAATAGATTAAAGTTAAAACAATGCTCTTTTTACATCGATCTCATATATCAACTTTATGTATGTAGTGACGAGCAAGCATCCTTAATGAATCGTATATGACATATGCATGAAGTATTATTAAACCGGATATGTCATATGAGACCTCAAAGGGTGCGTACTTTATGCAAGGTATGATTGTCTGATAAATATAACATCATCAGATGAATAGTAAGGAAACGTTAGATGTCAATATAATAATAATAATTCGAAGTTTTAATGTACTGGTTTATTACAACCTATAGGTCGTCTCAAAGCGGTTCGCAAATTATCATCCGCGGTTATGGGGGCCCAGCAAGTAGTCTATATTGTTCTCAACTCCTTCAGGAGCATACAACCGGTGCTGTCATTTCAGCGCTCAAAACTAACATTCCACAATTTGTAACATTGCCCAACTACGAACTCATTTACAGCTGAGTACAATGAATCAAGCGGAGTGAAGTATCTTGCTCAAGGATACAACAAGTGCTAATGACGGGACTCGAACTCGAAACCCTTCGATCATGAGCCATGTGTCACCGTGTATCCGAAATATATAGCAACTAGGTTAGAGTACTACAGCTCATCAGGCAAGGGTCTCTCGGATGGTCGCATGTGAATGCCAAACTTTAAATATTTTAACACTAGCGTCACTTCTTTGAATTACCTATAGCGCAGTGTTGACTTATCAGCTCTTCATAAGAACGTTCGAGTTCAATTTTAATATGTTTTGATGTGCCTTTGAAGTTCCGAAGTAAACCTTCCGTAACCTGTTTTTTATGAATAATTAAAATGTTATTTCTCCAGTTTTTATAAAAAAAAATTATAGTAAATAGCATTATCATTTGATGTTTAGTTTTCTTTGTGTGGGGGGGGGGGGCGGTTTGTACGTGTTTAAAAGATAAATAAAAAAGTACGTAACTTAACTTCCAAGTTGTGTTGTAAAATTGTAACTTTTTCAACACAACTTCTTTCAACCTATACTACATGTTTGTTATTTGGCCCCAGACCGCTCCTATGGCTAAATTTGTCAAAGAAGCCAATGTTGTTATGGCTCCATGAATGTTGAAAAGAAATGTTATTCCTTAAATACGTTTGCTCAATCTGCGCTAACTGGTCACCAGAGGACTGGACTAAATGCGTTATCGTTACAGGTAAATCTAAGCTTAGACTAATATAACTAAACATGTAAGAAAAAACCCTGGATTGAAGCTATAGAGTGGGTGTTCAAGAAAATAATTATTTTATACAACGCGCATAGAGTGACTTTCTCGTGTACATTAATGCAATACCTACCATGTAACATGGCATAATCCTTTGTTTTCCTAACGATTTCTTGGATTTCCTTTTCGTCCAGGGAGATCGAATCTAGCACTGCAGCCATTTTGTCAGGACCATGCAGGTTTAGTTAAACTTATATCAGCAAAAAGCAGTGTATCTGTAAATTGAAGAAAAATTATTCAAAAACATTTTAATACAAAACACATTTGCAGCTTAATATCACTCTTAAATTCCATATAAAAAACCCTGGTGAAGTTCTTACTAAATGATTCGTCGATATTCATGAGAAAATTTGTATCATCAACATATTTTGATCATAACTATTGGCAAGTTTTATGTTCGTTAAGACATATTCTGTATCTGTGAGTATGCTCATAAGTGTGCTTACTTGTTGTGATTGCCAATGATGATTCGGTTCTCATTTCGAGGACTTGGTGTTCACTTGGATTTGTCCAAGATTTACATGACGGGTGTCGTCGATAAAACAGAAGACACTTACTCTTCCGGAACACATGGTAGTATTATATTGTACTATAAAAGGGTTTCCATGTGGATCTTTCATGTTTTCGTATTTTGCCTCTTGTTAAATGGGTTTTTAGTTTGGATTATTGTTTTGTTGACGCTTAGATATTCTCGGTTTTATTTTTTTTATCGATATATAATGTTTCAAATCTCTTAGACGATTGCGTGTGGTTTTTTAACCCTACTTAAAGCTATGGATTCGATACAGCAGTGCCTATTATGAGCGAAATGGAAAACGAAAAATTCTGCTTTTGGGTTTGCGGGAAAAGAGTGATAAGGATAAACAGTGAAGACAACGCAGGTAATGGTATGAGGGTAGAATATCAATTTTCTACACCTACATCTAAACTAAATTCCCGATGAATATATTATTTTTTTGTTATTTTCCAAATAAAACGTGTCTCGCTTATGGCTGATAGAACACAATACTTCAGTACGTTCTGCGGTACATGATGGTAACGAATCCTGAAATAAAACAATAAACAATTGGTTGCACCTAACCCCTATTAACCCATGCCCTGCAGGTAAGGCGTAAGATTTGTACGTGTTGGTCAATTACATATGTGTAACTAAAGTGACTAGATTTGCGATCCTATCGTTTCCATTCTTTCTACACAACTTTCCTCATGTCTCACTTCACACTACCTCATATTTTGCCTTTAGTTGAGCGTTCGCCCCGGTGAAGACATCCTCGATATCCAGTGGTTACGATCACCTATGTAATCTACACCCCTGGAATATATCATGGCAAAATTGAAAGCTCCCGGATCTGACACCTAGCGGTCGGTGTGCGTTGTGTCCTTTTGAATCACGTAATCACCGACCAATCAAAATGCGTATAACAAAACAGCTTCAGCAATGAATGTAAACATGGAAAAACATCTCATTCGGTTGATCTGTGAAAATTCAAGCTTGATCAAATTAGACAGCATCAGGAAACGGCGATCCACGCACTGAGTCCTTACCGTAAATTTGTCGGTGAAGATTGTTCTTCTCTGTTTTACTGGTAAAGATCCATGACACAGTCGACACTGCACGTGCCATGTTTGTTTACATTTTTTTCTGTCCCATAAGAATAGCGCGTGATCAAATGTAAGGTGCGCTCTGATTGGACGCAGCCAGACCTAGCTGCATCCAATGAAAATTCACGTCGCGGGATTTACGAAATGTGGTCTATATATGCCAAGGGTGAAGGTGAGTGTGCGGATCGTAACCCTTGGCTAGCGAAGATGCGGTGAAGAAGGCTTTTGGTTCTGTCACCTGGCCGAGACACACATGTATCAAAGTCGGCAAAAGTTCCAGACTATCGCAAGATTTATCAACAAGTTCAACTGTATGTTGTTACGAAATAACTTGCTGCATGACTCATTGTCAATAAGACAATTCGCTTTGGATGTTAAGTACATCAGAACATGATATCTAGTCGGATGATTAATACAGATCCTTTATGAAACTGATAATAAGGATTTGCATTTTCATCATATTGTCCAAAAATGAAATCGTCTATAAAGATAACTCGTATAGTGTCAGCTGTTAAAGAATGTACATATAAGATCCCGCGTGAGTTTCTATTTTATATGTGATTTATGAAACATGTTTAAGAATATTTCAATTAATCAAGCCTTTCGGAAAATTCTAACGAGTTTCGTAAATCTCGTATGAAATGAAATTAGTGCGAGCTTTTTTTTATCACGTTACCAAAATGTTTGGGATTGTTTTGTTTCAAAACAAAAATATAATATTTAAATGCTAAAACGCCGTTATTTTGACTATTATCGAAAAATCAATAACGTCATGGTGTCAAAACAAGAATGTTTAAAACCTGCAACAAATCACAGAGCTGATTCATCATATTACACATGTGTGATACCCCTTAACATTGCATGAATACATATAATCACTGAATAACAAGGCACTCGTGTGATGAATGTATATAGATATAAATACGTGTCTGCTCTTTATACCTGATTGCACACAACCCAATGAATTAGCATTCATAAATATAGGGCAATGAACGCAAAGGAAACAGTGCTACACTTTTCCTTCTACATCAATAAATCATTAAATTCATCCATCCATGAAAATTGCCGATGAGTCAGCCTTTGTACGTTTTCTCTTCTCTATTTCAATACATTTGTTTGTAGACACACTACGGAGTATAAACTGGGTACTTTAAAGCATTTTACTGCGTACTGTATCTATTACTAAATATAAAAGGTGCATCATATGTGTGTGTTCCATCATCATCTTTTGTTTAGTCTCCGAGGTTTGCTGAAGCCTCCATAGCCATAGTTGCCTCATTTGGGTAGTGCCACAGTACTCAACGAACACGTGTATATCATTTAGTACATAATATACACATTTTCGTAGTACACGATTTGAAACTATACAGAACTAGTTTCATTTTACTCCTACATTCTTAAATTAAAGGTGACGCACCTGACCCTTCTTCTTCTACATTAGTTTAATCATTTTGGATTCCCATCTATGGCCACTAGCATCACTGAAGATTCCTAGGAGGACGAAACAACTGTCTGTTGCAGTTTCATCAATTTTTCGGCATACTATTTCTATTACTAAATTTAAAAGGTCCAGCATTTGTGTGTGTTACGTCATCTTTCAACACTTTTCCTTATTATTAACAGTATTCATGCATCTATCCAGTATGTTCTATGGTCGAAACTGTAGTTGATAAGGGGGGTTGCGATATTAAGGCGTGTAAAGTTTATCTCAATACGGAAGAAACAACATAATTTCCTGATTTTTTTTTCAAAGTCTTATATTCACAATACGACAATAAGTTAGAGATCAGGCGTATAGGTACGCCATGGAACTAACAAATAAAATAATCAGCTGCAACAAAACATGGTTTGATTGAAAATTGTTACTGACAATAAATCAATGACCAAATCTCGATAGAGGATATTGACTTTCATAAATTTCTCAATTTTGGAATGAACTCTCATAAAAGAAATTATTCTGTTTGATAAAGAATGTATCGGGATCGATTAAAAATATCAGATACCATATGTGACAGGATTGTACAAAAGACTGACAACAGTGCGACAATATTCGTAAGAATGAGGCATATGACTTGGAAGAAGAAAATACACTTTTTAAAACTGAAAAAATAAGTCGAGCTAAACAATGAATTAAACTCCATCATGCTGCTCCTTCGTCCTTGGCGTACAACAATACATTTACTGATAATCAAATTACCTCATCAAGTTTTATAAAAATATATTAATCATTTTGTCAGCAAAATGCTAAAAAAAGAAGAAAATTAAACCTACATGTAAGTAAGAAGTAGACCGAATGAATCATACATATATAAGACCAAATCAATAAATATCTAGCTTTGTTTGGGAGTCTACAACATCTTAGATAAGAAATAGTATTTCATTACAACTACCAGTAGATCTAGTATTGCCATGTATCAGGTACATTACCTTCAGTCTTCTTAATGCTACTCAAATGTCTGCCCGTGAGGGTGGAGTACCATGTGACATTATAAATGAGACTTAAACGTTGCGTTAAAGTTGCTAGGTCAGTACATAGGGGCTCGATAACCTGTTACAGTTATTTTTGTACCTAAACTTATTATAAGATGTTTAGAGTCAGTTAATCTTCTCTGGGTTTAAATCAATTTTTTAATAAAAATACCCATTTGCAAAGTTCATATATGATCTAGACCCACCAGAAGTGGCAATGTATTGTTAATACTTTAGTTAGGTCCAAAACTAGCTGTAGCAAGTTCTCGGGCTCCTGTGCGTCAGTAGTCATCAGCCACTATGTATGTATGTATACATTATTTACTGTATACATAACTACGCTTGAACGACTATCGATCTTGTCATCTAAGTGAAAACATTCGGATATAATGCAAAACAAGTTCATTTCGCATACCCCGTTTTTCAAATATGAAATATTCGTAATCATCAAAATAAAATCCAATATCATTATACTTTACAAACACACAATGGATGCATATATATGAATCATTTATAGTCGATTAGAACATCTTGACTTTGTTTGTATTCTGTTTAGGGCCATTTACTGAGTCAAGGGTTAACGAGTGAATTATTTATTTATATATATACATAGGTCTCATAGTTAATAACGACAGTATAATGTGTAAAATAAGTTCTGTGTTATATTATGAAACAGACCGTATGCATTTATGCAAAGATATTACAACTTTAAGCAAATATTAAGTTAGGATCATAAATTCAAGCAAGATGACCATATTAAATAGGATTACCTAAAATAGAGCGTACTAGCTCGAGGTCAAACACAGGGCCTTGTAAACGGTACGAAAGTTAATAATATTTGCATTTGGAGCAACACATACTTGCCAAATATCATGGCGCAAGGCAAATCTTGTCCTTAACGCTCCATGGTTTTTTTTATGATCGGTTGTTTAACCATTTCCAGTTGAAGTTTTACGAGTTACTACAATATTTTCAGCGATAAATCAAGAGAGCCCTCGAGTAGCAGTCATGTTATGGTCATGTGATCGCTTCGTATGCACAGAGCTTGCGATAACTTCCAGAAAATTTTGCTGTTGTGTGTCGGTGAAATTGTGAGTCTATTTCGGAACTTTCACAATAGTTAGTCTAGTTTAATATTAGTATTTCAATATATATCATGTTTAGATTATCATTACTTCTTGTCATTCAATTCCGCGATACTACAGATATCCTGCCACTCAAGTCTTGGCCACCGCAATAGGCGGTTGCAGCAACATTTTACCGTGAAATTATAACAGGTTAATACCTTACGTACGCTCTCTGTCATGTTTGTATCAACAGTGTATTGCTGGGCACTTTTCCGGTAACGTGTTAATTTTTAAAAAATATGTTTACGAGGTCACTACAAAAGTAAAGAGAATGGACGATCAGGGGCTTGTCAAAGAAGATCTGAATGTTGAAATAATTAATTTAAATGTTAAAACGTAGGACTTATTTTGTTTTTCGTTTACAGTTGACCTTTTGTTAAAAGCATGTTTCCAGATTTTATTCAATGGCCAAAAGTTCAAATGTAAATAAACAAAGAACACATATCATTAGACTCATTAATATTCACAGTTAAAAAATAACGCTTTCTAACTTAATACCTATTGTGGCTGCAGTGACAAGTCGAAATTTACACAAAAAAGCGGAAATCTGCTTCTGCTGGATTTTTGTAGACTTTGCGTCTAGTTTTATTCAAGAGATATTTTTATACAAAACGCATTGCACATGGAAAAACTTAATTCATGATCTTGTACTTAAATTGCACTGTTTAGCAGAAACAGAAAACTTTTCGCTGTAAAAAAATCACCGCGATTAAAACATCCGTTATTTTTTCAGTTCCCTTAAAATAATATTCAAACTTCCAGATTTATCTCCAAGAATTTTGGCATGTATAGTAACATTTAAATGTGGCGATATACATGTTATATGTAGTGTAACGAACAAATTTGTGCAATCACAGAATTTATACTGTATACTTTTATAAGACTATTAATCTAGACGATAACACTACTTCAAACATCAGTCGTATCTTGTCCTTAAGTGAAATTTCACTTCAGATGGACCACCCAAAACGGCAGGTTATTTCTTTGACTTACATCTATAAAAATGTTAACTTCACAAAAATGTTTGTTTGCAGTTATTACATTACTTTGATTGGATTTGTTTTGATTTATTTTGTTTTACGTCCTATCAACAGCTAAGGTCAAAAAGGTCATGAATACAACCATTCACGTTGATTACTTAATTACGACTTAATATAGTAATCTTGTTCAATGCGAGTCTTGTCGCTCCGCTTTGGATAACATGGAGAACGCCCCTGTGCAAAGAACTTAAATCACTACGTTAATTTATGGCGCCAATTTTACTAAACAAAGGGCTGTTCCGCCAATGTCGTTTAAAGAACGACGCAAAAACAAACACAGATAACTAATTAATTATTCTAGAAATAATAAATTATATCAAATAATTGTTCAATAGTAAAAATGTAAATACATCGATTGAACGGCGGTTTCTTCATTTTCATGCTGGTATGAATGCAAATCGGTTACATCCATATTCAAAGAAGCCGTAGCGGACTTCATACAATATGGATGTAACTGATTTGCATTCATACCGGCGGACTTCATGCAATATGGATGTTGCTGTTTTGCATTCCTACTAGCATGAATTTTTTTTAAAAATCCGCCGTTCATTCCCTGTAAGAATTCCAATCTTGAACATTCTGAACAATACCTCTTGAAGTATGTTGTTAGATATTTTATATATAGGAGTTGGGATGCGGCCAAAATGAGAATATCTATATAAAGAAGTCATATCACGTCAGCTGTTACACGTAAATCATGTTAATATACGATTTCGCGTGAGTTTCCATTATACATGAGATTTATCAAACTAGTTTGAAAATTGATCAGGTCTTTTGAAAATTTTGACGAGTTTTATAAATCTCGCATAAAATGAGAATGAGTGTGAAATCCTTTATAACAACAAAACAAAACTGCATGGCTTTTGTATGTATTTTCATGAATAAATTAAAACAGGCTAATAGATGGTATTATACATACACCCCAAAACATTGCATGAGTATATATTCTACATTACAAGAAACTCATGTGATAAAATGTAAATAGATACCTGATTGAACACAATCCAATGAATTTGTATTCATAAATATAGGACAATGAATGCAATGAAAACATTCCCTTTTACATCAATAAATCATTTTTGAGTCATTCATCTATGAAAAATGTCTACAGAAATCTGACCAACGTATCAGTCGTTATACTTAATATGTGCTGTATTTCATTACATATGTATGTACGGACACTACACAGTAGCAATAGAGTATTTTCATCCCTTTTCCTTATTATATACAAAATATTATCCATGGATCTATAAACCAATATCTTCGCTTGTCAAAACTGTAGTTATGCTTTGGTCACATCCACTTCCGATTAGGCTTAGGATGTACTCCCGGCATGATTTTTAGCCATTTTGGCCTGGTCCCCGGCCGGACACCAGACACGGTCGGCCGGTAGCCGGGGCTCTCAGGCAGCATCGGGGAGGTGCCCGAAGAGTTTTAACTTGAAGTTAAAATTTCTCCGGTGTCCCGTAGATTTTCATAATCGGCCGGTCACCGGCCGGCTAAAACCGGACATCGGCCGGACTATATAAACCCCCGTCAGTCGCCGTGTACAATATTATAGCGCGTTTCTACACCTCCGTCTTCTCCTCGGGGCCCTCTGTCGCTCCCTCTCGGCCTCGACTAACAGCGCCGCCAGTATCATGTTGTGTTGAAATCTTGCTTCCGCCAATTCCTGTTCCAGCCTCGCCAGTCTTAGTTTTCTTGGTGCAGTCATTGTAACGTTTTTACCATGCCAGGTAGGGCGGCCATTATATAGCTCTTTACCGAAGACGTAACCATCGGCCATCACACCGCCCGAAAATCGCCCGACTCATTCGTTGTCCATAGGATACTCGGGCGATATTCGTACGATGTCCGGTGAATAGGCCGGTTATCACCCGGACATCATAGGATAATCGGCCGATTAGTATTAGATGTTCGGTCGGTATTCACTGCCTCGCCGGCCCCCAAAAAACTCTCTTTGGAAACAGACGCCGTACGATTACCAGACGATCTTCGGACGGCCTCCGCACGATGCCATTGATGTAAATGATGTGTGACAAATTTTTTGACCGGTGTTGTCCGATGTCAGAAAAATTACCAAAACCAGCGGTGTACTCCCGATTACCCCCTATCCCCGGATACCGGCCGATATTTGTGACCAAAGCATTACCAAGGGGGATTGCGATATTAAGGCGTGTAAAGGTGATCTCAATAAGGACGAAACAACATAATTTCCTGAAATTATTTTCTAAGTCTTATATTCATAATACGACAATTAGTTAGAGAGCAAACGTATAGGTACGCCACGGAACTAACAAATAAAATAAGCAGCTGCAACAAAACATCGTTTGATTGAAAATTGTTACAGAAAATAAATCAATGACCAAATCTCGATAGAGGATATTGACTTTCATAAATGAAATTTCTTAATGTTGGAATGAACTCACATAATAAAAATCATTCTGTTTGATAAAGAATGTATCGGGATCGAAAAAAATATCAGATGCCATATGTTAAATGATTGTCTAAAAGACAGACAACAGTGCGACAATATTCGTATGAACTAGACCCACCAGAAGTGGCAATTTATTGTTAATACTTTAGTTTAGGTCCAAAACGAGCTGTAGCAAGTTCCCGGGCTCCTGTGCGTCAGTAGCCATCAGCCACTATGTATGTATGTATACATTATTTACTGTATACATAACTACGCTTGAATGACTATCAATCTTGTCATTGAAGTGAAAACATTCGGGTATAATGCAAATCAAATTAATTCCGCATACCTCGATAAGCCCGTTTTTCCAAAATGAAATGTTCGTAGTCATCAAAATAAAATTCAATTTCATTATACTTTACATACACACAATGTATGCATATATATTTATCATTAATAGCAGATTAGTACATCTTGACTTTGTTTGTATTCTGTTTCGGACCATAGTTTACGTCAAGGATTTACGGGTGAGTTATTTATTTATATAGGTATTATTTGTAAAATAAGTTTTGTGTCCGATTATGAAACAAACAGTATGCATTTGTTTTATCTTGTTTTACATCCTATTACCAGCTAAGGTCATAAAGGTCAAGCATTCACGTTGTTGATTACTTACGACGTAATATAGTAATCTTGTTCAATGCGAGTCTTGTCGCTCCGCTTTGGATAACATGGAGAACGCCCCTGTGCAAAGAACTTAAATCACTGCGTTAATTTTGGCGCCAATTTTACTAAACAAAGGGCTGTTCCGCCAATGTCGTTTAAAGAACGACGCAAAAACAAACACAGTTAACTAATTAATTATTCTAGAAATAATAAAATTAAATCAAAATATTGTTCAATAGTAAAAATGTAAATGTATGGATTGAACGGCGGTTTCGTCATTTTCATGCTGGTATGAATGCAAATCAGTTCCATCCATATTCATGCAATATGGATGTTGCCGATTTGCATTCCTACCAATGAGTGCAATATCCTTTTTAACAACAAAACAAAACTGCATTACCTTTGTATGCGTTACACACCATTTTTATGAAATATTGAAATACTAAAACGCGGCCATTTTGACTTCAATACGGAAATCAATGACGTCATGTAATTGTCCTTGGTATGATGTCACAATACATTATTTAAAACGGGCTGATAGATAATATTATACATGTGTAATACCCCAAAACATTGCAATAATATTTATAAGCTACTTACATAACAGGAAAATAATGTATTACGATGTAATACTGCGCCATATACCTTATTGCATACAATCCCATGAATATTTATTCATAAATATAGGGCAATGGAAACACGTGTATTTTTACATCAATATATCTTGTTTGAGTCATTCATCCATGAAAAATGTCTACACAAATATGACCAACGTATCAGTCGTTAAACTACATTGGAGAATACTGAAGCGTTAACAAAACTCAAAAACGATTTAACTAGGGGCAAAATATAACCAAAGGAAAGATTTACATGGCGACCCTTGTAAAAGTACAAGGGAATAAGAGTAGGTGTCCTGGAAGAGTAAGCGTCACATCCAATTAAGCATCAAGTTCTAAAAATGAGAACCGAGTATCATTGTCAATCACAAGTAAAGACACTAATGAGCATACTAAAAAATGTCCATCTTCATATCACTTAAAACTTATAATCAAAAACGGCAAACTTCATATCACTGATACCCTATATGTACGCTTCACAGTAGAAATAAAGTACTTTCAACACTTTTACTTATTACATTTGTATATATACAAAAATATTATCCATTGATCTATTAACCAATATCTTCGCTTGTAAAAGCTGTAGTTGCCAAGGGGGATTGCAATATTAAGGCGGGGAAAATTAAACTCAATAAGGTCGAAACAAATTGATTCCATGAAAACATTTTTCAAAACTTACATTCACAAAACATATAGGTACGCCACGGTACTAACAAATACAATACAAATATCGTTTGATTGAAAATTGTTACAGTAAAACAATTCATGTATTTTTAAATATAAAGTTATTCAATTGTTTGATAGGGAATGTATTGGGATCGATTAAAAAAATATCAGATACCATATGTAAAAGGATTGTACGAATGATATACAAAAGATATCACTATTAAAACTCAAAAATAATATATGTCGAGCCAAATAATGAATTAAACTTCATCTTGCTGCTGTTTCGTCCTTGGCGTTCTACAATACATCTATTAATTATCAATTTACTTCATAAAGTTTTTTTTTAAGAACATATTAATCATTTTGTCAGCAAAATGCTAAAAAACTTTTTATGGAAGAAAATTTAACTTACCTGTAATTAAGTAAGCAAAAAAAATGAATAAATCTTACATATATAGGACTTAATCAATAAATATTTAGCTTCGTGGGGGTATCAACAACATATTAGATAAAAAAAAAAAACATTTCATTACCACAACCAGTAGATCTAGTATTGGCATGCATCCGTGCATTACCTTCAGTCTTCTTTATGTCACTTCAATGTCTGTCCGTGAGGGTGGAGTACCATGTGACATTATAAATGAGACTTCAAGGTTGCGTTAAAGTTGCTAGGTCAGTACATAGGGGCTCGATAATCTGTTACAGTTAGTTTTGGATCTAAACTAATTATTATGCGTTCAGAGTGATTCAAACTTCTTGGGGTTTAGATCAATGTTCGATAAAAAACAAAATGTTCATTTCAATAGTCATAATTATAATTATTCTTACCCGCCAGGAGACGAAAATTGCACAGAGCACATTAGTTTAGATCCAAAACTAACTGTAACAAGTTCTCAGGTCCCAGTGCGTCAGTAGTCCTCAGCCACTATATATGTACACATTATTAACTGTATCTTGTAATCAAAGCGGAGACATTCGCCAATATTGGGTATAATGAAAAAAAATATATATGTATATCAAAGGATCGAATACCTTGATAACCCGTTTTTTTAGATAATGACATTTTTGAAGTCATAAAAAAATCCAATATCATTATACTTTACATACATATGTAGATTTATGAATAATTTATAGCCGAACGGTACATCCAGACTTTGTTTTCTATTTAGTACCATTTATTATGTCAAAGTCAAAGTATCGGGTTGAATTTCATATTTATATATGTATATAGGACATATCAATAAAGCGATGTGTCCTCTTTTGAATCAAATGTAACAAATTATATTTTTTATCGGACTTTTAGATATACTGCAGTTACACAAAAGGGCTTAAAATAAACGTACTACTAAGCTGTATGATAAACGTGACGATTTCGATTTTTTTCTATCGTAAACTTTCCCTTTCTTGATAGTAACATCCGTGTTTCTCCATCATAATTATGGTGTTTACATCTCGCAGTTGGCTCGTTCTTCTAGGGCTTGCTCTGAAAATCGAGATTTTCGTGATAGATATCAACTGCTGACGAGCAAACTTGCGGCACAGGGATTCGAGAGATGTGGATTGATAAAGACTATGGGCAAGTTTTATGGTTGCCATCTTGATCTCATCGAGAAATATTCTGTATCTTTGTGTGATATAAAGATGGACGTTTTTGAGTTTGCTTGTTAGTGTGTATACTTGTGACTTGTGATTGACAATGATGACTCGGTTCTCATTTTGAGGATTGATGCTTACTTGGATGTGACCAAGTTTTACATGGCGGGCGTCGTCGATGAAGCAGAAGACACTAACTCTTCCGGAACACCTGGTCTTATTCTCATGTACTTTTAAGACGGTTTCCATGTGAATCGCCCCTTTGTTCCTATTTTTAATTTACAATGTACTTTAATCGATTTTGAGTGCGGATTGCGTTTTTTTTTGACTCTTTGGTATTTTCTGGTTTTGTTTTCTATTAGTAAAGCTGTACCGATTATAAATAGTTAACGGTAATTGAAAAGCGTAAGTTATGAAGGTCGTCGTACGGGGGACGGATTCAATACTGTAGATTAAGATATATTGACCATCTCCCACATGTTTGATCAACTGAATGTGCTGAATTTTAGTTGTACACGTCTTCAATTCCAGTTATTAGGACGCCCCGGTAGGGTCGATACCCTATGCACACGGCTCTTCAGAATATTTGCGTTAAATACGTGTGTGCTTAAAGGGCTACAATATATTCATCATTGATCATTTCAACAAATTTGTATTGACATAAGTCAATGTTACAAGTCAATGTGGATAAAATAACAGGCAAAGCCTATATTTAATTTTCTCCGCTAGATGGCCAAAGTAAACTTACAAAATTAATTCAGAATTGATATGATAATTAGGGAAAAAATGAAATGAAAAGCTGGTACAACATAGGGTAAAGGGAGGTAATCCTTTAAAGAGGAATGGGGAGGTAAGTCATAAAATACACTTCATACACACTTGACACACCATGCACATTACATTATATAATTACATTATAATATTAGAAGTTTATCAACAGTAATTGACAGAGTTGCCCAAGGTCCTTGTGCATATAACTGCACGGCCACAACTGTCAATTAATTAACATTTCATTAAAAAAATCATATTCAATATGTAAATGCATTGATCATCAGCCATGCTCAACGAGTAATCCTATATATTTCTTTAAGAAGACAATAAAAAGTACCTGATAAAATATTTGATATTTTATACATCTTGGCTTCCTAAATCATATATGAATTAAAGCGATGGGATTTTCCAATGAAGAATTGAACAGCCTCAAGTATGATTCTGTTTGTAAGCCCACACAATCAGGACAGCCTTGGAGTAGCACACTTATATTTATATGATTATGATAACCATGGCTATTAAGAGAAGAAAATAATGTAATTCTTTGGTAATCATACATGGGACATTCCAGAAAGTAATGAGACACTGCTTCATATTCAGCTGAACAGTTACAAGCAGGACTATTAGTTAAGTGATCACAATGTAAATCAAAATTTAGATTTCTACATGAGTTTCTCAGTTGACAAAGATTGATATTAGCTAGTCTGTTACCTTCAGTTTTAAATATTATAGAGGATTCCTTCTCAGAAATAGTTTCTTTATTCAGATAGCTTTTCGTGCAGCAGGAGAGGGGGAGTTGAGGAGATCAGTACTAACATTGTTAATTGTGCGACACATATAGGGAAAGAAGCTGTCAAAGTAATTATTAGTTCTGCATTATGGTGGATTAAAAAGCCTAGTTTGTCTGGAAGTTTAGGAGGTGTCATCTTGATTGTTAGTAAAGGGCTCTAAAATATCTTGTAAGTATTGTGGTGCCTGACCATGCATAATTATATATATGTATTCTTGCGATCTTCCGAAACTTCTGCCGATTTAGAATGCTACCTCGCTAAAGTATACTGCCGAAGGCTACATGTACCTAGCAGAACACCCCAACAAGCCACATTGTTCCACTCCCATAATGCTGGGCGCCACTGACGCAGGGAGTTGTAAACCAACGTTGTCGGTTTATTTCTCAAGACACATCTATGAATGAACATCAACGCTAATCACTATAAACGGTATATTGGTGATGGTTTATCTTGTTTACTTGTTGTGATGACAATGATGACTCGGTTCTCATTTTGAGGATTGATTCTTACTTAGATGTGACCAAGATTTACATGGCGGGTGTCGTTGATGAAGCAGAAGACGCTTCCTCTTCCGGAACACATGGTCTTATTCTCTTGTGCTTTAACGAGAGTCTCCATGCTAATCTTTCCATTGTTCCTATTTTGCCCCTAGTTTAATCGATTTTTAGTTCGGATTATGGTTTTGTTGACGCTTTGGTATTCTCTGATTTTTTTTATATCCGAGTTGATGTTGTAATGTGTCATTGTTCGTGTTTGCTTATGCATATTAATATCCCTTCTTACAAATCAGGGATTGAGAAAAACACGCCGGACGGTGTTTCACCCTTTGCTTTATGTTTAAAGTTTTCCCAGGTGGGGAAGCAATGCTTTTGTCTCTAGACTGGGTCACACTAAAATAGGTATGTTATAGTTTTCGTGAAATCTGTCATATGGGGAAAGCAGTTGGTTTATCAATAGTATGTTAAAATACATTAGAATTTGGCAAACTAACCGATAATTTATTGGGAAATAAGTGTTTTATATTTGCAATGATAGGAACACATGAGAAAATATCTCGAAAAATATTTGTGTAAAACCTTGAAAAATGAAGAGAATTTTTTTTTCTAAATATTGTGGCGGATGATTATTTGATTAATTTTACAAAGGACTTCGATAAAATCAAAAGCAAGATAGGGTTCACTGGGTATTGAATGTAATGTTAACAGGTGGCTCACCCGGTGTCAATGACAAGTACATTGTATTATGTGATTGGACAGAAAGTTTTCCTGAATGTCTTTCATTGTAATTGCAAATCGTCAGTGTAGTCCCCGATGTCCCCCCATCCGTCAGTAAACGTCGAGCTGAGCTCCTGAAGTCCAGACGGGAAATGCCAGTCCAAGAAAGGTCCAAATACAAACTTATATACATGAAGGAATTCCTCTTTGTAGACATGATCGAAAAACGTCGATAAATAATTAAGAATAAATAGAAAATGATTGAAATAAATTAACTGTCAATGTACTCTGATTCCAAATGAATTATGAAAATATCCATTTAATGCAAAATTAACAACACATATGTATAATTCTAGATATCGGCAATTCAGTAATATCTGCGCTATATGCTACAGGCTTTGAACATTGTTTAGCGGTAATTATATAACAATTACATGGTCATATCTCTTGAATAGTAGACATGTATATGTATATGAGTACATCAGGACATGTATATATGCAATCTAAGTATAAGCCTAATTTACAATATATGATCACGGGCAATTGTACTTTAATAAAAACATATTAGAACAACTGTAAACCAGAAGCTGCTCAGTACGTACATTTGCGCTCATATAAGTAGTGTATATAATTATACTCATAATTTTAATGTAAATGTAATGTTATTAGAATTGATTTGAACACGGCTCTATCCGCATATGTTCTAATATACATCACTCTGAAAACAGATGTGCACACATACATCATTCGAGTCAATGTCGATGCGAGCATGTAGTCACGTGCACCTCTACAGGTGAATTCAAACAACACGATTGTCGTGGCTCTGATTATCAACCATTAGTAGTCTATATATAATGTTATTAGAATTAGTTTCAATACGGCTTTATTCACTGCTGACCTTCCGCATGTTTTCTGATCTATACATGTATATGTCCATGTGTACACATTCAACCGGAGCGTGTTTCGTCGTATTCATATATATGTGTCATTGTCGATATGAGCATGCAGTCATGTGTACCTCTACTGGTACGTTAAAAAAACACGCGCGCGCGGTTCTCAACTCACTATATCATTATCGTCGTGACTCAGATAATAAATCTCAATAAATACAAATACAACATTCACAATTATGCATGTGTGCACTGACGTTTGAATTAGAATATAGTATAATAGTATATGCGGTATTAGAATATTTATTTAGATACAGGTATGGCACAATAAATAAAACTAATGTATATGCGGTCCGAGCACTCGCACACGTGTGTGTATGTGTGGGTACGTATTATTCCTAAGCTTGGTTGGCTAATAATAATTAATGACAGTTTTCTTACTATTTCTCATTTACATTATTCTCTGCTTAACTGTATGTATATATTCTAAGGTACTTTGCTTTGATAATTTATCACTACCAAGGGAGGTAATTATATCATTTGTACAGCAATTTTATTTCTTTTCTTTCCTTTTTTTTGCCCTCCCCCCCCCCCCCCTCATCTCCAAATTATCAACATGTATCTCAGAATATGAACAGTCATACAAATCCAATTCTTGAACATATCCAAAATAAGTCTCCATATCTTAAGTTCTATGTAATTGTCACTCATTTTTCCCTCCCTGCATGGTTATACCTCATATTTGTCATGATAGTTTTTGATAATGGATAATGATGTATTACATTACTTAGTTAGGTTGGGAACTGTGAGTGACTCTTTATCTGAATGGTTCTCTAGTGTATCCCTGTGTTTTTTCAAAAATATTAAATTCCGCCTATTCAAATTCTATATATTATCAATTTGTGGTGATATACATCCAAATCCGGGTCCAAATTACAATACTCAATTAGAAAACATATCTGTTTGTCACATTAATATTTGTTCTTTACGAAACAAACTTGATACACTTGAAGCAGAATTCTCAGATTATGATATCCTATGTATATCTGAAACGCATTTGCATGAATCTATTCCTGATAATAACATTTCCTTGGATAATTTTGGTAATATATTTAGAAAAGATCGCGATAATAATGGAGGCGGGGTACTTATTTATGCTAAAAATAACATTAACATTAAGCGTAGACCGGACCTTGAGTCCAATAATCTTGAACTTATCTGGACTGAAATAGCTGCTAATAACAAATCTATTCTTATTGGTTGTATATATAGACCCCCTAATTCCTTAGTTAATTACTGGGATATTCTCGATGAAAATCTCAACAATGCAGCTGATTTACAAAGAGACGTTATTCTTGTGGGCGATATAAATCAAGATATGATTAATCTTAATCCAAATTCTCATTTTCAAAGAATTTTATTAAAGTATGGATTAGAAATTACCGTTTCGGAACCTACAAGAATTATTTCTTCTTCTTCAAAGCTAATAGACGTAATAATAACTAATAATACTAATCTTATAGCTAATACTTCAGTACATAGTCCCTCTTGTAGTGATCACTGTCCAGTAACTACAGAGCTTAATTTTAAATCTCTTAAAAAGCATGCTTATAAAAAAAACACTCCTATACTTTAATGATACCGACTACGACGGTGCTAACAATTTTCTTAATTCTATCGATTGGAATGAACGCTTACAAGGTGATACCAATAACATGAATGCTATCCTCACTGATACAATTCTTACAGCTATTGACCAATATGTTCCAAAAAATACTGTAACTATTAGGCCCAACGATAAAATCTGGATGACGAATGACATTAGAATAAAAATTCGTCAGAGAAATCGTCAGCACTCAAAAGCTAAATTAACCAATACTCCTGCCTCTTGGAACAAATTTAGAACTATTCGGAACGAAGTGATTTCTTCTATCCGTGAGGCAAAAGAAAAATACCTTTCTAAACTCCAATCATCCTTAATTAATAAGTCTATTCCGCCCGGTAAATGGTGGCGCATTGCCAAATCAGTTATGAATCTAAAAAACAAAAATGAAACAGATGCCCCTTTGGTTATAAACGGAGAGTTAAAATTACACCCTATTGACAAAGCTGAATCTTTCAACGACTATTTTACGTCTATATCTGTTTCCAATAAGAATGCTGACGATTTACCATCTGATTGTCCCCAACCTCAACAGACCTTCTCTACTATCAATATTACCGAACAAGACATTATAGATCAGTAACGTCTTCTCAACACAAGTAAACCTGCAGGTCCGGATACTATTCCCCCTAAATTTATTAAAGGTATTTCTAATTCGCTTATTAAACCACTGCATGTAATATTTAACAAGTCTATTTCTACTGGTATTCTTCCGACTGTATGGAAACATTCTAATGTCACTCCAATTTATAAAGGCAAAGGTTTACGATCTGATCCGTCGAATTTTCGACCAATCTCTGTTACTCCTATTTTTAGTAAAATATTAGAAAAAATTGTCTTTAAGTACATGTTTAATTTTCTATCAGAGAATAATATCATTTCCAGAAATCAATCGGGGTTTTTACCTAAAGATTCAACTACTTTTCAACTACTGAATATATATGACACAATTATAAAACATTTGGATAAGGGTAAAGAGGCAAGAATGGTTTTCTGCGATATAAGTAAAGCTTTTGACCGAGTTTTGCATGATGGTCTAATATATAAATTGAAAAAATATGGTATCAGCGGAAATATGATTAAGTGGTTTTCATCTTATTTAAACGGTAGGATGCAGAGAGTGGTCGTCGATGGATTCAGATCTTCTTGGAAAACCATTCAGGCAGGTGTGCCCCAAGGGTCCGTGTTGGGTCCATATCTATTTTTATTATATATAAATGATATATGTGAAAATTTAACTTCAGATTTGAAACTGTTTGCTGATGACACATCTTTGTATACACTTACAGAGGGAGACCGACAGGAATCTGCAAATATTTTAAATTCTGATCTCAGGAAAATTTGATTATGGGCAGACGCCTGGGGAATTGTTTGTAACCCAGAAAAAACAGTAGCTCTTCTTTTTCAAGGCGGGTTGACTCCCAGACTTTACATCCTGATCTGGTCTTTAATAACCTTACTATCAAAAATGTAACAAATCACAAACATCTTGGTCTCTTCTTTAATTCTATGGCTAACTGGTCGACTCATATCAATTTCATTTATGAAAAGGCATATAAAAGGATAAATATACTCAGGATGTTGAAATACAAAATTGATAGAAGGTCTCTTACAACTATATATACTTCTTTTATTCGGCCTATCCTAGAATATGCTAGTATTGTGTGGTCTAACTGTACCCAGGCAGAATGTAACCTCTTGGAGTCAATTCAACTTGATGCAATACGTATAATTACTGGCTTAAGAAAAGGAACTAGTCATTCAGTATTATATTATGAAACTGGTATTGTACCTCTCATTGCTAGAAGACATCTACATCAAAATATTACTTTTTATAATATTTTTAACAATAACTGTCCACATCATATCACTGACTTACTACAACCTTTTATTAACACCAATGATGTCTATAATTTTCGCCATGCTAGATTGTTTAATATTCCTGCCTTGAGAACTCAACTATACAGCAATAGTTTTTTTCCGTCCTTGATGTCTGAATGTAACAGTCCGTCCTGTCCGTTTCCCTCTATGTCTTCCGTACGTGAAATAAAAAAGGAATGCTTACAAACTGGTATTACAGATAATTTCCCACAGTGTTCTGAAACATTTAAATATTCTGGCGAAAGAAAAATCAATATTGTAATATGTCAGTTAAGAAATTCCGCTAGTAATCTAAACTCTGATTTATTTTATTCTCACTTATGTGATAGTCTTGCCTGCCGGTGTGGTTTTCCGATTGAAGATTCCTATCACTATTTCCTTTATTGTCCTCTCTATACTAATCAAAGAATTCGCCTAAGTAACGCCATTGCTGTATTAGATGTTAACATTCCCCTTTCTATCGAAACTTTCCTCTATGGATATAATAGTCATGTTTTTAATTCCAATGATATGTTATTGAAGATCGTACAGGAATACATTAGAGATACCAAACGCTTTATATAAGATATTGATAACGAATTATAATTAATTGAGTTGATTTTAGATTTATTAATCAAGATGTGAAAAATATTTAAACTAAGAGGCATTTTGACATGTCTAACATACGCTTCATGATTTATTTATATTCAACTTGCGAGACTCTCCGAAATTGTCTGTTTAATCCCTATTAGCTTTGCTTTACAACATGTATTTTCTAGTTGTGGATTTTATGTATTGTACTGTTATCAATGTAAGTGTCGGGAGAGGGCTAATATAGGCATTGCCTGTTGCCCAATTCCCTTTGAATTAACATCTTCAATAAAATATTCTGAAATGAAATTGTAATTGCACTACAAAGTTGGCATCAGATCCGCGCTATTACATATTGTAGCAGGAGCCGATACCCTGGCTCCGGCACTCATTTAAACTTGAACCAATACATACTGCATAACCTTGGCTGTTAAGCAGAGGTTATAAACATGCATATTAATGAAAACAAAGACGCCAAAGAACAGGCAACCTTCAAGATTTCTTAAAACCCAATCGTGAATCGGAATTTGTGTAATAAAATCGATTTTTGTTATGTTACGATGATTTGCACAATTTCTTTATAACTCGGTGTATTGAATCATACTACCGTTATGCATTAAACAGGGTATTTTCCTTTAAATACTGCCGAGACGCTTAAGTGATTTATATTTAAAACTTTTGTCGCTTTAAATGAAATAGTACTGCAATATTAAACACTCTTTTATTCCATATAACCATGCAAGAAATACTTCTTACATCTGCCTCGAAGAAAAAATTCTGTACATAGAAACATTTTCAACTCATTAGACTTACTTTTAACGACTTCAGATTAAATTTTTATTTCACATTTTTATTTCATATAGAATTGAGTCTGTATGCTTTTAAATGTGAACAAGCCGTGAAGATATTTATCAAATAACACCGAAACCCGGTCTGTTGATTAAACATTAATGTATAATTTTAAAACGACGGCCAACTTGTTTTGGCTGTCAATAAACGGGTGAATAGCTGGAGTTTATGTAACACTGGATGTAGAAGCTAACGTAAAAACCGACTAAATTGTTAACGATAACAGGATATTAAAAATGTTTACGAATACCTATGGAATTAATTGAATTTATTGAATTGATTTGTAATATAATTATATTCACCCTATTAACGAGAGTACAATACAATAGGTAATTGCAGTTCATTTTATAATTACATTTATGTGAGAGCTTTAAAACATATTTGGCATGTAACACATTGCAGAATCGAAATGTTCCTGTCAAGAAGCATATACTCTCAACCGAAGCGTGGAATTAGCTTGGTTCTGTATTCTCAGCTAAAGAAACTAATTATATTCATTTCTAGATTAATGTCCAATGGAAATTTGCATAAGCTTCTAATCTGATGACTATGATTTTGGCAGTGCATTGAGCATTATCGGGGAAAAACGACTCAAAATATATTGTTCATGCTATGGCTGGGTCACAGCGCAATTTCATATGTAATGCAGATCCTTATTCTTAATAAGTCACATAAATGATCTGACAACATCACGCAAGAGGTCATGTTCTTATGACCTTTTCAGCATCTGCCCTTCGCACTTGCAGCGTATTGTCTAATTAGGGCCGCGCACGAAAGTGCGGATGCCCTATAGTAATCGCCGTGTCCGTCCGTTTGTCTGTCCGTCAACACTTTTGTACTTTTTATTGGCAATCTTTTTTTTTTCTTCTTTTATTCATATTTCTTGAAATCGCAACATATCACAAATCAATAAAAAACATTTTGCACAAAACATCAAGACGTGTTCACTTAAAGTGATATACAACAACAATAACATAAGCACTTAACATGAGAAAAAAACTTATACTATATACACATACAAGAAAGCATGTGTTCATGTATTCATTCACCAACACGTAAGTGGATACATACATCCAGACTCTGTGCATGCACACAACCACATACATACACATGCATGTACAAATGCACACTTAATGAGTTGCATTTATCCATATATACACACAAACATACAAAAACAACATCAGGTGCACCACGTAGGGCACACAGTAACACACATAAAAACACACACACACACGTACACAAAATATTTGACACACACATGTATGCACCCATATAAAACATCCATGCACACACAAATCCAAGCACCAATACGATCATGTGCAAGCACACAACCATGCATGCACACATGTATGCATAACATGCATGATCACTTCACACAGTTATGCGCATACACATAACCATGTGCATACATGCACTAACATGCAGGTGAAAGAGGCATGCACATAGATACACATGCACGATCCAAGTACCCACACACATTAACAGCTCAAGCATACATGTTCACTACATGCATGCCCACTAAATGCATTGCACACAGCTATGTGCATACATCATGTGCATACATGCATTTACACGCAGGTGAACAGAGGCATGCATACATACATGCATGATCAAAGCACACACATGCATGGCTCAAGCGCACACATATGTGCGACTGCATGAATGCCAGTATGCCCACATGCCAGTACTAAACTAAATTCCCCAAATTACTCACAGTACATTTGGTTTTAAGAAAAATTCTCCAACTCAATAGACAATATTTACAGTCTTCACTGACATTCACTCGATAACCATTACTCAACAGACTATCATTATCACTGCATAACTGTAGTCAAACACGTGACAAATTTCTATGACGTCGACAACAATTCATGTGGGCGGAGCTATGCAAATCCTACAGTTTGAAACACAATTGTGTGACATAACCAACAATTAACGTAGGCGGAGCTTGCAAATTTCATGCAGTTACATTTATTGAAACATTCCCACGTTTATTAGTTTTGAAATGAAATCTGTGTCGGAAGATTTGACTATAATGAACAAAATCGTTACGAACATTTCACAGAAAGATGCTGTAAATATAAGGATTAACTTTCTATTTTGTTTAGGTTATCGGGGAATAACTACAATGGAAAACGGGTAAATTATACATAACCGGCTTTGCCAGTTATTGAATTTACCCGTTTTCCATTGTAGTTATCCCCCGATAACCTAAACAAAATAGAAAGTTAATCCTTAAAAAAGGATTCAATATTGCATACAAATATGAAAAAAGGTTAAAAAAAGTCTTTCCATTCCACCCATCTTTGATCAAATTTTTCTTTGTAATATTTTGTAACTGCTAAAGCTTTCTCAATATAATATCTGGATGCAAGAAACTCATTCAAACCATTTAATGTTAAACTAGAAACAGTATATATATATGGTATTTTGTATACAAAATAATATAATTTATGGGAATATCAGCATTTTCAGTAGCTCCAAAAAAGATAGTTTCTGGCCATGGTGTGAAAGTAACTAATTTTCTTATTCTGCTGTATATTCTGTTTTAAATCTTGCCATAGTTTTAGAGATTGTGGATATTCTCAGAATAAATGTTCTGTAGTTTCTATTTTTACTTTACATATATTGCAGATATTGTCCTGTGACTTTCCAATTTTATTTAAATAGTATTTAATTGGGAGATACAATTTTGTAATAGGTATTGAAACGATTGTAGTGTTGTGTCTTTTGTCACTTTAAAAACCATACCATATGAACTTTTCCAATCTATATTTTTTTTTAAAAATTTGATACCCATTTTCTTTCAGCTGTATTTGCTACTTTAATTTTGCTATTTAATATGTCATACATGTCTTTACAAACTTTTCTGCTCTTTACAATCATATAAATATGATTTGGTATGAAAGGTGTTTCACGAATGATTTCTGTACTTAAGTCATAATTTAATTGCTTGCAATATTGCCTTATAGACTGGTATATACGGTGATAAAATAGAAAGTTCTTAGACTTTATACAGTAGTTAAAAACATGTTTTTTTCATCTAATAGATCACAAACATTTTTGATACCTTGATTATACCATTTTCTGAAAAAAAAGACTTTTTATTTATACTAAAAAGTGGGTTGTACCAGGGGAGAGAGTAAGGAACTGCTTTATAGATTTTATAGACAAATTCCTTCGCGGTTACCGGTACAGCAGCAGTTGAAACACGCTATTTGTAAACACTCGTCCATTTCGAACCGTTTTCTACCTTCGGTTTGTTATTGAAGTGGGCCCCACCTTAATTATTTTCAATTCTTTGGATTTTTCTATCAAGAGTTTCTTGTTAGTTACCGCTCAGGTTTACTTCGTTTTAGGCTTATTTTTGCATGGTTACCAACAAAATTTTTTTTTAGAATTTTTCAGAATTACAAAAATTTCCCTGAAGTTACGTATATTGGGCCTTTAAGTCATTAAAAACATTATTTCTCTTTTCTTTTTGCCCAAGTCCTCTACAGTTTGCAGATATTATTTTAAAATTATTTGACATGATATGGATTAATTACTAGTATAGTTCCTCTCTGTTGTTTAAAAAAAGGAGGCCGGGGTGAATTAAGGTTACATCATTAGAAAAAGAAAGTACATGTACTGTTATACTAAAGTTAATTCTTGTCTTGTGCATACAGTACCTACACTCACAAGTACGAACATATTGTGGTAAAAGTGGATTTTGTGCTCTGCGGTTTGAACAGTTACGTTCAATTCCGTAAGGAATTTGTAGTGTTATGTGACTCTGTAGTGGGTTTGGCTCTTTCCAGGTGTGCGTACCTTTAGTCGCGAAATAGTAGTACTCTAGGATGGTACAGCCTTGGGGTTACGGGGGATATTCTGTCTGGTTTTACGAATGTCTGCCCGGGTATTTTTAGTTTATCTGATATGACGCGTACGGCCATCTTGCCGGGTGAGCCGGGGACAGTTTGTGTAATGCGCTGTCATTGGTCGAGACTGCGGTGGTGGAGCCAGTCACCGAGTCTCTTAGATTACGGATGTTATTCCGGGTATTTACACTAAGGGTCAAGGTCAGGGCTATTTAAGCCGTAGACGGGAGAGAAACCTCGCCACTTCCCTACCGGGATTTGGTCATTACCAACGCTTTGAAAACAAAGTGACTTAGCTTAGTGATACGGCTACGTTCTGAGACCGGAGCGGCTATGCATGGTTAGTTTTATTAGTTAGCTGACACTCTGAGAACAGAGTGGCTTATAATGCATGCGTAAGTTAGGTCTATTAGATAGCTGACACTCTGAAAACAGAGTGGCTTTATTGCATGTTTACATCTAGTAGATAGGCCTAGCTGGCACTCTGAAAACAGAGCGGCTTATATGCATGTGTACGTGTTCTGAGAACAGAACTGCTTAGCATAGGAACATGTTCTGAAACCAGAACAACTTAGCGTAGGAATTAACGTTAAGTTGTAGTTACTGTGCATGTGTAGACTAGTGTTTACTAGGTGTTGTTTCTAGAGGGAGGGTGGAAGTCTAGCCCGTCTCGTAGGCTGGTAGTTATAATTATGGACCAGGTGGGATATATAATCCATAGTTTCGTAGTACTTGTCAAGTTGGTCATATTTACAAGGCATTGAGGTGTGTATTGAGAGTTAACATGGAGCTTCTCCAGGGATTGTCTCATGCATGTACCTGTGGGTAGCTTGTCACAGTCTGGGTAGCCTATTATTTGGATAAGTCTGATTTCCTGGTGTACGTTTTGTTACCATTTCTATACTTGTTACATTCTATTTTACTTCAGGCTTTACATCTGTTTTAACTGGAACTTGATTGTTATGTTATTTATGTAAATGAAACCAAACTCGTCTTAATTCATAATAAACTTGTAGAACTTTTACTGTGGTGTTGTTGTGGGTCTTTCCTAACACTTCGACTAATCAAAGGGAAAAGAACCGGAAGGTGGGTTTAGAAGGTGACTGTTGGCCACTGGTTTTATGTCACGGTCCGGTACATTTTGTACCACATTTAAAATTACACAACGCGAAGTCAATTGTGGTGGCAAACTCTCATCTCCTGACCCCTCCTACTACAATATAAACATAAAACTAGTACATTGTCTACACATACACTCACATAATCAACTAATACACACTTAAGAATACATACAAATAATTTGAAAAGAACACACATATTCATGAAAGAGGTCCAAAATCTAAATTAATTTCAGCAAGCTAAGATTACAATAAATCAACCCTTAATAAGGGGAGATATTAATATATATAGCGTACCGAAGGTTTACCGATATCCGACGGAAAAGAAGTATACATATATAAATGTACATGTAGGTATCAATATCATACTCCACACGGACTGCCCCCGTGTACCCCTTAACAAAGCACCCCACTGCTATGCATATGGCGCACTACATCCGTGGGCCGTCAGTCACTGCCCTCAATGGATAAAAATTAAAGAGCGCACATTATTACATGCAAGTCCGCAAGCACCTGTACATGTAATATTGATCATAGAACACATACCGTATGTGTCATGCACACGTTAAGACCACATGACATGGCACATGTACGTACAACCATCTTTTTGGATAATTTTCATTGAAAATACGAATAATTAATGTCTTATATTACCAGTCCTTTATATTATATTCCAACGTCAGACTCGAATGTTTTCGCCGGAAAGCATGGACAGTACGTAATACTGTGAGCGGACAACGGTGAGTCCGGATTTATTTACAGTTTATAATATGATTTAGTTTATACAATTTAGGCTTAAATAAATTCATTTAACATTTGTGAGAAATATACAAAAGCAATATAATTAAATTGTCTTATTTTCTATATCAATATGACGAACGTGTTATCTATGTATGTATATACATGTATATTGAGTTAGGAAGTAAGGGAGATAACACAGGCCTGACTCCAGTCTTCGACATTTTACAGTTCTCTAGATCTGGGTAACTCATGATCAGTTTATGGAGACGAGTCATTTCCCAATATGTATACTGCTGTATCCGATAATATGTCTTCCGCATTTTACCGAAATTTATCATTTGTATTGTTAAAAAACTGTAACATATTGAAAATATCGTATAGTTAATTGGTCGTATTTTTTTTTTATGGAAAACCTTGTTTGATTTTCACATTAAATGACATATGTTTCCCTTGTGTGAGTGTCTATGCATATATTTTTCTTTGTAATGTCACCAATGTGTGATCACCTTTGGCGGGATATATTAGTGCAATACAACACCTCTGTGTATAAACCGTTCCAATACATGACAATTACAATTATATACTATAGAACATCTGGGGCTCAAGGTTTTGTAGGACTGTTGGTCTATACAGCCCTGTGAACCTTGCACTGAAAAAAAACCACAAGGAGACATCCATATTTTCCGTGTAATGAATTTTGAATAAAATAGGGAGAAAAATGGTCATGAAAAGGGTGCAAAGCAGTGTGAGCAATATTTTATTGCGCGGGGGGGGGGGGGGGGGGGGGGGGGGGGATAAGGGAGATAATCTCTCAACTAATGTAAATCCATATATATATTGACTTAATCAACTGTACTGCATATAAAGCTATATCTCAAACTATGAAATTGACTAGATTCACTTCAATACATCTTACATAATATGTATGCAATACCGAACTCGATAATACAGTTATAATCCGATTTTACATCATATAAAAAAAATCGCACAATTAAATTGTACCGTATAATGCATGTAGCATTAAACATGATCACAGTTATTTTATTTTTTTCTTAATTTTTATTTCCGAGAAGATCATTTACTTTTCTAAGGACATGTCATCTGATAATTGAAAATCAAGCAATTCATAATCCGACATAGAACAACCTACATGATTCGTTTGGAAATGTGAAAAAAACACTATCCGACATCTTTTGTATAAGTTGTCGGAATAACTTGAAATTTTACAAGTGTAAAGCACTGTACAGTCTTACACAATTTGTACGGAGTACCTACATAATACAAAAAAAAAAATTTATGCAAATGTAAGGCTGTTCATGTACGCGTCATTCTAAGAAACACCAATGTTAAGTTTCTATTCACGCTCGAGCGATCCCCACAAATAGTCCAGGTCTTCATCTGACTGAATTTGCACAATTTTCCCACCTTTAGTTTTTACCTTAAGCTTTCCATTGGTTGACCAAGTGTTTTGAATGTATATGGACAATGATACGCCCGGTCCAACAAACTCTGGTTGTATCTGGTCAAGTCCTCTTTTATCACGACACGATCTTTCTTAAGCATGTGACGATGACTTATAACTTTAAATTTTGTTCGTCTCTGTACGAATATGCAAATCATGTTTCGCGGGCACTCTTTTTTGAAAGTTCCCGAACGATGAGCAGTATCGACGTCATCCGGTTTTAAGTCTATACTGAGTTTTGTTTTACACAATTGAACGACCGCGTCCACCGTCTCCTCTATGCTGATTTGATATTGTTGTTTACTGGTTTCTGTTGAGATTTTGTCAACCTTTTTTTCGAGTTCTCTGCTTTTGTGTTCCAAATCTAAGATTTTACCTTCGAGAGTCTCGATCTGTTCCGTCTGAATGAGTTGTAGCTCATTTACTCTGTCCCCGAAACGTTTGCTCAGGGTTCCAATGCTGGTAGCATGTTGGTCTACCGTAACGAAAGTTTTCATCTCTTACCAGAGGTCATCCTTGGTCACAAGTTTGGATAATAGATTTTCTATCCTGTCTAGACGGATGTCTATATCCGTTTCAAGAAAATCGTCTGTTTGATTTGTAAAGTGGTCCAATGTTTTTTGTGATTTGTCAAGTTTTGTTCTCTTCTTTTCTTTACGTTTATCCTTTTTGTTCGATACTTTTAAGCATTGAACTGTTACCAGATGTAGTATACAGTCGATATGAATACAATTTGGGTGCCAGATAAATAGAATATTATTTATCTGTCACCCAAATTGTATTCATGTCGACTGTATACTACATCTGGTAATAGTTCAATGCTTATATTCACGTTTACGGTTATTTAAAAATATACCTGTATCTATTTCTTTGGGATATAGTCGGTAGACGTTCTCCATTTTTCCATGTGTGTTTCTTTACCGGAAGAGTCTGATATAAATCAATATCATTTGAGCTATTGACTCCAAGCCATTATTCATGTTATCTGAGGCGGAGTGCAAAGCGTTGACGTAACGTAGTCCAACATGGCGTCAGAAATGACATCACAATGGCCTGATTTACATCAGTGTCATCCCAGCGATTGATTCAAAGCCATCATACATGCTATCTGAGGCGGAGTGCAAAGCTTTGATATAACAAAGTCCAATATTGCGTCAGAAATGATATCATGTGATGTGAATTGCAAATGGTAGTTTACAGTGTGATATACATAATGTACTACAATTTGGTTTAGTAATGATATATAATCAAAGGCAACACAGAATGTAAATATTACCGAATACATCTGGACTTTCCTCGTGACTGAGGTCTAAATGAGAGTCTCTGGCTCTTTTTGGGGTTCCCAGATGAGGCATGGTTAGAATACGTGACACTTTCTTGCAGAATATGGACTCACTTGTAGGTATCGTATAAAACAGTGGTCGTTAACACAATCTCACTAGTCACGTGAGCACATCGTCTTACGTTGTATATACAGGTGTATATCACATACACGCTATAGGTACATAGGTATAGTGAGTGTTCAGTCAAGCGGAAATTGGACAGGTGTCATGATTACATAGTCACTTTATAAAATGTCCAAAATTTACCGCTAAAACGGCATTACAGTGTTAGCTCTCCGTTGCATATAGTAACAATTTTCCTTATCGTCATCCACTGTCAAATTTGGAAGCTCAGGAAATCTATATTCAATCGAAATTTGAAAAAAATAGTCGGAGCATACCTGAAGACGTGCTTCACCTGTCCGGCCTCGTTCTCGAAGTCTCCTAATTATTATTATTGGCAATCTTTGTAAGAATAAAACCAGGAGTCAACTAACCAAAATTCATAGTCAGTGAGTCAAAGGTCAAATCACCAGCTCAAGGTCAAATTTTGTGCTTTCACTGATTAAAGTTTTGTTATGACATTATGATGCAAAATTGGTAAGAATTAAAGTAGGAGTCAACTTACCAAAATCCAAGGTCACTGGATCAAAGGTCAACGTATTTGTTTTCATCTCTCCACTGATTAACATTTTGTAATCGCATTATCAAGCAAATATAGTCAGAATTAAGCAAGGTTTTAACTGACCGAAATTCAAGGTGACCAGGTCAAAGGTCAAGGTCAACGTTTTATTTTTTTCAGGACATTATGAAGCAAAGTTGATAAGAATTAAACAAGAAGTCAACTGACCAAATGTCCAGGTCACTGATTCAAAGGTCAAGGTCAAATTTTGTAACTTTTAGTGGTATACATATTGCTATGACACTATGAAGCAAAGTTAAGCAGAATGAAACAATGAGTCGACTGAGTCAAATTCTAGGTCACCAGGTCAAAAGTCAAGGTCAAGCATTGTATTTTCACAGATGAATTTTGCTTGATATAACAGGATGAAACAAAGTTTGCCTGGATAAAACAAGGAGTCAAATGACAAAACATCAAGGTCACATTTGGTAACTTTTCACTTTCCTTATGACATCATGAATAAGAATTGGTCAGAATCTGATAAGGAGTTAATTGACCAGAGATCAGCCTTGTTGGGTTTGACCATTAGGGCAAATCAATAGCCACATGGCGGGGCGCCTACCGACCTGTCAGTGCTCTAGTTGACGTTGTCATTTACAGCAAGTTATTTCGTCACACTATCAAGGTAATCCTGTTGTGTCAAAATTACTTCACGCATAAATAGCATTGACGCAAGCTTTGTCGCCCGCCAACATTCATTTTAAATATCAAGTAAGCTGTGATTGGATTGGTCGATTCCAATGTCCAACGAAGCATGACCCCTTGTCAGACCCGACAAATAGTAACGGAGTGTCAATTAGCACCTGGGTTTTAATTAGATTGGTGTGTCTCTATGTTTAGTCAATAATATAAATAACCAATTACACTGGCATGTATTTTTGTTTCACAGAACTTACCATTGTCTTGGAGCCCTTCTTCCATATACCCAGAGAGCGCCTTCAACACCTCTGCGGATCTGAACAGCTCCATCACAGTTACGTATAAAAGTTTCATTTTACAGTTTGCGTTAAAAGATTTTTTATTTGTTCCTATCAACAGCTTACGACATTTAAGATCGGCCTCATGGTATTTACGATGTGGGTGTACGATTTTTCAGGAGATTGAGGTATGTTTGATTAAAACAATAATTAAAGGACATGAAACATCCCTCATTTTGTATATCGGCCAACAGTTAAGTCAGAAGACACGTTCACATCTTATGTAAGGTAAACGAACTTTAATTGATAAAGATGATGGGCAAGTTTTATGGGCTTCAAAAGACATAGTGACATATTAACCACTCGAATTGACGCTGGGGTCAGTCTCCAGCCCCATATACTTAATTCTTAATCCATAAACTCAATAGTTGACATCCCCGCCCATTAACTATACTTGATCTTTAGGTAGGAGGTACACATTGTTCCTTCTACCCACATTGTATGATATTAAAGGCCCAATATACGTAACTTCAGGGAAATTTTCGTGATCTGAAAAATTATGAAAAAATTCCAGTTAAGGTAACTAACAAGAAACTTTTGACAAAAAAATCCAAAGAATTGAAAATAATTCAGGTGGGGCCCAATTCAACAACAAACCGAAGGTAGAAGACGGTTCGAAATGGACGCGTGTTTACAAATAGCGTGTTTCAACTGCTGCTGTACCGGTAACCGCGAAAGAATTCATCTTGAATATTGCTGATATCAGTTAACCTTAACTAAATCTATAAATATAATTAGTTATTAGGCTTGATTTTCGCTTCAAGTTTTGCCGAAAGTTACGTATATTGGGCCTTTAATAGGTGACTGAACTCATACTTTTCATAATGTCTCCTTGACACTGCTGTACTGTTGGCCTTAGTTGACATTTCAACCCTGAGGAAATAAAGTTTATTTCTCTAACCAAGACAAACTAAGTTCATCTGATGACCGCAGAGCGTTACAAGGTGGGTTTTGTTGGTATGGTATTACAATGAGATAAATATAGTCGGCACAAAAGTCACAATGATGCAAGTACACCAACATAACCTTCTCTCGAATACATATATACCAATGCCCGCTTACACAACTCACATTACGGTTTTTAATTTCCTTAGATGTAAACATGACGTTAATCAAAATAAAAGCAAACCAAATTCAAATCAAGTGACCTATGGTGCAACATTTAATGTAATAAAACAATCTTTAATTAAATAATTATTACTCTAAGCGTGCGACTGCATTTATTGCATTAAATGTAGCAGTCGGCTGAGTGTAATAATTATTACATTAAGAGTTGTAACAGACACCAAGTAAGGGTAGCTTATCAAAAAGCAACACTAAACATATTCTAAATGTTATTCGTTAAAAATCAATGGATGCTTAAAGATTTTATTAATGGAAATAGTACATGGTGTATAAAAAGAAATCCCACGTATCCGTTGAATATAAAGCACAGCAGATAAGGTGTAAACATTGGATTCCTGTCAATGTTTGCTGAAAATTTACCTTTTATGAAAAACAGTTGTTTGTAAGTAGAATATTGTGTAAAATGATCGACTGCTCGTTTACCATCATTGAGAACATCGTCAGTCATACTCAAATACAACCTGCTTTGTTTTCCTGTTAAGTATTCACGTTTTTGTCTTTATTTTATCAATTATTTTTAGGAAAAGATGCTTATTTCTCTTACCCTGGACAGGGATATCCGCAATTTTACCGATATGAGTTTTTCTTATCGCACCGTTGGTGTGAGACAAGCTGCACGATTTCAACAACTGTATTACGTCATAGCAACAATACCATGACGTCATAGCAACAATAGAATGACGTCACGTCGATAACTCAATCAATGACATCACATCAACATTGTCTTTCAGTGATGTATCGTCAATATCATTCACTACCTTGAAATTGAGACAGAGTGATCTCAACCCGAGCGGTAAAATTCTTTAGTTGCCAAGTACGAGACTTGAATGTTTGGCAACTTAAGAATCTTACCCCTGGGATTGAGATCCCCCTGTCTCATCCCCAAGCGAGTGAAACATTCTTTTATCCTGTACTATAAAACGATGTACTATTAATAAAATATAATTTGAGAGTCGTGCAGGAACCTTACCTACTTCCATGACCTGCTACCTACTTTGTTTATCCTCCTGTGAAGTAATCATGTCTATGTATGTGTAATTGTAAAACCACAGGCTACATGTATGTTAACGTTTTATTTACCTGTAACTATATAATATATGCTATTGATGTAAGTAGCGCAGCGATAGGTTTCGCTCCACATATTCTATCGAGTCATTACTAATTGAAAATATTTCATTCGTTAATTTGTTAACATCTCATTTATACCTTTTTAATTATTGAAATAAACATGTTCTGATATGATAAAAACTTACTCAACTAATTGGATTTATTCCGGGACTTTTCCTTGTGTGCTTCCTTATGGGTGTCTTTTAATTATCTGATGAAAAGCTTGCGAAAAAGATATATCATGACCCCCTGTATTTACAGACCCACGTTATTTTGCAAGCATTGGTGTTAGATAAAGATGACGTCAAACACACACATATGCTGCACCTTTAAAATTATCTTAATGTTGAAACATCGAATGATTGCTAAATAATGCATTAACTTTACATAGCTGTATGATAAACATGACGGTTTCGAATTTCCAATCGTAAACTTTCACTTTCTTACTGGTTAAATCCTTGCTTCAGAAACCTATAGTGTTTACATGTCGTAGTTGATTCGTTATTCTAGGACTTGCTCTGAATATAGAGATTTTCGTGACAGATATCAGCTGCTGCCGAACAAACTTACGGCGCGGAATTCGAGAGATACAGGTGGATGCAGGCTATGACCAAGTTTCATTGTCGCCTTTTTGTTCTCATTGAGAAATAATCTACATCCTTGCATGATATGAAGATGGACGCCTTTTAATATGCTTATTAGTCATGCATGATTGTTGTGATTGAGACCTATGATTTACTAATAACCGTCAAATACAACTGAAGCAGTTTTATTGGGATCAAAAGTAGTATTTCATTACTTTGACCAGTGATCTATGATGACTTAATCAAGATTAATATTGTGTATAATTTACGTTCTGCTATCTGAGGAATATTCAGTTTCATCTGAAGTATCGTCAGCTAAACTTCGCGGTACAGACACCACGTTAAAAAATATATCGTTTAGAAATATCAAGAAAAGAAATGGTCCTAGTTTAGAACCTTGTGGAACACCAGCCCTGAGATATCTTGTACATGATACGTTTCTCCTAAAAAAAAAGTTTTATGTCTACTAGTTTTAGCATTGTCACTCCGCAATTTGTAATAACAACGCAATTCGAATAAACCTTTTTTTTACATTTTACGTTGATACTAATCAAGACAATTTCTAATAAGGCAATTTGTAATAACAACGCAATTTGTAATAAAAAAAACATTTTTCATACAAGAATGCTATAGGTATATAAAAGGATAGGAAATCTCACGAATATAAGAATATTGCCTGGAATGTGTAAAAACCCTTTTAAGAAAGTTATTACATTTTACGTTGATACTAATCAACGCCATTTGTAAAAACGCAATTTATAATAACGCAATTAGGGGATAGTATGTTGTTTTGAGTGGCTATACTGGCGATTAGAACATGAAATTTGGTTTGAACTCGAGACCGATAGGTCGAGAGTTTAAACCAAATTACATGTTCTAATCGCCAGTATAGACACGAAAAATAACGTACTATCCCCATTCTAACACTCATTGACAAATTTAATACGCTAACTTGTTTAGATACATTGTATTTCCTTGCTACAAGTACGTAGTAAAGTACTCTGTGACCTGGCTGGTGACGTGTCTTTCTTTAGCCGACTGACCAATCAGAAGGAAGCTTTCAAAAGTCGGTCATTTAGCCACGCCCATACATGTACTGGCGAGCGCTTGGTCTGGATGTTGACGAGGCGGAATATTTGGATTTAGGCCTAGTATTTTCGTGAACGTCTGTATACGACATGGTTGGATTAACATTGACAAAATGGCTACAATTCCATGTCAGTATGCATGCAAATATGTTCGTATCGACAAAAAGGTCTGTTACAATTTTGTGCAGATGCACACGACACCGTCACAGTGAAATGTTTGTTTTGATTCCTAGAGGTGCCTACACATGGATGGAATTCACGTTTCGTGAATAAATGGAGGTAAGAACAAGATATGATAACGTTTTGTTCTTAATTTATTCAGCTAATACATTCAATCAGTCCTCTCTGCTCTGATGCTTACTTGAAGTAGGCCTACGCCTATCATGCAGTGGAATGTTCATCGATAGACGAACCCCGTCACGACGCTATTATGTTTTTGGTAGAAACAGGCGTGGCTTAAGCTCGATGGGAGGAGCTTGATACGATTGATCATGATTGATCATGGTTCTATCGCACATTAGAACATGGTCCATATCCAATCAAAACGCGTATTACAAACGTATCGTGTTAGAATTTGTAATAAAAATCATTTTTCATACAAGAATGCTGTTGGTATTTAAAATGATAGGAAATCTCACGAAAAGACAAACATTGCCTGGAATTTGTTTACAAAATAGATAAATAAACTTTTATGAAAGATAATACATTTTACGTTGATACTTATTAACGCAATTTGTCATAACAACGCAATTTGTAATAACAGCGCAATTTGTAAATTTATCTTTTTTCCAGCGATAATGTTATTTGTTTATAAAATGAAAGAAAATCTCACGAAAAGACGGATTTAAAATTGAAACGGTACAAATCTAAAACTTGTATGAAAGTTATTACATTTTACGTTGATACTTATCAACGCAATATGAAATAACGCAAATTGTAATAACAATGCAATTTGTAATAATGCATTTTCAATAACTACATAATTTCTATTAATCTATGTGTTAAACATCAGACTGACGTATTTGATTTTGAGGCCTGTTTACTGATTACATTGACCATATTTGTATGTTAAGAGGCTTTGTCACAAACTACAGCGATTGATGTAACTTGTAATACATGTAACTTTATGTGTAGATTTTAGATACATGACGCCTGACTACTACCACTTTAATAGTATGGTTAGAGACCTTGACACTGGCTGATTTCCTTAACGCATACATTTAAAAACATGTATTAAAGGAAACGTGTTGTTATACTGATTATAGTCTAATTTGTATTAGAAATGTGTATTTCGTTAATGTTAGTTTGATCTACCTGTGTTTTATCTGTGTTTTTACATGTGTTTTTTACCTGTGTTTTTCACTGGTACATGTGACAGAAATTAAGATTCACAGAATAGGTTAAGATTTTCTTTTTAATAAAAATGTATAATATGAACAGGCACATACATTTTTAAATAATTTATTTCAAACTCATTTTTTAGTCATCACTTTGTTGAATGTTTCTAAAGATGAGTTTCGAAAAGGCTTTTGATTCTGTTCCATAGTAATTTAAAATTAAAACACTGATTTTTTTATTTGGGTTTGGGATAGTATAAGAAAATGGGTACAACTTTTTCACTCAAGGTCAAGCAAGTTGACCCGATTGCGCGATATATGTTCATATTACGCATGATAATATGTTTGAAAATAAGTTGGAAATAACTTTACATTTGTTGATCTGAAAGTATCGCTTGTTTATAGTTCGAGAATATAAAGCAAATAAATATGGAGAGAATGATATTCCTGTTCAACAGTAATACTTTTAGGCCAGAACCTTGCAACTACAACTTTGTTATAATATGTGCAATAAATCAAACACTAAAAAAACATATTTTCTTATATGGCATTTTCCCATAGAAGCATCCCACGTGTCAATTGATGAACTCCTTGGAGAACACTCGGGGAGATATTGTAAATATTGTAGAAAAACACAAAATTACTTCTCATTAAACTTTTTGTGTGTGTGGTTTTTTTTACCTTTTTAAGATGTGGTAAAATAACACAAAACAATGTTGAACAACACATACAAATTTTAATACGATACATCTACCTACAAAAAATACACTCTATTCAACAAAAACATTAAAATGCATGACTGCACAAACGAATACACTCAACACTAATAATGACGAATATGCTATGCTCAAATACATAAATAATTGTAACTAAAACGTTAATAGGCATTTGACGACGAGGAAGACGACGATAAATCCGATAATATCTCGGTCACGCTATCCCATAAAAGGACGCCGTAAGACCACGTTAAGGTTTACATGGAATTACGTGAGGGCAGAAGGCCCAAGGGTCGACATTGGGTCGAGGGTTGAAACAAGGCCGGCTATGGAAATTACCTTGCCATATTCTATTTATTATATACTTTGATTTTTGTGACGGTTTGTGATGATTTGTTTTTGATTTTTCTTTTTGTTTCTTGTTTCGTCATCGTCTGGACGTTGATGAAGATAATAATTCATACCATTGGCATAGGATTTGGAATTATTTACCTATTTATCTACATCGGCGTCTTCCATAATGTCTCTCTTTCTTCTATTAATTCATCAAGCTTTAGTGTTCTTGATACGATAGACTCCATAACATTCTCGCCAATATAAACGCCAACATCTGTCCTCCTATCCAGTTTCGATTGTTGTAACGTCATGACGTCACGGCAATTTCGGAAGCGGGCTGATACAGTTTATTCGGTCCGCTTAGCGAAGAATTGCCAATATTGGCCCGGTGAGCTGATTGTACTAAAAACATGCGTATTTATCGGGTATACAATTTCCCTTTATTTTATAGAAAGTACATAATAAATGTTTGTAAATCAATAAACCTTATATCCTTATTATGCGTTTGGACCAGGTTACTAAATAGTATCATGTTTTTAAATGTATATCTTGATTTAACGATTTCAGTTCGCACAAGGTGTAAGAAAAAAATATTTTTTGCGGAGGCGTTAATAACGCCGTGCCTATAGCTATTAATGTAGTTAAAAACCGGATATACGTAGTTTGAGACACTTATCGGTAATCCCCGTAATTACTCTAACAAGAGGCCCAGAGGCCCTGTATCGCTCACCTGGATACATTAGTATCTAGGAAACCATGGTAATGTTTTTTTTTCCAAAAAGATCCCATGAACAGGAACAGACTCGAAGACTAATCGATGAAGCATATTAGTATAAATTAAAAAAAATGGGTTAATCGGTTGTTCTCTCATCTGTTGTCGAGGTCAACTGAGAAACTATGGGTGTGTTAGACACTAATATCGATGCTATTATCATGATTGTGTCCCTTTATGGCCAGCAGTGGTATATATAGTTTTTGGGTGGGGATTGCAATCGTTTGAAAGTTATGACTCAGGAGTTAAGTCTGAAAGGGCGTGGTAGACCTTGGGATCAAATCTTAAAGCATGTTTGTGATCGTCTCTTTATGCCCAGCATAAACAATACATAAAGTTTTGGGGTGGAGATCTCAACCATTGAAAGCTACTACTCACAATTTATGCAAAATCCATTTGTTGTCCCTAAGTAATGGTTATATCATAGACTTGAGTGAATATGTCAGTTATCACAACGAGAGGGGCGGGGCTCAACCCGAGTACGCGAATCGTACGAGGGTTGAGCCCCGCCCCTCGAGTGTGATGATTGACATATCCGCGAGAGCCTATGGTTTAATTTTTTTGTCGCATAAAGTGTCACGTGGTTTGAAGTGTGTGAAAATCAAATCTTTTCAGTTAGTTCGCATTAACAACTAGAACCAGCAACATGTCAGATTATGTTAAAAAATCGTCTCAAAATCTATCCATAGAACCATTTGATGACTTGGCCGATATACATTGTACATTTGTCGCAACTATTGGAGCATTACGAACACGAGGAAAAGCTAGATGACGCTCTAGAAGGCATTCTACAAGACGATATGGGCACATTCGACAAGTATCTTCTGTTTGCCATTACGGATGATGATGACGCTGATAACAAAGAAAATGTTGGCCTCAATAAGAGATTTGCCGAGCCGGTAACTATGGAGACTATACAAAAATAAGTGAAAAAAAAGGAAAACAAAAAAAACGAAAAAATCGACTGATTGGATACTAAACACTTGGACCGAGTGGGCGAAAAATCGACGAAATGTACCTGAACTTATCAAAATGGATGTGGGCGAGTTGAATTATTTTCTCGCTTGTTTTGTCATAGAGTGTCGCAGACAAGACGGGACGGAATACACCCCGGATACTCTATATCAAATGTGTGCAGGTCTTCTGAGGCACATGAGGAGTAAAGACGTGTGTGATAAGAACTTTTTGGACACAAACGACCATCGATTCGACGGATTTAGAAATTAGCTCGATGCTCGAATGAAATATCTTTCTTCACGGGGAATCGGTACTAAAAAGAAGCAGTCTGACCCGATCGACCAGGAAGACGAAAAACAGTTAAGGGAAACGGGACAGTTTGGATTAAATTCGTCACATTCTTTCCCCTGAACACTGTGTTTTTTTAATAACTGTAAATTATTCGGACTTCGCGCCATGGACGAGCACAGGGCTTTGCAGTGTGATCTGTTTGTTTGTGGATGTGATAACACGGGTACTTTCATTCAGTTTGACGGAAGAACTAGCAAACATTTTCAAGGTGGATTAAAACATCGTAAAGTGGAAGCAAAATCTATTAAACATTATTCAAGCGCTGGGGAGGAGAGATCATTGTATGACATATATAAAATATGTCTTGAAAAAATGAACTCTGGTCCGCACGGCCCTTTCTACCGACGACCCCTTGACGGCCCCGGACTACGGTTTTCTACTCAACCCGTAGGTGTAAACAAACTTTCCGTTCTTATCAAATCCTGCTGTGCTGCTGCCGGCCTCGATGGACAGTTCACTAATCACTCTGGAAAGCGCACATGCGCCACAACGTTGTTCCAAAAAGGAGTGGACGAACAGCTGATTGAGTGGTAATCTCTGTCCCTTTATAATAAAACTCCCCTCATCTTGGTCCCAATTACAACGATATTTGGTGATAAAATCTTCACCCAACAGGTTGTATTGCACATCACCAACAACTAGTTCACCAAACGCCAAGGCCATTCCTGCCTGACTAACACGTCTTACGTCATTTCCATTAGCAGTCACATAACGCATATCTACGGGCTGTAATACAGGCTTATCGACTAACAGTTCAAATTAACTTTCAGACAAGAATATCTGCTTAGCACCTGTATCTATTTTCCATGACACTGGGGTACCCTCTACAAAACCGGCCACTATCATATTCCCGGTTCCCCGTACCCTTGCTAAACTAATGTGACAGTCAACATCCTCAGATGGACTATGGTCACTACCGGCCTGCTCAGGGTCGTGGGGGTTCGACCCGGCTTCCGGTCCCTTCTCTACACTACATCGGAGGTCAGCGGAGGACCGCTTCCGTCTACCCCGTCTCCACGGTATCCTTCTTCGCTTGACCTCACCCCCAACACAGGCCTACTGCCCCAGCCCCCATTCGTTTAAAGGCCCCGCTTCAGCTACATCTACAGGCCTCCCGCCCGGATGCTGCCGGTCACTATAGAACGTCCCTCGTTCCCTTCCACGATTTGGATTATAGTGGTTTGGCCGAACATTATTGCGACCGCCCCCTTTTCTACGTGGGTCAACCCGGTGTCACGCGCGTGATAATTGTCAGTACCCCTATGACGTCCACCACTGTTCTTGGGCTTACCGTCGGTACTGTTGGCTAGCCTATCATCTTCATCCCCTAAGCTATTAACTAAGCTCCTATCGGGCTGTTTCCTTTTATATAGCTCGCGCTCCACAAGCCTCAAACAGTCCTCCTGCATGGCACTTGTAATGGCCTCCTGCAAGGACTTGGGCTTGGTTCGCTTGACGGCGAGGCGGAAATCCTCAGTCACCCAGCAAGCCGATCATAACATACCGCTGGGATCTTACCACAACTGGGTGATTTGGGTAATGGGTCCAACTTAAAGTTATTGCTTTCCCACATAGGACTAGCAGACCAATCCAACTTACCCAAAATCTACCCCATCCACCACAGGCAGTCTCAACGTCTACCATGTCTGGTTCCTTCAAAGGGCTTCTCAAAATCCCCTGGGAACGCCAGACACCCCTACCACGGGTTGGTCTCCTCGGTGTACTTGACGCTAGAGGGACAGGGGACGGAAACATTCCCGTACCTACACCAGAATCATCATACAAATGATTTTTACTTACCTGTGTGCCTGGGGGTCGCTGAGCGTGTGTTCGCTGTGTCAAATTTCTCCTTGGAGTCTGATTTAAATCCATTTTCCCCCTAGAATTCATAAAAACTGTTCGAAAATAGTTTTACGTCAATCTCACTCTTGGCAAAGCTCAATTGCTAACAGGAATCCCACCGCTGCCACCAATATAACGAAGATTATATCTCGCTAGTGGGTA
The DNA here is from genome assembly GCA_947623455.1 of Mimachlamys varia. Taxonomy (NCBI): domain Eukaryota; kingdom Metazoa; phylum Mollusca; class Bivalvia; order Pectinida; family Pectinidae; genus Mimachlamys; species Mimachlamys varia. Next base: position 40,666,568 of record OX392533.1, on the reverse strand, counting down.
AGAACAGTGTGGTATAACCGTTACCACTAATATGACAAATAGACTTAAGGTCCCTTCGCGATGTACTGCTATACTTTTACCAATACGGAACTCTAAAACAAGACGACGTACGCGGCCATGGACATCAACAGCAGATGTTCTGTCGTCCAGGTCCGTTACTACAGGTCAAAAGGTCGTAAAAGAGTGATCCGTCAGACTCAGAGGAATCACCGTCTCGGTCACGAGTAAGCGCTATCTCGTGAGAGTGATGTTGTTATACCTCAGAACCTGGCGTCCGGTCGTAGGAAAAGTATAACACCGTCGCGTTGATTTTGCCGTCACATACAAAAATTAGTATGGGCCCTGTTAACGAGCTCTGCCAGTTGAATGATTTGACAAACACAGATGGTAAAGTTCCACTTCTTGTTTTAATAAGATTCCAAAGTTTCAATCAGCATACATTTTACAAACAGCAACACACACTCAGCAGCACCCTCTCTCCGTGAAATCCCCCAGGCCCCCGATCCCCGCACGCTCACTCCTTTTATACCCCCCCCCCCCCCCCAAAAAAAAACCCAAGACAAAGACATTCCTAAGCACCTCCTTGTCCGTAAGGGCTCCTCACGGTATGTGTCCCACTCTTCACGGTATGTGTCCCACTCCTCACGGTATGTGTCCCACTCCTCACGGTATGTGTCCGGCCTTCACAGAACGCATCACCTAAGATATCAGGAGACTACCTAAAACTTATCACTAATTAATTGCTTCCCCCACCCTTATCTCAAAACCAGTTACAGCCGGCCAAAACCAGTTTCCCCCTACACACACGCGACAGTCAAGCAGTACACAATACCTGACAGTCCATTCATTCCCCCAATACACACGCAAACACATGACTCACGCCCCAGCCCGGCCGACCGTAACACAAATCCCCCATAAATATTCACTACATAATTATAATTAACTGTCACAATTCCGGGTGGGCGCGTTATCAACGAAACCTAGGTTATTACTCTCTATACTACTGCTCCCCTCTCCAGCTCGTTACATATTAGTAATGAGATACACATCATGTTACCAAAGCCAAGGGAGTTTACAATCAATTTACAGTTAATGTGTTGCAAAAGTTTATGACCATATTTCATTTAGCTACTAAGCTGACCATGATGTAGCAACATTCTGTAGCTAACACTTTCTGTCACATAAATCACATCCAGGATTTCTCTAAATCAAAGAACATTTTAATTTGAAACCTGCATTGTTTAGTTGGTACTGTACCTGACATTACTACACCTTTAAAAGAGCAATACAGACAACATGAAATTACCATGCTGGGGATTATTAAGAATGAATCAATGTAAGTATTGCTTTTCATTTTATCATCTCTGATGTAAATATATATCAATTGCTAAATACGTTCCCGTATATTGTGATTGGAAAGTAGTACTGTACTGTCTCCCTTGAAGCACTTCTGGTGAGGTTGAGCTTTCCTGGCATTTGTATCATTATATGCATCCTAATGATCTGTAATCAGTTGAGGAGGAGAGCAGTAGAGGGTAATTTGGGTTTGGGTTCTCCCTCTCCCCCAGACTGATGACAGGTAAGGGCACATCGAATCAAATGATGGCTACGAGGGCAGTGAGATACGGTGATTGAGATTGATAGGTTTCCAAGAATACATGACCCAATGAATGAAATAAGATATCATGTAGTGTTTAGTTTAGATATTTTAATCAAGGCTTTGTTTGACTGTATAAAGTGAACAAATTATAAATTCGTGTGTCGGTTTGTATTACTCTGACTAGCTTGCTGAGAATTGTCCGATTCGCGTAACGGTCACATAATTATAATCATCAGCTATTGTTTTAGCAAGAAATTGGGTATCGATTAATTTATTGAACATTAAATAAATATAGTAAAATCTTAAAAGAAAATGGTCTCCGAGACCAGACCAGACCAAAAATTGAAACCAGACAAATGAGACCAAACCCGACTAGACCGCAATTTGGGACCAAAGCAATGAGACCAGACCCAACAAGACCAGACTAGACCATGTTTTATAGTATGCCCCTGTGACTGTAGTCTCAACAAACGACTCGGATATTTTGGTACTATGTTATTTCGTGAAGACGTTACTCGTGTACATGTGACAAACATTCAGGGTGTAAATATTATTATAGAGGCTAGACACAATGTTTGTTAAACTTTTTCTTACACTAATTTTTTCATGTACAAGAATATAATCTTCTGATGCGACTATCAAGGTTGTATACTATTTTTTTTCTTTTCATACGGCTTTATGCATGTCTAGATCTCCGCCCCCTTAGTATTCGTACCTTAGGTTTTCCCCACGTGTCCAATGTCACGTGTACTCACAATTCATCTGTGTTTAAAAGATGTAAGTCCATGTATATGTGTATGCACCGGTCCTATCAATTCACAACATCGAATGAAGCATAACAATTATGTCACTTTGTCTCAATGTTTCGTTTGTTTTGCTAGTGGCGATATTGGCCACCCTCCTGCCCAGAATGAAATGTCTCTGGAACTTAATGAGGTTCCCATCGATGAGAAACATGTACACCAGGCCCATCTTATTGTTATGATTATACCAACAGATCACACATGTACATGTAAACACATCCATATGCATGCATGGAAAGTAGAAAGAAAATCCCTTCTACACACTGAAACAAACTTCTGTGCTCATATTGATATAACAGTTCCACCGAAAGCACTAGAATTCCAAGGCACAAATGTGTTCAGTAAGATGGCTTGTAACTATCTGCTGTATAAGATATTCAAACCTAGCAAACAACCCTTCAAGTACAAACCAAGCAGATTAGCTATCCTACTATTTTTACTAGTCTTACTACAATGTAATAACATAGAGATAAATCCAGGTCCAAGTAATGACACCACCAAGTACATGTGTGGTACTTGTAACACCACAGTTACATGGGAACAAAAGGGGATAGTGTGCGAAACGTGATCAATGGTTCCACACAGACTGCCAGAGCATCCACAGCCAAACAAACCAAGACCTAAATGACAGCATGGTCAGCTGGCACTGCCTGATCTGTAATCATCTTAATTACAGCAACATCCTCTTTGACCTGCATGGTGTTAGTACATCAAACAGGTTTGATAGCCTTGACCCTGACCTCGACAACACACATGCCGGTGTAAACTCCACCAACATTAGCAAAATACTCCATAAACCTCTCCATTCATCAACACCAGTCAGAATTAACAGAAAGTAAGACCAAGCTGAGAATACTCAACATCAACTTTCAGTCCGTTAAAAATAAACAACACCTCCTACACAATATCATTGAAAGTACCAAGCCAGATATCATCATTGACAGTGAGACGTGGTTAAACACAACCATCCACAACTCAGAAATATTCCCAGATACCTTCAAGGTGTACCGTAATGACAGGACTAATGACAAGGGTGGAGGAGGACTCCTCATAGCAATAAAATATGACTACATCTATGTACATCAGGGAAGAGGTTTCGAACATGCAACCTAATGATATTACCACATAAATCTTATTGGCAAAAATCAAAATAGTAGGCAAGAAAACTTTATACATATACTCATATTACAACCCCAAAACATCTGACGAAATCAGCTTTGCAAGCCTTGATACGTCTCTGAGAAGAGCAGCTGCCCTTGATAATGCGGCACTCCTCATCGGAGGAGATTTCAATCTGCCAGGCTGGGACTGGGAGCGAAAGGTTATCAAACCCAAAACTAGCCATGTTCAAAGCCATTACAACTTTTCAACTAACTAGATGATACTGGTCTTGTACAGGTCATAGATCAACCAACTAGGCATGAGAATACCCTTGATCTCATAATCACAAATCTCCCAAACCAGATCTCCCGTACTGAAGTCATCCCTGGTATCTCAGACCATGACATGCCATTCGTCGAGTTTGATATTACACCACAGAGGGCCCATATTAGACCAAGAAACATCCCAATATATAAAAAAAGCCAACTGGGACAGCATCAAGGCAGACTTGTCAGATACTTTAAACTCCATTCAATCTAATTATGATCAAGATGTAAATACCCTATGTGAAATATTTAGGTCAGGCCTGATTGACTCCATACAAAACCATATCCCCCACAGAAACATCAAACCCAAACCTAGCCAGCCATGGATAACTCCTATCATCAGAAAGCTAATGCAAAAACGTGATCGGCTTGATAAAAAATGCAAGAAATCTGGGGACACCATCATGAAATCTAAATATAAGGAGTTGAAACATCATGTACAAAAGTTATTACGACAGGCCTATTGGCAGTATAGTGAATGAATCATTTCCCTCCAGAGACTGATTCAGATTATGGGACCATGAGGTTTTGGTCGTACATTAAGCGAAAAAGAACAGACTTTGACGGCATCTCTTCACTGAAACAAAACGGGCAACTTGTCCATGACCCCTTCGACAAAGCCCAAACACTAAATAAACAGTTCCAGTCTGTCTTCTCTACATCAGAGAATCTCACTGCTGCTCAATTTGAATAAAGATGCAAAATCTCACCAGAACCCCAATATCCAGTTATGCCAGATTTCAACATCATAGTTGAGGGTATTACTAAACTACTCAAAAACCTCAATCCTAGTAAAGCTGCTGGCCCGGACAATCTGAAACCTAAAATCCTGAAAGAACTGGCTGATTACATATCCCCAATCCTAACTATCATCTTTCAACGGTCTCTCAATCTAGGGAAAGTACCAACTGACTGGAAAACAGCCCACGTCACTCCCATATATAAAAAAGGTCCAAAGTTTATTGCAGAGAATTATAGACCAATTTCTTGCATATGTAGCAAAATTATGGAGCATATCGTCGTCAGTAAAATCATGACACACGCCGACATGAACCAAATTCTATATCCACTTCAGCATGGGTTTCGCAAATCAAGATCCTGCGAAAGCCAACTGATAGAGTTCATGGATGATGCTACTAAGAACATGGTCAACGGTACCCAGACTGACGTCCTCGTCATGGACTTTTGTAAAGCATATGACAAGGTCAGCCACTCCCTCCTGTTCCATAAGTTGAGGCACTACGGTGTCAGTGATACAGTTACCACCTGGATAAAGGATATATTATCCGACAGGACACAGGCTGTCCTTGTTGAAGGTGAAAAGTCTGAGTATGTGAACGTCATGTCTGGGGACCCACAGGGCTCTGTCATCGGCCCGACATTGTTCCTTTTCTACATTAACGACATGCCAGCAGGTCTAGATGCAACCGTTCGTCTATTTGCAGGTGACACTATTGCCTACCTGGCCGTCAAATCTAACAGTGACGCTATTAGGCTACAGGCTGATCTGGACTTGCTGGCAAGGTGGGAGGTGAACTGGAAAATGTCATTCCATCCAGACAGGTGCAATGTCATGTCTATTACGAGAAATAAGTCCCCAGTTAAATTTCATTACACTTCATTACACTCTGAATGGTCATCAACTCCAACATGTAGATGACGTCAAATATTTGGGCATAACCATCCAATCAAATCTTAAGACATTCATATTAATAAAGTGTGTGCAAAAACAAATTCTACCCTAGGCTTCCTTCGTAGAAACCTTAAGATCGGTTCTACAACACTTAAAGTAAATGCATACAAAGCTCTGGTACGACCATCTTTAGAATACGCATGCACAATATGGGACCCCTTTACGAAGACAGATATCCAAAAAATAGAAATGGTACAACGCAGAGCTGCTCGGTATGTCACAAACCGGCGGCGTAATATGTCCAGCGTTGGTGACATACTGAGCATGCTGGGCTGGCCCACACTAGAAAAACGACGGAAAGATGTGCGCCTTGGGGCGTTTCACAAAATATACTCCACAATCAAATGGCCGTATCTAAGGACATACTAATTCCTCCTACACGTCTCACCAGGCACACCCATGCGCATTCTCTACAAATACCATCCTGTAAAACACAAGTCAGAAAACAATTCATTCTTCCCACGTACAATATCAGACTGGAACCAACTTTCACCACACATCTGTGAAATTGACAAAATCACTGCATTCAAATCCGCCACAGCAAAATTACCATAATATATATACTTTTTCTCTCTCCTACTGCAACGATCCAAATGACATGATCTTCAACTTGTTGAAGGCGGTGATTATAATATTGAAGTAATATTGATATTGAAGTACTCCATCAGACAGGCGGGGTTATCAATTGGAATGTTTATAACTTGAGTAAAGCTCGAAAAGTGCCAAGGCGTTTATCGGCCAACACTGCGTTGTCAACATCAATAAAAAGCAGAGGAAAATCTAACGATGAAAAATGTCCGACATTGGACAAAAAAAACTACTTATGTAGTTTTTGTCGACGTTTTTCATGAAACCTCGTACAAACATGAGTTGCTTATGTGAATATTGTCCAGGCGTATATTGGCCGTCGTATTAACTACACATTTTAAAACAATAATATCATATTATGATGCAGTAGGTCTTTTCACATTTAAGTCTTACAGTTTTCTTGTAACCTGTCCCGACATCCTTAGAAATGGTGAGATTAATGCATACTTATTAAACTCTGCACGTACGGAAATCGTATACTCATAAACAATATTAATAGACACAATATTTATATATCGACATTTTATTTACATTAGTTTGGTACTATTAACATTATAACAATATAACTTTGGACTTCATAATACAAAGTTAATGCATGCAAGTACACAAAATACAAAAAAATATAATATAACATTACATAGTTTGATAAAAAATTTATGAGCAGACGCGTACGTATATAAATAATTGACACAATAAAAAGATAAGATGTCTGCTTAAAATGACAATACAAATAACTTGCATATAAAGCTACATGTATACCACATACATATAAAGGAAGGGTTTAAAACGCTGTAAATTTATCTTTATTTTCAGTCTAGATAACCATGGCCATTAAAATTTTGATTTACCACGATCGCGAGCCATAGTAAGAACTGGGAACGTTCCTATCTGAATAAAACATTCCATTAATATTACATGCCATTTTATAGTGTCTTACCTAATGAAACAATCTAGTAAGAAAATGCAGGTATATATGATTGGTTTAAATATGATGTTTTATTTTTTCATGTTTGTAAAAACATGCATTTAGGCTTCGAAACCATTTCATTTGACTATCACTACATTATTATTACGGAATCCACAGACTTCTAGTGTGTGGAATCGTTTACTGTAGCCGTGAAATCACACGTGTTGGTTCACAGTATACAATCAAAACAGCGGGTAGTAAGCACGGGTCAATTAATTACCCCCAATGCAATTAGTCACACGTTTATAATATACACGGCCTAAGGCAGGACACGCGCCAGCACATGCAACAGTATCAAACAGCTGAGCGGCCCTCACGGGAACCGGGGCTGACTGGGACCGTCGCTGACCAGGACCGTTACACCATGCCATTTTCATACACTCATTAACCCAACATATGTAAACAATCGCATCAATTTAGGACCTAACCCCATTTAAAGACAAGTATAACTACCAAACTATATATAAATAAATTATTATTATTATTGTTTTATAGCAAAAAGGCGTATAACAACTTATAATGCAGAGAGGGAATGTAAAAGTTACCTCCCTTCCATCATGTGTCTATCGAGATGACAATAGAGAATTCTACTGATCAGAAAGACGATCCTGAGCGGGGACAAAATGATCAGGGAATGAAAAGGTATATATCCGTTGTTTCTAATTCATTCATAATACAGTCAAGAGATGATACTTTCTTTTGATGTTTATTTAAAAAATAGGTAACACGAACAACGAAATACGTAATAGAAATATTTTATTAAAACAAACGGTCCTGAGCGGGGCCATCATAATACGGCAATCGAATTAAGAATATGTACCGTTATTCACGTTCTTTAAGTTAGGTTTAGGGCAAAAAAAATGACAATATGTGTATCAACCATTATAAATGCAAAATTCGTAATATGTACATGGAAATATGTACTATAGCCATGTTAAAAAGAAAGACGGTCCTGACCGGGGACATCCTGATCAGGAAATCAAATTCGGAATAGTTCTCGTTATATCATGTTATCTAGTCTGACATAGAATCGGTCAAAATATGTGTTACAATAAAATTATTGTAAAAAATGCGAAATCCATAACATGAACGACGAAATGAGAAATTAAGACATTTTATAAGAAAGATGGTCCTGAGCGAGGACATCCTGATCAGGAAATAAAATTCGTAACAATTCCCGATATTTTTAGTCATCTCATTAAGTCTGGCATAGAATCGGTCAAAATATGTGTTGCAATTAAGAATAAATGCGAAATCCATAACATGAACGACGACATTCTTTTTAAAGACAGCTTTAAAGAAGACGGTCCTGAGCGGGGACATCCTGATCAGGAAATCGAATTAGGAATACATATCCGTTCTTATCGTTCTATAAGTCAAGCTAGGAACACAAAAAATGAATATATGTGTGACAACCATTATAAATGCGAAATCCTTAATATTTACTTTGAAATATGTACTATAGACATGTTAAAAGAAAGACGGTCCTGAGCGGGGACATCCTGATCAGGAAATCAAATTAGGAATAATTCTCGTTATTTCCAGTCATCTAGTTAAGTCTGGCATGGAATCGGTCAAAATATGTGTTACAATGATAATAAATGCGAAATCCGTTATATGAACGACGAAATGAGTAATTATGACTTTTGATAAGAAGGACGGTCCTGAGCGGGGACATGCTGATCAGGAAATCAAATTAGGAATATATATCCGTTATCATCGTTCTATAAGTCAAGCTAGGAACACAAAACATGAATATATGTGTGACAACCATTATAAATGCGAAATCCGTAATAAGTACTTTGGAATATATACTATACACATGTTAAAGAAAGACGGTCCTGAGCGGGAACATCCTGATCAGGAAATCAAATTAGGAATATATATCCGTTATTACCGTTCTATAAGTCAAGCTAGGAACACAAAAGATGAATATATGTGTGACAACCATTATAAAAGCGAAATCCGAATTATGTACTTTGGAATATGTACTATAGACATGTTAAAGAAAGACGGTCCTGAGCGGGGACATCCTGATCAGGAAATCAAATTAGGAATAATTCTCGTTATTTCCAGTCATCTAGTTAAGGTTGGCATGGAATCGGTCAAAATATGTGTTACAATGATAATAAATGCGAAATCCGTTATATGAACGACGAAATGAGTAATTATGACTTTTGATAAGGAAGACGGTCCTGAGCGGGGACATCCTGATCAGGAAATCAAATTAGGAATTTATATCCGTTATTATCGTTCTATAAGTCAAGCAAGGAACACAAAATATGAATATATGTGTGACAACCATTATAAAAGAGAAATCCGAAATATGTACTTTGGAATATGTACTATAGACATGTTAAAGAGAGACGGTCCTGAGCGGGGACATCCTAATCAGGAAATCAAAATAGGAATATATATCCGTTATTATCGTTCTATAAGTCAAGCTAGGAACACAAAAGATGAATATATGTGTGACAACCATTATAAAAGCGAAATCCTTAATATTTACTTTGAAATATGTTAAAAGAAAGACGGTCCTGTGCGGGGACATCCTGATCAGGAAATCAAATTCGGAATAATTCTCGTTATTTCCAGTCATCTAGTTAAGTCTGGCATAGAATCGGTCAAAATATGTGTTACACTTATGAATAAAAGCGAAATCCATAACATGAACGACGACATTCTTTTAAAAGACAGCTTTAAAGAAGACGGTCCTGAGCGGGGACATCCTGATCAGGAAATAAAATTCGGAACAATTCCCGATATTTTTAATCATCTAATTAAGTCTGGCATAGAATCAGTCAAAATATGTGTTACAATTATGAATAAATGCGAAATCCATAACATGAACGACGACATTCTTTTTAAAGACAGCTTTAAAGAAGACGGTCCTGAGCAGGGACATCCTGACCAGGAAACCAAATTAGGAATATATATCCGTTATTACCGTTCTATAAGTCAAGCTAGGAACACAAAAGATGAATATATGTGTGACAACCATTATAAAAGCGAAATCCGAATTATGTACTTTGGAATATGTACTATAGACATGTTAAAGAAAGACGGTCCTGAGCGGGGACATCCTGATCAGGAAATCAAATTAGGAATATATATCCGTTAGTATCGTTCTATAAGTCAAGCTAGGAACACAAAAGATGAATATATGTGTGACAACCATTATAAATGCGAAATCCTTAATATTTACTTTGAAATATGTACTATAGACATGTTAAAAGAAAGACGGTCCTGAGCGGGGACATGCTGATCAGGAAATCAAAATTTGGAATAATTCCCGTTAATTAATAATAAATAATAAAATGTCTTAATTACTCATTTCGTCGTTCATGTAATAGATTTCGTATTTATCATAATTATAACACATATTTTGACCGATTCCATGCCAGACCTAACTAGATGACTGGAAATAACGAGAATTATTCCGAATTTGATTTCCTGATCAGGATGTCTCCGCTCAGGACCGTCTTTCTTTAACATGTCTATAGTACATATTCCAAAGTACATATTTCGGATTTCGCTTTTATAATGGTTGTCACACATATATTCATCTTTTGTGTTCCTAGCTTGACTTATAGAACGATACTAACGGATATATATTACTAATTTGATTTCCTGATCAGGATGTTCCCGCTCAGGACCGTCTTTCTTACATATTTCAAAGTACATATTTCGGATTTCGCTTTTATAATGGTTGTCACACATATATTCATCTTTTGTGTTCCTAGCTCGACTTATAGAACGATAATAAAGGATATATATTCCTAATTTGATTTCCTGATCAGCATGTCCCCGCTCAGGACCGTCTTTCCTATCAAATGTCATAATTACTCATTTCGTCGTTCATATGACGGATTTCGCATTTATTATCATTGTTACACATATTTTGACCGATTCCATGCCAGACTTAACTAGATGACTGGAAATAACGAGAATTATTCCGAATTTGATTTCCTGATCAGGATGTCCTGATCAGGAAATCAAAATAAAAGTTTGTCGTTGTATAGTTGGCATAAGCAATAATTGTTTTTGATATTTTTGAATGACTTTAAAGGTTTAATATGTTAAGATAACGATGGAGAATGTAATGTTATTTTTTTAATAAAACCACTGATGCCAGATGTATAACATTTTTACTCTTTCTTTTCACTCCGATCTTTCCAATCATCACACCAACGCTACATTTCTAAATCCCTAAACTTTTCCAGGTACTACTCTGTACCGAGATTGCCCACACCTCTCATCTGTTGATCGTATACGACTAGGTTAATCTGATCATAAATCTTGCTGAAATATACCCCGTAGTCAGATCAGCTGGTTGCACTAATTGATATAAACATTAACTCACAGACTGGGCCTCCCCAACGAATTGACGGCAACACTAAACTATAGATCCCGAGCTATATCAAAATCACAATTATTTACTGCTACTTAGTTACTATCCGACTATCTGACACTGATCACGCACTATTGCTGATGAAATGAATGCGGAGCACATCATGTCAATTAAACGGCTTATTAATGCATAGCAATACTAAAAATAAACATAAAAAAACTGTGCATGGACATCATGATAATGGTAATTGTAAAAATACTCGTAGTTTCTCGTTATTTAAGCAATGCTAGCAATGAACACCGGAAAAAGATACATCATATTTAATGTTATCCTTATACATAACATAATATGATTAAATTCATTATACAATATGATTTATAATTATTATGTTAAGGGTCCTAAGCGGAAATCTCATTACAAGGAAATATAATAATAAAAAAAGAATTAGAGAATACCGGAGATTCAACTAAACCATATTGCGAACAGAAATATTCCGAACTACAAATTGATTAAGCTTGGAACAAAAATGAACAAAAAGTAAACAAACTTTTAAGGAGACCATATGATAGGTACAGTTTGGTTTGGTTTATTTTTACGTCCTATTAACAGCCAGGATCATTTAAGGATAAGTACCGGAAAATAAGATCAGATATAGACATTATCACATCAATGATGGTATGCATCATACGGTAATCAGCAGTAGCATCCTGACCTAGAAATAAAACAAATCATTTTCGTAGTTTGTTTTAACACTGTATAGATGTGAACGGTCGACGGAACTGTCATGATGATTTCCAAATATTAGATATGTTGAAGATTATCTCAATGATGAAATGCTCAGGTAATTCCCTCGTTGAGGATGGTGATAACTTCTTCCTCCGTTGTACTCTGCTTAATAACCGAAGGCAAATTGTCCTGAAATTTTATTTCAGCTCTTAATGACATTATTCCACTAACTACTCATACTTTTCTTTATGGATGTCGAAGTCTCGATGTCAATATGAATACATTCACAAATATTCTGTTATGTAGATGATTAAGAGATTCATGGGATAGTAAACGATTGTACTAGATTATTATTTCTTGTTTATCCATCTTCACATTTAGACAACCAACGATTTTTTTAATTCATCTAGAATCAAAAATACGTATATCCTGACGTAAGAATCCGTATTTGACCATTATAAATTACGTAGGCGATGTCTAGACTGCTCCCCTCCCCGACTCTAGAATAGTATACAGGTATTGAAATATTGAGAAAAAACCAACTAGTAATTTTTATCACTTGGATGTCTGATTCTGTGTCAATTTCCAGTGTGGTCAGCTTGATTATTGGGAAAGCCAAATATGGCGACAATAAAGCAGATATAACCGCGTCCCCTGGCGCGACCACATATACAGAGCGTTCGCGGTGACACGGCAAGTTTGATTTCAAATGTGCTTTTTTGTAGTTATATTAAATTTAGGAAATACGATGCAAACAATTATGATATATATTATGATTATTAGAACCAAAGAGAAGTGGTGTTGGTTTAATTAGAATCAGCCAAAGGCATGCATTATTGAAAGCTCACACACAATGACGCCCCTCTAAAGGGGAATTTCATAAACTGAGCACGTATTCGCCAGTACGATGCTACGTACGTATAAGCGTTATCCAAATACAGGCTACACTTCGGTTTCGAAGCCATTTTATTCACAACCACGCGACAGATATGCGCGTACTGAGGTAAAAATGCCCAGAGATGTTTGTAAATATTTGTCTCTTTTGCATATTACGTGTTTGTTGTACGCTTAAGGATTTCCTATGATTTATTTAAAAAATGCATGAAAACACCGGATATTGTCAAAATATCGGTATGAAAAGTTCATCAGGATTAAGGAGCTACATCTTTTTAAAATATTTGGTGATACAATAAAAAAGTAAACAAACTTCACTAAATTGCCCCTTTAAAGTGAGAACCTCGACATTGACAACATGACAGTAATGATATTAATGAGCATATTACAAATAATAAAAAACCTTCCACATTCATATACAGAATATTCCCCAATGAGATCATGATGGCGACCATAATTTTATCAACATGCATCAAGCGAACCATGTTTGTCAGAAGCCGACATTTATAACGTTATTATTCAGAAAAGAACAGTTCATAATTCGCGAAATCGAAATACATGCAGTCACGTATTCAAAAAAGTGATACGAACAGTCAAGACAAGTGTTTTCATGTGTTTTTTTACAAAAAGGTAAAATACATTGCATGTACATTTTGTTACGTATACTCTAGCTTAAGTGATCACAGTCTTACCTGCCCCGGTGTTATTAGCCAAAATATTTGGGGTATGAATGATCGCAAAATTCCATTTACGAAAAGAAAGTAATGTTTATAATGCTTTGATATTTTTTCGTTACGATACTCTTCTATAAACAATCTATAATTAACAAAATCTAAATATTTTAACGTTATGGACGGATCACCAAAATGTGCCTATATGTAACACGGTGGTGTATACAGTGAATAAGCTGTCGGTCATAATTAGCAGTAAAATGTCACGTAAAATTTATAGCACATGTTTTTAGAATGTCAATAATTGGAATGTTTTCTAATCGTTTACTTGAAAAATATTAACAGCTTTAAAAGAATGTGAATCATTATGTAGTAAGTTTATTTCTAAAAAAATCTAGTCATGTGTAAAGCAGATAATGTATTTCCTAGTTTAATTTTACTTTCAAACTTTTTGTAAAGTTTATTCTAAAGACTTACTTATTTTATCAGCACGCATAATAAGGCAATCATCATCAAGTAGTTCAGCTCGTCTTACCCTATCAGTTGAAAGACTGTGATATTAAAATCGTGTTTTAAAAAACATCTTTATGCCCGTCCTATTGGAAATTGTATGATACCTAATTGAAAATTTGATTTCTTTTACATCTTTTGAGATATAAAACACATTTGTTCAATACAAATTATGTATTGTGAGGAACTTATTGGAGGGAACAATAAATGTTTTATTCTTGAAAAAATGCTGTCGGGCACAAATCACAAAGATCGTAAGTTCGACACTCTTTTTTGTTAAACATGATTATAAATATAATTTTATTCTTAAATATTTTTACTTTCCAAATCTTTGATATTTCTTTCCAATTCATTTCGACACTGATGAATTTGTGCAGTATCGTTTACGTAATAATCAATTGCTGTTAAATGCTGTTAAAAGGCATTCATTTCTGAAAGGATTCATTAATCGATTCATAAAACTAGCAATGTATTCCACATACTTAACATATCCTGCTTATTAAATAGCATGTGTATCTAAGAGGAACTCAGATTTAGAATATGGTTGTTTCAGCAGCATATCAATTTAAAATCATCATATCCTTTGATGCATTAACAATAGAAATATAACAAACAAATGTACGTGTACTTTGTTCCACTGAACACATCGATGTTGATATCCAATATCATATATAAATATACAAACGAAAAAGAAATTACTATTTTATCGTAAAACTTCAGCTCTAGCTCTACAGATACTTCAATAATTGATCACATTTTCGTGTTATTATTACATATACATTGTACATGTACCTATTACAATCATAACAAAAGTCATTTTATTTCAACAAAAACACACAAGGATTTGACATTTTCTTTAAAAACAAAATCATGTCAACAATATGAAAGAGCATATATGTACTCACAAACACATTATTTTTGGATAATTTTAAGAAAACAACCGTGGTAAGCTGTTATAACTGCCTAAATGTAGTATTTCTTTAATAATAACAAACCTTGAAAGGTACGCAGGGACATATTTGATCCATTAGATCTCATTAACTTGTTCCTGGATGAAAATTGTAGCAATGGGCGAGACACATTTTCGATATGAATAGAAATTATATATTAAAATGATTTTCGCGAAGTATTAAATATAGCAAATAATGCTCCTTGCGAATTAACACGAAAGCAAATATTTTTCTACTTGCAATAATAAAATAAAGCACGATTGACAACTTGCCTTAATTGAAACAGATGGCAAAGTATATACAAATGTGTGCAATGAGTGAAGCCCTGGGGCCTGATGCAATACATCGGCAAGTTAATAATTGTGATCCTTTTATATTTTGCCTATGACGGAAATGGACTATGCGCATCCGCTTTTCCTTGTAATTTATGTGAAGTAACATTAATCAGAAAAAGGTAAAGAGGCATGGCGGGTCGCTATGCCTATTTCCCCAAAACAGTACCCCGCTAACCAGGCTCAAATATGTGTACGGCTATGGCCTACTGCTTAAAAAAGTAGCCGGTCACCTCGTCTTAAAAACCCGTCCATACGGATTAATATATAAATTTATCGGAAATGTCTATGTTTAGTTCGAAAACTGCACGATTGTCTTAGAGCAAGTAATATATGTATATAAGATATTATTTTCTGACAGAAACTCAAGCAACTGTGTTTAAACCGATGCCTATACCTACGTTACAAATGTGTACAATACACGTTGACAGGGATTTGTTTTCATGATGTGTCGAACTGAACAGTAACGAGAATATTATCGACACAACTGATAAATCAATAAGTATGTCATTAAGATATAGATATATGTAAAACGTTTTATCAAGCAAAAATAAATATATTACTTTTTAAAGAAATAAAATGGGGTTTATTTCCTTGTCACATATTCAGACATGGACAAATGTGGAAATTGAAATTGTTTTAATTGTTTGATCACTAGGATGACTGCTCAGACACTGATAAAGTTTGTAATTTTATCTCCAGATGTTAGCTGTCTGGAAAACCACATCTCAGAAGTGCCATTAGCCTCACCACATGAGCAATAATCGCCCTCATAACCACAGACTGGACAGTATCTTATCTGATAACTCATATAAAGCTGACTTGTATAATGAATTATTGACCTTTTAAATAAACACGAGGCATTTGAACTTTGCCGTTATCTGCTGTTCAGTGAGGTTAAACAATTATTTGTTGTGAATATTTGCAAAACAATTCAGAGCTTAATTCATAGGGAGCTATTCAAATGAATAAGGTTCTAACTAAATCTAGAAACGATGTGTTTTGAAGCCTGAAAAAGATGTACTTTTTAAAACTGTTAAAAATGTTTAATTATATTTCATTACTACATTTCGTACAAAACGTCATACTCTATGGGCTGGACCAGAGTTGAATGCGTTTATATGTATAGGGGAAACCCCGTTTTTATATGGTAGTGTAGGTTCTAGGCTTCAAAATAAATTGGGTTCTCGCTCAAAATCCCTATAGAATTTTCCCAGCATGCCCCAAACGTTTTCTGTTGGGCGAGAAACCATAATGGTCATATCCCGACCTTTCTTGAGAGATTTTCAACTTATGTTGAGTTCAAATTCATTTGAAATATAAAAATAAGATAGTAAATCTAGTTTATAGGACAATGTTTATGGAGTAAACGTACGCGTAGATTGTAAATATTTATGTATACATTTATTATAAAATTTGAAACACAAAGTGCCTACTCACGGCCGAATATACTCTTTAGTAACATACAATCTTAAGTAACATACAAATTTCAACAAGACTACTTCTGTTGTGTCTGTAATCACTATCACTTTCATTATTTTGATCTATTAATGCGAATGGAATAAACGCTTGATTTTTTAATGCTTTAGTGGCAGACTTTAGCAGAGAGTCATTCTTGTATGACATGTTCCGCCTTCCTCATTTAATACAAGTCTATTAGCTATATTTTATTATCAATTTAAAAAAAAAATAATCAATGAATATATTAAAAGAAATCTTGGGAAAATATGTTATTTTCTAATAATGATGTACCCGACTTAGACCGTATACGATAAAAGAAGTGCAGTAACTTTACAAACGTTGGTTATTTCATCAGTAAATACGTATAAATTCCCCATTGCGTTTTCTGATCAGTTTGGTCCTGCTCAGGACCGAATTTATGCACACAACTCTTATATTATGTAATATAAAACACAATGCTTTAATAATGTAGACAAAGTTTAATTATTACCAAAATCATCGTTACTTCTGCTTTGTCTGTAAGCACTGTCACTTTCATGTTTTTGATCCATTAATTCGAATGAAATGTTTGCATGCATAAGACATGTTCCACCTTTCTTGTTTAATACGACAAGTCTATTAGATATATACTTTGTTATGCTTAAACACTAAATGATTAAAAGACATATTGGGAAATATATGTTATTTCCTGATAATGTTGTCCCCGACTTATATCGTGTACACTAAAAGACGTGTTGCTTATATTAACCATGTCTTCAATGATGAAATGATATTTCCATTTCAAAATCATTATGACACTTCTTTTTTCGGTTAGCTTTTCGAACGTGGGTTATTTCATGAGTAAATACGGGATGCACCCAATGCACACAGGGAGTAAAATACATCAGCAAGTTTGTTTTGGTCTGTTGGGGGAAATGATTAATGGTGTAACTCTATAGAAGCCGCAATCATTATGTTAATGATTTAAAATTCGCTCCGGCATCAGCAGGGGAAAAGGCACGGTAATTAATGATGTAACTTATACATGCTGTATAGTTTCACGGCAGTAACAGCACCTGAAAGAGTCTGCCGTTATCGTCGTTCATAAATCAGGTCAAGCTATTGTTTAGAAAATCCAGGGTCCTGGTGTACTTGGGATTAAAGATAGAGGTGCCGCAAAACCTGAATAAAAGGCATTTATTTTCACAAATGTGTGTTTTTATTCAAAAGAAAGGCTATCTAAATTCAACTGAAATCCTAAACCAAATGACTGCCACCGTTTTTTCAGTTGGAGCGATATCCATTTCATTTACAAATAAAGATATAATTTTAGAAACCTATTTTTACTTTTTAAAACACGAAAGTAAAACAGTATTTTAATTGTATAGTTTAAGGTTATCTTGTAAAGTAACTATTTCATAGTTACCACATTTCAAGTTACTCACTGATTTTTTCATAATATTTCACAATCTCCTATAACACATAAAACAATTATAGTTAGTACATTTTCATATCTGATATGTATCATATTACTTAAGAATGTATGTTAAAATATTAAAAGCAGTGATATTGCACGGACTCCGTTACATGAGAGTACTTTCAATATAAAATTGAGTTTGCCGCACCCAGGATCGTTTTCTTTTTTTGAAAGGACAGCAACTTGTTATTATACTTTTCATTTCTGTGAACTTTGCGAACGTGCGTTATTTCATAATTTACTACAGATAAATTACCCATTGTGTTTTCTGATCAGCTCAGGACGAAACTCTTATATAGTATGAAACACAATGATTTAATACTGTAGACAATACTGTAGACACAATTTAACGAGACTACTTCTGTTTTGTCTGTAAGCACTCTCACTTTCATGTTTCTGATACATTAATGCCAATGAGATGAACACTATAGTTTCTCTGATCAGGATTTGGCTCTGCTCAGGACCGTATACGCTTACAGCTGCAGTTGTAGACTATAGCATTGAATCATTATTTTAAGTCATGTTCCGCCTTTTCGACATTTAACACTAGCTACATTTAAGGGCATATTGGGAAAATGTTTTTTACTGATGATGTCGTCCCCAACTTATATCGTGTATACTAAAAGAATTGCAGTGTATTTAAACTATGTCTTCAATTATACAATGTTGTTTCCATTTCAAAATTCTCTTATCCGTTTACTTTGTGATTGTGGACTGTTTCTCATAACTAAGGATAAGTTACCCATTGTGTTTCCTGATCAGCTTGTCCCTGTTATGCAACTCTTATATAATATAAAACACAATGTTTGTATAATGTAGACAAAGTTTAATTATTACCTTAATCATCGCTACTTCTGCTTTATCTGTTAGCAATGTCACTTTCATGTTTTTGATCCATTAATTCAAATGAAATAAACTCTGGATTCTCGTATCAGGAATTGGCCCTGCTCAGGGCCGCATACGCTTACTGCTACAGCGGCAGACTATAGCATAGCGTCATTCTCATAAAACATGTTCCGCCTTACTCATTTAATACAAGTCTTTTAGCTATATATTTTGTTATATTTATTGATATTAAACACTAAATAAATTAAAAGACATATTGGGAAAATATGTTTATTCCTGAAAATGTTTTCCCGAATTAGATCGTGTACATTAAAAGAAGTGTAGTTTTATATAAATCATGTCTTCAATGATGATCTGTTATTTCCATTTCAAAAGCATTATGACACTTCTCTTTTCCGTGAGCTTTGCGAACGTGGGTTATATCATGAGTAAATACTGCTCAGGGCCGTATACGCTTACAGCTACGGTGTTATGGACTAAAGTATATAGCCATTCTTATCAGACATGTTCCGTCTTCTTCATCTCATATGACAAATCTATCAGCTATAAATTTTGCTAGATTAATTCACATTTAATAATCAATATATTAAAAGCCATAATTAAGGAAAATATGTTATTTCCTGAAAATGTTGTCCCCGAATTGGACCTTGTGCGCTAACAAAAGTGCAGCAGGTATAAGCCATGTCTTTGTTCATGCAATATTCTTTCCTTTCAAAAATCATAAAAACAATTCTCTTGTGCGTAAAACTCTGTGAACGTGGGCTATTTCATAATTACGGATAAATCACCCTTTGTGTTTTTGATCAGATTGTACCTTTCAGGACCGAATATAATACACTTTATACTGTAATATACAAATCTCATATAACATCAAGCATAATGATTAAATACTGTAGAATGTTTGAATTATGTCTTTATTATCTGTGCTTCTGTTTTGTCTGTAAGCACTGTCACTTTCACTATTTCGATTGAAATGAACACTTGATTCACTGATCAGGATAATCAGGATTTGGCCCTGCTCAGGACCGTATACGCTTACGGCTACAGTTATAGACTTTAGTATATAGCTTTTCTTGTCAGACATGTTTTGCCTTCCTCATCTTGACAAATCTATCATCCATACATTTTGTTATCTGTAGTGAATTTAAACAATAAATGTATTAAAAACATATTGAAAAAAAAAAGTTTTTTTTCTGATAATGTTGTCCCTGACTAGGGCCGTGTGCGCTGAATGAAGTGCAGCATGTATATATATAACATGTCTTTGTTCATACAATGTTATTTCCATTTGAAATCATAAGACAATTTTGTTTGTCCGTAAGCTTTGTGAACGGGGGGTTATTCCATAGGTAACTACGGATAATTACCTATAGTGTTTTCTTATCTGCTTGTCCCTGCTCAGGACCGAATATGATAAGTCTATAGTACAATACAATTCGTATAAAATAAGAAACACAATGATAGAAAACTGTAGACAAAGTTAAACTCTCTGTAAGCGTTGTCACTTTCATTATTTTGATCCATTAATAAGAATGAAATAAACACTTGATTATCTTATCAGGATTTGGCCCTGCTCAGGACCGTATACGCTTACAGCTATAGTGTTATGGACTATAGTATATAGCCATTCTAACCAGACATGTTCCGTCTTCTTCATCTTATATGACAAATCTATCAGCTATACATTTTGCTAGCTTAATTCACATTTAATTATCAATATATTAAAAGCCATAATTAAGGAAAATATGTTATTTCCTGAAAATGTTGTCCCCGAATTGGACCTTGTGCGCTAACAAAAGTGTAGCATGTATAAGCCATGTCTTTGTTCATGCAATGTTATTTCCTTTCAAAAATCATAAAAATAATTCTCTTGTCCGTAAAACTTTGTGAACGTGGGCTATTTCATAATTACGGATACATTACCCTTTGTGTTTTCTGATCAGATTGTACCTTTCAGGACCGAAAAAATACACTTTATACTGTAATATACAAATCTCATATAACATCAAGCATAATGATTAAACACTGTAGAATGTTTGAATTATGTCTTTATTATCTGTGCTTCTGTTTTGTCTGTAAGCACTCTCACTTTCACTTTTTCGATTGAAATGAACACTTGATTCACTGATCAGGATACTCAGGATTTGGCCCTGCTCAGGACCGTATACGCTTACGGCTACAGTTATAGACTTTAGTATATAGCTTTTCTTGTCAGACATATTTTGTCTTCCTCATCTTGACAAATCTATCATCCATACATTTTGTTATCTGTAGTGAATTTAAACAATAAATGTATTAAAAACATATTGAAAAAAAATGTTTTTTTTTCTGATAATGTTGTCCCTGACTAGGGCCGTGTGCGCTGAAAGAAGTGCAGCATGTATATATATAACATGTCTTTGTTCATACAATGTTATTTCCATTTGAAATCATAAGACAATTTTGTTTGTCCGTAAGCTTTGTGAACGGGGGGTTATTCCATAGGTAACTACGGATAATTACCTATAGTGTTTTCTTATATGCTTATCCCTGCTCAGGACCGAATATGATAAGTCTATAGTACAATACAATTCGTATCAAATAAGAAACACAATGATAGAAAGCTGTAGACAAAGTTAAACTCTCTGTGAGCGTTGTCACTTTCATTATTTTGATCCATTAATAAGAATGAAATAAACACTTGATTATCTTATCAGGATTTGGCCCTGCTCAGGACCGTATACGCTTACAGCTACGGTGTTATGGACTATAGTATATAGCCATTCTTACCAGACATGTTCCGTCTTCTTCATCTTATATGACAAATCTATCAGCTATAAATTTTGCTAGATTAATTCACATTTAATTATCAATATATTAAAAGCCATAATTAAGGAAAATATGTTATTTCCTGAAAATGTTGTCCCCGAATTGGACCTTGTGCGCTAACAAAAGTGTAGCATGTATAAGCCATGTCTTTGTTCATGCAATGTTATTTCCATTCAAAAATCATAAAAACAATTCTCTTGTCCGTAAAACTTTGTGAATGTGGGCTATTTCATAATTACGGATACATTACCCTTTGTGTTTTCTGATCAGATTGTACCTTTCAGGACCGAATATAATATACTTTATATTGTAAGATACAAATCTTATATAACATCAAGCATAATGATTAAACACTGTAGAATGTTTGAATTATGTCTTTATTATCTGTGCTTCTGTTTTGTCTGTAAGCACTCTCACTTTCACTTTTTCGATTGAAATGAACACTTGATTCACTGATCAGGATACTCAGGATTTGGCCCTGCTCAGGACCGTATACGCTTACGGCTACAGTTATAGACTTTAGTATATAGCTTTTCTTGTCAGACATATTTTGTCTTCCTCATCTTGACAAATCTATCATCCATACATTTTGTTATCTGTAGTGAATTTAAACAATAAATGTATTAAAAACATATTGAAAAAAAATGTTGTTTTTTTTCTGATAATGTTGTCCCTGACTAGGGCCGTGTGCGCTGAAAGAAGTGCAGCATGTATATATATAACATGTCTTTGTTCATACAATGTTATTTCCATTTGAAATCATAAGACAATTTTGTTTGTCCGTAAGCTTTGTGAACGGGGGGTTATTCCATAGGTAACTACGGATAATTACCTATAGTGTTTTCTTATATGCTTATCCCTGCTCAGGACCGAATATGATAAGTCTATAGTACAATACAATTCGTATCAAATAAGAAACACAATGATAGAAAGCTGTAGACAAAGTTAAACTCTCTGTGAGCGTTGTCACTTTCATTATTTTGATCCATTAATAAGAATGAAATAAACACTTGATTATCTTATCAGGATTTGGCCCTGCTCAGGACCGTATACGCTTACAGCTACGGTGTTATGGACTATAGTATATAGCCATTCTTACCAGACATGTTCCGTCTTCTTCATCTTATATGACAAATCTATCAGCTATAAATTTTGCTAGATTAATTCACATTTAATTATCAATATATTAAAAGCCATAATTAAGGAAAATATGTTATTTCCTGAAAATGTTGTCCCCGAATTGGACCTTGTGCGCTAACAAAAGTGTAGCATGTATAAGCCATGTCTTTGTTCATGCAATGTTATTTCCTTTCAAAAATCATAAAAATAATTCTCTTGTCCGTAAAACTTTGTGAACGTGGGCTATTTCATAATTACGGATACATTACCCTTTGTGTTTTCTGATCAGATTGTACCTTTCAGGACCGAAAAAATACACTTTATACTGTAATATACAAATCTCATATAACATCAAGCATAATGATTAAATACTGTAGAATGTTTGAATTATGTGTTAATTATCTGTGCTTGTGTTTTGTCTGTAAGCACTGTTACTTTCATTATTTTGATCCATTTAAACGAATGAAATGAACACTTGAGTCACTGATCAGGATTTGGCCCTGCTCAGGTCCGTATACGCTGACGGCTACAGTGATAGACTATAGCATAGAGCCATTCTTATCAGACATGTTCCATTTTCCTCATTCAAAAAAAATCATCAGGACACTTCTCTTGTCCGTTACCTTTGTGAACGTGGGTTATTTAATCAGCAACCACGGTTAAATTACCCATTGTGTTTTCTGTTTAGATTTTAACTTACTCATGACGGACTGTAATACACTTTATACTGTAATATACAAATATTATATAACATAAAGCACAATGATTAGATACTGTAGAATGTTTGAATAATGTCTTAATTATCTGTGCTTCTGTTTTGTCTGTAAGCACTGTCACTTTCACTATTTCGAATGAAATGAACACTTGATTCACTGATCAAGATTTGGCCCCGCTCAGGACCGTATACGCTTACGGCTACAGTTATAGACTATAGTATATAGCTTTATCAGACTTGTTTCGTCTTCCTCATCTTGACAAATCTATCAGTATCATCCATACATTTTGTTATCTGTAGTGAATTTAAATAATAAATGTATTAAAAACATATTGAAAAAAAGAATTGTTATTTTCTGATAATGTTGTCCCTGACTAGGGCCATGTGCGCTGAAAGAAGTGCAGCATGTATATAAAATTATAAAGCATGTCTTTGTTCATACAATGTTATTTCCATTTGAAATCATAAGACACTTTTGTTTGTCCGTAAGCTTTGTTAACGGGGGGGGGGGGGGGGGGTGTTATTCCATAGGTAACTACGGATAAATTACCAATAGTGTTTTCTTATCTGCTTGTCCCTGCTCAGGACTGAATATGATAAGTCTATAGTACAATACAATTCGTATCAAATACGTTGTCACTCTCACTATTTTGATCCATTAATAAGAATGAAATAAACACTTGGTTATCTTATCAGGATTTGGCCCTGCTCAGGACCGTATACGCTTACAGCTACAGTGTTATGGACTATAGTATATAGCCATTCTAATCAGACATGTTCCGTCTTCCTCATCTTATATGACAAATCTATCAGCTATAAATTTTGCTAGCTTAATTCACATTTAATTATCAATATATTAAAAGCCATAATTAAGGAAAATATGTTATTTCCTGAAAATGTTGTCCCCGAATTGGACCTTGTGCGCTAACAAAAGTGTAGCATGTATAAGCCATGTCTTTGTTCATGCAATGTTATTTCCATTCAAAAATCATAAAAACAATTCTCTTGTCCGTAAAACTTTGTGAGTGTGGGCTATTTCATAATTACGGATACATTACCCTTTGTGTTTTCTGATCAGATTGTACCTTTCAGGACCGAATATAATATACTTTATATTGTAAGATACAAATCTTATATAACATCAAGCATAATGATTAAATACTGTAAAATGTTTGAATTATGTCTTAATTATCTGTGCTTGTGTTTTGTCTGTAAGCACTGTCACTTTCATTATTTTGATCAATTTATACGAATGAAATGAACACTTGATTCACTGATCAGGATTTGGCCCTGCTCAGGACCGTATACGCTGACGGCTACAGTGATAGACTTCATAGAGCCATACAAATCTTATATAACATCAAGCACAATGATTAAACACTTTAGAATGTTTGAATTATGTCTTTATTATCTGTGCTTCTGTTTTGTCTGTAAGCACTGTCACTTTCACTATTTCGATTGAAATGAACACTTGATTCACTGATCAGGATAATCAGGATTTGGCCCTGCTCAGGACCGTATACGCTTACGGCTACAGTTATAGACTTTAGTATATAGCTTTTCTTGTCAGACATATTTTGTCTTCCTCATCTTGACAAATCTATCATCCATACATTTTGTTATCTGTAGTGAATTTAAACAATAAATGTATTAAAAACATATTGAAAAAAAATGTTGTTTTTTTTTCTGATAATGTTGTCCCTGACTAGGGCCGTGTGCGCTGAAAGAAGTGCAGCATGTATATATATAACATGTCTTTGTTCATACAATGTTATTTCCATTTGAAATCATAAGACAATTTTGTTTGTCCGTAAGCTTTGTGAACGGGGGGTTATTCCATAGGTAACTACGGATAATTACCTATAGTGTTTTCTTATATGCTTATCCCTGCTCAGGACCGAATATGATAAGTCTATAGTACAATACAATTCGTATCAAATAAGAAACACAATGATAGAAAGCGGTAGACAAAGTTAAACTCTCTGTAAGCGTTGTCACTTTCATTATTTTGATCCATTAATAAGAATGAAATAAACACTTGATTATCTTATCAGGATTTGGCCCTGCTCAGGACCGTATACGCTTACAGCTACGGTGTTATGGACTATAGTATATAGCCATTCTTACCAGACATGTTCCGTCTTCTTCATCTTATATGACAAATCTATCAGCTATAAATTTTGCTAGATTAATTCACATTTAATAATCAATATATTAAAGCCATAATTAAGGAAAATATGTTATTTCCTGAAAATGTTGTCCCCGAATTGGACCTTGTGCGCTAACAAAAGTGCAGCAGGTATAGCCATGTCTTTGTTCATGCAATGTTATTTCCATTCAAAAATCATAAAAACAATTCTCTTGTCCGTAAAACTCTGTGAACGTGGGCTATTTCATCATTACCGATAAATCACCCTTTGTGTTTTCTGATCAGATTGTACCTTTCAGGACCGAAAAATACACTTTATACTGTAATATACAAATCTTATATAACATCAAGCATAATGATTAAATACTGTAAAATGTTTGAATTATGTCTTAATTATCTGTGCTTCTGTTTTGTCTGTAAGCACGGTCACTTTCATTATTTTGATCCATTAATGCGAATGAAATGAACTCTGGATTCTCTGATCAACATTTGGCACTGCTCAGGACCGTATACGCTTACAGCTACAATGGCAGACTATATCATTGAGACATGTTCCGCTTTCCTCATATAATACAAGTTTATAAGCTTTATATTTTGTTATCTTTGTTGGATAAGTTAAAAGACATATTGGGACAATATGTTATTTCCTGATAATGTTGTCCCCGAACTAGACATGTACGCTAAAAGAAGTACACGTATAGATAAACCATGTCTTCAATGATGCAGTGTTATTAATTTGTAAATGTTGGCTTTTTCCTAACTAAGATAAATTACCCATTGTGTTTCCTGATTAGCTTATCCCTGCTAAGGACCGAATATATACACTCTGTAATAGTATACAACTCTTATATAATTTGAAACACAATGCTTTAATATGTAGACAAAGTGTAAAATTATTATCTTAATCATCGCTACTTCTGTTTTGTCTGTAAGCACTGCCACTTTCATGTTTTTAATCCGTTAATGCGAATAAAATGAACACTGGATTCTCTGATCAGGATTTGGCCCTGCTCGGGACCGCTACAGCTATAGAGGCATATTTATTGTACAGTCCATACAACCTTTCTAATGTGTCGAGATTCCATTTCCTCGTTAAATAGATTATATTTAATCTCCTAACTAGCATTGTTAATCATTGTTAGGTACATTTTGTTTTTATGTGTTTATCTTTATATAGTTATGTATTAATACTATGTATGTTAGATAAATCTGCGTTGCCCTGCCCAGGACCGTGTAATCATCCGAAGTCAGGACGAGTTATCTTATCTTGGCGGTCCTCACCAACCCCGGTCCTGCTCAGCCCCGGTCCTGGTGAGAGACAGCGCAGCTGTCTGACGCCACTCAGCACATGGGTGGAAATTTAAAGGGGTGTTTGTTCTTCGTACACGCTACGCCACAGGTGTTTAATTAACAACGTTTTAACCGGACACCGTGATCAAAATAATTAATATTTCTTAAATGTACAAATATCTACAAACTACATGTTATATTCTTTCAGATATTCAAGTTAAAGAGAATAAAAATTAACAACGCTGCGCCATTCCGATTTAATAATGTATTCTGAATTTTATATTTGTCATTGTTTATGGAAAAAATCCGAGAGTTTCCGACGAAATACTCTACTTTCATTTTACATATAGAATACATTGAGTTGAAAAAGGAGAACATGGGTTGGGGTAAAGCCAGGAGTGAAGGTTTGTACACACGTATTTAGCATTTCATCACGATAATTCGAATTAATTTACACACAAACAACAAAACGTCACTTTAATTTAATATGAGAAGCTTGGCCTAATTTCCCACAAGTGTTTGAAATATTCAGTAGTAATAGGAAGGGGAGCCAGTAGGCCTGGCGGCCTGATAAAAAAAACATCGAGAAATAAGCCTAACGGTCAGTAAAGGTACATGCTAATCTATGGGGAATGTAAAATCTCTCCATTACAATTCATGAACAGATAATTCCTTTTTGACGTTTTAAACGGTCTGATCATGAACGGGGCTGAAATGGTTAGCATTTACCATTTGTATAGCGAATGTCAGTACAAAATTTGTATGCAAAAACATGTTTGTACAAATGTAATCTCGGGGTGTCGATATTCATATACAGGTGTACAAAATTTAGTCTATACATGTTGCTGATTTATAGTTCTGTGTGCGTGCTATATAAATTATGTTTTTATAATAGAGAAGCTAGCCATAAGTACATATTATAGCTGCTTGCATGGATATTGTAGAATTTATAATTATATATACAATGTACATGTACATTGTACAGTATTTATTTATGGAATTTCTACAACGAAATTGAGATTAATAATTTAAGCCACAGTCAGATTTGCTGGCATCCTTAGATCAGGCCGTCGATCAAAACACTGCATGATTGCATATAATGTGTAAAAGATGTGCATTGATTAGGTTGGCTAACAAACGTGAGCTGTAGGGAGTTTGATCCCTTTAGCTCAGTCGGTAGAGTATCGGGATGGAGAGCCAAGGGTCGCGGGTTTGAGTCCCAGCGACGGTACTTAGTAATCTTTATCACAAGCCAGAGTTTCCTCTGTCCCAATGGATAAATCTGGCTCTTAAACTCTTTTGGAGAAATTGAGGGATTAAATGAGGTTAGCAAAATTTCTATGAGGCTCGTATGTATAAAGTAATACAATTTTGAATTTTGAATGAAATTTCCAGGAAAAATACACGTAAAAATACCTTAATTGTTGATCCCGAAGTGATCCCTATGACCCAAGCATACACCATGTTTGGTTTGGGGCAATTGGGCACACCAGACACCTATCTGTCAAAATATCTAAGTATACATTGTACATGTAGTGTTAGGGCCATAGGAAACCCGGGCTGACTGTATCACTATTTCAGAATTAACCTAAGAATAAGAATAAACGTGGGAATGGTTCAATAAATGTAACAGCATGAAATTTGCAAGCTCCACCGACGTTTATTGTTGGTGACGTTAGACAATTGTGTTTCAAACTGTAGGAATTGCATAGCTCCGCCCACATGTATTATTGTCGACGTCATAGAAATTTGTCACGTGTTTGAGTACAGTTATGCGGTGATAATGCTAGTCTGTTGAGCAATGGTTATCGAGTGAATGTCAGTGTAGACTGTAAATATTCCTCGTTCTTGATAGCAAACTTGTGACTTTGACCCTCCCTGTTTCAACTGCAGGAGAATCCTTAGTGTGGAGTCAGAACTTGGGTAGGAGATTTAGAAAAAGAGGGGGGGGGGGGGGAGAATAGTGTAAAAGATATGCATTAATTAAGTTGCCTTGCAAGAGTAAGCTGAAAAAAAATCCCTTTAGCTCAGCGGTAGAGTATCGGGCTGGAGATCTATTGAAGCTCACAGTATGGAACCCCTGTTGTGACAGACAATCTTAATCACTTTTCCTTGACCTTTTACATACATAGAGGAACTGAACTGTCTCTGGTTGCTACATTTTCTCTTTCTCCTTTTACAAAATTGGCCAGCCCTTGTTCAAAGAATTAATTGGGATCGTAACGCTTAGCAAGGGGATATCCGAACTTACATCTTTGGGGCGAAGACTTGTAAAAAAGAAATGAGGAATGTAATGGAATTGGGATTGATTGATAATCGGCAACCTGAGGTACTTCAGTGGTAGAGTGTTTGTCTTACTCTAGAAGGTCCCGGGTTCGAACCCTGGTCTGGCCACTACATTTTCTCTTTCTCCAGTCGTGGGTGAATTGGTCAGGTGGTTAACACTACAGCCTTCCATGCAGGCGGCCGGGGTTCGATCCCCGTAATCGTCATACGCATGGAACATTCAGAGAAAGTGTTTTTCTCCTGCCCACACAACTTCAACAACCCAGGTGAAGTATAAAATGGTCTGGGGTGGGTGTTATAGTATCTGTGCTGTAGCATTCAAGTGAGGTGGCAGTCTAAAAGATGTCGTTGGAAACATGGTCCTACTACAAACAGAATAAAATTTATCTCCAGCACACATGCATACATACACACACATAGGGAGATATTAGCCAGGTGGTATAGGACAAGTAGTTAGCGCCTGATAAGGCAGCTCCTGCCAACAACTCAGAATTGTATATGATAGAACTGTATGTGTTAATTGTATTGATTGTATGAGAATTATATATCTATGTACTTACTGTAAAGCACTTTAGAGTGGCTTATGTTATAGCTAGATAGGGTGCTATATCAAATGTTGTATATTATTATTATCATTATTAACAGATATGTGTATCTTACCATAATTCTATGTGAATTATGAATTTATTCATTCAACCCTTGAAATGCTTTTGAGCTAATCCACAAAAATTTGAATAGCTAGTTCATTACAAAACTCAATGGTTGAATGTCTTCCTATTACCATTTTAATACTTCCTTTTATTTACAGAATCACCAGTTTCTGAACACCTTTGAATTGAGGTTTTATTCAAGAATCTCACAAAAGATGGCTACCGTATTAGATCAAATTCCTCTTAATGAAAAGAAGATTCACGAAATCATCAAGAAAACAAAGGAACATGCGTTACTTCATGGTTTGTAGAACACAATTTTGTTTTTTTGTTTTATATGACAATCTACAGATGGATGACTTTGTAATTCATTCACATTTGAAGACACGTTTGAACTCTCCAATCAAAGGTTGGAATAGTTCATTTTGAAATTTCATGGGTGTATGAGTTTAAGTCTAATTTCTTTATGACTTTTTTCTTAAGCATGCAACCAGTCCATAAAAAAGCCATATTCAAAACGAAACATTGTAAAATATCAAAACATCAGGTGGTTGGGTGGTGTAGTGGATAGCACACTTGCCTTTCACCAAGGTGGCCAGGGTTTGATTCCCCGACCGGACATGAAAAGGTAAGGGGTCACCTGCCTAACCATGTGGGTTTTATCTGGGCACTCTCACCATTTTGGATAGAGTTTAACACATGGAAGAACCTATACATATGTACTAAGAAAAATCTATCATACAAAACATATCATGCGACATGAGGTCACAATGGCTCAACAATGACGTGTGATCAAGAAGAC
This sequence comes from Mimachlamys varia, assembly GCA_947623455.1. NCBI lineage: Eukaryota > Metazoa > Mollusca > Bivalvia > Pectinida > Pectinidae > Mimachlamys > Mimachlamys varia. Next base: position 40,635,474 of record OX392533.1, on the reverse strand, counting down.
AGTAAAACTCTGATGCCAAAAAGAGAAAACGTAGATGCGATGAAATTAAAATCTTGCTCAAAATTTTAACTGTTAACATTAGAAAGGTGTTCAAAATTAATTTTTCTGCACAATTGTTTTGTAAATATGGGGTATGCTTAATCTAACTGTCTTATTTGTTTTCGTTTTAAAACCTCAACGAAAGAGTTGAATTTTTCAAAATGGTAACCTGTAAGTCAAAACATATTTTTATGGTTTTTAAGCTTGTTCAGATAGTTGATATGAGGGAAATATACTCTTTCATGACTAAAGGTGTAAGATAGGGAATTCTATCCTCCATGTTTTCTGTGGCAAATTACCCTCAGCCTCAACAAAGCCTGGGGTTTTACCAGATTTAAAAACCCCACAGGTGAAATTTTCCTATTTTACATCCCTCGTCATGAAAGAGTCTTATAAACTTGTGTATAACTAGTAAATCATTATTAATGTAAGATGTCTAATTGTATCGCACTGACAGGTGTATTAATGAGGACGGCAGAATCACCAGGCAATTCAGAGACGGTCCAATACGCACCGTTTACTCTTTTTCCATCGCTGGTACCACGAAAGGCCCTTGAGAAGGTGAAGGCCATACAACCTCATTTCAACAAGCTGATGCATATGGTGGCTCATGACTTTGAATTCTTGGAAAAATGTTTGAGAAAGTGAGTTATATTATTTCAATATTTTCTGGCATATCATCCAAATGATACTCACTGTAAAATGGGAAATTTCCGTCCTGTCTTTTTTCGCCCTCTCATGAAAAGATTTAATTTGCCCTAGGTATATTGAAGTCGCCCTCTCAAACTTGGGTCCTCATCTTACATGTAAATGAGACGCAAGCCTATTGTTTGGAAAAATATTTGCCCTCTTTTAAGTTCGCCCTACTGATTGTTGGGGGGAAAGGGCGAAATAAAACGAGTGCAAATTTTCAAGTTTTACAGTGTGACTGGTTGTGATACTGTTCACATTTATAATTCTACCAATTATTATTAGATCAAACAAAGAAAATGTCCTAATGTTTGAATATTATGTAGTGTTACTGTATGTACAGCAGGTGTGTTAAAAGGAATGGCATTTCATACATACCCATTAACCCACCTTCATTATATTTCCATGTCAAATATTGTCAGAGTCCAAATTTTTCATCTATTTCCATATAAAAATTTCACCAAGTACAAACTTCCATGAAATTTCCATGGAAAATCCATGAATATCAAATGGAAAAAGAAAAAAAATCAACATGAAAAAAATTATATGGAATTTCCATGGAAAGTCCATGGATTTCCATGAAATTTCCATGAAAATTCCAATGAAATGCAGATCAAGATCGAAAGTCCAGACTTACCAGTCTCCCTTGGTAGTCTCAGTCTCATTTTAACCCAAACTCACACATACTCAAAATCTACATCTTGTAGTCAAATGATATCCTAGTTACTGCAGGATATGTGTAATGACCATAATAGCTGTGTCTGAATCAAATGTAAACATTAAAAGAAAACAAGTTATTTTGATACATCAAATGGGAGAGACAAATTGAGCAAAGCATTTCAATCACATTTCATGCATTTTCTCCCTTATTGTAAATTCAGAAAGAGGGAGATCTAGCTCCCTCATTGGAGGTTTCAGGGGTTAACTGACCTACATATGTATGACCTTGCCCTATTTTAAAAATCATAGGAGTTAAAAGATGTAAAAGGAAAAGGGGCTTAATTTAATGGCATGTGACTTCTATCCTGTTTTGCTAATTAATGGGCTTTTATTTTTAATTGATACAGTATGACTTAATTTGTTTACTTTCAGCATCACATGTGTCAAATAAGAATAAAGTTATCTTTCATTTTGAAACTATTGGCAAGATATTAAAGAGACCCAATATTATGTTATTTGATGTGTAGATTATTGATTGAAAGGGAAATCAAATAGGTGAATAAAAAACATGGATGAACTTGATTGGTCCTGAAGCTCTTTTCCATGATGGTCCACAAGCATGATTGATATATATTCATCAGTTCCTTTGTTTTATTTCTCTTCTTTTTCTCCTTATAGATTTATCAGATAATTTCTGTTTTTTATTGATGAAAATTATTTTAAATCGAATGTCATTCATCGACAATATTTATATCAAATATTTTCCAGTGTGGTGAAAGTTGACGACTTTAACAAGCGTCTGTGGGATATTCTACAAGTGGTAATGGAGGAAGGTGTTACGCAGGTCAGTTGTCATGGTAACGAATATGGCCAAATTTGATTGGTACAATGCATAACAAAAACAACACAGCTTTAAATAATGAACTTGATCATATTTTTGCATAATTAACTCTGATATTCTATTATTAAAGGCCCAATATACGTAACTTTGGCAAAACTTGAAGCAAAAATCTAGCCTATTAACTTATTATATTTATAGATTTAGTTAAGATTAACTGATATCAGCAATATTCAAGATGAATTCTTTCACGGTTACCAGTCCAGCAGCATTTGAAACACGCTATTTGTAAACACGCGTCCATTTCTTTTTCATTCTTCTACCTTCGGTTTGTTGTTGAAGTGGGCCCCACCTGAATTATTTTCAATTCTTTGTCAAGAGTTTCTTGTTAGTTACCACTCATGTTTACTTCTTTTTAGGCTTATTTTGCATGGTTATATCAACCGGATTTTTTTTCAGAATTTTTCAGAATCATGAAAATTTCCCTGAAGATATGGATATTGGGCCTTTAATGTCATTAGGCAAAATAAAATATATTTTTTGTTTTGTTTTGTGGGGTCATGTGGTGGCCGAGTGGTTAAGGTGTTCTGACATTCTACCACTAGCCCTCCACCCCTGGGTTACGAGACCGAATCCCTCGTGGGGCAGTTGCCAGGTACTAGCTGACCGTAGGACGGTGGTTTTTCTCCGGGTACTCCGACTTTCCTCCACCTCCAAAAACTGGCACGTCATTAATTGACCCTGGACCTTAATAATACGAAAACAAAATAACCAAACAAAAAATTTGTTTTCAAAAATCATCGGTTGATTTGAAAACATTCACAAACAGTTATTGAAAACAGTTTTTGTAAGCTTTTGCTTTAAAAAAAATCTACCGGTATGTCATTTGCACTCTTTGTTTGACAAAAAAGAAACAAATTTTTAGCTCACCTCAACACAGTTTTGGGGGGCTTTTGATATATCTCCGGCATTGATGTCAGTACTGTGCTCATCATGTTTAGAGTCATTTGTGAGGTGACTGAAGTCCTACATCATCCAAACGTACATTACTGATGTATCTAAGGATGTAGGTTTCGGATGCTGGGTTCGACCCATTTCTACCGCTTGAACGACATGCATGTTTTAGGACTTAAAGGGTATGGTTAAGAAGGAGGGTTGCAGTTGTGCCGTTGTGAGGTACATCAATGTAACTTTAAGTCCTACATCAACCAAACTTACATGACTGATGTATGTAAGAATTAACAGCACATCCTAGCTTTCGGATGCTTGATTTGACCTACATATACTGTGGTTAAGAAGAATGGTTCATGGCCGATGAATCTTAGGATATTTAGCACAGCCGTAACCTATTATATTTTGGGCCGAAAACCGACTTACATTCTCTGGGTTTAGAGGTTGAGGTGAGCTTTGTAATCTTCGATTACTTGTTTTTGAAAGCTAGCTTACAAAATGAATTTATTTTACAGATTGTGATATGTTCAAAGCAAACTTGGCATTTAATATGTTGTGAATTTAGACCGTGTCAATTGTCGGCAACCAGATAGCTCAATTTGTTGAGCGACCATCTAGAGTTCAGTAGGTCGTGGGTTGGAACCCAGTCTGACCGTGCATTTCACCTCTCCTGTTACATTTGGTGCCTGTGACCAAACCTTGTTTCAAGTACCGAGTGCATACTTTGCAAGGGAATAACCGAACCTGGGTTGTAAATCCTGATGTCTTTGGGGTCGAAGACTTTATTAAAGGGAGGGAGGAATGTAGCAAATCTAGATTGGGTCGATCGTTGGCGACCAGATAGCTCAATTGGTTGAGCGTCTGTCTAGAGTTCGGAAAGTCCCGGGTTCGAACCCCGGTCTGACCGTGACTTTTACCTCTCCTGTTACAAATATGTTATTCTGCTCGTTTTCATTGCCCAATTTTCCTTAATTGTTGCTTCTATACTCTGACTGTTTGAAAAATTTTCAAGATAGTAGGTTTTATTCAAGACTACTTTCCTGTGTTGGTAAATGTAATTCAATTACATGTACATATGTACCTTCCTACCCCAATATATTACATGTTACATTAAACAAACTCATCAAATGCTTGTGTAAATTGTAAGGCCTGTAGTGGGGAAAATGTCATTAGTTTTAAATAATTATAGACCTCTTGTTTTTTAATTCTAAACATGCTTTGTTTCACCCAATGACCAACAAACATGCTTTGTTAGTCATTAGTCTGTTGAAGGTGACAGGGTACATATCGTACTTAGTCATCAAAACGTCACATAAAAACATTATATAATTTGGTTGTGTAAAATAATCTTTACATAAATCATACTTACAAACCCGAAGAAAATGTTTGCAAATAATTTGTTTTGTTTGGCCTAATCAACTTTATGTAAATTGTGTTATCAATGCTTGTTCACATTGTGATAAAAGCTCGTAGTAGCTGCAGATTTCAATTTGTTTTATATAACAGGCCTGTTATTGTTTTGTATTTCCAGCCTATATATAAGCCTCGGTTTGTTTTATATAACGGGCGTCTTATTTTTTTGTATTTCCAGCCTATAAGCCTTGGTTTGTTTTATATAACGGGCGTCTTATTTTTTTGTATTTCCAGCCTATAAGCCTTGGTTTGTTTCGTAATGACTTTATGATGGATGTGAAGCAGAAGAGTTCAATCAACTCTTCAACTCCAGCATCAGAAGCAGAAACTATACAGATGAAGCAGATAGAATTTAATATGATAGCGTCCAGCTTTGCAGGTCTGGTTTCACCTCTGTATAATGTACACAGGTATGTTATCATTAGGGTTATTGTAAAAGCTAAAGCTCGTGTCTTTTGTAACTCGAGTGAAATAAATTCCATATCAAACAACCACTCATCATGAAACCTTTAAATGTGATCAAAAACACCTTTGCTTGAAATTATAAAATATATTTCAGGTATTCTCTGACACTGGCTGGGAAACAGTTTGATGATTCACAAGTAAGTGATTTTCTTTCTGTCCTAGCAATGAAAAGATAGTTTGATATATGTTGTGGCCAGTATTTCCAAAAGATTGTTATTTTAGCTTATCTGCATGCCTGAGAGGCAAGTGAGTGTAATATGCAGTGGTGCTGTGTCTGTCATCCGTTTGGCAATCTGCATCAAAATTTTCTTTTCTATTTAATAACCCAAATGCTCAGAGTACTTACTTATATTGGGGTTGTAGCATGCTTCAATAGAGAGCTACCAAGTTTTGTCAACTGAATGACCTTGACCCACTTTCAAGGTCACAGGAGTCAAATGGCTACTTAATACTGGTATAACCAAATTAAATGGCAGGCTTGTAGCATGCTGGGAGAAAAGGCTAACAATTTAAGTCAACTCAGTTCTAGGTCACACTCGGCTGAAATACGTTAAGAATTTAATTTTTTTTTCTTTTTCTATAGACTTCAGATTATTGTATGTGTTGGAAATTGGCATTCAAGTTTTCAGAATTTGACATGATTATTAAGTGACAGAGTTTTTAAACCGTATAACAGGTGTGCAGTTCAGGCCAATAAGGCCTCCTGTTTTTGTGCTGTTCAGGCCCATAAGGCCTCCTGTTTGTGATTTATTTTTTCAAAGTCTATGTCAGCGTTGCCAAACCCCATGTTTTCAGAGTTATAATTTTAATTGGTTAGTGTAATACATCAAAAAAGAAATGTTTTCTATACATTTTTCCCCACTATTCATAAATATATATTGATACAAAATATTTTTGTTATTGATACATAACTGTATGCATGGTAACCCCTAGCTGGGTTAAATGTATTATTGCTGTTTCATGTTTAGTTTTTCAGTATTTGAGTGCGAAATTTGGCAAATTGTCAATCATATTTGTCAAAAATCAAACTGGAATTTCAAAGAGACATCATTACTTCATTTCACCATGCATGAGGCACGGTGGTCTAGTGGCAGGACGCTGGGCCCATGATCGAAGGGTTGTGAGTTTGAGCCTCCGCCACAGCACTTGTGTTGTATCCCTGAGCAAGATACACCCTGTACTTTACTCTGAGTATGAGTTGGGCAGTGCTAGAAATTGTATAATGCTAGCTGTGAGCACTGAAATGGCAGCACCAGTTGTATGCTCCCCAGGGAGTTGAAATTGATATTAGCTGGTTGCTAAGGCCCTATAACTACGGACAATAATTTGTGAACCACTTTGAGACGGACTTTAGGTTATGATAAAGCGGTTATAATAAGAACCTCAAATTATCCTTTTTATTAACTTAATTCTTGTTTTGTAATCTCATATTGTCACTGTATTAATTTTATGTCTTCAAAACTGCCTTAGAGCCTTAGATAAATAAGACAATGAAAAATAAGGTCAACATTTTCAATCTAAATATTTTATTGCTCTGACCATTGTTACAGTGAATTAATCTAAGAATGTTATAAATCCGTCATCGTCGGAAACACACGAAACACTGCTGTTTTGCTTGTTTTCCTGTAGGTTCCTCCAAACAGCCCTGCCCATGGACTGGCTCAAGGATTGGTTGAGGGATGGAAGGCTTACGGAAACAAAAGGTGGTGGAATTTGTTTTTCAATATTTTCAATTTCTTTTGTATTTAGATAAGTTTTAATACCTTTACACGCAGTGTTAAATATGTTCTGATGATGTTTAGAACCAATCAAAAATCTACTTTTACTGTTATGAAAACAGATTAGTTTTCCCATAGTGGGTCATGTTCTTGGTCCCTATTCATGAAACTCATGCTCAAGCATGGATTCTGTGCTCAAGCCAGCTTTTTTGAAACTCACATGAATAATCTTGAAGAGTCAAATAGTCATTGTAAATGTTGAAAAAAGCTTTCGACTTCATGCCTCTTCAACTTTTTACCAAAACTGCTTGAGCATGAGAACGGTTTCATGAACACGGGCCCTGGTGACCTTTTGCATTAGCCAATCAAATTATTACATTCAGAATCTTGAATGTGAATGTTTGTAGGTAAAATAGCTTGTGTAATCCTATCTTTGCGTTAAGTCATTTGGTCACAATAAGTTTATGTATAATGTTGGGACGAAATGACTTGCTGCAGATGACAGCGTAATTAGAAAATTCTACTAGAGACAACAAAGGTCACCAGAACATGACCTCTTATAGGATGTTGTCAGATCCTTGTAAAACGGAGTGAGAATAAGGATCTGCATTTTAATCAGATTGCAATTTTTGTAATGTTGTTTTTGTATTCTAGAGCATGTGTGGTGTTCTTGGTGTCAGAGCCGGAGCGAAACTCACTCGATCAACGGCGACTGGACGTGGAAATGTTTGCATGCGATAGATCCGTTCCGATAAAATATGTCACCTTAAAAGACATGTCTGAACGGGGAAGTAAACGAATCAGCGATAAAGCATTGGTCATGTGAGTACAATGTAATGCCGATATTTTGAAGATCTTTGTTTGAAACATAAATCTTTAATTTCAAACATGAAACAATGTTCGCAAGCAAGTGGGGAGAAAGTACTGCACTTGCTGACTCCTTTATTTGTGTGTGTGGGAGGGGGGGTGGTGGGTGGGTTGAAGAGTAGGCAAATGAATATATAGTATATCAGACAGGATTGCATCAAAACATTGTGTATTGCTATTGGGTCTCAGGCTGATCTGACTAATGATCTTCTTTTAAGGACCATCAATCATTAAATACCATGTCATCAGATGATCTTTGCTTAACATCTTAATTGTTACGATAACTATACCAACAGTGCAAGCATTGGTAAAATGAATGCAAAAAAAATTCATTATGCGACCCCGTTGGCGGCTTCTGTACCCCCAGAAAGTGAGCAATGCTAAATATAGATTCAGATTGCACATACATGATATAATTCCAATCAATTTTGGTTAGAATTTGACAAACGGTTTAACAAAAAGTTTATTGAAGCTGTGTCAAAGGCTCAAGAAGCACTTTACAATGTATATCGGCAAAAGATCCGAACTATAGCATGAAAGCTTGCACAAACATACAGAAGCCTCCCATTACACACGAATCCACATCGCATGCACTGGGAGGCTGTCCTTAAAATGAACCTAGCTGTTAAAAGAACGCAAAAACAATCAAACCAAACCAAATCCGTGAGTACTTTTCGTGCTAAACGTAATTTCCTGTGTATTGCCGGCGGGCTATACATTTTTTTACACCAGAAGATGCTTATAAGTGCGGGCTATCTACCGGTGCAGACTATCTCTGTTTTTTAAAACCAAATTATTAAATAATGCAGGCTATACGTTGTTAAATCTTTCCACTTTTATCAACACGTAGATCTACGCTATTTGTAAACAAAATATATCATTGATAACTTAATATAGAGCTTCAGTTATACACATAAACATATATGTTTACAAAATAAACACAATATTTCCATCACATGTCTCTGATTTCCAACATTCAAAATAATTAATCACGAAGTCACATACAAAGTACACTTGTCTCACCAGATATACATTCGACTTATAACCCGCAGGCAATCTTCCAATGCGGGTTATCTGGAATTTATTTTACAAAAGCCTCAAAAATACCTTAATTTACTTCCCGCAGGCTATACCCCGGTGCGGGTAATACACAGGAAATTACGGTACACATTCATACAACATTCAGATTACATACAGAAGACATGTATGTATATGGTTACGCTTGTAGGCCCTGCTGTCTATGTATCTATCGGTAGGCCCTGGTTATGTATCTATCGGTAGGCCCTGGTTATGTATCTATCGATAGGCCCTGTCTATGTATCTGTCTGTAAGCCCTGGTTATGTATAGAACTTTTTTACAGAGATGGCTGTGAGGTTGCTGTCGTCTATTTTCGTACCGGCTACACCCCGGAGGACTACAGGTCTGATAAGGTACAAAATTGTGTGTATCATAACAAAAATTCTCAGTTTTAATGAGAAAAATGATAAATATACTTTAAAGTATAGGCAAAATGAATTATTGATATAAGAACTTGTTTCTGTTATTTATAAATACTGTAAAAGTGGAATTTTTCGCAATGTGGAAATTTTCGCTTATTTCGCTGGCATTAAATCTCCCCTAATATATCCACACGCGAACATATTCACACCACTCAAACTCATCAGATGAGTGTATAATAGTATTATGGGTACACTGTGGAAAACAGCATGACTGACAGCGCGAAAATTACCACATCGTGAACGGTTTGGAGGCTGACTAAGCGAAAAATTCCACACACGAAATATTGGCTTTTACAATATATTGGCAATGCATACAGACAGTGTGAATACGTATACATGTACCATGTTAGGAGAATAACATTGAATTCACTCTTTCACCCCTGAAGACAAATTTGAACTCGGAATTACTCTCCTAATTCAAAGCATGGAATAGTTCAATATGAAATTTCAGGGGTGAATGCGTTAATATATAACACCCTCTGGTGAACCTCGGTTTTAAGAAATTATATGATTTAGCCTCATCATGCGAAATCATCAAAATTATAGAGACTTTTTGCCCAATTCCACTCTTCTACTAGTGTAGGCAGTCAAGGGGAAATAACTCATTTACCCCTGGATACACTTTTGAACTCCTCCAATTCAAAGGTTGGAATAGTTCATTATGAAATCTGAGGGGTGAATGAGTTAACATATATTTATCAATTCCGCCCCCTGATTGGACATTTTAGATTTACTAGGGTATACAATTTCTTGACCTCTTCTGATCAGGATTGGGACACTCGGCTGATGATCGAGCGGTCAAAGGCTATCAAATGTCCAAGCGTCCAGTACCAGCTGGCTGGGACGAAGAAGGTCCAGCAGGAACTCTGTCTGCCCGGAGCCGTGGAGAGGTTTATCAAAGATGTCGACGTAGCTGGAGACATCAGGGAGACATTCGCCTATCAGTACAGTCTGGACATGGTACATACCTGTAGTCTGATCATACTTGTAAATTAACTCTCCCGAATCTTATAAGATTTTCCTTTTCAGGCCCCGGTTTCATCAACGTTCCTTAACTTAAGGAAACTCCTTTACTTAAAAATCTCCATCTGAGGAAAGCATTATGGAATTTTAGAAGAAAATCCTTAGTTAAGGAACTTTCCTTAAATTCTGTAATGCTTTCCTATGGAGATTTTCAAGTCAAGGAGTTTCCTTAAGTTAAGGAACATTGATGAAACCGGGGCCTGACTTTGTTTCTTTGGTACCAATATTGATGGACCTTGACAATATTGAAAAAAAACTATTGGCTATGTTCTCATAAACCTAACTGCTACCCTAAAAAGTACTTTTTTGAGCAAGGTCTTTTCTGGATGGGATTTTTGTCACTCATGCCGGCAAAATACTATGCTAGTTGCTTCCTACAGTCTTGGCTAAGGAGAATTTCACTTCAGCTCATTCTACTTAATGACTGAAGATTAATTAAAAAAGTCCTGTTTGGAATCATCTCATTGAAAATAACTACAGTATTGTACCACTTTCATAGATATTTCAGAAAAATATATAAAAATGTGTGGCAGTGTAAATACTAATAAATAAATAACTTGGATAAAGTTCAATCTAAAATTGAATTTCAATTTTTATGATATCACATATTTTTTCCGTGGCAGGGTGTAGATGGTGATGATGCTATAGAGAAGGCCTTCGCTGATCCTCAGAACTTCGTCCTAAAACCAAACAGAGAAGGTGGAGGTAAGATCAAGGTCACTTAGCCTTTGTTTACCGGTTAGTTACATAATGCTTTACTACGCTAAAACCCAACAGAGAATGTGGAGGTAAGATCAAGGTCACTTAGCCTTTGTGTACTGGGTAGTTACATTAATGCTTTACTATGCTAAAACCCAACAGAGAAGGTGAGGTAAGGTCAGGGTTGCATAAGGGTCACCTTTTTTAGTAACATCAATGGTTTACTATCTTAAACATAACAGAGAAGGTGAGGTAAGGTCAAGGTTGCTTAGGGGTCGCCTTGGTTACCAGGTAGTTCGTTAATGCTTTACTATCCTAAAACCCAACAGAGACAATGGAGGTAAGGTCAAGGTCGCTTAGGGGACGCCATGGTTACTGGGTAGTTACATTAATGCTTTACTACCCTAAAACCCAACAGAGAAGGTGAGGTAAGGTCAAGGTCGCATAGGGGTCACCTTGTTTAGTAAGATCAATAGTTTACTATCTTAAACACAACAGAGAAGGTGAGGTAAGGTCAAGGTTGCTGCTTAGGAGTCGCCTTATTTAGTAATGTTAACGGTTTACTAGTACAGGATTCCTTTTTCACTGCTAAAAACCAACATTGTTTTTCTGATCAAACTGTAAGAAATCATTTCTGAAACAAAGAAATGATAAGTTGTGTTTAAGGGTAAAAATGAAATGATCAAAAGGATTAAACTTTACTAAAAAAATGTGTACCGTATTTGCCGTAATTTGCACCCCTTCCCTTATAAGTGACCACCCCCCTCCCCTACTATGCGGAGGTGAAAAAAATATATAAGAGCACCTACTAATTTGTGACGCCACTCGTTTTTCAATGTTATAGTGTGGTAAACCTGTCTGTACATGTTTACAAGATAAAACAACCACAAATATCGGAAATATGTACAAATTGTACGCAATTAATGACTATGACGTCAATATCCACGTCCTAATGACCTTTTGCATCAGCCAATCACATTACTACTTTCAGAATCTTGACAGTAAAATTTTGAGGCAACAAAGCTTGCATAATCGCATTTGTCAATTTAGTCATTTCGTCACCAAAAAGTTCAGGTGGAATAATGTGACAAAATAGCTTGCTGCAAGATGACAGGTCATTGGAAAATTATTTTTAGTGTTAAGTAAAGAGGCGACAAAGGTCATCTGAACATGACCTCTTATGGGGATGTTGTCAGATCCTTGTAAAACGGAGTGAGAACAAGGATCTGTATTTTAATCAGATTGTTCTATTAATGAATCCCATTTCACATGACGTGATGTCAGAAGGGTTGACCAATGACATGACATGGGGGAGTCCCATGTTGCACTGGGACTGTCGGAGGCGATGTGATTAATTAAAAACTTTTAGGATATATTTATTAAACAGGTTGAAATGTTCAGATTATATTTTTTTCACAAACACTGCTTGAAAATATCAGGTATACATTATAAGTCTCACTGACTGATTAATTTTCGTCAAAAAAGCTCAAAAGTTGATATTTTCAAAATGGTAACCAGTGCAAATGTAGCTTCATGGTTTTGAAGCTGTATTCTGGAAGTTTGAATGAGAAAAAGTGTAAAATATTGAAATTCCACCTGAGGGGTTTTTCAAATTTGGTAAAACCTGATTCAATGAGAGAGTCTTATAATATTCACATGTTCCACTCATTAACAAAAGCTTGATTACAAAAATGAAACTCAAAGAAAGGTGATATGTTATTTTAATTCATCAAATATGTGATGGCAACCATCAATATCCAGGGGTTATGCTCACCTACGCTCTCTACACCCCTGGAATATGTCATGGCAAAACTCAAGGCAGCTCGGGTAAAAACAACTGACCAATGGCTAGGCTCATGCCTGTCTTTTTGAAGATTACAAAGGTCTCACAATCAACTTCAAAGCCTGTCAATTCTTCCTGTTATATGACAAAGAGATTCGTTTGATGTGCAATCAAAGGGTCAAACCAGTCTTCTTGCCTCCTCAACAAGGAGGTGCGCACGTACAGAGTCTTCAGTTTTGCCATGACATATTCCAAGGGTGGAGAGAGCGTAGGTGAACGTAACTCCTGGAGTACAAACTGTACAAATTATCTCCCTTTGTGCCAGAAATGCATAAAAGTATAAAACGCATAAAAACGTTTTTCCGATACATTTGTCTATAAAAGTTAATAGTGCTTCCATGTTAAAAAATGTTTTCACAATGTATAATTGTGTGTAGAATACTCTAAAGTCACAACGAAATATCAAGCTTTGAGAAAAAGAGGGAAAAATATTTGAAAAATAAAATATTACTGAAGTTTATTACTTGAGCATTAATGATGATAATAATCATAAGCTAAAAAGCACAATTTTTCCTCTGTAATTTTTATCACCATTTAAATTCTCAGCACCAAGATATGGCAAGGATATTTTGAGTCAAAGGTTACCTTTGAAATGAAAAATATATGTATGGGTATTTTGGTAACCAAAAAATACAACAATTCCAAAACATGAATCCGACATAATGTAAAAATTATGTAAATTATTTTACAGGTAATAATATATATGGCGAGGATATCAAACCATTTCTAACCAAAATAAAGGATTCTAAGGAAAGGGCCGGCTACATACTTATGGAGAGAATCCGACCTTGGCCACAGACGAATTATCTTCTCAAGGTCGGATTAGAGGTCAGCCTCAGGAAGATTGTCAGCGAAATTGGTATTTACGGCGTTTATCTTGGGTGAGGAGAATTTTTGTTCATTTTGTTTTCTATTAACTCAATTACCCCTGACATGTCATAATGAACTATTCCAACCTTTGGATTGGAAGAGTTCAAATGTGTCTCCAGGGGTGAATGAGTTCACCACAATTAATTATTCAGATTTCAATCTTTTGAACACAATTATTTAAGAACTTATCTTTTAATAGCAAAAAAAAACATGGAGTGGTATTCTTTTAGTGACTATTAATATATGCTTGCCAGAAATTGTATACATATAAAATCTGCAAACTATATTCAATTTTGAGGCACGATGGTCTAGTGGTAGGACGCCATGCAGACTCGAGATTGAAGGTTTGTGAGTTTGAGTTCCGGGTCACGGCACTTGTGTTGTATCCTTTAGCAAGATTCTTCACTCCGCTTGTTCCAGTCTACTCAGCTGTAAATGAGTATGTGTTTGGGCAGTGCTATTAATAGTAGAATGCTAACTGTGAGCACTAAAAATGAAAATGGCAGCACCGGTTGTATGCTCCCCAGGGAGTTGGTAACAATATTAATATTCGCTGGCTGCTAAGGCCCTATAACTACGGATAATAATTTGTGAACTGCTTTGAGACAACTTATTGTTGTGAAAATTAAAATTGTATCAGAACCTCAAATTATTATTTATAATTACAGTAATACCCCACTTACTCGAAACCTGGTTACTCAAATACTTCTCATTTGTCGAACAGTTTGTTTGGTCCAGATCAAGTTCATACATATTCAACTACGGTAACTTCGTATCACTCGAATACCATGTATTCTTCGAACTATTGATCAGGTCCCCACAAGTTTGAGTAAGCATGTTCTCAGTTTAGAAAGTTGGTATATTACAGAACTGGGGACCAAGAGATGTACAACAGTTTAGCGGGTCACTTGGTACGCACTAAGACGGTAGACTCGGATGAAGGCGGACTAATGGTTGGAATTTCCTGTCTGGACACACCATTTCTTATAGACTGATTGTATCAGACAATAAACTTACTCCAGGACTCCTAATAATCTCACAGTCTTGGATCCATAATCGTTATGTCTGGATACAGAAACATCTTTTAATGTACAGAGCAGCTTTAACTCATTCACCCCTGAAATTTCATAATGAACTATTCTGACATTTGAATTGGAAGAGTTCAAATGTGTCTTCAGGGGTGAATGAGTTAATTAAGTCATTTACCTCTGAAAGGGAAGACCCATTTGAACTCTTCCAGTTCAAAGGATGAAACATTCAAAATGTGAACAGAAAGTTTGGAGTTCATTTAAGCATTGAACTGCTTTCAGTTGGCATTCATAGGTTAGATGAATGCCAAATGGTCAAAGGCAAATTCAATGAAACACGCTTCATGTTTGATTTGCCTTTGACCATTTGGCATTCATATAACCTATGAATGCCAATTGAATGCAGTTCAATACTTATATTTACCATTTTTAGAATCTGCTCATGTCATAAAACAATCAATAACACATTTTATTTCTCAGCATTTAGCTCAATAAATGTATTTGTCGCATATGCTTGTTCAATGAAAAGAACAGCCATCGCCCGGGGATGGTCAATGGTATCCAACGTTACAATTATGACGTCATAATAATGATGATGTCAACAATCGGTCATTGGCATTCATGGCCTGATGAATGCCAACTGAATTTGGTAGGGATATATAGTGGCAATGCCATTCAATGATTAATATAAATAATTGTTTGAGTCATCATGATGAATAATTGTACATGAATGCTCTTCAAAATTTTATTGTTAAATCTTCAATTTTTACACAAATATTTAATATTAAATATCATGAACTTGAATTATGATGTATTATGGGTAACTTACATTATGTACAGTAAATCAGCTTCTTGTTTCTTATATTTGCTTAATATGTATTGTGTAATATTAAGTTGTTAATTTTACAGCTGAATGTTGGAATAATATATTACAGGCATTTAAATCAAATAAGCGCAGTACAATATATATTATAGGCTCATGAATAAATTATTTATTGTTTTTTTTTATATAATATTTAAATTGTTTATGCTTAATTTTATTAGATGTAAACAGGGATTTCATAATTAATCATCAAGTTAAAATTTATAACTTATACATGTACATTGTTTGTTGAGTCGAACTATCTCTTAAAATGCAATATCAAAACAGTTAATTTCTTAAATTCAAGTTTGGCATTTTTACAGTACGTTATTTAGTCAAATTATGATTTGGTATCAACTCCATAAAAGAAGCAATTTTTCAATATTTCTAAAATTCTTAGATAAAAAAAACTGAAATTGGGCATTTTTAGGGTATTATTTTGTCAAAATTTAACTTGGTATCAATGCTTGATCTTCTTCCATTTTAAAAGCTGAATTGGTTCAGAGTTTATACCCGTAATACGAATTGAAATAAATATAGTTGTTAATTCCACCCTGAACATGATCTCATTGGTTAATCTTTTTGATGTAATTATATAATGTATATAACAGTGCTTTGTGATATATATCAATTATGGACCTTTGCTTAGGTCAATATGGTGTTATACCAACCTGGTAGCATCAAATATCGACCGAGGGTGTTAGCCCGACGTCAATATTTTAGATTCTACCAGGTCTGTATAACACCATATTGACCGAATCAAAGGTCCATAATTGATATATGTATAATTGAATTATGTGACATCATAAGTCATGGCCTAATTCTTAAATATATTTCCATTGTAACCAAGATAAAAGATTAATTCAGTTTATAGGGGAAAAAAATATTCCCCAAAACACTGTAATGACTGTTTTATATATACAGGGGAACCTCGTTAACTCAAACTTGTATAACTCGAAGATTATGTTTAATCAAAGTATTTTGTCCGTGCCAGCCAAGCTTTACACCAGCATTCAAACTTGCGTACATTTTTAACTCAAATATTCAGATAACAAGAAGTTTTCATATGGTCCCATGGTTATGTGGAGACACAACCTTGCATAACAATATGAGGAAATTACAAACCAGGTCAACTGGTTCGAACCTTTTGGCCTGATGGTAATGTCCTAGTTCCATAACCTAGAGGTCTCGGGTTCGCGCCCCACTCGTCTCTTGTTTCATTTCTGCCCCTTGTTGTGATATACTGTTTATTTCCCAGGTCGGGATGTTTGTATTAATAAGAACACATGTCTGGGTGTTTTTGTGTACAAAATGTACAAATTATCACAATGATAATTTCTTAAATATAATTACAGCCCCTGGTACCCGATAAAACGTTATGTCATAATGGATCTGTTTGATTTGTATGCCTACGTCAGGTTCTATATGCCGTCACGGTTTGTAACACCATCGACTTTGAGATAATGTTGTTTGACTGTTTACAATGTATAGGTATCTACCTCTAGCTCTCATTGATTGACTAGGGTAATAATTGATTGTCTAATGAAAATTTTCAACATAATCCCCACTTCACATTGTACATTATATTAATTGTGAACGTTCATGTAATATGAGAGTGTTTATGTTAGTTGGCTTGACGCATACCTTTAAATTATTTTACTTCAAAGAAAACCAACTCAGATATACATCTGCAGTTAGACACAAAGTTATTAACTTTACACATTTGATAAATGAATGAAAGCAGATCAAACATATTTCTGTAAAAGTTTCCTTTCGGACATACATTTTTCAGACATACTGGACATAGTTTTTGAGGAAAAACTTCTTGACTGTGTAAATTACATTGTATATGTGTAAAAACTTTTTTCCGATTTTCAACCCCAACAAGTACCTGTGCGAATTATATATGTACGCAAATTACATTGGTAGGCAAAATACATAGGTTTTTTATGGTAGATGTTCCGGAAAATATCTTCATAAATATCAAATGATCTAGTCTTACACTTGATGGTGTATAGTTTTGAAGCCTGCTGCAAAATATGGTGCTAGATTTTTGTAAGTTGTTCTTTTTGACTGAAGAAAATTAATGAAAACGTTATGTTCTTCCATGATCAATATATGGAATAATATAAGCAAAATTGAAAATTTTGCATGAATATTCATGAATGTTTTTTTTTGTAAAATTTATTATGAATTGTAAAATTACTGAATAAATATCATCATTATTTCCATTTAATTGAATTTTTTTTGTATTCATAACAATTATTTTGGGAATGATCCTGAATAATTCATGAATTTGCGTCATGGTTGCTTCATGAATATTCATTATTGTTTTGTTTGCCAGGTCTAATATTATCCTCCCTATCCAGGTCTGATATTGTCCTCAGTATCCAGGTCTAATTTTGTCCTCGGTATCCAGATCTGGTATTGTCCTCTGTATCAAGGTCTTATATTATCCTGCTTATCCAGGTCTAATTTTGTCATCGGTATCCAGGTCTAATATTGTCCTCTGTATCCAGGTCTACTATATTATCCTCTGTATCCAAGTCTAATATTATCCTCTGTATCCAGGTCTAATATATTATCCTCTGTATCCAGGTCTAATATATCATCCTCCATATCCAGGTCTAATATTATCCTCTGTATCCAGGTCTAATATTGTCCTCTGTATCCAGGTCTACTATACTATCCTCCGTATCCAGGTCTAATATTATCCTCTGTATCCAAGTCTAATATTATCCTCTGTATCCAAGTCTAATATTATCCTCTGTATCCAGGTCTAATATATCATCCTCCGTATCCAGGTCTAATATTATCCTCTGTATCCAGGTCTAATATTATCCTCCGTATCCAGGTCTTATTTTATCCTCCTTATCCAGGGGTAATATTATC
This sequence comes from Mimachlamys varia, assembly GCA_947623455.1. Lineage (NCBI taxonomy): Eukaryota > Metazoa > Mollusca > Bivalvia > Pectinida > Pectinidae > Mimachlamys > Mimachlamys varia. Next base: position 40,617,116 of record OX392533.1, on the reverse strand, counting down.
CTCCTTATTCAGGGGTAAGTGAGTAAACAATGATTATAAAGTCAGTATGGTTTGTGTGTCAATCTTGATATTTTCTTTGGTTTGTTTACTATTAACTAACTATTGTTTTGTATGTATCCTTATATCTACAAGCGGTATAGACACATGGTTCACATCTAGTACTTCAACAGGAGATAGTCTACAAAATTTCCCTTAAAGTTATATAATGCTACAAATCAATTGAATTTTTTTTGTGAGTTATCTCCCTTACACAGCTTTACCACAAATTGTATGTTAAAAAAATTTATTGGATCTAAAATCAGTCTTCCTTACACACAAATTTCTTTTTTACAATTTTGTGGACTGTTCGCCATGAAGTTCAAAATACACTTGTAAAAAGTCCATCAAATGGGGCAACAGTATTTTGTGTTTGAGCAAGACTGTGACTTTATAATTTTACTAGATCGATCATCCATGTTTCCTTCTAAATCTGCAATGATGTTGCACATAATGGTTTATATAATTGTTGCCACATTCTGACCTAAAGAAATGGCAAGATGGTATAAAATCTGCAATATAATTGCTATGCTTGTCAATTGCATGGTGTTAGCATTATAATTGGATGGGTCAGGACTGGAATCTTGGTAAGACCCCATTTTATTTCACTGTTTCATTTTCATTCATTTCGAAAGATTATTGTTGCTTCCTTTTCTTTATTATACTTTTGTTTTGTAATATCTACAGAAGGTTTGGGTTTCTTTTCTGACAGAATTAATTAATATTATATACATATGTAAGTTGATTTCATGATGATGAAAATGTTGCTTATTCATTGCTTCAGCTTTTGGAAAAAACAGAAGTAATATATACCCTGCAGATATTTTTTGCAGTTTCTGCATTATAGACATATTACTACTATACATTCAAGATTAAATTATGTATATTTAATATATATACCCTTGTCACAGTATCATTGTCAGTAGCATTCAAATTTTATCAATTTCGTTAAATTTAAACATATTGAAATATAATTGCATTTTACAAAGCATATACTGTACAATTAATTTGTGTTGGTCATGTTATATATTTTTATAACATTGTCATATTATTAGCTCATTAACCCCTGAAATTTCATAATGAACTATTCCAAACTTTGAATTGGATGAGTTCAAATGCGGGTTTAGGGGTGAATGAGTTAATATTGATCCTATATATTGTAACCATGTTGTTGTGTTGTTTCAGTATGTTGTTGTTTCCATTGTAAGTTTGTTGTCTTGTGTACATTGTTTACATTGTTGTTGTTGTTATTGTGAAATCACCTTGTTGTATTTGTGTATTGATGTTGTTGGTGTTTGTGTTGTATGTTTTGTCACTGATTTGGTTATAATTGTTATCATATTGTTGAGAAATTGTAAGTCTTTATAAGTATTGTTTCTTATCATGGTGTGGCTATGTATCCTGGGTGATGTTAATTTATTCAAAACAAGTATGGAACAAATTATCCAACATTTGTTGGCCTGGATATTAAGCATGCCAGGCCCCGTTTTCATCAACGTTCCTTAACTTAAGGAAACTCCTTAACTTAAAAATCTTATAGGAAAGCATTACAGAATTTAAGGGGGAATCTTAAGTTAAGGAGCTTTCCTTAAATTATGTAATGCTTTCCTATGGAGATTTTTAAGTTAAGGAGTTTCCTTAAGTTAAGGAACGTTGATGAAACCAGGGCCTGGGGTGTTATTGTGAGAGGAAACTAGAGTACCAAGAGAAAGGTCGGGCAGGTGACCCCCCCATACCTATTCACCCGGCGGCTTTGGTGAAAGGCAAGTGCGCTATCCACTGCACCAGCCGACCATTCGTGTAATGTTTGCTGCATCTATTAGAATTGTTGCCGATTTTGTCAATCGCAATGAGGGAGAATATCGTAAAAAAAACATTACCTTAAAAGTTATCATCTTTTATGAGCCAAATCAATGTTTGGCAGTCACAGGTTTTTTTAATTCACCCCTGAAATTTCATAATGAACTATTCCAATCTTTGAATTGGAAGAGTTTAGATGTGTTTTCAGGGCTGAATGCATAAGCTAAGGGTGAATTTTGACCGAGGGAAAGTTTCTCGATTTGTCATATTTTCCTTTTGGTATCATTGTCACGTATGATTGTTCTGATATTGTCTTTGTGTTGTTACTTTGTCAAATTATTATTTAATTAAATATTTTTGTCGAAGTGTTTTTCATTATGAGCATTTTCAATAACAGGTTTTTCATGTCCCAAATGTCTTATTGGAGAATTGTAATATTAATATATAACGCTTGAATTCACTTTCCCAGCTAAATGTCCTGATTGAAAAGTTCTTTTACCCTACACTTTATATGTGATGTATCATATCATGTTTTTCTTGTATGCTAGTATGTTATTACTTCATCAGTATTATTTTAAAACAATTCCTATTTATCAAGGAGAGTCCTAGTGAAATTCTAATGTATCTATATCTATATGTTCTTTAAAGTTATTTCACCGTAACATACATGTACATATGCTATATTTCCACCGTAGTCGAATCATCTTTGTAGACTTCGATTTTTCACTCTTTCTGGGTCCAAGGGTAGGGTGGGTGCAGAAGGCTGGTTGGGGGGGGGGGGGGGGTATCTTAATCAGTTACACAATGTAGCATAGGTGGTGGGTTAGTTTAATTAAGTAGTTTGAAAACTTAAAAAATATACATTACAAAGAAAAATATTAAAGTGGCTTTATAATCCAAGTTTGTCGACCGGTTTAATTTAGTTGTCCATTATTTACTATGTCATATACGCAACTTTGTTATTACATTATACTATAGTCAGGAAAAGCACCATGTTTTTAACATTATATATGTCTTTTTGCTTTAAAAAATTGTTCTGATGACGACACGATTCATATGTCAAATCTTCCCCAAAATCAAGGGGTTAAGCTACATTGTAACCTACCCTGTCTAGAGATCTACACCCCTGGAATATGTCATGGCAACACCGAAGGCACGCTCAGATAAATAAACCTGACTAATTGCTAGGTTGATGCCTGCCTTTTGAAGATTAATAAGGCGCCACAGCCAACTTCTGAGCTTGTCAATTTTTACCGTTTTGTGATCACAAGATTCTTTTGATGTACATCAAAGAGTCGGATCAGTCTTCTTGCCTTACTAACAAAGGTGACCGATACAGAGCCTTCAATTTTGCCACGACCTACATGCATTTCAGGGTTGTAGAGAGCGTAGGTGAGTGTAACCACTTGCTATCGAGGATGATGTCAAATCTGCTTAGATTACTCTTTCATTACTGAACATGGTCTTTGAAAGTGTTCGTCAAAAAGAAAATATTCACCAATATATATATTTCCTTCCGATGCAGTTAACATGTAGATATCATAGTTCTTTTGCTATCGTAAATGAGGAGGTAACTCCATACAAGAAATATGCCAAACACATCAGAACGTGTCCTAAATTGTTAAGAGATATATTAATAGTTTATATTGCACTACACGAACAACCTTAAGGATATACATACCTGCTACTTTACTGTGACATAAAGTCATCTTTAAATGAGCTCCTCACAGAAGAAATGGAAAGGTTCATTTGATTTCATGCATTGAAAGCACGTTGTAGGCAGTTTGTTTATATATTGCATTAACAAGAAAACACTTTTTGACGGGAAATTGCCGTTTCAAAAATGGCAGCTAGGCACAGGTATGTGTGAGATTAAGCATGTGACCTTCAAATATTGTTTATTTGTTAGTAGAAGAAAACTTGTTTGTCTGATATTATTGAAGTAATTTTGTTCTTCTGTATCCTTTACTTTTTGCTGGGTAGCTAAATAATACAGGTTTTACGGGATATGTTTTCTTTTGAGATTGTAGATCTTCTCTCCAATGCAGAAAGTGGTACACTAAAAATGGATTGAAATCCCGCTCATTTCAGGATTTTTTTTCAGAAAAGAAAAACAATAAAAATGGCAACTGTTAAAAAAAGAGACACGTGAAGTAAACAATCTGTGTCTAGGTAAATGAAACAACTATATAAATGTGTATTGTGCTGTAAAATGTACAAGGTATATATATATAGACACAGAACATGCATAATAAGATAATTATAATGAATTGTCCTACAACATACATGTCATTAAAGTTTTTTTGAATAAATACAATTTTTGTTATTTTACTATTCTATATATATACCACTCGGGATTATGGGAGTGGAACGACTGGTTCAACCTTTGTCAATATAATGTGACCCGGTGGGTAGTCCGAAGGGTTCCAACTCTCTGACCCGCTAAATATTTTGGACGACAGTCGGGTGCGTGACCCGCCTGTCCAAATATTTAGCGGGTCAGAGAGTCAGAACCCTTCGGACTAGCGAGACCCGCCTGTCTTCCAAATATTTAGCGGATCAGAGAGTCAGAACCCTTCGGTCAGCGAGACCCGCCTGTCATCTAAATATTTAGCGGGTCAGAGATCTAGAGTCACAACCCTTCAGACTAGCGAGACCCGCCTGTCGTCCAAATATTTAGCGGGTCAGAGAGTCGGAACCCTTCGGACTACCCGGTGGGGTGTTCTGCTTGGGGCCTTCGGCAGTTTACTTAAGTGTGGTAGCACTTTAAATCGGCAAAATATACGGACTATCGCAAGAAGGCTCACACGAACATAACGCCGCATCCCAAATACACACGCTCTCAATACCCACACCCACAACGAATACACCGGGAAGGCGTCCTTAAATGACACAAGCTGTCAATACGACCAAAAACTAAATCAAACCAAATAGATTTAATTCCGTGGTCTTCAACTGTTAGGCCTACTTATTATTTTAACCGGGAAAAGAGTTTACTCCAGTGGTTCGTTAAATCTGAGTTTTACGTTCTATTGAAAGTTATAGTTATGTAAGAACGTGCCAAGTTTTGGTGGTGGAGGAAAGCTCCATGATCATGAGAAAACCACTGACCTACGTCCCGGCTACAATCTAGTAGGCCTGGACGCTGAAATCCAAAAGTGGAGGGCTGGTGGTACATTATTGTAGCGGACACAGGGGCTAGGCACGGACCTATATCACTATATAATGATTGTCAGATAATTTTTGTTTACCTTTCTCGAATATAACCCCTCCCACAACTATATGTCACAGATGTATAGTAGTGCGAGGGGATATATTTGAGAAAGGTAAACAAAAAATCTGACAATCATTTCATAGTGACATAAGTCCGTGCCTAGCCCCTGTGGTAGCGGTAGTTTAAACACTTGTCCACCGCCGCCCTTGACTCAGTGGGCATATTCTGATATAGACAGAAAGGTTCTGACTGTGATCCAAAAATATCCCATATATTTATTGGATCAGAGAGTCAGAACCATTCGGACAAAGATAAAGGGTAACCTTATACCAAAGTGTGACATCCGTCTGTTCCTCGTTAATGGTTGATAGCCATCATTTTTTGTCCTACGTCGTGCGTCGTCCGTGAACTTTTCATATTTCAAACCGCTTCCTCTTGAATTCCACCAGGACCCAGCTAGGTATTCAAAGGGTGATTAGCTTAATCACTATTTAACGAAAGTTTTCAAACTTGAATAATTCTTTCAATATACAAGTTACAATCTTAACAAATTATATGTAAATTGACAAAATTAGGTATTTGATATCTTAAAAGTTGTAATTAAATCTATGGCTTCATTTTTAAAATAAATGTAGCAGTGTTGGATTGTGGTGAATAAACATCAACAAACACTTGCGAGAATTCTCTCCGATTTATTCCAGTCAGTCATCGTCGACATAAATAAATTTTACATCCTGCAATTATATGATTATTACATTTCAGATATGTACACACTGAAGTCGCTATATTACGCACATATACATATAGCACAATATACGTTTAGCAGTATTTATCTCGGAAGTTTTACATTTACAATTATAGTTCTATTACTTATGTTATCTCTAGATTTACATTATATTAACTTATATCATACGCATGTAACATAATTAAACATATGATGTAAATCTTATCTTACATTAACTCAGTATATATGGATACAAAGATAATTGAATAAATAAAGTACAATAAAAAATACATTCCCTTATACATTACTAAAAGTATTAAAAGAAGGAAAACTACCTATTTGTGGAACAGGGCCATTTTACGTCAGGAAATATCCTGAGGCTTTCTACGTGAATACAATGTTTATCGTATATCTGTGACAAAGAAAAACGTACATATAAAAATACAATTAAAATGACACAAGAATATAAACAAATATTAACAAAAAGCTCATATAATAAAACAATCGCAATTTATCAGAAATAACTCGCGTGCTTATCGGCACATGTTTAACTAATTAAGCACACATTATCTATTATAATCAACTTGAATAGTCGTAGACACACATTTGTGTGTAGCGGCATGAAACAAAAATGTCTTCTTATTGAATCTATGCGTCACCATTTAAAGGCCCAATATACGTAACTTTTTTGAACTTTTTTGTACCTATAAAAGCTGGCTTTGGCATATGCCTACAATAATATCATTACAGAAGCTCTGAACAACAAACGGATTTTGAAATATGGCTGTTTTAAGGTTTTTCAATAATTACGTCCTGGCGGCCATCTTGGATTTTTGACCTACTTCAAAATACCGAGGTTGACACCGTTACATACTCATCTATAATATGCATAAAGATTATTAATATATCTCTTGTAGATTAAAAGATATAGACTCCACAAATTTCGTGGGAAGAATAATAAGAATAAGAATCGAAACAGAACAGAAACAATAGGACTTTTTACCAGTTGGTGAAATGCCCTAATTATCTCAGAATGCATAATCTCATGCATAAATATTTTGTCAATTAAATGGCATGTGCCTATTATACATACATGCTAGTATAGCAAACGAAATAAAATGTGACATAGTAATATAGCGTAATCTAAAAAAAATCACTTTTGTTATTAGACTATTGGGTCATAAATAATTTATTATTATACTATATCTGGTAGCCAGTAAGATACAGGTAAGTATTGTATAACATATTACTATGAAAAAATAGAGTAGGAGTAAACAAATTAAAATTTAGCATGTCCACATGAAAACAATATAAATCATAAAAAGGGAATCACTTATGTTCCCTAAGGACGCTACAGAAGGAAAGTTTAAATGAAGTAATGTTTGTTGATGTACTTGTTTCGTTTGGTAACTTGTTCCAGATGTGACATCCTGAAACTACAAAATTATTTCCATCAAAGGTTGTTTTGGCTCGACCTGGTGTTTCTGGTATGAATATTGGACTGTAAATCGAAAACGTCACATAAGTATTCTGGAACAAGATGATTTATATATTTAAACACCATTGTTCCTCTTCTGAATTGATAAAAATCAGCTAATGGCAACCAGTTAAAACAGGAAAACATATCAACAGATGGAGTGTCATAGGGGACATCTAGAAATCAACATTGCAAAAAAAATGATGATGTTGTTAGATGATGATGATGATAAGGTATGCAAGAAGAAAATATTGTGAGGATGTATGTGTGTGTGTGTTTGTTTTTTGTTTTTGTAGGAAGGAAATGGAGGGTGTTTGTGTGTGTGTGTGTGAAAGAGAGATTTGACATTTTGTTAGTGTAATATGATGTATTTGTGTAAAAAAAAATTACAAAAAAAAAGAAGAAAAATCTATTTATAATTATCATCCTATAAAAAGTCTGTTATAATGGGCGGTGCTAACCTCGTAAGAAAACTAATATTTAATAACTATTTCTACGAAAACGATCTCAAAATGAGTATCATCAGAATACAAAGAACGACGAGTCTGATATCTGAGACAGTGATTTTGCTACTGGACAATGTTTCGTCGTTATTATAAATAGGCGATGTTGTTGAACCAGTAGTATAATCAGTTGTTCCAGTTGTTGTAGAACCAGTAGTATAGCCTGTGGTTCCGGTTGTTGTTGAACCAGTAGGAGAATCAGTGATTCCAGTTGTTGAACCAGTAGTATAGCCTGTGGTTCCGGTTGTTGTTGAACCAGTAGGAGAGTCAGTGATTCCAGTTGTTGAACCAGTAGGAGAGTCAGTGGTTTCAGTTGTTGTAGAACCAGTAGTATAGCCTGTGGTTCCGGTTGTTGTTGAACCAGTAGGAGAGTCAGTGATTCCAGTTGTTGAACCAGTAGTATAGCCTGTGGTTCCGGTTGTTGTTGAACCAGTAGGAGAGTCAGTGATTCCAGTTGTTGAACCAGTAGGAGAGTCAGTGGTTTCAGTTGTTGTAGAACCAGTAGTATAGCCTGTGGTCCCAGTTGTTGTAGTACCAGTAGTATAGCCTGTGGTTCCGGTTGTTGTTGAACCAGTAGGAGAGTCAGTGATTCCACTTGTTGAACCAGTAGTATAGCCTGTGGTTCCGGTTGTTGTTGAACCAGTAGGAGAGTCAGTGATTCCAGTTGTTGAACCAGTAGTATAGCCTGTGGTTCCGGTTGTTGTTGAACCAGTAGGAGAGTCAGTGATTCCAGTTGTTGAACCAGTAGGAGAGTCAGTGGTTTCAGTTGTTGTAGAACCAGTAGTATAGCCTGTGGTTCCGGTTGTTGTTGAACCAGTAGGAGAGTCAGTGATTCCACTTGTTGAACCAGTAGTATAGCCTGTGGTTCCGGTTGTTGTTGAACCAGTAGGAGAGTCAGTGATTCCAGTTGTTGAACCAGTAGTATAGCCTGTGGTTCCGGTTGTTGTTGAACCAGTAGGAGAGTCAGTGATTCCAGTTGTTGAACCAGTAGGAGAGTCAGTGATTCCACTTGTTGAACCAGTAGTATAGCCTGTGGTTCCGGTTGTTGTTGAACCAGTAGGAGAGTCAGTGATTCCAGTTGTTGAACCAGTAGTATAGCCTGTGGTTCCGGTTGTTGTTGAACCAGTAGGAGAGTCAGTGGTTTCAGTTGTTGAACCAGTAGGAGAGTCAGTGGTTTCAGTTGTTATAGAACCAGTAGTATAGCCTGTGGTTCCGGTTGTTGTTGAACCAGTAGGAGAGTCAGTGATTCCAGTTGTTGAACCAGTAGTATAGCCTGTGGTTCCGGTTGTTGTTGAACCAGTAGGAGAGTCAGTGGTTTCAGTTGTTGTAGAACCAGTAGTATAGCCAGTGGTTCCAGTTACTGTAGTACCAGTATTATAGCCTGTGGTTCCGGTTGTTGTTGAACCAGTAGGAGAGTCAGTGATTCCAGTTGTTGAACCAGTAGGAGAGTCAGTGGTTTCAGTTGTTGTAGAACCAGTAGTATAGCCAGTGGTTCCGATTGTTGTATCATTGTTATTGTCAGTAGGTGTTGTACACTCGGGCAAATCTTCAGAAACCTTTTTCTCATTTTCTACAGATTTTCCACAGGATAACGTCATTGAAGCATCAGCATGAGTGCCTGCAATATATTTAGATAAGGAATTAGTATTATACACGCTCATAGCAACCAAAGACATAATTATAAAAGTGTAAAATTGAAAAAATATAAAGAAGTTATACAAGCGTGTTATTTTCGGCCATGATCCTTTCTTTCGAGAAAATTTAAAACTTCACATTTCTGCTTTAAAAATAAAACGCCCTTAATTATGATAAACGTACTTCTAATTTCGAGAAGGAAATTGCCAGAGTTGATTTCCAAAGTGTTGTTTATTTGTATTTCAAGGCGATGAGTATGGTTTCCGAAGCTTAGGTCGTAGGGATTTCGAGAGGAGTTGGTGTTGGAATCGCACAGTAAAACTGTTGTGTTGGTCACGTCTCTGATGGTCAGCGATTGTCCGCAAATCCCGCCTGTTTTCGTGAAATTTAAAGTAAGGACCCGGATTTTGAGTGTTGTGGCACACGTCGCTGATACAAAACATTTGTATGACGAGTTTGCTGGCAATGTTCCACTGTCGTTGCCAGACTCGTATCCAGAAATCAGCAGTAGACTAGTAGTGGTGTAGGTACTTCCGTCCTGTTTTACGTCATTTACGTCATTTCCTGTAAAGGAGAACTTAACTAACTTACTAACATTACTTTAGTAATTATTAAAATAACGGCAGTATGATCCAATACTGGCACTTGCCCAACAAACAATTAATTATTAAAGGCCCAATATACGTAACTTTCGGCAAAACTTGAAGCGAAAATCAAGTCGGATAACTTATCATATTTATATATTTAGTTAAGATTAACTGATATCAGCAATATTCAAGATGAATTCTTACGCTGTTACCGGTACAGCAACAGTTGAAACACGGTATTTGTAAACACGCGTCCATTTCGAACTGTCTTCTACCTTTGGCTTCTTGTTGAAGTGAGCCCCACATGAATCATTTTCAATTCTTTGGATTTTTTTTTTCAAGAGTTTCTTGGTAGTTACCGCTCAGGTTTACTTCGTTTTAGGCTATTTTTTCATGGTTATCAACTGGATTTTTGTTCATAATTTTTCAGAATCCTTACGAATATTGGGCCTATAAATATGGGTAATTTATTTTGATTTAGTAATTTAAAAGGAAAAAGCTACTACATATATTACTAAATTTAAAATGTGCAACATGTGTGTGTGAGTGTGTTATGTCATCTGTGTATTTTTGAGACTCTGATATGTCTTGGCCAGGGTATAAAACGCATAGCCCTCATCACAGGGGCGAACGCTCAAGTAAAGGCGAAACCTTTGGTGGTGCCAAGGACACTTTAGGAAAGAAACAATTGTTTAGAATGAAGAGAAAAGGTAAAATCCAAAATTAAGTCACCTTGCCTCTTACACGAATCATGCAATTAAGACAGCAGGTACAAACCATGCGCCCTACCAGCAGGGAGAGTATTAACAATTTAGAAATCATGTTAGTCATTTGTCTAGTCAAAATCAAATTCTGTTCAATCATTTGTTACATGTTCAATCATTTGTTACATATACATCATATCTATGTACATCATACCTATGTCTATGTTAGGGTGGTCGGGTGTTGCAATGAATAGCGCACTTGCCTTACACCAAGGCGGCCGGGCTTCGATTCCCCGACCGAACGTGAAAAGGTATGGGGGTCACCTGCCCGACCACGTGGGTTTTCTCCGGTTTCCTCCCGCAATAAGACCCCTCGCGCGCAAACATCCGGGCCAACAAGAGTGATTTATATAAGTCGGATAACTTGTTTCATAATTGTTGTAAAATAAATAAAATGTATATTTTATGTCTATGTTTAACTTGGTCCAAATCGATATCCAAATGGGTGATTGTTGACAATGCATTGGCATATAATAAAAAAACTTATGCTATAGTGGTTTAGTTATGATCATATCATTGATAATACTGTTAAATATTAAGTTACTACATACCTGTTATACAGTAAAATTCGAACATCATATAGGTTGATTGCGGGGGGAATAGCGAGGAGTCACATTGTAGGTTAGTCCTCGCAACTGGCGTCGAAAAACATGCGTTTCGGCCTTGACAGTTTTCATAATACGTGCTCTTACTGACTCCATCGTACTCTGTTCCACAATCGCCATCATGGTATTCACAACATTCCTTTGGGGTGGTCGCTGAACTTGTCATGACTGAGGGACATCTTGCTGAGATCGGTTTCGCCAAGGCATTAAAGCGATATACCACGATCTTCTGGTCAGCCCTAGGGCAGGAGCCCTTTATAAAATTAGCTCTAGTGACCCCAAAACAGGCGGAATGTGTGGAAATAGACAGCCCCAAAACACCTATTGACAAAAACAGACATTCAATGAATCCGATTACTAAAATAGATGTTTTCAATAGATATATATAAAAGATGACGTAACATACACATATGATGCAACTTTTAAATTTAGTAATAGATAGTTTGCCGAAAAAAGGAATTTAACTGCATCTTACAGCTTTTTCGTTCCTCTAGGACTCTTCGGTGATGCTAGAGGCCAAAAAGTGGGAATCCAAAATTTCTAAACTAATGTAGAAGCAGAATGGTAAGGTGGGTTAAACCCCTTAAATTTATGAATTTAGAAATAAAATTAAACTAGTTCTGTTTAATTTCAAATCGTGTACTACATGTACGAAAATGTGTATATTATGTACTGTGCCACTACTCAAATGAGATTTAATCAGGGACTACTGATTTGGCCCCTAGCATCACTGAAGAGTCATAGGAGGACGAAACAGCTGTATGATGCAGTTTAATTGATTATTTTCGGCATACTGTATCGATTACTAATTTTAAGAGGTGCATCATATGTGTGTGTTACGTCATCTTTATGATAGGGGGTGGCAGACTTTGCTGGTGGATTTTTTTAGTCCGCGAGGTTTGCTGGAGCCTCCATAGCCACAGTTAATCTCATTTGAGTAGTGGCACGGTACTTAATATACACATTTTCGTTACACACAATTTGAAATGATACAGAACAAGTTTAATTTTACTTCTAAATTAATAAATTAAAGGGGTTTTACGCACCTGACCCTTCTGCTTCTACATTAATTTAGAAATTTTGGATTCCTACCTGGCCCTAGCATCACTGAAGAGACCTTGGAGGACGAAACAGCTGTATGATGCAGTGTAATTCATTTTTCGGCGTACTGTATCTATTAATAAATTTAAGAGGTGCGGCATATGTGTGTTACGTCATCTTACTGATCTATAATGTGATGGGTGTAAGTCCATCGATTTATAGCGATTGAATCACATATAGACGTAACCAAAACGGTTTTTATATTCTGATTTTTTATTTTTGATTGTCATGCGGAACCCATCAGTAGCCTTATCGATCGATACCCTCCTACTAAGGGGGTCACAAGGGATGAGTGTTTCCCTAGGCTTATATAGGGGCGATATGTGTGCCAGAATTTACACTTTCCTTCCTAATCTTATGAGTCATAAATGCATACTATCATGAGAAACACTGTGTACAGTGGACCCCCGATAATCCGGACGCCGATAGGCCGGAAAACTCACAATCCGGGCGGAAATGCACGGGAACTGATTTCCTTCACGTCAATTGTCATCGACCCAATTATATATCATTGAAATATTTTTACAGGAATGCGACCACTATAAATTAAAACCTACCAATTAAATTGTCTTGTTATCTGCTGTTGCGGTTTATTTGAAATATGTGTGCTGTTTATAGTATGAAGTTTACTGCCAAAGGCCCCAAGCAGTACACCACACTCGGCCACATTATACTGACAACCGGTGAACAAGTCATTACTCCCCCCTTATGCTGAACGTCAAGCGGGGAGTATTGGAGACTATAAAGAGGCCTAAGATGACACAAGGACGCTCAGACATAATTATAAGGACATTTGCATATGTATTTTAGATTTCTTATCTCATTCTATTATATATGTCGTCTTACAAATGTATGAATATAATACACCTAATCCGGAATGGAATGTAGATTTTAAAACCATAATCAATTACTATATTTAATTTGATTTCTTGTTCACAACGGCCATTTTTATCATAAAGATCGTTACCTAGGGACTTTGAGTCCAAAAGATTGTATCACGTCCGCGGAGCTAAATGTGGATCTGAAGAAAGATTTAACTAAAGAAACAATGCAAGCTGTATGACGCAGCGTTATTCGGGTTCCATATGTGCGAATAATATCTATGTGCAATCATATGTGTATGTCTTAAGTTCACAACAGGCAAATACAAGCCCCCTCTTGCCGATTTTTATACGCCCGTCAAAATTGACGGTACATGCATATCATAATATGGCGTTGTACGTCCGTCCGTCGTATTATTCAAATGTTTTTGCATTTTCTTCAATTCCTCTAAAATTTGGTGTGATACTTCAAAAGGCAATGATATAATAATGAAAATGTTTAACAAATATACGGGTTTTGTTCTATTGTTGCATTTTTTCCAAAACAACATTGTATATGTAGAAAACGCGATTCTGTCGTAAATTACTTTATACGTTTTCCTTATTCCATAGCCTTTACACTAATGTAAATAAATAAGAGAATACCAAAGCGTTAACAAAAGCATAATCCAAAGTCAAAATCGATTTAACAAGGGGCAAAATATGAACAAAGGAAAGATTAACATGGAGACCCTTGCAAAAGTACAAGAGAGTAAGACCAGTTGTTCCGGAAGAGTAAGCGTATTCTGCTTCATCGACAACACCCGCCATGTAAATCTTTGTCACATCCATGTAAACATCAAATTCTCAAAATGAGAACCGAGTACCACTGTCAATCACAACAAGTTAACACACTAATGAGCATACTCAAAAACGTCCGTCTTCATATCACTTATAAAGATACAGAATATTTCTCAATGAGACAAAGATGGCGACCATAAACCATAAATAATGTAACGTATCTCTAAGTCTCAAACCCATGGCTGGAGATTATGTAACAGGTTCACAGGTTGGACAATCAATGTCTACATTACTTATATGATTTGAGTATACAGTATCCTTTAAATTCGTTTCGGGGGTAAAATTAGGACAGGTTACGAAAATGGCGTGTCCCCTTTTAAAAGACAAGAAAAAGAGATCCCAGAGAAATCTTGGCGCAAATGGTCGATGATCTTCATTTCTTCTTAAAACGTTTCTTTTCTATGTTTTGAATCAGAGTTAGGCCTATATGACATTTGAAAATTCCTCTTAACAGATGTACTTGTTGAAGATGACGTAACACACATATATGCTGCACTTCATAAATTTAGTAATAGATACAGTATGCCGAAAAAATGAATTAAACTGCATCATACAGCTGTTTTGTCCTCCTAGGACTCTTCAGTGATGATAGGGGCCAAAATGTAGGAATCCAAAATTTCTAAATTAATGTAGAAGCAGAAGGGTCAGGTGCGTAAAACCCCTTTAATTTATTAATTTAGAAGTAAAATTAAACTTGTTCTGCATAATATCAAATTGTGTACTACGAAAATGTGTATATCATGTACCGTGCCACTACTCAAATGAGATTAACTGTGGCTCTGGAGGCTCCAGCAAACCTCGGGGACTTAAAAATCCACCAGCAGTGTCTGCCACCCCATATCATAAAGATGACGTAACACACACATATGCTGCATCGCTTAAAAAATGGTCACTTATCAACTTTTCTGGTTTGCTGATCAATTCGAAAATCAAAAGAGCAGTACCTAAAGATGTTAAGGAATCTACATATGATATTTCAGAAAGACCTATCTTGTAATGAACTTTCATAGTCAAAATCCAAGATGGATGCCTTTCGGCAATATTGTTTTGACAGTATTAGTCCAAAAATGGTGCCATTCAAAACTAGGAACAAAGGGTCCCTTGATATCAGAATATGAGGACTCAGCCAGTACATATTCAACATAGCGATAAAATGTTTCTGTCAAATTATGATGGCCGCCTGTCAGCCATATTGCTTTTTATCAATCAAACAGACCAATGCAAACTTTCATCGGAAATTTAAGAATGATCAATCAAATGCTTCTCGAGAAATAGCGATCACATGCTATTACTATCGAAATTCAAGAAGACCGCCTTTCAGACATCGGTTTTCGAATGAGATGATATAAAAAAAACCCTGAACAATGTCATAACTAGGGACCAAGGTGAGCTTGCATATGCAAATTGAGAAGGACAAGTCGACTACGTCTCTAAAAATTGATCATTAACTAATTTGTCAAAATCAACGATGACCGACTGTCTCAAAACCTACAAGAGAAATAAAGTTCTGTATGACTTGGGTATATGAACACACTTTAACGGCATTTCGTAGCATTCAGTACCATCGCAAAAATGACATGTTACTAATTTATATAAATGTCAGTTATGTATTTGTTAAATAGCAAATTCACAAGTTCAATATTTTCGAATTACTAATAAAAGTTCCAATTTTGATTGCGGATGCTACTGTTCTATTTAGCGACCTTGTTGAAAACTAATCGGTTAAAACCGGTTTTGCTATTTCTACATGCAATGCAATACTTATAAATAGACGAAGTCAGCAAACACCACCAGTGACATAATCGATCGTTGTTTCCCTACCAAGGGAGTCGCACTAGGGGGGCACTACGGAAAGGGGTTGGAAAGGAGTAAATAGGGTCTCACTTAGGGAGGTACCGGGGATTGGAGTTGGTAAGGAGTATATATGGTCCCACTAACGGAGGTACCGTGGATTGGAGTTGGTAAGGAGTATATATGGTCCCACTAAGGGAGGTACCGGGGATTGGGGTTGGTAAGGAGTAAATAGGGTCCAACTAGGGAGGTACCGGGGATTAGGGTTGGTAAGGAGTATATAGGGTCCCACTAAGGGAAGTACCGGGGATTGGGGTTGGTAAGGGGTATATATGGTCCCACTAAGGGAGGTACCGTGGATTGGGGTTGGTAAGAAGTATATAGGGTCCCACTAAGGAGGTACCGTGGATTGGGGTTGGTAAGAAGTATATATGGTCCCACTAAGGGAGGTACCGGGGATTGGGGTTGGTAAGGAGTAAATAGGGTCCAACTAGGGAGGTACCGGGGATTGGGGTTGGTAAGGAGTAAATAGGGTCCCAGTAAGGGAGGTACCGTGGATTGGAGTTGGTAAGGAGTATATATGGTCCCACTAAGGGAGGTACCGTGGATTGGGGTTGGTAAGAAGTATATATGGTCCCACTAAGGGAGGTACCGGGGATTGGGGTTGGTAAGGAGTAAATAGGGTCCAACTAGGGAGGTACCGGGGATTGGGGTTGGTAAGGAGTAAATAGGGTCCCAGTAAGGGAGGTACCGAAGATTGGGGTTGGTAAGGAGTATATAGGGTCCCATTAAGGAGGTACCGGGGATTGGGGTTGGTAAGGAGTATATAGGGTCCCATTAAGGAGGTACCGGGGATTGGGGTTGGTAAGGAGTATATAGGGTCCCACTATGGGAGGTACCGGGATTGGGGTTGGTAAGGGGTATATATGGGTCCCACTAAGGAGGTACCAGGGATCGGAGTTGGTAAGAAGTATATAAGGTCCCACTAATATAAGAAGATATCGGGGATTGGGGTTGGTAAGGAGTATAAAGGGTCCCACTAAGGGAGGTGTCGGGGATTGGGGTTGGTAAGGAGTATATAGGGTCCCACTAAGGGAGGTACCGGGGATTGGGGTTGGTAAGGAGTATATAGGGTCCCATTAAGAGAGGTACCGGGGATTGGGGTTGGTAAGGAATATATAGGGTCCCACTATGGGAGATACCGGGGATTGGGGTTGGTAGGAGTATATAGGGTCCCACTAGGGAGGTACCGGGGATTAGGGTTGGTAAGGAGTATATAGGGTCCCACTATGGGAGGTACCGGGGATTGGGGATGGTAAGGAGTATATAGGGTCCCACTAAGGAGGTACCGGGGATTGGGGTTGGTAAGGAGTATATAGGGTCCCACTAAGGGAGGTACCGGGGATTGGGGATGGTAAGGAGTATATAGGGTCCCACTAAGGAGGTACCGGGGATTGGGGATGGTAAGGAGTATATAGGGTCCCACTAAGGGAGGTACCGGGGATTGGGGTTGGTAAGGAGTATATAGGGTCCCACTAAGGAGTTACCGGGGATTGGGGTTGGTAAGGAGTATATAGGGTCCCACTAGGGAGATATCGGGGATTGGTGTTGGTGAGGAGTATATAGGGTCCCACTAAGGAGGTACCGGGGAATGGGGTTGGTAAGTCGTATATAAGGTCCCACTATGGGAGGTACCGGGGATTGGGGTTAGTGAGGAGTATCTAGGGTCCCACTAATGGAGGTATCGGGGATTGGTGTTGGTGAGGAGTATATAGGGTCCCACTAAGGAGGTACCGGGGATCGGGGTTGGTAAGGAGTATATAGGGTCCCATTAAGGGAGATATCGGGGATCGGGGTTGGTAAGGAGTATATAGGGTCCCACTAAGGAGTCACCGGGGATTTGGGTTGGTAAGGAGTATATAGGGGAGGGATGTACCGGGGATTGGGGTTGGTAAGGCGTATATAGGGTCCCACTAAGGAGTTACCGGGGATTTGGGTTGGTAAGGAGTATATAGGGGAGGGAGGTATGTCAGAATTGACACTTCCTTACTAATCTCACACTTTATGAGGCATAACTATAGAACATGTGTACAATGTATATATTTCACGACTTTCAACAATGGATAGGTAAAATATTAAGGCAAAAGAAATAGTCGACAAAAAACGGATAGGTAAAAGATTAAGGTCAAACAAAGAGTCGACAAAAACAATATCATACAATTGAAATAAAAACGATCTTATTCACTCTTTCAAATTTCGGAAAATATTTGCACTGCACTCTAACGAGATTACCAATGTTTCGACAACAGTTCATGGTATGACCAAGTTTTAACAATATACTAATTTTTTATTGCTGGACTTAATTTTAATGTACAACAAACATAAAGGTATAAATTAAAACCTACCACGAGTTATTATAATTAATAAGTCTGTTCTCAGTTTTGTCTAATATCTAATAAACATGTAAATATAATTATATACTCACCATTTATATAGGCCAAAAACACTATCAGCGAGCAAGTATTGCCCATTTTCAGACACCATCAGTTGCAATTCGAATACGAGTGTGCAAATATACTAACATAATAAACAGATACATGAATAAATATCCTATGCATTAAGGTTTGGTAGTGTTTCGTCGGCTAAAAGGGCATTGGCGGGAGGCCAAAGTGTTACGTCAGTTTTTTTAAATAGAACTGTTTACACTGGTAACCCTATTTATCAAGTTAAGCTCGCCGACATCGTAATTTTTCTTATAAACCACGATTATATCCCGACAAAATTATTATATCCCAATAATAACGAGTAATCTTTGACCATCGCAATTAAATTTTTAGTAATTTAGGAAATTTAGACCGTCGTTGTTTATATTGCGACAACCCTTTAGAAAATTACGACAACCCTTAAGGAAATTACGACATCGTCAATTAAATACAGCCTCAGGCAGTTATCCCAACTCACCTGTTAGGCAGATAATTGACAAGGGGCACAGCGGGTGACTTCACGGTTCAACGCACTGACAGCTCTTACCTCTGTACCTGTGGGCACTGAGCCGGCAGCTACCTTTGGGCACCGAGCCAAGTTTTAGCTTGCATCCAGCGCCGGCTACCATATCGCTAGAGGGCAAGTAATTAGAGGCTCCATGCTGTGATGACCGCGGGAATGCATGACTGGTTAAATTTACCTGTGTTTGACCAGAAGCCCAAAACAATGAATGGCTTTTTATAATTAGGCCTTGCCCCCTCCCTAATCATGTTTTGTCTGTACCTGATCTGATCACAAATGATGTGAAGATTTTGACAGGCTTACACTCGGCCAACTAATTAGATAATGACCCCCTCCGGCCTCAACCCTTCCTTGTCAAAGTTTACCTGTATCAGGCCTGAAGATCTGGATAGAATAACCCTTGGGCCGCTGATTGTTTAGTTGGGAACAGGTCATCACACCTTATATTTACGTTTTATTAAAGTGTCACCTATTTTAAACATATAAAATACATTAAACGTCTAAGTCTAAACAGACTTACGAGACACTATAAGCAATTAATAATTATTTCAATCATAAAATAGATAAATGGAATATGTATAAAATCTTATCTAGCCAAACGTAGCACTGTCATATTTAGTATAAAGATTATAATACTACTTAAATAGCATACGTTATGGCTTGTATGTGCTTTCTTGAATATAGAAAGGGCCTGTTTCCAGTAATGTTAATTCTCCATAGGAGCCTGCCCCCGTATAATTTCTTATCTAGCTCAACTACAGTTTTTTTCTTTTCCGAAGAATAATTTTACACCTTTCCGACACCCAGATTTCATAATTTCAGTGAAAATGTATTTTTATAAAGTTGTCATTTTGAGCATCAAAGACATAAGGTCGTAAATAAAAGAAGGTTATCTCAAAATTGTAATTAGCAACATAGCATAAATTTCTTTTGATAAATATTTGCAAAACATCGTGTTTATTCATAAAACATAAAAAAAAATCTGGGATGAAAATGCACTTGCAGAGGCACAATTAGGGAAAAAAATGCCATAAAATTGCAATTTTCTCCCGTTATATAGTTTTGGATGCAAATTTCCATCACAAAACCGGTTAGAGCTTAACTTGTTTCATATGTGTACCAAAAATCAGCTAATTCCATGTGGTGGAACGTTCTCATATCGTTGCCTGAATGTGGTTGTAAATTGAAAGAAAAGGGGAAATGAGTAACAACCTTGTCTGAAACCCTATTATATAGCTTATTATATACAAAATTTTATATTGAATATCAGAGCGAATATTTTCATGACAGTTTTATGATATCTAACGACTAAATAAACAGTATCGATAGAAAGATTTACACTGAGGACACCCTGATACATGAATACTGTTCTATCTCAAGTTGTCCTCTTCTGAATTTTCTGATCGTGTGGCCTTGTACATTTATCCGTATCTTCTTGTCTTTGTCTATACGTTTACGGAATCATTGACTCGACGCTAGCTATTCTTGTCTCACTTTCCTTGTTTTATGGCCCCATCTCCAAAGCGTTATGGCTCTGTCAGGGTTGGGACCCTGACTTGTTTCACTTTTTTTGTGCCTGCCGACCACGCCACATCGATTAGATAGATTATCCATATGAAATACTTTATTTTGTTCTAAGTAATCAATCAATTCGTTATTCATCACACATTTTCGCATAATTGTACCACACTACTAAGTATTAGCTGTTTACAGCAATCATCGGTGGCTTGCTATTTTGTTACTTTATCGACGCTTCATAAACCAATCGTTATTGTTTTAGATGGAGGGTAAATGTGTTGGAGAAGGCTGTCAACTATACTTCAAGAAACGTAGTGGCAATAAGAACAGAAGTGCACGCAATGCAAATAGTCCACAATATAAATGGTCCCTAGATACGCTGGTGCAACAAGGATTGATGTCAGCAAAGGAACAAGCACTCATTTGCCAGAAGTGCTACATGAAGTATCTTCGGAACAAAAATCAGCCTGAACCTCAACCGGAGCAGAACCAGGAAATAGAGGAAGAAGACGACTCCCCGTCCCATATCCTGCCGTTGCTGACCCTTCATGATCTTTTGAATGGATCATCTTCACACAAAAAATGCTGTCTCTGTCTTGTTACCTTTGCAATAAATGGAACAAAATCATCAGTCTTACCAAAACGTGCAAGACATCACCTGATCTATTCACACAATCTGTGGTGTCCCACCTCATCCAACGTCTGCTCCATTCACCTTATTGGTAACGAATTAGATCCGTCTACAGAGGTTGTCCTTGATTGTAGAGGTTCCTTGG
This sequence comes from Mimachlamys varia, assembly GCA_947623455.1. Lineage (NCBI taxonomy): Eukaryota > Metazoa > Mollusca > Bivalvia > Pectinida > Pectinidae > Mimachlamys > Mimachlamys varia. The sequence continues at coordinate 40,595,918 of OX392533.1, read as the reverse complement.
AATCTCAGTTACCATCAAAATCGTCCGAAATCATTAATGACCTCCTAGAAGTGTCGCACGTTTTTTAACAGAACCAGTCTGCGTTTGCAATAAGCTTTTCTTCTCTTGATGACTCGGCATGCATGGCCTGGACAGGTTGTTACAAAGATCAGTCCCTCGAAATCCACTCGCACTGTTCCCCATATCTTTCATCTGGTATATATACCAAGACTACACACGATGCTCTACTACTGTTCTGGGTAAAACTGAAAACCGACATTTCCTGGAGTCAGTGTTCTTCTCTTTTTGGAATTTTCAAGTCAAGTGTGTCCAAAACTTTCCACTCCATAGTACAGGCATTAGACACATCGATAGTCCCACAATTTCTAGGTCATTTGACAAGAGAACAGTTGCTCGGGCACAATACTGTCTTTTCAGAAGCATTTTTTGGAGATAAAGCCACTGCCATATTAGATGGCACCTATATTTATATCCAGAAAAGCTGCAACCACAAGCTCCAGAGAATGTCCTACTGTAGCCAGAAGAAGAGAAACTATCTCAAATTCATGAGCATCGCCTTACCAGATGGCTGCATTCTGGACACAGTAGGACCATTCACTGGCAGCGAAAATGATGCTACAATTACAAAAAAAGTCATGGACAAGCTAGTTACTTGGCTACAACCAGATGACAATGTTGTCGTTGACCGAGGTTTTAGAGATGTCCTACCAGTTCTCGAAGCCTCTGGCCTCAATGCTAGCATGCCGTCATATCTGAAACACGGTCAAAATCAACATTCTGACCACCAAGCAAATCTTGACAGAACTATCACCAAATCGAGGTGGATTGTGGAATCCTATCGTGGTCGTCTGAAACACTGGACGTTCTTCCGAACGCAATTGGTGTCTAGCAGCTTTATCAATGTCATCGAGGCTTTACTTCGAACCGTCACAGCCTGTCTGAATGGTATTAGAGGACCGATCTACCAGAGATCTCCAGAGATGGATATCAAAGATAGGCTAATGGCTGAACGTATGAAGGACCGTTTGACAACACCGAATAGTTTAGCTCAGAGAGTCAAGGCAGATCCGGATCTATGTAGACAGGCAAGGTCCGACTTTGTCAAGATGGATGCATCTTCCGTACTGTTTCCCCGTCTCGATCTCGATTACTTGAGAACCATTACGTGTGGAACGTATCAGATATCTCTGACTGGTTACATCGCCGAACATTTAAGTGATGACGGAGACTATGAGGTGTGGCTTTACCAGCACTCCCCAGACCTTCTCCGATGTCAAATACATTCTCGATACAAAAGCCAAACGAAATATAACGTTTGGATACGGTTCACCGTTTCACCCGATGATGAGGCCCCAATAAAAGACTACTACTGCCAGTGCCCAGTTGGAGAGAAAACGATGGGAATGTGTGCGCACATCTCCAGCCAGTATCTTGTACTACCTTGGGTATTACAAGGCGCTGGAAAACCCTCGACCATTACAACCACAGGTAAAGAAATTCCGACAAAACTTGAAATAGTCTTCCATGCGGCAACATAGTGCATATGTCGAAAGTATGTTTGGGGCTCGATATGAAAGACCCCCGTTACCATGTGACTAACTAAACTTATAAATATAGGTATTATACAATCGCCCGTAGCTATGAACACTCCCGTTAATGCAAAAACCAACCAAAATCATAAGGAACACGTTTTGTTTGTTGTTCTGTCTATTTGTCAGCCAATGTCTTCAACCACGGGGACTTGTGAAGTAGCCATCTTGGATTTTTTTCATCAAGAAGTGTTTCTCTCACTTTTTTTTCATATCTGTGTACATATTCTCAACATACCGAGCAAATACTCTCGTGTTTTTGTTAATTATCTAAAGAAAGTCGAAAATCGGCAATTCAACCATAGGCTAATTCAACCCAAGATTTGAAAATGTTCCACCACTTACATTTTGATGATTTTTCCTCTCATCAATAGCATATTACGTACTGTTTGATAGGATAAAAAATGGTTTGCATCCAACGCCCATAAAAGGGTGTATTCTCTAAAAAACACAGTTTTTATGTCTAAAATGTTATCATCGAAAATGGCATTTTTGAGATTGTTTCTTCCATAAAACAGCCAAGTTGCGCGATGGAAACATGATATTTTGTCACAATCCTGCCATGAATGTATTCTTTACGGTGACTATCATTTGATTAGATTTTCATTAATATTTTACATAACATGCACATTTTATCAACACTTAGACAGCTTCTGAAAGGTACAACTTTGAGGAGCCATAAAAAACAAACCAAGTGACCTAAATCTTTATACTTTATAGATTTGTGACCACAACGGCATGGGCAATGCACCACCAACAGGAAATTTGAATCAGAGAAGGGGCCATTTTGGAAACAGGCCCTTTGTTAAATACTTGGTCGCTTGCGTATTTCCGTGTATAAAACGTGTACTGCCGGTTTAAATACGTGTATTTTGATCACTTTTGTGGTTTCCTTGTTGATGATCAACAAAAATATCTTTTTGAAAAAAAACGGCCGTTTAATACGTTATTTCTGTGTAGAACATGTCAATTGTCTAGTGGTAACGAGCTTATAATATACTTGTATGTGGACCGCTATTGGTGAGCAATAAAAATATAGGATTGATTTTACTGTAGGTCGCGTGTATTGTGATAACATCACAACTTTAATACACTCTATTAATTTGAATTACCGTAATGAAGTAAATGTAAAATCGTTGATTCACTTGATCGTAAATTTGTCTGTTGTTTTTTCATCAACTAATTTACACATGCAAATACCCGAAAAACGGCCGTTAAATACCTGGTCGCTTGCATATTTCTGTGTATACAACTTGTCAACTGTCTGCCGGTTTATATACGAGTATGTTGATCACTATTGTGGTACAGTTGTATGTTTGATATTGATGATCAATAAAACAATTGCATTGGAATTATATCGATTTATTTTATTGTAGACCGCGTGTAACTTTTATACACGTTTTCCCTCCATATGTATTATTTTTATTACCATGACAGCCTAAAGGAAGTAATAAAATTGTTGATTCACTTGATTGATTATGGGTTTGTTGTTTCTTTCCTTAATATACATATGCAAATATCCGAAAAACGGTCTGTACTTTTTTTTCTGAAATATGCTGATGAGCCGTGAACTAGTTCAATTACATGAAACGGCTTTACTTCCTACTTTATAATTATGTTGTATCTAAATGTCACATTCGCGGACCAAGCTAGAACTTATTAACACCCTATTTAGAATTTGTTGTTTTATTGACAAGACGATCAACAATGGGCGCAGCGGGTGAATTCACGCCTAGCCGCACATATAGCTCCTACCTGTGCCGCCCGTCTCTGTGGTAACTATGTTTAGCACAGCAGGAGGGGCTTCACCACTACCTGAACTTAAGCGTAATGGAAAGATCAGACACATATTCGTCATTGTTATCATTATTTTATTACATGTGTCATTTTAATTTGTTATATATAATTAATCACATTAAGAAGTAAGATCTCTTCACACGCTGACCAAGAACGTGCTGAATAAATCGTAATACCGTTGATGCATGGATGAATTTATACTGACACGGGAACAAGGACTTTCGGATCATATTGATCGTCCGCATGTTTATACTTGATTTTACTACCGTCTCCGATAGACATGTCAAGTGTCTAATTTGTAGTAGCATTTGTGTTTGTGCTACAAAAAGTGCCGGCCGTTTTCAGGTATTTGCGTGTATATAACAATTGATGAAAACACAAATGCTACTTTGCAAATACCTGAAAACGCAAATACCTGTTAACGGCCGGCACTTTTTTTGTTATCATTATTTTAATTTCATTTTTATTTCGATAAATTCATCCGTGCATCAACGGTACTAACAAAAAGTACCTGTCGTTTTCAGGTATTTGCGTGTATATAACAATTGTCGAAAACACAAATGCTACTTGTAGTAGCATTTGCTACTACAAATTAGACACTTGATAAGTCTATCAGAGACGGTAGTAATATCAAGTATAAACATGCGGACGACAAATAAGATCCGAAAATCCTTGTTCCCGTGTCAGTATAAATTCATCCGTGCATCAATGGTACTAAGTTTTATTCAGCATTTTATTGGTTTTGAAATGTATCATTTCTGGCTAAAGGTCGTCCTGCGATACAGGAGAGTAAAATATACATCGTGACTTTGTAGCTAAGCCGGGTTGACCTGTAGTACACGTGTGTTTTAAAGCAAACATGCTCACTTTGAAATATTCCCGCAGAATTTTATAATTATTTTATATTTTGTTTAGTTTATCAGTAAACAAAAGATCGATAATTATAGTAGTCTACCTGACATGGTCGACACGCCGTAAGCTGTTCACGGCTCGCTACATACCAGGTAATTTTATTTTTGTAGCAGATGACTGATGGGAATTTGTTATGTATGTATGTAGGAGCAACAGCCAGAAATGACACATTTCAAAACCATAGTTAGTAAACAAAAGGCCAAAAATTACGATATCACAGCATAGGTAGTTAATCCGGTGACTTGTGTATTTATCGTCAATGTGCCACCTTGGAAGGGCGATCGACCGTATCTGTGAACAAAAGACTGCAAACCGACACCGTGTGACCATCCTCGATATCCAGGGGTTACGATCACCTAAGTAATCTACACCCCTGGAATATATCATGGCAAAATTGAAAGCTCCCGGGTCTGCCACCTAGCGGTCGGTGTGCGCTGTGTCCCTTTGAATCACGTAATCACCGACCAATCAAAATTGCGTGTAACAAAACGGCTTATGCAATGAATGTAAACAAGGAAGAACATCTCATTCGGTTGATCTATGAAAAAGTCAAGCTTGATCAAATTAGAAAGCATCAGGAAACGGCGATCGACGCACTGAGTCCTTGTCGTAAATGTGTCGTTGAAGATTGTTCTACTCTGTTTTACTGGTAAAGATCCATGACACAGTCGACACTGTGCCATGTTTGTTTACATTTTTTCTGTCCCATAAGAAGAACGCGTGATCAAATGTAAGGTGCGCTCTGATTGGACGCAGCCAGACCTTGCTGCATCCAATGAAAATTCTCGTCGCGGGATTTACGAAATGTGGTCTATATATGCCAAGGGTGAAGATGAGTGTGCGGATCGTAACCCTTGGCTAGCGAAGATGCCGTGTGACCTGCCGATACTCTTATCAGTAAACACAAAATCGATAATTAGTAGTTCACCTTACATGGGCGACATGCCGTAGGCTGTTCACGGCTCGCTACACACCAGGTAATTTTTTGTTTCTGCAGATGACTGATATGTGGGTGTGTATTTACATCACAGTTTATGGGAAAAAACAAACACATCAACGATCAAGTATTTAATGTAATTTATTTCTAAATTTCATAATATGTACATGAAGAAGACGGTTGTTGGTATCATATTTTTTAAGTGTCTTCTTTAATGTCTTACGATCATACTAGGGCTATGCACCAATAAATTTATTGTGTATAGCCAAGTTATGTTATAATGATAAACATGTGTCACCGGCTATCCAGAAGAAAACTGTAACAATGCAAACAATTGGGCTGTTAGTCTCTCCCTTGAATACTTCACATCCCTCATTATGCTTCCGTAATATAATCCTTACGTTAAAATTTGACCATTCGGCCACTTTTCGCTTGGTAGTTACATGTAGGTCACGCGGATCGCCATTTTTTGTTTACCCATGTAGCTTGTTATGCGCATGCGTTATCATATGTGATGCAAAAAAATTTACATGTCCAAATCGTTGATCAACGAATAGTGATTCCCTTTTTTAATTATTAATTAAAATTTTTGAGAACATATTTTAGCGTAAATCGCCCATTTATTTTCCACAAGAGTATACATTTAATTCATATATACAATAATTCTAAATAAGCATAAAAAAATATAGTTTTACCGTGATGCCTCTTTAACATGTATTATGTTAAACAAACAGGTACAAATCATGTTATTACAGGCTCTATATAATATTACCAAATATGTGTATCAAACAAGTAATATGCTTGGGATGCTGGATCATGATGTAGAAAAATGCTTTGAAAAAACCTGAAGAATTCTAGTTAGCCTCAATGTTGTTATTTTCAGTCACCATTGTTGTTATAGCCTGAGAATTAGTACGTATATAGACTACTATGTTCAATAATTTGTCATTTATCTGATCAAAAAATAGATGTTTTGCCTTGAATCATATATTTTTTTAAAAACTGAAATAGTACATGATGCTTCCATTATAATTATATCAGTTGATCAATAAGTTCAAAAATATGAAAGAATATGATATAATATATTTATAGCATCTCTTTAGTCTATAATAAATGTGATACATACCTTGATGGCTGATGATAACAAAAATATGTTCCTTTTAATTATCATGTATACATGTGCTTAGTAATTTGCAGTGATAACTGATATTAAATTAGGATGAAACAAAGCACAACATGTGTATAACCTGTCTGTAATAGAAAATTTATGTAATAACAAGTCTGAAGCAATTGATAAATAATCCTTGCATGTCTGGTATATAGTTACACATTGCCAAGTTCATTATAAGTATGAAACAAACTGTTTGAAATGATAGCTAGCTTTCTTTATGATAGTAATACAAGTTAGTAACCAGTTTTAATAAACAAGTTGTAATTTGTTTGTTATATATAATATTCGTCTTAAGTAACAATTAAAAAAAAAAACATAACCTGTATTTTATTATACAGATGTATGACAAGAACATAGATAAATCTCTGTAACATTTATGAAACAGTAACTGTTATATTGAATTCTTGCGAATAAACATCTAACCTACCTAAATATACAAGTACAAGTAATTTTACAAGCCCGGGTATAGGTGTTGTGTTCTTGAACTCACTATCATTTTTAATTTGTACGTAAAGTAATGGAACTTTGAAGGAAATCGCGGAAGACAAACTATAAGAAGAAGACAACAAAGATAAAAAAACATTTTAATGAATGAATGAAGAGTAAATCATACATACATTAACCATTTGCCTTCAGTTGTGAGATACATAATAACCTTTTCTCCGCCATCGACACTCATAATGAAAATCAAGCCAGTCGTGCATTGGTAGCACTGAACTTCCGCTTTCATTTGTTTATTTCCGGTAAAAAAATACGAATCTGCGGCGTGTATCCACAACTTTTTGGCGGAAATTACCTAGTGTGTGTATAGACGGTGACTGGTCTCGTCGATACACCTGCAGGGTGGGCACACACTGTGTGTTGACATTCTAGCGTTGTAGGGGGTACCCTCTAATATTTCACCAGCGCACTTAGATTGGAATATGTAAGCATATACAGAGGTATGCAAAGCGAGGTAACGGGAAAAAGTACCTCGCTAATTTTTGCTACCTCGCTTCGTGGGAGTGTACTCAGGGTCGGTACCTCACTTTGTAGGGCACACACACACACAAAGGACCTGGAAATGTCCTCATTTCCTAAATATTCTTTCGTCGCTTGTGTGTAATAAATTGTACGTCCTCACGCTTTAGGAACATGCACGCATTCATCCACTCTATTCTCTCTTTCTTTCTCAAATGCACACAACCGCCCCCACACACCCTCACCGACACACACACTCAAAGACTATGGCAAGCCAAAGTGGAAAAAAGTCCCCATTTATGGATATCAATAATTCATTTATGGAATTCCATAATTCATTTATGGATATCCATAATTCAATAAATCACCTATTTTTGGATATCCAAAAATGATTTATTGATTTCCATAAATGAATTATTGATATTAGCTGGCTATCAAAGGTAGACAACTCTTACTAGTTTCGCATCGGAACTCCTCTGAATATAATGTAAACAAAATGGCTGTCCTCTCATGATCACTCGCGGCAACTAAGTGCTGTTGAATATTGACAGTTTGAAGACGTACTTGCTGAGAAGTGTTTGTATCAATAGGGAGAACAGATGCATACAACTTACCTGCCGACAGCTGCGTCTTTGGATGAACTTGTAAATTCCTGTCACTCTTTATAATATGCTAGTTAATATAATAAATTTGTCATTCCGAGGCATTCCATGGTTAAGTACGTAGGCCTAGGCCAAGTACGTGATAGGCTGACGACGAAACGTGTGGAATACCTCAAAGTACACTATATACTTCTAAGATTCGACTATCGAAACATATAGGCCTAACGTTGTTGAATGACTATAATGTATGAACCGTTACAGTGATAATATACTGGCTCTTAAAACACAAGGAAGACTTAGGGGGATTTTATGAGATTAATAAAATCTTAACAGATTTATCTATATAAAGTAATACTTTTTGAAACTTTAATGAGATATTTTCAGGGGTAAAATCCCTAAATCTCGCCACAAAGTGATCCCTGCGTTATCGAACTGTTGATAATAACCCCTCTGCAATGTATGTCTTTGTGTGCCTACCATTGAATTGGATAGACCAGTGTGATTCTGAATATAAAATATTACAGACCACTAATCAGCTCACATGGGCTAGAATTTTGCATTTTAAAACCTATTAAAGGTCAATTTTATGAACAAAGCACAGGGGCTTGGGATGTCGAGTAATAAAAGAGTGTTGCTATACATTAATAGTATTTACTGGTGTTTATGTAATTCATATTAATCGAAAATATTACAATTCAAATTTATACTGAGGAAGACAGATAACTCATTTTCATAATAGGTATATCAACACGGATTAAAATGTGGAGGCACTATGGTCTAGTGGTAGGACGCCGGGCTGGTGATCGAAGGGTTGTATCCTTGAGCAAGATACTTAACTCTACATGTTCCAGTCTACTCAGCTGTAAATGAGTATGTGGTTGGGTAGTGCTAGAAATGAGTTGAGAGCGATGTTTGCTGGTCGCTAATTAATGCCCTATCACTACGAACAATAATTTGTGAGCTTCTTTGAGATGACCTTTAAGGTCGTGATAAAGCGGTATATAAGAACCTTGAATTATTATTATTGAGAGACAATTTTCAAACTCTGGAATCTGCACTTTTGTGGTAGAAAAAAAAAATTTCAGCATGACATATATTTGAAACCCCAAGTCTTAATGGAAAATTAGTGTAAGAGGGGCATATTTAAGTATTTCAAATGAATTAGGCATATCTCAAAAGGACTACAAAAATTTGATATGTTTAGGTATATAAATATTATGCCTAAGTAAAGTACATTTAGGTATATATGAATGTAAGTTCTTGAGATCATAGATAGCTTTTGGTATGAATTATGGTAGGTATACAATACATGTATCCAGAAGTAGCTCTTGTTTGCCTGGGTCAGGTAAGATGTTTTGAAATTGAGGATGTAGGAATGTGTAAACATTCTAATTTGATTGTTTTAACTTAGAAAAATACATCTTTATATTAGCTCACATTTAGTTCTGTTGAGTTTGAATTATAGCTATGTCATTCAGAGGTGCTTATCACTCAATGCAACTCTTTGGCTCCAACTGGAGTGATAAAATATTCCCCAAAACTGCTAAAAAATCTTATGTATATGATTTATGAGTATGGAGAGACATTAAAATAATGTGTATTACACTTTTTGCTTTTAAATCAGTAAATGTAATTACATTTTGCTTGTCTTATTCACATGTCATTTTAATTTCTTTTCTTTTGAAAAATCATTCTAAGAAGTTAACTTCATTTCAATGCTTGCTCCTTTCAGCATACTTGATTGTCCTCAATTGTGTTATGTGTCCAAATTTGCTTGTTGCAGCTTACTAAACAGGACAGTTGGAGACTTTTAAAACTTGGTCTCATGTTAAAAAAACTATTCATGCCATTAAAACCAAGAAATTTAACTGATATCATATCCGCAAGGGATTTCATTTGATGGAATTTGATCAAATTTTATTTCATGGAGTGATTTACACGATCTGGAGATTAATTATCAGAAACAATATTTCACTTCAATTAATATATTGTATGACAAGAAACAAAATGGCAATGCAAAATCAATTAATCTGAATGACCTGTCTTGCACCAATGTAGAAGTATGTTTTCAGAGGAATCAAATGTGAACATAGATTGAATTTTAAGTGTTTGATTCTGTTTCAATGGTGATACAGTCTGTATATCTAGCCCCAGAACAACCAACATTAAAGAAAATTTTAGATTAAATATTGGTAAAACTACATAGGTGGAAATGCTTTACAAAGCACACTGCCCTAGACCAGATGTGATATTATACATTACCAAGGGATTAGATTAACTTTAAGTCTGTGACAACACATAATTATGACAATGAATTTAACTCCAACTTTGCTTGACAAGTACAAATCAGTTGTTTACACAACTAATATTAATCACAAATTAGATGAATTCAAGATTAGAAGGATTGTTCTCCTCTAAGACTTTGAAGGTTTTGAATCTTCGAATTACAGATTTAATTATATTACACATGATTCAACTTTGTTCTAAAATCAATAGTTTGATTTATTTAAGTCAGAAGACTGCATCTCCAAAATTGGAATTATGGATAACCATGCATCAAGCCATTAATTGATATTACAAATTAGATTTATTGAAATCAATGATTCGAATATGGAAATCAATAATTCGAATATGGAAATCAATAATTCGAATATGGAAATCAATAATTCGAATTATGGATATCCATTAATTGATTTATTGCTATTACAAATTGGAATTATGGAAATCAATCATTCAAATTATGGAAATCAGTAATTCGAATTATGGATATCCCTAATATTTACAGTCTACAGTGACATTCACTCGATAACCATTGTTCCACAGATAATCATTAACACTGCATAGCTGTACTCAAACACGTGCCGAAATTCTATGACGACGACAACAATACATGTGGGCGAAGCTATGAAAATCCTCGAGTTTGAAACACAATTGTGTGACGTAACTAACAATAAACGTTGGCGGAGCTAACAACGATTTATGGAAATTGTATGCTGTGACATTTATTGAACCATTCTCACGTTTATTAGTTTTGAAATGAAATCTGTGTCCGAAGATGGGACTATAATGACGAAAATAGTTACAAACATTTCACAGAAAGATACTGTATTTATAATGATAAACTTTCTATTTTGTTTAGGTTATCGGGGGATAACTACAATGGAAAATGGGTAAATTATACATAACTAGCTTTGAATTTACCCGTTTTTCATTGTAGTTATCCCCCGATAATCTAAACAAAATTCAAAGTTAATTCTTCAATCGATTTATTAATATTTACAAATTGGAATTATGGAAATCAATAATTTGATTGATGGAAATCAATAATTCGAGTTATGGAAATCAATAATTCCAATTATGGATATCCATAAATCGATTTATTGATATTACAAATTGGAATTATGGAAATCAATAATTCGAATTATGGAAATCAATAATTCGATTTATGGAAATCAATAATTCGAATTATGCATATCCATAAATCCATTTATTGATATTACAAATTGGAATTGTGGAAATGAATAATTCGAATTATGGATATCCATTAATCGATTTACTGATATAACAAATTGGAATTATGGAAATCAATAATTCGAATTATGGAAATCAATAATTCGAGTTATGGAAATCAGTAATTCGAATTATAGATATCCCTAATATTTACAGTCTACAGTGACATTCACTCGATAACCATTGTTCCACAGATAATCATTAACACTGCATAGCTGTACTCAAACACGTGCCGAAATTCTATGACGACGACCACAATACATGTGGGCGAAGCTATGAAAATCCTCCAGTTTGAAACACAATTGTGTGACGTAACTAACAATAAACGTTGGCGGAGCTAACAACGATTTATGGAAATTTGTTTGCTGTGACATTTATTGAACCATTCTCACGTTTATTAGTTTTGAAATGAAATCTGTGTCCGAAGATGGGACTATAATGAAGAAAATAGTTACAAACATTTCACAGAAAGATACTGTGTTTATAATGATAAACTTTCTATTTTGTTTAGGTTATCGGGGGATAACTACAATGGAAAATGGGTAAATTATACATAACTAGCTTTGAATTTACCCGTTTTTCATTTTAGTTATCCCCCGATAATCTAAACAAAATTCAAAGTTAATTCTTCAATCGATTTATTAATATTTACAAACTGGAATTATGGAAATCAATAATTTGATTGATGGAAATCAATAATTCGAGTTATGGAAATCAATAATTCCAATTATGGATATCCATAAATCGATTTATTGATATTACAAATTGGAATTATGGAAATCAATAATTCGAATTATGGAAATCAATAATTCGATTTATGGAAATCAATAATTCGAATTATGCATATCCATAAATCCATTTATTGATATTACAAATTGGAATTGTGGAAATGAATAATTCGAATTATGGATATCCATTAATCGATTTACTGATATTACAAATTGGAATTATGGAAATCAATAATTCGAATTATGGAAATCAATAATTCGAGTTATGGAAATCAATAATTCCAATTATGGATATCCATAAATCGATTTATTGATATTACAAATTGGAATTATGGAAATCAATAATTCGAATTATGGAAATCAATAATTCGATTTATGGAAATCAATAATTCGAATTATGGATATCCATAAATCCATTTATTGATATTACAAATTGGAATTGTGGAAATCAATAATTCGAATTATGGATATCCATTAATCGATTTACTGATATTACAAATTGGAATTATGGAAATCAATAATTCGAATTATGGAAATCAATAATTCGTTGTATGGAAATCAATAATTCGAATTATGGATATCCATTAATCGATTTATTGATATTACCAATTGGAATTATGGAAATCAATAATTGGAATTATGGAAATCAATAATTCGATTTATGGAAATCAATAATTCGATTTATGGAAATCAATAATTCGAATAATGGATATCCATAAATCCATTTATTGATATTACAAATTGGAATTGTGGAAATCAATAATTCGAATTATGGATATCCATTAATCGATTTATTGATATTACAAATTGAAATTATGGAAATCAATAATTCGAATTATGGAAATCAATAATTCGTTTTATGGAAATCAAAAATTCGAATTATGTATATCCATGAATCGATTTATTGATATTACCACGGACTTAGATAATCTAAGTCCGTGATATTACTGTAGCGGATCTTGACCTGGCCGTGCATTTTTTCCTCTCCTGTCCCTCGTGTAGTTGTAAGTTGTAGGTATAAAAGGTTTTCCCTCGTGTAGTTGTAGGTTGTAGGTATCGAAGGGTGTCCCTCGTGTAGTTGTAAGTTGTAGGTATCGAAGGGTGTCCCTCATGTAGATGTAAGTTGTAGAATTGTACGGTGTCCCTCATGTAGTTGTAAGATGTAGGTATCGAAGGGTGTCCCACGTGTAGTTGTAAGTTGTAAGTATCGTAAGGTGTACCTCGTGTAGTTGTAAGTTGTAGGTATCGAAGGGTGTCTCTTATGTAGATGTAAGTTGTAGGTATAAAAGGTTATCCCTCGTGTAGTTCTAAGTTGTAGGTATAAAAGGTTTTCCCTCGTGTAGTTGTAGGTTGTAGGTATCGAAGGGTGTCCCTCGTGTAGTTGTAAGTTGTAGGTATCGAAGGGTGTCTCTCATGTAGATGTAAGTTGTAGGTATAAAAGGTTATCCCTCGTGTAGTTCTAAATTGTAGGTATCGAAGGGTGTCCCCTGTGTAGTTGTAAGTTGTAGGTATCGAAGGTTGTCCCTCGTGTAGTTGTAAGTTGTAGGTATCGAAGGTTGTCCCTCGTGTAGTTGTAAGTTGTAGGTATCGAATGGTGTCTCTTATGTAGATGTAAGTTGTAGGTATAAAAGGTTGTCCCTCGTGTAGTTGTAAGTTGTAGGTATAAAAGGTTTTCCCTCGAGTAGTTGTAAGTTGTAGGTATCGAAGGGTGTCCCTCGTGTAGTTGTAAGTTGTAGGTATCGAAGGGTGTCTCTTATGTAGATGTAAGTTGTAGGTATAAAAGGTTGTCCCTCGTGTAGTTGTAAGTTGTAGGTATAAAAGGTTTTCCCTCGTGTAGTTGTAAGTTGTAGGTATCGAAGGGTGTCCCTCGTGTAGTTGTAAGTGTCGTAGGGTGTCCCTCATGTAAATGTAAGTTGTAGGTATCGAAGGGTGTCTCTCGTGTAGTTGTAAGTTGTAGGTTTCGTAGGGTGTCTCTCATGTAGATGTAAGTTGTAAGTATCGTAGGGTGTCCCTCGTGTAGTTGTAAGTTGTAAGTATCGTAAAGTGTCCCTCGTGTAGTTGTAAGATGTAGGTATCGAAGGGTGTCCCTCGTGTAGTTGTAAGTTGTAAGTATCGTAAGGTGTCCCTCGTGTAGTTGTAAGTTGTAGGTATAAAAGGTTTACCCTCGTGTAGTTGTAAGTTGTAGGTATCGAAGGGTGTCCCTCGTGTAGTTGTAAGTTGTAGGTATCGAAGGGTGTCCCTCGTGTAGTTGTAAGTTGTAGGTATCGAAGGGTGTCCCTCATGTAGATGTAAGTTGTAGAATTGTACGGTGTCCCTCATGTAGTTGTAAGATGTAGGTATCGAAGGGTGTCCCACGTGTAGTTGTAAGTTGTAAGTATCGTAAGGTGTCCCTCGTGTAGTTGTAAGTTGTAGGTATAAAAGGTTGTCCCTCGTGTAGTTGTAAGTTGTAGGTATAAAAGGTTTTCCCTCGTGTAGTTGTAGGTTGTAGGTATCGAAGGGTGTCCCTCGTGTAGTTGTAAGTTGTAGGTATCGAAGGGTGTCCCCCGTATAGTTGTAAGTTGTAAATATCGTAAAGTGTCCCTCGTGTAGTTGTAAGTTGTAGGTATAAAAGGTTGTCCCTCGTGTAGTTGTAAGTTGTAGGTATAAAAGGTTGTCCCTCGTCTAGTTGTAAGTTGTAGGTATTGAATGGTATCCTAATGGAGAAATTAGTTTAGATATTAAGGCTGGATAAAGTGGCGTATGTTGGCGAAAGCAGAATAGATTCTATAGGACTTCGAGTGATCGAAAAGAAGGATATACAGAATGTTTTGAACTACTTATCTTAAAGAACCTCTGAATCCTTCTCAGTACTCATATATATAACGGTATGGGAAAGACTTATGTTTAGGTTCAGTATTAATGATATATACACCTATTGTGTTAATAGAAATGTTCATCTAAATGACCATCAGACTGGACTTTTTTCCCCATAAACACTTCCCCCTCCCCCACAGCCTATAATACCACATCTAGTATTCTATATAATTTTAATATTGAATAGAAATGAACTAAGTGAAGATCTGCTGAATTCTCCTTGTGGCATATTGTTCCATTTGTATGTTTATTGAACTACATGTAACACTGTTCAAGCCAGATATCCATTGAAGCTTTCAACATCCAAAATTGAAATTATTGATATTAAATAACTGAAAGCCAATAGATTCAAAATCTGCTTATTAACATCCCGAATTCGAATTACGAATAACCATAAATCGATCTATTTGTATGCAAAAAAAATCGGTTTAATAGCCATAAAGCGATTTATGGATATCCATAATTCGATTTATGGAGATCCATAAAGCGATTTATGGATATCCATAATTCGATTTATGGATATCCATAATTCGATTTATGGAGATCCATAAAGCGATTTATGGATATCCATAAAGCGATTTATTGATATCCATAAATCGATTTATGGATATCCATAATTCGATTTATTGATATCCATAATTCGATTTATTGATATCCATAATTCCACTTTCGGATATTAACAATTCCTTTTTAAAAAACATCGTTTCAATTTAAAATTTGTAACAATCTTTATGATGAGTCTAAATTTTATTCTATTTCTTTTTCAATTCAATACATAGTGTAGAGAAAATACTCAAATTTTGAAATTGATTTGGAAACAAGTTTTGCAACTTATATTAATCCATCTCCAGTGAAATAATTGCGTTTGAAAATTTCAGGACTACATTTCATTATGATATTGAGAAAGAGAACAAAATTTAACGGTACGTTGAGTATAAAAGGAAAATGAGTGACGGAATGTTAACGATAAAGTGGAACGAGAAGGGAAAGAGAGTAGATAGTACAGTTGCTCAGATTTACACTGTATTAAGTTATTGTAACTAAACAGTGAATTATGTAAGTTTTAATCTGTATTCATTTATTTTAAACAGCTAAGTATGTGAAGGATGTAACTGTAAACGACAGGTAGACTATATATAAAAATAGAAATATGAAAGAACAGAAGAGAAATAACTCATTCAAATCTTCGGGAGCTGATAATGAAATTTTAAGTACAAGAGACAATTAGGGCATTTTCTTCATTTGAACAATCATCATCACCGAACAACAGTTATTTGCATGAAATTGGACGATTTATCTCAGTGAACATACAATAAACGTACACGGAGTGGGAAATAAAGACGACAGTGAATCGAAGCAAATAATGTTCGTTGTTTTCATTGTCTTCCATACATGAACATAAAGGGCTATCAATAAGATTTCTACGATGTAAGTAAAATCTAAGGGAACTGCACTGAATCAATCATAGTGTACAAGGAGTTGTCATCTGCAAATAACTTAATTGTAGCATTTATATCTTTTATAATATCAGTGATAAAAATGATAAATAAAAGAGGGCCCAATATGGAACTTTGAGGAAGCCCAGCTTTGGCATTTGACCAATTTGAACTGATGCCGTTGATAACAACTCTTTGCTTACGATTGTAAAGATAGTTTTCAAACCACTTAAGCAGTGAACCCCGAATTCCAAAAGCAAAATAATTTACGAAGAAGACCTTTGTACCAAACACGGTCGAAAGCTTTGCTTATATAACAGAAGATCATTCTTATTTCTTTACCGTTATTTAGAGCAGAATATACATCATGAAAGATCGCAAGAAGCTGATTGACATGTGAATCTCCATGTCGGAATCCTGACTGGTTGGGGGATAAAAGGGAATGGTCATGTAAGAAATTATACATATACTTAAAGACGCACTTTTCCATTAATTTACCGACTAGGGATAGTAGTGATATAGGCCTGTAATTGGACAATATGGGCTTATTTTCTTTTTTAAACACATGGGTGACATTTGCATTTTTCCATTCAAATGGAAACACTCCCGGAGGTTAGAGACTTGTTAAAAAGGATACTTAGGGGGAGATACATTGAGAATATTAGCCGCTTCTTTAAGTAGTTGCGGATTCACAAGGTCAGGAACGACTGCTTTGGAACAATCAAGATTAAGTATAGCATCTTTTACATCGGTATTGGATATGTTAAACAACTATGGTTACATTCATTTACAATATTAGGGAGGACAGCATTAGTATCATCAATATTTGATTGGGCACAGAAGAAGTCATTAAACAAGCAAGCTTTCTCATAGTCATCAGAGACAACAGTTTGAAATAATATTATTGTTTGAGCTATATACTGGTATGAAGTCCGTCAGTCTGCCTGTCCAACTCTCTGTCTGATTAATCTTAGTCCTTCGACCGTCTGTTAGTGCGGCAGTTACATTATTGTATAGGAAGTGTTTTTATTTTCACCTTCATGCATTATCTATATAACTACACTTTAACAATAACTTTATTCCTATATTGGTGATATTTATAATCCTTGATGCTCGATACAGTAATCTGTGCGGTATTTGGTAGACTTTTCATGCACTTTGATGCTTCAAGATGGAATGTCATTGGACAGAAACGCGTGATGAATGCACTGTTTAATTTATTAGTTTTTTTTTATAAATTAGTCGGTATCTATCGCGGGTTGTTGTTCATTTGTAGTTCTAAATGAACACAAGCCTTCATCGTATATTAAACATCCCTGCCTCCCGGCATGATTATATGATTAATATACATATGTACATCACTCACCTCATTTAGACTCATTACACTGTTCACTATGGTCATGTCATGCGTATATGGCCACTTAAGAAATTACACGTTGATTCGTCTATTGTTCAACATTACAGTTCACACCTATACAGGTGAATCCCGTCGCCCACAGGTAATTAAATCTACCCACAGGGCAGAACTCCAGTTTGTCAATTAAGGTGTCGAATCTATCGATTCTTGATCCGCAGTTGCTTCAGTTTCTGTCGGTAGACAATAAATATATGTGTGAAATGAGCTTCCCATTACAGTACATACTGTAATAGGCCGCGGCTCCATATATATAAACATTTTTTTATATACTGACAGAAACTCGAGCAACTGTGTTTGAGCACAATAAAAGCAAGTTAGTTTAATTATAAAGTATATGTGTACACGATATAGATCTAGGAGTTAATCGTTTGTGAGAATTAGTTGATGCCACTGACGTATAGGTCTTCGTAGCGGCTCAAAACCCTTGAATAACGGTATTGTGACGGGTTTGTTTTAAACGTACATTGTATAAACACTACTTAATAAAATCTAACAAAAAGCGGGCTATAAGTTTGTCTTGATGTAGCATCAGGGTTTGGACGCGTGACTATATATCTATAGCTACTTGCGGTCTGCGAAGTCGATCGACAAACGCTTTCGGAACATCTCTAATACATTTCAGGTTACCGACAGGGGGCGCTGATTTATGGAATTCCATAAATGAATTATTGATATTACAAATTCATTTATGGATATCCAAAAATCAATCTGAAGTTTTAATATCCTTAATTCAAATTGTAATATCAATAATTCATTTATGGAATTCCATAAATCATTTTTTGATATCAATTAATCAATTATTGATATTAACAAATATGCTTATTTATTGATTTCCAAAAATAGGTATTTATTGATATCCAAAAATCGAATTATGGATATCCATAATTCATTTATGGAATTCCATAATTATTTATTGATTTCCATAAATGAATTATGGAAATCAAAAAATAATATGGAATTCCATAAATCGATTTATTGATATCCATAAATGGGGACTTTTTTCCACTTTGGCTTGCCATACGACTATGCATGGTTAGGTGTAGCTGACACTCTGAAAACAGAGCTTCTTATGCATGGTTAGGGGTATTAGATAGCTTACACTCTGAAAACAGAGCGGCGCTTTGCATGTTTACGTCTATTTAGATAGCTTTGCACTCTGAAAACAGAGCGGCTTATATGCATGTTTAAGATCTGTTAGGGTACACTTTGAAACCAGAGTGGCTTTAGAATGAAGGGGCTATCGTAGACACGTGCGCTTCGGAAACGAGGCTGCGGCGGTAATGCATGCTTAGGCCAACATAGGGAGTGTAGTATTGAAGCTCTGAAAACAGAAGCTGTCTGTTATTTATAATCATGTAATAAGTCCAATGCTGTAGTTTTAGAGAGCACAGAGTGGGGATTTTACTTGCTATACCAGTGTCTAGCTATATCCTGAAGTGTGTTATGTTTAGATTATCAAGATAATGTGGACCCCATAGGTAATGTTTAATATGTAGGTTTCTGTGGGAAGGGGTTGGAAGTTTCGCCCATCTCGGAGGCTGAAAGTTAAGTCTATCTGTAGTGTTTAATAGTTAGGCGAGACCGATATGAGTATCTGGTCAGTTTGCTAGGCATTAATTAACCTGGACATAGGGTCACAGGAGTTATATAGGGAACAGTTAAACAATGTCTTTCATCTAGTCATTCACAGTCATGTAGGCATTTGGTTTTGGTTCGGTTCATCTTCAGTTTACCTTTGTTATCCGTTATATTTAGTTAGATTTTTCTACTGGCTTTACACCGTATGATATTGTTTTCCTTTGTTAAATTATTATTCGTTAACCAATGATCTCGTTGTTGAATAAATTAGAGAAACTTTATTCTGGTGTTGTTGTGGGTCTTTCCTAACACTTCGACTAATCTAAGGGAAAAGAACTGGCAGGTGGGTTTGGGAGTTGACTGTTGGCCACTGTTTTTCATGTCACGGGTCTGGTACATTTGTACCCAATTTAAAAGTACACAACGCGAAGTCAATTGTGGTGGCAAACTCTCATCTCCTGACCCCTCCTACTACACGGGAAAAGAGTTTACTCCAGTGGTTCGTTAAATCTGTGTTTTACGTCCTATTGACAGTTATAGTTATGTAAAGAACGTGCCAAGTTTTGGTGGTGGAGGAAAGCTCCATGATCATGAGAAAACCACTGACCTACGTCCCGGCTACAATCTAGTAGGCCTGGACGCTGAAATCCAAAAGTGGAGGGCTGGTGGTACATTATGTAGCGGACACAGGGGCTAGGCACGGACCTATATCACTATATAATGATTGTCAGATAATTTTTGTTTACCTTTCTCGAATATAACCCCTCCCACAACTATATGTCACAGATGTATAGTAGTGCGAGGGGATATATTTGAGAAAGGTAAACAAAAAATATGACAATCATTTCATAGTGACGAAGGGCCGTGCCTAGCCCCTGTGGTAGCGGATAGTTTAAACACTTGTCCACCGCCGCCCTTGCAATTGACTCAGTGGGCATATTCTGATATAGACAGAAAGGTTCTGACTGTGATCCAAAAATATCCCATATATTTAGTGGATCAGAGAGTCGGAACCATTCGGACAAAGATAAAGGGTAACCTTATACTAAAGTGTGACATCCGTCTGTTCCTCGTTAATGGTTGATAGCCATCATTTTTTGTCCTACGTCGTGCGTCGTCCGTGAACTTTTCATATTTAAAACCGCTTCCTCTTGAATTCCACCAGGACCCAGCTAGGTATTCAAAGGGTGATTAGCTTAATCACTATTTAACGAAAGTTTTCAAACTTGAATAATTCTTTCAATATACAAGTTACAATCTTAACAAATTATATGTAAATTGACAAAATTAGGTATTTGATATCTTAAAAGTTGTAATTAAATCTATGGCTTCATTTTTAAAATAAATGTAGCAGTGTTGGATTGTGGTGAATAAACATCAACAAACACTTGCGAGAATTCTCTCCGATTTATTCCAGTCAGTCATCGTCGACATAAATAAATTTTACATCCTGCAATTATATGATTATTACATTTCAGATATGTACACACTGAAGTCGCTATATTACGCACATATACATATAGCACAATATACGTTTAGAAGTATTTATCTCGGAAGTTTTACATTTACAATTATAGTTCTATTACTTATGTTATCTCTAGATTTACATTATATTAACTTATATCATACGCATGTAACATAATTAAACATATGATGTAAATCTTATCTTACATTAACTCAGTATATATGGATACAAAGATAATTGAATAAATAAAGTACAATAAAAAATACATTCCCTTATACATTACTAAAAGTATTAAAAGAAGGAAAACTACCTATTTGTGGAACAGGGCCATTTTACGTCAGGAAATATCCTGAGGCTTTCTACGTGAATACAATGTTTATCGTATATCTGTGACAAAGAAAAACGTACATATAAAAATACAATTAAAATGACACAAGAATATAAACAAATATTAACAAAAAGCTCATATAATAAAACAATCGCAATTTATCAGAAATAACTCGCGTGCTTATCGGCACATGTTTAACTAATTAAGCACACATTATCTATTATAATCAACTTGAATAGTCGTAGACACACATTTGTGTGTAGCGGCATGAAACAAAAATGTCTTCTTATTGAATCTATGCGTCACCATTTAAAGGCCCAATATACGTAACTTTTTTGAACTTTTTTGTACCTATAAAAGCTGGCTTTGGCATATGCCTACAATAATATCATTACAGAAGCTCTGAACAACAAACGGATTTTGAAATATGGCTGTTTTAAGGTTTTTCAATAATTACGTCCTGGCGGCCATCTTGGATTTTTGACCTACTTCAAAATACCGAGGTTGACACCGTTACATACTCATCTATAATATGCATAAAGATTATTAATATATCTCTTGTAGATTAAAAGATATAGACTCCACAAATTTCGTGGGAAGAATAATAAGAATAAGAATCGAAACAGAACAGAAACAATAGGACTTTTTACCAGTTGGTGAAATGCCCTAATTATCTCAGAATGCATAATCTCATGCATAAATATTTTGTCAATTAAATGGCATGTGCCTATTATACATACATGCTAGTATAGCAAACGAAATAAAATGTGACATAGTAATATAGCGTAATCTAAAAAAAATCACTTTTGTTATTAGACTATTGGGTCATAAATAATTTATCATTATACTATATCAGGTAGCCAGTAAGATACAGGTAAGTATTGTATAACATATTACTATGAAAAAATAGAGTAGGAGTAAACAAATTAAAATTTAGCATATTCACATGAAAACAATATAAATCATTAAAAAGGGAATCACTTATGTTCCCTAAGGACGCTACAGAAGGAAAGTTTAAATGAAGTAATGTTTGTTGATGTACTTGTTTCGTTTGGTAACTTGTTCCAGATGTGACATCCTGAAACTACAAAATTATTTCCATCAAAGGTTGTTTTGGCTCGACCTGGTGTTTCTGGTATGAATATTGGACTGTAAATCGAAAACGTCACATAAGTATTCTGGAACAAGATGATTTATATATTTAAACACCATTGTACCTCTTCTGAATTGATAAAAATCAGCTAATGGCAACCAGTTAAAACAGGAAAACATATCAACAGATGGAGTGTCATAGGGGACATCTAGAAATCAACATTGCAAAAAAAATGATGATGTTGTTAGATGATGATGATGATAAGGTATGCAAGAAGAAAATATTGTGAGGATGTATGTGTGTGTGTGTTTGTTTTTTGTTTTTGTAGGAAGGAAATGGAGGGTGTTTGTGTGTGTGTGTGTGAAAGAGAGATTTGACATTTTGTTAGTGTAATATGATGTATTTGTGTAAAAAAAAATTACAAAAAAAAAGAAGAAAAATCTATTTATAATTATCATCCTATAAAAAGTCTGTTATAATGGGTGGTGCTAACCTCGTAAGAAAACTAATATTTAATAACTATTTCTACGAAAACGATCTCAAAATGAGTATCATCAGAATACAAAGAACGACGAGTCTGATATCTGAGACAGTGATTTTGCTACTGGACAATGTTTCGTCGTTATTATAAATAGGCGATGTTGTTGAACCAGTAGTATAATCAGTTGTTCCAGTTGTTGTAGAACCAGTAGTATAGCCTGTGGTTCCGGTTGTTGTTGAACAAGTAGGAGAGTCAGTGATTCCAGTTGTTGAACCAGTAGTATAGCCTGTGGTTCCGGTTGTTGTTGAACAAGTAGGAGAGTCAGTGATTCCAGTTGTTGAACCAGTAGTATAGCCTGTGGTTCCGGTTGTTGTTGAACCAGTAGGAGAGTCAGTGATTCCAGTTGTTGAACCAGTAGGAGAGTCAGTGGTTTCAGTTGTTGTAGAACCAGTAGTATAGCCTGTGGTTCCGGTTGTTGTTGAACCAGTAGGAGAGTCAGTGATTCCAGTTGTTGAACCAGTAGTATAGCCTGTGGTTCCGGTTGTTGTTGAACCAGTAGGAGAGTCAGTGATTCCAGTTGTTGAACCAGTAGGAGAGTCAGTGGTTTCAGTTGTTGTAGAACCAGTAGTATAGCCAGTGGTCCCAGTTGTTGTAGTACCAGTAGTATAGCCTGTGGTTCCGGTTGTTGTTGAACCAGTAGGAGAGTCAGTGATTCCACTTGTTGAACCAGTAGTATAGCCTGTGGTTCCGGTTGTTGTTGAACCAGTAGGAGAGTCAGTGATTCCAGTTGTTGAACCAGTAGTATAGCCTGTGGTTCCGGTTGTTGTTGAACCAGTAGGAGAGTCAGTGATTCCAGTTGTTGAACCAGTAGGAGAGTCAGTGGTTTCAGTTGTTGTAGAACCAGTAGTATAGCCTGTGGTTCCGGTTGTTGTTGAACCAGTAGGAGAGTCAGTGATTCCAGTTGTTGAACCAGTAGTATAGCCTGTGGTTCCGGTTGTTGTAGAACCAGTAGGAGAGTTAGTGATTCCAGTTGTTGAACCAGTAGGAGAGTCAGTGGTTTCAGTTGTTGTAGAACCAGTAGTATAGCCTGTGGTTCCGGTTGTTGTTGAACCAGTAGGAGAGTCAGTGATTCCAGTTGTTGAACCAGTAGTATAGCCTGTGGTTCCGGTTGTTGTTGAACCAGTAGGAGAGTCAGTGATTCCAGTTGTTGAACCAGTAGGAGAGTCAGTGGTTTCAGTTGTTGTAGAACCAGTAGTATAGCCAGTGGTCCCAGTTGTTGTAGTACCAGTAGTATAGCCTGTGGTTCCGGTTGTTGTTGAACCAGTAGGAGAGTCAGTGATTCCACTTGTTGAACCAGTAGTATAGCCTGTGGTTCCGGTTGTTGTTGAACCAGTAGGAGAGTCAGTGATTCCAGTTGTTGAACCAGTAGTATAGCCTGTGGTTCCGGTTGTTGTTGAACCAGTAGGAGAGTCAGTGATTCCAGTTGTTGAACCAGTAGGAGAGTCAGTGGTTTCAGTTGTTGTAGAACCAGTAGTATAGCCAGTGGTCCCAGTTGTTGTAGTACCAGTAGTATAGCCTGTGGTTCCGGTTGTTGTTGAACCAGTAGGAGAGTCAGTGATTCCACTTGTTGAACCAGTAGTATAGCCTGTGGTTCCGGTTGTTGTTGAACCAGTAGGAGAGTCAGTGATTCCAGTTGTTGAACCAGTAGTATAGCCTGTGGTTCCGGTTGTTGTTGAACCAGTAGGAGAGTCAGTGATTCCAGTCGTTGAACCAGTAGGAGAGTCAGTGGTTTCAGTTGTTGTAGAACCAGTAGTATAGCCTGTGGTTCCGGTTGTTGTTGAACCAGTAGGAGAGTCAGTGATTCCAGTTGTTGAACCAGTAGTATAGCCTGTGGTTCCGGTTGTTGTAGAACCAGTAGGAGAGTTAGTGATTCCAGTTGTTGAACCAGTAGGAGAGTCAGTGGTTTCAGTTGTTGTAGAACCAGTAGTATAGCCTGTGGTTCCGGTTGTTGTTGAACCAGTAGGAGAGTCAGTGATTCCAGTTGTTGAACCAGTAGTATAGCCTGTGGTTCCGGTTGTTGTTGAACCAGTAGGAGAGTCAGTGATTCCAGTTGTTGAACCAGTAGGAGAGTCAGTGGTTTCAGTTGTTGTAGAACCAGTAGTATAGCCAGTGGTCCCAGTTGTTGTAGTACCAGTAGTATAGCCTGTGGTTCCGGTTGTTGTTGAACCAGTAGGAGAGTCAGTGATTCCACTTGTTGAACCAGTAGTATAGCCTGTGGTTCCGGTTGTTGTTGAACCAGTAGGAGAGTCAGTGATTCCAGTTGTTGAACCAGTAGTATAGCCTGTGGTTCCGGTTGTTGTTGAACCAGTAGGAGAGTCAGTGATTCCAGTTGTTGAACCAGTAGGAGAGTCAGTGGTTTCAGTTGTTGTAGAACCAGTAGTATAGCCTGTGGTTCCGGTTGTTGTTGAACCAGTAGGAGAGTCAGTGATTCCAGTTGTTGAACCAGTAGTATAGCCTGTGGTTCCGGTTGTTGTTGAACCAGTAGGAGAGTCAGTGATTCCAGTTGTTGAACCAGTAGGAGAGTCAGTGGTTTCAGTTGTTGTAGAACCAGTAGTATAGCCAGTGGTCCCAGTTACTGTAGTACCAGTATTATAGCCTGTGGTTCCGGTTGTTGTTGAACCAGTAGGAGAGTCGGTGATTCCAGTTGTTGAACCAGTAGGAGAGTCAGTGGTTTCAGTTGTTGTAGAACCAGTAGTATAGCCAGTGGTTCCGATTGTTGTATCATTGTTATTGTCAGTAGGTGTTGTACACTCGGGCAAATCTTCAGAAACCTTTTTCTCATTTTCTACAGATTTTCCACAGGATAACGTCATTGAAGCATCAGCATGAGTGCCTGCAATATATTTAGATAAGGAATCAGTATTATACACGCTCATAGCAACCAAAGACATAATTACAAAAGTGTAGAATTGAAAAAATATAAAGAAGTTATACAAGCGTGTTATTTTCGGCCATGATCCTTTCTTTCGAGAAAATTTAAAACTTCACATTTCTGCTTTAAAAATAAAACGCCCTTAATTATGATAAACGTACTTCTAATTTCGAGAAGGAAATTGCCAGAGTTGATTTCCAAAGTGTTGTTTATTTGTATTTCAAGGCGATGAGTATGGTTTCCGAAGCTTAGGTCGTAGGGATTTCGAGAGGAGTTGGTGTTGGAATCGCACAGTAAAACTGTTGTGTTGGTCACGTCTCTGATGGTCAGCGATTGTCCGCAAATCCCGCCTGTTTTCGTGAAATTTAAAGTAAGGACCCGGATTTTGAGTGTTGTGGCACACGTCGCTGATACAAAACATTTGTATGACGAGTTTGCTGGCAATGTTCCACTGTCGTTGCCAGACTCGTATCCAGAAATCAGCAGTAGACTAGTAGTGGTGTAGGTACTTCCGTCCTGTTTTACGTCATTTACGTCATTTCCTGTAAAGGAGAACTTAACTAACTTACTAACATTACTTTAGTAATTATTAAAATAACGGCAGTATGATCCAATACTGGCACTTGCCCAACAAACAATTAATTATTAAAGGCCCAATATACGTAACTTTCGGCAAAACTTGAAGCGAAAATCAAGTCGGATAACTTATCATATTTATATATTTAGTTAAGATTAACTGATATCAGCAATATTCAAGATGAATTCTTACGCTGTTACCGGTACAGCAACAGTTGAAACACGGTATTTGTAAACACGCGTCCATTTCGAACTGTCTTCTACCTTTGGCTTGTTGTTGAAGTGGGCCCCACATGAATCATTTTCAATTCTTTGGATTTTTTTTTTCAAGAGTTTCTTGGTAGTTACCGCTCAGGTTTACTTCGTTTTAGGCTATTTTTTCATGGTTATCAACTGGATTTTTGTTCATAATTTTTCAGAATCCTTACGAATATTGGGCCTTTAAATATGGGTAATTTATTTTGATTTAGTAATTTAAAAGGAAAAAGCTACTACATATATTACTAAATTTAAAATGTGCAACATGTGTGTGTGAGTGTGTTATGTCATCTGTGTATTTTTGAGACTCTGATATGTCTTGGCCAGGGTATAAAACGCATAGCCCTCATCACAGGGCACCACCAAAGGCGAAACCTTTGGTGGTGCCAAGGACACTTTAGGAAAGAAACAATTGTTTAGAATGAAGAGAAAAGGTAAAATCCAAAATTAAGTCAGCTTGCCTCTTACACGAATCATGCAATTAGGACACCAGGTACAAACCATGCGCCCTACCAGCACGGAGAGTATTAACAATATAGAAATCATGTTAGTCATTTGTCTAGTCAAAATCAAATTCTGTTCAATCATTTGTTACATGTTCAATCATTTGTTACATATACATCATATCTATGTACATCATACCTATGTCTATGTTAGGGTGGTCGGGTGGTGCAATGGATAGCGCACTTGCCTTACACCAAGGCGGCCGGGGTTCGATTCCCCGACCGGACGTGAAAAGGTATGGGGGTCACCTGCCCGACCACGTGGGTTTTCTCCGGTTTCCTCCCGCAATCAGACCCCTCGCGCGGAAACATCCGCTATAAAATTATGCTATAGTGGTTTAGTTATGATCATATCATTGATAATACTGTTAAATATTAAATTACTACATACCTGTTATACAGTAAAATTCGAACATCATATAGGTTGATTGCGGGGGGAATAGTGAGGGGTCACATTGTAGGTTAGTCCTCGCAACTGGTGTCGAAAAACATGCGTTTCGGCCTTGACAGTTTTCATAATACGTGCTCTTGCTGACTCCATCGTACTCTGCTCCACAATCGCCATCATGGTATTCACAACATTCCTTTGGGGTGGTCGCTGAACTTGTCATGACTGAGGGACATTTTGCTGAGATAGGTTTCGCCAAGGCATTAAAGCGATATACCACGATCTTCTGGTCAGCCCTAGGGCATGAGCCCTTTATAAAATTAGCTCCAGTGACCCCAAAACAGGCGGAATATGTGGAAATAGACAGTCCAAAAACACCTATTGACAAAAACAAACATTCAATGAATCCGAATATTAAAATAGATGTTTTCAATAGAAATATATAAAAGATGACGTAACATACACATATGATGCAACTTTTAAATTTAGTAATAGATAGTTTGCCGAAAAAAGAATTTAACTGCATCTTACAGCTTTTTCGTTCCTCTAGGACTCTTCGGTGATGCTAGAGGCCAAAAAGTGGGAATCCAAAATTTCTAAACTAATGTAGAAGCAGAATGGTAAGGTGGGTTAAACCCCTTAAATTTATGAATTTAGAAATAAAATTAAACTAGTTCTGTTTAATTTCAAATCGTGTACTACATGTACGAAAATGTGTATATTATGTACTGTGCCACTACTCAAATGAGATTTAATCAGGGACTACTGATTTGGCCCCTAGCATCACTGAAGAGTCATAGGAGGACGAAACAGCTGTATGATGCAGTTTAATTGATTATTTTCGGCATACTGTATCGATTACTTATTTTAAGAGGTGCATCATATGTGTGTGTTACGTCATCTTTATGATAGGGGGTGGCAGACTTTGCTGGTGGATTTTTTTAGTCCGCGAGGTTTGCTGGAGCCTCCATAGCCACAGTTAATCTCATTTGAGTAGTGGCACGGTACTTAATATACACATTTTCGTTACACACGATTTGAAATGATACAGAACAAGTTTAATTTTACTTCTAAATTAATAAATTAAAGGGGTTTTACGCACCTGACCCTTCTGCTTCTACATTAATTTAGAAATTTTGGATTCCTACCTGGCCCTAGCATCACTGAAGAGACCTTGGAGGACGAAACAGCTGTATGATGCAGTGTAATTCATTTTTCGGCGTACTGTATCTATTTATAAATTTAAGAGGTGCGGCATATGTGTGTTACGTCATCTTATTGATCTATAATGTGATGGGTGTAAGTCCATCGATTTATAGCGATTGAATCACATATAGACGTAACCAAAACGGTTTTTATATTCTGATTTTTTATTTTTGATTGTCATGCGGAACCCATCAGTAGCCTTATCGATCGATACTCTCCTACTAAGGGGGTCACAAGGGATGAGTGTTTCCCTGGGCTTATATAGGGGCGATATGTGTGCCAGAATTTACACTTTCCTTCCTAATCTTATGAGTCATAAATGCATACTATCATGAGAAACACTGTGTACAGTGGACCCCCGATAATCCGGACGCCGATAGGCCGGAAAACTCACAATCCGGGCGGAATTGCACGGGAACTGATTTCCTTCACGTCAATTGTCATCGACCCAATTATATATCATTGAAATATTTTTACAGGAATGCGACCACTATAAATTAAAACCTACCAATTAAATTGTCTTGTTATCTGCTGTTGCGGTTTATTTGAAATATGTGTGCTGTTTATAGTATGAAGTTTACTGCCAAAGGCCCCAAGCAGTACACCACACTCGGCCACATTATACTGACAACCGGTGAACAAGTCGTTATATATAATTACTCCCCCCTTATGCTGAACGTCAAGCGGGGAGTATTGGAGACTATAAAGAGGCCTAAGATGACACAAGGACGCTCAGACATAATTATAAGGACATTTGCATATGTATTTTCGGTTTCTTATCTCATTCTATTATATATGTCGTCTTACAAATGTATGAATATAATACACCTAATCCGGAATGGAATGTAGATTTTAAAACCATAATCAATTACTATATTTAATTTGATTTCTTGTTCACAACGGCCATTTTTATCATAAAGATCATTACCTAGGGACTTTGAGTCCAAAAGATTGTATCACGTCCGCGGAGCTAAATGTGGATCTGAAGAAAGATTTAACTAAAGAAACAATGCAAGCTGTATGACGCAGCGTTATTCGGGTTCCATATGTGCGAATAATATCTATGTGCAATCATATGTGTATGTCTTAAGTTCACAACAGGCAAATACAAGCCCCCTCTTGCCGATTTTTATACGCCCGTCAAAATTGACGGTACATGCATATCATAATATGGCGTTGTACGTCCGTCCGTCGTATTATTCAAATGTTTTTGCATTTCCTTCAATTCCTCTAAAATTTGGTGTGATACTTCAAAAGGCAATGATATAATAATGAAAATGTTTAACAAATATACGGGTTTTGTTCTATTGTTGCATTTTTTCCAAAACAACATTGTATATGTAGAAAACGCGATTCTGTCGTAAATTACTTTATACGTTTTCCTTATTCCATAGCCTTTACACTAATGTAAATAAATAAGAGAATACCAAAGCGTTAACAAAAGCATAATCCAAAGTCAAAATCGATTTAACCAGGGGCAAAATATGAACAAAGGAAAGATTAACATGGAGACCCTTGCAAAAGTACAAGAGAGTAAGACCAGTTGTTCCGGAAGAGTAAGCGTATTCTGCTTCATCGACGACACCCGCCATGTAAATCTTTGTCACATCCAAGTAAACATCAAATTCTCAAAATGAGAACCGAGTATCACTGTCAATCACAACAAGTTAACACACTAATGAGCATACTCAAAAACGTCCGTCTTCATATCACTTATAAAGATACAGAATATTTCTCAATGAGACAAAGATGGCGACCATAAACCATAAATAATGTAACGAATCTCTAAGTCTCAAACCCATGGCTGGAGATTATGTAACAGGTTCACAGGTTGGACAATCAATGTCTACATTACTTATATGATTTGAGTATACAGTATCCTTTAAATTCGTTTCGGGGGTAAAATTAGGACAGGTTACGAAAATGGCGTGTCCCCTTTTAAAAGACAAGAAAAAGAGATCCCAGAGAAATCTTGGCGCAAATGGTCGATGATCTCCATTTCTTCTTAAAACGTTTCTTTTCTATGTTTTGAATCAGAGTTAGGCCTATATGACATTTGAAAATTCCTCTTAACAGATGTACTTGTTGAAGATGACGTAACACACATATATGCTGCACTTCATAAATTTAGTAATAGATACAGTATGCCGAAAAAATGAATTAAACTGCATCATACAGCTGTTTTGTCCTCCTAGGACTCTTCAGTGATGATAGGGGCCAAAATGTAGGAATCCAAAATTTCTAAATTAATGTAGAAGCAGAAGGGTCAGGCGCGTAAAACCCCTTTAATTGATTAATTTAGAAGTAAAATTAAACTTGTTCTGCATAATATCAAATTGTGTACTACGAAAATGTGTATATCATGTACCGTGCCACTACTCAAATGAGATTAACTGTGGCTCTGGAGGCTCCAGCAAACCTCGGGGACTTAAAAATCCACCAGCAGTGTCTGCCACCCCCTATCATAAAGATGACGTAACACACACATATGCTGCATCGCTTAAAAAATGGTCACTTATCAACTTTTCTGGTTTGCTGATCAATTCGAAACTCAAAAGAGCAGTACCTAAAGATGTTAAGGAATCTACATATGATATTTCAGAAAGATCTATCTTGTAATGAACTTTCATAGTCAAAATCCAAGATGGATGCCTTTCGGCAATATTGTTTTGACAGTATTAGTCCAAAAATGGTGCCATTCAAAACTAGGAACAAAGGGCCCCTTGATATCAGAATATGAGGACTCAGCCAGTACATATTCAACATAGCGATAAAATGTTTCTGTCAAATTATGATGGCCGCCTGTCAGCCATATTGCTTTTTATCAATCAAACAGACCAATGCAAACTTTCATCGGAAATTTAAGAATGATCAATCAAATGCTTCTCGAGAAATAGCGATCACATGCTATTACTATCGAAATCCAAGAAGACCGCCTTTCAGACATCGGTTTTCGAATGAGATGATATAAAAAAAACCCTGAACAATGTCATAACTAGGGACCAAGGTGAGCTTGCATGTGCAAATTGAGAAGGACAAGTCGACTACGTCTCTAAAAATTGATCATTAACTAATTTGTCAAAATCAACGATGACCGACTGTCTCAAAACCTACAAGAGAAATAAAGTTCTGTATGACTTGGGTATATGAACACACTTTAACGGCATTTCGTAGCATTCAGTACCATCGCAAAAATGACATGTTACTAATTTATATAAATGTCAGTTATGTATTTGTTAAATAGCAAATTTACAAGGCCAATATTTTCGAATTACTAATAAAAGTTCCAATTTTGATTGCGGATGCTACTGTTCTATTTAGCGACCTTGTTGAAAACTAATCGGTTAAAACCGATTTTGCTATTTCTACATGCAATGCAATACTTATAAATAGACGAAGTCAGCAAACACCACCAGTGACATAATCGATCGTTGTTCCCCTACCAAGGGGGTCGCACTAGGGGGGCACTGCGGAAAGGGGTTGGAAAGGAGTATATAGGGTCTCACTTAGGGAGGTATCGTGGATTGGAGTTGGTAAGGAGTAAATAGGGTCCCACTAAGGGAGGTACCGGGGATTGGAGTTGGTAAGGAGTATATATGGTCCCACTAAGGGAGGTACCGTGGATTGGGGTTGGTAAGGGGTATATATGGTCCCACTAAGGGAGGCACCGGGGGTTGGTAAGGAGTAAATAGGGTCCAACTAGGGAGGTACCGGGGATTGGGGTTGGTAAGGAGTAAATAGGGTCCCAGTAAGGGAAGTACCGGGGATTGGGGTTGGTAAGGAGTAAATAGGGTCCAACTAGGGAGGTACCGGGGATTGGGGTTGGTAAGGAGTATATAGGGTCCAACTAAGGGAAGTACCGGGGATTGGGGTTGGTAAGGGGTATATATGGTCCCACTAAGGGAGGTACCGGGGATTGGAGTTGGTAAGGAGTATATATGGTCCCACTAAGGGAGGTACCGTGGATTGGGGTTGGTAAGAAGTATATATGGTCCCACTAAGGGAGGTACCGTGGATTGGAGTTGGTAAGGAGTATATATGGTCCCACTAAGGGAGGTACCGTGGATTGGGGTTGGTAAGGGGTATATATGGTCCCACTAAGGGAGGTACCGGGGATTGGGGTTGGTAAGGAGTAAATAGGGTCCAACTAGGGAGGTACCGGGGATTGGGGTTGGTAAGGAGTAAATAGGGTCCCAGTAAGGGAAGTACCGGGGATTGGGGTTGGTAAGGAGTAAATAGGGTCCAACTAGGGAGGTACCGGGGATTGGAGTTGGTAAGGAGTATATAGGGTCCCACTAAGGGAAGTACCGGGGATTGGGGTTGGTAAGGGGTATATATGGTCCCACTAAGGGAGGTACCGGGGATTGGAGTTGGTAAGGAGTATATATGGTCCCACTAAGGGAGGTACCGTGGATTGGGGTTGGTAAGAAGTATATATCAACTGTTACTTCTAACCAAATAATTTCAACGTCATTATGTTCCAAATCTCTCCTACGCTTACTTACAACTGTATTTTTTGTATATATAATAATCCCGCCACCAAATCCTGATTGTCTATCCCTACGATAAAAGTCACGAGAAAAACTGTCTAAAAGATTATCATTATCAAGAATTAATGGATTAAGATGTGTTTCTGTAAGACATATAATATCTTTTTCTGAGAGTTCATTGTCTAAAATATCTAATTTGTTTCTAATTGATCTAACATTAAGATGAGAAATTTGAAGATTGCGCAGAGGTCCAGGATTTGATTCAATATCATTACACATCAATAAGAGAATAATTAAAATAAAATGAAAAGGCACATTTTTATCAATGGTAATAAGGATATAAATGTAGAGTATATCAGAATAGAATTTGGATGTTTTATAAGTGTTACTTTCATTCACATCATGTACCCACAGTTTAATTACACGCTGTACACGGGCTATCAACCAGTGTCTAGGTGGTAAGACACTATGGGGCACATGATGAGCATGGAAGACATCTTATAAAGGAATAAACTTTTACTGGGGTGGAGACACACAATACACAACATTATATACATATATATACACAAAACTAAAGAAAACATAAGCAGATATTCATAATCTGCATGAGGCAAAAAGTATTAACATCAAAGATATAGTTTACGGGTCTAAAATTGGGGGGAAATGTAATTTACAAAGTTTTGTACCTCACACTATAATTATGAGTAAGAACATTCGCACTTTAAAATGGTTAAAGATATACCAATGTGATACGCAATGAATCCTAGCTATACAAATTATAGTGCATACATGTCCAGATATTCCTATACAAAATACCGCATAGAGAGACATTGAGGTATTGCGGCAGACCGTCACAGATGAACAGGTACGCGACTGAACACTGAATGGTCAGTCCCATTATTGCAGGGATGTGTTAAAATTATTCTATACCGAGAAGAGTTCGAATGGACTCGCTGTATACAGGCGTATCAGTCACCCATGACGACCTACCACACTGTCTCAATATAAATGTAATATATAAGATGACGTTATTGCTTACTTGTGATATACTCTAACACTTTATGTATGCTACGGTTTATTTAATGATATAACTATTTACAGACCGTGTATAAAAACAAGTAACCTGATAATAATAGTGTGAGGTATGCGTAGTTATGAACAACAAGTTACATTTAGGATGATGTCGTTAACAAACCATTTGATTACTATGAGATTTGAATAGACATGTACTATTCAATTAAACAACAGGTGCTAGGGTCACAAAAAAACAATTATGTACATGGGGCTGATTACCAGCAAAAAGTGAGATCAAAGTGAGAGTTAAGAGAAAATACATTTAGCGAAATCTAATTTACAGAGACAAATTGTTGTTTCTGAGATATATTTTATGAGGTAAGCTAATTATGAGATATATGATGTTGAAATACATGTTATAATCTATATTCAAGACCGAGTATAGTTTTACATATTTTAAGAACATAATATAGGCTATGATGATCCCAGAGAAATCTTGGCGCAAATGGTCGATGATCTTCATTTCTTCTTAAAACGTTTCTTTTCTATGTTTTGAATCAGAGTTAGGCCTATATGACATTTGAAAATTCCTCTTAACAGATGTACTTGTTGAAGATGACGTAACACACATATATGCTGCACTTCATAAATTTAGTAATAGATACAGTATGCCGAAAAAATGAATTAAACTGCATCATA
This sequence comes from Mimachlamys varia, assembly GCA_947623455.1. Taxonomy (NCBI): domain Eukaryota; kingdom Metazoa; phylum Mollusca; class Bivalvia; order Pectinida; family Pectinidae; genus Mimachlamys; species Mimachlamys varia. The sequence continues at coordinate 40,560,995 of OX392533.1, read as the reverse complement.
CAGCTGTTTTGTCCTCCTAGGACTCTTCAGTGATGATAGGGGCCAAAATGTAGGAATCCAAAATTTCTAAATTAATGTAGAAGCAGAAGGGTCAGGTGCGTAAAACCCCTTTAATTTATTAATTAAGAAGTAACATTAAACTTGTTCTGCATAATATCAAATTGTGTACTACGAAAATGTGTATATCATGTACCGTGCCACTACTCAAATGAGATTAACTGTGGCTCTGGAGGCTCCAGCAAACCTCGGGGACTTAAAAATCCACCAGCAGTGTCTGCCACCCCCTATCATAAAGATGACGTAACACACACATATGCTGCATCGCTTAAAAAATGGTCACTTATCAACTTTTCTGGTTTGCTGATCAATTCGAAACTCAAAAGAGCAGTACCTAAAGATGTTAAGGAATCTACATATGATATTTCAGAAAGATCTATCTTGTAATGAACTTTCATAGTCAAAATCCAAGATGGATGCCTTTCGGCAATATTGTTTTGACAGTATTAGTCCAAAAATGGTGCCATTCAAAACTAGGAACAAAGGGTCCCTTGATATCAGAATATGAGGACTCAGCCAGTACATATTCAACATAGCGATAAAATGTTTCTGTCAAATTATGATGGCCGCCTGTCAGCCATATTGCTTTTTATCAATCAAACAGACCAATGCAAACTTTCATCGGAAATTTAAGAATGATCAATCAAATGCTTCTCGAGAAATAGCGATCACATGCTATTACTATCGAAATCCAAGAAGACCGCCTTTCAGACATCGGTTTTCGAATGAGATGATATAAAAAAAAACCCTGAACAATGTCATAACTAGGGACCAAGGTGAGCTTGCGTATGCAAATTGAGAAGGACAAGTCGACTACGTCTCTAAAAATTGATCATTAACTAATTTGTCAAAATCAACGATGACCGACTGTCTCAAAACCTACAAGAGAAATAAAGTTCTGTATGACTTGGGTATATGAACACACTTTAACGGCATTTCGTAGCATTCAGTACCATCGCAAAAATGACATGTTACTAATTTATATAAATGTCAGTTATGTATTTGTTAAATAGCAAATTTACAAGTTCAATATTTTCGAATTACTAATAAAAGTTCCAATTTTGATTGCGGATGCTACTGTTCTATTTAGCGACCTTGTTGAAAACTAATCGGTTAAAACCGGTTTTGCTATTTCTACATGCAATGCAATACTTATAAATAGACGAAGTCAGCAAACACCACCAGTGACATAATCGATCGTTGTTCCCCTACCAAGGGGGTCGCACTAGGGGGCACTGCGGAAAGGGGTTGGAAAGGAGTATATAGGGTCTCACTTAGGGAGGTACCGTGGATTGGAGTTGGTAAGGAGTAAATAGGGTCCCACTAAGGGAGGTACCGGGGATTGGAGTTGGTAAGGAGTATATATGGTCCCACTAAGGGAGGTACCGTGGATTGGGGTTGGTAAGGGGTATATATGGTCCCACTAAGGGAGGTACCGGGGAATGGGGTTGGTAAGGAGTAAATAGGGTCCAACTAGGGAGGTACCGGGGATTGGGGTTGGTAAGGAGTAAATAGGGTCCCAGTAAGGGAAGTACCGGGGATTAGGGTTGGTAAGGAGTAAATAGGGTCCAACTAGGGAGGTACCGGGGATTGGGGTTGGTAAGGAGTATATAGGGTCCCACTATGGGAGGTACCGGGATTGGGGTTGGTAAGGGTTTATAATGGTCCCACTAAGGAGGTACCAGGGATCGGGGTTGGTAAGAAGTATATAAGGTCCAACTAATATAAGAAGATATCGGGGATTGGGGTTGGTAAGGAGTATAAAGGGTCCCACTAAGGGAGGTACCGGGATTGGGGTTGGTAAGGAGTATATAGGGTCCCACTAAGGGAGGTACCGGGGATTGGGGTTGGTAAGGGGTATATATGGTCCCACTAAGGAGGTACCAGGGATTGGGGTTGGTAAGGAGTATATAGGGTCCCATTAAGGGAGGTACCGGGGATTGGGGTTGGTAAGGAGTATATAGGGTCCCACTATGGGAGAAACCGGGGATTGGGGTTGGTAGGAGTATATAGGGTCCCACTAGGGAGGTACCGGGGATTAGGGTTGGTAAGGAGTATACAGGGTCCCACTAAGGGAGGTACCGGGGATTGGGGATGGTAAGGAGTATATAGGGTCCCACTAAGGAGGTACCGGGGATTGGGGTTGGTAAGGAGTATATAGGGTCCCACTAAGGGAGGTACCGGGGATTGGGGATGGTAAGGAGTATATAGGGTCCCACTAAGGAGGTACCGGGGATTGGGGATGGTAAGGAGTATATAGGGTCCCAGTAAGGGAGGTACCGGGGATTGGGGTTGGTAAGGAGTATATAGGGTCCCACTAAGGAGTTACCGGGGATTGGGGTTGGTAAGGAGTATATAGGGTCCCACTTAGGAGGTACCGGGGATGGGGGTTGGTAAGGAGTATATAGGGTCCCACTAGGGAGGTACCGGGGATGGGGGTTGGTAAGGAGTATATAGGGTCCCACTAAGGAGGTACCGGGGATGGGGGTTGGTAAGGCGTAAATATTGTCTCACTATGGAGGTACCGGGGATTGGGGTTGGTAAGGCGTAAATATTGTCTCACTAAGGAGGAACCGGGGATTGGGGTGGGTAAGGAGTATATAGGGTCCCACTAAGGAGGTACCGGGGATTGGGGTTGGTAAGTAGTAAATAGGGTCTCACTATGGAAGTACCGGGGATTGGGGTTGGTAAGGTGTATATAGGGTCCCACTAAGGAGGTACCGGGGATTGGGGTTGGTAAGTAGTAAATAGGGTCTCACTATGGAAGTACCGGGGATTGGGGTTGGTAAGGAGTATATAGGGTCCCACTAAGGAGGTACCGGGGATTGGGGTTGGTAAGTAGTAAATAGGGTCTCACTATGTAGGTACCGGGGATTGGTGTTGGTAAGTAGTAAATAGAGTCTCACTATGGAGGTACCGGGGATTGGGGTTGGTAAGGAGAATATAGGGTCCAACTAAGCGAGGTACCGGGAATTGGGGTTGGTAAGGAGTATATAGGGTCCCACTCAGGATCTACCGGGGATTTGGGTTGGTAAGTAGTAAATAGAGTCTCACTATGGAGGTACCGAGAATTGGGGTTGGTAAGGAGTATATAGGGTCCCACTAAGGAGTTGCCGGGGATTGGGGTTGGTAAGGAGTATATAGGGTCCCACTAAGGAGATATCGAGGATTGGGGTCGGTTAGGAGTATATAGGGTCCCACTATGGAGGTCCTGGGGATCGGGGTTGGTAAGGAGTATATAGGGTCCCACTAAGAGAGGTACCGGGGATTGGGGTTTGTAAGGAGTATATAGGGTCCCACTAAGGAGATATCGGAGATTGGGGTTGGTTAGGAGTATATATGGTCCCACTAAGGGAGATACCGGGGATTGGGGTTGGTAAGGAGTACAAAGGGTCCCACTAAGGAGGTACCGGGGATTGGGGTTGGTAAGGAGTACAAAGGGTCCCACTAAGGAGGTATCGGGTATTGGGGTTGGTAAGGAGTACATAGGGTCCCACTATGGGAGGTACCGGGAGTAATAGAGGTACCATGGAATGGGGTTGGTAAATCGTATATAGGGTCCCACTATGGGAGGTACCGGGGATTGGGGTTGGTAAGGAGTATATAGGGTTCCACTAAGGACTTACCGGGGATTGGGGTTGGTAAGGGGTATATAGGATCCCACTACGGAGGTACCGGGGATTGGGGTTGGTAAGGAGTATATGGGGTCCGACTCAGGAGGTATCGGGATTGGGGTTGGTAAGGAGTGTATAGGGGAGAGACGTACTGGGGATCGGGGTTGGTAATGAGTATATAGGGTCCCACTCAGGAGGTATCGGGGTTGGAGTTGGTAAGGAGTATATAGGGGAGGGATGTACCGGGATCGGGGTTGGTAAGGAGTATGTTTGGTCCCACTAAGGAGGTACCGGGGATTGGGGTTGGTAAGGAGTAAATAGGGTCCAACTAAGGAGGTACCGGGGATTGGGGTTGGTAAGGAGTACATAGGGTCCCAGTATGGGAGGTACCGGGGAATGGGGTTGGTAAGGAGTATATAGGGTCCCACTAAGGGAGGTACCGGGGATGGGGGATGGTAAGGAGTATATAGGGTCCCACTAAGGAGATATCGGGGATTGAGGTTGGTAAGGAGTATATAGGGTCCCACTAAGGAGATACCGGGGATTGGGGTTGTTTAGGAGTATATAGTGGAGGGAGGTGTGTCAGAATTGACACTTCCTTACTACTCACACACTTTCTGAGGCATAACTATACATCATGTGTACAATGTATATATTTGACGACTTTCAACAATGTATAGGTAAAATATAAAGGCCAAAAAAGAATCGACAAAAACAATATAATACAATTGAAATACAAATGTTCTTATTCACTCTTTCAAATTGCAGAAAATATATTTTTTAACAATATACTAAGTTTTTATTGCCGAGCTTAATTTTAACTTACAACAAACATAAAAGTATACAATAAAACCTACCATGAGTTATTATAATTAATAATAAATACTACGTCTCTAAAAATTGATTATTAGCTAATTTTGTCAAAATCAAAGATGACGCCTGTCTCAAATACTACAAGAGAAATAAAGTTCTGCATGACCGGAGTATATGAACACACTTGAAATTTAACGGCATTTCGTAGCATTCAGTACCATCGCAAAAATGACATGTTACTAATTTATATAAATGTCAGTTATGTATTTGTTAAATAGCAAATTTACAAGTTCAATATTTTCGAATTACTAATGAAAGTTCCAATTTTGATTGCGGATGCTACTGTTCTATTTAGCGACCTTGTTGAAAACTAATCGGTTAAAACCGGTTTTGCTATTTCTACATGCAATGCAATACTTATAAATAGACGAAGTCAGCAAACACCACCAGTGACATAATCGATCGTTGTTCCCCTACCAAGGGGGTCGCACTAGGGGGCACTGCGGAAAGGGGTTGGAAAGGAGTATATAGGGTCTCACTTAGGGAGGTACCGTGGATTGGAGTTGGTAAGGAGTAAATAGGGTCCCACTAAGGGAGGTACCGGGGATTGGAGTTGGTAAGGAGTATATATGGTCCCACTAAGGGAGGTACCGTGGATTGGGGTTGGTAAGGGGTATATATGGTCCCACTAAGGGAGGTACCGGGGAATGGGGTTGGTAAGGAGTAAATAGGGTCCAACTAGGGAGGTACCGGGGATTGGGGTTGGTAAGGAGTAAATAGGGTCCCAGTAAGGGAAGTACCGGGGATTAGGGTTGGTAAGGAGTAAATAGGGTCCAACTAGGGAGGTACCGGGGATTGGGGTTGGTAAGGAGTATATAGGGTCCCACTATGGGAGGTACCGGGATTGGGGTTGGTAAGGGTTTATAAGGGTCCCACTAAGGAGGTACCAGGGATCGGGGTTGGTAAGAAGTATATAAGGTCCAACTAATATAAGAAGATATCGGGGATTGGGGTTGGTAAGGAGTATAAAGGGTCCCACTAAGGGAGGTACCGGGATTGGGGTTGGTAAGGAGTATATAGGGTCCCACTAAGGGAGGTACCGGGGATTGGGGTTGGTAAGGGGTATATATGGTCCCACTAAGGAGGTACTAGGGATTGGGGTTGGTAAGGAGTATATAGGGTCCCATTAAGGGAGGTACCGGGGATTGGGGTTGGTAAGGAGTATATAGGGTCCCACTATGGGAGAAACCGGGGATTGGGGTTGGTAGGAGTATATAGGGTCCCACTAGGGAGGTACCGGGGATTAGGGTTGGTAAGGAGTATACAGGGTCCCACTAAGGGAGGTACCGGGGATTGGGGATGGTAAGGAGTATATAGGGTCCCACTAAGGAGGTACCGGGGATTGGGGTTGGTAAGGAGTATATAGGGTCCCACTAAGGGAGGTACCGGGGATTGGGGATGGTAAGGAGTATATAGGGTCCCACTAAGGAGGTACCGGGGATTGGGGATGGTAAGGAGTATATAGGGTCCCAGTAAGGGAGGTACCGGGGATTGGGGTTGGTAAGGAGTATATAGGGTCCCACTAAGGAGTTACCGGGGATTGGGGTTGGTAAGGAGTATATAGGGTCCCACTTAGGAGGTACCGGGGATGGGGGTTGGTAAGGAGTATATAGGGTCCCACTAGGGAGGTACCGGGGATGGGGGTTGGTAAGGAGTATATAGGGTCCCACTAAGGAGGTACCGGGGATGGGGGTTGGTAAGGCGTAAATATTGTCTCACTATGGAGGTACCGGGGATTGGGGTTGGTAAGGCGTAAATATTGTCTCACTAAGGAGGAACCGGGGATTGGGGTGGGTAAGGAGTATATAGGGTCCCACTAAGGAGGTACCGGGGATTGGGGTTAGTAAGTAGTAAATAGGGTCTCACTATGGAAGTACCGGGGATTGGGGTTGGTAAGGTGTATATAGGGTCCCACTAAGGAGGTACCGGGGATTGGGGTTGGTAAGTAGTAAATAGGGTCTCACTATGGAAGTACCGGGGATTGGGGTTGGTAAGGAGTATATAGGGTCCCACTAAGGAGGTACCGGGGATTGGGGTTGGTAAGTAGTAAATAGGGTCTCACTATGTAGGTACCGGGGATTGGTGTTGGTAAGTAGTAAATAGAGTCTCACTATGGAGGTACCGGGGATTGGGGTTGGTAAGGAGTATATAGGGTCCAACTAAGCGAGGTACCGGGAATTGGGGTTGGTAAGGAGTATATAGGGTCCCACTCAGGATCTACCGGGGATTTGGGTTGGTAAGTAGTAAATAGAGTCTCACTATGGAGATACCGAGAATTGGGGTTGGTAAGGAGTATATAGGGTCCCACTAAGGAGTTGCCGGGGATTGGGGTTGGTAGGAGTATATAGGGTCCCACTAGGGAGGTACCGGGGATTAGGGTTGGTAAGGAGTATACAGGGTCCCACTAAGGGAGGTACCGGGGATTGGGGATGGTAAGGAGTATATAGGGTCCCACTAAGGAGGTACCGGGGATTGGGGTTGGTAAGGAGTATATAGGGTCCCACTAAGGGAGGTACCGGGGATTGGGGATGGTAAGGAGTATATAGGGTCCCACTAAGGAGGTACCGGGGATTGGGGATGGTAAGGAGTATATAGGGTCCCAGTAAGGGAGGTACCGGGGATTGGGGTTGGTAAGGAGTATATAGGGTCCCACTAAGGAGTTACCGGGGATTGGGGTTGGTAAGGAGTATATAGGGTCCCACTTAGGAGGTACCGGGGATGGGGGTTGGTAAGGAGTATATAGGGTCCCACTAGGGAGGTACCGGGGATGGGGGTTGGTAAGGAGTATATAGGGTCCCACTAAGGAGGTACCGGGGATGGGGGTTGGTAAGGCGTAAATATTGTCTCACTATGGAGGTACCGGGGATTGGGGTTGGTAAGGCGTAAATATTGTCTCACTAAGGAGGAACCGGGGATTGGGGTGGGTAAGGAGTATATAGGGTCCCACTAAGGAGGTACCGGGGATTGGGGTTAGTAAGTAGTAAATAGGGTCTCACTATGGAAGTACCGGGGATTGGGGTTGGTAAGGTGTATATAGGGTCCCACTAAGGAGGTACCGGGGATTGGGGTTGGTAAGTAGTAAATAGGGTCTCACTATGGAAGTACCGGGGATTGGGGTTGGTAAGGAGTATATAGGGTCCCACTAAGGAGGTACCGGGGATTGGGGTTGGTAAGTAGTAAATAGGGTCTCACTATGTAGGTACCGGGGATTGGTGTTGGTAAGTAGTAAATAGAGTCTCACTATGGAGGTACCGGGGATTGGGGTTGGTAAGGAGTATATAGGGTCCAACTAAGCGAGGTACCGGGAATTGGGGTTGGTAAGGAGTATATAGGGTCCCACTCAGGATCTACCGGGGATTTGGGTTGGTAAGTAGTAAATAGAGTCTCACTATGGAGATACCGAGAATTGGGGTTGGTAAGGAGTATATAGGGTCCCACTAAGGAGTTGCCGGGGATTGGGGTTGGTAAGTAGTAAATAGGGTCTCACTATGTAGGTACCGGGGATTGGTGTTGGTAAGTAGTAAATAGAGTCTCACTATGGAGGTACCGGGGATTGGGGTTTGTAAGGAGTATATAGGGTCCCACTAAGGAGATATCGGAGATTGGGGTTGGTTAGGAGTATATATGGTCCCACTAAGGGAGATACCGGGGATTGGGGTTGGTAAGGAGTACAAAGGGTCCCACTAAGGAGGTACCGGGGATTGGGGTTGGTAAGGAGTACAAAGGGTCCCACTAAGGAGGTATCGGGTATTGGGGTTGGTAAGGAGTACATAGGGTCCCACTATGGGAGGTACCGGGAGTAATAGAGGTACCATGGAATGGGGTTGGTAAATCGTATATAGGGTCCCACTATGGGAGGTACCGGGGATTGGGGTTGGTAAGGAGTATATAGGGTTCCACTAAGGACTTACCGGGGATTGGGGTTGGTAAGGGGTATATAGGATCCCACTACGGAGGTACCGGGGATTGGGGTTGGTAAGGAGTATATGGGGTCCGACTCAGGAGGTATCGGGATTGGGGTTGGTAAGGAGTGTATAGGGGAGAGACGTACTGGGGATCGGGGTTGGTAATGAGTATATAGGGTCCCACTCAGGAGGTATCGGGGTTGGAGTTGGTAAGGAGTATATAGGGGAGGGATGTACCGGGATCGGGGTTGGTAAGGAGTATGTTTGGTCCCACTAAGGAGGTACCGGGGATTGGGGTTGGTAAGGAGTAAATAGGGTCCAACTAAGGAGGTACCGGGGATTGGGGTTGGTAAGGAGTACATAGGGTCCCAGTATGGGAGGTACCGGGGAATGGGGTTGGTAAGGAGTATATAGGGTCCCACTAAGGGAGGTACCGGGAATGGGGGATGGTAAGGAGTATATAGGGTCCCACTAAGGAGATATCGGGGATTGAGGTTGGTAAGGAGTATATAGGGTCCCACTAAGGAGATACCGGGGATTGGGGTTGTTTAGGAGTATATAGTGGAGGGAGGTGTGTCAGAATTGACACTTCCTTACTACTCACACACTTTCTGAGGCATAACTATACATCATGTGTACAATGTATATATTTGACGACTTTCAACAATGTATAGGTAAAATATAAAGGCCAAAAAAGAATCGACAAAAACAATATAATACAATTGAAATACAAATGTTCTTATTCACTCTTTCAAATTGCAGAAAATATATTTTTTAACAATATACTAAGTTTTTATTGCCGAGCTTAATTTTAACTTACAACAAACATAAAAGTATACAATAAAACCTACCATGAGTTATTATAATTAATAATAAATACTACGTCTCTAAAAATTGATTATTAGCTAATTTTGTCAAAATCAAAGATGACGCCTGTCTCAAATACTACAAGAGAAATAAAGTTCTGCATGACCGGAGTATATGAACACACTTGAAATTTAACGGCATTTCGTAGCATTCAGTACCATCGCAAAAATGACATGTTACTAATTTATATAAATGTCAGTTATGTATTTGTTAAATAGCAAATTTACAAGTTCAATATTTTCGAATTACTAATAAAAGTTCCAATTTTGATTGCGGATGCTACTGTTCTATTTAGCGACCTTGTTGAAAACTAATCGGTTAAAACCGGTTTTGCTATTTCTACATGCAATGCAATACTTATAAATAGACGAAGTCAGCAAACAACATAATCGATCGTTGTTCCCCTACAAAGGGGGTCGCACTAGGGGGGCACTGCGGATAGGGGTTGGAAAGGAGTATATAGGGTCCGTCCCAATAGGGAGGTACCTGGGATTGTGGTTGGTAAGAAGTATATAGGGTCCCACTAAGGAGGTACCGGGAATTGGGGTTGGTAAGGAGTATATAGGGTCCCACTAAGGGAGGTACCGTGGATTGGGGTTGGTAAGGAGTATATAGGGTCCCACTAAGGGAGGTATCGGGGATTGGGGTTGGTAAGGAGTATATAGGGTCCCACTAAGGGAGGTATCGGGGATTGGGGTTGGTAAGGAGTATATAGGGTCCCACTAAGGGAGGTACCGGGATTGGGGTTGGTAAGGAGTATATAGGGTCCCACTAAGGGAGGTACCGGGGATTGGGGTTGGTAAGGAGTATATAAGGTCCCACTAAGGAGGTACCGGGGCACCTGGGTGTATTAATGTAGATTGTTATAATAACAAAAGGTCTATATATCGGGGTGATGTAGTTTAATGGGTATTACAAGTTCTACATGAAGATGGGAAAGAATGCCCACAAGTCTACCGCCACTATAAACGCCGATAGATTTATGAATTCATACAACACTAGTGATAAACACTAAACAAACAACGCTAAAACCCAAGACTACCCAAACCCATACACCCAGCCACAAAAATAAACGCTAACAAAACATCACACATCGGTAAGACGCTCAAAACTAATAACAAACCGATAAGAGTAATCAAAACAAGTCAAGACAGACTACAAAACATAGGAAAAACAAAAAAACCCATTATTAATAAAACTACACTAGAAAAACGGAAATAAAATAACACCCTACCTAAAAATCCTACCGCCCACTCGCCCCTCCCCCCCCGCAAACAACCGCAAATAAGCCCCACCCTACACAGACCTATCACAACCGATAATCACGTTAACCTTACTAGCACTACAAAGTCCCCCCCCCCCCAACCACCTCTCACGCCCCACCCTATCAAAAAATCACATATCCCACCCCATATACAGCACACCTCTATCCTCTAATTAGAACTCAAGCACGATCGCGACCTCCTCCCCCCTCCCCCATCCGAACCACCCATCCCACCCAACCTTCACCGTAACCTCAACCCCAATGATAACCTCAAGCACCACCCCTCACACAAATAAACAAAAACGTCAGCAAAGATAGCAAGATTCAAGGAGAAAGACTAAGAAAGTGGCTTAAGAAAGATGACATTGTGAAGATGTAAGTCAGAAATGAAATATGTGAATGAACAGAACAGGTTTATAAGAATGGACAACAAAAATATAGTTAATTATCACCTGCATGTCACTCACGCACCTGCACATAGTCCATCGGATAGGACTTTAAACGGTGTCCCGTGTAGGAATGTCCAACCTGCACGATAAAGATCCCTCTGTGTATTATCGTAAGAGTACGCGCGTTAACGCCGACACTGAGGCCAGGGAAAAGATAGGGCTAGTATAACTTTACCTTTTTATTAGCATATTTCGATGGACTTCAAAAACTTAACTAACTTACCAAAATTGTAATAAGTAGGTACGGTTTAAGGTCATAGGACCCAGGGTGACGGAAACTAGCAAAATATAAATAAGTTTGACCATCGGCACATCTCAAATTCAACGGTCACCCTGCCGTCACCTACGACTACGCCACGCCAGACACTTTGACGAGATACGGCTAGTGACTGACACAACAATAAATTTAACAATCGAACCCGAGGTCGATTCAAAATTCTTACAAAATATCCATAATATAAGGCCAGATAATCGACCTCGTCCCCCCACTCCCCCCCCCCCCCCCCCCTGAGGGAAGGCAGCTTCCCTCACGCCGGACGGAACACCGATGTTAATCGGTGTGTGCTTCGGCGTTAAACTCGTAACTAACTAACTAACTAGGTACCGGGGATTGGGGTTGGTAAATATAAAGGCCAAAAAAATAATGGACAAAAAAATGTCATACAATTGAAATAAAAATGTTCTTATTTACTCTTTCAAATTGCGAAAAATATTTGCACTGCACTCCAACGAGATAAACAATTTTTCGACAACAGTTCATGGTATGACCAAGTTTTAACAATATACTTATTTGTTATTGCTGGACTTAATTTTAATTTACAACAAACATAAACGTATGAATTAAAACCTACCACGAGTTATTATAATTAATAAGTCTGTTCTAAGTTTGTCTAATATCTGAAAAATATGTAAAGATATCTACTCACCATTGATGAAGGCCAATAACACCACCAGCGATCTAGTCTTGGCCATTTTCAGACGACATCTGTTCCAAGCGTATACAGAATGTATACTAACATAATATACAGATACATGAATACATATCCTATGCATTAAGGTGTGTCATTGATTCGTCGGCTAAAAAGGCATTGTTTTACGGAAGCGTATTAGGCTCACATGCGAAAATATTTTTCTTGAGTGTCAAAATATTTTATCTGGCGGCCGCCACATAATTATCTGGCGGCCGCCACTTAATTATCTGGCGGCCGCCACTTATTTTGGCGGTTAACGTTTACCATTTCTTATGTCTATCTATATGGGTAACATGGAAGAGGCTATTGTGTTATTTCACAGACTTGGGTTATCACATCAGGAAATTTTACAATATTTAGCGCATATTTCAGGGATTATCATTAGCAAAAGCACTCTTAAGAGGAAACTGCGACGTCTTGGGCTTTTTCGAAGAAAACATTACTCGGACATTTTAGAGGTGGCACGATTTATTCAAAATCACCTTCAGAATTCGAGTCAGTTACATGAGTATAAGTTTATTCATCTTAACTGCATCCAACATGGATTTGTTGTCAATCAAGAGACTGTGAGGTTACTCATGCATATTTTAGATCCGGTTGGCATCCAACATCGCCGTACCGGGCGTTTGCAAAGACGAAATTACGTTAATCAAGGACCCGATTTTATTTGGCACATAGATTCGTATGACAAGTTAAAACCGTATGGATTGTGTATCAACGGAGCAATTGATGGCTTTTCTCGTTGTCTTGTGTGGTTAGAAGTATACACCACCAGTAGTGACCCAGCAGTTATTGCTAGTTACTTCTTGAAAGCAATAGCGTCCAGACGCGGCTGTCCAGTGCGAGTTCGAGCTGACCGGGGAACAGAAAACGGCCATGTAGAAGTCATGCAAACCTTTTTGAGACAGGATCATGGGGATACATTTGCTTCAGTACCGTTTCTTTATGGTTCAAGTAACCACAACCAGAGAATAGAGGCTTGGTGGTGTTTTCTCCGTCGACACATGGCCCAATTCTGGATGAATGTCTTCCATGATCTAAAGAGTGAAGACGTTTTCGATGGTTTCTTCGTCGATAAAAGTATTATACAATTCTGCTTCATGCAGTTAATCCAGGTAAATTCCTATTCAACTTCTATCAACATAACTACATAACATTAACAGTCTCAAAACTTCATTACATATACAACAAAAACAGTAATACTACATGTGCGAATTTCAGCTTGTTTGTATCATAACTATACAATATGACTTATACACGTGCCTTGCTTCTTGTTTTCTTGTCATTATCTGTTTGACTGAAAGGGGTGATCTTATCTGGCTGCGGCGCAGTACTTTACTGGGCTTGTAGTATAAAGTTTCCATTTGGTATTTCCTTGCTGGTGATGTGTTCTGGCAATGTTGACAATAATGTTAAGCAATTTGTCAGAATCTGGCGACAACGTGGCCAGCACCGGTAGGCGTAAATTGAATGGTCTCTTATGCCGCATTTACATTTTAACTTACGTTGTCAGCTTTATCTCTTAATAAGCTTTAACCCATGCCTTGTCCTCTACGTATTGTATAAATAATAATTAATATACCTCTACTTAATTTACTCTATATAAAAAGTAACTAGTTAAATCAACTACTAGTTTACTATTTTCGCTTCGAATTCGCATAGTTGTGTTTTATTCCTGTGTTTTAGTCTGCAGAACTAAACACACACCTCACTCGGGTATTTCCACCGAGCCAATCAGGAGCGAGGTGGGCGGAGCTTATTTCCGAACTCGGACAAAGTGGGCGGAGCTTAACTGCCGAACTAGAAACCGAGGCGGTGTTGCCGCGCCCACTTCGCGATTCGGTTCCGAGTTCGGTAGCTAAGCTCCGCCCACTTCTCCGAATACTTTTCCCAAATACAAACCTATCTCAGTACTACAGTGAATTAAGGGAGGGATGAATATATATTCCAGAGGTCTACCATTGGTATATTAAAAGATCTAACTTTAAAGGGAGAATTTAGTGAAAACGTCAAACGAAAATATTGTTAACAAAAATATGTCGCTTCTGATGAGATTTAGTGTAGTCGGTAATGCGGTGATCTCTGGTATACTGAAGAAGAAAATAGTAATATTACTTCGTTAATTACGTTTTCCGATTGCAGCAAGTTGAAGAATCTAGAGGATATGGAATATTTTCCGTTGAATATGACATATATTTCATTCGTATTCAATATTGATATTTTTCACGAGTGCGTAATATATAGGTTATATTCAACGGGAATCATTAAATTTTCTTTTTTTTTTCATTTTCAAGAAAATAAGAATGAAATCGGGTAAAACAATATTGTCAGAAAAGTGCGGGAAACATTCTTGACGTCGTATTCTGCTTACTTTACCCGACGTCAACAAGACTGTGCCATTTTGGAAGGACCGAACAACACAATTTCAGCGTTTTCTGTTGATATACCCGATATTTCTGCACAGCAATATATGATCAAGTGAGTATTTTCCCAAAAGCTATGGCTAAATAATACGGAAATACAGCAAAATGTCTACTTTTTTATCTTCGCTTTGGTAGGAAACATCGGCAAGTTTCAAACGACAAAACAAAGAACCGTCCTGATTTGTCAAAATCTAAAGCTTCTATTTTCGCTGCGAAATCTTATGAAAATTATCAGTTGTTACTGTATTTTTTCCAGTGAAAAAAATCGAGATATATCAATGCTGTAAAACTTATTTTTCGTGCCGTGATTTTTTCCATTTGGACCATCAGGACGGTCCTTTGGTTTCGCCTTTTTGAATCTTGGTGATATTGCAGAAGCAAATGTATAAAAGATGGACAATTTTCTCTATGTCCGCATTATTAAGCCCTCGTTTTTTTATACAAAATACTCACTTAATGATAGATTGTCGTTCAGAAAACGGAATAGTCATGACTAAGGCAATAACATGTTGTCAGGAACATTGACGTGATATCTTGACATGAAGATTGTGGGACAAAAATGTCTGCCTTTCAAGACGTTTTTACTTTAATATACCAAAAAGGAAACTTTTTAATTATGTGATAAAAAGCAAGCTTATCTTAAATTTATTTTCATCTCATACGAAATTGTATGGAAAGCGCCCATGTGTTCCAACACAACAAATACCACACCATTTTGCAACCGTTTGTCCGTCATACATTAAGTAGCTGCTTCGTAGATGGTAATTCCAAAGTTGTCATAATATCTATACGCACTAAAAGATAAATTATTACAACCTCTAATATGCTTATTTCAGAATGATCTCGATCATGTGGTTCACCTATGGAATACACATAGAATTCGCCAAACGCAACACCAGACTGAGCCAAGCGGAAGACCGTATACGATGTATCATCTTCCAGAGACCTATGGAGCTAGTCATCACTTATGCCCCGTGTCTTCTGAGCAAATCGATGAGTGCCAACGCTATGCTTCTCCAAAAGGCGAATCGCCTTGTGACAGAGATATGTATGAGATATGTTGCTTAATTATGGAAGAAAATGACAAATCGCCACCATGCGATGCAAACGAGGCAATAACACTATACAGATTTCTTCGAGAAACCATTCGTCTCGAATTGCAACAATAGTATGGACTTCTTGCAAAACTAGTAGGATATAAACTTGTATACGTCCTGTGAAAATGCTGAAGTGTCTTCGGCGCAATTTATGCTGAAATATACCAATATACCATGAACTTATTCGCCATGTTTTGAGACAGTTCGTCCAGGTTGTCCCAATCCCTGCGCTTAAAACCATTTCCCCTCGTAACGACCCAAAATAGTGATACAGTACATGTACATAAAAGGTAAACGTTTTACTATTTATCTGCAAAATATGATATTACTTGAATAAATGACATCCCTTACTGTTTTTCTGAAATTATGTCTGTTTGGTACCACTAATCTACAATTTGTGAAAAATCATTATATTGAATTGTCATTAATTCCTTTTGTGATATCACAGAATCTAATCAATGATATCACTGAAACAATTAGTGTTTTCAGTTTATAACATTTTTAACAGTGAAATATCAAACATATTCATTTAATAAAAGTGATATTCTTCACTAGTGGAAAATATCATATATAACTCTTTTTGTTTACAAAACCTTCGACGAAGGTCTGGTTATCGTACGGAGTAGATTTTTCAATAACAAGAGATCCCAGAGGAATCTTGCCCACCATTGAATGAAAGACTGATCTTTTCGCTTCTTTTCTCTTCTTTTCCCTTCTTACAGAATAGGCTTACAATACTTTAATTGTCAAAATCCAAGAGGAACCCATACCCCATGAATTTTGAGAAAGATCCCTTCAGTACCTTCTGAGAAATATCGATAACATACTTCAACTATCAAAATTCAAGATGTCTGCCTGTCGGCCATCTTGAATTCCAATCAGTCCAATAATTGACCATGAACAACTAGGGACCATGGGAAACCTGCACATGAAATTTGAGAAAGATCCCTTCAGTACTTTCTGAGAAATAGCGGTAACGAACTTCAATTGTCAAAATCCAAGATGGCTGCCTGTTAGTTATCTTGAATTCCGATAGGTTCCAAAATGGAATATGCACAACTAAGGACTAAGGGGAACCAACACATGAAATTTAAGAAAGATCCCTTAGCTACTTTCTGAGAAATAGCGGTAAAAAACTTTAATTGTCAAAATCCAAGATGGCTGCCTGTCGGCTATCTTGAATTCCGATTGGTACCAAAATAAAATATGCACAACAAGGGACCAAGGGGAACCAACACATGAAATTTGAGAAAGATCCCTGAAGCACTTTCTGAGAAATAGCTGTAACAAGAAATGTTAAAGGACGGACGGACGGACGGACGGACGCAGGGCGATTTGAACAGCCCACCATCTGATGATGGTGGGCTAAAAATTTAATAAACAGAAAATCTAACAGTGTCTCCAGTAATAATATATTTCACTCGTGTGGCTAATACACTGTTAGATATCCTCTATATATGTAAGATTACATAAAGAAGTTCACTAAATTCGAATAATATATCATTCAATATTTGCTACCGCGATGGTCTAGTCGTTAAGGTTTCTGGCATCTTAATCGCGTTTGCCCTCCTACTGTGGGTCGCAAGTTCGAATCCAGCTTGGGTCAGTTTTCACGCATTGACTGCAGATAGACGGTTTTTCTCCGGGGACTACGACTTTTATCCAAAACCTGAGCTCGTATTCATAAAACCGTTCTCATGCTCAAAGATTCCGTGCTTAAGAGATACTTCTTATTTTGGCTGTAAATTGATACAAATGATAGTTTGTTAATGATTCAGGAAACATTTGATGACCCCCTGAGCAGAATACTGTCTTCCATGTTTACACTCGGATATTTGGTTATTGGCATGATCTGACCTAGCTACACCATTACTGGTTAGAGCACTACATCCATGCTTGAGCACTAAAATGGTTTCATGAAAACGGGCTCTGGCCCTTGGATGTACCTTTACCCGAGATCGCATTGTCCAGGTGGCTTGAACTTTGGTCACGAATCCCTTAGATTTCTCATCATGGTCTAGTATGAGTAGTTTAATATGCCACAGAACCTGTCTTTCTGTAGCAAATATGGGTTTCTCTCCTATAAAACGGACATATCGTAAAATTACCAGCAATTTGTTGATCTGACAATAAAAAATATTTGTTACAAACAAAAAATCCCAATCTAGGAAACGATATACCACGAATAAGGAAGTGACAACAGTCAGGAATGGCTTCTCGTCTGATTAACATGTTACTGGTCGTTGTATTTGTACCTACTAGTCCTGAAATTCAGAAGTCAGATAAATAAGTGGCGGCCGCCAGATAATTATGTGGCAGCCGCCAGATAATTATGTGGCGGCCGCCAGATAAATAAGTGGCGGCCGCCAGATAATTAAGTGGTGGCCGCCAGATAATTAAGTGGCGGCCGCCAGATAAAATATTTTGACACTCAAGAAAAATATTTTCGCATGTGAGCCTAATACGCTTCCGTATTGTTTCAAAATTTGGTCGGAGGCCAAAGCGTTTAGATTCGTCAGTGTTTTGAATAGAACTGTTTAGTAATAGGTATATAAAACAAGTGTCGCGGAAAACAAAACCGACCTTGCGACTTTTCCTACTGTCGACCATGCGACTTTATTATAGTTGCTCTCATTTTCTAATAAAATACTCAACGTTTATTATTAAACGTATAATAAAAAGTAATTATTTATTTTCGGTTTCTTTTCTCTTTCAAATGGATATTTAAAGGATACACCTAATCCTGAATGGAATGCAAAAACAAAATCCAGTATTTTTAAACAAAAACAAAAAAAAAATTGTTTGTGTGATGTTTAATATGAACACATTGGCCATTATTGTTATACGGACGTGTGCTTGGGGAACAAACACCTGAAAATGAAAGTGGATTAGTAAGAATAAAGGAAGGTAAAAATGAAATGAACGAGGGCAAGAAAAAGGGAACGAATAATATCACAAACGATCTTAAACATGACGCGAGAAATAAAGTGTATGTTGGTAGTTAATATAATGTATATGAGGAAAGATACTAATAAAAAAGTGTAAAACACTATGCACATTTTGAAACAGACATGATTTATATCTAAGCATTGATGACAATTATTTTAGTCTCATGCGGGTATGAAAAAAGAAATAATTGCAAACTGTCTGGATCCGCGAAGCGAAGCGGATCCTTTCAAAAGTTCGCAAGCAATTTATTTTTCCATTATCCTATGAAAAAAAAAATCGACATCAACGTTTATGATCAATTATTAAAGGGGCATCCCGCGAAAGTAAGCTTTTTTCATATTTTTTTTTCAAAATATTACATACACATATCGAGTGGGTACTATTATGGACTACGACGATCGGATTTTGCTGATATGTATTCATAAAATAAATAATTTCAAAATAACTAGTGGAATTCAAAAGCGTCTAGCCAGGCGTTCTGTTTTGGGATTTCCACTTACCAACGCATGCGCAGCGAGCGCCGTTTCCATTGTAAACACTCAATCTGCTATTACCGTTACACTATCATAACGCCGAACTACTAAGTGAAAAGTTTGCCGAATGGTCAAAAGATGACGCAAAACTGCGCTACGGAATCATATTGAGAGATGGGAAGTATTCTAAGGAGAAACTACCTGCTCTATTGTGTGTATCTTACATATTTCATCTGTGTAACGGTAACATGCACAAATAAAGCTTTGGTTTGGTTTTGAGGCTACCCAAGGGGAAACTGTTTCAGTCTTCTGTTGAATAAAATGCGTGTGTATTATTAAGCTTTAAAGTGTGTTTTATAATAATCCCTTTATAAAAACTTATGTTCCAGTAAAACAGTATGATTTAATTATATTGCTGGATAGAAAGACATTTTCAAATACAATATATACCATAACAGAAAAAGTCGTTTGATTACGTTGTAAAACGGGACGTGCGACCGAGGTACCTACGGCTTCAATTTGGACAAAAGGAATACAAAAAATATGTTTTCACACGTAAAAAGTGATATTCATACTTAATCTATAGTTTTTTTTAAAAGGTCACCGTCCCTTTACAAGACGACAAAAAAGATGTAAAAAGAAAGCGGAATTATCATAACATATTCATAACGGGTAGTTATAAGTGTTTCAACAGTTCCAAATCTGATATACAAATGTACATGTAGTCATGATTAGTGTGTGGTGCGTTATATGAGTGTATGGACTTAAATATTTGCATTCCGTGACACGGTTTAACGTGTAAAGACGCTGAAAGTTGGATAGATTTTAAATGAATATGAATGAACACTGTATATATATATATATAGTCTGAAAAAAAATCCTCAAGACATTGAGTTTTAAAAAAAATCACAAACATTTCATGTCATTTTATTTTCGTACTTTTCAATGCATACTACATACTTTTTATGAAATTATCTGTGGATAGATTTGGAGACGATTTTTTAACATAATCTGACATGTTGCCGGTTCTAGTTGTTAATGCAAACTAATTGAAAAGATTTAAGGATGTACACTTCTGAGGTTTCAGTCACGCTCAAGTCTCGTTTCTGTCTCATTTAAAGATTGTTTGTTATATTGAAGAAATGATGATCAATTTTAATA
The DNA here is from genome assembly GCA_947623455.1 of Mimachlamys varia. Classification (NCBI taxonomy): domain Eukaryota; kingdom Metazoa; phylum Mollusca; class Bivalvia; order Pectinida; family Pectinidae; genus Mimachlamys; species Mimachlamys varia. Next base: position 40,540,892 of record OX392533.1, on the reverse strand, counting down.
GCAAATATGCATCTTAGAATTGTGTCAAAAAATTGTTGCTTGTAGAACTTTGTTTATATGAATTTTAAAAAATTACCAATTTGGCGGCCATTTTGAATATGCGTATTTCTGTCTATTTTATGCACTTCGCGAAAGGCCAACATTTCCCATTTTTGATGCTATATCGCTCTCTTTAAAACATCAGTGTTTAGCCATTTTTAATTATAGCAAGCTCATTTTTGCTGTACAACTTCATAATGCTATAAAGTGGATAATTATACAATTTTAGTATTTTTTTCATATATTTAGCGTAACTGGAGCAGTTTTTATTTTTGATCTCAAAACTGTGAAAAATAACACAAATAATACAGGGACAAAAAATTAAGCACACTAACCCCCCATTTTTATGGCGGTTTTAGAAAGAGAAACCCATTTTCTTTTCATCTGCTAAATATTAAAAAAAGTTTGATATCAGAACTTTTCCTATAAAGCGGTTAATCTGCAAAAAATGGTGAAAAAATGATAATTTTCTCATTAAAAAATAAGGGGTAGGGGTAACGCAAATTGCTTTCCTGAGTGAAAATACTAAGTCAGAGAAATTTTACTTACATAATTTAAAAGAAAACACTAATTTTGTCATTTCTGCAAACTTTCATACATTTCGGATCACAAAGTCGGAATATATTGTATGAAGATGTCCCACGATTGGTCAAAACTACAAAATTCACTTAAAATTGCTTATTATGTCATATTGGTATCTTTGATCGATCATAGCACAAAAACGAGCACACTGACATATCATTGTCTTTGCATTTTCTGTCATGCTTTGAAATCCCTTATCCAAAAATGTATATGAGAAAAAACGTTTGATACAGGAAAATTTTGACTTCTCAGATGTGTACATCCTTAAGCGGACCGAATACACTGTATCAGCCCGCTTCCGAAATTGCCGTGACGTCATGACGTTACAACAATCGAAACTGGATAGGAGGACAGATGTTGGCGTTGATATTGGCGAAAATGTTATGGAGTCTATCGTATCAAGAATACTAAAGCTTGATGAATTAATAGAAGAGAGAGAGACATTAAGGGAGACGCCGATGTAGATAAATAGGTAAGTAATTCCAAATCCATTGCCAATGGTATGAATTATTATCTTCATCAACGTCCAGACGATGACGAAACAAGAAACAAAAATAAAAATAAAAAACAAATCATCACAAACCGTCACAAAAATCAAAGTATATAATAAGTAGAATATGACATGGTAATTTCCATAGCCGGCCTTGTATCAACCCTCGACCCAATGTCAACCCTTGGGCTTTCGGCCCTCACGTAATTCCATGTAAACCTTAACGTGGTCTTACGGCGTCCTTTTATGGGATAGCGTGACCGAGATATTATCGGATTTATCGTCGTCTTCCTCGTCGTCAAATGCCTATTAACGTTTTAGTTACAATTATTTATGTATTTGAGTATGGCATATTCGTCATTCTTAGTGTTGAGTGTATTCGTTTGTGCAGTCATGCATTTTAATGTTTTTGTTGAATAGAGTGTATTTTTTGTAGGTACATCTATCGTAATAAAATTTGTATGTGTTGCTTAACATTGTTTTGTGTATTTTACCACATCTTAAAAAGGTAAAAAAAAACACACACACAAAAAGTTTAATGAGAAGTAATTTTGTGTTTTTCTACAATATTTACAATATCTCCCCGAGTGTTCTCCAAGGAGTTCATCAATTGACACGTGGGATGCTTCTATGGAAAAATGCCATATAAGAAAATATGTTTTTTTAGTGTTTGATTTATTGCACATATTATAATAAAGTTGTAGTTGCAAGGTTCTGGCCTAAAAGTATTACTGTTGAACAGGAATATCATTCTCTCCATATTTATTTGCTTTATATTCTCGAACTATAAACAAGCGATACTTTCAGATCAACAAATGTAAAGTTATTTCCAACTTATTTTCAAACATATTATCATGCGTAATATGAACATATATCGCGCAATCGGGTCAACTTGCTTGACCTTGAGTGAAAAAGTTGTACCCATTTTCTTATACTATCCCAAACCCAAATAAAAAAATCAGTGTTTTAATTTTAAATTACTATGGAACAGAATCAAAAGCCTTTTCGAAACTCATCTTTAGAAACATTCAACAAAGTGATGACTAAAAAATGAGTTTGAAATAAATCATTTAAAAATGTATGTGCCTCTTCATATTATACATTTTTATTAAAAAGAAAATCTTAACCTATTCTGTGAATCTTAATTTCTGTCACATGTACCAGTGAAAAACACAGGTAAAAAACACATGTAAAAACACAGATAAAACACAGGTAGATCAAACTAACATTAACGAAATACACATTTCTAATACAAATTAGACTATAATCAGTATAACAACACGTTTCCTTTAATACATGTTTTTAAATGTATGCGTTAAGGAAATCAGCCAGTGTCAAGGTCTCTAACCATACTATTAAAGTGGTAGTAGTCAGGCGTCATGTATCTAAAATCTACACATAAAGTTACATGTATTACAAGTTACATCAATCGCTGTAGTTTGTGACAAAGCCTCTTAACATACAAATATGGTCAATGTAATCAGTAAACAGGCCTCAAAATCAAATACGTCAGTCTGATGTTTAACACATAGATTAATAGAAATTATGTAGTTATTGAAAATGCATTATTACAAATTGCATTGTTATTACAATTTGCGTTATTTCATATTGCGTTGATAAGTATCAACGTAAAATGTAATAACTTTCATACAAGTTTTAGATTTGTACCGTTTCAATTTTAAATCCGTCTTTTCGTGAGATTTTCTTTCATTTTATAAACAAATAACATTATCGCTGGAAAAAAGATAAATTTACAAATTGCGCTGTTATTACAAATTGCGTTGTTATGACAAATTGCGTTAATAAGTATCAACGTAAAATGTATTATCTTTCATAAAAGTTTATTTATCTATTTTGTAAACAAATTCCAGGCAATGTTTGTCTTTTCGTGAGATTTCCTATCATTTTAAATACCAACAGCATTCTTGTATGAAAAATGATTTTTATTACAAATTCTAACACGATACGTTTGTAATACGCGTTTTGATTGGATATGGACCATGTTCTAATGTGCGATAGAACCATGATCAATCACGATCAATCGTATCAAGCTCCTCCCATCGAGCTTAAGCCACGCCTGTTTCTACCAAAAACAAAATGGCGTCGTGACGGGGTTCGTCTATCGATGAACATTCCACTGCATGATAGGCGTAGGCCTACGTCAAGTAAGCATCAGAGCAGAGAGGACTGATTGAATGTATTAGCTGAATAAATTAAGAACAAAACGTTATCATATCTTGTTCTTACCTCCATTTATTCACGAAACGTGAATTCCATCCATGTGTAGGCACCTCTAGGCACAAAACAAACATTTCACTGTGACGGTGTCGTGTGCATCTGCACAAAATTGTAACAGACCTTTTTGTCGATACGAACATATTTGCATGCATACTGACATGGAATTGTAGCCATTTTGTCAATGTTAATCCAACCATGTCGTATACAGACGTTCACGAAAATACTAGGCCTAAATCCAAATATTCCGCCTCGTCAACATCCAGACCAAGCGCTCGCCAGTACATGTATGGGCGTGGCTAAATGACCGACTTTTGAAAGCTTCCTTCTGATTGGTCAGTCGGCTAAAGAAAGACACGTCACCAGCCAGGTCACAGAGTACTTTACTAGGTACTTGTAGCAAGGAAATACAATGTATCTAAACAAGTTAGCGTATTAAATTTGTCAATGAGTGTTAGAATGGGGATAGTACGTTATTTTTCGTGTCTATACTGGCGATTAGAACATGTAATTTGGTTTAAACTCTCGACCTATCGGTCTCGAGTTCAAACCAAATTTCATGTTCTAATCGCCAGTATAGCCACTCAAAACAACATACTATCCCCTAATTGCGTTATTATAAATTGCGTTTTTACAAATGGCGTTGATTAGTACAGTTGTGGTATCGCACAACGCACCAAAAACTGCGTGCGTTCATCGTGCATACATCGTGCACACATCGTTCGCCCATGGTGCGCACAACTGGGCGATCTAAAGATCGTGCGTTTATGTGTGCGATAGAATCGCACACACGCACCATTTGGTACAATTGGTCGATACATATTGCGGAATGAAAAACATATGGAACCCTCTTGTCCAAAAACTATTTAAATTCGCATCATATTTATTGGGATTATGTCAATTTAACAATATACAGTAAACAGTATTACTGTGACCATGAGACAGCCAAGTGCGGGTTTAGCTAACAGGTAACAGAAAAGGTACATAACATGCCAGAGTTTTACCTGTCCCGTGTGCGGCGATCCGCTCCGACAGCCATTACCGAGCGACCGTTATGAAAACAAACTGGACTCTTATAATTAGTTATTTGAAAACCCCCTCCCCAACAATTTACCTGTGTTTTCACACCTAGGCGAGTGTTGTAAGTGCCCCGGGCCAGAGACATCTACATATATTGTCCATGTACAGATGCAGTGTATAACTTGGTAAAAACTGGCAATATTTACTTGAATGAGAACTTGTCAATATGTGTTGAAAGTTTACATGTGTCTATTTGGTTTGTTTAAAAAACTACAGAAACACTATTACAAATTTTATGAAATATATAGATAGAACTATAAATAGTTACAATATAGAAATATGTTTAAAACATCTAGCGCGAAACCGTATATATTGTTAAACAATTTCTAAATTTATATCAACCACGATTGTCATCGCACAATGTTAGTTTATCGTGCGCCCACATGTGCGTTAGAAATTATCGCCCAGGATCGCATCGTTCGCACATCGTGCATACACCGTTCGCCCATCGTGCGCCCACCGCACATCGTGTAACGTTGTGCGATCCCACAACTGTATCAACGTAAAATGTAATAACTTTCCTAAAAGGGTTTTTACACATTCCAGGCAATATTCTTATATTCGTGAGATTTCCTATCATTTTATTTACCAATAGCATTCTTGTATGAAAAATGTTTTTTTTATTACAAATTGCGTTGTTATTACAAATTGCCTTATTAGAAATTGTCTTGATTAGTATCAACGTAAAATGTAAAAAAAAGGTTTATTCGAATTGCGTTGTTATTACAAATTGCGGAGTGACAATGCTATAACTAGTAGACATAAAACTTTTTTTTAGGAGAAACGTATCATGTACAAGATATCTCAGGGCTGGTGTTCCACAAGGTTCTAAACTAGGACCATTTCTTTTCTTGATATTTCTAAACGATATATTTTTTAACGTGGTGTCTGTACCGCGAAGTTTAGCTGACGATACTTCAGATGAAACTGAATATTCCTCAAATAGCAGAACGTAAATTATACACAATACAAATCTTGATTTAGTCATCATAGATCACTGGTCAAAGTAATGAAATACTACTTTTGATCCCAATAAAACTGCTTCATTTGTATTTGACGGTTATTAGTAAATTATCCGTCTCAATCACAATAATCATGCATGACTAATAAGCATATTAAAAAGCGTCCATCTTCATATCATGCAAGGATGTAGACTATTTCTCAATGGGAACAAGAAGGCGACAATGAAACTTGGCCATAGCCTGCATCCACCTGTATCTCCCTATTCCGTGCCGAAAAGTTGTTCGTCAGCAGCTGATATCTGTCACAAAAATCTCTATATTCAGAGCAAGCCCTAGAATAACGAATGCACTACGACATGTAAAAACTATAGGTTTCTGAAGCAAGGATTTAACCAGTAAGAAAGTGAAAGTTTACGATTGGAAATTCGAAACCGTCATGTTTATCATACAGCTATGTAAACTAAATGCATTATTTAGCAATCATTCGATGTTTCAACATTAAGATAATTTTAAAGGTGCAGCATATGTGTGTGTGTGACGTCATCTTTATCTAACACCAATGCTTGCAAAATAACGTGGGTCTGTAAATACAGGGGGTCATGATATATCTTTTTCGCAAGCTTTTCATCAGATAATTAAAAGACACCCATAAGGAAACACACAGGGAAAAGTCCCGGAATAAATCCAATTAGTTGAGTAAGTTTTTATCAGATCAGAACATGTTTATTTCAATAATTAAAAAGGCATTAATGAGATGTTAACAAATTAACGCATGAAATATTTTCAATTAGTAATGACTCGTTAGAATATGTTGGGCGACACTTATCGCAGCGCTACTTACATCAATAGCATGTATTATATAGTTACAGGTAAATAAAACGTTAACATACATGTAGGCTGTGGTTTTACTTATTACTCATACATAGACATGACGATTTCACAGGAGGATAAACAAAGTAGGTAGCAGGACATGGAAGTAGGTAAGGTTCCTGCACGACTCTAAAACTATATTCTATTAATAGTATATCGTTTTATAGTACAGGTTAAAAGAATGTTTCACTCACTTGGGGATGAGACAGGGGGATCTCAATCCCAGGGGTAAGATTCTTAAGTTGCCAAACATTTAAGTCTCGTGCTTGGCAACTAAAGAATTTTACCGCTCGGGTTGAGATCCCCCGGTCTCATTTTCAAGGTGGTGAATGATTATTTTTTTCTAACCTTGTTTAAACTCATACATATCTGATATTGACGATACATCACTGAAAGACAATGTTGATGTGATGTGATTGATTGAGTTATCGACGTGACGTCATTGTATTGTTGCCGTGACGTCATGGTATTGTTGCTATGACGTAATACAGTTGTTGAATCGAGCAGCTTGTCTCAAACCAACGGTGCGATAAGAAAAACTCACATCAGTAAAATTGCGGATATCCCTCTCCAGGGTAAGAGAAATAAGCATCGTTTCCTCAAAATAAGTGATAAAATAAAGACAAAAATGTGAATACTTAACAGGAAAACAAAGTCGGTTGTATTTGAGTACGACTGACGATGTTCTCAATGAAGGTAAACGAGCAGTCGATCATTTTATACAATATTCTACTTACAAACAGCTGTTTTTTTATAAATGTATATTTTAAGCAAACATTGACAGGAATCCAATGTTTTCACCTTATCTGCTGTGCCTTATATTCAACGGATACGTGGGATTTCTTTTTATACACAATGCTCTGTTACCATTAATAGGATACTTAGGCATCCATTGATTTTTAACGAATAACATTTAGAACATGTTTAGCGTTGCTTTTTGATAAGCTACTCTAACTTGGTGTCTGCTACAACTCTTAATGTTATAAAAGCCCTTAATGTTATAATTATTACACTCAGCCGATCGCTTCACTTAATGCAATAAATGCAGTCGCACGCTTAGAGTAATAATTATTTCATTAAATATTGTTTTATTACATTAAGTGTTGCACCATAGGTCACTTGATTTGAATTTGGTTTGCTTTTATTTTGATTAACGTCATGTTTACATCTAAGGAAATTAAAAACCGTAATGTGAGTTGTGTAAGCGGGCATTGGTATATATGTATTCGAGAGAAGGTTATGTTGGTGTCCTTGCATCATTGTGAGGTTTGTGCCGACTATATTTATCTCATTGTAATAACATACCAACAAAGCAGCCCACCTTGTAACGCTTTGCTGTCATCAGATGAACTTAGCTTGTCTTGGTTAGAGAACTAAACTTTATTTCCTCAGGGTTGAAATGTCAACTAAGGCCAACATTGAAGCCATAGGCGGATCCAGAAATATTTATAAAAAAAAAATCGCGGCTACGCCCCAAATCAGACTTACACAGTTTATAATTCCTATATATTACAGCGTAGTTGAATGTGATTAGGATTAAAGTTTCTTTCTGGTGGTTTTATCAAAGGATAAAGTTCAGTAGGATATTAATAGTTGGAATGGAACGCGAAGCGTTCCATCAAACAACTATCGATATCCTACTGAACTTTATCCTTTGATAAAACCACCAGAAAGAAACTTTAATCCTTATATTTACTGTCCAGACCTTATATTCCCACGTGTAATTATTTCTTTAATCAGATATTACTGCGATGAAATCAAACAGTATCGTTTGGTTTCGGTAGACTGTTGAAACAGCCGCCTTATGAGGTGACGAACTCCCGCGAAATTTCAGTCAACAAGTAAACAAAAAAGTTCCAAAAGATTACATCTTTTTATTGTTATTTTTTCACATAAGTTCATATATAAACAAACCAAACTGTCTTTGTTACTGTTATTGTATTTAAAAAAACCATTAAAATGTTTCTTATTTCTTTCTTAAATAAATTAACACATACTACGCGGCAGGATATTGATCGAGTCTGTAAAGTAGTGACGCGGCCTCGTGTTCAAATCGTAACGAAGAAGGTAGCCGGGATGACTCGAGTGGTGTATTACTGCGCGCTGCGCCAATAGGCGCGTGATCCTATGATTTTATCGGAAAATAAAGTTCAGTAGGCATTCGTAGAAATGTATAGGCAATATACTTTCAATTCCAAACAGTCTCTAAATATTATATAATGTACGTCTAACAATTAACTACCCCCTTCCCCACCTCTTCCATGTTTCTTTCTCCTCACAATTTTGCTGATATCGATCACACGATGATATACGAGGTGTGTTCGAAAACTTTTGCAAATGACATAGTTTCTCAGAAATGCTTATCAAAATTCGAATGCATTTTTCTAGTTGTCTTCAAAAATATTAACCTTTAACTTGAAGACACCGTCAGAAATCAATTTTTGAAACAATGTTCATACTATTCTTTTGGTACACTAATCAGAAACGGGTAAACTGCAGATTCCAGCTCACTTCTTGAACTATATCTCCTATCAGATATGTGGGTTTTTAGCTTCAGAAAGAGGAAAACAATCACACAGGGCAAGGGCTGGGCTGATTGGAGGGTGTGGTATAAGCCATTGACCTTTTCCGACTTAGAAAAACGGTAGTTGCCGATTTGTGGGCTTTAGCATTGCCATATATAACAACTGGGCAGAACTTTATTCTTATTGAAGCTTCCAGATACACCCTACCGTTTCGAACAGCAATTTGCATGATTTGTCAACAATTACCTAAGAATATTGCGTATAACACCTTCTTTGTTGTTAGTGTTCGTTTAGTAATACTGGGCATTTGGCATGTTTTAAAGCCCTAATCCTATTGCCAACTTTCCTGTCAATGATTTACTTGATTTTATTGACGTTCAATTTGTTGGGAACCGCAGACCCAAGTCTTTCCGAGTAAAGTGCATCTTCAACCGATTCATGACCAGAAGAAATTTAGTAAAACATCTGTGAAATTTATACACACAATACAGGGATGAACAGTGAACTTGTTCTTACCACAAGGACTTTGTGAATTTGTTACAGCTAGTTTTGAACCTAACCTTAGTTGTTTAGAGTAATGTTATACATGTTGGGGGTTAACATCAATTTTCGATATAAATGCCCCCTCAATGGTTATAAAGGCTAAAGGGTGGAACGCTTTCAAAATCAAAACATCGACCCCATCTACATTTCTTGCATTACAATTCACATTTCTAGAAGAGGTATGAAAAATTGCTTGGTATCGTTGGAAAGATTGATATTTTTTATTTTAAAAACCTCTAAATGCACGCCAAATGTACCCTCCATCCGCAGAAATAATCTTGATTTCCCCCCAAAAAACCCACGCAAAATGTCCGTGTCTTTCGTTAGCTATCGTGCCACTTTCTGCATAGCAATGAGTTTTGACGTCATTGCACGTGCTAGCCTTTCGCTGTCAATGGATGGCGGTCTTCCTCTCAACAAAGGCATCCAATTAAATTTTGCGTGTTTTTTGAGGAAATCGAGATTATTTTTACGGAAGGAGAATACATTTGACGTGCATTTAGGAGGTTTTTAAAGCTTTCCACCCTTTGGCCTTTATGAACATTGAGGGGGGGGGGGGGGCATTTTTATCGAAAATTGATCTAAACCCCCCAAAAGTGTAAAATTACTCTAAACACCATAGTATATGTTCAAAACTAGCTGTAACAAAGTATCAGGTCCCTATGGTTCGTACTGTTTTAATGCGCGAAACTCACGTGACACTCTAGTATACGGTGCGTGCAAAAAAAGTCGAACACTCTTCGTGTGAACAACAAAGATGCATCTTATAATGTTGTTGTGAACTCAATATGGATGGGACGCTAAACACCCCACACACACAAGTGTGTTCGGCCAATCATAACATATTGCTTTTAATATTCCCGGGAGAGGAATTTATATAAGCTCTCAGCTTGTTTTCCAATCTCCAATATACAAAAATGTACTTTATTATTTTGAACAACTGTGTCAAAATATTGGAATATAAAATACTGTTTATACTAAAAGTTCATTTCAGAAAAAAATGTACGCCCCCTCTAACCCAAAATCCTGGATCCGCCTATGGAAGCAGTGTCAAGGTGACATTATGAAAAGTATGAGTTCAGTCACCTATTAAAGGCCCAATATACGTGACTTTCGGCAAAACTTGAAGCGAAAATCAAGCCTAATAACTGATTATATTTATAGATTTAGTTAAGATTAACTGATATCAGCAATATTCAAGATGAATTCTTTCGCGGTTACCGGTACAGCAGCAGTTGAAACACGCTATTTGTAAACACGCGTCCATTTCGAACCGTGCTTCTACCTTCGGTTTGTTGTTGAATTGGGCCCCACCTGAATTATTTTCAATTCTTTGGATTTTTTTTGTCAAAAGTTTCTTGTTAGTTACCTTAACTGGAATTTTTTCATAATTTTTCAGATCACGAAAATTTCCCTGAAGTTACGTATATTGGGCCTTTAATATCATACAATGTGGGTAGAAGGAACAATGTGTACCTCCTACCTAAAGATCAAGTATAGTTAATGGGCGGGGATGTCAACTATTGAGTTTATGGATTAAGAATTAAGTATATGGGGCTGGGGACTGACCCCAGCGTCAATTCGAGTGGTTAATATGTCACTATGTCTTTTGAAGCCCATAAACCTTGCCCATCATCTTTATCAATTAAAGTTCGTTTACCTTACATAAGATGTGAACGTGTCTTCTGACTTAACTGTTGGCCGATATACAAAATGAGGGATGTTTCATGTCCTTTAATTATTGTTTTAAACAAACATACCTCAATCTCCTGAAAAATCGTACACCCACATCGTAAATACCATGAGGCCGATCTTAAATGTCGTAAGCTGTTGATAGGAACAAAGAAAAAATCTTTTAACGCAAACTGTAAAATGAAACTTTTATACGTAACTGTGATGGAGCTGTTCAGATCCGCAGAGGTGTTGAAGGCGCTCTCTGGGTATATGGAAGAAGGGCTCCAAGACAATGGTAAGTTCTGTGAAACAAAAATACATGCCAGTGTAATTGGTTATTTATATTATTGACTAAACATAGAGACACACCAATCTAATTAAAACCCAGGTGCTAATTGACACTCCGTTACTATTTGTCGGGTCTGACAAGGGGTCATGCTTCGTTGGACATTGGAATCGACCAATCCAATCACAGCTTACTTGATATTTAAAATGAATGTTGGCGGGCGACAAAGCTTGCGTCAATGCTATTTATGCGTGAAGTAATTTTGACACAACAGGATTACCTTGATAGTGTGACGAAATAACTTGCTGTAAATGACAACGTCAACTAGAGCACTGACAGGTCGGTAGGCGCCCCGCCATGTGGCTATTGATTTGCCCTAATGGTCAAACCCAACAAGGCTGATCTCTGGTCAATTAACTCCTTATCAGATTCTGACCAATTCTTATTCATGATGTCATAAGGAAAGTGAAAAGTTACCAAATGTGACCTTGATGTTTTGTCATTTGACTCCTTGTTTTATTCAGGCAAACTTTGTTTCATCCTGTTATATCAAGCAAAATTCATCTGTGAAAATACAATGTTTGACCTTGACTTTTGACCTGGTGACCTAGAATTTGACTCAGTCGACTCATTGTTTCATTCTGCTTAACTTTGCTTCATAGTGTCATAGCAATATGTATACCACTAAAAGTTACAAAATTTGACCTTGACCTTTGAATCAGTGACCTGGACATTTGGTCAGTTGACTTCTTGTTTAATTCTTATCAACTTTGCTTCATAATGTCCTGAAAAAAATAAAACGTTGACCTTGACCTTTGACCTGGTCACCTTGAATTTCGGTCAGTTAAAACCTTGTTTAATTCTGACTATATTTGCTTCATAATGCGATTACAAAATGTTAATCAGTGGAGAGATGAAAACAAATACGTTGACCTTTGATCCAGTGACCTTGGATTTTGGTAAGTTGACTCCTACTTTAATTCTTACCAATTTTGCATCATAATGTCATAACAAAACTTTAATCAGTGAAAGCACAAAATTTGACCTTGAGCTGGTGATTTGACCTTTGACTCACTGACTATGAATTTTGGTTAGTTGACTCCTGGTTTTATTCTTACAAAGATTACCAATAATAATAATAATTAGGAGACTTCGAGAACGAGGCCGGACAGGTGAAGCACGTCTTCAGGTATGCTCCGACTATTTTTTTCAAATTTTGATTGAATATAGATTTACTGAGCTTCCAAATTTGACAGTGGATGACGATAAGGAAAATTGTTACTATATGCAACGGAGAGCTAACACTGTAATGCCGTTTTAGCGGTAAATTTTGGACATTTTATAAAGTGACTATGTAATCATGACACCTGTCCAATTTCCGCTTGACTGAACACTCACTATACCTATGTACCTATAGCGTGTATGTGATATACACCTGTATATACAACGTAAGACGATGTGCTCACGTGACCAGTGAGATTGTGTTAACGACCACTGTTTTATACGATACCTACAAGTGAGTCCATATTCTGCAAGAAAGTGTCACGTATTCTAACCATGCCTCATCTGGGAACCCCAAAAAGAGCCAGAGACTCTCATTTAGACCTCAGTCACGAGGAAAGTCCAGATGTATTCGATATTCTGTGTTGCCTTTGATTATATATCATTACTAAACCAAATTGTAGTATATCACACTGTAAACTACCATTTGCAATCCACATCACATGATATCATTTCTGACGCAATATTGGACTTTATTATATCAAAGCTTTGCACTCCGCCTCAGATAACATGTATGATGGCTTTGAATCAATCGCTGGGATGACACTGATGTAAATCAGGCCATTGTGATGTCATTTCTGACGCCATGTTGGACTACGTTACGTCAACGCTTTGCACTCCGCCTCAGATAACATGAATAATGGCTTGGAGTCAATAGCTCAAATGATATTGATTTATATCAGACTCTTCCGGTACAGAAACACACATGGAAAAATGGAGAACGTCTACCGACTATATCCCAAAGAAATAGATACAGGCATATTTTTAAATAACCGTAAACGTGAATATAAGCATTGAACTATTACCAGATGTAGTATACAGTCGACATGAATACAATTTGGGTGACAGATAAATAATATTCTATTTATCTGGCACCCAAATTGTATTCATATCGACTGTATACTACATCTGGTAACAGTTCAATGCTTAAAAGTATCGAACAAAAAGGATAAACGTAAAGAAAAGAAGAGAACAAAACTTGACAAATCACAAAAAACATTGGACCACTTTACAAATCAAACAGACGATTTTCTTGAAACGGATATAGACATCCGTCTAGACAGGATAGAAAATCTATTATCCAAACTTGTGACCAAGGATGACCTCCGGTCAGAGATGAAAACTTTCGTTACGGTAGACCAACATGCTACCAGCATTGGAACCCTGAGCAAACGTTTCGGGGACAGAGTAAATGAGCTACAACTCATTCAGACGGAACAGATCGAGACTCTCGAAGGTAAAATCTTAGATTTGGAACACAAAAGCAGAGAACTCGAAAAAAAGGTTGACAAAATCTCAACAGAAACCAGTAAACAACAATATCAAATTAGCATAGAGGAGACGGTGGACGCGGTCGTTCAATTGTGTAAAACAAAACTCAGTATAGACTTAAAACCGGATGACGTCGATACTGCTCATCGTTCGGGAACTTTCAAAAAAGAGTGCCCGCGAAACATGATTTGCAAATTCGTACAGAGACGAACAAAATTTAAAGTTATAAGTCATCGTCACATGCTTAAGAAAGATCGTGTCGTGATAAAAGAGGACTTGACCAGATACAACCAGAGTTTGTTGGACCGGGCGTATCATTGTCCATATACATTCAAAACACTTGGTCAACCAATGGAAAGCTTAAGGTAAAAACTAATGTGGGAAAATTGTGCAAATTCAGTCAGATGAAGACCTGGACTATTTGTGGGGATCGCTCAAGCGTGAGTAGAAACTTAACATTGGTGTTTCTTAGAATGACGCGTACATGAACAGCTCGGCATTGTTACAGAAACTTTCAGTTTATGTACATACCAAACACTGACTCTTAGTATATTGGACGCATTATGCAGGTTTATCTCTACAAATGTGTCACATACTTCCTTTTTTTATTATGTCTGATAAGATATTAAATTGTAGGTTCGTTTTTCTCCGTAGAATGATTATACTTTTTCATATTTTCTAAATATGTTAAATTGCGCTGGGAATTGGCGGATTGTATATAGCCTTACATTTGCATAAAGTTTTTTTTGTATTATGTAGGTACTCCGTACAAATTGTGTAAGACTGTACAGTGCTTTACACTTGTAAAATTTCAAGTTATTCCGACAACTTATACAAAAGATGTCGGATTGTGTTTTTTTCACATTTCCAAACGAATCATGTAGGTTGTTCTATGTCAGATTATGAATTGCTTGATTTTCAATTATCAGATGACATGTCCTTAGAAAAGTAAATGATCTTCTCGGAAATAAAAATTAAGAAAAAAAAATAAAATAACTGTGATCCTGTTTAATGCTACATGCATTATACGGTACAATTTAATTGTGCGATTTTTTTATATGATGTAAAATCGGATTATAACTGTATTATCGAGTTCGGTATTTCATACATATTATGTAAGATGTATTGAAGTGAATCTAGTCAATTTCATAGTTTGAGATATAGCTTTATATGCAGTACAGTTGATTAAGTCAATATATATATGGATTTACATTAGTTGAGAGATTATCTCCCTTATCCCCCCCCCCCCCCCCCGCACAATAAAATATTGCTCACACTGCTTTGCACCCTTTTCATGACCATTTTTCTCCCTATTTTATTCAAAATTCATTACACGGAAAATATGGATGTCTCCTTGTGGTTTTTTTCAGTGCAAGGTTCACAGGGCTGTATAGACCAACAGTCCTACAAAACCTTGAGCCCCAGATGTTCTATAGTATATAATTGTAATTGTCATGTATTGGAACGGTTTATACACAGAGGTGTTGTATTGCACTAATATATCCCGCCAAAGGTGATCACACATTGGTGACATTACAAAGAAAAATGTATGCATAGACACTCACACAAGGGAAACATATGTCATTTAATGTGAAAATCAAACTTATAACAAGGTTTTCCATAAAAAAAAATACGACCAATTAACTATACGATATTTTCAATATGTTACAGTTTTTTAACAATACAAATGATAAATTTCGGTAAAATGCGGAAGACATATTATCGGATACAGCAGTATACATATTGGGAAATGACTCGTCTCCATAAACTGAGTTACCCAGATCTAGAGAACTGTAAAATGTCGAAGACTGGAGTCAGGCCTGTGTTATCTCCCTTACTTCCTAACTCAATATACATGTATATACATACATAGATAACACGTTCGTCATATTGATATAGAAAATAAGACAATTTAATTATATTGCTTTTGTATATTTCTCACAAATGTTAAATGAATTTATTTAAGCCTAAATTGTATAAACTAAATCATATTATAAACTGTAAATAAATCCGGACTCACCGTTGTCCGCTCACAGTATTACGTACTGTCCATGCTTTCCGGCGAAAACATTCGAGTCTGACGTTGGAATATAATATAAAGGACTGGTAATATAAGACATTAATTATTCGTATTTTCAATGAAAATTATCCAAAAAGATGGTTGTACGTACATGTCCCATGTCATGTGGTCTTAACGTGTGCATGACACATACGGTACCGTATGTGTTCTATGATCAATATTACATAGGTGCTTGCGGACTTGCATGTAATAATGTGTACGTGCTCTTTAATTTTTATCCATTGAGGGTAGTGACTGACGGCCCACGGATGTAGTGCGCCATATGCATAGCAGTGGGGTGCTTTGTTAAGGGGTACACGGGGGCAGCCCGTGTGGAGTATGATATTGATACCTACATGTACATTTATATATGTATACTTCTTTTCCGTCGGATATCGGTAAACCTTCGGTACGCTATATATAATATATTAATATCTCCCCTTATTAAGGGTTGATTTATTGTAATCTTAGCTTGCTGAAATTAATTTAGATTTTGGACCTCTTTCATGAATATGTGTGTTCTTTTCAAATTATTTGTATGTATTCTTAAGTGTGTATTAGTTGATAATGTGAGTGTATGTGTAGACAATGTACTAGTTTAATTTATATGTTCGTACTTGTGAGTGTAGGTACTGTATGCACAAGACAAGAAACAACTTTAGTATAACAGTACATGTACTTCCTTTTTCTAATGATGTAGCCTTTATTTCACCCCTGCCTCCTTTTTTTAAACAACAGAGAGGAATTATACTAGTAATTAATCCATATCATGTCAAATAATTTTAAAATAATATCTGCAAACTGTAGAGGACTTGGGCAAAAAGAAAAGAGAAATGATGTTTTTAATGACTTAAAGGCCCAATATACGTAACTTCAGGGAAATTTTCGTAATTCTGAAAAATTCTAAAAACGAAGTAAACCTGAGCGGTAACTAACAAGAAACTCTTGATAGAAAAATCCAAAGAATTGAAAATAATTAAGGTGGGGCCCTCTTCAATAACAGACCGAAGGTAGAAAACGGTTCGAAATGGACGTGTGTTTACAAATAGCGTGTTTCAACTGCTGCTGTATCGGTTACCGCGAAGGAATTTGTCTTGAATATTGCTGATATCAGTTAACCTTAACTAGATCTATAAATATAAAAAAAAGTTATTAGGGTTGATTTTCGCTTCAAATTTTGCAGAAAGTCTTTAAAAAATAACTTTAAAACTTTTAACATATTGTGTCTTCAGGACACACATTTTACAGCAGAACAGGAAAAAGAAATAGAGCTACAATGGGGTTATACATGTTTCTTTAATTCGTATAAAAATAACTCAAGGGGAGTTCGTGTATTTTTTAATAATAATTTTGAATTTGATATTCACAATAAATGGAAAGATGTTCATGGCAATATAATAATTCTTGATATAAGTATTGAAAAAAGTAGATTAACATTAATTAATTTATATGGTCCAAATAGAGACGAACCAGATTTTTACGAAAAGATATATGACTAAATTATTAATCATAATAACCCCAATTGTATTATTTGTGGCGACTTCAATTTAGTCTTGGACCCCGAAAAAGACACTAACAATTTATTATGTTAACATAAATAACCCAAATGCTCGTACATGACTTTTAAAACTTATAGAAGATACAAACCTAATTTACCCTTTTAGATTTTTTCATCTCGACTATAGACGATATGTACCTGGAGAAAAAAGAACCCTGTAAAACAAGCTAGAATAAGATTTTTACCTAGTATCAGAAAGCATTTCTAACTATTTTAATGAAAGTAATATCCATGTAGATTATAGGTCAGACCATTCAATTATCTCTTTGGAAATAAAAATAAATAACTTTGTAAAAGGAAGGGGGCTTTGGAAATTTAATAATAGTCTCTTATATGACTAAGAATATATACAAAAAGTTAAAGAAACCAGTGTGCGAAAGTAATTCACAAAGTTCCATAGACAATAGGTCTATGGACATTTCAATTTGCATAAACCCAACAAAATTTTCGTAGACTGATTTTTTTCATCAGTGTCAACGAACCACTTGAAACAGAGTGATCTCCCCTCCTTCAACCGATGTTTGAAAAAATTGATTTCCAATTACAAATTCACCCAAACAAATCAGGAAATGAACAACACGCAAGAGAAGTGCAATTGATATGACTTGTTCAAACAGTTTTGATACTTTTTCGACATTCATGAGCAGTTAAATTGCTTAGACATCAGGTCTACTGTACTAGCATTTTGCATGTGGCCTCGGTCTATCGGTCTATCAGTATGTTCGCACACTGAGAAACAATAGACAAAGTAAAACATCAATACTGTTCTCCTGTTTATAATAATAATATTTCAGATGTAACAGATTTAGAACTTATACTATGTATCCCCGACCAATTACTTCTAGAAACGTTATTAATTGAGATAAGAGGAATAACCATATCACACTCATCATTTAGATATAGGGAAAGGGATAAAAAGGAAAAAGATTTGATACGTGATTTAGAACAACTTGAAGAGAACAATACATGGGCATCAACCTTAGGAGCATATGAACAAAAGAAGATAGAGTTAGAATATAAAAGAAAAGAAAAGATGAAAGGGCATACGATTCGTTCAATAGTAACTTGGCTTGATGAGGGGGGAAAAACCTTCCAAATATTTTTGCAACTTAGAAACTAATAACTATGTCAACAAAACTATTGTTAAAATTGAAAAAGATAACAGCGAAGTTATAACAAGCCAAGATGATATTCTAACAGAAATTAAAAACTTTTACAGGAACTTATATGCTGATCGTGACAAGTCACATTGCATAGAAGATGTTAATTTAAATGATTTGTTAAATGGTTTAGATTTTGTTAAATTAAGTGATGATCAGCGTACAAAACTAGAAGGAGAATATATTGGTGAAAATACTAGGCTAATTTATGACATTATGAATTATACTGAATTAAACAATATACCTGGACTTCTTATATTTATTGATTTTGAAAAAGCTTTTGATTCAGTTTCATGGAATTTTTTACACAAAGTATATTGATTTTTTTAATTTTTGTGAAAGCATTAAAAAATGGATCAAAACTTTATATAAAAATACTGTATCTGCCATGACACAAAATTGTATACTTTCTGAATTCTTAGATATCCAAAGAGGATGTAGACAAGGTGATCCCGTCTCTCCATACCTGTTCCTACTTGTAGCTGAAATATTAGCCACTCTGGTAAAAAAATAATAAAAACATTAGGGGTATTCAAATAAAACATAAAGATAATAAACTCTCACAGTTTGCAGATGACACTTCAATAATTTTAGATGGGTCTAGAAACTCATTCAACGAAGCTTTAGATACTCTTGAATTCTTTGGTAAAATATCTGGTCTAAAAGTAAATAATGATAAAACAAAAGTGAT
Source organism: Mimachlamys varia (assembly GCA_947623455.1). NCBI lineage: Eukaryota > Metazoa > Mollusca > Bivalvia > Pectinida > Pectinidae > Mimachlamys > Mimachlamys varia. Next base: position 40,521,585 of record OX392533.1, on the reverse strand, counting down.
TTGGATTGGCAGCAACAAATTCAGCGCAGATGTCTCCCATCATAGATGGAAATTGAAATGGGGGGAAACAAAATTTGAATTGCTTGGTATTATTTTTTCAGTCAATTTAGCAGAGATTGTAACCCTAAATTATGGGAAAGCTCTAAAAATGTAGATAATAGTATAACCCAATGGTCGCGTAGGATTTTAACACCCATTGGTGGTATTGTAGCATTAAAATCAATTATAATATTGAAACTTAATCACCTGTTTATTGCGATTCCTACACCCACAAACACTATTATTCAGCAACTGAACACATCTTTTTTTTAGCTTTATTTGGCAATCTCCTATGGACAAAGTTAAGCGAAATACTATTATTCAAAAATACGAAAGCGGAGGCCTTAAAATGATAAACATCAATAATTTTAGTTTGAGGTTAAAGTCCACTTGGATACGAAGATTACTACAAAATAATTGTAGAAGTTGGGTTAGTATTTTTGAAGCAGAGAATTTTCCAGTGGGATATATACATATAAGATATCAGCATTGATTTTGTAAAACAATTTAAGACTTACAATATCTTCTGGAAGGATGTTTTTTGATCTTGGGTAAATGTGTCTGAAATAATGCATGTAAAATCTATAAAGCAGTTCCTTACTCTCCCAATCTGGTACAACCCACTTTTTAGTATCAATAAAAAGTCATTTTTTTTTGTCAGAAAATGGGATAATTAAGGTATCAAAAATGTTTGTGATCTATTAGATGAAAACAACATGTTTTTAACCTTTGCAGATTTTGAAGAAAAAATACTGTTTAAAGTCTAAGAACTTTCTATTTTATCACAGTATATGCCAGTCTATAAGGCAATATTGCAAGCAATTAGATTATGACTTAACTACAGAAATCATTTGTGAAAGACCTTTCATACCAAATCATATTCATATTATTGTAAAGAACAGAAAAGGTTGTAAAGACATGTATGGCATATTAAATAGTAAAGTTTAAGTAGTAAATACAGCTGAAAGAAAATGGGTATCAATTTTTTTTTTAAATATAGATTGGAAAAGTTCATATGGTATGGTTTTTAAAGTGACAATAGACACAACACTACAATGGTTTCAATACCGATTACAAAATTGTTTTCTCCCAATTAAATACTATTTAAATAAAATTGGAAAGTCACAGGACAATATCCGCAATATAAGTAAAGTAAATATAGAAACTACAGAACATTTATTCTGGGAATGTCCACAATCTCGAAAACTATGGCAAGATTAAAAACAGAGAATATACAGCAGAATAAGAAAATTTACACCAGAAACTATCTTTTTTGGAGCTACTGAAAATGCTGATATCCCCATAAATCATATTATTTTGTATACAAAATACCATATATATACTGTTTCCAGAAAAAAACTAAATTTAACTTTAAATGGCCTGAATGAGTTTCTTGCATCCAGATATTATATTGAGAAAGGTTTAGCAGTTACAAAATTTTACAAAGAAAAATTTGATCAAAGATGGGTGGAATGGAAAGACTTTTTTGAACCTTTTTTCATATTTGTATGCAATATTGAATCCTTTTTGTCTATTGAGTTGGAGAATTTTTCTTAAAACCAAATGTACTGTGAGTAATTTGGGGAATTTAGTTTAGTACTGGCATGTGGGCGTACTGGCATTCATGCAGTCGCACATATGTGTGCGCTTGAGCCATGCATGTATGTATGTATGCCTCTGTTATGTATGTATGTATGCCTCTGTTCACCTGTGTATAAATGCATGTATGCACATGATGTATGCACATAGCTGTGTGCAATGCATTTAGTGGGCATTCATGTAGTGAACATGTATGCTTGAGCTATTAATGTGTGTGGGTACTTGGATCGTGCATGTGTATCTGTGTGTATGCCTCTTGTTTTTTCACCTGTTAGTGCATGTATGCACATGGTTATGTGTATGTGCATAACTGTGTGTAGTGACCATGCATGTTATGCATACATGTGTGCATGCATGGTTGTGTGCTTGCACATGATCGTATTGGTGCATGGATTTGTGTGTGCATGGATGTTTTATATGGGTGCATACATGTGTGTGTCAACTATTTTGTATACATGTGTGTGTGTTTATGTTTTTGTGTGTTACTGTGTGCCCTACGTGGTGCACCTGATGGTGTTTTTGTATGATTGTGTGTATATATGGATACATGCAACTCATGTAGTAAGTGTGCATTTGTACATGCATGTGTATGTATGTGGTTGTATGCATGCACAGAGTCTGGATGTATGTATCCACTTACGTGTTGGTGCATGAATACATACACACATGCTTGCTTGTATGTGTATATAGTATAAGTTTTTTTCTCATGTTAAGTGCTTATGTTATTGTTGTTGTATATCACTTTAAGTGAACACGTCTTGATGTTTTGTGCAAAATGTTTTTATTGATTTGTGATATGTTGCGATTTCAAGAAATATGAATAAAAGAAGAAAAAAAAAAGATTGCCAATAAAAAAGTACAAAAGTGTTGACGGACAGACAAACGGACGGACACGGCGATTACTATAGGGCATCCGCACTTTCGTGCGCGACCCTAATTAGACAATACGCTGTAAGTGCGAAGGGCAGATGCTGAGAACATGACCTCTTGCGTAATGTTGTCAGATCATTTATGTAACTAATTAAGAATAAGGATCTGCATTACATATGAAATTGCGCTGTGACCCAGCCATAGCATGAACAATATATTTTGAGTCGTCTTTCCCCGATAATGCTCAATGCACTGCCAAAATCATAGTCATCAGATTAGAAGCTTATGCAAATTTCCATTGGACATTAATCTAGAAATGAATATAATTAGTTTCTTTAGCTGAGAATACAGAACCACGCTAATTCCACGCTTCGGTTGAGAGTATATGATTCTTGACAGGAACATTTCGATTCTGCAAGGTGTTACATGCCAAATATGTTTTAAAGCTGTCAAATAAATGTAATTATAAAATGAACTGTACTTACCTATTGTATTGTACTCTCGATAACAGCGTGAATATAATTATATTACAGATCAATTCAATAAATTCAATTAATTCCATAGGTATTCGTAAACATTTTTAATAACCTGTTATCGTTAACAATTTAGTTGGTTTTTACGTTAGGTACTACATTCAGTGTTACATAAACTCCAGCTATTCACCCGTTTATTGACAGCCAAAACAAGTTGGCCGTCGTTTTAAAATTATACATTAATGTTTAATCAACAGACCGGGTTTCGGTGTGATTTGATAAATATCTTCACGGCTTGTTCACATTTAAAAGCATACATACTCAATTCTATATGAAATCAAAATGTGAAATCAAAATTTAATCTGAAGTCGTTAAAAGTAAGTCTAATGAGTTGAAAATGTTTCTATGTACAGAATTTTTTCTTCAAGGCAGATGTAAGAAGTATTTCTTGCGTGGTTATATGGAATAAAAGAGTGTTCAATATTGCAGTACTATTTCATTTAAAGCGACAAAAGTTTTAAATATAAATCACTTAAGCGTCTCGGCAGTATTTAAAGGAAAATACCCTGTTTAATGCATAACGGTAGTATGATTAATACACCGAGTTATAAAGAAATTATGCAAATCATCGTAACAACAAAAATCGATTTCATTACACAAATTCCGATTCACGATTGGGTTTTAAGAAATCTTGAAGGTCGCTTGTTCTTTGGCGTCTTTGATTTCTTTAATATGCATGTTTATAACCTCTGCTTAACAGCCAAGGTTATGCAGTTTGTATTGGTTCAAGTTTAAATGAGTGCCGGAGCCAGGGTATCGGCTCCTGCTACAATATGTAATAGCGCGGATCTGATGCCAACTTTATAGTGCAATTACAATGAAAGACATTCAGGAAAACTTTCTGTCCAATCACATAATACAATGTACTTGTCATTGACACCGGGTGAGCCACCTGTTAACATTACATTCAATACCCAGTGAACCCTATCTTGCTTTTGATTTTATCGAAGTCCTTTGTAAAATTAATCAAATAATCATCCGCCAAAATATTTAAAAAAAAAAAGAAATTCTCTTCATTTTTCAAGCTTTTACAAAAATATTTTTCGAGATATTTCTCACGAGTTCCTTTCATGTCAAATATAAAACACTTATATCCCAATAAATTATCGGTAGTTTGCCCAATTCTAATGTATTTTAACATACTATTGATAAACCAATTGCTTTCCTCATTTTACATATTTCACGAAACCTATAACATACCTATTTTAGTGTGACCAAGTCTAGAGACAAAAGCATTGCTTCCCCACCTGGGCAAACGCTTAACATAAAGCAAAGGGTGAGACACCGTCCGGCGTGTTTTTCTCAATCCCTGATTTGTAAGAAGGGATATTAATATGCATAAGCAAACACGAACAATGACACATTACAACATCAACTCAAGAGATATAAAGAAAATCAGAGATTACCAAAGCGTCAACAAAACCATAATCCGAACTAAAAATCGATTAAACTAGGGGCAAAATAGGAACAATGGAAAGATTAACATGGAGACTCGCGTTAAAGCACAAGAGAATAAGACCAGGTGTTCCGGAAGAGTAAGCGTCTTCTGCTTCATCAACGACACCCGCCATGTAAATCTTGGTCACATCCAAGTAAGAATCAATCCTCAAAATGAGAACCGAGTCATCATTGTCATCACAACAAGTAAACAAGATAAACCATCACCAATATACCGTTTATAGTGATTAGCGTTGATGTTCATTCATAGATGTGTCTTGAGAAATAAACCGACAACGTTGGTCTACAACTCCCTGCGTCAGTGGCGCCCAGCATTATGGGAGTGGAACAATGTGGCTTGTTGGGGTGTTCTGCTAGGTACATGTAGCCTTCGGCAGTATACTTTAGCGAGGTAGCATTCAAAATCGGCAGAAGTTTCGGAAGATCGCAAGAATACATATATATAATTATGCATGGTCAGGCACCACAATACTTACAAGATATTTTAGAGCCCTTTACTAACAATCAAGATGACACCTCCTACACTCTCAGACAAACTAGGCTTTTTAATCCACCATAATGCAGAACTAATAATTACTTTGACAGCTTCTTTCCCTATATGTGTCGCACAATTAACACTGTTAGTACTGATCTCCTCAACTCCCTCTCCTGCTGCACTGAAAAGCTATCTGAATAAAGAAACTATTTCTGAGAAGGAATCCTCTATAATCTTTAAAACTGAAGGTAACAGACTAGCTAATATCAATCTTTGTCAACTGAGAAACTCATGTAGTAATTTAAATTTTGATTTATATTGTGATCACTTAACTAATAGTCCTGCTTGTATCTGTTCAGCTGAGTATAAAACAGTGTCTCATTACTTTCTGGAATGTCCCATGTATGATTACCAAAGAATTACATTATTTTCTTCTCTTAATAGCCATGGTAATCATAATCATATAAATATAAGTGTGCTACTCCAAGGCTGTCCTGATTATGATGGGCTTACAAACAGAATCTTACTTGAGGCTGTTCAGTTCTTCATTGGAAAATCCCATCGCTTTAATTCATATATGATTTAGGAAGCCAAGATGTATCAAATATCAAATATTTTATCAAGTACTTTTTATTGTCTTCTTAAAGAAATATATAGGATTACTCGTTGAGCATGGCTGATGATCAATGCATTTACATATTGATTATGATTTTTTTTTAATGAAATGTTAATTAATTGACAGTTGTGGCCGTGCAGTTATATGCACAAGGACTTTGGGCCACTCTCTCAATTACTGTTGATAAACTTCTAATATTATAATGTAATTATATAATGTAATGTGCATGGTGTGTCAAGTGTGTATGAAGTGTATTTTATGACTTACCTCCCCATTCCTCTTTAAAGGATTACCTCCCTTTACCCTATGTTGTACCAGCTTTTCATTTCATTTTTTCCCTAATTATCATATAAATTCTAAATTAATTTTGTAAGTTTACTTTGGCCATCTAGCGGAGAGAATTAATATAGGCTTTGCCTGTTATTTTATCCACATTGACTTGTAACATTGACTTATGTCAATACAAATTTGTTGAAATGATCAATGATGAATATATTGTAGCCCTTTAAGCACACACGTATTTAACGCCAATATTCTGAAGAGCCGTGTGCATAGGGTATCGACCCTACCGGGGTGTCCTAATAACTGGGATTGAAGACGTGTAGAACTAAAATTCAGCACATTCAGTTGATCAAACATGTGGGAGATGGCCAATATATCTTAATCTACAGTATTGGATCCGTCCCCCGTACGACGACCTTCATAACTTACGCTTTTCAATTACCGTTAACTATTTATAATCGGTACAGCTTTACTAATAGAAAACAAAACCAGAAAATACCAAAGAGTCAAAAAAAAACGCAATCCGCACTGAAAATCGATTAAAGTACATTGTAAATTGAAAATAGGAACAAAGGGGCGATTCACATGGAAACCGTCTTAAAAGTACATGAGAATAAGACCAGGTGTTCCGGAAGAGTTGGTGTCTTCTGCTTCATCGACGACACCCGCCATGTAAATCTTGGTCACATCAAAGTAAGCATCAATCCTCAAAATGAGAACCTAGTCATCATTATCAATCACAACAAGTATTCACACTAACAAGCAAACTCAAAAACGTCCATCTTTATATCACACAAAGATACAGAATATTTTTCGATGAGATCAAGATGGCAACCATAAAACTTGATAAACTAGTCTTTATCAATCCACATCTCTCGAATCCCTGTGCCGTAAGTTTGCTCGTCAGCAGTTGATATCTATCACGAAAATCTCGACTTTCAGAGCAAGCCCTAGAAGAACGAGCCAACTGCGAGATGTAAACACCATATTTATGATGGAGAAACAGGGATGTTACTATCAAGAAAGGAAAGTTCACGATAGAAAAAATCGAAATCGTCACGTTTATCATACAGCTTAGTAGTAAGTTTATTTTAAGCCCTTTTGTGTAACTGCAGTATGTCTAAAAGTCCAATAAAATATAATTTGCTACATTTGATTCAAAAGAGGTCACATCGCTTTATTGATATGTCCTATATACATATATAAATATGAAATTCAACCCGATACTTTGACTTTGACATAATAAATGGTACTAAATAGAAAACAAAGTCTGGATGTACCGTTCGGCTATAAATTATTCATAAATCTACATATGTATGTAAAGTATAATGATATTGAATTTTTTTTATGACTTCAAAAATGTCATTATCTAAAAAAACGGGTTATCAAGGTATTCGATCCTTTGATATACATATATATTTTTTTCATTATACCCAATATTGGCGAATGTCTCCGCTTTGATTACAAGATACAGTTAATAATGTGTACATATATAGTGGCTGAGGACTACTGACGCACTGGGACCTGAGAACTTGTTACAGTTAGTTTTGGATCTAAACTAATGTGTTCTGTGCAATTTTCGTCTCCAGGCGGGTAAGAATAATTATAATTATGACTATTGAAATGAACATTTTGTTTTTTATCGAACATTGATCTAAACCCCAAGAAGTTTGAATCACTCTGAACGCATAATAATTAGTTTAGATCCAAAACTAACTGTAACAGATTATCGAGCCCCTATGTACTGACCTAGCAACTTTACCGCAACCTTTAAGTCTCATTTATAATGTCACATGGTACTCCACCCTCACGGACAGACATTGGAGTGACATAAAGAAGACTGAAGGTAATGCACGGATGCATGCCAAGACTAGATCTACTGGTTGTGGTAATGAAATGTTATTTTTTTTTATCTAATATGTTGTTGATACCCCCACGAAGCTAAAGATTTATTGATTAAGTCTTATATATGTAAGATTTATTCATTTTTTTGCTTACTTAATTACAGGTAAGTTAAATTTTCTTCCATAAAAAGTTTTTTAGCATTTTGCTGACAAAATGATTAATATGTTCTTAAAAAAAACTTTATGAAGTAAATTGATAATTGATAGATGTATTGTAGAACGCCAAGGACGAAACAGCAGCAAGATGAAGTTTAATTCATTATTTGGCTCGACATATATTATTTTTGAGTTTTAATAGTGATATCTTTTGTATATCATTCGTACAATCCTTTTACATATGGTATCTGATAATTTTTTAATCGATCCCAATACATTCCCTATCAAAACATTGAATAACTATATATTTAAAAAGACATGAATTGTTTTACTGTAACAATTTTCAATCAAACGATATTTGTATTGTATTTGTTAGTACCGTGGCGTACCTATATGTTTTGTGAATGTAAGACTTTGAAAAATGTTTTCATGGAATCAATTTGTTTCGACCTTATTGAGTTTAATTTTCCCCGCCTTAATATTGCAATCCCCCTTGGCAACTACAGCTTTTACAAGCGAAGATATTGGTTAATAGATCAATGGATAATATTTTTGTATATATACAAATGTAATAAGTAAAAGTGTTGAAAGTGCTTTATTTCTTCTGTGAAGCGTACATATAGGGTATCAGTGATATGAAGATTGCCGTTTTTGATTATAAGTTTTAAGTGATATTAAGATGGACATTTTTTAGTATGCTCATTAGTGTCTTTACTTGTGATTGACAATGATACTCGGTTCTCATTTTTAGAACTTGATGCTTAATTGGATGTGACGCTTACTCTTCCAGGACACCTACTCTTATTCCCTTGTACTTTTACAAGGGTCGCCATGTAAATCTTTCCTTTGGTTATATTTTGCCCCTAGTTAAATCGTTTTTGAGTTTTGTTAACGCTTCAGTATTCTCCAATGTAGTTTAACGACTGATACGTTGGTCATTTTTGTGTAGACATTTTTCATGGATGAATGACTCAAACATGATATATTGATGTAAAAATACACGTGTTTCCATTGCCCTATATTTATGAATAAATATTCATGGGATTGTATGCAATAAGGTATATGGCGCAGTATTACATCGTAATACATTATTTTCCTGTTATGTAAGTAGCATATAAATGTTATTGCAATGTTTTGGGGTATTACACATGTATAATATTATCTATTAGCCCGTTTTAAATAATGTATTGTGACATCATACCAAGGACAATTACATGACGTCATTGATTTCCGTATTGAAGTCAAAATGGCCGCGTTTTAGTATTTCAATATTTCATAAAAATGGTGTTTAACGCATACAAAGGTAATACAGTTTTGTTTTGTTGTTAAAAAGGATTTTGCACTCATTCGGTAGGAATGCAAATCGGCAACATCCATATTGCATGAATATGGATGGAACTGATTTGCATTCATACCAGCATGAAAATGACGAAACCGCCGTTCAATCCATACATTTACATTTTTACTATTGAACAATAGTTTGATTTAATTTTATTATTTCTAGAATGATAATTAGTTAACTGTGTTTGTTTTTGCGTCGTTCTTTAAACGACATTGGCGGAACAGCCCTTTGTTTAGTAAAATTGGCGCCAAAAATAACGTAGTGATTTAAGTTCTTTGCACATGGGCGTTCTCCATGTTATCCAAAGCGGATCGACAAGACTCGCATTGAACAAGATTACTATATTACGTCGTAAGTAATCAACGTGAATGCTTGACCTTTATGACCTTAGCTGGTAATAGGATGTAAAACAAGATAAAACAAATGCATACTGTTTGTTTCATAATCGGACACAAAACTTATTTTACAAATAATACCTATATAAATAAATAACTCACCCGTAAATCCTTGACGTAAACTATGGTCCGAAACAGAATACAAACAAAGTCAAGATGCACTAATCTGCTATTAATGATAAATATATATGCATACATTGTGTGTATGTAAAGTATAATGAAACTGAATTTTATTTTGATGACTACGAACATTTCATTTTGGAAAAACGGGCTTATCGAGGTATGCGGAATTAATTTGATTTGCATTATACCCGAATGTTTTCACATCAATGACAAGATTGATAGTCGTTCAAGCGTAGTTATGTATACAGTAAATAATGTATACATACATATATATAGTGGCTGATGGCTACTGACGCACAGGAGCCCGGGAACTTGCTACAGCTCGTTTTGGACCTAAACTAAAGTATTAACAATAAATTGCCGCTTCTGGTGGATCTATAACTATCTCCCCTGTCTATAACACCTCCCCTGTCTATAACACCTCCCCTGTCTATAACTACCTCCCCTGTCTATAACACCTCCCATGTCTATAAAACCCCCCCTGTCTATAACTACCTCCCCTGTCTATAATTACCTCCCCTGTCTATAACTACCTCCCCTGTCTATAACTACCTCCCTTGTCTATATCTACCTCCCCTGTCTATAACTACCTCCCCTGTCTATATCTACCTCCCCTGTCTATAACTACCTCCCCTGTCTATAACTACCTCCCCTGTCTATTACTACCTCCCCTGTCTATAACTACCTCCCCTGTCTATATCTACCTCCCTTGTCTATATCTACCTCCCCTGTCTATAACTACCTCCCCTGTCTATTACTACCTCCCTTGTCTATATCTACCTCCCTTGTCTATTACTACCTCCCCTGTCTATAACTACCTCCCCTGTCTATAACTACCTCCCCTGTCTATAACACCTCCCCTGTCTATAACTACCTCCCCTGTCTATATCTACCTCCCCTGTCTATATCTACCTCCCCTGTCTATAACACCTCCCCTGTCTATAACTACCTCCCCTGTCTATAACTACCTCCCCTGTCTATAACACCTCCCCTGTTTTTAACTACCTCCCCTGTCTATAACTACCTCCCCTGTCTATATCTACCTCCCCTGTCTATAACACCTCCCCTGTTTTTAACTACCTCCCCTGTCTATAACACCTCCCCTGTCTATAACACCTCCCCTGTCTATAACACCTCCCATGTCTATAACACCTCCCCTGTCTATAACACCTCCCATGTCTATAACACCTCCCATGTCTATATCACCTCCCCTGTCTATAACACCTCCCCTGTCTATAACACCTCCCTTGTCTATAACACCTCCCCTGTCTATAACTACCTCCCATGTCTATAACACCTCCCATGTCTATAACACCTCCCATGTCTATAACACCTCCCCTGTCTATAACACCTCCCATGTCTATAACAAAAAAAATAACATGTTACTGGAAATGTGCCCAGCAATACACTGTTGATACAAACATGACAGAGAGCGTACGTAAGATATTAAAATGTTAAAACTTCAAGGTAAAATGTTGCTGCGACCGCCAATTGTGGTGGCCAAGACTTGAGTGGCAGGATATCTGTAGTATCGCGGAATTGAATGACAAGAAGTAATGATAATCTAAACATGATATATATTGAAATACTAATATTAAACTAGACTAACTATTGTGAAAGTTCCGAAATAGACTCACAATTTCACCGACACACAACAGCAAAAGTTTCTGGAAGTTATCGCAAGCTCTGTGCATACGAAGCGATCACATGACCATAACATGACTGCTACTCGAGGGCTCTCGTGATTTATCGCTGAAAATATTGTAGTACCTCGTAAAACTTCAACTGGAAATGGTTAAACGACCGATCATAAAAAAAACATGGAGCGTTAAGGACAATATTTGCCTTGCGCCATGATATTTGGCAAGTATGTGTTGCTCCAAATGCAAATATTATTAACTTTCGTACCGTTTACAAGGCCCTGTGTTTGACCTCGAGCTAGTACGCTCTATTTTAGGTAGGCCTATTTAATATGGTCATCTTGCTTGAATTTATGATCCTAACTTAATATTTGCTTAAAGTTGTAATATCTTTGCATAAATGCATACGGTCTGTTTCATAATATAACACAAAACTTATTTTACACATTATACTGTCGTTATTAACTATGAGACCTATGTATATATATAAATAAATAATTCACTCGTTAACCCTTGACTCAGTAAATGGTCATAAACAGAATACAAACAAAGTCAAGATGTTCTAATCGACTATAAATGATTCATATATATGCATCCATTGTGTGTTTGTAAAGTATAATGATATTGGATTTTATTTTGATGATTACGAATATTTCATATTTGAAAAACGGGGTATGCGAAATGAACTTGTTTTGCATTATATCCGAATGTTTTCACTTAGATGACAAGATCGATAGTCGTTCAAGCGTAGTTATGTATACAGTAAATAATGTATACATACATACATAGTGGCTGATGACTACTGACGCACAGGAGCCCGAGAACTTGCTACAGCTCGTTTTGGACCTAACTAAAGTATTAACAATACATTGCCACTTCTGGTGGGTCTAGATCATATATGAACTTTGCAAATGGGTATTTTTATTAAAAAATTGATTTAAACCCAGAGAAGATTAACTGACTCTAAACATCTTATAATAAGTTTAGGTACAAAAATAACTGTAACAGGTTATCGAGCCCCTATGTACTGACCTAGCAACTTTAACGCAACGTTTAAGTCTCATTTATAATGTCACAGTGTACTCCACCCTCACGGGCAGACATTTGAGTAGCATTAAGAAGACTGAAGGTAATGTACGGATACATGGCAATACTAGATCTACTGGTAGTTGTAATGAAATACCATTTCTTATCTAATATGTTGTAGACTCCCAAATAAAGCTAGATATTTATTGATTTGGTCTGATATATGTATGATTAATTCGGTCTACTTCTTACTTACATGTAGGATTAATTTTCTTCTTTTTTTTAGCATTTTGCTGACAAAATGATTAATATATTCTTATAAAACTTGATCAAGTAATTTGATTATCAATAAATGTATGGTTGTACGCCAAGGACGAAGGAGCAGCAAGATGGAGTTTAATTCATTGTTTAGCTCGACTTATTTTTTCAGTTTTAAAAAGTGTATTTTCTTCTTCCAAGTCATATGCCTCATTCTTACGAATATTGTCGCACTGTTGTCAGCCTTTTGTACAATCCTGTCACATATGGTATCTGATATTTTTAATCGATCCCGATACGTTCTTTATCAAACAGAATAATTTTTATTATGAGAGTTCATTCCAAAATTAAGAAATTTAATTTATGAAAGTCAATATCCTCTATCGAGATTTGGTCATTGATTTATTTTCAGTAACAATTTTCAATCAAACCATGTTTTGTTGCAGCTGATTATTATATTTGTTAGTTCCTTGTTGTACCTATACGCCTGATCTCTAACTTATTGTCGTATCGGAATATAAGACTTTGAAAATAATTTCAGGAAATAATGTTGTTTCTTCCTTAATGAGTTCAACTTTACACGCCTTAATATCGCAATCCCCCTTATCAACTACAGTTTTGACCATAGAACATACCGGTGGATAGATGCATAAATAATGTTAATAATAAGGAAAAGTGTTGAAAGATGACGTAACACACACAAATGCTGGACCTTTTGAATTTAGTAATAGAAATAGTATGCCGAAAAATTGATTAAACTGCAACATACAGTTGTTTCGTCCTCCTAGGAATCTTCAGTGATGCTAGTGGCCATAGATGGGAATCCAAAATGATTAAACTAATGTAGAAGAAGAAGGGTCAGGTGCGTCACCTTTAATTTAAGAATGTAGGAGTAAAATGAAACTAGTTCTGTATAGTTTCAAATCGTGTACTACGAAAATGTGTATATTATGTACTAAATGATATACACGTGTTCGTTGAGTACTGTGGCACTACCCAAATGAGGCAACTATGGCTATAGAGGCTTCAGCAAACCTCGGAGACTAAACAAAAGATGATGATGGAACACACACATATGATGCACCTTTTATATTTAGGAATAGATACAGTACGCCGTAAAATACTTTAAAGTACCCAGTTTATACTCCGTAGTGTGTCTACAAACAAATGTATTGAAATAGAGAAGAGAAAACGTACAAAGGCTGACTCATCGGCAATTTTCATGGATGGATGAATTTAATGATTTATTGATGTAGAAGGAAAAGTGTAGCACTGTTTCCTTTGCGTTCATTGCCCTATATTTATGAATGCTAATTCATTGGGTTGTGTGCAATCAGGTATACAGAGCAGACACGTATTTATATCTATATTATACATTCATCACACGAGTGCCTTGTTATTCAGTGATTATATGTATTCATGCAATGTTAAGGGGTATCACACATGTGTAATATGATGAATCAGCTCTGTGATTTGTTGCAGGTTTTAAACATTCTTGTTTTGACACCATGACGTTATTGATTTTTCGATAATAGTCAAAATAACGGCGTTTTAGCATTTAAATATTATATTTTTGTTTTGAAACAAAACAATCCCAAACATTTTGGTAACGTGATAAAAAAAATCTCGCACTAATTTCATTTCATACGAGATTTACGAAACTCGTTAGAATTTTCCGAAAGGCTTGATTAATTGAAATATTCTTAAACATGTTTCATAAATCACATATAAAATAGAAAATCACGCGGGATCTGATATGTACATTCTTTAACAACTGACACTATACGAATTATCTTTATAGACGATTTCATTTTTGGACAATATGATGAAAATGCAAATATTTATTCTCAGTTTCATAAAGGATCTGTATTAATCATCCGACTAGATATCATGTTCTGATGTACTTAACATCCAAAGCGAATTGTCTTATTGACAATGAGTCATGCAGCAAGTTATTTCGTAACAACATATAGTTGAACTTGTTGATAAATCTTGCGATAGTCTGAAACTTTTGCCAACTTTGATACATGTGTGTCTCGGTCAGGTGACAGAACCAAAAGCCTCAGTTCACCGGGGCGAACGCTCAACTAAAGGCAAAATATGAGGTAGTGTGAAGTGAGACATAAGGAAAGTTATTTAGAAAGAATGGAAACGATAGGATGCCAAATCTAGTCGCTTTAGTTACCCATATGTAATTGACCAACAAGTACAAATCTTACGCCTTACCTGCAGGGCATCGGTTAATAGTGGTTAGGTGCAACCAATTGTTTATTGTTTTATTTCAGGATTCGTTACCATCATGTACCGCAGAACGTACTGAAGTATTGTGTTCTATTAGCCATAAGCGAGACACGTTTTATTTGGAAAATAACAAAAAAATAATATATTCATCGGGAATCTAGTTTAGATGTAGGTGTAGAAAATTGATATTCTTCCCTCATACCATTACCTACGTTGTCTTCACTGTTTATCCTTATCACTCTTTTCCCGCAAACCCAAAAGCAGAATTTTTCGTTTTCCATTTCGCTCATAATAGGCACTGTTGTATCGAATCCCTAGCTTTAAGTAGGGTTAAAACACCACACGCAATCGTCTAAGAAATTTGAAACATTATATCTCGATAAAAAAAAATAAAACCGAGAATATCTAAGCGTCAACAAAACAATAATCCAAACTAAAAACCCATTTAACAAGAGGCAAAATACGAAAACATGAAAGATCCACATGGAAACCCTTTTATAGTACAATATAATACTACCATGTGTTCCGGAAGAGTAAGTGTCTTCTGCTTTATCGACGGCACCCGCCATGTAAATCTTGGTCAAATCCAAGTGCACACCAAGTCCTCGAAATGAGAACCGAATCATCATTGTCAATCGCAACAAGTAAGCACACTTATGAGCATACTCACAGATACAGAATATTTCTTAACGAGACAAACATGGCGAACATAAAACTTGCCAATAGTTATGATCAAAATATGTTGATGATAAAATTTGTCTTATGAATATCGACGAATCATTAAGTTATAACTTCACCAGGGATTTTTATATGGAATTTATGAGTGATATTCAGCTGCAAATGTGTTTTGTATTAAAATGTTTTTGAACTATTTTTCTTCAATTTACAGATACACTGTTTTTTGCTGATATAAGTTTAACTAAACCTGCAT
Organism: Mimachlamys varia; assembly: GCA_947623455.1. NCBI lineage: Eukaryota > Metazoa > Mollusca > Bivalvia > Pectinida > Pectinidae > Mimachlamys > Mimachlamys varia. The sequence goes on along the minus strand of OX392533.1, from coordinate 40,505,757 downwards.
GGTCCTGACAAAATGGCTGCAGTGCTAGATTCAATCTCTCTGGACGAAAAGGAAATCCAAGAAATCGTTAGGAAAACAAAGGATTATGCCATGTTACATGGTAGGTATTGCATTAATGTAACTGAGAAAGTAACTTATCACTATATGCACGTTGTATAAAATAATTATCTTCTTGAGCAACCACTCTATAGCTTCAATCCAGGAATTTTTCTTATATGTTTAGCTATATTAGTCTAAGCTTAGATTTACCTGTAACGATAACGCATTTAGTCCAGGGCACCTTTGGTGACCAGTTAGCGCAGATTGAGCAAACGTTTTTAAGGAATATCATTTCTTTTCAACATTCATGGAGCCATAACAACATTGGCTTCTTTGACAAATTTAGCCACAGGTGCGGTCTGGGGCCAAATAACAAACATGTAGTATAGGTTGAAAGAAGTTGTGTTGAAAAAGTTACAATTTTACAACACAACTTGGAAGTTAAGTTACGTACTTTTTTATTTATCTTTTAAACACGTACAAACCGCCCCCCCCCACAAAAACATCACATAATAATGCTATTTACTAATCATTTTTTTAAAAATAAAAACTGGAGAAACAACATTTTTTAGTCCAAGTTAAGTTTTCTCCTTTGACGAAACTGTGTTTTCACAAGAACGCTCGATGGTATCGCAAATATGACCGATAGGTCAATTTAATATTCATAGAAAACAGGTTACGGAAGGTTTACTTCGGAACTTCAAAGGCACATCAAAACATATTAAAATTGAACTCGAACGTTCTTATAAAGAGCTGATAAGTCAACACTGCGCTATAGGTAATTCAAAGAAGTGACGCTAGTGTTAAAATATTTAAAGTTTGGCATGGACATGCGACCATCCGAGAGACCCTTGCCTGATTAGCTGTAGTACTCTAACCTTGTTGCTATATATTACGGATACACGGTGACTTAGTGGCAGGACGCATGGCTCATGATCGAAGGGTTTCGAGTTCGAGTCCCGGCATTAGCACTTGTTGTATCCTTGAGCAAGATACTTCACTCCGCTTGATTCATTGTACTCAGCTGTAAATGAGTTCGTAGTTGGGCAATGCTACAAATTGTGGAATGTTAGTTTTGAGCGCTGAAATGACAACACCGGTTGTATGCTCCTGAAGGAGTTGAGAACAATATAGACTACTTGCTGGGCCCCCATAACCGCGGATAATAATTTGCGAACCGCTTTGAGACGACCTATAGGTTGTAATAAACCAGTACATTAAAACTTTGAATCATTATTATTATATTGACATCTAACGTTTCCTTACTATTCATCTGATGATGTTATATTTATCAGACAATCATACCTTGCATAAAGTACGCACCATTTGAGGTGCCATATGACATATCCGGTTTATTACTACTTCATGCATATGTCATACACGATTCATTAAGGATGCTTGCTCGTCACTACATACATAAAGTTGATATATGAGATTGATGTAAAAAGAGCATTGTTTTTATCTTAAATCAATTTTGCATAAAGTTGATATATGAGATCGATGTAAAAAGAGCATCGTTTAAACTTTAAATCAAGTTGTTGAAACCATTTAAAAATATGCAGGGTTTTATTTTTGGTTATGGCCTGGTCAGTGAATACCAGGTAAAACACCAGTTATGCTGGGAAGGAGACCCATACGTTAATCCGATCGCACTACCCTATGCGCCAACCGACTATCTTAATGCTATTTACTATGTTTATAGAAAAAATACAATTTCAGTGTAAATGTATTGCAATTTTTTGACAGGAATCCTATGTAATACATAAAACGCTTCTCACAATCTGGTGAAAGCTGTTGGTCTTTTTAATCAAATATAATTCATTATAGCCACTTTAAAATTTTAATGTGATTTGCGTTATGGAGAAACATTAAACACCTCGAATGAAATGATCTATACTAGTGTTCTGTTTTTTTTTTTTTTTTTGAATAAAGTTGGATGTTGACAGGTAATAACCCCCATCATCCAAACATAGACTTATTAAACTCAGGTTTTAGGTACCGATAATGCATTGCACAGCTTGAGTAGAACCTGAATTTCCAGCAATGTATGTACTTAACTTTGAATAATATATATGCACAATTCTTTTGTCTCGAACGAATTTTTATAATAACCTGCCAAACCAACATTAAATTTTTTTTCTATTTTTTTATTTATAAAATATCACCATGTAGAATATGCTTCTTTAAAACTGTACCGACGCGTTACATACTGAAGTGAATCTATGTTAAGTAGACTACACATGTTTTACGAGATGACTTGGAGCAGGGGATATTTCTACTTCGAAAAACATCGACTTTGACAGTGTGAGGGATGAACTTATTACACTGACAGGTGTAGGTTATTAATCACTAAGATTAGATTTCTACCTGTGTTACTTGTTGTGATTGACAATGATGACGCGGTTCTCATTTTGAGGATTATATGTTTTCTTGAATGTGATCAAGATTAACGTGGTGGTTACATGTCGTCGATGAAGCACATGACGCGTACTCTTCCGGAACATCTGGTCTTATTCTCTTGTACTTTTACGAAGGTCTCTATGTAAATATTTCCTTTGTGTATATTTTGCCTCTAGTTTAATCGATAATAATTTCGAATTATGGTTTTGTTAACATTTTGTTATTTTTTTCCGACAGGTGTACTGATACGAACAGCAGAGTCACCAGACCATTCAGAGAGAGTTCACTATGCCCCGCTTGCTCTTTTCCCGTCGTTGGTACCACGAAAGGCATTCGCCAAGGTGAAAGCCTTACAACCTCATTTCAACAAACTAATGCACATGGTGGCACATGATACGGAATTCCTACAAAAATGTTTGTGCAAGTGAGTATATTTTGGTTTGTTTCTGATGAATCAATTTGTTGTCAATTTAAACACATTTTTAGATAAACAAGTATCCTTTTTATCCAGTATTTATTATTTCTCCAACTGTAGTCTTCGTCCTGTAAACTTATTAGATTTAGCGTTATATTCATGCCAGATTCTTCTATAGAATGTCATTTTCTTAATCCAAGTTTCTAAATCCATAGACAAGATATTCCCTGTAGGAATGAAAAAGTAACCTGATGGATAGGGTTTTTAAACTGAATATATCGCTAAATTATATAAAAGTATAAAAAATCAGAAACAAATGCATAGACACACTTGAAAATGTGTTTCTATTGCTATTTCTAAAATTTTAAAGAGTAAGCACGCTTTTAATTTAATGCCGTTACATTGTAGCACTTCTGTTTTGATAATAAACCTTGAAATTGTGGGTACAAGTTATGAATACGTTATAACTGTAAAAATGTACATTTTGTCGTGTAACCAGAGTAACATCATCAATTCCGCTACCTATTGCATCAACCGTTATTAATAGCGCGATGCACTTGGTGCATGATTATACAGTTGTGGTAATGCACAACGCACCAAAAAATGCGTGCGTGCATCGTGCATACATCGTGAACACATCGTTCGCCCATGGTGCGCACAACTGTGCGATCTAAAGATTGTGCGTTTATGTGTGCGATTCTCATCGCACACACGCACGATTTGGTACAATTGGTTGATAAATATTACGGAATGAAAACAATATGGAACCCTTTTGTCGAAAAACTATATAAATTCGCATCTAATTGATTGGGATTATGTTAATTTCAAAACATACATTCAACAACATTACAGTCAAGTGCGGGTTCAGCTCCAAGGTAACAGAACAGGTAAATAACATGTCAGAGTTTTACCTGTCCCGTGTCCGGCGATCCGCTACGACAACCATTACCGAGCGACCGTTATGAAAACAAACTGGACTTATAATTAGTTATTTGAACAGCCTGCCCCTCCCCTCCCCGCCACTGTACAAGTGTTTTCACGCATAGGCGAGTGTTGTTAGTGCCCTGGGCAAGAGACATCTACATATATGGTATATGTACAGGTATAACTTGGTAAAACCTGGCAATATTTACTGAATGAGAACTTATCAATATGTGTTGAAAGTTTACATGAGTCTATTTGGTTTGTTTCAAAAACTACAAAAAGACTATTCTAATTTTAAGAAATATATAGATAGAAATATCAGCTAATGTATGTAGTTAAAATATAGAAATATGCTTAAATCAACTAGCGCAAAACCGTATGCAAGTGTTAAGCCATTTCTCGTTTTACATCAACCACGATTGTCAACGCACAATGTTAGTTTATCGTGCGCCCACATGTACGTTAGAAATATTCGCACAGGATAGCATCATTCTCACATCGTGCATACATCGTTCTTTCATCGGGCGTACACCGCACAATGTGTAAACAACGTTACACATCGTGTAACGTTGTGCGATCTTACAACTGTAGCTTGTTTTACGATAGGACAGTGAGAGAGAGAGAAAAATAAATAACACTTGTGTCATGAAACAGGAAATCAATCACAGGGATAATATATATGAAGTTCAGGACGTGGCAAAGCCTCGTGCTGAAACCTCATCCATATCACCCTCGTGTCGATGTTTATCAGTCTACATCACACAAGGGATTTATGTTTTAGATAAATATGGTATCCATGTTTTTGTTTTTTTTAGTGTTCTAAAGGTCGATGACTTCACCAAACGGATATGGGACATTTTACAAGTGGTGACAGAGGAAGGTGTTACGCAGGTGAGACTATCATTACAATAAACTTCTATTTTGTAGCTGTTTTACACTTGAATCTTGTCCTTATAATTAATGAATAAAATAAAAGGCACGACCTGCAAGTAATGTGCTTTTAATTTTAAGCAAGTCGAAAAATATCAAGGTAATACTTAAAAAATTTGAATATCTTTTGTGACATTTAGAACAGGTAATCAAATTAATCGTTGAAAACGTATTGATAACACGTTAAACGAAAACATTGTCTCAAAAACTGCTGATTGAATACCAATGGCGTATCACTCGAAGCTTATTGGAAAATTAGAATTGTAAGTACCTCGTTTCGTGATGAAATTAGTCTCCAAAAACATGTCCGCCTTGGTCTTCGAGTGATTCCACACACAATATGGTGTTCGCCAAGGTGATGCAACCGATCCGGTGTATGCTGAGGCTTAAGAATGTAAGTGTAATTTCGTATTTGCATTAGCGGATGCATCATCGTTTACTATGGGGAAGAATTCGGGGAATACGTCTGGCGGCTTATTGAAGCCAAATATGCATTTTTTTTGCTTGTTTGTGTCGTCGCGCTGACGAAGCGATAAAACCGACGATTGATTCTCGCCAACAGCGCTTTGACATTATGAAGTAGAACGTCATTTCCTGTTTTTCAATTACAGGTAGAAAGCGCCAAAACGTCGTTAAGAATTTTAAACGGCGCTTTTTGCTTCGTCGTTCCTGTAACGCGAGAGTTACCATGGCAAGAGTCGTAAACCATACCTGTTACAATTAAACGTTGAAATAAAATGTCTTTGGTTCTTTTTTCAGCCTTTAAGTCTTGGACTGTTCCGAAATGACTATATGATGGATGTTAAACAAGACACCTCCGTTGACTCTTCGATCAATGCCCGTATGACCTCAGCCTCGATACCAAACAGTCTACAGATGAAGCAGATTGAATTCAACACGATAGCATCCGGTTCTGCAGGTCTTGTATCAAATTTGCATCATGTACATCGGTACGTTAAAATGCTTAAGATGTTACTTGTATTATTATAGACACTTTATGAGTAGTGACAATTTATGAGTAATGTTGAGCTATTAATATGTTTCTGTGTTACGTAGGGCTACATATATTTTGAACTAAATTTTGAGTACAAGGTGGTAAACTCTTCTTTTGAAGTTCTAATTCCACGAGTCTATTGCAATGGTTTTTGTAACCGTGATATTATTTTAATAATGGCAATGTGTCTGATATATGGAATTCACCAACACGGCTGTTATTGTTAAAGTTCCAATCATTAACGAATTTCTCGCACTTATAAAAGTGTTCTTGTTCTCACTTTGAGGACGAGACATTTACTTGGATGTTACTTAGGTCTACATGGCGGGCATCGTCGTTGAAGCCGAAGACATGTTCTCTTCCGGAACACATTGTCTTATTCTCCTGTACTTTATCAATGTTCTCCGTGTAAATCTTTCCTTTGTTAGTCCCCTGCCAGTGATACCGGAGGGGACTATAGTGTTTGTCTCTGTCTGTCCGTCTGTCTCTCCGAATGCTGTTTTCCAGATGATAATTTGAGAAAGGATTTATTGATTTGTTTAAACTTCATACAATGTTAGCTTATGAGGTAAGACAGAGTGGGGCTGAGTTTGGGGTCCAAAAGGACAACTACAAAGCTCGCCGCTGGAGATGGATTAATATAAGTTGCAAAACTTGTTTCCAAATCCAATTAAAAAAATTGTGTATTCGCTCTTCACTATGAATTGAATTGAAAAAGAAATAAACTTAAGTTTATACTCAAGCTCGCCGTTGCTAAAAAAAAGTAATTTTTGTCAAATTTTCGTTTCCATATAAATATGTTCTGCAAGGTTTGATGGATTTTGTTAAAACTTCATATAATGTTTACTTATGGTGTAAACGAGTGCAGGTTTGACCTTGAGATCGAAAGGCCAACTACAAAGGTCATCGTTGTTAAAAAGAGTTATTTTTGTCAAATTTTCGTTTCCATATAAATATGTTCTGCAATGTTTGATGGATTTAGTTAAAACTTCATATAATGTTTACTTATGGTGTAAACGAGTGCAGGTTTGACCTTGAGATCGAAAGGCCAACTACAAAGGTCATCGTTGTTAAAAAGAGTTATTTTTGTCAAATTTTCGTTTCCATATAAATATGTTCTGCAATGTTTGATGGATTTAGTTAAAACTTCATATAATGTTTACTTATGGTGTAAACGAGTGCAGGTTTGACCTTGAGATCGAAAGGCCAACTACAAAGGTCATCGTTGTTAAAAAGAGTTATTTTTGTCAAATTTTCGTTTCCATATAAATATGTTCTGCAATGTTTGATGGATTTAGTTAAAACTTCATATAAATGTTTACTTATGCAGTGTGGGATTGAGCTTTAGGTCAAAGGTCACAGTTGCTAAAAATATATGTTTTTTCGTCAAATTTTAATTTCCTGATGATAACTTCAGAAAGGATTGATTGATTTGTAATATAAAGTGGGATTGAGTTATCATTTTTTTGGTTTTTTTTCTCAGGTATTCTTTGACACTTGCTGGAAAACAGTTCGATGATTCTCAAGTATGTAATTTTCCGCCGTTCTAATTCATCTCTATGCTTTTAACGTTTCTATATTGTTGTTGCATTCAGTTAAAACGACGTATTTGCAACTCACAAAACATGACAGTATATTACTTTGCTAAACATTAACACATGTAATATTTCTTAGATTTTATAAAAACGTTCCGTACTCAAACAGAAATTCTGTGCTCCAGCAAATTTTCTTACATTACGCCAAACGATCAATAAGCCAAATAAATCACCGTTTTTCACTGTTTTCTAAAATCATTAAAAAAGTTAAATTGGTTTGATGTATTTATAGCAAAACAAATAAAAATCAACACAAAATCAATACTTGAGCATGGGAACGGCTTAATGAATACGGGCCTGGATCACCTCGGATATTACTATGCTTCTTTTAGATATATTGCTGTACATAGTTAATGCACGATTAAAATGTAATACAATTTGTAAAACGTCACTTCAATAACAAAATTTAATTTGTAACTGAAATATACCAACACCAGTCCCTGGAATACATATTCTTGACATTACTGCTGCCTAGAGCTATTGCATTCTGTTTTATTTTATAGAACTTAATTTCCTACAAAGAGCGTTTGTCATTTAATGACATGCATCCGTATGTGTAATGCATGTTTGCGTACGTATGTGTACTGGTGTAGCATGGCAATGTTACCCGGCCGCGTAGATAACCTACTTGGGGTAATTTTAGGGCAGCTGACCCGAAGCGGCAGGGTGATCTAAAGCCATACTCCACCTTAACCCCCAAAGCGGTTTACAACCAAATGATGTGAAACATCTTTGCATGAGGACAATCATATTTTATATTTAACACGAAACTTATAGCAATTAGATGTCTTTCAGATTGTATTTATTGTCAATATGAATGCAATCTTGATGCAACATAAATATCATGACGTCCGTGTATGCTAACATACCAAGAGAGCTTTTTTTGAAAATCACAATTACCTTAATGATAAACGTTCAGTGGTGAAACGTGTAATCTGAGGCGACGTACAAAGCGTTGAGGTAACGTAGGACAACATCGCGTCAAAATGACGTCATGTTATTGTTCGGTGATTTTGACTGCACCTATACTACTGTGGATACAGTCCAGATTAATAGTGAGGTAATGGGAACCCATCGTACAAGATGTAAAAAAACTTAAGTGAGTGTAATAATATTTTATAAGGAATGAAGTGAAGGGGAGATAACTCTATATTAAACATGGCTACTTTAGTTTTTTTTGTGGAATATATTCGTGATCTAGGGACCTTTAGAAAATGTCTCCATTCATTTTGATGAAACTTTCCACACTTGTAAAAAACGATGGCACTAGTTCAAATGAATGACCTTTACCAACATTCAAGGTCACAAAAGTCAAATTGTAAAAACATTAAAGGAAGTTTCTCACTGTAATCGAAAGGCCAAGGAATGATATTTGGCTGGTAGCATGTATGTTTACGTGACGTTAAATTTACACGTTGTTTGGTTTATAGTCGCCATTTCTGTATCACTGAGAAACATTTTGTATCTATGTGTAATATATAGATTGACTTTTAGTTCTCTGATTAGTGTTCATACTTGTTGTGATTAACAATGACGACTCGGTTCTCATTTTGGGGACTTGATGTTGACTGGGATGCTACCAAGATTTACATTGCGGAAGTCGTCAATGCAGAAGAAAAAGCTTTATCTCCGAAACACATGGTCTTACTCTCTTGTTCTTGTGCAGAGGTTTCTATGTAAATCTTTTCCTTTTGTTCATATTTTGCCTTGTATCGAGTTTGAGTGCGGATTATGGTTTTGTTGACGCTTCGGTATTCTCTAATTATTTTTGTTTGATTGATTTTATATCCTTTTAACAGCCAGGGTCATTTAAGGATGGCCTCCCAGTGTATGCGTGTTTTGAGTGCGTGGGTATTTGAGAGACTGCGATATGTTCGTGTAAGCCTTCTTGCGATAGTTCGTATCTTTTGTCGTTTTAAAGTGCTACCATACTGAAGTATATGGCCGAATGTCCCCGGCAGAACACCCCACTTGGCCACATTATACGGGCGACGGGTGGACCAGGCCCGACACATTTTAGCAGTGATGCTATTTTAGCAATCTTTGCACCGGAAGTATTCCGCTAAGTTATAATTGTGCTAATTACAGTTCTTATGTATTGCTATAGCAAGTACCATGAAGGGTACACATTCATCATTGGGTTTATCTATTTAAATATCGAGTATGCGCTTAATTTAAATTGGCACACTTACAACACGTGCTGTAAATAGCAATACACTGCAGCTGAAATTAGCATAATCATAATTTATCAGTTTCACTGAAATGAGATTATCGGTAAAATACATTTATTTACTGTAATTTATAGAGTTCTTAGTGTCTATCAACTCGAGGTATCAGTTTAGTATCGTAAATTCAATTGTATAGGATAGATTAATGATTAAACATGTACGTAAAGTTGACGTTAAACACACATATGCTGCACCTCTTAAATTAAGTAATAGATACAGTATGCCGAAAAAATGAATTAAACTGCATCATACAGCTGTTTCGTCCTCCTAGGACTCTTCAGTGATGCTAGGGACAAAAGCTCTCTTGTGATATTGCCCTCGAATCATGGCAAGATTTAGCAATCGATTTACAAAACAACAAAATAAAAAACAAAATACGCAAACACAAAACAATTAATGGTTCAGGCCTTAATATTGCTTAAAATCAGTAAATCAGCTGTCAATAAATTCCATAAGTGAGTATCATATGTATTTGCTGTAGGTTCCAGAAAACAACCCCGCCCATGGATTGGCCAAAGGTTTGGTGGAAGGCTGGAAGGCTTACGGAAACAAAAGGTGTCGTTAACACAAGCTTATAAATACACATCATTGTAATCGTAATTAATTTAGCATACTCAAACTTTACCGCATAATCGATTTAAACAAATTACGCAATAATGAAATGGCGCACACACAATACTTGCTGTAGAAAGCCACACATAGAAACTATTATCAGTTCAACCATAACTCAGCGAAATTGTTTCAGCGCAAAAAGTCGCTAAATTACGATTACCGATCAAATGTGTACTTCTCAATAATAAATATTAAAAAAAAACATCAAGAAAAAATATCTCAAAAGTTAAAACAATGAACGTGGAAACACCTTCGGACATGGTGCAGGTAAACACATATACTAATAAAAATGAGTTTCATATTTCCTTTGTGTCGAAGCCTTTCTAGGAAACTGGCTAATCTTTCCCTTTTGTTCATATTCTACCCCATTTTGCGTTCAGATTATGGTTTTGGCGCCTTTTCGGTATTCTCTATTTTTTGAGCCACAATAGCATAATTCCAATTGATGAATTCAACAGCCAATAGCATGTAAACTTCGTCATCTTTACTTTATGTTATGGATTAATATCCTCATAATGAAATAAATGTTGCCCTTAAAGTAGAAAATGCACAATTCTTTGTTGTGCTTCATTATCTAGGAACATAATTTATCTTCAAGAAACTCAGAATTGTGTTACCAATGATAAGATTATACATTTATGGAATTACATGATGTAGCAAACTGGTTGAAAACCCATTACATTATTCAACCTTAAATACACATTTGACGTTAACTTTTACTCCATTTGTATTGTTAGTTGTAGTGCAACTTATGTCGAAAATTGGAACAACATTTAGTTTAAACCAACACTTTTTACAGAGCATGTGTGCTGTTTGTTGTGTCGGAACCGGAAAGAAACAGGCTTGACCAACGACGACTTGACTTGGAAATATTTCTATGTGACAGAAATGTTCCTGTGAAATATGTCACCTTTGAAGACATCAATCAAAGCGGAGACATCAGAAGTAGCGACAAAGCATTATTTATGTAAGTGACAGAGTGTTCGAACAAGTTTAAAACTCTCAGTCGCTAGATAAAATTCAAATATTCTTTGGCGATTTTAATATTGTACCACTTAAACTTCTTTGAAAACATTGATAAAATGATTGTTTGATTTTCTTTTGTTTAAATTTTCAAAGCCTTATTAACAGTTCAGGTCATTTATGCATCTAATGAATGCTGTGCATGTGCCGATAACAGGGTGTGTCGACCTCATAGTGCTGTTTCACACAATTATCCTATAAAATTCACCTCAAATAGCATACTTCCCGGTCACATTAATATGCTTACAACGGGTGAACCATTCTTGCGTTTGGCTTTAATAATACTTGTAACGCAGGCAACAGGAACTACCATATGTCCTGAACTAGTTTAAACCCCCGCAACGACGTTAAGGGGGTATACTGGAATCAGCCTGTATGTCTGTCCGTCCGTCCGTCCGTAGAAAGCGTTTGTCTGGACAACTCCTCTTCGATCGCTAGGCCAATTTCAATGAAACTTCACACATATATAATTGTTGATACAATTTCAATGGAGCTTCACACAAATATAAAGGAAGATATGTAGACTTTGACACTTACATATGCATGCAAACTTCATTGCATTTGTAAAAATTCTAAACAAAATGTCAGTACTATAAAACTGTATTTTGCAACCAACATGAAGCGATGGGGGTTGATTAGTCAGCCATCGGCTTACAGTTCTAGTTACTTTAGTCTTTCTATAGAAATTGCCTTAGTTGGCCTTGTCTATACATTTAAGGATTAAAGTTTCTTTCTGTTGGTTTTATCAAAGGATAAGGTTCAGTAGGATATCGATAGTTGTAATCATTTCTTTAATCAGATATTATGATACTTACTGCGATGAAGTCAAACAGTATCGTTTGGTTTCGGTAGACTGTTGAAACAGCCGCCTTATGAGGTGACGAACTCCCGCGAAATTTCAGTCAACAAGTAAACAAAAAAGGTCCAAAAGATTACATCTTTTTATAGTCATTTTTTCATATAAGTTTATATATAAACAAACCATACTGTCTTTGTTTTTGTTATTGTATTTAAAAAAAACATTAAAATGCTTCTTACTTATTTCTTAAATAAATTAACACATACTACGCGGCAGGATATTGATCGAGTCTGTAAAGTTGTGACGCGGCCTCGTGTTCAAATCGTAACGGAGTGTATTACTGCGCGCTGCGCCAATAGGCGCGTGATCCACTGATTTTATCGGAAAATAAAGTTCAGTAGGCATTCGTAGAAATGTATAGGCAATATACTATCAATTCCAAACAGACTGTAAATATATGTATTTAGTCCTGTCTAAACGTGTGATGTAAAAGCAGAAGACGCTTACTCTTCCGGAGCACCTGGTCTTATTCACTTGTGCTTTAACGAGAGTCTCCGTGTAAGTCTTTCCTTTGTTCCTATTTTGCCCGTAGTTTAATCGATATTGAGTTCGGATTATGGTTTTGTTGACGCTTTGGTATTCTCTTATTTTTTTATGCATGTATTTGTCGGCCATGCGTCTGGATACTGGATATGTCTACATAGACCCTGTCTATGAACATGATCCCGCAATTCATGTTTATTCCCATATTTTTAAAAGCCTTCTCTATTACATTACTTAATCTGTCTTTTTTTTCTGGCGATATACTACCCTTAACGGCCTTGTCTATTTCCATGTAACTTTATATACTTCTCTTTAAGGCGCTCTCTAGTCCTATGTCATTGTTGTCCATGTCTATGTATATTACTTTACAGGACTTCTATATTTGTGCTTACATGCCCTGTCAAGGTATTACGCTTTGTATTCCAATTTTATTCATATATCTTGTTAGGCCCCGTCAACACATAGGTCTTTATGCGGGCCATATAAATGCGAGATTGCTTTTGCGGGTGATGGAAATTCTCACATGTGTTATATAGACCCTACAAATACACATTCCGTTGTACGCCCGTATATTTCCTTTAAGGTATTGTCGTCCTGATCGTGTATATATATTAGTGAGGATATATGGTTTATAAAAACATAATTTCTTCTCATACTGATACTACATGTTTTCAATGTTTTATAACTAGTTTTATCCATTCTGGTTACTTTTTGTTTTGTATGTGACTTAGTGTAATTTAATTCCACGCCTGTAAAATTGTCTTTTCTGTCGTTCCAGAGATGACTGTGAGGTGGCCGTTGTGTATTACCGTATAGGATATTCTCCGTTTTATTACAAGTCTGAAAAGGTAATCAGTATTATTGCATTGATAAATATTGTGCAAAAATAGGTCATAATATAAGTGAATTAATAATAGTTATAATTATTTAAAAAAACCCAATTATATAGCGCTCTATGTATTTTATACTTAAAGTAACGAGCTTCACAACATGTGGATAATAATTTTACTTGTAATGCACAATTAAAGAAAGTCTTATAATCACCATCAATCGTTTAGCTCAAATGTATTAATATCAAAGATGACATAACACACACATATGCTGCACCTCTTAAATTTAGTTATAGATACAGTATGCCGAAAAAAAAAGAATTTAACTGCACCATACAGCTGTTTGGTCCTCCAAGGACCCTTCAGTGATGCTAGGGGCCAAAAGGTAGGAATCCAAAATTTCTAAACTAATGTAGAAGCAGGAGGGTCAGGTGATTAAAACCCCTTTAATTTATAGCAGATATAAATATATCAATAGATAAACAAAACCAGTATATCTCTTCCGTCTATGTTGAGATTGAGTGTATCAAAATAGTTTTTTTGCCAAATTATTAAGATGCGTCTATTTCAAACAAAATAACTTTCAAAACACATTTTTTACATTGTTTATGTCTATACTTCGTTGGTGAAGAAGGGTTCTTTAAGCATTAAACTGCTTTCTGTGTCGAGTTATAGGCGATATGAACGCCCGATGCATTACAGGAAAATAGCAGGAACCGTGCTAGCTGTATTTAAATTTCCACTTCAATCCGAAAAAAGAATTTCGACCATAATTGAATACAAATTGTAGCTCCAAGAAACACTTGTATGTTGAATTGGCAGAACAGCCCGTAGCGCGTGCTCGTTTTCGAGAGGCGCAAACGATTCACGTGCTTTTTCCTGGAACGGGGACTTGGAAATATAGTCCGTTTAAAACAGCTGCCGTACAAGGATTTTATAATGAAAATGTTGAAACGTTTTCTTTCTTTTGCGCTGTTTCTGCCTAAGATTGCTTTAAGATAACTCTTAAAATCATTGTCGTCATTATAAATGACATGGCGTATATATGACGTCATACTGCGTAGGTATGTCCGCTGAATTTGAAAAATGAGTAACGTGACGTGGTCCGCCATGGAAAAAAGTTGTCAGCGTCGTGCTGTTTGCTACCTGTGATACGGCTCATACAATGTATATGATAATGCATGCTACATTTGGTTGACTTCACACTGATGGTAGGGATACGAATCGTTTTAATTTGTACAAAATGAATGTGGTGTCAGATTGGCAATAATGCTGACAAGTTTTCGGACGATAGGCCTTCTGCACATTCCGAGAGGAGAATCAGGGAGAGGGGTCCCCTTCATGGCGGCGAATTGTTGATAAAAAGCTTATATTTGTGTTGAGGACGCTTCTTTTTCGATGTTAAAATAAGTTTATTCGATTGTATCTATTAAACAATTTAAATGGACTAAATTAAGCCAAGAAGTTGTCTATGATTATTTCTCATCCAAACGAGAGTTCGGCATGATATGCATTGTTTTTAACCTTCATCTCACATTCGTAGTCATACAAGTTTCAGGTTTTAGTCCTATGAACCGAAACAGAAGTTGCTTGGTTTATATAGTGACACTGCAGCGCAAATGCAAATATATTTTGTTGAACTTAACTAAATATGCATGGTCTTCTAACATATGGTTATGTAACTGATAAAGTTTATGTTTATAAACATGTGTCATTCGTTAAGTACATACGAAAACAAAACACGAGCTTCGATCCAAACACCGAAAGATAAAGTTTCCTTATATAACATAAACAATAGGATATTTGAGTTTGACGTTTCGATGACTACAGTGTCACCTTCATCAAACTAATGGTCAGTGTGAAGCTTACTAGTATTGACGTATGTAGTGTATGAGATAATATAAATCGACTGACTTAGGAAGATAATAGTGTGCCTGGATGGTAAAAATCTTAGAGGACCGATCAGTTATACAAGACAGAAGTTATGTACTGTAGTCGATTTTGTTACGCTTTGTTTAAAGCTTGGTCATACATGTGTGATTGTCTGCCCCCTCCCACTTCGTTTATGTTAAGTACTGGCCCTATGCGGCGTATCCAGATGCCATCCCTGACCAGTCGCATGGAAAGGGTCACAGACTCTCGCACATCTATGACTAAATATTAAACAACGCGTAGCGGAGTTGACTACAATGCATCAATTATTATATCTATTAAGCACGGTACAATTACGACAGGAAAATCACATTTTAACCTTCGGATCAACAACACTAAGTGTATATGATAATATTGTGTTTAAGATATTATAAGCAACACGGAAACACAAATGACTTTACTTTCTCACGATTTTTGTCATTGCCAGTCTTAAAAATGTTCTGAAATATAATAGTTTACTAATTGTTTTGTAACTTTCATCAATTTGTTTTTATTTTAATTGTTTTGGCAGGATTGGGACACTCGCTTGATGATTGAGCGATCAAAAGCGATAAAGTGCCCAACTGTCCGGTGTCATTTAGCCGGGACAAAGAAGGTCCAGCAGGAGCTTTGCCGTCCGGGGGCTGTGGAAAGGTTCATAGAGGACGACAGGATAGCACGGGACATCAGGGAGACGTTTGTCAACCAATATAGTATAGACTTGGTAAACAGTTTTTTTTACTGGCGTAAACAATTATTCAATGTTTTATCATTTCACATTAATTTACTGTATTCTACATACATAAAGGGTTATATTGAACAAAGATATTTCCAATCAAAATAATAATTTGTCTATGTTGAAAATAAGTTAATTTTCCGCACCTTTTTATTTTCATACATGTATCATCTATTAATATAAATAATTACTATTAAAGCAGATGGTTTAGAAATAAAATTGTTTTAGCAATTTAATTTAAAAAACTCTACAATGAAAAAAATACACAGATCTTTTTTTTTTAAATTGTATATGAAATTGTGAAATGTAGACTTCGTTATTTATTTATAATTTCGACAGTTTTTTCTCTCGATAATTTTAAATTTGAACTTAGTTTTCATAGATTTGAATTGTTCTTCGATGTTGTTTGTGAGTTCGATCTATATTTTCATTGATATGAAACGCAATATTTCAGAATATTTCAAATGGTACCAAAAACGTCATTACAGCTAGCAGTGCAGTCAGATATTTAATAACGAAACATCATTTGGAGGCCTTTAACAGGCAAATGTTTCCTAATAATGTGCTGAGAAATATTTCTTTAAAATATCGCACGATTTAACTCTTGCAGAATGAAGATGGCGATAGCGCTATAGAGCAAGCCTTAATCGATCCTCAGAAATACGTACTTAAAACAAATAGGGAGGGCGGAGGTAGGTCTTGGTTTCCTTATCTATTAAAGATTTTGAGGTCTTGCAAAACCTGTTTGTAATATAGGTTAATCCGTTGTCAGTATAATGTGTTGGGGCCTTCGACAGTGTACGCCAGTGTCGTAGCACTTCAAATCGTTAAAAGGTCAAGACTATCGCAAGGAGGCTTACACGAACATAACGCAGCTCACAAATACACACCCACTCAACATGCACAGTCATATTGCATACACCGGGAGGCCATCTTTAAAATGACTCTGGCTGTTAATAGGACCTCAAGCCCTATCAAACTAAAACAAATAATGGTAAATCATTTCAAACTTGGATTAAAACGACCCAAGAGAAAGTCTATTTTTATTTGACACAATATTTTCGTAATTTCTTTACTCACTGTTTGAAATCACATATATATGTACCATTCAAAAAACCAGTTTGAAGATTTCTTGTTGATTTGATAATAATTCAATGAAATGTTTCAAAATTCAGTTTAATTTTTTTTATATAGTGAATATATTATACGTATATTAAATGTCATTTTTCATAAAAGACAATCAGCAAGTTTTATGGTCGCCATCTTGGTATCACTGAGCAATATTCTGTATCCTTTTACAATATAAAGGTTGACGTTTTTAAATATGCTTATTATCATGTTCGCTTGATGTGATTGAAAATGATGGTCAGTTCTCACCTTGTGTCATTGAATTTGATGTGACCTAGATGTACATGGTGGGTATCGTCTATGAAGTAGACACCCATCATAAACTGTTAACTCTTCCGGAACATCTGGTCTTATTCTCTTGTACTTTTCAAGGGTCTCCGTGTAAACTTGTTCTTTGCTCATATCATGCCCGTAGTTTCATCGATATGGAGTTCTGAATACGGGTTTGTTCTTCCTGTGGTATTTATTTCTTTTCAAAAATGACATCGATAACTAGATTTTGAAATTTGATTCTAACAAAAGGAAGGAAAAGAATAGAAAATAATCAGTTGATAATAAAACTGCAGACGTAATTGTAGCTATCGGCCTGTTGTTTCCAAATTTTTTATATGATTATGTATACTGAACTTCTGTAGTATTAAAAACGTTAAGTCTCATAAAAGTAAGAAATAATGTTAAATTTGTGCAGGTAACAATGTTTACGGCGAGGACATTAAGTGTTTGCTGTCGAAAATCAGGAATTCCGAAGAGCGGGCGGGCTTTATCCTAATGGAAAGGATTTTACCTTGGCCACAGACCAGCTATCTTCTGAAAGCCGGTTCACCAGCCAGCCTCCAGACTGCTGTCACTGAAATCGGCATCTTTGGTGTTTATATGGGGTAGGTGAAGTATTAATTTCTCATTATTTTATACATGTTCTCCGTTATCTCGAGCTCGTATAACTCGAAGACGTAATTTGAAGTATTTCATACTTGCCTAACTTTACACATTTCATTTCCTTAAAGTTATCGCTGCAATCGGAAATATTCCGACAATCCCGCTTAATTTGAAATAACTAGGTTCAATTGAACATGCATTTTAATGAAATTGGATTTTACAGAATGTATTTGATACAGGTCTTAGATTTATGATATCAGGGAAATAACAATGACATTGGTTGCTAAGTTTCTTGTCCGTCTGTTCATGAACGCTACGAAATCATATTATATACAAGAGGCAGCAAATTTGTCATTTTACAAAAAAAAAAAAAAAATCATAAACGCTTTGTATACGGAATACATATATTAATATAATTTAATCTTACTTGTAAAAGGCATATTGATTGGCTTAGAAATTTCTGTTTTCACTTCATAACGTAAAAAATGGCGTCACCATTAATTTGTAACGTCGCTTTTGACTTGCTTAAACATCAGTGTAATGATTTCTGAGAGAAAAAGTATTCAATCATAAAAGCGAATCTTCTCAGGGATACCGTAGATAAGGTTACATTATAATGATCAACCTTTATTTTTTATGTTATCGAGTCATTACACAAAATATCGGAGTTTAATCATTGTCGTAGTCGACATCAAAAACTAGTTCAATAGCATTGACTATACAATTGTTTCACTAAAAACGGTTAATCGAACTCAAAAGCAGTCAAAACTACGACTCGACATGACAAGCTGATAAGACCAAATGCTCCATAAGGGTGGGCGCCTTTTGCCTTATCGACAACACGTGTGTGTGTTACGTCATCTTTAATGATAGGGGTTGGCAGACTCTACTGATGGATTGTTTAGCCTCCAAGGATTGCTGGAGCCTCCATAGCCACAGTTATCTCATTTAAGTAGTGGCATGATAAATAAAACACACATTTTCGAAGTACACGATTTGAATGTAAAAAGAATTTGTTTAATTTTATTTCTAAATTCAACATTTAAAGGCGCTTTACGCACCTGACCTTTTTGCTTCTACATTAGTTTAGAAATTTTGGATTCCCGCCCTTTGGCCCCTAGCATCACTGAAGAGTCCTAGGATGACGAAACAGCTGTATGATACAGTTTGATTATTTTTTTCGGTATAGTGTATCTATTCCTAAATGTAAAAGGTGTAGCATATGTGTGTGTTACGTTAACTTTGAATCAAATCACATATAGTGACCGATTTTTCAGGATAAATCATTTGATGTACGTATTATAGGGTATATTTAAACAGTTTATTATCATTAGATACTGTATAATTGTTTTCATAGGGAGAACATCTCGCGTTTTTCTATTTTGAGTTTTCACGGGTATACAATTTCGCGCTCTGGCGGGATTATTTGTTTTCTCGTGGTATTTAGTCTTATTGAGTCTATTTCACGGGTATCTAAATTCGCGGAATAATATTTAACGCGAACTTAGCGAAATTAAATCAACCGCGAATGAAAAAACTAAACAATGCTCTGTGTCACTGAGTGAGAAAATAATCAGATTTAGATTAGATGTGTTTTATTTCCTTGCCATTTCTGTTACAGCACTGCAGACAAAGAAATATACAACAGCGTCACTGGTCACGTGTTACGGACTAAGAATGTGAATTCTGACGAGGGAGGACTAATGGTTGGACTGTCATACATGGACACGCCCTTCCTTATAGACTAATATCGTCGTAGACTGTTCAAAAACTTTTACACTTCTTTGTGTCAGCTACCAAAACTTATAAAGTCTATAAATCGTAAAATATATACAGACGTTACACAAAGAGTGGTTGTTTGATATACTCGAGTTTATTTATTTTAAAAACTTACAAAAGACACGAGCTCGTGTAGTTAAAAAAAAACGAGAGTGAAAGAAATTCCCTATCCAATAACCACGAGTTGTATGACCTGTTTCTTCCACAATCTCATGTACACCGCGGACTATGATATGCGCAAAACGTTTCGTCTCGTATATATTCCCGCCCAAGTGGTGTCGAAGTCATCAATCGATGACGTCGTAGACAATAAGCAAGTGACGTTGTTCTGGTCAAAGACATTTATGTCAGCCAATCAGAATGCGTTAAGAGTTTATTTCACCTGTGTTATTAACAAAATGTAATTCAACAGTTGTAATGATTAATTGATATATTTCACCCTGAGAGTTGAATAACACTCGCATACAGTGCAAGAAATGTAATTTCACTACATCACCCAAATGTCATCTGTTTTGTAATACGATAGCGAGATAACAGTATTTTTGGTGATTTCTTGAACGGTTGTTGACATTTGTAGTATTAGTAATAGATGTTATAATACATATATTTACCACTCTTTGACATTGTCACTATATAGCCTTACCAACAGTACTTGAGCATTACCATTTCATAAACTGCCAACTATTAACAATGTTACCCAATGGTCATCCAAATCTAACAACTGAATTAGATTATAGTGATAAATATAAGTATTGAAATGGTTTCATTTGGCAGTTATAGGTTGATAATGCCAACTGGACAAAGCCAAATTTAACATGATTTTGCCTTTGTCTAGTTGGCATTATTGATTCATAACTGCCAACTGAACGCAGTTCAATACTTAAATACGCACAAAAACAGCAGTTCATTATTATTCACCTTTTCATGAGAATTGATTGAAAACAAAAGGCCCAGAAAAAGCTGATGTTAATGCAATTATCTTGCAAAAATCATTTTGCTTTCCTGTTACAAGGACTTCAAGTAAATATTTTATTTTGATAATGATGGTGATTCAAGTAAATATTGTCTTTTGATAATGATGGTGATTCAAGAAATTATTTTATTGTGATAATGATTATGATTGAATGTTAATCGCAATATTCGATCGGGATTCCATATCGTGGGGGTGCAGCACATTTGTGTGATTAAGATTCATCTTTATTCTTTTGATTTATTAAAGCTAAATAGATAGTCGAATATATTTCCAACTGATGAAACTTACATGCACTTCCAAAGGAAGCAAAGACCTGGTGTGTTTCTGCGATCGCATGAGAAGACTGATTTAGGGCGCCCATGAAGAATCGTTCGTTGTCTTTTGCAATTGCGTCTCTTTTTCTAAGCAAACAAGGGAGGGAATTAAATGTAACCTGCTGCTTCCATTTCAAAGCTTAGGATTACCTATTCGTCAGTATCCTTCTCTTCACATCTAGTGAGCGGAATGTCATACTATTGTGCCTATTCTACAGTGTAAGAATTTGTAGTGAGATTCTACTTCAAACTTGAAGTCTTGTATGAATAATTATATATAAGTGACCATATGTCAATGCATGTACCTGTATCGAAGACATAACGGATTGGAAAGAACAATACAGTGATTAAAATTGTTTTAAAGCAATTACCAACACGTTTTTGGTACAATTAAAAGATTAGAGAATGCCGAATATCGAATCGCTTGGAGTTGTTCTATGAATACGCACGTATTTTACAATATTTACATTTGCGCTGCAGTGTCATTATATAAACCAAGCAACTTCCGTTTCGGTTCATAGGACTATAACCCGAAACGAGTATGAATACGAACGTGAGATGAAGGTTAAAAACAATGCATTCCACGCCGAACTCTCGTTTGGACGAGAAATATTTATAGACAACGTCTTGGCTTAATTTAGTCCATTTAAATCGCTTAATAGAAAAAGTCGAATGCACTTATTTTAACATCCAAAAAGAAGCGTCGTCAACACAAATATAAGCTTTTTATCAACAATTCTCCACCATGAAGAGGGCCCCCTGATTCTCGGAATGTGCAGAAGGCCTATCGTCTGAAATGGTGTCAGCATTATTGCCAATTTATTTTTTCATTTTTTTCATTTCAATAAATTTTATTGACAAAGATGTTCAAATGTCAATTGGATGGAATAACAGGCAGAAGCCTATATAAATTCTCTCCATAGGTGGCCGAAAAAAAAGGTAATTTAGTTTATAAAATCAATTAAGAAAAATAATGTGAAATGAAAATTAATTTTGTATAAACACAAAACAAATAAAATTAGCAAGGGAGATAACTAGTAAATGTTGACAAATACAAGCACAACACATTGTACAATTACACAATACACAACACAAGCACAGTACATTACTCTCTATAACATTGATGAACATAAACAATGTTATATACAAACATTTATATTGTATGAATATACACATAATAACTAAACAGCCAAAATACCTGACCAAAAGTCCATGTGCAAGTATATATACTGCACAGGTCATTTGTAAATTGGACTGCCCAACATAAATATTATAAATGTAGTTTAATTAATTTATACAGAGAAATCAATATTAGAGAGTTTACTAAAACTATCAGATACTATTCAATTTAAGACTCATCCATCAGTCAGCCATACTGTTATGCTATTGGTGGAAAAAATTATAATTTTTAAATAGTTAAATGTACATGTACATGCCTTCATGATACATATCATAAGTAATAAAGTTTGAAGCGTTTAGATTTACCAATGAAATTTAAGACATCTTTTAAAATTTGCCTGTTTACATCTTCATCACAGAAAGGGCATCCATGAAGGAAAGTATGTATATTTAGATGATTATGATTATCATAATTATTTAAAGAAGCCAAAGGGTATGTCTCTGTTCATTATACACGGGGCAATTAAAAAAATAGTGGGTTACAGTTTCAAAATTAAAAGAACATGAACATGCTGGACTGGCTAATAAGTGATCTTTATGTAAATCAAAATTGAGGTCACTGCACTCATTTCTAAGTTGACATAGAACAATATTGGCCCTTCTGTCCCATTCTAATTTAAAAATTGAAGAAGTTATATTTGTTGTAACTTTATTTATTAAAGATCTTTTAAAACTAGAAAGTGATGGAGCATTTAACAATGTAACATCCATATTATTAACCGTACGGCACATATAGGGAAAAAAGCTATCAAAATAATTATTTGTTCTGCAGAGAGGTGGATTGAAGTGTCTAATTCGTCTAAATGAGTGAGGGTTGTTATTTTGAATGTTCATGAAAGAATTAATGGTTTCTTGTAAGTAATGAGGTGCTATACCGTGAAAAATTTTATACATCATTATAAGTTTATGTTTGTGCCGTCTTTCTGCAAGTGTTTCCCATTCGAGTTCGTTATAAAGTTTATTGTGAGATGTTCCAGAACGAAGACCGGTTATAATTTTAGCAGCTTCCAATTGAACAGATTCTAACAAGTCGCTTGATTGCAAAGAACAATTATCCCATACTATATCTGCGTATTCTAAGATAGGTCTAATAAATGAAGTATATATTTTAATTAATGTTTTTCGGTCAACTTTAGTTTTAATATAACGAAGGATGTTAAGTCTATTGGAAGCTTTTTCATAAATAAACTGTATATGTTGGTTCCATGTAGCATCATCTTTGAGTATTAGACCTAAGTGTTTGTGTGAGGGTGCATCACTGATTACATTATTCTGGAAAGATATTGGAGGATGTACAGGGTTTTTTTTCCTGGAAAATACAACAGATTTTGTTTTAAGTGGATTAAACTTTATGTCCCATAGGTTTGCCCAGTCATTAATATTATCAAGATCATCAGTGAGAGCTTGTGCTGCCTGAGCTGGATTATCATCAATGATCACATATAGGGAGGTGTCATCTGCAAAAAGCTTTATGTTAGTAGAAATATTTTCAGTTATATCATTAATATATATTAAGAATAAAAGTGGCCCAAGAACAGATCCTTGAGGTACACCCGCATTTACAACTTTGAACTGTGAAAAGTAGCCTTCAGTTGTAACTCTTTGCATTCTATCAAATAAATAATTTTTAAACCATAGAAGTAAATTTCCCCCAATACCATACGATTGTAGCTTATGTATAAGACCTGTATGCCAAACTCTATCAAAAGCTTTCTTACATCACAAAAAATAAATCTTAATTCCTTACCTTGATCCATATTACTGACTATTTCATTATATATAAACAATAATTGATTTACAGTAGAGTCACTTAGAATAAAACCTGACTGGTGCTTTGTTATCATAGAATTGTCCATTAAGTAATTGTAGAGATATTTAAAAACAATTTTTTCCATTATTTTACTAAAACATGAAGTTATTGATATAGGTCTATAATTAGAGATATCATTGGATGAACCAGTTCCTTTGTAAATGGCATTAATATTAGCTTGTTTCCAACTACTGGGTAGCACACCTGTATTTAAAGTTTTATTAAATAAAAGCTTAAGGGGTAATATTAGTGAAATACTCAACTTTTTTACAATCTTAGGAATAATCCCATCAGGACCAGGAGGTTTACTGGAATTTAGTGAATGCATTTGGTCAGATATATCTTGTTCTGAGATGTGAATGTTTGTTAGGGAGAAAGGGGTAAAGGGCTGTGCTAACTTGGGAAGTTCAAGGTCAGGTGAAGATGAAGAAATATTAGTAAAATGATTATTCAAACTTTCAGCTTTATCTGTAGGATGGTGTAAGATTTGGTTATTGATTTCAAGAGGGGGGATAGAAGAGTATTTATTTGAGAAATTAGTTATAGACTTTGCTATCTTCCACCATTTATCTTGGGAAATTGTATCATTATTCAAAGAGTCTTGTAATTTTTTCACATAATTATGTTTTGCATCTCTAATTAAGGTGATGATTTCATTCCTGAGAAGTCGAAACAAGGTCCAATGGTGAGGATTATTGTTAACTTTAGCCTTTTTGTGCGTTGTCTCATCTTCAGTCTAATAGTACCATTCATCCATGGTTTGTCATTAGGGCGCACTGTAATTATTTAATGAGGAATGAAATCATCAACTTTCTTCAAGATTAAATCTATGATGGTTCTATTGAATGTATTCGAGTCTTGATTAAGTGATAAATTAACCCAGTCAATTTCAAGTAGAGATGCATTTATACTCTCAAAATCAGCTTCATCATATATAAATATTTTTTTTTATAACTTTTTTGTTTGAAAATACAATAGGATATGGAGGCACGCACAACGCAGTGGTCACTACAGAAGGGAGGGGATACGTGTGAATTTTTAATCATATTTCTGTTATTAGTAAATATTATATCAATGGAAGTGGCACTCACAGGTGTTATCCTAGTTGGTTCCTGAATAAGACTTGATAAGTTATGCTTAACGAGGATTCTTGATAAGTGATCATTAGGTTGTAAATTTAACATATTAACATTGATATCACCTGTAAGTACCACATCCAGTGAAGTATCACTAGCCCTGGAGAGTGTCTCGTCTAATTTTCCCCAATAATCAATATTACTATCTGGTCTATAGATACAACCGAGAAGAAATTTATGATTTTCAATTAGTACTTCCAACCAAAGTAATTCAACATCATCCCTTTCCAAATCTAGCCGCCTTTTTGTCACCACAGTATTTTTATAGTAGATGATTACACCCCCACCCCGACCATTAATTCTATCTTTTCTATGAGGGTTAGCAGAGAAGGAGTGCAAAAGAATGTCAGTATTAGATATTGTTGGGTTTAAATTATATTCAGTTATACAGATTATATCATGATCATCCAGCTCAGCTTCAACAAAATCTGTTTTATTTCTCAGAGAACATACATTTATATGTGCAAGCATTATATTTTTGGGGGGTCCAGGATTTCTATCTACATCACAACTCATAATCAAAATCATAAAACTACAGACTAGAATAAAGTGTATATTATCAAAACAATAACTATTAAAATTGTATGGGGGGGAATGCATCATGAGAGGCATGGATATACTTACAATAAATGTTGCTTACAAATAGAAACCAGAGGTCAACCATCCAATTTTGAATATATGGGCCTGATGTACGCTTACCCGTTGTCTAGATGAGTTGAAATTGTGACTTGTTCAGGACGATCGACGCTCCGGTTTCGACGCAGCTTGGCTGACATGATAGATGAGTACCAATTGAGCAAATAAATACAATAATAAACATATAAATAAGACACAAACACCACATACACATAAAAAACACAAACACACATGTTTACAAGAGGAAGTGTACGCTAACTCATCTATGTGCTCAAGACGCTTGTAGACACAGGACCTTGGATAACTAATTTCATAAGCATAATTAATGTTTCGGATTGTTTAAGGACAATCAATGATATATTTCATACTAATGACAACTAGGATAATTAAAAAAAAATCAGATGAGAAAATGAAATGTACTACTTGGAACTGGGACCACATATTTGTTGGATACGATTTAAACAAAGATTTACAAATACCCTAGCTAGCCCCTGTGATGATAAGCATTGAATAGATAAAGATCATTCAAGCATTATATTGATTCTGATCAACCCGTTTGCTTTCATTTAGCATGACATAGCGATATTGATGAAATAAGTAATACAGCTAGTGGTATATTTACCACCAGTAGATGATTCAAACGACGCGTACCCAAAAATAAGGTGAATAATCATGAAGGCACGTGTTAATCAGACGCGCTGGATAGATAAACGTGTTGGTTGTATACGTAAAGTGGGATATAAATATAGTTGAATTCAAAATTCAAGGATTAAATAAAGGATTTCCGTTTTTCATTCCTTTATAAGGTGAGTCGTGGAAGTTAAAATTACAATGAGAAAAAAAAATATATAATTATCATGCAAATAGTTGCACCACAGCTCAATCAATCATAACAATTCGTCTAAGATATAACACTAGTTTAATATAGAAGACATGTTCGGTATTCAGTACATGTACATTAATTATATTGCATGATAATCTATACTGTATACATAATAACATATCTATCTAAGTATTCCACTCAACCTTTAAGATTTATACAAAGTTAGCGTAGTTTGAAGATATGAAAAATTAATCAATAAACATGAATAAAGGAACTAAATATGCAAAACGTGTTTTGACCTACAATGTACACATCATGTACGTGTGAGTTATTGAAGCAAGAATCGCTGAACACGTGTTTAACACGTGGAATCGGACAATATAACATGTGAAAAGGAAACCCATATTTGAATTACAGATGATAATATGGATACACAGATATATAGAATAGACAATTGTTCACACATGCATAGTAATGTTTGGTGTGGTCACATACGGAATTAAATTAAATTCACTGACTTTTATATAGCAGCTCCATGATTACATTAGACAATATTCATACGTACGTACATGTTGTATGTGTGGTACTTATTTGCATACGACGAGTAATATACATGTATATAGTCGATAATTGAGTGATGAAAAATTTGGAATTCTACAGGCTATGACTATATTCACACTAATTTTCCATTGAACAATAGTAGAGGATTGTGTGAACCTGGGACAAATAATAAGGGATAGTATTTAATTACTTTACACAACAGCACAAATCATATATACATACATGTATTCCTCAGTGATCACTCGAAACCTGAGTGTATACAGGTAAAACTGAGTCATGTATAAGATGTGAAACATGCTACAATTGTATGCTATGAAGAAAGTATATAACAGCACAGACTTAGATTGCTATCTTAGTCCGTGATAGCAGCATACTACATCATATGTGATGGTAAATAATTCAGGTGATACTCATACATACAAGGTGTACGCAACTGAAAAAACATACATGTGATCGTATAAATAAAATCATGATAAACAACAAACTTCACAAAATATGTTTAAGTCAGTCATCCATTGTTGGGGAGGGGGTTGAATTTATTGGCTGTTGAGAGTGGGGATGCGACGTTGGCACTACGACGATTGCTGACGGATCGTTGGTGTCTACCAGGACGGGCGAGTGTTCGGACACTGGATAGCGATGAACGTCGGTCGTCATGCGGAGGGTCAGGGTAGGAATCTAACTCACTCAGATGTGTGACTTGGGCCTTGGATCCATTACTGTGTCGAATAACTATCCGTCCGTCATTAGTCCAGGTACCCGATATATGACCAGAAGACTTCAGATAACGTGCCTTGGCGAAAACTTGAGTTCTCTGTTTAGTAAGAGCTTCGTTGATAAATAACTTGTACGGGATGTGACTGGGGGGATGTGGTGATCCGCTACTGTCGTTAGAGTCTTTCTTGGCAAAAAGCGAGAATCTGGTATCGTACACAGAAGCTCGTACACGATAGGAGAGAAATCTGACAATAATGTCCCTGGGGTATTTCTCTGACTTGGGACCCACCCTGTGGGAGCGGCTGATGTCGTTCTCGGTGACCATAACACCAAGAAAAGAGTTACAGGCCTTGGTGATAAGGGAATCAGTATTCTCATGTTCCTCCTCGGGGATCCCTCGAAACTTGAGACAGTTTCTGCGAGAATATTGTTCAAGGTCATATTGTCTGTTTTCTATCTCAGTGAGTCTGTCCCTGATATCATGAATACCAAGTTGAGAAATCAACGTGTCCTTGAAAAGGTCATTGTTTACAACTTCACTTATAACGTTGGGGTCAGTAATAGCGTTTAAAGTACTAATACTTTTCTTTATAGCTGCATTCATGATGATGACCTTGTGTAACGACTGAATTGATGAATATATGTTATAAAGTTAATACGAATAAACACCATATAATACAACGCACACGTTTACGTATATAGTCTATCGAAATATGGCGGCTCCAGGGTGGCTACTACTCATGACGTCTGTACACGTATATATAATATATACGTACCGGGTGTATGAATATGATAGTCACGTAGTTAATTTATCCAAAGGTGAATCATAATTATAAGTTGGATACCAAGCAGCACATGACGAGTTCTGGTTGAGTTTTACATTCAACCGAGATAGGAGCTCACCATTTAACGTCCGTTCACTTCGGCCACCGGAAACATCTGATTGCCAATCTATCACAACAAAGGACGATTCGTATCCCTACCATCAGTGTGAAGGCGACCAAATATAACATGCATGTTTTCGGGTTCTTGTGCATCGTAATATCATAAATGAGCCGTATCACAAGTAGCAAACAAAACGACCCTGACAACTTTTTCCATGGCGGACCACGTCACAGAAGTCATATTTTCGAATTCAGCGGACCTGCCTACGCAGTATGACGTCATAAATACGCAATGTCATTCATAATGACAAAAATTATTTCAAGTGTTATTTAAAGCACCCTTAGACAGAAACAGTGCAAAATTAACATTTTCATAATAAAATCTTTGTACGGTAGCTGTTTTCCACGGATATTTCCAAGTCGCCGTTCAAGGAGAAAGCACGTGAAACGTATCCGTCTCTCGAAAACGACCACGCGCTACGGGATGCTCTGACAATTCAATATACCTGTGTTTCTGTGAGCTTCAATTTGTATTATTTTATGGTCGAAATTATTTTTTCGGGTATGGTTAGAAGTGGAAATGTAAATATAAGCACTAAACTAAAATGAAAAAAAAAAGAATTGATTAACCTCTTAACTATTTGCATGACATTATGAAGCAAAGATGGCCGAGACTCACTTTTTATGGAGTAATAACAGAATTAATTCAGCCAATGGAAATGCTTGTTTCATATCAAATTTAATTATTATGATTGATTATCATGCTTCGGATGATTGTTTATCATGTTTCGGATGATTGATAATTATATTTCTGCTAATGTCCGAGTCACGTCTAGATCAAATTATAAAGTATTATGTTGGTAGTCCTTTAGGAGTGAAATGTTACTTACATGTACAGAATAATACTTAATGCAAATTCACATAATTTTATTAAACGAGGCTTTTTATCACATAACATTTGAATTTGATTAATCTTCAACACACCTATGTGTCATCAGCTGACACCATATAGGTAAAAATCAATAGATCATTGTTTTGACCGTGCGTGTATTCAAAGAAGATACATATTTGTTTATCAAAATAATGAACATTGTTTCATGCAATAAAAATTACAATAACAAAATAAACATTTCCAATTCATTTAAAAGCATTGACATTAGTTATTATCTGAAACAAATGCACTTCAACACACACAATTTCCTAAGTCACAATAATCTTGTCGTATATGATTCAAACATTTACAGTAGGCCTATTGCTGAGAACCATTGTCACTTTAAATGGTAGGTTTCCTGATACGTTTTCGAAAAAATACCTATAGGCCTACTATGATTGATAGTCAAGGGCTGGTACGTACAGAGATAATCGCCCAAGAAAACTTATAAATCGCTCCAAACGCAGTTTAGTTCTAAGCAAAATGTCAGTCGGACTAACAAATCTGCTCCATCGCATTTGAAACGTAAAACGCTGAAAAGGTCCGAAAAACTGTTCAGCCTACGGAACAAAATGTGGGAAGTGTCAACAGGATCTGTAGGAAGTTTATTTATGTGAATATTCTGACAAGGACGCCAAATCTGATTCATTCGTGCAGACTGAATGGTTCATTGACGCAACTATCGACAAATTGAAATATGTTTTAATATAGACAGTGGTGCTCAGTGCAATGTACTACCTTAAACCTAGGAAAGCTTGCATTACACGAACACGCACAACGCGAGCGATTCTCGTCTCAAACACAGGGCACCGCATCAAAACTGTAGTTAAAGTAGACGTTGTCATTGGATACCATGAAACATATCATAAGATAATGTATGATCTGAAACTTGCATTCACATGCAAGGAAGTAGTTTTAACAATGTTTTGATATTGGTTTTGCTTACATGTACTACAGTATTTTATAAACAATATCTGACGATGCTTACTACAGTATTCTATAAACAATATCTGACGATGCTTACTACAGTATTCTATAAACAATATCTGACGATGCTTACTACAGTATTCTATAAACAATATCTGACGATGCTTACTACAGTATTCTATAAACAATATCTGACGATGCTTACTACAGTATTCTATAAACAATATCTGACGATGCTTACTACAGTATTCTATAAACAATATCTGACCAATGAAATGGAAACATCGCTACAATGGAGCAGAATATTCATTATATTTTATAAATATGCATACTTTGGTGTAATGGTTAAGCTGCCAGACACTAGTTCCGAATATCGAATGACGGCACGCATTTATGTTTAAACAGGTAAACGTTGATACATGTAGCTCTTTTTACTTTAAAACCCGTAATAGAACTTCCCAATTAATTTTGACACTGCAAAATATGGAAGTATTGAATTAATTGTTTGAACAAATGCTGTTAAATGGATTCCATTTTCTAAAGAATAGATAAATCGACTCATACTGGTATGAATTATGCGTCAGAACAACTCGCTAACGGATCCAAAAGATGACTGTCTTTTCACTTAGAAATAACCTTGATGACCTCTCAATTCATCTCATTGACTTTTCAATTTACTAACCATCTGATTCCAATATTGACCGAAATCTCTAATGACATCAATCGCAGCTCAAATCGTCTCATTGAACTTACAATTGACCATAAGAGCAATTTCTATGACCTAGTTGATCACTTCCGTGACTCTACTGACCTTGATGACCACTTCCGTGACCTTAATAACCCCTTCATTGACCTCTTATATTTGCCACAATAACTTTCCATGCCCACACTATGTACAATTTACATAACTCTTCCACTTACTCTTATCAGTATCCACGGATGATGTTCACAGGAAAAGCTTAACACGTGTTATGAATACGATGAAAACACGATGTATTTAAACTCTCCATCCAAAACCGTAAACATCCACAAGGAAACACTAGCCCCTTGTAATGATTCAATTTTTTGAATATGTCGTTCTAAAAAAAAATAATTTAAAAAAAATCAGAGAATAAGAAAACGTCAACAAAACCATAATCCGAACTCAAAATCGATTAAACTAGGGGCAAAATAGGAACAAAGGAATATTTACATGAGAATAAGACCAGGTGTTCCGGAAGAATAAGCGCCTTCTGCTTCATCGACGACACACGCCATGTAAATCTTGGTCACATCCAAGTAAGCATCAATCCTCAAAATTAGAACCGAATGATTGTTACCACAACAAGTAAACACACTAACAAGCACAATCAAAAACGTCCATCTTCATATCACATGAAGAAACAGAATAGTTCTCGATGATATCAAGGTGGCGACCATGGTCTTCATCAACTTGCATTTCCTGAAACTAAACCTTCATTTACGCTACTGTAAAGCACTTACATTTAGCGTGAGATTTAATTCGGCGTTAATACGCGAGGGGAGTCAATCTCAAACTTAATTCCCTTGTGTTTATTTGTAGCCATGGTTACCGATATATGAGTGTTGCAGGAGGAGTTCATAGTTCTAAAAGATAATTCAAAGCCATTAATCGGTCACCTTTCGCGAAATTATGTATTCGTGAATATGTCTGAAGATTTAAAGTTAAAGTTTTGTTTTGCAGTCAAAGTTTTTACTTTCATATTGCGTATTATTCAAATCATTCATTGTCGTTAACCTGTGTAAATAACATAATGATGAACATAAAGTGTAAACGGATTTCATCATCAAATAACAAAGAATTAAGTAGTTGGAAAATTTCAATCGTATCTGTACCGAATTAACATATTAACTGAAACGAAAGGGATATTGGTGCCTATCACAGATGATTTTTCAATCCGTTTTATTTTAACTTTCATTTATACAAATGTATATTTAATCTTAGGTCTATGAATTTCCCTTGAAAATTAATAAGCGTTGAAAGAAGGTCTTTCTTAAAGAATTTTATTTTTCTGATCACTTCCAAACTCCAAATCCATCTTGTATTTCTTAGAAAATAAGCATAATATACTTTCATAGTCGACATACAAGATGGCCATCTGGCTGTCATAATTTCCCTCTGGAGCGGTGCAATAATCAGGCCATGCACAACTAGGGACCGAGCAGAAAAGATATATCCAGTTCTTTTCAAGAAATAGCGATAACAAACTATCACTGTTAAAATCAAAGAGGGCTGTCTGGTGGGTATATTGTTTTCGAACCAGCTCTAAACACAACTAAGGACAACGGTGAACCTGCTATATTGTATATCGGATCTGTCCAAAAATAGACCATGCACAACTAGGCACCAAGGAAACCAACGTGTGAAATGTGATAATCATCCATCCAGTACTTCTCAAGAAATAACGGTAACAAATTATTATTCACAAATCCAAAAAGGCCGCCTGTCGGCCATATTGTTTATCTGTTCTGTCCGAACATGAACCATGCACAAGAATGCACCGAGATGGACTAACATATGAAATTTGAGAATGATCCATCCAGTAACTTCTCAAGAAATAGCGATAG
This sequence comes from Mimachlamys varia, assembly GCA_947623455.1. Taxonomy (NCBI): domain Eukaryota; kingdom Metazoa; phylum Mollusca; class Bivalvia; order Pectinida; family Pectinidae; genus Mimachlamys; species Mimachlamys varia. The sequence continues at coordinate 40,472,518 of OX392533.1, read as the reverse complement.
CAATCTAATACAAGCAAATATAAGATGGCCGCCTGTCGGTCATATTGTTTATCGAAAATGACTTATGCATAACTAGGCACCAAGGGGAACCTACATATGAAATTTGAGAATGATCCTTCCATTACTTCTCAAGAAATAGCGACAACAAACTATTATTCACAAATCCAAGATGGCCACCTGTCGGCCATATAGTTTATCAGATATGTTAAAAAATGGACCATACACAACTATGCACCAAGAGGAACTTATATATGAAATGAAAAAAGAATGATCCTTCCAGTATAGATGTTATTGAGATGAAAACAATCTCTAAACGCCAGGCCGTTGCAATATACACATGTATATGCAATTGAAAATGAAAATAATGTATTGGGATACAATAATTATATTGAACCTTAAGAAGTGCAATACCTAGGAAAAAGTTAACCAATTGAATGTTTGCATGGAAGCCGTTTCTGTAGAGGCCTTGGTTCACCTTGCGTTGTGATATCTGTTATTGTGAATGTTGCAATCGTTCTATACTCTCCTCGGCAGGGTTGAAATTTGATAAAAGTCTCTGACCACCAAGTGAGTCCCTATATTCCCTGAGAGCCCTTCTTGTGTCCCCAACGATTTCATAGCATATCCCCAAAAGGTTGTGGACTATCCAGTGATGACTACCTCCCTGTTCCTCGTCGTATTTCAAGGCCCGAAGATGAATCAATGCTGTGTCACGTCTTCTGGTGTCACCGAGATCATGATAACACAAAAATGATAGAAATACAGCATACGGAAGTGGAGGGATAAAAAGGAAAGCATTCTGCGATTTTGTCATCTGCTTGTGTAACTGAGGTGGACAGAAAGATAAAGCATTTTTTTGAAACAATACTTGCAATGAACAAACCTCCCGGTATTTGTGTAGTAGGGTGTATCCACGCCCACAATAGAGATTTTGATACGTGTCTTTGTCCTTAAAAGTTGATCTGTCACCGAAATAAACTTTGAATGATGATATCATCTTTCTACACATATCTAATGCTTTCGTGTAATTTCCAGTCTGGTAGTAGTATGTTGCCATTGATAGTAATCCTGGACACATTGATGAAATTCGTGCTAGAAGTTCTTTGCATTTCCTCAGATATTTGTATTTCTCTTTGTTTCCTCTAGCACAAACGTGTGTCTCGAATATAGCCTTTGCTGAGTAAGACATTGCATATACTGTAGATATGAATGCTATGAACTCATTGATGTCTGATTTAGATTTAGACAGAAGAGTTAGTGCAAGAGGAAGTGAGGAAGAGTCTTTAGCAAGAGTATCTGACGAAAAGAATATTTCCATGTCACTTTCCCGTTCTGACAGTGCTGGTGAAGGTAATACATATTCCCATTCTCCATCCCGTACGCTGTTGATTATTGCTCCTATAGATGGTTGTATGAAGGTTCCAACTGAAAGGCATTTCCATTGCATATCATGGAGCTCAGTAAGTATACGAAGGAGTTTTTTTTTATTTTCACCATGAACTTTGCCAAGAAACATGTTGTTACTTTTGATAAAGTAATTTGGGCAATGTCTCGCATTCACCCAGACAATCAAAATGTTGAAGCATAACATGAAACAATAAAACATGTTCCTTTCTTTCCACAACGAATAAGGTGTGCTTTCCACTGCATGGAATATAATTGTTTTTATAATATATGATGATATTATATCCGCATCCCTAATGCTCTGCTCAAACCTGTCTGATATTTGTTTGAGGAAGTACTTGAAAAGTCCATACACTAAAATTTGGACATGAGTGAGAGAATGTATAAGTTCCCTTTCAGCGCATACGAATGAAATCCGCCATTGTAGGAATGCCTTAGGAGATGTTTTATCTCCTACGGGGACGAGATGGCACCCGCCTTTTACTATCTGATCCCTCAAATCTAATCCGGGCCATTCATGCAGGCGAGGCCTACTCACCCACTCATTAGCTTCTTGTGGCCAACTATTACACGGAAAAGAGATTACATATCAATATCATCACCAACATTACTCTGTTTATTCCTCAGAGTAGAAGCTGGTCCATGTTGTTCAAATGTGACATTGAAGTCATTACCACATGCATCAACAATAGCCTGTGAAAACATTTCACTAGATATGAAAAGTACATCCCCAATTGGAACAAGGCATTGCGCTAATGGTGTATTGAATATGTGTCCCTGATTAACTAGTTCAAGGCTTACATAACCAGGTCGACAGTCAGCATCTCGCATTATAAACACAGTTTTTGTGCTGTCCAGGGGAGTATTGATACACTGATCAGGGCACATCACTGTTACGTTACTGGCGATGGCCATTAAATCTCTGTCCGAGCCTGCCATCTTGATTCCCTCTCCTGAACTTCCTGCGTAAAAACACTTCACGTTATGCTTAGAACTACATGTATTATGTATTTGCTCATCCACAAGTGTCAGCTTCCTCCTGACGGCCACCATCTCGCGGCTCCCAATAAACCTGTCCACGATATGATATAGAATCCAGGACTTCTCGTATTGCTCTTCCTGGTTGGCCATCTTATTCTACTGTCTGTCAGAAATCCTGTAAATATAAAATGGAAACGCTGTTCTTTAATATAAATATTCAAGCTAACTAAAGACAGATAGAGAATGTACAAAAAAATACCATTTTGATTTTTTTCCCCATGCCAACTACCAGACAAATAAATCCTAAAAAAAACATGAAAAAATAATTTAGACTTTATTACTTACTAAACTTCTTTTACTAAGGATCATTCCATGATTTCATGTGAAATATCACGTTATTACGTAATAATCCATGTATAATCCAGTGAGTGTATGGCTTTTCTGTCATTTCCATCGTAGGTATATTGTGAGAATGTAACTTGTTCTGTATACTGTCACCCATTCATAACGAATAGTTTTTCCATCATAAGACTATATATCACATTGGTTTGTTTGAAATCAGAAACAGTACTAACTAAGTTTACTCCAACTTCATATTGAGAACAAACTCCTTATGTATGTACAATCTTACATGTGATCCCTTCTTTCACATTAGAATGAAAAGCCTTATTAATTTCGGTCCGAGTTTTGGTAAGTCCGTGTACGTCATACTTCCTATGTGTACATTGTATATATATACTCAATATTCCTTCACTGTAGTCTGCCTAGCGAGATATTGACACTCACATACGGACAGAAACCTTTATACTTCGTCATCTTCAACAATACCTGGGATTTCCTACTTTCGTTTCGTAATGTAGTATAAGGTTCACTTCTTATTGTAAGCAAAACTTTCCACGGTATTTATGACCGTAACCTTTTTCTGTCTTGGTTTATTCTATCGGGTGTGAGCTGACATACATACGGGCTCTATACATTTGTGTGTGTGTACATAAAATGTACCTTGAATATACTAAACTGTATATATTTGGTTGTACATGTACACCAATCGTGTGTGACATTAAAAACCTCTCCGTGAGTTTATTTTTTTTAACATGAACGGAAGCATTGCGAGCCTATATGTAGGGTCTATACGGTGGCCGATATCGGACAGGCAAAAACAGTTTTACTAGTACATTTTTGTCAATGAAATAAGTACGTATATATAATGTGTAAAACATATCAAATGGGATATCGTGATTTTGTCTACTTTAATTGACTTCATCAACTGGAAAAAACACACAGTATACGCTTAAGATCGTAGTTGTTAGGAATTATTCACCTCATCTTTATTTACGGTGACAAATCTGTTTGTTTTGGGATTATCAGCTCCAGGCCCAGCACACATTATCGTCTGCTTCTGTGGCTGTTCTAACCGGGTCTGGATTACAGCAACTTTATCAATATTATCCCGTTCAGGTGCAACTTTAAAACAATTCTGGTCACCTATACGCTGTAAAATGTTTTAAACTCATTTGGATTTATTCCCCGAAAACAATACCCGTCCCTTTCCTGTTCATTGTAACCGTGTCGGCATTTTTTTTAAATTGATCGATCTGCTATATTTACTACGAAGTAGAAATAAAAGTAGTACATGTGGTCGCGCAAGAATATGTATCCATGATTTGACCAATCACAGCGCCTTTTAGTTTTTTTGTTTTACATATGTGTAAGTGTATTATATTTATGTTTGGGTCAGTTGCCCTCAGACCACAATTAAACTACTGGGTCGTTGTACACAAATATAGTGCATACGGACATTTCATTTGGGTTACTACATACTTTTTTCTTGACTGACTAATGGCAGATACATGTATGTTCATTTCATTTACATAGAATTGTTCACCAACATCTATTAAGTTTTATTTGACACAGTTTTAATGTTTGTTTTTGCAGCAGGACTCATAGAGATCACGTAACACACACATATGCTGCAGCTCTTAAATTTATTAATAGATACAGTATGCCGAAAAAATGAATTAAACTGCATCATACAGCTGTTTCGTCCTCCTTGGACTCTTCAGTGATGCTAGGAGCCAAAAGGTAGGAATCCAAAATTTCTAACCTTATGTAGAAGCAGAAGGGTCAGGTGCGTAAAAGCCCTTTAATTTATTAATTTAGAAGTAAAATTAAACTAGTTCTGTATAATTTCAAATCGTGTAATACGAAAATGTGTATATTAAGTACCGTGCCACCACTCAAATGAGATTAACTGTGGCTATGGAGGCTCCAGCAAACCTCGCGGACTAAAATATCCACCAGCAGAGTCTGCCACCCCCTATCATAAAGATCACGTAACACACACATATGCTGAACCTCTTAAATTTAGTAATATATACAGTATGCCGAAAAATGAATTAAACTGCATCATACAGCTGTTTCGTCCTCCTAGGACTCTTCAGTGATGCTAGGGGCTAAAAGGTAGGAATCCAAAATTTCTAAACGTATGTAGAAGCAGAAGGGTCAGGTGCGATGAGGTTTGCGCATTGATATTTTATAATATTTGGTATGTTCTAATATCGATGAAGGGTAGGGATATTCAAATTAAATTATATTTCTTAAATGCAGCTAATGAGGTACTTTCCAGTTCACTGTAGGTTCAGTTTGAAGAGATCTACAATGTCATATAATAACTATGGCCCGTGCAAAGTTTTAATTCAAATAGTTGGAGTTTTTATTTCCTTTGTGAATAATATATAATAGAATTAATTGTGGTCTTAGGCCATTTGCGTGATCAATATGTATATTTATACAAAAACAGTATTTATTTCTCCACAAAAATGAAAGCTTTATCCTTATTGCATTTACTCGTACATTTCTGGCTGGCAGTCTCTTGATTGGGTCTCGTGGTAAGTCTTATTTGGAGTAAACCGGAGAACCTGGAGAAATAAACCCATCGTAAAGTAAGTTACCTACTAAATACTCATACACGGGAATCGATCTCTGGCCGTCTTGGTATATTTTAAAAGTCTATGTCACATTCTATGAAGCCAGCCCATTTTTTTCTTTCGATTTTAACGAGCATATTGAACATTAAAATGCGATTTACTATTTTTTTTTGAAATCCAAATTCACACCCTGCCGATTTTGTGTATCAAGCTGGCTACACTGTATCTGTATATGTATGGTGTATGGTAATCAACAACATCCATTGGATATCTGGCTGATGTACAAGATTGTCCAGCAAATTGTATTGTACATAATAACATACACCTTAAATTATCATTTACTGTTGTTGTTGCGCTTCCAGTAAGAACAAAATTGACCTAAATATTGTATTTAACTCTAAAGTTTGTTATGTTACCAACCATTTGCACATAGAGAAAACATAAGTTATATTTTTCCCTGCAAATCATGAAAACTCCCGATATTTACGGTTTAAACCATGCTCTTACTTTAATTTAATTTACACCAACCACGATTGTCATCGCACAATGTAAATTTATCGTGCACCCATAAGTGCGATAGAGACAATCGCCCAGGATTGCATCGTTCTCACATCGTGCACACTTTGTGCAAACATCTTGCCCACACCGCACAACGTGTAACGTTGTGCGATACCACAACTGTTTGACATCTTACACAGTGTAGAACATCTCACACAGTGTAGGACATTTCACACAGTGTATGACATCTCAGACAGTGTAGGACATTTCACACAATGTAGGACATCTCACGAAATGTTGGACATCTCATACAGTGTAGGACATCTTACACAGTGTAGGACATCTCACACAGTGTAGGACAACTCACACAGTGTAGAACATCTCACACAGTGTAGGACATCTCACACAGTGTAGGACATCTCACACAGTGTAGGGCATTTCACACAGTGTAGGACATCTCACGAAATGTTGGACATCTCATACAGTGTAGGACATTTCACACAATGTAGGACATCTCACGAAATGTTGGACATCTCATACAGTGTAGGACATCTTACACAGTGTAGGACAACTCACACAGTAGGACATCTCACACAGTGTAGGACATCTGACACAGTGTAGGACATCTTACACAGTGTAGGACATCTCAGACAATTTAGGACATATCACAAAGTGTAGGACATCTCACACAAAGTAGGACATTTCACACAGTGTAGGACATCTCACGAAATGTTGGACATCTCATACAGTGTAGGACATCTCATACAGTGTAGGACATCTCACGAAATGTTGGACATCTCATACAGTGTAGGACATCTCACACAGTGTAGGACATCTCACGAAATGTTTGACATCTCATACAGTGTAGGACATCTCACACAGTGTAGGACATCAAACAAAATGTAGGATATTCCACACATTGTAGGATATCTCACACAGTGTAGGATATCTCACACAGTGTAGGACATCTCACACAGTGTAGAGCATCTCACACAGTGTAGAACATATTCAACAGTGTAGGACATCTCAAACGGTGTAGGACATCTCACACAGTGTAGGACATATCACTCAGTATATAACATCTCACACAGTGTAGGACATCTCACACAGTGTAAGATATCGGACACAGTGTAGAACATCTCACACAGTGTAGAACATCTTACACAGTGTAGGATATATCACACAGAGTAGGAGATCTCACATAGTGTAGGATATCTCATACAGTGTAAGATATCTCACACAGTGTAGGACATCTCACACAGTGTAGAACATCTCGCACAGTGTAGGATATATCACACAGAGTAGGAGATCTCACATAGTGTATGATATCTCATACAGTGTAAGATATCTCACACAGTGTAGGACATCTCACACAGTGTAGAACATCTCACACAGTGTAGGATACCTCACACAGTGTAGGACATCTCACACAGTGTAGGACATCTTACACAGTGTAGAACATCTCACACGGTGTAGAACATATTCAACAGTGTAGGACATCTCAAACGGTGTAGAACATCTCACACAGTGTAGAACATCTCTCACAGTGTAGGATATATCACATAGAGTAGGACATCTCACACAGTGTAGGATATATCACATGGTGCAGGATATCTCACACAGTGTAGGACATCTCACACAGTGTTAAACATCTCACACAGTGTAGGATATCTCACACAGTGTAGGACATCTCACACATTGTAGGACATCTCACACAGTGTAGAACATCTCACACAGTATATAACCTCTCACACAGTGCGGGACATCTCACACAGTGTAGGACATTTCAGACAATGTATGACATCTCACACAGTAGGACATCTCAGACAATGTAGGACATATCACAAAGTGTAGGACATCTCACACAGTGTAGAACATCTCATAGAGTGTAGGACATTTCACACAGTGTAGGCCATCTCACACAATGTAGGACAACTCACACAGTAGGACATCTCAGACAATGTAGGACATCTTACACAGTGCAGGACATCTTACACAGTGTAGAACATCTCACACATGGTAGGACATTTCACACAGTGTAGGCCATCTCACACAGTGTAAGACATCTCACGAAATGTTGGACATCTCATACAATGTAGGACATTTCTCACAGTGTAGGACATCTCACGAAATGTTGGACATCTCATACAATGTATGACATCTCACACAGTGTAGGACATCTCACGAAATGTTGGACATCTCATACCGTGTAGAACTTTTCACACAGTGTAGGATATCTCACACAGTGTAGGATATCTCACAAAGTGTAGAACATATTCAACAGTGTAGGACATCTCAAACGGTGTAGGACATCTCACACAGTGTAGGACATCTCACACAGTGTATGATATCTCACTCAGTATATAACATATCACACAGTGTAGGACATCTCACACAGTGTAAGATATCTCACACAGTGTAGGACATCTCACACAGTGTAGGACATCTCGCACAGTGTAGGACATCTTACACAATGTAGGACATCTCACACAGTGAAGGATATCTCACATAATGAAGGACATCTCACACAATAAAGAATATCTCACACAATGAAGGACACCATACACAGTATAGGACATCTTACATAGTATAGGGCATCTCACACAGTGAAGGACATTTTACAAAATGTAGGACATCTTACACAGTGTAGGACAATGTTGGACATCTTACACAGTGTAGGATATCTCACACAGTGAAGGACATCTCACACAATATAGGACATGTTACACAGTATAGGACATCTCACACAGTGAAGGACATCTCACACAATATAGGACATCTTACACAGTATAGGATATCTCACACAGTGTAGAACATCTTACACAGTATTTTATTTCACACGGTGTAGGACATTTCACATAGTGTAGGACATCTCACACAGTGTAGGACATTTCACACAGTGTAGGACATCTCACACAGTGTAGGACATAGCACGCCGTGCAGGACATATCACACAGTGTAGGACACCTAACACAATATATGACATCTCACACACTATATGACATCTCACACAGTATACTCGACGGCGAAACAATCGGCTTTTCGTTGATTGACTTGAACGGTGCTTTTGAAGTGATTTTTTTTTTATTGCCAGTGGTTTATATATGCATTGAACCGCTTTCAGTTGGTGATTATGGGCTGATAATGCCCATAATAGCCGACTAAACAATAAAATGCTTAAATATATACATGAACCTTAAAACAGCTTTTCTTAATTATTCACCATCTCAGGATAATTGACAGAAGATAAACTAGTGTTCTTAACCCAAGGCCGAGAGTGAAACGGAGTTCCCGCAATTGTCTTAGACATTTTCATTTTATTTTCCTGTTACACGGACATGTGTAAATAAAAAAAGAATAAAAGCCATGTAGCTTGACAGAGTTTTTATAAGTGCATATCATACTTCATATGTACATAACCAATATCGCCTCTGTACTGTCGTCTGCCTATGGGGAATACAGATACATGTTTACACACACACATATATGTACGTACTGAAACGACTATACTTCGTAATCTACATCAATAAACGGGATTTCCTACTTTCGTTTTGATACGCGGTGCAATAAGCACCTATGGAAATTTCCATGGTATAGTAGATATAACCAACCCGGGAATTGATGACTGTGATCTATTTTTGTCTCTGTGTATTTTGTCGACGATAACAGCTTGGGCCTCATGTGTGTATGTAGCTTACTTTTCAGTATACTTAACTGACATGTTTGTACGTATGCATTTTGGTTTTGTCCTTAAACTCACCATATCATGTATCATATACGTATGACATATATTAAACCTCTCTGTGGATTCAAATATCTTCAGATAAATGGAGACAATGTGACCCTATTTTGCAAATGTAAAACTCTGTTTCAAATGTATCATAAGTTGTCAGATTATGTTTAACTTTTACCCAACTATCCACACGTCTCGCTATCTGAGAGTTGTATCATAGATGTGTCATATTTATTTCATCTCGTCCGTGGAATATATTATGAAGTGTTAACCTCACTCAGTAAGAATTCATGTTCTTATCTAGTAAGAACATAGGTTTTTATCACGGCCTATTTCCCAGTGTTGTAGTTCAACGTTGAAAAATGACCCCGAGTACTTTGGAATATGTACATTGTACAACAAACGGAAATAGGTTGTCATGTAAATTTAAAAAACAATAAACATATTTTCATTTTCAAACATTTAATTAACCTTTGAACAAATCTAATAAATGTCTTCAAAGTAAGCGACACTGTACAATCATTAAGATGTATTTGTTATTTTAACATGTACAGTAGATCTACCTTTGGTCAGTATTTCTGCTATTTCAGTGCAATTTTAACAAATCACTTCAATGCTTGTCACTGTACAATTACTAAGGTGTAATTCATTGTTTTTACACGTATCTGTGATCTGCTTTTCAGTCATGTGTATATCTTGTTCCGAAAACGCTTAAAGCATCCACAGATTTTGAATTTATAAAGTCCTGAATATTTCCGATTAACAGCAGTCCGAACCGTGATTTTATGTTTTCCGTAGGTTACGTCTTTTCTTCGGGTTTCAACGTTGAAACTTCCAAAGGAAAAAGAGTCCACTTAAAATCCGAAATTTCATATTTGTCCAGAACTTGTGATACAGTGAAATTGTCCAAGTCATCTAAGTGTTTCACAAAGTCAAAATCAAAATTCTTTACAAAATTCGACATTTAAAAAATAGCATGCTTCCCAATAAAGAGAGTGTGACTGGCTAATTGCTTAATCTAATTGATAAAAATAGTAATAAAGTTTTTTCAGATATCAAAAATCAAAATTCTTTACAAAATCCGATATTTAAAAATAGCATGCTTACCAAGAAAGTGAGCGTAATTGCTTAATATAATTGATAAATACAATAATAAATACAAAATCAAAATCTACTCAGGATTGACAGAAGAAATAGCCAATCGTTTTCAAATAAGGGAGGTTATGTGTATTATCAACTCTTGATTGATAATGTAATGGTTATAAAAATGGGTCTGAGTTTTTACTGACATTAATTTCTAAAGAACAGACGACGAAAAACAAAATGGCATGGTATAAAGAGAAGACTTTATATTTCATAATCGAAATATCACTACTGCTTCTCTCAGGAGAAATGCATTCTAAATTAGGGGAATAAGCGGGCATGGGTTTTTAAATGAGTAACGAAAAAGGGAAATAAAATAAAATTGATTGAACGGCAAATTAAATAAATATCAGATCTCAGAGGGATCTTGGTGCTCAACATCGATGATCTGCATTTGTTCTTAAAAATGTTGGACCTTTCCCTTCAAATACTTTCATAGTTAAAAATCTCACAAGATTAATTCCTGTCAGCAATATGATTTCCCGGATTGTCCGAAAATAGGACCAGCTAGGAACAAACAAGTAAATATCATCCATTCAGTCGTGAAATATTTCTATCAAAATTCCAATATGGCCGCCTGTCAGCCATTTAGGATTTTTATCAATCGCACTTTACAATGAAAACCTAAATATGAAATTTAAAAAAAATGATCGATTTAGTACTTGTCAAGAAATAGCAATAACAAACTTTTAATTGGAATCTTTTTGTGACATTTAAACGATTGACATTCAAACAGTCGCAGCAGGTCTACTACTGAGAGCCGCTGTCACTTTAAATGGTAGCCTTTCGGATACGTTTCTGTACAGGGGTGTATATTAAAGAACTAAAAAAAACCTATGCTATGAATTATCGTCAAGGGGTTAAGTGAACACAACACGTTGTACTTATGGAGAGGTACACTGACAAAGAAACCTTCTAAATCGTTTTTACCAAAGTTTAGTTCTAAGCAAAAGTCAGTCAGACTAACAAATCTGATTCACCGCATTTGAAATGTAAATGTAGTGGGAAATCGCTCAAACAAGTTCTCAAAATTGCTGAGCAAATGGAACAAAAAGTGAAAAGTGTAAACTTTTAAAACAGTAGACACACGTGTGTTTTATATGTACATGTATGGTAAGTTCACGTATGTAAATATTCTGACAGGGACGCCGAATCTGATTCTGCCTTCATAGGTACAGTCAATACCAAAAGTAAGGCTACACATGCTGAATTTGAATGGTTCGTTGATGCAACTATCGACAAAATGAAACATGTTTAATATTAACAGTGGTGCTTACTACAATGTCATACCTAAAGCTTATCATGAGAAAGCTAGCATTACAAGAACACGCAAAACGCGAGCTTAGCTAGTCTCAAAAACACAGGGCATCGCTTCAAAACAGTCGTCAAGGCATACGTTTCCACTGGATACAATGAAAAATATCGCAATATAATTATTGATCGCAAATCAACATTCACATGTAAGAATGTAATGTTTACAATATTTCGATGACCTCCATGACCTAACGGAACCACACGAACTCATCATTTACATTGATACAATCCAATAATAGCAACTTAACTGTCCACACGAACATTACTATAAATATCAATTACTCCTCTTTTGACCTCTCTGACCTTTCTACTGACCAGAGCAAGAATCTTCACTGACCACACTGATCCTTCATTGACCTCGATAACCACTTCGTTGACCTTAATGACCCCTTTATTGGCCTCTATATATCCCCCAATGACCTTTCCGAACCCGATTTAACATGTATATGTTTGCTTCGACGCCGTTTCTGTAATGTCCCTGATTCACATTGTGTTGTGATATCTGTTATTGTGAATGTTTTAATCGTTCTATACTGTCCTCGGCAGGGTTGAGATTTGATAAAATTCTCTGACCACCAAGTGAGTCCCTATATTCCCTGAGAGCCCTTCTTGTGTCCCCAACCATTTCATAGCATATCCCCAGAAGGTTGTGGACTATCCAGTGATGACTACCTCCCTGTTCATCGTCGTATTTTAAGGCCCGAAGATGAATCAATGCTGTATCACGTCTTCTGGTGTCACCGAGATCATGATAACACAAGAATGATAGAAATACAGCATACGGAAGTGGAGGGATCGAAAGGAAAGCACCCTGCGATTTTGTCATCTGCTCGTGTAACTGGGGTGGACAAAACGATAAAGCACTTTCTTGAAAATTCACTTGAAATGAACAAACCTCCCGGTATTTGTGTAGTAGGGTGTATCCACGCCCACAGTACAGATGTTCATACCTGTCTTTGTCCTTAAAAGTTGATCCTTGACCTAAATACATTTTGAATGACGATATCATGTTTCTACACATATCTAATGCTTTCGTGTAATTTCCAGTCTGGTAGTAGTATGTTGCCAATGATAGTAATCCTGGACACAATGATGAAATTCGAGCTAGAAGTTCTTTACATTTCCTCAGATATTTGTATTTCTCTTTGTTTCCTCTAGCACAAACGTGTGTCTCGAATGCAGCCTTTGCTTTGTGAGACATTGCATATGCTGTACATATGTATGCTATGAACTCATCGATGTCTGATTTTGATTTAGACAGAAGAGTTAGTGCAACAGGAAGTGAAAAAGAGTCGCTAGCATAAGTACCTGACCAACATAATATGTCAGTGTCACTTTCCCGTTCTAACAGTGCTGGTGCAGGTAACACATATTCCCATTCTCCATTTCGTACTCTGTTAATTCGGGCTCCTATAGATGGTTGTATGAAGGTTCCAACTGAAAGGCATTTCCATTGCATATCATGGAGCTCAGTTAGTATACGAATGAGGTTTTGTTGATTTTCACCATGTACTTTGCCAAGAAACAGGTTGTTACTTTTGATAAAGTAATTTGGGCAATGTCTCGCATTCACCCAGACAATCAAAATGTTGAAGCATAACATGAAACAATAAAACATATTCCTTTCTTGCCACAACGAATGAGGTGTGCTTTCCACTGCATGGAATATAATTGTTTTTATAATATAGGATGATATTATATCCGCATCCCTAATGCTCTGTTCAAACCTGTCTGATATTTGTTTGAGGAAGTACTTGAAAAGTCCATACACTAAAAATTGGACATGAGTGAGAGAATGTACAAGTTCCCTTTCAGCGCATACGAATGAAATCCGCCATTGTAGAAATGTGTCAGGAGATGTTTTATCCCCTACAGGGACAAGATGGCACCCGCCTTTTACTATCTGATCCCTCAAATCTAATCCGGGCCATTCATGCAGGCGAGGCCTACTCACCCACTCATTAGCTTCTTGTGGCCAACTATTACATGGCAAAGAGAATACACAATCAATATCACCATGACCATTACTCTGTTTATTACTCAGATTACAAGCTGGTCCATGTTGTTCAAATGTAGTGTTGATCGCAGCACCTAATGCATCAACAATAGCCCGTGAACACATTTCACTAGATATGAAAAGTACATCCCCATTTGGAACAAGGCTTTGCGCTAATAGTGTATTGAATATGTGTCCCTGATTAATTAGTTCAAGGTTTACATAACCAGGTCGACAGTCAGCATCTCGCATCATAAACACAGTTTTTGTTCTGTCCAGGGGTGTATCGATGCACTGATCAGGGCACGTCACTATCATATGATTATCGATTAACATTAAATCTCTGTCCGAGCCTGCCATTATGATTCCCTCTGCTGAACTTCCTGCGTAAAAACGCTTCAAGTTATATTTAGAACTACATGTAATTTCTATTTGCTCATTCACAAATGTCAGCTTCCTCTTGACGGCCACCATTTCGCGACTCCCTATAAACCTGTCCAAGATATGATATAGAATACAGGATTTCTCGCGATGCTTGTACTGATCAGCCATCTTATTCGTCTGTCAGAAGTCCTGTAAATATATAATGGGAATGTCGTTCTTCAATGTAAATATTTAAGCTATCTAAAAACGGATAGGGAATGTACAAAAACATTTTTTAAATTTTTTTCCGCACGCCAACTACCAGACAAACAAATCTTAAAAAAAAAAACATTAAAAATTATTTATACTTGATTACTTACCAGATTTCTTTAACTAAGGATCAATCCCTGATTTCATATGAAATATCACGTGATTACGTATTAATCCATGTATAATCCATTTAGTGTGTGGCTTTTCTGTCATTTTCATCGTAGGTATATTTTAAGAATGTAACTTGTTCTGTATTTTGTCACCCATTCATAACGAATAGTTTTTACACAATATGACTATATATCACATTGATTTGTTTGAAATAAAAAACAGTACTGATTAAGTTTACTCCAACTTCATATTCAGAACAATTCCTTATGTATGTACAATCTTACATGTGATCCCTTCGTTCACATTAGAATGAAAAGCCTTATTAATTTTGGTCCGAGTTTTGGTAAGTCCGTGTACGTCATACTTCCTATGTGTACATTGTTTATATATACTCAATATTCCTTCACTGTAGTCTGCTTAGCGAGCTATTGACACACTCACATACGGACAGAAACCTTTATACTTCGTAATCTACAACAATACATGTACCTATAAGCCTAAGGGCTTTTAGATAATAAAGAACAACATGGGATTTCCTACTTTCGTTTCGTAATGTAGTATAAGGTTCACTTCTTATTGTAAGCAAAACTTTCCACGGTATTTGTGACCGTGACCTTTTTCTGTCTTGGTTTATTCTATCGGGTGTGAGCTGACATACATACGGGCTCTATACATTTGTGTGTGTGTACATAAAATGTACCTTGAATATACTAAACTGTATATATTTGGTTGTACATGTACACCAATCGTGTGTGACATTAAAAACCTCTCCATGAGTTTAATTTTTTGAACATGAACGGAAGCATTGCGAGCCTATATGTAGGGTCTATACGGTGGCCGATATCGGACAGGCAAAAACAGTTTTACTAGTACATTTTTGTCAATGAAATAAGTACGTATATATAATGTGTAAAACATATCAAATGGGATATCGTGATTTTGTCTACTTTAATTGACTTCATCAACTGGAAAAAACACACAGTATACGCTTAAGATCGTAGTTGTTAGGAATTCTTCACCTCATCTTTATTTACGGTGACAAATCTGTTTGTTTTGGGATTATCAGCTCCAGGCCCAGCACACATTATCGTCTGCTTCTGTGGCTGTTCTAACCGGGTCTGGGTTACAGCGACTTTATCAATATTATCCCGTTCCGGTGCAACTTTAAAACAATTCTGGTCACCTATACGCTGTAAAATGTTTTAAACTCATTTGGATTTATTCCCCGAAAACAATACCCGTCCCTTTCCTGTTCATTGTAACCGTGTCGGCATTTTTTTTTAAATTGATCGATCTGCTATATTTACTACGACGTAGAAATAAAAGTAGTACATGTGGTGGCGCAAGAATATGTACCCATGATTTGACCAATCACAGCGCCTTTTAGTTTTTTTGTTTTACATATGTGTAAGTGTATTATATTTATGTTTGAGTCAGTTGTCCTCAGACCACAATTAAACTGCCTGGTCGTTGTACACAAATATAGTGCATACGGACATTTCATTTAGGTTACTACATACTTTTTTCTTGACTGACCAATGGCAGATACATGTATGTTCAGTTCATTTACATAGAATTGTTCACCAACATCTATTAAGTTTTATTTGACACAGTTTTAATGTTTGTTTTTGCAGCAGGACTCATAGATATCACGTAACACACACATATGCTGCACCTCTTAAATTTAGTAAAATATACAGTATGCCGAAAAATGAATTAAACTGCATCATGCAGCTGTTTCGTCCTCCTAGGACTCTTCAGTGATGCAAGCTTATGTAGAAGCAGAAGGGTCAGGTGCGTAAAAGCCCTTTAATTTATTAATTTAGAAGTAAAATTAAACTAGTTCTGTATAATTTCAAATCGTGTAATACGAAAATGTGTATATTAAGTACCGTGCCAACACTCAAATGAGATTAACTGTGGCTATGGAGGCTCCAGCAAACCTCGCGGACTAAAAAATCCACCAGCAGAGTCTGCCACCCCCTATCATAAAGATCACGTAACACACACATATGCTGCACCTCTTAAATTTAGTAATATATACAGTATGCCGAAAAATGAATTAAACTGCATCATACAGCTGTTTCGTCCTCCTAGGACTCTTCAGTGATGCAAGGGGCTAAAAGGTAGGAATCCAAAATTTCTAAACTTATGTAGAAGCAGAAGGGTCAGGTGCGATGAGGCTTGCGCATTGATATTTTATAATATTTGGTATGTTCCTCTATCGATGAAGAGTAGTGATATTCAAATTAAATTATATTTCTTAAATGCAGCTCATGAGGTACTTTCCAGTTCACTGTAGGTTCAGTTTGAAGAGATCTACAATGTCATATAATAACTATGGCCCGTGCAAAGTTTTAATTCAAATAGTTGGATTTTTTATTTCCTTTGTGAATAATATATAATAAAATTAATTGTGGTCTGAGGCCAGTTGCGTGATCAATATGTATATTTATACAAAACAGTATTTTTTCTCCAAAAAAATGAAAGCTTTATCCTTATTGCATTCACTCGTACATTTCTGGCTGGCAGTCTCTTGATTGGGTCTCGTGGTAAGTCTTATTTGGAGTAAACCGGAGAACCTGGAGAAATAAACCCACCGTAAAGTAAGTTACCCACTAAATAGTCATACACGGGAATCGATCTCTGGCCGTCTTGGTAGATTTTAAAAGTCTATGTCACATTCTATGAAGCCAGCCCATTTTTTTCTTTCGATTTTAACGAGCATATTGAACATTAAAATGCGATTTACTATTTTTTTTTGAAATCCAAATTCATACCCTGCCGATTTTGTGTATCAAGCTGGCTACACTGTATCTGTATATGTATGGTGTATGGTAATCAACAACGTCCATTGGATATCTGGCTGATGTACAAGATTGTCCAGCAAATTGTATTGTACATATTGACATACACCTTAAATTATCATTTACTGTTGTTGTTGCGCTTCCAGTAAGAACAAAATTGACCTAAATATTGTATTTAACTCTAAAGTTTGTTATGTTACCAACCATTTGCACATAGAGAAAACATAAGTTATATTTTCCCTGCAAATCATGAAAACTCCCGATATTTACGGTTTAAACCATACTCTTACTTTAATTTAATTTACACCAACCACGATTGTCATCGCACAATGTAAATGTTTCGTGCACCCACAAGTGCGATAGAAACAATCGCCCAGGATTGCATCGTTCTCACATCGTGCACACTTCGTGCAAACATCTTGCCCACACCGCACATCGTGTAACGTTGTGCGATACCACAACTATATGACATCTTACACAGTGTAGGACATCTCACACAGTGTAGGACATTTCACACCGTGTAGGACATCTCATACATTGTAGGACATCTTACACAGTGTAGAACATCTCACACATGGTAGGACATTTCACACAGTGTATGACATCTCAGACTGTGAAGGACATTTCGCACAATGTAGGACATATCACAAAGTGTAGGACATATCACAAAGTGTAGGACATCTTACACAGTGTAGGACATCTTACACAGCGTAGAACATCTCACACATGGTAGGACATATCACAAAGTGTAGGACAACTCACACAGAAGGACATCTCACACAATGTAGGACATATCACAAAGTGTAGGACATCTCACACAGTGTAGGACATCTCACACAGTGTAGGACATTTCAAACAGTGTAGGACATTTCAAACAGTGTAGGACATCTCATACAGTGTAGGACATCTCATACAGTGTAGGACATTTCACACAATGTAGGACATCTCACACAGTGTAGGATATTTCACACAATGTAGGACATCTCACGAAATGTTGGACATCTCATACAGTGTAGGACATCTCACACAGTGTAGAACATCTCACACATGGTAGGACATTTCACACAGTGTATGACATCTCAGACTGTGAAGGACATTTCGCACAATGTAGGACATATCACAAAGTGTAGGACATCTTACACAGTGTAGGACATCTCACACAGTGTAGGACATCTTACACAGCGTAGAACATCTCACACATGGTAGGACATATCACAAAGTGTAGGACAACTCACACAGAAGGACATCTCACACAATGTAGGACATATCACAAAGTGTAGGACATCTCACACAGTGTAGGACATCTCACACAGTGTAGGACATTTCAAACAGTGTAGGACATCTCACGAAATGTTGGACATCTCATACAGTGTAGGACATCTCATACAGTGTAGGACATTTCACACAATGTAGGACATCTCACACAGTGTAGGATATTTCACACAATGTAGGACATCTCACGAAATGTTGGACATCTCATACAGTGTAGGACATCTCACACAGTGTAGGACATCTCACACAGTGTAGGACATCTTACACAGTGTAGAACATCTCACACATTGTAGGACATATCACAAAGTGTAGGACATCTTACAAAGTGTAGGACATCTCACACAATGAAGGACATTTCGCACAGTGTAGGACATCTCACGAAATGTTGGACATCTCATACAGTGTAGGACATCTCACACAGTGTAGGACAACTCACACAGTAGGACATCTCACACAATGTAGGACATATCACAAAGTGTAGGACATCTCACACAGTGTAGGACATCTCACACAGTGTAGGACATTTCACACAGTGTAGGACATTTCACGAAATGTTGGACATCTCATATAGTGTAGGACATCTCAAACAGTAGGATATTTCACGAAATGTTGGACATCTCATACAGTGTAGGAAATCTCACACAGTAGGACATCTCACGAAATGTTGGACATCTCACACAGTGTAGGACATCTCACACATTGTAGGACATTTCACACAGTGTAGGACATCTCACGAAATGTTGGACATCTCATACAGTGTAGGACATCTCAAACAGTAGGACTTCTCACGAAATGTTGGACATCTCATACAGTCTAGGAAATCTCAAACAGTAGGACATCTCACGAAATGTTGGACATCTCATACAGTGTAGGAAATCTCACACAGTAGGACATCTCACGAAATGTTGGACATCTCACACAGTGAAGGACAGCTCACACAGTAGGACATCTCACGAAATGTTGGACATCTCACACAGTGAAGGACAGCTCACACAGTAGGACATCTCACGAAATGTTGGACATCTCATACACTGTAGGACATCTCACACAGTAGGACATCTCACGAAATGTTGGACATCTCACACAGTGAAGGACAGCTCACACAGTAGGACATCTCACGAAATGTTGGACATCTCATACACATTGTAGGATATCCCACACAGTGTAGGACATCTCACACAGTGTAGGACATATCACACAGTGTATGACATCTCACACAGTATATAACATCTCACACAGTGTAGGACATTTCACACAGTATATAACATCTCACACAGTGTAGGATATCTCACACAGTGTAAGATATCGCACACAGTGTAGGACATCTCACACAGTGTAGAACATCTCACACAGTGTAGGATATCTCACACAGTGTAGGATATCTCACACAGTGTAGAACATCTCACACAGTGTAGGATATCTCACACAGTGTAGGATATCTCACACAGTGTAGGATATCTCACACAGTGTAGGACATCTCACACAGTGTAGAACATCTCACACAGTGAAGAACATCTCACACAGTGTAGGATATCTCAAACAGTGTAGAACATCTCACACAGTGTAGAACATCTCACACAGTGTAGAACATCTCACACAGTGTAGGATATCTCACACAGTGTAGGATATCTCACACAGTGTAGGACATCTCACACAGTGTAGGATATCTCACACAGTGTAGGACTTCTCACACAGTGTAGAACCACTCACACAGTGTAGAACATCTCACACAGTGTAGGATATCTCACACAGTGTAGGATATCTCACACAGTGTAGGATATATCACATAGAGTAGGACATCTCACACAGTGTAGAAAATCTCGCACAGTGTAGGATACCTCACACAGTGTAGGATATATCACATAGAGTAGGACATCTCACACAGTGTAGGATATATCACATGGTGTAGGATATCTCACACAGTGTAAGACATCTCACACAGTGTAAGACATCTCACACAGTGTAAAACATCTCACACAGTGTAGGATATCTCACACAGTGTAGGACATCTAACACAGTGTAGGACATCTTACACAGTGTAGAACATCTCACACGGTGTAGAACATCTCACACAGTGTAGAACATCTCGCACAGTGTAGGATATATCACACAGAGTAGGACATCTCACACATTTTAGGGCATCTCACTCAGTGTAGGACATCTCACACAGTGTAGAACATCTCGCACAGTGTAGGACATCTCACACAGTGCAGGACATTTCACACAGTGTTTGACATCTCACGAAATGTTGGACATCTCACACAGTGTAGAACATCTCACACAGTGTAGGACATCTCACAAAATGTAGAACATCTCACACAATGTAGGACATCTCACACAGTGTAGGACATCTCACACAGTGTAGAACATCTCACACAGTGTAGGACATCTCGCACAGTGTAGGATATATCACACAGAGTAGGACATCTCACACATTTTAGGGCATCTCACTCAGTGTAGGACATCTCACACAGTGTAGAACATCTCGCACAGTGTAGGACATCTCATACAGTGCAGGACATTTCACACAGTGTTTGACATCTCACGAAATGTTGGACATCTCACACAGTGTAGAACATCTCACACAGTGTAGGACATCTCACACAATGTAGAACATCTCACACAATGTAGGACATCTCACACAGTGTAGGACATCTCACACAGTGTAGAACATCTCACACAGTGTAGGACATCTCACACAGTGTAGGACATCTCACACAGAGTATGACATATCACTCAGTGTAGGACATCTCACACAATGTATGACATCTCACACAGAGTATGACATCTCACTCAGTGAAGGTCATTTCACACAGTGTAGGACATCTCACACAATGTTGGACATCTCACACAGTGAAGGACATCTCACAAAGTGTAGAACATCTCACACAGTATATGACATCTCACACAGTATACTCGACGACGAAACAATCGGCTTTTCGTTGATTTACTTGAACCGTGCTTTTGAAGTGATTTTTTTTATATTGCAAGTGGTTTACATAAGCATTGAACTGCTTTCAGTTGGTGGTTATTGGCTGATAATGCCCATAACAGCCAACTAAAAGCAGTCAAATGCTTAAATACACACATAAACTTTAAAACAGCTATTCTTTATTATTCACCATCTCAGGATAATTGACAGAAGATAAACTAATTTTCTTAACCCAAAGCCGAGAGTGAAACGGAATTCCTGCAATTGTCTTAGACATTTTCATTTTATTTTCCTGTTACATGGACATGTGTAAATAAAATAAAAATAAAAGCCCTGTAGCTTGACAGAGTTTTGATAAGTGCATATCATACTTCATATGTGTACATAACCAATACCGCCTCTGTACTGTCGACGTCGTCCGCCTAGGGAGAAAACAGATACATGTTTACACACACGTATACATGTACGTATTGAAACTACTATACGTCGTAATCTACATCAATAAACAGGATTTCCTACTTTCGTTTTAATACGCGGTGCAATAAGCACCTATGGAAATTTCCACGGTATTGTAGATATAACCAGCCGGGAATTTATGATTGTGATCTATTTTTGTCTCTGTGTATTTTGTCGACGATAACAGCGTGGGCAACATGTGTGTATGTAGCTTACTTATCAGTATACTTAACTGACATGTTTGTACGTATGCATTTTGGTTTTGTCCTTAAACTCACCATATCATGTATCATATACGTATGACATATGTTAAACCTCTCTGTGGATTCAAATATCTTCAGATAAATGGAGACAATGTGACCCTATTTTGCAAATGTAGAACTCTGTTTCAAATGTATCGTAAGTTGTCAGATTATGTTTAACTTTTACCCAACTATCCACAGTTTTGTCAAGTCCCTGTACGTCATACTTTATATGTGTACATAGCCAATACCTCTTCTGTACTGTCGTCTGCCTAGCGAGAATACCGCTTTATATTCACACACAGTTACGGACTGTTATCTACTTCCGTTGTGATAAGTAGTACAAGGTTTACTTCTATTATTAGTACAATTTCCACGGTATATTGGATAATACCAACTTGGGTTTTATGACCGTGACCTTTTTTCTGTCTCAGAGTGTAGGACATTTCACACAATGTAGGACATCTCAAACAGTGTAGGACATTTCACACAGTGTAGGACATCTCACACAGTGTAGGACATAGCACGCCGTGCAGGACATATCACACAGTGTAGGACACCTAACACAATGTATGACATCTCACACACTATATGACATCTCACACAGTATACTCGACGGCGAAACAATCGGCTTTTCGTTGATTGACTTGAACGGTGCTTTTTTATATTGCCAGTGGTTTATATAAGCCTTGAACTGCTTTCAGTTGGTGGTTATGGGCTGATAATGCCCATAATTGCCAACTAAAAACAATAAAATGCTTAAATACACACATGAACCTTAAAACAGCTAATTTAAAATTATTCACCATCTCAGGGTAATTGACAGAAGATAAATAGAGGATATTCAATGGTTTGCCGTTTAATATCGAATATATTTCACGAGTATGGCACGCACTCGTGAAAATATAAAAAAAAATCTGCCATACAAGTGAAATATATTTGATATTAAACGGCAAACCATTGAATTTTCTTTTTATTACATTTCGAAAGAGGACTAAGATACTTTCATTATTTTTTTCTTGGTCTAGACTACTTGCCTACTGCAAAGGAGCTAAGTCTACTCTAATCCGTCGAAATCACAACCGATCGGGTCCAGTACACAGCTGATTGGAAAAAGCTGATCGGAAAAGTTGAACCATTCTCATCTTTCAATTCATTTCATATTTAATCCTGCAGCAGTTCCTATCAATATGTACTATTGATGCCATTTCTTCAAGATCATCTTTCCCCAAGAGACAAGTTCTAGCAGACGACAACAATGGCGAGCCTCCAAGATCCGATCAAGGGGAACAACTCATACAAAAGTTTCGGTGTTACGTGAAAAAAATGACCCCATTGAAAACTACCCACCGTTGAAAGCTACGACGGGTCACTTTTTAACGGGACGAATTACGGAAAAATCGAATGGGGTCATTTTTCTACAGATGGCCGTGTACGATTTCTACTGTTAAATAACGACGCGGGCTAACTTTTGCAACGTATAATAATGACCCGGGTGGTATTTTATTTACGGGTCACTTTTTCACGTTACACTGAAAAAGCCTTATATTTTCACTGCAAAATCTTATATTTTCACGGCAAAATCTTATATTTTCACTGCTCATCACTGCAGTGAAAATATAAGTTTTATCAGTTTGATAATTTTCTATATTTCACTGGCAAAAATGTAATAAACTAGTTTTCTTAACCCAAGGCCGAGAGTGAAACGGAGCTCCTGCAATTGTCTTAGACATTTTCATTTTATTTTCCTGTAACAAGGACATGTGTAAAATAAATAAGAATAAAAGCCTTGTAGCTTGACAGAGTTTTTATAAGTGCATATCATACTTCATATGTGTACATAACCAATACCGCCTCTGTACTGTCGTCTGCCTAGGGAGAATACAGATACATGTTTACACACACACATACATGTACGTACTGAAACGACTATACTTCGTAATCTACATCAATAAACGGGATTTCCTACTTTCGTTTTGATACTCGGTACAATAAGTACCTATGGAAATTTCCACGGTATAGTATGACTGTGATCTATTTTTGTCTCTGTGTATTTTGTCGACGATAAAAGCGTGGGCAACATGTGTGTATGTAGCTTACTTATCAGTATACTTAACTGACATGTTTGTACGTATGCATTTTGGTTTTGTCCTTAAACTCACCATATCATGTATCATATACGTATGACATATGTTAAACCTCTCTGTGGATTCAAATATCTTCAGATAAATGGAGACAATGTGACCCTATTTTGCAAATGTAGAACTCTGTTTCAAATGTCTCATAAGTTGTCAGATTATGTTTAACTTTTACCCAACTATCCACACGTCTCGCTATCTGAGAGTTGTATCATAGATGTGTCATATTTCTTTCATCTCGTCCGTGGAATATATTATGAAGTGTTAACCTCACTCAGTAAAAATTCATGTTCTTATCTAGTAAAAGCAGAGGGTTTTTATCACGGCCTATTTCCCAGTGTTGTATTTTAACGTTGAAAAATGACCCTCAGTACTTTGAAATATGTACATTGTACAACAAACGGAGATAGGTTGTCATGTACTTTTAAAAAACAATACACACATTTTCATTTTCAAATATTTAATTAACCTTTGAACAAATCTAATAAATGTCTTCAAAGTTAGCGACACTGTACAATCATTAAGATGTATTTGTTATTTTAACATGGACAGTAGATCAACCTTTGTTCAGTATTTCTGCTATTTCAGTGCAATTTTAACAAATCTCTTCAATGCTTGTCACTGTACAATTATTAAGGTGTAATTCATTGTTTTAACACGTGTCTGTGATCTGCTTTTCAGTCATGTGTATATCCTGTTCCAATTTTGAATTTATAAAGTCCTGAATATTTCCAATTAACAGCAGTCCGAACCGTGATTTTATGTTTTCCGTAGGTTACGGCTTTTCTTCAGGTAATTCCAAATTGAAACTTCCAAAGGAAACAGAGTTCTCTAAATATTCCAGAACTTGTGACACAATGAAGTTGTCCAAGTCACCAAAGTTTTCAGAGAGTCAAAAACAAAATTATTTACAAAATCATTTAAAAATAGCATGCTTGCCAAATAGGTAAGCGTGACTGGCTATTTCTTAATCTAATTAATAAATACAATTATAATAAATACAAGATCGAAGTCTACTGAAGATTGACAAAAGAAATAGCCAATAATTTTCAAATAAGGGAGCTTATGTGTATTATGAACTCTTGATTGACAAACATAATAGCCAATCAGATTAATGTAGGTATTATCAACCCAGGATTGACTGAATCAGCCCGGTGATTCCCTCGCCTGCCCCAGTTCAGTGTACATTTTAACATTGTAGGTACAAAAGAAATATGTCACATCTATATGAAACAAGTAGGTTGGACAATAGTTTACTCGTTCGGTTACATCCCGAAGAAGTCGTAAACTATGGTGTAACCAATACGAATGTAATGGAGATACAAATTTGCCTTTAATCTGACATTTCTAAAGAACAGACGACAGAATAAATATTTCATGATTAAAGAGAGGACTTTATATTTCATAAACGAAATATCACTACTGCTTCTCTCAGGAGAAATGCATACTTAAATAAGGGAATAATCGGGCATTGCTTTTTTATATGAGCAACGAAAAAGGGAAATGAAATAAAATTGATTGAACGGCAAATAAAATAAACATGAGATCTCAGAGGGATCTTTGTGCTCAAACATCGATGATCTGCATTTGTTCTTAAAAATGTTGGACATTTCCCTTCAAATACATTCATAGTTAGAAATCTCACAAGATGAATTTCTGTCAGCAATATGTTTTCCCGGATTGTCCGAAAATAGGACCAGCTGGGAACCAACGAGTAAATATAGATATGAATAGTATCCATTCAGTCGTGAAATATTTCTATAAAAATTCCAATATGGCCGCCTGTCAGCCATTTAGGATTTTCATCAATCGTACTTTACAATGAAACCTAAATATGAAATTAAAAAAAAATGATCGATATAGTACTTGTCAAGAAATAGCAATAAAAAACTTTTAATTGGAATCTTTTTGTGACAAAACGATTGGCATTCAAACAGTCTCAGCAGGTCTACTACGGAGAGCCACTGTCACTTTAAATGGTAGCCTTTCGGAAACGTTTTTGTACATTTGTAAAGATTCAGTATCAAGCGAGGTGCATATTAAAGAACAAAAAAGACTAGTCTATTGCATTATCGTCAAGGGGTTAAGTGAATACAACACGTGGTACTCATGGAGAGGTACACTGACGAAGAAACCTTCTGAATCGCTTTTACCAAAGTTTATTTCTAAGCAAAATGTCAGTCGGACTAACAAATCTGATTCACCGCATTTGAAACGTAAATGTAGTGGGAAATCGCTCAAACAAGTTCTCAAAATTGCTAAGCAAATGGAACAAAAGTGGAAAGTGTAAACTTTTAGAACAGTAGACACACGTGTGTTCTATATGTACATGTATGGTAACTTCACGTATGTAAATATTCTGACAGGGACGCCGAATTTGATTCTGCCTTCATAGGTACAGTCAATACCAAAAGTAAGGCTACACATGCTGAATTTGAATGGTTCGTTGATGCAACTATCGACAAAATGAAATATGTTTAATATTAACAGTGGTGCTTACTACAATGTCATACCTAAAGCTTATCATGAGAAAGCTAGCATTACAAGAACACGCAAAACGCGAGCTACGCTAGTTTAAAAACACAGGGCATCGCTTCAAAACAGTCGTCAAGGCATACGTTTCCACTGGATACCATGGAAAATATTGCAATATAATTCTTGATCGCAAACCAACATGCATATGTAAGAAAGTAATATTTCGATGACCTCCATGACCTAACGGAACCACACGAACTCATCATTTACATTGATACAATCCAATAATAGCAACTTAACTGTCCACACGAACATTACTATAAATATCAATTACTCCTCTTTTGACCTCTCTGACCTCTCTACTGACCACAGCAAGAATCTTCACCGACCACACTGATCCATTCATGAATCATTAACTGATCACTTCCGTGACTCTACTGATCTCAATTACCACTCCAGTGACCTTAATGACCCTTCATTAATTTGAATGCCACTACCCTTCATTTATAGAGGAACATACCAAATATAATAAACTATCTATGCTTCATTTTATATGCCACAATGACCTTTCCGAATCCAGCTTTACAAATTATGCTGACCGTTTAACTGATTCTTATCATTATTCACAGATGATCTTCTACAGAAAACGCTAAGCAGCTGTGATATATATAATGAACACACGTTTGTATTTTAAACTCTTATCCATCCAAAGCAGGAAATCATTCTGGAAAACAAGGAAATTGTCACTTCCTCAATATGTGGCTCTCAAACTTAGACTTTATTTTCGCTGTACTGAAAACAGGGGAATTTTCTGAACGGTTTCTAAATGGTTTCCCCTTTTCACTCTTTTATCATTTCATCTTTTTATTATCATTCGAATTATTAACTGCAAACCTGTGTAAACAGCACAATAATGAACGTAAAAGGAATATTGGGAAAAACGGATTTTACCGTCAAAGGGCAACACTTTAACAATGTGGAAAATTCCTGGTTTACAGTACATATATTAAAAAAACAAAAAATCAGAAAAGAACATTTGAATATTCAATATGTTTTCTTTATATTTGATAGATAAAGGTAGGATAAAAATTGTTTATTAGGTTTCGGAAATGTGTACAACAATTCATGCACTCGCTTGATAGACAATCATTCACTGTACCACAGGTATTGTAAACATTCCAAGCATTTCTGTACCGAATTCACATATTTAATGAAAATTTTCATGCATCAAACTGGCAAAGCATTCCAAACTTGAAATTTCAGATTACCTTTCCTTGTTTATGTAAACATAAAATTAGTCGACATGTATTGAAGGATATATAACAAATATGTACCTTTTATCCCCTGTTAGAGAACCGTTTTGGCACATTTTGACATTAAATCAAGACAGGTATTTGGTTGGCACCATTATACTTAACATGCTTGTGTACTTTAAAAAAACATTCCAATCACTTTACTGAATATAAATTATCGTGAAGGATAATCACGACGGTGGAGGATACACAGCCAAAACATACATAACCATATACCTGATACTGAAAAGTAGAACCAAGTGTCAGAATATGCCGAAGTGCCAGGCCGTTGCTACATTTTACACTACATATCACGTATTCTTAGGATATCCGGAAGTATCAAGTGCATACACTAGTTTTAATTTCTGCTGGTGATCCTTGATCAGCAATTATTTAATCAGTAACGGTTGTAAAAGCTTCATTCAATTCAGTAGGGTGTAAAGAGTGAAAGCAATCAACGTACAGCAATACAAATCCATAATCAACACATGAATAAACTTCAGTAAACTGTATTCACGAGGAGAAGGAGGGGACAGGAAGTTACGTAATTTGGACAATTCTCTGTAAGGTAAACTAGAGTAACATGAGATATTTAAATAGTGTTTCTGAGCATAATTACACCATATATCACCCAAAACAACAACATTTCTTAAAAACCAAATCAAGTGTAGCTAGATGATAGGGAAATAAAAACAAACTCTATGTGCCAAGTGCTACATACACAGGTATATGCAAGTCAAAATGTATATATTTGCTTCGACGCCGTTTCTGTAATGTCCCTGATTCACATTGTGTTGTGATATCTGTCATTGTGAATGTTTTAATCGTTCTATACTGTCTTCGGCAGGGTTGAGATTTGATGCAAATCTTTGACCACCAAGTGAGTCCCTATATTCCCTGAGAGCCCTTTTCGTCTCCCCAACCATTTCATAGCATATCCCCAAAAGGTTGTGGACTATCCAATGTTGACTACCTCCCTGTTCCTCGTCGTATTTCAAGGCCCGAAGATGAATCAATGCTCTGTCACGTCTTCTGGTGTCACCGAGATCATGATAACACAAAAATGATAGAAATACAGCATACGGAAGTGGAGGGATCGAAAGGAAAGCACCCTGCGATTTTGTCATCTGCTCGTGTAACTGGGGTGGACAAAACGATAAAGCACTTTTTTGTAACTTCACTTGAAATGAACAAACCTCCCGGTATTTGTGTAGTAGGGTGTATCCACGCCCACAATACAGATGTTCATACCTGTCATTGTCCTTAAAAGTTGATCCGTGATCGAAATAAATTTTGAATGACGATATCATTTTTCTACACATATCTAATGCTTTAGTGTAATTTCCAGTCTGGTAGTAGTATGTTGCCAATGATTGTAATCCTGGACACATTGATGAAATTCGTGCTAGAAGTTCTTTGCATTTCCTCAGATATTTGTATTTCTCTTTGTTTCCTCTAGCAACAACGTGCGTCTCGAATGTAGCCTTTGCTTTGTAAGACATTCCATGTACTGTACATATGTATGCTATGAACTCATCGATGTCTGATTGTGATTTAGACAGAAGAGTTAGTCCAACAGGAAGTAATTCTAAGTCTTGCTCAAGATTAACTGACGAAACAAATATTCCCCCGTCATATTCCAGTTCTGACCTTGCCGGTGAAGGTAACACATATTCCCATTCTCCATCCCGTACACTGTTGATTAGGGCTCCTATAGATGGTTGTATGAAGGTTCCAACTGAAAGGCATTTCCATTGCATATCATGGAGCTCAGTCAGTATACGAAGGAGGTTTTGTTGATTTTCACAATGAACTTTGCCAAAAAACAGGTTGTTACTTTTGATGAAGTAATTTGGGCAATGTCTCGCATTCACACAGGCAATCAAAATGTTGAAGCATAACATGAAACAATAAAACATATTCCTTTCTTGCCACAACGAATGAGGTGTGCTTTCCACTGCATGGAATATAATTGTTTTTATAATATAGGATGATATTATATTCGCATCCATAATACTCTGTTCAAACCTGTCTGATATTTGTTTGAGGAAGTACTTGAAAAGTCCATACACTAAAATTTGGACATGAGTGAGAGAATGTATAAGTTCCCTTTCAGCGCATACGAATGAAATCCGCCATTGTAGGAATGCCTTAGGAGATGTTTTATCTCCTACGGGGACGAGATGGCACCCGCCTTTTACTATCTGATCCCTCAAATCTAATCCGGGCCATTCATGCAGGCGAGGCCTACTCATCCACTCATTAGCTTCTTGTGGCCAACTATTACATGGAAAAGAGAATACATAATCAGCATCTTTACCAACATTACCCAAATTCCTCAGAGTAGAAGCTGGTCCATGTTGTTCTACTGTCGTGTTGAACAAAGCACCACATGCATCAACAATAGCCCGTGAAAACATTTCACTAGATATGAAAAGTACATCCCCAATTGGAACAAGGCATTGCGCTAATGGTGTATGGAATATTGGCCCCTGCTGAACTAGTTCAAGGTTTACATAACCAGGTCGACAGTCAGCATCTCGCATCATAAACACAATTTTTGTTCTGTCCAGGGGAGTATTGATGCACTGATCAGGGCACGTCACTATTATATAATTGTAAGTGAACATTTCATCGCTGTCCGAGCCTGCCATCAACATTCCCTCTGCTAAACTTCCTACGTGAAAACGCTTCATGTTATGTTTAGAACTACATATATTATACATTTGCTCATTCATAAGTTTCAGCTTCCTCCTGGCGGCCACCATCTCGCGGCTCCCTATAAACCTGTCCAAGATATGATATAGAACCCAGGACTTCTCGTAATGCTCGTCCTGATCGGCCATCTTTTTGAACTGTCAGAAGTCCTGTAAATATA
Source organism: Mimachlamys varia (assembly GCA_947623455.1). NCBI lineage: Eukaryota > Metazoa > Mollusca > Bivalvia > Pectinida > Pectinidae > Mimachlamys > Mimachlamys varia. The sequence continues at coordinate 40,441,286 of OX392533.1, read as the reverse complement.
AAATGGGAATGTCGTACTTCATGTAAATATTTAAGCTAACTAAAAACAGATAGAGAATTTATACAAATTTGGTTTTGATTTTACCCCCGAGCCAACTACCAGAAAAACAAATCTTAAAAAAAACCATTTGAAATAATTTATACTTGATTACTTACCAGATTTCTTTAACTACGGATTAATCCGTGATTTCATGTGAAATATCACGTGATTACGATTAATCCATGTATAATCCATTTAATGTAGTTGTTTTCTGTCGTTTCCATCGTAGGTATATTTTGAAAATTTAACTTGTTCTGTATATTGTCACCCATTCATAACGAATAGTTTTTACACAATATGACTATATATCACATTGATTTGTTTGAAATAAAAAACAGTACTGATTAAGTTTACTCCAACTTCATATTCAGAACAAACTCCTTATGTATGTACAATCTTACATGTGATCCCTTCGTTCACATTAGAATGAAAAGCCTTATTAATTTTGGTCCGAGTTTTGGTAAGTCCGTGTACGTCATACGTCCTATGTGTACATTGTATATATACTCAATATTCCTTCACTGTAGTCTGCCTAGCGAGATATTGACACTCACATACGGACAGAAACCTTTATACTTCGTCATCTTCAACAATACATGTACCTATAAGCCTAAGGGATTTTAGATAATAAAGAACAACATGGGCTTTCTTACTTTCGTTTCGTAATGTAGTATAAGGTTCACTTCTTATTGTAAGCGAAACTTTCCACGGTATTTGTGACCGTGACCTTTTTCTGTCTTGGTTAATTCTATCGGGTGTGAGCTAACATACATACGGGCTCTATACATTTGTGTGTGTGTATAGTCCCACCAGAATTACCTGTCGTGTTGTACTTTGATTAGCATATTGATTACAGACGAGTCTATAGTCATATATGGGAAATAAATGTGTTGTATATGTATATTTGTTACACTTTCAAAATGATGTACGCGTATGGTGGCATTGTAGATCAGTCGTGTGAACTAAGTAGGAAGGTTACATACCTCTAGATGATGGTGTAATGAGTTCCAATGTCGGTGTCGTTAAATTTTCCTTCATTCACATTTTTATTCTGTTGTTTAATGTGTATTTACTATTTATTTTTTGTGTATATTAGAATTTTTGTATTGTTTTCTTTCTTTCTTTCAGTTTTTCTCTTTCATCAATTTTTTTCCTTTTGGGGAAATTATCATTTACAGATATTTACATTTGCGCTGCAACCCACTGTATGAAGATTACCAGCAAAAATGCCTTTCTCGAGAAGTAGCACTAGTTTTATTATGACGCCATAGATCAAGCTTGTTCAATGAGAGTCTTGTCACGCCGCTTCGAATAACATGGAGATTACCCTTGCATCAAACGCTCAAATGACTATGTATTATCATTGGCGCCATTTTTATTCAAGCTGGACTGTTCCGCCAATGTCGTTAAAATGATGACACATATACAAACACAGGTAATAAACTATTAATTGAAAAATATAAATAAAGGAAATTATCATTTACATATATATATGAGTCAGCTTACAGTTACAACGATTGGATATATCCATTTCCAGTGATGGACACAGACACCGGGCTTATTGTACATTGTATATCACTTAGTAATAAAATATTAATTTATTACGATTGTTGTTTTTCTTTAAAGAACTGCCAGTGTTAGCTGTTGTCTGGCTAATGAGGCTGTACGTATTAAATCACTGGTATATTTGATGTTTTATAAGTAAATGAAGTTTTAAGCTTACACTAATTGTACGTCATGTACTCAATGCCCCGACACATCAATGAAAGTTTAACACACCTATGTACAAATGCAACTACCCACTTTGCATATTCCAAGGAAAGGTCAACGCGACAGGTCATTCTGGTTTGCCTATACCTTGAATATCACCGTACTTAACTCACATGTGGTTTGTATGACAATATTTACAGTCTACACTGACATTCACTCGATAACCATTGATCAACAGATTATCATTATCACCGCATAACTGTAGTCAAACACGTGACAAATTTCTATGACGTCGACAACAATATATGTGGGCGGAGCTATGCAAATCCTACATTTGAAACACAATTGTGTGACGTCACCAACAATATAACGTGGGCGGAGCTTGCAAATTTCATGCTGTTACATATATTGAACCATTTCGACGTTTATTAGTTTTGAAATGAAATATGTGTTCGAAGATTTGACTATAATAGTTACGAACATTTCACAGAAAGATACTGTAAATATAAGGATAAACTTTCTATTTTGTTTAGGTTATCGGGGGATAACTTCGCCGGTTATTGAATTTACCCGTTTTCCATTGTAGTTATCCCCCGATAACCTAAACAAAATAGAAAGTTAATCCTTAATTAAAAACCTCTGCGTGGGTTTAATTCTTTAACATGAATGGAAGCATTGCTACCTTATATGTAGGTCTCTATACGGTGGCCGATATCGGACAGGCAAAAACAGTTTTACAAGTAGTACATTTTTGTCAACGAAATATGTACGTATATAATTATAATGTGTAAAATATATCAAATGGGATATCGTGATTTTGTCTACCTTAATTGACTTTATCAACTTGAAAAAAACATATAGTATACGATTCAGATCGTAGTTGTTAGGAATTCTTCACCTCATCTTTATTTACGGTGACAAATCTGCTTGTTTTGGGATTATCAGCTCCAGGCCCAGCACACATTATCGTCTGCTTCTGTGGCTGTTCTAACCGGGTCTGGGTTACAGCGACTTTATCAATATTATCCCGTTCAGGTGCAACTTTAAAACAATTCTGGTCACCTATACGCTGTAAAATGTTTTAAACTCATTTGGATTTATTCCCCGAAAACAATACCTGTCCCTTTCCTGTTCATTATAACCGTGTCGGCATTTTTTTTAGAAATTGATCGATCTGCTATATTTACTACGAAGTAGAAATAAAAGTAGTACATGTGGTGGCGCAAGAATATGTACCCATGATTTGACCAATCACAGCGCCTTTTAGGTTTTTTTTTAAACATATGTAAGTGTATTATATTTATGTTTGGGTCAGTTGGCCTCAGACGACAATTAAACTGCCGGGTCGTTGTACACAAACATAGTGCATACGGACATTTCATTTGGGTTACTACATACTTTTTTTCTTGACTGACCAATGGCAGATACATGTAAGTTCAGTTCATTTACATAAAAAAGTTTTATTTGACACAGTTTTAATGTTTGTTTTTTGCAGCAGGACATGTTGAGTTTTGAGCATACATAGTTTATTATATTTGGTATGTTCATATATAAATGCAGGGTAGTGACATTCAAAGTGTAGGACAAGTCATACGGTGTAAGACCTCTCATCAAATGTAGAACATCTCACACAATGTGGGACATCTTACACAGCGTAGGACATCTTACACAGTGTGGGACATTTCACATAGTATATGATATATCACACAGAGTAGGACATCTCATACAGTGTAGGACATCTCAGGAAATGTGGGACATCTCACACAGTGTAGGTATCTCACACAGTGTATGACATCTCACACAGTGAAGGACATCCCACACAGTGTAGGACATCCCACACAGTGTGGGCATCTCACACCGTGTAGGACATCTCATACAGTGTAGGACATCTTAAACAGTGTAGGACAACTCACACAGTAGGACATCTGACACAGTGTAGGACATCTGACACAGTGTAGGACATCTGACACAGTGTAGGACATCTGACACAGTGTAGGACATCTCACACAGTGTAGGACATTTCACACAGTGTAGGACATCTCACGAAATGTTGGACATCTCATACAGTGTAGGACATTTCACACAGTGTAGGACATCTCACGAAATGTTGGACATCTCATACAGTGTAGGACATCTTACACAGTGTAGGACAACTCACACAGTAAGACATCTCACACAGTGTAGGACATCTGACACAGTGTAGGACATTTCACACAGTGTAGAACATCTCAGACAATGTATGACATATCACAAAGTGTAGGACATCTCACACAGTGTAGGACATTTCACACAGTGTAGGACATTTCACACAGTGTAGGACATCTCACGAAATGTTGGACATCTCATACAGTGTAGGACACCTCATACAGTGTAGGACATTTCACACAATGTAGGACATCTCACACAGTGTAGGATATTTCACACAATGTAGGACATCTCAAGAAATGTTGGACATCTCATACAATGTAGGACATCTTACACAGTGTAGAACATCTCACACATTGTAGGACAACTCACACAGTAGGACATCTCACACAATGTAGGACATATCACAAAGTGTAGGACATCTTACAAAGTGTAGGACATCTCACACATTGTAAGACATTTCACACAGTGTAAGACATCTCACGAAATGTTGGACATCTCATACAGTGTAGGACATTTCACACAGTGTAGGACATCTCACGAAATGTTGGACATCTCATACAGTGTAGGACATCTCACACAGTGTAGGACAACTCACACAGTAGGACATCTCACACAATGTAGGACATATCACAAAGTGTAGGACATCTCACACAGTGTAGGACATCTCACACAGTGTAGGACATTTCACACAGTGTAGGACATCTCACGAAATGTTGGACATTTCCTACAGTGTAGGACATCTCACGAAATGTTGGACATTTCCTACAGTGTAGGACATCTCACACATGGTAGGACATTTCACACAGTGTAGGACATCTCACGAAATGTTGGACATTTCCTACAGTGTAGGACATCTCACGAAATGTTGGACATTTCCTACAGTGTAGGACATCTCACACATGGTAGGACAACTCACACAATAAAGGACAACTCACACAGTAGGACATCTCACGAAATGTTAGACATCTCACACAGTGAAAGACAACTCACACAGTAGGACATCTCACGAAATGTTGGACATCTCATGCAGTGTAGGACATCTCACACAGTGTAGGACATCAAACACAATGTAGGATATCCCACACATTGTAGGATATCTCACACAGTGTAGGATATCTCACACAGTGAAGGACATCTCACACAGTGTAGAACATCTCACACAGTGTAGGATATCTCACAAAGTGTAGAACATATTCAACAGTGTAGGACATCTCAAACGGTGTAGGACATCTCACACAGTGTAGGACATCTCACTCAGTATATAACATCTCACACAGTGTAGGACATCTCACACAGTGTAAGATATCGGACACAGTGTAGGACATCTCACACAGTGTAGGATATCTCACACAGTGTAGGACATCTTACACAGTGTAGGACATCTCACACAGTATAAAACATCTCATACGGTGTAGGACTTCTCACACAGTGTAGAACCACTCACACATTGTAGAACATCTCACACAGTGTAGAACATCTCGCACAGTGTAGGATATATCACACAGAGTAGGAGATCTCACACAGTGTAGGATATCTCATACAGTGTAAGATATCTCACACAGAGTTGGACATCTCACACAGTGTAGGATATCTCACACAGTGTAGGATACCTCACACAGTGTAGGACATCTCACACAGTGTAGAACATCTCATACAGTATATAACATCTCACACAGTGCAGGACATCTCACACAGTGTAGGACATTTCACACAATGTATGACATCTCACACAGTAGGACATCTCAGACAATGTAGGACATATCACAAAGTGTAGGACATCTCACACAGTGTAGAACATCTCATACAGTGTAGGACATCTCACACAATGTAGGACAACTTACACAGTAGGACATCTCAGACAGTGTAGGACATTTCACTCAGTGAAGGGCATCTCACACGGTGTAGGACATCTTACACAGTGCAGGACATCTTACACAGTGTAGAACATCTCACACATGGTAGGACAACTCACATGGTGTAGGCCATCTCACACAATGTAGGACATATCACAAAGTGTAGGACATCTCACACAGTGTAGGACATTTCACAAAGTGTAGGACATCTCACACAGTGTATCACATTTCACAGAGTGTAGGCCATCTCACACAGTGTAGGACATTTCACACAGTGTAGGACATTTCACACAGTGTAAGACATCTCACGAAATGTTGGACATCTCATACAGTGTAGGACATTTCACACAGTGTAGGACATCTCACGAAATGTTGGACATCTCATACAGTGTAGGACATCGCACACATGGTATGACAACTCTCACAGTGTAGAACAACTCACACAGTAGGACATCTCACGGAATGTTGGACATCTCATACAGTGTAGGACATCTCACACAGTGTAGGACATCTCACGAAATGTTGGACATCTAACACAGTGTAGGACAACTCACACAGTAGGACATCTCACACAATGTAGGACATATCACAAAGTGTAGGATATCTCACACAGTGTAGGACATTTCACACAGTGTAGGACATTTCACACAGTTTAAGACATCTCACGAAATGTTGGACATCTCATACAGTGTAGGACATTTCACACAGTGTAGGACATCTCACGAAATGTTGGACATCTCATACAGTGTAGGACATCTCACACAATGTAGGACATCTCACGAAATGTTGGACATCTCATACAGTGTAGGACATCTCACACAGTGTAGAACATCTCACACAGTGTAGGATATCTCACACAGTGTAGGATATCTCACACAGTGTAGGACATCTCACACAGTGTAGAACATCTCATACAGTGTTTGACATCTCACGAAATGTTGGACATCTCATACAGTGTAGAACATCTCACACGGTGTAGGACATCTCACACAGTAGGACATCTCACACAATGTAGAACATCTCACACAGTGTAGAACATCTCACACAGTGTAGAACATCTCACACAGTATAGAACATCTCGCTCAGTGTAGGATATATCACACAGAGTAGGACATCTCACACAGTGTAGGATATATCACATAGAGTAGGACATCTCATACAGTGTAGGATATATCACATGGTGTAGGATGTCTCACACAGTGTAGGACATCTCACACAGTGTAGAACATCTCACACAGTGTACGATATCTCACACAGTGTAGGACATCTCACACAGTGCAGGACATCTCACACAGTGTAGAACATTTCACACAGTGTAGGACATCTCACACAGTGTTTGACATCTCACGAAATGTTGGACATATCATACAGTATATAACATCTCACACAGTGTGGGACATCTCACTCGGTAAAGGATATATCACACAGAGTAGGACATCTCACACAGTGTAGAACATCTCACAAAGTGTAGGATATCTCACACAGTGTAGAATATCTCACACAATGTAGAACATCTCACACAGTGTAGAACATCTCACACAGTGTAGAACATCTCACACGATGTAGGACATCTCATACAGAGTATGACATCTTACACAGAATTTGACATCTCACTCAGTGTAGGACATCTCACACAGTGTAAGACATCTCACACAAAGTATGACATCTTACACAGAATTTGACATCTCACACAGTGTAGAACATCTCACACAGTGTAGGATATCTCACACAGTGTAGGACATCTCACACAGTGTAGAACATCTCACACAGTGTTTGACATCTCACTCAGTGTAGGACATCTCACACAATGTATGACATATCACACAGAGTATGACATCTCACACAGTGAAGGACATCTCACACAGTGTAGGACATCTCACACAGTGTAGGACATCTCACACAGTATACTTGAACCGTTGATTTACTTGAACCGTGCTTTTGAAGTGATTTTTTTTATATTGCAAGTGGTTTATATAAGCATTGAACTGCTTTCAGTTGGTGGTTATGGGCTGATAATGCCCATAATTGCCAACTAAAAGCAGTCAAATGCTTAAATACACACATAAACTTTAAAACAGCTATTCTTTATTATTCACCATCTCAGGATAATTGACAGAAGATAAACTAATTTTCTTAACCCAAAGCCGAGAGTGAAACGGAGTTCCTGCAATTGTCTTAGACATTTTCATTTTATTTTCCTGTTACATGGACATGTGTAAATAAAATAAAAATAAAAGCCCTGTAGCTTGACAGAGTTTTGATAAGTGCATATCATACTTCATATGTGTACATAACCAATACCGCCTCTGTACTGTCGACGTCGTCCGCCTAGGGAGAAAACAGATACATGTTTACACACACGTATACATGTACGTATTGAAACTACTATACGTCGTAATCTACATCAATAAACGGGATTTCCTACTTTCGTTTTAATACGCGGTGCAATAAGCACCTATGGAAATTTCCACGGTATTGTACAGTTGTGGGATCGCACAACGTTACACGATGTGCGGTGGGCGCACGATGGGCGAACGGTGTATGCACGATGTGCGAACGATGCGATCCTGGGCGATTATTTCTAACGCACATGTGGGCGCACGATAGACTAACATTTTGCGATGACAAACGTGGTTGATGTAAATTTAGAAATGGTTTAACAATATATACGGTTTCGCGCTAGTTGTTTTAAACATATTTCTATATTTTAACTATTTACATTAGCTGATAGTTCTATCTATATATTTCTAAAAAAATAATAAGTCTTTCTGTAGTTTTAGAAACAAACCAAATAGACACATGTATGTAAACTTTCAACTCATATTGACAAGTTCTCATTCAAGTAAATATCGCCAGTTTTACCAAGTTATAAACTGTACCTGTACATGGCCAATATATGTAGATATCTCTGGCCCGGGGCACTTACAACACTCGCCTAGGTGTGAAAACACAGGTAAAGTGTTGGGGAGGGGAAGGTTTTTCAAATAACTGATTATAAGAGTCCAGTTTGTTTTCATAACGGTCGCTCGGTAATGGCTGTCGTAGCGTATCGCCGCACACGGGACAGGTAAAACTCCGGCATGTTATTTACATATTCTGATACCTGGTAGCTTAACCCGCACTTGGCTGTCTTATGATCACTGTAATACTGTTTACTGTATATTGTTAAATTGACATAATCCCAATAAATATGATGCGAATTTAAATAGTTTTTGGACAAGAGGGTTCCATATGTTTTTCATTCCGTAATATGTATCGACCAATTGTACCAAATCGTGCGTGTGTGCGATTTAATCGCACACATAAACGCACGATCTTTAGATCGCCCGGTTGTGCGCACCATGGGCGAACGATGTGTGCACGATGTATGCACGATGCACGCACGCAGTTTTTGGTGCGTTGTGCGATACCACAACTGTAGATATAACCAGCCGGGAATTTATGACTGTGATCTATTTTTGTCTCTGTGTATTTTGTCGACGATAAAAGAGTGGGCCACATGTGTGTATGTAGCTTACTTATCAGTATACTTAACTCACATGTTTGTACGTATTCATTTTGGTTTTGTCCTATACGTGTGACATATGTTAAACCTCTCCGTGGATTCAAATATCTTCAGATGAATGGAGACAATGTGACCCTATTTTGCAAATGTAGAACTATGTTTCAAATGTATCATAAACTGTCAGATTATGTTTAACTTTTACCCAACTATCCACAAGTCTCGCTATCTGAGGGTTGTATCATAGATGTGTCATATTTCTTTCATCTCGTCCGTGGAATATATCATGAAGTGTTAACTTCACACAGTAAGAATTCATGTAATTATCTAGTAAGAACATAGGTTTTTATCACGGCCTATTTCCAAGTGTTGTAGTTCAACGTTGAAAAATGACCCCGAGTACTTTGAAATATGTACATTGTACAACAAACGGAAATAGGTTGTCATTTACATTTAAAAAACAATAAACATATTTTCATTTTCAAACATTTAATTAACCTTTGAACAAATCTAATAAATGTCTTCAAAGTTAGCGACACTGTACAATCATTAAGATGTATTTGTTATTTTAACATGTACAGTAGATCTACCTTTGGTCAGTATTTCTGCTATTTCAGTGCAATTTTAACAAATCCCTTCAATGCTTGTCACTGTACAGTTATTAAGGTGTAATTCATTGTTTTTACACGTATCTGTGATCTGCGTTTCAGTCATGTGTATATCTTGTTCCGAAAACGCTTAAAGCATCCACAGATTTTGAATTTATAAAGTCCTAAATATTTCCGATTAACAGCAGTACGAACCGTGAGTTTATGTTTTCCGTAGGTTACGGCTTTTCTTTCGGGTAATTCAACGTTGAAACTTCCAAAGGAAAAAGAGTCCTCTTAACATTCCGAAATTTCATACTTGTCCAGAACTTGTGATACAGTGAAATTGTCCAAGTCATCAAAGTGTTTCAGAAAGTCAAAATCAAAATTCTTAACAAAATTCGACATTTAAAAAATAGCATGCTTCCCAATAAAGAGAGTGTGACTGGCTAATTGCTTAATCTAATTGATAAAAATAGTAATAAAGTTTTTCAGAAATTAAAAATCAAAATTCTTTACAAAATCCAACATTTAAAAATAGCATGCTTGCCAATCAAGTGAGCGTAATTGCTTAATATAATTGATAAAAACAATTATAATAAATACAAGATCAAAATCTACTCAGGATTGACAGAAGAAATAGCCAATCATTTGAAGTAGGTATTATCAACCCAGGATTGACTGAATCAGCCCGGTGATTCCCACGCCTGCCCCAGTTCAGTGTACATTTTAACATTGTAGGTAAATGGACATTGTTCTCGATAAAAGAAATATGTCACATCTATATGAAATAAGTAGGTTAGACAATAGTTTACTCGTTCGGTTATATCCTGAAGAACTCGTATACTATTGTGAAACAAATACTAATGTAATGGTTATAAAGATGGGTCTGAGTTTTTACTGACATTTCTAAAGAACAGACGACGAAAAACAAAATGCCATGGTATAAAGAGAAGACTTTATATTTCATAAACGAAATATCACTATTGCTTCTCTCAGGAGAAATGGATTCTAAATTAAGGGAATAAACGGGCATGGTTTTTTATATATTAGTAACGAAAAAGGGAAATAAAATAAAATTGATTGAACGGCAAATTAAATAAACATGAGATCTCAGAGGGATCTTGGTGCTCAACATCGATGATCTGCATTTGTTCTTAAAGCTGTTGGATCTTACCCTTAAAATACTTTCATAGTTAAAAATCTCACAAGATTAATTCCTGTCAGCAATATGATTTCCCGGATTGTCCGAAAATAGGACCAGCTAGGAACCAACAAGTAAATATAGATATGAATATCATCCATTCAGTCGTGAAATATTTCTATCAAAATTCCAATATGGCCGCCTGTCAGCCATTTAGGATTTTTATCAATCGTACTTTACAATGAAAACCTAAATATGAGATTTAAAAAAAATGATCGATATAGTACTTGTCAAGAAATAGCAATAACAAACTTTTAATTGGAATCTTTTTGCGACATTTAAACGATTGACATTCAAACAGTCGCAGCAGGTCTACTACTGAGAGAGCCACTGTCACCTTAAATGGTAGCCTTTCGGATACGTTTCTGTACAGGGGTGTTTATTAAAGAACTAAAAAAAACCTATGCTATGAATTATCGTCAAGGGGTTAAGTGAACACAACACGTTGTACTTATGGAGAGGTACACTGACAAAGAAACCTTCTAAATCGTTTTTACCAAAGTTTAGTTCTAAGCAAAAGTCAGTCAGACTAACAAATCTGATTCACCGCATTTGAAATGTAAATGTAGTGGGAAATCGCTCAAACAAGTTCTCAAAATTGCTGAGCAAATGGAACAAAAAGTGAAAAGTGTAAACTTTTAAAACAGTAGACACACGTGTGTTTTATATGTACATGTATGGTAAGTTCACGTATGTAAATATTCTGACAGGGACGCCGAATCTGATTCTGCCTTCATAGAAACAGTCAATACCAAAAGTAAGGCTACACATGCTGAATTTGAATGGTTCGTTGATGCAACTATCGACAAAATGAAATATGTTTTAATATTAACAGTGGTGCTTACTACAATGTCATACCTAAAGCCTATCATGAAAAAAGCTGGCATTACAAGAACACACAAAAAGCGAGCTAAGCTAGTTTAAATACACAGGGCATCGCTTCAAAACAGCCGTCAAGGCATACGTTGCCACTGGATACCATGGAAAATATTGCAATATAATTATTGATCGCAAACCAACATGCATATGTAAGAAAGTAATGTTTACAATATTTCGATGACCTCCATGACCTAACGGAACCACACGAACTCATCATTTACATTGATACAATCCAATAATAGCAACTTAACTGTCCACAAGAACATTACTATAAATATCAATTACTCCTCTTTTGACCTCTCTGACCTCTCTACTGACCACAGCAAGAATCTTCACCGACCACACTGATCCATTAATGAATCATTAACTGATCACTTCCGTGACTCTACTGACCTCGATAACCACTTCCGTGACCTTAATGACCCCTTCATTAATTTGAATGTCACTACCCTTCATTTATAGAGGAACATACCAAATATAATAAACTATCTATGCTTTATTTTATATGCCACAATGACCTTTCCGAACCCAGCCGCTTTACAAATTATGCTGACCGTTTAACTGATTCTTATCATTATTCACAGATGATCTTCTACAGAAAACGCTAAACAGCTGTGATATATATAACATAATGAACACACGTTTGTATTTTAAACTCTTATCCATCCAAAGCAGGAAATCATTCTGGAAAACAAGGAAATGGTCACTTCCTCAATATGTGGCTCTCAAGCTTAGACTTTATTTTCGCTGTACTGAAAACAGGGGAATTATCTAAACAGTTTAAATGGTTTCCCCTTTTCGCTCTTTTATCATTTTATCTTTTTTTATCATTCGAATTATTAACTGCAAACCTGTGTAAACAGCACAATCATGAACGTAAAAGGAACGTTCAATATTGGGAAAAACGGATTTTACCGTCAAAGGGCAACACTTTAACAATGTGGAAAATTCCCGGTTTACAATACATAGTAAAAAAACAAAAAATCACAAAAGAAAATTTGAATATTCAATATGTTTTCTTTATATTAGATAGATAAAGGTAGGAAAAAAATTGTTTACTAGGTTTCGGAAATGTGTACACCAATTCATGCAAATCGCTTGATAGACAATCATTCACTGTACCACTGGTATTGTAAACATTCCAAGCATTTCTGTACTGAATTCACATATTTAATGAAACATTTCATGCATCAAACTGGCAAAGCATTCCAAACTTGAAATTCCAGATTACCTTTCCTTGTTTATGTAAACATAAAATTTGTCGACATGTATTGAAGGATATATAACAAATATGTACCTTTTATCCCCTGTTAGAGAACCGTTTTGGCACATTTTGACATTAAATCAAGACAGGTATTTGGTTATACTTAACATCTTTGTGTACTTTAAAAACGATTCCAATCACGTTACTAAATGTAAATTATCGTGAAGGATAATCACGACGGTGGAGGATACACAGCCAAAACATACATAACCAGATACATGATACTGAAAAGTAGAACCAAACGTCAGAATATGCCGAAGTGCCAGGCCGTTGCTACATTTTACACTACATATCACGTATTCTTAGGATATCCGGAAGTGCATACACTAGTTTGAATTTCTGCTGGTGATCCTTGATCTGCAATTATTTAATCAGTAACGGTTGTAAAAGCTTCATTCAATTCAGTAGGGTGTAAAGAGTGAAAGCAATCCACGTACAGCAATACAAATCCATAATCAACACATGAATAAACTTCAGTACACTGTATTGACGAGGAGAAGGAGGGGACAGGAAGTTACGTAATTTGGACAATTCTCTGTAAGGTAAACTAGAGTAACATGAGATGTTTAAATAGTGTTTCTGAGCATAATTACACCATATATCACCCAAAACAACAACATTCTTTAAACCAAATCAAGTGTAGCTAGATGATAGGGAAACAATCTCTAAGTGCCACGCCGTTGCTACATACACAGATATATGCAAGTCAAAATGTAAAAAAAATATTGGGTACAATAATTATACTGAATCTTTAATAGTGCAATACATGTAACTAGGAACGAGTTAACCAATTTAACAGTTATATGTTTGCTTTGATGCCGTTTTTGTAATGTCCCTGATTCACATTGTGTTGTGATATCTGTTACTGTGAATGTTTTAATCGTTCAATACTGTCCTCGGCAGGGTTGAAATTTGATAAACATCTCTGGCCACCAAGTGAGTCCCTATATTCCCTGAGAGCCCTTCTTGTGTCCCCAACCATTTCAAAGCATATCCCCAAAAGGTTGTGGACTATCCAATGTTGACTACCTCCCTGTTCCTCGTCGTATTTCAAGGCCCGAAGATGGATCAATGCTGTGTCACGTCTTCTGGTGTCACCGAGATCATGATAACACAAAAATGATAGAAATACAGCATACGGAAGTGGAGGGATCGAAAGGAGGGCACCCTGCGATTTTGTCATCTGCTCGTGTAACTGGGGTGGACAAAACGATAAAGCACTTTTTTGTAAGTTCACTTGAAATGAACAAACCTCCCGGTATTTGTGTAGTAGGGTGTATCCACGCCCACAATACAGATGTTCATACCTGTCATTGTCCTTAAAAGTTGATCCGTGATCGAAATAAAATTTGAATGACGATATCATGTTTCTACACATATCTAATGCTTTGGTGTAATTTCCAGTCTGGTAGTAGTATGTTGCCAATGATTGTAATCCTGGACACATTGATGAAATTCGAGCTAGAAGTTCTTTACATTTCCTCAGATATTTGTATTTCTCTTTGTTTCCTCTAGCACAAACGTGTGTCTCGAATATAGCCTTTGCTTTGTGAGACATTGCATATGCTGTAGATATGTATGCTATGAACTCATCGATGTCTGATTTAGATTTAGACAGAAGAGTTAGTGCAAGAGGAAGTGAGGAAGAGTCTTTAGCAAAAGTATCTGACCAAAAGAATATTTCCATGTCACTTTCCCATTCTAACAGTGCTGGTGAAGGTAATACATATTCCCATTCTCCATCCCGTACGCTGTTGAGTATTGCTCCTATAGATGGTTGTATGAAGGTTCCAACTGAAAGGCATTTCCATTGCATATCGTGGAGCTCAGTCAGTATACGAAGGAGGTTTTGTTGATTTTCACTATGAACTTTGCCAAGAAACATGTTGTTACTTTTAATGAAGTAATTTGGGCAATGTCCCGCATTCACCCAGGCAATCAAAATGTTGAAACAGAACATGAAACAATAAAACATATTCCTTTCTTGCCACAACCAATCAGGTGTGCTTTCCACTGCATGGAATATAATTGTTTTTATAATATAGGATGATATTATATTCGCATCCATAATACTCTGTTCAAACCTGTCTGATATTTGTTTGAGGAAGTACTTGAAAAGTCCATACACTAAAATTTGGACATGAGTGAGAGAATGTATAAGTTCCCTTTCAGCGCATACGAATGAAATCCGCCATTGTAGGAATGCGTCAGGAGATGTTTTATCACCTACGGGGACGAGATGGCACCCGCCTTTTACTATCTGATCCCTCAAATCTAATCCGGGCCATTCATGCAGGCGAGGCCTACTCATCCACTCATTAGCTTCGTGTGGCCAACTATTACATGGAAAAGAGAATACATAATCAGCATCTTTACCAACATTACCCAAATTCCTCAGAGTAGAAGCTGGTCCATGTTGTTCTACTGTCGTGTTGAACAAAGCACCACATGCATCAACAAAAACCCGTGAAAACATTTCACTAGATATGAAAAGTACATCCCCAATTGGAACAAGGCATTGCGCTAATGGTGTATGGAATATTGGCCCCTGCTGAACTAGTTCAAGGTTTACATAACCAGGTCGACAGTCAGCATCTCGCATCATAAACACAATTTTTGTTCTGTCCAGGGGAGTATTGATGCACTGATCAGGGCACGTCACTATTATATAATTGTAAGTGAACATTTCATCGCTGTCCGAGCCTGCCATCAACATTCCCTCTGCTGAACTTCCTACGTGAAAACGCTTCATGTTATGTTTAGAACTACATATATTATACATTTGCTCATTCATAAGTTTCAGCTTCCTCCTGGCGGCCACCATCTCGCGGCTCCCTATAAACCTGTCCAAGATATGATATAGAACCCAGGACTTCTCGTAATGCTCGTCCTGATCGGCCATCTTTTTGAACTGTCAGAAGTCCTGTAAATATAAAATGGGAATGTCGTACTTCATGTAAATATTTAAGCTAACTAAAAACAGATAGAGAATTTATACAAATTTGGTTTTGATTTTACCCCCGATCCAACTACCAGAAAAACAAATCTTAAAAAAAACCATTTGAAATAATTTATACTTGATTACTTACCAGATTTCTTTAACTACGGATTAATCCGTGATTTCATGTGAAATATCACGTGATTACGATTAATCCATGTATAATCCATTTAATGTAGTTGTTTTCTGTCGTTTCCATCGTAGGTATATTTTGAAAATTTAACTTGTTCTGTATATTGTCACCCATTCATAACGAATAGTTTTTACACAATATGACTATATATCACATTGATTTGTTTGAAATAAAAAACAGTACTGATTAAGTTTACTCCAACTTCATATTCAGAACAAACTCCTTATGTATGTACAATCTTACATGTGATCCCTTCTTTCACATTAGAATGAAAAGCCTTATTAATTTTGGTCCGAGTTTTGGTAAGTCCGTGTACGTCATACTTCCTATGTGTACATTGTATATATACTCAATATTCCTTCACTGTAGTCTGCCTAGCGAGATATTGACACACACATACGGACAGAAACCTTTATACTTCGTCATCTACAACAATACCTGGGATTTCCTACTTTCGTTTCGTAATGTAGTATAAGGTTCACTTCTTATTGTAAGCAAAACTTTCCACGGTATTTATGACCGTGACCATTTTCTGTCTTGGTTTATTCTATCGGGTGTGAGCTGACATACATACGGGCTCTATACATTTGTGTGTGTGTATAGTCCCACCAGAATTACCTGTCGTGTTGTACTTTGATTAGCATATTGATTACAGACGAGTCTATAGTCATATATGGGAAATAAATGTGTTGTATATGTATATTTGTTACACTTTCAAAATTATGTACGCGTATGGTGGCATTGTAGATCAGTCGTGTGAACTAAGTAGGAAGGTTACATACCTCTAGATGATGGTGTAATGAGTTCCAATGTCGGTGTCGTTCAATTTTCCTTCATTCACATTTTTATTCTGTTGTTTAATGTGTATTTACTATTTATTTTTTGTGTATATTAGAATTTTTGTATTGTTTTCTTTCTTTCTTTCAGTTTTTCTCTTTCATCAATTTTTTTCCTTTTGGGGAAATTATCATTTACAGATATTTACATTTGCGCTGCAACCCACTGTATGAAGATTACCAGCAAAAATGCCTTTCTCGAGAAGTAGCACTAGTTTTATTATGACGCCATAGATCAAGCTTGTTCAATGAGAGTCTTGTCACGCCGCTTCGAATAACATGGAGATTACCCTTGCATCAAACGCTCAAATGACTATGTATTATCATTGGCGCCATTTTTATTCAAGCTGGACTGTTCCGCCAATGTCGTTAAAATGATGACACATATACAAACACAGGTAATAAACTATTAATTGAAAAATATAAATAAAGGAAATTATCATTTACATATATATATGAGTCAGCTTACAGTTACAACGATTGGATATATCCATTTCCAGTGATGGACACAGACACCGGGCTTATTGTACATTATATATCACTTAGTAATAAAATATTAATTTATTACGATTGTTGTTTTTCTTTAAAGAACTGCCAGTGTTAGCTGTTGTCTGGCTAATGAGGCTGTACGTATTAAATCACTGGTATATTTGATGTTTTATGATGCAATAAGTAAATGAAGTTTTAAGCTTACACTAATTGTACGTCATGTACTCAATGCCCCGACACATCAATGAAAGTTTAACACACCTATGTACAAATGCAACTACCCACTTTGCATATTCCAAGGAAAGGTCAACGCGACAGGTCATTCTGGTTTGCCTATACCTTGAATATCACCGTACTTAACTCACATGTGGTTTGTATGACAATATTTATAGTCTACACTGACATTCACTCGATAACCATTGATCAACAGATTATCATTATCACCGCATAACTGTAGTCAAACACGTGACAAATTTCTATGACGTCGACAACAATACATGTCGGCGGAGCTATGCAAATCCTACATTTGAAACACAATTGTGTGACGTCACCAACAATATAACGTGGGCGGAGCTTGCAAATTTCATGCTGTTACATATATTGAACCATTCCGACGTTTATTAGTTTTGAAATGAAATATGTGTTCGAAGATTTGACTATAATAGTTACGAACATTTCACAGAAAGATACTGTAAATATAAGGATAAACTTTCTATTTTGTTTAGGTTATCGGGGGATAACTTCGCCGGTTATTGAATTTACCCGTTTTCCATTGTAGTTATCCCCCGATAACCTAAACAAAATAGAAAGTTTATCCTTAATTAAAAACCTCTGCGTGGGTTTAATTCTTTAACATGAATGGAAGCATTGCTACCTTATATGTAGGTCTCTATACGGTGGCCGATATCGGACAGGCAAAAACAGTTTTACAAGTAGTACATTTTTGTCAACGAAATATGTACGTATATAATTATAATGTGTAAAATATATCAAATGGGATATCGTGATTTTGTCTACCTTAATTGACTTTATCAACTTGAAAAAAACATATAGTATACGATTCAGATCGTAGTTGTTAGGAATTCTTCACCTCATCTTTATTTACGGTGACAAATCTGTTTGTTTTGGGATTATCAGCTCCAGGCCCAGCACACATTATCGTCTGCTTCTGTGGCTGTTCTAACCGGGTCTGGATTACAGCGACTTTATCAATATTATCCCGTTCAGGTGCAACTTTAAAACAATTCTGGTCACCTATACGCTGTAAAATGTTTTAAACTCATTTGGATTTATTCCCCGAAAACAATACCCGTCCCTTTCCTGTTCATTGTAACCGTGTCGGCATTTTTTTTAAAAATTGATTGATCTGCTATATTTACTACGAAGTAGAAATAAAAGTAGTACATGTGGTGGCGCAAGAATATGTACCCATAATTTGACCAATCACAGCGCCTTTTAGTTTTTTTGTTTTACATATGTGTAAGTGTATTATATTTATGTTTGAGTCAGTTGCCCTCAGACCACAATTACACTACTGGGTCGTTGTACACAAATATAGAGCATACGGACATTTCATTTGGGTTATTACATACTTTTTTTCTTGACTGACCAATGGCAGATACATGTATGTTCAGATCATTTACATAGAAAAGTTTTATTTGACACAGTTTTAATGTTTGTTTTTTGCAGCAGGACAAGTTGAGTTTTGCGCATAGATAGTTTATTATATTTGGTATGTTCATCTATAAATGAAGGGTAGTGACATTCAGAGTGCAGGACAAGTCATACGGTGTAAGACCTCTCATAAAATGTAGAACATCTCAAACAGTGTGGGACATCTTACACAGCGTAGGATATCTCACACAGTGTTGGACATTTCACACAGTGTTGCGCATCTCACACAGTGTAGGGCATTTTACAAAATGTAGGACATCTTACACAGTGTAGGACATCTCATACTGAGTAGGACATCTCACACAATGAAGGACATCTCACACAGTGTAGGACATCTTACACAGTGTAGGACATCTTACACAGTGTAAGACATCTCACACAGTGAAGGACATCTCACACAATGAAGGACATCTTACACAGTGTAGGACATCTCACCAATGTAGGACATCTCACTCAGTGTAGGACATCTCACCAATGTAGGACATCTCACTCAGTGTAGGACATCTCACACAGTGTAGGACATCTCAAACAATATAGGACATCTCACACAGTGAAGGACATCTCACACGATCAAGGACATCTCACACAGTGTAGGACATCTTACACAGTAGAGGACATCTCACACAGTGTAGGATATCTCAAACAATATAGGACATCTCAAACAGTGAAGGACATCTCACACAATGTAGGACATCTCACAGAGTGTAGGACATCTTACACAGTGGAGAACATATCACAAAGTGTAGGACATCTCATAAAAATGTTGGACATCTTACACAGTGTAGAACATCTCATACAATGTAGGACATCTCACACAATGAAGGACATCTCACACTATATAGGACATCTTACACAGTATAGGACATCTCACACAGTGAAGGATATCTCACACAAAATAGGACATCTCACACAGTGTAGGACATCTTACACAGTGAAGGATATCTCACACAATATAGGACTTCTCACACAATGTTGGACATCTCACACAATGTTGGACACCTCAAAGGGTATATGACACAATGTCGGACATCTCACACAGTGTAGGACATCTCACATAATGTAGGACATCTTACATAGTGTAGGACATCTCACACAGTGTATGACATTTCACTCAGTGTAGGACATCTCATACAGTGTAGGACATCTCACATAATGTAGGACATCTTACATAGTGTAGGACATTTCACACAATGTAGGACATCTCACTCAGTGTAGGACATTTCACACAGTGTAGGACATCTCACTCAGTGTAGGACATCTTACACAGTGTAGGACATCTCACTCAGTGTAGGACATCTCACACAGTGTAGGACATCTCACATAGTGTAGGACATCTCACACAGTGTAGGACATCTTACATAGTGTAGGACATTTCACACAATGTAGGACATCTCACACAGTATAGGATATCTCACACAGTATAGGACATCTCACACAGTGTAGGACATCTTACACAGTGTAGGACATCTTACATAGTATAGGGCATCTCACACAGTGAAGGACATTTTACAAAATGTAGGACATCTTACACAGTGTAGGACAATGTTGGACATCTTACACAGTGTAGGATATCTCACACAGTGAAGGACATCTCACACAATATAGGACATGTTACACAGTATAGGACATCTCACACAGTGAAGGACATCTCACACAATATAGGACATCTTACACAGTATAGGATATCTCACACAGTGTAGAACATCTTACACAGTATTTTATTTCACACGGTGTAGGACATTTCACATAGTGTAGGACATCTCACACAGTGTAGGACATTTCACACAGTGTAGGACATCTCACACAGTGTAGGACATAGCACGCCGTGCAGGACATATCACACAGTGTAGGACACCTAACACAATATATGACATCTCACACACTATATGACATCTCACACAGTATACTCGACGGCGAAACAATCGGCTTTTCGTTGATTGACTTGAACGGTGCTTTTGAAGTGATTGTTTTTTATATTGCCAGTGGTTTATATATGCATTGAACCGCTTTCAGTTGGTGATTATGGGCTGATAATGCCCATAATAGCCGACTAAACAATAAAATGCTTAAATATATACATGAACCTTAAAACAGCTTTTCTTAATTATTCACCATCTCAGGATAATTGACAGAAGATAAACTAGTGTTCTTAACCCAAGGCCGAGAGTGAAACGGAGTTCCCGCAATTGTCTTAGACATTTTCATTTTATTTTCCTGTTACACGGACATGTGTAAATAAAAAAAGAATAAAAGCCATGTAGCTTGACAGAGTTTTTATAAGTGCATATCATACTTCATATGTACATAACCAATATCGCCTCTGTACTGTCGTCTGCCTATGGGGAATACAGATACATGTTTACACACACACATATATGTACGTACTGAAACGACTATACTTCGTAATCTACATCAATAAACGGGATTTCCTACTTTCGTTTTGATACGCGGTGCAATAAGCACCTATGGAAATTTCCATGGTATAGTAGATATAACCAACCCGGGAATTGATGACTGTGATCTATTTTTGTCTCTGTGTATTTTGTCGACGATAACAGCTTGGGCCTCATGTGTGTATGTAGCTTACTTTTCAGTATACTTAACTGACATGTTTGTACGTATGCATTTTGGTTTTGTCCTTAAACTCACCATATCATGTATCATATACGTATGACATATATTAAACCTCTCTGTGGATTCAAATATCTTCAGATAAATGGAGACAATGTGACCCTATTTTGCAAATGTAAAACTCTGTTTCAAATGTATCATAAGTTGTCAGATTATGTTTAACTTTTACCCAACTATCCACACGTCTCGCTATCTGAGAGTTGTATCATAGATGTGTCATATTTATTTCATCTCGTCCGTGGAATATATTATGAAGTGTTAACCTCACTCAGTAAGAATTCATGTTCTTATCTAGTAAGAACATAGGTTTTTATCACGGCCTATTTCCCAGTGTTGTAGTTCAACGTTGAAAAATGACCCCGAGTACTTTGGAATATGTACATTGTACAACAAACGGAAATAGGTTGTCATGTAAATTTAAAAAACAATAAACATATTTTCATTTTCAAACATTTAATTAACCTTTGAACAAATCTAATAAATGTCTTCAAAGTAAGCGACACTGTACAATCATTAAGATGTATTTGTTATTTTAACATGTACAGTAGATCTACCTTTGGTCAGTATTTCTGCTATTTCAGTGCAATTTTAACAAATCACTTCAATGCTTGTCACTGTACAATTACTAAGGTGTAATTCATTGTTTTTACACGTATCTGTGATCTGCTTTTCAGTCATGTGTATATCTTGTTCCGAAAACGCTTAAAGCATCCACAGATTTTGAATTTATAAAGTCCTGAATATTTCCGATTAACAGCAGTCCGAACCGTGATTTTATGTTTTCCGTAGGTTACGTCTTTTCTTCGGGTTTCAACGTTGAAACTTCCAAAGGAAAAAGAGTCCACTTAAAATCCGAAATTTCATATTTGTCCAGAACTTGTGATACAGTGAAATTGTCCAAGTCATCTAAGTGTTTCACAAAGTCAAAATCAAAATTCTTTACAAAATTCGACATTTAAAAAATAGCATGCTTCCCAATAAAGAGAGTGTGACTGGCTAATTGCTTAATCTAATTGATAAAAATAGTAATAAAGTTTTTTCAGATATCAAAAATCAAAATTCTTTACAAAATCCGATATTTAAAAATAGCATGCTTACCAAGAAAGTGAGCGTAATTGCTTAATATAATTGATAAATACAATAATAAATACAAAATCAAAATCTACTCAGGATTGACAGAAGAAATAGCCAATCGTTTTCAAATAAGGGAGGTTATGTGTATTATCAACTCTTGATTGATAATGTAATGGTTATAAAAATGGGTCTGAGTTTTTACTGACATTAATTTCTAAAGAACAGACGACGAAAAACAAAATGGCATGGTATAAAGAGAAGACTTTATATTTCATAATCGAAATATCACTACTGCTTCTCTCAGGAGAAATGCATTCTAAATTAGGGGAATAAGCGGGCATGGGTTTTTAAATGAGTAACGAAAAAGGGAAATAAAATAAAATTGATTGAACGGCAAATTAAATAAATATCAGATCTCAGAGGGATCTTGGTGCTCAACATCGATGATCTGCATTTGTTCTTAAAAATGTTGGACCTTTCCCTTCAAATACTTTCATAGTTAAAAATCTCACAAGATTAATTCCTGTCAGCAATATGATTTCCCGGATTGTCCGAAAATAGGACCAGCTAGGAACAAACAAGTAAATATCATCCATTCAGTCGTGAAATATTTCTATCAAAATTCCAATATGGCCGCCTGTCAGCCATTTAGGATTTTTATCAATCGCACTTTACAATGAAAACCTAAATATGAAATTTAAAAAAAATGATCGATTTAGTACTTGTCAAGAAATAGCAATAACAAACTTTTAATTGGAATCTTTTTGTGACATTTAAACGATTGACATTCAAACAGTCGCAGCAGGTCTACTACTGAGAGCCGCTGTCACTTTAAATGGTAGCCTTTCGGATACGTTTCTGTACAGGGGTGTATATTAAAGAACTAAAAAAAACCTATGCTATGAATTATCGTCAAGGGGTTAAGTGAACACAACACGTTGTACTTATGGAGAGGTACACTGACAAAGAAACCTTCTAAATCGTTTTTACCAAAGTTTAGTTCTAAGCAAAAGTCAGTCAGACTAACAAATCTGATTCACCGCATTTGAAATGTAAATGTAGTGGGAAATCGCTCAAACAAGTTCTCAAAATTGCTGAGCAAATGGAACAAAAAGTGAAAAGTGTAAACTTTTAAAACAGTAGACACACGTGTGTTTTATATGTACATGTATGGTAAGTTCACGTATGTAAATATTCTGACAGGGACGCCGAATCTGATTCTGCCTTCATAGGTACAGTCAATACCAAAAGTAAGGCTACACATGCTGAATTTGAATGGTTCGTTGATGCAACTATCGACAAAATGAAACATGTTTAATATTAACAGTGGTGCTTACTACAATGTCATACCTAAAGCTTATCATGAGAAAGCTAGCATTACAAGAACACGCAAAACGCGAGCTTAGCTAGTCTCAAAAACACAGGGCATCGCTTCAAAACAGTCGTCAAGGCATACGTTTCCACTGGATACAATGAAAAATATCGCAATATAATTATTGATCGCAAATCAACATTCACATGTAAGAATGTAATGTTTACAATATTTCGATGACCTCCATGACCTAACGGAACCACACGAACTCATCATTTACATTGATACAATCCAATAATAGCAACTTAACTGTCCACACGAACATTACTATAAATATCAATTACTCCTCTTTTGACCTCTCTGACCTTTCTACTGACCAGAGCAAGAATCTTCACTGACCACACTGATCCTTCATTGACCTCGATAACCACTTCGTTGACCTTAATGACCCCTTTATTGGCCTCTATATATCCCCCAATGACCTTTCCGAACCCGATTTAACATGTATATGTTTGCTTCGACGCCGTTTCTGTAATGTCCCTGATTCACATTGTGTTGTGATATCTGTTATTGTGAATGTTTTAATCGTTCTATACTGTCCTCGGCAGGGTTGAGATTTGATAAAATTCTCTGACCACCAAGTGAGTCCCTATATTCCCTGAGAGCCCTTCTTGTGTCCCCAACCATTTCATAGCATATCCCCAGAAGGTTGTGGACTATCCAGTGATGACTACCTCCCTGTTCATCGTCGTATTTTAAGGCCCGAAGATGAATCAATGCTGTATCACGTCTTCTGGTGTCACCGAGATCATGATAACACAAGAATGATAGAAATACAGCATACGGAAGTGGAGGGATCGAAAGGAAAGCACCCTGCGATTTTGTCATCTGCTCGTGTAACTGGGGTGGACAAAACGATAAAGCACTTTCTTGAAAATTCACTTGAAATGAACAAACCTCCCGGTATTTGTGTAGTAGGGTGTATCCACGCCCACAGTACAGATGTTCATACCTGTCTTTGTCCTTAAAAGTTGATCCGTGACCTAAATACATTTTGAATGACGATATCATGTTTCTACACATATCTAATGCTTTCGTGTAATTTCCAGTCTGGTAGTAGTATGTTGCCAATGATAGTAATCCTGGACACAATGATGAAATTCGAGCTAGAAGTTCTTTACATTTCCTCAGATATTTGTATTTCTCTTTGTTTCCTCTAGCACAAACGTGTGTCTCGAATGCAGCCTTTGCTTTGTGAGACATTGCATATGCTGTACATATGTATGCTATGAACTCATCGATGTCTGATTTTGATTTAGACAGAAGAGTTAGTGCAACAGGAAGTGAAAAAGAGTCGCTAGCATAAGTACCTGACCAACATAATATGTCAGTGTCACTTTCCCGTTCTAACAGTGCTGGTGCAGGTAACACATATTCCCATTCTCCATTTCGTACTCTGTTAATTCGGGCTCCTATAGATGGTTGTATGAAGGTTCCAACTGAAAGGCATTTCCATTGCATATCATGGAGCTCAGTTAGTATACGAATGAGGTTTTGTTGATTTTCACCATGTACTTTGCCAAGAAACAGGTTGTTACTTTTGATAAAGTAATTTGGGCAATGTCTCGCATTCACCCAGACAATCAAAATGTTGAAGCATAACATGAAACAATAAAACATATTCCTTTCTTGCCACAACGAATGAGGTGTGCTTTCCACTGCATGGAATATAATTGTTTTTATAATATAGGATGATATTATATCCGCATCCCTAATGCTCTGTTCAAACCTGTCTGATATTTGTTTGAGGAAGTACTTGAAAAGTCCATACACTAAAAATTGGACATGAGTGAGAGAATGTACAAGTTCCCTTTCAGCGCATACGAATGAAATCCGCCATTGTAGAAATGTGTCAGGAGATGTTTTATCCCCTACAGGGACAAGATGGCACCCGCCTTTTACTATCTGATCCCTCAAATCTAATCCGGGCCATTCATGCAGGCGAGGCCTACTCACCCACTCATTAGCTTCTTGTGGCCAACTATTACATGGCAAAGAGAATACACAATCAATATCACCATGACCATTACTCTGTTTATTACTCAGATTACAAGCTGGTCCATGTTGTTCAAATGTAGTGTTGATCGCAGCACCTAATGCATCAACAATAGCCCGTGAACACATTTCACTAGATATGAAAAGTACATCCCCATTTGGAACAAGGCTTTGCGCTAATAGTGTATTGAATATGTGTCCCTGATTAATTAGTTCAAGGTTTACATAACCAGGTCGACAGTCAGCATCTCGCATCATAAACACAGTTTTTGTTCTGTCCAGGGGTGTATCGATGCACTGATCAGGGCACGTCACTATCATATGATTATCGATTAACATTAAATCTCTGTCCGAGCCTGCCATTATGATTCCCTCTGCTGAACTTCCTGCGTAAAAACGCTTCAAGTTATATTTAGAACTACATGTAATTTCTATTTGCTCATTCACAAATGTCAGCTTCCTCTTGACGGCCACCATTTCGCGACTCCCTATAAACCTGTCCAAGATATGATATAGAATACAGGATTTCTCGCGATGCTTGTACTGATCAGCCATCTTATTCGTCTGTCAGAAGTCCTGTAAATATATAATGGGAATGTCGTTCTTCAATGTAAATATTTAAGCTATCTAAAAACGGATAGGGAATGTACAAAAACATTTTTTAAATTTTTTTCCGCACGCCAACTACCAGACAAACAAATCTTAAAAAAAAAACATTAAAAATTATTTATACTTGATTACTTACCAGATTTCTTTAACTAAGGATCAATCCCTGATTTCATGTGAAATATCACGTGATTACGTATTAATTCATGTATAATCCATTTAGTGTGTGGCTTTTCTGTCATTTTCATCGTAGGTATATTTTAAGAATGTAACTTGTTCTGTATTTTGTCACCCATTCATAACGAATAGTTTTTCCATAATATGACTATATATCACATTGATATGTTTGAAATCAAAAACAAAACTGAATCAGTTTACTCCAACTTCATATTCAGAACAAACTCCTTATGTATGTACAATCTTACATGTGATCCCTTCTTTCACATTAGAATGAAAAGCCTTATTAATTTTGGTCCGAGTTTTGGTAAGTCCGTGTACGTCATACTTCCTATGTGTACATTGTATATATACTCAATATTCCTTCACTGTAGTCTGCCTAGCGAGATATTGACACTCACATACGGACAGAAGCCTTTATTCTTCGTAATCTACAACAATACCTGGGATTTCTATGTGGTTTGTATATCTTTTGTTGTACATATACACCAATCATGTGTGTGACGTTAAAAGCCTCTCCGTGGGTTTAATTGTTTTAACATGGATGGAAGCATTGCGAGCTTATATGTAGGTCTATATACGGTGGCCGATATCGGACAGGCAAACACAGTTTTACTAGTAGTACATTTTTGTCAACGAAATATGTACGCATATACAATGTGTAAAACATATTAAATGGGATATCGTGATTTTGTCTACTTTAATTGACTTCATCAACTTGAAAAAACACACAGTATACGCTTAAGATCGTAGTTGTTAGGAATTATTCACCTCATCTTTATTTACGGTGACAAATCTGCTTGTATTGGGGTTATCAGCTCCAGGCCCAGCACACATTATCGTCTGCTTCTGTGGCTGTTCTAACCGGGTCTGGGTTACAGCGACTTTATCAATATAATCCCGTTCAAGTTCAACTTTAAAACAATTCTCGTCACTTTTACGCTGTAAAATGTTGTAAACTCATTTGGATTTATTCCCCGAAAACAATACCCGTCCCTTTCCTGTTCATTGTAACCGTGTCGGCATTTTTTTTTAAATTGATCGATCTGCTATATTTACTACGAAGTAGAAATAAAAGTAGTACATGTGGTGGCGCAAGAATATGTATCCATGATTTGACCAATCACAGCGCCTTTATGTTTTTTTTTACACATGTGTAAGTGTATTATATTTATGTTTGGGTCAGTTGGCCTCAGACGACACTTAAACTGCCTGGTCGTTGTACACAAATATAGTGCATACGGACATTTCATTTGGGTTACTACATACTTTTTTCTTGACTGACCAATGGCAGATACATGTATGTTCAGTTCATTTACATAGACTTGTTCACCAACATCTATTAAGTTTTATTTGACACAGTTTTAATGTTTGTTTTTGCAGCAGGACTCATAGAGATCACGTAACACACACAAATGCTGCACCTCTTAAATTTATTAATAGATACAGTATGCCGAAAAAATGAATTAAACTGCATCATACAGCTGTTTCGTTCTCCTTGGACTCTTCAGTGATGCTAGGGGCCAAAAGGTAGGAATCCAAAATTTCTAAACTTATGTAGAAGCAGAAGGGTCAGGTGCGTAAAAGCCCTTTAATTTATTAATTTAGAAGTAAAATTAAACTAGTTCTGTATAATTTCAAATCGTGTAATACGAAAATGTGTATATTAAGTACCGTGCCACCACTCAAATGAGATTAACTGTGGCTATGGAGGCTCCAGCAAACCTCGCGGACTAAAAAATCCACCAGCAGAGTCTGCCAACCCCTATCATAAAGATCACGTAACACACACATATGCTGCACCTCTTAAATTTAGTAATATATACAGTATGCCGAAAAATGAATTAAACTGCATCATACAGCTGTTTCGTCCTCCTAGGACTCTTCAGTGATGCTAGGGGCTAAAAGGTAGGAATCCAAAATTTCTAAACTTATGTAGAAGCAGAAGGGTCAGGTGCGATGAGGCTTGCGCATTGATATTTTATAATATTTGGTATGTTCCTCTATCGATGAAGAGTAGTGATATTCAAATTAAATTATATTTCTTAAATGCAGCTCATGAGGTACTTTCCAGTTCACTGTAGGTTCAGTTTGAGGGAGATCTACAATGTCATATAATAACTATGGCCCGTGCAAAGTTTTAATTCAAATAGTTTGATTTTTATTTCCTTTATGAATAATATATAATAAAATTGATTGTGGTCTGAGGCCATTTGCGTGATCAATATGTATATTTATACAAAAACAGTATTTATTTCTCCACAAAAATGAAAGCTTTATCCTTATTGCATTTACTCGTACATTTCTGGCTGGCAGTCTCTTGATTGGGTCTCGTGGTAAGTCTTATTTGGAGTAAACCAGAGAACCTGGAGAAATAAACCCATCGTAAAGTAAGTTACCTACTAAATACTCATACACTAGAATCGATCTCTGGCCGTCTTGGTAGATTTTAAAAGTCCATGTCACATTCTATGAAGCCATCCCATTTTTTTCTTTCGATTTTAACGAGCATATTGAACATTAAAATGCGATTTACTATTTTTTTGAAATCCACTCATACCCTGCCGATTTTGTGTATCAAGCTGGCTACACTGTATCTGTATATGTATGGTGTATGGTAATCAACAACGTCCATTGGATATCTGGCTGATGTACAAGATTGTCCAGCAAATTGTATTGTACATATTGACATACACCTTAAATTATCATTTACTGTTGTTGTTGCGCTTCCAGTAAGAACAAAATTGACCTAAATATTGTATTTAACTCTAAAGTTTGTTATGTTACCAACCATTTGCACATAGAGAAAACATAAGTTATATTTTTTCCTGCAAATCATGAAAACTCCCGATATTTACGGTTTAAACCATACTCTTACTTTAATTTAATTTACACCAACCACGATTGTCATCGCACAATGTAAATTTATCGTGCACCCACAAGTGCGATAGAAACAATCGCCCAGGATTGCATCGTTCTCACATCGTGCACACTTCGTGCAAACATCTTGCCCAAACCGCACATCGTGTAACGTTGTGCGATACCACAACTGTATGACATCTTGCACAGTGTAGGACATCTCACACAGTGTAGGACATTTCACACAGTGTATGACATCTCAGACAGTGAAGGACATTTCACACAATGTAGGACATCTCACGAAATGTTGGACATCTCATACATTTTAGGACATCTTACACAGTGTAGAACATCTCACACATGGTAGGACATATCACAAAGTGTAGGACAACTCACACAGTAGGACATCTAAGACAATGTAGGACATATCACAAAGTGTAGGACATCTCACACAGTGTAGGACATCTCACACAGTGAAGGACATTTCACACAGTGTAGGACATTTCACGAAATGTTGGACATCTCTTACAGTGTAGGACATCTCACTCAGTGTAGGACATCTCACGAAATGTTGGACATCTCATACAGTGTAGGAAATCTCACACAGTAGGAAATCTCACGAACAGTAGGACATCTCACACAATGTAGGACATATCACAAAGTGTAGGACATCTCACACAGTGTAGGACATCTCACACAGTGTAGGATATCTCACACAGTGTAGGATATCTCACAGAGTGTAGGACATCTCACACAGTATAAAACATCTCATACGGTGTAGGACTTCTCACACAGTGTAGAACGACTCACACAGTGTAGAACATCTCGCACAGTGTAGGATATATCACACAGTGTAAGATATCTCACACAGTGTAGGACATCTCATACAGTGTACAACATCTCACACAGTGTAGGACATCTCACACAGTGTAGGACATCTCACACAGTGTAGAACATCTCACACAGTGTAGGATATCTCACACAGTGTAAGATATCTCACACAGTGCAGGACATCTCATACAGTGTACAACATATCACATAGTGTAGGACATCTCACACAGTGTAGAACATCTCACACAGTGTAGGATATCTCACACAGTGTAGGATACCTCACACAGTGTAGGACATCTCATACAGTGTTCAACATCTCACACGGTGTAGAACATATTCAACAGTGTAGGACATCTCAAACGGTGTAGAACATCTCACACAGTGTAGAACATCTCGCACAGTGTAGGATATATCACATAGAGTAGGACATCTCACACCGTGTAGGATATATCACATGGTGTAGGATATCTCACACAGTGTAGGACATCTCACACAGTGTAAAACATCTCACACAGTGTAGGATATCTCACACAGTGTAGGACATCTCACACAATGTATGACATCTCACACAGTGTAGGACATCTAACACAATGTATGACATCTCACACAGTGTAGGACATCTCACACAGTGTAGGGCATCTCGCACAGTGTAGGACATCTAACACAATGTATGATATCTCACACAGTGTAGGACATCTCACACAATGTAGGACATCTCACACAGTGTAGGACATCTAACACAATGTATGACATCTCACACAGTGTAGGACATCTCACACAGTGTAGGCCTTCTCACACAGTGTAGGACATCTCACACAGTGTATGACATCTCACACAGTAGGACATCTCAGACAATGTAGGACATATCACAAAGTGTAGGACATCTCATAAAATGAAGGACATCTCACACAGTGTAGGACATCTTACGTAGTGTAGAACATCTCACACATGGAAGGACAACTCACACAGTGTAGGACAACTCACACAGTAGGACATCTCACACAATGTAGGACATATCACACAGTGTAGGACAGTTCACACAGTGTAGGACATCTCACGAAATGTTGGACATCTTAAACAGTTTAGGACATCTCACACAGTGTAGGACATCTCACACAGTGTAGGACAACTCACACAGTAGGACATCCCACACAATGTAGGACATATCACAAAGTGTCGGACATCTCACACAGTGTAGGACATTTCACACAGTGCAGGACATTTCACACAGTGTAAGACATCTCACGAAATGTTGGACATCTCATACAGTGTAGGACATTTCACACAGTGTAAGACATTTCACACAATGTAAGACATCTCACATAGTGTAGAACATCTCACACAGTGTAGGATATCTCACACAGTGTAGGATATCTCACACAGTGTAGGACATCTCAAACAGTGTAGAACATCTCACACAGTGTAGGATATCTCACAAAGTGTAGAACATATTCAACAGTGTAGGACATCTCAAACGGTGTAGGACATATCACACAGTGTATGACATCTCACTCAGTATATAACATCTCACACAGTGTAGGACATCTCACACAGTGTAAGATATCTCACACAGTGTAGGACATCTCACACAGTGTAGAACATCTCACACAGTGTAGGATATCTCACACAGTATAAAACATCTCACACAGTGTAGGACATCTCACACAGTGTAGAACATCTCACACAGTGTAGAACATCTCACACGGTGTAGGACATCTCACACGGTGTAGGACATCTCACACGGTGTAGGACATCTCACACAATGTAGGACATCTCATACAGTGTAGAACATCTCACACGGTGTAGGACATCTCACACAGTGTAGAACATCTCACACAGTGTAGGACATCTCACACAGTGTAGGACATCTCATACAGTGTAATATATCTCACACAGTGTAGGACATCTCACACAGTGTAGAATATCTCACACAGTGTAGGATATCTCACACAGTGTAGGATATATCACATAGAGTAGGACATCTCATACAGTGTAGGATATATCACATGGTGTAGGATGTCTCACACAGTGTAGAACATCTCACACAGTGTAGGACATCTCACACGGTGTAGGACATCTCACACAGTGTAGAACATCTCACACGGTGTAGGACATCTCACACAGTATAAAACATCTCACACAGTATAGTACTTCTCACACAGTGTAGAACATCTCACACAATGTAGGACATCTCAAACGGTGTAGGACATCTCACACGGTGTAGAACATATTCAACAGTGTAGGACATCTCACACGGTGTAGGACATCTCACACAATGTAGGACATCTCATACAGTGTAGAACATCTCACACGGTGTAGGACATCTCACACAGTGTAGAACATCTCACACGATGTAGGACATCTCACACAGTGTAGGACATCTCACACGGTGTAGGACATCTCACACAGTGTAGGACATCTCACACAGTGTAGAACATCTCACACGGTGTAGGACATCTCACACGGTGTAGAACATATTCAACAGTGTAGGACATGCCACACAGTGTAGGACATCTCAAACGGTGTAGGACATCTCACACGGTGTAGAACATATTCAACAGTGTAGGACATATCACACAGTGTAGGACATCTCACACAGTGTAGGACATCTCACACAGTGTAGAACATCTCACACAGTGTAGAACATATTCAACAGTGTAGGACATCTCACATAGTGAAGGACATCTCACACAGTGTAGGACATCTCACACGGTGTAGAACATCTCACACAGTGTAGGATATCTCACACAGTGTAGGATAAATCACATAGAGTAGGACATCTCATACAGTGTAGGATATATCACATGGTGTAGGATGTCTCACACAGTGTAGAACATCTCACACAGTGTAGGACATCTCACACGGTGTAGGACATCTCACACAGTGTAGGACATCTCACTCAGTATATAACATCTCACACAGTGTAGGAAATCTCACACAGTGTAGGACATCTCACAAGGTGTAGGACATCTCACACAGTGTAGAACATCTCACTCAGTGTAGGATATCTCACACAGTGTAGGACATCTCACACAGTGTAGAACATCTCACACAGTGTAAGATATCTCACACAGTGTAGAACATCTCACACGGTGTAGGACATCTGACACAGTGTAGGACATATCACACAGTGTAGAACATCTCACACAGTGTAGGACATCTCATACAGTGTAGAAGATCTCCCAAAGTGTTTGACATCTCACGAAATGTTGGACATCTCATACAGTATATAGCATCCCATAAAGTGTAGGACATCTCACTCAGTAAAGGATATATCACACAGAGTAGGACATCTCACACACTGTAGAATATCTCACACGGTGTAGGACCTCTCACACAGTGTAGAACATCTCACACAGTGTAGAACATCTCACACAATGTAGGACATCTCATACAGAGTATGATATCTCACTCAGTGTAGGACATCTCACACAGTGTAGGACATCTCACACAGAGTATGACATCTCACACAGAGTATGACATTTCACACAGTGTAGAACATCTCACACAATGTAGAACATCTCACACGGTGTTTGACATCTCACGCAATGTTGGACATCTCATACAGTGTAGGACATCTCACATAGTGTTTGACATCTCACGAAATGTTGGACATCTCATACAGTGTAGAACATCTCACACGGTGTAGGACATCTTACACAGTGTAGAACATCTCACACAGTGTAGGACATCTCACACAGTGTAGGACATCTTACACATTGTAGGGCATCTCACTCAGTGTAGGACATCTCACACAATGTAGGACATCTCACACAGAGTATGACATCTCACTCAGTGAAGGACATCTCACACAGTGTAGGACATCTCACACAATGTAGGACATCTCACACAGTGAAGGACATCTCACAAAGTGTAGAACATCTCACACAGTATATGACATCTCACACAGTATACTCGACGGCGAAACAATCGGCTTTTCGTTGATTTACTTGAACCGTGCTTTTGAAGTGATTTTTTTTATATTGCAAGTGGTTTATATAAGCATTGAACTGCTTTCAGTTGGTGGTTATGTGCTGATAATGCCCATAACAGCCAACTAAAAGCAGTCAAATGCTTAAATACACACATAAACTTTAAAACAGCTATTCTTTATTATTCACCATCTCAGGATAATTGACAGAAGATAAACTAATTTTCTTAACCCAAAGCCGAGAGTGAAACGGAGTTCCTGCAATTGTCTTAGACATTTTCATTTTATTTTCCTGTTACATGGACATGTGTAAATAAAATAAAAATAAAAGCCCTGTAGCTTGACAGAGTTTTGATAAGTGCATATCATACTTCATATGTGTACATAACCAATACCGCCTCTGTACTGTCGACGTCGTCCGCCTAGGGAGAAAACAGATACATGTTTACACACACGTATACATGTACGTATTGAAACTACTATACGTCGTAATCTACATCAATAAACGGGATTTCCTACTTTCGTTTTAATACGCGGTGCAATAAGGACCTATGGAAATTTCCACGGTATTGTAGATATAACCAGCCGGGAATTTATGACTGTGATCTATTTTTGTCTCTGTGTATTTTGTCGACGATAAAAGAGTGGGCCACATGTGTGTATGTAGCTTACTTATCAGTATACTTAACTCACTATTTGTACGTATGCTTTTTGTTTTTGTCCTTAAACTCACCATATCATGTATCATACGTGTGACATATGTTAAACCTCTCCATGGATTAAAATATCTTCAGATGAATGGAGACAATGTGACCCTATTTTGCAAATGTAAAACTCTGTTTCAAATGTATCATAAGTTATCAGATTATGTTTAACTTTTACCCAACTATCCACAAGTCTCGCTATCTGAGGGTTGTATCATAGATGTGTCATATTTCTTTCATCTCGTACGTGGAATATATCATGAAGTGTCAACCTTACTCAGTAAAAATTCATGTTCTTATCTAGTAAAAACAGAGGGTTTTTATCACGGCCTATTTCCAAGTGTTGTAGTTCAACGTTGAAAAATGACCCCGAGTACTTTGAAATATGTACATTGTACAACAAACGGAAATAGGTTGTCATTTACATTTAAAAAACAATAAACATATTTTCATTTTCAAACATTTAATTAACCTTTGAACAAATCTAATAAATGTCTTCAAAGTTAGCGACACTGTACAATCATTAAGATGTATTTGTTATTTTAACATGTACAGTAGATCTACCTTTGGTCAGTATTTCTGCTATTTCAGTGCAATTTTAACAAATCACTTCAATGCTTGTCACTGTACAGTTATTAAGGTGTAAATCATTGTTTTTACACGTATCTGTGATCTGCGTTTCAGTCATGTGTATATCTTGTTCCGAAAACGCTTAAAGCATCCACAGATTTTGAATTTATAAAGTCCTAAATATTTCCGATTAACAGCAGTACGAACCGTGATTTTATGTTTTCCGTAGGTTACGGCTTTTCTTTCCGGTAATTCAACGTTGAAACTTCCAAAGGAAAAAGAGTCCTCTTAACATTCCGAAATTTCATACTTGTCCAGAACTTGTGATACAGTGAAATTGTCCAAGTCATCAAAGTGTTTCAGAAAGTCAAAATCAAAATTCTTAACAAAATTCGACATTTAAAAAATAGCATGCTTCCAAATAAAGAGAGTGTGACTGGCTAATTGCTTAATCTAATTGATAAAAATAGTAATAAAGTTTTTCAGAAATTAAAAATCAAAATTCTTTACAAAATCCAACATTTAAAAATAGCATGCTTGCCAATCAAGTGAGCGTAATTGCTTAATATAATTGATAAAAACAATTATAATAAATACAAGATCAAAATCTACTCAGGATTGACAGAAGAAATAGCCAATCATTTGAAGTAGGTATTATCAACCTAGGATTGACTGAATCAGCCCGGTGATTCCCACGCCTGCCCCAGTTCAGTGTACATTTTAACATTGTAGGTAAATGGACATTGTTCTCGATAAAAGAAATATGCCACATCTATATGAAATAAGTAGGTTAGACAATAGTTTACTCGTTCGGTTATATCCTGAAGAACTCGTGTACTATTGTGAAACAAATGCTAATGTAATGGTTATAAAGATGGGTCTGAGTTTTTACTGACATTTCTAAAGAACAGACGACGAAAAACAAAATGCCATGGTATAAAGAGAAGACTTTATATTTCATAAACGAAATATCACTATTGCTTCTCTCAGGAGAAATGCATTCTAAATTAAGGGAATAAACGGGCATGGTTTTTTATATATTAGTAACGAAAAAGGGAAATAAAATAAAATTGATTGAACGGCAAATTAAATAAACATGAGATCTCAGAGGGATCTTGGTGCTCAACATCGATAATCTGCATTTGTTCTTAAAGCTGTTGGATCTTTCCCTTCAAATACTTTCATAGTTAAACATCTCACAAGATTAATTCCTGTCAGCAATATGTTTTCCCGGATTGTCCGAAAATAGGACCAGCTGGGAACCAACGAGTAAATATAGATATGATTATTATCCATTCAGTGGTGAAATATTTCTATCAAAATTCCAATATAGCCGCCTGTCAGCCATTTTGGATTTTTATCAATCGTACATTCCAATGCAAACCTAAATATGAAATTTAAAAAATGATCGATGTAGTACAAGAAATAGCAATAACAAACTTTTAATTGGAATCTTTTTGCGACATTTAATCGATTGTCATTCAAACAGTCGCAGCAGGTCTACTACTGAGAGCCACTGTCACTTTAAATGGTAGCCTTTCGGATACGTTTCTGTACATTTGTAAAGCTTCAGTAGCTAGCGGGGTGCATATAAAAGAACTAAAAATACCTATGGTATGAATTATCGTCAAGGGGATAAGTGAACACAACACGTGGTACTTATGGAGAGGTAAACTGACCAAGAAACCTTCTAAATCGCGTTAACAAAAGTTTAGTTCTAAGCAAAATGTCAGTCGGAATAACAAATCTGATTCACCGCATTTGAAATTTAAATGTAGTGGGAAATCGCTCAAACAAGTTCTCAAAACTGCTAGGCAAATGGAACAAAAAGTTGAAA
Source organism: Mimachlamys varia (assembly GCA_947623455.1). Lineage (NCBI taxonomy): Eukaryota > Metazoa > Mollusca > Bivalvia > Pectinida > Pectinidae > Mimachlamys > Mimachlamys varia. The sequence goes on along the minus strand of OX392533.1, from coordinate 40,403,383 downwards.
ATATAAACTTTTAGAACAATAGACACACGTGTGTTCTATATGTACATGACTATAAGTTCACGTATGTAAATATTCTGACAGGGACGCCGAATCTGAATCTTTCTTCATAGGTACCGTCAATGGAAAAAGTAAGGCTACAAATGAAAAATTTGCATGGTTCGTTGACACAACTATCGAAAAAATGAAATATGTTTTAAGATAGACAGTGGTGCTTACTACAATGTCATACCTAAAGCCTATCATGAGAAAGCTAGCATTACACGAACATGCAAAAACACGAGCTTAGCTAGTCTCAAATACACAGGCCATTGCGGAATCATTAACTGATCGCTTCCGTCACTCTACTGACCTCGATAACCACTTCCGTGACCTTAATGACCCCTTCATTGACCTCTATATATCCCACAATGACCTTTCAAGCCCCAACCTGTGTACAGATTACAATGACCTTTCCACTGACTCTAATCATTATCCACTAATGAAATACGCGTTTTTGCAATTAAAAAACTGTAGAAATCCTAACCCACAAGGAAACGCTAACGTCATGTTATGATCTAATTCTCTGAATATGTCGCTCTGAACCTAAGCCTTCATTTGCGCTACTGTAAATCACTTATATTTCGCGTTAAAACGCGAGGAGAGCCAATCGCAAATTAAATTTTCTTGTGATTATTTGTAGCTATCGAAGCTATCGGTTACCGATATAGGAGTATTGTAGGAGGAGTTCATGTTTGTAAAATACAATCATCCTAAGATAAAAAGTCATTTATCGGTCGACATTCGCGAAATCATGTATTCGCGAATATATCTGAGGAGGTAAATCTGCGATATAAAATATTCACGAAATATAAGTGATTCACAGTTTTATGAAAACCGGGGAGTTAAAGCTTTGCCTTTTTATTGCTGTATTATTCGAATTTCTCGTTATCGTTGACCTGTGTAAACATAATGATGAACATAAAGGACAAATTCAATATTGGGCGAAAACGGATTTTTCCGTCAAAAGGCGAAAATTTTACTTCTAGGACAATTCCCGGTATATAATATCATTATATATAGATATAATGTTAATGTTAGCATTATGATTTTAAAAACAAACAATCAGAAAATAAAGTTGCAATATTTTATTTCGGAAATATTTTAAGTTTACCAAAAAGAACATGGAATAGCATTCAAATTGATGAAATGTACAGTACCATAATGAAATGGGTTACACGTATTCTTTATGTAATGGCAGGATTAAAAGTATATTTTGTATACAGGTGGCATGATAGACAATCAGGCAATGCATTAATGGTATTGTAATCATTTGATCATGTCTGTACCGAAACAACATAGTTACTAACAAGAGGCACAATGGGCCTTAACGGTCATTTGACTATAGATATATTTTTTTGGTTATTGCTAAAATCTTAACATATTTGACCCTATATGACCTTGAACATAGGTCAATGTCATTGATTTTAAGAAATTTGATAGCACTTTATCCTTGCATGCTCCACCCCAACACGCCAAATATCAATTCCCTGGGACTTTTGGTTATTGAGAAGAAGATTCTTGAAGAATTTAACACAGTTGACCCCTGTTACCTGGAATATTAGTTACCGAGAAGAAGTTGTTTGAAAGATTTTTCATAATTTGACCCCGGTAAACCTTGGATAGGGATCAATGTCATTTAATTGCACAAACTTGGTAGCACTTCATCCCATCATGCTACAGACCAAATATCCTTTCCCAGGGCCTTTTGGTTACTGAGAAATTGCTTGAAGGTTTTAATCTATTTGACCCCTGTGACCTTAAAAGTAGGTAAAGGTCATTAATTTGAACAACTTGATAGCACTTCATCCCAGCATGTTGCATGCATAATATCAGTGTCCTGGACCTTTTAGTTACTGAGAAGTTGTTTGACAGATGTTTTACTATATTTGACCTCTGCGATCTTGAAAGTAGGTCAAGGTCACTCGTTTTAACAAACGTGGTAGCTTTTAATCCCTTCATGCTACATCTATAATATTTGCACAATATACCTTTCGGTTTTTGAGGAGAAGTTGTTTGTACAAAAAAGTGTACGCACGGCGGACGCCTATAGATCACCCTGACCATTCGGGTCAGATGACATAAAAAGTTAAAAAACAAAAAAAAACAAAAATTGAAATTGTTCTTGAACAATTTGGCGGGCCTTTCACATCTTTGGTCGATTAAGTTTTTGGTGAAAGGGAGTTAACTCTTACATAATTGAAACAGGTTTTTTTTAACATGTAGAACATATAGGGGAACTTTCAAATGGCGTACAACGGAAACCGTATGTGTCAAAGAAAAACTGAAAACATCAAATTCATCAGAATGACATTGTGCATTTATTGGAAGAAACAAATTTCCAAAAAATAGAAAATTGAAAAAAAAATGAATATTTGAATGTTTGGACCCATTAGCGAACCTTTTTATTTGAATTATTTTGTATGAACATGTTATGGAAAAAAGTAAAATATTGCAATTATCTACAAATAACATAACTGCACAAACTTTGTACCATCAATAATTTTCGAGATATGGCTGTTTTTAAGTTTTTTACTTATGAATTCATTGCTGCCTTCTTTAAGTTCAAACCGACTTAAAAAATAACACTATTTGGCCAGGAATATCCAAGGATAATTTTAGGCAAGTTTAAGGTGACTTCCACTGGTGGAATTTGAGAAGAAGTTTAAAACGTAAAACATTTTTCTATATAGGAATAGATCGGGAGGGGGGGGGGGGGAATTCAAATGAACTATTTTGTTTTTAATTTTTGTATTTTTGACTCCAAAGTACTTAAATGTGGAAAAAAAAGTAGATATGGCTTATGCCTACAACAATATCAAAACAGAAACTCTGAACGACCAATTGTTATTGAGATATGGCTGTTTTAAAGTTTCTTGCAAATGACGTCATGGCGCCATCTTAAATTTTGCACCTTCTTGAAAACCTTAATGTCACCCCTTCAACACCTTTCATGCAACATACTAAAAGAACATTGGCTTAACTCCTACCATTTTGGAGAATTGTACTGACTTTGGAGAATTGTATTGAGTGCAGAATATTAATAAAAATAATAAGAAGAAACATAACAAAACTAATGGGTCTTTTCATCAGTTGGTGAAATGCCCTAAAAAATACCATACCGAAGCGTCTACAAAACCATAATTTGTACTCAAAATCTATTAAACTAAGGGCAGAACACGAACAAAGGAATGCTTATAAGTATATTTTTAGTTCCTGTGAAGGCACCAGTTTTTGGCAGATATTGACACATTAAATTGGTGCAAGTCCCAAGACACATATTCAGCTAGTACGATTATCATCGGGTGCTTTTGTGCTTAAGCAACATTATTGCGAACACTTTACTGAATGTAAATTATCGTGAAGGATAACCACGACGTACGGAAGAGTATGTACAGCCAAAACATACATAACCAGATACTTGATACTGAAAAGTAGAACCAAACGTCAGAATACGCCGAAGTGCCAGACCGTTGCTACATTTTACACTACATATCACGTATTCTTAGGATATCCGGAAGTATCAAGTGCATACACTAGTTTAAATTTCTGCTGGTGATCCTTGATTTGCAATTATTTAATCAGTAACGGTTGTAAAAGCTTCATTCAATTCAGTAGGGTGTAAAGAGTGAAAGCAATCCACGTACAGCAATACAAATCCATAATCAACACATGAATAAACTTCGGTAAACTGTATTCACGAGGAGAAGGAGGGGACAGGAAGTTACGTAATTTGGACAATTCTCTGTAAGGTAAACTAGAGTAACATGAGATGTTTAAATAGTTTTTCTGAGCATAATTACACCATGTATCACCCAAAACAACAACATTTCTTAAAAACCAAATCAAGTATAGTTAGATGATAGGGAAATAAAAACAAACTCTATGTGCCAAGTGCTACATACACAGGTATATGCAAGTCAAAATGTATATATTTGCTTCGACGCCGTTTCTGTAATGTCCCTGATTCACATTGTGTTGTGATATCTATTATTGTGAATGTTTTAATCGTTCTATAATGTCCTCGGCAGGGTTGAGAGTTGATGCAAGTCTCTGACCACCAAGTGAGTCCCTATATTCCCTGAGAGCCCTTCTTGTGTCCCCAACCATTTCATAGCATATCCCCAAAAGGTTGTGGACTATCCAATGTTGACTTCCTCCCTGTTCCTCGTCGTATTTCAAGGCCCGTAGATGGATCAATGCTGTGTCACGTCTTCTGGTGTCACCGAGATCATGATAACACAAAAATGATAGAAATACAGCATACGGAAGTGGAGGGATCAAAAGGAAAGCATCCTGCGATTTTGTCATCTGCTTGTGTAACTGGGGTGGACAGAACGATAAATCACTTTTTTGGAACTTCACTTGAAATGAAAAAGCCTCCCGGTATTTGTGTAGTAGGGTGTATCCACGCCCACAATACAGATGTTCATACATGTCTTTGTCCTTCAAAGTTGATCCGCGATCGAAATAAAATTTGAATGACGATATCATGTTTCTACACATATCTAATGCTTTCGTGTAATTTCCAGTCTGGTAGTAGTATGTTGCCAATGATTGTAATCCTTGACACATTGATGGAATTCGTGCTAGAAGTTCTTTGCATTTCCTCAGATATTTGTATTTCTCTTTGTTTCCTCTAGCAACAACGTGCGTCTCGAATGCAGCCTTTGCTCTGTAAGTTATTGTAAATACTGTAGAAATGTATGCTATGAACTCATCGATGTCTGATTGTGATTTAGACAGAAGAGTTAGTGCAGCAGGAAGTGACTCAAAGTTGTTAGAAAAGCAATCTAGCCATGACGGAAATAATATTTTCATGTCATATTCCAGTTCTGACCTTGCCTGTGAAGGTAACACATATTTCCGTTCTCCATCCCGTACACTGTTGATTAGGGCTCCTATAGATGGTTGTATGACGCTTCCAACTGAAAGGCATTTCCATTGCATATCATGGAGCTCAGTAAGTATACGAAGGAGGTTTTGTTGATTTTCACCATGAACTTTGCCAAGAAACATGTTGTTACTTTTAATGAAGTAATTTGGGCAATGTCCCGCGTTCACCCAGGCAATCAAAATGTTGAAACAGAACATGAAACAATAAAACATATTCCTTTCTTGCCACAACGAATGAGGTGTGCTTTCCACTGCATGGAATATAATTGTTTTTATAATATAGGATGATATTATATCCGCATCACTGATTGCCTGATCAAACCTGTATGATATCTGTTTGAGGACGTACTTGAAAAGTCCATACACTAAAAATTGGACATGAGTGAGAGAATGTATAAGTTCCCTTTCAGCGCATACGAATGACATCCGCCATTGTAGGAATGTGTCAGGAGATGTTTTATCCCCTACAGGGACAAGATGGCACCCGCCTTTTACTATCTGATCCCTCAAATCTAATCCGGGCCATTCATGCAGGCGAGGCCTACTCATCCACTCATTAGCTTCTTGTGGCCAACTGTTACATGGAAACGATAATACAACATCAACATCAACATTAGCATTACTATGTATTTTTCTGAGATTAAAAGCTGGTCCATGTTGTTCTACTGTAATGTTGAAGCTCGCACCAAATGTATCACCAATACCCCGTGAACACATTTCACTAGATATGAAAAGTACATCCCCAATTGGAACAAGGCATTGCGCTAATGGTGTATTGAATATGTGTCCCGGATTAACTAGTTCAAGGTTTACATAACCAGGTCGACAGTCAGCATCTCGCATCATAAACACAGTTTTTGTTCTGTCCAGGGGAGTATTGATGCACTGATCAGGGCACGTCACTATCATATGATTGTAAGCTAACATTACATCTCTGTCCGAGTCTGCCATTCTGATTCCATCTGCTGAACTTCCTACGAAAAAACACTTCCCGTTACGTTGAGAACTACATGTATTACATATTTGCTCGGTCATAAGTGGCAGCTTTCTCCTGACGGCCACCATCTCGCGGCTCCCTATAAACCTGTCCAGGATATGATATAGAATCCAGGACTTCTCGTAATGCTCGTCCTGATCGGCCATCTTATTCGTCTGTCAGAGGTCCTGTTAATATATAATGGGAATGTCGTACTTCAATGTAAATATTTAAGCTAACTAAAAACAGATAGAGCATTTATACAAAAAAAATTTTTGAATTTTTTCCCGTGCCAACTACCAGACAAACAAATTCTAAAAAAAAACATGAAAAATAATTTATACTTGATAACTTACCATATTTCTTTAACTAAGGATCAATCCCTGATTTCATGTGAAATATCACGTGATTACGTATTAATTCATGTATAATCCATTTAGTGTGTGGCTTTTCTGTCATATTCATCGTAGGTATATTTTAAGAATGTAACTTGTTCTGTATTTTGTCACCCATTCATAACGAATAGTTTTTCCATAATATGACTATATATCACATTGATATGTTTGAAATCAAAAACAAAACTGAATCAGTTTACTCCAACTTCATATTCAGAACAAACTCCTTATGTATGTACAATCTTACATGTGATCCCTTCGTTCACATTTGAATGAAAAACCTTATTAATTTTGGTCCGAGTTTTGGTAAGTCCGTGTACGTCATACTTCCTATGTGTACATTGTATATATATTCAATATTCCTTCACTGTAGTCTGCTTAGCGAGATATTGACACACACATACGGAAAGAAACCTTTATACTTCGTCATCTACAACAATACCTGGGATTTCTATGTGGTTTGTATATCTTTTGTTGTACATATACACCAATCATGTGTGTGACGTTAAAAGCCTCTCCGTGGGTTTAATTGTTTTAACATGGATGGAAGCATTGCGAGCTTATATGTAGGTCTGTATACGGTGGCCGATATCGGACAGGCAAACACAGTTTTACTAGTAGTACATTTTTGTCAACGAAATATGTACGCATATACAATGTGTAAAACATATCAAATGGGATATCGTGATTTTGTCTACTTTAATTGACTTCATCAACTTGAAAAAACACACAGTATACGCTTAAGATCGTAGTTGTTAGGAATTCTTCACCTGATCTTTATTTACGGTGACAAATCTGCTTGTTTTGGAATTATCAGCTCCAGGCCCAGCACACATTATCGTCTGCTTCTGTGGCTGTTTTAACCGGGTCTGGGTTACAGCGACTTTATCAATATAATCCCGTTCAAGTTCAACTTAAAAACAATTCTCGTCACTTTTACGCTGTAAAATGTTGTAAACTCATTTGGATTTATTCCCCGAAAACAATATCCGTCCCTTTCCTGTTCATTGTAACCGTGTCGGCATTTTTTTTAGAAATTGATCGATCTGCTATATTTACTACGAAGTAGAAATAAAAGTAGTACATGTGGTGGCGCAAGAATATGTATCCATGATTTGACCAATCACAGCGCCTTTACGTTTTTTTTTACACATGTGTAAGTGTATTATATTTATGTTTGGGTCAGTTGGCCTCAGACGACAATTTAACTGCCTGGTCGTTGTACACAAATATAGCGTATACGGACATTTCATTTGGGTTACTACATACTTTTTCCTCGACTCACAAATGGCAGATACATGTATGTTCAGTTCATTTACATAGAATTGTTCACCAACATATATTAAGTTTTTTTTACACAATTTTAATGTTTGTTTTTGCAGCAGGACACAGAGCGGTGAGTCTTGCGCATAGATAGTTTATTATATTTGGTATGTTCCTCTATAAATGAAGGGTAGTGACATTCAAATTAAATATTTCTTAAACGCAGCTAATGAGGTACTTTCCAGTTCACTATAGGTTCAGTTTGAAGAGATCTACAATGTCATATAATAACTATGCCCCGTGCAAATAGTTGGACTTTCTATTTTCTTTGGGAATCTCATATAATAGAATTAATTGTGGTCTGAGGCCAGGTGCGTGATCAATATGTATATTTATATAAAAACAGTATTTATTACTCCACAAAAATGAAAGCTTTATCCTTATTGCATTCACTTGTACATGCCTGGCTCGTAGTCTCTTGATTGGGTCTCGTAGTAAGTCTTATTTGGAGTAAACCGGAGAACCTTGAGAAATAATCCCATCGTAAAGTAAGTTACCTACTAAATACTCATACACGGGAATCGATCTCTGGTCGTCTTGGTAGATTTTAAAAGTCAATGTCACATTCTATGAAGCCGGCCCATTTTTTTCTTCCGATTTTAACGAGCATATTGAACATTAAAATGCAATTTGGTATTTTAAGGGTTTTTTTTCAATTCAAAATCATAACCTGGCAATTTTGAGTTTCAAGCTGGCTACACTGTATCTGTATCTGTATGGTAATCAACAACGTCCATTGGATATCTCGTTGATGTACAAATGTACGACATTGTCCAGTAAATTGTCTCATACATATTTACATGCACCTTAAATTCTCATTTACTGTTGTTGTTACGCTTCCAGTAAGAACAAAATTGACCCAAATCTTGTATTTAACTCTAATGTTTGTTATGTTGCCGACCATTTACACATAAAGAAAACAGGAGTTGTATTTTCCCCTACAAATCATGAAAACGCCTGATATTTACGGTTTAAACCATACTCCTACTTTTATTGGATTTTTGTTATGCATGAAAATTGTAAATACTTCATTATGACACCCGAATAATTACAGACTTTTTCTCAAAAATGAATTCATGAAGAGTTAAAGACTCTTAAAGACTTAGTCTTTGGACTAATGAACATCGCATAATCTTTAGTATAAATAGCACGATAACAAACCGCTGGTTCCCGATTAGGTTTAGATGATAGAGGGGTAGCAACTTTAGTCACATTATGTATACATTTCGCGATTTCAAACCAGAACTGAGAATTAAAGCTGAGAGTGGAATATAAAAAGGTTTCAAATAACACGAAAACAAAAGAGTTTTATTCTGTTCACCACAGAAAATATTTTTGGCCGTCGTATGTATGGACATATTAAGACAAAACTAACGAGCACAGGTTTCGCTATCAAACAGTGTAGGACATTTCATACAGTGTAAGACATCTCACACAATGTAGGATATCTAACAACAGTGTAGGACCTCTCATACAATGTAGAACATCTCATACAATGTGGGACATCTCACACAGTGTAGAACATCTTACACAGTGTAGGACATCTCACACAATGTAGGACATCTCACATAGTGTAGGACATCTCACACAGTGTAGGACATCTCACACAGTGTAGGACATCTCATATAGTGTGGGGCATATCACACAGTGTAGGACATCTCACACAGTGTAGGACATCTCACACAGTGTAGGGCATCTCACACAGTGTAGGACATCTCACATAGTGTAGGACATCTCACATAGTGTAGGACATCTCACAGGGTGTATGACACAATGTCGGACATTTCACACAAGGTAAGACATGTTATACAGGGTAGGACATCTCACATAGTGAAGGGCATCTCAAACAGAATATGACATCTCACACGATGTAGGACATCTCAGGGAGTGTAGGGCATCTCACACAGTGTCGGACATTTTACACGGTGTAGGACATCTCACACAGTGTGGGACATCTCACACAGTGTAGGACATCTCACACAGTGTAGGACATCTCATATAGTGTAGGACATCTCACACAGTGTAGGACATCTCACATAGTGTAGGATATCTCACACCGTGTAGGACATCTCACACAGTCTAGGAAATCTCACACAGTGTAGGACATCTCACAAAGTGTAGGACATCTGACACAGTGTAGGACATCTGACACAGTGTAGGACATCTCACACAATGTAGGACATCTCACACAGTGTAGGACATCTCACACAGTGTAGAACATCTCACACAGTGTAGGACATCTCACACAGTGTAGGACATCTCACACAGTGTAGGACATCTCACACAGTGTAGGACACCTAACACAATGTATGACATCTCACACAGTGTAGGACATCTCATATAGTGTAGGACATCTCACACAGTGTAGGACATCTCACATAGTGTAGGATATCTCACACAGTGTAGGACATCTCACACAGTCTAGGAAATCTCACACAGTGTAGGACATCTCACAAAGTGTAGGACATCTGACACAGTGTAGGACATCTGACACAGTGTAGGACATCTGACACAGTGTAGGACATCTGACACAGTGTAGGACATCTCACACAATGTAGGACATCTCACACAGTGTAGGACATCTCACACAGTGTAGGACATCTCACACAGTGTAGGACATCTCACACAGTGTAGGACATCTCACACAGTGTAGGACACCTAACACAATGTATGACATCTCACACACTATATGACATCTCACACAGTATACTCGCCGGTGAAACAATCGGCTTTTCGTTGATTTACTTGAACGGTGATTTTGAAGTGATTTTTTTTAAAATTGCAAGTGGTTTATATCAGCATTGAACTGCTTTCAGTTGGTGATTATGGGCTGATAATGCCCATAATAGCCGACTAAACAATAAAATGCTTAAATACACACATGAACCTTAAAACAGCTAATTTTAATTATTCACCATCTCAGGGTAGTTGACAGAAGATAAACTAATTTTCTAAACCAAAGGCCGAGTGTGAAACGGAGTTCTGCAATTGTCTTAGACATTTTCATTTTATTTTCCTGTAACAAGGACATGTGTAAAAAAGATAAGAATAAAAGCCTTGTAGCTTGACAGAGTTTTGATAAGTGCATATCATACTTCATATGTGTACATAACTAATACCGCCCCGGTACTATCGTCTGTCTAGGGAGAATACAGATACTGGTACATGTTTACACACACACATACATGTACGTACTGAAACGACTATACTTCGTTATCTACATCAATAAACCGGATTTCCTCCTTTCGTTTTGATACGCGGTACAATAAGTACCTATGGAAATTTCCACGGTATAGTAGATAAAACCAGCCGGGAATTTATGACTGTGATCTAATTTTGTCTCTGTGTATTTTGTCGACGATAACAGCGTGGGCCTCATGTGTGTATGTAGCTTATTTATCAGTATACTTAACTGACATGTTTGTACGTTTGCATTTTGGTTTTGTCCTTAAACTCACCATATCATGTATCATATACGTATGACATATGTTAAACCTCTCTGTGGATTCAAATATCTTCAGATTAATGGAGACAATGTGACCCTATTTTGCAAATGTAAAATTCTGTTTCAAATGTATCATAAGTTGTCAGATTATGTTTAACTTTTACCCAACTATCCACACGTCTCTCTATCTGAGAGTTGTATCATAGATGTGTCATATTTTTTTCATCTCGTCCGTGGAATATATTATGAAGTGTTAACCTCACTCAGTAAGAATTCATGTTCTTATCTAGTAAGAACATAGATTTTTATCACGGCCTATTTCCAAGTGTTGTAGTTCAACGTTGAAAAATGACCCCCAGTACTTTGAAATACACTGTATGTACATTGTACAACAAACGGAGATAGGTTGTCATGTACTTTTAAAAAACAATACACACATTTTCATTTTCAAATATGTAATTAACCTTTGAAGAAATCTAATAAACGTCTTCAAAGTTAGCGACACTGTACAATCATTAAGATGTATTTGTTATTTTAACATGTACAGTAGATCAACCTTTGTTCAGTATTTCTGCTATTTCAGTGCAATTTTAACAAATCTCTTCAATACCTGTCACTTTACAATTATTAAGGTGTAATTCATTGTTTTTACACGTATCTGTGATCTGCGTTTCGGTCTTGTGTATATCTTGTTCCGAAAACGCTTAAAACATCCACAGATTTTGAATTTATAAAGTCCGGAATATTTCCAATTAACAGTAGTCCGAACCGTGATTTTATGTTTTCCGTAGGTTAAGGCTTTACTTCAGGATATTCCACATTGAAACCTCCAAAGGTAACAGAGTCCTCTAAAAATTCCGAAATTTCATACTTGTCCAAAACTTGTGATACAGTGAAATTGTCCAAGTCATCAAAGTGTTTCACAAAGTCAAAATCAAAATTCTTAACAAAATTCGACATTTAAAAAATAGCATGCTTCCAAATAAAGAGAGTGTCACTGGCTAATTGCTTAATCTAATTGATAAAAATAGTAATAAAGTTTTTTCAGATATTAAAAATCAAATTTCTTTACAAAATCCAACATTTAAAAATAGCATGCTTGCCAATAAAGTGAGCGTAATTGCTTAATATAATTGATGAAAACAATTACAATAAATACAAGATCAAAATCTACTCAGGATTGACAGAAGAAATAGCCCAAAATTTTCAAATAAGGGAGCTTATGTGTATTATCAACTCCTGATTGATAAAAAATAATAGCCAATCAGATTAAAGTAGGTATTATCGACCCAGGATTGACAGAATCAGTCCGGTGATTCTCACGTCTGCCCCAGTTCAGTGTACATTTTAACATTGTAGGTAAATAGACATTGTTCTCGATAAAAGATCTATATGAAACAAGTAGGTTAGACAATAGTTTACTCGTTCGGTTATATCCTGAAGAACTCGTAAACTATGGTGTAACCAATACGAATGTAATGGAGATAAAAAATTGCCTAGGTTTTTATCTGACATTTCTAAAGAACAGATGACAAAATAAATATTTCATGATATAAAAAGTGGACTTTATATTTCATAAAAGAAATATCACTACTGCTTCTCTCAGAAGAAATGCATTCTAAAGTAAGGGAACAACCGGGCATTGTACTTTTTATATGAGTAACGAAAAAGGGAAATGAAATAAAATTGATTGAACGGCAAATTAAATCAACATGAGATCTCAGAGGGATCTTGGTGCTCAACATCGATGATCTGCATTTGTTCTTAAAAATATTGGACCTTTCCCTTCAAATACTTTCATAGTTAAAAAACTCACAAGCTTAATTCCTGTCAGCAATATGTTTTCCCGGATTGTCCGAAAATAGGACCAGCTAGGAACCAACAAGTAAATATAGATATGAATATTATCCATTCAGTCGTGAAATATTTCTATCAAAATTCCAATATGGCCGCCTGTCAGCCATTTAAGATTTTTTATCAATCGTACGTTCCAATGAAAACCCAAATATGAAATTTAAAAAAATGATCTATTTAGTACTTGTCAAGAAATAGCAATAACAAATTTTTGACTGGAATCTTTTTGCGACATTTAAACGATTGACATTCAAACAGTTGCAGCAGGTCTACTACTGAGAGCCACAGTCACTTTAAATGGTAGCCTTTCGGATACGTTTCTGTACATTTGTAAAGTTTCAGTAGCTAGCGGGGTGTATATTAAAGACAAAATAATCTATGCTATGAATTATCGTCAAGGGGTTAAGTGAACACAATACGTGGTACTTATGGAAAGGTACACTGACCAAGAAACCTTCTAAATCGCTTTTACCAAAGTTTAGTTCTAAGCAAATGTCAGTCGGACTAACAAATCTGATTCACCGCATTTGAAATTTAAATGTAGTGGGGTATCGCTCAAACAAGTTCTCAAAATTGCCAAGCAAATGGAACAAAAAGCGGAAAGTGTAAACTTTTAGAACAGCAGACACACGTGTGTTTTATATGTACATGTATGGTAAGTTCACGTATGTAAATATTCTGACAGGGACGCCGAATTTGATTCTGCCTTCATAGGTACAGTCAAAACCAAAAGTAAGGCTACACATGATGAATTTGAATGGTTCGTTGACGCAACTATCGACGAAATGAAATATGTTTTAATATTAACAGTGGTGCTTACTACAATGTCATACCTAAAGCTTATCATGAGAAAGCTAGCATTACAAGAACACGCAAAACGCGAGCTAAGCTAGTTTAAATACACAGGGCATCGCTTCAAAACAGTCGTCAGGGAATACGTTGCCACTGGATACCATGGAAAATATTGCAATATAATTCTTGATCGCAAACCAACATGCATATGTAACAAAGTAATGTTTACAATATTTCGATGACCTCCATGACCTAACGGAACCACACGGACTCATCATTTACATTGATACAATCCAATAATAGCAACTTAACTGTCCACAAGAACATTACTATAAATATCAATTACTCCTCTTTTGACCTCTCTGACCTCTCTACTGACCACAGCAAGAATCTTCACTGACCACACTGATCCATTCATGAATCATTAACTGATCACTTCCGTGACTCTACTGATCTCAATAACCACTCCAGTGACCTTAATGACCCCTTCATTAATTTGAATGTCACTACCCTTCATTTATAGAGGAACATACCAAATATAATAAACTATCTATGCTTCATTTTATATGCCACAATGACCTTTCCGAACCAAGCCGCTTTACAAATTATGCTGACCGTTTAACTGATTCTTATCATTATTCACAGATGATCTTCTACAGAAAACGCTAAACAGCTGTGATATATATAACATTATGAACACACGTTTGTATTTTAAACTCTTATCCATCCAAAGCAGAAAATCATTCTGGAAAACAAGGAAATTGTCACTTCCTCAATATGTGGCTCTCAAGCTTAGACTTTATTTTCGCTGTACTGAAAACAGGGGAATTATATGAACAGTTTAAATGGTTTCCCTTTTTCGCTCTTTTATCATTTTATCTTTTTTTATCATTCGAATTATTAACTGCAAACCTGTGTAAACAGCACAATCATGAACGTAAAAGGAACGTTCAATATTGGGAAAAACGGATTTTACCGTAAAAGGGCAACATTTTAACAATGTGGAAAATTCCCGGTTTACAATACATATTATAAAAACAAATAATCAGAAAAGAAAATTTGAATATTCAATATGTTTTCTTTATATTAGATAGATAAAGGAAGGATAAAAACTTGTTTACTAGGTTTCTGAAATGTGTACAACAATTCATGCACTCGCTTGATAGACAATCATTCACTGTACCACTGGTATTGTAAACATTCCAAGCATTTCTGTACCGAATTCACATATTTAATGAAACATTTCATGCATCAAACTGGCAAAGCATTCCAAACTTGAAATTTCAGATTACCTTTCCTTGTTTATGTAAACATAAAATTAGTCGACATGTATTGAAGGATATATAACAAATATGTACCTTTTATCCCCTGTTAGAGAACCGTTTTGGCACATTTTGACATTAAATCAAGACAGGTATTTGGTTGGCACCATTATACTTAACATGCTTGTGTACTTTAAAAAAACATTCCAATCACTTTACTGAATATAAATTATCGTGAAGGATAATCACGACGGTTGAGGATACACAGCCAAAACATACATAACCATATACCTGATACTGAAAAGTAGAACCAAGTGTCAGAATATGCCAAAGTGCCAGGCCGTTGCTACATTTTACACTACATATCACGTATTCTTAGGATATCCGGAAGTATCAAGTGCATACACTAGTTTTAATTTCTGCTGGTGATCCTTGATCAGCGATTATTTAATCAGTAACGGTTGTAAAAGCTTCATTCAATTCAGTAGGGTGTAAAGAGTGAAAGCAATCAACGTACAGCAATACAAATCCATAATCAACACATGAATAAACTTCAGTAAACTGTATTCACGAGGAGAAGGAGGGGACAGGAAGTTACGTAATTTGGACAATTCTCTGTAAGGTAAACTAGAGTAACATGAGATGTTTAAATAGTGTTTCTGAGCATAATTACACCATATATCACCCAAAACAACAACATTTCTTAAAAACCAAATCAAGTGTAGCTAGATGATAGGGAAATAAAAACAAACTCTATGTGCCAAGTGCTACATACACAGGTATATGCAAGTCAAAATGTATATATTTGCTTCGACGCCGTTTCTGTAATGTCCCTGATTCACATTGTGTTGTGATATCTGTCATTGTGAATGTTTTAATCGTTCTATACTGTCTTCGGCAGGGTTGAGATTTGATGCAAGTCTTTGACCACCAAGTGAGTCCCTATATTCCCTGAGAGCCCTTCTCGTCTCCCCAACCATTTCATAGCATATCCCCAAAAGGTTGTGGACTATCCAATGTTGACTACCTCCCTGTTCCTCGTCGTATTTCAAGGCCCGAAGATGAATCAATGCTCTGTCACGTCTTCTGGTGTCACCGAGATCATGATAACACAAAAATGATAGAAATACAGCATACGGAAGTGGAGGGATCGAAAGGAAAGCACCCTGCGATTTTGTCATCTGCTCGTGTAACTGGGGTGGACAAAACGATAAAGCACTTTTTTGTAACTTCACTTGAAATGAACAAACCTCCCGGTATTTGTGTAGTAGGGTGTATCCACGCCCACAATACAGATGTTCATACCTGTCATTGTCCTTAAAAGTTGATCCGTGATCGAAATAAATTTTGAATGACGATATCATGTTTCTACACATATCTAATGCTTTAGTGTAATTTCCAGTCTGGTAGTAGTATGTTGCCAATGATTGTAATCCTGGACACATTGATGAAATTCGTGCTAGAAGTTCTTTGCATTTCCTCAGATATTTGTATTTCTCTTTGTTTCCTCTAGCAACAACGTGCGTCTCGAATGTAGCCTTTGCTTTGTAAGACATTCCATGTACTGTACATATGTATGCTATGAACTCATCGATGTCTGATTGTGATTTAGACAGAAGAGTTAGTCCAACAGGAAGTAATTCTAAGTCTTGCTCAAGATAAACTGACGAAACAAATATTCCCCCGTCATATTCCAGTTCTGACCTTGCCGGTGAAGGTAACACATATTCCCATTCTCCATCCCGTACACTGTTGATTAGGGCTCCTATAGATGGTTGTATGACGCTTCCAACTGAAAGGCATTTCCATTGCATATCATGGAGCTCAGTCAGTATACGAAGGAGGTTTTGTTGATTTTCACAATGAACTTTGCCAAAAAACAGGTTGTTACTTTTGATGAAGTAATTTGGGCAATGTCTCGCATTCACACAGGCAATCAAAATGTTGAAGCATAACATGAAACAATAAAACATATTCCTTTCTTGCCACAACCAATCAGGTGTGCTTTCCACTGCATGGAATATAATTGTTTTTATAATATAGGATGATATTATATTCGCATCCATAATACTCTGTTCAAACCTGTCTGATATTTGTTTGAGGAAGTACTTGAAAAGTCCATACACTAAAATTTGGACATGAGTGAGAGAATGTATAAGTTCCCTTTCAGCGCATACGAATGAAATCCGCCATTGTAGGAATGCCTTAGGAGATGTTTTATCTCCTACGGGGACGAGATGGCACCCGCCTTTTACTATCTGATCCCTCAAATCTAATCCGGGCCATTCATGCAGGCGAGGCCTACTCATCCACTCATTAGCTTCTTGTGGCCAACTATTACATGGAAAAGAGAATACATAATCAGCATCTTTACCAACATTACCCAAATTCCTCAGAGTAGAAGCTGGTCCATGTTGTTCTACTGTCGTGTTGAACAAAGCACCACATGCATCAACAAAAACCCGTGAAAACATTTCACTAGATATGAAAAGTACATCCCCAATTGGAACAAGGCATTGCGCTAATGGTGTATGGAATATTGGCCCCTGCTGAACTAGTTCAAGGTTTACATAACCAGGTCGACAGTCAGCATCTCGCATCATAAACACAATTTTTGTTCTGTCCAGGGGAGTATTGATGCACTGATCAGGGCACGTCACTATTATATAATTGTAAGTGAACATTTCATCACTGTCCGAGCCTGCCATCAACATTCCCTCTGCTGAACTTCCTACGTGAAAACGCTTCATGTTATGTTTAGAACTACATATATTATACATTTGCTCATTCATAAGTTTCAGCTTCCTCCTGGCGGCCACCATCTCGCGGCTCCCTATAAACCTGTCCAAGATATGATATAGAACCCAGGACTTCTCGTAATGCTCGTCCTGATCGGCCATCTTTTTGAACTGTCAGAAGTCCTGTAAATATAAAATGGGAATGTCGTACTTCATGTAAATATTTAAGCTAACTAAAAACAGATAGAGAATTTATACAAATTTGGTTTTGATTTTACCCCCGAGCCAACTACCAGAAAAACAAATCTTAAAAAAAACCATTTGAAATAATTTATACTTGATTACTTACCAGATTTCTTTAACTACGGATTAATCCGTGATTTCATGTGAAATATCACGTGATTACGATTAATCCATGTATAATCCATTTAATGTAGTTGTTTTCTGTCGTTTCCATCGTAGGTATATTTTGAAAATTTAACTTGTTCTGTATATTGTCACCCATTCATAACGAATAGTTTTTACACAATATGACTATATATCACATTGATTTGTTTGAAATAAAAAACAGTACTGATTAAGTTTACTCCAACTTCATATTCAGAACAAACTCCTTATGTATGTACAATCTTACATGTGATCCCTTCGTTCACATTAGAATGAAAAGCCTTATTAATTTTGGTCCGAGTTTTGGTAAGTCCGTGTACGTCATACTTCCTATGTGTACATTGTATATATACTCAATATTCCTTCACTGTAGTCTGCCTAGCGAGATATTGACACTCACATACGGACAGAAACCTTTATACTTCGTCATCTTCAACAATACATGTACCTATAAGCCTAAGGGATTTTAGATAATAAAGAACAACATGGGCTTTCTTACGTTCGTTTCGTAATGTAGTATAAGGTTCACTTCTTATTGTAAGCGAAACTTTCCACGGTATTTGTGACCGTGACCTTTTTCTGTCTTGGTTTATTCTATCGGGTGTGAGCTGACATACATACGGGCTCTATACATTTGTGTGTGTGTATAGTCCCACCAGAATTACCTGTCGTGTTGTACTTTGATTAGCATATTGATTACAGACGAGTCTATAGTCATATATGGGAAATAAATGTGTTGTATATGTATATTTGTTACACTTTCAAAATGATGTACGCGTATGGTGGCATTGTAGATCAGTCGTGTGAACTAAGTAGGAAGGTTACATACCTCTAGATGATGGTGTAATGAGTTCCAATGTCGGTGTCGTTCAATTTTCCTTCATTCACATTTTTATTCTGTTGTTTAATGTGTATTTACTATTTATTTTTTGTGTATATTAGAATTTTTGTATTGTTTTCTTTCTTTCTTTCAGTTTTTCTCTTTCATCAATTTTTTTCCTTTTGGGGAAATTATCATTTACAGATATTTACATTTGCGCTGCAACCCACTGTATGAAGATTACCAGCAAAAATGCCTTTCTCGAGAAGTAGCACTAGTTTTATTATGACGCCATAGATCAAGCTTGTTCAATGAGAGTCTTGTCACGCCGCTTCGAATAACATGGAGATTACCCTTGCATCAAACGCTCAAATGACTATGTATTATCATTGGCGCCATTTTTATTCAAGCTGGACTGTTCCGCCAATGTCGTTAAAATGATGACACATATACAAACACAGGTAATAAACTATTAATTGAAAAATATAAATAAAGGAAATTATCATTTACATATATATATGAGTCAGCTTACAGTTACAACGATTGGATATATCCATTTCCAGTGATGGACACAGACACCGGGCTTATTGTACATTGTATATCACTTAGTAATAAAATATTAATTTATTACGATTGTTGTTTTTCTTTAAAGAACTGCCAGTGTTAGCTGTTGTCTGGCTAATGAGGCTGTACGTATTAAATCACTGGTATATTTGATGTTTTATGATGCAATAAGTAAATGAAGTTTTAAGCTTACACTAATTGTACGTCATGTACTCAATGCCCCGACACATCAATGAAAGTTTAACACACCTATGTACAAATGCAACTACCCACTTTGCATATTCCAAGGAAAGGTCAACGCGACAGGTCATTCTGGTTTGCCTATACCTTGAATATCACCGTACTTAACTCACATGTGGTTTGTATGACAATATTTATAGTCTACACTGACATTCACTCGATAACCATTGATCAACAGATTATCATTATCACCGCATAACTGTAGTCAAACACGTGACAAATTTCTATGACGTCGACAACAATACATGTCGGCGGAGCTATGCAAATCCTACATTTGAAACACAATTGTGTGACGTCACCAACAATATAACGTGGGCGGAGCTTGCAAATTTCATGCTGTTACATATATTGAACCATTCCGACGTTTATTAGTTTTGAAATGAAATATGTGTTCGAAGATTTGACTATAATAGTTACGAACATTTCACAGAAAGATACTGTAAATATAAGGATAAACTTTCTATTTTGTTTAGGTTATCGGGGGATAACTTCGCCGGTTATTGAATTTACCCGTTTTCCATTGTAGTTATCCCCCGATAACCTAAACAAAATAGAAAGTTAATCCTTAATTAAAAACCTCTGCGTGGGTTTAATTCTTTAACATGAATGGAAGCATTGCTACCTTATATGTAGGTCTCTATACGGTGGCCGATATCGGACAGGCAAAAACAGTTTTACAAGTAGTACATTTTTGTCAACGAAATATGTACATATATAATTATAATGTGTAAAATATATCAAATGGGATATCGTGATTTTGTCTACCTTAATTGACTTTATCAACTTGAAAAAAACATATAGTATACGATTCAGATCGTAGTTGTTAGGAATTCTTCACCTCATCTTTATTTACGGTGACAAATCTGTTTGTTTTGGGATTATCAGCTCCAGGCCCAGCACACATTATCGTCTGCTTCTGTGGCTGTTCTAACCGGGTCTGGATTACAGCGACTTTATCAATATTATCCCGTTCAGGTGCAACTTTAAAACAATTCTGGTCACCTATACGCTGTAAAATGTTTTAAACTCATTTGGATTTATTCCCCGAAAACAATACCCGTCCCTTTCCTGTTCATTGTAACCGTGTCGGCATTTTTTTTAAAAATTGATTGATCTGCTATATTTACTACGAAGTAGAAATAAAAGTAGTACATGTGGTGGCGCAAGAATATGTACCCATAATTTGACCAATCACAGCGCCTTTTAGTTTTTTTGTTTTACATATGTGTAAGTGTATTATATTTATGTTTGAGTCAGTTGCCCTCAGACCACAATTACACTACTGGGTCGTTGTACACAAATATAGAGCATACGGACATTTCATTTGGGTTATTACATACTTTTTTTCTTGACTGACCAATGGCAGATACATGTATGTTCAGATCATTTACATAGAAAAGTTTTATTTGACACAGTTTTAATGTTTGTTTTTTGCAGCAGGACAAGTTGAGTTTTGCGCATAGATAGTTTATTATATTTGGTATGTTCATCTATAAATGAAGGGTAGTGACATTCAGAGTGCAGGACAAGTCATACGGTGTAAGACCTCTCATAAAATGTAGAACATCTCAAACAGTGTGGGACATCTTACACAGCGTAGGATATCTCACACAGTGTTGGACATTTCACACAGTGTTGCGCATCTCACACAGTGTAGGGCATTTTACAAAATGTAGGACATCTTACACAGTGTAGGACATCTCATACTGAGTAGGACATCTCACACAATGAAGGACATCTCACACAATGTAGGACATCTTACACAGTGTAGGACATCTCACACAGTGTAGGACATCTTACACAGTGTAAGACATCTCACACAGTGAAGGACATCTCACACAATGAAGGACATCTTACACAGTTTAGGACATCTCACCAATGTAGGACATCTCACTCAGTGTAGGACATCTCACACAGTGTAGGACATCTCAAACAATATAGGACATCTCACACAGTGAAGGACATCTCACACGATCAAGGACATCTCACACAGTGTAGGACATCTTACACAGTAGAGGACATCTCACACAGTGTAGGATATCTCAAACAATATAGGACATCTCAAACAGTGAAGGACATCTCACACAATGTAGGACATCTCACAGAGTGTAGGACATCTTACACAGTGGAGAACATATCACAAAGTGTAGGACATCTCATAAAAATGTTGGACATCTTACACAGTGTAGAACATCTCATACAATGTAGGACATCTCACACAATGAAGGACATCTCACACTATATAGGACATCTTACACAGTATAGGACATCTCACACAGTGAAGGATATCTCACACAAAATAGGACATCTCACACAGTGTAGGACATCTTACACAGTGAAGGATATCTCACACAATATAGGACTTCTCACACAATGTTGGACATCTCACACAATGTTGGACACCTCAAAGGGTATATGACACAATGTCGGACATCTCACACAGTGTAGGACATCTCACATAATGTAGGACATCTTACATAATGTAGGACATCTCACACAGTGTATGACATTTCACTCAGTGTAGGACATCTCATACAGTGTAGGACATCTCACATAATGTAGGACATCTTACATAGTGTAGGACATTTCACACAATGTAGGACATCTCACTCAGTGTAGGACATTTCACACAGTGTAGGACATCTCACTCAGTGTAGGACATCTTACACAGTGTAGGACATCTCACTCAGTGTAGGACATCTCACACAGTGTAGGACATCTCACATAGTGTAGGACATCTCACACAGTGTAGGACATCTTACATAGTGTAGGACATTTCACACAATGTAGGACATCTCACACAGTATAGGATATCTCACACAGTATAGGACATCTCACACAGTGTAGGACATCTTACACAGTGTAGGACATCTCACACAGTGTAGGACATCTTACACAGTGTAGGACATCTCACTCAGTGTAGGACATCTCACTCAGTGTAGGACATCTCACATAGTGTAGGACATCTTACACAGTGTAGGACATCTCACACAGTGTAGGACATCTCACATAGTGTAGGACATCTCACACAGTGTAGGACATCTCACATAGTGTAGGACATCTTACACAGTGTAGGACATCTTACACAGTGTAGGACATCTCACATAGTGTAGGACATCTCACACAGTGTAGGACATCTCACACAGTGTAGGACATCTCACACAGTGTAGGACATCTTACACAATGTAGGACATCTTACACAGTGTAGGACATCTCACTCAGTGTAGGACATCTCACTCAGTGTAGGACATCTCACACAGTGTAGGACATCTCACACAGTGTAGGACATCTCACACGGTGTAGGACATCTAACACAGTGTAGGACATCTCACTCAGTGTAGGACACCTTACACAGGCTAGGACATCTCACATAATGTCGGTCACCTCACACAAGGTAAGACATTATACACAGTATAGGACATCTCACAAAGTGAAGGGCATCTCACACAAGGTAAGACATTATACACAGTATAGGACATCTCACAAAGTGAAGGGCATCTCACACAGAGTATGACAAATCACACAATGTAGGGCATCTAACATAGTGTAGAACACCTCACACAGTATATGACATCTCACACAGTATACTCGACGGCGAAACAATCGGCTTTTCGTTGATTTACTTTTGAAGTGATTTTTTTTTAATTGCAATTGGTTTATATAAGCATTGAACTGCTTTCAGTTGGTGGTTATGGGCTGATAATGCCCATAACAGCCGACTAAACAATAAAATGCTTAAATACATACATTAACCTTAAAACAGCTATTAATTATTCACCATCTCAGGATAATTGACAGAAGATAAACTAATTTTCTAAACCAAAGGCCAAGAGTGAAACGGAGTTCCTGCGATTGTCTTAGACATTTTCATTTTATTTTCCTGTAACAAGGACATGTGTAAATAAAATAAGAATAAAAGCCTTATAGCTTGACAGAGTTGTTATAAGTGTATATTATACTTCATATGTGTACATAACCAATACCGCTTCTGTACTGTCGTCGGCCTAGCGAGAATACAGATACATGATTACACACATACATGTACGTACTGAAACGACTATACTTCGTAATCTACATCAATAAACGGGATTTCCTACTTTCGTTTTGATACGCGGTACAATAAGCACATATGAAAATTTCCACGGTACAGTAGATATAACCAACCCGGGAATTTATGACTGTGATCTATTTTTGTCTCTGTGTATTTTGTCGACGATAAAAGTGTGGGCAACATGTGTGTATGTAGCTTACTTATCAGTATACTTAACTCACTATTTGTACGTATGCTTTTTGTTTTTGTCCTTAAACTCACCATATCATGTATCATACGTGTGACATATGTTAAACCTCTCCATGGATTAAAATATCTTCAGATGAATGGAGACAATGTGACCCTATTTTGCAAATGTAAAACTCTGTTTCAAATGTATCATAAACTGTCAGATTATGTTTAACTTTTACCCAACTATCCACACGTCTCGCTATCTGAGAGTTGTATCATAGATGTGTTATATTTCTTTCATCTCGTCCGTGGAATATATTATGAAGTCTGAACCTCACTCAGTAAGAATTCATGTTCTTATCTAGTAAGAACATAGGTTTTTATCACGGCCTATTTCCCAGTGTTGTAGTTCAACGTTGAAAAATGACCCCGAGTACTTTGAAATATGTACATTGTACAACAAACGGAAATAGGTTGTCATGTACATTTAAAAAACAATAAACATATTTTCATTCTCAAACATTTAATTAACCTTTGGACAAATCTAATAAATGTCTTCAAAGTAAGCGACACTGTACAATAATTAAGATGTATTTGTTATTTTAACATGTACAATAGATCTACCTTTGGTCAGTATTTCTGCTATGTCAGTGTAGTTTTAACAAATCTCTTCAATGCTTGTCACTGTACAATTATTAAGGTGTAATTCATTGTTTTTACACGTATCTGTGATCTGCGTTTCACTCATGTGTATATATCTTGTTCCGAAAACGCTCAAAACAGTGTAGGACATCTCACACAGTATAGGATATATCACACAGAGTAGGACATATCACAAAGTGTAGGACATCTCACCCAATGAAGGACATCTCACACAGTGTTGGACATCTCACACAGTGTAGGACATCTCACACAGTGTAGGACATCTCGCACAGTGTAGGACATCTCACACAGTGTAGGACACCTAACACAATGTGTGACATCTCACACACTATATGAGATCTCACACAGTATACTCGCCGATGAAACAATCGGCTTTTCGTTGATTTACTTGAACGGTGATTTTGAAGTGATTTTTTTTTAAATTGCAAGTGGTTTATATCAGCATTGAACTGCTTTCAGTTGGTGATTATGGGCTGATTTTCTAAACTAAACTAATTTTCTAAACCCAAGGCCGAGTGTGAAACGGAGTTTCTGCAATTGTCTTAGACATTTTCATTTTATTTTCCTGTAACAAGGACATGTGTAAAAAAGATAAGAATAAAAGCCTTGTAGCTTGACAGAGTTTTGATAAGTGCATATCATACTTCATATGTGTACATAACCAATACCGCCTCTGTACTGTCGTCTGTCTAGGGAGAATACAGATACTGGTACATGTTTACACACACACATACATGTACGTACTGAAACGACTATACTTCGTTATCTACATCAATAAACCGGATTTCCTCTTTTCGTTTTGATACGCGGTACAATAAGTACCTATGGAAATTTCCACGGTATAGTAGATAAAACCAGCCGGGAATTTATGACTGTGATCTAATTTTGTCTCTGTGTATTTTGTCGACGATAACAGCGTGGGCCTCATGTGTGTATGTAGCTTATTTATCAGTATACTTAACTGACATGTTTGTACGTTTGCATTTTGGTTTTGTCCTTAAACTCACCATATCATGTATCATATACGTATGACATATGTTAAACCTCTCTGTGGATTCAAATATCTTCAGATAAATGGAGACAATGTGACCCTATTTTGCAAATGTAAAATTCTGTTTCAAATGTATCATAAGTTGTCAGATTATGTTTAACTTTTACCCAACTATCCACACGTCTCTCTATCTGAGAGTTGTATCATAGATGTGTCATATTTTTTTCATCTCGTCCGTGGAATATATTATGAAGTGTTAACCTCACTCAGTAAGAATTCATGTTCTTATCTAGTAAGAACATAGATTTTTATCACGGCCTATTTCCAAGTTTTGTAGTTCAACGTTGAAAAATGACCCCCAGTACTTTGAAATACACTGTATGTACATTGTACAACAAACGGAGATAGGTTGTCATGTACTTTTAAAAAACAATACACACATTTTCATTTTCAAATATGTAATTAACCTTTGAAGAAATCTAATAAACGTCTTCAAAGTTAGCGACACTGTACAATCATTAAGATGTATTTGTTATTTTAACATGGACAGTATATCTACCTTTGGTCAGTATTTCTGCTATTTCAGTGTAGTTTTAACAAATCACTTCAATGCTTGTCACTGTACAATTATTAAGGTGTAATTCATTGTTTTTACACGTATCTGTGATCTGCGTTTCGGTCATGTGTATATCTTGTTCCGAAAACGCTTAAAACATCCACAGATTTTGAATTTATAAAGTCCGGAATATTTCCAATTAACAGTAGTCCGAACCGTGATTTTATGTTTTCCGTAGGTTAAGGCTTTACTTCAGGATATTCCACATTGAAACCTCCAAAGGTAACAGAGTCCTCTAAAAATTCCGAAATTTCATACTTGTCCAAAACTTGTGATACAGTGAAATTGTCCAAGTCATCAAAGTGTTTCACAAAGTCAAAATCAAAATTCTTAACAAAATTCGACATTTAAAAAATAGCATGCTTGCCAATAAAGAGAGTGTCACTGGCTAATTGCTTAATCTAATTGATAAAAATAGTAATAAAGTTTTTTCAGATATTAAAAATCAAATTTCTTTACAAAATCCAACATTTAAAAATAGCATGCTTGCCAATAAAGTGAGCGTAATTGCTTAATATAATTGATGAAAACAATTACAATAAATACAAGATCAAAATCTACTCAGGATTGACAGAAGAAATAGCCCAAAATTTTCAAATAAGGGAGCTTATGTGTATTATCAACTCCTGATTGATAAAAAATAATAGCCAATCAGATTAAAGTAGGTATTATCGACCCAGGATTGACAGAATCAGTCCGGTGATTCTCACGTCTGCCCCAGTTCAGTGTACATTTTAACATTGTAGGTAAATAGACATTGTTCTCGATAAAAGATCTATATGAAACAAGTAGGTTAGACAATAGTTTACTCGTTCGGTTATATCCTGAAGAACTCGTAAACTATGGTGTAACCAATACGAATGTAATGGAGATAAAAAATTGCCTAGGTTTTTATCTGACATTTCTAAAGAACAGATGACAAAATAAATATTTCATGATATAAAAAGTGGACTTTATATTTCATAAAAGAAATATCACTACTGCTTCTCTCAGAAGAAATGCATTCTAAAGTAAGGGAACAACCGGGCATTGTACTTTTTATATGAGTAACGAAAAAGGGAAATGAAATAAAATTGATTGAACGGCAAATTAAATCAACATGAGATCTCAGAGGGATCTTGGTGCTCAACATCGATGATCTGCATTTGTTCTTAAAAATATTGGACCTTTCCCTTCAAATACTTTCATAGTTAAAAAACTCACAAGCTTAATTCCTGTCAGCAATATGTTTTCCCGGATTGTCCGAAAATAGGACCAGCTAGGAACCAACAAGTAAATATAGATATGAATATTATCCATTCAGTCGTGAAATATTTCTATCAAAATTCCAATATGGCCGCCTGTCAGCCATTTAAGATTTTTTATCAATCGTACGTTCCAATGAAAACCCAAATATGAAATTTAAAAAAATGATCTATTTAGTACTTGTCAAGAAATAGCAATAACAAATTTTTGACTGGAATCTTTTTGCGACATTTAAACGATTGACATTCAAACAGTTGCAGCAGGTCTACTACTGAGAGCCACAGTCACTTTAAATGGTAGCCTTTCCGATACGTTTCTGTACATTTGTAAAGCTTCAGTAGCTAGCGGGGTTCATATTAAAGAACAAAAAAATCTATGCTATGAATGATCGTCAAGGGGTTAAGTGAACACAACACGTTGTACTTATGGAGAGGTACACAGACACCTTCTAAATCGTTTTTACCAAAGTTTAGTTCTAAGCAAAAGTCAGTCAGACTAACAAATCTGATTCACCGCATTTGAAATGTAAATGTAGTGGGAAATCGCTCAAACAAGTTCTCAAAATTGCTGAGCAAATGGAACAAAAAGTGGAAAGTGTAAACTTTTAAAACAGTAGACACACGTGTGTTTTATATGTACATGTATGGTAAGTTCACGTATGTAAATATTCTGACAGGAACGCCGAATCTGATTCTTCCTTCATAGGTACAGTCAATACCAAAAGTAAGGCTACACATGCTGAATTTGAATGGTTCGTTGATGCAACTATCGACCAAATGAAATATGTTTAATATTAACAGTGGTGCTTACTACAATGTCATACCTAAAGCTTATCATGAGAAAGCTGGCATTACAAGAACACGCAAAACGCGAGCTTAGCTAGTCTCAAAAACACAGGGCATCGCTTCAAAACAGTCGTCAAGGCATACTTTTCCACTGGATACAATGAAAAATATTGCAATATAATTATTGATCGCAAATCAACATTCACATGTAAGAATGTAATGTTTACAATATTTCGATGACCTCCATGACCTAACGGAACCACACGGACTCATCATTTATATTGATACAATCCAATAATAGCAACTTAACTGTCAACAAGAACATTACTATAAACATCAATTACTCCTCTTTTGACCTCTCTGACCACTCTACTGACCACAGCAAGAATCTTCACTGACCACACTGATCCTTCATTGACCTCGATAACCACTTCGGTGACCTTAATGACCCCTTCATTGGCCTCTATATATCCCCCAATGACCTTTCCGAACCCGATTTAACATGTATATATTTGCTTCGACGCCGTTTCTGTAATGTCCCTGATTCACATTGTGTTGTGATATCTGTCATTGTGAATGTTTTAATCGTTCTATACTGTCTTCGGCAGGGTTGAGATTTGATGCAAGTCTTTGACCACCAAGTGAGTCCCTATATTCCCTGAGAGCCCTTCTCGTCTCCCCAACCATTTCATAGCATATCCCCAAAAGGTTGTGGACTATCCAATGTTGACTACCTCCCTGTTCCTCGTCGTATTTCAAGGCCCGAAGATGAATCAATGCTCTGTCACGTCTTCTGGTGTCACCGAGATCATGATAACACAAAAATGATAGAAATACAGCATACGGAAGTGGAGGGATAAGAAGGACAGCACCCTGCAATTTTGTAATCTGCTTATATAACTGGGGTGGACAGAACGATAAATCACTTTTTTGGAAGATCACTTGAAATGAACAAACCTCCCGGTATTTGTGTAGTAGGGTGTATCCACGCCCACAATACAGATGTTCGTACATGTCTTTGTCCTTAAAAGTTGATCCGTCACCGAAAAAAACTTTGAATGACGATATCATGTTTTTACACATATCTAATGCTTTCGTGTAATTTCCAGTCTGGTAGTAGTATGTTGCCATTGATAGCAATCCTGGACACATTGATGAAATTCGTGCTAGAAGTTCTTTGCATTTCCTCAGATATTTGTATTTCTCTTTGTTTCCTCTAGTACAAACGTGTGTCTCAAATATAGCCTTTGCTGAGTAAGACATTGCAAGTACTGTATATATGTATGCTATGAACTCATCGATGTCTGATTTTGATTTAGACAGATCAGTTAATGCAACAGGAAGTGAGGAAGAGTCTTTAGCAAAAGTAGAGGAAGAACAGAATATTTCCATGTCACTTTCCCGTTCTAACAGTGCTGGTGAATGTAATACATATTCCCATTCTCCATTTCGTACTCTGTTGATTCGGGCTCCTATAGATGGTTGTATGAAGGTTCCAACCGAAAGACATTTCCATTGCATGTCATGGAGCTCAGTAAGTATACGAAGGAGGTTTTGTTGATTTTCACCATGTACTTTGCCAAGAAACATGTTGTTACTTTTAATGAAGTAATTTGGGCAATGTCCCGCATTCACCCAGGCAATCAAAATGTTGAAACAGAACATGAAACAATAAAACATATTCCTTTCTTGCCACAACGAATGAGGTGTGCTTTCCACTGCATAGAACATAATTGTTTTTATAATATAGGATGATATTATATCCGCATCCCTAATGCTCTGTTCAAACCTGTCTGATATTTGTTTGAGGAAGTACTTGAAAAGTCCATACACTAAAAATTGGACATGAGTGAAAGAATATATAAGTTCCCTTTCAGCGCATACGAATGAAATCCGCCATTGTAGGAATGTGTCAGGAGATGTTTTATCTCCTACGGGGACGAGATGGCACCCGCCTTTTACTATCTGATCCCTCAAAGCTAATCCTGGCCATTCATGCAGTCGAGGCCTACTCATCCACTCATTAGCTTCTTGTGGCCAACTATTACATGACAAAGAGAATACTACATCCAAATCAAAAAGAGTATTACTCTGGTTTTTACTCAGAGTAGAAGCTGGTCCATGTTGTTCTACTGTCGTGTTGAACAAAGCACCACATGCATCAACAAAAACCCGTGAAAACATTTCACTAGATATGAAAAGTACATCCCCAATTGGAACAAGACATTGCGCTAATGGTGTATGGAATATTTGTTCCTGATTAACTAGTTCAAGGTTTACATAACCAGGCCGACTGTCAGCATCTCGCATCATAAACACAGTTTTTGTTCTGTCCAGGGGTGTATCGATGCACTGATCAGGGCACGTCACTATCATATGATTGACAGTTACCATTAAATCTCTGTCCGAACCTGCCATCCTGATTCCCTCTGATGAACTTCCTGCCGAAAAACCTTTCATGTTATATTTCGAACTAAATGTATTATTCAGTTGATCATTCACAAATGTCAGCTTCCTCCTAACGGCCACCCTCTCGCGGCCCCCTATAAACCTGTCCAAGATATGATATAGAATCCAGGACTTCTCGTAATGCTCGTCCTGATCGGCCATCTTATTCGTCTGTCAGAAGTCCTGTAAATATAAAATTGGAATGTCGTACTTCAATGTAAATATTTAAGCTAACTAAAGACAGATAGAGAATGTATACCAAAAATCAATAATTTTGATTTTTTTCCCGTGCCAACTACAAGAAAAACAAATCCTAAAAAAACATGAAAAATATTAAAGACTTGATTACTTACCAAATTTCTTTTACTAAGGTTCAATCAGTGATTTCATGTGAAATATCACGTTATTACGTAATAATCCAGTGAGTGTATGGCTTTTCTGCCATTTCCACCGTAGGTATATTTTAAGAATGTAACTTGTTCTGTATATTGTCACCAATTCAGAACGAACAGTTTTTTTCTGTAATATTGTTATATATCACATTGATTTGTTTGAAATCAAAAACAGTAATGAATAAGTTTACTCCAACTTCATATTCAGAAGTACCTTATATATGCACAACTCATAATTTATCCCTTGGTTCACATTAGAATGAAGGCCTTATTTGGTCCGAGGTTTGGCAAGTCCCTGTACGTCATGCTTTATATGTGTACATAGCCAATACCTCTTCTGTACTGTCGTCTGCCTAGCGAGAATACCGCTTTATATTCACACACAGATACGGACTGAAACCTCTATGTTTCGTAATAAACTTCAATAACGGAAATTCCAACTTCCGTTGTGATAAGTAGTACAAGGTTTACTTCTATTATTAATACAATTTCACGGTATGGTGGAAAATACCAACTGGGGTTTTATGAACGTGACCTTTTTTCTGTCTCACCGTGTAGGACATCTCACACAGTGTAGGACATCTCACACAGTGTAGGACATCTAACAGAGTGTAGACATCTCACACAGTGTAGGACATATCACACAGTGTGGGACATCTCACACAATGTAGGCCATCTCACACAGTGTAGGACATTTCATTCAAAGTAGGACATCTCACACAGTGTAGGACATCTCACACAGTGTAGGACATCTCGCACAATGTAGGCCATCTCACATGGTGTAGGACATTTCATTCTATGTAGGACATCTCACACAGTGTAGGACATTTCACTCAGTGTGTGACATCTCACTCAGTGTGTGACATCTCACTCAGTGTGTGACATCTCACTCAGTGTGTGACATCTCACTCAGTGTGTGACATCTCACTCAGTGTAGGACATCTCACACAGTGTAGAACATCTCGCATAATGTAGGACATATCACACAGTGTAGGACATTTCATTCTATGTAGGATATCCCACACAGTGTAGGACATTTCACACAGTGCATGACATCTCACACAGTGTAGGACATCTCACACAGTGTAGGACATCTCGCACAATGTAGGACATATCACAAAGTGTATGACATCTCACACAGTGTAGGACATATCACAATTCCACGGTATGGTGGATAAAACCAACTGGGATTTTATGAACGTGACCTTTTTTCTGTCTCAGCGTGTAGGACATCTAACACAGTGTAGGACATCTAACAGAGTGTAGACATCTCACACAGTGTAGAACATATCACAGAGTGTAGGATATCTCTCACAATGTAGGCCATCTCACACAGTGTAGGACAATTCATTCAAAGTAGGACATCTCACACAGTGTAGGACATTTCACACAGTGTAGGACAACTCGCACAATGTAGGCCATCTCACACAGTGTAGGACATTTCATTCAAAGTAGGACATCTCACACAGTGTAGGACATCTCACACAGTGTAGGACATCTCACACAGTGTAGGACATCTCGCACAATGTAGGCCATCTCACAGAGTGTAGGACATTTCATTCTATGTAGGACATTTCACTCAGTGTGTGACATCTCACTCAGTGTAGGACATCTCACACAGTGTAGGACATCTCACACAGTGTAGGACATTTCACTCAGTGTGTGACATCTCACTCAGTGTGTGACATCTCACTCAGTGTGTGACATCTCACTCAGTGTGTGACATCTCACTCAGTGTAGGACATCTCACACAGTGTAGAACATCTCGCATAATGTAGGACATATCACACAGTGTAGGACATTTCATTCTATGTAGGATATCCCACACAGTGTAGGACATTTCACACAGTGCATGACATCTCACACAGTGTAGGACATCTCACACAGTGTAGGACATCTCGCACAATGTAGGCCATCTCACACAGTGTAGGACATTTCATTCTATGTAGGACATCTCACACAGTGTAGGACATTTTATTCAAAGTAGGACATCTCACACAGTGTAGGAAATCTCACACAGTGTAGGACATCTCGCACAATGTAGGTCATATCACACAGTGTAGGACATTTCACAATAATACCAACTTGGGTTTTTATGAACGTGACCTTTTTTCTGTCTCAGCGTGTAGGACATCTCACACAGTGTATGATATCTAACACAGTGTAGGACATCTAACACAGTGTAGACATCTCACACAGTGTAGGACATATCACACGTAGGAAATTACATTCAAAGTAGGACATCTCAAACGGTGTAGGACATCTCACACAGTGTAGAACATCTCGCACAATGTAGGTCATATCACACAATGTAGGACATTTCATTCTATGTAGGATATCCCACACAATGTAGGACATTTCACACAGTGCATGACATCTCACACAGTGTAGGACATCTCACACAGTGTAGGACATCTCGCACAATGTAGGACATATCACAAAGTGTATGACATCTCACACAGTGTAGGACATATCACAATTCGACGGTATGGTGGATAATACCAACTGGGGTTTTATGAACGTGATCTTTTTTCTGTCTCAGCGTGTAGGACATCTCACACAGTGTAGGACATCTAACACACTGTAGGACATCTAACGGAGTGTAGACATCTCACACAGTGTAGGACATATCACACAGTGTAGGATATCTCTCACAATGTAGGCCATCTCACACAGTGTAAGACATCTCACACAGTGTAGGACATCTCACACAGTGTAGGCCATCTCAAACAGGGTAAGACATCTCACACAGTGTAGGACATCTCACACAGTGTAGGACATCTCACACAGTCTAGGACATCTCACACAGTGTAAGACATCTCACACAGAGTAGGACATCTCACACAGTGTAGGCCATCTAACACAATGTAGGATATATCACACAGTGTAGGACATCTCACACAGTGTAGGACATCTCACACAGTCTAGGACATCTCACACAGTGTAAGACATCTCACACAGAGTAGGACATCTCACACAGTGTAGGCCATCTAACACAGTGTAAGACATCTCACACAGTGTAGGATATCTCACACAGTGTAGGACATCTCGCACAATGTAGGACATATCACACAGTGTATGACATTTCATTCGATTTAAGATATCCCACACAGTGTAGGATATTTCACACAGTGCATGACATCTCACACAGTGTAGGATATCTCACACAGTGTAGGACATCTCGCACAATGTAGGACATATCACACAGTGTATGACATTTCATTCGATTTAAGATATCTCACACAGTGTATGATATCTAACACAGTGTAGGACATCTAACACAGTGTAGACATCTCACACAGTGTAGGACATATCACACGTAGGAAATTACATTCAAAGTAGGACATCTCAAACGGTGTAGGACATCTCACACAGTGTAGAACATCTCGCACAATGTAGGTCATATCACACAGTGTAGGACATTTCATTCTATGTAGGATATTCCACACAATGTAGGACATTTCACACAGTGCATGACATCTCACACAGTGTAGGACATCTCACACAGTGTAGGACATCTCGCACAATGTAGGACATATCACAAAGTGTATGACATCTCACACAGTGTAGGACATATCACAATTCGACGGTATGGTGGATAATACCAACTGGGGTTTTATGAACGTGGTCTTTTTTCTGTCTCAGCGTGTAGGACATCTCACACAGTGTAGGACATCTAACACACTGTAGGACATCTAACGGAGTGTAGACATCTCACACAGTGTAGGACATATCACACAGTGTAGGATATCTCTCACAATGTAGGCCATCTCACACAGTGTAAGACATCTCACACAGTGTAGGACATCTCACACAGTGTAGGCCATCTCAAACAGGGTAAGACATCTCACACAGTGTAGGACATCTCACACAGTGTAGGACATCTCACACAGTCTAGGACATCTCACACAGTGTAAGACATCTCACACAGAGTAGGACATCTCACACAGTGTAGGCCATCTAACACAATGTAGGACATCTCACACAGTCTAGGACATCTCACACAGTGTAAGACATCTCACACAGAGTAGGACATCTCACATAGTGTAGGCCATCTAACACAATGTAGGACATATCACACAGTGTAGGACATCTCACACAATGTAGGACATCTCACACAGTCTAGGACATCTCACACAGTGTAAGACATCTCACACAGAGTAGGACATCTCACACAGTGTAGGCCATCTAACATAGTGTAAGACATCTCACACAGTGTAGGATATCTCACACAGTGTAGGACATCTCGCACAATGTAGGACATATCACACAGTGTATGACATTTCATTCGATTTAAGATATCCCACACAGTGTAGGATATTTCACACAGTGCATGACATCTCACACAGTGCATGACATCTCACACAGTGTAGGACATCTAACACAGTGTAGGACATCTCGCACAATGTAGGACATATCACAAAGTGTAAGACATCTCACACAGTGTAGGCCATTTCACACAGTGTAAGACATCTCACACAGTGTAGGACATCTCACACAGTGTAGGCCATCTCACACAGTGTAAGACATCTCGCACAATGTAGACATCTCACACAGTGTAGGACATATCACACAGTGTAGGACATCTCACACAGTGTAGGACATCTCACTCAGTGTAGGACATCTCACACAGTGTAGGCCATCTCACACAGTGTAAGACATCTCACACAGTGTAGGACATCTCACACAGTGTAGGCCATCTCACACAGTGTAAGACATATCACAAAGTGTAGGACATCTAACACAGTGTAGGACATCTAACACAGTGTAGACATCTCACGCAGTGTAGGACATATCACACAGTGTAGGACATCTCACACAATTTAGACCATCTCACACAGTGTAGGACATTTCATTCAAAGTAGGACAACTCAAACGGTGTAGGACATCTCACACAGTGTAGGACATCTCGCACAATGTAGGACATATCACACAGTGTAGGACATATCACAATTTCACGGTATGGTGGATAATACCAACTGGGGTTTTATGAACGTGACCTTTTTTCTGTCTCAGCGTGTAGGACATCTCACACAGTGTATGATATCTAACACAGTGTAGGACATCTAACACAGTGTAGACATCTCACACAGTGTAGGACATATCACACGTAGGAAATTACATTCAAAGTAGGACATCTCAAACGGTGTAGGACATCTCACACAGTGTAGAACATCTCGCACAATGTAGGTCATATCACACAATGTAGGACATTTCATTCTATGTAGGATATCCCACACAATGTAGGACATTTCACACAGTGCATGACATCTCACACAGTGTAGGACATCTCACACAGTGTAGGACATCTCGCACAATGTAGGACATATCACAAAGTGTATGACATCTCACACAGTGTAGGACATATCACAATTCCACGGTATGGTGGATAATACCAACTGGGGTTTTATGAACGTGATCTTTTTTCTGTCTCAGCGTGTAGGACATCTCACACAGTGTAGGACATCTAACACACTGTAGGGCATCTAACAGAGTGTAGACATCTCACACAGTGTAGGACATATCACACAGTGTAGGATATCTCAATGTAGGCCATCTCACACAGTGTAGGACATTTCATTCAAAGTAGGACATCTCACACAGTGTAGGACATCTCACACAGTGTAGAACATCTCGCACAATGTAGGCCATCTCACACAGTGTAGGACATTTCACTCAGTGTGTGACATCTCACTCAGTGTGTGACATCTCACTCAGTGTAGGACATCTCACACAGTGTAGGCCATCTCACACAGTGTAAGACATCTCACACAGTGTAGGACATCTCACACAGTGTAGGACATCTCACACAGTCTAGGACATCTCACACAGTGTAAGACATCTCACACAGAGTAGGACATCTCACACAGTGTAGGCCATCTAACACAGTGTAAGACATCTCACACAGTGTAGGCCATCTCACACAGTGTAAGACATCTCACACAGTGTAGGACATCTCACACAGTGTAGGCCATCTCACACAGTGTAAGACATCTCGCACAATGTAGACATCTCACACAGTGTAGGACATATCACACAGTGTAGGACATATCACACAGTGTAGGACATCTCACTCAGTGTAGGACATCTCACACAGTGTAGGCCATCTCACACAGTGTAAGACATCTCACACAGTGTAGGACATCTCACACAGTGTAGGCCATCTCACACAGTGTAAGACATATCACAAAGTGTAGGACATCTAACACAGTGTAGGACATCTAACACAGTGTAGACATCTCACGCATTGTAGGACATATCACACAGTGTAGGACATCTCACACAATTTAGACCATCTCACACAGTGTAGGACATTTCATTCAAAGTAGGACAACTCAAACGGTGTAGGACATCTCACACAGTGTAGGACATCTCGCACAATGTAGGACATATCACACAGTGTAGGACATATCACAATTTCACGGTATGGTGGATAATACCAACTGGGGTTTTATGAACGTGACCTTTTTTCTGTCTCAGCGTGTAGGACATCTCACACAGTGTATGATATCTAACACAGTGTAGGACATCTAACACAGTGTAGACATCTCACACAGTGTAGGACATATCACACGTAGGAAATTACATTCAAAGTAGGACATCTCAAACGGTGTAGGACATCTCACACAGTGTAGAACATCTCGCACAATGTAGGTCATATCACACAATGTAGGACATTTCATTCTATGTAGGATATCCCACACAATGTAGGACATTTCACACAGTGCATGACATCTCACACAGTGTAGGACATCTCACACAGTGTAGGACATCTCGCACAATGTAGGACATATCACAAAGTGTATGACATCTCACACAGTGTAGGACATATCACAATTCCACGGTATGGTGGATAATACCAACTGGGGTTTTATGAACGTGATCTTTTTTCTGTCTCAGCGTGTAGGACATCTCACACAGTGTAGGACATCTAACACACTGTAGGACATCTAACAGAGTGTAGACATCTCACACAGTGTAGGACATATCACACAGTGTAGGATATCTCTCACAATGTAGGCCATCTCACACAGTGTAGGACATTTCATTCAAAGTAGGACATCTCACACAGTGTAGGACATCTCACACAGTGTAGGACATCTCGCACAATGTAGGCCATCTCACACAGTGTAGGACATTTCATTCTATGTAGGACATCTCACACAGTGTAGAACATTTCACTCAGTGTGTGACATCTCACTCAGTGTGTGACATCTCACTCAGTGTAGGACATCTCACACAGTGTAGGCCATCTCACACAGTGTAGGACATCTCACACAGTGTAGGACATCTCACACAGTGTAGGACATCTCACACAGTCTAGGACATCTCACACAGTGTAAGACATCTCACACAGAGTAGGACATCTCACACAGTGTAGGCCATCTAACACAGTGTAAGACATCTCACACAGTGTAGGACATCTCACACAGTGTAGGATATCTCACACAGTGTAGGACATCTCGCACAATGTAGGACATATCACACAGTGTATGACATTTCATTCGATTTAAGATATCCCACACAGTGTAGGATATTTCACACTGTGCATGACATCTCACACAGTGTAGGACATCTCACACAGTGTAGGACATCTCGCACAATGTAGGACATATCACACAGTGTAGGACATATCACAATTTCACGGTACGGTGGATAATACCAACTGGGGTTTTATGAACTTGACCTTTTTTCTGTCTCAGCGTGTAGGACATCTCACACAGTGTATGATATCTAACACAGTGTAGGACATCTAACACAGTGTAGACATCTCACACAGTGTAGGACATATCACACGTAGGAAATTACATTCAAAGTAGGACATCTCAAACGGTGTAGGACATCTCACACAGTGTAGAACATCTCGCACAATGTAGGTCATATCACACAATGTAGGACATTTCATTCTATGTAGGATATCCCACACAATGTAGGACATTTCACACAGTGCATGACATCTCACACAGTGTAGGACATCTCACACAGTGTAGGACATCTCGCACAATGTAGGACATATCACAAAGTGTATGCCATCTCACACAGTGTAGGACATATCACAATTCCACGGTATGGTGGATAATACCAACTGGGGTTTTATGAACGTGATCTTTTTTCTGTCTCAGCGTGTAGGACATCTCACACAGTGTAGGACATCTAACACACTGTAGGACATCTAACAGAGTGTAGACATCTCACACAGTGTAGGACATATCACACAGTGTAGGATATCTCTCACAATGTAGGCCATCTCACACAGTGTAAGACATCTCACACAGTGTAGGACATCTCACACAGTGTAGGCCATCTCAAACAGGGTAAGACATCTCACACAGTGTAGGACATCTCACACAGTGTAGGCCATCTCAAACAGGGTAAGACATCTCACACAGTGTAGGACATCTCACACAGTGTAGGACATCTCACACAGTCTAGGACATCTCACACAGTGTAAGACATCTCACACAGTGTAGGACATCTAACACAGTGTAGACATCTCACACAGTGTAGGACATATCACACGTAGGAAATTACATTCAAAGTAGGACATCTCAAACGGTGTAGGACATCTCACACAGTGTAGAACATCTCGCACAATGTAGGTCATATCACACAATGTAGGACATTTCATTCTATGTAGGATATCCCACACAATGTAGGACATTTCACACAGTGCATGACATCTCACACAATGAAGGACATCTCACACAGTGTAGGACATCTCGCACAATGTAGGACATATCACAAAGTGTATGACATCTCACACAGTGTAGGACATATCACAATTCCACGGTATGGTGGATAATACCAACTGGGGTTTTATGAACGTGATTTTTTTTCTGTCTCAGCGTGTAGGACATCTCACACAGTGTAGGACATCTAACACACTGTAGGACATCTAACAGAGTGTAGACATCTCACACAGTGTAGGACATATCACACAGTGTAGGATATCTCTCACAATGTAGGCCATCTCACACAGTGTAGGACATTTCATTCAAAGTAGGACATCTCACACAGTGTAGGACATCTCACACAGTGTAGGACATCTCGCACAATGTAGGCCATCTCACACAGTGTAGGACATTTCATTCTATGTAGGACATCTCACACAGTGTAGAACATTTCACTCAGTGTGTGACATCTCACTCAGTGTGTGACATCTCACTCAGTGTAGAACATCTCACACAGTGTAGGCCATCTCACACAGTGTAAGACATCTCACACAGTGTAGGACATCTCACACAGTGTAGGACATCTCACACAGTGTAGGCCATCTAACACAGTGTAAGACATCTCACACAGTGTAGGACATCTCACACAGTGTAGGATATCTCACACAGTGTAGGACATCTCGCACAATGTAGGACATATCACACAGTGTATGACATTTCATTCGATTTAAGATATCCCACACAGTGTAGGATATTTCACACAGTGCATGACATCTCACACAGTGTAGGACATCTCACACAGTGTAGGACATCTCGCACAATGTAGGACATATCACACGGTGTAGGACATATCACAATTTCACGGTATGGTGGATAATACCAACTGGGGTTTTTATGAACGTGACCTTTTTTCTGTCTCAGCGTGTAGGACATCTCACACAGTGTATGATATCTAACACAGTGTAGGACATCTAACACAGTATAGACATCTCACACAGTGTAGGACATATCACACGTAGGAAATTACATTCAAAGTAGGACATCTCAAACGGTGTAGGACATCTCACACAGTGTAGAACATCTCGCACAATGTAGGTCATATCACACAGTGTAGGACATTTCATTCTATGTAGGATATCCCACACAATGTAGGACATTTCACACAGTGCATGACATCACACACAGTGTAGGACATCTCACACAGTGTAGGACATCTCGCACAATGTAGGACATATCACAAAGTGTATGACATCTCACACAGTGTAGGACATATCACAATTCCACGGTATGGTGGATAATACCAACTGGGGTTTTATGAACGTGATCTTTTTTCTGTCTCAGCGTGTAGGACATCTCACACAGTGTAGGACATCTAACACACTGTAGGACATCTAACAGAGTGTAGACATCTCACACAGTGTAGGACATATCACACAGTGTAGGATATCTCTCACAATGTAGGCCATCTCACACAGTGTAAGACATCTCACACAGTGTAGGACATCTCACACAGTGTAGGCCATCTCACACAGTGTAGGATATCTCTCACAATGTAGAACATCTCAAACAGGGTAAGACATCTCACACAGTGTAGGACATCTCACACAGTGTAGGACATCTCACACAGTCTAGGACATCTCACACAGTGTAAGACATCTCACACAGAGTAGGACGTCTCACACAGTGTAGGCCATCTAACACAGTGTAAGAAATCTCACACAGTGTAGGACATCTCACACAGTGTAGGATATCTCACACAGTGTAGGACATCTCGCACAATGTAGGACATCTCACACAGTGTAGGCCATCTAACACAGTGTAAGACATCTCACACAGTTTAGGACATCTCACACAGTGTAGGATATCTCACAAAGTGTAGGACATCTCGCACAATGTAGGACATATCACACAGTGTATGACATTTCATTCGATTTAAGATATCCCACACAGTGTAGGATATTTCACACAGTGCATGACATCTCACACAGTGTAGGACATCTCACACAGTGTAGGACATCTCGCACAATGTAGGACATATCACACAGTGTAGGACATATCACAATTTCACGGTATGGTGGATAATACCAACTGGGGTTTTATGAACGTGACCTTTTTTCTGTCTCAGCGTGTAGGACATCTCACACAGTGTATGATATCTAACACAGTGTAGGACATCTAACACAGTGTAGACATCTCACACAGTGTAGGACATATCACACGTAGGAAATTACATTCAAAGTAGGACATCTCAAACGGTGTAGGACATCTCACACAGTGTAGAACATCTCGCACAATGTAGGTCATATCACACAGTGTAGGACATTTTATTCTATGTAGGATATCCCACACAATGTAGGACATTTCACACAGTGCATGACATCTCACACAGTGTAGGACATCTCACACAGTGTAGGACATCTCGCACAATGTAGGACATATCACAAAGTGTATGACATCTCACACAGTGTAGGACATATCACAATTCTACGGTATGGTGGATAATACCAACTGGGGTTTTATGAACGTGATCTTTTTTCTGTCTCAGCGTGTAGGACATCTCACACAGTGTAGGACATCTAACACACTGTAGGACATCTAACAGAGTGTAGACATCTCACACAGTGTAGGACATATCACACAGTGTAGGATATCTCTCACAATGTAGGCCATCTCACACAGTGTAAGACATCTCACACAGTGTAGGACATCTCACACAGTGTAGGCCATCTCAAACAGGGTAAGACATCTCA
Source organism: Mimachlamys varia (assembly GCA_947623455.1). NCBI lineage: Eukaryota > Metazoa > Mollusca > Bivalvia > Pectinida > Pectinidae > Mimachlamys > Mimachlamys varia. The sequence continues at coordinate 40,360,871 of OX392533.1, read as the reverse complement.
CACAGTGTAGGACATCTCACACAGTGTAGGACATCTCACACAGTCTAGGACATCTCACACAGTGTAAGACATCTCACACAGAGTAGGACATCTCACACAGTGTAGGCCATCTAACACAGTGTAAGACATCTCACACAGTGTAGGACATCTCACACAGTGTAGGATATCTCACACAGTGTAGGACATCTCGCACAATGTAGGACATATCACACAGTGTATGACATTTCATTCGATTTAAGATATCCCACACAGTGTAGGAAATTTCACACAGTGCATGACATCTCACACAGTGCATGACATCTCACACAGTGTAGGACATCTAACAGAGTGTAGGACATCTCGCACAATGTAGGACATATCACAAAGTGTATGACATCTCACACAGTGTAGGACATATCACACAGTGTAGGACATCTCACAGTGTAGGACATCTCACACAGTGTAGGACATCTCGCACAATGTAGGCCATCTCACACAGTGTAGAACATTTCATTCTATGTAGGACATCTCACACAGTGTTGGACATTTCACTCAGTGTGTGACATCTCACTCAGTGTGTGAAATCTCACTCAGTGTAGGACATCTCACACAGTGTAGGACATCTCACACAGTGTAGGCCATCTCACACAGTTTAGGACATTTCACTCAGTGTGTGACATCTCACTCAGTGTAGGACATCTCACACAGTGTAGGGCATCTTACACCGTGTAGGACATCTCACACAGTGTAGGACATCTCACTCAGTGAAGGACCTTTCACACAGTGTAGGACATCTCACACAGTGTAGGACATCTCACACAGTGTAAGACATCTCACACAGTGTAGTACATCTCACATAGTGTAGGACATTTCACACAGTGTAAAACATCTCGCATAATGTAGGACATATCACACAGTGTAGGACATTTCACACAGTGCATGACATCTCACACAGTGTAGGACATATCACACAGTGTAGGACATCTCGCACAATGTAGGACATATCACAAAGTGTAGGACATCTCACACAGTGTAGGAAATATCACAATTCCACGGTATGATGGATAATACCAACTGGGGTTTTATGAACGTGACCTTTTTTCTGTCTCAGCGTGTAGGACATCTCACACAGTGTAGACATCTCACACAGTGTAGGACATTTCACACAGTGTAGGACATATCACACAGTGTAGGACATCTCACACAATTTAGGCCATCTCACACAGTGTAGGACATTTCATTCAAAGTAGGACATCTCAAACGGTGTAGGACATCTCACACAGTGTAGGACATCTCGCACAATGTAGGACATATCACACAGTGTAGGACATTTCATTCTATGTAGGATACCCCACACAATGTAGGACATTTCACGCCGTGCATGACATCTCACACAGTGTAGGACATCTCACACAGTGTAGGACATCTCGCACAATGTAGGATATATCACACAGTGTAGGACATTTCATTCTATGTAGGATATCCCACACAATGTAGGACATTTCACGCCATGCATGACATCTCACACAGTGTAGGACATCTCGCACAATGTAGGACATATCACAAAGTGTAGGACATCTCACACAGTGTAGAAAATATCACAATTTCACGGTATGGTGGATAATACCAACTGGGGTTTTATGAACGTGACCTTTTTTCTGTCTCAGCGTGTAGGACATCTCACACAGTGTATGACATCTAACACAGTGTAGGACATCTAACACAGTGTAGACATCTCACACAGTGTAGGACATTTCACACAGTGTAGGACATATCACACAGTGTAGGACATCTCACACAATTTAGGCCATCTCACACAGTGTAGTACATTTCATTCAAAGTAGGACATCTCAAACGGTGTAGGACATCTCACACAGTGTAGGACATCTCGCACAATGCAGGACATATCACACAGTGTAGGACATTTCATTCAAAGTAGGACATCTCACACAGTGTAGGACATCTCACACAGTGTAGGACATTTCATTCTATGTAGGACATCTCACACAGTGTAGAACATTTCACTCAGTGTGTGACATCTCACACAGTGTAGAACATTTCACTCAGTGTGTGACATCTCACTCAGTGTGTGACATCTCACTCAGTGTAGGACATCTCACACAGTGTAGGCCATCTCACACAGTATAAGACATCTAACACAGTGTAGGACATCTCACACAGTGTAGGACATCTTACAAAATGTAGGACACCTTACACAGTGTAGGTCATCTCACTCAGTGTAGGACATCACACAGTGTAGGACATCTTACACTGTGTAGGACATCTCACACAGTGTATGACATCTCAAACAGTGTGTGACATCTCACCAAATGAAGGACATCCCCCAAGGTGTAGGACATCCCACAAAGTGAAAGACATCTCACCAAATGTAGGACATCTCACTCAGCGTAGGACATCTCACTCAGTGTAGGACATTTAACTCAGTGTAGGATATCTAAAACAGTGTATGAAATATCAGACAGCTCCGGACATCTCAATCAGTGTAGGACATCTCACACAGTGTAGGACATCTCAAACAGTGTAGGACATCTCACACAGTGTAGGACATCTCACTCAGCGTAGGACATTTCACACAATGTAGGACATCTCACACAGTTCTGGACATCTCAATCAGTGTAGGACATCTCACACAGTGTAGGACATCTCGCTCAGTGTAGTACATCTAAGACAATGTATGACAATTCACACTGTTAAGGACATCTCACACAGCGTAGGACATCTCACACAGTGTCGGACATCTCACACAGTGTAGAACATCTCACATCTCGCTGTATGAGATGTCCTGCGCTGTATGAGATGTCCTACGCTGTGTGATATGTCCTACACTGAGTGAGATGTCCTACATTGTGTGAGATGTCCTACACTGTGTGAGATGTCCTACACTGTGTGAGATGTCCTACACTGTGTGAGATGTCCTTCACTGAGTGACACATATGTCCTACACTGAGTGAGATGTCCTACACTGTGTGAGATGTCCTACACTGTGTGAGATGTCCTACACTGAGTGAGATGTCCTACACTGTGTTAAATGTCCTACACTGTGTTAGCTGTCCTACACTGTGTGAGATGTCCTACACTGTGTGAGATGTCCTTCACTGAGTGACACATATGTCCTACACTGAGTGAGATTTCCTATACTGTGTGAGATGTCCTACACTGTGTGAGATGTCCTACACTGTGTGAGATGTCCTACACTGTGTAAAATGTCCTACATTGTGTAAGATGCCCTTCACTGTGTGAAATGTCCTACATTGTGTAAGATGTCCTACATTGAGTGAAATGTCCTACATTGTGTGAGATGTTCTACGATGAATGAAATGTCCTACACTGTGTGAGATATCCTACACTGTGTGAGATGTCCTACACTGTGTGAGATATCTTACACTGTGTGAAATGTCCTACACTAAGTGAGATATCACACATTGATTGAAATGTTCTACTCTGTCTGTGATGTCCTACACTAATAATAATAATAATAATATACAGCATTTATATAGCGCTCTATATAATTTGTAAAATTACTCTAAAGCGCTTCACAACATGTAGATAATAATTTGATACTTACACTGCATAAATAAAGAAGTTATTACAATCTTAGCTAATGTGATAATATAAAAAATGCACAGAAATACGAACTACATCTACTGTAGATAAACAAATGTCAATATATACATGTCGTTTAAGTTGATACCCTAATATGCAGACGTGAAAAGGTACGTCTTCAGATGTTTCTTGAATTTGGCCAGGGTATTGTTTTTCGGATAGCGGATGGTAATCTATTCCACAACGTGGCCGAAACTTTCCCAAAACACCGGTTTCCATAGGTCACAGTACGAGATTTTGGGACACACAACAATGATTCTGTCTCCGACCTCAGTGATCGTGACGGCTGATACAGGGTAACTAGCTCTCGTATGTACTGGGGAGCTGTTCCATTAAGTGCCTTGTATGTGTATACTAAGATTTTGTATTGTGACCTGTATTGCACAGGTAACCAGTGCAATGAATACAGAACAGGAGTGATGTGTTCTCTCTTTCTAACTCGAGAAACGAGACGTGCTGCCGTGTTCTGGACCTTCTGTAGGCGACTTGTCAATTTATCAGATATACCACAGAGAAGGGCATTTCCATAGTCCAGTCGTGAAGTAACAAGTGAATGATCAAAGTACACCCCTAGATTTTTAAGTTAGGACAGCTTCTACAGTACTTGTTACGACCTTGAGCTAATGTCTGTCAGACAAGCTTCCAGATTTTCTGATATGGTGTCCCAGCTGTCCTGTGGTCTGATGACCATGTAGATCTGTGTGTCATCAGCATAACAGTGATAACACAGGTTATGTCGATGACAAATCTCCCCGATTGGTTTTGAATGCATGCAGTATTTACGGGGTCCTAACACCGACCCTTGAGGAACCCCGAAATCCAGCATGCTGTCACGTGAAACAGAAGACCCGATTGCAATTCACTGCCGTCGATCACTTAGATAGGACTGCATCCAGCATAAGGCGTCGTCAGTCACTCCATACGAATACTCCAGACGTTTATGGAGTATGCTATGGTCGATGACGTCGAATGCAGCTGACAAGTCTAGCATGACAAGCACCGCTTTGCACTTGTTATCCAATGCAGAAGCTATGTCGTTATGCACACGTAGGAGGGCCGTCTCTGTTGAGTGTCCCATGCGGTAGGCTGATTGCAGATTGTCATGGAGACTGTTTGCATGGAGATGAGCCTCTAAACGCCAGGACACAACCTTCTCCAAGATCTTAGACAGAAAAGGCAAATTTGACACTGGACGGTAGTTCTTCAACTCCTCCTTATCCAATCCAGGCTTCTTCAGCACTGGTCTTACATGTGCTTTTTTGAAACACAATGGAACCTTTGACTCAGCCAATGATTTATTTATGATTGAGGTTATCAAAGGAAGCAGTGCTTCAAGACATTTTTTCAGAAGGTCTGTTGGAAGGGGGTCAAGCTCACATGATTTTGATTGCGATGTCTGAATGATTCTACGTAGTTCATCCGGAGTTGTTGGAGTGAGCTCTGACAATGGTTCCCCGTCAATTTGAATGTCAGCACTCATGACAGATACATCGTTGTCAGTTGTCGAATTCACTTCGTCAATGTTTCTTCTAATCATGTTGATCTTATTCAGAAAGAAATCGCTTTGTCAGATGTACAGCTTGGCAGGATGATTTCACCTTTTTGACCCATTAGCGTTTTTGTGAGTCTAAAAAGCTGCCTGGTGTCCTTACCACATTCTTCGATCTTTTCTGAATAATAAGTCTTCTTTGATTGAACGAGAAGTGAACCAACTAACCGACATTGGTCCCTATAAATCTGATGGTGAACGGCCAATTTGGTCCTTCGCCAACGTCTTTTTGCTCTTCTGCGATTCTCTTTTACCTCGCGCAGATTTTCATTGTACCACGGTGATTTAGGTCTCATGGTGATCACCTTAGTTTGTAGAGGTGCATGCTTTTCAATAAGGGCTTCTATACCAGACGTGTATGCTTCAACAAGTTCATCAACCCCACCCTCGGTAGATTGAAGGGCAAAAGAAGACTGGATATCGTTGTTGAAATCTGGTATCGAAATTTCGCGGAATTTCCGGAAGCTCATCTTTTTCCTGATACGAGCTGGCCTTCTACAATTCAGTGGTGCTCGGATAGCAAAATGATCACCAGAGGGGTTTCCCTTTACATCACTTAGACATGGATCAATAACTGAAATCGCTCCATGAATGACAAAGTTTTCTTCCCTTGTTCTGACCACATCAAGTGTGTGGCCGTGTGTGTGTGTAGCTTCTGTCACATGCTGAATCAGACCTCTGGACTCAAGTAGCCCTGAGAACTGACGAGCATCAGCATTAGAAAGATTATCCAAGTGAAAATTAAGGTCCCCCGTGATAACTATCTCTTGTGGCACAACAACCTGGTGGTCTAAAAAGGTAGTCCACTCGTCAAAAAACACAGTATTTCTGAGACCGTTCTGTTTAGATGGAGGAGGCCTGTAAATGATGCACAACCTAAATTGTTTATCATCGGCAATGACAGAGCAAGTCATGTGCTCAAAGTGTGTGAATACTTCATCATGGCTATGAGAGAGATTTTTCACACTTAGGCCTTTCTTAAACAGAACAGCCACACCACCACCACGTCTGCCGTCTCTAGCATTGTGGATGAATCCATAACCAGTTGGTATCAGCTCAGCAAGAACTTGGTCATCGATAACTGAACCTAACCAGGTTTCTGTCAGGGCAAGAATGTCAATGTCCTGAGATGTTATAAAATCTCTGATGGACAATGACTTATTCTTCACCGAGCGGCAGTTAAAAGATACTAAATTCAGAGGATTGATCGACTTTGGGTAACCGGTTGTTGTTGGCTTTATGACGTGTAAATTCTCGTACGATACTGATGGTATTGGAATCCGTGTGGAATTATCGTATCGAGAATGCACAATAGTGTCGATGCACGATACATGTACCTCTGTAGGTGCAATGTATCCCTGCAAGAAAGTGTGCGAAGCGGATAAACCATTTGATGTGACTACATCGACGAGATTGTCAGTGTTTATGCACGAGTGGGTACAAACACTGGTTCCACGTGATGTAGCACCTATAATCACTGGTATTTGCCTAGCAACACCCTTTCCTGCCCGTGTTCCACGCCTAGTACGCTAGTTTAATTTCCCCCCAAATTCGATTTCTGACAATCTACCAAACACGGTTTAGTGATATCATGACTCACTGGTCTAAGTGCCAGGAGAACAGATCTGCTATACCTAAACATGACTGGGATATTAGCTTGCCATGACGAGGGGGGGGGGGGGGGGGGGGGGTTGACTACTTGGGACGTTTTCACGTGTCTGCTGCTGGTGTCAACTTATATATTTTGGTCGCCTCTTTTGTGACACTAAGACGACATGTGTATGAACTAAAAATGTCTATTTACGAATAACTGCTACTACAATTGGTCTTTTACTGTATTAACAATAAATATGTGTGACGAAATATTAAGGAAAACATTTGGGACGAGATTATAAGGCAAAATTTGGGACGAGATGTCTAGTTACGTACGTAAAGATCGAAAATTTGACGTAGCTCAAATATTGCTAAAAATTATTAGCGCTGATACTGAAATAATTCAAATACTGTTTAACTAGACTGTTTCACAACAGTTGGACGCGCTCTTATATTATCAATTCACAAATAAACACCGGGACGAGACTACAATGTGGGATAAACCGAAATGACGTATACCCAAGCCAGATGGAAAAAAAGTTAGGCCTACTGCGTATACGTATGAAACTACAAACTTATAATACTATAAATGTGAATATTATAAGTCAGATTTTAAAGAAGGTTTTAATCTAAAATTAGTGAAAAAAATTAAGCAAGCAATTAAAGATTAAATGAACTAATTACAATTGGGACGGGTTTGCTCAAGAGACGGAATTAAGTAAACAACTCGCCAAATAGTCAAAGTTTTTTTTTATATATACAGAAAACAAAACAAGAATACCGGCATAAAACAGTGGATGTTAAGAAGCAAAAACCGTAAACAATATTTATACAATACAGTTATTAGTGAGAAAGATCCGAAAAATCCGAAAATATATGGACCAGTTAGCTTTTCGAGTAACGCGAATCTCGCCCAGCTGTCAAATTCAGTCTTCTGACATATACAAAAATCCAAACCTAAATAACCACAAATTTCCATCTCTTACGACTACAGTTATTCAAAATAACAAATCAGAAACTACAAAAATGATGCTATAGTAAACGACAGCCTTGTTGAAAAGGTGTGTTCGTGAAAAATACGAAATTTGTCAGGAGCTTACGGGAGCAAGCCTTGTCAGGCGCTAACCGGAAGTCCAAAAAAGGACTGAGTAAGATGTCTTACACTGTGTGAGTTGTCCTACACTGTGTGAGATGTCCTACTTTGAATGAAATGTCCTACACTGTGTGAGATGTCCTAGACTGTGTGAGATATCCTACACTGTGTGAGATGTCCTACATTGTGTCAGATGTCCTACACTGTGTGAGATGTCCTACACTGAGCGAGATGTCCTACACCGTGTGAGATGTCCTACACTGTGTGAGATGTCCTACACTGAGTGAGATATCATACTCTGTGTCAGATGTCCTACACTGTGTGAGATGTCCTACACTGAGCGAGATGTCCTACACCGTGTGAGATGTCCTACACTATGTGAGATGTGAAGGACAATTCACTGAATGTAGGACATCTCACACAGTGTAGGACATCTCACACAGTGTAGGACATTTCACACAGTGTAGGACATTTCACACAGTGTAGGACATTTCACACAGTGTAGGACATTTCACACAGTGTAGAACATCTCACACAATGTAGGACATCTCACACAGTGAAGAACATCTCACACAATGTAGGACATCTCACACAGTGTAGGACATCTCACACAATGTAGGACATCTCACACAGTGTAGGATATCTCACACAGTGTAGGACATCTCACACAATGTATGACATTTCACACAGTGTAGGACATTTCACACAGTGTAGGACATTTCACACAGTGTAGGACATCTCACACAGTGTAGGATATCTCACTCAGTGAAGGACATCTCACTCAGTGAAGAACATCTTACACAGTGTAGGACATCTCACACAGTGTAGGACACCTTACACAGTGTAGGACGACTCACAAAGTGTAGGACATCTCACACAGTGTAGGACATCTCACACAGTGTAGGACATCTCACAGTGTATGACATCTCACACAGTGTATGACATCTCACACAGTGTAGGACATTTCACACAGTGTAGGACATATCACACAGTGTAGTACATCTCACACAGTGTAGGACATCACAGACAGAGTAGAACATTTCACTCAGTGTGTGACATTTCACTCAGTTTAGGACATTTCACTCAGTGTGTGACATCTCACACAGTGTAGGACATCTAACACAGTGTAGGTCATCTCATTCAGTGTAGGACATCTCACACAGTGTAAGACATCTCAGACAGTGTAGGACATCTCAGACAGTGTAGGATATCTCACACAGTGTAGGACATTTCACACAGTGAAGGGCATCTTACACAATGTAGGACATTTCACACAGTGAAGGGCATCTTACACAATGTAAGACATTTCACACAGTGTATGACATCTCACACAGTGTAGGACATCTCACATAGTGTAGGACATCTCACACAGTGTAGGACATCTCACATAGTGTTGGACATCTCACACAGTGTAGGACATCTCACACAGTGTAGGACATCTTACACAATGTAGGACATTTCACACAATGTAGGACATTTCAGAAAATTTAGGACATTTCATACAGTGTAGGACATTTCACACAGTGTATGACATCTCACACAGTGTATGACATCTCACACAGTGTAGGACATCTCACATAGTGTAGGACATCTCACACAGTGTAGGACATCTCACATAGTGTAGGACATCTCACACAATGTAGGACATCTCACACAGTGTAGGATATCTCACACAGTGTAGGACATCTCACACAATGTATGACATTTCACACAGTGTAGGACATTTCACACAGTGTAGGACATTTCACACAGTGTAGGACATCTCACACAGTGTAGGACATCTCACACAGTGTAGGACATCTCACACAGTGTAGGACATTTCACACAGTGTAGGACATTTCACACAGTGTAGGACATCTCACACAGTGTAGGACATCTCACTCAGTGAAGGACATCTCACTCAGTGAAGAACATCTTACACAGTGTAGGACATCTCACACAGTGTAGGACACCTTACACAGTGTAGGACGACTCACAAAGTGTAGGACATCTCACACAGTGTAGGACATCTCACACAGTGTAGGACATCTCACAGTGTATGACATCTCACACAGTGTATGACATCTCACACAGTGTAGGACATTTCACACAGTGTAGGACATATCACACAGTGTAGTACATCTCACACAGTGTAGGACATCACAGACAGAGTAGAACATTTCACTCAGTGTGTGACATTTCACTCAGTTTAGGACATTTCACTCAGTGTGTGACATCTCACACAGTGTAGGACATCTAACACAGTGTAGGTCATCTCATTCAGTGTAGGACATCTCACACAGTGTAAGACATCTCAGACAGTGTAGGACATCTCAGACAGTGTAGGATATCTCACACAGTGTAGGACATTTCACACAGTGAAGGGCATCTTACACAATGTAGGACATTTCACACAGTGAAGGGCATCTTACACAATGTAAGACATTTCACACAGTGTATGACATCTCACACAGTGTAGGACATCTCACATAGTGTAGGACATCTCACACAGTGTAGGACATCTCACATAGTGTTGGACATCTCACACAGTGTAGGACATCTCACACAGTGTAGGACATCTTACACAATGTAGGACATTTCACACAATGTAGGACATTTCAGAAAATTTAGGACATTTCATACAGTGTAGGACATTTCACACAGTGTATGACATCTCACACAGTGTATGACATCTCACACAGTGTAGGACATCTCACATAGTGTAGGACATCTCACACAGTGTAGGTCATCTCACATAGTGTAGGACATCTCACACAGTGTAGGACATCTCAAACAGTGTAGGACATCTTACACAATGTAGGACATTTCACACAGTGTAGGACATTTCAGACAGTGTAGGACATCTTACACAGTGTAGGACATCTTACACAATGTAGGACATCTCACACAGTGTAGGACATCTCACAAAGTGTAGAACATCTCACACAGTGTAGGACATCTTACACAATGTAGGACATCTCACACAGTGTAGGACATTTCAGACAGTTTAGGACATCTTACATAGTGTAGGACATCTTACACAATGTAGGACATTTCACACAGTGTAGGACATTTCAGACAGTGTAGGACATCTTACACAGTGTAGGACATCTCACACAGTGTAGGACATCTCACACAGTGTAGGACATCTTACACAATGTAGGACATTTCACACAGTGTAGGACATTTCAGACAGTGTAGGACATCTTACACAGTGTAGGAAATCTTACACAATGTTGGACATCTCACACAATGTAGGACATTTCACACATTGTAGGACATTTCAGACAGTGTAGGACATCTTACACAGTGTAGGACATCTTACACAATGTAGGACATCTCAAACAGTGTAGGACATCTCAAACAGTGTAAGACATCTCACACAGTGTAGGACATCTCACACAGTGCAGGACATTTCACACAGTGAAGGGCATCTTACACAATGTAAGACATTTCACACAGTGTATGACATTTCACACAGTGTAGGACATCTCACATAGTGTAGGACATCTCACACAGTGTAGGACATTTCACATAGTGTAGGACATCTCACACAGTGTAGGACATCTCACACAGTGTAGGACATCTTACACAATGTAGGACAGTTCACACAGTGTAGGACATTTCAGAAAATGTAGGACATTTCATACAGTGTAGGACATCTTACACAGTGTAGGACATCTCACACAGTGTAGGACATCTCACACAGTGTAGGACATTTCACACAGTGTAGGACATTTCACACAGTGTTGGACATCTAACACAGTGTAGGACATCTCACACAGTGTAGGACATCTCACTCAGTGTAGGACATCTCACACAGTGTAGGACATCTTACACAGTGTAGGACATCACAGACAGAGTAGATCATTTCACTCAGTGGGTGACATCTCACTCAGTTTAGGACATTTCACTCAGTGTGTGACATCTCACTCAGTTTAGGACATCTCACACAGTGAAGGGCATCTTACACAATATAGGACATTTCACACAGTGTATGACATCTCACACAGTGTAGGACATCTCACATAGTGTAGGACATCTCACACAGTGTAGGACATCTCACATAGTGTAGGACATCTCACACAGTGTAGGACATCTCAGACATTGTAGGGCAACTTACAAAATGTAGGACATTTCACACTGTGTATTACATCTCACACAGTGTAGGACATCTCACACAGTGAAGGGCTTCTTACACAATGTAGAACATTTCACACAGTGTATGACATCTCACATAGTGTAGGACATCTCACATAGTGTAGGACATCTCACACAGTGTAGGACATCTCACATAGTGTAGGACATCTCACACAGTGTAGGACATCTCAGACATTGTAGGGCAACTTACAAAATGTAGGACATTTCACACTGTGTATTACATCTCACACAGTGTAGGACATCTCACACAGTGTAGGACATCTCACACAGTGTAGGACATCTCACACAGTGTAGGACATTTCACACAGTGTAGGACATCTCACACAGTGTAGGACATCTCACACAGTTTAGGACATCTTACACAATGTAGGATATCTCACACAGTGTAAGACAACTCACACAGTGTAGAACATTTCACACAGTGTAGGACATTTCACACAGTGTAGGACATCTCACACAATGTAGGACATCTCACACAGTGTATGACAACTCACACAGTGTAGAACATTTCACACAGTGTAGGACAACTCACACAATGTAGGATATCTCACACAGTGTAAGACATCTTACACAGTTCAGGACATCACAGACAGAGTAGAACATTTCACTCAGTGTGTGACATCTCACTCAGTTTAGGACATTTCACTCAGTGTGTGACATCTCACTCAGTGTAGGACATCTCACACAGTGTAGGACATCTCAAACAGTGTAGGACATCTCAAACAGTGTAGGACATCTCACACAGTGTAGGACATCTCACACAGTGTAGGACATCACACAGTGTAGGACATCTCACACAGTGTAGGACATCTAACATAGTGTAGGACATCTCACACAGTGTAGGACATCTCACACAGTAAAAGGACATCTCAGACAGTGTAGGACATCTCACACAGTGTAGGACATCTCACACAGTGTAGGACATCTCAAACAGTGTAAGACATCTCACATAGTGTAGGACATCTCACACAGTGTATTACATCTCACAGTGTAGGACATCTCACACAGTGTAGGACATCTTACACAATGTAGGACATTTCACTCAGTGTAGGACATCTCAAACAGTATAAAACATCTCACACAGTGTAGGACATCTCACACAGCGTAGGACATCTTACACAATGTAGGACATTTCACTCAGTGTAGGACATCTCACAAAGTGTAAGACATCTCAAACAGTGAAGGACATCTCACAAAGTGTAGGACATCTCACAGTGTTGGACATCTCACACAGTATAGGACATTTCACAAAGTGTAGGACATATAATATCGTGTAGGACATCTCACACAGTGTAGGACATCTTACACAGTGTAGGACATCTCCTCACACAGTGTAGGACACCTTACACAGTGAAAGACATCTCACACAATGTAGAACATTTCACACAGTGTATGACATCTCACACAGTGTAGGACATCTCACATAGTGTAGGACATCTCACACAATGTAGGACATCTCACATAGTGTAGGACATCTCACACAGTGTAGGACATCTCAGACATTGTAGGGCAACTTACAAAATGTAGGACATTTCACACTGTGTATTACATCTCACACAGTGTAGGACATCTCACACAGTGTAGGACATTTCACACAGTGTAGGACATCTCACACAGTGTAGGACATCTCACACAGTTTAGGACATCTTACACAATGTAGGATATCTCACACAGTGTAAGACAACTCACACAGTGTAGAACATTTCACACAGTGTAGGACATTTCACACAGTGTAGGACATCTCACACCATGTTGGACATCTCACACAATGTAGGACATCTCACACCATGTTGGACATCTCACACAATGTATGACAACTCACACAGTGTAGAACATTTCACACAGTGTAGGACAACTCACACAATGTAGGATATCTCACACAGTGTAAGACATCTTACACAGTTCAGGACATCACAGACAGAGTAGAACATTTCACTCAGTGTGTGACATCTCACTCAGTTTAGGACATTTCACTCAGTGTGTGACATCTCACACAGTGTAGGACATCTCACACAGTTTAGGACATCTTACACAATGTAGGATATCTCACACAGTGTAAGACAACTCACACAGTGTAGAACATTTCACACAGTGTAGGACATTTCACACAGTGTAGGACATCTCACACAATGTAGGACATCTCACACAGTGTATGACAACTCACACAGTGTAGAACATTTCACACAGTGTAGGACATATCACACAGTGTAGTACATCTCACACAGTGTAGGACATCACAGACAGAGTAGAACATTTCACTCAGTGTGTGACATTTCACTCAGTTTAGGACATTTCACTCAGTGTGTGACATCTCACACAGTGTAGGACATCTAACACAGTGTAGGTCATCTCATTCAGTGTAGGACATCTCACACAGTGTAAGACATCTCAGACAGTGTAGGACATCTCAGACAGTGTAGGATATCTCACACAGTGTAGGACATTTCACACAGTGAAGGGCATCTTACACAATGTAGGACATTTCACACACTGAAGGGCATCTTACACAATGTAAGACATTTCACACAGTGTATGACATCTCACACAGTGTAGGACATCTCACATAGTGTAGGACATCTCACACAGTGTAGGACATCTCACATAGTGTTGGACATCTCACACAGTGTAGGACATCTCACACAGTGTAGGACATCTTACACAATGTAGGACATTTCACACAATGTAGGACATTTCAGAAAATTTAGGACATTTCATACAGTGTAGGACATTTCACACAGTGTATGACATCTCACACAGTGTATGACATCTCACACAGTGTAGGACATCTCACATAGTGTAGGACATCTCACACAGTGTAGGACATCTCACATAGTGTAGGACATCTCACACAATGTAGGACATCTCACACAGTGTAGGATATCTCACACAGTGTAGGACATCTCACACAATGTATGACATTTCACACAGTGTAGGACATTTCACACAGTGTAGGACATTTCACACAGTGTAGGACATCTCACACAGTGTAGGACATCTCACACAGTGTAGGACATCTCACACAGTGTAGGACATTTCACACAGTGTAGGACATTTCACACAGTGTAGGACATCTCACACAGTGTAGGACATCTCACTCAGTGAAGGACATCTCACTCAGTGAAGAACATCTTACACAGTGTAGGACATCTCACACAGTGTAGGACACCTTACACAGTGTAGGACGACTCACAAAGTGTAGGACATCTCACACAGTGTAGGACATCTCACACAGTGTAGGACATCTCACAGTGTATGACATCTCACACAGTGTATGACATCTCACACAGTGTAGGACATTTCACACAGTGTAGGACATATCACACAGTGTAGTACATCTCACACAGTGTAGGACATCACAGACAGAGTAGAACATTTCACTCAGTGTGTGACATTTCACTCAGTTTAGGACATTTCACTCAGTGTGTGACATCTCACACAGTGTAGGACATCTAACACAGTGTAGGTCATCTCATTCAGTGTAGGACATCTCACACAGTGTAAGACATCTCAGACAGTGTAGGACATCTCAGACAGTGTAGGATATCTCACACAGTGTAGGACATTTCACACAGTGAAGGGCATCTTACACAATGTAGGACATTTCACACAGTGAAGGGCATCTTACACAATGTAAGACATTTCACACAGTGTATGACATCTCACACAGTGTAGGACATCTCACATAGTGTAGGACATCTCACACAGTGTAGGACATCTCACATAGTGTTGGACATCTCACACAGTGTAGGACATCTCACACAGTGTAGGACATCTTACACAATGTAGGACATTTCACACAATGTAGGACATTTCAGAAAATTTAGGACATTTCATACAGTGTAGGACATTTCACACAGTGTATGACATCTCACACAGTGTATGACATCTCACACAGTGTAGGACATCTCACATAGTGTAGGACATCTCACACAGTGTAGGTCATCTCACATAGTGTAGGACATCTCACACAGTGTAGGACATCTCAAACAGTGTAGGACATCTTACACAATGTAGGACATTTCACACAGTGTAGGACATTTCAGACAGTGTAGGACATCTTACACAGTGTAGGACATCTTACACAATGTAGGACATCTCACACAGTGTAGGACATCTCACAAAGTGTAGAACATCTCACACAGTGTAGGACATCTTACACAATGTAGGACATCTCACACAGTGTAGGACATTTCAGACAGTTTAGGACATCTTACATAGTGTAGGACATCTTACACAATGTAGGACATTTCACACAGTGTAGGACATTTCAGACAGTGTAGGACATCTTACACAGTGTAGGACATCTCACACAGTGTAGGACATCTCACACAGTGTAGGACATCTTACACAATGTAGGACATTTCACACAGTGTAGGACATTTCAGACAGTGTAGGACATCTTACACAGTGTAGGAAATCTTACACAATGTTGGACATCTCACACAATGTAGGACATTTCACACATTGTAGGACATTTCAGACAGTGTAGGACATCTTACACAGTGTAGGACATCTTACACAATGTAGGACATCTCAAACAGTGTAGGACATCTCAAACAGTGTAAGACATCTCACACAGTGTAGGACATCTCACACAGTGCAGGACATTTCACACAGTGAAGGGCATCTTACACAATGTAAGACATTTCACACAGTGTATGACATTTCACACAGTGTAGGACATCTCACATAGTGTAGGACATCTCACACAGTGTAGGACATTTCACATAGTGTAGGACATCTCACACAGTGTAGAACATCTCACACAGTGTAGGACATCTTACACAATGTAGGACAGTTCACACAGTGTAGGACATTTCAGAAAATGTAGGACATTTCATACAGTGTAGGACATCTTACACAGTGTAGGACATCTCACACAGTGTAGGACATCTCACACAGTGTAGGACATTTCACACAGTGTAGGACATTTCACACAGTGTTGGACATCTAACACAGTGTAGGACATCTCACACAGTGTAGGACATCTCACTCAGTGTAGGACATCTCACACAGTGTAGGACATCTTACACAGTGTAGGACATCACAGACAGAGTAGATCATTTCACTCAGTGGGTGACATCTCACTCAGTTTAGGACATTTCACTCAGTGTGTGACATCTCACTCAGTTTAGGACATCTCACACAGTGAAGGGCATCTTACACAATATAGGACATTTCACACAGTGTATGACATCTCACACAGTGTAGGACATCTCACATAGTGTAGGACATCTCACACAGTGTAGGACATCTCACATAGTGTAGGACATCTCACACAGTGTAGGACATCTCAGACATTGTAGGGCAACTTACAAAATGTAGGACATTTCACACTGTGTATTACATCTCACACAGTGTAGGACATCTCACACAGTGAAGGGCTTCTTACACAATGTAGAACATTTCACACAGTGTATGACATCTCACATAGTGTAGGACATCTCACATAGTGTAGGACATCTCACACAGTGTAGGACATCTCACATAGTGTAGGACATCTCACACAGTGTAGGACATCTCAGACATTGTAGGGCAACTTACAAAATGTAGGACATTTCACACTGTGTATTACATCTCACACAGTGTAGGACATCTCACACAGTGTAGGACATCTCACACAGTGTAGGACATCTCACACAGTGTAGGACATTTCACACAGTGTAGGACATCTCACACAGTGTAGGACATCTCACACAGTTTAGGACATCTTACACAATGTAGGATATCTCACACAGTGTAAGACAACTCACACAGTGTAGAACATTTCACACAGTGTAGGACATTTCACACAGTGTAGGACATCTCACACAATGTAGGACATCTCACACAGTGTATGACAACTCACACAGTGTAGAACATTTCACACAGTGTAGGACAACTCACACAATGTAGGATATCTCACACAGTGTAAGACATCTTACACAGTTCAGGACATCACAGACAGAGTAGAACATTTCACTCAGTGTGTGACATCTCACTCAGTTTAGGACATTTCACTCAGTGTGTGACATCTCACTCAGTGTAGGACATCTCACACAGTGTAGGACATCTCAAACAGTGTAGGACATCTCAAACAGTGTAGGACATCTCACACAGTGTAGGACATCTCACACAGTGTAGGACATCACACAGTGTAGGACATCTCACACAGTGTAGGACATCTAACATAGTGTAGGACATCTCACACAGTGTAGGACATCTCACACAGTAAAAGGACATCTCAGACAGTGTAGGACATCTCACACAGTGTAGGACATCTCACACAGTGTAGGACATCTCAAACAGTGTAAGACATCTCACATAGTGTAGGACATCTCACACAGTGTATTACATCTCACAGTGTAGGACATCTCACACAGTGTAGGACATCTTACACAATGTAGGACATTTCACTCAGTGTAGGACATCTCAAACAGTATAAAACATCTCACACAGTGTAGGACATCTCACACAGCGTAGGACATCTTACACAATGTAGGACATTTCACTCAGTGTAGGACATCTCACAAAGTGTAAGACATCTCAAACAGTGAAGGACATCTCACAAAGTGTAGGACATCTCACAGTGTTGGACATCTCACACAGTATAGGACATTTCACAAAGTGTAGGACATATAATATCGTGTAGGACATCTCACACAGTGTAGGACATCTTACACAGTGTAGGACATCTCCTCACACAGTGTAGGACACCTTACACAGTGAAAGACATCTCACACAATGTAGAACATTTCACACAGTGTATGACATCTCACACAGTGTAGGACATCTCACATAGTGTAGGACATCTCACACAATGTAGGACATCTCACATAGTGTAGGACATCTCACACAGTGTAGGACATCTCAGACATTGTAGGGCAACTTACAAAATGTAGGACATTTCACACTGTGTATTACATCTCACACAGTGTAGGACATCTCACACAGTGTAGGACATTTCACACAGTGTAGGACATCTCACACAGTGTAGGACATCTCACACAGTTTAGGACATCTTACACAATGTAGGATATCTCACACAGTGTAAGACAACTCACACAGTGTAGAACATTTCACACAGTGTAGGACATTTCACACAGTGTAGGACATCTCACACCATGTTGGACATCTCACACAATGTAGGACATCTCACACCATGTTGGACATCTCACACAATGTATGACAACTCACACAGTGTAGAACATTTCACACAGTGTAGGACAACTCACACAATGTAGGATATCTCACACAGTGTAAGACATCTTACACAGTTCAGGACATCACAGACAGAGTAGAACATTTCACTCAGTGTGTGACATCTCACTCAGTTTAGGACATTTCACTCAGTGTGTGACATCTCACACAGTGTAGGACATCTCACACAGTTTAGGACATCTTACACAATGTAGGATATCTCACACAGTGTAAGACAACTCACACAGTGTAGAACATTTCACACAGTGTAGGACATTTCACACAGTGTAGGACATCTCACACAATGTAGGACATCTCACACAGTGTATGACAACTCACACAGTGTAGAACATTTCACACAGTGTAGGACAACTCACACAATGTAGGATATCTCACACAGTGTAAGACATCTTACACAGTTCAGGACATCACAGACAGAGTAGAACATTTCACTCAGTGTGTGACATCTCACTCAGTTTAGGACATTTCACTCAGTGTGTGACATCTCACTCAGTGTAGGACATCTCACACAGTGTAGGACATCTCAAACAGTGTAGGACATCTCACACAGTGTAGGACATCTCACACAGTGTAGGACATCTCACACAGTGTAGGACATCACACAGTGTAGGACATCTCACACAGTGTAGGACATCTAACATAGTGTAGGACATCTCACACAGTGTAGGACATCTCACACAGTAAAAGGACATCTCAGACAGTGTAGGACATCTCACACAGTGTAGGACATCTCACACAGTGTAGGACATCTCAAACAGTGTAAGACATCTCACATAGTGTAGGACATCTCACACAGTGTATTACATCTCACAGTGTAGGACATCTCACACAGTGTAGGACATCTTACACAATGTAGGACATTTCACTCAGTGTAGGACATCTCAAACAGTATAAAACATCTCACACAGTGTAGGACATCTCACACAGCGTAGGACATCTTACACAATGTAGGACATTTCACTCAGTGTAGGACATCTCACAAAGTGTAAGACATCTCAAACAGTGAAGGACATCTCACAAAGTGTAGGACATCTCACACAGTGTTGGACATCTCACACAGTATAGGACATTTCACACAGTGTAGGACATATAACATCGTGTAGGACATCTCACACAGTGTAGGACATCTTACACAGTGTAGGACATCTCCTCACACAGTGTAGGACACCTTACACAGTGAAAGACATCTCACACAATGTAGAACATTTCACACAGTGTATGACATCTCACACAGTGTAGGACATCTCACATAGTGTAGGACATCTCACACAGTGTAGGACATCTCACATAGTGTAGGACATCTCACACAGTGTAGGACATCTCAGACATTGTAGGGCAACTTACAAAATGTAGGACATTTCACACTGTGTATTACATCTCACACAGTGTAGGACATCTCACACAGTGTAGGACATCTCACACAGTGTAGGACATTTCACACAGTGTAGGACATCTCACACAGTGTAGGACATCTCACACAGTTTAGGACATCTTACACAATGTAGGATATCTCACACAGTGTAAGACAACTCACACAGTGTAGAACATTTCACACAGTGTAGGACATTTCACACAGTGTAGGACATCTCACACCATGTTGGACATCTCACACAATGTAGGACATCTCACACCATGTTGGACATCTCACACAATGTATGACAACTCACACAGTGTAGAACATTTCACACAGTGTAGGACAACTCACACAATGTAGGATATCTCACACAGTGTAAGACATCTTACACAGTTCAGGACATCACAGACAGAGTAGAACATTTCACTCAGTGTGTGACATCTCACTCAGTTTAGGACATTTCACTCAGTGTGTGACATCTCACACAGTGTAGGACATCTCACACAGTTTAGGACATCTTACACAATGTAGGATATCTCACACAGTGTAAGACAACTCACACAGTGTAGAACATTTCACACAGTGTAGGACATTTCACACAGTGTAGGACATCTCACACAATGTAGGACATCTCACACAGTGTATGACAACTCACACAGTGTAGAACAGTTCACACAGTGTAGGACAACTCACACAATGTAGGATATCTCACACAGTGTAAGACATCTTACACAGTTCAGGACATCACAGACAGAGTAGAACATTTCACTCAGTGTGTGACATCTCACTCAGTTTAGGACATTTCACTCAGTGTGTGACATCTCACTCAGTGTAGGACATCTCACACAGTGTAGGACATCTCAAACAGTGTAGGACATCTCACACAGTGTAGGACATCTCACACAGTGTAGGACATCTCACACAGTGTAGGACATCACACAGTGTAGGACATCTCACACAGTGTAGGACATCTAACATAGTGTAGGACATCTCACACAGTGTAGGACATCTCACACAGTAAAAGGACATCTCAGACAGTGTAGGACATCTCACACAGTGTAGGACATCTCACACAGTGTAGGACATCTCAAACAGTGTAAGACATCTCACATAGTGTAGGACATCTCACACAGTGTATTACATCTCACAGTGTAGGACATCTCACACAGTGTAGGACATCTTACACAATGTAGGACATTTCACTCAGTGTAGGACATCTCAAACAGTATAAAACATCTCACACAGTGTAGGACATCTCACACAGCGTAGGACATCTTACACAATGTAGGACATTTCACTCATTGTAGGACATCTCACAAAGTGTAAGACATCTCAAACAGTGAAGGACATCTCACAAAGTGTAGGATATCTCACACAGTGTTGGACATCTCACACAGTATAGGACATTTCACACAGTGTAGGACATATAACATCGTGTAGGACATCTCACACAGTGTAGGACATCTTACACAGTGTAGGACATCTCCTCACACAGTGTAGGACACCTTACACAGTGAAAGACATCTCACACAATGTAGAACATTTCACACAGTGTATGACATCTCACACAGTGTAGGACATCTCACATAGTGTAGGACATCTCACACAGTGTAGGACATCTCACATAGTGTAGGACATCTCACACAGTGTAGGACATCTCAGACATTGTAGGGCAACTTACAAAATGTAGGACATTTCACACTGTGTATTACATCTCACACAGTGTAGGACATCTCACACAGTGTGTGACATCTCACACAGTGTAGGACATCTCACACAGTTTAGGACATCTTACACAATGTAGGATATCTCACACAGTGTAAGACAACTCACACAGTGTAGAACATTTCACACAGTGTAGGACATTTCACACAGTGTAGGACATCTCACACAATGTAGGACATCTCACACAGTGTATGACAACTCACACAGTGTAGAACAGTTCACACAGTGTAGGACAACTCACACAATGTAGGATATCTCACACAGTGTAAGACATCTTACACAGTTCAGGACATCACAGACAGAGTAGAACATTTCACTCAGTGTGTGACATCTCACTCAGTTTAGGACATTTCACTCAGTGTGTGACATCTCACTCAGTGTAGGACATCTCACACAGTGTAGGACATCTCAAACAGTGTAGGACATCTCACACAGTGTAGGACATCTCACACAGTGTAGGACATCTCACACAGTGTAGGACATCACACAGTGTAGGACATCTCACACAGTGTAGGACATCTAACATAGTGTAGGACATCTCACACAGTGTAGGACATCTCACACAGTAAAAGGACATCTCAGACAGTGTAGGACATCTCACACAGTGTAGGACATCTCACACAGTGTAGGACATCTCAAACAGTGTAAGACATCTCACATAGTGTAGGACATCTCACACAGTGTATTACATCTCACAGTGTAGGACATCTCACACAGTGTAGGACATCTTACACAATGTAGGACATTTCACTCAGTGTAGGACATCTCAAACAGTATAAAACATCTCACACAGTGTAGGACATCTCACACAGCGTAGGACATCTTACACAATGTAGGACATTTCACTCATTGTAGGACATCTCACAAAGTGTAAGACATCTCAAACAGTGAAGGACATCTCACAAAGTGTAGGATATCTCACACAGTGTTGGACATCTCACACAGTATAGGACATTTCACACAGTGTAGGACATATAACATCGTGTAGGACATCTCACACAGTGTAGGACATCTTACACAGTGTAGGACATCTCCTCACACAGTGTAGGACACCTTACACAGTGAAAGACATCTCACACAATGTAGAACATTTCACACAGTGTATGACATCTCACACAGTGTAGGACATCTCACATAGTGTAGGACATCTCACACAGTGTAGGACATCTCACATAGTGTAGGACATCTCACACAGTGTAGGACATCTCAGACATTGTAGGGCAACTTACAAAATGTAGGACATTTCACACTGTGTATTACATCTCACACAGTGTAGGACATCTCACACAGTGTAGGACATCTCACACAGTGTAGGACATTTCACACAGTGTAGGACATCTCACACAGTGTAGGACATCTCACACAGTTTAGGACATCTTACACAATGTAGGATATCTCACACAGTGTAAGACAACTCACACAGTGTAGAACATTTCACACAGTGTAGGACATTTCACACAGTGTAGGACATCTCACACCATGTTGGACATCTCACACAATGTAGGACATCTCACACCATGTTGGACATCTCACACAATGTATGACAACTCACACAGTGTAGAACATTTCACACAGTGTAGGACAACTCACACAATGTAGGATATCTCACACAGTGTAAGACATCTTACACAGTTCAGGACATCACAGACAGAGTAGAACATTTCACTCAGTGTGTGACATCTCACTCAGTTTAGGACATTTCACTCAGTGTGTGACATCTCACACAGTGTAGGACATCTCACACAGTTTAGGACATCTTACACAATGTAGGATATCTCACACAGTGTAAGACAACTCACACAGTGTAGAACATTTCACACAGTGTAGGACATTTCACACAGTGTAGGACATCTCACACAATGTAGGACATCTCACACAGTGTATGACAACTCACACAGTGTAGAACATTTCACACAGTGTAGGACAACTCACACAATGTAGGATATCTCACACAGTGTAAGACATCTTACACAGTTCAGGACATCACAGACAGAGTAGAACATTTCACTCAGTGTGTGACATCTCACTCAGTTTAGGACATTTCACTCAGTGTGTGACATCTCACTCAGTGTAGGACATCTCACACAGTGTAGGACATCTCAAACAGTGTAGGACATCTCACACAGTGTAGGACATCTCACACAGTGTAGGACATCTCACACAGTGTAGGACATCACACAGTGTAGGACATCTCACACAGTGTAGGACATCTAACATAGTGTAGGACATCTCACACAGTGTAGGACATCTCACACAGTAAAAGGACATCTCACACAGTGTATTACATCTCACAGTGTAGGACATCTCACACAGTGTAGGACATCTTACACAATGTAGGACATTTCACTCAGTGTAGGACATCTCAAACAGTATAAAACATCTCACACAGTGTAGGACATCTCACACAGCGTAGGACATCTTACACAATGTAGGACATTTCACTCAGTGTAGGACATCTCACAAAGTGTAAGACATCTCAAACAGTGAAGGACATCTCACAAAGTGTAGGACATCTCACACAGTGTTGGACATCTCACACAGTATAGGACATTTCACACAGTGTAGGACATATAACATCGTGTAGGACATCTCACACAGTGTAGGACATCTTACACAGTGTAGGACATCTCCTCACACAGTGTAGGACACCTTACACAGTGAAAGACATCTCACACAATGTAGAACATTTCACACAGTGTATGACATCTCACACAGTGTAGGACATCTCACATAGTGTAGGACATCTCACACAGTGTAGGACATCTCACATAGTGTAGGACATCTCACACAGTGTAGGACATCTCAGACATTGTAGGGCAACTTACAAAATGTAGGACATTTCACACTGTGTATTACATCTCACACAGTGTAGGACATCTCACACAGTGTAGGACATCTCACACAGTGTAGGACATTTCACACAGTGTAGGACATCTCACACAGTGTAGGACATCTCACACAGTTTAGGACATCTTACACAATGTAGGATATCTCACACAGTGTAAGACAACTCACACAGTGTAGAACATTTCACACAGTGTAGGACATTTCACACAGTGTAGGACATCTCACACCATGTTGGACATCTCACACAATGTAGGACATCTCACACCATGTTGGACATCTCACACAATGTATGACAACTCACACAGTGTAGAACATTTCACACAGTGTAGGACAACTCACACAATGTAGGATATCTCACACAGTGTAAGACATCTTACACAGTTCAGGACATCACAGACAGAGTAGAACATTTCACTCAGTGTGTGACATCTCACTCAGTTTAGGACATTTCACTCAGTGTGTGACATCTCACTCAGTGTAGGACATCTCACACAGTGTAGGACATCTCAAACAGTGTAGGACATCTCACACAGTGTAGGACATCTCACACAGTGTAGGACATCTCACACAGTGTAGGACATCACACAGTGTAGGACATCTCACACAGTGTAGGACATCTTACATAGTGTAGGACATCTCACACAGTGTAGGACATCTCACACAGTAAAAGGACATCTCAGACAGTGTAGGACATCTCACACAGTGTAGGACATCTCACACAGTGTAGGACATCTCAAACAGAGTAAGACATCTCACATAGTGTAGGACATCTCACACAGTGTATAACATCTCACAGTGTAGGACATCTCACACAGTGTAGGACATCTTACACAATGTAGGACATTTCACTCAGTGTAGGACATCTCAAACAGTATAAGACATCTCACACAGTGTAGGACATCTCACACAGTGTAGGACATCTCACACAGTGTAGAACATCTCACACAGTGTAGGACATCTTACACAATGTAGGACATTTCACACAGTGTAGGACATTTCAGACAGTTTAGGACATCTTACATAGTGTAGGACATCTTACACAATGTAGGACATTTCACACAGTGTAGGACATTTCAGACAGTGTAGGACATCTTACACAGTGTAGGACATCTCACACAGTGTAGGACATCTTACACAGTGTAGGACATTTCACACAGTGTAGGACATCTCACACAGTGTAGGACATCTCACACAGTTTAGGACATCTTACACAATGTAGGATATCTCACACAGTGTAAGACAACTCACACAGTGTAGAACATTTCACAGAGTGTAGGACATTTCACACAGTGTAGGACATCTCACACCATGTTGGACATCTCACACAATGTAGGACATCTCACACCATGTTGGACATCTCACACAATGTATGACAACTCACACAGTGTAGAACATTTCACACAGTGTAGGACAACTCACACAATGTAGGATATCTCACACAGTGTAAGACATCTTACACAGTTCAGGACATCACAGACAGAGTAGAACATTTCACTCAGTGTGTGACATCTCACTCAGTTTAGGACATTTCACTCAGTGTGTGACATCTCACACAGTGTAGGACATCTCACACAGTTTAGGACATCTTACACAATGTAGGATATCTCACACAGTGTAAGACAACTCACACAGTGTAGAACATTTCACACAGTGTAGGACATTTCACACAGTGTAGGACATCTCAAACAATGTAGGACATCTCACACAGTGTATGAAAACTCACACAGTGTAGAACATTTCACACAGTGTAGGACAACTCACACAATGTAGGATATCTCACACAGTGTAAGACATCTTACACAGTTCAGGACATCACAGACAGAGTAGAACATTTCACTCAGTGTGTGACATCTCACTCAGTTTAGGACATTTCACTCAGTGTGTGACATCTCACTCAGTGTAGGACATCTCACACAGTGTAGGACATCTCAAACAGTGTAGGACATCTCACACAGTGTAGGACATCTCACACAGTGTAGGACATCTCACACAGTGTAGGACATCACACAGTGTAGGACATCTCACACAGTGTAGGACATCTAACATAGTGTAGGACATCTCACACAGTGTAGGACATCTCACACAGTAAAAGGACATCTCAGACAGTGTAGGACATCTCACACAGTGTAGGACATCTCACACAGTGTAGGACATCTCAAACAGTGTAAGACATCTCACATAGTGTAGGACATCTCACACAGTGTATTACATCTCACAGTGTAGGACATCTCACACAGTGTAGGACATCTTACACAATGTAGGACATTTCACTCAGTGTAGGACATCTCAAACAGTATAAAACATCTCACACAGTGTAGGACATCTCACACAGCGTAGGACATCTTACACAATGTAGGACATTTCACTCAGTGTAGGACATCTCACAAAGTGTAAGACATCTCAAACAGTGAAGGACATCTCACAAAGTGTAGGACATCTCACACAGTGTAGGACATCTCACACAGTGTAGGACATCTCACACAGTGTAGGACATTTCACACAGTGTAGGACATCTCACACAGTGTAGGACATCTCACACAGTTTAGGACATCTTACACAATGTAGGATATCTCACACAGTGTAAGACAACTCACACAGTGTAGAACATTTCACACAGTGTAGGACATTTCACACAGTGTAGGACATCTCACACCATGTTGGACATCTCACACAATGTAGGACATCTCACACCATGTTGGACATCTCACACAATGTATGACAACTCACACAGTGTAGAACATTTCACACAGTGTAGGACAACTCACACAATGTAGGATATCTCACACAGTGTAAGACATCTTACACAGTTCAGGACATCACAGACAGAGTAGAACATTTCACTCAGTGTGTGACATCTCACTCAGTTTAGGACATTTCACTCAGTGTGTGACATCTCACTCAGTGTAGGACATCTCACACAGTGTAGGACATCTCAAACAGTGTAGGACATCTCACACAGTGTAGGACATCTCACACAGTGTAGGACATCTCACACAGTGTAGGACATCACACAGTGTAGGACATCTCACACAGTGTAGGACATCTTACATAGTGTAGGACATCTCACACAGTGTAGGACATCTCACACAGTAAAAGGACATCTCAGACAGTGTAGGACATCTCACACAGTGTAGGACATCTCACACAGTGTAGGACATCTCAAACAGAGTAAGACATCTCACATAGTGTAGGACATCTCACACAGTGTATAACATCTCACAGTGTAGGACATCTCACACAGTGTAGGACATCTTACACAATGTAGGACATTTCACTCAGTGTAGGACATCTCAAACAGTATAAGACATCTCACACAGTGTAGGACATCTCACACAGTGTAGGACATCTCACACAGTGTAGAACATCTCACACAGTGTAGGACATCTTACACAATGTAGGACATTTCACACAGTGTAGGACATTTCAGACAGTTTAGGACATCTTACATAGTGTAGGACATCTTACACAATGTAGGACATTTCACACAGTGTAGGACATTTCAGACAGTGTAGGACATCTTACACAGTGTAGGACATCTCACACAGTGTAGGACATCTTACACAGTGTAGGACATTTCACACAGTGTAGGACATCTCACACAGTGTAGGACATCTCACACAGTTTAGGACATCTTACACAATGTAGGATATCTCACACAGTGTAAGACAACTCACACAGTGTAGAACATTTCACAGAGTGTAGGACATTTCACACAGTGTAGGACATCTCACACCATGTTGGACATCTCACACAATGTAGGACATCTCACACCATGTTGGACATCTCACACAATGTATGACAACTCACACAGTGTAGAACATTTCACACAGTGTAGGACAACTCACACAATGTAGGATATCTCACACAGTGTAAGACATCTTACACAGTTCAGGACATCACAGACAGAGTAGAACATTTCACTCAGTGTGTGACATCTCACTCAGTTTAGGACATTTCACTCAGTGTGTGACATCTCACACAGTGTAGGACATCTCACACAGTTTAGGACATCTTACACAATGTAGGATATCTCACACAGTGTAAGACAACTCACACAGTGTAGAACATTTCACACAGTGTAGGACATTTCACACAGTGTAGGACATCTCAAACAATGTAGGACATCTCACACAGTGTATGAAAACTCACACAGTGTAGAACATTTCACACAGTGTAGGACAACTCACACAATGTAGGATATCTCACACAGTGTAAGACATCTTACACAGTTCAGGACATCACAGACAGAGTAGAACATTTCACTCAGTGTGTGACATCTCACTCAGTTTAGGACATTTCACTCAGTGTGTGACATCTCACTCAGTGTAGGACATCTCACACAGTGTAGGACATCTCAAACAGTGTAGGACATCTCACACAGTGTAGGACATCTCACACAGTGTAGGACATCTCACACAGTGTAGGACATCACACAGTGTAGGACATCTCACACAGTGTAGGACATCTAACATAGTGTAGGACATCTCACACAGTGTAGGACATCTCACACAGTAAAAGGACATCTCAGACAGTGTAGGACATCTCACACAGTGTAGGACATCTCACACAGTGTAGGACATCTCAAACAGTGTAAGACATCTCACATAGTGTAGGACATCTCACACAGTGTATTACATCTCACAGTGTAGGACATCTCACACAGTGTAGGACATCTTACACAATGTAGGACATTTCACTCAGTGTAGGACATCTCAAACAGTATAAAACATCTCACACAGTGTAGGACATCTCACACAGCGTAGGACATCTTACACAATGTAGGACATTTCACTCAGTGTAGGACATCTCACAAAGTGTAAGACATCTCAAACAGTGAAGGACATCTCACAAAGTGTAGGACATCTCACACAGTGTTGGACATCTCACACAGTATAGGACATTTCACACAGTGTAGGACATATAACATCGTGTAGGACATCTCACACAGTGTAGGACATCTTACACAGTGTAGGACATCTCCTCACACAGTGTAGGACACCTTACACAGTGAAAGACATCTCACACAATGTAGAACATTTCACACAGTGTATGACATCTCACACAGTGTAGGACATCTCACATAGTGTAGGACATCTCACACAGTGTAGGACATCTCACATAGTGTAGGACATCTCACACAGTGTAGGACATCTCAGACATTCTAGGGCAACTTACAAAATGTAGGACATTTCACACTGTGTATTACATCTCACACAGTGTAGGACATCTCACACAGTGTAGGACATCTCACACAGTGTAGGACATTTCACACAGTGTAGGACATCTCACACAGTGTAGGACATCTCACACAGTTTAGGACATCTTACACAATGTAGGATATCTCACACAGTGTAAGACAACTCACACAGTGTAGAACATTTCACACAGTGTAGGACATTTCACACAGTGTAGGACATCTCACACCATGTTGGACATCTCACACAATGTAGGACATCTCACACCATGTTGGACATCTCACACAATGTATGACAACTCACACAGTGTAGAACATTTCACACAGTGTAGGACAACTCACACAATGTAGGATATCTCACACAGTGTAAGACATCTTACACAGTTCAGGACATCACAGACAGAGTAGAACATTTCACTCAGTGTGTGACATCTCACTCAGTTTAGGACATTTCACTCAGTGTGTGACATTTCACACAGTGTAGGACATCTCACACAGTTTAGGACATCTTACACAATGTAGGATATCTCACACAGTGTAAGACAACTCACACAGTGTAGAACATTTCACACAGTGTAGGACATTTCACACAGTGTAGGACATCTCACACAATGTAGGACATCTCACACAGTGTATGACAACTCACACAGTGTAGAACATTTCACACAGTGTAGGACAACTCACACAATGTAGGATATCTCACACAGTGTAAGACATCTTACACAGTTCAGGACATCACAGACAGAGTAGAACATTTCACTCAGTGTGTGACATCTCACTCAGTTTAGGACATTTCACTCAGTGTGTGACATCTCACTCAGTGTAGGACATCTCACACAGTGTAGGACATCTCAAACAGTGTAGGACATCTCACACAGTGTAGGACATCTCACACAGTGTAGGACATCTCACACAGTGTAGGACATCACACAGTGTAGGACATCTCACACAGTGTAGGACATCTAACATAGTGTAGGACATCTCACACAGTGTAGGACATCTCACACAGTAAAAGGACATCTCAGACAGTGTAGGACATCTCACACAGTGTAGGACATCTCACACAGTGTAGGACATCTCAAACAGAGTAACACATCTCACATAGTGTAGGACATCTCACACAGTGTATTACATCTCACAGTGTAGGACATCTCACACAGTGTAGGACATCTTACACAATGTAGGACATTTCACTCAGTGTAGGACATCTCAAACAGTATAAAACATCTCACACAGTGTAGGACATCTCACACAGCGTAGGACATCTTACACAATGTAGGACATTCCACTCAGTGTAGGACATCTCACAAAGTGTAAGACATCTCAAACAGTGAAGGACATCTCACAAAGTGTAGGACATCTCACACAGTGTTGGACATCTCACACAGTATAGGACATTTCACACAGTGTAGGACATATAACATCGTGTAGGACATATCACACAGTGTAGGACATCTTACACAGTGTAGGACATCTCCTCACACAGTGTAGGACACCTTACACAGTGAAAGACATCTCACACAATGTAGAACATTTCACACAGTGTATGACATCTCACACAGTGTAGGACATCTCACATAGTGTAGGACATCTCACACAGTGTAGGACATCTCACATAGTGTAGGACATCTCACACAGTGTAGGACATCTCAGACATTCTAGGGCAACTTACAAAATGTAGGACATTTCACACTGTGTATTACATCTCACACAGTGTAGGACATCTCACACAGTGTAGGACATCTCACACAGTGTAGGACATTTCACACAGTGTAGGACATCTCACACAGTGTAGGACATCTCACACAGTTTAGGACATCTTACACAATGTAGGATATCTCACACAGTGTAAGACAACTCACACAGTGTAGAACATTTCACACAGTGTAGGACATTTCACACAGTGTAGGACATCTCACACCATGTTGGACATCTCACACAATGTAGGACATCTCACACCATGTTGGACATCTCACACAATGTATGACAACTCACACAGTGTAGAACATTTCACACAGTGTAGGACAACTCACACAATGTAGGATATCTCACACAGTGTAAGACATCTTACACAGTTCAGGACATCACAGACAGAGTAGAACATTTCACTCAGTGTGTGACATCTCACTCAGTTTAGGACATTTCACTCAGTGGGTGACATCTCACTCAGTGTAGGACATCTCACACAGTGTAGGACATCTCAAACAGTGTAGGACATCTCACACAGTGGAGGACATCTCACACAGTGTAGGACATCTCACACAGTGTAGGACATCACACAGTGTAGGACATCTCACACAGTGTAGGACATCTTACATAGTGTAGGACATCTCACACAGTGTAGGACATCTCACACAGTAAAAGGACATCTCAGACAGTGTAGGACATCTCACACAGTGTAGGACATCTCACACAGTGTAGGACATCTCAAACAGAGTAAGACATCTCACATAGTGTAGGACATCTCACACAGTGTATTACATCTCACAGTGTAGGACATCTCACACAGTGTAGGACATCTTACACAATGTAGGACATTTCACTCAGTGTAGGACATCTCAAACAGTATAAGACATCTCACACAGTGTAGGACATCTCACACAGTGTAGGACATCTCACACAGTGTAGAACATCTCACACAGTGTAGGACATCTTACACAATGTAGGACATTTCACACAGTGTAGGACATTTCAGACAGTTTAGGACATCTTACATAGTGTAGGACATCTTACACAATGTAGGACATTTCACACAGTGTAGGACATTTCAGACAGTGTAGGACATCTTACACAGTGTAGGACATCTCACACAGTGTAGGACATCTCACACAGTGTAGGACATCTCACACAGTGTAGGACATCTTACACAATGTAGGACATTTCACACAGTGTAGGACATTTCAGACAGTGTAGGACATCTTACACAGTGTAGGACATCTTACACAATGTTGGACATCTCACACAATGTAGGACATTTCACACATTGTAGGACATTTCAGACAGTGTAGGACATCTTACACAGTGTAGCACATCTTACACAATGTAGGACATCTCAAACAGTGTAGGACATCTCAAACAGTGTAAGACATCTCACACAGTGTAGGACATCTCACACAGTGTAGGACATCTCACACAGTGTAGGACATCTCACACAGTGTAGGACATCTCACACAGTGTAGGACATCTCACACAGTGTTGGACATCTCACACAGTATAGGACATTTCACAAAGTGTAGGACATATAATATCGTGTAGGACATCTCACACAGTGTAGGACATCTTACACAGTGTAGGACATCTCCTCACACAGTGTAGGACACCTTACACAGTGAAAGACATCTCACACAATGTAGAACATTTCACACAGTGTATGACATCTCACACAGTGTAGGACATCTCACATAGTGTAGGACATCTCACACAGTGTAGGACATCTCACATAGTGTAGGACATCTCACACAGTGTAGG
This sequence comes from Mimachlamys varia, assembly GCA_947623455.1. Lineage (NCBI taxonomy): Eukaryota > Metazoa > Mollusca > Bivalvia > Pectinida > Pectinidae > Mimachlamys > Mimachlamys varia. Next base: position 40,327,105 of record OX392533.1, on the reverse strand, counting down.
ACATCTCAGACATTGTAGGGCAACTTACAAAATGTAGGACATTTCACACTGTGTATTACATCTCACACAGTGTAGGACATCTCACACAGTGTAGGACATTTCACACAGTGTAGGACATCTCACACAGTGTAGGACATCTCACACAGTTTAGGACATCTTACACAATGTAGGATATCTCACACAGTGTAAGACAACTCACACAGTGTAGAACATTTCACACAGTGTAGGACATTTCACACAGTGTAGGACATCTCACACCATGTTGGACATCTCACACAATGTAGGACATCTCACACCATGTTGGACATCTCACACAATGTATGACAACTCACACAGTGTAGAACATTTCACACAGTGTAGGACAACTCACACAATGTAGGATATCTCACACAGTGTAAGACATCTTACACAGTTCAGGACATCACAGACAGAGTAGAACATTTCACTCAGTGTGTGACATCTCACTCAGTTTAGGACATTTCACTCAGTGTGTGACATCTCACACAGTGAAGGACATCTCACACAGTTTAGGACATCTTACACAATGTAGGATATCTCACACAGTGTAAGACAACTCACACAGTGTAGAACATTTCACACAGTGTAGGACATTTCACACAGTGTAGGACATCTCACACAATGTAGGACATCTCACACAGTGTATGACAACTCACACAGTGTAGAACATTTCACACAGTGTAGGACAACTCACACAATGTAGGATATCTCACACAGTGTAAGACATCTTACACAGTTCAGGACATCACAGACAGAGTAGAACATTTCACTCAGTGTGTGACATCTCACTCAGTTTAGGACATTTCACTCAGTGTGTGACATCTCACTCAGTGTAGGACATCTCACACAGTGTAGGACATCTCAAACAGTGTAGGACATCTCACACAGTGTAGGACATCTCACACAGTGTAGGACATCTCACACAGTGTAGGACATCACACAGTGTAGGACATCTCACACAGTGTAGGACATCTAACATAGTGTAGGACATCTCACACAGTGTAGGACATCTCACACAGTAAAAGGACATCTCAGACAGTGTAGGACATCTCACACAGTGTAGGACATCTCACACAGTGTAGGACATCTCAAACAGTGTAAGACATCTCACATAGTGTAGGACATCTCACACAGTGTATTACATCTCACAGTGTAGGACATCTCACACAGTGTAGGACATCTTACACAATGTAGGACATTTCACTCAGTGTAGGACATCTCAAACAGTATAAAACATCTCACACAGTGTAGGACATCTCACACAGCGTAGGACATCTTACACAATGTAGGACATTTCACTCAGTGTAGGACATCTCACAAAGTGTAAGACATCTCAAACAGTGAAGGACATCTCACAAAGTGTAGGACATCTCACACAGTGTTGGACATCTCACACAGTATAGGACATTTCACACAGTGTAGGACATATAACATCGTGTAGGACATCTCACACAGTGTAGGACATCTTACACAGTGTAGGACATCTCCTCACACAGTGTAGGACACCTTACACAGTGAAAGACATCTCACACAATGTAGAACATTTCACACAGTGTATGACATCTCACACAGTGTAGGACATCTCACATAGTGTAGGACATCTCACACAGTGTAGGACATCTCACATAGTGTAGGACATCTCACACAGTGTAGGACATCTCAGACATTGTAGGGCAACTTACAAAATGTAGGACATTTCACACTGTGTATTACATCTCACACAGTGTAGGACATCTCACACAGTGTAGGACATCTCACACAGTGTAGGACATTTCACACAGTGTAGGACATCTCACACAGTGTAGGACATCTCACACAGTTTAGGACATCTTACACAATGTAGGATATCTCACACAGTGTAAGACAACTCACACAGTGTAGAACATTTCACACAGTGTAGGACATTTCACACAGTGTAGGACATCTCACACCATGTTGGACATCTCACACAATGTAGGACATCTCACACCATGTTGGACATCTCACACAATGTATGACAACTCACACAGTGTAGAACATTTCACACAGTGTAGGACAACTCACACAATGTAGGATATCTCACACAGTGTAAGACATCTTACACAGTTCAGGACATCACAGACAGAGTAGAACATTTCACTCAGTGTGTGACATCTCACTCAGTTTAGGACATTTCACTCAGTGTGTGACATCTCACTCAGTGTAGGACATCTCACACAGTGTAGGACATCTCAAACAGTGTAGGACATCTCACACAGTGTAGGACATCTCACACAGTGTAGGACATCTCACACAGTGTAGGACATCACACAGTGTAGGACATCTCACACAGTGTAGGACATCACACAGTGTAGGACATCTCACACAGTGTAGGACATCTTACATAGTGTAGGACATCTCACACAGTGTAGGACATCTCACACAGTAAAAGGACATCTCAGACAGTGTAGGACATCTCACACAGTGTAGGACATCTCACACAGTGTAGGACATCTCAAACAGAGTAAGACATCTCACATAGTGTAGGACATCTCACACAGTGTATTACATCTCACAGTGTAGGACATCTCACACAGTGTAGGACATCTTACACAATGTAGGACATTTCACTCAGTGTAGGACATCTCAAACAGTATAAGACATCTCACACAGTGTAGGACATCTCACACAGTGTAGGACATCTCACACAGTGTAGAACATCTCACACAGTGTAGGACATCTTACACAATGTAGGACATTTCACACAGTGTAGGACATTTCAGACAGTTTAGGACATCTTACATAGTGTAGGACATCTTACACAATGTAGGACATTTCACACAGTGTAGGACATTTCAGACAGTGTAGGACATCTTACACAGTGTAGGACATCTCACACAGTGTAGGACATCTCACACAGTGTAGGACATCTCACACAGTGTAGGACATCTTACACAATGTAGGACATTTCACACAGTGTAGGACATTTCAGACAGTGTAGGACATCTTACACAGTGTAGGACATCTTACACAATGTTGGACATCTCACACAATGTAGGACATTTCACACATTGTAGGACATTTCAGACAGTGTAGGACATCTTACACAGTGTAGGACATCTTACACAATGTAGGACATCTCAAACAGTGTAGGACATCTCAAACAGTGTAAGACATCTCACACAGTGTAGGACATCTCACACAGTGCAGGACATTTCACACAGTGAAGGGCATCTTACACAATGTAAGACATTTCACACAGTGTATGACATTTCACACAGTGTAGGACATCTCACATAGTGTAGGACATCTCACACAGTGTAGGACATTTCACATAGTGTAGGACATCTCACACAGTGTAGGACATCTCACACAGTGTAGGACATCTCAAACAGTGTAAGACATCTCACATAGTGTAGGACATCTCACACAGTGTATTACATCTCACAGTGTAGGACATCTCACACAGTGTAGGACATCTCACACAGTGTAAGACATCTCACACAGTGTAGGACATTTCACACAGTGTAGGACATTTCACACAGTGTTGGACATCTAACACAGTGTAGGACATCTCACACCATGTTGGACATCTCACACAATGTAGGACATCTCACACCATGTTGGACATCTCACACAATGTATGACAACTCACACAGTGTAGAACATTTCACACAGTGTAGGACAACTCACACAATGTAGGATATCTCACACAGTGTAAGACATCTTACACAGTTCAGGACATCACAGACAGAGTAGAACATTTCACTCAGTGTGTGACATCTCACTCAGTTTAGGACATTTCACTCAGTGGGTGACATCTCACTCAGTGTAGGACATCTCACACAGTGTAGGACATCTCAAACAGTGTAGGACATCTCACACAGTGTAGGACATCTCACACAGTGTAGGACATCTCACACAGTGTAGGACATCACACAGTGTAGGACATCTCACACAGTGTAGGACATCTTACATAGTGTAGGACATCTCACACAGTGTAGGACATCTCACACAGTAAAAGGACATCTCAGACAGTGTAGGACATCTCACACAGTGTAGGACATCTCACACAGTGTAGGACATCTCAAACAGAGTAAGACATCTCACATAGTGTAGGACATCTCACACAGTGTATTACATCTCACAGTGTAGGACATCTCACACAGTGTAGGACATCTTACACAATGTAGGACATTTCACTCAGTGTAGGACATCTCAAACAGTATAAGACATCTCACACAGTGTAGGACATCTCACACAGTGTAGGACATCTCACACAGTGTAGAACATCTCACACAGTGTAGGACATCTTACACAATGTAGGACATTTCACACAGTGTAGGACATTTCAGACAGTTTAGGACATCTTACATAGTGTAGGACATCTTACACAATGTAGGACATTTCACACAGTGTAGGACATTTCAGACAGTGTAGGACATCTTACACAGTGTAGGACATCTCACACAGTGTAGGACATCTCACACAGTGTAGGACATCTCACACAGTGTAGGACATCTTACACAATGTAGGACATTTCACACAGTGTAGGACATTTCAGACAGTGTAGGACATCTTACACAGTGTAGGACATCTTACACAATGTTGGACATCTCACACAATGTAGGACATTTCACACATTGTAGGACATTTCAGACAGTGTAGGACATCTTACACAGTGTAGCACATCTTACACAATGTAGGACATCTCAAACAGTGTAGGACATCTCAAACAGTGTAAGACATCTCACACAGTGTAGGACATCTCACACAGTGTAGGACATCTCACACAGTGTAGGACATCTCACACAGTGTAGGACATCTCACACAGTGTAGGACATCTCACACAGTGTTGGACATCTCACACAGTATAGGACATTTCACAAAGTGTAGGACATATAATATCGTGTAGGACATCTCACACAGTGTAGGACATCTTACACAGTGTAGGACATCTCCTCACACAGTGTAGGACACCTTACACAGTGAAAGACATCTCACACAATGTAGAACATTTCACACAGTGTATGACATCTCACACAGTGTAGGACATCTCACATAGTGTAGGACATCTCACACAGTGTAGGACATCTCACATAGTGTAGGACATCTCACACAGTGTAGGACATCTCAGACATTGTAGGGCAACTTACAAAATGTAGGACATTTCACACTGTGTATTACATCTCACACAGTGTAGGACATCTCACACAGTGTAGGACATTTCACACAGTGTAGGACATCTCACACAGTGTAGGACATCTCACACAGTTTAGGACATCTTACACAATGTAGGATATCTCACACAGTGTAAGACAACTCACACAGTGTAGAACATTTCACACAGTGTAGGACATTTCACACAGTGTAGGACATCTCACACCATGTTGGACATCTCACACAATGTAGGACATCTCACACCATGTTGGACATCTCACACAATGTATGACAACTCACACAGTGTAGAACATTTCACACAGTGTAGGACAACTCACACAATGTAGGATATCTCACACAGTGTAAGACATCTTACACAGTTCAGGACATCACAGACAGAGTAGAACATTTCACTCAGTGTGTGACATCTCACTCAGTTTAGGACATTTCACTCAGTGTGTGACATCTCACACAGTGAAGGACATCTCACACAGTTTAGGACATCTTACACAATGTAGGATATCTCACACAGTGTAAGACAACTCACACAGTGTAGAACATTTCACACAGTGTAGGACATTTCACACAGTGTAGGACATCTCACACAATGTAGGACATCTCACACAGTGTATGACAACTCACACAGTGTAGAACATTTCACACAGTGTAGGACAACTCACACAATGTAGGATATCTCACACAGTGTAAGACATCTTACACAGTTCAGGACATCACAGACAGAGTAGAACATTTCACTCAGTGTGTGACATCTCACTCAGTTTAGGACATTTCACTCAGTGTGTGACATCTCACTCAGTGTAGGACATCTCACACAGTGTAGGACATCTCAAACAGTGTAGGACATCTCACACAGTGTAGGACATCTCACACAGTGTAGGACATCTCACACAGTGTAGGACATCACACAGTGTAGGACATCTCACACAGTGTAGGACATCTAACATAGTGTAGGACATCTCACACAGTGTAGGACATCTCACACAGTAAAAGGACATCTCAGACAGTGTAGGACATCTCACACAGTGTAGGACATCTCACACAGTGTAGGACATCTCAAACAGTGTAAGACATCTCACATAGTGTAGGACATCTCACACAGTGTATTACATCTCACAGTGTAGGACATCTCACACAGTGTAGGACATCTTACACAATGTAGGACATTTCACTCAGTGTAGGACATCTCAAACAGTATAAAACATCTCACACAGTGTAGGACATCTCACACAGCGTAGGACATCTTACACAATGTAGGACATTTCACTCAGTGTAGGACATCTCACAAAGTGTAAGACATCTCAAACAGTGAAGGACATCTCACAAAGTGTAGGACATCTCACACAGTGTTGGACATCTCACACAGTATAGGACATTTCACACAGTGTAGGACATATAACATCGTGTAGGACATCTCACACAGTGTAGGACATCTTACACAGTGTAGGACATCTCCTCACACAGTGTAGGACACCTTACACAGTGAAAGACATCTCACACAATGTAGAACATTTCACACAGTGTATGACATCTCACACAGTGTAGGACATCTCACATAGTGTAGGACATCTCACACAGTGTAGGACATCTCACATAGTGTAGGACATCTCACACAGTGTAGGACATCTCAGACATTGTAGGGCAACTTACAAAATGTAGGACATTTCACACTGTGTATTACATCTCACACAGTGTAGGACATCTCACACAGTGTAGGACATCTCACACAGTGTAGGACATTTCACACAGTGTAGGACATCTCACACAGTGTAGGACATCTCACACAGTTTAGGACATCTTACACAATGTAGGATATCTCACACAGTGTAAGACAACTCACACAGTGTAGAACATTTCACACAGTGTAGGACATTTCACACAGTGTAGGACATCTCACACCATGTTGGACATCTCACACAATGTAGGACATCTCACACCATGTTGGACATCTCACACAATGTATGACAACTCACACAGTGTAGAACATTTCACACAGTGTAGGACAACTCACACAATGTAGGATATCTCACACAGTGTAAGACATCTTACACAGTTCAGGACATCACAGACAGAGTAGAACATTTCACTCAGTGTGTGACATCTCACTCAGTTTAGGACATTTCACTCAGTGTGTGACATCTCACTCAGTGTAGGACATCTCACACAGTGTAGGACATCTCAAACAGTGTAGGACATCTCACACAGTGTAGGACATCTCACACAGTGTAGGACATCTCACACAGTGTAGGACATCACACAGTGTAGGACATCTCACACAGTGTAGGACATCACACAGTGTAGGACATCTCACACAGTGTAGGACATCTTACATAGTGTAGGACATCTCACACAGTGTAGGACATCTCACACAGTAAAAGGACATCTCAGACAGTGTAGGACATCTCACACAGTGTAGGACATCTCACACAGTGTAGGACATCTCAAACAGAGTAAGACATCTCACATAGTGTAGGACATCTCACACAGTGTATTACATCTCACAGTGTAGGACATCTCACACAGTGTAGGACATCTTACACAATGTAGGACATTTCACTCAGTGTAGGACATCTCAAACAGTATAAGACATCTCACACAGTGTAGGACATCTCACACAGTGTAGGACATCTCACACAGTGTAGAACATCTCACACAGTGTAGGACATCTTACACAATGTAGGACATTTCACACAGTGTAGGACATTTCAGACAGTTTAGGACATCTTACATAGTGTAGGACATCTTACACAATGTAGGACATTTCACACAGTGTAGGACATTTCAGACAGTGTAGGACATCTTACACAGTGTAGGACATCTCACACAGTGTAGGACATCTCACACAGTGTAGGACATCTCACACAGTGTAGGACATCTTACACAATGTAGGACATTTCACACAGTGTAGGACATTTCAGACAGTGTAGGACATCTTACACAGTGTAGGACATCTTACACAATGTTGGACATCTCACACAATGTAGGACATTTCACACATTGTAGGACATTTCAGACAGTGTAGGACATCTTACACAGTGTAGGACATCTTACACAATGTAGGACATCTCAAACAGTGTAGGACATCTCAAACAGTGTAAGACATCTCACACAGTGTAGGACATCTCACACAGTGCAGGACATTTCACACAGTGAAGGGCATCTTACACAATGTAAGACATTTCACACAGTGTATGACATTTCACACAGTGTAGGACATCTCACATAGTGTAGGACATCTCACACAGTGTAGGACATTTCACATAGTGTAGGACATCTCACACAGTGTAGGACATCTCACACAGTGTAGGACATCTCAAACAGTGTAAGACATCTCACATAGTGTAGGACATCTCACACAGTGTATTACATCTCACAGTGTAGGACATCTCACACAGTGTAGGACATCTCACACAGTGTAAGACATCTCACACAGTGTAGGACATTTCACACAGTGTAGGACATTTCACACAGTGTTGGACATCTAACACAGTGTAGGACATCTCACACAGTGTAGGACATCTCACTCAGTGTAGGACATCTCACACAGTGTAGGACATCTTACACAGTGTAGGACATCACAGACAGAGTAGATCATTTCACTCAGTGGGTGACATCTCACTCAGTTTAGGACATTTCACTCAGTGTGTGACATCTCACTCAGTGTGTGACATCTCAATCAGTTTAGGACATCTCACACAGTGAAGGGCATCTTACACAATATAGGACATTTCACACAGTGTATGACATCTCACACAGTGTAGGACATCTCACATAGTGTAGGACATCTCACACAGTGTAGGACATCTCACATAGTGTAGGACATCTCACACAGTGTAGGACATCTCAGACATTGTAGGGCAACTTACAAAATGTAGGACATTTCACACTGTGTATTACATCTCACACAGTGTAGGACATCTCACACAGTGAAGGGCTTCTTACACAATGTAGAACATTTCACACAGTGTATGACATCTCACACAGTGTAGGACATCTCACATAGTGTAGGACATCTCACACAGTGTAGGACATCTCACATAGTGTAGGACATCTCACACAGTGTAGGACATCTCAGACATTGTAGGGCAACTTACAAAATGTAGGACATTTCACACTGTGTATTACATCTCACACAGTGTAGGACATCTCACACAGTGTAGGACATCTCACACAGTGTAGGACATTTCACACAGTGTAGGACATCTCACACAGTGTAGGACATCTCACACAGTTTAGGACATCTTACACAATGTAGGATATCTCACACAGTGTAAGACAACTCACACAGTGTAGAACATTTCACACAGTGTAGGACATTTCACACAGTGTAGGACATCTCACACAATGTAGGACATCTCACACAGTGTATGACAACTCACACAGTGTAGAACATTTCACACAGTGTAGGACAACTCACACAATGTAGGATATCTCACACAGTGTAAGACATCTTACACAGTTCAGGACATCACAGACAGAGTAGAACATTTCACTCAGTGTGTGACATCTCACTCAGTTTAGGACATTTCACTCAGTGTGTGACATCTCACTCAGTGTAGGACATCTCACACAGTGTAGGACATCTCAAACAGTGTAGGACATCTCACACAGTGTAGGACATCTCACACAGTGTAGGACATCTCACACAGTGTAGGACATCACACAGTGTAGGACATCTCACACAGTGTAGGACATCTAACATAGTGTAGGACATCTCACACAGTGTAGGACATCTCACACAGTAAAAGGACATCTCAGACAGTGTAGGACATCTCACACAGTGTAGGACATCTCACACAGTGTAGGACATCTCAAACAGTGTAAGACATCTCACATAGTGTAGGACATCTCACACAGTGTTGGACATCTCACACAGTATAGGACATTTCACACAGTGTAGGACATATAACATCGTGTAGGACATCTCACACAGTGTAGGACATCTTACACAGTGTAGGACATCTCCTCACACAGTGTAGGACACCTTACACAGTGAAAGACATCTCACACAATGTAGAACATTTCACACAGTGTATGACATCTCACACAGTGTAGGACATCTCACATAGTGTAGGACATCTCACACAGTGTAGGACATCTCACATAGTGTAGGACATCTCACACAGTGTAGGACATCTCACACAGTGTAGGACATCTCAAACAGTGTAAGACATCTCACATAGTGTAGGACATCTCACACAGTGTATTACATCTCACAGTGTAGGACATCTCACACAGTGTAGGACATCTTACACAATGTAGGACATTTCACTCAGTGTAGGACATCTCAAACAGTATAAAACATCTCACACAGTGTAGGACATCTCACACAGCGTAGGACATCTTACACAATGTAGGACATTTCACTCAGTGTAGGACATCTCACAAATTGTAAGACATCTCAAACAGTGAAGGACATCTCACAAAGTGTAGGACATCTCACACAGTGTTGGACATCTCACACAGTATAGGACATTTCACACAGTGTAGGACATATAACATCGTGTAGGACATCTCACACAGTGTAGGACATCTTACACAGTGTAGGACATCTCCTCACACAGTGTAGGACACCTTACACAGTGTTGGACATCTCACACAATGTAGAACATTTCACACAGTGTATGACATCTCACACAGTGTAGGACATCTCACATAGTGTAGGACATCTCACACAGTGTAGGACATCTCACATAGTGTAGGACATCTCACACAGTGTAGGACATCTCAGACATTGTAGGGCAACTTACAAAATGTAGGACATTTCACACTGTGTATTACATCTCACACAGTGTAGGACATCTCACACAGTGTAGGACATCTCACACAGTGTAGGACATTTCACACAGTGTAGGACATCTCACACAGTGTAGGACATCTCACACAGTGTAGGACATCTCACACAGTGTAGGACATCTCACACAGTGTAGGACATCTTACACCGTGTAGGACATTTCACTCAGTGTAGGACATCTCAAACAGTGTAAGACATCTCACACAGTGTAGGACATCTCACAAAGTGTAAGACATCTCACACAGTGAAAGACCTCTCACAAAGTGTAGGACATCTCACACAGTGTTGGACATTTCACACAGTGTAGGACATTTAACATCGTGTAGGACATCTCACACAGTGAAGGACATCTCACACAGTGAAGGACATCTCACACAGTGAAGGACATCTCACACAGTGTTGGACATCTCACACAGTATAGGACATTTCACACAGTGTAGGACATTTCACACAGTGTAGGACATTTAACATCGTGTAGGACATCTCACACAGTGAAGGACATCTCACACAGTGTAGGACATCTTACACAGTGTATGACATTTCACACAGTGTATGACATGTCACACAGTGTAGGACATGTCACACAGTGTAGAACATCTCACACAGTGTAGAACATCTCACTCTGTGTAGGACATATTTGTCACTCAGTGAAGGACATGTCACACAGTGAAAGACATGTCACACAGTGTAGGACATATTTGTCACTCAGTGAAGGACATCTCACACAGTGTAGGACATCTCACTCAGTGTAGGACATCTCACACAGTGTAGGACATCTCACACAGTGTAGGACATCTTACACAGTGTTGGACATCTCACACAGTGTAGGATATCTCACACAGTGTAGGACATCTTACACAGTGTTGGACATCTCACACAGTGTAGGATATCTCACACAGTGTAGGACATTTCACACAGTGTAGGACATCTCACACAGTGTAGGACATCTCACACAGTGAAGGACATCTCACACAGTGTAGGACATCTTACACAGTGTAGGACATCTCACACAGTGTAGGACATCTCACAGAGTGTAGGACATCTCACACAGTATAGGACATCTCACAAAGTGTAGGACATCGCACACAGTATAGGACATCTCACACAGTATAGGACATCTTACACCGTGTAAGACATTTCACACAGTGTAGGACATCTCACACAGTGTAGGGCATCTCACACATTGTAGGACATCGCACACAGTATAGGACATCTCACACAGTATAGGACATCTCACACAGTGTAGGACATCTCACTCAGTGTAGGACATTTCACACAATGTAGGACATCTCACTCAGTGTAGGACATTTCACACAATGTAGGACATCTCACACAGTGTAGGACATCTCACTCAGTGTAGGACATTTCACACAATGTAGGACATCTAACACAGTGTAGGTCATCTCACTCAGTGTAGGACATCTCACAAAATGTAGGACATCTTACACAGAGTAGAACATTTCACTCAGTTTAGGACATTTCACTCAGTGTGTGACATCTCATTCAGTGTAGGACATCTCACTCAGTATAGGACATCTCACACAGTGTAGGACATCTCACACAGTGTAAGACATCTCACATAGTGTAGGACATCTCACACAGTGTAGGACATCTTACACAGTGTAGGCCATCTCACACAATGTATGACATTTCACACAGTTTAGGATATCTCACAAAGTGTAGAACATCTCACACAGTGTAGGACATTTTACACAGTGTAGGACATCTCACACAGTGTAGGACATCTCACTCAGTGTAGGACATCTCACACAGTGTAGGACATCTCACACAGTGTAGGACATCTCACACAGTGTAGGACATCTCACACAGTGTAAGACATCTCACACAGTGTAAGACATTTTACACAGTGTAGGACATCTCACACAGTGTAGGACATCTCACACAGTGTAGGACATCTCACACAGTGTAGGACATCTCACACAGTGAAGGATATCTCACACAGTGAAGGATATCTCACACAGTGAAGGACATCTTACACCGTGTAGGACATTTCTTACAGTGTAGGACATCTCACACAGTGTAGGACATTCCACACGGAGTATGACACATCACACATCTCACGCAGAATATCAAATCTCGTGTAGTTTATTATATCTGACACTTTTTGAAGACTTAATCATTTAATATTTAAAAAGAAAATATTAACGGCTCGGGCCTCCATTGCCGAGTGGTTAGGGTGTCCCGAATTTCTACCACTAACCTTCCATCACTGGGTTGCGAGTTCAAAACCCATGTGGAGCAATTGCCAGGTACTGACCGTAGGCCGGTGTTTTTTTCTCCGGTTACTCCGGCTTCCCTCCAACTCCGAAACCTGGCATGTCCTTAAATGACCCTGGCTGTTAATAGGACGTAAAACAAAATAAACCATGAATATAAGCTAATACACATAAAACATTTCAATGAAATGATATCCTGAAAGTTGTGTGTTACCGGAAATAATCTCTTTTATGTGGATGACGGAAACATATTTAGAGTTAACAAGGTCACCGATGAGGAAGATTTTATCGTAATTTCTCAAGTCATGATCAAATAAAAACAGCAAAATCTACATTTGTATCTTATCTACAAAAGCCTATTCGGTTCATTTTGAAAAGCAAAATAAATAAAAGTATCTCGTTAAAACGCGATAATTATCTCGTTAAAATGCGATAGTTATCTCGTTAAAACGCGTTAGTTATCTCGTTAAAACGCGTTAGTTATCTCGTTAAAACGGGATAATTATCTTGTTTTAACGACATAATTATCGCGTTTTAACGAGATGAAATGATACTAACGCGTTTTAACGAGATAGTTATTGCGTATCGCGTTTTAACGAGATATATTTTTTTTAGTTTACATTTCAAAATGACCCTAATAGGCTTTCGTACTTATAGGCACATAACTACTTAAAATAAACATCTACAAAATCTGTGACGTATTTCAATATAAACTAGCTCTCTCCAATGCAATACGTGACGAACATAACGTACAGACAGAGCTACAATATACGTGGTATGGGGTTTCTTGTTTATATGTGTGTAATGTCGAAAGGAAGGAAATTTTCACGAACCAGGATCCAAACCGCTCCTCTAGGTAAGAACCATCTAAATGTTGTTGCAAGTATTGTACATATCGATCATCAAAGACACTGTCAATGCACAGGGACACGATAATTTGTTACAGCTAAAAGGTTTGGGTTTTCGACCATTGGGGGGGGGGGGGGGGCATTTTTATCGAAAATGTATCTAAACCCCCTAAAGAATTCTAGATCTGAATACCTTAATTTAGGTCCAAAACTAGTTGTAATAAATTGTCAGGTCCCTGTGCATTAATGGTCGAGACTAAGAACTTTCTAGAAACCTAGCTACTGTAGTATACAGCAATACTAATTTATCAAATTGATTATGAACTGCTCTTGTTTAGGAAATTTTAGCTTAATATCAAGTCCGATACTGAGAGAAGATTTGTGCTTTAAATATAATGTATTATCCGGGTTTCGTTGTCCTCAAAACAGCTATATTCATATGACGAAGGTATCCATGAAGGATGGGTATACTTTAACTACATGTAGTTCTGTTTTAAATTCTTTTACTTCACTAGTTGAATTTCTAATGATTATCTACAGTTTGACTAGTCATGAAATACATGTATATCTCATAATGACTAGTCAACGCAATTCAACACATAATATTCGTACAGGAAAAAGTAACAGGGGAGGTAACCATGAAAGTCATAAGCAAAAGCTAGGCTGAGATGAAAATCCACCGATTTAAGGTGAGTCCATGCTTGTTTTTAAATGCATATGTTCGATGTAAGTTTGTTAAAAATGACATTAAGAAGGGAACGAATTTCCACGAAAAATGATAAAAATGGTTAATATAATTATTATTGTTTTAATTTTACTTTTAGCAATACATCAAGTAACTTTTTGAGAATAATCAACTTTGTGGTAACTTCAGTTTTGTAAATATTATAGAAAATAAACTTACACTTATTTTTCATATTTTGTGGAACAATTTAAGCAAAGGGTGCTACCTTGCAGCTCAAATATCTCTAAAATTAAGAAGAGAACCTCTTTTTTCTTTTAATAGTGGGAATTTACGTCGAAATGCAAGAAAATAAGCCTATTTAGAAAAAATGACTTCTAAAAGTATGGAATCACCTTAAAAAACGTGATTTTGTGCTTAGATAACGTGAAATAATTTGCAAAATACGATTCATATTGATAACGCTCAGTAGAAAACATCTTAGTAAGATAAAGGAGATCTGCATTTGTAACTTGATCGAGTGTTCATAAGTTGAATTTATCAAACGAATTTATTTATCTTATATGAAATGAGGCTTTGGAAGGTTTCATATTAAATTAATAATTAGAGGTTATTATATGACTATTTTGATAGCTTACCCTTTTCAGCCCGAGACCTTGATATAAGCCCGAGGGCGGCAGTCGGGCCTGCTTAGATAACGTAAAATTATTTGCAAAATTATGATTCATATTGATAACGCTCAGCAGAAAACATTTTAGTAAGATAAAGGAGATCTACATTTGTAACTTGATCGAGTGTTCATAAGTTGAATTTTTCAAACGAATTTATTTATCTTACATGAAATGAGGCTTTGGAAGGTTTCATATTAAATTAATAATTAGAGGTTATTATATGACTGGATGTAAACAAAGAAGATAAACGTTGGAGGAAACCAGAGCACCAGGAGCAATTTCGCTTGGCCAGGCAGGTTATGTTACCCTATACCTGTTTCCCGTCTAATCAAATTCAAGGAATCGAAGCACGGCTCTTTTGTCGACGCGCCAACAAGCCCTTGTCTGCTTAAGACAGGTGTGTTATCGTCCACATTACGCTCTATTTTTACATAAGAATTCGAAGTAACAAAATATTTACATACACTTGTATTTACTGTAGAACAATTGCTTGATTTTACGTATTTTCTGTATTTATATTTTCTCCTTTATTTAGTTTATTACCTGCATTTGTATTTCCGTCGTTATTACTAATGACATTGGCGGAGCAGTCCTTAATGCGGACCTATATGATTAACATTAGTCTTGTGAGCGTTTGACGCAGGGGCGTTCTCAATGTTATTCGAAGCGAAGCGACAAGATTCTCATTGAACAAAGTTAATCTATGACGTCATAGGTAAAACAAGTGTAACGTCACGATCACCTTTTCTGTTGGTAGCGTTAATATTGTGGGTTGCAGCGCAAATGTAAATAAATAAAAACAAATTGAACTAAACAAATACACCGTAATAGTAGCGAGTTACTATGATAAGGGGTATGTGTAACAGGATCGTCATCTACCATTGTCAACAAAGGTTCGGTTTGGTTGTCCTGGGATTTTTCCGGATTATATCAGATTATTAGTTTCATGAACACCTATACTTTTACTTAACCTGTTGAGAAGAACGTTTCAGAAGGCATCCTTCAAATCCTTAAACAGTTTAGCTTATATAACTTGACATGGAAAATTATTCCGTTATAGGGTCTAAGCATTTTACAAATTGCGACCCAGCCTCGCACGATCTCGGTCGTATTGCTTACTTTAAGCGACTTTTCTTCTAAAAATAATCTGAATTGGTTTTAAAAATCATCTGATTTTGTAGAAATTCGAAATTACAAAATGGAGAGGCTTCCACCCCCTCCCCCCCCCCCTTCACCCGTTCAAATTGCTTGATAATGGGGAACACAACCTTTGACCCGGTATACTGTAGATCACGTATAAAAATGTATTTCGCGAGGAGAGCTAATCGCGATTTCAAATCCCTCGAGATTATTTGTACGAAAACTATTTGTTTGAAAATGTTATACGTGCTACATGTATCAACAGATATGATCAATTAGGGACGTGTAACGTGTTTAGTGGTGGAGGAAAGCCAGGATTCCTCGAGAAAAATAAATTGACCTACGACCATAAGCAGTATTGGATGGTTAGTGGTAGCAGAACGTCAGAAACTGTAGCCACATTATAAAAGCGGTTTCCGGACTCAAATTGGAACGGTTCAGATAGCCATGCTCTTTGTTATGGTTCAGATACCCATGCTCTTTGTAACGGTTCAGGTACCCATGCTCTTTGTAACGGTTCAGATAGCCATGCTCTTTGTAACGGTTCAGGTACCCATGCTCTTTGTAACGGTTCAGATAGCCATGCTCTTTGTAACGGTTCAGATAGCCATGCTCTTTGTAACGGTTCAGATAACCATGCTCTTTGTAACGGTTCAGGTACCAATGCTCTTTGTAATGGTTCAGATAGCCATGCTCTTTGTAACGGTTCAGGTACCCATGCTCTTTGTAACGGTTCAGGTACCCATGCTCTATGTAACGGTTCAGGTACCCATGCTCTATGTAACGGTTCAGATATACATGCTCTTTGTAACGGTTCAGATAGCCATGCTCTTTGTAACGGTTCAGGTAACCGTGGAATATATTTTCGCGTTATTTCGCGAGGAGAGCTAATCGCGAATTCAAATCCCTCGAGATGATTTGTACGAAAACTATTTGTTTGAAAATGTTATACGTGCTTTTAACAGCTATGATCAATTAGGGACGTGTAACGTGTTTGGTGGTGGAGGAAAGCCAGGATTCCTCGATAAATAAATTGACCTACGACCATAAGCAGTAATGGATGGTTAGTGGTAGCAGAATGTCAGAAACTGTAGCTACATTATAAAAGCGGTATCCGGACTCAAATTGGAACGGTTCAGATACCCATGCTCTTTGTAACGGTTCAGATACCCATGCTCTTTGTAACGGTTCAGATACCTATGCTCTTTGTAACGGTTCAGGTACCCATGCTCTTTGTAACGGTTAAGGTACCGATGTTTTTTTTGTAACGGTTCAAATGTCCATGCTCTTTGTGACGGTTCAGATACCCATGCTCTTTGTAACGGTTCAGATATCCATGCTCTTTGTAATATTTCCGATATATATGCTTTATGTAACGGTTCAGATAACCATGCTCTTCGTAACGTTTCAGGTACCCATGCTTTTTGTATCGGTTCAAATAATTATACACTGTATATACTCTTTGTAATATATCCGTTCTTTTTGTAATGGTCTAGATATCCATGCTCTTTTAAACGGTTCAGATATACGAGATCCTTTATGTCCGGTTCAAATACCCATGCTCTTTGTAACGGTTCAAATAGCCATGCTCTTTGTAACGGTTCAGATATCCATGCTCTTTGTAACGGTTCAGATATCCATGCTCTTTGTAACGGTTCAAATAGCCATGCTCTTTGTAACGGTTCAAATAGCCATGCTCTTTGTAACGGTTCAGATATACATGCTCTTTGTAACGGTTCAGATATCCATGCTCTTTGTAACGGTTCAGATAGCCATGCTCTTTGTAACGGTTCAAATACCCATGCTCTTTGTAACGGTTCAGATAGCCATGCTCTTTGTGACGGTTCAGATACCCATGCTCTTTGTAACGGTTCAGATATCCATGCTCTTTGTAATATTTCCGATATATATGCTTTATGTAACGGTTCAGATAACCATGCTCTTCGTAACGTTTCAGGTACCCATGCTTTTTGTATCGGTTCAAATAATTATACACTGTATATACTCTTTGTAATATATCCGTTCTTTTTGTAATGGTCTAGATATCCATGCTCTTTTAAACGGTTCAGATATACGAGATCCTTTATGTCCGGTTCAAATACCCATGCTCTTTGTAACGGTTCAAATAGCCATGCTCTTTGTAACGGTTCAGATATCCATGCTCTTTGTAACGGTTCAGATATCCATGCTCTTTGTAACGGTTCAAATAGCCATGCTCTTTGTAACGGTTCAAATAGCCATGCTCTTTGTAACGGTTCAGATATACATGCTCTTTGTAACGGTTCAGATATCCATACTCTTTGTAACGGTTCAGATAGCCATGCTCTTTGTAACGGTTCAAATAGACATGCTCTTTGTAACGGTTCAGATAGCCATGCTCTTTGTAACGGTTCAGATCGCCATGCTGTTTGTAACGGTTCAGGTATCCATGATCTTTGTAACTGTTCAAATAGCCATGCTCTTTGTTACGGCCAGATAGGCATGCTCTTTGAAACGGTTCAGATAGGCATGCTCTTTGTAACGGTTTAGATAGCCATGCTCTTTGTAACGGTTCAGATATCCATGCTCTTTGTAACGGTTCAAATAGCCATGCTCTTTGTAACGGTTCAGATAGCCATGCTCTTTGTAACGATTCAATATTCATGCTTTCAATATCTGTTCAGATTTCAATGCACTCTGTAACGGTTCAGATATCCATGCTCTTTGTAACGGTTCAGATATACATGTTCGCACTAACGGTTCCGATAGCCATGCGTTGTTACGTTTCAGATATTCATGCTCTTTGTAACGGTTCAAATATCCATGTTCTCTGAAACGGTCCAGATAGTCATGCTCTTTGTAACCGGTTCAGATATATATTCTTTATGTAAAGGTTCAGATAGCCTTTTTTTAAAGGTTCAGATATTTATAAAGAAATTTAAGTTAATCTCTCGAATTCGACTTAAGATGTTGGTTATTAAAACTGTTTCTTGAAATATTTATTAAGAAATTGAAATGAATGTTTTGCCTCCTGAACAGTAGTGCATGTTAAACTCTACCAAACACAGGGCCCTGATAATTCGTTACAGCTAGTTTTTAACCTCAATTAACGTGTTTAGAGTAATTTGACAGTTTTGGGGGGTTTAGTTAAATTTTCGATAAAACTGCCCCTCGTCAATGGTCATAAGGGCTAAAGGAAATCGAGATTCTCTCTGCAAAAGGAGGATACATTTGACGTGCATTTAGGGGTTTTTTAAAACCAAAATTATCTATCTTTCCACCGGTACCAAGCGTGTTTTCGTACCTCAACTAGAAATGTGATTTTTGATGTAAGAAAGGTAGGTGGGGTCGACTTTTCGACCTGGAAAGCTTTCCGCCCTTTAGCCTTTATGACCATATTGAGGGGGCATTTTTATCGAAAATTGAACTAAACCCCCCAAAAGTGTAAAATTTTCTCTCGACAACCTAGTATAGGTTTAAAACTAGCTGTAACAAATTCTCAAGTCCCTGTGCTACGAAAGTGGGAAAAAATCATTGAAAATCTTAATTTCTATCTGTAACGGCCAATCAAAACGATGCTCAGTTTCTATCTGTGACGTAATAAAAAAGTGACTTAATTATTATCTACTATGTCTATCTGGAAGAATCAATAACTGATCAACGTTCTCTCTACGACGGCTCAATTTATAATACTCACTTTCTATTTGTGACGGCTCAATAAATGGTTACCTTTTTATATGAACTAACTTCCAATATGTTTCAATATATGACCTCTATATTTGCGACAAGACTGGTATTCTGAACATTGGACTTACGCTCTTAGCTAACTGTGTCCACAGGGACCTAGACATTTGTTTGGATGTTTATAGAGTAATTTGACACTTTAAGGAGGTTTAGATCAATTTCCTCCTCAATGGTCATATTGAGGGGGAATTTTATCGAAAATTGTTCTAAACCCCCCAAAAGTGTAAAATTACTCTAAACACCCTATTTTATGTCCAAAACTAGCTGTAACAAATTCTCAGGTCCCTGTGCCCTTGCCCTGTGGTTGGGTCCTATAATTGTACCTATCTATGTTACTACCCCAATTGCTTTTTGATCTTATATTTTCTTTTCATTCCTTACAGCTTTCTCCTTCCTAATGTCTTCCTGAACACTGCCTCACTTTTGCCGTGTAGTTGAGCGTTCGCCCCTGTGAAGAAGGCTGTGGGTTCTGTCCCCAGGCCGAGACATACCAGTCTCTAACAATGGTAGTTACTACTCACCCCTGTGAGGAAGGCTGTGGCTTCTGTCCCCAGGCCAAGACATACCAGTCTCTAACAATGGTAGTTACTACTCATCCCTGTGAGGAAGGCTATGGGTTCTGTCCCCAGGCCGAGACATACCAGTCTCTAACAATGGTAGTTACTACTCACCCCTGTGAGGAAGGCTATGGGTTCTGTCCCCAGGCCGAGACACACCAGTCTCTAACAATGGTAGTTACTACTCCCTGTGAGGAAGGCTATGGGTTCTGTCCCCTGGCTGAGACATACCAGTCTCTAACAATGGTAGTTACTACTCCCTGTGAAGAAGGCTATGGGTTCTGTCCCCAGGCCGAGACATACCAGAGTTTCTAACAATGGTAGTTGTTACTCCCTGCTTGATGCTCAGTATTATGGGAGTGGAACTACTGGTTCACCCTTTGTCAGTATAATGTGACAGGGTGGGGTGTTCTGCTGCGGGCCTTCAGTAGTATACTTCAGTGTGGTTACACTTTAAATCGGCAGAACATCCGGACTGTCGCAAGGAGGCTTACACGAAACACACTGCAGCATCTCAAACACACATACACTGAACACAGCATATTGTGTCGGGAGGTCAGCCCTAAATGACCTTAGAGCTGTTGATAAGACGTAAAACAAAATAAAACCAAAATCTTAGCAAGCTCGTTCCAGGAGAATGACCCACCATATTTCCGCTACATTTCCTAATCCTGTTTTAAAGTTTTGTTTGCCCCCCCCCCCCCCCCTCCACCACCCCCCCCCCCCCCCCCGGCCATCTTGGATCAAGGAGGATTTGCAATATACATCATTCCAACAAAAACAAAAGAGGAAAACAGCAGTACGTCACACAAAAAACAAAAACCCGCCATTCCAACTAAAGACCATCGCACTTTAGACAGATGATCTAAATAATAGTGCATCCCATATCAGCCTAATAATTCGTTTTTTTACAAATGCCTCCCCTTCAATGGTGATATATACAGTATGCATGGTCAATGACGGAGTAGTGGGGGGGGGGGGGGGCATTTTTATTAACAAGAGCAAAATTGCTCTAAAAGCCTTATTCTAGGTTAAAAAAAAACTAAAACAAATTCTAAGTCAACCGTGGTTCTACCTAATCCCCGGGGCGATAGACGCAATCGGGTCTCGCTTTATATAGTCGGCTTTTAATTACAAAATGTAACTGTCTGCGTGCATTTTTGACACATATATTGTATACTAGTAATTTCTTTTCTTATATAATATAACAATTTTTCGTTAAGATTTAAAGGCCCAATATACGTAACTTTCGGCAAAACTTGAAGCGAAAATCTAGCCTAATAACTTATCATATTTATAGATTTAGTTAAGATTAACTGATATCAGCAATATTCAAGATGAATTCTTTCGCGGTTGCCGGTACAGCAACAATTGAAACACGTTATTTGTAAACACGCGTCCATTTCGAACCGTCTTCTACCTTCGGTTTGTTGTTAAAGTGGGCCCCATCTGAATTATTTTCAATTCTTTGGATTTTTTTGTCAAGAGTTACTTGTTAGTTACCGCTCAGGTTTACTTCGTTTTAGGCTTATTTTTGCATGGTTATCAACTGATTTTATTTTCAGAATTTTTCAGATCACGAAAATTTCTCTGAAGTTACGTATATTGGGCCTTTAAAGGCTGAATAGTTATTGTTGGTTTTAGTAATCATAAATTATGCAACGGTGTTTTAAAATTTTCTCAAATAAACCTTTATGTGTTATATAATTACTTAACCCGAACTGGTGGCAGGTATTTAATCCTCGGGTATATTGTGTGGGATTATGTTAATCTGCTTTTAAACTTGTAGTTACTTCATATCGTATGTATACACGTACACAGTGTATAGTACAAGTCTCTGTATTAATTTTAGATGGCTGGTTCCTACGTATGCCGACTTAAGACTATTAATTTACAAAGACAGAAAATAGTGGGCAAAACTAAAATAATTATTTCAAATGTCAAGCGAAAATTAATTTGGCCATGTCTGAAATTGTTGAGAAGATCCTGATTATGTTAAACATCTAAAAATGAAGAAATTATTAAAAAAAAAATATTTCGTTAATGATTGAATAAAAGTATATGTCATATCGGATTAGTAAAATTGCAGGACAAACCTTCTTATATTTGTTATTTTTATCGGTCATTTTGTTTTTTTCAATCATTTTGTTTATAATCAATACACAATTGTTGAAATAATAATTACAAGTATTATAAGCTTTGTCTGACTTCTGCGCGGTATGAAACAGATTTCGGATTTTAAAGAGATTTATATCCTATATATACTGGCAGTGTAACTCGCTCTTTATCGATTAAGTATATATATACACCTGTATTTTGAATATGTACCGTTATGAACACACAATACACACACACACCTATATATATATATATACTTATGTGATATATCTGTAAGCCCCGGTAAGATGGTAAAATCTAACGTTTAACAGAAGTGAATGCTTTGCATACAAACTCACTCACCCGGAACATCTATATATATATACATAATATACATAATGCCTACTCCCGGTTGGGGTTGTCCTGTACACAAACATAGACCGACGTTCGTCTGTACGTATATATATATGAATACGCTTTTGTTAGCTGGCAACGTCTGAAAGCGACAATATTTGGTCAAATGTTTACAGGATGTTTAATTTCGTTTTGAGATCACTACCTGCTCCTTGTACAAATATCGTCATGGTGTAGGTGAGTTATATGTAATTAGACAAACGTGGATAAACGTTGTGCCGTTCACCAATTAAGGTTTTACACCTGGAGACTTTGCCTTAACGGAACGCCCGAGTTGTAGTATTTCTTGCTCTCCATGTATTTAAATAGCAGGGAGGAAAGTTAAAAGTCACAAAGTAAATTGTTAGACTAAATATGCGAATGTATCATCTATAACTGTGTTGTACTTTCAGATATACCAACAGTGTGAATATACTCGTACTATATCATCACAGTCAAAGACGTGAAACATGATTTTGGACCCGTGGGTGCAATCCTGACAGACCCAACTCGTGGGAACGTTCCTTGACTGAAAAATCAAACCGTGGCCACGTGGTTGCTTTCTTTGGATTGAATTTTAAAACAGAACTTGAAGGGTCCCTCATACTGGGTGTCCAGTCCAACGCCCGACCCGAGGGTATCTGCCTTCGGACTAAGACAGCTTGAACTCGTGGGTACCGTCCTTGGGGCCTGGACCTTCGGCCCGGGGGTACCGTAAATGGATGGGCAGTGTTATGAGGGAGTGTGAGAAGGACGTGTAGATGGGAGGTAGTGAGGGATCACCCTGCCAAGTCGGAGAATCTGTTTCTCATGATGGATTTAATGTATAATACACAGTGGATACTTTCATTTTGGACCCTGTCACAAATTATTCATGTCCAAGGTAGGTAATGTTTGACATTTTACAACATTTTGGTTTAATAATCTCCCTCTAACAGCTATGTACGTGTAATTGCATTTAAAAAAAAAGTGATTATAATTAAAAAGTGTTAATTTTATTTACGTAGCAACATAAACATTTTTTTTTGTTCATCACAAATTCGATATCAATATACACCCCTCCCGCTCCCATAAAATATCAGTATGTATGTTGAACTTAATGTAAAATAGGGATTTAAAAGTCTGTCTATAATTCAATTTAAACGGTTTAAAAAGAACGAATTAACTGAGAAAATGTTTGAATATGAAAAGACTTTGTGGTTTAAATTCGTTATTATCTCCCTTGCAATATACCATTACACATAATTCCCCAGGTTCAAGCAAATTAATTTTGTTCTAACCCCGAATACCAAACCTACATGTTACGTTAAATTTGGATAACAGAAAATATTTTAAAGTATCGATTTTACCTAACTACATGCTTTTGTATAAAGCAATTCAATGCCTGCTAAGTACTTAACGCCTTTAAAGTTTGGAATCATGTTTAAATAACCGGTGTCATATTTATCATAGAGTCCCGATGAAGTAATCCATGGTTGTCAATTTAAACACCAGACGATTAAAACTCGTCAAACAGGGAAAAAAAGGGAGTCAATATATATATATATATCGACGTATGTTTCGGATATATAAACTATACCCAACTTTCTTAGGCACGTCCAAGGTCGGTATTGATTAGACAAAATAAAGGGTAGTCAACACTTTGTTGTGTTCAAATATATATAAAATATAAGCTTATTTCGCAAACTTTCAATATTTAGTCTGACAAGGACATTCTAAGTTACGAAACTAATATTAATGCTGGCTTTATTATGTCAAAATACGAAACTACATGTACCTTATTCAGGTTTTCCAGTTCAATTCACAAATGTATACATGCGTTTGTAACATATACTAATGATCGTCTAAGTAATAACGTCGTCAATACGGACAAATACATGCATATAATCTGCATATACATGTATAAATGGAACATGTCATATCGTGTATCTGTATAATATCACCTTATATCGTGTTTCTGTGATATATATATATATCACCTAATATCGTGTTTCTGTATAATATCACCTAATATCGTGTTTCCCTGATATACATAATGTAATATCACCTAATATCGTGTTTCTGTGATATGTAAAATATCACCTAATATCGTGATTCTGTGGTATTTATATATATCACCTAATATCGTGTTTCTGTATAATCTATAATATCAACTGATATCATGTTTCTGTGATATATATGATATCACCTAATATCGTGTTTCTGTGATATGTAAAATATCACCTAATATCGTGATTCTGTGGTATATATATATATCACCTAATATCGTGTTTCTGTGATATCTATAATATCAACTGATATCATGTTTCTGTGATATAAATGATATCACCAAATATCAAGTTTCTGTGATAGATATATAATATCACCTGATATCGTGTTTCTGTGATATATATGATATCACCCAATATCGTGTTTCTGTGATATACATAATGTCACCTAATATCGTGTTTCTGTGATATATATGATGTCACCTAATATCGAGTTTCTATGATATATATGATATCACCTAATATCGTGTGTCTGTGATATATAAATGATATCACCTAATATCGTGTGTCTGTGATATATATATGATATCACCTGATATCGTGTTTATGTATAATATCACCAAATATCAAGTTTCTGTGATACATATATAATATAACCTAATATCGTGTTTCTGTGATATATATGATATCACCTAATATCGTGTTTCTGTGATATAAAAAATATCACCTAATATCGTGTTTCTGTGATTTATATAATATCACCTTTTATCGTGTTTCTGTGATTTATATAATATCACCTAATATCGTGTTTCTGTGATATGTATAATATCACTTATTTTCGTGTTTCTGTGATATGTATAATATCACCTTTTATCGTGTTTCTGTGATTTATATAATATCACCTAATATCGTGTTTCTGTGATATGTATAATATCACTTATTTTCGTGTTTCTGTGATATGTATAATATCACCTTTTATCGTGTTTCTGTGATTTATATAATATCACCTAATATCGTGTTTCTGTGATATACATGATATCACCTAATATCGTGTTTCTGTGATTTATATATATATATATGATATCACCTGATATCGTGTTTATGTATAATATCACCTAATATTGTGTTTCTGTGATATAAATATAATATCACCTAATATCGTGTTTCTGTGATATACATGATATCACCTAATATCGTGTTTCTGTGATATGTATAATATCACCTAATATCGTTTTTCTGTGATATATATATATATATATGATATCACCTGATATCGTGTTTATGTATAATATCACCTAATATTGTGTTTCTGTGATATAAATATAATATCACCTAATATCGTGTTTCTGTGATATATATAATATCACCTACTATTATACCTCTATTATATAACACAGTCAGGGATTGGTCGAGAGCCGTCACGTGTCAGGGAGACTTCACTTCATGTCTCCCATGCGTGGATCATGTCCAATTCCTCATGTCTCCCCCATGCGAAGCCACTCTCGGAATTCTCTAGAGAGTTGTCGTTCGTGGTACAGAACTCTCCGAGGTGTTCCGATGAACAGCAGGGCAGACGACAGACGTTTTCATTTAGCAGACACCGATGAAATCAACAACATTCGATATTTTTGACGTTCTACGAAATAGGATGTTTTAAAGAAACTTGAGTTATTATTACTGAAAAATTCAACAGGAGTATTTTGGAGAACATTATCAAAGCATTTCGTAGTGACTGATGTTGTACTTTCAAAGTGGAATAAAACAACAACAGGAAGTATATGAATCTGAACGTTTATTCAACGGTATACGGCCTTTCTATCGATGAAGTCGGAGTCTCGGGTCACGAATATGAAATGTAACGTTCAATAGAACTCTTGTAAAGATCTTAAGAAATAACAAACCAACCATATACAAAGGATTTCCTCACTATCGACTCTCGCCCTTAAGTAAACAACCGTATGTGCTAATGTACCGATAGCCTATACTTATACTAGTAGCCCAGGTTTAATACCATGGAAAATCAATTTATTTTTTCAGTATGATCTTGTTTATAAGTTCATCGATAATTTCCAGTAGGCTTGCACTGATGCTGGTGATGGTTCAGTAGCAAATACGTTGATTGAGAGATGGTTAAGGAGTATGGATATATATAAACTTTATTTATTTTACAACATTTATGAAACAGCTTATCCAACTTATACTAATCCCTTTTGTTGGTCTGGGCCCAGTTGTTCAAAGGGTGATTAGCTTAATCACTATTTAACGACATTTTTCATCTTTTAATAGTTCTGTCAGTTTACAGTGTAAACTGTTTAAATTTTGCATGTAATTTGACACTATTAGATATTTGATATATGCGAAATTGTAACTCAATTTATTGTTTCATTTTCAAGTTAAAAGATGATTAAAATTAGCGCTAATCACTCTTTAAGCCAATCACCTTTTGAACAACTGGGCCCTCGAGGTTAGCGTGCGAGGGGTCTAATTGTGGGAGGAAACCGGCGAACCCGGGGAAAACCCACGTGGTCCCAGGGAGGTGTCCTCATACCTTTCCACGTCCGAATTCGGCATCGAAGCCTAGCCGTCTTGGTAAAAGGAAAGTGCACAAACCAAATATTAATTGTGTGTCTCATTTTCTGACGTTCTGCTACCACTAGCCCTTCATTGTTATCCAGTTGGTTGCCAAGTGGTTAAGGTGTCCAACCTTCTGTTACCATTATCCCTTATCTACTTATTAGCCGGTTGGTTGCCAAGTGGTTGGGGTGTCTGCCATTCTGCTACCACTAGCTCTCCCACTCTGGGTCACGGGTTCAAGACCTACGTTGAGCAGTCGCCAGGTACCAGTCGGTGGTTTTTCTCTGGGAACTCCGGCTTTCCTCCACTACCAAAATTATCTGACACGTCCTTTTATGACCACAATTATTTGTTAAAAGTACGCAAAACACAATTAAATCAAAACAATCTTTAATTTTAGCAGAAAAATTGCCCGACCCTTATGTGAAATGACACACGTTCCGTCTATATATACTAGAGAATATACCTACATTTGAAAGTAATTTCTATCTCCAGAAATAACAATACTTTCGGAATAATGCCAGCCCGAAATTAAATAAATTCGGCGATACACGCATGTTACTTTTCATCAAATTAATGGCATGTCCTCAAAGATTTATCTGAGGTAGGAGCACCAAAACCTCAAGATCTAGCATTCGTGTTATATAGCTCTCGCTGTGGCATTTAGGATATCAATCAGTCGTTTGTTCTCTTTTTAACCCTCTTTTCATTAAAGAAATAGCCTTAAACTCAATCTACCAGAATTATCAGTCCATTGATATAGGTGTTTATTTGTGTTGTTCAGTGAAATCTGGCATGGTAGACTTTACCACGTTGCATGCGGATATGCTCATTGTACAACTAAACATATATTTCATAATAGAAAGAAAGGTCCGACGCACCATCTCCCTCTTTCGACACCATATCGACAGTACATATACATCTCATGAATATCCATGAACTATTAAAAGCAGAAATAAAACGCAAGCTTTTCAGAGCCATGTCACTGCTTTCAGATATAAAGAATAGCTTAAGTTTAAAATGCATATCATTTGTCATTTCAACCCAATACCACAAAAACGACAAGAACTGCGTGTATTTATAATTAGTGAATATGGACAATATGGCTGCAGAAACAAACTGTACCGGTATTGTGCTATCTGAGTGACAGACGGTTAAACGTGTAACGTGGAATATTTTAGGTACAACAGCGTACAATTCAAAATAGCGTTTTTTTTTCTGATGACAGTAGATATTTATTTGAACGCAAACCGTTGTAGACACGGGTCCTGTCTCGTATACTGCAAACGTGGAATTATTCGCGGAGTGGAAATTTTCGCCTTTTTTCGCTTGAATTTAATCTCCGTGAATGTATCCATATACGAATATATTTACAGTGTAACTCTACAGTGTTTGGTAGTATTATGTACAAACATTACCAAAGAGCCATGGCTGGCAGCGCGAAAATTAAAATATCGCGAACAGTTTAGAGACTGGCTGATTTAGCGGAAAATGCCACTCGCGAAAATATTGAAATTTGCAGTATTTTAACAAACGATGCATATTAAGTACTAGATTTTCAAAGACGTTTGATACAAAACGTATCGTAATTGTGTTGTTGTTCCACTGCAGTAAAATCACACATTTTCATAATTTTGTAGATTTAATTATTATAGTGTAGTTATGGCTTAGTATAATTATACTTATACTGCCATATTTTTGTCGGTTGTTAATCTTAAATAGGATCAGTTATTGCTTCCAAATCCCTTAAAGTACACATTTACATGTACATGTACTTGTAAATGCATCGTAAAGGTACACGTATATTACTTTTCCCTATGAAAATATCATAACTGCATACAGTTCTTTATGAAAATTAAGTACATTATTGTAGTTTATGATTTAGCAGACAAATACGATTAGGATTACTGTGAACATACACAGGGACTTGAGAATTTTGGTTACAGCTAGTTTTGGACCTAAACAAAGATGTTTAGAGTAATGTTACACTTTTGGAAGGTTTAGATCAATTTTCGATAAAAAGGCTTTATGTGACCTTAGAGGGGGCGTTTTTATGGAAAGTGTAAAATTACTGTAAACACCTTAGTTTAGGTCCATAACTAGCTGTAACAAATTTTCAGGTCCCTGTGTGTTTATAATTATATACACGTATACTATGAGGAATGGCATGGATTACCATAGCGCGATTATATCTAGTACTAACAACAAATACTGTAGGGACTAAAGTGTAATGTTAAGTCCGTTAAGTACGTACTAGGTCACCCTCGCGTGCAGGTCAGGAGAAAGGTGTACACCCGTGGTTAACCACTTAATATTGTTAGAGGTACATGTACATAATTTAACTAATCTACCCACTGCAGACTTCTGAGCTGTATTCGCGCTACCGATTGAACCTACGAGGACCTGAGAATTTGTTACAGCTAGTTTTGGACCTATACTTAGGTGTTTAGAGTGGCTTTACCATTTTTGCAGTCGTTTAGATCAATTTTTGATGAAAATCCCCCCTCAATTGTTATAAAGCTATTTATGACCATTGAGGGGGCATTTTTTATCGAAAATTGATGTAAAAGCCCCCAAAAAAGTAAACTTACTCAATGGCCATTAATGTTATTTATAATATATATATTATTTATCTTTTATAATCATGTTAATCATGGATGTCAATTTTATTCAAATTAAGGCTTTTATGCTAATGTCGTTTAAAATACGACGCGAGTATAAAAGCCGGTAATAAACTAATTATTGGAGAAAATAGCAAAGGCCCAATAAACGTAACTTTCGGCAAAACTTGAAGCGAAAATCAAGCCTAATCACTTTTTATATTTATAGATTTAGTTAAGATTAACTGATATCGGCAATATTCAAGATGAATACTTTCGCGGTACCGGTCCAGCAGCATTTGAAACTCGGTATTTGTAAACACGTGTCGTCTATTTTGAACTGTCTTCTAACTTCGGCTTCGTTGATAAAGTGGGCCCCACCTGAATTATTTTCAATACGTTGTATATTTCTGTCAAGAGTTTCTTGTTAGTTACCGCTTAGGTTTACTTCGTTTTAGACTTATTTTTGCATGGTTATCCACTGGATTTTTTTTCATATTTTTTCAGAACCCCGAAAAATTACCCGAAGTTACGTATATTGGGCCTTTAATACAAATATACAATTGTTATACAAGAAAAATTGTAAATATATGGAATTGAAAATATTTTTTTTTTACTTTCATAGTGTTAAGACAGTTCAGCGGTTACATCCATATTGAATGTAGCCCACTGAGTTAAATAATTGACTTCAACCTTATTTAGCATACAAAGATATATAATATAGATCATACACTTCTTGTTTAATCAACTTGCATAATGTAGTATAGCGTTGCACAAATATATTTGTATATAAAGTATATAGCTCTACAACTGTCAAACGCATTTGACGTGACCGTTACATATATTGACAGTTGGCACAACACTTCAGCTTCGAAAAACTGTATGTACACGAGTTTTAAATATCAATCTGCTTCCTGCCCCTTGACTTTCAATCTCACTACAGTATTTCTATACATGAGTGTTTGTGTCAGGGCAAGGTGATGAATGTTAATGTGTATTTATTAACTGTACTTTGAACAGCCATAAAACAGTTTATGTTTAAAAAGAAATCATAATGTACATTGTATTTGATTTTACACGAGATATATAAAACTATTGCATGGTACGCGTGGTTTTTTTCCAAACTTGAATACTATAGTATTATAATCGAAAATCTATAAACATTTATCAAATATATCTTTCATTGTAGACAATTATGCATACTGCTATAATATATCTGTATGTTTCAGAAAACATGGTCCCAGTTTAAGCCTCAATAAAAACTAAAAATTGAAAAGCATAATTATAAATTGTTAATTCTTCAAATGGTGTCTTCATTTTTTCGGCATACTGTATCTATTACTAAAATTTAACAGGTGCAGCATGTGTGTGCTACGTCATCTTCAATTGGATTAGTATAAATCTTCATTAGCAGACCTAGTCGTTTGTACACATAGATCTGCAATGTACATACATGATTCGGATGACCTGTAAATTTGTACACATAGATGTTTTTGATGGCCTGATTATTTGTACACACATATATTGTACATGTATATAAATCATTTTAACTGGATAGTTTTTTATTAATATACATTGTACGTACATGTATATCATTTGTATGGCCTGTTTATGTGTACCTACATAATTTTGATGACATAAATATTTGTACCCATACAACGGGAAGGGTCATTTATACATATATAATACATCGACTCGTAAACACACATACATTGTTTTGATGGCTACGTTATTTGTAAATACACTTATACAACATTTACATACATTTGCATATTTAGTTATAAACACATTAACTGTTTAAACATCCAGGTTCTAACTGTACATATTAAACATCACCTTGACATCATGTACATGCATATTTTGATCATGTTGTTTTTTCAACTGTACTTCATTGTACAATTGTAATCTGATATTCGACACTTCAGCAAAATATTATTACTGTATTGTATTGGTGGCGTGTCACTGGGTTTATTTTTGCGACTCTTTATAAATTTGAAGTCCTCCACTGGCGCATGAAAAGGCCTATCAAACGAACTCTTCGTAACGAGAAAATATGATACTGTTAAATGTCGTTGGTTATTAGTAAAATATCTTATTATAACTATACATACAGCGGCATTAAAATCTTTACACACAAGGCATGTTGTTGAACCAGAAAGCTAATTGGGACGAACTTCACTTCCCACGTCATCACCGCCTTTCAGTCCCCCATTTCAATACAAGGGGTACACACTAAAAATCAGTCACCTAAACATTTTTTCTCAATGTCATTATTTTTTGCATCTTACTTATGACTTTTATGTCTAGATGACGTCATTTAAATATTCTTTGGAGAACTTGACTTGTTTTGGTTTGTTTGTGTGTTACGTCCCTTAAATAGCTAGGGTCATTTAAGGACGTGCGGGGTTTTAGTGTTGGATGAAAATCGGAGTTCCTGGGTAAAAGAACCACGCGATCAACGGCAAGTTCAAGGCGACCGCCCCATGTAAGCCTCGATTCCGCTGCTACACAGAGGCGGAGGGCTAGTGGTAGCAGAATGCCAGACACCTTAAACACCCTGCCCCTCTTAAACTACATGTCAAACATTATTTATCAAAAGCAGAGATCATTGTGATATATGCGTTCGTAATGTCAGTGAGTTTATTCTCGAGAGGTCTCCAGCAAAATATAAATATTTTGAAGTGAAGGAGTGGTCGGGTGGTGCAGCGGTTAGCACACTTGGCTATTACCAAGGCGTCCGGGGTTCGACTCCCCGACAGGACGTGAAGAGGTATGGGGCCACATATACACTTGTACGGGGTCACCTACCCGACCACGTGGGTTTTCTCCGGGTAATCCGGTTTCCTTTCACGATAAGACATCCTCGCTCGCTAACATACAGATCAACAAGAGTTATTAAAACAAGTTTGATAACCTGTTTCACAATTGTTGTAATATAAATAAATCTTAAATGGAACGGTATCCGACATAAAACACTTTTCGTATATCTGCTACAGAATTCTTCTTTTACCAATCGAATAAATGTCCCGAATGAACATTTACATCGTTTTAACTTTTTAACAAGTTATTCATATGTGTCTCTTGGTTTTTGCTTTTGAACTTAAAAAGGGGGAAAATGGAATGTAAATGTATTTTAGAAAATGGTATGTTTCGATATCCAGGTTACGCTCACTTACGCTCTCTACACTCCTGGAATATGTCATGGGAAAACTGAAGTCATGCTTCGTTGAAAAAAGAACCTGACTAATCGCCAGTCTTATGCCTGTCTTTAGATGGTTATAAAGTATCCTTGGCATACTTCAAAGCTTGTCATTTTCTACCGTTATGTGACCACGAGATTCTTTTATTGTACATCAAAGGGTCAAACAAGTCCCATTGCCTCATCAAGAAAGGGATTTTGCCAGGACATATTTTAGGGTTGTAGATAGCGTAAGTGAGCGTAAACCCTTGGTATCGAGGATGACAACATGGATATGCCACATTTTGTATTTTTCAATGAATACTTCAATGAGTTAAATTTATCCGAAAATATCGAAACTTTCATTAAATGACGACAATATTGTAAATGCAGTCAGTTTTCAAATATGAGAATAGCTACAACAGCAGTATCAGGTAAATCTTGATATGTGCAGGGAAAGCCAATGCAGTACCTTTAACTAAGTCACCTCATTGATCATGTAGCGGAATAACGCCGGCTTAATACTGTTTTGAGAATGATGACTCGGTTCTCAATTTGAGGCCGCGACATTTACTTGGATGTGACCAAGCTTTACATGTCGAGTGTCGTCGATGAAGCAGAAGACGCTTACTCTTCCGGAACATCTGGTCTTATTCTCTCGTACTTTTTCAATGGTCTCCGTGTAGTGATTACATTGTTCATATTTTGTCACTAGTTTATCGATTTCGAGTTTGGATTATGGTTTTATTGACGCTTCGGTGTTCTTTAATATTCCTCCACAAACCTACACTTCGTTTCAGATAAAATTTACTCTAGAAAAGATTTTTTGAGCCGAGAAAGATAAATTTAAAATTTTTGAGCACTGCAAAACTACATACTCATTCACAGCTGAGTAGACTGGAACAAACTGAGCAAAGTCTATTGCTCAAATATACTGTAAAATGCAGTATTGTCACTCAAATTCGCAACTATTCTGTTACATGTACGAGCCCGGCGTTTTACGCTTACAATGTAACTACCGTTTCTACAATTAAAATAGAGGGAACCGAATTAATGTGGTACAATTTACATGTGTATCACCTGCTTTCAAGCTATACGACCAGCGGCAACGTACCCTATATAAATATATCGTATAACGATTAGTTTACATTTCAAAGGTTTATCATAGCCAATTTTTATTTGCAAAGCCGCTTACTAAAAAGATTTGTAAAGTACATATTTCAATCTGATTAAAATGCAGATCCTTGTTGTAAGAATCTGACAACATCCCATAATTTATGAGGTCACCTTCTTGTGACCTTTGTTTCTGTTTTCTTCATTCCCAAGTAGAATTTCTAATAGATGACAGGACAAAGCTGTCCTCATTTACATTATCTGGATGTGACAAAATGACTAAACTCAAAGATAGGATAATGCGAGCGTTTCACCTCAAAACATTCATATTTCAGATTCTGAAAGTATTAATTTGATTGGCTTATGCAAAAGGTCACCGGGAATTGACCCCCCCTATGGGATGTTGTCAGATCTTGACGCTGCAGATAAAAGTTGACAAAACGGCGCGAAGATCAAGATATGGTTTTAATCATACTGGTATAATATATTTTGTCTTTTTGTTTACCTTGTTTTGCATTTGTGATTAATTTGATAAACTAGGTTTTTGATTTCAATAAAAATATTGAAATCGATCATTCGAGGGTCGAATCGTATTGCAGCAATATTGATTTCATTTTGTTGAAATACTGATGAAAAAAATTAAGTGAAACAATTTCAAAGACATTTTCTAAACTACTTGATTTTAACACGACTGAGATAATTAAATCATTGAACATTTAATTGTGTGTTAAATGTGTTTTCGTGATGAAAAAAAAATCTAATTTTTTTTAAATAAACAAACGAAATAAATACACATATAATCAAAGTAAATAAATGAATAATGAACTAAAGTATTAATTATTCAAACTTGTAAATAAAATGAATAATAAATACAATAAAATGAAGAAATACTTCCTTATAGAAATTATTCAAATTTCGGATGGTTCCGTTATCGGATCGAAACTTTGGTTTAAACAGTGTTTTATTACCAATTATGTACGATAATAGGTTAATATATATACAATCAAATCTTTCATGGTTTAATCTTAATTACTTTGCATTTGAACTGACTGTTTGAAAGTCTACGTCTTATAAATGTATTTATATCAGAGTTTTAAAGTCCACAAAACCGATTACCCCCATTATGCATTCAATCAATGTGTTTTCTAGGTCACGGCTGCAGTCGTTTCAATACAAATCATTACAATATTCCTAAGGTTCTATTCAACCTGTATGTTGTATGGATTTCCATTAAGTAGGGCACATTTTAAACCTATTGAACGTCTTATAGACTACAATAAGTCTGATTGTGACCTCTGTTGGCTTGCATTCTTGCCAGTGTGTCTTTGTAATGAACCCAATAACATGGCGTAAAAAGATCGAATTCCAGGAAAAAAATCAGAGTAAAAAAACCCTATTTACCCGATCATGATGTGTGCATACAGTTACTTTCGCTTAAATTTATTTTTGTTGTATTTGTTGTACGATTCCGAAAATCATGGGAGCCCGGTTTCTACCGATGCCTTCCGAAAATCACGGAGCCTGGTTATCGATGTCACAGTTCTATACATATTACATGTATACGTGTTAATTGTTACCTGTTACAGTATTTACACAGGGGTTTGTCTGGTTCGGGTTATTTTGTCACAATACATCGGCGATCCGAGTGTAAAATGTTTTAAAATTCGCAAACCAGACGGCATCAAGTAAATCTCTAACTTTTCATTTTTAAACTCATACTAGACAGATGGACGTCATCCATGAAATTCAGCGGTTAAGATCATCCACGCTCTCTACATTCCTGAAATACGTCATGGAAAAACTGAAGGCTTTGTGTGCACCACCTTGTTGATGAGTCATGGGGATTTGTCCGAACCTTTGATATACATCAAACGAATCTCGTGGTCACAAAACGGTAAAAATTGACAGGCTTTGAAGTCGGTTGCGCCTCCCTTGTAATTTTCAAAGGACAGGCATGCAGCCTTGCGATTGGTCAGTTTGTTTTAACCTGAGTGTGTCTTTGGTTTTGCCACGACATACTCCAGGGGCGTAGAGAGCGTAGGTGATCGCAACCCCTGGATATTGAGGATAGATAGACGTATACGTTGCAGTGTGTAGCAAAGAGAAATTATTTATCGAATTGCAACATAATCACTAGTGATGATATATAAGTTTCATCAAGTAAATGTTTTCTGATATTTCACTGGCAAAAATAAATATTATATTCATTCATGAATCTGAATCTTGCGAAAACGACGTATTGGCCGGCTAATTATAAATGTTTACTACCAGTATCTCCAACCCAAGCTTCTCATCGTCACCTGAAATCTCACTTTGACAAAATAAGTACACATGGATTTCGATTTAAAGAAGAGTTTCCAAGTCATTTTTGCCTCCGTCGGCTTTAAATATTAGGTCGGCGGATTTTTGTTTATGTTGAAAGCGATTTGTTTGCTGAAGGACTTAATGTTTTGGAAAAACTCACAATTAAATGTGTATAAATCGAAAAGTCGATGTCCAATATGTAGTCCAAAGTATATAAATGTACATGTTGGTTTTATACCGGAAATCATATATGGTTTCCTATCCGAGTTTCCTCCGGCCTTGACACCAGATGTAGACATTTTGACAGATAGATGCCTGGTGTAGCCCGAGTTTCCTCTGGCCCAAACACAAGATTTAGACATTTTAACAGATAGATGTCTGGTGTAGCCCGAGTTTCCCCTGGCTCTTTCACAAGACTTAAGATATTTCGACACATATATGCCTGGTGTAACCCGAATTCCCCTTGCTTTAAACCAGACTTAGACATTTTGACAGATAGATGTCTGGTGTAGCCCGAGTTTCCTCTGGCCTTAGCACCAGACTTAGACATTTTGACAGAGAGATGTCTTGTATGTGTGTGTGTTGGTGTGTTGGGGGCAAATATGGTGTGTTGGGACCAGAGGGTTGCCTAACAAATCAATCACTTAAGCACTGATATACGGGATAATTGTTGGTGTAAGTGGTAGTGAAACGCCTGTTTGATAGGACGAGGAAAAGTGATAAAGATAGTGCCATCGCTAGGGTCGAACCCGCGATCCTTGGCTCTCCAGCCCGATGCTCCACCGCTGAGCTAAACGGAAATTCCCTACAGCTCACGCTTGTAAGGCAACCTAATCAATGCACATCTTTCACACCAGTATATTAGCTTATCGTGTGTTTGATTTGAAATTTTGCTGTTGTGTTTCAAAACCATATCAGAAAGACGTGCTCTGAATTTTGAGAAAAGAGGGGATAGAATATAGATAGTCTATCTATGCGACTAGTGTATAAACTAACGCCGAAACTTTCGTATTAAAGGCCTAATATACGTAACTTTCGGCAAAACTTGAAGCGAAAATCAAGCCTAATAATTTATTATAGTTATAAATTTAGTTAAGATTAACTGATATCAGCAATATTCAAGAAGAGATCTTAGGCGGTTACCGGTACAGCAGCAGTTGGAACTCGGTATTTGCAAACACGCGGGCCACATCTGAATTATCATCAATTCTTTGGATTTTTCTGTCAGGAGTTTCTTGTTAGTTACCGCTCAGGTTTATTTCGTTTAAGACTTATTTTTGCATGCTTATCAACTGGATTTTTTTCAGAATTTTTCAAAATCACGAAAAATTTCCTGAAGTTACGTACATGTATATTGGGCCTTTAAACCCACCAGTAACAATGTCTGCAAAAATATTGATCATTTAGGAAATGTGTTATATCAATATTGCAATCTTCGAACAAACAATGTATTGAACGTATCACAACCTTTTAAGACAGAGATTGTTTATCGGGCTTATGGCCGACATAGCTTAAGGGATAGTCATTTCGATTTAAAAACATTTTGACATGTTCAATTGCATATTTCTTTTTGTATAGAAACTAAAGCATTAGTAATATCAGTAATATTTTTATATTTATATTTTTAATTCCAGTTTAAATCAAGTTACATAGTAAGCTGACTACCCTAGTGTATGTATTTATTACCTACATACAATGTACACAGTGCTTCCACAGGGAACAGAAATTCACTACCCTTTTTCTTCAACGGGCGATCCCCCCCTTTTTCCACTTTTCTAAAATTCCGTACACGTCCTTCTAACAATAAATGTATGGGGTCCCCTCCCCGACCACGTGGGTTTTCTCCAGGTACTCCGGTTTCCTTCCACATTAAAAAATCTTATTTAGTTCCTTATCTTATACAAAGCTCCACACCAAATTCAACCGCAGCATTAATCGCAGGCATTATATTCAACGTTTCCGTCATGAAGATAGTCAGATCTGATTGGAGTTAAAAAAGGTAAAAAGAATTTTTAAACACATTGACAAATGACAATCATAAATATATCAAAGCTAATGATGGTATAATATATGTAAACTCCTTACATTCTAACAATAGTTGCTGCGACCAAACTCAACCTGATCGCAGTAAATATTATACTAAAACATTTATCGGATTTTCGTTCAAGCGAAACAAGTTTTACGAAAATCTTAAACAGATTTGACAGGAGTCGATAATGTTCCACGTTGGGTCATGTCCTAATTAATTCAAATGCTCCACTTCAATCAGCCAAATTTTTGAATGTATTAGTGGATCGTCATCAAATTAAAACTTGACCTGCATTTTATCTTTATGAATAGACATACCAAATTACATTTCAATATCTTATTCATTCATTGATGAGTAAATGCGCAGAAATATGGTTTGATTCCTTCGATTGACATTTGAATCACTGGATAGAGACACCATTTACATTTTTCATTGTTTTTTTCGTGTTACCAAGCCCAAAATACCTCTGTTTAAAAACACATTTGCCAAAATCTCTCAAAAAATAGCCGAGATATGTCCAGTAAGTTTTCTCGCCAAATGGAAAAATCAATAGGGACTTCGAGCGAGAATGCAATTGTTTATTTAAGCATAGAACCTACAATACAATATAAAAATCGGTTCCCCCTATACATTTAAATGCATACAACTCGGGTCCAGCCGTTTAATAGGGAAAACATGTCCAACTGGGTAAATTGTAAACAATTTTAACAATTGGTTTTAGTTTGAAATGCAAAATGATAACGAATCAGCTCAATCACCGCAAAAGATCGTTGCATTCCGGTATATCGTGATAACTTAAATTCAGACGCGTAGCTTTTACTCTAGGAGTGACAGATACTCAATGTTAAAGGGTTATTTTTTAAAGTAAAGGTGTAGCTCTGGTTACAAGACAGTTACTAGGAAGTTATATCAATAATCTGATTAAAATCATATCTTGTTCTCCGCGCCGTTCCTTCAACTTCTGTCTGCTGCGTGACGATCTGGCACGTTTCCATTGAGGTCACATTTAGGTGACCTTTAGCACTAGCCAATCAAATTACTACTTTCAGCATCTTGAAAGTGAATTTTTGTGGCGACAAATCTTGCATAATCGTATCTGTACGTTTAGTCATTTCGTCACAAAAAACGTGTTTGTGCAATGTTGTGACGAAATGACATGCTGCAGATGACAGCATCATTGGAGAAAATTCTACTAGTGTGAAGTAAAGAGGCGACAAAGGTCACCAGAACATGACCTGTTATAAGATGTTGTCAGATCATTATGTAACGGGGTGAAAGTATGGATATTCACTTTAAAGGCCCAATATACGTAACTTTCGGTAAAATTTGAAGCGAAAATCAAGCCTTATAAATATTATATTTATAGATTTAGTTAAGATAAACTGATATCAGCAATATTCAAGATGAATTCTTTTGCGGTTACCGGTACAGCAGCAGTTGAAACACGCTATTTGTAAACACGCGTCCATTTCGAACCGTCTTCTACCTTCGGTTTGTTGTTGAAGTGGACCCCACCTGAATTATTTTCAATTCTTTGGATTTTTTTTTCAAGAGTTTCTTGTTAGTTACCGCTCAGGTTAACTTCGTTTTAGGCTTATTTTTGCATGGATATCATCTGGATTTTTTGTCAGAATTTTTCAGAATCACGCAAAATTTCCCTGCAGTTACGTATATTGGGCCTTTAATCAGATTGTTATATCAAGGGTGTTAAGTCTATAATCTCAATAACTTATCTGATTCGTTGTTTATACGGATTAAATATGACATAACACACACATATGCTGCACCTTTTAAATTTAGTAATATATACAGTATGCCGAAAACATAAATTAAACTGCATCATACGGCTGTTTTTTCCTCCTAGGAATCTTCAAAGATGCTAGGGGCCAAAAAGTGGGAATCCAAAATTTCTAATTGTTGAACATTTCAAACTTTCTAAACTTAAACCGTTTAAGAAAAGTAACTCTTGTATACAAATCACCGTGATTTGGTATTAAACACTACCTAAGGGGAGTAACTCTTAAATACTAAACCCATTTAGTCAGTGATGTTTTGGACGACTAATGCTGCGATATACTCTTTTCATTGAGAAAGAATGGTGTCATTCAAATTTAGTAAAAGGGTTTTATAAATTCCATATTACAATAACACGAATATCAGATTCTATTTTTCACATACTTAGTATCTTGAGAAACATACCTACTGGTGTACTTATATAACAGAAGATTCAATTTTTCATTACTGAGACAACAGAAAATTAAGATGAATATCGAAAACTTAATTTATTGCACGTCCTTTTAGTTCAATGCCACTCAATAATCTCGAGGGTAAGCTGGAGTTATCTACTCTTTGATTTTGGGGAAAACAAACAAATCTTGTCTAACGATTACCCGAACATGTTTTATAGTTTTCTCTTCAAATGTTACAATTGTTTTTATATTAAAATATGAGTCAGCTATCTCATTCCCGTTATTCGGATGATATGAACAAACTCATTGGTAAAACTCACACAATCGATAGGTGCATTCTACACAGTTTTTTGTTTTATGTGCATTGTACACAGATTTTTGTTTTAGGCGCATTCGACACAGATTTTTGTTTTAGGCGCATACTACACAGAGTTTTGATTTAGGTGCATTGTACACAGATTTTTGTACTAAGTAGATTCTCACAGATTTTTATTCTAGGTGCATTCTACACAGATTTTTATACTAGGTGCATTCTACACAAAATTTTGTCTTAGGCGCATTCGACACCGATTTTTGTTGTAGGCGCATACTACACAGATTTTTGTTTTAGGCGCATACTACCGAGTTTTGATTTAGGTTTTGTTTTAGGCGCATTCGACACAGATTTTTGATTTAGATGCATTGTACACAGATTTTTGTACTAAGTGCATTCTCACAGATTTTTATTCTAGGTGCATTCTACACAGATTTTTATACTAGGTGCATTCTGCACAAAATTTTGTCTTAGGCGCATTGCACACAGCTTTTTGTTTTAGGCGCATTCGACATAGATTTTTGATATACGTGCATTCGACACAGATTTTTTATTTAGGTGCATTGTACACATATTTTTATACTAAGTACATTCTCACAGATTTTCCTTTTATTTCTCATTTTAGGAAGCAATACGACATCCTCATCTGGATCAGGTACATCGTACGATGCCTCAACTAAACTCATCGCCACTATCTGCATCATCATCGGCGCTATTATTATTTCCGTGGTCGTCGCCAAAATTGCCGATATGTGTTACGACCGGCACGTACTTCGTGACGATGCAAGTGACGTAAGCGAACACACCAAGGGCCTCATCAGAGCAAGACTTGCCATCATACAGATGAAAAAAAGGAAAGACAAAACCAAAAAGACCTCAAGGAACCTGTTCCGGATCTGGTCAGCTAAAACAAGAGCAAACCAGCAACAAGGGACAAACAATAGTGCGAACACACAAAAGGTACCGAGTGTTGTAATAAATGTAGGTGAAGCGCCGAAGACTGACAAAAACACGGACAAATACAAACAACAGTCAGGTAACACTTCACCGTCTAGAGTACATGAAAGTACTATATCAGCCGAAGCGAAAAATAAAAACCAAGGTGCTGCTTCAAAAACTCAGAATTCACAAAAAACTGCCAAAACACCTATTCCACAGAAAGCTCCAGCGAAAGCAAATAAACCAGTTAAAGCAGGGTCCAAAAAGCAGGCGGCGTCTACTGATAAACGTGTGTCATTCCGCGAAGAAAAAAACGTGATGGAAATCCAAAGTGTGTCAACGTTAGGAGCTCAATGTTGATGTAACTATGTTGCTAGTATGCCAAATATTAAGTTTAAGTAAACAACTGCATCAACATAACTGATGTAAATGTGAAGTCAGTTCTTCCATTTTATGACATTTTTCAATGATATTCAGGATTGGTTGCACAATACCAGATATTAGAAAAAATCTCGAAAATAGGATAAACAGTTTGCTTATTTTCTCTATTATTATCCCACGGATTACATTTTATTAACGGTGCATATATTTGGGCTCAGTCTGAGTTGTCTGAATAACAATTTTGTCCCAATAGTACAGACGATTGAAAAGCATCAGTATTAAAATACGTACGCCTCTCTATAAAAGTAAAAACGAACACATGAAAAAAATTTTCCAGAAAGACAAGCACCGATAAAACTTTTCGTTTAATTTTGAAAATCTAGTAGAACTTAAAAAATGCAATTATATCACCAATATTTAGAAGTTGCATGTCGAAAAATAATCTTCTTCATTCGATCGTGCTACGACACGAATAGAAAGGTGTGGACTCTTCCAGTTTGTTTTGTATTATAATTGTTGTTTTCAGGCTTGCTGAATCATGATCCCCCAAAAGTGCATTAGCTTATAGTTGCACACTCTTGCTCATTGTTAAAGAGGAGGAATGCTTCAAACTGCTTAACATAACCCTTACGTTTTATTTCATATCATCGGTGTCACTGCATTACGCCTTTATTTAGACTGTGATGTGAGATTGTGATGAAAGATTGTGGTGAAAGATTGAAAGATTGTGATGAAAGATTGTGATGAAAGATTGCTTTTTTCCATTATTGTGGTGGACGATTGCAATGAAAAGTTGCTTTCCCATTCTTGTGATGGAAGATTGTGATGAAAGATTGCTTTTTCCATTCTTATGATGGAAGATTGAGATTAAATATTGCTTTCTCAATTGTTGTGATGGAAGATTGTGATGGAAGATTGTGATTAAAGAATGTGGTTAAACATTGCTTTATCAATTGTGATGGAAGAATGTGATGAAAGATTGTGAGATTATGATGGAATATTGTGATTAACGATTGCCTTCTCCTTTCTTGTGATGGAAGTTTGCACTCTTCAATCTTGTCATGGAAGATCGTGATTGAAGATTGTACGTTCCATTTTTGTGCTAGACGATTGTGTTGGAAGATTGTGATAACAAATTGCTTTCTCCATTCTTGTAATGGTAAATGGTTATTGAAGATTACACTCTCCATTCTTATAATGGGTGATTGTGAAGGAAGATTGTGATGAAAGATTGTGATGGAAGATTGCACTTTTCCTTTTGTTGGTGGAATATTTTGATGAAAAATTTCTTTTTATCTATTTTTTGTGTTGGAAGATTGCGTAATAAGATTGTGCCCCCCTTGTCGAGATACTTTCACCAATGACATGAGCCGATTTTGTGTATACAGTATTTTGTCAGTGATAATGAATACATGATAAATTAGGTCACTAGGGATTCGATGACTGACAGCTACATCTGTAAGTGCTATAACTGGTCCCCTAACAAATGATGTGTACTTTTATAAAAGTTTTGACTAATCATTCATGCAACCAAAGAGAAATAGACAATCATCATATTACATTGGTAATTGCGTATGTTTTCAACGAAGGTGTTTTTCTGGTTGCAATCCTTAATATATCTATAACATATCTCGTTAATTAAACACTCAATCACTGATGGATATATAGTTTTTTGTCGACAACACGAGTTATTTGTTATAGATTCTGTT
The DNA here is from genome assembly GCA_947623455.1 of Mimachlamys varia. Lineage (NCBI taxonomy): Eukaryota > Metazoa > Mollusca > Bivalvia > Pectinida > Pectinidae > Mimachlamys > Mimachlamys varia. The sequence continues at coordinate 40,282,492 of OX392533.1, read as the reverse complement.
AAAATTTCGACTGAAATACCTGCTGCTGCTTTCAACCCTATATATATTTACTGTATGAAGTAGTGTAAACGATGCACTATGCACATGTGGAAGGGTTGAATTATAAAAATATATATTGAAGTGCAGTATCTATTTCAGGGTGCAGCGAGTATGTATGACTTTGATGATATTTATATTGTTTTTAATCTGTTTACAGAAAATGATTGTTTTTGTTACATATTCTACTCCTATGATTCACTTATCATTAAATCTATTGCTGACAAGTTAATGTTTTACTGGATTTGAGAAGAATTAAATGATGTCACGTGTTGTTTTTTAATGTTTTTGGTTTATTATTATCGATATCAAATTCTAATCCATTAATAATGAAATAACAAATTAACAAATATATTTTCACGAAATATAGAGACATTTTAACAAAGGTCTCCTCATTATTATACAGTTGTTGACTGGGGTTGAAGGCAACATATGATCTATTGAACCTGTTGCCCAAGGTCATTTTTGTTGTATACCTCCACAACTATGACTCATAATATGCTTTGTGACGTTAAAGTGGACAACATTATACAATTATAGCCTTTTGATGAGGTCGATACATGGTTTTATAGACCGGAGAATAAATATCGACCGAGGACGAAGTCCGAGGTTGATATTTTTTCTATGGTCGATAACACCATGTATCGACAAAAATCAAAAGGCAATAATAGTTTAATTATAAATTGATATTTTTTATTTAAATTCAGATAACAAGAGAATGATTTTTTTAAATGACATATAATCAAACAATATTATAACAATACAATATTAAATACTTCCTGAACGCTTTAACAACTGTTGATGTTTTTCGTTTGACGTTGTTAGACTGACTCCATTCCGTCTTGAATACCATCTTTTGGATTATTTGTAAGAACGGCGAACCTGCTGTCTGCTATTACTGTTGTTGTCAAGCAGTGCCAAGGCCTTCGGAGCTCTTGACGTTACGTCATATTTCTGTTTTTATAAACATCCAGTCAACCAGCCTTTTTTTACAAGCTTTTTTGCACGACTTATCAATATGACTTTTTATTCGGAATCACGTGGCGCTATCTTAGCTAATCAGAAAGCGTAAAAATGTCAGTTTATAATAACACTTTTTAACAGTCGATTATAACAGCTAGTTCCGCCAGTTGACTGAACAGTTCGTTTGTTGGCTTTTTTAAATACCTAGATTTATAAGAACTATTTTGTAGGGGGTATAACAAAAGTATATATTTAAATTAAATTATAGTTCTTCCATTGAATCTGTGTGGATTGTATTCACAAGAGTATACATACAGTCGAGGCCGGCGGTCAATAAAATTACGCCATTTTAGCGAAATTTTGACCATTGTTACGTCAACGCTTTGCACGTCGCTTCAGACAATACACATTATAGCTTTACCTAAATCATTTAGCTGATTATGATTTTCTACAAAACCCTTCAGTGTGTTACTATAACAAGAGGAAAACCATATAAAATGGAAACAAATGACTAGATGAAGAATTCAAACGATATGTGTCGTCATACAGTTGAAAGAAAAGGAAAGACTAATCAAAAACAACCCTCTAGGAACTTGTTCCTGATCTGGTCGGCTAAACCAAACTAACAACAAGGGACACACAATAGTTCAAACACAAATAAGGTACCAAGTGTTGTAAGGTGAAGCGCCGAAGACAGACGAAAACACCAACATTAACACGGTCATTAGCGGGGGTGTGGGTGGGTGGGGGGATGGGGGGGGGGGGGGGGGGGGGGGGGGTTAAAGATTAATCGATTGTATTTATTGTCAATATGAATGCAATCTTGGTTCTTGGTTCTTAAGCCAAAATAATCATGACGTCTTTACCAATGTACATGTATAATTGCCAAAAGTTTTGTTTTGTTTATAATTTACGTTCGGTTAATAGACCTGGTCATTTAAGAACGTGTCAGATTTTTACAACGTGTCAGATTTCCATCCTGCGAATAAAGACGTTCCCAAATCAGTTCGACTTTGCAACACCTCGTGTCCATACAGAGGCCCAGAACGAATAAAGACATGGTCCCCCTGCTTCAACGTGAGGACGACCACAGCTGTCGTTTGATGGATGTATTTTGTCAACTCGGAATGTGTCCATAACGATCCCCATACGGCCGAATTGACCACCAGAACAGTTTGTAGTTCTTCCTGTCCGTAGCAGATTGATGTCCACGTACACACCGTCTCTAGGGTTGTACCCGAATCCAATGTCAAGTGTCTCGTTGTCATACACTACTACGTCATCATTGGAAACAAAATCGTCCCTGGAGAGGACCACGTGGAACGCAATGGTTTGCCGAGCAGAAGGCGCCGTAGACCGTACAATACAATACAATACAATGAAATACTATGAAATACAATGAAATGCAAAACTATACAATGAAATACAATACAATAAAATACAACAAAATACAATACAATACAATGAAATGCAATACAATAAAATGCAATACAATAAAATACAACGAAATGCAATACAATAAAATACAACGAAATACAATACAATACAATGAAATGCAATACAATAAAATACAACGAAATACAATACAATACAATGAAATGCAATACAATAAAATACAACGAAATACAATACAATACAATGAAATGCAATACAATAAAATACAACGAAATACAATACAATACAATGAAATGCAATACAATTCAGTTTTATGCTAGTCATGCTATCCCTATGCTTTACGTTAACGTACTTATTATGTGCAACTCAAATTTGAATTTTAACAGGAAGACGCCATGATGACTTACTGTAGAAACAAAATGACAGAAACTTTGATTAACGCAATCATAGATTATCGAGATAGTTCCAGCGTAATATTAGCTAAAATGTTATCACTACTGAAATATATAGGTAACATTTTGTTCCCATCATTTCCTAGGCATATTGTTACTAAAACAAAATCAATCTTTTTGTACAATACCCTTTTCCGAGACCTGAGAAACTCTTACATTTTTTGTGTCTAGTATTCCCTTAGCATATTTTTACTAAAACGAAATCAATCTTTTTTGTACAATACCCTTTACCGATACAATACCCTTTATCGATACCTGAGAAATTGTTACACTTATTTATACCCAGGAACATAGAAATAGACTTGAAAGCCTAACGAGAGATATTATTAACATTAATAATTTTGGACAGATGGCTTTATGACTACCAAAAGATTTGGAGCATCAGATCGGCGCTTGACGATAGAAGGAACGGATATCGTGTTTGCAGACGTAAAGTAAATCTAAAAGGAGGAAAGAATCACCCATCTTTCTAATGTTACCAAACAACGATTTTCACGAAAATCACAAGCACGGCGGCCATGTTATCATAAAAAAGACACTGGCTAACTATTACAGTCTGGATGTGCGTATTTCTTCAGTATTATCTTTAGTACTAGGTAGACTCTAACATAAGGATAATATATATCATAGTAGACACAACTAGATCAAAGGGCAGGAAAATGGAGTGGTTATTGATATACTGTTACAAAACAACGTTTTGTATTAAGTTGTTATAGCTTGGTCGCTTTCTTTGTCTCATTGAGAAATACTCTGTATCTTTAAGTGATATGAAGATGGATGTTTTTTAGTATGCTCATTAGTGTGTTTACTTGTTGTGATTGACAGTGAAACTCGGTTCTTAACTTTATGTTTACTTGGATGTGACAAAGATGTACATTTCGGGCGTCGTCGATGAAGCAGAAGACGTTTACTCTTGTACTTTTACAAGGGTCTCCATGTAAGTCTTTCATTTGTTCATATTTTGCCCCTAATTGTAATTGATTTTGAGTTCGAATTAAAAGTTTGTTAACGCTTCGGTATTCTCTAATCTATTTTTGTTAAGTGGTCGAACGATGTCATTAAAGATTACGCAACACGCACAAATTCTGCAACTTTTAATCTGGTACATGTAATAGATATAGTATGCAAACAAAAACAAAATGAATTAAACTATATCATACAACTGTTTCGTCCTATTTAGACTCTTCAGTGATGCTAGGGGTCAACAGTTTGATACTAGGCGTGTTCCAAAATCCGTTAGTACTTTCGCGAACTACCAATAATTATACAAATCACGTTTGGTTCAGCATAGACAGGTAAATACCTTCAATGCAAATGTTTTTAATTGTAGACGTATTTCTAGAAATCGCTCTGCATATAATATGCGTTATGTTGTAAAGCCTATTACGATTTTAAAGCAAATGGACTAATCAGATCCTGTCACTATTCTTGTTTTTTCCCATAAAGGGTTATTAATAAAGCACCAACGATTATTTTACGAGCTTTCAAAAACAAACGATGTCTCGAATCGAATTCTTTGAGAAATTACCAAGTGGCAATCATCCCATGTTAACCAGACAGTCGGGTTAGGGTTATATGAGGTTAGGGATTATTGTTGTTGACATGTTAATCAGGCAGTCGGGTTAGGGTTGTATGGGGTTAGGGGTTATTGTTGACATGTTAACTAGACAGTCGGGTTAGGGTTGTATGGGGTTAGGGGTTGTTGTTGACATGTTAACCAGACAGTCGGGTTAGGGTTATATGGGGTTAGGGGTTATTGTTGACATGTTAACTAGACAGTCGGGTTAGGGTTGTATGGGGTTAGGGGTTGTTGTTGACATGTTAACCAGGCAGTCGGGTTAGGGTTGTATGGGGTTAGGGGTTATTGTTGACATGTTAACCAGACAGTCGGGTTAGGGTTGTATGGGGTTAGGGGTTGTTGTTGACATGTTAACCAGGCAGTCGGGTTAGGGTTGTATGGGTAAGGGGTTTTTGTTGACATGTTAACCAGACAGTCGAGTTAGAGTTGTATGGGGTTAGGGGTTGTGGTTGTTGACATGTTAACCAGACAGTCGGGTTAGGGTTGAATGGGGTAAGGGGTTGTTGGTGTTGACATGTTAACCAGACAGTCGGGTTAGGGTTGTATGGGGTTAGGGGTTGTTGTTGTTGACATGTTAACCAGACAGTCGGGTTAAGAGTTGTTGTTGACATGTTAACCAGACAGTCGGGTTAGAGTTGTATGGGGTTAAGAGTTGTTGTTGACATGTAACCAGGCAATCGGGTTAGGGTTGGATGGGGTTAAGAGTTGTTGTTGACATGTTAACCAGACAGTCGGGTTAGGGCTGTATGGGGTTAAGTGTTGTTGTTGACATGTAACCAGGCAATCGGGTTAGGGTTGGATGGGGTTAAGAGTTGTTGTTGACATGTAACCAGACAATCGGGTTAGGGTTGTATGAGGTTAGGGGTTGTTGTTGACATTTTAACCAGACAGTCGGGTTAGAGTTGTATGGGTAAGGGGTTGTTGTTGACATGTAACCAGGCAGTCGGGATAGGGTTGTATGGGGTTAGGGGTTGTTGTTGACATGTAACCGGACAGTCGGGTTAGGGTTGTATGGGGTTAGGGGTTGTTGTTGTTGACATGTTAACCAGACAGTCGGGTTAGGGTTGTATGGGGTAAGGGGTTGATGTTGACATGTAACCAGACAGTCGGGTTAGGGTTGTATGGGGTAAGGGGTTGTTGTTGTTGACATGTTAACCAGACAGTCGGGTTAGGGTTGTATGGGGTTAGGGGTTGTTGTTGGTGACATGTTAACCAGACAGTCGGGTTAGGGTTGTATGGGGTAAGGGGTTGATGTTGACATGTAACCAGACAGTCGGGTTAGGGTTGTATGGGGTTAGGGGTTATTGTTGACATGTTAACCAGACAGTCGGGTTAGGGTTGTATGGGGTTAGGGGTTATTGTTGACATGTTAACCAGTCAGTCGGGTTAGGGTTGTATGGGGTTAGGGGTTGTTGTTGACATGTTAACCAGGCAGTCGGGTTAGGGTTGTATGGGTAAGGGGTTTTTGTTGACATGTTAACCAGACAGTCGGGTTAGAGTTGTATGGGGTTAGGGGTTGTGGTTGGTGACATGTTAACCAGACAGTCGGGTTAGGGTTGTATGGAGTTAGGGGTTATTGTTGACATGTTAACCAGACAGTCGGGTTAGGGTTGTATGGGGTTAGGGGTTATTGTTGACATGTTAACCAGACAGTCGGGTTAGAGTTGTATGGGGTTAGGGGTTGTTGTTGTTGACATGTTAACCAGACAGTCGGGTTAGGGTTGTATGGGTAAGGGGTTTTTGTTGTTGTTGACATGTAACCAGACAGTCGGGTTAGGGTTGTATGGGGTTAGGGGTTATTTTTGACATGTTAACCAGACAGTCGGGTTAGGGTTGTATGGGGTTAAGAGTTGTTGTTGACATGTTAACCAGACAGTCGGGTTAGGGTTGTATGGGGTTAAGTGTTGTTGTTGACATGTAACCAGGCAATCGGGTTAGGGTTGGATGGGGTTAGGGGTTGTTGTTGACATGTTAACCAGACAGTCGGGTTAGGGTTGTATGGGTAAGGGGTTATTGTTGACATGTTAACCAGACAGTCGGTTTAGGGTTGTATGGGGTTAAGAGTTGTTGTTGACATGTTAACCAGACAGTCGGGTTAGAGTTGTATGGGGTTAAGAGTTGTTGTTGACATGTAACCAGGCAATCGGGTTAGGGTTGGATGGGGTTAAGAGTTGTTGTTGACATGTTAACCAGACAGTCGGGTTAGGGCTGTATGGGGTTAAGTGTTGTTGTTGACATGTAACCAGGCAATCGGGTTAGGGTTGGATGGGGTTAAGAGTTGTTGTTGACATGTAACCAGACAATCGGGTTAGGGTTGTATGAGGTTAGGGGTTGTTGTTGACATTTTAACCAGACAGTCGGGTTAGAGTTGTATGGGTAAGGGGTTGTTGTTGACATGTAACCAGGCAGTCGGGATAGGGTTGTATGGGGTTAGGGGTTGATGTTGACATGTTAACCAGACAGTCGGGTTAGAGTTGTATGGGGTTAGGGGTTGTTGTTGACATGTTAACCAGACAGTCGGGTTAGGGTTGTATGAGGTTAGGGGTTGTTGTTGACATGTAACCGGACAGTCGGGTTAGGGTTGTATGGGGTTAGGGGTTCTTGTTGACATGTAACCAGGTAGTCGGGTTAGGGTTGTATGGGGTTAGGGGTTGATGTTGACATGTTAACCAGACAGTCGGGTTAGAGTTGTATGGGGTTAGGGGTTGTTGTTGACATGTTAACCAGACAGTCGGGTTAGGGTTGTATGAGGTTAGGGGTTGTTGTTGACATTTTAACCAGACAGTCGGGTTAGAGTTGTATGGGGTTAGGGGTTGTTGTTGACATGTTAACCAGGCAGTCGGGTTAGAGTTGTATGGGGTTAGGGGTTGTTGTTGACATGTTAACCAGACAATCGGGTTAGGGTTGTATGGGGTTAGGGGTTGTTGTTAACATGTTAACCAGACAGTCGGGTTAGGGTTGTATGGGGTTAGGGGTTGTTGTTGACATGTTAACCAGGTAGTCGGGTTAGAGTTGTATGGGGTTAGGAGTTGTTGTTGACATGTTAACCAGACAGTCGGGTTAGGGTTGTATGAGGTTAGGGGTTGTTGTTGACATTTTAACCAGACAGTCGGGTTAGAGTTGTATGGGTAAGGGGTTGTTGTTGACATGTAACCAGGCAGTCGGGATAGGGTTGTATGGGGTTAGGGGTTGTTGTTGACATGTAACCGGACAGTCGGGTTAGGGTTGTATGGGGTTAGGGGTTGTTGTTGACATGTAACCAGGCAGTCGGGTTAGGGTTGGATTGGGTTAGGGGTTGATGTTGACATGTTAACCAGACAGTCGGGTTAGAGTTGTATGGGGTTAGGGGTTGTTGTTGACATGTTAACGAGACAGTCAGGTTAGAGTTGTATGGGTTAGGGGTTGTTGTTGACATGTAACCAGGCAGTCGGGTTAGGGTTGTATGGGGTTAGGGGTTGTTGTTGACATGTAACCTGACAATCGGGTTAGAGTTGTATGGGTAAGGGGTTATTGTTGACATGTTAACCAGACAGTCGGGTTAGGGTTGGATGGGGTTAAGGATTGCTGTTGACATGTTAACCAGACAGTCGGGTAGGGTTGTATGGGGTTAAGAGTTGTTGTTGACATGTTAACCAGACAGTCGGGTTAGGGTTGGTTGGGGTTAGGGGTTGTTGTTGACATGTTAACCAGGCAGTCGGGTTAGGGTTGTATGATGTTAGGGGTTGTTGTTGACATGTTAACCAGACAGTCGGGTTAGGGTTGTATGGGTAAGGGGTTGTTGTTGACATGTTAACCAGACAGTCGGGTTAGAGCTGTATGGGGTTAGGGGTTATTGTTGACATGTTAACCAGACAGTCGGGTTAGGGTTGTATGGGGTTAGGGGTTATTTTTGACATGTTAACCAGACAGTCGGGTTAGAGTTGTATGGGGTTAGGGGTTATTGTTGACATGTTAACCAGACAGTCGGGTTAGGGTTGTATGGGTAAGGGGTTATTGTTGACATGTTAAGCAGAACGTCGGGTTAGGGTTGTATGGGTAAGGGGTTATTGTTGACATGTTAACCAGACAGTCGGGTTAGAGTTGTATGGGGTTAGGGGTATTGTTGACATGTTAACCAGACAGTCGGGTTAGGGTTGTATGGGGTTAGGGGTTGTTGTTGAAATGTTAACTAGACAGTCGGGTTAGAGTTGGATGGGGTTAGGGGTTGTTGTTGACATGTTAACCAGACAGTCGGGTTAGAGTTGTATGGGGTTAGGGGTTGTTGTTGACATGCTAACCAGGCAGTCGGGTTAGAGTTGTATGGGGTTAGGGATTATTGTTGACATGTTAACCAGACAGTCGGGTTAGGGTTGTATGGGGTTAGGGGTTGTTGTTGTTGACATGTTAACCAGACAGTCGGGTTAGGGTTGAATGGGGTTAGGGGTTGTTGTTGACATGTAACCAGGCAATTAGGGTTGTATGGGGTTAGGGGTTGTTGTTGTTGACATGTTAACCAGACGGTCGGGTTAGAGTTGTATGGGGTTAGGGGTTGTTGTTGACATGTTAAGCAGACAGTCGGGTTATGGTTGTATGGGGTTAAGTGTTGTTGTTGACATGTAACCAGGCAATTTAGTTAGGGTTGGATGGGGTTAGGGGTTGGTGTTGACATGTTAACCAGACAGTCGGGTTAGGGTTGGATGGGGTAAGGGGTTGTTGTTGACATGTAACCAGACAGTCGGGTTAGGGTTGTATGAGGTTAGGGGTTGTTGTTGACATGTTAACCAGACAGTCGGGATAGGGTTGTATGGGGTTAGGGGTTGTTGTTGACATGTTAACCAGACAGTCGGGTTAGAGTTGTATAGGGTTAGGGGTTGTTGTTGACATGTTAACCAGACAGTCGGGTTAAGGGTTGTATGGGTAAGGGATTATTGTTGACATGTTAACCAGACATTCGGGTTAGGGTTGTATGGGGTTAGGGGTTGTTGTTGACATGTTAACCAGACAGTCGGGTTAGAGCTGTATGGGGTTAGGGGTTATTGTTGACATGTTAACCAGACAGTCGGGTTAGGGTTGTATGGGGTTAGGGGTTATTTTTGACATGTTAACCAGACAGTCGGGTTAGAGTTGTATGGGGTTAGGGGTTATTGTTGACATGTTAACCAGACAGTCGGGTTAGGGTTGTATGGGTAAGGGGTTATTGTTGACATGTTAAGCAGAACGTCGGGTTAGGGTTGTATGGGTAAGGGGTTATTGTTGACATGTTAACCAGACAGTCGGGTTAGAGTTGTATGGGGTTAGGGGTATTGTTGACATGTTAACCAGACAGTCGGGTTAGGGTTGTATGGGGTTAGGGGTTGTTGTTGAAATGTTAACTAGACAGTCGGGTTAGAGTTGGATGGGGTTAGGGGTTGTTGTTGACATGTTAACCAGACAGTCGGGTTAGAGTTGTATGGGGTTAGGGGTTGTTGTTGACATGCTAACCAGGCAGTCGGGTTAGAGTTGTATGGGGTTAGGGATTATTGTTGACATGTTAACCAGACAGTCGGGTTAGGGTTGTATGGGGTTAGGGGTTGTTGTTGTTGACATGTTAACCAGACAGTCGGGTTAGGGTTGAATGGGGTTAGGGGTTGTTGTTGACATGTAACCAGGCAATTAGGGTTGTATGGGGTTAGGGGTTGTTGTTGTTGACATGTTAACCAGACGGTCGGGTTAGAGTTGTATGGGGTTAGGGGTTGTTGTTGACATGTTAAGCAGACAGTCGGGTTATGGTTGTATGGGGTTAAGTGTTGTTGTTGACATGTAACCAGGCAATTTAGTTAGGGTTGGATGGGGTTAGGGGTTGGTGTTGACATGTTAACCAGACAGTCGGGTTAGGGTTGGATGGGGTAAGGGGTTGTTGTTGACATGTAACCAGACAGTCGGGTTAGGGTTGTATGAGGTTAGGGGTTGTTGTTGACATGTTAACCAGACAGTCGGGATAGGGTTGTATGGGGTTAGGGGTTGTTGTTGACATGTTAACCAGACAGTCGGGTTAGAGTTGTATAGGGTTAGGGGTTGTTGTTGACATGTTAACCAGACAGTCGGGTTAAGGGTTGTATGGGTAAGGGATTATTGTTGACATGTTAACCAGACATTCGGGTTAGGGTTGTATGGGGTTAGGGGTTGTTGTTGTTGACATGTTAACCAGACAGTCGGGTTAGTGTTGTATGGTGTTAGGGGTTGTTGTTGACATGTTAAGCAGACAGTCGGGTTAGGGTTGTATGGGGTAAAGTGTTGTTGTTGACATGTAACCAGGCAATTGAGTTAGGGTTGGATGGGGTTAGGGTTGGTGTTGACATGTTAACCAGACAGTCGGGTTAGGGTTGGATGGGGTTAGGGGTTGTTGTTGACATGTAACCAGACAGTCGGGTTAGGGTTGTATGAGGTTAGGGGTTGTTGTTGACATGTTAACCAGACAGTCGGGTTAGGGTTATATGAGGTTAGGGGTTGTTGTTGACATGTAACCAGGCAGTCGGGTTAGGGTTGTATGAGGTTAGGGGTTGTTGTTGACATGTAACCAGGCAGTCGGGTTAGAGCTGTATGGGGTTAGGGGTTGTTGTTGACATGTTACCTGACAGTCGGGTTAGGGTTGGATGGGGTTAGGGGTTGTTGTTGACATGTAACCAGGCAGTCGGGTTAGGGTTGGATGGGGTTAGGGGTTGTTGTTGACATGTAACCAGACAGTCGGGTTAGGGTTGGATGGGGTTAGGGGTTGTTGTTGACATGTATCCAGACAGTCGGGTTAGGGTTGTATGAGGTTAGGGGTTGTTGTTGACATGTAACCAGACAGTCGGGTTAGGGTTGGATGGGGTTAGGGGTTGTTGTTGACATATTAACCAGACAGTCGGGTTAGGGTTGGATTTGGTTAGGGGTTGGTGTTGACATGTTAACCAGGCAGTTGGGTTAGGGTTGTATGGGGTAAGGGGATGTTGTTGAAATGTAACCAGGCAGTCGGGTTAGGGTTGTATGGGGTTAGGGGTTGTTGTTGACATGTTAACGAGACAGTCGGGTTAGAGTTTTATGGGTAAGGGGTTGTTGTTGACATGTTAACCAGACAGTCGGGTTAGGGTTGTATGGGGTTAGGGGTTGTTGTTGACATGTTAACCAGACAGTCGGGTTAGGGTTGTATGGGGTTAGGGGTTATTTTTGACATGTAACCTGACAGTCGGGTTAGCGTTGTATGGGGTTAGGGGTTGTTGTTGACATGTTAACCAGGCAGTCGGGTTAGAGTTGTATGGGGTTAGGGGTTGTTGTTGACATGTTAACCAGACAGTCGGGTTAGGGTTGTATGAGGTTAGGGGTTGTTGTTGACATGTTAACCAGGTAGTCGGGTTAGAATTGTATGGGGTTAGGGGTTGTTGTTGACATGTTAACCAGACAGTCGGGTTAGGGTTGTATGAGGTTAGGGGTTGTTGTTGACATGTTAACCAGACAATCGGGTTAGAGTTGTATGGGTTAGGGGTTATTGTTGACATGTAACCAGACAGTCGGGTTAGAATTGTATGGGGTTAGGGGTTGTTGTTGACGTGTAACCGGACAGTCGGGTTAGGGTTGTATGGGGTTAGAGGTTGTTGTTGACATGTAACCAGGCAGTCGTGTTAGGGTTGTATGGGGTTAGGGGTTGATGTTGACATGTTAACCAAACAGTCGGGTTAGAGTTGTATGGGTAAGGGGTTGTTGTTGACATGTTAACGAGACAGTCGGGTTAGAGTTGTATGGGTAAGGGGTTGTTGTTGACATGTTAACCAGACAGTCGGGTTAGGGTTGTATGGAGTTAGGGGTTGTTGTTGACATGTTAACCAGACAGTCGGGTTAGGGTTGTATTGTATGAGGGGTTGATGTTGACATGTTAACCAGACAGTCAGGTTAGGGTTGTATGGGGTAAGGGGTTGTTGTTGACATGTTAACCAGACAGTCGGGTTAGGGTTGTATGAGGTTATGGGTTGTTGTTGACATGTTAACCAGGTAGTCGGGTTAGAGTTGTATGGGTTAGGGGTTGTTGTTGACATGTAACCAGGCAGTCGGGTTAGGGTTGGATGGGGTTAGGGGTTGTTGTTGACATGTAACCGGACAGTCGGGTTAGGGTTGTATGGGGTTAGGGGTTGTTGTTGACATGTAACCAGGCAGTCGGGTTATTGTTGTATGGGGTTAGGGGTTGATGTTGACATTTTAACCAGACAGTTGGGTTAGGGTTGTATTGGATGAGGGGTTGATGTTGAAATGTTAACCAGACAGTCTGGTTAGGGTTGTATGAGGTTAGGGGTTGTTTTTGACACGTTAACCAGGCAATTGAGTTAGGGTTGGAAGGGGTTAGGGGTTGTTGTTGACATGTTAACCAGACAGTCGGGTTAGGGTTGTATGGGGTTAGGGATTATTGTTGACATGTTAACGAGACAGTCGGGTTAGAGTTGTATGGGGTTAGGGGTTGTTGTTGACATGTCACCTGACAGTCGGGTTAGGGTTGTATGGGGTTAGGGGTTGTTGTTGACATGTTAACCAGATAGTCGGGTTAGGGTTGTATGGGGTTAGGGGTTATTGTTGACATGTTAACCAGACAGTCGGGTTAGGGTTGTATGGGGTTAGGGGTTGTTGTTGACATATTAAGCAGACAGTCGGGTTAGGGTTGTATGGGGTTAAGTGTTGTTGTTGACATGTAACCAGGCAATTAGGGTTGTATGGGGTTAGGGGTTGTTGTTGTTGACATGTTAACCAGACGGTCGGGTTAGAGTTGTATGGGATTAGGGGTTGTTGTTGACATGTTAAGCAGACAGTCGGGTTATGGTTGTATGGGGTAAAGTGTTGTTGTTGACATGTAACCAGGCAATTTAGTTAGGGTTGGATGGGGTTAGGGGTTGGTGTTGACATGTTAACCAGACAGTCGGGTTAGGGTTGGATGGGGTAAGGGGTTGTTGTTGACATGTAACCAGACAGTCGGGTTAGGGTTGTATGAGGTTAGGGGTTGTTGTTGACATGTTAACCAGACAGTCGGGATAGGGTTGTATGGGGTTTGGGGTTGTTGTTGACATGTTAACCAGATAGTCGGGTTAGAGTTGTATAGGGTTAGGGGTTGTTGTTGACATGTTAACCAGACAGTCGGGTTAAGGGTTGTATGGGTAAAGGATTATTGTTGACATGTTAACCAGACATTCGGGTTAGGGTTGTATGGGGTAAAGTGTTGTTGTTGACATGTAACCAGGCAATTGAGTTAGGGTTGGATGGGGTTAGGGTTGGTGTTGACATGTTAACCAGACAGTCGGGTTAGGGTTGGATGGGGTTAGGGGTTGTTGTTGACATGTAACCAGACAGTCGGGTTAGGGTTGTATGAGGTTAGGGGTTGTTGTTGACATGTTAACCAGACAGTCGGGTTAGGGTTATATGAGGTTAGGGGTTGTTGTTGACATGTAACCAGGCAGTCGGGTTAGGGTTGTATGAGGTTAGGGGTTGTTGTTGACATGTAACCAGGCAGTCGGGTTAGAGCTGTATGGGGTTAGGGGTTGTTGTTGACATGTTACCTGACAGTCGGGTTAGGGTTGGATGGGGTTAGGGGTTGTTGTTGACATGTAACCAGGCAGTTGGGTTAGGGTTGGATGGGGTTAGGGGTTGTTGTTGACATGTAACCAGACAGTCGGATTAGGGTTGGATGGGGTTAGGGGTTGTTGTTGACATGTAACCAGGCAGTCGGGTAAGGGTTGGATGGGGTTAGGGGTTGTTGTTGACATGTAACCAGACAGTCGGGTTAGGGTTGGATGGGGTTAGGGGTTGTTGTTGACATGTAACCAGACAGTCGGGTTAGGGTTGGATGGGGTTAGGGGTTGTTGTTGACATGTAACCAGACAGTCGGGTTAGGGTTGTATGGGGTTAGGGGTTGTTGTTGACATATTAACCAGACAGTCGAGTTAGGGTTGGATTTGGTTAGGGGTTGGTGTTGACATGTTAACCAGGCAGTTGGGTTAGGGTTGTATGGGGTAAGGGGTTGTTGTTGAAATGTAACCAGGCAGTCGGGTTAGGGTTGTATGGGGTTAGGGGTTGTTGTTGACATGTTAACGAGACAGTCGGGTTAGAGTTGTATGGGTAAGGGGTTGTTGTTGACATGTTAACCAGACAGTCGGGTTAGGGTTGGATGGGGTTAGGGGTTGTTGTTGACATGTTAACCAGACAGTCGGGTTAGGGTTGTATGGGGTTAGGGGTTATTTTTGACATGTAACCTGACAGTCGGGTTAGGGTTGTATGGGGTTAGGGGTTGTTGTTGACATGTTAACCAGGCAGTCGGGTTAGAGTTGTATGGGGTTATGGGTTGTTGTTGACATGTTAACCAGACAGTCGGGTTAAGGTTGTATGAGGTTAGGGGTTGTTGTTGACATGTTAACCAGGTAGTCGGGTTAGAGTTGTATGGGGTTAGGGGTTGTTGTTGACATGTAACCAGGCAGTCGGGTTAGAATTGTATGGGGTTAGGGGTTGTTGTTGACATGTAACCAGGCAGTCGGGTTAGAATTGTATGGGGTTAGGGGTTGTTGTTGACATGTAACCAGGCAATTGAGTTAGGGTTGGATGGGGTTAGGGGTTGTTGTTGACATGTAACCAGATAGTCGGGTTAGGGTTGTATGAGGTTAGGGGTTGTTGTTGACATGTTAACCAGACAGTCGGGTTAGGGTTATATGAGGTTAGGGGTTGTTGTTGACATGTAACCAGGCAGTCGGGTTAGGGTTGTATGAGGTTAGAGGTTGTTTTGACATGTAACCAGGCAGTCGGGTTAGAGCTGTATGGGGTTAGGGGTTGTTGTTGACATGTTACCTGACAGTCGGGTTAGGGTTGGATGGGGTTAGGGGTTGTTGTTGACATGTAACCAGGCAGTCGGGTTAGGGTTGGATGGGGTTAGGGGTTGTTGTTGACATGTAACCAGACAGTCGGGTTAGGGTTGGATGGGGTTAGGGGTTGTTGTTGACATGTAACAAGGCAGTCGGGTTAGGGTTGGATGGGGTAAGGGGTTGTTGTTGACATGTAACAAGACAGTCGGGTTAGGGTTGGATGGGGTTAGGGGTTGTTGTTGACATGTAACCAGACAGTCGGGTTAGGGTTGGATGGGGTTAGGGGTTGTTGTTGACATGTAACCAGACAGTCGGGTTAGGGTTGGATGGGGTTAGGGGTTGTTGTTGACATATTAACCAGACAGTCGGGTTAGGGTTGGATTTGGTTAGGGGTTGGTGTTGACATGTTAACCAGGCAGTTGGGTTAGGGTTGTATGGGGTAAGGGGTTGTTGTTGAAATGTAACCAGGCAGTCGGGTTAGGGTTTAATGGGGTTAGGGGTTGTTGTTGACATGTTAACCAGACAGTCGGGTTAGAGTTGTATGGGTAAGGGGTTGTTGTTGACATGTTAACCAGACAGTCGGGTTAGAGTTGTATGGGGTTAGGGGTTGTTGTTGACATGTAACCAGGCAGTCGGGTTAGAGCTGTATGGGGTTAGGGGTTGTTGTTGACATGTTACCTGACAGTCGGGTTAGGGTTGGATGGGGTTAGGGGTTGTTGTTGACATGTAACCAGGCAGTCGGGTTAGGGTTGGATGGGGTTAGGGGTTGTTGTTGACATGTAACCAGGCAGTCGGGTTAGGGTTGGATGGGGTTAGGGGTTGTTGTTGACATGTAACCAGACAGTCGGGTTAGGGTTGGATGGGGTTAGGGGTTGTTGTTGACATGTAACCAGACAGTCGGGTTAGGGTTGGATGGGGTTAGGGGTTGTTGTTGACATGTAACCAGACAGTCGGGTTAGGGTTGGATGGGGTTAGGGGTTGTTGTTGACATATTAACCAGACAGTCGGGTTAGGGTTGGATTTGGTTAGGGGTTGGTATTGACATGTTAACCAGGCAGTTGGGTTAGGGTTGTATGGGGTAAGGGGTTGTTGTTGAAATGTAACCAGGCAGTCGGGTTAGGGTTGTATGGGGTTAGGGGTTGTTGTTGACATGTTAACGAGACAGTCGGGTTAGAGTTGTATGGGTAAGGGGTTGTTGTTGACATGTTAACCAGACAGTCGGGTTAGAGTTGTATGGGGTTAGGGGTTGTTGTTGACATGTTAACCAGACAGTCGGGTTAGGGTTGTATGGGGTTAGGGGTTATTTTTGACATGTAACCTGACAGTCGGGTTAGGGTTGTATGGGGTTAGGGGTTGTTGTTGACATGTTAACCAGGCAGTCGGGTTAGAGTTGTATGGGGTTAGGGGTTGTTGTTGACATGTTAACCAGACAGTCGGGTTAGGGTTGTATGAGGTTAGGGGTTGTTGTTGACATGTTAACCAGGTAGTCGGGTTAGAGTTGTATGGGGTTAGGGGTTGTTGTTGACATGTAACCAGGCAGTCGGGTTAGAATTGTATGGGGTTAGGGGTTATTGTTGACATGTAACCAGGCAGTCGGGTTAGAATTGTATGGGGTTAGGGGTTGTTGTTGACATGTTAACCAGACAGTCGGGTTAGGGTTGTATGAGGTTAGGGGTTGTTGTTGACATTTTAACCAGACAGTCGGGTTAGAGTTGTATGGGTTAGGGGTTGTTGACATGTAACCAGGCAGTCGGGTTAGGGTTGTATGAGGTTAGAGGTTGTTGTTGACATGTAACCAGGCAGTCGGGTTAGAGCTGTATGGGGTTAGGGGTTGTTGTTGACATGTTACCTGACAGTCGGGTTAGGGTT
Organism: Mimachlamys varia; assembly: GCA_947623455.1. Taxonomy (NCBI): domain Eukaryota; kingdom Metazoa; phylum Mollusca; class Bivalvia; order Pectinida; family Pectinidae; genus Mimachlamys; species Mimachlamys varia. Next base: position 40,265,375 of record OX392533.1, on the reverse strand, counting down.
GGATGGGGTTAGGGGTTGTTGTTGACATGTAACCAGGCAGTCGGGTTAGGGTTGGATGGGGTTAGGGGTTGTTGTTGACATGTAACCAGACAGTCGGGTTAGGGTTGGATGGGGTTAGGGGTTGTTGTTGACATGTAACCAGGCAGTCGGGTTAGGGTTGGATGGGGTTAGGGGTTGTTGTTGACATGTAACCAGACAGTCGGGTTAGGGTTGGATGGGGTTAGGGGTTGTTGTTGACATGTTAACCAGACAGTCGGGTTAGGGTTGGATGGGGTTAGGGGTTGTTGTTGACATGTAACCAGACAGTCGGGTTAGGGTTGGATGGGGTTAGGGGTTGTTGTTGACATATTAACCAGACAGTCGGGTTAGGGTTGGATTTGGTTAGGGGTTGGTGTTGACATGTTAACCAGGCAGTTGGGTTAGGGTTGTATGGGGTAAGGGGTTGTTGTTGAAATGTAACCAGGCAGTCGGGTTAGGGTTGTATGGGGTTAGGGGTTGTTGTTGACATGTTAACGAGACAGTCGGGTTAGAGTTGTATGGGTAAGGGGTTGTTGTTGACATGTTAACCAGACAGTCGGGTTAGAGTTGTATGGGGTTAGGGGTTGTTGTTGACATGTAACCAGGCAGTCGGGTTAGAGCTGTATGGGGTTAGGGGTTATTGTTGACATGTTACCTGACAGTCGGGTTAGTGTTGGATGGGGTTAGGGGTTGTTGTTGACATATTAACCAGACAGTCGGGTTAGGGTTGGATTTGGTTAGGGGTTGGTGTTGACATGTTAACCAGGCAGTTGGGTTAGGGTTGTATGGGGTAAGGGGTTGTTGTTGAAATGTAACCAGGCAGTCGGGTTAGGGTTGTATGGGGTTAGGGGTTGTTGTTGACATGTTAACGAGACAGTCGGGTTAGAGTTGTATGGGTAAGGGGTTGTTGTTGACATGTTAACCAGACAGTCGGGTTAGAGTTGTATGGGGTTAGGGGTTGTTGTTGACATGTTAACCAGACAGTCGGGTTAGGGTTGTATGGGGTTAGGGGTTATTTTTGACATGTAACCTGACAGTCGGGTTAGGGTTGTATGGGGTTAGGGGTTGTTGTTGACATGTTAACCAGGCAGTCGGGTTAGAGTTGTATGGGGTTAGGGGTTGTTGTTGACATGTTAACCAGACAGTCGGGTTAGGGTTGTATGAGGTTAGGGGTTGTTGTTGACATGTTAACCAGGTAGTCGGGTTAGAGTTGTATGGGGTTAGGGGTTGTTGTTGACATGTAACCAGGCAGTCGGGTTAGAATTGTATGGGGTTAGGGGTTATTGTTGACATGTAACCAGGCAGTCGGGTTAGAATTGTATGGGGTTAGGGGTTGTTGTTGACATGTTAACCAGACAGTCGGGTTAGGGTTGTATGAGGTTAGGGGTTGTTGTTGACATTTTAACCAGACAGTCGGGTTAGAGTTGTATGGGTTAGGGGTTGTTGTTGACATGTAACCAGGCAGTCGGGTTAGGGTTGTATGGGGTTAGGGGTTGTTGTTGACATGTAACCGGTCAGTCGGGTTAGGGTTGTATGGGGTTAGAGGTTGTTGTTGACATGTAACCAGGCAGTCGTGTTAGGGTTGTATGGGGTTAGGGGTTGATGTTGACATGTTAACCAAACAGTCGGGTTAGAGTTGTATGGGTAAGGGGTTGTTGTTGACATGTTAACCAGACAGTCGGGTTAGGGTTGTATGGAGTTAGGGGTTGTTGTTGACATGTTAACCAGACAGTCGGGTTAGGGTTGTATTGTATGAGGGGTTGATGTTGACATGTTAACCAGGTAGTCGGGTTAGAGTTGTATGGGTTAGGGGTTGTTGTTGACATGTTAACCAGACAGTCGGGTTAGGGTTGTATGAGGTTAGGGGTTGTTGTTGACATGTTAACCAGGTAGTCGGGTTAGAGTTGTATGGGTTAGGGGTTGTTGTTGACATGTAACCAGGCAGTCGGGTTAGGGTTGGATGGGGTTAGGGGTTGTTGTTGACATGTAACCGGACAGTCGGGTTAGGGTTGTATGGAGTTAGGGGTTGTTGTTGACATGTAACCAGGCAGTCGGGTTATTGTTGTATGGGGTTAGGGGTTGATGTTGACATTCTAACCAGACAGTTGGGTTAGGGTTGTATTGGATGAGGGGTTGATGTTGAAATGTTAACCAGACAGTCTGGTTAGGGTTGTATGAGGTTAGGGGTTGTTTTTGACATGTTAACCAGACAATTGAGTTAGGGTTGGATGGGGTTAGGGGTTGTTGTTGACATGTTAACCAGACAGTCGGGTTAGGGTTGTATGGGGTTAGGGATTATTGTTGACATGTTAACGAGACAGTCGGGTTAGAGTTGTGTGGGGTTAGGGGTTATTGTTGACATGTAACCAGGCAGTCGGGTTAGGGTTGTATGGGGTTAGGGGTTGTTGTTGACATGTTACCTGACAGTCGGGTTAGGGTTGTATGGGGTTAGGGGTTGTTGTTGACATGTTAACCAGATAGTCGGGTTAGGGTTGTATGGGGTTAGGGGTTATTGTTGACATGTTAACCAGACAGTCGGGTTAGGGTTGTATGGGGTTAGGGGTTATTGTTGACATGTTAACCAGACAGTCGGGGACGATTACATGCTTATCCATTCCAGCTCTTATGAATATTAAAGGAGGGATCATAAACATGATTCAGTTAGTGACTCACTCGTATTTGTTCAATGCTTCACTTCTTTTCTTTACCAGTATGGATTGGATGAAATTACGATAAGGTGACATTTTATCTCACATTGTCATTTATTTTTTGGCTTACTGTAACTACATGTATTACTTAACTGTAAAGGTGAAGCACATATCTGTGTGTCATGTTCACGTTCATGATACAAGGTGGTAGACTCTGCTGGTGGATTTTTTATAGTCCCAAAGGTTTACATGAACCTTGATAGATAAACTAATCCCATTTGAGTACTGAATGGTTCATGATATACACAATGTCTTAGTACACGGTTTGAAATTTCATAGGTCTCATTGTTTCATAAATAAACTTAAAGGGTGTTTACGCACCTGACCCTTCAACCTCTGCAATAGTTTAGGAAGGTCGAATGACACGTCACGTTATTATGTGACCTTTTTCCGGTTTCCCGACTGGAGGGCTCCTTCCGGACAAAAAAAAAATTAAAGGCAAAGGGAAGCAACAAGGGGAAACACCTCTGTTTACGCACACATGGGTAACCATTCAAGAAATTCGCTCTTATTACAAATAAAAGCTTATTTTAATGTTTCGCTTTTGTTTCCGATAGTTACTATCCTTCATTACTTAACCTTATCTGATCTTTGAGGACAACTCCATGGCGTTTTCTTCTTAAGGAATGGCATTAAGAAACAACTTAGCTTTGATTTATTATCCTTTGTCATCGTAAGTTAACTCTTCAGGGTATCCATTCGGTATTTTCGCATTGGTGAAAATATTTATCAACTATCTTTGTCTCTAAACTTATTTGTCTAAGATCTACTGTAAACATATCTATTTTCGTACAATCAAATGTGAGCGCATAACCGAATTGAAAAGTTCAATAGCGAATGGGCGCATTCTAAATACTTTTTTTAGAAACCAATATACAAGAACTGTAATTAGCTAAATCATAATTTAGCGGAATGTGTTCAGCGGGAATATCACAAAATTACCGTTAAAATTGAAACAATATCAAACACACGCTAGCTGCAGTTCCCAATGCAGGTTGATTAAAACTCAATTCTAGGCGCCAAAACAAATTGCTTCATAAATTTCGTACTTTTCTGATTGAAAGATTTTACTGGTGTTTATCATGCAGTATATGCATCTCATAAGGTTAATTACATATTGTTTGAATTATTTATCAGGACACGTAACAAAAACCTTTGGGGACTTTTGTCACGGTCCCCCATTGCAATTAGCACCTGGTGCACTCTCGGCTATGCATTTTCTATAAATAACAAGAAGTTTGCCGACCACGTCGATCGTTTATACCCTGAACTAGACATAAATGGAGAGCTTACTGTTCAGATGTATGATGACAATACGATTTTGATTTCCCGATCGTGAACTTTACCTTTCTTTAGAGTAACATCTCTGCTTCTTCAACGTAGGGTATTTACATGTCGCAATGGATTCGTTATGCTAGCGCTTGCTCTTAATTTTGAGACTATCGTGATAGATAGATGTCGGCCGCTGACAATCAAACACAGGGATTCGAAAGACGCAAGTTGATGAGGACTATTAGCTAGTTAAATGGTCCCGATCTTGGTCTCATTGAGAGATTTACATGGAGGATGCCGTCTATGAAGCAGAAGACGTTTACTTTTTGTCAAAAATCTACTAAAATATCATCCACTACGTTATATGAAATTGAAGTACAAAAGACTAAATATGCAAGAACATATTTATAACCAGCCGGGCAAAATAATTCAAAACAAAATGATATGTCCATGCATTCGATAGTTTCTACAATTGATGTCGTTGCGTCTGTTAGTCAAGTTTCCATCCGGAAAAGGTAGACGTTCCGATATCACTCCGAGTTAATATCGTCCCGTGTCCAAACGTATGTCCCATACGGATGAAGACATGGTCTCCCTGGTTCAGTGTGAGGACCACGATAGCTGTTGATTGACGGGCATCGTCTGAGTCTGTCCACGATGATCCTCTTACAGCTCCATTTACCACGAGGATAGTCTGGAATAAGTTATGTGAACTACAAAGAGTGGTCCAGGTGATGACGTAGGTACCAGACTCCGGGACGGTGTAAAGTCCGTCATCCGGGTTGTATCCTTCACCTTGGTCCAGCGTCTCTACGTCATACACTACTACATCGTCGGCGGTAACGGCTGTGTTAGCAGAAAAGGCGACATGGAACGCGGTTGTACTTCTTTGGACAACGCCTAAAGGAGAAGATAACATAAACTACATATATAATAATTCTTTTGTACAATTATAATATACCATCTTTTTAACTTAAGCTATTTATAACTAATCACAGGGACCTGAGAATTTGTAACAGCTAGTTTTGATGCAAGAAAGGTAGGTGGGGTCGATTTTTCGATCTGGAAAGCTTTCCACCCTTTAGCTTTTATGAACATTGAGGGGGCATTTTTATCGAAAATTGATCTTAACCCCCCCCCCCCCCCCAAATGTGTAAAATTACTCTAACACCCTATTTTAGGTCCAAAACTAGATGTAACAAATTCTCAGGTCCCTGTGTAACTAATGATTGAACTTCAATAAAAAGTTGTATATATTCTCTAGCGGAATCATGCTGAATTTGGATGCAACCGATAAAAATTCACAGAAATATGAAAATTAAAACATGACTTTCAATCCACATATTTACATGCTTACTAAAGAATTTTCATTACATTATCTCTAAAAATTGATTATCTGCGTTTGTATTGACTCTTATTTATATAGAGTCGGCTACAGTGATAAACCATAGTGATTAGAACGTTTGATACAAGGGCGTTCCTTCATGTTATCCGACGATTATCATTAAACAGGGTCAATTAATGAATATAATGTAAATCACATGTTACGAGTGGAGATGTTTTCCTTTCATACTCAAATGAAAAGCATTTCTGCGAGCAATGTTCTCAAAGTTGGTTGTCGTGCAAATACACACATATGTATATATAAGAGTACGATGTGTAAATGCTCGCTTAAGATTAACATTATAATGTTTATAAAGTGTATCTATATTAACCTTTACGAATGCACAACATCCTTTCTATTAAAGGCCCAATATACGTACCTTTCGGCAAAACTTGAAGCGAAAAGTATGCCAAATAACTTTTATATTTATTGATTCAGTTAAGATTAACTGATATCGGCAATATTCAAGACCAATTCTTCCGCCGTTACCGGTACAGCAGCAGTTGAAACTCGGTATTTGTAAACACGCGTCGTCTATTTGAACTGTCTTCTTAATTCGGCTTGTTGGTGAAGTGGGCCCCACCTGAATTCTTTGGATTTTTCTGTCAAGAATTTCTTGTAAGTTATTGCTCATGTTTACTTCGTTTTAGGTTTATTTTTGCATGGTTATCAACTGGATTTTTTTCATATTTTTTCAGAATCACGAAAAATTTCCGGAAGTTACGTATATTGGGCCTTTAACGTTTTTATTAAAATGTACTCACGTTTTGGTCGGAATCTTTGAAACTTGACTATTGATGAGTCTCCTGGCCCTTTGTAAGTGTTTATTTCAGTATCGGCATCGTCGGCTTGTGGTATGGACATGTCTTCCGGCCTAAGTCCAGATGAAGATTCCGAGGTATTTCCGAAGTGAAGTCGATTTTGGTTGTTTTCAGTCCTCGGTAACTGAGACGTTGCAATTGGTGGCAATGTACGTCCATATCGTTCGGTATTGGAAATAACAACTTTCTCTAGGTCTGCTACTTTTGTAACTAACATATTAATAACCTCATCCTTGTCTAAAGCTTCTTGTTTTAATTCTCTGATTTCAGGCTTCACTTCAGAAGTTTTTTGTTTTAACTCCCTGATTTCAGCCTTTATTACAGAAGCTTCTTGTGTGAACTCCCTGATTAGAGAGTTCTGGCTAGCTAGGTTTACTTCTAGTTGATTGATGCGTTCATCCTTTTCAGCAATTACCATTTCCAAACCTTCAATTTTCCTGTTAACGAAGGTGACGAGATCCTGCCATTGCTGACGAAGATCGTCGGGGTCAAGGTCGTGCTGGTTCCGGACTTGGTTGATCGCGTCAGAGTCTTGTGCTTGTATCCCCGGATTACTAGGGACGAAGTGCTCTCTTACCATATGTCCGAAAGTACTTGCAACACATATCAATAGCAAGAACTTCGCTAGCATGGCTGCCATATAGCTCCCAGTCAAACTAACTGATGCATAAAGTGTGGACGTACGTTACTAAAATCTTATCTTTGTACCAGTTTGACACTAACCCTGAACGACAGTAGAAATGGTCATGAATAGATAAGGGAATTGACTTTAGCGTTGTTTGCGAAATCTTTTAACATAGAAACATTTCTATAGCCTGACAAGTTCTCGTAAAATTATTATGTCAGTATTGAATTCTAAACAATAAAAATAAAACATTTAAAATGACGGACTGGAATACATACGTTATTTAAGGATTAACTTGAACCTATCTTTTATGTTATGGGGGTATAACACAAAATCGGAGTGTACTCTAAATAAACCGCAAAGTGGTTTATGATGAGAGTACACTCCGGCTTTTTGTGTTATAACCCCATAACATAAAAAAATTGATTCAAGTTAATACTTATAATCTAATCTATACCCTGCGAAAATTAACTTTATTGATGGACTCTTTTCTCTTACAAATCATTACGCTGCTGCATCAGCCAATTAAAAGCGACGTAATAAACGGCGACGTCATTTTTTATGTTAAGGGCTGATAACATAATTTGTTTAAGCCAATGAAAAGGCTTGTTTCAAGCAAGATTAAATTATAAAGGTAACAAACGATTTGTTATTTCGAAAGAAAACCCCCAATAAACAAAAAAATCTGACAGAACTTCAGAAAAGATAGTTCATTGTTGTCGATTTTGATGCCCCCGCCATGAAAAGGGGCATATAGTGTTACCCATGTCCGTCCCGTCCCGTCGCGTCGCGTCCCGTCCGGTCCCATCCCATGGTAATGTAACCAGCTGGGGACAGGGGCATTTATGTCCCACAGATATTTCTAGTTTATATAATATAAATAGAGATATCTCAACCCTCGGGATAGGATTCATGAATTTTATTCCTTGGTAAAGTCCCGTGCTACAAATCATAAGTCTTACCCTCGGGTAAGGATTTCTTAATCTGCATCACACTAGGATGATTGATTAATATAAACTTTATTTCATTCATAGATATATACGTTTCACAATACGATCATTCACATCGGAATAAGATTCGGAAACAAGTTAGCGATGATTGATTGTATTTAGCTGTATTCTCTTACCATATGCTGACTTTCTGCAAACGTAATTGCTGTTTTTCTACGGTCAAACGTGTAATTTAAAATGATATGCATAAAACCTAGTTGGTACTTACTAGCATATTGATATACTATAAGATTTAAATAAAATATAAATTCGGGCCAGGACAAGATAAACACATGCTAACGAGGCGAAGTCGGCTCAGGCTACACATAAATTATCGTACAATTGGCGGGAAAACCTGACGTTGCAAGCTTGTGACGTCATACTTAGGCTGCTCCCAACTTGGGTCGATCTTAATCAAATGCCCGCCCGACCTTACCGGTAGGACCAGGTGCGACAAGTCATCTTTGTACTGTTATTAATTCTGATATTGATCTTGAACAGTTGGGAAATAGATTTACCCTAATACTGAACGATGCTGATTTTGACAGATTTATAAAAAACGACAACAAATGTAGGAACCGAATTTTTATTTGCAGTGAATATAATTGAAACCAAACAGAAAAATCTTGAAAATATATTCTGCAAGTAAGTAGCGATTTAGTCCAACTTCCATCCTGAGAAAGTGGATACTGCGATGGAGGTTACACTCACTATTGTCCCATGTCCATAAGCATGTCCCATACGGATAAAGACACGGTCTCCCTGGTTCAGTGTGATGACGACGACAGCAGTAGATTGGTGGTCATCGTTGATCTCCTCTGAATTTGTCCATGATGATCCTCTTACAGCCCCATTCACCACGAGGAGAGTCTGAATCTTTTCATGTGCACTGCAAATAGTGGTCCAGGTTAGGACGTAGGTGCCGGACTCCGGTACAATGTACAGTCCTTCCTTTGGTTGGTATCCATCCCCCTGATCCAGCATCTCTTGATCATAAGCTACTACCTCGTCGTTTGTGACAGTTTTACGGTTTGAAAGAGCAGTGTGGAAGGCTATGGTAGCTCTGGGTGCTACGCCTACAATAATAAATAGCATGTATCAAATAAGGAAAAATAAGGAAAAACGTGTTTGTCAAATACATTATGCATTACAGTATATATTTCCTAACTAAAAACACCTTGAATTTGCAATGTGTCAATAATCATTGGGCTTCCATGACTATTCTAATAAAGACGGCATAAGAATGCACATTTTCAAAAAATGTATTTGTATTATTTTAATTAAGAATTAATAAATGAAATTGATAATTTTAGAGTATGCTGTATGTATATGCACAAATTTGTTAATGCTTAAAAAATATCTCTGACGTATAATTAACGTTTTAATATTTTTAACGTTTTGTTTGTACTTTTTACGAACAAACATCATATACTGTATGTCTTAGTCCTGGTGTGTACAAGGACTTACGTTTTTGTCGGAATCCTTGAAACTTGACTGTCAATGAATCATCCAGACCGTTGTTAACAGTGCTTCCCTCGTGTTTTGGGAGACTGACGTCCTCAAGTCTGGTTTGTTGTTCGGAGTAATTCTGTATTGAACTAATGTTTTGATAGTTCGAGGTTTCCGCTACAGTGGCTTGAGGGGTGGACATATCTGCAGGATTAAATCTAGATGAAGTTTCCGAGGTATTGCCGGAATGAAGTCGATTTTCGTTATTTTCAGTTTTTGGAAACTGAGACGTTACAATTGTTGTCGATGCACGTTCATTTCGGTGGTTATTGACAATTACAATTTTCTCTAGGTCTGCTACTTTTGTCACCAACATATCAATAACCTCATCCTTGTCTGAAGCTTCTTGTTTTAACTGCTTGATTTCGGTCTTCTGGCTAGCTAGGTTTACTTCCAGTTGGTTGATGCGTTCATCAATTTTCTGGTTAACAACGTTGACGAGATCCTGCCATTGCTGACGAAGGTTGTTAGGGTCAAGGTCGTGCTGGTTTGGAAGTGGGATGTCACTGTCAGGGTCTTGTGCTTCCTGGTTACCAGGGACGCGGTATTCTCTTACCATATGCTCGAAAGTACTGGTCACACATAGCAACAGTACGAGCTTCGCAAACATGGCAGCCATCTTATATCTCACAACCTAACTGCCTTATACGTGAGCGCAAACGAACGTTATTCCATTCTTATCGGACAGAAACGACCGTAGAAATGGTCACGGATAGATAAGAGAGAAGCCTGTCTCGTTGTTGACGAAACGTCTTAATATGCAAAGTTATATTTGTTTGATGATTTTCATTTATATATTGATATTAATGAAAATTTCGTTAAAAACTTCATAATATATTATTTCTAAATTCGACCGTTATGATACAATTTGGCATTATATTGAATTGATATGTCCGGCTTATATTATTTTCTTCAAACTATTTTATTATTCCCATAATGCTTGAATTGTTTCAGGTTTTATCTTGTATCAAATTACACCAATAATTAAGAATCTTTTCACTGATGAAATTATTATCTAACTTAACTTATTCATACACTACTGATTGTTTTTCATGTTGTATCGTACAAACTTTAAAAAATCAGACATGCAAAAAGTCATAACGTCATATGTCGCCTTGTTTTATTCGGTATTTAATATTCAAACTTCTGATTGATCGAAGTTTCTCGGAAATGAAATTACTGCACAAACCATGTCTTTTGGGGAAAAAACTTTTTATTTATGTTATAATAAATACAAAACTTCTTTAATGAACTTCACATGTGCCATGTTTCTTTCAATTGAAATTACCAGATATAACTTTATTTTTCGAACTATGCTATTTATACCGAAAACCTTGTCTACATCCTTAAGCCTTATCAGACGGTTTTGTGCAAAAGTTTTTAAGTATATACCATATATTACACAGTAAAGGGCCATTTATAAAACTAAACAGGGCAACATTAGTTTATTGAATGAAAAAGTAGCAAACGCAATTGTAAATATACTCCAACTAGCAAAAGTAATTAAAGAATCGATAGCGTTTCAAACTTGCACACAAGCACATCTTTAACTGGCCAATCATCCCCTCTTGTTCTGTAAATAATGCAAACATCAGGAGCTAGTGATCAATTTGAGGGCTTTCATATATTTCTCATTGATTACAGCTGTACATCATAATTAGCCAATTGTAACAGTGAGCAAATCCTTGAATGAATTACCTCAAACATAAAAAAACATGATGCTTAAAGATCCTTGGGGAACGTCATATCATATCCTAACGAATTATTGTTTAATACATGTAACAGAGGTCATATTGTTTCAATGCCTCTGCCAGGAGTCGAAACCGGAAACTCCGGCAGCTAGTCTTGAGCGATCGAGCTAAAGAGAAGATCTCTCTAGCCGAGCGCTATATTGCAGCTAGTGTTGACCAGGGTTACATGCATAATCCTTTACTTTTCCTTAAAATGCCTTTTTTTTCCAATCATCAAGATGCAAAAATGAATTTGTTAAGATAGAAATTGAAGGACGATGATGTGAACGGGCGAAATTGTTTATATAATACTGTAAACGTATTTAATTTAAACCAATAATATTTTAGCGCATGGTCTGTTTTTGGCTTATTAGTGCAATAATTATTTTGCACATTCATGGTAACTACTATATAAGAAGAGTATAAAGCTCCAATTACGGCAATCATATTTTAGCGAAATACTTTCAGCGCGAAAAGCGCTAAAATACGATTATCGCGAAAATATGTACGTTTTCAGTAATTGAAAGTATACCTATGCTGCGAACACAACTGCTGCTTCGGTTTTATGATTCAACAAAATTGCCGCCATTTTCCCGTCTCTGATAGGTAAAAAAATAGATATCGTCCGATTCTGATGAAATATGGAATGTACATTATTTTACGTGTAACATGACTCTACAAACATAATCGTAACAAAATGACTGCCATCTCCTTGTCTTTCATAGGTTGAAATTGTTCGATTTCCATGAAATTTGGTATGCATAATTATGTATTTTGACATTGTAAATACTATTGATTTGGTTATTAAACAAAATGACTGCCATTTCCATGCTTCTGATTGTTTGAAATTTAGATACCGTCCAAGTTTGATGTAGTTTGGTATGTAAGTGTATTTTTGCACTACAAAACGAACTACGGGGGTTTGGGGGACTTCTTAGTCCCCATTACAATAAGTTCTATTCTCTATTAATTTTTTTTGTCGTTTGTCAATGAGTTTTCTCAAAAAGAACTGGAAAGATACTAATAAAACTTCACAGGGATACTACAATGTAATAAGGGGGGACTCAAGTTGTGCGATAGGTATATCTCGTGACGTCATTCAAATTGGCCGCCATTTCTCAAGAGGCTTCTGATTGGTCGAAATATCGATATTTTGCGATTTTGATGAAATCTGGAATGTAGGCGTTGTCTGACACCAGTAACACAATGGTGATATCCCTTTTTACATAAAGCAAAATGGCCGCCAATAGGAGGCTTCTGATTGGTCGAAATTTAGATATTTACATATATGCCAGCAGTGTCGTTTCTGTCATAGAACGCACCTATGCACGATGTATGCACGATGCACGCACGCATGCAGTTTTTGTACGTTGTGCGATACCACAACTGTACGTATTACTTTTATTGCAAAGACTGCTGATTACAAAAATAGTAACAATACTAATCTTGTACAGATGGTAATAGGGGAACCTTCATAGATGTTTCCCAAATACCCTGAACCTATATATAATTTGAGTCTAATTTCGACCAATCAAAGGCCGTTACAGCCAGTTTTAATGACCAATCGATAAATCTCCAGCTCATATCTAAAACTTGTGTTAAGTGACATTAATATAAATTCAGTAGCTTTAAAAGAAATATGTCCAAACCTCCCCCACAAAAGAAAATAGAAACGGAATTTTCCGTGAACATGAATAAACTAACAAAATTCGAACTTCAGTCAGATGTTACAGGGTTGAACAGGTGAGGAGACTACATACCGATACAGTATAACGACAATAAAGTAACAAACTTCGAAGTTCTGTCAGATGTAACAGGGTGGGGTACAAATGGAGACTACATATCGTTATAACGACAATTGCATTAAGTCTCATTACACCAATGCATGAGTTGTTATATGGCCCTATTTTACTAATATTGTATTTATAATTTTGATGTGTCGTCAGATATGTACACTTAACTTATTTTTCTGTAGCAAGAATGGAAACTTTATTTCGATATAACGATAATTGCATTACGTCTCATTACACCAATGCATGAGTTGTTATATGGCCCTATTTTACTGATATTGTATTTATAATTTTGATATGTCGTCAGATATGTACACTTAACTTTTTTTTCTGTAGCAAGAATGGAGACTACATTTCGATATAACGACAATTGCATTACGTCTCATTACACAAATGGATAGTTTTTTCTGTATATGGCCCTATTTTACTGATATTGTATTTATAATTTTGATGTGTCGTCCGATATGTACACTTAACTTATTTTTCTGTAGCAAGAGTGGAGACTACATTTCGATATAACGACAATTGCATTACGTCTCATTACACCAATGCATGATTGCTTTTCTGTATATGGCCCTATTTTACTAATATACTAATTTTGATATGTCGTCAGATATGTAAACTTGACTTTTGTTTCTACAGCAATAGCCAAAGAGTTTGATCAACTTACCAACATGACACTGGAGTTTCCGCAGTCAAAGGGGAGTAATCGAGCAATGATCATGACCAGTATCGAATTTGGTCATTTTAGTGTGCCACGTAACCCGCCATATCACCTACACTCAGCCTCTCAGGAACAATTATCTACTTTAACTTTGATTGGAAGCAAATGTGTCATTGATGAACAAATTATATTAGGAATACATGTAAAATGTTTTGGCATATAAATATATTTTTAAAAGGGTAAAAGAAATTATTGTCTCCCATACTTCACAGGTTCATTCCAACTTTAATTTGCTAAAACGTGATTTTTACCGGGATAGGATAAAGACAGCTCGCACACGCTTTTATTTTAAAATGTCACGATCACGTCATCACTTCATAAAGTGTAACCAGAGTAGCGTCGTCACTTTCTCCAAACATTGTATCTGCCATGGTGCGATGCAATGAGTTTACACTGCATCTAGGAGAATGTGAGGTGCAAAATAATCTGTTACCCTCGATAATGTATTATGTTAATAGAGAAAGCTCAACCCTCGGGAAAGGACTCATGAATTTTAGTCCTCGGCAAAGCCCCGTGCTACAATTCACAAGTCTTAACCTCGGGTAAGGATTTCTTAATCTGCATCACACAAGGAGAATTGATTAATAAAAATATATACGTTTCACAATACGATCATTCACATTGGAATATGATTTGTGAACAAGTTTGTAACCTATATAAAGCCGATGATTGCTTGTATTTAGCTTAATTCTTTCTCGATATGCAAACTTTTTGCAAACGTAATTGCTGATTTTCTACGGTCAAACGTGTAATTTAAAATGATATACATAAAACCTAGTAGGTACTTATTAGCATATTGATATACTATAAGATTTAGGTAAAATATCAATTCGGGCAAGGACAAGATAAACACATGCTAAAGATAAACACATGCTAACGATAAACACATGCTAACGAGGCGAATTCGGCTCATGCGACACATACATTGTCGTACAATTGGCGGGAAAACCTAACGTTGCAAGCTTGTGACGTCATAATTAGGTTGGTCCCCACTTGAGTCGATCTTAACCAAATGCCCTGTGATGTATTATTATTCCTCGACCTTCTGACTTTGTATCAGCTAATCTTACCCATTTATGATATCGAATGTTTATAAAAGCAATGCGATTAATTGGCTTGGTTTTTTATAGTAAGGCATTTGTCGTCGATATAGCAGAAGATGCTTATCGATCTGTGTATTGATCATTGTACTTCCCCAGGGGTTTAAAGGTTATTTTCAGTCTTTTGCTAGCGGCAAGTCATATTTGTACTGATATTAACAGTTGAGAACTAGATTTACCCAAATACTGAACGATGCTTATTTTGACTGATTTATAACAAAACGAAATGCTGGAACGGCATTTTTATTTGCAGTAAACATAATTGAAATCAAAAAGAAAACCTTGAATTATTTTTCTGCAAGAAAGTAGCCCTTTAATCCAACTTCCATCCTGAGAAAGTGGATACTGCAAAGGCGCTTAAACTCACTATTGTCCCATGTCCATTAAAATGTCCCATACGGATAAAGACACGGTCTCCCTGGTTTAGTGTGAGGATGACGACGGCTGTAGATTGATGGATATCGTTGATCTCTTCCGCATTTGTCCACGACGATCCCCTTACAGCCCTATTTACCTCGAGTAGAGTCTGAATCTTTTCATGTGCACTGCAAAGAGTGGTCCAGGTTAGGACGTAGGTGCCGGACTCCGGGGCGATGTAAAGTCCTTCCTTTGGTTGGTATCCATCACCCTGATCCAGCATCTCTTGATCATAAGCTACTACCTCGTCGTTTGCGACAGTTTTACTGTTTGAAAGAGCAGTGTGGAAGGCTATGGTGGCTTTGGGTGCTACGCCTACAATAATAAATAGCGTGTAACAAATAAGGAAAAATAATGAAAAACGTGTTTGTCAAATACATTATACATTACAGTATATATTTCCTATCTACAAACTTCTTGGATTTGCAAAGTGCTAACAATCTTTTTAAGGGCTGATCTACTAAAGACGGCACAAGAATGCCCATATTTGCCAAAAACGTATTTGTGTTATTTTGATAAAGAATTAATATACGAAAGTTATAATTTTTAGAGTATGCTGTATTTATCTGCACACATTTGTTAATGCCTGACGTATAATTAACAATTTTAAAATTAACATTTGTTTATAGTATTTTTACGAACAAATACCACATACAGTATGTCTTTATCCTGATGTGTGAGGGTACTTACGTTTTTGTCGGAATCTTTGAAGCTTGACTGTCAATGAATCATCCGGTCCGTTGTTAACAGTGTTTCCCTCGTGTTTTGGGAGACTGACGTCCTCAAGTCTGGTTTGTTGTTCGGAGTAATTCTGTATTGAACTAATATTTTGATAGTTCGAGGTTTCCGCTACAGTGGCTTGAGGGGTGGACATATCTGCAGGATTAAATCTAGATGAAGTTTCCGAGGTATTGCCGAAGTGAAGTCGATTTTCGCTATTTTCAGTATTTGGAAACTGAGACGTTACAATTGTTGCCGATGCACGTTTATTTCGGTCGTTATTGACAATTACAATTTTCTCTAGGTCTGCTACTTTTGTCACCAACATATCAAGTACCTCATCCTTGTCTAAAGCTTCTTGTTTTAACTGCTTGATTTCGGTCTTCTGGCTAGCTAGGTTTACTTCCAGTTGATTGATGCGTTCATCAATTTTCTGGTTAACAACGTTGACGAGATCCTGCCATTGCTGACGAAGGTTGTCAGGGTCAAGGTCGTGCTGGTTTGGAAGTGGGATGTCACTGTCAGGGTCTTGTGCTTCCTGGTTACCAGGGACGCGGTATTCTCTTACCATATGCCCGAAAGTACTCGTCACACATAGCAACAGTACGAGCTTCGCAAACATGGCAGCCATCTTATATCTCACAACCTAACTGCCTTATACGTGAGCGCAAACGAACGTTATTCCATTCTTATCGGACAGAAACGACCGTAGAAATGGTCACGGATAGATAAGAGAGAAGCCTGTCTCGTTGTTGACGAAACGTCTTAATATGGAAAGTTATATTTGTGTAATGTATTTCATGTATATAATTATTTAAATATAATTTTTTTGAATAACTGTATAACAGACTATTTTTTTTCTTTAAACTCGACCTGTATGATACATTTTTGCATTACAGTGTATTAATATGTCGACCTTTTATAATTTGTTTTTTTAATTTTTTTTAATTTTCTATTTTACGTTCAATAATGCTATCACGCTATTGTATGATAAAACTTTGATCTTACTCGACTAAAACACTCGGATAAATCAGTTGCCTCACGGTTCTGTGGACTGTATGTGATTGCGGAATGAACAAATCGACAACAAATAAGTCTACATCGTTAAGAAAGAGACCCTACAGGATATGAAATAATAATGAAATTTAGCTTTTTCCCCAAAGTGCTAAACTTATTCAGAATATATTATATATCCAGGAAAATGAGATAATGCAGAATGTGATGATGGCATGCACCGTCATGTTTCTCGGAAATGGAACTTTTGTACAATTGCTGTGTTTTCTGCAATACCGTTTGATAAATTTCGTTAAATGCATCTGATTTTGTTTTCATTCTTTTAAACATAATATTTAATAATCGAGATGTAAGAAATTATTAACGTACGATTTCCTTTTTCACAAAATACGGTTTGTTGATATTAGAAAGAAAATGAAAACTGAGCAAAATGAGTACTTAAAAGTAAATTAATGCCCATTGCACTCGATTTGATTGAATTCTTATATACAGCCTCGCCATGTCACTTAGTTGAGCAGACGTCATATGATCTTTCAACAGCAGAAATTATATTTTTCTTCCTCCTGGAATGGTCTTTAATAGAAATAGTCCGAATGTGTCTCGATCTCCGTTAACTATTTTGTCGATCTAGAAATCTCAAAACACCTGATGTTTTATTATTTCTCCATCTGCCAACTTATGATATCATATGTTTATTCTAGCAACGCGATAAATAAACTTTGTTTTTTATAGTAAGGCGTTTGTCGTCAATGAAGCAGAATATGCTTATCGATGCATGTATTAATCTTTGTACTTCTTCAAGGATTAAAACGTAAACATAGAATTTTCGGTCTTTTCTAGTGGCAAGTCATCCTTGTACTGATATTAATTCTGGTTTGTATCTCGTACAGTTAGTAGATAGATCTACAAACATACTGAACGATGCTGATTTTGACTGAATTATAAAAGCGAATATAAATGCAGGAACGGCATTTTTATTTCCAGTAAATATAACTGAATTCGAAAAGAAAATCTTGAATTTGTTTTGTGCCTAGTAAGTAGCCTTTTAGTCCAACTTCCATCCTGAGAAAGTTGATACTGCTACGGCGCTTAAACTCACTATTGTCCCTTGTCCATATGTATGTCCCATACGGATAAAGACACGGTCTCCCTGGTTCAATGTGAGGACGACGACAGCTGTAGATTGATGGACATCGTTGATCTCTTCCGCATTTGTCCACGACGATCCTCGTACAGCCCCATTCACCACGAGGAGAGTCTGAATCTTTTCATGCACATTGCAAAGAGTGGTCCAGGTGAGGACGTAGGTGCCGCACTCCGGGGCGATGTACAGTCCTTCCTTTGGTTGGTATCCATCACCCTGATCCAGCATCTCTTGATCATAAGCTACTACCTCGTCGTTTGCGACAGTTTTACTGTTTGAAAGAGCAGTGTGGAAAGCTACGGTGGCTTTGGGTGCTACGCCTACAAAAATAAATAGCGTGTAACAAATAAGGAAAAGTAAGGAAAAACGTGTTTGTCAAATACATTATACATTACAGTATATATTTCCTATCTACAAACTCCTTGGATTTGCAAAGTGCTAACAATCTTTTTAAGGGCTGATCTACTAAAGACGGCACAAGAATGCCCATATTTGCCAAAAACGTATTTGTGTTATTTTGATAAAGAATTAATATACGAAAGTTATAATTTTTAGAGTATGCTGTATTTATCTGCACACATTTGTTAATGCCTGACGTATAATTAACAATTTTAAAATTTAACATTTGTTTATAGTATTTTTTACGAACAAATACCACATACAGTTTGTCTTTATCCTGATGTGTGAGGGTACTTACGTTTTTGTCGGAATCTTTGAAGCTTGACTGTCAATGAATCATCCGGTCCGTTGTTAACAGTGTTTCCCTCGTGTTGTGTGAAACTGACGTCCTCAAGTCTGGTTTGTTGTTCGGAGTAATTCTGTATTGAACTAATGTTTTGATAGTTCGAGGTTTCCGCTACAGTGGCTAGAGGGGTGGACATATCTGCAGGATTAAATCTAGATTTAGTTTCCGAGGTATTGCCGAAGTGAAGTCGATTTTCGCTATTTTCAGTATTTGGAAACTGAGACGTTGCAATTGGTGGCAATGCACGTTCATCTCGGTCGTTATTGACAATTACAACTTTCTCTAGGTCTGCTACTTTTGTCACCAACATATCAATAACCTCATCCTTGTCTAAAGCTTCTTGTTGTAACTGCTTGATTTCGGTCTTCTGGCTAGCTAGGTTTACTTCCAGTTGATTGATTCGTTCATCAATTTTCCGGTTAACAACATTGACGAGATCCTGCCATTGCTGACGAAAATTTTCAGGGTCAAGGTCGTGCTGCTTTGGAAGTGGGTTGTCACTGTCAGGGTCTTGTGCTTCCTGGTTACCAGGGACGCGGTATTCTCTTACCATATGCCCGAAAGTACTGGTCACACATAGCAACAGTACGAGCTTCGCAAACATGGCAGCCATCTTATATCTCACAACCTAACTGCCTTATACGTGAAGCGCAAACGAACGTTATTCCATTCTTATCGGACAGAAACGACCGTAGAAATGGTCACGGATAGATAAGAGAGAAACCTGTCTCGTTGTTGACGAAACGTCTTAATATGGAAAGTTATATTTGTGTTATGATTTTCATGTATATAATTATATTAATATAATTTTTTTGAATAACTTTATAACAGACTATTTTTTTTTTCTTTAAACTCGACCTGTATGATACCTTTTGCATTACAGTGTATTAATATGTCGACATAATATAATTTGTTTTTAAAGCTTTTTTTTATTTTTTATTTTACGTCCAATAATGCTATCACGCTATTGAATGATACAAACAGATAAAACCGTTTAACCGTGTTATCCCGGAATCATATAACTCGTAAATTCTAATTATTTACATAATTTTGAACTTACTCGACTTAAACACTCGGAAAACTCGAAGTTCCCTTACGGTCTTGTGGACCTCGACTGTATGTGATTGCCGAATGAACAAATCGACAACAAATAAGTGTACATCTCTAAGAAAGAGACCCTACAGGATAAGAAATAATAATGAAATTTAGCTTTTTCCCCAAAGTGCTTAACTTATTCAGGATATATTATATAGCCTGGAAAATGAGACAATGCAGAATGTGATGATGGCATATACCGTCATGTTTCTCGGAGATGGACTTATTGTACAAATGCTGCGTTTTCTGCAATACCATCTGATGAATTTCGTTAAATACATCTGATTTTGTTTTTTATTCTTTTAAACGTAATACTTAATAATTGAGATTTAAGAAATTATTAATGTACAATTTCCTTTTTCACGAAATACGGTTTGTTAATATTAGACAGAAAATGAAAACTGAGCAAATGAGTACCTGAAACTAAAGTAATGCCCATTGTACTCGATTTGATTGAATTCTGATATACAGCCTCGCCATGTCGCTTAGTTGAGAAGACGAACCCAGGCTCGGTCGAATTGTAATCCATATGTGTGCTGGACTTTGCATTAGTCAAACAATTATTTCAGTTTCTCCAACGCCCGTAAAATATATTATGTTCTAGTACCAAATTAGACCACAACTAACATAGACAGCATTTAAAGGGTTTTACAAGCTATGAAATAATCATTTAGCTTTTTCCCAAAGTGTTAAACTTATCCATGTTAGATGGTATAGTCTGAAAAATGAGACAACGCAGAAAGTGATGACGACATATACGGCTCTCGGAGATAAAACTTATGCACAGAAATATTAGAAAAAAATAGGAGTTTTAACAGTATATATACAATATAACTGAAACTAAAATAGTGTTAATTGTAGATTGTTGATTGAATTCTTGAATACAATCTCGCCTGGATTTCTCGAATAGTAATCCATACTTATGCTGGTGTTCATTTTGAATAACTTGTATTAGCAAAACAGAGTTTTTAAATATATCTGTCGCATTTCATACACTTATTCAAGCACTAACTTCAATATTTCATGCATTTAGGCATTCAAGGAATATGATACTGTCCTACCAGTATCAGTGAATGTATCTTAAACAGCCAGACAAAGCAATGGATGAAAAAAATATAATATATCTTCAATAATTAACTTCCTTTGATGCTGATATTGAATTATTCTAATCCTTAAAACAGATAAAAAAACAGCTGGAAATACATATTTAATTATTTCTGTGTTTATTATAAACCCTCGCAATACTATGTGTTGTTTATCCGAAACTACCTGTTAATGACGTCATCGTCTACAATTATTGTCACTATTGTCCCGTTCGCATACAGGTACCTACATGGTAATACAATTGTATCGTGCTATTTTTAATCATCATTTCATCTCTTGTAGTTTAGTTTCTGTTATTTGACATTGTCTGTTGATTACACATTATTATAAGGTTCTAGAATATAGGTGTAGCTTTATCAGTTGTAAGCAAAAATGACATGGAAATAAAAACGGTGGTGCTCCATTTTGAACTCCCAGTCAATACTTGGATAAATATGTAATTAGCCAACATTATCTCAAGCGATATATTATGTTATTTATGGATCAGACTCTTCAAATTGCCTGCGTCAGCTATAAGTTGGTGTGGCTTAAATATGATGGAATGAAACAATTGTTCGTTGTTTCATAGTATGACGTAAATTATGCACATAGTAACCCAGAATTAACGAACACAAACGTGAGCCAGACTGGTGTTTGTACTCCTCTAATGCGAGAGTTAGTTCCCTTTATATATCAACTCCAACTTTGCCTCCCGACAATAATTGGACCTTACTTTTTGTCAAGCATTCCTTTGCAGTAAGCAAAACACTGAGCAAAATGTTCTTATGTATTCGTGAGACTTTTGAAAGAAAAAGAATGAAAGAGAAATATCCAACTTTCCATTTTGCAAATAAAAAAAAATTTCTCCAATGAATAAATTCAACTTCAATTCGACTTTTAAGCCTGTTCGAACGGTCAGGCAAGAGGCACATTTCATGAAAGTCAAAGGGGATTGATGCCATTAACATCAGCGATATCTCGCACAACAATCTGTTCGATATAAGTACTCGAATTATTTCCTACAGTTATTCTATACCTATTGCACCAATCCATCAATTGAAAGGTGAATTTCAAGATTTTTATGGACTCTGAGGAAGATTACGCCAGTCAATGGACTAAACGTTAACATGTTGAATTGGATTCACTTTCACTTTAATTGTGATGTCATGATCATTGGCACGTCATCACTTTATGCAGTGTGACCAGAGTGACGTCAGCAATTCGTCACACATTGCATCCACCATTGATGACGACGCGATTCACTAAGTTCACTCTTTTACCTATTTTACGTAAGGAAAGTGTGGGAGAAAAATTATCAATTACCCCTGTATGATGTAAACAGAAAAATGCCAACCCTCGGGATCAGATTATTAATTTAAGTTAGGCGGGAAAGTAAATCGATCTGAAATAGAACAATTTGGATTTCCATTTTTTGGCTGCGGTAATCACCAATGACGAGTCCACGAATAGGACGAAGTATTTGTATGATGCAGAATAATTCGTGTTCGGTATGCTATAGAACGTCGTTATCTCGAACTTGAATAACTTGAAGACACAGTTTATTGGAAGTATTTTGTCGGTCCTGGTCAAGCTTTACACTAGCAGTCAAACTCATGTAACTCGAATACTCGAAGTTATATAGATTCAGTCACATGTGTGTGTTGACGTTCATCCTTTTTGTTTGTGTGAGTATGTTTAATGTCCTATTAACCGCTATTGTCATATAAGCAAACGTCAGATTTTTGTTGTAGAAGAAAGTCGGGTTTCCCGATGAAAAAATTCAGTGGCAAGTACATGAGGATCCTTAATATAGGTCTCAAAAACTCGCAACCCAGAGATGGAGATTAAGTGGTAAAGGAAAATGTCCTAAACACTTGGCAACCTAGGTCAATAAGTTAATATTTCCGTTGGTGATGCTGCAACACAGACCTGTACTGTCAATCCGATCCATTCAGATCATTTTCAATGTTGCTGTACTCTGTTGATTGTGATGTAGCATCAACGCTTGCCAGACACTGATTATACACAGTAGTTGATATTACATCAGAAGTCAAAAGAATCAAGAAGAAAAAAATTATTATATTAGAAATGAAAGATTTAATCAGGTAAGATTTCAATTACAGCCAAACATAGCATTCTATACTTCCTGCCAGTTGCCAATTACCGGGTACTACTTTGTCAGTTTAGCTTCCACCCTGAGAAAGTTGATGCTCCCACATAGTTTGTACTCACTAACATTCCGTGTCCATAACCACCACTCATACGGATAAGGACATGGTCTCCTTGGTTCAGTGTGAGAACGACGATGGCAGTCGATTGATGTTCATCGTTGACGGACTCCGCATCTGTCCATGATGAACCTCTTACAGCTCCATTCACCACAAGGAGAGTCTGGAATTTGCTGTGAAAGCCACAAATAGAAGTCCAGGTGATGACGTATGTGCCAGACTCCGGGACGGTGTAGATTCCCTCCCGTGTACTGTATCCAGCCCCTGTGTCCAGTATAGCTTGGTCATATACGATATCGTCATCTTCTGTGACGTTTTTGGTGGCGGACATGGTAGTGTGGAAAGCTATGGTATTATGTGTAGACGGAGCTTCCCCTGCAGTATAAGAGAACATCATATATTACTACAAAAACGTATCTCTTTGTTTAATTTATTTCCTATCGTCGATATTCGATACATCTATGTACTTTTCAGTCCTCTTCACTTGATGTGCATTGTGTAATATTTACGTTTCTAGTGAACTTGGACTCAATATACATTTCAAAGTGTTTCAAGGTTATTTTTCGAGTTGCTGCAGTTGGCGTATAAATACATCAGTAAAGTAGTGCAGGAATTAGTCCCTTTTCCAAACTGTTTACCACTTGTGTTTTGTTTCAGTTTTCAGAATGAATACCTGTGTTTGTTTGGTTCCAATTTAAAGTTGCTATCAATACGAAAACAGCTATAAATTCCATGTGTATGACGTCACACAGTGCGTGATGACGTCACACGTCTTGGCACCTTCCGCTGCATAGACTTGCACAAGTCCAATATTTTTAGAAATTGACCCAAACTAACAAAATCGAACTGAATGTAAATATGAGGATTTAATCCTGTTTTGTTGAGGTTTATGGGGTATAAACCTCAATGGGTCTAGAGGCAAATTTGATATGAACTGCTTCGGAGTTCATAAAATTTGTCTCGAGACCCATTGGGGTTTATAACCCATAAACCTCAAAATAACAGGATCCAATCCTTAAATAAAACGATTTATGTGAAATAATAACAATATCAAACTATAACTTTTGATGTATTAACTTTGTAAAAAAAGGAACAGAACAATAACAGAAATAATTTTACGATTACGTCAACAGGATTAAAATGATGTTTGTTAAGAATATTATTATTGTTTAACAATATATATTGTATATAGGTAGCAGTGTATAGTAGGATTTTGTTGCCATTGGTGACATTTTTGTACAATTACTAACCCCTATGATACTAGGCCTATCAAAATCTAACATATAAATAAGGAGTAAAATTGACTTAAGCATGATAAAGTTGACTTTGTGGACGTCACATTTGTAAAAATAAAATTTGGTTAGAGATTAAAATTTTTGCTTTTCCGAAACGGGTGTCTACACTTGAAAAGCTTACTTTACAGGGAATGAAATTTCGACAACAGCACATGAGGGAAAATAGCGAAAAATCTAAACAAACGACCTATGCTGGGACACAGATAATTCTGCAACCAAGTATTTAATCTTTAGTTTTAGATAGAACTTAGATAGAATTCCTAATGGCGGGGTCAAATTTTGGGTCAGAAATAGTGGTGGTTTTTTTTTTTTGCATTTTTCAGTATTTTATTATGTGTTAACCATGGTTTTCACACAAGTGACATACATAGAAAATATAAGTTTATACACTTCTCATTCTTTTCTATGGGTTGTTAATACAATGCTGTTTGCAAATATATATATATATGTATAAACTTTAAGTGTAAATTTTCACATCCCGTGTTTATGTTTCTCGGACATGGGCCTTGATTTCCAGAAATCTGTTAATGTTCTGTAATCTGCTATCTAATTGAAGATATTTCAACAAATCCCCACAAAGATTAGTTATGTTTGGTAACAATACATGTATTTCAGAAGCTGGAACTTGACATGTTTAAATAGCTCCGATACTTTGATTACGTTTCACATTTATTTTCTCTGATTCGTAATAAACCAGATTAAATTTTTCTAAATCACTTAGTAGAATTTACAAAAATAGATGTGCTACGTATACTGAATTATATTTACATTTGCCCTGCAACCCACTATATGAAGATTACCAGCAAAAATGCATTTCATAAAAGTATGAAAGCAATGGTTCTCGAGACGTAGCACGTGGTTTAATCATGACGTCATAGACCAAGCTTGTTCAATGAGAGTTGTCACGCCGCTTCGCATAATATTTAGAATGACCTTGCGTCGAACGCTCAAATGACTAGTTAGTATCGTTCGCGCCAATTTTATTCAAGCTTGACTGTTCCACCAATGTCGTTAAAATGACGACACATGTACAAACGCAGGTAACAAACTATTAATTGGAAAAAATATAAATTAAGTTAAGCAATTGCTCTATAGTAAAAATGTAAATATATGGATTGAAAGTTAATTTTTTTAAATTTCATAGTGCTATGAAAGATAAAAAAAATGACTTTCAATCCCTATATATTTACCATTGCATGGCATTGCCTCTATATAACCCTGCCGAACTCAGATGAATTAACATGACGTCATAATTGTTACGTTGGATACCACTGACCGTCACGGGGCAACGACTGTTGTATTCGTTGAACAAGCATCTCCGATAGGTACATTATTTGAGTTAAATGCTGAGAAATAGTGAGTGTAATTTATTTTTCTATGATATTAACAGATTTTGAAAATGGTAAATATAAGTATTGAACTGCTTTCAGTTGGCATTCATAGGAATATAAAGGCAAATCATACATGAAGCGCTGGTGCACTTCATTGAATTACGCTTTGTCCAGTTGGCATTCACATAGCCTACGAAAGACAACTGGATCAGTTCAATGTTTAAAGGCCCAATATACGTAACTTCAGATAATTTCACGTAATTTTGAAAAATTATGAAAAAAAGTCCAGTTGATAACGATGCAAAAATAAGCCTGAAACGAAGTAAACCTGAGCGATAACTAACAGGAAACTCTTGACAGAAAAATTCAAAGAATTGAAAAGAACCGAGTTTCAACTGCTGCTGTACCGGTAACCGCGTAAGAATTCATCTTGAATATTGCTGATATCAATTCATCTTGACAAAAACTATAAATATAAAAGGTATTAGGTTTGATTTTCGCTTCAAAGTTTACCGAAAGTTACGTATATTGGGCCTTTAAACAGTATACTGTTTATACTTATATTGGACGAGCATCATTAACTCGAGATGTACT
Organism: Mimachlamys varia; assembly: GCA_947623455.1. Lineage (NCBI taxonomy): Eukaryota > Metazoa > Mollusca > Bivalvia > Pectinida > Pectinidae > Mimachlamys > Mimachlamys varia. The sequence goes on along the minus strand of OX392533.1, from coordinate 40,239,039 downwards.
CACGTTTTTGATGGAACCTTGAGTTCTTAAAACCGTTCTCGGTGTTGTCTTCGTCAGACTGGTCCGAGGAATCTATGTATTCGTTTTGTATTTCTGGTTTAGAGTGAGTGAACAAAGCGTCATCAGCTTGATGGTTTGATTTTCTGGGAACCGAAGATTTTGAAAGAAGCATCTTGTTGACAGTAGGTCCGAGTAATAAGTCCGGCGTTTCACCCAGGTCAAGCTGCGTTCCGTTCTCAGTCTTTGGAACCGGATATCTCAAAGTTTGTCGCGATTCGCGGTCTCCTTGAATGTTATCTGACGTCAAAACTCTCTCTAAGTCTGATACTCTTGCCTCCAATTTGTCGACAACTTCATTTTTCTCTGCTACTTCCTTTTCAAGTGATGTCACCCCCCGTTTCAGCTGCTTAATTTCTGTCATCTGACCAGCGACAGTTAATTCCATCCGGTCAATACGTTCGTCCTTTTCCATCAGTAGTCGGTCCATAAGTTCAATGTTCCGGTTAATAAAGTTGACTAGGTCTTGCCATTGGTGTGGTTTAGTGTCGGGTTCAAGGGTGTTCTGAAGTAGCGGCTGGTTGCCCGAAGCAGGTTCACGCAATAGCAAGGGTGGAGTTTGAGCAGCGCTTACCATATGTCCGAAAGTGCCAGTCAAACATATCATTAGGGCCACATTCACAAGCGTGGCGGCCATCTTACCGTCCAAACAGACACTACAAACACTGGATAACTGACAATGGTATAGACTGCGAGCATTTATGTGTTTATTCTTATCTTTGAACCAGTTTGACACTAAACTTCAGGATGTACATATATACCTGCTCTCACACATAGATTAAACATATCCTGAACACGGTCTTGGGAAAGGGATTGGCAATCTATATTTTGTTATGTTGTAATACTTTTTTCGTGTTTGAACATTCTTCGGGTCCTTTTTCTCAAATTGTTAAGTGAACATTGTTTCGACGATACACGTTATATAACTAAATTGATAGCGTTTTTTTAATTCTTTTGCACTATCGGTTGTGAGCCGGGATGCTGTTTACTTATAATAAGTCCAGTGTTTAGCGTCAAATCTTCGGGGTTTATGTTCAATTTTGGCTCTATAGATTCTTACAATATGTCACCAAAAAAAAGAATTAAATGCATGCATGTAGCTAGCTATTTTATAGGCCTCAAGAAAAAACTTAACACTTGCTGAGAACATATCTGTCCTTTGACGATTGAGGAGTAGCACCAATCGACTTCAAAGCCAGTCAATTTTACCGTTACGCGACCGACAGAATTGATATCTCGGTCTGTTTGAAAATCAGTTATGATTGTTATATTATTGTTCATGTAAAGCATATATTTCACTTAAAAGTTTTTGCATTGGTTTGTCGTAATGATTTCATGAAAAACATTACATATACGACTGATCCCACATTTAAGATCAAGTTTCATACTGGTCTGACTGTTTGAAAGTAAATTCGAAACTCAATTCATCCCTCCTTAACGAAAATTAAAACCCAACAGAACCAAACAAAATTGGGTGAAACTACTACCTTAGAGGCAAATAGTACATTTGTTAACGGTAGATTTCATGGAAAAAAATCAATTAAAAAATACTAATGTGTCAACAAATCTTCAAGGAATTTAAGAGAGAGAAAGCAAGTAGATGTTGTCTTTAACCTGCCACAAAAATACATGAGTACAAAGTTCACCAGCACGGTACCAATCATTTAGCTTTCACAGACGGTGCGTTACCCATACTTATCTATTGTACTAGTATGACACCGGCATTAGGCTTGACCGGATAAAACTAGAACTCGATCATAGGACAGTGGGCGTCGTTATACAGACCGATATTATACTACAGTTCATGTTGGTGCTTTTTCTGGTTTCGATTTTTAGTTAATGAGGGAATAGATTCGATGCCGAAACTTTTCCCATTATCTTAATACGTTAGGCCTTGAAGTTCGGTGTAAAATGATTTCTCGGTCGTTTTTAAATATAGAAACCTGATACATGTATATGTTGTTTAATATTGTTTTCTAGCTTCATCACTACGAGATCTTCAATTTCATGTCAGATGCTTTTTGTCAACATTTGCTTTCCATTTCATCAGACTGTAATTTTATGGTAAATATTTAATTCCGAAATTTATTTGTCTTTTCTGGAAAACTAGTAAATGGAATACTTTGTAATCTCTTTCAGAAAACGTTAGAAATGTTTTTGTTCAAAATCTATTACATAATGTGATGTAGTTGGTGATAGCCTAAGGCCTTTATTTGTACTGGGCATGGACAGATTGTGGCAAATGTATTATAATGTAGAATTTTATGCATTTTGCAAGTAAAAGGAATTCGTGGGAATGTACATCAGAAAGGTATGTCAATATAATGTACATCAGAAATGTATATCAATATAATGTACATCAGAAATGTGTCAATAAAAATTCTTTGTGAAAAAAATAAAAAATCGAAACCTGTTAAATAAAAAGGAGGGGTAACCGAGGAGGGTAAAGAGGTCGTGTGGTATACATTTCCAGTCGGCTTCTCCTGTTACAGCTCGTATTATTTAAGTTTGGTTTTGTTTTTACCGTAGATATTACGCAAGTCTACATCCCAGGGCCACCAAATGCCGCAAGAGGAAATATGGCACTACCAACAACATCCGCCCCAAGAGGAAGCTGAAGTAGATGAAGATTTGTCAGGATCGTGGTGTAAAGTTTTGTTTTGCACCTGGATACTTAATATTACCTTTATTTCCTTAAGAGTCACAAAGTTGTGACGTAAACGTTATAATTTGTGTCGAGTTTTCTTTCCTTTTAAATATATATAAATATATATGTTTCAAAATACAACCATTATGTAACTAGTGGCTCTTTCCAACAAAACACTACGAAACGAGGAAGTCAAAAGGGAGTACTCGTATCAAATGAGCATTAATATTTCTGAACGTAACCGTTTATATTTGCTTATACAAATGAGTGATTTGAACTAATTGCTGCTTTAGTTAACAATTACACCATTTTATTTTCTCTTTTCTTATCATTACTTTACCTTATCTATTTTGAAGGAAAACTTCCACGACCTATTCTAACCGATGCGATCATTTGCGTGTGCTGTGAGAGAGCAGATCCAGATCAATGTAACTAGACTAATAATAATTTCAATGTCTTTGCTTAATTATCCTTTATCGTCATTAGTTATCACTCGCAAGATCAATCTTGATCGTATTTATTCAGTAATCAAAAATTCTTCACGTCACATATATTACATCGCCAATCACCTGTTGGCGTCGCCCACAATTATCTGTGGAAGATTTGTTGCTAGTGTATTTATTTTGGCGCAAAACACAAAAGCACAATGACGAATTGGAACATTCCCAATATTTGCTGTATAAAGCAATATACAGAAATGGCAAATTTAGCAAAATGAACTCAGCGCGAATTGCACTAAAACACGATTACCGATAAGGTATGTGCGTTTACAATATATCATGGAAATACAATTAAAAGCTTCATAGAGGTAATTGCTATAAAGAATTTCTAAAACATGAATGGGATAATAAGGTTTCAAAGGTCATGCTGATGCTTATATCCTGCAGTTCCTATTATTACTCCATTCTAAGCGCCTAGAGAAGATGCTTTATAATTTTTTGTATTTCTGAATGCTGATTAAATCATATCAATTAGTGCCCTCCCAACAGGGCCATAATGGGTTTAGTACATCACCCTTCCATTTAAATACAGACGCATACACTAACACTCGTTTTATTGTGATAAACCATGGCCAGCCTTGGGTCGTTTCTAGAGTCAACCATTTTCAAGAAGAACAGTAGCACGACGTAATAGTGACGTACTCAATAGTGACGTGATAATATATTCACGTTGAACATTGCGCCAAATCTGATAGTGTCCTGTTGAGCTGGCACTATTTATATATTATTGCCCTGTTGAAAGGGCACTATTGACTCATAGTATTGTCGAGGGATGGAATAGTGCCTGAGCCGACGGCGAGGGCACTATCTCATCACGAGACAATACTATGAGGCAATAGTGCCCTCTCAACAGGGCAATAATGGGTTTAGTACATCACCCTTCCATTTAAATACACACGTATACAAAAAGTCTCGTTTTGTTGTGCTTTACCACGGCCAGCTTCGGTTCGTTTCCAGAGGCAGCCATTTTCTAGCAGAATAGTAGCATGACGTTATAGTGACGTCATAATAGATTCACGTTGAACATCGCGCCAAATTTGATAGTGCCCGGGTGAGCGGGCACTATCGCTTCATAGTACCCATGTGTATAGCCAATTGGAAGACAGCATTTAGTCACGTGATGTACTAACGCTTCATAGTACCCATGTGTGTAGCCAATAGGAAGGCAGTATTCAGTCACGTGATGTACTAATCCGCAGTATATGCATACCATTTAGTTTATCTTCTGAACTGAAGTAAAATACACAATAGACTCTTCTATACAGTTGCACATTGATCTTTAAACATTAAACAAACTATGACAAACATGGTCAGTTCACTACTAAGCTATATGATAAACGTGACGACTACGATTTTCCGAACGTGAACTTTCCCTTTCTTGATACACATGTCCCTGTTTTTCCAACCTATGGTGTTGACATGTCGAAGTTGATTAGTCATTTCAGAGCTTGCTCTAAATATCGAGATTTTTGTGAAAGATGTCGGCTGCTGACAAACAAACTTACTACACAAGGATTCGTGAGATGCATGTTGGTGAGGCCTATGAACAATTTTATGGTTGCCATTTTGGTTCAATTGAGTAATATTTCATATCCTTGTATGAAAGTGATGACTTGGCTCTCAGTTAAACGGCTTCACGTTCACATATACGTTCGTAAGTGACTAAGATTTACATGGAGTAGATCGTCGACAGCGCAGAAGATGCTTGCTCTTCCGGAACACATGGTCTTATTCTCTTGTTTTTCAATGGTCCGCGTGATAAGATTTCCTTCGTTCATGTTTGCCCCTGCTTTAATCGATTTTGAGTTCGAATTATGTTCTGTTGACGCTTTGGTATTGTCTTTTTTGTATTGTTAGCATAACCCTGATTGAACTATTCCGTGCTACTAATAACACACTATTGAAATCTATTATACAATAAGATACAAAACTGTGTTTAAGTATACACTGATTGTACTACAAAATACTTTTTGTCCCATAATATCATCCACTACGTCATAGAAAATTAAAATAGAAAAGAATAATTAAGCAAGAACATATTTATTAGCAATTAGGCAAAGGATTTCCAAACAAAACCAAAATTTGCGTTCATCCGACAGTCACTCTGATTAAAATACAGATCCTCACTATTACTATCGTGTGTAGGATCTGACAGCCACCGATAGAAGGTCATGTGCAGATGACCTCTATTTTTTTCCATATCTTAGGAAATGAACAGCCAATCAAAATGCAATTAGTAACGGTGGCTGGTAGACGAACAAAAATGGCAGCGGGTCGAAGCAAAGCAATTTTTTAAATTATTTCTGAAGAAAGTGTCAACTTTTTGATTTGTAAATTTTGTTATCATTTCTTTACCTTCAGCTGTTATTTCTTTTCGGAGAAACGAAAAACTACACCTTACTCTTGACTAACGACGAGTCTATAAAACAGATCAAACGAGCTTTCCACTTTCTCAATCTGGAAAGCTGTGATTTGATTGGTTAATACACAGGTTATCTGCACATGACCTTCTATTGGTCGCTGTCAGATCCTACACAAGATATTAATAGTTAGTATCTGTATTTGAATCAGATTGTCCGACAGTTTTATAAATAATTGGATCTCTCAGTTAAGTTTCCATCCGGAGAAGGTAGATGTTCCAAAATCACTTCGAGTAATTATCGTCCCATAAACATTCGTATGTCCCATACGGATAAAGACATGGTCTCCCTGGTTCAGTGTGAGGACGACGACAGCAGTAGTTTGATGGATATCGTTGATCTTATCCGCATTTGTATAAGATAATCCTCTTACAGCACCATTCACCACGAGGACAGTCTGGAAATAGTTATGCCCATCACAAAGAGTGGTCCAGGTGATGACGTAGGTACCAGACTCCGGGACAGTGTAAAGTCCTTCCCCCGGGTTGTATCCTTCACCTTGGTCCAGCGTCTCCACGTCATAAACTACTACAATGTCGGCTGTGACAGCTTTGTTAGAAGAAAGGGCAACGTGGAACGCTGTTGTAGTTTTTGGGACAACTCCTTAGGGAAGAGATAACATAAAAAACCATAAGATAATAATTGTTTTACTTATGTATAATAGACCATCTTATTAACTTAGGCCATTTTGCAAACGACAATGTATTTGATTTGCATTCTCTAGTGAGCTTCATGCTGAATATGGATGCAACCGATGAAAATTCATAGGAATATGAAAATTAAAAAAATGACTTTCAATCCACATATTTACATATTTGCTGAAGAATTTTCATTTATATTGTATTATCTGCGTTTGCATTTGCCCTATTTTAAATAGAATTGGGGCCAGTGATTTATCAAAGTCATTAGAGCGTTTGAAGCTAGGACGTTCCTCATATTATCCGAAGTCTATCATTAAACAAGGTCAATTAATGAAAATAATTTAAATCACATGTTACGAGTGGAGAGGCATTTTTGCTTTCATACTTAAAAATGTTTCTAGAGTGTATCTATAAAAACGAATTTACAACATCCTTACTATTCGTCTTTATATTAAAATGTACTCACGTTTTGGACGGAAACTTTGAAGCCTGACTATTGATGAGTCTCCTGACCCATTGTGTGTGTCTATTACACTATCGACACCGTCAGAGAGATATTGGAGATTGTCGTCGTCAGTTTCAGTTTCTTTTACGACACTATCATTTTGATAGTTCGAGGTTTCCGCTACTGTGGCTTGTGGTATGGACATATCTTTAGGTCTAAATCCAGAGGCAGATTCCGAGGTATTGTCGAAATGAAGTCGATTTTCGTTATTTTCAGTTTTTGGAAACTGAGACGTTACAATTGGTGTCAATGCACGTTCATCTCGGTCGTTATTGACAATTAAAAGTTTCTCTAGGTCTGCTACTTTTGTCACCAACATATCAATAACCTCATCCTTGTCTAAAGCTTCTTGTTTTAACTGCTTGATTTCGGTCTTCTGGCTGGCTAGGTTTACTTCCAGTTGATTGATGCGTTGATCCTTCTCGGCCATTGCAAGTTCCATACCATCAATTTTCCGGTTAACGAAGGTGACAAGATCCTGCCATTGCTGACGAAGATCGTCGGGATCAAGGTCGTGCTGGTTCAGGACTTGGTTGATCGCGTCAGAGTCTTGTGCTTGTATCCCCGGATTACCAGGGACGAAGTGTTCTCTATCCATTTCCGAAAGTACCGGCAACATATATCAATAATAAGAATTTCGCTAGCATGACTGCCATCTTAGAGCTCACAGTTAAATTGGCTTATACATAACATGTGAACGTACGTTACTTAAATCTTATCTTTGCACTAGTTTGACAGCAACCCTCAACGACAATACAAGAGGTCATAAATAGATAAGTAATCTTTTCGTTAAAGGAGAAACCTTTTGACAATGATACTATTTCCTAAGCCTGACAAATTCTCTGTCAGTATTGAATTCTAAACAATACAATAAAACATTAAAAATATAAAAACTCTGACAGTATCGACAATATTTATCCTATGGTTAGCACCTTAACACACCTGTCTGAGAGTGGAACATTGGCATATTGTATTAGAAATGCATGTAAAAGCTTATTTATGTAAATATAAATAACAAGTCCTATTGTTTCTAAAATTGAATCCCTTGTCATATCTCAGTCAAGTTTTCCTTCGGCGATGGTAGTTTCCCCTAGATCGCTTTGATTCACTAAAGTTCAACCACTTTGTGCGGACAACACCGCCAACGCCAATATAGTAATACCTACATATTGCTTGTTTTAACAGGCGACACAGAAAAACACAGGATATTATCGTTGTAATTATGTACCGGCATTATGATTTCAGATTTTTAAATTTTGTAAGGGGGTTACGGCCCATTACCGGGAAAAAAAACCCATCCGAACTAGTTAGCAAATGTCATCGAAGCTTCATTTCATAGATCAGTATACTATGTAGTCGTTCACAAACTTATTCAATATAATTAACTCATTTGAGACAAATTGTTAGGAAAACGGGATCATAACTAACAGGTTGGTTTTATTAAAACTTCGCTTCAAGTATAAATATATCATAAAGTTATGCACAGACATTTTATTTCTAGAAATTTGAATACTTTTTAAAGGAAATACGGCGCTTAATGAAAAGCAAAAGATCCAATATTTCGGTAAGTTGATCCAGAGGTCAACTTAACTAAATGTTTCATACTAACATCAGCTGCGGGGATGGGGTGGGGGGAGGGGCTAGTAATTCTACGGATGGCAGTTCTAGATTATATGTTTTTTTTAAGTTTTATTATTTTGCAAAATCTATAAACACCAACGGAAGATCTGAATCTTTATTTTCTCATCTACCAGGTTCTGTCTTTTCAACGTTTGAACAATTCTCTATTTTTCGTTTCAATTTGTTGAGAATATGAACGGAATAACAAACATTTAATAACTTACATCTCTATAGCGTAATTTTCTGGTGAATCAAAAGAAACAAATGATATTTCAAATAACTTATAATGCATCTCTTGTATTTCTTTTGCATAATTTATCTATGAATCAAAAGAAGCAATTGATAATGCATATAACTGGTAATGTCTGTCTATCGAAATCAACAGTGATTTTGCAAACCAATAACCTGACTTAAACGCCAGAAATACAGTTGTGGGATCGCACAACGTTACACGATGTGCGGTGTGCGCACGAAGCGCGAATGGTGTATTCACGATGTGCGAACGATGCGATCCTGGGCGATTATTTCTAACGCATTTGTGGGCGCAGGATAAACTAACATTGTGCGTTGACAATCATAGTTGATGTAAATTTAGAAATGGTTTAACAATATATACGGTTTGGCGCTAGTTGTTTCAAACATCTTTCTATATTTTAACTATTTACATTAGCTGGCAGTTATATCTTTATATTTCTTAAAATCAGTAAAAGTCCTTAGTTTTTGAAACAAACCAAATAGACACATGTAAACTTTTAACACATATTGACAAGTTTTCATTCAATTAAATACTGCCAGTTTTACGAACTTATACCCTGCACCTCTACATGGACAATATATGTAGATGTCTCTGGCCCGGGGCACTTACAACACTCGCCTAGGTGTGAAACACAGGTAAAGTGGTTGGGAGGGGGATTTTCAAGTAACTAATTATAAGAGTCCAGTTTGTTTTCATAACTGTCGCTCGGTAATGGCTTTCGTAGCGTATCGTCGAACGCGGGACAGGTAATACTCTGGCATGTTATTTACCTATTGAGGCTATTCTGTTACCTGGTAGCTAAACCCGCAATTGGTTGTGTCATTGTCACTGTAATAATTGACATAATCCCAATAAATATGATACGAATTTAAACAGTTTTTGGACAATAGGTTCCATATGTTTTCATTCCGTAATATGTATCGACCAATAGTACCAAATCGTGCGTGTGTACGATTCTGATCGCACACATAAACGCACGATCTTTAGATTGCCCAGTTGTGCGCACCATGGGCGAACGATGTGTGCACGATGTATGCACGATGCACGCACTCATGCAGTTTTTGTACGTTGTGCGATACCACAACTGTACATATTACTTTTATTGCAAAGACTGCTGATTACAAAAATAGTAACAATACTAATCTTGTACAGATGGTAATAGGGGAACCTTCATAGATGTTTCCCAAACACCCTGAACCTATGTATCATTTGAGTCTAATTTTGACCAATCAAAGGCCGTTACAGCCAGTTTTAATGACCAATCGATAAATCTCCAGCTCATATCTAAAAGTTGTGTTAAGTGACATTAATATAAATTCAGTAGCTTTAAAAGAAATATGTCCACAACCTCCCCCACAAAAGAAAATAGAAACGGAATTTTCCGTGAACATGAATAAACTAACAAAATTCGAACTTTAGGCAGATGTTAAATGGGAAACAGGAGCGGAGACTACATACCGATACAGTATAACGACAATAAAGTAACAAACTTCGAAGTTCTGTCAGATGTAACAGGGTGGGGTACAAATGGAGACTACATATCGTTATAACGACAATTGCATTACGTCTCATTACACCAATGCATGAGTTGTTATATGGCCCTATTTTACTAATATTGTATTTATAATTTTGATGTGTCGTCAGATATGTACACTTAACTTATTTTTCTGTAGCAAGAATGGAAACTTTATTTCGATATAACGATAATTGCATTACGTCTCATTACACCAATGGATAGTTTTTTTTCTGTATATGGCCCTATTTTACTAATATTGTATTTATAATTTTGATGTGTCGTCAGATAAGTACACTTAACTAATTTTTCTGTAGCAAGAGTGGAGACTACATTTCGATATAACGACAATTGCATTACGTCTCATTACACAAATGGATAGTTTTTTTCTGTATATGGCCCTATTTTACTAATATTGTATTTATAATTTTGATATGTCGTCAGATTTGTAAACTTGACTTTTGTTTCTACAGCAATAGCCAAAGAGTTTGATCAACTTGCCAACATGACATCGGAGTATCCGCAGTCAAAGGGGAGTAATCGAGCAATGATCAAGACCAGTATCGAATTTGGTCATCTTAGTGTGCCACGTAACCCGCCATATCACCTACACTCAGCCTCTCAGGAACAATTATCTACTTTAACTTGATTGGAAGCAAAGGTGTCATTGATGAACAAATTATATTGAAAATACATGTAAAATATTTAACATGAAAAAATACTTTGAGAAGGGTAGAAAGAACTTATTTTATCTCATACTAACCAGGTTCATTCCAATTTGCACTTTGTAAAGGATAAATGTTATTTTTACCGGGAAAGGAAACGACAGTTAACACACACTGTTGGTTTTAAATTTCACTATCGTGTCATCAATTTATGAAATGTTATCAGAGAAGCGTCACCCAATTTGTCCAACATTGCATCTGCCATTTATGATGTCGCAATGCACTGAGTTTACATTACACCTTATTTTTCGTTAGGAAATTGTGAGCGAAAAATAATCAATTATACGTGTGTAATGGAGACAGGGAAATCTAAACCCTCGAAATAGGATGTTTGCATTTAAGCCACCGGCAAAACCCAAATTATAATGGTACATTACTTTTTTTATTTTATTTTTTTTTATACTTTTTTGTTTATATTTCCCTGAATTTTTAGTTTTATTTCTTGTTGTTGGTCACTTTAATACTGATGATAAGGAGGGTTTGGTTCAGAAGACCAGATGTACTATTTTGCCAAAATTGGTAAACAACTATATAAATAATTATACAAAGCTTTAGAACATGCTCTTTTGTTATTTAACCTGTATTTCATGCATAAACTGAACTTTTTAGTAGGATTGAATTTCTAAACTCATCAGTGGATGGCATTGTATTGCACAATGGACTTTTCTTGACAATATTTTTTAGGTAAGGTAATTTAATACCACTAAGATAAAAGTTAAAGTTTCAAATATTAAATTTATTAAAATCGATTAAGTAGTTGTTTCCCCACTCAGATTGTTTATATAATGCTTTCAAATTGTTTGTGTTCAGTGTTGTAATGTCTATATCTATGTTTGTACAACTTTTTTTACTTTGTATGAAGAGGGCTTAAATAGGATATGCCTGCTGCCCGAACCATTTGTCTTTTTGACAATAAAATTTAATGAAATTAGAAATTGAAAGCCCCGTGCTAAAATTAATACGTCTTACCGTCTGGATTTCTCAATCTATATCACCCTTGGATATTAATTGTATATAGCTCAATTCTCTCTACATATGCCAACTTTCTGCAAACGTATACGTAATTGCTGTTTTTCTACGGTCAAACTTGTAGTTTGAAATGATATACATAAAACCTAAGTTTTTGCTATCATATTGCATAATAAGGAGGCGAATTTATCTCATGCGACACATAAAATGCCGTATAATTGGCGGGAAAATCTGACGTGGCAAGCTTGTGACGTCATATAAGGCTGCTTCCATCTGGAGTCGATCTTATCCAAATGCCCGCCCGACCTTACCCTTAAGACGAGGCTTTTCTCGTCATATGATCTTTCAACAGCAGAAATTATATTTTTCTTCCTCCTGGAATGGTCTTTAATAGAAATAGTCCGAATGTGTCTCGATCTCCGTTAACTATTTTGTCGATCTAGAAATCTCAAAACACCTGATGTTTTATTATTTCTCCATCTGCCAACTTATGATATCATATGTTTATTCAAGCAACGCGATAAATAAGCTTTGTTTTTTATAGAAAGGCGTTTGTCGTCAATATAATCTTTGTACTTCTTCAAGGATTAAAACGTAAACATAGAATTTTCGGTCTTTTCTAGTGGCAAGTCATCATTGTATTGATATTAATTCTGGTTTGTATCTCGTACAGTTAGTAGATAGATCTACAAACATACTGAACGATGCTGATTTTGACTGAATTATAAAAGCGAATATAAATGCAGGAACGGCATTTTTATTTGCAGTAAATATAATTGAATTCGAAAAGAAAATCTTGAATTTGTTTTGTGCAAGTAAGCAGCCTTTTAGTCCAACTTCCATCCTGAGAAAGTTGATACTGCTACGGCGCTTAAACTCACTATTGTCCCTTGTCCATATGTATGTCCCATACGGATAAAGACACGGTCTCCCTGGTTCAGTGTGAGGACGACGACAGCTGTAGATTGATGGATATCGTTGATCTCTTCCGCATTTGTCCACGACGATCCTCGTACAGCCCCATTCACCACGAGGAGAGTCTGAATCTTTTCATGCACATTGCAAAGAGTGGTCCAGGTTAGGACGTAGGTGCCGGACTCCGGGGCGATGTAAAGTCCTTCCTTTGGTTGGTATCCATCACCCTGATCCAGCATCTCTTGATCATAAGCTACTACCTCGTCGTTTGCGACAGTTTTACTGTTTGAAAGAGCAGTGTGGAAGGCTATGGTGGCTTTGGGTGCTACGCCTACAATAATAAATAGCGTGTAACAAATAAGGAAAAGTAAGGAAAAACGTGTTTGTCAAATACATTATACATTACAGTATATATTTCCTATCTACAAACTCCTTGGATTTGCAAAGTGCTAACAATCTTTTTAAGGGCTGATCTACTAAAGACGGCACAAGAATGCCCATATTTGCCAAAAACGTATTTGTGTTATTTTGATAAAGAATTAATATACGAAAGTTATAATTTTTAGAGTATGCTGTATTTATCTGCACACATTTGTTAATGCCTGACGTATAATTAACAATTTTAAAATTTAACATTTGTTTATAGTATTTTTTACGAACAAATACCACATACAGTTTGTCTTTATCCTGATGTGTGAGGGTACTTACGTTTTTGTCGGAATCTTTGAAGCTTGACTGTCAATGAATCATCCGGTCCGTTGTTAACAGTGTTTCCCTCGTGTTGTGTGAAACTGACGTCCTCAAGTCTGGTTTGTTGTTCGGAGTAATTCTGTATTGAACTAATGTTTTGATAGTTCGAGGTTTCCGCTACAGTGGCTAGAGGGGTGGACATATCTGCAGGATTAAATCTAGATTTAGTTTCCGAGGTATTGCCGAAGTGAAGTCGATTTTCGCTATTTTCAGTATTTGGAAACTGAGACGTTGCAATTGGTGGCAATGCACGTTCATCTCGGTCGTTATTGACAATTACAACTTTCTCTAGGTCTGCTACTTTTGTCACCAACATATCAATAACCTCATCCTTGTCTAAAGCTTCTTGTTGTAACTGCTTGATTTCGGTCTTCTGGCTAGCTAGGTTTACTTCCAGTTGATTGATTCGTTCATCAATTTTCCGGTTAACAACATTGACGAGATCCTGCCATTGCTGACGAAAATTTTCAGGGTCAAGGTCGTGCTGCTTTGGAAGTGGGTTGTCACTGTCAGGGTCTTGTGCTTCCTGGTTACCAGGGACGCGGTATTCTCTTACCATATGCCCGAAAGTACTGGTCACACATAGCAACAGTACGAGCTTCGCAAACATGGCAGCCATCTTATATCTCACAACCTAACTGCCTTATACGTGAAGCGCAAACGAACGTTATTCCATTCTTATCGGACAGAAACGACCGTAGAAATGGTCACGGATAGATAAGAGAGAAACCTGTCTCGTTGTTGACGAAACGTCTTAATATGGAAAGTTATATTTGTGTTATGATTTTCATGTATATAATTATATTAATATAATTTTTTTGAATAACTTTATAACAGACTATTTTTTTTTTCTTTAAACTCGACCTGTATGATACCTTTTGCATTACAGTGTATTAATATGTCGACATAATATAATTTGTTTTTAAAGCTTTTTTTTATTTTTTATTTTACGTCCAATAATGCTATCACGCTATTGAATGATACAAACAGATAAAACCGTTTAACCGTGTTATCCCGGAATCATATAACTCGTAAATTCTAATTATTTACATAATTTTGAACTTACTCGACTTAAACACTCGGAAAACTCGAAGTTCCCTTACGGTCTTGTGGACCTCGACTGTATGTGATTGCCGAATGAACAAATCGACAACAAATAAGTGTACATCTCTAAGAAAGAGACCCTACAGGATAAGAAATAATAATGAAATTTAGCTTTTTCCCCAAAGTGCTTAACTTATTCAGGATATATTATATAGCCTGGAAAATGAGACAATGCAGAATGTGATGATGGCATATACCGTCATGTTTCTCGGAGATGGACTTATTGTACAAATGCTGCGTTTTCTGCAATACCATCTGATGAATTTCGTTAAATACATCTGATTTTGTTTTTTATTCTTTTAAACGTAATACTTAATAATTGAGATTTAAGAAATTATTAATGTACAATTTCCTTTTTCACGAAATACGGTTTGTTAATATTAGACAGAAAATGAAAACTGAGCAAATGAGTACCTGAAACTAAAGTAATGCCCATTGTACTCGATTTGATTGAATTCTGATATACAGCCTCGCCATGTCGCTTAGTTGAGAAGACGAACCCAGGCTCGGTCGAATTGTAATCCATATGTGTGCTGGACTTTGCATTAGTCAAACAATTATTTCAGTTTCTCCAACGCCCGTAAAATATATTATGTTCTAGTACCAAATTAGACCACAACTAACATAGACAGCATTTAAAGGGTTTTACAAGCTATGAAATAATCATTTAGCTTTTTCCCAAAGTGTTAAACTTATCCATGTTAGATGGTATAGTCTGAAAAATGAGACAACGCAGAAAGTGATGACGACATATACGGCTCTCGGAGATAAAACTTATGCACAGAAATATTAGAAAAAAATAGGAGTTTTAACAGTATATATACAATATAACTGAAACTAAAATAGTGTTAATTGTAGATTGTTGATTGAATTCTTGAATACAATCTCGCCTGGATTTCTCGAATAGTAATCCATACTTATGCTGGTGTTCATTTTGAATAACTTGTATTAGCAAACCAGAGTTATTAAATATACCTGACGCACTTAATCAAGCACTGACTTCAATATTTCATGCATTCAAGGAATCTGATACAGGCCTACCAGTATCAATGAATGTATCTTAAACAGCCAGACAAAGCAATGGATGAAATAACTATAATATATCTTCAATAATTAACTTACTTTGATGCTGATATTGAATTATTCTAATCCTTAAAACAGATAAAATACAGCTGGAAATACATATCTAATTATTTTCATGTTTATTATAAACTCTCGCAAAACTATGTGTTAGTTATCCGAAACTACCTGTTAATGACGTCATCGTCTACAATTATTGTCACTATTGTCCCGTTCGCATACAGGTACCTACATGGTAATACAATTGTATCGTTTTTAATCATTATATAATCTCTTGTAGTTTAGTTTCGGTTATTTGGCATTGTCTGTTGATAACACATTATTATAAGGTTCTAGAATATAGGTGTAGCTTTATCAGTTGTAAGCAAAAATGACATGGAAATAAAAACGGTGGTGCTCCATTTTGAATTCCCAGTCAATACTTGTATAAATATATAACTAGGCAACATTATCTGAAGCGATATATTATTTTATTTATGGATCAGACTCCTCAATTTCCTGCGTCAGCTATAAGTTTGGTGGCTTAAATATGATGGAATGAAACAATTGTTTGTTTTTTCATAGTATGACGTAAAGTATGCACATAGTAACCCAGAATTAACGAACACAAACGTAAGCCAGACTGGTGTTTGTATTCCTCTAATGCAAGAGTTAGTTCCCTTTATATACCAACTCTAACTTTGACTCCCGACAATAGTTGGACCTTAGTTTTTGTCAAGCATTCCTTTGCAGTAAGCAAAACACTGAGCAAAATGTTCTTATGTATTCGTGATACTTTTGAAAGAAAAAGAATGAAAGAGAAATTTCCAACTTTCCATTTTGCAAATAACAAAAAAAAAAAAAAAAATTCTCCAATGAATAAATTCAACTTCAATTCGACTTTTAAGCCTGTTCGAACGGTCAGGCATGAGGCACATTTCATGAAAGTCAAAGGGGATTGATGCCATTAACATCAGCGATATCTCGCACAACAATCTGTTCGATATCAGTACTCGAATTATTTCCTACAGTTATTCTATACCTATTGCACCAATCCATCAATTGAAAGGTGAATTTCAAGATTTTTATGCACTCTGAGGAAGATTACGCCAGTCAATGGACTAAACGTTAACATGTTGAATTGGATTCACTTTCACTTTAATTGTGATGTCATGATCATTGGCACGTCATCACTTTATGCAGTGTGACCAGAGTGACGTCAGCAATTCGTCACACATTGCATCCACCATTGATGACGACGCGATTCACTAAGTTCACTCTTTTACCTATTTTACGTAAGGAAAGTGTGGGAGAAAAATTATCAATTACCCCTGTATGATGTAAACAGAAAAATGCCAACCCTCGGGATCAGATTATTAATTTAAGTTAGGCGGGAAAGTAAATCGATCTGAAATAGAACAATTTGGATTTCCATTTTTTGGCTGCGGTAATCACCAATGACGAGTCCACGAATAGGACGAAGTATTTGTATGATGCAGAATAATTCGTGTTCGGTATGCTATAGAACGTCGTTATCTCGAACTTGAATAACTTGAAGACACAGTTTATTGGAAGTATTTTGTCGGTCCTGGTCAAGCTTGTCACTAGCAGTCAAACTCATGTAACTCGATTACTCGAAGTTATATAGGTGCAGTCACATGTGTGTGTTGACGTTCATCCTTTTTGTTTGTGGGTGTATGTTTAATGTCCTATTAACAGCTATGGTCATTTAAGCATACGTCAGATTTTTGTTGTAGAAGAAAGTCGGGTTTCCCGATGACAAAATCCAGTGGCAAGTACATGAGGATCCCTAATATAGGTATCACAACTCGCAACCAAGAGATGGAGATTAAGTGGTAAAGGAAAATGTCCTAAACACTTGGCAACCTAGGTTAATAAGTTAATATTTCCATTGGTGGTGCTGCAACACAGACCTTTACTCGCAATCTGATCCATTCAGATAATTTTCAATACTGCTGTACTCTGTTGATTGTGATGTAGCATCAATAAGCTTGCCAGACACTGATTATAGTTGATATTACATCAGAAGTCAAAAGAATCAAGAAGAAAAAAATTATTATATTAGAAATGAAAGATTTAATCAGGTAAGCTTTCAATTACAGCCAAAAATAGCATTCTATACTTCCTGCCAGTTGCCAATTACCGGGTACTACTTTGTCAGTTTAGCTTCCACCCTGAGAAAGTTGATGCTCCCACATAGTTTGTACTCACTAACATTCCGTGTCCATAACCACCACTCATACGGATAAGGACATGATCTCCTTGGTTCAGTGTGAGAACGACGATGGCAGTCGATTGATGTTCATCGTTGACGGACTCCGCATCTGTCCATGATGAACCTCTTACAGCTCCATTCACCACAAGGAGAGTCTGGAATTTGCTGTGAAAGCCACAAATAGAAGTCCAGGTGATGACGTATGTGCCAGACTCCGGGACGGTGTAAATTCCCTCCCGTGTACTGTATCCAGCCCCTGTGTCCAGTATAGCTTGGTCATATACGATATCGGCATCTTCTGTGACGTTTTTGGTGGCGGACATGGTAGTGTGGAAAGCTATGGTATTATGTGTAGACGGAGCTTCCCCTGCAGTATAAGAGAACATCATATATTACTACAAAAACGTATCTCTTTGTTTAATTTATTTCCTATCGTCGATATTCGATACATCTATGTACTTTTCAGTCCTCTTCACTTGATGTGCATTGTGTAATATTTACGTTTCTAGTGAACTTGGACTCAATATACATTTCAAAGTGTTTCAAGGTTATTTTTCGAGTTGCTGCAGTTGGCGTATAAATACATCAGTAAAGTAGTGCAGGAATTAGTCCCTTTTCCAAACTGTTTACCACTTGTGTTTTGTTCCAGTTTTCAGAATGAATACCTGTGTTTGTTTGATTCCAATTTAAAGTTGCTATCAATACGAAAACAGCTATAAATTCCATGTGTATGACGTCACACAGTGCGTGATGACGTCACACGTCTTGGCACCTTCCGCTGCATAGACTTGCACAAGTCCAATATTTTTAGAAATTGACCCAAACTAACAAAATCGAACTGAATGTAAATATGAGGATTTAATCCTGTTTTGTTGAGGTTTATGGGGTATAAACCTCAATGGGTCTAGAGGCAAATTTGATATGAACTACTTCGGAGTTCATAAAATTTGTCTCGAGACCCATTGGGGTTTATAACCCATAAACCTCAAAATAACAGGATCCAATCCTTAAATAAAACGATTTATGTGAAATAATAACAATATCAAACTATAACTTTTGATGTATTAACTTTGTAAAAAAAGGAACAGAACAATAACAGAAATAATTTTACGATTACGTCAACAGGATTAAAATGATGTTTGTTAAGAATATTATTATTGTTTAACAATATATATTGTATATAGGTAGCAGTGTATAGTAGGATTTTGTTGCCATGGGTGACATTTTTGTACAATTAATAACCCCTATGATACTAGGCCTATCAAAATCTAACATATAAATAAGGAGTAAGATTGACTTAAGCATGATAAAGTTGACTTTGTGGACGTCACATTTGTAAAAATAAAATTTGGTTAGAGATTAAAATTTTTGCGTTTCCGAAACGGGTGTCTACACATGAAAAGCTTACTTTACAGGAAATGAAATTTCGACAACAGCACATGAGGGAAAATAGCGAAAAATCTAAACAAACGACCTATGCTGGGACACAGATAATTCTGCAACCAAGTATTTAATCTTTAGTTTTAGATAGAACTTAGATAGAATTCCTAATGGCGGGGTCAAATTTTGGGTCAGAAATAGTGGTGTTTTTTTTTTTTTTGCATTTTTCAGTATTTTATTATGTGTTAACCATGGTTTTCACACAAGTGACATATATAGAAAATATAAGTTTATACACTTCTCATTCTTTTCTATGGGTTGTTAATACAATGCTGTTTGCAAATATATATATATATGTATAAAATTTAAGTGTAAATTTTCACATCCCGTGTTTATGTTTCTCGGACATGGGCCTTGATTTCCAGAAATCTGTTAATGTTCTGTAATCTGCTATCTAATTGAAGATATTTCAACAAATCCCCACAAAGATTATGTTTGGTAACAATACATGTATTTCAGAAGCTGGAACTTGACATGTTTAAATAGCTCCGATACTTTGATTACGTTTCACATTTATTTTCTCTGATTCGTAATAAACCAGATTAAATTTTTCTAAATCACTTAGTAGAATTTACAAAAATAGATGTGCTACGTATACTGAATTATATTTACATTTGCCCTGCAACCCACTATATGAAGATTACCAGCAAAAATGCATTTCATAAAAGTATGAAAGCAATGGTTCTCGAGACGTAGCACGTGGTTTAATCATGACGTCATAGACCAAGCTTGTTCAATGAGAGTTGTCACGCCGCTTCGCATAACATTTAGAATGACCTTGCGTCGAACGCTCAAATGACTAGTTAGTATCGTTCGCGCCAATTTCATTCAAGCTTGACTGTTCCACCAATGTCGTTAAAATGACGACACATGTACAAACGCAGGTAATAAACTATTAATTGGAACAAATATAAATTAAGTTAAGCAATTGCTCTATAGTAAAAATGTAAATATATGGATTGAAAGTTAATTTTTTTAAATTTCATAGTGCTATGAAAGATAAAAAAATGACTTTCAATCCCTATATTTTACCATTGCATGGCATTGCCTCTATATAACCCTGCCGAACTCAGATGAATTAACATGACGTCATAATTGTTACGTTGGATACCACTGACCGTCACGGGGCAACGACTGTTGTATTCGTTGAACAAGCATCTCCGATAGGTACATTATTTGAGTTAAATGCTGAGAAATAGTGAGTGTAATTTATTTTTCTATGATATTAACAGATTTTGAAAATGGTAAATATAAGTATTGAACTGCTTTCAGTTGGCATTCATAGGAATATAAAGGCAAATCATACATGAAGCGCTGGTGCACTTCATTGAATTAAGCTTTGTCCAGTTGGCATTCACATAGCCTACGAAAGACAACTGGATCAGTTCAATGTTAAAGGCCCAATATACGTAACTTCAGATAATTTCACGTAATTTTGAAAAATTATGAAAAAAAGTCCAGTTGATAACCATGCAAAAATAAGCCTGAAACGAAGTAAACCTGACCGATAACTAACAGGAAACTCTTGACAGAAAAATTCAAAGAATTGAAAAGAACCGAGTTTCAACTGCTGCTGTACCGGTAACCGCGTAAGAATTTATCTTGAATATTGCTGATATCAATTCATCTTGACAAAAACTATAAATATAAAAGGTATTAGGTTTGATTTTCGCTTCAAAGTTGACCGAAAGTTACGTATATTGGGCCTTTAAATAGTATACTGTTTATACTTATATTGGACGAGCATCATTAACTCGAGATGTACTCACGTTTTTGATGGAACCTTGAGTTCTTAAAACCGTTCTCGGTGTTGTCTTCGTCAGACTGGTCCGAGGAATCTATGTGTTCGTTTTGTATTTCTGGTTTAGAGTGAGTGAACAAAGCGTCATCAGCTTGATGGTTTGATTTTCTGGGAACCGAAGATTTTGAAAGAAGCATCTTGTTGACAGTAGGTCCGAGTAATAAGTCCGGCGTTTCACCCAGGTCAAGCTGCGTTCCGTTCTCAGTCTTTGGAACCGGATATCTCAAAGTTCGTCGCGATTCGCGGTCTCCTTGAATGTTATCTGACGTCAAAACTCTCTCTAAGTCTGATACTCTTGCCTCCAATTTGTCGACAACTTCATTTTTCTCTGCTACTTCCTTTTCAAGTGATGTCACCCCCCGTTTCAGCTGCTTAATTTCTGTCATCTGACCAGCGACAGTTAATTCCATCCGGTCAATACGTTCGTCCTTTTCCATCAGTAGTCGGTCCATAAGTTCAATGTTCCGGTTAATAAAGTTGACTAGGTCTTGCCATTGGTGTGGTTTAGTGTCGCGTTCAAGGGTGTTCTGAAGTAGCGGCTGGTTGCCCGAAGCAGGTTCACGCAATAGCAAGGGTGGAGTTTGAGCAGCGCTTACCATATGTCCGAAAGTGCCAGTCAAACATATCATTAGGGCCACATTCACAAGCGTGGCGGCCATCTTACCGTCCAAACAGACACTACAAACACTGGATAACTGAAAATGGTATAGACTGCGAGCATTTATGTGTTAATTCTTATCTTTGAACCAGTTTGACACTAAACTTCAGGATGTACATATATACCTGCTGTCACACATAGATTAAACATATCCTGAACACGGTCTTAGGAAAGGGATTGGCAATCTATATTATGTTAACTTGTAATACTTTTTTCGTGTTTGAACATTCTTCAGGTCCTTTTTCTCAAATTGTTAAGTGAACATTATTTCGACGATACACGTTATATAACTAAATTGATAGCGTTTTTTTAATTCTTTTGCACTATCGGTTGTGAGCCGGGATGCTGTTTACTTATAATAAGTCCAGTGTTTAGCGTCAAATCTTCGGGGTTTATGTTCAATTTTGGCTCTATAGATTCTTACAATATGTCACAAAAAAAAAGAATTAAATGCATGCATGTAGCTAGCTATTTTATAGGCCTCAAGAAAAAACTTAACACTTGCTGAGAACATATCTGTCCTTTGACGATTGAGGAGTAGCACCAATCGACTTCAAAGCCAGTCAATTGTACCGTTACGCTACCGACAGATTTGATATCCCGGTCTGTTTGAAAATCAATTAAGATTGTTATATTATTGTTCATGTAAAGCATATATTTCACTTAAAAGTTTTTACATTGGTTTGTCGTAATGATTTCATGAAAAACATTACATATACGATTTATCCCATATTTAAGATCAAGTTTTATACTGGTCTGACTGTTTGCTAGTAAATTCAAAACTCAATTCATCCCTCCTTAACGAAAATAAAAACCCAACAGAACCAAACAAAATTGGGTGCAACTACTACCTTATAGGCAAATAGTACATTTGTTAACGGTAGATTTCATGGAAAAAAATCAATTAAAAATACCAATGTGTCAACAAATCATCTAGGACTTCAAGAGAGAGAAAACAAGTAGATGTTGTCTTTAACCTGCCACAAAAATACATGAGTACAAAGTTCACCAGCACGGTACCAATCATTTAGCTTTCACAGACGGAGCTTTACCCATACTTATCTATTGTACTAGTATGACACCGGCATTAGGCTTGACCGGATAAAACTAGAAGTCGATCGTAGGACAGTGGGCGTTATTATACAGACCGATATTATACTACAGTTCATGTTGGTGCTTTTTCTGGTTTCGATTTTTAGTTAATAAGGGAATAGATTCGATGCCGAAACTTTTCCCATTATCTTAATACGTTAGGCCTTGAAGTTCGGTGTAAAATGATTTCTCAGTCGTTTTTAAATATGGAAACCTGATATATGTTGTTTAATATTGTTTTCTAGCTTCATCACTACGAGATCTTCAATTTCATGTCAGATGCTTTTTGTCAACTTTTGCTTTCCATTTCATCAGACTGTAATTTTATGGTAAATATTTAATTCCGAAATTTATTTGTCTTTTCTGGAAAACTAGTAAATGGAATACTTTGTAATCTCTTTCAGAAAACGTTAGAAATGTTTTTGTTCAAAATCTATTACATAATGTGATGTAGTTGGTGATAGCTTAAGGCCTTTATTTGTACTGGGCATGGACAGATTGTGGTAAATGTATAATAATGTAGAATTTTATGCATTTTGCAAGTAAAAGGAATTCGTGGGAATGTACATCAGAAAGGTATGTCAATATAATGTACATCAGAAATGTATATCAATATAATGTACATCAGAAATGTGTCAATAAAAATTCTTTGTGAAAAAAAAAGGAATTCGTGGGATTTGGTTCTCATCCTTTATTTATGAATGTTTTTTTTTTATATTTCTCACCCAATATAAAGAATCAAAACCTGTTAAATAAAAAGGAGGGGTAACCGAGGAGGGTAAAGAGGTCGTGTGGTATACATTTCCAGTCGGCTTCTCCTGTTACAGCTCGTATTATTTAAGTTTGGTTTTGTTTTTACCGTAGATGTTACGCTGGTCTACATCCCAGGGCCACCAACTGCCGCAAGAGGAAATGTGGCACTACCAACAATGTCCGTCCCAAGAGGTCCAGTTGGCATTCACACAGCCGACGAAAGACAACTGGATCAGTTCAATGTTTAAATAGTATACTGTTTATACTTACATTGCATGAACTTCATTAACTCGAGATGTACTCACGTTTTTGATGGAACCTTGAGTACTTAAAACCGTTCTCGGTGTTGTCTACGCCAGACTGGTCCGAGGCTTCTATGTGTTCGTTTTGTATTTCTGGTTTAGAGTGAGTAAACATAGCGTCACCGTCTTGATAGTTTGATGTTCTGGGAACGGAAGATTTTGAAAGAAGCATCTTGTTGACAGTGGGTCCAAGTAAAAAGTCCGGCGTTTCACCCAGGTCAAGCTGCGTTCCGATCTCAGTCTTTGGAACCGGATATCTCAAAGTTTACATCCCAGGGCCACCAAATGCCGCAAGAGGAAATGCGGCACTACCAACAACATCCGCCAAAGAGGAAGCTGAAGCAGACGAAGATTTGTCAGGATCGTGGTGTAAAGTTTTGTTTTGCACCTGGATACTTTATATTACCTTTAATTTCTGAAGAGTCACCGAGTTGTGACGTAAACGTTATAATTGGTGTCGAGTTTTCTTTCCTTTTAAATATGCATAAATAAGAATTGTACCTCATTTTGACTGCGTATACGGTAGTATGCCCGCAGTTGGCAACGAACATATTCTATGGTGCGCTTTAGCGCTCCATTTTGAATATGTTCGTTGCCACCTGCGGGCATACTTCCGTATACGCTGTCAAAATGAGGTACAATCCTTATATTTACATCAGTATTAATTTTCAAGTATTGTACGACGTGGTTGCTAAGATAATATAGTCCCACTGAATTTTCATCGATATATTGGTAAGTTTAGAAAATACACAGTGAACAACACTATTTTTCTTCATTACATCATATGGAAATTTGGTATTAAATATTACTAGCACTTCAAATGTATTTCTTTATCTATAACTTAATATTATTAACGGTCGTTATGTACACGCATTGACACAGTGATAAAACTGATAATGCATATAACTGATAATACATATAACTGATAATACATAAAACTGATAATGCATAAAACTGATAATGCATATAACTGATAATACATATTACTGATAATACATATAACTGATAATACATATAACTGATAATACATATAACTGATAATGCATATTACTGATAATACATATAACTGATAATGCATATTACTGATAATACATATAACTGATAATACATATAACTGATAATACATATAACTGATAATGCATATAACTGATAATGCATATAACTGATAATGCATATAACTGATAATGCATATTACTGATAATACATATAACTGATAATGCATATTACTGATAATACATATAACTGATAATACATATAACTGATAATACATATAACTGATAATACATATTACTGATAATACATATTACAGATAATACATATTACAGATAATACATATAACTGATAATGCATATTACTGATAATGCATATTACTGATAATACATATAACTGATAATACATATAACTGATAATACATATAACTGATAATACATATTACTGATAATACATATTACTGATAATACATATTACAGATAATACATATTACTGATAATTCATATAACTGATAATACATATAACTGATAATACATATTACTGATAATACATATAACTGATAATACATATAACTGATAATACATATAACTGATAATGCATATAACTGATAATAAATATAACTGATAATACATATAACTGATAATACATATAACTGATAATGCATATAACTGATAATGCATAAAACTGATAATACATTTAACTGATAATGCATAAAACTGATAATGCATATTACTGATAATACATATAACTGATAATACATATTACTGATAATGCATATAACTGATAATACATTTAACTAATAATGCATAAAACTGATAATGCATATTACTGATCATACATATTACTGATAATACATATTACTGATAATACATATTACTGATAATACATATAACTGATAATACATATTACTGATAATACATATAACTGATAATGCATATAACTGATAATGCATATTACTGATAATACATATAACTGATAATACATATAACTGATAGTACATACATGTATAACTGATAATGCATATTACTGATAATACATATAACTGATAATACATATAACTAATAATGCATATAACTGATAGTACATATAACTGATAAGACATTTAACTGATAATGCATATTACTGATAATACATATAACTGATAATGCATATTACCAATAATACATATATTATTGATAATACATATAACTGATAATACATATTACTGATAATACATATTACAGATAATACATATAACTGATAATGCATATTACTGATAATACATATTACAGATAATACATATAACTGATAATGCATATTACTGATAATACATATAACTGATAATACATATAACTGATAATACATATAACTGATAATACATATAACTGATAATGCATATAACTGATAATGCATATAACTGATAATGCATATTACTGATAATACATATAACTGATAATGCATATTACTGATAATGCATATTACTGATAATACATATAACTGATAATGCATATTACTGATAATGCATATAACTGATAATACATATAACTGATAATACATATAACTGATAATACATATAACTGATAATACATATAACTGATAATACATATAACTTGTAACGCATCTCTTGTATTTCTTTTACATAATTAATCTATGAATCAAAAGTTACAATTGATAATGCATACAACTAATAATGCGTTGGTGTCTGTCTATCGAAATCAACAGTGAGTCTGTAAACCAATAACCTGACTTTAAAGGCCCAATATACGTAACTTCAGCAAATTTTTCGTCAATCTGAACAATTCTGAAAAACATCCAGTTGATAACCACGCAAAAATAAGCCTAAAACGAAGTAAACCTGAGCGGTAACTAACAAGAAACTCTTGACAGAAAAATCCAAATAATTGAAAATAATTCAGGTGGCGCCCACTTCAATAACAAGCCGAAGTTAAAAGACAGTCTAAATGGTCGCGTGTTTACAAATAGCGAGTTTCAACTGCTGCCATACCGGTTACCGCATGAGAAATCATCTTGAATATTGCTGATATCAGTTATTCTTAACTTAATCTATAAAAATAATAAGTTATTAGGCTTGATTTTCGCATCAAGTTTTGCCAAAAATTACGTATATTGGGCCTTTAACGCCCTTCTTAGCGTTTTACTTTTTTAGAATGACTGCTGATTTCAAAAATAGTCTTTAGACAAAACGATGTGCCGGCTACTCCTCCTAAACTACTAAGGGAATTTCAACAAAAGTTGGTTACAATAATCATTATATATAGAAGATGTGCGATTCCTATATCACGTTAACATGTTGTGGTTGCCATGGCAACCAGGTTACTATACTTTGTTTTTAAGGGGGATCCAGACAACTACCAATTAATATCTGAACCGATTAAAGTGAAACTACACAGGAATGTTAGGGACCAAGTGTTAATGTAAATAAGAAATAATTGTTTGTTGTTTCAAATTGTGTTGCAAATAGTAACCCACTATCAACGAACATCACCGTGAGCTCTTTTCGGTCAACAGACTGCTGTTTGTATATGCCTCTAATGTAAGAGTTAGTTCCCTTTATACATATATCAACTCCAACTTTGACATCAAACTAGAGTTCGACCTAAGCGTATGACAAACATTCCTTTGCATTAAGCAAAACTCCGAGCAAAATGTCTTAATGTGTTCGTGACACTTTTTAAAGAAAAAGAATAAAAGAAAAAAATCCAACTTTCCGTTTTTTTCAAATAACAAAAGAAAATATGTTATTCGCCAGTGAATAAATTCAACTTTAATCCTTAAAAAAATTTGAATAGTAAGAATGATGTTCTCTTATTGTTTTATTATATTTTTAGTATAAATTGTATAACATATTGTTTTTCTATCTCCAAGACTTAACACCTCTCGGTTAAACAGGCACGGAATGTCTGACCTTAGTATTCAACGATCAGGATCATTTACAAGTGGTCGTTGTTTTCTAGTTGTTAGGGTTATGCGAAAATGATTTTTTTTCTCTCCTTTAATAACATTAATGATGATAAAAAAAATAATCGAACAGTGTCGTATCAATTCTCAAGGAAATCAGTCAATCACGATTTTCGTTCTAAGGAGGAGACCGGGAAACGTTCATTCGCTATTGAATATCCGACCTAAGACATTCTCCCCCCCCCCCCCCCCCCCCACACACACACATACACTTTACAGGTCCATTGTCATTTTTGCTAAGGAACAGATAAACCGGGGTAGGGAAAAGATACCTCACACGTGTTAATTGTGACGTCATGTTCATTTTTACGTCATTCCTTTATGCAGTGCGACCAGAGTGACGTCATCAATTCGTCACACATTGCATCCACCATTGATGACGGCGCGATTCACTGAGTTCACTCTACCTATTTTACGTAAGGAAAGTGTGGGAGAAAAATAATCATTTACCCCTGTATGATGCAAACAGAAAAATCTCATAGATCTTTCCCTCGGGTTGAAATTTCTCAATCTACATCACTAATAAACACTTAAACAACAGCGAGAGCTAATAGTGATCGAGATTTGATGAGCGGATTTCAATTGTAAAGAAGACAAAGATTTTCGCGTTTTGGTTTAAATTTTAAGCCGGTTTTTATCACTTTTAAACATCCTGTTAAATACAAGTTCACGTTTCCGTGCTGGTTTATTAATTTGTTTCACGTGTAAAATATTTTGTCAGTAACACCTTTCAAGAATTTACCTCATACTGCCGACAAAATCAAATGGATATCATCTGATGAAGAGGCCATTAAATGCTCAAACTCACCAAGAAAAAAAAGCATTATTCAAAACATTCTTAAACCTGTTTCGAATTCTATCTGTGAAACCACGATGGAAACGGACAATGTGGATTCTGAACGCTTTTTGTAATCGCATATGTTAGGCGGTAAGTAAAATCGATCTGAAACCGTACTCATATCATTTTAAGAATTGTATAAAAATGAGGTTTTAGGATCTTTCCCGTTTATTTCTGTAGACGTTTGGAATAAATAGAGGATACACGCACTCGTGAAAATATAAAAAAAAAATCTTTCATACAAGTGAATTATTTGATATTAAACGGCAAACCATTGAATTTTCTTTTTATAACATTTTGAAAGAGGCCTTAAAATACTCTTATAATTTTGTTTTCTTTACCTGCCTACTGCAGCACTGGAAAGTTAATCCGTCGAAATCACAACCGATCGGGTACTGTACTAAACAGCTGATTGGGATAAGATGATCGAAAAAATTGAACCATTCTCATCTTTCCCCAATAGACAAGTTCTAGCAGACGACAACAATGCCGAGCCTCCAATGCCAGGGGGCAATTGGGGAGTTCAATTCGATCAAGAGGAGCAACTCATACAACAGTTCCTGTGTAACGTGTAAAAATTACCCGGGTTGAAAACTACCCATTGTTGAAATCTACGGCGGGTCACTTTTTCAAGGGACGAATTACAGAAATATCGAGTGGTGTCATTTTCCTACAGATGGCCGTGTAAGATTTCTACTGTGAAATAACGACACTTTGGCAGGTGTACATAGTAAAATACACAAAAAGGTGACTTTGTGTTTGGTCGGTGGTCTAATTAGTGAGGTGAAACTTATAATAGTGCAAAAGTGGTATTTGGGACTTTTCAAAACTGGTCTTAATTGCGAGTAGGTCTTTATAGTGAGGTGGTCTCATTAATACTGAAGCTTAAAATACAAAGATTTATAGAAAAAAAAATGGTGGTCATAATAGCGAGGTGGTCTTACAGTTGTGGTAACCCACAACGCACTAAAAACTGCGTGCGTGTATCGTGCATACATCGTGCACACATCGTTCGCCCATGGTGCGCACAACGGGGCGATGTAAAGATCGTGCGTTTATGTGTGCGATTAAAATCGCACACACACGCACGATTGGTACAATTGGTCGATAAATATTACGGAATGAAAAAAATATGGAACCCTCTTTTCGAAAAACTATATAATTTCGCATTATATTTATTGGGATTATGTTAATTTTACAATATACAATGTACATCAAACAGTATTACAGTGACTAGGAGACAGTCAAATACGGGTTCAACTCCAAGGTAACAGAACAGGTAAATAACATGTCAGAGTCTTCCCTGTCCAGTGTCCGGCGATCCGCTACGACAGCCATTACCGAGCGACCGTTATGAAAACAAACTGGACACCTATAATTAGTTATTTGAACAAACCGTTACCGTTCCCTCCGGGATCCCCTTCCCAACACTGTACCCGTGTTTTCAAACCTAGGCGAGTGTTAACGTTGTAAGTGCCCCGGGAACGAGACATCTACGTATAAACCAGTAATCCTAATACATAAATAGTGTAATCACATCTTAGTACATGTATAAAGGTTTTAATCAAAGGATAAAAACATTACCTACCTACAACTCGTAAAAGTTTTGCTCTTTAAACTTATTGATGAATTAACGAAAAAAAAATATAAAAATTAATCCAGGGAATAGGTACGGATCGACAAAATAAAAATCTCATCTTAAATTTAGCAATTTCGACCAAAAATGTAATTTTTTGTTCAAATTTATGTTGTAATAACTCAATCTCGAAAATTTATTAGAACTGTGAACAATCCGATTAAAAGCCTATCTTTATCTCTGCGCCGTTCCATAAACTTTTCTCTGCTGCGTCAAGATCTGACTACATCCTATTGGGGTCACGTTCTGGTGACCTTTTGCATTAGCCAATCAAATTGCTATTTTCAGAATCTGGAATGTGAACTTTTGAGACGAAAAAGCTTGCATAATCGTTTCTTCACGTTTAGTCGTTTCGTCCCAAAAAAAAGTTAATGTGCAATGCTGTGACGAAATAACTTGCTGCAGACGACAGCGTCTTCGGAAAATAATTAATACTAGTGTGAAGTAAAGAGGCGACAAAGGTCACTAGAACATTGCCTTTTATGGGATGTTGTCAGATCCTTATGTAACCGAGTCAGTGAAAGTAAGGATCAGCATTTCAATCAGATTAAAGTGTTAAAATATTTTCACGTAAATAAATTCAAACTAACCCATGGTTGGTGGTCGGATGGTGCCGTTCATTTCACATAGGCGGCGGACCGGGCTTCGAATCCCCGACCAGCGGCCGGGGTTCGATTCCGTGAAAAGGTATGGGGTCACCTGCCCGACCAAGTTGGTTTTCTTCGGGTACTCCGGTTTCCTCCGACAATAAGACCCTTTGCGCGCTAACATCAGGGGTCAGCAAGCTTAAGAGTGTATTATATAAGTTTGATAACTTGTTCTATTATTGTTGTAAAAGTATATAGTTAAATACAAGTAGATAACTAATTAAACGCTGACAGGACAGAAGGATTCATTTAAGTGTACCGGCACACTAACACGTCTAAATGAAACTGACGAAAACTAAATTCTACATTAACAGATCTAGACACATGTGATGAAGAGACTGTAGCAATACATAAAATTTAACCGAAAGACATTTTTTTCATCGTTAAAAATAACATGTACATAATAGAAATATAAATCCTTAGAAAAGCGTTCCAATTTAAGCACTTTCGCGACACACAACTTAACGAGAGTTTGCATGACTACCCTTCTTCAGTATACAATGTCGATACCCCATGCCTAATGACAGACTATGACAAGCGTCTCGTTGGTCATCGAGGTCATATCGATGTTATATTGGTACCACAACAAAGGAATTACCACGACTGTACTTACACATTAAACGATTTTAATTGATAAATTAAGTAGATCACGTGACTCGTTAATCTTCTCATCCATTAGTGCGGACGATATAAAAACGAACGTTGCGGGAAGGCATTTAGTAATATCTTCTATAATCTTCTTGAAAAGATCGTCTCCCAACATATTTACGGATCTACAGTCTTTATCATTCCTTCCTTGGAGTTTCCGATGACGTTTTCCGCACAATATCTCCTGGAGGTATCCCCTATATTGCGGTATATGGGTAAAGACAGGTTAAAAGGAGACCAAATAGACATCTCAACAATTGCTCATTAAATATTCATCGTCATTGACGATAGACATGAAGCGGCTGCGATAAGAACGGGAGTAGAGCAATTTGTCTTAGACAATGGAGCCAGGCCATCACGTCTGTTCCTTTGAAGCTTGGCGACGCGAGAACGCAGCACCTGCTCAGCGAGCACATAAACGCGGAAATAGATTCCGTGACTTTTAAGTTGAACATTTCCGAAATGGAAAGTGTCGAGATAATTCATAATCTATACGAGTTACGTGGCTAGATGGGTGTTACGGTAAAAGATCGGGCTGATAGTGATACACGCGGAAGCTGGCGACGCACGCTAATGAAGTAGTCCGGAGTCGGTATACGTACTCCGGTACGTTACAAAAACAACACAAGAAAATAGGAAATTGTCATTTTTTTTTTTTACATTTTTTAAAATACCAATCGTAGGATTCAATAAATCGTGCCGTAAATGTGATGTCAGCTCTTGAAAAACATTTATGTTTTTTAATTCATCATAACCATATGTAAACACAAATACCATGAGTTTAGAAATTAATAAGAATCTGTCATCGACTTAAAAATCGAATGTTTCTACCGATACTGTCTACGGATGCAAGCTTGAGTTTTATTCTAATGATCTTTATCAAGATAAACTCCCATCTCTGTCTTAATAAAGAAATCGATTTGTAGTACGCGAACCATAGAAACAGGTGTTTGCAATAAAACGAACACAACAGCATTAATAAAATCGATCCCATTAATTTATCAGCGTTGATCAGAAACTGATGATTTAAGCAAACAAAAATCAATATCCATAATTAATAAGATCTATTAAGATAAATCACATTTCTTCATTTGCTTCTGTTTATTCCGTTGAATTGATTTCATTTTCTATATTATTTTATCTTATGAATGAGTTATATTATAATTGTAGTTTGTATTAAATATGTTATTATTATTTCCCCCTTTTTATACTGGACTCTTAGTCTAACTCTTATAGAGCTAATTACATCGTACTGGGATGCATGTCACTATTTCATTAAATGTTCTGATTAGATAGTTCAATCTCCTTATCAGGAAAGGAAATAATAAAACGAAACGATTAGCAAATCAAAAGACAAAATGGCATGATGGTAATTATATTGGGCAATTAATAAAAGAACCGCACGTGCCAGGTAATGGACGAAGTGGGCGTGGCTTCCGTTTCAAAGACAAGGGCACTGGGGTGATTGACGGTTCAGCATCCGGAGCTAATGGCGTCCCGGGTTTATTGGAGTTTCCGATGAGATGATCTGGAGACGGAAACAGTGGTTGTAGGAAGTCCCCGGGCTAAAGGTAAGGGAAGGTTAATATTCAATCAACAGGCGAATTACCTTAACAAACATGTAAATGTATTTGTTTCTACAGAATCAAATCAGATATAAGGTTTAACTTAACAACCACATGTAGCGGTTTTTTACAGAAAATAATTATTTCAATTTTTATATTTCTTCGTTTCATTGGAATTGATAGATATCAGATATAATTACATATTGTCATTTAACAATTGGACACGGTTCAACCAGCTATGCAAATTGGTTAAGACACAATTTCACTACTTTTATATCTTTGTAATCAATTGCTTTATATGCTAACATTAAATTTATTTTACATAATGATAATAATATTTTTGATATGACTATTATGTACTCAAGTAAGAAATATGATACTGTAAGCCGTAGCTAAATGGACTCTGATATTACTTAAATATTTTATATATGAATTTTGACGGTGCTTATTAATCTTAGAAATGTCTGAGTGAAAATGTCATACCTTTGCATTATTCTGTATAAAACTATACAACATAGCTCAAACTACATTGAATAATACAACAAATATACGCCTACATTTCGATATTGTTTGTATATTATAAAGTATTCTTGTCAAAAACAACAGAATTACAATTTTTGTGAGTGTGGGAATGTAAAATTGTATTACAATTTTACATGTACAGTATCATGTTTTTCTAATTTGACCAATCAAAACAATGTTTACAAACGACAATATGGAACTTGAAAAGCAGTCCGAGTAGGTTTCATTCTGCTTTAAAAATGTAATAAACTGAATATCTAACAGTATATTCAGTAATACCAAATATATTTCACTCGTGTGGCTAATATTTTCATATTTTTCATTCGTGCTTCGCGCGCTCGTAAAAAGATATATTAGCCCAACTCGTGAAATATATTTGGTATTATTGAAGACACTTTTAGATATCCTCTATTTATATGACAGTATTTTGGATAAGGTTCCACTGTAGTAAAATTTGAAGGGAAAGTCTAAGATAAAATGTGTACTTGTCCTCAAAATATATTTGGGTTAAGTTTGCCCAGAAGTACCGTCTTCGCTATACTAGATGAATAAATAAGAAATGACAATTTAAGCCGTCACATTATTTTGAATACTAAATTTGAGTTTTTGTTAAATGTATCAATGCCATAATGACTCAAATATATTGCACGTCTTCTTACAAAATATTGAACACGACAAAAATTGCATGTTACAACCATATCAAAGTAATAAATGAAAAAAAAAAGAGAGAAAAAAACTGAAATATACTTACACAAACAGTTTTATATTAGCTTTCATAAGTAACGAGATTATGTGCAAGTTGTACAGCGTTTATTAAAGGCATTTCCCTACAATAGCTTTAATTTTATAGTCGCCGTTTTTTGTCTCGTTTAGATATATTTTGTAGCCTTGTGTGATAGCTTTTAGTGTGTTTATTTTTTATTGACAATGATAACTCGGTTCTCACTTTGAGGACTTGACGTACAAACTTACTTGGATGTGACAAAGATTAACATAACGGGTGTCGTCGATGAAGCAGAAGACGCTTACTCATCCGGAACACCTGGTCTTAGTCTCTGGTACCTTTAAAAGGATTTCATGGCAAACATGTCCTTTGTTCATATTTTACTTTTAGTTTAATCGATTTTGAGTTCAGATTATGGTTTTGTTGACGCTTCGGTATATTCTTATTTTTTTTATAGATGATAACAAACTAAACAAAATGACTGATTTAATATGTATAATAACGTAATTCTATTCGTAGTACTCTCGGTGTTATTTCGGAATAAGAGTCAATTGCCCACTAGAAGAAATCTTCGATAGGTATATACTTTTCTGTTAAAATTAATTATTAATTAATTCATTACTTATACCGAAGATTAATGTCTTATGTCTTAAAAACTGAGATAATCCCAACAATGGATGACAGGTTACGTCAGTAAATTAAAGAAATAACGGATCATAAGTTCACAATGACAGATTGAGTCCGTAAAACATTAACGGATTATAAGATCAGAATGAAATGACGGATTGAGTCTGTAAAGCATTAACGGATTATAAGATCAGAATGAAATGACGGATTGAGTCTGTAAAACATTAAAGGATGATAAGATCAGAATGAAATGACGGATTGAGTCTGTAAAGCATTAACGGATTATAAGATCAGAATGAAATGACGGATTGAGTCTGTAAAGCATTAACGGATTATAAGATCAGAATGAAATGACGGATTGAGTCTGTAAAGCATTAACGGATTATAAGATCAGAATGAAATGATGGATTGAGTCTGTAAAGCATTAACGGATTATAAGATCAGAATGAAATGACGGATTGAGTCTGTAAAACATTAATGGCTAATAAGATCAGAATGAAATGACAGATTGAGTCTGTAAAACATTAACGGATTATAAGATCAGAATGAAACGACGGAATGAGTCTATAAAGCATCAACGGATTATAAGATCAGAAAGAAATGATGGATTGAGTCCGTAAAGCATTAACGGATTAAGCATAAGTCGGGAGACTCAAACGACGGATTGAGTCGGTGAAACAACAGCGGATTATCAGCCCAAACTCAAATGACGAATTAAGTCATTAAAATAATAAAGAATTGTAATTCTGGAAACTCAGACGACGTGAAGCATTAACGGATTTTCAGTCCAAACGCAAACACGTATTGATTTCGGTGAGCAGTAACGGATCATGCATTTAAGCTCAGACTTTAATACGGATTAATTCCGCTATGAAATAGATGATTGTAGTTGAGTCCAGACTTAAATGACAGATATAGGGGGTATGGATCGTAATACATTTGTGGATTAATTATTTAATCCAATGGCATTGATAAATCTGTACTCGTATAGAGAATCCATACGCAAATAGCTGTTTATGTTTATAATTCAATAATAAGATTAACATCTTTCTCAAATGAGTGTATATATGTTCATACGCCAACGCCAACGCCCGTATCCATGAAATCGATCTCATGCTTAAATATGGTTAATGTGCTCAAGTCAACTTTCTTTAAACTCACCTTCATCATTTGAAAGAGTCGAAAAGTCATGGTAATTAAATGTTACAAACAGCATTCTACTTCATATCTCTTCAACTTTTTTACCAAAACTTGCACATAAAAAATGTTTTCAAGTGATTTTTAGCCAGAACAAGAAATAAGGCTGAAGTGCAAAACCAAAGCTTGATCATAAAAATGGTTTAATCAAAACGGGTCCAGATCTAGTAATGGTCTAGCTAGTTCAGAGAACTCCAAAGACGAATTTAAGCCCGTACTCAAATGGAGAAGTCATTCTCTATATCGCAATGGGAGAAGTGTCCTCCAGTGTGCTAATTACCAGCAGCTTAGACTTCAATGTTTTAATCGCCTTCCTCCCAATTATAACGTTAACCTTTTACTCCATGGTAGTTCAGAATTCCCTGTTCAGTTCAACGAAGTTATTTTTTATTGTGTTCAAAACTTCATCAGTCAGTCTAAACGTTTCTGAAAATATCATTACCTTCATGCCAGAAATCCTTTTATTGTTTTATCGTTTTGTTATTTGTTTACTGTATGCTTGCTTATAGTAAAAATTACAAGGAACATATGTACAGTCCCAATACTTAAATCAAGTACTGTATATATTTTGAACTAGAATTGGAAACAATTAGTGTTTGTTCGACAAATTGCATTCCTGTAGCTTTGAAGCCCACCCCGATGCCACCCAGTGATCCCCATTCCGACCACTGCACCCTTTCTCTTTCTCTCCCCTGCACATGTTATATATTAGATATATATATCATATTTATGACACATGTATCATAATTTTGTCAATACCAGTCCATAGCTCATATCAATATTTGGAGACGGATTAACATAAGTACTGTGTACTTGTTTCTGTATCCTTACGTTTATATTATGTATGTATACTATTGCTATAACTATAATAAAATAAAGTT
This sequence comes from Mimachlamys varia, assembly GCA_947623455.1. Taxonomy (NCBI): domain Eukaryota; kingdom Metazoa; phylum Mollusca; class Bivalvia; order Pectinida; family Pectinidae; genus Mimachlamys; species Mimachlamys varia. Next base: position 40,201,843 of record OX392533.1, on the reverse strand, counting down.
TAAACTAATGGGACTAGTTCGCTCATGGCGAATTAAGCTTATAATTAATAGCTGATCATGTGTACCATTCGTATGCTTACTTGTTGTGACTGACAATTATGACTTGGTTCTCATTTTGAGGACTTGATGTTTACTTGGATGTAACCAAGTTTACATGTCGGATGTCGTCGATGAAGCAAAAGACGCTTAATCTCCCGGAACACCTGGTCTTATTCTATTGTACTTTTACAAGGGTCTCCATATAAATCTTTCCTTTGATCATATTTTGCCTATAGTTTAATCGATTTTGTGTTCGGATTATGGTTTTGTTGACGCTTTGGTATTCTCTGATTTATTTTTCAAAGACAGATTAAGTCGGTACTTAAATGGGAAATTAGTCTCGATCATAATAGTTGGTATAGTTAATTTAATAGTTTATTTGCTGATAGCGTAAACAAATTTCAAAGACGGATTATATAATTAATTGATTACGTCACGTCGGGATAATATGACATTATATGTTGACAGTTGATACAGATTTTATACTTAATATGTAAAATGACTACTTTCCGATAATTACTTTCAGCACCAGCATCCTTTTAGAGTGTTTTCGAGATTCAAACTAGTTCATGAATAATCACAACAGCATACATATATATCGAATTTAACTTACACCTGTATGAAATTGGAAATCGTTTAGGCTTTTGGCGTTTTAACAGCTAATTCTCAACGGATGATACGCAGTTTTTGTTTAAATTACTGTTTGTAAAAAGAGAAAAATTATTTCTAAAGCAAACTTTTTGAGATTTATTAACAGAAACATAATTCCAATTTATTTTTCTGTATTATACCGTGAAAGTAATCACATTACATTAACTATCTGACATACCTATAAAATGTATGGTAATATCTATCAGTTAAATGTAATATATTGGACATTATAGCTGACATATTTATTGTTTTAATAGCGGTTCATATAAAACTGGAATGTTATTCGTGGATATTAAATAAGAGGAATACAGTTTTAAAAAAGGTACTCCCTATGACGTCATCAATGTTCAGAAGTTGAAATCTCAAAAGCATGTTTTTGTACCTTAAGTCGAGTTATTTGTATCAACAACCTAAACTCTACACCAACTATTCACCCTGTTTCCCTGTTTTCTTCTCCTTGCTTAAACTTTTGTAAATTATTATTATTATTATTATACGGCCTTACATGGCAAACAATATGTTGTCCATCCTGGATATATTTGCTGTTTATGATAAGGTGATAGATTTAGATCAGTGTCTGATTTCCTATTCTGTACATCCAATTATGTAACTTTATATGCTTTCTAATGCCTGAATAAAAGAAAGTTTAAACTAAATAAATTTGAAGTGAACGGGTCGATGCCCGTATTCAACATTATCCACGGGAAAACAAAATAAAGTCCAAACCTTTTTTCTTTTATTGAAATGACGCTTTTTATTTGTTTTTTTTTTTTAAATCACGAATACTTGTTCATTTTTCAGGTACTGTACGAGTACACCACGTGGAAAAGGCGCGTGCATATCGATACATATAAAACTCCTAATTTATTAATTCATCATATTCCCATTCTTTTCAATGTATCTCGTCCACCCCTGAAAACACGCTTGAACCCTTCCGATTCAATGGTTGGAATAACTCATTAAGAAATTTCAGGTGTAAATGAGCCAAGAGCTTCCTAATATTACGAAATATCAATTCAATTTTCTTTTTTAATTATTTTGAAAATAGCTAAGGATAAGACATAAAAAGAAAAAAAAAAATGATTTAAAAGCTAGATATATGTGAATATCGTCTTTCGTTTTGTAATTCAAACCTATATGTTAATAGTATTTATATTAACAGAGGAAATTGACAGGATATTCGCTATACATTTGACATGCGAACTGAACATTCGTAAAAGTACAGATGTTATATACAGTATAATACAACTTAAGTTTACTAGATATAGCTTACATGGCGTGCTTCACAGAAAACTTAATATTTTTTGTAGGAAGTGTACATTTTGCTTCAATTGTATAGTTGAATGATTCGAATAGTGCCAGGATATCACTGTGCTGTCTGTGCTGGGTGGTCCAAATCAAAACCAAACATCGATATTTATCATAAGAATATTCTTAATGTATTTTAACTGTGTAATTATAGAGTAAATGTGTAAATAGTAAGAGAGAAAGTGTAAAAGTATTTATATAACATTATTGTGGAGGTAATCCCCCTCTCTCTCTCAACTCTCTCTCTCCCTCTCTCTCTTTCTCCCTCTCTATATAGCATTAAGATTATGAAATTTAAACTAATTAAGCCATCTTATGATATGTATATAAAATTGAATATATTGATTGGAAAGGGCGTTGATAATGTTCATGTAACTTGTGCCCAATCCATTTGCAAATTGGCAATAAAATATGTTTAAACTAAACTAAACTAAACTTGCTTCAATCCATTTTTTGTTTTGTTTTGTCTCTTGAAAATGTTCAGCTGCCGAAATAACCCTAACATTTTCGAGTTGTAATCAACTTTTTGTCTTCAGTGAAAATGAAAAATGTGAATTATTTTGCAAAAATCAATGTTGATTCAAGTATGCGTTTGGAATGAAATTGTGAACATTAGTTAGGAATGAGTCAAAATGTGGTTTATAAAAAAACTCACGTTGATAATACGTTTTTGATTTTATATCGGGAGCTTTTAATGAAATTCCGAATGGTTTTGATAACGGTTTAACAATTAAAGGCCCAATATCCGTAACTTTCGGCAAAACTTGAAGCAACAATCTAGCCAAATAACTTATTATATTTATAGATTTAGCTAAGATTAACTGATATCAGCAATATTCAAGATGAATTCTTTCGCGGTTACCGGTACAGCAGCATTTGAAACACGCTATTTGTAAACACGCGTCCATTTCGAACCGTCTTCTTCTACCTTCGGTTCGTTGTTGAAGTGGGCCACACCTGAATTATTTTCAATTCTTTATATTTTTTGTCAAGAGTTTCTTGCTTGTTACCGCACTGGTTTACTTCGTTTTAGGCTTATTTTTGCATGGTTATCAACTGGATTTTTTTTCAGAATTTTTCAGAATCACGAAAATTTCCCTGAAATTACGTATATTGGGCCTTTAAGATTGTGCATAAATCCCTTGCCATTTTGCTATAAAACAATATTAAACATAAATAAACTACTGAGTATATATCTTCTATCAACGATTGAAGAGGAATATTCCGTGTAATTCACAACAATCACTTATTAAGATCAATAATTTCGGACTTAGTCCTTAATCAAAGATGGAGTCGGTTTTCACTCTTGTGTCGAACCAAAAAAAAAAAAAAAAGATATTTTGATTTTTATTCTCAGTCATCAGTTATGGGAAAAAAGGTAAATATTCCGAGGGCTAAACTTTAGTCATATTATCGGCCTTAACATCATCAAAATTAATTTATGAAATTCCGCTTACCATCGTCTGATGTTAAAATAAATTCCATATACAATTTAATGGAAGATTAGTTACTTTCAATGTGTACGTCCTGTGTTTAATCAAACAATAACACCGTGTAAACAATACCACATCTTGAACACCACAAATAGCAATATGCTTCTGTTTAGCGAATCGATTGATTGATTGATTGATTGATTGATTGATTGATTGATTGATATACATGTATTCTGGTTTCCATGCGTTGTAATTGGATATGTAAACAATTGTGTATCTGAATGTTTTATTAATATATTTCCTCTTGTCCTTTCATAATTACATAATATATTAAGGCGATATATTTTACTGTATTTCCAGAAATAGCTTGCAGACTTTACTATGGAGCAGGCAATTTACTCCCCCGGAAGTCCCCCCGTACAGTTTCCGGTTTATTCCTTATATCCAAATCTTCAACAAGGATCCGCTCTGCAGTCACTTCCGCCCAAAACGCTCGGACCGGAACCGTTGTGTTACATTCCAAATGCGTCTAGACAAGATTTTATCGCTAAATCTAGAATGAAATATGTACCAGCCAAGACTTTCTGGAATGAAGGACCTAATACCGAGGTTCCCGGCATGAGAATGTTTCAACGTGACACATGGTCATGTGATCAGCCCTATACTCCACCTAGTCACGTGAACCAACAAGGAAAGGTCAAAGGTCGACCCGGAGTGTTGCCGTCATACATACCAACAGGTAAGTTCACATTGTATTCTAGGGAATTCTGGGAGATTAACGGTTTAATAAATTCTGTTTATACCGGGGGAGCTTAATTGCAAAGTGTCTCGTAAGCCGAATACGGCTGAAGTTTAAGTTCAAGTTCTGAATTGACTTTAAGTCTTACGACTGGACATCATGTACAAATGTACTTTATAAAGTCATGTTATTTTACTTTAGTACATGACGTGACTGAATACTGACTTCCCATTAGCTACACACATTGGTACTATGAAACGAAATATCGGCGCGATGTTTTTACGAGAATCGATACGACGTCCCTTTTACATTACGTCCCTATTACGATTATTGTTGCAAAATTGGACGTGGATCATGAGTTACGTCACTTCCTAATGTTCTGCTTAAAATGGGCGACTCTGGAAACGGCCGGAAGCTGGCCATGTTGTATCACAATAAAACGAGATTTGGTGTATATTTAAATGAAATGATGATGTACTAAACCCATTATGGCCATGTTTAGAGGGCATTGGTGCCTCATAGTATTGTCTTGTGATAAGATAGTGCCCTCGTTTTTCGCTCATGCACCTATTCAACACAGGGACATGAGAATTTGTTACAGCTAGTTTTGGACTTTAACTAATGTGTTTAGAGTAATTTTTACATTTTTGGGGGGTTAATATCAATTTTCGTTCAAGTGCTCCCTCAATGGTCATAAAGGCTAGCCATTGAGGGGGCATTTTTATTGAAAATTAATCTACAAAATTATCTATAATTACTCTAAACACCCTAGTTTAGGTCCAATACTAGCTGTAACAAATTATCAGGTCCATGTGATATTCAACCCCTCAACAATACTATGCAGCATGCAATAATGTCCTTTTGATTTAAACATATTTTATTGCATAAATAAAACAAACTGATTGGACACAACTTATTACAACATTACAAGTGCACACTCCACAATATATTTACATAGATTGATAATTTGCATAATATGAAACCATTTTGCATAGAATAAGTATAAACATTTGAAAACAAAAATAAACAACGATAACAAAATGAAAATTAATATTATCTTCAGTAAATATTTTACTTGATTTGATGTAGTAGTTTTGCACATTTCTAAAAACTGTAGTGTTTGTTTTTACGGGCAGATTTTCATTTCCATAAAGAAGAGATTTATATCAATAACATTAACCAGATTTAAAGCATCAATAGTTGATAACAGGGAGCAGCTTCACATATTATAACAAGAACATATGATAAGAAGTAATAGACATTCTCATGGTGTCCTCTCAACAGGGTCATAACAGATAAGTATTGTATTGTATTTTGACTGATGTGTGACTCTCTAAATACAATATTATTGTTTTGAAATGTATTGTATTGTTGAACAATCGGGATTATCCATCCTTGTTAAATTTTTCCTTGATTCAGATTCGCCATTAATTAAGAAAACAAATCAATTAACACCATTAAAATGCACTATTGAACACGTTTATCATCAATATTGATGAATAATACTCGTCAAAATTACAAATTCATCTATCTTTCCAAGCGGAACTCTTTTAATATGTTCTTATAGGGTAGCATACACCCTTAACACATTCCTATATATTCCTTACCAATTTTGCCATTATTGCGATCTCTTTTTATCATATACATATTGATGTGCGGAGAGGGATTTAGAATTTATCAAAAAAAGTGATTCAAAGTCGTTTAATTTATTCGTTTAACTGTTGCCGTTTTGATACTTATTAGAAATAATGAAATGAGAGTAACAGCCGCTATCACTCTTCAGAAAAATTTCGAGACGTGAAGTCGGTTTCGACTGCGAGGAAAACAAGAGTTATTTTAATATGCTTAAAATAGAAAAAAAAACTAGAAATGTCTGTGAGACATAAATGCCCCCTTCCCCATATAAATCAGAATCTGGTTAATTTCTAATCGATACATACCTAAATTAAGACGAATTTCTATGCTGTGATCAGAAGTGCTACAATCTGTGGACGGTTGATTGTACAATAGTTATGAAATAATTTACATTTCCAACTTACATATATGTGTATATTAATGACTCTTGTTGGGCTGGATGCTTGCGTACTAGAGGTCGTTTTAAAGCAGGAAACCGGAGTACCCGGAGAAAACACGTTGTCGGGCAGGTGACCCCATACCTGTTTACACCCGGTCGGGGAATCGAACCCCGGCCGCCTTTGTGAAAGGCAAGAGCGTTATCCACTGCGCCACCCGACCGCCCGTGATAAGATAATATAAGGTTGATAATTGTAATAGTTGATCAGGTCACCATACAAAAAAAGATGTACATGCACATCTATGTATATCATGTTAAATCAGTCGCTTTGAAGTTTAATCTTACGACTTTTTTTTCAGTTCAATACATAGGACAACATCAGATTATGCCGTCATTTGTACTTTTGTAAAGGTTTAATTGTACTTTGTAATATTATTTTCTTTAAAATAAAAATGGTTTAACTGTACCTTTTTTTCATTTAGAAAAGATATGCAATGTATTGAAAAAATGTAAACCCACTGCCATTTTGTATTAACCGTTATTTCCTACAAATGAGAAGGATCTGCCATATGCTATTAATTTCTTCTTCATTAAAGAATCTCGACGCTCGCTTCTTAAATTTTCGGTAAAATTGTGACTCCATTTCACGACAGATAAAGAGACGGAAATTCTTGGAACATTTTTGCACCCAATTATTTGTAGTAAAGTTCCTTAATGACTAGATCGCGTGCAACACTAGGCTAATCGATCGGTTGGTAGAATTCAATATTCCCTGAATCCAAAACATCCCAAGCAAATTATTCCATACCAAAGAACATAAAATAATTTTGATATTTTTCTTAGATTTCTTTCCAAGCTATATAACTATTAATTGAGTTCGATCGAGTATGACTCGCGGTCATCGATTGGGCACGTGACCAATGTCTCGTGACCTTTTAGTAAGACGCTTTTACTATTGTTTTCTGTGTAGCACGATATTAATTTTGATTACGATTTCTGGGTTATTGATCCACATGTTTCATACAAAGTCAAAAACTGTCTTCCTTCGTCTTTTGGTTTGTTGTTTGTTTGATTTTGTTTTTGTTTGTTTGTTTTTCTCTGTGGTATTTACCTCATTATTAAACACAATATATTTCATGCACGTCGTGTTGTTTATACGACGGTTTAAATGTGATTTTCCTGTAGAAATTTTACTGTGTTTAATATTTAATGATTTTGTACCATTCGTATCCTTCTGCATGTTCATATATACATCGGGTGGTGCAGTGGATAGCGCACTTGCCTTTCACCAAGGCGGCCGGGGTTCGATTCCCCGACTGGACGTGAAAATGTATTGGGTCTCCTGCCCAACAACGTGGGTTTTCTCCGGGTACTCCGGTTTAATTTCCTCCCACAATAAGACCCCTCGCGCGCTAACATCCGGGCCAACAAGAGTGATTAATATAAGTTGGATAATTTGTTTCATAATTGTTGTAAATAACTAAAGTTTATATTTATATATATACATAATGATCCAGGGGTTCTCATTGTCTAATAGACGGTTTTCCACTTTGATCATGTCAGACTATCGGGCTGTCGACTTGGCGCAGTCGTAAAAGATACGGTTATGCGCTTTTCTGTGATCAATCAATTTTGAAAAGAAATGTATGCATGTACCTTGAGGTTTATTCACAAAAATAAAAAGGGACAACGTATATAAAATATTATATTTTACAAACGTCTTCTGAGTTTTAATATATTCTGTGAAAAGGACCAAGATTCAAACTCAGTACTTTCGGTTATCAAACCACTGCTTCAAGCACGCTAAGATACCTTGGAGAGAAGAAAACGTAATATTATTTAGAAATGTGCAATATTTGCTCAAAACCAGTAGACTTTTATGCATTTTGAGAAATAAAAGGGGTATTTTCCCTCCACGATTGAGGTGAACAATCTTAAAACAAAACTTGAATGAACTAAACTGTTTTGTTTTTCGTTCATTTACAAATGTATCATTATGGCTATTTGTGGTGAGGGCTTAAACATTTTGAAATAACAAATTCTTTTCCTTCAATTATTTAGCGAATTAGATATGTTATAACTAGACAGGAAAGTATACGGCATCACATGAACAGGAAATAAGAAAGGGGAGGTAACTGTAATAGGAGAACCACGGCAGTGCAGTGGGATAGGAACCCAAATTGTTTGGTCCGATAAGAGAACTGATACAACCACCAGACAATATATATCTAACTCGGTCAAGACTATCACTAGAGCTGGTTTTCAGTTTAACATATACGCCGTACGCCGATATCTTCTTTTTTTATTTCCCCTCGAGTCCGAATAAAAAGATGTAAGCACAAACAAAAATACAATGTAGTAAGAATAACATCTGTGACAAAATAACAACAACAACAACAACAACAACAACAATTGACACTATACCCAACGTTGTTCAACTAACATCGGAACGCGGGCCACAGGGGCCAAGTGGTTAAAGAGTAACTGTAGTGCTGAACCATCTTTTGTGTATGGAAAGATTGGTATGTAATAAATGAGATAATTCTCACGAAAAAAAAATTTTCGAAAAAATTACGAAGTTTTGACCATTTTTCTAAATTTCACACCTGAACGCAAAACAGAAAATCCCCGATTTTGCCACACGACCGGAAGTGACGTCACAACGGTGACCGCACTAATAGACTTGAGTAGTCATTATATTAAAATTATATGAATCGTATCACGACTTGTTATTTGTAGAGAGTCTTATATTTAAGAATATTACACTTATTATATATCAAGGCTGTATAGAGTTCATTTATGACCCTACTGATAGTTCGAAGGTGTTGCATGCCCCAGGGGACCGTAATTAGTGGTGAGGGGGGTTCGGGAGTTCCACAGGTGTACAGGTGTGCGGCACACTTGGTCATGATCACTCGACCATAAATCAATTACCGCTGGACTCGCTAACATGATTAACAGGTTATTATTTTGTGGAAAAACGTTAAGACTTCAAAACATACACTTGATATGAGTAGATATTACTTTGCTCATATTTTATTTCATATAACACCGCTAAAACGGCGTGTGTATTCACTGAGAGTCACGTTGATTGCATGCACATATCAGCAGGAACTGATCGTAACACCTTTTAAAATGGACGCTAAAAATTTTAATGCATGTCAGTCGGCTGTATAAATACAAAACTACCTAGAAACAACCTCAAACAAACATATAAGGAAAAGGATATTTGTGTTGCTTTAGACCACGGACTTAGATATAATCTAATTCCGTGAATAGACTCAGAACTTCGAAAACCATATATTTTATTGGACTTCAAAGAAGAACAGTTAGTAACGTCATATAGAATCACAAACAAAACAATGTACGTATATTGGAAAATAAAAATATATAACTTTTATCAATGCTTTCGACCTGTATAACCTGTTTTGACGGTTATCACATTTCGACTTCTTTTATCCTTATATATATATGTTCGAGAAATTATAGGTGTGTATAAAAGTTAACAGCTTTCTATCCATTGATAATTTATTTATGTCTATGCAGTATAAAAAAAAAAACATTTCAAATCGTAAATATTGTAAAATATGAGAAGACTACTTTATTGGTGTTAATCACATGCACTTGTGGCCAAGAGAATAGTCATCTAAATATATACATGATATAGCAAAATATGAATATTTAAAACAAAATATAAAAAATGAATTTTCCAATTTTCTTTTTATGTTATTAAACATCGTAAATGATAATGAAAGTAATTGCCAACTTTCAGCTTGATACGTCAAGCGGTTAAATTTCACAAAAAAAAGAGTGTCTGATAGTCGATTTTTTTTTGTTAAATTAAACCGCTTGACGTATCAAGCTGAAATTTGGCAATTATTTTCGATATGGTTTTAGATGATTAATAACATAAAAATAGGAAAATTCAGTTTTTTATATTTTATTTTATTTATCATATTTCGCTATATTATCTATATATTCAGATGACTATTCTCCTGACCACAAGTACCTGTGGTTTTAAGCCGCATTTTATTCATTTATGTTAAAAATAAAATATGAAAAAAAACTGTGCTACAGACATATCAGGCACGTATATGTGCATATACGTCCCTGAGACATATCAAGCAAGTTTTCAACAGAACTTTTCTCGTTGAATAGAAGAGTCAAATTCGAAATAAAAAAAGTGTCATAAACTGTGTGAGTTGACGATGGGTTATGGAGATTTCAAAAGATACACGTGCACTCGATAGTCTATGTTCCAGTCGAGAACTAACTACAGATTTAGAGTACACATTTTGAAGTTATAAAGAGGGGATAATAACCGCAACATACTCAACTATTACAAATTAGTTAACTTTAATAGCCCCCCCTCTCCAATGCTAATAACTTGCTTTTTGAGAACAAGTTACGTGTGAAGTTATCGAACTGACCAGGTAGATTATCCCGCTTATACGATTGCGTAATATAATGGACACTAACATGAGATGTACAATATTCAAAGGTTTTATTATACGAGTCACTCTTGAATCGTTGGATAAATGATCTGTATAACTGACATTATAAATGACACAGAGTACTAAAATATGATAGCGCATATATATATGGGTCCATTAAAATGAATTTGAACAATCAATAAACACTACATTTATTAAAGGTTAAAAATAAAGTTATTTCAATGACGATTTCAGATTATTCTCCCGACCCCCATATATAATGGTACGTCCCTTAATTTCATTGTAAAATACATTTTGAATCATTAATCAACCAGACGTACATGTTACTATTATATAGAGAGACATAGGACCCAATTTCTTGTGTTCCCGTTGTGACGTCACCAATACGTGTGCACAACTTTTAGCGGTTCGCGGTGCGCTTAATTAGCTGGTGGCAAAACAGGTAAAAAACCTAACTTCAACCTGTCGTAACTTTGTAACCGGTCGGCCGATTTCGATGCGGTTTTCGACGATGTATTAATGCCGACACAACGAGTCTGATCATTTTAGTTTCTATTTGCACTACAGTTACTCTTTAAAGTACTAATGCTACCAATAGCCCTTCACCTCTGGATTGTAGTGGCCAAGTGGTTGATATGTCTGACATTCTGCTACCACTAGCCCTTCACCTCGAGTCGCAGTTTCCTGATGGTGTCTGACATTCTGCTACCACTAGCCTTCCACCTATAGGTCGTGGTGGCCAAGTGGTTAAAGTGCCTGACAATCTGCTACTACTATCCCTCTACCTCTTGGTCGCGGGGTCGAGACCTACCGTACGTGGGGGCAGTCGAGAGGTACATAACTGGTAGGATGTCGGTGTTTTGTTCTCCGGGAACTCCGGCTTTCTTACACGACTGTAACCTGGTACGACCTAAAATAACAATAACTACGAATAGGACGTAAATCGGAAGCAAACATTTGAAACATTTATCGATACTGGTTTGAAACGTTTTGGAAACTTTCTTCAGAAGCCTGTTTTTGATGGCGTGTTTGTTGTATATATATACATGTAGCTTGAGATAGGTAGTGGATGATCTTCTGAAATCACAAGGAATCCTATTAGAGCTTCGTACAGTTAGTATACGGTTTCTATGAAACCTTTCGTGAGCCTTGCTTAATGACGCGGATATATATATGTATAAATTGACTGAGCGCAGGTGATAGCGACTGTGTACAGACACGGAAAGGTTACCGCCGCGAGCTCTCGGCACGCCACGCCATATATCAGGGGAGAACGGAGTCATGACGTAGCACCGTCTGCCCATTACTCCCCGCTATGTGTTTCTATATATCCCCAACTGGTTCAACACGTACATAGCAACAACTTGTCAGCCATTGTCTCCAAGAAACGGCCTGGGCCAAGTTGTTGAAAAAATTGATTAGCTTAATCAGCGATTAGCCGATATTTCATTTCTACTATAACTTTAAAACGAAACTTTTGTTCTAGTTATAACTTGCTAGGTATCAAATATTTATGAGGGTCAATGTACATGCACAGTTGTGTTATTGTACTTTTTTAGGTGACAGAGTTATAAAAGATTGAAAATGTCGTTAAATAGTGATTAAGCTAACACAACTTTTGAACAACTGGGCCCTGGCCAAATATAAATGTACTCTGTGTGACCTTCATGAATACTGTCTGACTTTCTTGAATATGACTTTCTTGAATACTGTCTGACTTTCTTGAATATGACTTTCTTGAAAACTGTCTGAATTTCTTGAATATGACTTTCTTGAAAACTGTCTGACTTTCTGGAATACTGTCTGATTTTCTTGAATATAACTTTCTTGAATATGTTGAATACTGCATATGACTTTCTTGAATACTGTCTGACCTTCTGGAATGCTGTCTGATTTTCTTTAATATGAATTTCTTGAATACTGTCTGACTTTCTTGAATATGACTTTCTTGAAAACTGTCTGACTATTGTGTGGCTTTCTTGAATATCACTTATTTGAAAACTATTTGACTTTCTTGAATATGACTTTCTTGAAAACTGCCCGACTTTCTTGAATATGACTTTCTTGAATACTGTCCGACTTTCTTGAATATGAGTTTTTTGAATACTGTCTGACTACTGTCTGACTTTCTTTATTATGAGTTTCTTTAAAATTGTCTGACTTTCTTGATTATGACGTTCTTGGGAACTGTCTGACTTTCTTGAATTTGACTTTCTTGAATGCTTTCTGACTTCTATCTGACTTTTTGAATATGACTTTCTTGAACACCATCAGTGCTGATAAACCTTGGGAGCAATTGTAACAATCAGTTGATTTCGATAAGGTCGGGAATCAAAAATTCGTAAAAGATTTTATTTTCTCTTGGCTGCTAAAATGCAATAACGCCGACTAATAAAAAAAAAACATCGTCAACAGACAGACAGGCAAGAACACATGTGGAAATATTCAGCCAGGCGGCATAGACATTGAAAATAGCCCATGATAAGGATCTCGGTTTTATATCTATATTTGTTACTCTAGCTAAAACAAAGAGTTTCTGCTTATACCAAATATTGTACTTATCTATCTTACATTATTACAATACATTTCCGGCCACGTGAAATATCGCCCTCGCGGTTAAATAAATCTTCGTATCCACCTTAATACATGTCAATAATTGTATAATGTTTTATTTTTATTCAGACCCGTTACTATGGCGGACCGAGGACGTTCGGAAGTGGCTTGAGTGGATTGTACGAGAGTACAACATGAAACAAGTAAACATGGACTACTTCCGGTGTCTAGACGGAAAACACCTCTGCTGTTTGACACGGGAGCTCTGGTGTAAACTCGTGGGTCACCAGCACGCGGACGTCTTCATGGAGAGTATCCGCTACCTCCGACAGAGTACGTATCGTGCTCCGTACCACAGGGACCTGAGAATTTGTTACAGCTAGCTTTGGACCTAGAATAGGGTGTTTAGAGTAATTTTTCACATTTTGGGGGGGGGGTGGGGTTAAGATCAATTTTCGATAAAAATGCCCCCCCCCCCCTCCCTCAATGGTCATAAAATTAAGCTTAAGGTCGATTTTTCGACCTGAAAAGCTTTCCACCCTTTTGCTTTTATAACCATGGAGGGGGCATTTTTATCGAAAATGATCTTAACACCCTCCCCCCCCCCCCCCAAATGTGTAAAATTACTCTAAACATCCTATTTTAGGTCCAAAACTAGCTGTAACAAATTCTCAAGTCCCTGTGTTCCGTACTGTATTTAATAGGTTATGGAAGGGAGACAACTCGTACTTTTTGATGTTTAACCCTTCATATGAAGTGGGAGACGGAAGACAAATAAATGAAAGATCGACATCAGTTTACGGCCGAGTTCGAGCGTCAACTTTAGTTGCTGTAGTCTAACTATAGTACGATCAAACTTACATTAGCTCTGTGCTTCTGCGCATGTGTATGGAAACAAAAGGTAGACAGTGCGCATGTCTATAGCGACTATAGTACAAACTACAGATTTATTTTAGTCGGACTAGAGCAACTAGCGATCGTCTGCGCATGCGTGATTATTTGACATCAAGGCAGTGATTGGTTGACGTTTTAACGCATGCGTAAACACATTAAATGTTATAACCCTACTATAGTGAATAGTCTACGCTCGAACTCGTCCGTATTATGTTTTCCCCGATCCACAGCAAGCGAACCCCACATATTATATGTACACATGATATTGACCCACGACAGTGCAAACAGTATCCTCTCTCTCAGACAAAGCTTCCAGAACGAGTAAATAATTGCCATGATGAATCATGAACATGTATTATCCAGCATGTCCAAAATGCTAAACTGATAATCTATTTCAAAGAGGGGGGGGGGGGGGATGGGGCAACTTGAGTATTTTTAATTCATTGTTTAAGTATTGACATATTGTCCATGGAATGTGGAATGACCTTAAGCTTCTTACATCCCAAAATAAAAGCATAACATTTTAATGAATGTTTACACTTAAAGCTGACAATGTAAGTTAAAAGCTTTCTTGTTGAGATTTAAATAAAAAAAAAAAGACAAGGTAAATATTTTAGAATTTTAAAAATCTTCTGAGATCCCCCCTTACAGATTACTAAGGCATGGCAGACATTTTAGTTTTTGCCTTGCTTGGAAACGATAGTCGGCTTCCTTGGGTATAAAAGGCACCGTCAAACCGTTGCTCATTGTTGTGATGAAACCGCACGGCGACACCTCTATAGACCTAGTCATCACATACTTTTTGATTTTGTTTACGTAACTTCAACTTCAAGGTAGGTGTGTGTTGGTCATTCTAGTTTCGTAACTTCAACGTCGTCTGTTGTTTACGCAGTTGTGTTGCACTTCGCACGGCCAATGTTCGTGTAAAAACCGGTTTGACAGGCTAGGTGCCTTTTATACCCAGGGAGGCCGACTATCCTTTCCAAGCAAGGCAAAAACTAAAATGTCTAGATCTGCCATTCCTTAGTAACCTTTAAGGAGGCATCTCAAAACATCAACTAGTACTTGAGAGTGAATTACCCTGAGGACTATGACCACCATCTTTTTTTTTTACATTTGCAGATTTTTTTAATTTGCAGCATCCAAAATAGACCAAGTAAATACTGTTCGTGTGGTATTGCTTTGCCGTATTTTTTTATAAATCTCAACAAGAGAGCTGTTCAATTTGCGTTGTCAGCTTTAACCATCATTTGAGTATAACAAGGTACATTTTGGAATAGAAATAAAAAAAACTGATCCACTAAATAATCCAACACTCCTTCTACACACATGAAGTGATGAAGACTTTGAAAATGGACGGTATTACATTACATGTATCATTGCTTTTCTCATCCTTTATCTGCAACATATTTTTGTTTTTCTTTCTTTTTATATAGATTTTTTATATTTGTTTTATGCAAAAAGATGTTTAAATCTAGAAACATAGTAATTCCTGTAAGAGTTGCCTCCCTTCTCATGTAAAAACGCCAACTTTTATATACACGTGTGTACACGTGGTCAAGGTGTACACCAAATACCTGTCAGTCGGCAGTCAGTCACGTAACACAGGTCCTAATGGAGACATTCACGAGGTCTTAATGGTGTTATTTTAACCATTTGTCCTGAAAAGATGGCGGATGGCGGTATGCGAGTTTGGCGGTAAAACGTGTGCATTAACGTTGGGGGGAATCCGTTCTGAATAAATTAATGACGATAAGCGGGTTTGGCGGTAAAACGGGTGGCGATATAACTGTATTTTACTGTATATGTTTTAAATTGGCAAAAGGGAATTTATAGTCATTCAAATATGTTAGAATAGAACTTCTGACATGATATTGTTTATTTTATATTATTTAATGCGTAAGCCATATGCGTAAATGTCTCAGCTGTGTTGCATAATGATTTTTTTAGGAATAAAACTGCATTATCTGCTATTTTCATTAATTTATACATGACATTTGTATTTAGACAGAGTTTTCATCCCCGACAGTCCTACCTACAAGTCTAAGCCCGAGGGTTACGGCACTCGACCCCCATATAAACCGGGTACTTGTGAGTTTTGGCCCCAGCCCTATCGGTCGCCCACCCTCGACTTCCGGCCGGGTACCGACAGTGGTGAGTTCGCGGTCTATTAACCTTAACAAATTCAAATATCAATAAAGGCCCAATATACGTAATTTTAGAATTATTTTTGTGATTTTGAAAAATTCTGAAAAAAATCCAGTTGATAACCATGCAAAAATAAGCCAAAAACGAAGTAAACCTGATCGGTAACTAACAAGAAACTTTTGAGAGAAAAATCCAAAGAATTGAAAATAATTCAGGTGGGGCCCACTTCAAAACCAAGCCGAAGTTCAAAATGGACGCGTGTTTACAAATACCAAGTTTCAACTGTCGCCGTACCGGTTACCGCGTAAGAACCTATCTTGAATATTACTGATATAAGTTAATCTTAACTTCATCTATAATGATAAAAAAAATAGTAGACTTGAGTTTCGCCGAAAGTTACGTGTATTGGGCCTTCAATATATACCTCTCATTGTTTAGAGCACCGATATAATATGTGACAAACAGGTAGTCCATGGACTTTTTTAACATTTCGAATGCCTGTATCACTGCACTCTAATAGTTCAATACATACCGAATGTGTGGGATTAAGGACGCTTGACCCCACGTAATACACAAGTTTTGATTCTCGTTTGTGGTGACGTAGATTCCTATTTGTGTACCCGGTATTTGAAAACAGGATATCAAATTCGTGCTACACAGAGATATGTCGCGATGTCAACAATGGTAAGATGAGAGGGGACGGTTAATTCTTCAACTCAAGATTATGAGGAAATAAAGTATTGTCACGACCACTCCTATTGCAAAACAACGGCAGAAATACATGTACAAGATATGGACACATGATTGGACAATGACAGCGACGACAACAGTATAGAAACAGAAATCGGTAGGCCTAGTACCTGTACATCTGGCCATGGTTTCTCTAAATGGAGAAAGAGACGCCAATTGGTAGAATTATCCGTGTTGACAGAACGTTTACACATAGGAATGCTTAGATTTTTACAAACTTATCTCTACCTGGTAGCATAATCAACATATGAATGTTTTAAGAAAATCAAGCGGTTAGTTGCGAAAGGGTCGAGCCTCCTCAATCATCCGAAATCGGAAATCATACACATATTTAAGACAATTTTGTTTTTGAGAATAGTTCTAGATCTAATTCATTCTATCGTCATGTATTTTGATACCAAGTAAAATTGATATTTTAATTTTTAATGGAAAGTTACAATTTTTTTTTTCATTTTTTAAATTTCTAATTTCAGATCCATACAAACTCTTCAGCAACGTTTGTCGGAAACTCTGTCACTCGGGTAAGTCATAGTTGCTATCTCCCTTCCCCTAATGCATTCCTCATTGCAATCTGATTAAAATCATAACTTGATCTCCGCGCCGTTCCGTAAACTTCTCTCTGCTGCGTTAAGAAAATCCTATAGGTGGGGGGGTGTCATGTCCCGATGACCTTTTACATTAGCCAATCAAATTACTACTGTCAGAATCTTAAAATTTTGAGGCGACAAAGCATGCATAATCGCATTTGTCCGTTTAGCCATTACGTCACCAAAAAGTTCATGTGGAATAATGTGACGAAATGGCTTGTTGCAAGATGACAAGAAATTGGAAAATTATTTTTGTTTTAAGTAAAGAGGCGACAAAGGTCAGCTGAACGTGACCTCTCATGGGATGTTGTCAGATCCTTGTAAAACGGAATGAGAACAAGGATCTGTATTTTAATCAGATTGCTCCTCATTTCTTACTATCAAATTTCTCGTACATTGCATGTATTATTACAACTGAAAGGCCACATATATTTTCAAGACGAATCCAATTTTTAATTTGGAAATATTTAAAGCTTCTATTTTTGGATAGGTTCCCGTCTGCTAAAGGTTAAGCAAGCCCCCCTAAAGACACTATATTCACACCTTAACGCGTTATTTCAAAAAGCCATATCATAAAAAAATACAGAAATTAATGAGCTTTTACATAAGTTTTTTAAAAAGTTTCATAGCTTTTCAACCGCAATATTCCGTGTCTCAAAGTTTTCGGCAGCTTGCCGGCCACTCGTTACATATTCATTGAGGTTGACGTCACCCCGAAAGGAAGACCGTCATCCAATGACAGCGTAAGGCCTCCGCATGCAGTGACGTCAACCACAATGAAAATGTAACGAGTGGCCGGCAAGCTGCCGGAAAATTTGAGACACGGAAATTTTGCGTGTTTTTGGAGGAAATGGAGATTATTTCTGCGGAAAGAGGATACATTTGACTTGGATTTAGGAGGTTTATAAAATAAAAATTATCAATCATCCAACGGTACTAAGCGTTTTTTCGTACCTCAACTAGAAATGTGATTTTTGATGCAAGAAAGGTAGGTGGGGTCGATTTTTCGATCTGGAAAGCTTTCCACCCTTTAGCTTTTATGACCATTGAGGGGGCATTTTTATCGAAAATCAATCTTAACCCCCAAATGTGTAAAATTACTCTAAACATCCTATTTTAGGTCCAAAACTAGATGTAACAAATTCTCAGGTCCCTGTGATCAGGAACCCAATCTATCCATTTCTACGGGTAAAAACTAGAACTTTATCCCCCTTTGACTTGCAAACATACTCACTTTATTATAAAAACATATAAAATAGCAGCTGTCTTTGTAATTTGCATAATGTACAATAAAAAGTTAATTATTTTTCTTATTCCTCATTCTGTATTACTCAACAGTATATTATACATTTATATCTTTACATAAATAATATTTTACAAAACCTTAAAAATAGATATAATTATGTTTCATCACACTAATTACAACGTAATCATGATAAGTATGAATAGCAAGTAACAGGGGAAGTAACTCTGAACCGTCCCTGTTACATTAGGAATTGAAATTGACGACATAAATAAACGATCTTTCCTTGAGTTTGTTTGCCTTACATTCTAATATTCCTGATGTTTTCGGGTTTTTTCGGCAGGTTCTGGTCAGATCCAGTTATGGCAGTTCCTACTCGAACTCCTGTCATCGAGTTCAAACGCTGACTGCATCACGTGGGACGGAACAGACGGTGAATTCAAGCTTGTAGACCCGGATGAAGTCGCGCGCAGATGGGGAGACCGGAAGTCCAAACCAAACATGAATTACGACAAACTGAGTCGAGCAATCCGCTATTATTATGATAAACATATTATGAGTAAGATTCACGGGAAACGTTACACATACAAATTTAATTTTAACAGTCTTTCCAATATTCTACAAACACAAGAGTCTGAGTTTGTAAATTCACAAGGATTTTTCACATCAAATGTGAACCAAAACAGAACTTCACGCAGTTTACCTCAAGGATTCTTGGAATATACGTGCCCAGGAAAATGTATAAACACTTTACCTCATGGAAGTCTCAATCAACCGGAAATAAATCATTGTTAGATGCCCGGATGTAAATGACTGATATTGTACATGTATGTAATATGTTTAAATCATACCTGATATTCATTTCATAATAAAATTGTTTAAATACAACAATACTTGCTTGCGGGAAGAAGTGTTACAACCAAAATGGATAACCGGAAGTTGTTCCTTGGTCATATGGCGCTTTGTAGTACATCAGAAAATTTATACATCTATAAGTCAAACTTTGCTCGTATTAAACTTGTTTTCTTATACTGAATACACTTTTGGAAAAGGCAGTTCATGGCATGGCAGAAAATGCAAGAATATTGATATGTCAGATTGCTCGATTATGTGCTCTGATCGGTCAAAAATACCGAAAATACCAATTTGACATAATACAAGTGTTCCATAATATTTCCATAATATTGAACATTATGAAGTTGTTCAGCAAAAATGAACTTTCTATAATTAATAACGGCGAAACACTGATGTTTTAAGAGATCGATCTAGCATAAAAAGGTGAAATTTCAGCCTTTCGCGAAGTGCAAAAAAAGGAAACAGAAATACGCATTTTCAAATTGGCCACCGAATTCTTTGTTTATTTGGGGGTGTTTTTTTAATGTATGTGAAAAAAGTTCTAAAAACAACAGACATCTATATTTTTGACACAATTTTCAGATGCATATACAGTGCTAAATGTATTAATATTTTTATAATTTCTAATATAACATAAAACTCTTAAATGAAATTTCGACTGATTAGGCCTTGTTACTTTCCAGTAGGCAAGTAAAGAAAACAAATCATGAAAGTATCTTAAGTCCTCTTTCGAAATGTAATAAAAAGAAAATTCAATGGTTTGCCGTTTAATATCAAATATATTTAACGAGTATGGCAGATTTTTTTTTATTTTCACGAGTGCGTAGAATATCCTCTATATATTTCACGATTAAGGCATTTTTTTTTATATTTTCACGAGTGCGTATAGCCATTGAGGGGGCATGTTTTATCGAAAAATGATCTAAACACCCCAAATGTGTAAAATAACTCTTAACACCTTAGTTTAGGTCCAAAAGCTAGCTGTAACAAATTATCAGGTCCCTGTGGATAAGTCTTGAAAATCTCACGAAAGCATGCATAAAAGTGGTTCCTTTGCTGTAAAAATTCCTAATATGTCATCGCGCAACAGCATACCGGTAAAATGGACAGTCTATACATTTTTGTATTTTGGTGTAGTTCCTCGGTAATCTTCAAAGGACAGGATTAGTCTTAGTGGTCAGTTTTTCCTGTTCTAAATCGATAAAATGGCTAACCGTGGGACTTGACATTTTGTTTCTATATATCATAAGTGTAGAGAAGTTTCAAAATTGAAAGCTGAATCGAAAGTTCGAATCCCTTGGATTTAAAAGACGAGATTCGAAGCACAATGATCTCATATCAAATGAATAGGTGTGGTAATCAGGATCTTTTAAAGATTTATCAATCACACGGAAAACAAGCAGTTTCATGGACGATGTTTTATAATAAGTGCTGGTAGCCGCCAAGGTGCAGTTCTAAGTCCACTTGTCTTCTTGATATGTATATATAAATAATTCCTGTAATCATTTCTCCATGGACAGATTTTTTAGCTGACGATACATCACTATCACTACTGTAACGACTCGAGAATAAAGGAGAAATCTGGTTTGACTTAACTTGCTGTACGTCTTATTAATAGATTGCGTCATTTAAGGACGGCCTCTGGTGTCTACGATGTGTCTGGGGAGCTACCGGGTTCGTCTAAGCCTCCTTACAATAGTGCGAAACTAACGCCGACTTTACATTACCACACTAAGTATACTTTCGAAGGCCTCGGACAGAGCACAGTTATTTTAGAAATGCCGAACCAGTCGTTCTTCTCCCATAATGCTGAGCGTCAAGCAGGAAGTACATGTAGTACATGCAGCTACAATGTTTTGAGACTTTGATAAGTCTCGGCCAGAGGGCAGAACCCAAAGTATTTCTCCTGTAAATGAGTTCATGTATAAGAAAATATAAATGTCAAATCCAGTTTACAAGAAAAACTAATGTTACTTTAAAAAGTACAATGGGGTTGGCCTTAGTACTTTAAAATGACAAAACCAGGGAAGTTTAATTAAGTCAAGTTGGCCCTTTTCTCTATAGCTAATATACAATTCACCCATTACAAATTTAAAAGGGCAAGCATTGTTGCCCTCGCAATAATTCCAATGATTTTGTAGCTGTGACTTTTAAATATAAACTTTATTTCATTCCAACAGTATATATACAACATTATAGACAGAGAATATACAGGAATAGGATCCGGAAACAAGTTTTAATCTTAAAGGTCTTTAAAATGAATTTTAAACCAACGGTTGGGAGCGTTTAACAGACCTTGTGATTGCGTAAGCCGTGTTTTCATTAATTGATATCCCATAAGTCCAAACTTGGCAATTTATAATCAGAGAAAACGGAAGTAAATTATTGGAATTGGTTTAAACAGGTTTACACTACCAATTCACTCGACGCAATGGAATGGATCACTATGATAATGCTATTTTTACTACCGTCCATTTGTTTTGGTAAGTATTTTGATATTTATTTGTATCAAATAATGAATGGCGTGTATACATTTCAACTTTATACGAGGATGGTAAATAAATATAAAATATTGAAGTGAACATACCGTAACTGCATTGCATATTATAGCGGTTACACAACGCGTGGTTGTTGGGTATATTATTTATTTCACTCTTGTTAAATATTTGTTTTATGTTACAAAAGACACGAGCTTTAGCGAGAATTTATTGCAGCTAGTTTTGGACCTAAACCAAGGAGTTAATATTAATTTTACACTTTTTTGGGGATCGAACTAAACACCTAAAAATGTTAAATTACTCTAACTCTATAGTAAAGGTCCAAAACTAGATGTAACAAGTACCCGATTGTGCCGATCTCGGACTGTCTTCATTTGTCAGGGGAAATAGCTTGACAACACGAGATGGCATCTTTCATTTAAATTTGTATTCTCTTTCTAATCATAAAAACGAATGCCGGATAACATTCCGGATACAAACCGAAAGTAGAAATGTAATATGAAGGGGTTGTCTCCCCTTTAACCGTTCAACGAGCATACAGCTCTGCTCTACCTGACCATAATTAGTATAATCACAACACCGATAATCAGACCCCTGTGGTCTGGACCAGAGTGCCAAGAAACAAACGTTAAGCTGGATGAGTTAGGTTTACACAGTTTTCAGTATGAAATATAGCATACATGGAATTCAACAGGCCAAACTTATACATCAAACTAGAAGTGACCATACAAGTGTACACCCTGCCCATACCAGCATAAAGAGGACATAGGTTTTCATATAACTAGGTAATCAATAATTTGATAAATGTCATAGCAAATATAACAGACATGTGTGACAATAAGTCCTTTTGTTGCAATATTTGATCATATACTCACTGAAATTGTTTTTTTTTAGATTGAATGACCTTAATTGCCAAGAATTGCAAAAATAATTCTATCTTAATCCAAAGTCCAAACTCAGAAAAATGAAACTAGAAAATTCTGATTCAATATTAATATTTAGTAAAATTAATTCCACTTCACAGTATGGATGTGAAATTTGGACATCCTGTCATTCATTTGGAAGAAATGATTTCTAATAAATTACTAAATTCCAATTATTAACTAATTAACCCCTGAAATTTTATGATGGACTATTCCAACCTTTGGAATGAAAGAGCTCAAATGTGTCTTCAGGGGTGAATGAGATAATGAGTTAAGTCATGTCCAAGACTATATACTACATCCTTATCTATTAACCTGAAAGCAAATATCAATTATTAATATTTGCCATTACTGTAAGCTGGGTTGATGATTTTTAATATGAAGATATAGTTAGGAAGTGGTTAATTATATTACCAAAATTATATTATTATTTAATATACTTGTGTTGATAGATGATTTTGCATACCAATCTGTCTTATTTATCCAAATCATTATATAATAATTTCTTTTCCTTTTTGACAGGAAATTCCAAATGTTCATTGTTGTGAATAATATGCAAAAAGCCTTATATTGCATGACTCCAGGAAAGAAAAACAAACCTGTTGACAATATAATGTGAAAAACAAAATTTAAATAAATACTAATCAAAACATCAAATATGTACTATGCACTCCAAAGACATGTATCTCTATCTTTATTTCATATTCTGCATTGTGTTTAACAAATCTGTTTTGAATAAAATCTATAAGTTTTTTTTCATTTTTTTCCTTGTCTGTTTTAACCTGATAAATTCTAATAATTTCTCTCTGAATTTTCTCCAAGAAATCCCGATTCATATTAATAGCCAGAATCTTACACTACACTTGAAGCTTATTCTCAATTCAGATGTTGTTTAGCTACAATGTATAAGATTCAAAAATCTCCCCTGCATTTAACTTAAATATCACACGTTCATTTAACTATTATTTTAAGTTTTTATAACAGTTCATTATGTGTGACCAGAGATATTTACCCATATTTTTACTGAAAATCTTCTTCTACTTCTACCAAGTAATCGACCTACTTCATCGTGTTGAAGGTTGTGTCGATATATAGTGAGAGAGGGTGTGCAATGCAGTTTGGGAGTTAATTATTTAAATTATATTTACTTTCATCTCATTAAAACTTATATCATTTTCTATAAAAAAATCTTTTTGCTGATCCCCTAAAATCTCTCCAATTCTCCCATAGGTTTTTAGAGTCAGAATTATCCCTGTGCTCAGTGTGCTGATCTCAAAAATTAAAAAAAACAGTTTATGATTTTTTTTTTGTACAGTACATTGTGTACTGGGGTCCACAGGGACCTGGGAATTTGTTACAGCTTATTTACGACCTAAACTAATGTTTTTGACCATTGACGGGGGCATTTTTTTATCAAAAACTTATCTTAACTCACTAAAAGTGTAAAATTATTCGCAAACACAATAGTTTAGGTCTAAAACTAGCTGTAACCCATTCTCAGGTCCCTTTGTTGGGCACAGCTATCTTTAGAGATCTATGTAACTGATATTCGTATACATTTTGTAATATTAGGCTCCTATAATAGCAATCAACCAGTCCTTGAACTTAATCTGTTCCTATTTATTTATTTCATTCTTTAGCTGGTGGACCTTTTAGTAATAATAGTGCAAGTATTCCTTCCAGTTCATGACTCTGTCCAGTCCTGTCATTGCATGTACACATTGTAAACTGCTGGGACTGCTTTAAATTTACCAATCTATACTGTACTGTATGTCTATTGTGGCTGATGGCCAAACAAGGAATATTGACATGTATTGCTCAGAATGACCATCATAAGAACAAGGTAAATTAAAAAAAAATGGATTGTATAAAAAAAATCTAGAAGATTTCAATTTCATGGTATGCAAAAAAAGGAATACATGACCCGGAGACGTATATAACAACGCATATAACAAATGTTATATACGTCTCTGCATGACCGAAAGTAAGTGACACACATTTTAGTCCTGGAAAATATCACTAGGGCTGTGCGCTCGTAGTCTGTACAGTATACTTTGACCTGATTTTGAATTTGATTGTTAATGTTACGATACACATATAGTCCAGTCAAATTAGCCGAAATATAGGCCTAACCGTAACAAAATTGCAACAGAATTTATTTTTATATTTTTTGAATGGTGGGTACCTATACTGTAACAGAAAAAAAGTCCCAAAAAATCCCAATGTGGAAAAGTGTTTTTTTGGCCTCCTAAACAACCACAAAAGTTAAGAAAATCACACGCTTAATCATATTTGAAGTGTAATATCTACCCCATTTGTAACAATGGACATACAGATTTAACAGTATGAGAAGACAAACTAAACTACAGTACAATTGTGTTAAAAAATGAATACGGTCTAATTAAGTTCAATGGAATATTGACCTGTCAATATGGATAATATTCATCTTTAACATAACGATAATGGCTTCGTTTGACATTTTTAGTAAAGGAAATACTAATAATCAAGATAAATATCCATTCAAGCTTAGTTTAATTGCATTGTATAAGGTAATCTGTAATTCATAATTTTATATCAGAGATTTTGTTTTCACTCATAAACATTTATGAACCTTCCAAGTTGACCAGTTGCGCTAATTTGGAGCTATTCGATGGACCAACTTGAACAACTTCTCATTTTATGTAACTTGTATTTAGATAACATCAAAAGACTATGCTTAAAAGTCATCAAATTATTTTCTATGAATATTTCTCTTTAACAGAAATGTCATCTTGGTGAAGACTTCTAGAAATAGTGAACCGATTCAGGTTGATCAAATCCTCATTCCGTGCAATTTTGACTGAGCTGCTGAAAATGGCAAAGTCCATGATTTTGAATATTGAAAATAAGTGTATATTTTTTATGTTAGATACGATTGCCAACACCTTTGGTAGGAATTACTACCATAACATACCTCTTTTGACTAAATGGAATTAAGGTTGAAATAGTATTTTATATTTGAACAAATCAAATTTTTTTCTCCCCCCCCCCCCCCCCCCCCATAGCAACGCATTGGGGATACATAATTTTTGATAAAGCTGTGAAGTAGTATGAATGTTAAACTTCAAATATAGTTCAGTATTTACATACATATAAGGCAGCTTTACTGGCAAAGTCAATTGTTAATTGAAAAACAAATGAGGAAAAAAAAACATTTTTTGTTGTTTAGGATCGTGGACTTTGCCTTTTTTCAAGGATTGGGCAAAATATGCTTGGGTTGGAGTTCTCACCATCAAAACTTGGCCACATTTGTAAACTCATCATACCAAAATTGGTTTTAGCAGTAATACATAATGTAGGTGCTCATACATGAATAGATATAAGATGCTTTAATTCAATTACTTGCCCTTATTCAAATTATATGGTTCAGAAATAGGTAGATCGTTCGATTTGGACATAACATATCATCCATTTAGCACAATTTGTAAGATTTGATGATTAATATTTTTTTTCGTATGCGAATGTACAATTGATAATTGAGTAAATTAAATTGAAAATCATATTTTAAGAAATGAAATAAAGCCTGAAATTGATACTGATATTAATTAATATCATTCTCTACATTTGAAAAGAAAAGAAAAGCCAAAATAGTCTTGTTAGAAATGCTTTTCAGCCATAGTGGCATTTTTTTTTTCTTCAATACAATACCTTGTGGGGAAAATCTCGACGTATCTGTTTTCTATATTAGTTGTTATTTACATACTGTTAAATCCATATGTCCAGTGTTACAATTGAGGTAGATATTAGACCTCAAATATGGTTACAAGTGTGATTAACTTAATTTTTCTGATCCTTTAGAAGGCCAAAAAACCACTTTCCCCCATTTGGATTTTCTAGGACTTTTTTCCGTTATAACGTCGTTAAGTATGATGCTCATGCATCATCAACCAAAAAATGAAGGAATACATTCTGTTGCAATTAGTTCGAGGTTAAATCATAAATTGACTGGACTAATACATTTAGAGCAATACTTAGAAGTATACTAGATAATGATAGCAAATATGGTGTTCAATGGGTATTTTATATACCGACCTGCAATAGAGAAAATCAAAACAAACTGATCGATCTATCGAGCACGTCACGTTTGGATTGTGTACGGAAATACGATTTCGTTTATAAAACCGGACCCGGAAGCGGTCCAGAAATCCGGATTTTATTTTCAAGCATAATTGCCTCTTTATCTGAACGGATATCAAAAACAAGTATGGGGGGCCCTATAAGATATTTATTTTGCCGGTTTGGATAATAACAGGACATTATTTTGCCTTTTACCGATTACGATAGGATTGGGCAAATTGGGATAGGGGGACAATTTTCTTACTTCAAGTGACCAAAATTGCAAAAATTTCATCGATAGAGCATCAAGTAACTTTTTGAAGATAATCATCTTTCTGGCACCTTAAGTTTTTTTAAATATTGTAGAAAATATACCTTCACGTTATTTTCATATTTTTGGGTCAATTTAAGCAGAATGTGCTACATTCAAGCTCAAATATCTCAAAAAGTAGGCGAACCCCCTTTTTTCTTTTCACATATGGAATCTACGTAAAAAATGCAAGAAAATAAGTCTACTTAGAAAAAAATGACATGTGTTTTTCCAAAAGTATGGACCCACCTTAATTAAGAGACTTTGTGGCAAAATGCATCATTGAATAATTTTAAGTTACACAATATACGAAACCAGAAATAACCACAACAATGTCGTTGTACCCTAAAGTATTTATTACACTCTATAGGAACGTGTTTTCCTGGATCTGGCTCTCTTTCAAAGCGTACATATTCGATTTGTTTTGACGTTGAATTGATGAATGTGAATAGCATAACTACGGAAGCCGGTTAGTGCCACATGAAGTAAACTTTTTATGTCGTAATTACGACTTAGTTATCTCGTAATTACGACATAGTTATATCGTAATTACGACATAGTATGTCGTAATTACGACTTAGTTATCTCGTAATTACGACATAGTTATCTCGTAATTACGAGATAGCTAAGTCGTAATTACGACATACTATGTCGTAATTACGAGATAACTATGTCGTAATTACGAGATAACTAAGTCGTAATTACGACATACTATGTCGTAATTACGACATAAAAAGTTTACTTCATGTGGCACTAACCGGCTTCCGTAGAAGTATGTCTACATAAAGCAAAATATTAAGATTTTCATAAACATGACGTACACAAATAATGACAAAGGTGAAAAAATATAAAACAAAGTATTATTAAGACAGCCGCGTACATACAATGATATTTTACAGAAATAAAAGTTGCTTAAGATATACAACACACCTACAACGATAATATTTTGACCATGCGTAAATAAACGTAGCACTTGATAGATATAAATGTTTTGATATTAACATACAATAATGCAAATATTTCTGGTTTGGTCTCAGTATGATAAACAAACGTAATTAAGTCTCCCAAAATAGGTTTCATTCGTCTTCTTCTTCTTCTTCTTCTTCTTTCTTCTTTTTCTTCTTCTTCTTTCTTCTTCTTCTTCTTCTTCTTTTTCTTCTTCTTCTTCTTCTTTCTTCTTCTTCTTCTCTTCTTCTTCTTCTTCTTCTTCTTCTTCTTCTTCTTCTTCTTTCTTCTTCTTCTTCTTCTTCTTTCTTCTTCCGCCCTTCCGCCGTAAATGGTTTCGTGCTTTACTCAGAATTCCAACGGAACTTCACCTGAGTATTGGAGTAGGAGCCTAGTCCAAGCATATTTTTGCGCATTTGCACATTTGCGCATCTAAAATGGCTGCCATATACTAGCTTCTGATTGGTCAAAATTTAAATATCATCCAATTTGTTTTGAAATTTGGAATGTACATTTATTTCAGCACTTCAAACCGAACTGAGCAATCGCTTTCTTAACACACATAAATAATCTACTACCACATGGCACTATGTTTCTTTAAAAAGAAAATGGTATATGTATTTGATAAATATAGACCCTATTTCTCAATATAGATATATATTACTTTCGATAAGTAAGGAGGGTTGCAGTGTTAAGTCTTGCCTGAACCAGGATTACTTGGGTGTGACAAAACTTTACATGGCGGGTGTCGTCGATGAAGCAGAAGACGCTTACTCTTCCGGAACACCTGGTCTTATTCTGTTGTACTTTTACAAGGGTCTCCATGTAAATCTGCCCTTTGTTCATATTTTGCCCCTGGTTTAATCGATTTTGAGTTCGGATTATGATTTTGTCAATCCTTCGGTATTCTCCAATTTATTTTCTAGAGGAGGGGTGCCTGTCAGTGATAAGGCTAATATTTTGCAGGAAGATACTTTGAGGTCAGCTGCATATAGTATTATATTCAGAACATCTGATACTATGTGGACTCATAGAAAATTAGGGGGTCAAAGTGGGGAGAGTATAAAATGTCATAACTATTAATGTCCAATAGGTATCATTAAAGACTATTATAATGTGATTGCTTGTGTTAAGTTTCCATTTTGTATCGCAAACTGCTTATTATTTTCTGAATGGAAAACCAGATAGATTTCACCCACTCTGTAAGTGAATTCAATTTAGTATATTCACGTTTAGCCCATTGCCTGGCTTAACAAAGCCATCATCAAAACTTCTTACTACCATTCTTTGTACCGTTAAATCAGTGCTTCAGTCTGTCTTACTGTGTCACTGTATACTCCAGGAGTGGCATTAATGTCATGTGGATTTTGAAAAACTCAAAAGTTCTTATGATCAATCTTGAGCACCCACCTTTCATAAATGTTTCGTTCATCAAATCATTTGTTTTGTCCACATTGTACACTACCAAACAACATACCAAACTGAAAGAACCTCTTCGGTCTCTGCTAAGGAGAGCTTTCTTTTCCAAGAAAGTTGGACGACGACTCAAATACATCGTTGATAGCTACTGTATCTTTGAGCATACATTATGAAAAAACGAGGATGAAATATACTGAAGAAGATATAGAAGGAATGATTGAATTCCTGGTTGACAATATCTTTGTTGAATTCGGAGGAGAGCTTTTCACACAGACTGTTGGCATTCCAATGCCTGTCCCCACTTTTGGCTTACTTGTTTCTTTTTCATACGAGGCTGAATTTCTCGAGGGGCTTGTCAGGATGGGTAACAAATCTTTGCCAAATCTTTCAATTTCAGGAATATTGACGATGTGTTGTCTATAAACAACAAGACGTTTGCTGACCTAGTTGATCGTATATACCCTACAGAACTTGAGATTAAGGACACAACATACTCTCATAAAAAAGCTTCCTACCTCGATCTCTACTAAAACAATAATCAACACGGGCAGCTTACTAAGCTTATGATAAACGTGATGATTTCCGATCGTGAATTTCCCCTTTCTTGATAGTAACATCCATGCTTCTCCATCCTCCATAATGTCGTAGTTGATTCGTTATTCGGGGGCTTGCTCTGAATATCGAGGTTTTCGTTATAGATATCAGCTGCTGACGAACAAACTTATGGCACAGGAATTCGAGAGGTGCATGTTAATGAAGACTATGGGCAAGTTTTCTGGTCGCCATCTTGTTCTCGGTGAGAAATATTCTGTATTTTTATGTGATATGAAGATTGACGTTTTTTGAGTATGCTCATTAGTGTGTTTACTTGTTGTGATTGACAATGATACTCGGTTCTCATTTTGAGGACTTGACGTTTACTTGGATGTGACCAAGATTTACATGGCGGGTGTCGTCGATGAAGCAGAAGACGCTTACTCCTCTGGAATACCTGGTCTTATTCTCTTGTACCTTTAAGAGGGTCTCCGTGTAAATCTTTCCCTTGTTTGTATTTTGCCCCTAGTTTAATCGATTTTGAGTTCGGATTATGGTTTTGTGAACGCTTTGGTATTCTCTGAATTCATATACCACGTAGACATATTATCTTTGCTTAAAATCTAATTACTGTGGTGATTTCACCAAAGGCAAAAGTATTTGTGAATTTAATGGCGAAAATTCATTTTGCGACCGTTTGGGCCTCTGCACCCAAAGAAGTGAGCAATATGCTGAATATAGAATCCGATTAAACCTACATGGTCGTTTCTTTTTTAATTTTCATAAAGTATTTGATATCAAAAATCACGTAACACACACATATGCTGCACCTCTTAAATTTAGTAATATATACAGTATGCCAAAAAATGAATTAAACTGCATCATACAGCTGTTTCGTCCTCCTAGGACTCTTCAGTGATGCTAGGGCCCAAAGGTAGGAATCAAAAATTTCTAAACTTATGTACATTGTAGAAGAAGAAGGGTCAGGTTCGTAAAACCCCTTTAATTTATTAATTTAGAAGTAAAATTAAACTAGTTCTGTATAATTTCAAATCGTGTACTACGAAAATGTGTATATTAAGTACCGTGCCACTACTCAAAATAGACCAGTTAAAAAAAATGTCACCATGACCTACTTTTATCTACTTTTTACAGATTTTCCTACTTTTATCTTACAATCTGCTACTTGTTAAGTAGAGACTACAAATTTAAAATTGCTACAATAATTTCCAGTTTCTTAAGAACTTCCAAAGCGAATTTTAAATTTTACACCCTCCCCACTTTGACCCCCATTATTTTCTATGAGCCTACACAATATCTAATGTTTTGAACATAATACTATATGCAGCTGACTCAAAGTATCTTCTTATCACTGATATGCCGCAGAAAGCCCCAATATTGGCATCCCTCCTATAGAAACCCAGTTCAGGCAATACTAAATACGTATAGACACCACATGACAAATGTTAGTGTCCGCATAATAACAATACTTTGTTTCAAAGTCGTTTTATGTCTTTATAAGGGTATTCTACCAATTCTGGGAACCGAAACGAGGGCACGTCCTACACATTCAGCTGTAACTCCGGCTACTTTATAGACATGACATCTGCGACGTACTACCGATGTTCGTCATCTAGCGTGAACGTTCTGTCTACGTTACAGTCACAACTGGATGGACACAATTCGAAAACATTGATCATCAGCGACAGTCTGTTCGGAACTACCTCAAGTAGCTGTACAGCTTACTTATATGCGGCGTGGCAATGTGGCCGTAGGTATACTAAGAAGGGAAAGCATTCCTGTTAATTTCCTATTTGTTTTCATTAAAGGCATAAATCATCCCATTACCTATACAACACACTCACGTGTTCTTATATGTTTTAACATGTTCAACAACACAAACAGACATTTTAAAACGTTTATAAAACCAACGCGTACAGGGATTTCAACATATTGTAAAAACCAACGCGTACAGCTATTTCAACATATTGTAAAAATCAACGCGTACGGATATTTCAACATATTGTAAAAACCAACACGTACAGGTATTTCAACATATTGTATAAACCAACGTGTACAGGTACTTCAACATATTGTAAAAACTAATGCGTACCGGTATTTTAAAATATTGTTAAAACCAACGCGTACAGTATTTCAAATTATTGTAAAAACTAACGCGTGCATTTAATTCAACTTATTGTGAAAAACTAACGCGTACAGGTATTTCAACATATTGTAAAATCCGACGCGTACAGGTATTTTCAACATATTGCAAAACCTAATGCGTGCAGGTATTTCAAACATATTGTAAAAACCGACACGTACAGGTATTTCAACATATTGTAAAAACCAACGCATACAGGTATTTCAACATATTGTTAAAACCAACGCGTACAGGTCTTTCCAACATATTGCAAAAACTAATGCATACAGGTATTTCCAACATATTGAAAAAACCGACAAGTACAGGTATTTCCAACATATTGTAAAAACCAACACGTACAGGTATATCAACATATTGTAAAACCAACGCGTACAGGTATTTCAACATATTGTAAAACCAACGCGTACATGTATTTCCAACATACTGCAAAAACTAATGCGTACAGGTATTTCCAACATATTGTAAAAACCGACACGTACATGTACAGGTATTTCAACATATTGTAAAACCAACACGTACAGGTATTTCAACTTATTGTAAAAACCAACGCGTACAGGTATTTCAACTTATTGTACAAACTAACGCGTACAGGTATTTCAACATATTGTAAAAACCAACGCGTTCAGGTATTCCAACATATTGTAAAACCAACGCATACTGGTATTTCAACATACTGTAAAAACCAAAGCGTACAGGTATTTCAACATATTGTAAATACCGACGCGTACAGGTATTTCAACATATTGTAAAACCCGACGCATACAGGTATTTCAACATGTTGTAAAAACCAATGCGTACAGGTATTTCAACATATTTTAAAAACCGACGCATACTGGTATGTCAACATGTTGTAAAAACCAATGTGACATGTACTTCAACATATTGTACAAAAACCAACGCGTTAGGGTATTTCAAGATATTGTAAAAACCAATGCGTACGGGTATTTCAACATATTGTAAAAACCGACACGTACAGGTATTTCAAATTACTGTACAAATCAACGGTCACAGGTAGTTCAACATAATGTAAAACAAAAACATTATTTTCCATTTTCGTAAGATTAATATAAATAAAACGAGTTTCGACAATCACAAATAAATTAACAACACCAACGGCATATCCATATTTAAGATCTTCTGCCACCAACAACTCCACACCGTCAACATGTACGTGTAACCGTACTCAGATTTGGTTTCCTTTCTTCAGTGTGCCTTCAGTGTCTTTTGTTTTTAAGGTCACGGTGGTTGGTCTGACTGGGGCTCCTGGAGTGAGTGTGCAGTGTCCTGTGGAGGTGGGGTATCGGTATCTAGGACCCGCTTGTGTGACAACCCTTCATACGAGTACCCTGGAACCTACTGCATAGGGGACTCTACGGAAACACAGTACTGCAATACACAGGCTTGTGAAAGTAAGATTTCGAGTTTGATTTGTATTTAGGTTGTCTTACAGCGATGATAATTATGAGGACACCAACTAATATGTTAGAATGGAATGTTACAGCTTACAACACAATGGTTTTTATTAGAATGAGAACTTATGAAAATAATATAAAAAAAAAGTTTCATCGGAAAATTAGTATTGCATTTTATGAAATGACAATCCACATAAGTGATTTAAAGTTGATAGAGCTCATATTTGTGACGTTATTTCTGCACACTAATCATTAATGTTTATTACAAACAATCGTTGGCGTAACTACTCCAAATAGTATACGAATATGTGATGTTTTTACTTACACAGCTACATATGTACCTTATGGTTATTCACTTACCTATTTTTAAAGTGTACGTACTTAATGGATGAATGAAATTGTGTCTGAAGTCAAAACTCCTAGCTGAAGCCATATTTTTCTTTTTCAAAAAAAAAAAAAAGAAAAAAAGAGAACTGTACATTGTATTAGCGAACTGAATACAGATTACCGTTTGTGTTGTTAATTTATTTGCGATTGTCGAAACCCGTTTAATTTATATTAATATAATCTTACGGAAAAAGCCATGTTCGTTCCACCAGGTAATGAAAATGCTTCTTCAACCACAAAGGGCAGCGACTCCGCCTCCTCTGCCACCAACAGCTCCACGCCGTCAACTGTGTTACTGGTTGTCTCAGTGACCGTCATTGTGATCGGATTTGTCGCGTTCGGGATCGGGTTATTCCTGTACCGTAAGTAATCTTTTTTTTTAAATTTATTTTTTATTCATTTTAAATAGTATTATAAGACATACATAAATACATACACAAAAACATACATGCAGGTTGTTACATCATATCATTATATAAATAATTAATACATTATGATGATATTTTATTACATTAATAATGGTGGTAAATTATATATAAATTTGAAATAAACATACGCTTGAATGACTAAAAATGACAAAACAGAAACAGAACAAAAGGACAAAAGAAAACCAACAACAACAACAACAAGGACTTGTACATAGACACACAGACGTAGACATGAGACAAATATTGTCGACCCTGGTCAGTTACCTTTCTATAATTTATATAGTAATGTAATTTGTTTGAAAAAATATTGTTAATTATAACAGGGACGTATATGTGAGAGGGATAGGTAACTGTCTCTATCTGCTTGTAAATATCTAGCGAGATGAATTCACAGTTACCTCCCCTGATTTTAGCGCCCTCTAGCGTTTACCGCATGGCTTCCACGCCGCTTCGATGATCGAAGAAATTGCCGTGAAAACAGACCACTTGAAGTAAGTATTGCACCATCATTACGGTTCACTGTTGATACAAGTTGTTTAAACAACATTTTATTAACAATTGTTTCAGTATGGATGGCGTTGACGCCTGTGATTTTGGTCATATTTTCGTTTCTCTCGCAGTCATGGAGATGGAGATCCAAAAAATGGCCGCCCGGTCATGAATGGATATAACACGGGTCTTTGAAATACCTGCTCCGGTTGAAACCAATTATCTCAATAACTACTCGACCAATCGATTTAATTTTTGAACCATTTTAAAGCTGAGTGATTTTCACATGTATTACTACATGTTTGTAAAAAAATTGTATGATATAAACTAGTTAAATATTTCATTGATGATTGTCAATTTTACAACATGGCCGCCCACTCGTGAATGGAAATAACACGGGTCTTTGAAATACCTGCTCCTGTTGAAACCAATTATCTCAA
The DNA here is from genome assembly GCA_947623455.1 of Mimachlamys varia. Classification (NCBI taxonomy): domain Eukaryota; kingdom Metazoa; phylum Mollusca; class Bivalvia; order Pectinida; family Pectinidae; genus Mimachlamys; species Mimachlamys varia. The sequence continues at coordinate 40,166,131 of OX392533.1, read as the reverse complement.
TAACTACTCGACCAATCGATTTAATTTTTGAACCATTGTAAAGCTGAGTGATTCTCACATGTATTACTACATGTTTGTAACAAATTTGTATGATATAAACTAGTTAAATATTTCATTGATGTTTGTCAATTTTACAACATGGCCGCCCATTCGTGAATGGAAATAACACGGGTCTTTGAAATACCTGCTCCGGTTGAAACCAATTATCTCAATAACTACTCGACCAATCGATTTAATTTTTGAACCATTTTAAAGCTGAGTAATTCTCACATGTATTACTACATGTTTGTAACAAATTTGTATGATATAGAATAGTTAAATATTTCATTGATGATTGTCAATTTTACAACATGGCCGCCCACTCGTGAATGGAAATAACACGGGTCTTTGAAATACCTGCTCCGGTTGAAACCAATTATCTTAATAACTACTCGACCAATCGATTTAATTTTTGAACCATTTTACAGCTGAGTGTTTTTCACATATATTACTACATGTTTGTGACAAATGTGTATGGTAGAAACTAGTTAAATACTTCACAGATGATTGTCAATTTTACACCATGGCCGCCCAGCCTCTGTAGTGAACGTAGGCTACATATGTAGAGTATATATAGGCCTATACAGTCCCTGTAACTTACATGTATTTGGGGCAGTACAGCTCCTGTAAAACTTAACATGTACTGGTAAATTGTGCATCTGTGTAATGTTTATACAGTCCCTGCTATATGCACGCAAAAGGACACTTGCTAAATACTTGGGCACATGCTGTCTTGTAGTCTCATTATAGAATAGAAGATTGACAAAAAAAAAGAATATATATACATAATGCACATGTCATGTATAGTGGAGCACCTGTTAGATATTTGTACTACTGGGTATCATTGCCATCAACAATTATGATTTTAAGATTATGTGTATCAATATGAGTTATCTATTGTAATGAGAGTCTAAACATTGATATGATGAAATGATTAGTAGACATTAAACTTTAACTTGATCTATTGATGTATTTTCAGGTATGTGACCCAGGCAGATTCAGGAACCTTCCAATCATTTAAATCTCCAGCATCTGTTTGTTGTCGCTGCTTGTGACTAAAAGACATATTCAGTGAAGTGCGAGAATTATGACTATCATATTTCGAATATATTTGAGAAAATTAAAATTATAGATATATAGATTCTGTTTCTGTTATTTTTTTTATGAAATTAATCTGATCATATCATGCAGCCTTTGGTATAAATTCCTGAACATGAATGTACCATCAACAAGGATACGGATATTAATTAAAATAACTTTACACGGGTTAATGTAATAATTTGGACCGTATATATAAAACTGAAGGAAGCAAAGAAATGATACAATCTGCCTAAACAGGGATTTATATATAAACATGGTCTCCTAAGTTAAATTACCGGTATGTATAAAAACCATATAGCACACATAGATTGACAGCATGTCTGTTGAACACTATTAACCACCCTGTTTTAATCTTTGCTCAAAAAAAAAAATAAACCAAAAAAGATTTTTTTTTTTCAAAAACTCATTTTTATAACTTGGATATTTATAATTAACGGGAGACTATCTTGGATTTTGAGTGAATAGTTTATGATCGATAATTCAAGGACAGTACTAGTTACTGGGTGGATCTTTCTCAAAATCTAAATCTAGTACAAAGACATGAATTCCGAATCATTTGCCGTGGTAGACAAGTCGAGAATCGGACTTTTAATAATGATTCAAAACCATGGCTTGGTAGCTACATCTACCAGACAGTAATATACCTAGACACAGTGGCAACAATAATCATTCAACATCATAAATGAAGACCTACTAATTCACAATCTAATCATATATACCCAGTATGAAATGATAAACGCAATCAACACACGAGTGTTGACATGACAGCGGAAATAATCTGTTGAGCTACTGCGCAAGCGCACACTGGGGGGAAACCGCTGTCGCTAACTTCACGGTTCGGTGCACAAGTACAAAAGCTCTCGCTAGACCATCGTCCAAATGGGTCAGTTACCTATCCCTCTCACATATACGTCCCTGATTATAATGATCACCTACTCCACTGACTTCTGAAACGATCAATAATGACGGAAATTAAAGTTTATTGAACAAGTGGTTTTAGAAAAGAGAAACAGCGACTACAAAGGTAAAAGTAATAATAATAATGATAATAGAAAATAATTCCATATGTTCATTTAAAGATTTTAAAATTGTAACCATTCATTTATTTGAGCTATAAGCTGTTCTTTATTTTTATAATTAGTAGTGGATATAAGAGTGTTGTGTGCTCTTAATTCAAATTTAATATGATTTTTTAAACTGCTAAGATTAAGATCCATTTCTAAACATTTACTTTTGTATATGTACTGTTTTATAGTTAATATAATAAGATTCTCTAGATTGAACTTTTGGTGTTTGTTTAGTCTTATAATCTTATAATTGTAATCTTATTACTTACCGTAAATAAAACTTTTTCAAACGATAACTTTTCAAGTACGTTTTTATGCCCCCACCATATAAAATGTGTGTGTGGGGGGGGGGGGGGTGTCAAAAAGTGTTTTTGTCCGTCCCGTCCCGCCCGGTCGCGTCCCGTCCCGTCCAATGGTAATGTAGCCAGCTTATTTAAATGACTACTAACCCGATTGTCATCAAACTTCGCATACGTAATAAGCATGATGAACTGATTTCATATGGGGATAGGGGGCCTTAATGTTTCGCAGCCATTTCAAGTTTTAATTGTTTTAAATGGTTGCTCACTTTAATAAAATATGTTTTATTAATTTCTGAAAAGTACGATTATAAGTTCCAAACAGATATGGGAAATATTTTGATGATCATGCTTTGGGTTTCAATTACAGGTAAAGCTCGTTTGATTGGCAGGTAAGTATATATACATACTATCAGTTAATCTTTTTCTAATATAATATATTTTTCATTTTGCTGAAATTTTAATAAAATAATGAAATCGGTTAAGCAAAGTGCCCTAAACAGCTATTCCTTTGGGGTTAGAGAAGCGTTAACGTAAATCAATATCAATAAACTAGATTAATCATCTTACTGTAATTGTGGTAGCAAATACCATTTTTATCTTTTGAATTAGCTCGTGTAGTAAATATGAATTTTTAGCATATTGACTCAAATTAGTAATCTTGTAAGTTTCAGCTCCTATTATCAATTAGAAAGGGAGATATTTAGATAGCAAAACACTTTTTTACTTGAAAATACCTAAAACACCTTCTGACTTAATTGTTCGTTAAATATTTTTAAAAAGCTCAATTTAAAAACAAAATCTTATATAAGTAATTTAAAGGGCTCCAAAAAGGCCTTATAGACACGCATCCTTTCAAATTTAATCATGATCTAATCATCATTATAAAGCTATCTTTTCTTTTTCAACTTCTCTATAGGGTCAACAATCATTCATCGATCCCTAAGGAATCCAATAGCAATCCGACTAGGAACGAACAATACGGTGAGTATTTTATTAGTTTAGAAATATTGGATTCCCACATTTATGCCCCAAGCATCACTGAAGAGTCCAAGGAGAATGAAACAGCTGTATGATGCAGTTTAATTTATTTTTACGGCATACTGTATTATAAATAGATCTGATGTACTGTAAACCAAGTCATACCTCTTATTGAAACTATTTCGCGGCGATTAATTTTAGCGAATTTTAATCAACCGCGAAATACGCAAAAATTAGAAGCACGTGAAACTAAGTTGGCTTACAGTATGCTACTACTGACTTATCCCAAATAAATAATAAATAAAACATGTACAGTCGAAATTCTCTAGAAACCGTCCGAATTGTCTGGTAGTTACTGACAAATTATTTTGTTCATTCACAGTAACTGATGTATTTTAAACATATTTGTATTATCTTTTTAGAATAATGGTACAAAGAACAAGAACAAAAGAAAACACGGCTTCACAAGCAAATGAAAGGAACTATGCGCGAGCTACAACTGGAAACGTATTTGTGTACATATTATCTTTTTTATTAGTTTATCCAATCATTAATTTTTCATCCACAACACTATCTTCAAGACATTTCACAACCGTACACTACTTTTCGAATATGAATTACTATGTAAATTCCTTCCTATCGATTGTGTAATAGAGAAGTGCCGAACTTTGTCCATTATACGAGTTTCTTTAATGAAAGTAAACGTTCCTGTTTGGAATCATGATGAAAACCTTATTGAGTAAGAAAAGACAACTTTATCTGTTATGTCTTTGTGTTTTCCTCATCCTCTTTGTTTTTGTTCATGTTTTTGTCCCCTTTTCCTTCCTTCATAAAATTTTCTTTTCAGCTTTCTTCCTTCTTTAAATACAATGTAGGTTATATTTGGAAAATTCACCTAAAACCTGAATGATTGAAAAAAATGTTAAGTAAGTGAGTGTGTGTGATATTTTCTACATATGAATGTGATACATTATTTGAAAAATATTGTACTTTGCATTGTATGAAAATTTCTAAAAAAAAAAAAACAAATACAAAAAAAAAAAGAAAAGACAACTTTTGAACAATATACCGGGAACGTGAATTACATAGAGATGCCCATCTTTGAGAACAAATTATGAGGTTACGCAATCAGCCATAAAGCTAATGATTTGTGGAAGAGGTTTATATTTGTACGTTTCTATAGAAATGATTTCCACAATCATTCCTCCCCTTTTTAATCCCATATTCATGTTCAATTTTATGTATTTAAAAAATATAGTCTTTTGTGATTAACGTTTGCTTTATAATTTATTCTTCATATGAATTTCATTAATTCAATCTGACATTTACAGACACAATTGAATATTCGTGAGATTTACTTTAATGTGACTAAAATGTGAATTGTCACTGTTATCGAAAAAAAACTAGAGGACGCTTACTCTCCCGGAACACTTGGTCATATTATCTTGTTTTTATTTTAATGCCCTCATTGTAAATCTTTCCTTTGTTTGCCCCTAGTTTAATCGCTTCAGTCCAGATTGTGGTTTTTGTTGACGCTTCGGTGTTGTATCATATTTTCCTGTAGAAGATATAATTTTTTAAAGGTTAACTGTGATTTTTCACGCCGTCGACAATAGCGAGACTAAGGTGACACTTGTTGTCGGTGGAGATGGCATTTTCTTTAGAGTTTGCTTGTTAGCGTCATATTTATGTATAATAAGGCCTTATTTGTTGTGATTGACAATGATACTCGGTTCTCATTTTGTGGATTGATGCTTACTTGGATGTGACCAAGATTTACATGGTGGGGTATCGTCGATGAAGTAGAAGACGCTTACACTTCGGGAACACCTGGTCTTATTATCTTGTGCTTTTACGAGAGTCTCCATGTAAATCTTTCCTTTGTTCCTATTTTACCCCTAGTTTAATCGATTTTGAGTTCGGATTATGTTTTTGTTGACGCTTTGATATTCTCTGATTTCTTTTAACACAGTGTAGATGCTATTTTATTGAGTGGGAACTGGTTTTTTTTACTGGTACTATCAAACTGATCACCTAATCTAAATTGACAGGAATTGTTTACATGGTTCTGGTATTTTAGATTCAAAGCACCTGAATTATGAGAATTTACGTTTAAGTCCACTTTTTTTACAAGTATAACTCCTATCCGATTGAATTTAAACTTTATGATACTATCATACTTATGACCGAGCCAAAATTTACAGAAAAAAATTAACGTGTTCTGCTGGAATGGGGTAAAAAAATTCTGAGTTTGCGTCAAAGTTTATTTTTTACTGTTATATTGATATCCGATTGAATTGAAACCTGGTCAGGTTACCAATATTGCTTTTTTTGACATGCAACCCAAAATGTGGAGGGAATGTATTCATTGGTTCCACGATGTGGGGATAAAAACCTCTTGCTTTCGAGAATTTGCGTTTAACTCTACTTTTTACAGTGATATTGATATCTAAGTAATTTGAAACTTTGCCAGGTTATCAATACCATCATACTGTGTGTATGTTGTCGTATTAGTATCCGTATCAAATATATTGACGTCATTGACAAAGCGAGAAAGGTGGACATATAATTACACGGAATTTTTGTTTATCAATTATGCGATGATATGCTTTTTTTAAAATGTTTCTGGCGGTATTTGGACCAAATATACATTCGTCATAGTCCGAACTGAAGAAAATATTCCGCATCACCATTTCTCTTAAAATGTACGTGAGTTTCGGCTGTTCCAAAGGAATATTCAATTCTGATTTTTTTATTGGTTACTGATGTAATATTAATTTAGAAATTTCAGTTTTTTCAAAAAATGTATAACTTTCCATAATCCGTACTGTCTGTCTAAATCACGATCATTTGCCTTCATGATAAAAGGCTAGATGAAAGGTTAGATCAAAGATTAATTACTGTAAATATACTCATTTTGGCGACCTTAAATTTAAGCAAATTATCAAATTTATATAAAAAAAAAAATAAACGCATTGATGTATAGGCAATATGCAGAAACTGTCATTAGCGCAAAAATAATTTAGCGGAGTGCTTTCATCGTGCAAATCGTTAAAATGAGATTACGGTTAAAATATGTACGTTTTTAGTACTTTAAACAGGATCAATAATATATTATGCTCCTTCTGTAGTGCAAAGACAACTTAAGAGGTTTTAACAGGTGCAGATAAGTAAACATTGTTTATTGATTATAAACTGATTGTAAGCTCATACGAGGATGTCAGCCGGACACACAAATCTGAATATATATTGTTGTCATATAAAAACCCAAAATCTGTTGAACAAAACATGTCTATTGTTTATTTGTGTGTCTAAAAACAATACTACATTCCTCAGTTATGTCTTTTAATATTTTATTTCACCTTTAGATAGATAAGATGATATCATCATTGCGTTCGTTAAGTAACCTGACTATCCACATACATGTAGTAATCACTTCTTTTATAAAACAAATGTCTTGTAATGTCTATCTTGATTATATTGATTGTCTACTAGATTACTTTTGTACTTACTCACAAAATGACTTAAATATGTGCTTATTGTTATAATATGACAAAGGCAGAGTCTTGAAAGAGCTAGATATCAATATGATATGTTGGTAAATTTACTTTGACATCAAATGTTTGAGTAAATTGTCCTATAAGAATAGTGGTTTTTATTATTATTTTTTTTTTTTTGCTATTTCAACGGTTACTTATGCGGTTTTACATGAATTTCTTAAATAAAACATTAACAATTAGGCAGTACAAAAACAATCCTGATATTTTATATGAAAAAAATAAGACATGTTAATGACAGCTTGTAAGCAAGAGGGCTGTATTCATATGAGGATGGACGTTTATGAGTATGCTCATAAGTGTGTTTACTTGTTGTGATTGACAATGATACTCGGTTCTCATTTTGAGAACGTGATCTTTACATGGATGTTACAAAGATTTACATGGCGGGTGTCGTCGATGAAGCAGAAGACGCTGACTCTTCCGGAACACCTGGTGTTATTCGCTTGTACTTTTACAAGAGTCTCCATGTAAATCTTTCCTTTGTTCATATTTTGCTCCTGGTGTAAGCGATTTTGAGTTTTGATTATGATTTTGTTAACGCTTCGGTATTCTCTTATTTATTTCTGTATCAATTAACCTGCAGTTTAATTTAACTAACAGCATTGAATCTGTCGATGGATACATTTTTAATACATAATGTAGTGTTAACTGGTTAACGTCGTGATTACAATTGTTTCAAGTTTGATTACGTGTATTGCACACGTTAAAAAGTTATCATTATCATGGCTCCACATTGCACTGTTCCGTCACACGATCCAAGATGGAGGACTCGTTGTTTGTAATTTATCATATACAAGGCAAAACAAAAGATATTAAATGTCTTGTTTCCGTCAACCTATCTTTAAAATGGACTTTCATAACGTTTTTTAACGTTCTTTTTACTTACTTATGTATGTTTTGTTCTGTGTACATATTATGCACATTAACCTGGTATTTACAAAGGAAACTATTTGGAGCCTACATTCTAAATAAAGCCTAAATGACAAATGGAAGATTACTTGCCCAGTGTGACATGATATACATAAATAAAGTTGACGTGTTTTTACAGCTGACATCAGCAGAAATGAAACCACCATGCATACTCATGTATCTCATTTGGTCTTATTCTCTTTTACTTTTACAAAGACCTCCTTGTGGATCTTTCCTTCTTTCGAATTTTGCTCCTAGTTTAATCGATTTTGAGTTCGGATTTTGGTTTTGTTTGGCGCTTTGGTAGTCTCTGGGTTTTTTTGTGTGTTGAAACTTTCCTTAATATTAGAGAAAAACCTGAAAGTTGATTTTATTTTTCTTAACGTTTTGTTTTCAATCTTGTGTGACGTAACAGAGAAATCTTAACCTGAAAGTAAAAATCACAATTTTATAATTGTATCCCTCCTCGTTGACTCTTGCAAGGCTATTATCAAACATTATCATTTTGAGGACTGTAGTTTGTCTGTCACATTCCTACTGTATGCTGTAACAGTAAAATATATTAAAATGCTACAAACTGAACGCTGTAGCACTGAATTGAGTATGTAATGTTGATTTTACAATAAGACATGCATTTGTAAAACATAAAGTAACGCTACAAACTTAACGCTGTAGCACTGAATTTAGTATGTAATGGTGATTTTCGTATAGGACATGTTTTGCTCTATACTTAAGATGTTAATAATGACACAACACGAATCTTTTCTTAGACTAGTCTGTCTAAAGGACATCCTATCCTGTACTGTATATAATACCGCATATTTGCATTGTTAAATACTCCAGGGTCTTACATTTCATTAAAGGACATTGTATGCTCTCTAACGTGACATATACATTATTTAAACAGTGACACGAATGCCCTTCATAAGTGCACATTATGTTATGAGAACACGTGGTTGGGTGATAGCGTTTAATTTTTCTTGTGTTATATATATCTCTTTTGAACACTCGCTAAATTAAGTTATGCTTGTAAGAGTAACGGCATGAATGAAGTCTGTGTATTCCTTAAAGATGACGTAACACACATCTATGTTGCACCTTTTAAATTTTGTAATATATACATTAAGCCGAAAAAGGAATTAAACTGCATCATACAGCTGTTTCGTCCTCCTTGGGAATCCAAAATATCTAAACTAATGTAGAATCGGAAGGGTCATGTGTGTAAAACCCCTTTATTTAATGAATTTAACAGTAAAATTAAATTTGTTCTGTATAATATCAAATCGTGTACTACGAAAATGTGTATATTATGTACCGTGCCACTACTCAAATGAGAAAAAAAGACGTTTAATTGTATCAAACTCTATGATAGGCGCTTGTTTGTTTTGATTTTATGGAAGCTGATGTTTTCGTTGTGATCAAATTCTCAAAAAATGTTATATTTCAGTGATATAACAAATAAAACACGACGCCGCGTCACTACTTTCCAGACTCGATCAATATCCTGCAGCGTAGTATGTATTAATTCATTTAAGAAATAAATAAGAAGCATTTTAATGTTTTTTTAAATACAATAGCAGTAACAAAGACAGTATGGTTTGTTTATATATGAACTTATGTAAAAAAAAATAACAATAAAAAGATGTAATCTTTTGGAACTTTTTTGTTTACTTGTTGACTGTTATTTCGCGGGAGTTCGTCACCTCATAAGGCGGCTGTTTCAATGGTCTACCGAAACCAAACGATACTGCTTGATTACATCGCAGTAAGTATCATAATATCTGATTAAAGAAATAATTACACGTGGGAATATAAAGTCTGGACAGTAAATATAAGGATTAAAGTTTCTTTCTGGTGGTTTTATCAAAGGATAAAGTTCAGTAGGATATCGATAGTTTTTTCATGGAACGCTTCGCGTTCCATTCCAACTATCGATATCCTACTGAACTTTATCCTTTGATAAAACCACCAGAAAGAAACTTTAATCCTTAAATACATGTCGTCTAAGATTTGAGTTTGGTTGCATTCGCTCTTTATTTTGTAGTATTAGTATTATGTATTATAGTATTAGTATTATGTTTTGTAGTATTATGTATTATGTTTTGTAGTATTATGTATTGTAGCTTTGTGTATTATGTTTTGTAGTATAAGTTTTATGTTTTGTAGTATAATGTTTTGTAGTATAAGTTTTATGTTTTGTAGTATTATGTATTATGTTTTGTAGTATTATGTATAATGTTTTGTAGTATTATGTATTATGTTTTGTAGTATTATGTATTATGTTTTGTAGTATTATGTATTATGTTTTGTAGTATTATGTAATATGTTTTGTAGTATTATGCATTATGTTTTGAAGTGTTATGTATTATGTTTTGTAGTAGTTCTGGTATGCGTGAGATTGGTGTCTTTATAATACATTTTTGTTTCATACTAGATTTCAAGTTTGTTAAAGATTTGTTATAAGATTTATCGAGTGGTAAAGACCAGTGAAGTCCCAACAATTGTATTATACCGTCAGGCTTATACACACAACCTCTTACCTCACTCCATCCAATTAATGCAACACCTTAACAAATTAAGTCACGAAATGCCCCGGACTCTATCGTCATTGTTTGAAAGACAATTTGTAAACATGTAACTACATTGTTAATTATTCTGATGTCTTGATAATGCAAATTGTTAATGCTAGGCTTCAAGGTTTCTTGTCAAACACTTTCCAGTAATTGGACTTTCAATGTTCACTGACACCACTTTGGTGTTGTTTGATTTAATTTACAGCACGTTCATATGAAACATAAATTTTGCTAGTTTCAACGTGCAGTTCTAATTAATTGTCTCTATGTAAATCTACCTTCATTTTTCATATTTTGCCCCCCAGTTTAAACGATTTTGAGTTCGGATTATGGTATTGTTAACGATTCGATATTCTCTATTTTTTTCATAGCGGTCTAAACCATGTAGTTTACGATAAAAATACACCTTAAAAACCCAGATCATTATAACTTGAGATCATCAGAGCTTTATTCCACACATACATGTATACCATCATTGACTTAACATCTTTCATAAGATTCTATTCGCCTGTCCTTTTTTAAGGGAAAACGTTTGAAAACGACCCCATGTTTGTTTTGTAATTTAAAATCTCACAAAATGTGTCAAGGAAGACACTGTACGTTAATTTTTATCTGAAGTACAATTATCAAAAGTCGTATTTCTGAATTTCTATTTTGTTTCTCTGCATCCTTTGCCGAAGTTGGTCTTGACGTCGTCTACGTTGTAACGTTGAATAGGACGATTGCTCCCAAATTTACTCAGTGGTGGATTACCAGCTTCCCAAGTTTCCAAATTCTGTAATACTTTGTAATTCTGAAAGTAATTCCGTCATAGTCTATTTTATAATACTGTAAATAAATATATTTTAGCGGTTATCTTATTTTAGCAATTTTTCCGCTAATGATAGTCTATATATTGTTTTCTGCAGCAATTATTATGTGTGCGTCAATTCATCATTGCACTCTCTTTAGATTCGGCTTTGCACTAAAATTTGAGCTCGCCAAAATAAGTAAATTTACAGTATTGTGTATGGCTTTTTTACAATATTTTCCACAGGTTTTAGCTTTTCAGCTTGAAGAATATCAAAATTATTCTCAGAAGTCTATTTCAGACTACAACGTTTGAAGGCGAACTTTTAATTTGCAATCAAATTTCATTTCGGTTTTTCTAATTCTGTCATAAAAACAAAATAATTGCAATTATCAACAAACAATTACAGGAAACAGTACCGTCGCCATCATTTCTTTACGATAAACAATTGTGATTTTTTATATACCAAATAGTTATGTATACAGCATTTTCAATTTCAAAAGATAAAGATCGTGATACATATTGCTATATAAGTATAATGGAGGGGGGCTGATTTATAAATTAACAGGCCTTCTCTTTAACAGGCCTCGTCTTAAAGCGGATTATCCCGATCATTTGACTAATTTGGATATACATTGAAATTAGCTGTCTTCTGTCTTTATTTCTTCAAAGACATCTACAGCTCATGGAATTATCCCATTTTAAATTTAACCATACACGTATACACAATGAAAATGTAGAAAGGTTTATATGAGCAAGCAACTAAAAATCATGAACAATTCAAACAAATTGGAGCTCTCTATCGTTGGAGATACAAAATAGAGTGAGGGACGTGCTACCTTAAAGTTTCTGTATTAAGACATCGAAACAGGCATAATCTGCATAATATGTATACAGCATTTTCAATTTCAAAAGATAAAGATCGTGATACATATTGCTATATAAGTATAATGGAGGGGGGCTGATTTATAAATTAACAGGCCTTCTCTTTAACAGGCCTCGTCTTAAAGCGGATTATCCCGATCATTTGACTAATTTGGATATACATTGAAATTAGCTGTCTTCTGTCTTTATTTCTTCAAAGACATCTACAGCTCATGGAATTATCCCATTTTAAATTTAACCATACACGTATACACAATGAAAATGTAGAAAGGTTTATATGAGCAAGCAACTAAAAATCATGAACAATTCAAACAAATTGGAGCTCTCTATCGTTGGAGATACAAAATAGAGTGAGGGACGTGCTACCTTAAAGTTTCTGTATTAAGACATCGAAACAGGCATAATCTGTGCACGCGAAATGAATATAAAAATTAAAACCCCGACCTGACGCCTCAGAGGTTAATTAAATAATCCAATAATTTCTGCTGCCATTTTTTTACCAATCTGATGTAATACAATAAAATAATTATTGACATGTTTTCAGGTGAATACGAGGATTAAAAACAATTCGTATTCGATTGAAAAGATGTCAATAATTGCTGTTTGATAAATGTATTTTTCGAAACAGAAGCAGAATTCGTGCCTACCTTTTTACAAACAGTAGTTGTTGTTTTATATACCATCCAGAGAACTCCAGGATCACAACCAGGTGTTGTTTTCGAGCCAATGTAGTAATAATATTTTCCGTCCTCGGGCAACATTAGACTTGGCTGGACTTTGGCCCGTTCTAATAAAGCCAAAAAATTAGTGGTGGCGTAAATGTTGAAATTATTGATTTTTTTTCATCTATCTTGAATTAGGATAATCTATATCTTCATCGAACATATTTACCAAAACATTAACTTTATTAGGAAATATTAAAAAATTCTAGTTTTTATTATTTACGTCCACACTTGTACAACGGTTCAACAGCCAATTGAATTATAAACACGATAATCGTTGACATTTACATAAAATGACGTTTGTATATAACCTGACTTCTATTATCCTGACCTATTTTCCTACTGACATAATAGTGATATTAATTATTTCAAAAAATAAAAAAAGAACTTCAAAAAAAATCTAATAAGATTTGTCATACATAAAATAATAATAAATAATATTATACAACAGTTATATATCGCTCTATGTAATTTGTAAAATTACTCTTAAGCGCTTCAAAACATGTAGATAATAATTTGATGCTTACAATGCATAAATAAAGAATTTATTACAATCTGAGCTAATAAGATAATTTAAAAAATACATATAATTACGAGTATATCTACTGTAGATAAACAAATGTCAGTATATACATGTCGTCTAAGTTGGTACCCTAATATGCAGACGTGAAAAGGTACGTCTTCAGATGTTTCTTGAATTTGATATTTTTACAAAAGCATTCTGTAGTGAATAATTGAACGTCCATTCTAAAGCGATCAAAGTGACCAAATAATGAATAGTGTTGATTTCTAAAGAGATTTCCAGTATTTCCGGTATCGGGTGAAGTTTTGCAAAGTCTTATATTAAGGTATATTTAGATAATTACTTATCGTTGTTAATATTTCGTTATATCAACCTTTTTATCTCACCTATAATAAATGTTGATTTTTGATATTTCAGTTTTATTTTAATATATCAAAATCTCCTAAAAACAAACATGCATTAAAGTATAAGAAAAGATAAAATACACGTCATTTTTGTATCTGTCTTGCATTGAGGAAATCATACCAAGATATGTAAAGTTTTCAATTTTCATTTTTTTAATCATGCTTTGTTTAATCTAGGACCTTGATTTAACATTCAAGCTTAGCCAAGTCAAACATACAAGTTTTACTTACTTTTCTTGTCCAAATAGTTTGGAATTTTGGTCACGTATTTTGAGATGAGTTTATCCGCATAACTACCACAGTCGTCGACAACCTGTGTGTATAGATTTAAAATGATTATTGAGAAATTCGTCAACAAATATTTTACAAAAAGACGCATAAGAATAGCACCTTTAGAACTTAGAAAAGAAGCAGTTGAGCCGAATAATAAATAAAACTGCACAATACAGTTGTCTCGACAATCTAGGACTCAATTATGCCTATCAAGTTCCTAAAATGTGAAACAAAAGAGGCGACTGAGAAACAAAACTGACCGATCTAATGTTGACAACAAAGAAAAAGTCTTAAAGAACCGCCAAAAGTTATGCCTGAATTATATTTTCTCAAATGTTCTCAGGCATCACCCTTCAAATAATTTTTGCAAAACAAAAAGATGAATGAGATCAGAAATGAATTGGAATCTTCATACAAGACGACAGGAAAGAAGATGGAGGCGGAGCAAGAGGAGAAACAGCATCAGCGGAAGCACAGTATCAGCAACACAGACGAGAAAAAAGGATGAAGAGATGATTCTACGGAGTTACTTACATCAAAGAACACCCCTATTACGAGATATTCGTTTATATGACCGTCTTCTTCTTGATTGTCATCATCGTCTTTGGTCTTCTTTCCCTTCTTTCTCTTGTGTACCAAGTGTATCTATTAAAGAAATACTGTTAATAAGTATATAAACGATATCGCTTAACTTAAAATGTGCCAACAATGCAATTTGTCATTGCAAACTCGATAGGAAAAAAGACGCCAATCTGTGTTAGATATATTCACACTTTCACTGATATTTCCTTCTGCCCTCACAATATATTTACAATATCAGCAGCTTTAGAAATATACTGAGGAATTGCATATACACATTTTGATATACCTGAAAAAGCAAGTTGTTTGTGGTTCATTACCTTTTCAGATTATATTTATAAGGAACATTATTTTACAAACCTACACCTTTTCCAGCAAACAAACGAGTTTTTAAAAAGAAACTCAAAGCTTATAATTCAAAAGTATAATGAAATGTCTGTTAATACTAATTTAACTGACACTTTGAGGAGCCGTTTATCAGAAAACAGCATCCTAAAACTGATCACTTCTGAGCAAGTTACCATCGCATATAACCCATAAGTATTCGATTAGTGATATCGTTGGTGAAACCCTTCTTTATATTAGGGAGACACTTCAGAGAGGTCAGCCAGGGTCACTTATGGGTGTGTTTCCCTGTGTTTGTGTGAGAGCTTTGAAGTATGTTTGTGTACAGTATGCATGGGATGTCGGTGGGATACCCTCTTTGTAATAGAGCGGTTCTGATGCTCACTTTATAGTGCTATCTCCCCGAAATACTATACCAAAGGAACCCAGCACAGCATCCCGCCCGGTCATATTATACTGACATTTGGTGAATCACCAAACACAGCATTTCGCTCATTTACGTTATACTGACAAGAGGTGAACCACACAGTACAGCATTCTGCCCGGTCATTTTTTACTGACAATGTGTAAACCACCCAGCCCAGCTTAATGCCCGGTCAAATTATACCGACAACGACATGAACCGTCCAGCACAGCATCCCGCCCGGTCACAATATGCTGACAACGGATAAACTAGTTCAGTTACTCTCTAAAGCTGAACTTTTTAGGTAGCGAACCAAATATACTTATTGTATATACTTCATTTTGTATTGACCAGGTGACAGAACCCATGACCTTCCTCACTGGAGCAAACGCTTAATTAAAAACCCAAACGTAAGGTAGTGTAAACGGTGACATCTAGTTGAAAATGTAGTTTAAAAATTAAATAAAAGCTCAGATCAGAAATTAAGTCACCTGTTACAGTACGAGTCATGAAAGGGGAGGAGAACATGCTATTCCTACGTCCTTATTGCAGAGTAGAACGCTAAAGGAAAGACCATGGAAACCAAGAAAGATAGAGTGCTTGCTGTTGCAATGAAGTCATTGAACAATTTTAATTTTCAATGTTTCTTTAAGGATGTAATCTTTTGAGATTTCAGTCACGTACAAGTTTCGTTTTAATTTCACTGAAAGATTTTATGTTATATCAAAGAAAGTATGATAAATTTTTAATAGCATATATGCATCTGAAAATCGTGTCAAAAAAGTTCCTGTTGCTTGAATAACTTTTTTACGTGAATTAAAAACTATACACATTTTAATTTTCAATGTTTTATCAATATGAACCTTATGTTTAGGTTTTCTTACCTCTCCTTTGTAGCCTTCGTTGTTTACAGTATGTTCCGATCCATAAGACGACCTTCGCCGTCCTATGTGGAAGTGAAGTCCTTTAAAATCATATCGAGAGCCATATTCGTCCTCACCCAGGATCAGTACATTAGAATGATCACCTTTCTTGACGTCGAAGTTAGGTGCATGACCTAGTAAACAGGGAGCTTATTAATGATTTTTTGTTTCTTAAATGTTGTTTTCTGTTTGGTCATATTTGCTTCATAAACTGATGCTATTTCCAATAAATTGTTGCATTTAAATTTTTTTTGTTTGTTTGTTGAAACTATGCGCGTGAACTCGTTAAACAGATTTCTTTATCATCTCAATCAAACTTAAACAACTATATTTTAGAAAAATTCTCAAATATACATGTAACAATATATTCGTTTATGATTTATGAATTAATAAACGATATCAGCATTGCTCCATATCTAAAATGTGAAATTGTTCTTCAACTAAAAAAGATTAAGAATTATTGTAATCAATCAGTGGAAAATAAACAGTACAATTGAAAAAAAAAGAATTCTGCCGTTATTTTTCAAATATTCCTTAAAATGTACCTGAAATCCTTATATTTTTATTCATTTATTAAAAACAAAATATTAAATTATCCAAGATATTTCTTTATAATGAATATTGTTATACAATGTAACTATATGCCAGTTGAATGTCAGAGTTTAAAAAGAAATTTATTTTACCGTTGTTTTCGAAAATTCCTTTAGAGATTCCGGAAGGACTATAATAGATTTGTCTGTAGTCGTCGTCGTCTCCACAGCTGGTTTTGTCCGTCTGGATATCGATCGGACTTTGTTTGTCTCCCCCACATTTGGGATATTTTTTATGCCAGTGCTGGGGCCCTGGAATGTATTTTCGAGTAATCACATACACTGTTTTGCAAACAATATTCTATTTTACTGGACATTGGGTATTTCATCTTCCCGTAATAGGAAATATACACCTGTGGAACTCAAAATGTTGTAAAACACCTTATCTTAAATTGTTTTATCCAGATGGAATTGAAAGGGGCGACTTAAATATTAAAGCGTTGAGCGTACTTACTGCAATAAAGATTACGATGTTGTTTTTTATTAACTTGATATCTGGAGTAAAAACGCTATCATAATATAAGAAATAGAGAATACCGGAGCGTCAACCTTTATCCGAACCAAAAATTGATTAAGTAGGGGGGATGTGAACAATAAAGGGAAATATATACATGGAGATCCCTGCAAAAATACAAGAGAATAAGACCATGCTTTCCAGAAGAGTAAGCGTTATCGACGATATCTGCCATGTAAATCTTGGTCACATCCAAGTAATCGTTAAGTCCTCAAAACGATAACCGAGTATCATTGTCAGTCACAACAAGTTAACACACTAATAAGCATCTTCAAAAACGTCCATCTTCATATCACACATAGATACAAACTATTTCTAAATGAGACAAAAATGGTGAAATGAGTATTACATTTCTTGTATTCATTACGATCTATGGGATTAGAGAACAATAGTTCCTACTATTTATCGCATCAATTGAATTTCGGTTAACTTTACTCGAATACCATCAATGCGGTGAACATAAATTGGAATACACGATTGGTGCAGATAAGTATATGTAATATTGATATTTGTTTTTAGAACCATCAAACACAGTCGTCATACTCTCATACATTGTTTTTATTTACTTTTTCTAAATATTACATTTCATAAATGAATCATCGTCAAATATTATAGTAGTTGAAAGTGTCCTAATTATTAAAAGACATATTCTATAATTGGTAGAATAAAACTTTGCACTCAAAAGTGGAAATTTGCGTTATGAGCAATTTCTTGCGTTGAGTAGGTAAGCCCGAAATAATTCAACCGAGGAATATTTTTGTATCATTTCACAAGCATTAAAGTGCATTATCCTGACTTTGCTTACTTGTCAAACATATGTTAAATAATATATTACAATTAGGAGCTACTTGTGTGGCCGTGGTTCTTTAAGTAAAAATTTACAAAACCGGGAGTATGGATTTTTTGGTATAAATTGAATGAGACGAAATTGTATATGGATTTAATATACATGTATAACTTGCAAATGCTTTTACAGATGAATATTTTGCCATGTCATTTACGATAATTTTATTCGTGACGTCGATATAATTAAAAATAGCACATCCATACAGGTAATGTTAGCATGTCATCATCGGACCGTGACTTAATCAAGATGAGACAATGGTTTTAAAAGTGGAAACAAAAAACACCTTATCACTGACAACATCTTCAAAATATGCGAATTAATAAAAACAAAAAACATCATATGACGGAAACATCAATTTTTGACATGCACATCACTTTAAATAACAGAACATCTCAGATGACAAATCCACAACAGACCAGTGACTACAGTTGGATATTTAAATATTCAGTAGCGGGTCACGTAATATTTTTACTATATATTTCATGCATTGTGAACAATTTCAATGTTCTTTTATGACTTTGCTTTTCAAAGGAATTTATTGAAATTGCACATGCATGTAGATAATTATTCGGCGATTCCTCCGATTATATTTATATAATTTTCCGTACCGAATTCAAGAGATATTGCATGGTACAGTTTAAACAATTTAGTAGAAATATTATAAAATAAGAATAAAGAACAAAACGGCGTCACACTTTCGATACAGTGCATATATTCGACTATTTCTCAAAACCGAAGCATGTGAAAAGTACGTAACAATTATCAGGTTAAAGAGCTTATTACCCTCTACAAGCATGTGCAATCTCAAAAACAGCTGATGAAAAACAAAATTCTATATATTAATTGAAAAATTTTTTAAATGCATATATTATATAGTCCAATATGACAGGGCACGGTACTGTAGAAATGTGCACATGATATGGCAGATATTAAGTTTATTCCTATAAGTCTATCATTGTAATTAATTTAACACTAAAATTAAAATACCCTGTATAAGTTATCACAAAAGCTAGGAATCGAAAAAAAGAAATATCAATTTAAACAGTTAATGACTCGATTGATCAAGCAAAACAAAGCAAATATTTAGTGCATTACAAAGTCGTTGCTTCACTCCAGAATTCTCGATACAATGTTATCATAATAATTCATAAATAAGTAATCAATGTACAAAAAATATGATATAGAATACGCTTTTACCAAACTGATTGAAATGTATATGTATTATCGCTTCGTTACTCTCCGCATACATAGGACCTGACAACATCCAATAAGGGGTTATATTTTTGTGAACTTTTCTATCAGCCAATCACATAACCGCTTCAAGAATCTTGAACGTGAATGTTTGTTGGCGAAAAAGATTGCATGATCATATTTGTATATATTTACAGTCTACACTGATATTCACTCGATAACCATTGTACTGCAAACTAGTGTTATTTTCCAATAACTATACTTGAGAACGTGCAAAATTTCTATGACGTCGACAACAATACATGAGGGCGGAGCTATGCAAATTATCCCGTTCGAATCACAATTGTATGATGTCATCAACAATTAACACGGGGGAGCTAGCTACCGCTTATGCAAATTTCATGCTGTTACATTTATTGAACTGTTTTCACGTTTGTAAGTTTTGAAATGAAATAATATCTGCAGATTGGGCTAAATTGAACAGAAAAATTATGAACCATTTACAGGAAAATACTGTAAATATAAGAATTAACCTTTGATTTTGTTTAGTTTATGAGATCATAAATCCAATGGAGCAGTCGGTAAATTTAACGTAAACGTAAGCTAATGTGCATGTTGTGTTGGAATATTTTGGTGCAGAAGACAGCTGTCACCTATTATCAATTAGACAATCCTGCTAGAGTGTGAAGTAAATAGGCTACAAAGGTCACCAGAACAAGACCTCTTACGGGGTGATGTCAGATCCTTACGTTACGGAGTGAGAATAATGATATGCATTTTATTCAGATTCTACTTTTACACAAGATTTTAAAAAAGAAAAGAAAATATAATCACAGCAAATTGCATATAAGATCTGCATTCATTTACATTAAGCAGCTGAAATGTTATAACTCATAATAATGTGATGTAATAAGATTTGTTATTGTCAATATCAATCTTTGGTTACTTACATTTAATGAAACTCTGTGCAAAGACATGATTTTAAACTTTTCGTTTGCTTTTTATGTATTTTGATACATTTCAAAGATTTAAACGATTAAGATTTAAGAATTTTCTTTTTGTTTTTTTTTATTATATTTTGTTTTTGTAAATATTTACTTTTAAATGTTATTTGGCCCTAAATGGCTGAAATTGTCAATTAGCCGTTAAACGAATCAAACAGGAAAACAAACTTTATGTAAATATTCTTATACAAAATCAGTAATACTATTGTATCCAAGTGAAGAGAAAAACTGCAGGTGGTTTTAATAAAGTATGAAAATGAATAAATTCCACATTGTCCTGATGATAAAATGGACCATGTACAACTATGCACCAAGAGGAACCTACATATAACAAATTTGAGAATGATCCAGCCAGTACTTTTAGAGAAACAGCGGTAACAAACAATTTCTATTAAATTCAAGATGGCCGCCTGTCATATTGTGATAAAGCTGAGTCAATCTTTTTAATACTTTAAATAATGCTTTATCAACCTCAACTCAAAGCTGAAATATTACCATCGACAATTAAATGTCGATGTTTGTGTATATAATACCTGCAATTTAACTCATGAACACTGATATAAATATACATGTATTCATAATTCATAATTCATATTCTGATAAGGGAAAGACAATTACATCATTAAAATATATCAAAATTTCATTTGTACATAAAATTATCTATTAAGATATGCATACTGATAAGGCTCAGGTCTTTCCCCTTCTAATAAAAGATAATAAAATAAAATTAACTATAACCTTTAAAACCATGTATGTTGTTCATAAAATAGTCAAAGTGATTACGCAACTAGCAAAAGGCAAATCTTAATATCTCTTAATATTTAGCATGTCTCGCGAAACGCAAGTTGCAAACGAACTTCGGTTACCTTTAAAAACAAATACATAAATTATAGAATTTATTTTATTATATTCTGTAATAAGACAAATTATTATTATTATTTTCATTCTCAATATCGTATTATGCTATGATTATGTCAGGGTTGCAGATACTATTTTGAAAAATAGAAACGCCTTACCACAAGGTGACTTAGGATCATAACTGAAAAATCCTTTGATGCTTGGACATCTATCCCGTCGGTCGTTGCCATATTTTCCGTATCTCGACCCGGTTGACTTTGATCTCCGCCGGGATCCACAATCTACAGCGCTTGCTAACAGTAACACAAAGAGAAACGGAAGAGAAGTCATCATAGGGAGATGATATAGACTGGTTTTGATAGCGCAACTCTCACAATATATAATCCTTAGGAACTGGAAAAAGACTTCCTAGGACACTCCCACAATTACGTATTCTTCAATTGATTGACATTATACACTTTGAAACTCATAAAAATGCACTCACGATATATAAGCTTTAGGAACTGGAATAAGCCTTATTGGGACACTCCCAAAATTCCGTATTCTTCAATTGATTGACATAATACACTTTGAAACTCATACAAAATTAAAGTTATAGATTACCTTTTTATGCAACACAGAAAACTGACCTATTCAGATGGAGTTGTCGTTGATAAATAGATCATCATGATTTATAAGATTTTCAATACCATTTTCATATCTCTTCCTTAGTTTTAAAATGACCATGAATGTTCTTCAGCTGATTCATCAGAAGGACGTGACATAACTTCGTGATGGTCACAATTTCAATAATATGCACCGATACAAACGTTAACTAGAAACATGTATGGCATACCGTTGCATCATATTTACTTCTATGCACTACTGTCTATTTTACTATTTATATGCCGTTCTAATATGTATGAATTATTTTAACTGTCACAGTACCTGTGGGGAAGGAAAATCAATTGAGAGTAGTACAACAGAGAACTTACCTTGTGTTTGTAAGGCGTTTTTTCCTATGGCGTATGTAGTGATACAACAACCTGAACGATGCATTAACAGTCACTTTGGAGTTTAACATATTATTATAATTACATTTTATATCTAGTACGGGGGCGCTGAAGTGCTATATAAATAACTTTGTTACCTGGTTCTTTATATAAATAGATATTCAGTAATTTTGACAATTTTATGGTCATTCCAATATATTTCATATAGAGCCATAAATGAATTAATCTATTTGACCAGTGACGTCATGAACTAATGCACTTTTCCTTAGAAACGATTGTGCCCAAGCGTATATGTGATCTTGATTAAAGAGTTTTGTTTCTATAAAGACTCCTTTTTCTAACTGTAGACATTAGCTTACTGTTGGACATTTTCTGAAAAGCTGTGACAACGCGAAGACGGCTGTTTCATGAGATTCACGAAACACAATGAACATGCTTAATTCAACAGAATTAAAGTGACACAAAGGTATTTTCGATGACCTACAAATGAGTGATGAAAACGGTACAAATTAATTCTAGACCTTTGAATTAAAGGTAACAAAGCAGTTAATTTATTCCCTTTAAGTCAATAGTCAAAATAGTTTTGACCATTGACTGAAAGGGCAGTGATTAACTGTATATTATGTCTGCTATACCCGCATCTGTAGCTGAGCGGTCTAGACAACTTCTCTGGAACATGTCGACGTGCAGTGTGCAGGAAGTTGGGGTTCTCGGCTCGACCGCTCTGAGAAGGAATATTCTTTCATTCGAATCGTTGGCCTACACCCTTTTCCTTGCAGGTCGTTGGAGCCTATGTTCAAGGGGCAAGTTTTTGTCTCTTCAAGAAATATTATGTATTCTTGTGGGATATGAAGATGAACGTTTTTTTTTTATTGTGCTCATAAGTGTGCTTGTTGTAATTGACAATGATAACTCGGTTTATCATTTTGAGGACTTGATGTTTACTTGGATGTGATCTACATTTACATTGCAGGTTTCGTTGATGAAGCAGAAGACGCTTACTCTACCGGAACACCTGGTCTTATTTTCTTGTGCTTTTAAGAGGATATCCATGTTACTATTTCCTTTGTTCATATTTGCCCCTTACTTTATCGATTTTGAGTTCGGATTATGTTGTTGTTGACGATTCGGTATTCTTTGTGTTTCAAGATTTAGAATCGTTAACTGCCCGTTTATGACATAAACACAAGTGAAAATAATATCAGCCTCCAGCATACACATTCCGATATGACAGCAAATTAGTCACATTCAACCAATTTGCTGAAATTGCTTCCCATCCGGTCACATTATACTAACAACGAGTAGACCACTGCCATAAGTCGATTAAACTAGGAGCAAAATATGAATAAAGGACATATTTACACACCGACCTTTGCAAAAGTACAATAGCATAAGACCATGTGTTCCGGAAGAAACAATGGTATCACAATAAGTTAACAGCAATTCTTTAAAACGTACACTTCAGTATTGAATTTGTGTAATATTCTAAAGTTTAATAGATGTTATTTCATTAAAAAGACTGGCTTTAGATAACATAAGGGTTTAAAGTCATTTTTAAACATTCATAGCACTACAATACAATTGGCACTGGGGCGTTCTCCATGTTATCCGAAGAGGAGCGACAAGGCTTTCATTGAACAAGCTTTATTCAATACGTCAAGAGTAAACTACGTGCTACGTCTCAAGAACCACTGCCTCATACTTTTCTGAAAAGCATTCCTGCTGATAGTGTTCATATGGTGGTTTGCAGCGCAAATCTAAATAAAGTGGTTTGCAGCGCAAATGTAAATATAGTGGGTTGCAGCGCAAATGTAAATATAGTGGGTTGCAGTGCAAATCTAAATAAAGTGGTTTGCAGCGCAAATGTAAATATAGTGGGTTGCAGCGCAAATGTAAATATAGTGGGCTGCAGTGAAAATGTAAATATTGTTGGTTGCTGCGCAAATGTAAATATAGTGGGTTGCAGCGCAAATGTAAATATAGAGGGTTGCAGCGCAAATGTAAATATGATTAAATAAAATCAAACTTCGCTGACATGTATGGTTTTCCATACCGGTGATATCAAGGCACACACGGCAGTACGGTAGCATTATGAAGTAGTGTTGAGCAATTATGTTTATTAGT
This sequence comes from Mimachlamys varia, assembly GCA_947623455.1. Classification (NCBI taxonomy): domain Eukaryota; kingdom Metazoa; phylum Mollusca; class Bivalvia; order Pectinida; family Pectinidae; genus Mimachlamys; species Mimachlamys varia. The sequence continues at coordinate 40,141,635 of OX392533.1, read as the reverse complement.
AGCTGTTTATCTTAATGACAAAGTGTTTTGTTTAACTTAATCAGCATTCCCTTTTGAAGCAGCTGGGAATTATTATTAAAGGGCGCTATAAGCAGTTGTTATTATCATTTTCATTATTATTTTTGTACTAATTTAAAGAGCATATGCCTTTAGATGATAATCTAGTGTAATCATTTTTTTTAAGTAAGCATGAAAATAATTCAGTAATAGGTATGTTTTTTGTATAATTGTGTTTGTCTTTTTTTAAATGCCTGTTTCACGCATAAACTTATATGCATGGCCAAAACTAGCAGTTATAACTATCTATTACTAAATTTAAAAGATGCAGCATATGTGTGTTACGTCATCTTTCATGATGGGGGTGGCAGACTCTGCTGGTGAATGTTTTAATCCCCGAGGTTTGCTGGATTCTCCATAGCCAAAAATTATCAAATTTGAGTAGTGCCACGGTACATAATATACACATTGTCGTAATACACCATTCGAAATTATACAGAACTAGTTTAACTTTCATAATAACATTCATAAAATGTTCATAAATTAAAGGGGCACCTGACCCTTCCGCTTCTGAATTAGTAAAGACATTTTGTTTGGATTCCAACCTTTTTGCCCCTAGCATCACTTAAGAGCCCTAGGAGGACGAAACAGCTGTATGATGCAGTTTAATGTTTTTTCTTCGGCATACTGTATCTTTTACTAAATTGAAATGGTGCAACATAAGTGTGTGATATGTCATCTAGCATTACGCAAACGCAGTACTAGATCAATTCAAGCATGCATTGGTTTATTCATTTCGTCATATGTAGCGGTTATATCCATGCTGCAAGAAGTCTGCCTAAAATGACATGTTTAAGGTTTTAACTGACATTTTTAGGCATACAAAAGAACAAATTGAGTGTCATAACTTCCAGTTGCTGATTACCGGATGTTTACAAGCCGAACCTGTGATCACTTCCTCTTATCAACCCATGTACAGTATTTGAATCTACTAGCATGATCATTTTCCAAATGTTAATTCATGAATGAGTTCTTTCATTAAAAGTACGAACAATTAAAAATTAAAGATTCTCAGAGACACTAAGTTTAACTGGAGCATGGTTCCGACTGGGGGTTATTTCCGTATGAAACACTTCCTGATTGGCTAATTTAGTAGAACGAGAAATACATTATATCAGAGCAAATATCAATATATTATTATATTGTTGGTATATTAATGAATTCATAATTAAATGACCTGTTGATATCTGTATTATGTCAAGCAGGAAACATTGATTTATCAAACAACTTCAAAGGTAGTTGAGGAGTCCTAGGAAGACGAAACAGCTGTTTGATTCAGTTTAAATCATGTTTTCGGCAAACTGTATCTATTACTAAATTTGAAAGGCTCAGTATATGTGTAAGTTACGTCATCTTTTATCACGGTAAAAAGCCTGTACCAAGGAATGCAAAAATAAATAATCAGTAAAGAATTAGTAAACAAACAAGTAATTTATCAATAATCAACACTTTTGACAGTGTCACGAATTAAAGTATTTAAACATACCTTGTCATTTGCAGTATTTACACAAACAAAATAAAATTGTTTTTTTAGCTATAGATATATAGATATTTTCATAAATAATAAAGTTTACTGACAATTAAATCGAAAAATTAGAATTTTTTTGAAATTGCAGCTGCCAAGTTAATTAGTAATATGATAGTCACTTTACAAAAAGTACTTGCTATTTACTGACATGGTCTATCTTCGGTGAAAAAAAACCTACGATATACGAACTAAGTATTTCATATGCGGAACATAGAAATTCCTTATAACTGTGTGTGAACAACATAAAATGATTTAAAATATGCAGAGATTTGACAACTGAAGGAAATAATATGCAATATCTTAACAAGTTTTTTTCCGTTTGAATAAAAATATTAACAAACACAATAAATGCATTTCGTTCGTATTTAAATAAAATCTCATTGCAAAACATGAAACATCGGCAACTTTAATATGTTAACAGTCTTTTTCTTAGTCTAAGAGTTTTATATTGTTCTTAAGATATTTGGTTTTATAAGGCGCAAAGCCAGTACAGACGGGGTACAACAAAATATGAATATTTCTTATATTGTTTTAAGACATTGGTCGTATGATCAAGCTTTACTCGACCAAGAAGGAACAAACAAGAAATAGAGTGAAATTGTTTAATTTTAAGGGGATAAAATGTCACGTTTTTCTCGTTTGGACTTATTCATGGGTTTATAATTTCGCGCTCTGCCGGTGTTTTTTAATTTTTTTTTTTGTCTCTCATGGTAATAAGTCTTAACATGGTGTTATATTTCACGGGTTTTTATTTCGCGGAATTTTATTTGACCGCGAATATGACGAAATAAAATCCCCCGCGAATAGAAGCAACTATACAGTAATCTCCTTTCTGTATATGTTGGAGACAGACGGGTGCACTTTAACAAATTTGTAATATATGCAATATTTGAGAAAATGAAATACATTATCCGATTTCATTGTCAAACAAATTGTCCCATTTTCATTCCTTGGTGTTCTTTGCCCTTAACTGCATTACAATAATATGCATTATAAATGGTTTGTTGATGGCCAAAGCTAGAAGCATGTAAATCGTTCATTTTAGACATCTATGTTGCTTGGTTAAGCCTGGCATTTAAATCACTAGATCAGTAATGCATGTATTTTCCAGGTAAGGTCAGACATGTATACCTGTAGATCATTCAGGCATATGAATCTGTAAACAAGAACAGATACAGAGTCATCCTGCCGTATGAAGCAAACATACGACTGTCTTGTGACTACAAGACATATATACCAAGACAACGAAATACATGTACAATGAAACTCATTTACCTTGATTTGAAAATAGATAAATAAATAAGTAATAAATATACAACATTTGGTGCAGCGCCCTATATGGCTTACAAAAGCTTTAAAACGCTGAACAGTACATAAGTTTACATTTTAAACTTTATACAATCATTACAATTATATAAGTCTGAGGAGTTTGCAGGAGCTGCCTCTACTAGTCCCAATACCTGTCTAATATCTATTTTTATTCTTCCATTAGTGAGAATGTAATTATTGGGGGATACCATTCATAAACCATCGACACAGACCCCTGTGTTAAAAGCAAGCAAGGTAATAAATAAAAACCAGGTTATAAACTTCTCTATTCGTTTGTGTGATTTTCATGACAACAACAAAAACCAATGGAAGTGTAAATTCGTTACATGGTTAGTAAAGATGTTGAATACGGCCTGAGGCGTGGCCAAATACAGATTTTACGCTGACCTCATATGTTTCCCATATGAAACCTTCATTCACCATGTAACTAATAAGGTGTGTATTCGTGTGTGCTGGAGATGTATTGTGATCTGTTGGTAGTTGGACCGTGCTTCCAACATCATCTTTTGTAGTGCCTCCTCACTTGAATGCAACAGCAGATATCGCAACACCCACCCCAGATCATTTTATACTCCACCTGGGTTGTGGGAGTTGTGTGGGCAGAAAAAAACACTTTCTTTGAATATTCCATGCGTATTACGACTTCGAGGATCAAGCCCCGGCCGTCTGCATGGAAGGCCTGAGTGTTACAAATCCCCTCCACGAGATCGGCGTTTTAATCACACGAATAAGTTTAAAACAAAAATTCCAATTTTTTTTTAATTAACGAGCAATTTATTTAATTATTAAGATTAATTGAATATTTATGCTTTATGAAACAAAAAAGAGTTATAAGACGAATAAATAAATGCCAAATGAAGTTGATGTAATTTGTTAGATTTCATGATTTCTAAAAGACAATATCATGGCATTAGATAATTAACATTATGTGTATAAATGTTAGAACGTTAAAACTATCATGTTTTTAATTATGATAGAAAGGACAGTTTCTCTTCTAATTGTAAATTAAATCAACGATCCGTCTCGATCTGTAAAGGAAGGGAGACAATCAAATCTAAGTTTACCAATGTGTTTCGGCAATATCTTTGGGGAATTGTAATCTGTAATAATAAAAATCACAGGACCCAGGCACGGATCTATGTTTCTATGAAATGATTGTCAGATAAATAATTTACCTCTCTCAACTATAACCTCTCCCACTACTATATATCTGTTACAAGGGAAAGAACTAGCCTGAACGAGAAAATCGACGTACTTTCACTCTAAGTTCGTTTTCGTTACTGAATAAAGTCCATTTTTTAAAAGCATGCCTCATTTTAAAGAAGAAATTTTCTATCTTTCAGTCGAAACCAAACATATCCCGTTAAACGTAGCTTACTAGGCTGCCTGAAATCCGATGTTTCGCATGAAAAACCGTAGGTAGACATGTATATCAAAAGAATTTCATTGTCACATAACGGCTCCTTTGTTATCTTCAAAGGACAGGCATGCAGATACGCGATTGGTCAGGTTTTTTAACCTGAGCGTACCTTCAGCTTTGCCCAAGGCGGGGAAACTTTACCTTTACTTGTAAAAGCGAAGCTTTCGGTCGACGAAGGTACCCGAGCGGAGCTCTTTACCGGTAACATGTGCAAATAGTTCTGATCCAACCCAACATAATCCAACACTGAATCGTACAGCAACAGCCTGGAAACTTTTCGTACTTACCGTTTTGTACACGGAGCCCGTAGCTATACCAAATGATAGAGCGAGATCTGACGTTTCGGGAAATTGATGTATTCAAAACAACGAAATATTAAAAAAATATAATGACCATATTTTGCTAATAAAATGCACTGCGGAAGTTAATTTTTCTGCTGAATCAGAATGATTTGGCACGTTCATCAAAACGCTTACATGACTGTCACAGCAAAGCGGTGTCGAAGCAGGCATAAGACTGTGATTAAATGATAAAAATGGCCTCAGACCACAACTGTTTGTTCTATATGTTACTACCAAAGTAAATCAAAAATTAAAATATTTTAAAGTTTGCACGGGGCCTGTTTCATATTTAAACTGAACATACAGTAAGCTGGAACGTACCTCATGACCAACATTTCAGGAAGATAATTTAGTTTGAAAGTCACTACCATTATAGGAGAAAATACAAAAAGATATCCATGTACAAGCTTAGCTTCATCGCTCATTTGGTCCCTGACAACATGAAAACTGTGTGAAACGAAAATTAATCATTAAAACAGATATTGCTGAATTATTCTAATGTAAACAAACTGTTTGTACACATCTGTCAAAGGTCAGCCAAGAAAATATTTAGTATCCCCACGGACTTAGATTGCTATCTTAGTCCGTGGTATTCCCGTCAATTTTAAATTATAATTGTAATGCTTTGACATAGGGGGTAGGGGAAGGGAATATCTATTCAATTTAATTTGAATTTCATATTACTTTACTCTGTGTTTACAGCTATGCAGAATGTCAATCCTAGATCTGCTTGTCAATAAATTGAATATGAATGCATGCAATGAAGTTAACAATAACTTGACATTCAGTGAAAAATCTTTATTGATACTGAGATTAATCTAAATAAACTTACGTCACCATGCGGGCCAATAGTTATCAAGTGAATGTCAAGACACACGAACTCAGCCTAGTTCTGTGCTAGAAATGAGTTAAGGTTACTACAATATACATAGTTCTTTAGCAGTGTAACAATAGTATTTTATACTAGTTGTTATTGGTAAAGAAGTACAATAGTACAAATACGTATACATTCATACATTCCAAAAGCTAGAGAATGTTCGTTAAAGTTACTTCTCGTTTTCATCATCCTTGATATCCATGGGTTACGATTAACTACGCTCTCTTCACCCCTGGCATATGTCATATCAAGGCTGAGAGCTCCGTGCGCCACCATGTTGATGATGCAAGACGACTTGTTCGACCCTTTGGTGTACATCGAAAGAATCTCGTGGTCACATAACGGTTATAGTTGACAAGCTTTGAAGTCGGTGACGGTTCCTTTATTATCTTCAAAGGACAGTCATGCAGCCTAGCGATTGGTCAGTTTCTTCTTCCTGAGCGTGCCTTCAGTTTTGCCACGACATATTCCAGGGGTGTAGAGAGCGTAGGTGAGCGACCCTAACCCCTGGATATCGGGGTTTTCATACAATACAATACAAGATACTTTTGTATGCGAAATGTTCAGTTTTATTTAGTTTTTACGGAAAATTAACAGTTAAGGACGACCATCGGTGTATGCAATGTGGGTGTTATTTGTTGAGTGCCAATCGGAACTAATCTTCGGAAATCTAATCCTGTGAATGTCTGTTTAAAGGGTCACATATACCATCGGTGTAAACGACATGTGCGAAAAAGGCTGCGCCTATGGCCACACGGAAGAACTTTTAATTGAATAGTTGAGTAAGTCCGAACTATGTCGTGATTCAAAGCAAGGCTTCCAGGCGCATGCATTCGAAGGAGTACCAGATTACCAGAAATTTCCCCGAGATATTGCGATTGTGTTGAGTGTCTGTGTCGTTGCGATAGAGCGTTGTTTGTTTGGTACCACACTAAAGGAAACTACCGAAGGCAGATATACTATTCCAATATAAAAAGACCAAGTAAATCGTTAGTATATATATCACGCCAATAAGTCAAGCAGAACTTTCCGCTAAAACTTTTATTGTTAACAAAACTAGCTAGCTGTGTTGAGTGAATTCCGATATTTACGGCCCCACAATCTATTCAAGCACTGATCTAAGTAAATCATGAAGTTAGGCATAAGGTATACCATCTAACGTATCAAACAAAGACTGAAGATGACGTGGAAAGAGGAACACATAAGTTTGAGCACACATTCTTTATTAATGATGCGGATACAGATGATGCCAATGTATATAAACATCATTCATCATACTCTGAATTTCTCAGTGAATTTTCCATCCGGAGAAGGTAGATGTTCCAGCATCGCTCTCAGACATTATACTCCCGTTTGCAAAAGTATGTCCAAAACGGATGAAGACATGGTCTCCCTGGTTGAGTGTGAGGACCACGATAGCTGTAGATTGGTGGACATCGTTGATCTCCTCTGAGTCTGTCCACGATGATCCTCTTACAGCCCCATTCACCACGAGGACAGTCTGGAAATCGCTATGTGCATAACTAAGAGAGGTCCAGGTGATGACGTAGGTACCAGACTCCGGGACCATGTAAATCCCGGTCCCCGTGTTGTACCCATCACCTTGGTCCAGCATCTCGTGGTCATATTTCAATGTTGTATCCGTGGTTACCGCTTGATTGCTTGACAAGGATACGTGGAACGCCGGAAAAGACGACGGGACGACACCTACCGTGTAAAATACCTGATTTTATTACATTTTTACCAGTGAAATATCAGAAAATATCAGCTTGATAAAACTTATATCATCACTGCTTATATCATCACTAGTGATGATATAAGAAATCGTATATCATCACTAGTGATGATATAAGTTTCGGTCCGATATCATTGCACACTATTTTGTGTACTGTTTTTCATTATTCTATAACTAAATCATGTAAAATAAGGAAATTAAAAACTTTTAAAGTATTTTTGAAATTAATAGATGTCTTAAAGATATTATTAATATGTTTTTGTATTTTTATCAAATTTTGAACAAAATATAGATCTTCATCCTGTGGCGTATTAATATTCTTCATTGTATAAGTCTTAGGCAATCCGTCCCGGTCAGTTGTAACCGCAAATATTAAAAATGAAATCAGACTTTTGGGAATTTCGAAAATGAAATAAAAAGAAAATTCAATGGTTTCCCAATAAATATCAAATATATTTCACTCGTATGGCAGATTTTTAAATATATTTTCACTCGTGCTTCGCACTCGTGAAAATGTAAAAAAAAATCGGCCATACTCGTGAAATATATTTGATATTTATTGGGAAACCATTGAATAGCCTCTATATATCGATATGATACTGACCACAAATTTATCATGTAAGGGCTTGCTTGATGTCCAGTTTATTTCTGTTTGATGAATACCAAAATCAAAATGATATCAATGGTCATATTTGCCTTGTTATATGGTTTAGAATAGCAAAGAAAGATCACATGAATTCAGTACGATATCACTTAGAATATTACAAACATTATAACATTGATATGCTACACGTATTCTTTCACATTTTAACCTAACGTCACAAATCCAGATTTGGACGAAAAGGTACACGTGCGAGTAAACGGCCTAATAGTTGCCATGCAATGCAACGCAAAACTTTTAAGTATACTACTTTCACCTGAAAATACATACAATTTAACAGTAAAAATAACTACCATAATAAAATGTTCCCGCTATATACTTGCTGTACCACGCTCTCCATTTGGATATCAAAAGTTAAGTTTATCAATAATGATGCCCTTTTGGAGACAAAATTAAACTGCTGAACCCTCACAGTTTCAAAACAATAACTACAATGTACCCTCGTTATACCGCCATCTTTCGTCCACAGCAGTTATGGCGGTATAACGAGGGTGGCGATAGTATCGAATTATGAGAATTATTACCAAGAATTATATTGCATAATAGATTGCATTTCCAACATTTTATTAAAAACAAGCTTAGTATTATATCGTCATACAGATCTACACTGGCACAAATTTATACCTAAAACTAGTGATTGATCTGCTTTTGTCGCATGCCATTCCAAATGGAGCAATAAATATTTCCTCGATCTCCAAAAACAGAACAACATGGCGTTACCGTCGAGAGAAATGTATAGCGATTCGGGACGTTTGTATTTTAAAGGTTGGGCGGATGGCGATATGCGAGGGTGGCGAACTTAAAAAGGGAATTATATAGAACGGAAATCCGTTCTAGAGGTTTAGGTGGCGGTATGCGAGGCTGGCGGTAGATTCGGGTGGCGATAAGTCGAGGGTACACTGTATGTATACATTTCTTCCGGTATGTGTCATTTCTCTCTAAATCTAAAGTCCCGAGGTGTTCCTTTCAAGGCACAATAAAGTCGGTTCAAATAGATTATGAGATGAATTCATACTAATTTCTCAACTAAGTTAGTATATGTACTTACGCTTTTGTTGGCATCTTGAGAAGTCCGCTATTGGTGATTCTTTGGACCTTTTCTCCATGTTTACAGCAGTGTTGTCCTCGACAGGTTGATTCTGGAGGCGGTTGTCGTCATTTATGATGCGCTGTTCAGAGTGAGTTGGAGTGCTATTATCACTTTGATAGTTGGATGTTTCCGGAGTAGCGAGTTGCTGTGTCGAAATCTTCTCCACCTTAGATTCCGATCTGGAATCCGAAGTTTTACCAAGGCTTAGTCCAGTTTCGTTGTACATTCTTGGAAATTGAGCTGAACTTCTTGATCGAGTTTCAGATTTACTTGCTATATCTTCGAACATAACAATTCTTTCTAAGTCTGAAATTCTCGTCACCAACCGTTTCACTACTTCATCCTTTTCTGATATTTCTTCCTTGAGTGACGTCATCCCTTCACTTAGCTGTTTGATTTCAGTCATCTGACCAGCGATAGTTAATTCCAGCCGGTCAATACGGTCGTCCTTTTCGGTCATTAGTCGTTCCATACCTTCTTCAAGTTTCCGGTTAACGAAGGTGACTAGGTCCTGCGATTGTTGAGATAGATAGTCGGAGCCTAAATCATCTTTTTTTAGTTTCAGGTTGCTTGTGGGGTCAAGGTCATATATCTTTGGTTGTAGATTGGCGGGATCTTCTCTAACTGTATTTCCTAAAGTACCAACCACACATATGATCAGTACTAGACGCACAAGCATGGCGGCCATCTTATCGTCCACACAGACACTGGCTTACCATTACAGACTGAGCTGGTTTATAACTTCAATCTTATCTTTTGTACTTGGTCGACATATGATCTTAGCTGACCATGTTTTGCAGTAGACGAGATTATATAATAACCAGAGAGCCACATTCCTAAAGGGATCTTGCATCTGGTATATGATATTTAACAACGTTTTTTTTATGGAGGCGTTCTACGCCGTGCATATAAGGATAGGTAAAAGAAGAAGAGTTTGAGACACCTAACGGTCATCTCTGTAAATACTCTAAATAAGGGAGGCAACTTTTACAGTATCTGGTTTTCGCTCAGAGTAATGTGGCACATTTTGGTAAAAATAAAGCGGAACACTTTTTACATGAATCTTACAAAAACTTTAAACACGTCCATTTTAAACGTTTCTTTTTGTCGTTGGCGGACAAAAACTGAAATAACAGTCTGAAATTAGCAATAGTGTTTCTAGTCTTAATATTTATCGCTGCGCGTTCACCTTACGACAGGTACGGAAACTTGATTTCTGATAACGATGTCCGACAAATAAGCAACAGTTATACTTAACTTCTCTTAAAAAATACCAAATATATATACTTTATTCAGTGCACTTAATGTTATTATATACGTTTTGTTTAGATTTAGGTAGTTCAGGGTTAAGAGTTTGAGGGTGGACTGTTTCTTCAGAGTCATCCGTAATTTTTTCCATTTTTTAATGTGGTTACAGTGTAAAAAAAGGTAGATGCCAAAGTGTTAACAAAACAATAATCCGAACTCAAAATCGATTTAAAGTAGAGGAAAAATAGGAACAAAGGGAATATTAACATGGAGACCCTTTTAAAGATACAAGAGAATAAGACCAGGTGTTTCAGAAGAGTAAAGGTCTTCTGCTTTATCGACGACAACAACCATGTAAATTATTGTCACATCAATGTCAGCATCAATCCTCAAAATGAGAACCGAGTCATCATTGTCAATCACAACAAGTAAGCACACTAATAAGCAAACTCAAAAACTCCATCTTCATATCACACAAAAATACAGAATATTTTTCGATGAGATCAAGATTGCGTCCATAAAACTTGCCCATAGTTTTCATCAACCTGCATTTTTTGAATCCCTGTGTCGTAAGTTTGTTCGTCAACAGTGGAGATCTATCACAAAAATCCCGATATTCAGAACAAGCCCTAGAATAACGAATCAACTGCGACATGTTACCGCCATAGGATGGAGAAGCAAGTATGCTACTATCAAGAAAGGGAAAGTTCACGATCAGAAAATCGAAATAGTCACATTTATCATACAGCTTAGTAGTAAGTTGCCCTAGTTAATCATAGCTTAAGTAAAGATCGAGGTATGAATCAGATGTAGGAGAGTATGTTGTGTCCTTTATTTCATTTTCAATAGGGTATATACGATCGTCTAGATCAGCAAACTTTTTGTTGTTTATAAACAACACGTCGATATACCTGAAAGTCAAATTGAAAGATTTGACAAGGTTTGTGTTACCCGTCCAAATAAGCCATTCGACAAATTCAGCCTTGTATGAAAACAAAAACAAGTCATCTAAAAGTGGGACACAGTTAGTTCCCCTTGGAATGCCAACGGTCTGTTGGAAAATCTTTCCTCCGAACTCAACAAAGATATTATCAACCAGGAATTCAATCATTCGTACTATATCTTTCTCGGAATATTTCATCATAGCTTTTGTTGTGTTTTTCACAGTGTATGCTCCAGGATAGCTCTCAGCCATGTATTTTTATCGTCGTCCACATTTCTCTCATAATGACAGACCGAAGATGTTCTTTCAGTTTGGTATGTGGTATGGTAGAGTATAGGGTGGAAAAATCAAATGTTTTGATAGACGAGTATACAGTGTCACGATAAGGCTTAACTTAGAATGGAAGTAAGAAGTTTTGAATAAATAATGGCTTGGTTGAGCAATGAGACGAGGCAGCGATAAAACGTTGCTTATAAAGATCCTTGTGCAGTTTAGATATCCAATATAGCCGAGGTAGGTCGGCGTCTTTATCATTAACGGGTATTTGAATGATTGTAATACTGATGTATGGTTAGAAAGTATTTCATCTTTCGAAAAACCGGTCAATGTGTAATTAGGGTTACATTGGTTATCAAGCAGGCCAAGTTCTGTTTGCAAACAATGAATGTAATGGTATTTGCAAATCAGGATCAGGTTATTTGATGCTTTGTCTGCAGACACAACCACATAAATATCATGTAGGTCGTTAAGTGTTGTTCGAACATCGCGATCAAGAAATATCGACTTGTGTTTCGTTTTCATTTTGTATCACAAACTGCTGATTCTTTTCTTTTCGAAATAGTCGAATTTCTGTCACATTATCAATAATCTTATAGATCCTTGACGCTAGTTTCAAAAGGTCATCCGGATCATTTTGAAGTGTTCTTATTGCAGTCCGAGATAGTAAATAGTGTGTGGTACGAACACCATGAACACCCAATGGTCAATTTCAAGTGACCATAATGTCTTCAAATTGTACACTGCATTATGTTGGACTGTTGTAATGCTGATGCCTATGGCTACGAAAACGTCTCCTTTGAGGAGTATGCAAAGACATTACATTTGTTTGACTACATCCAGGACTGGAAAAGTTTTCCACCAAATATATAGATCATTGCACCCATATAGCATAGCAGTGCCAGGAAGTCTTATGTAGTGTTCCTCACGTTGTCTACGGTACCGAGTGCTGAGTGTGGGATTTTTTGTAGGGCGATAAATCTTCTCCAGAATACGGACAGTCATAGAAAGAATTGAATGGTCAGGGATATTGAAATGCTGATTGAAGTGGGCGGTTCGGTCGAGTGGTTAACAATCCGGCCTTCCACGCAGACGGCCGGGGTTCGATCCCCGAAATCGTCGTACGCGTGGATTATTCATAGAAAGGTGGAATATAAAATGGTCTGGGCTGGGTGTTGCGGTATCTGTGCTGTAGCATTCAAGTGTGTAGGCACTATAAAAGATGCCGTTGGAAATACGGTCCTACTACAAACAGAACACAAATTATCTCCAGCACACACGCATACACACATACGGAGCTATAAACCAGGTGGTATAGTACACGTTGTTAGCGCCTGATATAGCAGCTCCTGCGAACTTCTCAGAATTGTATATGATAGAACTCTATGTATTGATTATATCAAAATTGTGTATCTGTGTACTGTAAAGCTCATAAGAGTAGCTTATGTTAACTAGATAGGGCGCTATATCAAATATTGTATATAGAGGATATTCAATGGTTTGCCGTTTAATATCAAATATATTTCACGAGTATGGCAGATTTTTTTTTTATTTTCACGGGTGCGTATTGCATTTCGAAAGAGGACTTAAGATACTTTCATGATTTGTTTTCTTTACTTGCCTACTGGAAAGAAACTAGACTACTGGTAGTCCTAATCCGTCTAAATCACAACCGATCGGGTCCAGTATACAGCTGATTGGGATAAGATGATCGGAAAATTGAACCCTTCCCATCTTCCAATTCATTACATATTAAATCCTGCAGCAGTTTCTTATCAATATTTACTATTGATGCCATTTCTTCAAGACCATCTTTCCACAATAGACAAGTTCTAGCAGACGACAACAATATACCGAGCCTCCAAGATCCAATCAAGGGGAACAACTCATACAAAAGTTCCGATGTAACGTGAAAAAATTACCCAGTTTAAAACTACCCACCGTTGAAATCTACGGCGGGTCACTTTCTCAAGGGGACGAATTACAGAAATATCGAGTGGGGTCATCTTTCTGCAGAAGGCTGATTAAGATTTCTACTGTAAAATAACGACCCGGTTAACTTTTGCAACGTAGAATAATGACCCCGGGTATTTTCTTATTGGCGGGTCACTTTTTCACATTACACTGAAAAAGCCTTATATTTTCACTGCAAAATCTTATATTTTCACGGCAAAATCTTATATTTTCACTGCTCATCACAGCAGTGAAAATATAAATTTTATCAGTTTGATAATTTTCTATATTTCACAGGCAAAAATGTAATAAATCATTTTATTATAAACAGTGGTTCTCGTCCCGGTTTACAGCCGGTGTAAATACTGAATTTATCATTTGTCCTGGTACTGGGTTATGCTTTATTCTTAAATGAGACGAAAAAAGTTGATATGGGATTCATTATCCTCTGGACTCTTTCGCATTTCCTCCAATGACTGCTTCAAACAAGGGAGTGTAACCGTATTTTTTGAGATACTTAATATACCAATAACTATATTTAATTAGCAAATCAATGTCCAATATCAATATCATAAAGCGGCATACCAGGATTCATTATGGTTGGATTTGCAAAAGAGTAAGTGACAAAGGACCAGTAAGATATTAATATAAGCTGTGTAGTATGTTTATTAGGGTCCCGCAAAGTGATCACCGTGTCCGTCAGTCTTTCAGCACTTTTGTAAATTGATTCCTTTATATTTCGTATTTCAGATAATATTTTAGCGTACATATGACCGACCAATGCAAAAGAATTTCTAAGAATAGCAACATAAAGTGACCTTCTTACTGAAAATCTTTGATAGATCGCACACACCACGATGATGAATTGTACCAATAAGCATGTATCAGCAGCGCAGGCACTTAAAACAAACAATAATGTGGTTTGTAAAATAGTCGGCCCTCACCAAGCCATGGTTGTTGATTGTTTCTAGTGCCTGTGATCAGTCAGCAGTCATCATTTGTTAAGTGTCTATTTATCTGGATGTCTCCTAGCAGATCAAATATGCACTTGATCGGCGTAAATATACATGGAATACATATTTGAATTAGGTTCACCGATTCTTTCTCCTGTTTTATATTCTTGAAAAAGTGTTTTAAGCAGAATGAAAACTAGATTTAATAGGGGAGTTTGGTGTGGTATAAGTCATTTGAAAATAATTTTGGATGAAGATTATCTTCGTTGATTCATAAGTGGGCAAATATAGTTAATAACAGCCAATGCATGCAAATATCAACAGTTGTGTGTTTGCATCTATAATTGCATTTTAAAACATACACTTCCATTCTTTTACTAAGTCCAAACATCCGAATAACACCTCCTTCAGTACTTGATTTTACTTGATTTAGAATTGTTATTAAAATTGCCATGCCTACATCGTTCATTTTTGTAACTTAACATATAATTGATACCAGCCGTTTTTTTACAAGGGCCACGCTATATTGTTACCTATCTGAAATTTTAATTTCAATGATACGACACACTGATCTACATTTTAAACAAAACATGCCAAATGTCAGCAAACCGTTATATAAAGTAAAATTAGAAAATGGTGTACATACAGTGTACCCTCGTTATACCGCCACCTTTCGTCCACAGCAATGAAGGCGGTATAACGAGGGTGGCAATAGTATCGAATTATGAAAAATATTACCAAGAATAAAATTGCATAATAGATGGCATTTCCAACATTTTATTTAAAACAAGTGTAGTATTATATCGTCATATAGATCTTCATTGGCACAAATTTATATCTGAAAATAGTTATTGATTCGCTTTTGCTGCATGTCAATCCAAAAGTAACACTAAAGATTTCCTCGATCTCCAAAAACAGAACAATATGGTGTTACCGTCGAGGGAAATGTATAGCGATTCCGGACGTTTGTATTTTAAAGGGTGTGGTGGATGGCGATATGCGAGGGTGGCGAACTTAACGAGGGAATTATATAGAAGGGAAGTACATTTTAGAAGTTCAAGTGGCGGTATACGAGGGTGGCGGTAGATTCGGGTGGCGATAGGTCAAGGGTACACTGTATTTAAAAATCATCATACGATTAACATTTTTCTCTTTAAATTAATACAAACGAAGTAAGATCAACATCTGTAGCATTGACTTTGTTCATTTATCGACGGAACAGAAAACTTTCCTGGAGCATATGATCTAAATTGCGCCATTATGAGGCCCGACTGCATCTTATGCTTAACACCAATGTGCTATTCTCGTGTGTGCTTTTTATAACATAACTTTATAATCCTTTGAGCATGAGAATATGTTTATGAACATGGTCCCGAAGGATAACGTCTTGTGATTTTCAACATTCACCACCTTCTAGATAAAAGTCTAGTTTGTAAGGTCATCGATGCGTGAAATCTATGAGCATATTCAAAAATATCCATCATATCATACAACGAAACAGACTACTTCTTTATAAGGCTAAGATGGAGATCATCAACCATTATATCTCAAATCCTTATGCCGTAAGTTTGTTCGTCTACAGCCGACACCTATCAGGAAAATCTTGATATTTCCAACATGCCCTAGAAAACCGATTTAACTGCGGCATGCAAAAGCCAAAGGTTAGAGATGCATAATTAAGACGTTGCGCAGTTTTAAGGTTGTCGTCGTGTCAAAACGAGATTGTTTATTCCTTGTTTTTCATGGTCAATTTGTATGCGAGCTAATTAGTATGTCTTGTATTTGTCAGTAATAAGCAAAAAAAGCAGAAGTAAAAAAGCAGAAGACGTTACCCTTCCGGAACAGTTTGTCTGTGTTAATGAATATGGCCTTATGCTCAAAGGATTGTATCAAAACGCCCACGGGAATATCACCTTTTTAATCTATGATAACTTACAGCCGTTCAAAATATTAAATTAATATAGATTCTTTGTTCTAGGGTAGTTTCCTTTTCTGACAATAATGAAAAGCTTCATGCGGGTGTTGCTCTTATTTCTTTTGTTTTGCTAATAATGTTATTTTTAACTGTGATGATTATTTAATTGGTTTTCTTTTTAATCTAAGTTCATATTATGGTTTGCTAACAATTTGTATTCTTGGTTAAAGATAGAGATTAGTGTCTCGTTCCAATGAAAATAAATCTCAGATAGAACACCGTGGCCTGTGTAGTTTTAGGTAAATCGAACATCTGGTATAAAGTATATGCTAACTTGCATATCGAACGATGTAGACATGAACACCTTTGAAAACTTTAAAAAAAATATATATCTACATGGGTCAGCTACAGATTACGTAACACACACATATGCTGCACCTCTTAAATTTAGTAATAGATACAGTATGCCAAAAAAATGAATTAAAGAGTAACTGTAGTGCAAAACCATCTTTTGTGTATGGAAAGATTGGTAAATAGTGAGTGATATAATTCTCACGAAATTTTTTTTTTGTAAAAATTACGAAGTTTTGACCATTTTTCTAATTTTCACACCTGAACGCAAATCAGAAAATCCCCGATTTTGCCATACGACCGGAAGTGACGTCACAACGGTGACCGCACTGATAGACTTGTGTAGTCATTATATTAAAATGATATGAATCGTATCACGACTTGTTATTTGTATAGAGTCTTCTATTCAAGAATATGACACTTATAATAAATCAAGGTTGTATGGAGCTCATTAATGACCCTACTGATAATTCCAAGGTATTGTATGCCCCAGGGGGCCGTAATTAGTGGTGAGGGGGGTCGGGAGTTCCACAGGTGTGCGGCACACGTGGTCATGATCACTCGACCATAAATCAATAACCGCCGGACTCAGATTCAGATTCAGATTTCTTTATTCCTTGTGCAAAAACACATCGGAGAGTAGACATACATGTATGTATATTACAAATTCATAATGAAACATGTTAACAAAAACAGTCATATCAACAATATAAGCATATTGTATAACGGCAAGCATGATAACAGTATGTATTATCATTAACCGTGCAGTACGACAAAATGACAGCATATATTATTTTTTATAAGCATTTTACAAATACAACCTATTGAAATGTAAATTGGAAAAAATCGATATAAGATTATACAGTGCTATTTCGACGTTTACTACTTGAAAACAAGAATTTTCCTAATCTATTCAATTCCTTAATGTTTTGTGTATTAAATAGTTGAATCAATTTGAAAACACTTGGTCGTTTATAATAATAAGGCTCAATAAATTCGCACCTTAAGTCGTTATAAAAGTTACACTTTAATATAAAGTGAAATTCATCTTCAATGCTATAAGAGGTACATAAATTACAAAATCTTTGATCCCTATGAAGGTTTCTATAACGCCCCTGTTCAATATTTAAATTATATGAGCTAGGTCTAAAACGAGCTATAACCTTTTTATATGAGTTGTTCATTGATTTTCTTAAATATAATTGCAGTGTAAAATTATCTATCAGGTGTCGATAAAGGAAACCTTTTGAAGTTGATTGTATATTTGCTAGTATTTCCTGCCGATAAATATCAAAAAGTTTTTGCTCAATGATTGTATGGGTATTTCTGTCATTAATTGCATTGTCCCAAAGGTAAGTTAAACCCAATTTGTTAAGTTCAGTGCGGATATCTGAAATCCAGCTATCATTAGACAAAGTTCTTTCCTCGTAACATGATTTTAAAATGCAATTATTCGTAGTTTTTAATTTTAACCAATATTTGATAATTTTCAATTTTCTACATACAGACAAAGGTAATCTTCCACTAACATGATTAACAGGTTATTATGTTGCGGAAAGACTTCAAGAATTCAAGATTTCAAGATTTTTATTTACCTCACGCCACACGTATACGTGCGTAACAAGAGGTCAAATCTTACACAGTATGCACTGATGGTTATAATGCACATATTATATACAACATATAAAAAGTACAAAATATATACAATATGTAACATCAACCGATTTCAATAATTATTGTTGTTAACTAATTTTATATATGTAGTAGCTTGATTACCTTTTGTATAAATTTACTCACTTTTGTTAAAAACATGCACTTGATATGATTAGGTATCACCGCTAAAACGGCGTGTGTATTCACTGATGGTCACGTTGATTACATGCACATATCAGCAGGGACTGATCGTAACACCTTTTAAAATGCACGCTGAAAATTTTTAATGCATGTCGGTCGGCTGTATAAATAAAAAAACTACCTAGAAACAACCTCAAACAAACAGATAAGTAAAAGGATATTTGTGTTACTTTAGACCACGGACTTAGATATACAACTGTAATCTAATTCCGTGTATATACTCGGAACTTCGAAAACCATGTATTTTATTGGACTTCAAAGAAGAACAGTTAGTAACGTCATATAGAACGACAAGACCAGCCTTTTTATACGTACAATACGATGTACGTATATTGGAAAATAAAAATATATAACTTTTATCAATGCTTTCGACCTGTATAAACTGTTTTGACGGGTATCACATTTCGACTTCTTTTATCCTTATATATGTTTGAGAAATTATAGGTGTGTATAAAAGTTAACAGCTTTCTATCCATTGACAATTCATTTATGTCTATGCAGTATAAAAAAACACATTTAAAATCGTGAATATTGTAAAATAAATAGAATATGAGCGAAATCCTGATGTTACCTGTCTTCAGGCACATACATCGAAATAGAAATCAAGACAATGTATTTCGAATTCTGTTTGAGAAAAAATAAGATTAGATCTTTGAAAACCCCTGTGTTTTACTGACAAGAAATGAACCTGACTTTAACAATTTAACAACGTCAAGCGGTTAAATTTCACAAAAAAAAGAGTGTCTGATAGTCGATTTTTTGTTAAATTAAACCGCTTGACGTATCAAGCTGAAATTTGGCAATTATTTTCAATGTGGTTTTAGATGATTAATAACATAAAAAGAAAATTTGAAAATTCAGTTTTGATATTTTATTTTAATTATCATATTTCGCTATGTTATCTATATATTTAGATGGCTATTCTCCTGGCCACAAGTGCCTTTGGTTTTAATCCGCATTTTATTCATTTATGTTATAAATAAAAAATAAAATATGAAAACACTGTGATACAGACATACCAGGGACGTATATATTTGTATGTGCATATGCGTCCCTGAGACATATCAAGCAAGTTTTCAACAAAACTTTTCTCGTTGAATAGAAAAGTCAAACTCGAAATTAAAAAAGTGTCATATACTGTGTGAGTTGACGGTGGGTTACGGAGATTTAAAAACATACACGTGCACTCGATAGTCTATGTTCCAGTCGAGATCTACATGTAACTACAGATTTAGAGTACACATTTTGAAGTTATAAAGAGGGAATAATAACCGCAACATACTCAACTATTACAATATAGTTAACTTTGATAGCCCCCCTCTCCAATGTTAATTACTTGCTATTTGAGTAACAAGTTACGTGTGAAGTTATCGAACTGACCAGGTAGATTATCCCGCTAATCTGATTACGTAATATAATGGACACTAACATGATATTTACAATATTCAAATGTATTATTTTAAGAGTCACTCTTGAATCATTGGATAAATGATATGTATAACTGACATTATAAATGACACAGAGTATTACAATATGATAGCGCATATATATATGGGTCCATTAAAATGAATTTGAACAATCAATAAACACTATATTTATGAAATAATCAAAATAAAGTTATTTCAATGACGATTTCAGATTATTCTACCGACCCCCATATTATGGTACGTCCCTTAATTTCATTGTATAATACATTTTGAATCATTAATCAACCAGACGTACATATTACTATTATATATATAGAGACATAGGACCCAATTTCTTGTGTTCCCGTTGTGACGTCACCAATACGTGTACACAACTTTTAGCGGTTCGCGGTGCGCTTAATTAGCGTGTGGCAAAACAGGTAAAAAACCAAACTTCAACCTGTCGTAACTTTGTAACCGGTCGGCCGATTTCGATGCGGTTTTCGACAATGTATTAATGCCGACACAACGAGTCTGATCATTTCAGTTTCTATTTGCACTACAGTTACTCTTTAAACTGCATAATACACCTGTTTCGTCCTCCTAGGACCCTCCAGTGATGCTAGGGGCCAAAAGGTAGGAATCCAAAAATTCTAAACTAATGTAGAAGCAAAAGGGTCAGGTGCGTAAAACCCTTTTAATTTATTAATTTAGAAGTAAAATTAAACTAGTTCTATATAATTTCAAATCGTGTACTACGAAAATGTGTATATTAATTACCGTGCCACTACTCAAATGAGATTAACTGTGGCTATGGAGGCTCCAGCAAACCTCGGGGACTAAAACATCCACCAGCAGATTCTGCCACCCCCTATCAGAAAGATTACGTAACACACACATATGATGCACCTCTTAAATTTAGTAATAGATACAGTATGCCGAAAAACTGAATTAAAACTATATGTTAGTACTGATCCTAGGAGTGGCTGGTACTTTAGAATAATAGTTAGAAATGACCCCGGGGGAATCTACCACAAAAGTCATATGACATTGACCCCGGCAATTCACCGCTTCAGTTGTATGACTTTGACCCCAGAAATCAAATGTTACGATCGTATGACCACTACCCTGACAATCCATCACTACCTCCGTGTGACATCGATCCAAGCAATCCGCTTCTAAACTGGGAAGGTTTCAGGCCCGATCATCAACCTCAACAATTGCATGACTTGTCACTTCTGTTTATAGGAACCTACGTCCTCACCTGGACCACTTTTTGCAGTGTGCATGAAAAAATTCATATTCTGCTCGAGGTAAATGGGGCTGTAAGAGGGTCGTCATGGACAGATGCAGAAAAGGTTGTCGAATACCATCAAACCGCTATCGTGGTCCTCACACTGAACCAGGGAGACCGTGTCTTTATCCGTACAGTATAAAGGATATGTAAATGAACATGGGGCAATAGTGAGTTTAACCTCCATCGCACTATCCTTACCTGGACCACTCTTTGCAATGGACATGAAAAGATTCAGACTTTCATCGAGGTAAATGGGGCTGTAAGAGGGTCGTCATAGACAAATGCGGATATCAACCATGTCCATCAAACGACTGCTATCGTCGTCTTCCCACTAAGCCAGGGAGACTTATAACATATTTCTCAATATTTGGTTTCAATTAAGTTTACCGCGAATAAACGTGTGGTTCCTACATTTATGCTCAATTTTTTTTTATAGATCAGTCAAAATCAGCTTCGACCATTGTTTGGGTAAATTTATTTACTAACTGTTCGAGATACACATAACCAGAAACAGCATCGGTACAAGGATGACGCGGTGATCGAAAAGACTGAAAACGCCATTTACATATCAACCCAGTGCAATTATAAATATATGGAACGGTAGGTATTTTTACTTCATCGACGACAGCCGCCATAATATAAGAAAAATCCTATAAAAGCGTTGGTTGTCTTAATCACTGTTGTCATAATGGACTTAGAGAAAGGGATACACGTGTATAAGGTAGGCAAGTCAATAATAAACAATACATCAAAAATACATTTTTAGGTTGACAAAACAGTTTGGGGAGACCGGGGACACGTTCGGCTCATTTCTCAAATGTATGACAACACTTCAGCTTTTGAGGAGTTTTTACCATTGAAAGATCATATACCAAACGAGCCCCGCCGTTGGATTATTTAGATGGGCATTTGAATAAGTTCGGCCTCGTTCGAATCAGTCTAATTATGACGTTACAACGTCAGATTTTCCAGACATTTTTTTCTATATTTAAGGATCTGCTCTTGTGAGGTTTCAATCACGTATAAATCTCGTTTTTGTCTCACGTGAGATATTTTTGTAATATCTAACAATTTATTATCAATTTCAATAGCAAATATGCATCTGAAAAATGTAGCAAAAAATTAGAGATCTGTTATTTGTAGAACTTTTTTTAGAAGAATTTAAAAATATGACCATTATGGCGGCCATTTTGAACATTAGAATTTCTGTGTGTTTCTTCCACTTTATGAATAAGTGGTGGGGGTAACTTAAATTTATTTTTTGAGCTAAAATAATGATTTAAAGACCTTTTTCTTCCGTAGTTAATAAGAAAACACTATTTTTGTCATTTCTGCAAACATTCATAAATATCTGATCAGAAATCTGGAAGATATTGAATAAAATTGTCCTGCAATTGGCCAAAACAGCATTTTTCACATAAATCATGTGTTTTGCACATTTTGGTATCTTTGATCGAGCATAGCACAAAAACGAGTTCACTACCATATAATTCTTTTTGCATTTTCTGTTATGCAATGAACTCCCTTTTCCAAAAATATATATAAGAAAAAAAGTTAGTGGTCAGAAAATTTTGCCATTTCACAAGAGAAGATCCTTAATGTGTCCCTTTATCCGAATTTGCCCCGTTATCAAATGTCTGCTTCGCCTCAGGCCAATACAGCAGACCGAGGACCAATAACTCGGCTAATACAGAAATTACCAATCAATAATACTATATTATTAAAATAATGGGAACATTTTCAGCATCGAATTTATTTCTCCTAAAAATCAAAACCACAAAAAACTTCAACATGTACCATAGAAGAACATCGGTATGTATAACGACGCCCACTGTCTTACGATCGAGTTCTAGTTTTATCCGGTCAAGCCTAATGCCGGTGTCATACTAGTACAATAGATAAGTATGGGTAAAGCTCCGTCTGTGAGAACGAAAGGATTGTCACCTTGTAGGTGTATTCTGTACTCATTCAGTATTGTGTCAAGTTCGAAACAACAACTACTCGTTTTTCTGTCTTTCATTTCCTAGTTTAATCATTTTTTTGTCGAGACTTCGGTATTTAGGAATTCAAGTGTAAGCAATTGCAATTCGTTCCTGCAGTTTCTTGATTTTTCTGGGGTTTTATTTTTTTATGGAGGGGTGGTAGACGAGTCTTTATTATTCAACATACGAAAGGACCAGTATGAAAACTTGATCTTAAACGTGGTATAAATCTCATATATTTACATTATGTGTTTCCTTCGCCTATATCTCATTAGTAAACCAAAGTGTAGTATATCACACTGTAAACTACAATTGGCAATGCCGCATCACATGGCGTTATTCTGACACCATGTTGGACTACGTAATATCAAATATTTGCAGTCCGCTTCAGATAACATGTATAATGGCTTTGAATCAATCGCGTAGATGACACTGATTTAAATCAGGCCATGTTGGACTACGTACCGTCAACGCTTTGTACGTATACTCTGCCTCAGATAACATGTACATGTATTATGGCTTTAAAGCAATAGTTTAGATAACATTGATTTAAATCAGACTCTTCCAGTAAACAAATACACACGGAAAAAGGGAGAACGTTTACCGACTATATTCCAAAGTAATAGGCACAGGCATATTCATAAACGACCCTTAATGTAAATAGAAGCAATGAAAATGCTTCATTTCGACGAGAAAATGATGAAAAGCTAACGCAAAAACTGTATAAATTGAATATACGCTTCAAATGAACATTAACTGAACAATTCTAATTCTACCAAATGGTTTTCAAACAGACCGTGATATCAAATCTGTCGGTAATAACTAATTATAAGTCTCCAGTTTGTTTTCATAACGGTCGCTCGGTAATGGCTGTCGTAGCGGATCGCCGGACACGGGACAGGAAAGACTCTGACATGTTATTTACCTGTTCTGTTACCTCGGAGCTGAACTCGCATTTGACTGTCTACTAGTCACTGTAATACTGTTTAATGTATATTGTAAAATTAACATAATCGCAATAAATATGATGCGAATTTTATAGTTTTACGACAAGAGGGTTCCATAATTTTTTCATTCCGTAATATTTATTGACTAATTGTACCCATCATTACATCGCCCCGTTGTGCGCACCATGGTCGAACGATGTGTACACGATGTATGCACGATACCCGCACGCACTTTGGTGCGTTGGGCGTTACCACAAATGTACATTCATTTAGTTTATATCTTTGACATATTGCAAGAATGCAGAGAGCACCATCGAGGTTAACCCCCAAAGAATCCAGGCTAACACCGGGCATAGTCTATTTTACACTATTTCCCCACTTTCTCTAAATCTCAAACCCAGGTTCATTGACCCCCGGCCAGAGTTTTTCTTCCTTGAAACGGGAAGAGTCGTCGGCAACACTTTGTAATAGGACGCGGAAAACTGATAAAGATGGTGCCGTCGCTGGGGCTCGAACCTACGCCCTTGGCTCTCCAGCGCGATGTTTTACTGCTGAGCTAAATGGAAATTCCCTACAGCTTACGCTTGTTAAGCAACCTAATCATTAGCAGTTATATCTTGCATACACCAGCGGAAGCATCCAGAATCACGCTCCTCATCTAACATCTCTAGGTTTAGTACGATATTTAGTCGATATTCATGACCGTTCGATCAACAACATAAACTTAAGTCATACTAACCGTTATTTTCAGGAAAAAGTGATGCTGACATTTCATATGAAATTAATAAACCCGTTCAATTAATGATATTATATGTGCACTTGTTTGAGATCCTCGGAGATCTCCGGACAAATAAAAGTTTATTACGGACAGGCAACATCATACCATAATATATATACGTCGCGTCTATTTCAATCGTTCTAACTATCGATGATTGTTTCAATTTGTCATCATCCATAAAGACTTTAACATGATTTTATTAAAGCTTTGTTATATAGCTAAAAGGTAAGTACATTGTAAGTAAGTCTCGATGTTATCTGGTTTAAACCTCTTTGTATGAAATTATCACCCTGCGCTAAGAGACAAAAATGCTTGTCCCTTAATAGTAATCATCGCTATCGATGAACCGTAAAACAAGCAAAAAAGTATTGGGCGTTTTAAACATATCTTGTGTATTATAAGTAAGATTTTCCATACCAGCAAATATTGTTAACATATGTTTAATAATGATACATAGTCTAGTAAGTAATATCGACGGTAAGATGTACTATATGTACTGGATCCTAACAAACAAATGTTCGTTGGATGCGTATGAGTGAATTTTTGAGTGAATTTAGCATCTACGTAACATCACGTTAGGATGGTTTTGTTTTTTGCTGATTTAGCAGGATCTTCGGTGTCCGATCAGCTGAAGGGATTATCGGCAACATTTATTATTTATAGTAATAACTTTGGTTCATGTTTTATGTATATTCTGTTTATGTGATGTAACGTGTTTTTTGTGTCTGGATAAAAGGGCGGATAACCTTGTCGCTATAACTTCAACGATCACATATAATGATGATACATATATATAAATTGATGAAGTCGAAAACCCTTAATTACAGTTCAAACTAATAGTATAAGGCAGGTATGACTTTCCATATCAACATATGCGTCCAGTACCTATATTGACGACTCCGGCCCCTATCTAGCCTTGACCCTTTGTATAAAAGTCGTGTCTATGGCCACACTAGTACAATAGATAAGTAATGTTATTGTAGACTAGTTTATGTTCGGACGATAAGATGGCTGCCATGCTTCTGAGGGTCTTAGTATTGATATACGTGTCCGGTATTTTCGGACATATTTTCAGAAAACATCTTGAATACGACAACCCAATGATACAATTACAAGGCCCTTCCCTAAAAAACCAACGCAAATTCACAAGGACCTTGACCCCCACAATCCATCTCAACAATGGCAGGACTTTGTCACCTTCGTTAACCGGAAAATTGAAGGTATGGAACAACTACTGACCGAAAAGGACGAACGTATTGATCGGCTTGAATTAACTATCGCAGGTCAGACGAATGATATTAAGCAGCTGGAACAGGGAATGACGTCACTCGAGGCAGAAGTATCAGAGAATGATGAAGTAGTAAAAAGGTTGGTGACGAGAATTTCAGACTTAGAGAGGATTGTAATATTCGATGGTATAGCAAGTAAACCTGAAACTCAACAAAGGACTAATTCTCAGGTTCGGAGGACGTACAACGAAAGTGTGCTTAGTAATATAACCTCGGTTTCCAGATCGGAATCTAAGATTGAGAAGACATCGACCCAACAATTCGCTATTCCGGGAACATCTAACATTCAAAATGATAGTAACACTCCAAATCACTCTGAACAGCGCATCAGGAATGACGACAACCGTCTCCAGAATCAACCTGTCGAGGACAACACTGCTGTAAACATGGAGAAAAGGTCCAAAGAATCACCAATAGCGGACTTCTCAAGATGTCAACAAAAGCGTAAGTACATGTACTGACTAAGTGAAACATTGATATGATGTGTAATAAAATCCGTATTATGTGAAAAGTGAAATTATATCATTTCGTATCAAAATAGTTATATTTCGTTAAATATTACATTATATGTACATGTGTTTTAAATTATTTTATTACCATATGGATACGAAAAGTATGAACAATTCCAACCTTACTTTACTGATACCAAAACGGCGTAGGTATTTTAAACAGTATAAAATTGTTCCATGATTATAATGGTTAACGTCACTAGAGCCAGACCGGGACAGGTTTTAGATGGATATTAATGCTTTTCAAACCAAAATATCGGTTTCAAAATATTTTGTTTATAAATAGTGACTTTCCACTTATCATTTCTGTTTTAAGTTGATATATCGGGCACATGTTTCTATAAATAGAACACGAAATACTGATCAGAATTAGTTACTGTCCAAATTTGGATACAGTGGCGGTATAGTAATATATAAAAGAATACGTGCAGAATACCAATGTTATATATGTAAGAATTATTACAAGTGCAATCGTTCTGAATTCATGTGATCTTGCTTTGCTGTTCTAAACCCTATATCCCGTCGAAACAATGCCATTCTAACCATTGGTATCATTTTGATTTCCTTATTCTTGAACAAGCATATGTATGTTCTTTCCATCATAAAGAGCTCTGTATCATATCAATATAATAAAGTACTTTATACTGTAGGTGTCGTCCCGTCGTCCTTTCCGGCGTTCCACGTAGCCTTATCAAGAGATAAAGC
The DNA here is from genome assembly GCA_947623455.1 of Mimachlamys varia. Taxonomy (NCBI): domain Eukaryota; kingdom Metazoa; phylum Mollusca; class Bivalvia; order Pectinida; family Pectinidae; genus Mimachlamys; species Mimachlamys varia. The sequence continues at coordinate 40,114,191 of OX392533.1, read as the reverse complement.
GGTAACCCCGGATACCATAGTGATGTATGACCATGAGACGTTGGACCAAGGTCAAGGATACATCACAGGGACCGGATACTACATCGTCCCGGAGTCTGGTACCTACGTCATTACATGGACTACTATTTGTGCTCCACATAATCTTCTCCAGACGGTTCTCGTGGTAAATGGTGTTGTTAGGGGGTCATCTTGGACAGATGCACAGGAGATCAATGACTACCACCAAACTACAGCTGTCGTCGTCCTCACACTGAACCAGGGAGAGCATGTCTTTATCCGTATGGGACATACGTATGGACAAGGGACAATAGTGACTGGCAGCAACTTGGGAGAGTCTACCTTCTCTGGATGGAAAATTCACTGAGAAATGACGTAAGAGAACAAGTAATGACAGACGGAAATGTATATATGTGTTTTGGCAAATACTGTATCCTCGTCATTGTGCTCTCCGTTATATATCAGCTTCAATCTTTGATTGATAAGCCAGAAGAAAAATCCTATTAAAAGATTTGCCAAACTTCTTAATTTTCTTCATTTAGTGATTGACTTAATTGTAAACATACGATGTGATTGACTAATTATTAGTAATGCACATCAGAACGATTAGCTGGGCTGTTTTATATGTTCGAAACGTTTTAGCAGAACGTGTCTACTACACATATTTACAATTCTCTCTGATGCTTTACTGAACTGGCATAGAGTATATTGTTGGTAAGAACAGCATGTATATCATTCAGTAGTAATCCAGCGTTATCGCATTAACAACCAGTAATAACAAATGGAGGACAATATCAAGCAGCACAGGCAGAATACCTCTACATACATCTAGCTGATTATCCTTCATCCTTTCATTTTTTATGTAGAGCCTTTGACATCATTCTTAGTTCGAATGATGGTTTTCTTTGGTATTCCCTGATTTTTGTTGCTAGTGTTGATAGGCCATTAATCAATAAATGATAAAATTCGATAAATATTCTTCATCCGATAATAATTCAGGTCATCAAAAAAATAAATATATAATTTATATACAAACGCAAAACTAAATATGTCCCCTTCATAAACACCTATGGTTTTAGAAAGCCTGTGTTTCGGTTTTCAATCTTATTCCTATTAACAACAGAAATTAACTTCTTCTTATGTTTGAGTAAACGTGATGGCGATATTATGGCTCCTTGTAGTATACCAAAATTTCTGTAATTTTACCTTTGAGTCTACACGTCACTGGTGATCACCAACTATTAGATATATGATGAATATATGACAAATTAGAGTACTGCGTGAGTTAAAGCTGATTCATCGTAATTACAATCAAACCCTACATAAAATTGAAAAAGTTAAAAATCTCTTCTATTACGTGTATTGGTCTTAGTCACAACATCCAGGAATACTCTAAATATGTGGCATGCTGCATGATGTATCATGAATGAGGAGATATGCAATTATTGCAAAAGATTCAAAACCTGACAAAGATGAAATTCCAAACATACAGTTGGAGCAATCGCATACGAAAGTATGATGAGAAATTAATTTTCTATATTTATGTGAAACTATACCCCCCCCCCTCCCCAAAGTATGAAGTTCCATTAGCTTGTATGAGATGAAGCCGAAAAAAGCTTTTTCATTTGCTTTCGCCCAAAGGTCAAATTATAGGTCAAAATAAGCTTCTTTTGATACACGACACAGGACTTCACCAGGATGAACCGATATACCCAAGTACGAAGACCATCTCGCAGCATGTAAGTCATAGGCATATAGTCATCTACTTTTATCCATGACACAGAAATAAATATCTCGCACAGAGAATATGACCTGAAATGTGGATGGTGTCGTTGAAAATTCAATAGACGTTTTCGGTTCCGGAAAGCTTGGACATATGCTCCTTTTTATACAGGGATCAATACTCGTTTCAATGAAACTAAAATACAACATAATATTTGTAGGTTTGCGAAGGAAAAGCATTTTGCATCAAACAAAGGAAACGTGGCAAACATTAAAACGATGGGAATATTTCCAAAATGTAATTTCGGAGTGATACTCTAGGTCTCTGGATTTGATCTTTTCTTTATCTTTAAGAAGACAAAACATTTGTACTTAGTACATGTTTAAAATACAATTTTATCTTGATGATCCTTTACCAAATGTTCTCTGGTTTTTATCTATCCACGCCTACTGCTATACATGGATCAGTTTAAATCATGCCAACCAAGTACAAAAGATAAGATTGGAGTTATAAACCAGCTCAGTCAGTAACAGTAAGTCAGTGTCTGTGTGGACGATAAGATGGCCGCCATGTTGTGAGTTTAGTACAGATCTTATGTGTGGTTGGTACTTTAGGATATACGGTTAGAGAAGATCCCGGCAATCTACCACAAAAGCCATACGGCCTTGACACCGGCAATCCACCGCTTCGGTCCTATGACCTTGACCCCAGATATCAACCGCTACAATCGTATGACCTTCACTCCAGAAATCCACCGCCGCAAGCCTATGACCTTTATCCAAGCAAACTGCATCTGAATAAGAATGATTTGGGCCTCGACCATCTACCTCAACAATGGCAGGACCTTGTCACCTTTGTCAACAGGAAAATTGAAGGTATGGACCGACTAATAGCCGAGAAGGACGAACGTATTGACCGGCTAGAATTAACTATCGCCGGTCATATGACTGAAATCAAACAGCTAAGTCAAGGGATGACGTATCAGAGAAGGATGAAGTAGTGAAACGGTTGGGGACGAAAATATCAGACTTAGAGAGGATTGTAATGTACGATGATATAGCAAGTAAATCTGAAACACGACCAAGAAATACATCTCAGTTTCAGAGGACGTACAACGAAACTGGACTTAGATTTGGTAAAATCTCGGATTCCAGATCGGATTCTAAGGTTGAGAAGACATCGACCCAACCACTCGCTACTCCGGAAACATCCAACTATCAAAGTGATGATAGCACTCCAACTCACTCTGAACAGCGCATCAGAAATGACGTCAACCGTCTCCAGAATCGACCTGTCGAGGACAACACTGCTGTAAACATGGAGAAAAGGTCCGAAGAATCACCAATAGCGAACTTCTCAAGATGCCAACAAAAGCGTAAGTACATGGATGACTTAGTGAAACATTGATATGATGTGTAATAAAATCCGCATTATGTGAAAAGTGAAATTATATCATTTCGTATCAAAATAGTTATATTTCGATTAATATTACATTATATCTACATATATTTTAAATGATTTTATTACCATATGGATACTAAAAGTATGTACAATTCCAACCTTATTTACTGATACCAAAACGGCAGAGGTATTATAAACAGTATAACATTGTTCCATGATTATAGTGGTTAATGCACTAGAGCCAGACCGGGACAAGTTTTAGATGGATATTAATGCTTTTCATACCAAACTATCGGTTTCAAAATATTTTGTTTATAAATAGAGACTTTCCACTTATCATTTCTGTTATACGTTGATGTATCGGGCACGTGGTTCTATAAATAGAACACGAAATACTTATAAGGATTAGTTACTGTCCTAATTTTGATACAGTGGCGGTATATTAATATATAAAAGAATGAGTGCAGAATACCAATGCTATATGTGTTAGAATTATTACAAGTGCAATCGTTCTGAATTCATGTGATCTTACGTTGCTGTTCTAAACCCTATATCCCGTCGAAACAATGCCATTCTAACCATTGGTATCATTTTGATTTTCCTTTTCTTAAACAAGCATATGAATGTCCTTTCCATCATAAAGAGCTCAGTATCATATCAATATAATAAGGTTTTTTTATCTGTAGGTGTCGTCCCGTCGTCTTTTCCGTCGTTCCACGTAGCCTTGTCAAGAGTTAAAGAGGTTACCCCGGATACTATAGTGATATATGACCATGAGACGCTGGACCAAGGTCAAGGATACAACACAGGGACCGGATACTACACCGTCCCGGAGCCTGGTACCTACGTCATCACATGGACCACTATTTGTTTTCCACATAATTTTCTCCAGACTGTTCTCGTGGTAAATGGTGTTATAAGAGGGTCATCGTGGACAGACTCAAAGGACATCAACGACTACCACCAAACTACAGCTGTCGTCGTCCTCACACTGAACCAGGGAGACCATATGTTCATCCGTATGGGAAATCCCTATGGACACGGGAAAATAGTGACTGCAAGGCAATACGGAGAATCTACCTTCTCCGGATGGAAAATTCACTGAGAATTGACGAAAGAGAACAAGGAATGACAGACATAAATGTATATTTGTTTTGGCAAATACTGTATCCTCGTCATTGTGCTCTCCGTTATATATCAGCTTCAATCTTTGATTAATAAGCCAGAAGATAAATCTTATTAAAAGTTTTGCCAAACTTCTTAATTTTCTCCATTCAGTGACTAACTTAATTGTAAACATACGATGTGATTTACTAATTAGTGTAATACACATCAGAACGATTAGCTGGGCTGTTTTATCTGTACGAACAGTTTTAGCAGAATGTGTGTGCTACATATATTTACAATTTTCTCTGCTGCTTTACTGAACTGGCATAGAGTATATTGTTGGTAAGAACTGCATGTATAGCATTCAGTAGTAATCCAGCGTTATGTCATTAACAACCAGTAACTACAAATGGAGGACAATATCAAGTAGCACAGGTAGAATATCTCTACACAAACTGACTAACCTTCGTCAAGTCATTTTTATGTAGAGCCTTTGGCATCATTCTTATTTCGAATGATGGTTTTCTTGACGCTTCGCTTCCTTATTTTGTTTCTTCTGTTGATAAGCCATTAACCAATAAAATAATTGAAAGAAATAATATCTTTCATCAAATAACAATACAGGTCTTCGAGAAATTATAATTTACAGATAAAAAGCAGAATCAAATAGGCCTCCCTCTTTAACACCTATGGTTTTACTGGGACTGAGTCTAGATTTTCAATCATAGTCCTATTAACAAAAGAAATTTAATTTTGTTCTTATGGTTGAGTAAACGTGATGGCGATATTGTGGCTCCTTGTAGTGAACCAAAATTTCTGTAATTTTACCTTTTGCCGTCTACACGTCACTGATGATCACCAAATAGTAGATATATGATGAATATATGACAAGTAAGGGTACTGCCTATGATAAAGCTGATTCATCGTAATTACAATCAAACCCTACATAAAATTGAAAAAGTTAAAAATCTCTTCTATTACGTGTATTGGTCTTAGTCACAACATCCAGGAATACTCTAAATATGTGGCATGCTGCATGATGTATCATAAATGAGGAAATATGCAATTATTGCAAAAGATACAAAACCTGACAAAGATGAAATTCCAAACATACAGTTGGAGCAATTGCATACGAAAGTATGATGAGAAATTAATTTTCTATATTAATGTGAAACTATATACCCCCCTCCCCAAAGTATGAAGTTCCGTTAGCTTGTATGAGATGAAGCCGAAAAAAGCTTTTTCATTTGCTTTCGCCCAAAGGTCATATTATAGGTCAAAATAAGCTTCTTTTGATACACGACACAGGACTTCACCAGGATGAACCGATATACCCAAGTACGAAGACCATCTCGCAGCATGTAAGTCATAGGCATATAGTCATCTACTTTTATCCATGCCACAGAAATAAATATCTCGCACAGAGAATATGACCTGAAATGTGGCTGGTGTCGTTGAAAATTCAATAGACGTTTTCGGTTCCGGAAAGCTTGGACATATGCTCCTTTTTATATAGGGATCAATACTCGTTTCAAAGAAACTAAAATACAACATAATATTTGTAGGTTTGCGAAGGAAGAGCATTTTGCATCAAATAAAGGAAACGTGGCAAACATTAAAACGATGGGAACATTTCCAAAATGTCCTTTCCGATTGATGCTCTAGGTCTCTGGATTTGATCTTTTCTTTATCTTTAAGAAGACAAAACATTTGTATTTAGTACATGTTTAAAATACAATTTTATCTTGATGATCCCTTACCAAATGTTCTCTGGTTTTTATCTATCCACTCCTACTGCTATACATGGATCAGTTTAAATCATGCCAACCAAGTACAAAAGATAAGATTGGAGTTATAAACCAGCTCAGTCAGTAACAGTAAGTCAGTGTCTGTGTGGACGATAAGATGGCCGCCATGCTTGTGAGTTTAGTACTGATCTTATGTGTGGTTGGTACTTTAGGATATACGGTTAGAGAAGATCCCGGCAATCTACCACAAAAGCCATACGGCCTTGACACCGGCAATCCACCGCTTCGGTCCTATGACCTTGACCCCAGATATCAACCGCTACAATCGTATGACCTTCACTCCAGAAATCCACCGCTACAATCGTATGACCTTCACTCCAGATATCAACCGCTACAATCGTATGACCTTCACTCCAGATATCAACCGCTACAATCGTATGACCTTCACTCCAGATATCAACCGCTACAATCGTATGACCTTCACTCCAGAAATCCACCGCTACAATCGTATGACCTTCACTCCAGATATCAACCGCTACAATCGTATGACCTTCACTCCAGATATCAACCGCTACAATCGTATGACCTTCACTCCAGATATCAACCGCTACAAGCCTATGACCTTCACTTAAGAAATCCACCGCTACAAGCCTATGGCCTTTATCCAAGCAAACTGCATCTAAACAAGGATGATTTGGGCCTCGACCATCTACCTCAACAATGGCAGGACCTTTTCGCCTTTGTTAATTGGAAAATTGAAGGTATGGAACGACTCGTAATCGAAAAGGACGAACATTGACCGGCTGGAATTAACTATCGCTGGTCAGATGACTGAAATCAAACAGCTAAGTCAAGGGATGACGTCACTCAAGGAAGACGTATCAGAGAAGGAAGGAAGAAGCAGTGTAACGGTTGGTGACGAAAATATCAGACTTAGAGAGGATTGTAATGTTCGATGATATAGCAAGTAAATCTGAAACACGACCAAGAAATACATCATAGTTTCCGAGGACGTACAACGAAACTGGACTTAGCCTTGGTAGCCTCGGACTCCAGATCGGAATCTAAGGTTGAGAAGATATCGACCCAACAACTTGCTATTCCGGGAACATCTAACATTCAAAATGAAAGTTACACTCCGACTCAATATGAACAGCGCATCAGAAATGACGTCAACCGTCTCCAGAATCAACCTGTCGAAGACAACACTGCTGTAAACATGGAGAAATAAAAGTGTAGTTCGGTAATCCTTTTGAACTATTCATACCGTGTTTTCAGGTTATCACATTTCCCTTCAGAGGGCCCCTGTGTGTGCGAGCTTTCAATGATATCTGCTTTTGGTGAGTTTGAAGTATACCAACATAGTTTCTCGTGGGATTTAATGATAATCATATATATCATAATTGTTGACAACGTTAATCTAACAAACCTTGAAAGAAATACGTGTGAAATCAGATTCATTGTGTCCTCACGTCCAATTGTTCACAACACACAAACATTTGGTCGCGCCATGTTGCTGAGTTATTTTGTTCTATATTTTGATTGGCGCGGGCTTTCCCAATAATCAAACTGACCACATCGGACATCGGTCACACGGTATCTAATATCTAATCAAGTACAGATTCCTTTGTCTGAATATAGGTATTTTTCATTCTAGTCGATTTTAAAAAACGCAAGTTCACTAAATTGCCTCTTTTATATATAAAAGAATACAGCACACCAATGGTGTATGTTTTTAACTATTAAAAGTGCTATCGTACTAAATCAATGTGACTTTACTTTGCTATTCTAAACCATATATCATATAAATCCTACCATTCTGCTTAAAGGAATAGGTTCAAGTCAAAACAATGCTTATCTCATCAATTGTATCATTTTGATTTTCCTGTTCTTTAAAACCAAATTAATCGGCCATCATACAAGCCTTTAAAAGTCTTTTCCGTCATAACTTTGTGCTCTGTATTACATCGATCGATATACTTAGATATTTTAAACTGTAGGTGTCGTCCCGTCGTCTTTTCCGGCGTTGGTATTGATATATTGGGTACAATACAGGGACCGGGATTTACATGGTCCCGGAGTCTGGTACCTACGTCATCACATGGACCATTAATTGTTATAATAACTTATTACAAACTCTCCTTGCCGTAAATGGGGCTGTAAGAAGATCATCCTGGACAGATGCGAGGTCGGTCGGCGAGGAACACCAAACAACTGCTATTGTTGTCCTCAAACTGGACCAGGGGGACCATGTCTTCATCCGTATGGGACATATCTATGGACACGGGACAATTGTGTCTAAAAGGCAATACGGAGAGTCTACCTTCTCCGGGTGGAAACTTCACTGAGAAGTGATGACAGGAAATATATATGTTTTGGCAAGTTCTGTATCCGCATTATTTAAAATAGAATGTGTTCATTTAAGTAATGAATGTTTTAGCAAATGTTGTTACAGTCCTATAAAACACATTTCTATTGATAGAAACTCAATAAATCCCTGTAGGACTGTAGCACTTCTCCATTCCTTGTGTTGTTAGTTTGTTTGTCAGCAGTCGACATCAATCACGAAAATCACGATATTTAGAGCAAGCCCTAGACTGCGACATGTAAACACCATGGGTTGGAGAAGCTGGGATGTTACTATCAAGAAATGGAAAGTTCACGATCGGAAATCATCACGATTATCGTATAGCTTAGTAGTAAGCTGTCCATTTTGGTCGTAGTTTAAGTAGGCATGGTCAGCAAACTTCTTGTTGTTAATAGACAACACATTGTCGATTTATCTGAAAGTGAAATTAAAGATTTGGCAAGATTTTTGTTACCTGTCCTGATTAGCTCTTCCACAAATTCAGCCTCGTATGAAAACAAAAACAAGTCAGCTATAAGTGGTTCACAGTTTGTTCCCATGGGAATTCCAACAGTCTGCTGGAAAATCTTTCCTCCGAACTCAACAAAAAATATTGTTGACCAGGAATTCAATCATTCTTACTATATCTTTTTCAGTATATTTCCTCTTAGCTTTTGTCGTGTTTTTCACTAAGTATGCTCCAAGATAGCTCACTATCATATATTTGTATCGTCGTCCGCCTTTCTTGGAAAAGAAATTTCTCATAATAAGAGATCGAAGACGTTCCTTCAATTTTGTATGAGCTATGGATGTGTACACGGTGGAAACATCAAATGTTTTGACCGAAAAGACATTTTTAGGAGGGAGTGTTCAAGATTGTTCAAACGATCTTTCGAGTTTTTCAAAATCCACATCCCATTAATTCCACTTCTGAAGTACACAGTGTCACAATAAGACTGAAGCCCTTAAACAGAGACATTACATTTGTTTGACTGCATCCAGGACTCAATAAGTTTCCCACTGAATATATGGAGGATATCTAACAGTGTCTTCAGTAATACCAGATATATTTCACGAGTGGCGCTAATATTTTGATATGTTCACAAATATTAGCCTCACGAGTGTAATATGTTTGGTATTACTGATGATACTGTTAGATATTCTGTTAATTACATTTTTGTAGCAAAATCTACAGTTGCAGCTTTTGATTTTCCAAAATGTCGTTTGTAAGCAGCGTTCAATTCAGAAAAGTGATATTTTTCACTAGTGAAAACTATCACTTTTATAGATTGAGTAAATTCAATATTTCACTGGTAAAAATGTAATAAATACGACTATTGCATCCATATGGCATAGCAGTGCCAAGAAGTCTTCTATGGTATTCCTCACGCTGTCTACGGTACAGAGTGCTGAGTGTGGGATTTTTTGTAGGATGATCAATTTTTTCCAGAATACGGACTTTCATGGAAAGGGGAGGTTGAAATATTGATATATAAACATTGATGCTTGTCCCGGTAAAGAGCCGAACGATGACCATTCATTCTTTGTCGTAACTGGCTTTTGGTTTAACCCACATAAATTAAACCACAAAGCGAACACTCAATACCGTATACAACATTTGATGACTGACAGATTAATGGTTTAAAGCTTAGGGTAGAGTAGTTATGGACTGGTCAGTCACCCAAAAATATGTATATGGACCGAAGCGAAGCATATTTGTTAAATATGATCATGTATTATACCGAATCTACCCAACACGACCACATAATATGCAATAAAAACAAACAATTAGGTCAGATGCCATTTTGCTCATTGTCTGGAATAATGTAGACACTACATTGTGTATACCGTCATCCTGCAATTATGACGTCAAAGTTTCCTTAGAATTGATAACCATAGTTGTATTTGTCCTTGTGATTAGTTTTGAAGAACTAATTCACCAGAAACCGCGATTCAAACTCAAATGTCTGTACATTTGACTCAATCTCAGCTAATTCCATATTGGTCCAGTTATTAGGCCTCAGTCTGTCACATTAGCCCTCGGCCTGCGGCCTCGGGCCAATATGACAGACCTTGGCCTAATAACTGGGCAAATATGGAATTAGCTGATTAATAACCCTATAATAGTGACCGGGTCATTTATCATGCAATATTGGGGTGTGGAATAAACAATATAGTTAATGTACAATAACTGGGAATGGGAATACCATTGCGACGTCATAATATAAATGACGTCACGCTATTGTAAATGACGTCACGTTGTTGTCTCGGTAATATAAATTCCGTTATAGAATAAAAATAAATGAAAATACACCATTTAGCATATTTCTCAGCTAAATAAATAAAATCGAACACTCTTATTAATGTATTATTGAATCTATCCAACACGTTTATTAATTTCAAATGTTTAGATTTTAATCTAATGACATAATAAAAGCGAATGATGACATTTTCTAATGAACAGATAACATCGTAGAATCACAACATCTCTATGATGACATGTTAATATATTGAAATGATATCACAATATGACGATAAAGCCTAATAACGTATCAAAGAGGACCGCGGAGTGGAACATTATTCGCCCGTCCCATGTCAAAGTGAAAGACGCACTTGTATTAGAAATGACGTAACACACACATGTGCTGCACCTTTTTAATTTAGTAATAGATACAGTGTGCCGAAAAAATGAATCCAACTGCATCATATAGCTGTTTCGTCCTCTTCGGTGATGCTAGAGGTCAAAAGGTGAGAATATTAAATTTCTAAACTGATGTAGAAGCAGAAGGGTCAGGTGCGTAAAACCCCTTTAATTTATGAATTTAGAAGTAGAATTAGACTAGTTCTGTATAATTTCAAATTGTGTACTACGAAAACGTGTATATTATGTACCGTGCCACTACTCAAAAGAGATAACTGTGGCTATGTAGGTTGTAGCAAACCTCGGGGAGTAAAACATTCACCAGCAGAGTCTGCCATCCCCTATCATAACGCAGGTATGACTTTCCATATCAACAGATGTCTCCAGTACCCATGTTGACGACTCCGGCCCCTACCTAGCCTTGACTCTTTGTATATATAGAAGTCGTGTCTATGGTCAAACTAGTACAATAGATAAGTAATGTTATTTGTAGGCTAGTTTATGTTAGGACGATAAGATGGCTGTCATGGTCCTGAGGGTCTTACTATTGATATACGTGTCCGGTATTTTCGGACATATGTTTAGAAAACAGCTTGACTACGGCAACCCAATAATGCAATTGCAAGACCCTGTCCTGACAAACCCAACGGAAACTCACAAGGACCTTGACCCCCACAATCCACATCAGCAATGGCAAGACCTTGTCATGTTCGTTAACCGGAAAATTGAAGGTATGGACCAACTACTGACCGAAAAGGACGAACGCATTGACCGGATGGAATCAAACATTGCTGGTCAGACGACTGAAATTAAGCAGCTAAAACAGGGGATTACGTCACTCGGGGAAGACCTATCACAGAAGGATGTAATAGTTAAGAAGTTGGAGAAAAGAATATCGCATTTAGAGAAAGTTATGATTGCAACTAACCTTAAAAATGAACATGAACCGGAACAACTCGGGATATCGGATTTTCTACAGAGGGGCAACGATACTGGGCTTGCCATGGACCGGGAATCCTCTAACTATCGTAATGATAGCATCATGCTGGGTCAAAATAAACAGCACATCGATAAAGAAGACGATCCTCCTCTGACTAAACCTTTGGAGAACACTGCTGCACACAACGAAAACGAATCGAGTCATTTGTCTAGAAGAAAGGTCTCTAGATTTCAACAACAAGGTATGTACTTACTGTGAAAAGAAGGAAAGAGTTTGATATCGTAGATACCATCAGAGTTTATCATTGTTTATATTAAAGGCCCAATATACGTAACTTTCGGCAAAAACTTGAAGCGAAAATCAAGTCTAATATCTTATTATATTTATAGATTTAGTAAGGATTAACTGATATCAGCAATACTCAAGATGAATTCTTACGCGGTTACCGGTACAGCAGCAGTTGAAACTCGGTATTTGTAAACACGCGTCCATTCTAGCTGTCTTCTACCTTCGGTTTGTTGTTGAAGTGGGCCCCACTTGAACTATTTTCAATTCTTTGGATTTTTCTGTCAAGAGTTTCTTGTTAGTTACCGCTCAGGTTTACTTCGTTTTAGGCTTATTTTTGCATGGTTATCAACTGGATTTTTTTCCATAATTTTTCGGAATCTCGAAAAATTTCCTGAAGTTACGTATATTGGGCATTTAAACATATTTTTCATATATTTTTTATTGTCTCCTCTTTCGTCTGTATTATCAGATTTTCTATCAGATAATATTCCTGCCAAAAAGTGTTAGGAATCGAAGTATGATGCAAATACTCAATTTGATCTTTATATCGAAATCTTTCGAAATATTGACACGAGTGCAAGATTTTATTGATAACGAGAAACTACACCATTTCTTATCAAGAAATGCACACTTCTACTTTGACGTCACAGTTTTCACTGTCTAAACAATCATACGACGTCACATAAGTATTATCTTCAATGTGTAATTTCATATTCATGACATGACAATATGGCATGATTTTTGCAATGACATAACCGTATGCAGAATTCTCCTCCTATATACGTCGAGATATTGGAAGATTGCACTGTCCAGAGCACTCACGTTTTTCCTCCCAAGAAGCATGCCATGATTCAGTATATGATATTATCTGAACCTTACTTTTTTTAATTGAAACATAGCCAATACCGAATGTATACCTGGTAAGACAAGTGAACTTCGTATGTGACTTTGTGATTAATTATTTTGAATGTTGAAAATCAGAGACATATGATGGACATATTGTGTTTATTTTGTAAATATATATGTTTATGTGTATAACTAAAGCTCTATATTTACGTATCAATGATATATTTTGTTTACAAATAGCCTAGATCTACATGTCGATAAAAGTGGAAACATTTAACAACGTAAAGCCCGCATTATTTAATAATTTAATGAAATACAGATAGTCCGCACCGGTAGATAGCCCGCACTAAACTTCTTCTGGTGTAAAAAAATCGTATAGCCCGCGGGCAATACACAGGAAGTTATGGGTGAATACCAATCAACAGTGAATAACATGTTTTATTATAGTCGAAACTTGTGTACGTGCATTGTTTTCGAAATAGAATCTAGTAAGACCCTTAACTATTTTTGTTTGACTTCTTTTTCACGTGAATTGTTTTCCAATTGAAATCTAGTTAGGCGCAAAACTATTTTTGTTTGGCTTCTTTAACACGTGCATTGTTTTCCAATTGAAATCTAGTTAGGCGCAAAAATATTTTTGTTTGGCTTCTTTTTCACGTGAATTGTTTTCCAATTGAAACCTAGTTAGGCGCAAAACTATTTTTGTTTAGCTTCTTTTTCACGTGCATTGTTTTTTTCCAAATGCAATCTGGTAAGGCGCTAAACTATTTTTGTTTGGCTTGGTTTCGTTTTGCTTTACGTCCTATTAACAACTCGTGTGATTTAAGGACGGTCTCGTGGTGTATGCGATGTGAATGTACTAGTGTGTGTGAGTGAATTACACCCCATATATTTACGGGTTCATCCGTTGTCAATATAATGTGACTGGGTTGAGTGTTCTGACGGAGGCCTTCGGCAGTTTAAGTCAGTGTGTTCCACCATGAAGTCGGAATCAGTACCGCACTAACGATTTGTCTGCTGAATAATTCATTGGTAGTGAATCTGACAAAAAACCACTGAAACAAACAAACAAGCAAACAATGCTCTGTCGCAAAGATGTTTACATTGACAAACAACAACGTTCCAAGTACACACGCACTCAACACATAACACTCACATAGCATACACCGGGAGACCGTCCTTAATAAGATACAAGATTTGATATAGCGCCCTATCTAGCTAACATAAGCCACTCTACAGCGCTTTACAGTACATAGATATACAATTCTCATACAATTAACACATATAGTTCTATCATATACAATTATGAGGAGTTCGCAGGAGCTGCCTGATCAGGCGCTAACTACTTGTCCTATACCACCTGGCTTATATCTCCATAAGTGTGTGGATGTATGTGTGTGTGCTGGAGAGGAATTGTGTTCTGTTTGTAGTGGGACCGTGTTTCCAACGGCATCTTTTAGAGTGCCACCTCACTTGAATGCTACAGCACAGATACTGCAACACCCATCCCAGACTATTTTATACTCCACCTGGGTTGTTGGAGTTTATCGTATTATATTGTATTTTTATGGATTGTATTGTATCGTATTGTATTATATCGTTTTGTATTGTATCGTATCGTATTGTATTGTATCGTATTGTATCGTATTGTGTTGTATTGTTATGGATTGTATTGTTTTGTTATGGATTGTATTATATCGTATCGTATTGTATTGTATCGTATTGTATTGTTATGAATTGTATTGTATTGTATCGTATCGTATTATATTGTTATGGATTGTATTGTATCGTATTGCATTGCATCGTATTGTATTGTTATGGATTGTATTGTATGGAATCGTATTGTATTGTATGGTATTGTATTGTATTGTTATGGATTGTATTGTATTTTATCGTATTGTATTGTATTGTTATGGATTGTATTGTATCGTATCGTATTGTATTTATCGTATTGTATTGTTGTGGATTGGATTGTATTGTATTGTATTGTTTTGTATTGAATTGTATTGTAGGGTCTACGGCGCCTTCTGCTCGGCAAACCATTGCGTTCCACGTGGTCCTCTCCAGGGACAATTTTGTTTCCAATGATGACGTAGTAGTGTATGACAACGAGACACTTGACATTGGGTTCGGGTACAACCCTAGAGACGGTGTGTACGTCATACCGGAGGCAGGAACATATGTCTTCACATGGACATCAATCTGTTACGGACAGGAAGAACTTCAAACTGTCCTGGTGGTCAATTCGGCCGTACGGGGATCGTCATGGACAGATTCCGAGTTGACAAAAGACATCCATCAAACGACAGCTGTTGTCGTCCTCACGTTGAAGCAGGGGGACCATGTCTTTATTCGTATGGGGCCACTGTATGGACACGGGGTGTTGTTGAGCCGAACCGACATCGGGGTATCTACATTTTCGGGTTGGAAACTGGGCTGAGCAAGTTATTGACAAATCGTATGGGATACATGTATATTTCATTTCTGTTTGTAATAAATTATCATTTATAAGAATCTAGTTTTGTAGTTATCGATCTCTTTTCATAAATGAGACGATAACCTTTAATAACAGAACTATTAGTCCAGTCAAATTAGCCAAAATAAAGGCCTAACCGGGACAAAATTGCAACAGAATTTATTTTCATATTTTTGGAATGGCGGATACCTATACTGTCACAGAAAAAAAGTCTACCAAAATCTAGCTTTGGAAAATCACTTTTTTTCGCACTATTTGGGATCAAGAAATAAGCATAATTGCTCAATGGTGCAACTTTAAAGTGAAATATTTAATTCTCACATATTTTTTTTTATATTTAACTAATAACTACATTGTATAACTAGTTTATGTTTAATACAAACAACTAAATTAAATCGATAGAAATTATTGCATCAAGAAATAATGTACAGACAAAAGTCACTAAAAAGCATCTGAATTTTGCATTTTTTTTAGACAAAAGAAAATACAAAAATATTATAAGTATCATTGCTAGATATGAATAAATCCATTAAAATATTACATATGTATTAAACTTTCTTATGTGAGACATTTTGCTTTCATACATTTTTTTTTTTAATCTTGAAAGTTGGCTTTCAACGTCAATATTGAACGATTTCTCAATTTATGCAACCTGTATTTTAATAATGTAAAAAGCAAATTGTAAAATTCTTTTCACAGGCTTTCATGTATGTGTACAATGGTTATTTTAAATACTTATTTGGTAAGGTCAGTTTGCTAATGTATTGATAATCAAATGTTCAAAACACCATTACATGTTATTTGGGCAGAACGGCAAGTCCATCATTCTAAATAACATAAATATGCATAACTTTTTTGTGTTGTATCCGATTGCTAAATAACTTGGCTTGGCTAAAGACAATAAGATTGTCTTGATGGCTAATGCGAATTGTGATTAAATACAATATTTTGGGTTGGGTAAAAAAAAATATTTTCTTTTTTTCCATAATGGTCAGTAGTAAAAAATACATTATTTTCAATTAAATTATTAGGTTTTTTGGATGTTAAAACTCGGATTAAATGCATTAAAACAACCATTTCATGGAAATAATTCTGACAAAGTCTTCATGTAATCTGATTAAACTTGGCAGAGAAATAAGGAATTTCGTTGTTCAGAATAGTTTGTTTTTGACTGTTCAGGTAAAACGGAATAAGGTAGTGGTTTCAAGATTTGATTTTAAACATAAAAGCAAAGTTATTTTATCTAATTTATTATTTAAGATAAACATTGCAAACACTTTAATGAAAATAAAAATGACTTAAGCAGTTGCCTTCCTTAATTATTAAAGTACATGCGAAAGAGATATGCAAAAGGTTCCAATATCGACCTCGAAAAATTGCAAAATCAGCACATTTTGATGACTTTGATGTTTAATAACTTTTTTTGTATGTTAATCAATCATCATTCAAATTAAATACCATTATTTTAAACATTTAATTTAATCTTATTTTGCTACAGAGAATATCAAATGATATTTTCTGCTCTTAAAATGTGAAAAAATAAAATATCGTCAAGTAAAATGGATTTTTAGTGATATTGATGGACCAATATTTTTTCAACATTACATATCAGAAAAACGATTTTGGAGAATCTGTAATATCTTTCAAGTTGGCCCAGTAAGCAATTACGCTGAAATTCTTGACCCCCAATTTGTGCGAAAAAAACGATTTCCCAAAGGTAGATTTTGGTAGACTTAAAATATAGGTTTCCACCTTCTAGGAAAACTAAAAATAATTTCTGTTGCAGTTTTGTCCCGGTTAAACCCGATATTGACTAGACTATATAAACTATTAATTACTTCCAGCTGCACACTTTCAGGGTTTCACTGTCGTTTATTTTCAGAAATAATGTATAAAAATGAAATCTTAACACTTAAAAAAAGAAATGCATTTTGCACAGTTTTTGGTATGTTTGAAGTATTTCAATAGTATATGTCTAATGATTGTTTGGGGAAATTTGTTTTAGAGAATACCAATTAAGGGTCAACAAAAGAAATACAAGAAAATAAGAACAAGTGTTCCGGAGGAGTATCCTGCTTTCTTTACGACACCCGACATATGTTAATTCAACGTCCTCAAAGAAAGAACCGAGATATTTACAAACATAACATTGAACACTAATGATCATATACATACAATTTATTCAAAAACGTCCACATTCCTATCAAACTAGGATACAGAATAAACTTACTCAGTTTCGGCAATCATTAAAAATTAATTAAACGGTCAATTAAACGAAGTTTGTTTACTTTTTTATAATATCACTAAATAATTAAACTGACCATATCGGACATCGGCTACACCACATCTAATTATCAAGTACGGATTCCTCTGTCTGAATATAGGTTTTTTTCTGTTCTAGTTGATTTTTTAACAGGGGGATTCACTAAATTGACTCTTTAATACTAGCGTCATTGGTTAACATTCTATAAAAAACAGGTGAGGAAATGTCTACCTGAAACACTATTGTGTAAATGACCAGGGCCTTGAACTGTTGGTTTCTGCTTCTCCTGTTGAAAAAGTGAATAAACACACCTTATTCAAAGCTAAGGTCAGGTTGACCAGTTATAATAAATGCTATTAACAAGAATTAAATATATTCATTTCTCAGACACAATATTATCATCGGAAACCCACGGTACAGTTCTCTGACGCTTCCATACCGTGGGCTAGAATAAATGTGAATCCTTGTTTCCCCGAATAGAAGTTTATTCGGAAATTTAGACAAATCAGAATGGTCGTTTCTCGTGACACTCTGTTAAATCATTTAACCTTGACCACAACCAGTATATTTCTGTAGACATAACGCTAATGTCGATCTCCGTATAGTATGACCTTATATTCTAATAATACAATCGACACAATAATGATATAATCGACAGGTTGTGTTGACAGGCGGTGTTACAAATTAAACGGGATACCCCGGCTGAATGTAATCATGGATGAAAGTATCGGTAGGATTTGCTACTATTTTAGTACGAAAACGAGGGTTTCCATCTAATCTAGCCCACGGTTTACAAGCGTCCGAAAAGTGTACCGAGGGTTTCCGTCGATGACACAATATCCAGCGTTTCGTGTCAACAGCACCAAAGACAACAGATATGTAATCTTACCGTTTAACTGAAGTGTTAACATATCAGATTGGTGGTGGTTTGTCATTTTAATTACCGAGTATTTTTTTTAGTTTACTATTAAGGATTAACTTGAATCTATTTTATGATGAGAGTACACTTCGGTTTTTGTGTTATAACCCCATTACATAAAAATAGATTCATGTTAATACTTCTAATTTAATCTATACCCTGCGATTTTTTTTAAAAAATTTTATGTTATGGGCTGATAACATAAATTTTTAAGCCAATGAAAATGCTTGTTTCAAACAAGATTAAATAATTAACAGATAAAGCCACTAAGGATGACAGACTCTTTCATACGTTGTCAGTAATGATGTGACCGGATGGGGTGTTCTGTCGTTTCGGCTGCAAACTTCAGTGGAGTAGCACTATCAAGTCTGCATCAGGTCTGCATTATTGCAAAGAGAGGTACTCGAACATATCGCAGCCTTCAAACAATACACAGACACTCAACTCATTCGCTAAAATCGCTTACACCAACAAGGAAAGGAAGAAAAACCTTATACAAACCAAACTAAGGACGTGGCATCATGTATGTACTTTATGTCACAGGGGCTAGGCAAGGACCTATGTCACTATGAAATGATTGTCGGATATTTTTTTAAAACGTATCATTTCATAGTGACACACAAATGTAGGTCCGTGCCTAGCCCCTGTGCTTTATGCGCATATTTGCCAACTCTCCCTATTTAGGAGGGAGACTCCCGATTTTGGACCCTTAAATGTTGCATTTTCAACTTTGGAACTTGCTTACCTGTTCCAATTTTTAAAGATCTAATGATTTCATCAGAAAGAATAGCTCAAAAGAAGCCATTTAAAAGTGTTATTTTTCCTCTGAATGTACATGTATACATATTATTGATGTTTTTATTTCTGAGCACGGGTAATCTCCCCCATGGAAATTTCAAAAAGTTGGCAAGTATGTATGCGTGCAGTTGTGGGGGGGTATTTGGCTCGTTGTGGTAGCGTGGATCTGATTCCTTACAGAGTGCTACGTCACTGATGTGAAAGCATCCGATCGCTAGGTAGTGAATAGTGAAAGGATGGAGGAAGGGAAGTAACTCTAATAGAACGTAGAACATTCCCTCCTCCCAGCGCACAATCGTTCTGATATGACGAGTTTTGTGAGGATCACTCTGATTTATCTCGATCTTTCCAGATTAAAGACCTGTACACGTTCGTTGTTCCACCTTACACGAAAACACTAAGAAAGTGCAACTTAAGATTTGATGTTACTAGTTAGCGTTCTATCCAAGGAGGCACCCAGTCAGTGAATGTTTCCCTGACACACTAGACCTACAGACATCCAAACCCAAACTAGATGTCTCCCATTTAACTGTTTAGAGGCCCAATATACGTAACTTTCGGCAAAACGTGAAGCGAAAATCAAGCTTATTAACTTTTTAAATTTATAGATTTAGTAAGATTAAAGGCCCAATATACGTAACTTTCGGCAAATCTTGAAGCGAAAATCAAGCCTATTAACTTTTTAAATTTATAGATTTAGTTAAGATTAACTGATATCAGCAATATTCATTCGAGATGAATTCTTACCCGGTTACCGACAGAGCAGCAGTTGAAACTCGGTATTTGTAAACACGCGTCCATTTTGAACTGTCTTCTAACTTCGGCTTGTTGTTGAAGTGGGCCCCACCTGAATTATTTTCAATTCTTTGGATTTTTCTGTCAAGAGTTTCTTGTTAGTTACCCGCTCAGGTTTACTTCGTTTTAGGTTTATTTTTACATGGTTACCAACTGGATTTTTGTCAGAATTTTTCAGAATCGCGAAAAATTTCCTGAAGTTACGTATATTGGGCCTTTAAAATTTACAAAAACTAAATGCACAAATTTTAGCTTCATCCGAGTTCCTTAGAACTTATTTGACCCAACTATTAGATTCAAGATTCAAGATTCTTTAATCACTCAAGACACACACAAAGTGTGTTACAGGAGGTCAATATAACAAAGCAATATACATGGCTGATAGGGTAATGAAGTAATAATATAATCGCATATTTACTAAAGTAGTTATTTGTAATGTTACCTAACTGTAGATATTCAGACAGCTGCAGAGGAACTGTCTCCTGCTAAATCATGAAATACATACTTGAACAAGTTCCGTTCATAATGGAAACTTATACACAGTGAGTCCTCACCGCCATCATATTGCATTCAAAGTCTTTAAAAGCAAATCTAGAACACTGACAGGTCAAGAAAGGCCCCGTTATGTTTTAGTAGAGATATAAACTTTGGCACTTTCATTGTTACCGACTAACTTCACTTCAAAATGTCATAACAAAATATTTTGCAGATAAGGGATGTAAACTTTGACCTTGAAATTTGATCCGATGACCTTGACGCTGGGTTAATTGTACCTTGACCAAATTAACTTCAATACATTAAAAATGCTAAGTGGTTAAAAGATCAAAATATGAAATTGACGCTGGGTTAATATGTTCCTTGTTTCATTCTGACCAACATTGTTTGCTTCATATCATTAAAAAATATTAAGCTGTTAAAAGATGTAAGATTTGACATCGGCCTTTGATCTGATGACCTTGAGAAAAAAAGTATGGCCTTGACTTTTGTTCCGAGAATTGGTAAAGAATTGCTTTAAGTGATTAGACACAGTGAGGGACCATTGATATCACCTTGACGTACACCTTTGAATATTTAAAACAAATCGGACATGTCTGACATCTGCCCTGGTTGAAAGCCAAAATGAGAAAATGACAGTGTAATGTACATCGTTTATGGGCGATGCAGCCATACAAAAAGTTTCATTTGTATCTTTAACGGTAAAAAAGGTATCGCCTGGACAAGAGTTAGAGAGCAATGGTTCAGCGACCCTTGATTATCCATGTCACCTTCGTATATATATACACACAACATGGTTAAAGCATTAAATTTATCATTGCATGGCATTTCCTCTATATAACCCTATCAAAATCAGTTGGCATTCATAAAGCTATGAATGTCATTGGCCGATTGTTGACATCATCATTATAACGTCATACTCGTTACGTTGGATATCACTTACCGTCCCCGCGCGATGGTTGTTCTATTCACTGAACAAGCATACCAGATAGAAACATTATATAAGCTTAATGAGGAGAAATAAAAAATGTAACTGATATTTTCATGAGACGGGAAGATTCTAAAAAATGGTAAATATAAATATTGAACTGCTTTTAGGTGGTGTTCAAACGCAATATGAATGTCATTTGGACAAAGGCAAATCCTACATGAAGCGCTAACGATTGTCATTGAATTTGCCTTTTAACCAGTTGGCATCCATATTACCTATTAATGCCAACTGAAAGCATTTCAGTGCTTAATTGTAGATTGAAATGTGTTTGCCTCCAGCTCTGTGCCTCAAGGATTCAATCCCAGGATTAGTTACTCTGAATTCACACCCAGACCACTGGGGCGAGTTCTATTCAATTTATTACATCCCTATCAATTTTGTTCGTGAAAGATTAGTATGCTGTAGTCAGTCTGTAAGACATATACGATTGGATCCGGAGTACCAGGGTTCGTGGGTTTCGGACCCCTTTTTGAAGCCGTCAAAAATATGATACCGGGTCGATCGAAATTTTAACAACATTGAAAAATCGCTTTTTTTCGCTTGACTTTGAGGAAAGTGCTTAAACAATTCATTTCCCCACATACAAATACTTAAATGCAGGAACCGGGAACTAATTTCATGCTAGTATTACATTGACTAAAAGAAATGAAATGTACCTTTATCAATCTGATTAAAATACAGATCTTCGATATGCTTACGCTATGTCTATCGAAGAGCTGTATTTAAATCAGATTGGTACTTCTATCGCATTGAAATGGTAAAATACACACTGAAGTGATTCGAGGACCAGACTACGGGTCGAGACACAATTGTGCGACGTCGAGACACAATTGTGCGACGTCGAGAAACAATTGTGTGACGTCGAGACACAATTGTGCGACGTCGAGACACAATTGTGCGACGTCGAGAAACAATTGTGTGACGTCGAGACACAATTGTGCGACGTCGAGACACAATTGTGCGACGTCGAGACATAATTGTGCGACGTCGAGAAACAATTGTGCGACGTCGAGACATAATTTGGCGACGTCGAGAAACAATTGTGCGACGTCGAGACATAATTGTGCGACGTCGAGAAACAATTGTGCGACGTCGAGACAAAATTGTGCGACGTCGAGAAACAATTGTGCGACGTCGAGACATAATTGTGCGACGTCGAGAAACAATTGTGCGACGTCGAGACACAATTGTGCGACGTCGAGAAACAATTGTGCGACGTCGAGACAAAATTGTGCGACGTCAAGACAAAATTGTGCGACGTCGAGACACAATTGTGCGACGTCGAGAAACAATTGTGTGACGTCGAGACACAATTGTGCGACGTCGAGAAACAATTGTGCGACGTCGAGACATAATTGTGCGACGTCGAGAAACAATTGTGCGACGTCAAGACAAAATTGTGCGACGTCGAGACACAATTGTGCGACGTCGAGACACAATTGTGCGACGTCGAGAAACAATTGTGCGATATCGAGACACAATTGTGCGACGTCAAGACACAATTGTGCGACGTCATTCACATTAGACATGGTGAACTAACAGTGGTTTATTGAACCGTTCTCCCGTTTAAAATTTTATATTTACAGTTTACACTGACATTCACTCGATAACTAGTGTTCCACTGACTATCATTATCACATCATAACTGTAGTCAAACACGTGCCAAATTTATATGACGTCGACAACAATACATGTTGGCGGAGCTATGCAAATCCTGCAGTTTGAAAAACAATTGTGTTACGTCACCAGCAATAAACTTGGGCGGAGCTGATAACGATTTATGCGAATCTCATGCTGTTACATTTATTGAACCATTCTCACGTTTATTAGTTTTAAAATGAAATTTGTGCCCGAAGATGGGACTATAATGAACAAAATAGTTACGAACATTTTACAGAATGATACTGTAAATATAATGATAAACTTTATATTTTGTTTAGATTATCAGGGGATAACTACGATGGAAAATGGCTAAATTATACATAATGAATTTACCCGTGTTCCATTGTAGTTATCCCCCGAATTGTAATCTCTAGTCAATGATTGGACTATAATGAACACAATAAGTTTGGTCCATCAGAGAAAATACTGTAAATATAAGGATTGGGTTCTATTTATTTTTTTTTTTTTTTTTCATAAATTCAATTGCGCAGTCGGTAAATTTTACGCAATTTTACCTCGTGCTCCATTTGGATTTACGAACAAATTAAAAGGTAATCCTTAAATATATCCTGTTCGGACGTCGTATACTGGTACCTCGGGAAGTTAATGATACTAGTCTGTTAATCTATATTGTACGTTCACCACATAGGAATGATTTTTGTCAAATATCATAAGATCTTATCAATCCAAGACGATCACTGCCATTCGAAACATTTCTAACTGTAACTCTTATGGTGGGGGAAGGGAGACAACTGTAGAATTTTAATGATGGTGCAAAGGGTTGCTTATTTATTTTGTGAGAAGTTTGAAATGCCCACGATATGACCTGCTAAAAGGGAAAGAGTTATTTCTGGCTAAAAAAAAAGAAAAAAATATTTTAATATAGAATTGGCAATGAAATAATTTTGATTAAGCTTCATATCTATGTAAGATGTGGACAGTATAGACAATCATAGGGACCCGATAAGTTATATTGTAGCCAGTATCGACAATCATAGGGACCTGATAAGTTATATTGTAGTGAGTATCGACAATCATAGGCCTTAGGGGCCTGATTAGCTATATTGTAGACAGTATCGACAATCATGAGGCCTGATAAGTTATATTGTAGACAGTATCGACAATCATAGGGGCCTGATAAGTTATATTGTAGCCAGTATCGACAATCATAGGGACCTGATAAGTTATATTGTAGACAGTATCGACAATCATGAGGCCTGATAAGTTATATTGTAGACAGTATCGACAATCATAGGGGCCTGATAAGTTATATTGTAGACAGTATCGACAATCATAGGGACTTGATAAGTTATATTGTAGCCAGTATCGACAATCATAGGGGCCTGATAAGTTATATTGTAGCCAGTATCGACAATCATAGGGGCCTGATAAGTTATATTGTAGACAGTATCGACAATCATGAGGCCTGATAAGTTATATTGTAGACAGTATCGACAATCATAGGGGCCTGATAAGTTATATTGTAGCCAGTATCGACAATCATAGGGGCCTGATAAGTTATATTGTAGACAGTATCGACAATCATAGGGGCCTGATAAGTTATATTGTAGCTAGTATCGACAATCATAGGGACCTGATAAGTTACATTGTAGCCAGTATCGACAATCATAGGGACTTGATAAGTTATATTGTAGCCAGTATCGACAATCATAGGGACTTGATAAGTTATATTGTAGTGAGTATCGACAATCATAGGGGCCTGATAAGTTATATTGTAGACAGTATCGACAATCATAGGGGCCTGATAAGTTATATTGTAGCCAGTATCGACAAGCATAGGGACCTGATAAGTTATATTGTAGCCAGTATCGACAATCATAGGGACTTGATAAGTTATATTGTAGCCAGTATCGACAATCATAGGGGCCTGATAAGTTATATTGTAGACAGTATCGACAATCATAGGGACCTGATAAGTTATATTGTAGACAGTATCGACAATCATAGGGACCTGATCAGTTATATTGTAGTGAGTATCGACAATCATAGGGACCCGATAAGTTATATTGTAGTGAGTATCGACAATCATAGGGACCTGATAAGTTATATTGTAGACAGTATCGACAATCATAGGGGCCTGATAAGTTATATTGTAGACAGTATCGACAATCATGAGGCCTGATAAGTTATATTGTAGACAGTATCGACAATCATAGGGGCCTGATAAGTTATATTGTAGCCAGTATCGACAATCATAGGGGCCTGATAAGTTATATTGTAGACAGTATCGACAATCATAGGGGCCTGATAAGTTATATTGTAGCTAGTATCGACAATCATAGGGACCTGATAAGTTACATTGTAGCCAGTATCGACAATCATAGGGACTTGATAAGTTATATTGTAGCCAGTATCGACAATCATAGGGACTTGATAAGTTATATTGTAGTGAGTATCGACAATCATAGGGGCCTGATAAGTTATATTGTAGACAGTATCGACAATCATAGGGGCCTGATAAGTTATATTGTAGCCAGTATCGACAAGCATAGGGACCTGATAAGTTATATTGTAGCCAGTATCGACAATCATAGGGACTTGATAAGTTATATTGTAGCCAGTATCGACAATCATAGGGGCCTGATAAGTTATATTGTAGACAGTATCGACAATCATAGGGACCTGATAAGTTATATTGTAGACAGTATCGACAATCATAGGGACCTGATCAGTTATATTGTAGTGAGTATCGACAATCATAGGGACCCGATAAGTTATATTGTAGTGAGTATCGACAATCATAGGGACCCGATAAGTTATATTGTAGACAGTATCGACAATCATAGGGACCTGATAAGTTATATTGTAGCTAGTATCGACAATCATAGGGACCTGATAAGTTATATTGTAGCCAGTATCGACAATCATAGGGACCTGATCAGTTATATTGTAGCCAGTATCGACAATCATAGGGACCTGATAAGTTATATTGTAGCCAGTATCGACAATCATAGGGACCTGATAAGTTATATTGTAGACAGTATCGACAATCATAGGGACCCGATAAGTTATATTGTAGTGAGTATCGACAATCATAGGGACCTGATCAGTTATATTGTAGCCAGTATCGACAATCATAGGGACCTGATAAGTTATATTGTAGCCAGTATCGACAATCATAGGGACCTGATAAGTTATATTGTAGACAGTATCGACAATCATAGGGACTTGATAAGTTATATTGTAGCCAGTATCGACAATCATAGGGACCTGATAAGTTATATTGTAGCCAGTATCGACAATCATAGGCCTTAGGGGCCTGATAAGTTATATTGTAGTGAGTATCGACAATCATAGGGACCTGATAAGTTATATTGTAGCCAGTATCGACAATCATAGGGACCTGATAAGTTATATTGTAGCCAGTATCGACAATCATAGGGACCTGATAAGTTATATTGTAGCCAGTATCGACAATCATAGGGACCTGATCAGTTATATTGTAGCCAGTATCGACAATCATAGGGACCTGATAAGTTATATTGTAGCCAGTATCGACAATCATAGGGGCCTGATAAGTTATATTGTAGCCAGTATCGACAATCATAAGGACCTGATCAGTTATATTGTAGCCAGTATCGACAATCATAGGGACTTGATAAGTTAAATATTGTATAACATCCAGCTTTTTCACCTAAACTAAGGTATTGGTGTAATTTTATACTTTTTTTAGGGGGGGGGGGGGGTAGATACATTTTATATACAAATTATCATAATGGTCACATATACTATAAAAAGTATGCAATTAACATGTATATACACAAAAGTATTGCAATGCGGTAAAAACAGGCCCAATATACGTAGCTTCAGGGAATTTTTCGTGATTTTCATTTTTTTTTTAAATCCAGTTGACAACCATGCAAAAATAAGGCTAAAACGAATTAAACCTGAGGAGTAACTACCAAGAAACTCTTCACAGAAAATTGCAAGAATTCAAAATAATTTAGGTGTGGATCACTACAACAACAAGGCGAAGTTAGAAAACAGTTCAAAATGGACGCGTGTTTATAAATACCGAGTTTCAACTGCTGCTGTACCGATACACACGTAAGAATTCATCTTGAATAATGCTGATATCAGTTAACCTTATCTAAATCTATAAATATAATAAGTTATTAGGCTAGATTTTCACTTAAATTTTTGTCGAAAGTTACGTACATTGGGCCTTTAAGTCTTTTTTAAAAACTAGCTGTAACAAATCCTCATTTCCCTGTGTCTACAATCATCGATGATGTTTAATTATTAGTGCTATGCCCTGTGCATTGATATTATTTTCACAACTATAGAAATATATTATCATAAAAAATATGATCATAATTTAAAACCATAGCAAATGATTACACATCTTTTATACAGTAGGATACAGCACCCTCACAACCGCCTATTGAGAATCGGAGAAAAGATCGATGATCATATATCATATATGGTCTCATATCAATTTCTTTAACATCTGTTGCAAACGTGCAGTTAGTCAATTAATCAATAAAATAGCCTATTAGAATCTCCATTATCTTTGGTCATCATCTCAAGTTTTTACATAATATGTATAATTAACACTAGGGTCGATGACTTATTTATCTCCAATAACATGTAATATACGTGTACATATGTTTTCATTGTATCTTGCATACATAATACATATATGTAACTTTATCTTGGATAATAAAATTAAAGTCATGGATGATCTTCAAGTTACAACAATCAATTCACATCGGTTTTTGTTTACTTTCATACATTGTATACATCAGGGACATATATACGTCCCTGTATATATACAAGTGTGATATTTTGAAACAAACCACGGCATCCAACCAAGCGTAATCATGCGACTGCGAGAGACGAGTTACCTCCCTTGAGCAACAGGTGCTTGTAGTGATCTCCCTTCACGCACCTGATACCATTTGGACTCATTCCCGGAAGAAAACAAAGTGAAAATGTGTTCGGTATGGTTGACTACGAGTTATTGAACATGGTTTAAAGTGAGCTTTCCTGTCTTTATCACTCACGTCGGTGTCAGTCGGACATTTAAACTCAAATCGTCACAATGTAAACGGTGTTTACACCAAGTCTGTGGTTCCATGAGAAAATATAACTCAACATGGCGGTTGCGAATGGTCCGAATAGTGAAATTGTAGATACGCTTCGGAATCTAGAGCGGGGACTGGTTGTGACCATATTCTTTGCCAGGAGGAAACCTGAAAGACGGACTCTTAAAGTGAAATTAGAGACAAGACAGCTGTTATGGATCAAGACACAAGGTGGCAGACCGGAAGGAACAGGTACAAAGAACGAGAGTATTCCAGCGCGTGTCGCTAAAATCGGAGTTGATGATGCTGGGGGGACATTGGGAGGGGATAGCGGGATGGGGGGACACAGACTTCGTGCATGGGACGGGGTGTTATCCAAAGATTTTTAAATTTGAGTGTCATTGTGTTATTTGTGTTCTGAAAAATTTTAAGGAGATAAATATAATAATGCAAATCTGAATCTCGGGTGGTAATACATATTCTGCGATGGGAATTGGGTTTTTAAAACTTCCTCCTGGCATTTTTTGAAATCAGTTTGAAGAAGAAAATGAGGTTTGCAAGTGAAATAGTGTACATTTTACATTAAATGTACATGTAACCTGTGTCTTAAATGATCATGCTCAGTTGATAATATAAATGTGTAGCTTTAGTTTACTAGATGATGTTTTATTATTACTTGACATTATGAGGAAATTAAACAGGAGAGAGTCTTAACATTTCTCAGTAAACATCAATGACTGTTTTTAGGTTAAGACTGAAGATGCATTATCAGTAGACAAACAACATCCCCTAGCTTCGTTCTGGCGAACATACATGTACTTTTCTACAAATTATGCATTAAAAACTTGGATGTAGAAATCAATTATCTATTAGTGCCGTCAGGTATATTTTGTAAGTTGGATTTAAAGTTTCATAATGATTAAAGCTTATTTAATTTCAGATTTAATACTTCACAATAATTGTAATGTCAGAGAAATTTCAGGTGAATTATATATATATTTACATATACTGTCAGAAATCTAGTGCAATATATATATACTGCACATACCGTAATACATGACTGAATGCGAATGGGTATGAGTTCGAGGCACGAACCTTATATTAGAATCCAGCTGGCTCATGACTGAATACGAATGGGTATGAGTTCGAGGAACGCCAGGTTCATGGCTTAAAGAGTTGCAGATTTGAGGCACGACCCTTAACTTTAGGATCCCAATGCAAGCTCATATTACTGAACGGTTTTGGGTTTGAGTCACATGCATGGCACTGTTTTGTAAGTAACTCCGTTTGCTCAAGTCTACCCAGCTGTGAGTAAGCTCATGGATGCCAGGGTCAGGCTATAAATGTAGAATGCTAGCTGTGAGTGTCAAAGTGGCAAAACAATACATAACTCTTTTTAGGTCATCTGACCCGAAGGGTCAAGATGACCTATTGCCATCATGCTTCGTCCGTCGTCGTCCGCCGTCCGCCGTCCGTAAACTTTTCCTTTAACAATCTTCTTCTTAGTAACCAAAAGGCTCTAGGTGCTGATATTTGGCCAGTAGGCACCTGGGATTGAGTGCTACAAAGTTTCCTCATTTCAATGACCTTGACCTGTTTTCAAGGTCACAGGGGTCAAATATGTAAAAACCTTTAACAATCTTCTTCTCAGTAACCAAAAGGTCTAGGGTAATGATATTTGGCCAGTAGGCACCTGGGATAGAGTGCTACAAAGTTTCCTCATATCGATGACCTTGACTAACTTTCAAGGTCACAGGGGTCAAATATGTAAAAAAGCGTTTGACAATCTTTTCCTCACTAACCAATAGGCCATGGGTGATCATATTTGGCCAGTAGGTATCTGGGAAAGAGTGCTACAAAGTTTCCTCATATCAATGACCTTGACTAACTTTCAAGGTCACAGGGGTCAGATATGTAAAAAAACGTTTGACAATCTTCTCCTCACTAACCAAAAGGCCAAGGGTGATCATATTTGGCCAGTAGGTACCTGGAATGGAGTGCTACAAAGTTACCTCATATCAATGACCTTGACCTACTTTCAAGGTCACAGGGGCCAAAAAGGTCAAAATCTTTGAACGACTTCTTCTGAATAACCAAAAGGCCCAGAGACCTAATATTGGGCCTGTGGCATGCTGGGATAAAGGGCTACCAAGTTTGTTCAAACAAATGACCTTGACCTTCATTCAAGGTCACAGGGGCCAAAAAGGTCAAAATCTTTGAACGACTTCTTTTGAATAACCAAAAGGCCCAGAGACCTGATATTGGGCCTGTGGCATGCTGGGATAAAGGGCTACCAAGTTTGTTCAAACAAATGACCTTGACCTTCATTCAAGGTCACAGGGGCCGAAAAGATCAAAATCTTTTTAAACAACTTCTTCTGAATAACCAAAAGGCCCAGAGACCTGATATTGGTCCTGTGTTATGCTGAGATAAAGGGCTACCAAGTTTGTTCAAAGAAATGACCTTGACTTTCATTCAAGGTCACTGGGGCCAAAACGGTCATAATCTTTAAACATTTTCTTCTGAATAACCAAAAGGCACAGAGATCTAATATTGGGCCTGTGGCATGCTGGGATAAAGGGCTACCAATTTGTTCAAAGAAATGACCTTGACCTTCATTCACGGTCACAGGGGCCAAAAAGGTCAAAATCTTTTTAAACAACTTCTTCTGAATAACCAAAAGGCCCAGAGACCTGATATTGGTCCTGTGTTATGCTGGGATAAAGGGCTACCAAGTTTGTTCAAAGAAATGACCTTGACCTTCATTCAAGGTCACAGAGGCCAAAACGGTCATAATCTTTAAACAACTTCTTCTGAATAACTAAAAGGCTCAGAGACCTGATATTAGGCCTGTGGCATGCTGGGATAAAGGTCTACCAAGTTTGTTCAAATAAATGACCTTGAACTTCATTCAAGGTCACAGGGGCCAAAAGGGTCAAAATCTTTAAAACAACTTTTTCTGAATAACCAAAAGGCACAGAGATGTGATATTGGGCTTGTGGCATGCTGGGATAAAGGTGTGTCAAGTTTGTTTAAAGAAATGACCCTGACATTCATTCAAGGTCACAGGGGCCAAAAGGGTTTGTTGTCAAGTTTACTCACTAGGAATAAGCTGAAACTTGCCAGAAATGATTCTGAGATGATGCTGATTAAGTGTTGTTATTTTTAGGTGGGTTCAAAATTCAAGATGGCCACCACAGCCGCCATTTTGAATACACATTTTAAACTTCTCAAGTTCTACCAGTGGAATTGAGCTGAAACTTGCCAGAAATGATATCCTGAGATGGTCCCAACAAAGTGTTGTTATTTTTCAAGCCCATCAGAAATCCAAGAAGGCCACTATCTTGAACTTGGCAATCTATACAGGCATATTATAACTTGATTTAATGACTACACATATTTTCATAGTGATTTTACAATTGGTAGTCAGATGACCGTTAAGGCCCGTTGGGCCTCTTGTTTATCCTTCCACTAGTGAGAATGTAATTTAATTTGGTTAGTTTTAAAGACATTACATGTCTGCCCTATATTTCTGTATTTTCTGTTCTTGGTTCCCATATGTTACTTGTCGCGTGCACATGTGACACCTGTACATGTACATGTGATGTGGACTCATGACCTTTCTAGATCTGCAGACAACAACCTCATTGCGAAGTAAAGGTTGCCATTGTCACAGGTGCAAATACAGTACTTAAATGGAAAGGGACATGATTTATAGTGTATTCCTTTTATCGAAACGTTCCAGTTGTACCAACTTGGAACTGGTCTGCTAAATGGAAAAGAACCTGCCGAATTTCTTTCATGTGGGTGAAAATCTAATAATTGAAAAGAAAAAATAAACAACTTATCCAGAAATAACCAACACGGTTCAGTCGTATAGGCTGCAAAACAATGTGAGCAATCGCTTTTATTTACAAGTTTTCCACACTATGATGCCATTAGGAGTCGGTAATGATATATTTTACTAATTAAATGCAGACTAACTGGTTACAGTTAAGTTTATTTACAATTTATTGAAAATCTGAAACGAAAAACCTTTCACTGGCCGCCATATTGGATCCAACTTGGAACCCTCAAATGAGACGTTCCCGACGAACCAATTCGTTCCAGCGGAAAGTCGGGTTCGTTCTGGAACAACCGGAACGTTCCGCTAAATGGAACACGCTACTTCAAACTGTACCTTGAATTGTTAATAAATCAATCTGAAAATATACTGTTCCTACTTATATTTGCACACACAGGGGCTTATCAAGAAGACTTAATTAACGATTATCTATATATATGATTTGGTGGGGAGGGAGTGGGTGGGCAGATTACCAATCTTCAAACACAGTCATGTGGTCCCGATCTAAATGACATAATAATTATAAGAGGTTGTAATTACACAACTTCTTATACGGGTGGTGCCGTGGATAGCCCATGCACACTTGCCTTTCACCAAGGCGGCCAGGGTTCGATTCCCTGACCGCACGTGGAAAGGTATCAGGTCACCTGCCCGACGACTTGGGTTTTCTTTGGGTCCTCTGGTTTCCTCCCACAATAAGACCCCTCCCATGCATGCTAACATCCGGGCCAACAAGAGTGATTAATATAAGTTGTATAACTTGTTTCATATTTGTTGTAAAATTAATAAAGTTTATATATTATACTTTTGGATATATTTTGTTCATTTGCAATTGGAGAGCAGGCCGGGGCAGTGGGCGAGGTCAAAAGGGTCAAATTGGCTAAAATTTCAACAATCGATCTTCTTTTCCAGACCCAGATATGCTGGAATCAAATACTATTCACCAATGGAAAGGTCTTTAATGGTGCTTTATCAAAAGTGTGAATTTCATGCCCCCCCCCCCCCCCCCCCTTCCTGGATTTCACATTCCCTCCTGAGGAGGGATGAAATTTACTGTAGTTTATATAGGAAAAAACACATTTGGAAATATTTTGTGAATTTTTAGTTGGAGATAATTGAAACTTGGGGTTGGAATAATAACCAGGACATGACGGTTTGATTCTTGCCCAACCCGGGCAGTGGGGAGCTCGAGGTGCTCAAAAAGATCAATTGGCTAAAATTTCAAAAATCTTCTTCTACGTATATACTGACCCAGATATCTGCTGGAATCAAATACTATTAACCAGTGGAAAGGTCTAAGGTGCTTTCTCAAAATTGTGAATTTCAGGCCACCAAAACTGCAGGTTTCCCTCTGGGGAGGGGGTGAAGTTTACTATAGTTTAAACAGGAAAATTACACTTTTGAATATATTTCATTCATTTTTAATTGGAGATATAATTGAAACTTGGTTGGAATAATAAACAGAAGATGACAGTTTGACATTGAAAGAATTTGACACTGGCCCACCCCAGTGGCAGAGACAATGGGGAGAGCCTTAAAAGTATCAAAGTGGCTAAAATTTCAACAATCTTCTCCACACCCAGATATATATATGCAGTTATTGGTACATAAACTTACATTTTGTACAAAACTCAGGTGACTGTAAAGGCCTGTTGGCCTCTTGTTTTTTTGCTAGCCGTGGATGTACTAGTATAGAAACAAGTGATGGGACACAATCATCATACTATACATGTACATGTACTTACATATAATTGTTTAAAGGCCCAATATACGTAACTTTCGGCAAAATCAAGCCTAATAACTTATTATATTTATAGATTTAGTTAAGATTAACTGGTATCAGCAATATTCAAGATAGGCTGATTTTCGCTTCAAGTTTTGCCGAAAGTTACGTACACCATGCATGTATATTGTGCCTTTAAGAATCTGAATTTGGAATTTTTAAGAGGAAAATTGGAAAAAATCACACATTTTTTTACATTGAAAATGAGTCCGTTTAACAGACCTAACAAGAGGCCTAGGGGTGATAAAGCCCTTCATGCCTGCAGTAGCACTGAAGATCTTACAATTTTCTTGATAATATGTTTCAGCTTGTCTCGATCTAGCTTAACTAAAATGAAAGTTTTCAATTAGTCCTTGAAAATATTTAAGTTCTTTGTATAGGTATATTTGCTCAAAGCACAAGTAGTGCTTGGCTATTTCCATGCCTCTATACAACATTACGTAACATATAAATAAAAGGAAAAAAAGTATATTAGGATAGGGCAAGCTAAGGCATTCAGGGACTTGGAAGAGAATTTATAATTTCGCACTGTTTCCAAAATTCTTTGAAAATTCCCAATCGATCCACCGTTTTTCTCAAATTTGGATTTGTTTACCAGGTATAACATTTTGTATAAGTCTGAAACCATTTTGTTTGTGTATTTAATCTAATGCACTCTTACATATTGCTGTACTCAAGCATTGTGTAAACACTGTAACATGAAAGCACATGTCATTCAATAGTTACCATTGATTGATTGCATAAAAAAGGTGCAAAAATGTGTACATTTCTATGCGTAAAATTTCTCCGATTTTGAGGGTTGTAACAATTCCCACATACAGTACCCATGCCCGGAGCAGCAATTTACCAAAGCAATTGAATGAGCAAGCTCCAACCCGGGGCCCTGAGCCTCCCACTTTCCAAATTTGTTTTTAATAAAACCAGGTACATACAATTTACATCATTATGAGTATATATTCATAGCAATTTTTTGCAAATTATTCCTTGCACAAATGTTTTCCTTGGAAAGCAGATGAAGAACAGAAGGGAATTCCCATCGGAGTACATCGTAATTAGCGCCCAGGGCACCTAAAAATTGGTTCCAGATAGAGGGGCGCATAACAGGGTCACATAAGAAAACTTGGAACCTGGGCACTATAATTACGGTGAATACAGTATATTATAGCTCATGATATTGCAAGAATTTCTTCAGGAACAATGGTAAACAGATCTAGATCAAATATGATCTGGTAAAATGATCAAAAAGTATCACTTTGTACGAAAGAACTTTATCAGATCTAGCTCTGTGATCAAACAAAAATTAGTTTGACCCCACAGATCTCCATATGATCATCACTTTACCATATACATTATTAGTACATCATGTGACTACTGTATACTGCCTTCCCATTGGCTATACACATGAGTACTATTAAGCGATAGTGCCCGCTTACCTGGGCACTATCATATTTGGCGTGATGTTTAACGTGAATCTATTATGGCGTCACTATTGAATTACGTCACTATCGTGGTGAGATAGTGCCCTCGCCTTCGGCTTAGGCACTATCCCATCCCTCAACCATACTATGAGGCAATAGTGCCCTCTCAATAGGGCCATAATAGATAAATGTTGTTTGTATTTGTAATAAGCCTGCAGCTGGAGTGTGGAGGGAAACAAATGATCTCTCACTCATTACTTATAGCGGACATAGGCTTATTTTCAGATAAATACATCTACAATGTAACTGTGTATTGCATGCCATGATCATAGATCTCTGTTTTGCGTAACATACATGTTTACATATCATGTGACAGGATATCGGATTTGTTATATCAGTACTAGTATAAGCCAAACAAAACAACTGTTGTTATATATAAAGACTTATAATTAGTGCAAGAAAGATTAGAAGGATGGGTGTATTCCTCAAACACAAGGTGTTTTGATCTGATTGTGTCTAATCTATTGTCTGTGATCATATTGTACTTATCCGTTACCGTTAAAAATTAGAATACAGTGTACATTTATCATGATGTATATAGGTCAGACCCCTTCTGATAGAATAACTTTGTTGTTGTCATGAATTACGTATTAAGTTTGAAGGATATCATTTTTTTTGACAAATGTGTTTTGATCTGATTGTTTCTTATCCACTTGTATTCAGACATAAACACATTTATGATAGTTTAAGCATTTTCATAATAGTACTCATCTAAATCTAACGGGCCTCTGGGCCCCGGGCCAAGTGGTAAATATAAGGTGTCCAACATTCAGCTTCCATTGGCCTCCAACACTGGGGTCATGGGCTCGAGGCCGACGTGGGGCAGTGGCCAGATTCTGGCCGTAGGTTGTGGTTTCTCTTCGGGAACTCTGGTATTCCTACATCACTAAAACCTGACACGTCCCTGAATTACCATTGCTGTTAATAGGATGTACAACACAATCAAACCAGACCAGCTGACTCACCCTGTTCTAATGCTCTCTAAATTTGTACCCCCTTTACACATGGACTTTGTATGTCAGGCTCATATGCTTGTAGCTATTTGGTTGGTCTTTGGTAAAAGATTGATTGCTAGGCATATATGTACCTGTCCTCTGAAAGTTACAGGGCCTGGCAATGGGTGACAAAGGGTGTGACACCTATAACTTCAAGGCTGGTCAATTTTACCATTGGGCTGTAGCAGGATTATTATCATGTACAGTACATAAGAGACATAAATGGGGTCCTGTACCAAATAAATGGGGTCCTTCTGCATAGTTTAAATGGGAATCCTGAAAATTAGTCGGATCCTTTTCGGTTTCTACAGTATATGCTTGAAAAAGATATAGGGACGGCTTCAACGCAAACCATGAGACATAAAACTATACTTCATTCAATTTAGATTTATCCCTGAGGGATAAAGAGAGAGCATATAAGTTAAATTAAACTAGGCCAATAGTGTTGATGAAATAAAATCATGTGAAAATGAATGACCATCATTTTAGCAAATCGTTGAATCTTGAAGACTGCATATGAAAATAAACTTTTATGCATAAATCTCAACTAATAAAATAATTCTTTTCTACCACATTATCAATCCCAAGCAGGTTATCCACTTATGCAATCCAGTTGTTTCACACTACTGTATATTTGTACATGCATATAATTCATCACTTTGATTTGTTCAAACTCATTAACCCCTAAAAAATGTTTGAACTCTTCCATTTCAAAGGCTGGAATAGTCCATTATGAAATTTAGGGGTGAATGAATTCATTCGTGAAAATGAAAAATGCTGTTTGTTGTCCACACCCATGTGTTTTTAATTTGATTGCTGTAAATTGAATTTTTAGAATGATCAATCCATTTTAAATGATGGCAGGTTTTACTAATTGACATTTATCTTATTACCTTAGCTATAGGTACGGCTCCTGTGTATGGCATGTTGTATCGTATCGCAGGACGGTGCATCGATGCATCGTTTGGGTTGGTTTGGTATCGAGATACCTTGAAATGAGTTATCTCCCTTGCGGCATTACTTAACCATCATGGCCGATGAGCGGAAAAAGTGGGTTGAGCAGAAATTTGTCGCTACTCTACCTACTTTCAAAGCTGCTTATTGGACTTACTTTTAAATAGTGATAAAACTACAAAATATTGTTATGAACGTTGGAAATTAAGGGCTCAAAATTGCTACGACATTGACATTGATCAATGCATATTAATGTTCTGCTGCCTAAACAGGCAAAAACTAATTATAAGTTTAAGTCTATGTTTCAAAAGGCAATCAAATGTGACTGAACACGTGCGAATTCGTTCAAAATCAAATGCAAATTAAACTTAATCATGCAATATCAGTTTAAAACAAAACAGATGAAAAAAAAACAAAATAGACAACTACATTGTATTTCATGTGTTTATTGGCGTGGCCTATTCATTTCGTATCATATCAACAGTTACACTACAGCTTCTGAAGTAATTTTTAAATGTGACTTGTAGGTAAACTGGCAATGGAATATTTATTGTCAGTCAGTTTCTTCTCATATATCGTGATACGTATTGTATCGCCAACCCCCTTGTGATACACAACTCTATCAGATGTACATGTACATGGTTTAATCTGACATGAAATCACTTTCTAGGTAAATTTATACAAATGTACTGTATAAAAGAAATGCATTCTTATTGATGTACTTCAAAGATCTTTGTACATATGTACATGTATGTATCTGTTTACATTAATTATAAATACCGAATTGTGTTGATGTACAAATATATTATACATGTACACTGTTTATAAGTATACTTATTTAAGCTAAATTATAAGTCCATGTTTAAACCAGGTGCTACATATACGTCTGTATTTGAAAGCTTCAAAGTAATTCCATACATGCACATACCAGATAAATATAGTCCTATCACTACATAAATCTACTCTTGTCATGCCCATTTACTTCCACAAATAAGAACTTAAAACTTCACTTCACGGTGATTAACTTTCAAGGAAATACTCCCTCTACAACGAAAAATGGAGAAAAAAAATGAAAAATGATTTACATGGATAGTTGAAATAATACCTGACTTTGTATGCATAGACATTATATGTGTGTGTGCAGTGATGTCTCCCATGTAACTGGAAAATACAAATCAGGAAGTAAGTGAAAGTCAATCACAAAAATCCAGCACGTTTTACCGCCCACAAAACACACCCGTTGACATTTCATATATAAAGCACTAAATCTTTATGATTTATATGGATTTAAAGGATCAATGAAAATATTTGTTGTTTTTAAGTATTAAATTGACTGATTTTACCGAAAGTTTCAAAGTATATGATAATTTAAAGACAATTAACCACCTTAAGTGCATCTACATTGTAAATCTTGATTATTTGTTCATTTGGACCCTTACCTACATTGTATATCATGTACTGTATATACAAAAAAAGTATAGGACGGTACATGTATGTTGTTGTTTGGTGAAAAACTCTTTATATGGACAACTTCTCAAAATGTATGGGGCCAATTTCAACAAAAGTTCTTAGATATGGTATCTACCCCCTGATTTTATTGTGGGCATATATCCAGGAAATTATTTTGTACCCATTTTATGGAGTTATGGCCCTTTGTAGGAAAAATCCTTATCCCGACATCTTCTCTTTTACTGTGCTGTAGCATCCTGGGTATCCAATGATTAGGATATCACTTACGCTCTCTACACCCTTGGAATATGGTAAAACAGAATGCTTACTCAGGTAAAAAAATCTTACTAATCACTAGTCTGATGCCTATCTAAATTGAAGATTACAAATTAAAGGAGCTGCAACCAACTTAAAGCTTTTCAATTTTCACCATTATGTGACCATGAGATTCTTTGATGTACATATATAAATGTACATCAAAGAGTAGAACCAGTCTTCTTGCATCATCAACAAGGTGATGCACACAGAGGCTTCAGTTTTTTCATGACATATTCTAAGTGTGTAGAGAGCATAGGTGAGTGTAACCCCTGGATATCGAGGTGTAGAATGTATTGTCCCTGCATTTATTATGGATATCGAGGATGTTGAGAGCGTAGGTGAGCTTACCCCCTGGATATCAAAGAAGTAGAAAGCGTACATACGATATACAGCGACATACAGCCAACACTAGATTAAAAAAAAAATTACTTTATTCATTTAAATAATTATTTCCTCATGACTTTTCTCTGAGCAGTTGTGTTGTGAATTTCATTGCTTCGCATGTGCAAGAAATGAAGGAAGATTTTTCTTGTTTCAGTGAAAGTATTCAGCCTATGGGCTGATTTCAGCCTTTTTGAGAATTTCAGTGTAATGTAAAGTTTAATTTTTCCCATTAAAGGATTGAGTAACCTAATTTTTTTAGCTTTTTGCCTTAAGGCCATTTTCATATCTTGTGTCTGGAAAAATTATCTGGCATTCAATTTTTTTGCCCCCGCCATGAAATGGGGGGGGGGGGCATATATAGTAAAGTTACCCATGTCTCTGGCCTGTCCTAGCTGTCCCGTGGTAATGTAACGAACTTATTTGAATAACTACTGATGCGATTGTCATCAAACTTCCCATATGTAATAAGCTTGAAGAACTAATTTCATATGGGGGAAGGGGGCATTTATGTATCACAGACATTTCTAGTTTTGTACACTTTTAAACATTAATACAGAAAAAATGTCCACAAAAATATTCATTCAAATAAGATTGCAAAACAAAAATAGAACCCAACCAATTACATGTATTAAACAGTAAGTGTACATATATAAGATACAGTAAAATATATATACAGTGCACTCCTCTTTATATCATGTTGCATTTGTCAGACAAAAACATGACATTAACATGAATGTGACATTAAGAGAAACATGTTTTTCCACTAAATCTAGTGCATTTCGAATCTCCATAACTAAAAGTGAGCTATTTAATGTACAGTACATATGAAGATTTTTCAATATATAGATAACATTATTTCAATTAAAAATCATATTTGGGGTTATTTTTTTATTTTCTATGCAACATTTTGTACAAGTTGTATCTGAAATCAATGGAAATGACATCATTTTCTTGATATTTAATGTGATTGGTTAAAAAAACATGATATTAAGAGGAATTCACCTCAAAATACATGATATTAACCAAATAAAATTACATAGATTATACAGAAAGAAAAATGGTGCTTCCAGGGAAAACATGATTTAAAGAGGAATGTGATATTAACAGGGGTGATATTAAAGGCCTAATATACGCAACTTCAGGAAATTTTTCGTGATTCTGAAATATTCTGAAAAAAAATCCAGTTGATAACCATGCAAAAATAAGCCTGAAACGAAGTAAACCTGAGCGGTAACTAACAAGAAACTCTGAACAAAAAAAATCGAAAAAATTGAAAATAATTCAGGTGGGGCACACTTCAACAACAAACCGAAGGTAAAAGTCGGTTCGAAATAGACGCGTATTTACAAATAGCGTGTTTCAACTGCTGCTGTACCGGTAACAGCGAAAGAATTCATCTTGATTATTGCTGATATCAGTTAATCTTAACTAAATCTATAAATATAATAAGTTATTAGGCTTGATTTTCGCTTCAAGTTTTGCCGAAAGTTACGTATATTGGGCCTTTAAGTGGAGTTCATTGTAGTAGAAACATGAAAGGTACTGTATACATATTTTGTTATTAATAACATGTATGGTGTATAGCTATATAGTCATACCAGGACATTTTTATTTTCATTTACATATTAATGACATTCATTCAATGTTAAAGAATTTGAAACGAAGATCAGAAAAGCTAACTATTATTAGCAAATATCAAAAATATATATGAGTTTAAGAAGTCTGAGAATACATGTAGGTATATATAGATTTACATATTCTGTACTGTACACAGTAAAATTTAACCTCATTTTCTCAAAGTCGATGGCCTTGGGACCATAGGAAAACTTTGAGCTATTTGACTTACATTGGTTTGATTAATGCTAGTGTACATCTTGGCTTGGACGGACAAAGTAGTTAAAATTAAACGAGGTCTACGTTACTCGACAAGTTACACAAGTTTAAAGATAACGAGGTTCGCCTGTAAAATATTATTTAAAAAAAAATTATTCAGATTCATTTATGAAGGAGGTACATAATTTTACACATCAATGAAATCGTTTATAAATTTACTGTTAAAATTAGTTTAGATTGAAGAGATGGCATCCAGAATTATTTCCGTGAACTTGTGTATACAGTATATATACATTATAGTCTGTAGTCTGACACTGTTTTATCAGAAAATATAGAGGACCAACTTAAAAAATATTAAAACCAAATTTGAACAGGCCATAGAAAATTGCCCCATTTTATAAACTTGCTTTGTGAACATACATGTACAGTATGTGTATTAATTGTGAGGTAACAATAACACTTTCTTGAAGAGCCCTGAAGAGGGTAAAACGTTTAGAAGTCGGTCTTCTTGTTTTTATTTATTTAATTTTATACCTACCTACACATAGAAAAAAATTGTTTTTTTTTTACATTCTATACATTAGTATATTTATAGTAACATTTTAACAATTGCTATTGTTTAAGATTCTGTGTTACACAATCATGATCAGGAAGTGGATTAATTACAGTAATACCCTGGTGAATTGTCGGCCAAACAAGGAAGAAGTGTTTACTGTACATGGTAAATGTAACAAAATTAAAAGAGGCATCTTTTTTTCTTTAGAGATCTCTGTCCCTTTAAGTTCTGGTTTTCCTTAGAAGTTATTACTGTATGAAAAAACTTGCTAGATATATAATGGCCGATACCTGTACCACTACGTTCTGGCCTTGGTTTCATCAACGTTCCTTAACTTAAGGAAATTCCTTAACTTAAAATTCTCCATAGGAAAGCATAACAGAATTTAAGGAGAAAATCCTTAGTGAAGGAACTTTCCTTAAATTCTGTTATGCTTTCCTATGGAGAATTTTAAGTTAAGGAGTTTCCTTAAGTTAAGGAACGTTGATGAAAACAGGGCCTGGATTTTTAGACCATCTGGCAAAATATTTTGGCTTGGTTTAATTTTGTTTTATATTCTATTATATATATTTAATAGTTGAGGTAATTTAAGGAGGGCCTCCCGGTTTATGCACTTTTGATTTGTGTGTATTTTGTTATGTTCGTGTAA
This sequence comes from Mimachlamys varia, assembly GCA_947623455.1. Classification (NCBI taxonomy): domain Eukaryota; kingdom Metazoa; phylum Mollusca; class Bivalvia; order Pectinida; family Pectinidae; genus Mimachlamys; species Mimachlamys varia. Next base: position 40,071,463 of record OX392533.1, on the reverse strand, counting down.
GCCTTCTTGCAATAGTCCAGAAATTTTGCCGATTTAAAGTGCTACCACACTGAAGCATACTGCCGAAGGCCCATAGTAGAACACCCCTCCCGGTCACATTTTACTGACAGTCAAATGTGAACCCCATCCCCGGGTGAACCACTTGTTCCCTCCCACAATGCTCGCATTGGGTGCCCGGTGGGGGGAGGGGGGGGGTGTTGGTTATTGCACTGTTATTGATTTTAAAATTTGTTTGTTTTACCTTATAATTACCCTGATATTTCATAATGAACTGTTCCAACCTTTCAATTTGATGAGTCTAATGTGTCTGCAGGGGTAAAAGTGTATTAATTATACTTACAACAATATGTTAACGTTGTGGCTGGTAATCGGGTGAAATATTAGAGACATAACCGAGAAACAAACCAGTTTTGGGCCGAAAAACGAACCTTGAGAAAAATGGATAAAAGTTTTGCACGGGCATGTACAAAGAGGTCGTGGCCTCAGACATTTATCTAAACAGATTAAAGTGTCGAGGTACATGTAATGTTTGATCTGTCCTTGGGTATGGCTACATATATACAATGTAATGTAGGTTCTGCCCTTCATAGGATTCACAAGGATTTATGAGTAAATCTTCCTACCTGCAGTCTATAGGTAATCTTGTAACATTATCAGATTTTATAGGGGCTATCATTGTCCTGAGTGTTGACGTATCCTTGAGCTGGTATCTGTGAGTGATAAGGCAAGTACTAATAAAGATATATCACACAATGTATGTATACACCTACATGCATTTCAAGTCGGAGATTTCGATTTAGACATTACTGGGAGTACAGAAATGTATTAAATACTGTGTATACACAATTCAACTTTCAAGACATGCATCCAGTCCCTGGAGAAATTAAAATGTCATTTTTAAGTACACATACACCTTAAAGGATATATTACAATGTAAAGATATCACTGCAATTAGTTATACCTGGTATATTTATTTCACTTACGGGTATGTGCCCACCCACCAAAACCGGCTTTTTGAACGGGATACTGTAAAAGCCAATATTTTCACATGTGGAATTTTTTGCATAGTCAGCCTCAAAACTGTTCGCTGGTGAAAATGTTCGCGCTGTCAGTCATGCTGGTTTTAACTGTACGTGTGTGCCTAAAATACTAGTATACACTGTAGAGTGTGAGTGTTGTTAAAGGCCCAATATACATAACTTCAGGAAATTTTTCATGATTCTGAAAAATTCTTAAAAAAATCCAGTTTATAATATAACCATGCAAAAATAATCCTAAAAGGAAGTAAACCTGAGCGGTAACAAACAAGAAAGTCTTGACAGAAACGTCCAAAGAATTGAAAATAATTCAGGTGGGGCCCACTTCAACAACAAACCGAAGTGAGAAGACAGTTCAAAATGGACGCATGTTTGCAAATACAGAGTTTCAACTGCTGCTGTACTGGTAACCGCGTAAGAATTCATCTTGAATATTTCTGATATCAGTTAATCTTAACTAAATCTATCAATATAATCAGTTTTTAGGCTTGATTTCCACTTCAAGATTTGCCGAAAGTTACGTTTATTGGGCCTTTAATTATAATTTAAGTACATTTTCAGGTGTGGATGTATTTGCAGAGATTTAATGCATGCGAAATAAGCGAAAATTTCAACATCACAAATAATTCCACTTTTACAGTATTATGTACAATTGTTTGCCCTGCTGCTTACATTTATGTACATGATATGTAAGAGGTGACTAGATTTAGGATTTAGGATCTAATTAATCCTTTCTCTTCTTTCTAAAAATCTTTCTCCTTCCTGTTGTCACCCTAGCTAGACATGTACTAACTGCCTGAGGCTTTTTGCCTGAATTTGAGTGTCGTTCATGTGAGGATGGCTTTGGGTTCTGTCCCCAGGCCTAGACATACCAGTCTCTAACAATGGTAGTTACTACTCACCTCTGTGAGGAAGGCTATGGGTTCTGTCCCCAGGCCTAGACATACCAGTCTCTAACAATGGTAGTTAATACTGACCTCTGTGAGGAAGGCTGTGGGTTCTGTCCCCAGGCCTAGACATACCAGTCTCTAACAATGGTAGTTATTACTCACCTCTGTGAGGAAGGCTGTGGGTTCTGTTCCCAGGCCGAGACATACCAGTCTCTACCAATGGTAGTTACTACTCATCCCTGTGAGGAAGGCTGTGGGTTCTGTCCCCAGGCCCAGACATACCAGTCTCTAACAATGGTAGTTATTACTCACCTCTGTGAGGAAGGCTGTGGGTTCTGTCCCCAGGCCTAGACATACCAGTCTCTAACAATGGTAGTTATTACTCACCTCTGTGAGGAAGGCTGTGGGTTCTGTCCCCAGGCCTAGACATACCAGTCTCTAACAATGGTAGTTACTACTCACCTCTGTGAGGAAGGCTGTGGGTTCTGTCCCCAGGCCTAGACATACCAGTCTCTAACAATGGTAGTTACTACTCACCTCTGTGAGGAAGGCTGTGGGTTCTGTCCCCAGGCCGAGACATACCAGTCTCTAACAATGGTAGTTATTACTCACCTCTGTGAGGAAGGCTGTGGGTTCTGTCCCCAGGCCTAGACATACCAGTCTCTAACAATGGTAGTTACTACTCACCCCTGTGAGGAAGGCTGTGGGTTCTGTCCCCAGGCCTAGACATACCAGTCTCTAACAATGGTAGTTATTACTCACCTCTGTGAGGAAGGCTGTGAGTTCTGTCCCCAGGCCTAGACATACCAGTCTCTAACAATGGTAGTTACTACTCCCTGCTTGATGTTCATTATGGGAGTTGAACGACTGGTTCGCCCGTTGTCAGTATAATGTGACTGGATAGGGTGTTCTGCTGGGGGTCTTGGCAGTATATACTTCAGTATGCACATGGTAGCACTTTAAATCGGCAAACATTCCGCAAAACAACTAGACTATCCATGGAGTTCCATGTAAAAATGAATCTAAAACGAAGTAAACCTAAGCAGTACTAACAAGAAACTCTCGACAAAAAAATCCAAAGAATTGAAAATAATTCAGGTGGTCCCACTTTTACTGAAACTACTGACAACCAGCTTGAAAACTACTGACAGGCACTGGAACTTAGGGTTCCCAGGTCTGTGTATAGTGGGAGAGAAGATGAGCCAGATCGATTGATATTACATCACAGCTAGTGCTCCGGGATCCCTTACTGAAGGCCTTGCTTGGGATTGCTCTACTGAGGTCTGAAGGTCAACAAAAAAGTTTCTGTGCAATAACTTGATCGAGAAACCTTGGGCATATCAATTTCAAAATTAATAATGTTCTTCCTTGAATGCTGCATGAAAGTCCGATTGCTCTGGATTGCTCTTCCTGAGGTCTGAAGATCAAAGAAAAAGTTTCTTTGTGATAATTTGATCAATAAACCTTGAACATATTAAACTCTGGCTTCATAAAGTGCTTATTTAAGGTCAAAGATCAAAGGTCATCTATACTATCAAAAGAACTGACCTCTGAACAAAGGCTTTTAACAAAAAACTTGAGAACCCTTTGACCTACTTGCAAAATATATCAAACTAAAACTTCATAAAGTGCTTCTCAGCTGAAAGTTTTTGCCTGGGATTTCCTATCTGATCTGAATGTCAATGATCAAGGTCACTGTAGCAATGTAACTATAAATAAAAAAATGAGTTTCTGCACAGTAAGTTAGTTGTGACGATCAAGCACAAATTACATGCAGTCCTTTCTGTGGTACTCGAGTTTTGTTTGTGAACAATTGGAACATTGTGAGTTTGTTAAACTTTGCTGTAGAGGGATGTAAGATCGATATACACATGTTTAACAGAAAATAGCAGAGCATGATATAGGTTTTTACTTTTGGGAATATCTGCAATGATTTTGTGGAAATACAGCTTCAAGCTTTTGGAGAGCAGAGAGATTCGAGCCTTCAAGTTGGCCCCATATGTTCAGTACAAATGTTTTTAAAAAAATGTGATTGTGAAAGTATTGAAGGTTTGAATATTTCTCGACAAGCTGCTCGGGTGCTTGTGTTTTTCTGTGAATTGCTGCATTTTTTGGTACTGAGTACTAACTTAACATGAAAAAAAACTATATCTATTTCAGTCAACTTACGGGAGGTGAAGGAAGTGCGAGCGGGGAAGAGTTCACGAGACTTCGACAAATGGCCAGACGAAACAAGAAAAGCAGACGCCAACCTCTGCTTTATACTTATGTATGGCAATGACTTCAAGTTGAAAACCCTCTCTGTTGTTGGTAGGTTGAAAACTATCTAACAGTAAATAACTCTGTTGTTGGTAGGTTGAAAAATATCTAACAGTAAACAATTCTGTTGTTGGTAGGTTGAAAACTATCTAACAGTAAACAACTCTGTTGTTGTTAGGTTGAAAACTATCTAACAGTAAACAACTCTGTTGTTGTTAGGTTGAAAACTATCTTAACAGTAAACAACTCTGTTGTTGTTAGTTTGAAAACTATCTTAACAGTAAACAATTATGTTGTTGGTAGGTTGAACACTATCTAACAGTAAACAACTCTGTTGTTGTTAGGTTGAAAACTATCTAACAGTAAACAACTCTGTTGTTGTTAGGTTGAAAACTATCTTAACAGTAAACAATTATGTTGTTGGTAGGTTGAAAACTATCTAACAGTAAACAATTCTGTTGTTGGTAGGTTGAAAACTATCTAACAGTAAACAACTCTGTTGTTGTTAGGTTGAAAACTATCTAACAGTAAACAACTCTGTTGTTGTTAGGTTGAAAACTATCTTAACAGTCAACAATTCTGTTGTTGGTAGGTTGAAAACTATCTAACAGTAAACAATTCTGTTGTTGTTAGGTTGAAAACTATCTAACAGTAAACAACTCTGTTGTTGGTAGGTTGAAAACTATCTAACAGTAAACAACTCTGTTGTTGGTAGGTTGAAAACTATCTAACAGTAAACAATTCTGTTGGTAGGTTGAAAACTATCTAACAGTAAACAACTCTGTTGTTGTTAGGTTGAAAACTATCTAACAGTAAACAACTCTGTTGTTGTTAGGTTGAAAAATATCTAACAGTAAACAATTCTGTTGTTGGTAGGTTGAAAACTATCTAACAGTAAACAACTCTGTTGTTGTTAGGTTGAAAACTATCTAACAGTAAACAACTCTGTTGTTGTTAGGTTGAAAACTATCTTAACAGTAAACAACTCTGTTGTTGTTAGTTTGAAAACTATCTTAACAGTAAACAATTATGTTGTTGGTAGGTTGAACACTATCTAACAGTAAACAACTCTGTTGTTGTTAGGTTGAAAACTATCTAACAGTAAACAACTCTGTTGTTGTTAGGTTGAAAACTATCTTAACAGTAAACAATTATGTTGTTGGTAGGTTGAAAACTATCTAACAGTAAACAATTCTGTTGTTGGTAGGTTGAAAACTATCTAACAGTAAACAACTCTGTTGTTGTTAGGTTGAAAACTATCTAACAGTAAACAACTCTGTTGTTGTTAGGTTGAAAACTATCTTAACAGTCAACAATTCTGTTGTTGGTAGGTTGAAAACTATCTAACAGTAAACAATTCTGTTGTTGTTAGGTTGAAAACTATCTAACAGTAAACAACTCTGTTGTTGGTAGGTTGAAAACTATCTAACAGTAAACAACTCTGTTGTTGGTAGGTTGAAAACTATCTAACAGTAAACAATTCTGTTGGTAGGTTGAAAACTATCTAACAGTAAACAACTCTGTTGTTGTTAGGTTGAAAACTATCTAACAGTAAACAACTCTGTTGTTGTTAGGTTGAAAACTATCTTAACAGTCAACAATTCTGTTGTTGGTAGGTTGAAAACTATCTAACAGTAAACAATTCTGTTGTTGGTAGGTTGGAAACTGTTTAACAGTAAACAATCCTGTTGTTGTTAGGTTGAAAACTATCTAACAGTAAACAACTCTGTTGTTGGTAGGTTGAAAACTATCTAACAGTAAACAATTCTGTTGTTGGTAGGTTGAAAACTATCTAACAGTAAACAATTATGTTGTTAGGTTGAAAACTATCTTAACAGTAAACAATTATGTTGTTGGTAGGTTGAAAACTATCCAACAGTAAACAACTCTGTTGTTGTTAGGTTGAAAACTATCTTAACAGTAAACAATTATGTTGTTGGTAGGTTGAAAACTAACTAACAGTAAACAATTCAACAATTTTTAGAAATAGCGGAACAAAAGGGAATCCTGTTAACATTGAAGGTACAGTAGGACTATAATGAAAAAAATGTGATGTAAATCCATATCTAGGAATGAACTGGTCCTGACATTAATATTCCACTCAAAGGGTTTGAATCATTCACCCCTGAAATTTCAAAATGAAATATCTTCAGGGTGGATATATGTAATTTCTCAGATTAGGGAAAAGTCACAAGTTTTGCCAAGGTTTTTTTCTCTGCAATTTTTTTTTACAAAAACTGGTCAGAAACAAGCATATATTCCATTTTGTTAAAGAGAATTACAGCTACCTGTATATAGTGTAGTGAATTATTTTTACTTTTTAATTCACTTACATCTGACATTCTGTCATTTCTTTATCATAGCCTGGTAGTTATTTTTCGATATCATGATGTCACATGACACGTTTGTATTCTGGTCCAGGTTGTGATGTCATATGATCATGACATCACTGTAGTCCCATTGTAATGTCATACAGACATCTATAAATACAAATTTATTCTAAAATTTGCTATTTCATAAGAACCGATGACTTGCGTTGGAAACCGTAATAACTTTAACCGGTATATATACATGGGTGTTTTCTGTTGGCAGCTTCCTCTGCTGATGATTTCAGACGATGGAAGACGGGACTGGATTGGTTGGAAAAAAGTGCCAAAAACGCTCCCTATCAGCACCAGCTAGAACGGTGATTATAAACCATACACAGTTTTAATGTGTTCTGTACAAATGATCGGTACTCGGATTAAAACATTATAATGGTTGGTACTCGGGTTAAGATTAAAAATGGTTGGTACTCAGGTTAAAATTTATAATGATTTGTACTCGGGTTAAAATTTATAATGATTGGTACTCTCGGGTTAATATTAATAATGGTTGGTCCTCGGGTTAAAATTTATGATGGTTGGTACACAGGTTAAAAATTATATTGATTGGTACTCGGGTTGAAAATAAAACTGTTTGGTACTCGGGTTAAAATGATAATGGTTGGTACTCAGGTTAAATTTATGATATTCAATATAACTGAATGTTCAGGGTTTTGTTGGGGTGGGGGGACTATCATCAAGGGAGACAATTTTTTGTAACTATACATATTTACTTCTTTCCCATGGTCACAATACAATAATTACACAATGTTATTACATCATATAATTTTTAAAATTTCTACATCCATGTATATGTATTATAGTACCTCTGCCCTGTAATCCTCCATGTACAAACAATTTATATTTTATCGTATTCTACATCACAATTTCTACTAGTTATTTTAGAGGTTATTTTAACAAGGTTAAGAGGTTATTTTAACAAAGTTTAGAGGTTATTTTAACAAAGTTTAGAGGTTATTTTAATCAAAGGTTTAGAGGTTATTTTAATCAAGGTTAATTCTCATTGAAGGATGTTATCTGTTGTATTTCTAGATGGCTGCGACGGGAGTTTTACCTCATAGATAAAGCTGGAAGTGACGTGTAAGTATACATAGCAATTACTGCATTTATCCAACAATAAGCCCACGTCTGGAAATAAGCCCGCTCTTATTCATTGCTGTTTAGTACAAGTGCTAAGAAGTGGTGATTCATTGATTGAGTCAGAAATCCTATACTGGCCTTAAGCTTTAAGCTTTAGAGTATAATACAATAATGTCACATTGTATATATCTTAAAGGCCCAATATACGTAACTTCAGGAAATTTTTCGTGATTCTGAAAAATTCTGAAAAAAAAATCCAGTTGATAACCATGCAAAAATAAGCCTTAAACGAAGTAAACCTGATGGTAGCTAACAAGAAACTCTTGACAAAAAAATCCTAAGAATTGAAAATAATTCAAGTGGAGCCCACTTCAACAACAAACCGAAGGTAGAAGGTGTTTACAAATAGCGTGTTTCAACTGCTGCTGTACCGGTAACCGCGAAAGAATTCATTTTGAATATTGCTGATATCAGTTAATCTTAGCTAAATCTATAAATATAATAAGTTATTAGGCTGGATTTTCGCTTCAAGTTTTGCCGAAAGTTACGTATATTGGGCCTTTAATACGTTTCCAAGTGCCTTTGCCAAATACTACATTTTCATAAAATAGAAACTGTTCGAGCTTAATTGTAAAAGCATATCACTGTTAAAGATGTAACTTCATTAATTTTTAACAGGATTATAGCTAAGAAAAGGGAGGAAAATTAAAGAGTTGATCTTTATTTAGATATGTTTGGGCAAATCCTGAATTTAGATTCAAATGTTTCCATCCCAGGTAAAAATCACTCCTCTTATAATTTTACGTTTTGTTATTCAGGGATATATATGCATTATACTTTACTGGGAAATGGTGAAGAATTCATTTGATATTATACAAATGTATTTGTCATTGTGTTATTTTTACAGGCACAAGACGTAATTATTTTGCATTATTTTGATTTTCTGTACACAAGAAGTTGCTATTCAGAAATACACATTTACACATAATCAGAGTTTTAATTATTATTAAAAATTCAGTTTAAACTGTTATGCATGGCTAGAATTGACCATCAATGTATATATACTCCATGTGTTAGCCAATCTGTTTTTGAATGTCCTCTAATTAGTCTGTTTTCTCTATATGAGGCTGTCTGGCCTTAGGTCGAGGTTATTTCTCCGGGAACTCCTGTTTTCCTGCACCACTGACACCTGGCATGTGTCCTTAAATGACCTCGGCTATTAATAGAACATATGGTTTCATTTGTTCCTTCTTTCTGTTCATCTGTTCATCATCTATTCAGGACAAACTATCAGAGACATATCTCAAAATCTCTGTCTTAATTAAGATACATGTAGGAATTGTGGGTGATTCTAACCTAATTTATTCAACCCTAATTAAAATCGCATTTGAAATCCTCGTGTTCAAAGGTTGGAGTAGCAGGAAAATCCCACTTACTCGAATGCGGTTTACTCGAATACCCCTTATATGTTGAACAGTTTGTTTGGTCCCGACTCCCGACTGATTTCGAAGGTATTCAACCTACCTCAGATTACTTGAATGCTGCGTTTTCCTCGAACTACAGTCACACCTGCTCTAACGACCGCCTGTCTATAACGACTGCCTGTCTATAACGACCGATTTTCAGATTCCCCGTGAGATTTCACTATATAACGACCATCTGTATAACGACCACCTGTCTAATGTGGCTAACGACCGGTAATTTTGGACCAACGGTCGCCAGTTCGCTTTCTATAACGACGGATTTTCAGATTCCCCGTAAGATTTCATTATATAACGATCATCTGTTTAACGACCACCAGTCTAATGTGGCTAACGACCGGTAATTTTGGAACGACGGTCGCTAGTTTGCTTCCTATAACGACCGATTTCCGGTGAACATATTTTGATCTCACATTTGGCTGTCAGCCGTTCCAGTAACCCGTCGCACATGTACAGCTCCGTACAAAATATCCGGTATTTGCGTACACGATTCATTAGTAGAAAATACTATAAATGTTGAAAATATGAGTTGTAAAACACATTGACTGAAGATATTATTATTTTATGACAAGTGAAAACTTTCCGGTGAGCCCATCACTGCTGCATCAGTTTTCGACAATATCCTGCATTTTGATTGGCTACTGATAGCGACGATCTAGGTTATTTCCTAACCTGAATAACGCGTAGTGCTTTCCAGTATGAGTATAGTCATATGATGCGATTGAACAGCGTTGCATCATTCGTGTTCACGTTTATGCAGGCCTGTTCGCGACCCGTGTGTTAGGCCGTAATCGTCAGAATTACCGTCAACCCAGTACACTGCCAACTCTATCGATGTCTAGACTCACAGAGAAAACGTGGAAGATTAAGTCTTATGTAAGATTTAATTGAATAATTTATGAATGATATTGCCGTGAAAACATCGTTTATTTCAATTATCAGTATTAGACCTGTGCCTTCGCTGGTGTCAACAGATCTTCATCGTAACTCGCGCGAGGTGTCAATCAATGTCAAGCCTAATTAATGAGGCATTGTGTTATGTTTTCAAAGTTTCCTACTCAAAGGTGTTTGTTTTATTAACCTTAAATGCCGACTCACCTGGTTAGTGCTATCATTCTGACTTGACGTTTTTTTTAGAAAAAGAACAACAAACTCAACCAAGACTTCACAAATGTAATAAAATGAACATGAATATTATTGAATAGGGCATTCATCATACCATTTTAAGATGTTTTAAAAAATACAGATTTAAACCTAAAATTAATATAAAAGAATATATTTCAAAACAAAAAGTTTGACTTCTGAAAATGTCCTATTTAATGACAAGTCATTTATGACATTTTCAATTAAAGTGGTTGGTCCATAAATCTCGACCTGTCTATAAAGGCAACCTGTCTATAGTGACCGTTTTTCTGTCTCCCCTTTAGCGGTCTTTATAGACAGGTTTGACTGTATTGATCAGGTCCCCATGAGTTTGAGTAAGTGGGGTTTTACTAAAGTTCATTATGAAGTTCCAGCGGTGAATGTTTTAAGTCAGGTCTATAAGTGCTCCATAGTGTTAAGTCAACGTGTGTTATTGTATGTCCAAGGCACATGTCCCTCTGTCGTCAACATTGGCAATGCTTGTATGTGAGCCCGTCTTTGGATTGATAAATGTACCTTACTAAATATTCTTGTGCTAATTTTCAGAGTTATAGCCCTTTGTTGATCATGTATTTCTATTTATTCAAGGCCTAGATATGTAAATAATATTTAAATTCCTTCGCAAGCTAAAATTAATCTACAGGGATTGAACCTGGGACGCCTATAATTACTAGTCTTACCCTCAACTTATCAAGCTAAAAGGAAGATTTACAGAGTTATAGCCCTTTGTTAAGCATGCATTTCTCTTTATTCAAGGCATAGATATGTAAATTATATTTAAATTCCTTCGCAAGCTAAAATTAATCTACAGGGATTGAACCTGGGACGCCTATACGTACTAGTCTTACCCTCAACTTATCAAGCTAAATAAAAGATTTCTCTTGTCGAGTGGTATATTGAGGTTAGTATAAATCAGTTCGTTTCGATTGTTTTTATGTCCTATTAACAGCAAAGGTAAAGATTTTACTGGTGACCAAACTAAACATCTATCTCCAACAAAGGAAGACAATGCAAATTTGTATATTTCTTCATTAAAACTATGTATTCAGATTAAAAATTAATGAATATATACTATTATACAATGTACCATGCATGCTGCTAAATTAATGATTTCAAAATGTATTCATGCTAGCCTTTGGAAATATACTTCAGCTAAACGATATTACAATTCTATACCTTACAAAGAAAATATGTTATCTATCAAACTGATTTTTGCACATGGCAAATTTTATAACATGGGTTATGGTAAAACTTGTTTATAAAGAAATCTAAGGTACCTTGAAATTTAATTCATCATACAAGAAGTTTGTTGTATAAATAAAACAAACGGAAATAAAAATTGATTTAAATTCTGTTATAAGTTTTTTTACAATTATCGAACAAACCATCAGGTAGCAAGAAATATGTAAAAAAAAAAAAACATGTAAAGTTCCTTTAATGTATAGAAACATATTTAGTGTATGTTTTCACTCTTTCACAAAATGTCCAAAATAGACTTTAGCTGAAAGCATGCATCATTCTTTTGAATCAACAAATAATTGTACACTCTGTATTGCATAAAAAATTGTACAGATAAGTTTACGATTGATTGGCGATTCGTTATATGAGTGTTTATTTACTAACTTAAAGACAGTGAGAGGAAGGGACACAAAAATGAGTTTGTTATGAACAAAAATTCATTATGTAAAACTCTTTGTACAAGTGGTTATATTACTAATATTATATAGTGGTGCAGTCGGGGATTGATTTTCATTTCGTCATACGTGAAATTTCGTCCGAACCAAGTTCTTTGTATTCGAGATTTACTGTATATAATAACTGCCAATTTGTGCCATCGTAATTTCTTATCCAAGATTTAGTACAGAGTTATTACTGCCTATCTTTACATAAGAGTGCATGTTGTTCCTGGAAACATATGTTTGACACTTGTCAAAATAAAAGTCAACAAAGGTTTAACTCTGATTCAAATTACCTACATGTAGATCTGTCAAATACTGTAAAACAGTGTTTTTGCTACCTAGATTTTACCGCAGCCTGTGCCTTATTCAATTGGGAAAACAAAGTAGGATTTTCAGATAAATTGGAACAATATTCATGAATTTTGCTTCCTTTTGAGAAAATAGCACAAATTTTTACTGGGGGAAACAGCCTTATATCAGCTGTAAAAATGGGCAAACAAAATCACTGGTAAAAGTACTTATTTTGGCGTACTCAAATTTCAGCTCATACCCAAGAAACAAATAAGTGCAATGATTAAATTGCGAAATCATAACATTTGCTGTAGAAAGCAATATACAGGAACCGTTATGAGCGCAGTCATAATCGCTAAAATCAGATTACTGCGAACACATGTACATTGTACATTTACCTACAATAATAATCAGAAATTCAGTTGGAAATTGTAAAATTAATAGTTTCTCAGCCCAGGCATTGAAAACGTTTTTTTGCAATAATTTGTATTTTATAATTGTATGTATATATCCCAGTTTGTATTTACAGAGTGACTTTAAAAACCATGAAGGCCTGGATGCAGAGAGTGAACACAAAGATTCCGACCAATAAACTCAGGGAACGCTTCCAGGCAAGTAGGCTGAGTTATCGTCCAAACTGTCCAAACTATAGAGCCTAGCCATGTAAAGAAATCTGAAAACAAATGTATTGTTGGTAGTGATCGGATATAATAAAAATTGATCTGTTTGTCCTTTCGATTCCAATAATCGATTAAATCGGTTCTTCATTTAAGTCAATGTGTTAATTTATAAATGTTTTTGATGTAAAACATGAATTTACAGTCATATAGAGCCAAACCTCGATTAATCGAACTTCGACGATTCAAATTTCTCAATGTGTTGAACTTTTGACAAAGTCCGATTTGTTTTCGTTATATAACACTATTAATTTACTTTCCATGAATCTAACTTTTTTCGCTATATTGAAGTTTAAATCTGACCCGTTTTTTATGAAAACATTTAAAAGTACAACTAATAGATCAAAGTGAAAATTTTACCTGCTTTGAAAATGAAGTTGACAAACAAAAAAAACTCTGTGTCACAGTGGCGAGGTGGTTAAGGTGTCTGACCTCCTGCTACCACTAGCCCTCCACCTCTGTGTCACGATGGTTAAGTGGTTAAGGTGTCTGACATTCTGCTTCCACTAACCCTCCACCTCTGTGTCACGATGGTTAAGTGGTTAAGGTGTCTGACATTCTGCTTCCACTAACCCTCCACCTCTGTGTCACGATGGTTAAGTGGTTAAGGTGTCTGACATTCTGCTACCTCTAGCCCTACACCACTGGGTCACGGTGATTAAGTGTTTAAGGTGTCTGACATTCTGCTACCACTAGCCCTCCACCTCTGTGTCAAGATGGTTAATTGGTTAAGGTGTCTGACATTCTGCTTCCACTAACCCTCCACCTCTGTGTCACGATGGTTAAGTGGTTAAGGTGTCTGGCATTTTGCTTCCACTAACCCTCCACCTCTGTGTCACGATGGTTAAGTGGTTAAGGTGTCTGACATTCTGCTACCACTAGCCCTACACCACTGGGTCACGGTGGTTAAGTGGTTAAGGTGTCTGACATTCTGCTACCACTAGCCCTTCACCTCTGGGTCACAGTGGCGAGGTGGTTAAGGTGTCTGACATTCTGCTACCATTAGCCCTCCACCTCTGGGTTACAGTGACCAAGTGGTTAAAATGTCTGACATTCTGCTACCACTAGCCCTCCACCTCTGGGTTACAGTGACCAAGTGGTTAAATGTCTGACATTCTGCTACTACTAGCCCTCCAACTCCAGATCACTCTGGCCAAGTGGTTAAGGTGTCTGACATTCTGCTACCACTACATGCCTTCACCACTGACATTCAAAAACTTATTCAAATTGAATCTTGATTGCTTCTATTTTCTTCAACATTTTTTAATCAAAAAGTTTCACAAATATTATCAGTATATATATATATATAAATTGATTTGCATAACAGCCACTTTATGTATAAATACTTTGGTTGTAGGAAATCGTGGAAGAAGGTGGTAAAGAAGAACTAGTGTTTGAACAGTTCGCTCTGCTGTTTCACCGACTTGTGTTTGTACCTGCGGTAAGTATTTAGAAATTTACCTATCATACTTACAGTAAAAATTATCCATCCCTTTATTATTATATTGCTGAGAAAAAAAATTACAGCAATCTGCTTGAAATCTTAAAAGCAAAAAATATTTGTTTTGTGAAAACCTGTTTTTCACAGAATTCTTTGATTATGAAACATAAAATTATTTTAAAACAGTGATTTCCAATTGATTGTTTAAATACACTTTGTCATTGTGAAATAATTTCAATATTTATGAAATTGTTTTAACTCAAGTTTTCTATCTTTTCACAGATTATAATCAATTCTGTAGACTTTTACTTAGAGAGTCCAAATAGGTAAGTAATGGTATTTTAGAACTTTTTAAAATGCTTTACTGTAATTCATTATTTGAAGCAACAATCTAGTTTGAATTTTACATAAGACAGACAAAATATGAATATGTCTTAAAAGTTGTTTTAAGTTTCATTCTCTTATATAAAATAATACACTTTGACTCAAAAATAGGTTTTAGATATGCTCATTAGTGTGCCTACTTGTTGTGAACGAGAATGATGCTGAAGTTCTCACTTTGAGGGCGTGACATTTACCTGGCATGTGTCTTCAATGATGCAGACAATGCTTACTGTTCAGGAACATCTGGTCTTGTTCTCTTGTATCTTTCAAAACTCTTCATGTTAATCCTTCCTTTGTTCATACTTTGCTCATAATTTAATTGATATTGAGTTTGGATAATGGTTTTGTTGACGTTCAATTTTCATAATTTTTTTAGGACTTTATCTTTCAAACAAAATATATATTTAGTTTTACAGAAAGATAGTGGACTGATTATTTGATAATTTCTTCATTTTTCTGATACCAGTATTTGAAAAATTGTAAATTAATTTTGGTGATCATTTATTTTCAGAATTGTAACTCCAGAAAAATTTCAGCAGTTTTTAAAACATGAACAAAAGGTAAGGCTACCACACTTATTTTGTTACTCCCCTCATCACCCCTGAAATTTCACAATGAACTATTCCAGTCTTTGAATAGAATAAGTTCAAATGTGTCTTCAGGGACAAATGAGTTATGTCTATATCTGCTTTTTAAACAAATTCCACTTGTGTTATGGGTTTTCATTCTAGTGAAAGCCCACAAACTTGTGTTTTACAGACATCTTGATAAAACTTGTGACAAAACACGGTGTGGGAATTTTTGCTTATTTCGCTGGCATTTAATCTCTGTGAATATAACCACACACGAACATATTTAACATCACTCAAACTGTTCAGTGTATAATAGAAATGTGGCTCCACTGTGCAAAACAGTATGACTGACAGCGCGAAAATTTCCACATCACAAACAGTTTGGAGGCTGACTAAGTGAAAAAATCCACGGACAATAAACCTCAATGACAAAGGGACTAAATTCAAACATTCAAAGGTGTACGCCAAGGGGATGCCAACGGTCCATCACTGTCTAATTATACTTTTGCTTAAGTTTGTATGTAAGCATATGATGACATTGTTAACTGTATACTGTATATATCCAATTATCATTTATGACTGCCAGCTGGGACAGTTTTGGGGAGTAATGTAATAAAATGGACTCCATTCTAGTCACAAGCATGGCGAGGTCACATTGCTAAATATTTTCCAATGTATATTGTCTGTGCAATGGAAATGTAAATATTAGCCCTTGGTCTGTGGTTCGAGGCCTAATTAGACAGTCGCAGCCAGGTACTGTCAGTTGCTTCCATAAATTCTAGATTTCCTTTCTATGACAATAGCTGTTCATTGGATGTCACACAAACTAAACCATTACAACTGACTGACAATTAAGTTTGATATTTCAGGAGAACTTTGCTGACAGCCTTCTTTCCGTGAAGGAGATGATGGTGAAGTTTCTCGCAGATCCAATCCGTCACAAAAACAATGTATACTTCACAGATATGGAGGTAGGTTTAGGATCTGATCCGTCACAAAAACAATGTTTACTTCACAGATATGGAGGTAAGTTGAGGATCCGATCTGTCACAAAAACAATGTTTACTTCACAGATATGGAGGTAGGTCTGTTATTCTCGTGGATCTGATCCATCACAAAAACAATGTTTACTTCACAGATATGGAGGTAGGTCTGATATTCTCGTGGATCTGATCCATCACAAAAACAATGTTTACTTCACAGATATGGAGGTAGGTCTGATATTCTCGTGGATCTGATCCATCACAAAAACAATGTTTACTTCACAGATATGGAGGTAGGTCTGATATTCTCGTGGATCCGATCCATCACAAAAACAATGTTTACTTCTCAGATATGAAGGTAAGTTGCGGCTCCGATCCGTCATGGAGGTAGGCATTAATACTCCATGCTACACCTCATTTCTAGTGTGTAAAATTTATTCACATAAAATGTATAA
This sequence comes from Mimachlamys varia, assembly GCA_947623455.1. Taxonomy (NCBI): domain Eukaryota; kingdom Metazoa; phylum Mollusca; class Bivalvia; order Pectinida; family Pectinidae; genus Mimachlamys; species Mimachlamys varia. The sequence continues at coordinate 40,054,707 of OX392533.1, read as the reverse complement.
TACCATATTCAATTTCATTCACCCCTGAATTCCAACCTATGAATTGGAAGAGCTCAAATGTGTCTTAACCGAGTTAACTCGGTCACCCTTGAATTTCATAATGACTTATTCCAACCATAGAATTGGATGGGTTCAAGTGAATTTATCGGGGTGGATGAGTTATAGACATGGGGTGAACAATAATGTATGGCCGTTATTAGTCCCCTACCAGCAAAACGCCGTCTGTCCATCTGTCTGTCACTTTTTTGGGGTTTCCGCTGATTATCTCTGCAATATGAGCAAATATTGAACTGAAATTTAGTATATTGATACATCATGAGAATAAACCAAGGTCAAGTTCTGATTTGGTTTCAGCTGAATATTTTTTTGGCAGAGTTACAGCCCTTGGACTTCAAAAATTTCGAATATTTCACAGTTTCCTTTTCTTATTTCTGCAACGGATGCTCATATTACATTGATTTTTGGTATACTGATACATCATGGAAATATCTAGGTCAAGTTTTGAATAAGTTTTTGACAAGATATGGCCCTTGGACAAAACATTGTTTCAATGGCCTTATGATTTCGTGACTGATCGGATAAACAAAATGGCTTTGATCGGAAAAAAAAAAAACTCCTGACAAAAGACCTTCTTTCAACTATTATTAAGTTTCAAGAGAATTTTATAGAACAAAGATTAAATATATAAATAAAAGAGAAAAAAAAAGAAGGGAAAAGTTCCAACTCTGGGATCTCTTGTATTTCTTGTCGTTTGCTGCCAATAGGGGACTCATATTGCTCAGCGATCAAACACTTGTTTTCCTTTCAGTTTGAAGATTACCTGTTCTCCAAAGACAACACAATCTGGGACGTGAAACATGACACGATTAACCAGGACATGACACAGCCTCTGTCTCTGTACTGGATAGCCTCCTCTCACAACACGTATGTATACAGCCATCTTAAATTATTAATGCGCCAACTTTCACTGCATTTCCAATCCAAATTCAATAATGATGAAATTTAGTAAGATGTTGTATTAAGTGTCAGAGATTCATGAAGATTTAGGTGGATAAGTGGTTAAGCTGTCTGACCTTCTGCTACCACTAGCTCTCCATCACCAGGTCATGGGTTTGAGGCTAAGTGGTTTAGCTGTCTGACATTCGGCTACCACTAGCTCTCCATCACCAAGTCATGGGTTTGAGGCTAAATGGTTTAGCTGTCTGACATTCGGCTACCACTAGCTCTCCATCACCAGGTCATGGGTTTGAGGCTAAGTGGTTTAGCTGTCTGACATTCAGCCACCACTAGCTCTCCATCACCAGGTCATGGGTTTGAGGCTAAGTGGTTTAGCTGTCTGACATTCTGCCACCACTAGCTCTCCACCACTGGGATGCAGGTTTAAGGAAAATTGGTTAATATAAGGTGTCTGACATTCTGCTACCACTAGCTCTCCATCACTGGGTCGCGGGTTAAAGTTTATTGGTTAATATAATATGTCTAACATTCTGCTACCACTCGCTCTCCATCACTGGGTCGAGGGTTTGAGGCCTAGGTGGGGCAGTATTGCCACATACTAGCCTTAGGTCAGGGGTTTTTCTCCGGGAACTCCAGCTATTCTCCATCACTAAAACCTGGCACATCCTCAAATGACCAAAGGATGTAAAAAAGAAATTAACTAAAAATCATGAAAATTGCAACATCTTGAAATTTTTCTGTAATAAGTGATTGGTGAAATTAACAATTGGTAGACATTTTTCTAACATTTCATTCCGTTGTCTGTTTTTCAGATACCTAACTGGGGACCAAATATCAAGCGACTCGTCCGTGGAAGCGTATGTACGCTGCCTCCGTATGGGATGTCGATGTATAGAGTGTAAGTATAACACACTTTGATCCTTGGCAACAGTTAGAAACTCACGACAATAGTTACAAAGATACTTCACAAAAGTTTGAAATTCTTGAAAATAGTTACACAAAGATCTTCATCAATAGTTTGTAGAAACTTTTGCTTTGCCCACTCTTTATAGTTGTAGTGTTTTGATTGTCGATATAGTAATACAATCAAAAAAATAAACGGAAATTGAATTTTAGTTTAAAACAGAGTTATTTACCGCTGTTTCGTAATTAGCTCATCCACCCCTGAGATTTTATGGTTGACTATTCCAACCTGTAACCTGGAAGGATTCAAATGTGTCTTCTGGGGAGAGTGAGTTAATCGTAGGGAGAGTTGGAGGCACATTGTCGGGGAGACCCCACCCCCCACCCACTACCCGTAAGATATTACGATTATGGGTGGTCGGGTGGTGCAGTGGATAGCGCACTTACCTTTCACCAAGGCGGCTGGGGTTCGATTCCCCGTCCGGACGTGAAAAGGTATCGGGTCACCTGCCCGACTACGTGGATTTTCTCTGGGTACTCCGGTTTCCTCCCACGATAAGACCCCTCGCGCGCTAATATCCGGACCAAAAAGAGTGATTAATATAAGTTGTATAACTTGTTTCATAATTGTTGTAAAATAAATAAAGTTTATATTTTATATTACGAATGATTTGATAAAATATTTGGAATCCAGGAAAATTCAGTTATAACCCTTCCATGCATTATACATTATTATACGGGTGCCTCCCAACCAACCTCCATGAAGCAGCCTTCAATCCATATCCGGTATTTCATGAAAAAAATTACATTCCATATGGTAAACTTCAGAACTTAATTGGAAAATATTTTCCAGGTTGAATAAGTTGAATCTTGAATATATGTAGTTAACTTATATACCACTTGAAATTTAATAATGGACTATTCCAACCTTTGAATTGGAAGAGTTCAAATGTGTCTCTGGAGATTAATGTGTTATGTAACTATTTCACCAAAGGTGGCCCAAGCTTAATTCACTGATCAGGTCTGAAAAGCTTTGGAGTCACCTGTGGGACCAGGTAGGTTTTCTTCAGGTACTCCAGTATCCTCCAACATCAAGATGCCATCTGGGTCAACATAAAAGTAATAAGTATATAGTTTTTAATAACTTGCTTCATTTACAATTGTTGTGAAAATAAATTAAATGTGATCCTGATTTGTATTTTTTCACAGTGGACTGTTGGGACGGGCCCGATGGTTACCCTAGCATATACCACGGTCATACACTGACGTCACGGATACGATTCCTCGACGTTCTCAAATCAATCAAGGACCACGCCTGGGTCGCATCAGAGTATGTATTGTTCGCAAGAAATAGTTTGTAATTTTATATCAAAAACAATACTTACCACATCAAATTTTTATGCAAATGAGTTCTTCAACTACCTGTTCTTTAACTCCCTAAACAAAATCGAAAAACGCCCTGCGCGAATAGGAAACTAACTTGTGTCCATACCGGACGTAGTATAGGAGGCGACTTTTATTTCAAATTTACGATGCATTTTCATTTCTTCAACTTACATATCAATGCATTATCGATGTAAGCTCAGATGATTCTGTCAGATAAAAATGCTCTCAGAAGTCTATAATATGATGGTAAGAAATGCCTGAGCAGCGTTTACCGCCAGACACAGGCAAAAAGTTAAGAAATATACTGGTATGTATAATCTCTTTTCTAATTTTTAAGGGCCCTGGGTACTTATTGGCTCGAATACGAAACTTCAAATTAAAATAATATTTTCGAGTTATCCAAGTTTGAGATGACAATTTACATCTGTATTCAAATTTGGTTGGTTGGAACAGTAAAAACTAAAATCAGTTTTGACAAATGTCATTGATGAAATTCATCAGGTCAACAAAAAAATTCATCTTCGGATATCACTAAGAAGTGGCACGGCCATTTTGTATTGCTGTTGTCCAAACGTCCAAATTTTTAAGATTTCTTGGTCATGTCAGTTATCAAGTAAGCACTGCAGCTAGGGTTGTCTCTGCAGCTAGTGTTGTCACTACAGCTAGGGTTGTCACTACAGCTAGGGTTGTCACTGCAGCTAGGGTTGTCACTACAGCTAGGGTTGTCACTACAGCTAGGGTTGTCAGTACAGCTAGGGTTGTCACTGCAGCTAGGGTTGTCACTACAGCTAGGGTTGTCACTACAGCTAGGGTTGTCACTACAGCCAGGGTTGTCACTACAGCTAGGGTTGTCACTGCAGCTAGGGTTGTCACTACAGCTAGGGTTGTCACTACAGCTAGGGTTGTCACTGCAGCTAGGGTTGTCACTACAGCTAGGGTTGTCACTGCAGCTAGGGTTGTCACTACAGCTAGGGTTGTCACTGCAGCTAGGGTTGTCACTGCAGCTAGGGTTGTCACTACAGCTAGGGTTGTCACTACAGCTAGGGTTGTCACTACAGTTAGGGTTGTCACTACAGCTAGGGTTGTCACTGCAGCTAGGGTTGTCACTGCAGCTAGGGTTGTCACTACAGCTAGGGTTGTCACTACAGCTAGGGTTATCACTACAGCTAGGGTTGTCAAGTTCAGATGTAATGTCATTATGAAATCAACTTCAAAAAATTATTCATGAAAGATCGTGTATTGACTGCTATCTTGAAATGAATCATATATCAGGCGTTAACTACTAGCCCTTTGCCACCTGGCTAATATCTCTCTAAGTGTTTATGTATAGGAATGAGCTGTAGATGTAGTTCTTTTGGTAGTGGGACTGTGCTTCCGACGGCATCTTTTATAGTGCCAGCTATCTTGAAGACAACAGCACAGATACCGCAACACCCACTCCACCAGGGTTGTTGGAATTGTACATGTGTGGACGCCAAATAAAATCCCGAGTATTCCATGCATGCCATGATTTTAGGGATCCATCTACCCATAAATAAGGGTGAGATCAACGTTTCCGTTAAGAGTAATTAAAACTCTGTCATGAATTTCGTTTCAGGTACCCACTTATTCTATCCATAGAAAACCATTGTTGCCTTGGTCAGCAGAGAAACATGGCCATGGCCTTCAAAGACACGTTCGGAGGTAGGTGTTCAACAGAAGATGGACTTCCATCAATGAAAGTTGAGCCATTTTGAGCTAGTATAAAACTGTGTTATTCACGTCTTAATGGAGGAAGTTACGAAATATTTAAAACTCAGGGTATGCATGATCATGCCAACAAAGGATTTTGGTCTTTTGTACCAAATATTTGCTCTGAGATCTATGTCACAGCAGGGTTAAGATGAAGCTATAGTATAAAGCTAGACTCACAATTTAAAATAATAATATGCAGTGACCTATTCATAAACTTTGGAAATACAAATGGAAAGGACTTCTCAGCTCTGGCCACTTTCTTGAGTTTGCTGAAAACAAGGAAGACTATTTTAGACCAGAAATGTTGTTGTTTGTTTATTTATTTGTTTGTTTGTTTATTTGTTTGTTTGTTTGTTTATTTGTTTGTTTGTTTGAGTAGTTTCAGTCTACTTCACTACTGAGTAGTTCAGTTATCAAGCAGAAGATGCCTTTAAAAAATTGGAATGGTATTCACATAAAGCCTAGGTGTTAAGGCCCAATATACATAACTTCAGGGAAATTTTCGTGATTCTGAAAAATTCAGAAAAAAATCCAGTTGATAACCATGCAAAAATAAGCCTAAAACGAAGTAAACCTGAGTGGTAACTAACAAGAAACTCTGGACAAAAAAATCCAAAGAATTGAAAATAATTCAGGTGGGGCCCACTTCAACAACAAACAGAAGGTAGAAGACGGTTCGAAATGGACGCGTGTTTACAAATAGCGTGTTTCAACTGCTGCTGTACTGGTAACCGCGAAAGAATTCATCTTGAATATTGCTGATATCAGTTAATCTTAGCTTAATCTATAAATATACTAAGTTATAAGGCTTGATTTTCGCTTCAAGTTTTGCCGAAAGTTACATATATTGGGCCTTTAATGTGTAGCACAAAATTAAGGGAAGCACTTTTCTTCATGGTTTAAAGGCATTTAGATCATTCCTTGGTACAAACCATTATGGATATCCAGGATTTTACCTGACGCACAAAGACCTGGAATTTGACTCCTAAAATTGTCAAAGGACTCCCAAAATTGATGAAGTTTTACTATATATTATTTGTGATGGGAGTCCCAGGACTCTTAAATTTATTAAATTTGAGGGTCCCAGGGAAAACCCTGGATATCCTATATCAACAAACCAGAACATACATATTATATATCAATCAATGTTTTTGTAAATATTTTCGTGGTTCAATAATAAACTCGAAAAACCACGAACATGTTTTTACACAAATATTTCATGTTATACAGTATATAGAAGATTTGTCTGCCCTTTGTTTCACAGCTGACCTACTGGTGGAGCCAGTAGAAGGAGACCCTAACCAGTTGCCTTCTCCCGATAAACTCAAGCGCAAAGTCATCTTGAAGGTAAAAAACACTATGTCAGAATAAATGATGTTGACATTTCAGCATATAGAAGCACAAAAGAAATGGCATTTAATACAGTAAAACCCTACTTACCCGAACCTAGTTTACTAGAATATTCCTCATTGGTCGAACAGTTGGTTTGGGCCTGACAGAGTTTTTACATACATATTCAACCAACCTCAGATTACTTGAATACCATTAGTCCAGTCATTTTAGCAAAAAAACAGGCCTTACCTCAAACTAATTGCAAAAGAATTTATTTTTTTGTTTTTGGAATGGTTATCATTTGTACAATAACAGGAAAAAAGTCTACATCGATCAAAATTTGGGAAATGAATTTTTAGCCATTTTTATGGTCCAGAAACAAGAAAAATTACATATATGACAGTTTTTGAAGTGAAATATTTAGCTATTTTACAATAATTAACATATGAAATTAATTGTATAGGAAGACCAAATTGAGTAGAGCTCAGAATAATCAAAATTTGTCACCAAAAGCAATCTACCAACGATTAAATCAACTATCAAAATGGCTATTTTTTTTGTTTAATTTAACAATATTGACGTTTTTGCTCCTTTTGAATGGAAAAGATAAAAATATCTGACTCTAAACAAACTTAATCTACACTTAGTTGCTGAAACAAAAACTTATTAACTAATTTTAATTAATAAGAATTGGTATATTTTTATGTAAACAAATAATATGGCACTTCTTAATTGACCAGTTGAACCAATTTAGTGTTATTTCATGCCTACATGAACAATATCCGTATTTCTCTAACAAATATTTTGATAAAAAGAAAAGCAAATGCTTCCAATCAGTTCATATCCTTTTGTGTATTGTTTATATTGTTAAGAAACAATAAATTTGGCAAGTTCTCTCAAAAAGTATATTCAATAACTGACGGTAAAAACTTCAATTCGTGCATTTTTGCCTGAACACTACAAAAATGGCAAAGTCCACCAATATGAACAACATAAATCATATTTTTTCGAATATGTCTTGTCGGATTTGAATATAATTTTGCCAATGGAACCACCATAAAACTTATGATTTCATGAGATTAATTTGAAGTTAAAGATTCCTTTACTTTAGTATTTTCATTAAAAATTAAGTATCCCACCATTCATTTCCATTATCAGAATATGAAAAATCACTTTATTTAAAGTTGACATCAATCATAAATTTAAATTAACTTTTATCCAGAAGGCTACGTCATGGTGGTAATTACTGCCAAATTATTTCAAAATCCAGCAAAAAACAAAAAATATATTCACAATTTTGTTGTTGAAAAACGTGGACTTAGCCAATTTTAGTGGTCAAGTCAAATTTGCACCAAATGTGGTTTTCATCTACCTAATTTCAAGTAATGTAATGGAGGTATCTTGTCAAATGTTTTATTTTTTGTTAAGAATAATTTGCATTGAAAATAATTTAATGCACATTTCAGCATATGCTTAAGGTATTTATGAAAAATTGTTCACATAAATCGATGAATCATTCAATTTTATTTAAAATCAGCTCCAAATCAGACCAACAGACAAACTTTGAGCAGCCATATAATTTAAAAGGTGTAAGTTAAAAATATCATTTTCTGAAATTTAAATAAGCAAACTATATGTGAATACATTCTCATAAAACAAGAATCAATAGTGACGTTGATTGATTGAGTGATCTCTCTTAAAAATCCAACACAAGCTGAAATATTGATAAATTAACAACATTTTAGTGATTTTCAAGGTGTCATAATTTTTTTCGTAAAACCATTCAAACTGTTTTGTTATTGATTTTGTGTTGTACAACAAACAGGCATGTCATACAATGCTTTTTAGTTATCCTGTATTACACCCGATGTTGATATTTGGGTTAAAAAATGGTCCATCAAGTAATTTTTTTATATTTTTCCGATTTTTTAGGGGTAGAAAAAACTATTTTCCCCAATTTTGATTAATGTAGACTTTTTTTCTGTTACAATGTATACTAAAACCTGTATGAAAAACCAAAAATAAATTCTGTTGCAATTAGTTTGAGGTAAAATCATAAAATGACTGGACTACATGTATACCTTGAGCTATTGATCCGGTCCCCACAAGTTCTAGTAAGTAGGGTTTTACTGTGCATTGTTTCTGAGATACAACTTTTCGGAACAAAAGTAACATTATTTGACAGTTATATAGTAAAATCTGAGAGAACGTTTATAATTCTGGTGTAGAAGCAAATATCGGTAGCTAGCCAATATTGTCAAAGTAAAAAAATCGGTAAAAAATTAAGAATTTTGTAAGAAGTAGATTTCTACTAACCGGTACCATGTACATGTAGATATGTCATCTGGAAAACTTGTAGCAGTTACTTGTGCATAGTGCTACTCCCATGCTTTTGCAGAACACAGGAAGTACAAAGATTTTCTTTGGATGATCAGAACTTTGATAAAAATTTGAATCGCCTGGTGGGTAATTTCTTGTGTTAACTTTGTTCTAGCATATAGAAATTGGACAAGATACGGATAATAAACAAATCTGATATGTATATTTCTACCACAATACCCTGTGTTATTCCACTCAGACCATTGTATAAATGTGCTGACTGTTGGATAAATATATGTTATATACCACTAGTGGAATATGACCTTTCAGACTTTTGATTGGTTGAGAAGTTGAACTTTGATCAGAAATCACGTTAGGCCACGTTAAAAGTTACAAAAGACACTCGCTTAAGTTTCTGTCTTTTCTAACTTTTGAAAAATAATTAACTCGAGGGAAATAAATTCCATATCCAGCAACCACTTGTTGTGTAACCTCTATATATATAATGGTAGTTTTTGATAGTGAAGTTGATATAAGACTAGTTGAACAATTAATACATTATGATATATGGGCATTGTTTTCTTAAACACTTTTTCAAAATACAAGGTGTTCCATTTGTTTCATTGATATGATTCAAATTAAAATAGCACATGATAATTGTGGTCTACCCATGACAATGGTGTTTTTCAATTTCAGCATAAAAAGTTGGATCTTCCCAAAGATGGAGGTGCAGCAGAATGTGTTGTGGACAGAGTGGACGAAAGTAAGACCAAGCTTATATCAAATATAATGATTACTTGAATGAATTAATGTGATAAACTCTCAATAAATTCATAGAAATACTTATCTTACAAGAACCTTTATTTTACGTTCTTGTAAGATAAGTATTTCTATGAATCTTATACAGATAATTCCCAGTATATTTAGATAAGAAATAATGTCCCTAGAAATTAATGTTGTTAAAACATTTTCTTAATATTTATCTGCTGAGTAATATTAAATATGAAATTTGTAAAATTAAAAGTTTTATCTCATTCACCCCTGAAATTTGATAATGAACTATTCCAACCTTAGAATTGGAAGAGTTCAAATGTGTCTCCAGGGGTGAATGAGTTAACATTGTGTTCCTTTGGTTTGCATGGTTATATATATATATATTTACTAACACGAGATGCATGTGGTCAAGGCTTTCTGTGTATTTTAACAAAGCTTCTGTATATTTTTGCTATGATCATATTTCTTTGTTTGGATGTTTGCTTTGGATAGGATGTGTGTTTCATGTTGTACAGAAATTTCTTTTATTGAAATATTTTACATTACTGCCATTAAGTTCATTACTGTATACAGCGAGAAATTTTTATTGACTTGTTTTCCTTTTTGAAAATAAAGAAGTTGTAGTTATAAACACAATTAACATGTTCATATTTGAAAAGAAAATAGATTCAAAAGCTATATGGATTGAGAAAGCATAAACTATCCTATCAACTGTTGAAACCTGCAGTAATCTTCGCTAGCGTGTGAAAACTGATAGTTACATATAGCCAATCAAAACTTGACAGTAACCTAGCCAATCAAAACTGACAGTTACATATAGCCAATCAAAACTGACATTAACCTAGCCAATCAAAACTTGACAGTAACCAAGCCAATCAAAACTAACAGTAACATATAGCCAATCAAAACTGACAGTAACCTAGCCAATCAAAACTGACAGTAACCAAGACGATATAATCTGGCGGTGAGGTAGACTTGCAAACTGACAGTAACCAAGATGATATAATCTGGTTGTTAGGTAGATTATCAAACTACAGTAACCAAGACGATATAATCTGGTTGTTAGGTAGACTATCCAACTGACAGTAACCAAGGCAATATAATCTGGTCGTTAGGTAGACTATTGAACTGACAGTAACCAAGACGATTTAATCTGGTAATTAGATAGACTATCATACTGACAGTTAGATGAACTTTAAAAAAAAAACAGTTAATGGTTTGATTTGGTCAAAACTGACACCAAGAAAAAATATTAAAATGACAATTTGATAGTCTACAGAAACTGTAAAAATTCCTCTCTATAGGAATATGTGAAAATAATCGAGACACACTTAAGGAAATTGTCAAAAGTTAGCTTTATTATAAAATCCTGCAGTTAGTTGGATCGTTAAGATATACCTATAGAATTATTTTTAAACAGTTAAGCCTGTATTTTGTCTTTACTTATTCACCCCTGAAGACACATTTGAACTCTCCCAATTCCAAGGTTGGAATACTTCATTATGCTATTTCAGGGGTGAATTTGTTTAAGGGTTAGCATGTGGTAGTGAAAAATTTATTTTGAAGATCTCTTTTACTTTCAGCAATGTTTTTTTTTATGATTTCCAACCTGATTGTTTACAGATATTCCCAGTCAGTGAGATTTGTATGAAGCCTATAAACCTTCACTGTACATTAGATGTATTTCCTGTGACACTTTATGCCTATCACATACTCCTCAATATTCACTTTCCCTTCGCTGGACATACAAAGCTGTGCCAAAAGTATTTTCACTGACGTAATATTTTTATGCCATTGTGAAATGGGATATTTTCGTACTGTCTTTATTTTGCCCTGTCATGAAAAGATTTGAATTCACCTTCTGAAATGTAGAAAAAATATGTATACATGTGATATAAGAGATGCAAGCTTATGTTTGGAAAAGTATTTGCCCTATCTTAAATGCCCTTCCATTAATGGGTGAAATGTGCAATAATAAAATAAGATAAAATCAGTTTATATTTCACTCTGTGATTGGGACAAATTTTCATTTCTTTTTTCAACACCATTTATTGAAATTTCACAACCATGTAGAGAATTATTAGCTTATTCCTTCAATAATATTTGTATAATTTACCAAATTTGATTTCAAGAAATATTGCACAAATTATGAATTTAAAATCCCAATATACGTAACTTTCGGCAAAATTTGAAGCGAAAATCAAGCTTAATAACTTATTTTATTTATAGATCTAATTAATGATTAAAGTTTCTTTCTGGTGGTTTTATCAAAGGATAAAGTTCAGTAGGATATCGACAGTTGGAATGGAACGCGAAGCGTTCCATGAAACAACTATCGATATCCTACTGAACTTTATCCTTTGATAAAACCACCAGAAAGAAACTTTAATCCTTATATTTACTGTCCAGACCTTATATTCCCACGTGTAATTATTTCTTTAATCAGATATTATGATACTTACTGCGATGAAATCGAACAGTATCTTTTGGTTTTGGTAGACTGTTGAAACAGCCACCTTATGAGGTGATGAACTCCCGCGAAATTTCAGTCAACAAGTAAACAAAAAAGTTCCAAAAGATTACATCTTTTTATTGTTTTTTTTTCACATAAGTTCAAATGTAAACAAACCATACTGTCTTTGTTACTGTTATTGTATTTAAAAAAAAAAACATTAAAATGCTTCTTATTTATTTCTTAAATAAATTAACACATACTACGCGGCAGGATATTGATAGAGTCTGGAAAGTAGTGACGTGGCCTGCGTGTATTACTGCGCGCTGCGCCAATAGGCGCGTGATCCACTGATTTTATCGGAAAATAAAGTTCAGTAGGCATTCGTAGAAATGTAAAGGCAATATACTATCAATTCCAAACAGACTGTAAATATTTAAGGTTAACTGATATCAGCAATATTCAAGATGAATTCATACGCGGTTACCGGTACAACAGCAGTTGAAACACGGTATTTGTAAACACGCGTCCATTTCAAACTGTCTTCTACGTTCGGCTTGTTGTTGAAGTGGGCCCCACCTGAATCATTTTCAATTCTTTGGATTTTTTTGTCCAGAGTTTCTTGTTGGTTACCGCTCAGGTTTACTTCCTTTTAGGCTTATTTTTGCATGATTATCAACTGGATTTTTTTCATAATTTTTCAGAATCCTGAATAATTTCCTGAAGTTACGTATATTGGGCCTTTAACAGTTTAGTAACAGTATTATTAAGTAAGAATAAAGAACTTTGTTACTTTGCATATATATCGTCTATTTCAGAAAAAATTAAGCACAGAAAAGTATTTTTGATTAGCAAATGGTTTACTAATGTATGGAAGTTCAAGTAAATCTCTTGAAAAAACGTTGTCATAAAAATTCACTGAAAATTTATTAAAGGGCATGAAATATGTGTCCAATCCTTTTGACATTATAACATCTTGCCAATGAAATTTGTTGAAATGAAAAATATGTGGTAAAAATATGACGTAAATGAAGTTTTGGCACAGCAAAGTAGGTTCCAATTTCCTCATTCCTCACTGTTCTAAGTAAACGGCCAAATCTAACGAACACAGAAAGTGTATGGGTGTAAAATTAAAGGATGAGGGTTGGTTCGTCACAACAAACTAGAGTTAATAGGTAAGATAAACTTTTAAAGTATTCCTTTGATCAGAACGTTCCGGATGTACGTACTATGAACTGGTCTGCTAAATGGAACAAAACGTGCCAAATTTGGTTCCTGCGGGTGAAAATGTAACAATTGAAAAGGAAAAAGAAACGACTATTCCAGAAATAATCAAAATGGTCTAGTAGTAAAATCTGCAAAACAATGCTAGTAATCACCTTTATTTACATTTTACTGATGAAATGCAGTCAGTCTAACTGGTTACAATTATATCTATTTAAGATTTATTGAACATCTGAAATGAAAACTTTTCACTGGCCGCCATATTGGATTCAACTCGAAACACTCAAATGAGACATTCTCGACAAACTAATTTGTTCCTGTACCGGTTGAGCATCGCATTCCATTTAGTAGAACGTCTGGTTCATTCCGGACTGGACCTGGTTCACAACTGGAACATTCTACTGAATGGAACACGCTGTTTATTTATCAGCTGGTTTTGCCTGGTAAAGCTTTATTTACGCTCCAGCATTGGCTCTTTTGTTTATTTTCCTATGGATGTAGAATATAACGATATTTGTAACACTTTGATAACATAATATTCATATATGCAAAGTAGTTTTGAAGGGATTTACTTGATACTTTGACTGTTATGCTCTCACAAAATACTGGGTGTATTTATTTTTTTCCTGAAAAAAATATAATAAGTTAATGAAGTAGCTATTTAGCTCATTCTTTACTAGAAATAGTTTAGCCAATTTTCTAGAGCTTGATTTAGAACTGGTGTCTTAAAAGGTGTGATTGTTGAACTTTACTAACCTTTTGTTAAAAGAGATTTCTTTAAGCTGTCTTACTCATATGAATTGAAATACAAGTGGTAGTTATACAGACAGGTGGAAGTTATTTAGGAAGTGACTAAAAACTCTTGTCAACCCTGAAGAAAAAAAAAATCAAGGTTCTTATATACCGCTTATACCAATAGGTTGCCTCAAATCTGTTCACAAATTATCATCCGTGGTTACAACAACCAGCCAATATCGATCTCAACTCCCTGGGGACATATAAGTGGTGCTGCCATTTCAGCGCTTACAGCTGACATTCTGTATGAACTCGCCCACCCTAAATACACAAAGTGAACTCTTCCAATCTATTTTATGGAATGTTTTATTATGAAATTCCAGGGGTTAATTAGTTTAATAGGAAAGTAAGAACTGGGTGGGTGGGGGGGGGGGGTCATTTAAAGTGAAATGCCTTAAATTCAGCTGTTGCTTTTTTATGAATAAATTAATATCTGAAAGATTCTTTAAATTACTGAACTGCTTAAACCTTGGCCCTTATTTTCCAATACTCAACATATATAATCCAATATAAAATATATATAATACAAATATTGAAATCCAATATTAAGTATATATAATGCATATATAGAAATGTAATATTATATATATATGTAATAATATATAAAAATTCAATATTCAGTTTGTATAATACAGATATAAGAACACAACATATATACAACAGATATATACATATAAAGAACTAGGAACAATTATATTATATTACTAAAAACTAATTTCCTATCAAGTACTGTGATGATGATACTATATGTTGTTTACAACAACTCAAAGTTACCTTCCCATATCAAAAGCTGTGTAGCTCAATGTTACCTACCAATAGCAGGTTACCTACCCATATCAAAAGCTGTGTAGCTCAATGTTACCTACCAATACAGGTTACCTACCCATATCAAGAGCTTTGTAGCTCAATGTTACCTACCAATACAGGTTACCTACCCATATCAAAAGCTTTGTAGCTCAATGTTACCTACCAATACAGGTTACCTACCGATATCAAGAGCTTTGTAGCTCAATGTTACCTACCAATACAGGTTACCTACCCATATCAAGAGCTTTGTAGCTCAATGTTACTTACCAATACAGGTTACCTACCCATATCAAGAGCTTTGTAGCTCAATGTTACTTACCAATACAGGTTACCTACCCATATCAAGAGCTTTGTAGCTCAATGTTACCTACCAATACAGGTTACCTACCCATATCAAGAGCTTTGTAGCTCAATGTTACCTACCCATATCAAGAGCTTTGTAGCTCAATGTTACCTACCCATAGCAGGGTGTCTACAGCTTAAAGCTATCTACTAATAGCAAGGACTCTGTAGCTCAAAGTTGTCGTCCAATAGCAAGTCTTCTGCAGCTCAAAGTTGTCGTCCAATAGCAAGTCTTCTGCAGCTCAACCACAGCAAGCTCTATGCAGCTTAAATTTACTTATCCTAAAGGAATTCAACTTATCTACCCATAGCAAAACCTCTTCAGCTCAAAGTTATCTACCCATAGCAAAACCTCTTCAGCTCAAAATATTTATCAATATATAGCAAAACCTCTTCAGCTCAAAGTTATCCACCCATAGCAAAACCTCTTCAGCTCAAAGTTTTCTAGCCTTAGCAAAACCTCTTCAGCTCTAAGAGTTAAAATATTGTACATGCCCATTTTCAGCTTAAAGTTTTCTAACCCTAGCAAAGCATCATCTGAAATGCAGCAGAAAGTTATCTTCCCTTAGGACACCTCTGCTGCTCATCGGCTATCAAGCAAAAGCAAGGCCCGATCATCACATGTTTCAATGTCACTGTTTAAAAGTATATTGATTGGTTCTTAATGTATACATTTAGCTGATAAATTTAAATGTCACCAGTGTGTTGTAAAATTTATGGTTTTTTTATACTGTTTGTTATGTGTATAGTTTGGCTTTTTTCCACTGGCACTGGACAATATTTCCATTACCCTACATTATGTAATAAACAATTTACATTCCACACTATTGAGAGTATTTAGACTTCAACAAAATTTATGTAGTGGAAGATTAAGCTTCAAACATTGACATTTTCATGTTGTTTTATTTAGGATTTATTTTGCCATTACGATAAAAGTTGAAGTTTGTCATGGCCCTGTTGTCTTTTACAATCTTGGTTAGATTTCAACAAACGTTTATACAGGGGTGAAGTACCAATACTTTTTGTTTCAAAATTTTGCATCAAAGGTCAAGGTTCTAGTGAGAATTAAGAAGAGAAAAATCTTGTCACAATATTACTTGTTTCCTTAAATCAGTGGGTATCTATTACCATGAAAGGGTCTGCGTTTCAGTATTTTATGAGCAGTTTCAGGTTAAAGCTTAATATTGTGAAGTAGAAAATTTTGCAAAAGAAGGCAATTTGGTTATTTGGCTAATAAGTATAAAGGTTTGTTTAAATGCTTTAATGAGAAAGTGAAAAAAAATAACTTAATGATTAAAAAATCTATTCACAGTTTTTTGCATGGTAAATTTAATTAGTGTTGTCTGCTTTGTATATAATTGTATTTCATTTTTAGCTCACCTGGCCCGAAGGGCCAAGTGAGCTTATGTGATGGTGCAGCGTCCGTCCGTCCGTCCGTCCTGCGTCCGTCAACTTTTTCCTTTAAACGACTTCTTCTAAAATACTGAAAGGCCCAGGGACATAAAATTTGGCTAGTAGATATCTTGGAAGGAGCTGAACAAAGTTTGCGAAAAAAAATCACTTTGACCTAATTTCAAGGTCACCGGGGTCAAAAATGTCGAAACCTTCAAACAACTTCTTCTAAAATACCGTCAGGCAAAGAGACTTCATATTTGACCAGAAGCTTCCTTGGATGAAGCCAAATAAAGTTTGCGAAAAGAAACGACCTTGACCAATATTCAAGGTCACAGTGAGGTAAAATCTATTTTAAACTTTAAACGACTTCTTCTGAAATACAAAAAGCCCTAGAAACATGGTATTTGGCTGAAAGGTTCCTTGGATGAAGCCCGACAAAGTTTGCGAAAAGAAATGACCTTGACCTATATTCAAGGTCACAAGGGTCAAATCTGTTAAAACCTTCAAACGACTTCTTCTGAAATACCAAAAGCCCTAGAAGCATGATATTTAGCTGAAAGGTTCCTTGGATGAAGCACAACAAAGTTTGCGAAAAGAAATGACCTTGACCTATATTCAAGGTCACAAGGGTCAAATCTGTTAAAACCTTTAAACGACTTCTTCTGAAATACCAAAAGCCCTAGAAGCATGATATTTGACTGAAAGGTTCCTTGGATGAAGCCCGACAAAGTTTGCGAAAAGAAATGACCTTGACCTATATTCAAGGTCACAGGGGTCAAATCTGTTTTAACATTCAAACGACTTCTTCTGAAGTACCAAAAGCCCTAGAAACATGGTATTTTGCTGAAAGGTTCCTTGGATGAAGCCCGACAAAGTTTGCGAAAAGAAATGACCTTGACCTATATTCAAGGTCACAATGGTCAAATCTGTTAAAACCTTTTAAACGACTTCTTCTGAAATACCAAAAGCCCTAGAAGCATGATATTTGGCTGAAAGATTCCTTGGATGAAGCACGACAAACTTTGCGAAAAGAAATGACCTTGACCTATATTCAAGGTCACAGGAGTCAAATCTGTTAAAACCTTTAAACGACTACTTCTGAAATACCAAAAGCCCTAGAAGCATGATATTTGGCTGAAAGGTTCCTTGGATAAAGCCCGACAAAGTTTGCGAAAAGAAATGACCTTGACCTATATTCAAGGTCACAAGGGTCAAATCTGTTAAAACCTTTAAACGACTTCTTCTGAAATACCAAAAGCCCTAGAAGCATGATATTTGACTGAAAGGTTCCTTGGATGACGCCCGACAAAGATTGCGAAAAGAAATGACCTTTACCTATATTCATGGTCACAGGGGTCAAATCTGTTAAAACCTTTAAACGACTTCTTCTGAAATACCAAAAGCCCTAGAAGCATGATATTTGGCTGAAAGATTCCTTTGATGAAGCCCGAGAAACTTTGCGAAAAGAAATGACCTTGACCTACATTCAAGGTCACAAGGGTCAAATCTGTGAAAACCTTTAAACGACTACTTCTGAAATACCAAAAGCCCTAGAAGCATGATATTTGGCTGACAGGTTCCTTGGATGATGCACGACAAACTTTTGGAAGGAAAATGACCTTGACCTATATTCAAGGTCACAAGGGTCAAATTTATGAAAACCTTTAAACGACTTCTTCTGAAATACCAAAAGCCCTAGAAGCATGATATTTGGCTGACAGGTTCCTTGGATGATGCCCGACAATGTTTGCGAAAAGAAATGACCTTTACCTATATTCAAGGTCACAGGGGTCAAATCTGTTAAAACCTTTAAACAACTTCTTCTGAAATACCAAAAGCCCTAGAAGCATGATATTTGGCTGAATGGTTCCTTGGATGATGCCCGACAATGTTTGCGAAAAGAAATGACCTTTACCTATATTCAAGGTCACAGGGGTCAAATCTGTTAAAACCTTTAAACAACTTCTTCTGAAATACCAAAAGCCCTAGAAGCATGATATTTGGCTGAATGGTTCCTTGGATGAAGCCCGACAAAGTTTGCGAAAAGAAATGACCTTGACCTATATTCAAGGTCACAAGGGTCAAATCTGTTAAAACCTTTATACGACTTCTTCTGAAATACCAAAAGCCCTAGAGGCATGATATTTGGCTGAAAGATTCCTTTGATGAAGCCCAACAAAGTTTGCGAAAAGAAATGACCTTGACCTATATTCAAGGTCACAATGGTCAAATCTGTTAAAACCTTTAAACGACTACTTCTGAAATACCAAAAGCCCTAGAAGCATGATATCTGGCTGAAAGGTTCCTTGGATGAAGCACGACAAACCCTGGGAAGGAAAATGATCTTGACCCATATTAAAGGTCACAGTGGTCAAATCAGTGGTTAAAAGCTTTGAGCGACTTCTTCTGATAAACCGAAATGCCTAGAGATATGATATTTGTCTTGTAGCGTCCTGGGATGGAGCCAAACAAAATTTGAAAATGAAAATGATGTTGTCTTATAAGGTCACAGGGGTAAAATATGTTTAAATCTTAAGATGTTCTTCTGAATGTCTTACAGTAAAAGATTTAAAGGGGACTTTAGGGTTACACTATAAAATAAGTCAGAGATTGATACCAGGTGAGCGATGAAGGCCCATTGGGCCTCTTGTTTACTGCACTAACATTTCAATTTGCTTTAACATTCATTTGGTAATGATTGCAAGACTTGCTAAGAACATAAAAACTTTTTATTGAATTATATCAAATTGCATGTTTGTATTGTTTGCAATAACTTTTTGTGAAATGCTTCAAATGCTATGAGGTGTTGTTATTTTTTTTTTTTCTTGTAAATCCCTGTCTATATTAGCTGTTCTTCAAGTTCTTTGATGTTGACAGAATTTTGCCATTTGGAACTTTCAGTACTTTGATGTCACTAAAGTTTGTCTTTCGGTACTGTCAATACTTTGATGTCACTAAAGTTTGCCTTTGGTACTTTCAGTACTTTGATGTCACCAACTTTTGCCTTCATGCTTTCAGTACTTTGATATTTATATTGTTGACAGCGGGTCGTGAGGGAGACATGAACAATGCTGTAAAGACCGGAGTGTTGTACTTAGAAGATCCCTTTGAAAACGTAAGACTTCACAAAATATCCTAGTTTACAAGAAATTCAACAATTCCTGGAGTCAAAATCTTAATGCAAATAATATGAATGATTCATATGTCGGTTTATTAATGGTTTACATGTGTATGAACTACCTAGCATAGCAATCATCAGGTCTCTACTTCCATATAATTGGAAACTCGGAACAAATTTTCACGCTGTCAGTTATGCTGTTTTGTGCTGTGTACCTATAATACTGTAGAGTTTGAGTGGTGTTAAATATGTTGGCTTTTGGATAGATTTAATGCCAGCAAAATAAACACAAATTTTCACATCGCAAACAATTCCACTTTTACAGTATTTATTTATTATATAATTGCCAGGTATGGCATCCTCACTTCTTCGTGCTAACAAGCACTAAGCTACACTACACCGGGGAGACGGACCAGAATCAGCAGGAAGAGGATGATGCTGAGGACGACAATGGCTCGGTGACGGGCGAGGTACGTACAACCGTCAATCATCCCTTCAACTCATTCCCCCCTCAACACACGTTTGAACTCATCCAGATCAAGTGTTGGATTAGTTCATTGTAAAATTTCAGGGGGTGAATGAGTTAACAGTTAAGGCGTAGATCATTATTGTATTTAATTTTAAAAAAAATGTTATAGGGTTATAAATTCTTTGCGTGTGGCTGGTGAGAGTTCTCGCCGTAGTTTTCCTTACCGTCCGTCACTGCTGAAGGGAATTCCCGCCGAATGGATATATCAAAAGTGCGTTCGTTTTCAAAATAAAAGCATGTTACATCACTACCCACAATTCCTCAGCCTCGTTTCGGGTAAAAACAAACAAAGCATCCATGCGTTCCAACAGCATGATTTTTGCTGCTTATCAATCAAAATTTTAGTGATATATATTTGTGATTTTTTGGCAGGGAATGTCAGAAGACTGGTTTTCATCCAATTTACCAGTAATATGATATAAATTAAAATGTAACAGACCTCTGAAAGCATTTTTGACTTAAACTGATTACCTAAAAAGACATCCATCATATGCTTTGATATGCAAGTTGAAAAAACTGGAAATACATCGTAAATTTAAAATAAAAGTTGATGTTTTTCAAAAATTACCGAGTGCCTGGGTCAATGGAAGATAACTCCATTACTTAGCCGACAAAGAGTTGCTCATGTCAAAACACTCATGTACAGAAAGATTGTCATTATCAAATATAAATAATCTTAATTAAGCTGGATGTGTATTCAATAGGAATGTACAAGGATCCAATGAACTTTGTGTAAAATAAACGACAACATGCTGGAATTAATCAAGTTGGTTGATAACGGTGATTTTTGTTTTCAATATCTGCCTTATAGAAGCCATTGACAGGTATACAGGTACTTAAACTGTCAGCGTTTTTGTGGTTTTCATTAACTTTAACACGTACAGTAAACTTTGAGAATAATTCTCTGACAGTGTGTAGGTGTGTATGTGTGGGTAGAGTTTGACACATTAACACATGTCCATTTCACCAAGACTGACCAGTCATAACATTGTCTTATTGACCCCTGATGACATTTGAACTCTTCCAATTCAAAGGTTGGAATGGTTCATAGTACAATTCTAGGGGTGAACGTGTTAGTTGTGTCACACAGTATTTAAGTGTGTTTGCGTGTGTGTAGGGCACTAACATTTGTCCATTTCACTAAGACTGACCCAGTCAGTGACAGGTCATAATATGAACTCATTCATACACCCCTATTTACATTTGAACTCTTCCAATTCAAAGGTTGGAATAGTTCATTATGAAATTTCAGGGATGAATATGTAAATGAGAACTAATAACAATAATATGACTGGTCCTTTAGAGTAAAAAAACACTCACCATTAATATGGGGTATGTTTAATCTTGCATTTTGTATGTTTAACCTTGCTTTTTTTATCAAAAAATCTCAATGAAAAAGTTGATATTTTTAAAATGGTAGCCAGTCAAAAGGTATTTTCATTTTTTGGAGCTTTTTCATGTAGTTGAAATGAGAGAAAAATACTTTTTCGTGATCAAAGTTGTAAGATAGGGAAATTCCACTCAATAGGTTTTCATGTTAGGGAAATTCAACTCAAGGGGTTTTCATGTTTGGTAAAACCTGAGGTTTTGCCGAGGGTTTTGCCAAATTTGAAAATCCTGGGGGTGATGAAAGGGTCCCATAATCTATGTTCATGCCCCAAATAAAAATAAAAAGCTAAGGGGAATGTGCGAGGCACTTTTTCAGAGAAATGTTAAAAGTGATCTAAGTAATGGTAAGACAGATTTGGTTTTAACCCTACCACCCATGATTTGATGATATAGGGTGCCTTTGACCTCCTTTTAGAAATTTCCATGGGGGAGATTACGTGTCCTCAGAAATGAAAACATAAATAATATGTATACATGTACATTCAGAGGAAAAATAACACTAAGTCTTTTAAATGGTTTCTTTTTATCTTTTTAGCCCTTAATTTCTTTCTGATGAAGTCATCACATCTTTAAAATAGGAACAGTTAAAGGCCCAATATACGTAACTTCAGGGAAATTTTTCGGGATTCTGAAAAATTCTGGAAAAAAATCCAGTTGATCACCATGCATAAATAAGCCTAAACCTGAGCGGTACCTACAAGAAACTTTTGACAAAGAAATCCAAAGAATTGAAAATAATTCAGGTGGGGCCTACTTCAACAACAAACGGAAAGTAGAGACGGTTCGAAATGGACGCATGTTTACAAATAGCGTGTTTCAACTGCTGCTGTACCGCTAACCGCGAAAGAATTCATCTTGAATATTGCTGATATCAGTTAATCTTAACTAAATCTATAGATATAATAAGTAATAAGATTTGATATTCGCTTCAAGTTTTGCCGAAAGTTACGTATATTGGGCCTTTAAGCAAATTCCCAAGTTGAAAATGCAACATTTTAGGGTCCCAAATCCTAAATACCGGGTAGGGAGGGTTAGCAAGTATGGCAAGATCATTTACAAACTGATATAATTCCTACTACACACAAATATAATATTTGAACTAGAATAGTGTGGGGCAGCAGTAGCCAAGTGATTACCACTAGCCCTCCACCTCGAAGGGTAGCACATTTTAGCCCCAGCAATCGATCTCTTTATCGCTATTCCTTGATCTACTACAAAAAGAATTTGAGAGCCCATATACCCTTTAATGTCTAGTCGGGGAACTCGGGGGAGTACAATATCAAAACTGTAGTTTTATTTTCAAGTGATATTATATTGTAATATATCAAATGTATACATCTAATTAAAGGCTCAGTATAAGTAATTTTGGCAAAACTTGAAGCAAAAATCAAGCCTAATAACTTATTATATTCATAGATTTAGTTAAGATTAACTTATATTAGCAATATCCCGGATGAATTCTTACGTGGTTACCGGTACAGCAACAGTTGAAACTTGGTATTTGTAAACACGCATCAATTTTGAACAGTCTTCTAAGTTCGGCTTGTTGTTGAAGTGGGCCACACCTGAATTATTTTCAATTCTTTATATTTTTCTGTCAAAAGTTTCTTGTTAGTTACCGCTCAGGTTTACTTCGTCTTAGGCTTATTTTTGCATGGTTATCAACTGGACTTTTTTACAGAATTATTCAGAATCACTAAAAAAATTCCTGAAGTTACGTATATTGGGCCTTTAACAAATAATGAAATACTGGATGTTGTCTCCATGTCTTAAAGCTGACAATGCAACTTAAAAAGCTTTCAATCAATATTTTTTTTTAAAAAGTTCGATTTTTTTCTGGTTTTGAGATCGCCCCTATCTGTTCCGACCATCGTTTCTAAGGAAGTGCCGACATTTTAGTTTTGCCTTTGCTTGGTAACGAGTATGGGCCCCGATGGGTATATAAAGGTCATAGCCTGTAAAACCGGTTTTCAAAGTACTCCTGACCGTCACAATAGTCAGTGCTCCGCGCACTCGGCAACCGCTGTCAAAAATCAAACGCACTCACCTGTAGACTTTGAACCACAATACTGCCATGCTGGTTCTTACTAATAACACATTTTTGAAATTGCGTATCCGAAATAAAAGGTATATCACTGAAAATACTTCCATAAATCCAATATATATCGCCGGTCTTTCACGTGCATATAATCGCATCCACGTACAAACTCTAAGTCTTGGTCATGTAGACGCTTGACAAGCAAACACGTGTAAAACACGGCACTCACAGGTGTGTAGTCAA
Source organism: Mimachlamys varia (assembly GCA_947623455.1). Classification (NCBI taxonomy): domain Eukaryota; kingdom Metazoa; phylum Mollusca; class Bivalvia; order Pectinida; family Pectinidae; genus Mimachlamys; species Mimachlamys varia. Next base: position 40,030,970 of record OX392533.1, on the reverse strand, counting down.
CAATGTGAAATTATATATTTGAACCATTCTCATGGACTTATTTGGATTTATTATGGTTTCTACGCTGGATATTAGTACTAGTTGGATATCAAAAAGGTAGGCATAAGCGTTAAATAGCCATTTGTTTGTTTCACTTGCAACATATATTACATAAAGTTGTGTTGTGTTATTTTGTTGTAAGTTTCATGGGGATATGGATGTTTTTATTACAATTTCATTTCATATTTATTATATATCTTTCCAATATCCATATTCGTAAAAAAAAACCCGAAAACGAGCCGTAACGTAATGTGTACAGACTATTTGTTACTGTAAGACGTGCTACAGAGAGAGGGCAGTGTTGGAATAAAACCGGTTTGCAACTATCGGTGCTTTTATACCCAAGATTGTCTACACACGTTACCAAGCAAAGGTAAATCAAAAATGTCTGCCACTTCCTTGGTTACGAAAACCGGAAGACACATGGTCAAAGTAGGGAACATCTCGGAACTATTCAGAGTAATCACAATCTGAATATTTTTTTTTCAAATCTTAATTGAAAGCTTTTAACTTGCATTGTCAGCTTTAAGTTATACTATAAAACAATGATAGACAAATGTTTTCAAGAAAGAAGTAGGACTTGTGGGATAATTATGCATGTAAGTTAATTGATATTAATAATAATATTCTAGATGATTCCGGTAAATGCTGTTTATTTATTTAGCTTGCATGATGGCGTATGTTGCATGCTGGGTTATAAAATATGGTAGCCAGTAAAATTATCAAGTTTTATCTTCCGATTTCCATTGTCATAGTAAAATAATCATCATTATATGTGACTTTTTTTAGGACCGCCCCCAGGATGAGCTCCACTTTAGCGAACGGTGGTTCCATGGAAAGTTAGAAGGAGGAAGAAACAAAGCCGTGGAACTTTTACGGGAATATGCGTCACTGGGCGATGGAGCGTTCCTGGTCCGGGAAAGCGAGACGTTTGTCGGGGACTTCTCCCTGTCCTTCTGGTAAAATATCCACTGGTGCTTCATGTTCCGAGATAAGGGCCATGGGTCCATCGCAGAAATTTAGTTTTGTTTAATTTATTCTCCCCTAAAGTTTCATAATGAATCATTCCAACTGTTGAATTGGATGAGGTCAAATGTGTCTTCCAAGTGAATGAGTTTTATACTTTATGTCTCAACAATTCTGTTTTTTAAGAGCAAGCGTTGTCTAACTGCTACTATACCTATTTGGAATTCTCTCCCAGCCTCTGTGGCTGAGGCCCCTGACTTGGCATCTTTCAAGCAGGGGTTGTCTACTCTTTCTTTTTAATACATTGTCCAGGCTTTCTCTAATGAAAACTGACAAGGAGAGCTGTGCTGGTAGGAGTTATCTCCTGTGGCCGCTACGGTAGCCGGATTGGTCAAATTGTCAGTGATATGAGAGTTAGGTAGCCGGATCGGTCTAATTGTCAGTGGGATGAGAGTTAGTTTGCAGGAATCACATTACATGCATACATACATTCAGTCCAATTATATATTTTCCCACTTCTTTCTTTCTTTCTGTTTAGTTTTATGTAAAGAGGTTTTGCCATATATTATATACTTAGTCTTGTCAGATGAAACGCACACTGTGTAATGCATACTTGCCAACTTTTTGAAATTTCTATGGGGAGATTACACGTGCTCAGAATTGAAAACATAAATAATATGTATACATGTACATTCAGAGGAAAAATAACACTTTTAAATGGCTTCTTTTGAGCTTTTCTTTCAGATGAAATCATCACATCTTTATAGACCACGTAACACGCACATATGCTGCACCTCTTAAATTTAGTAATAGATACAGTATGCCGAAAAAATGAATTAAACTAAAATAGGAACAGTTAAGCAGATTCCCAAGTTAAAAATGCAACATTTTAGGGTCCAAAATCGGGAGTCTCCCTCCTAAATAGGGAGGGTTGGCAAGTATGGTGATGGTCAGCCAAATGACAGAATAGTGGAAGATCGTTATAGATGTAGAACTGCCTAATTTTAACCAACAAATTTCAGAAATGATTAAATCAGGATTAAAAAAAAGGATTCATTGAAAAGTTCGGAGTTACTTCTAGGAAATCCTGAATATGCCTTTATTATATCAGATACTGCACATGTTATTAAGTTGGTAATAAAAACATCCATTTTATAATAAATATGAAATTTGTTTTTCAAAAAATTGGAGTATGCACTATGGTTCATATCAGAAAAACAAATCAGACCAAATAAACTACTTTCGGAAACTATAACCGGGAAATGAAAGAAGATAATATTTTGCACAAGTTATAATCAAATCTTGTTATCCTGAACTTTTTTAACTCGTAAACCCCGTTTAAGTATTTTGCTGGTGTAAATGTCATCCTTTCCCCATCTGAAAGTTACCCCAGGGAAAGAATCATATAGCCAATTCTTTCCCTGGGGTAAAAATCAGCAAGCTGATTGTCTCCCGTCTCCCACCTCCGCCCCCTTTCAGTTTTATTTTTTTACCCAGGATTGGCTAGCTGGCCGATTCTTCCCCCCTCCCCCATCCACTCTGTATTGCTTGAAAGGGGAGGACTATTGGCTAGCCGATTCCTTTCCTCCTCCATTTTGATTCATGTGGGGAGCTAGAAGTGTTCCCTGATTGTCCCTCCAACTTCAACATAACAAGGTTCAACAGTATTTTCTGAATAAGTTAATGGTGACCTCGTTATAATGGAATTTAATGGAAATTTTATGGACGCAGGCTAAAAGCCTCAGTGTCCATATCAGTAATTAGTCACAAAAATATAATGTAAAAGCATATCATACCACAGAGTATCAATTATCAAATATACATCCCTGAAGTGATCATCTACTAGTTTTTCAATAATTGAATAATTGATTGAGTATTAACAATATGTGTTGGGAGACTATTCCATGTATCAACCACTCAATATGTGAAAAAGTTCCTTCTCAGTTCTGTATTACAGCGGTTTTTATACATCTTAAAATTATGGCCCCTGGTTCGATCGTTGATGTAAAAAAAAATAAGTTCGAGGATACTCTGTTATCGAAATAATTATTTAAAAAGCTGTAATCAAGTCTTCACGCATCCTCCGATACTTCAGTGTGGGGAGATTTAACATCTGTAAGCACTCTCTGTAGGATAGTTCCTTCAGCCTTGGGACAGCCCATTATATACCAGATATTACTAATAGTAATCAAGTTCACTGAAGAATTACTTAAAACTTGTTACTTAATTAATACAAATCAATCTGATTAAAATCATATCTTGATCTCCGTGCCGTTCTGTAAACTTCTCTCTGCTGCGTTAAGATCTGAGATAATCCCATAGGGGGTCACGTTCCGATGACCTTTCGCATTAGCCAATCAAATTACTACTGGCAGAATCTTGACAGTGAAATTTTGAGGCAACAAAGCTTGCATAAACACATTTGTCCGTTCAGTCATTTTGTCACACAAAAGTTCATGTGGAATAATGTGACGAAATGGCTTGCTGCAAGATGACAGGTCGTTAGAAAATGATTTAAGTGTTAAGTAAAGAGGCGACAAAGGTCATTTTGAGGTGACCTGTTATGGGATGTTGTCAGATCCTTGTAAAACGGAGTGAGAACAAGGATCTGTATTTTAATCAGATTGAATACAAATTAAAGTGTTTTTACAAACAGGTGGCAAGGAACAACACAGCATTGCCGTATCAAGTCGAAGCAGGAGATGGGGACCACCAAGTACTTCCTCATCGAGACTAACCTGTTCGACAGCCTTTACGAACTCATCACCTATTATCGTACCAACCCACTCCGCAGTCAGAACTTCTCAATCATTTTGTCGGAGCCCATTCCACAGCTTGTCAGTCATGAGGGCAAAGAGTAAGTCAGCTTGTCAGATTTTGGGGCAAAGAGTTAGTTAGTTTGTAAGTCATGAGGGACAAAGAGTAAGTTATTTTGTCAGTCATGGGGGCAAAGAGTTAGTTAGTTTGTCAGTCATGAGCGACAAAGAGTAAGATATTTTGTCAGTCATGGGGGCAAAGAGTTAGTTGGTTTGTCAGATGTTGGGGGCAAAGAGTTAGCTAGTTTGTCAGATGTTGGAGGCAAAGAGTTAGTTAGTTTGTCAGTCAGGAGGGAAAAGAGTAAGTTAGTATTTCAGATATTGAAATGTAAATCATAATATTTTTAAAAACAGTTTGTCAGTCATGCGGGCAAAGAGTAAGTTAGGTTGTAAGTCATGAGGGCAAAGAGTTAATTAGTTTGTCAGTCCTGAGGGCAAAGAGTTAATTAGTTTGTCAGTCCTGAGGGCAAAGAGTTAGTTAGTTTGTAAGTCATGAGGGACAAGGAGTAAGTTATTTTGTCAGTCATGGGGGCAAAGAGTTAGTTAGTATTTCAGATATTGAAATGTAAATCATAATAGTTTTTAAAACCATTTGTCAGTCATGCGTGCAAAGAGTAAGTTAGTTTGTCAGTCATAAGAGCAAAAAGTACGTCAGCTTATCAGATGTTGGGACAAAGAATTAGTTAGGTTGTAAGTCATGAGGGCAAAAAGTAAGTTAGTTTGTCAGTCATGAGGGCAAAGAGTTAGTTAGTTTGTCTGTCATGCAGGCAAAGTGTTAGTTAGTTTGTCAGTCATGGTAAAGAGTAAGTTAGTTTGTCAGTCATGGGGGCAAAAAGTAAGTTAGTTTGTCAGTCATGAGGGCAAAGAGTTAGTTAGTTTGTCTGTCATGCAGGCAAAGTGTTAGTTAGTTTGTCAGTCAGGGGGTAAAGAGTAAGTTAGTTTGTCAGTCATGGGGGCAAAAAGTAAGTTAGTTTGTCAGTCATAAGGGAAACTAGTAAGTTATTTTGTCAGTCATGAAGGCAAGCAAAATTTTACTTGAGGGAAACATTTAATTTTAAGGTGTGATGGTAAATATTTAGTTTATATATAGTATTGTTTGTTTTTGATGGTATAGAGTAAGCTTAATTGGACTCGTCTGCTGGTCTAAACTTTGCAATCATCAAGCAAATCAGAAACTGATCTATCATCTGCTGGAGGGTGTGCATGTGCTTTCATAATCATCCTTGAAAAAACAGTATGTAATGACTATAATAGACGGTCAAAAATAGGAAATTCAGAAGGAACCTGCATCAATTTCCTGAGAACTCAATCAACGTCCAGTCACTGGCACCAATTTTTGGCCCGTTTTCTCTTTACCAGGTGGTTCCATAGCAACCTGGACCGCAGCCAGGCTGAGGACATGCTGAAGAAGATTGGACGAGATGGAGCGTTCCTCGTCCGCCGAAGTGCCAAAAATCAGGACTCTTATGCAATATCATTCAGGTGATTGGAAAAGGTGGTCTGTAGTCAGAGAATAGTTAAATAGTGCTGTGTGTTGCTAGGATACAATAGTTATCCTGGTACATTGGTCACGATACGATACATATTATAATATTGGACTCTGTGCTTTCTGTTTAAACCTGTTTCCATTTTGTAATTCCTTGATTTGAAACAAAAACATTGATACAAACCGAATCTGAAGTGTAAATATTGTTTTCATTTTGTTGCAGTATGTTTCCCTTGTTAGGCCCCCTACGTATACCATGAAATTGGAGGGGGGCGGGGGGGGGGGGCATATAGTGTTAACCATGTCCGTCCTGTCCCTTTGTGTCCAGTCCCATGGTAATGTAACCAGCTTATTTAGATAACTTTCACACTGGAAACTTGTTTTGCGATCGATCATCGATCAATTTGCTACTTTTGATTATGTATCAATTATATATACAAAAAAGTATATGATTACCAATCATCAATATTAGCATACTGTTACATGAGAAAGTCAATATCTTGTTTCAGAGCGGATGGTAAAATTAAGCACTGCCGCATTCAGAATGAAGAACGCCTTTTTGTGATTGGGTCAGCCGAGTTTGAGAGCTTAGTCGACCTTGTGGAGTATTACGAGAAAAACCCTCTCTATAATAAAGTACGACTCAAGTATGCCGTGAGTCAGCGACTGGTGGAAGAGCGAGGGGCGGTAAGTATATTTCAAGAAAAAAATCCCTATATCAAACATGAAAAATGATCTCGTGTTGTGGCTTTATTGGTAGCGATAAAAAGTAAGATTATGTTTTGATAGGTGTAAGAGCATTTCTCAAGGTAAAGACATAAAAAAAAAGGTTTTTAAAACCAACATTTTCAGTTCTAGAGAAGCTAAAGAATTTACCCTACAGTAGTTTTTGACATTATTTTTCATCAATACAAAATATTTGGTACTTTTTCATGTAAATTCTTTAAGTTAACTTTTACAATATCAAAAGTGGAAAATGAATTATCATTCCAATAACAAGATTTTAAGAAAATCAGAACTTATGGCTTATTGGATATGAAATGGAAACTCAAAAAAAAAAAAAAATTTCTTTAGAATGAGGATCGTTTATTTATATTTTATATTTGAACGGAATCGAGAAATTAAAAAGAAAAACCCAACATAATTAAAAAAAAAGAAGTAAAGACAAGAATTATTATTTACTATAAATATACTTTTGGGCGATCTCCGATGGAAAGTTTTTTTAGCACGAAAATTGCTAAAATTGGACCAATGCAAAAATATGAACGTTTACAGTACAGAAAAACATGTTTTTAATGAAAATGCTAACAACAAATTCATGGTTATAACGTAGAGTTTTATTTTCATTCCTCGCTAATAGCTGTATCATTTGTATGTTATACACCTATAACAAATAATGCTTATTATGAACTAATTTCTTGATCCCCAGAGATTTGTTATTAATGTGTTTTACTGTATTAGAACTATAGAAATGTGTAAGAATTATGTGCGTGTATCTGTGGTGTGTTGTGTTTAAGAGGCACAGTACTGGTCTAGTGCTAGGACGCCGGGCTCGTGATCGAAGGGTTGCGAGTTTGAGTCCCGACCATGGCACTTATTGTGTTGTATCCTTGAGCAAGATACTTTACTCTGCTTGTTCCAGTCTACTCAGCTGTAAATGGATATCTGGTTGGGTAGTTCTAGAAATTGTAGAATGCTAGCTGTGAGCGCCGAAATGGCAGCACCAGTTCTATGCTCCCCAGGGAGTTGAAATTGATATTGGCTGGTTGCTGAGGCCCTATAACCACAGATAATAATTATTTGTGAACTGCTTTGAAATGAACTTAAAGGTTGTGATAAAGCAGTATATAAGAACCTTGAATTATTATTATTATATTATTTCCAGGAGGCGGCTGAACCGGGGGCAGATTACATCTGTCCTAATGAGTTCTCCAAGGTAACCTTCAGCACATTCACCCCCTGACATTTACTAATGAACTATTCCATGTTTTGAATTGGAAGAGTTCAAATGTGTCGTCAGGGGTGAATGGTTCAGCATTATTTGGACGGATTGAATGCTGTGTATGTTTAGGATAGTTTGAAGACATTCTGTTGAACACTGATTTTGTTAGACGATGTGAAATTATTTTCTTATGTTTTGTCCGTCTTTTCCACAAGGCTTTTATCAGTGTGTACTGTAAAACTGGAAATGTTCGCCCTCTTCGCCTTCTCATGAAAAGATTTTAATTCACCCTGTCTTGAATTCGCCCTCTCAAACTTGGGTCGTCATCGTACATTTTATACACAACACAAACACAGATTGAAAGTTCAAAAATTTATTGAGTCAAATTATAGTAACTTGTTCAGGTTTTGTAACTAAATTTTTGGCATTCTTAGGGGCTGCTCTGCTACTTAATCCTACTACACAAATTACATAATATACATTAACAGATCTATTAAACAAACACACTTAGCTAAAAGAAGGAGTGGGACGATCCCCGACTTGAGCGATCTCAAGCAAGTTACAAAGCTAGGGTGATCCCAAACCATGGAGCGAGTAGCTAACAGGCAGCAGAAGTACGTGACTTAAGGGGTGCTCCCCGGCACGCAACAAACTGGTTAAGATACTAAAAATAAATACGCAAAAGCAATCAAATAATGAATTGGGGGTATAATTCCCCGAATTAAGAGGCAAATGTTACAGATATGAATTGTTAAGTGTCGGCCTTACTTAGCAGAGCAGCCCATCGATGAAAGAGAAATTGAGTTACATGTATAATCATGATTATGACTATTACTGAGCTTAAACTGCCTGGAAGAAAACAGTGCTGCGAGCCGGCTGCCCCAACCTGAATCAGGGAGGTAGGTTTATCCAATGCTCAGACCAGCTGACCGGGTGTTGTCTCACCCTAAATGGTCTTATCTTAAACCTGAAGCAAGTTACATAAAAAAAAAAAAAAAATACATGAAAAACAGCAAGAATCATGCAAAGTACATACATATGCATCTTATATAAAAAGGGCACAAAAACCAACAAACATGGTGGTGAAGGGGTGGATGGCGGGAACGAAAAACAGTAAATGCTGAAGCTGAGACTGCTCTGACCTACTGAAGATATCGAAAGGGGCTAACCCTATAGCTAACTGCCTTGGTCAACCAGATCACGTGACCTACTTACAACCTTACCAAATATGGGAGCAGAGTTTCGGCGGGTGAATTAAATGTTGTGTACAAACCATTATTTAGGTAAACCCAAATAAACAATTTATACACAACACAAACACAGATTGAAAGTTCAAAAATTTATTGAGTCAAATTATAGTAACTTGTTCAGGTTTTGTAACTAAATTTTTGGCATTCTTAGGGGCTGCTCTGCTACTTAATCCTACTACACAAATTACATAATATACATTAACAGATCTATTAAACAAACACACTTAGCTAAAAGAAGGAGTGGGACGATCCCCGACTTGAGCGATCTCAAGCAAGTTACAAAGCTAGGGTGATCCCAAACCATGGAGCGAGTAGCTAACAGGCAGCAGAAGTACGTGACTTAAGGGGTGCTCCCCGGCACGCAACAAACTGGTTAAGATACTAAAAATAAATACGCAAAAGCAATCAAATAATGAATTGGGGGTATAATTCCCCGAATTAAGAGGCCAAATCGAATGAATGTTACAGATACAAATTGTAAAGAGTAGCATGAGTGAGAGCCCCCCCCCATGTTCGCCCTCTTCGCCTTCTCATGAAAAGATTTTAATTCACCCTGTCTTGAATTCGCCCTCTCAAACTTGGGTCGTCATCGTACATATAATATGAGATGTAAGTCAATGTTTGGAAAAGTATTTGCCCTGTCTTAAATTTACCGCAGTGGCCGAAATGGTTAAGGTTTTCCGACATTCTACCACTTAGTCCTCCACCTCTTGGTTGCAAGTTCATATCCCACGTGGGGCAGCTGCCAGATACTGACCGTAGGTCGGTGGTTTTTTCTGGGTACTCTGGTTTTCCTCCACCTCCAAAATCCTGGCATGTCCTTAAATGACCCTGGCGGTTAATAGAACGTTAAACAAAATAAACCAAACCAAACTTTGTGGCCTTGGCCTTCTATTATTGGGCGAAGATGAAATTAGGGTGAGTTTTTCCAGGTTTTCAGTACTACTTTATGAAGAATATTACAATTATTATACAGCATAGTTTAACTGAACTTGTTGTCCGACAGAATGTTGTACGTTGCCAGTGTTTTGTTATAGCATGTGGTATCTCGTGTGGATGATGACTCTTTGTTTGCAGGTCTGCCTTGCACCTGGTCTGCCGTGACCATTACGTATACGTTTGTCCTGTGTAGAACGCAGCTGTTATATGTTAGCTAGCTGACTGTTTGTTTCATTTGCCCAACTTTCTGTTGATGATGAGTTGCGCTTTGAGATATTCTTTCCGATTTTGAATGAAGCAAAGGGGATGAAAATCACTGTTTCAAATGAAATGCATCTGCCTGCTAAAACCTAATTGTGTAGATTTCACACGGTCATTTACAGTGGAGGAACATACTTTATGAAAATCTGTATGATTTTTGTGCTCACTCGAAAAAATATCAGTTTTGTGTTTTATTGTTTGAACTTTCTGTATAAGCAACACCTTGCCTGTTTCACTTGGATTGATTTTTTTTTTTTTAGAATGAGTTTTTTTTTTTCTGGATTAAATTAAAAGGTAAGAAATACAGCGTCTAACCACTTTTTTTGTTTCCTTGATCATTTTAGAGATATAACAGTATACATCATATTAAGAAAACCAATCATTCAGATTGTGCCTGAATCCACTGCTACATCTGTGTGTGGCAGTGAGTTATCCTACAATTTCAAAGGTTAAAGGTCAATTTTATTAATCCTAAGATTTCAAAAGTTAAAAGGTCAATTTTATTAATGAAATAATTAAGAGAACACTGAAGTGCCAAATAAATCATTATTCAAACTCAAAATTGATTAAAGTAGGGATAAAATTTTGATAAAGGAAAGATTTACATGGAGACCCTTGTAAAAGTGGAAGAGAATAAGACCAAGTATTCCGGAAGAGTAAGCATCTTCTACTTCATTAACAATATCTGCCATGTAAATCTTGGTCATATACACGGTAAACATCAAGTCCTCAAAGTGAGAAACAAGTCAATTTTGATGTCTCTGTCTGTCACTGTTTATTGTATATTCAAATCCTTGCCTTACAATAATCCAAATGAAATTAAATTCAGTATGTACGTAAAAAAAACCCAGCAAAGCTTAGAGCTACGATTGATTGCTAATGTGATGTGATAAAGGCCAGAGCTAAGGTCACACTGTTACTATTTTTAGAAATCTGTCGAGCAACTGTGTTTTTACATAAGCACCATATTTTTTAATGGATTTTTAAGACCTTTTATAGAAGGGTCAATTTGGATAATACCTAAAATCAGTTATTAAAGCTATAAGAATTTCAAGGTCAGGGCACATGCTATCAAGTTTGTCAAACAATAAATAAATTTGCATGGGAGCAGGAAATTTTCATGCCTACAGATTTTTTCTCTCTGATTATTGTATATTTTTAAATGTCTTTATGTTTATCAATTTTTCGTTGGTGCAAAATTTGGTTTATGAGGCATTTTTGGAAAAGATTTGACTTGCATTGTTCAGCATGCATATTTAGACATCTTACATAGTATTGTATATAGCTTGAAATTATAAATAGTATATTTTCCATTTTCATTCTGATTGAAATACATGAAATAAGCTAATTTAGTTATTGAATTTGCTAACACCGCTTGCCTTAATGGGAGGTCCTTATGTGGTTTGGGATTTTGTGACAGTTTAAACATCTTTTTTTTTTTCTTAAATCAAAAATAAAGTATAGAAACCCGGGTTTAAGTATTTGAATAGATATTTTGTTTTGAATGTTGTAAAAATTGTGATATATACTGCCACAAAACTCAGGACACAGTTGAAAATTTTTGAATGATTTAAAGGGTACTTTTGAGAAATATGTATGTCAGTAACATTAAAAACTACAAGTATTAAATCTTTCTGGATAAACATATTGTTCATGCCCACAGAAATCTGTATCATGTTGGGGCAATAGACATCATTAGCTGATATAGACATCATTAGCATGAAATTGACACCAAGAATCAGAAATTTATGGCAGGTGTCGTACCATTACCAACTGGTGAAAGAGGGTTATGACCCTCTTTTGAAAAGTAAAAAGCTGGTCATAGTGTGTGATATCTTTTTTGTAACAATGAGAAGAAAAAAAGAAAGATACTAAATTTGTACTTAAATGTTTTAATGATGCAAAATGTGCATTCTACATTGAGTGCACTGGTCTGGCCCCAGTTTCATCAACGTTCTTTAACTTCAGGAAATTCCTTAACTTAAATATCTCCATAGGAAAGCATTACAGAATTTAAGGGGAAAATACTTAGCTAAGGAACTTTCCTTAGATTCTGTAATGCTTTCCTATGGAGATTGTTAAGGAACATTGATGAAACCGGGGCCTGGTCTCCCAACAGGTCTATCTGTTCGTGGCCATACACAATACATGGGGATCTCTTCATAAAATTCAAAGCTGAAAAATAAAAAATGAAAAACAGGTTATCCACAATACCTGAAAAGCTCTTCATCAAATTGAAAGCTAAAAAAAATAATAGTGATAATTTCAATAATCAAACCAACAGATAAACGAAGAAAAATTAATTCATAATGAAAAAGATCCTGTAACCTTGGGACACCGTGTGCCATGTGGTGTCGAAAATCATTTGATTGACCAATCAAATGTTTTGTTACATCTCAATTGAATTAAATTATATGTGGATACATTTCTCAACATTGAATGAACTTCCGTTGAAGGCCCGAAAATTTTATGGTAATTGCAGAAAAGAATGAAAACTGGTGCATTTTGAATGATAATACTGTAGGTGGTCTAATTAACAGGCATGGGCTTATTGCTGGACAAGTTCATGATATCTGTAGTACTGTTTTACAGAAGCATGAGATAATGTGAAGACCTTGGGCAAATGATACAAACATTTAACTAGGCTGTGTGTAACCTCTAAAACAATAACAAAGAGTCACATGACATGATGGGTTGTCACATGACTAGTCATGTGATTAGTAGCTATATATACATGTTTTTAAATGCATCTTTTTGCATGCTGGTGCATTTTAGGTACATAATACAGATGAGAATCACGGAGCGGAAGGGATTTATCACCAACCAAATGAGTTTGTAACGAAGGTAATATCTGTAGTCTGTTTCTGGCTTTTCGTAATATTTCTCATTAAATCTTCCATAGATGATCATTAATCTTCTGCTCAAAGATCTGTGACTTTAATTTGGCTTTCATCACTGATTGGTTTGTAACAAACTTTGACCTTTGAACTTATACTGATTTGTTCTTTCATTGACCTATGAACTTCAGCAGAAGCTCACTGATGCTAGCTACTCTTCTATGTTGGGTCACAGAAAGGTTTGACCTCTGACCTTGTTAGAGATTACAGAACAGTTTATTTTTCCTTTTATCTTTGAACTTGAGATAGACTTCACACTTTTCTCCTCCATTTGACCTTTGATCTGGGGATGAACTTAAAAGTATATCACTCCACTTTGACCTTTGAGTTTGAGTTGGACTTCATATAAACAGTTTTCTACTTGACATTTTTGATTGTGAACAAATTTCTACTTTGTGAACAGATTTCTACCTTGACCTTTGAACTGAAACTGAAGTAACAAAATGATAATGTCTCCCTTAGAGCTTTGAAATCAGAAAAGATTTAATAGAATGGCCTGTCTAGCCATTGACCTTTGAACTAGAGGTCACAAAAAGAAACAAGGCTAAAGAATAAGCACATACTCTAAAAATACTCACATTCTGTGTGTAAGATCCATGCTTTTCCACAGAAATTTCTACATAAACCTGAATACCCAGAATGATGTTAACATCCTCCAGACTTTGTGAATTCTGTATCTCTAAGAGATGTCTTGCATGGAATGCTGTCGCAGCCATTAACCTTTTTAAATAACTCATTCACCCCTGAAGACACATTTGAACTCTTCCCATCCATAGGTTGGAATAGTTCATTATGAAATTTCAGGGGTGAATGTGTTAAAGTTATTGCGGAGAAACAAAACCTTGTGATGTGCATGATGTTGCATTTTTTAAATTTCTCTAATTAAAAATGATCTGTTTCAAAACATCTTTGACAAATAAGAAATTTCAGGAAAGTGCATTTGAACTCGTCCAAATCAAAGGTTTGAATAGTTTATCATGAAATTTTAGGGTTGAATGAGTTAATATTTTACCTATCTAGAACAGGTTAACAACAGTCTAGCATGCACTGGTTTAGACTGCATGCATTATATGATAAGCTTTATGAATATTCATATAATTTACTCCATTTGTGAAATAAGCTTCTGAAGAAGGTGTTCTCCTTAGCAACCTTTGACTTACATCTGAAGTAAGTGTTCTCCTTAGCAACCTTTGACTTACATCTGAAGTAAGTGTTCTCCTTAGCAACCATTGACCTACTTCTAAAATAATTGTCCTTCTGAGGATTGATTGACCTACTTTTACAAAAAAATATTTTCTCCCCAGCAACCATTGACTTGCTTCTAAAGTAAGTGTTCTCCCTAGCAACCATTGACTTACTTGTAATGTAAGTGTTCTCCCTAGCAACCATTGACCTACTTGTAATGTAAGTGTTCTCCCTAGCAACCATTGACCTACTTGTAATGTAAGTGTTCTCCCTAGCAACCATTACCTTACATAATATACTTTTGAAGTAAGTTCAATGACTTACAATCTAAGTAAGCATTTTCTATAATGGTCAGAGTATACTTTTAATTTGATTTCATTCTCCTGTATAAAACACAAATAGCCTACTTTTACGCTGAGTCTTAGGCTAGCATCTTACCATGTAGTGGCTAAAACCTTCTGTCATTCTGATCAAAGTAAGCATCTTATAGAGTGACTGTAGTATTTAGTTCATCGGAAGTAATCTTCCTGTTTAGTACTAGATGTCACAGGAATATTTGCTACAGAGAATATATCATAAACTTAACAGGTTTGTATTTTGTATCATCATTCTGAGGATTAAAATATTTTGCAGGAAAACTTGTTGATGCAACAATATTGTTAAAAAATAGTAATTGGATATAAATACCTGTCATGAAAATCATAATTATTGTTTTTATTAATTATTATATGAATATCTATACTTTTTATGCATCATTTCTAAATTGAAGGATTCATGTTTTTGTTCCAAACTTAACCCATTCACCCCTGGTGAAACATTTGAACTCTTCCAATTCAAAGGTTGGAAGAGTTCATTTTGAACTTTCAGGGGTGAATGAGACAATAATGATGCATGTATATTGTTACCATAGGTTACCTACCTATATTGATGTTCGGATATCTCTGATTCTAGGTAAAGGTCAAGGCCCTATATGACTACCCAGCCAACCGGACAGACGAACTATCCTTCCTCAAAGGAGCCATCATCACAAACGTCCACAAGTCTGATAACGGATGGTAAGCAACGACGGTTTTGTTTGTTCAGAAGGCGGAATTTTTTAAGATCGCAAGTAAAATAACAGTTAAAGATGTTGATGTACAAACTTTATTTTGTTACTTTCATACAATTCGAACAAAGTCACAAGTTCTTGAGCTGATTCATTTCAAAAGTGTACTTACAGAAAGTCTTTGGTTGGAGGGGGCTGAATATTGAATTCTGGGTAGCACTTCCTGATCGCATATATTGACATGTGTATTCATCTATTTTGTACTTCTGTAAAAGCCAGTATTTTTCAAATTTAAAATGTTTTTTTTTCCAAATTTAAAATGTTTCATGTAGGTATATAATGAATTGGTTCCTGGTCAGCCTCCAAACTGTTCGCGATAGACATTGTAGAGTTTAAGTAGTGTTAAATAAATTCATGTGTTGATGTATTAACAGAGATTTAATGCAAGGGAAATCAGCGAATATTTCTACACTGCAAAATAATTCCACTTTTACACTAAATGGTATATATCGAATAATACCTGGACTAGCCATAAGTATGGGTTTTGTCCAGCTTTCTGTACAAATACAGTGCATTCATCTTTATATCATATTACTTTTAATTGTCAGACAAAAACATATTAACAGGAATGTGACATTAAGAGAAACATGTTTTTTCCACTAAATCAAGTGCATTTCCAATCTCCATAACTTAATGTAAGCTATTCAATGTACATATGAAGATGTTTCAATATATACATGTAGATAACATTATTTCAATTAAAAATCATTTTTGGGGTTATTCTTTTATTTTCTATGCAACAATTTGTACACGTCATACCTGAAATCAATGGAAATGACATCATTTTCTGGATATTTTATGTGATTGGTTAAAAAAACATGATAGTAAGAGAAATTCACCTCAAAATACATGATATTAACCAAATAAAATTACAAAGATTATATAGAGAGAAAAATGTTGCTTGGGAAAAACATGATATAAAGAGGGATGTGATATTAACAGGAGTGATATTAAGTGGAGTCCACTGTACTATGTAAAAGGTGATGCCCAATCATTTCTATCTCTCTCATTTGGTGAAAAATATTACAGTCACACGGATGTTGAAAATCATCAATTGTGGACATTTTGTGAGGTGGATGTGAGGTTATAAGGGCCTGAAAAGGGGATATTGACCAAGACGAAGCAATCTTCTTGATAAATATAAATCTTATGTAAAACATGCTGCCTGATTGTAATGTTTTCTAATGCACGTAGGTATATATGGTTCCTGGATCCTTGGTACAGAAAATACAGTTAAACCTCTTTATCTCGAGGTCAGAGGGACCTTTCGAATTCTTTGAGTTATGCAATTATTTGAACAATGTTTCATTGAAAACCAACAATATACTTCTATTTAACGGGGTTTTCAAGTTTTAATGAGGTTTGATTGAATTGTAAAATGAATGTTATTTATTGATCTGCCACCAGGTGGCGTGGTGATTATGGCGACAAGAAGCAGTCGTGGTTCCCTGATTATATGGTGGAGGAGATCGAGACCCAGGACGACACAGCTGACACCACTCCCTTGGGGGCTATGCAGAAGGGCTCCATAGATGTTCAGGGCTGTAAAATAGGTAAGGGAGACTACTGAAATTCTCTATATAGAAGTTTCATTTCTTTTTTCTTTCATGACTCGATCATTCACCCCTGAAGACACATTTGAACTCCTCTGATTCAAAGGTTGGACCAGTTCATTATAAAATTTCAGGGGGGGGGGATGAGTTAACTCATTCACCCCTAAAGTCTCATTTGAACTCTTCCGATTCAAATGTTGGAAGAGTTCAGTATGAAATTTAAGGGGTGCAGTGGATAGCACATATGCCTTTCACCGAGGCGGCCAGGTTCCAAACCCCTGACCGGACATGAAAATGATTGGGGTCACCTGCTTGACCACCTGAGTTTTCTCCAGGTATTCTGGTTTCTTCCCACAATATGACCTCGCGATAGCATCTGGGCCGATAAGAGTGATTAATATAAGTTGGATAACCTGTTTCATAATTGTTGCAAAATAAATGAAGTTAATTTTAATTTTGCCATACTATATTATATACAATATATACAAAGAGATATATACAAAGAGAGATATACACATATTAATGTATACATTGTAGACTTATGAGACCCTGTAACCACCAATCAAATATTTGAAGTTATTTAATGTAAGAAACAATTTGCAGATCTGGTTTTAACCTCGCCACCCATGATGTATTAATACAGGTGCATCCATCCCACCTCCCCCACATGATTTATTATGGAATAGCCCTTCGTTTATATTTCATGTATTCAAGATTTTGGGACATTTTCTATGAACAATATTCCTTAACAACTGAAAACTAACAAGGTTAACATTTGCGTATTTCAGAGCCTGTGAGTAGAACAGACCGGCCACATGTTATACGCATCTTTACTCGTACTCAGAACGTTCCCATAGAAGTAGCGGCCGACAGTGAGCTCGAGATGAAGGAGTGGATAGAAAACATCAATATGTGTACGAACAATCTAGACGGAACGGTAGGTTCAACTAACCACTACTGGAGACTACTGGCACTACTAGAAACTACTAGATACTATTAGACTCTGTTTGATACTTCTAGACTACTAAATACTACAAGACACTACTGGAAACTACAAAACTATACTAGAAACTACAAAACTATACTGGAAACTACAAAACTATACTAGAAACTACTAAACTATACTGGAAACTACAAAATTGTACTAGAAACTACAAAATTATACTAGAAACTACAAAACTATACTGGAAACTACAAAACTATACTAGAAACTACAAAACTATACTGGAAACTACAAAATTGTACTAGAAACTACAAAACTATACTGGAAACTACAAAACTATACTAGAAACTACAAAACTATACTGGAAACTACAAAACTATACTAGAAACTACAAAATTATACTAGAAACTACAAAACTATACTAGAAACTACAAAACTATACTAGAAACTACAAAACTATATTGGAAACTACAAAATTGTACTAGAAACTACAAAACTATACTAGAAACTACAAAACTATACTGGAAACTACAAAATTGTACTAGAAACTACAAAACTATACTAGAAACTACAAAACTATACTAGAAACTACAAAACTATACTAGAAACTACAAAACCATACTATAAACTACAAAACTATACTGGAAACTACAAAATTGTACTAGAAACTACAAAATTATACTAGAAACTACAAAACTATACTAGAAACTACAAAATTATACTAGAAACTACAAAATTATACTGGAAACTACAAAACTATGCTAGAAACTACAAAACTATACTAGAAACTACAAAATTATACTAGAAACTACAAAACTATACTAGAAACTACAAAACTATACTAGAAACTACAAAACTATACCAGAAACTACAAAACTATACTGGAAACTACAAAATTGTACTAGAAACTACAAAACTATACTAGAAACTACAAAACTATACTGAAAACTACAAAATTGTACTAGAAACTACAAAATTATACTAGAAACTACAAAACTATACTAGAAACTACAAAATTATACTAGAAACTACAAAACTATACTAGAAACTACAAAACTATACTAGAAACTACAAAACTATACTAGAAGCTGCAAAACTATACTGGAAACTACAAAATTGTACTTGAAACTACAAAACTATACTGGAAACTACAAAATTGTACTAGAAACTACAAAATTATACTAGAAACTACAAAACTATACTAGAAACTACAAAACTATACAAAACTATACTAGAAACTACAAAACTATACTAGAAACTACAAAACTATACTAGAAACTACAAAACTATACTGGAAACTACAAAATTGTACTAGAAACTACAAAACTATACTAGAAACTACAAAATTGTACTAGAAACTACAAAATTATACTAGAAACTACAAAACTATACTAGAAACTACAAAATTATACTAGAAACTACAAAATTATACTAGAAACTACAAAACTATACTAGAAACTACAAAATTATACTAGAAACTACAATATTATACTAGAAACTACAAAACTATACTAGAAACTACAAAATTATACTAGAAACTACAAAATTATACTAGAAACTACCAGACACTACTGGAAACTACAAAACTATACTAGAAACTACAAAACTATACTAGAAACTACAAAACTATACTAGAAACTACAAAACTATACTGGAAACTACAAAATTGTATTAGAAACTACAAAACTATACTGGAAACTACAAAATTGTACTAGAAACTACAAAATTATACTAGAAACTACAAAACTATACTAGAAACTACAAAACTATACTAGAAACTACAAAACTATACTAGAAACTACAAAATTGTACTAGAAACTACAAAACTATACTAGAAACTACAAAACTATACTGGAAACTACAAAATTGTACTAGAAACTACAAAATTATACTAGAAACTACAAAACTATACTAGAAACTACAAAATTATACTAGAAACTACAAAACTATACTAGAAACTACAAAACTATACTAGAAACTACAAAACTATACTGGAAACTACAAAATTGTACTAGAAACTACAAAATTATACTAGAAACTACAATACTATACTAGAAACTACAAAACTATACTAGAAACTACAAAACTATACTGGAAACTACAAAATTGTACTAGAAACTACAAAACTATACTAGAAACTACAAAACTATACAAAACTATACTAGAAACTACAAAATTATACTAGAAACTACAAAATTATACTAGAAACTACCAGACACTACTGGAAACTACAAAACTATGCTAGAAACTACAAAACTATACTAGAAACTACAAAATTATACTAGAAACTACTAAACTATACTGGAAACTACAAAATTGTACTAGAAACTACAAAACTATACTAGAAACTACAAAACTATACTAGAAACTACAAAACTATACTAGAAACTACAAAACTATACTAGAAACTACTAAACTATACTAGAAACTACAAAATTATACTAGAAACTACAAAACTATACTAGAAACTACAAAACTATACTAGAAACTAATTAATACTACTAGACAAAATACTTCAAATTAAACAGAGTTTTCAAGTTATACGAGTTCGAGATAACGAGGTTCTATTGTAAAACAAAATCTGAAATTTAGTGTTATCATTATAGACCTATATTCTAATGATGTCATGTTTAACTAAAAGGATCAACATTGAAACATTATTTATAGATAATAATATAGGTTTAACTCTTTCCGTACTCATGACGCCTTGAAATGTCATAAAAAAGTGCTCCCGTATCCTTCATGACGCCTTGAGATGTCAAGAAAAAGGTGTGAGTAATTCGCTCGTTTTGCGTGTTTGTACGAAGGAGTTTACATATGAAATGCGTATTTAACAAACAATAAATATCAAAAAGAGATTCAAAGCATTCAATATTACTTATAACAAGCTGAATTATTTGTTATAATAGTCGTTTTCACAGAAAACGGCAGGTGTTTATCGAGTTCAGTCCGAGTTGTTTACACTGACAACAAAATCGCAGACCTGGATTTTACTTACGATTTCAAGGCATTAATGACGGTAAAAACGGCAAAAAATTAGTACAAACGTTCACAAATATACAACGGAGTACAAATTATCGTCAAAATAAAACAAGAATATGTTTAATGTGTTTTCGCAACGAAATAAAAGGGTTACGATGAAGTGATATTCCACACATGTGTGACATGGTGAACAGATAAACAGTGTGACTTCCTGTCATTCTACCGAACGATTTCGTCATGTATTCTGGAAGATTCTTGATAAACATGTTTCTGCCGATTTCATACAATGCATTTCAACAAATAAATGACAATGTACCGGACATAAAAGCACCAGACAGCTGTAAATCATCCTTTAATCAAAGCAGTGGCATTCTGCCATTCTGCCGGTGATCACTTCCGGGTAGTAAGTGGGAAATTTGAACGAGTACGGAAAGAGTTAAGATATACAGAGAACATTGATTTCAGAACAATAGCCAATGTAAGAACAAAAATGATCAACATCAAAACATTTATTTATAGATATTAATATAGGTTTAAGATATCCAGAGTACATTGTACGATTGCCAATGTAAGAATGTTTACACATGAGAATTTCCACTATTACAGTTGCTGCTCTAAAGTGAAAATACCTTAACATCATATTTCTATTTTTAGAAACAAGAGGACAAGCGATTAGAACGTAAGAAGTGTCTGGCTCGTGACCTCTCCGACCTCATCATCTACACCATTGCCGTGCCATTTGAACCACAAAGTAGGTCTTCTCTCTGTTAAGTCTCCTATTTCGATATAAAATCAATTCCCGACATTTAGTTTTCAATGTCAAGATATATAAGGATCAATATTCATTTCTAACTGCTTTGAAGAATTCAATCAAATTAAATAAATGCAATTATTTTTCTGTCAATTATCCCCCACACCCAGTGAAAAAAGATTTACCGGAAGAAGGGAGGGGGCTTTATTGGGAGCAACCCCCCCCCCCCGGTTCACAAAGGTCCAAATGTCCACCATCTTAGATATGTTATTGTTTTGGTCTATACACCATACATGTACATGTAATGTTTTTCTAGTTGTTCATTTTGTTAAAATTAAAACTTACGGACAGAGTATTTAAGGACACAGATTACAGTCACAATAAATTAATGGTCTGTTTTAATGACTTTTTAATGGTTAAAATTTCTATGGAATTACTGCTACTATGTTGAAATTTATACTTTGAAGTCAGAATTTTTGTCAATGACACTTTTCATGGCCTACGTAACAGCCAATTCTTTCCACTGCTGAAAGTTTCCCAGGGGGAAAGACACGTACAGCTAGCTGATATTTATCCCCCGGGAAAAGAATTGGCTAGTTAATTTTTTCCTTGGAAATGACTTCTACACGTTTCTATGTGTTTGATTGACAAATGTACGATGTAATGTCTGTTTTATTCTCACAGGAGTAATGAACAATCCAAACTGCTGCGAGATGTCTTCTTTCTCTGAAACCAAGATGGAGAAGTTCTTCTCTCAATCGCAGGCGAACTTCTTTGTGAAATATCCTTTAACCTCTAGTATGTCGTAGAGTGTGATTAAAGAATTACTTGTAATATTAATACCGTAACAACTGTTTAACATCAGTGTCACATTTCATGTTGCTTTATTGGAAGTTTTCTGTTGACTGTGGATTCAGGACACTATAGTCAGGAATCTACTTCGAAACAAATTTTTTTCCGACAAATATTGTATGCCAGAACATATTTGCAAATTCAAACCTTTTTGACCTTCACCAATAAAGTTCAGATACGGTGTACTGCATAAAAAAGGCCAAATTTTCGGTAGACAGTATACAGGATGGTCTGTGGAAACAGATTGTTTCTGATCATGAGACACATATGAATATTGCAGCTTTTATTGTTAATGGATATTTGTGGTCATTTCCAACCGTTCTTGGTCTTGATTCTTGCTGTTTCTATAAATACAGTGTACCCTAGCTCGACCTATCTCCACCCGAATCTACCGCCACCCTCGCATACTGCCACCTAAACCTCTAGAACAAATTTTTCTCCTATATAATTCCCTCGTTAAGTTCGCCACCCTCGCATACCGCCATCCGCGACACCTTTTAAAATACAAACGTCCCAAATCGCTATATATTTCCCTCGAAGATAACGCCATATTGTTCTTTTTTTTGAGATCGAGGAACTCTTTAGTGTTCCGTTTGGAATGGCATGCAGCAAAAGCAGATCAATAACTATTTTCAGATATACATTTGTGCCAATGTAGATCTATATGACGATATAATACTAAGTTTGTTTTTAATAAAATGCTGGAAATGCAATCTTTCATGCAATTTAATTCATGGTTATAATTTTCATATTTCGATACTATTGCCACCCTCGCTATACCGCCATAATTGCTGTGGAGGAAAAGCTGGCGGTATAACGAGGGTACACTGTATACTTAATTTGATGTCCTCAAATTTTAGCATGGAATCAGATCATAATAGAAAAGTGCATGAATTGATGGTAACAATCACAAAATATGTATAACTGAAAACAAAAACTGAAATAATCACAATCTTAAATTAGAAGTCCAGCTCAAATCCACATCATTCCAAGAAGAGCTGGCTGTTACATAGAGTCTGACATACAGTGGATTCTACTTAATATATCTCTGTTAATATCACACTCCTCTTTATATCATGTTTTCCCAAATATGATTTTTCCCTCTTCGTTATCTATGTAACATAATGTGGTTAATATCATGTATTTTGAGGTGAACTCCTCTTATTATCATGTTTTTCAACCAATCACATAACGTATCAAGAAAATGATGTTATTTCCATTGATTTCAGATGCAACTTATACAAAATATTGCATAGCAAATGAGAAAAAAAAATCACCAAAAAAATATTTTTTGATTTTTTAGATTTAGTGGAAAAACATGTTTATCTTAACTCTTTCCGTACCGCTGTCGACTATAGTCGACAAATAAATGTGCTCCCTCCTCCCCGCTGTCGACTGTAGTCGACAAAGAAATGTGCTCCCTCTTTCCCGTTGTCGACTACAGTCGACACGCTATGATTACGTTATCTAAATGCTGATTAGTTACAATAAGCAGACGATACATGTAATTATCCAATAAAACGACATATAAATGATTCCCAAGATTTCCAAAACAATTATTTTATTAACGATAAACAAAGGCTGGTCGACTCGGAAAACAAAATCAGCTGATCGTGACCTAGTTACTGGCGATAGCCACTCTATCTCAACGGTAACGTTTCGACATCTATTTTTATCAATTATATAAGCTGTCTGCAGTGCATCGCAGTCTCAAAATCAACCTCTGAATATCATGTTTAAAATATCTACTCAACAACGCTGGGGGGAATGCACTAACCTGAGTTTTTTTCGGAACGAAAAACAACACATCAAAAATCCACATGGTAATCCGCCATTTTGAAAAAAACTTCTGGGGGCGAGCCTAGTAATGACTTCCGGTACGGAAGCCGGAAAGGGAACGAAGTACGGAAAGAGTTAATATCACATACCTGAATTAATATCATGTTTTTGTCTGACAAATGCAACATGATATAAAAAGGATTGCACTGTATTTGTTTTGGTTTGTCATTGTTGTCCAGTGTTTGTCCTTGACCTTCCCCACATATAATAGGAACCAGCTGAGTAGGGTGTACCCTAAAGGGTCCCGGCTGGACTCCTCCAACTATGACCCCATGCCTTGTTGGAACGTGGGTACACAAATAGTAGCCCTCAACTACCAGACACCCGACCGCTCGATACAGCTCAACCAGGGCCGTTTCCTCAGGAATGGAAAGTAAGAAAAAAAATCTGTACTTTTTTTAGGCTAATATTAAACAAAAACTTAGCAAACCTTTTTTCTAATGATACAATTTGAAATTATGTTAAAATTTATAATGATATACAAAATTTGATAAAGCGACCTATCTAGCTTTAACAAACTACTCGAAATTGCTTAATTGGCATACATATACTATTTATAATTATATTCAATATAATTAGCATTTATACCACAACATTCATCTCAACTCATTCACCCCTGAAATTGTAAAATGAACTATTCCAACCTTTGAATAGGAAGAGTTCAAATGTGCCTTTAGGGGTCAATAAGTTAATAAAAATATTTCAGTTTACCAGAATTCTTTGGGAACCTCTAATATGTAATAGCTGCTGGCCAAGTTTGACATTTTGTTCATGTCCAGTTTTATTAAGAATGTTTGAAGTATAATCAGAGATAAAAATGTTCAGCCCTACGGCTGATTTCAGCCTTTTTGAGAACTTCTGTGTAATGTAAACTTTTAATTTTTCACTTTTAGAAGTTTGAATAACCTAATTTTCAGCCTTTTTGCGTTAAGTCAATTTTCATCTCCATATAATTTAGGAGTTATAATTAACTTGTAAAACCTAATGAGATACTGAGATATAATTAAATAAGTAAGAGCTAATGAGATACTGAGATACGGAACGGTTACGATTCTTCGTTTTAGCTGTGGGTACCTGCTACAGCCCCAGACGATGAGGATCCCAGTGTTTAATCCATACGACAAGACAACCCTCCAGGGCGTGGCTCCCCTCACCATATCACTGACGGTAGGCATTTTTATGTCCCTGTCATGAAATGGGGGACATATATTGTTAACCATGTTCTGTTAACCATGTTCGTCCCGTCATGTCCTGTCGTGGCCCATCCCATGGTAATCTATTATAACCAGCTTATTTAAATAACTACTGATCCGATTGTCATCAAACTTTGCATATGTAATAAGCATGGAGAACTAATTTTATATGGGGGAAGGGGGCATATATGTCTCATGGACATTTCTAGTTTTACATAGCTAGTCACATCATCTGCACATGACCTTGTACTGGTCGCTATCAGATCCTACACACGATAACTTATAATGAGGATCTGTATTTTAATCAGATTGTGGCTGATGGTAACACCTTCGAAGTCTGGTAGTAGACACAGCATTCTAAAAATTAAGTACATTAATTTTGCACTATAGCTGTTCTGTCTTTCTAGGTCTCATTCATTAGTGTGTGAGGCTTGTGACTCTGCCATTAAAATGTTCCTCTCTTGTCATCTAGAAATTTTTCAATGTCATGTTAGAATTATTCTCTGAATTTGTTGACCAATTCCACAAAATATTGTTAGCAAGCCACTGATTATAAAAAGCTTTTGATTACAGGTACTCGGAGCCAGACACTTGGTGAAATCGGGCCGGGGAATAGCCAGCCCGTTTATAGAAATAGAAGTAACTGGTATCGATCACGATTGTCACAAATTCAAAACCCCAACAATAGGTGAGCTGAAACAATATCGCAATTTGGTATTTATTTTGTGCAGATAGTTTTGGATGAAAAAAAAAAAGGATAAAAAAAGAATTTGGATGAAAAAATTAACCAAATTAAAAAATTTTAAAAGGAAAAAAAGAATTTATAAAAAAAAAAATAAAAAAAAAAAAACAAATACTGAAAAAAAAATGTTAAGCTGGAGTGATAGCACCAAAGAGGTAGGTTGCTAATGAAGGTTTAATTAAATAAACACATTCATGTGTACATAGCAACTGAAGTATGCCATCTTCCTACCTATACCTATAAGGAGGAATGAAATTTCTTCAGAATTTATCAATGAAATATTCAGCTGAAAGAAGAAAATCGTTTTTTGAATTCAGAAATCTGTTTAGCAAACCAGTAAGTTTTCACATGGAAGAAATACACTTTGAGTTTGATTTTAATGAGTCCAAATAGAGGACAAACTTAAACATTTTCATTGTTATCATTTCTGTTGATGTTTTCTAAAAAGGTTTCAATATTGAAATTACGATTTCATGTTCATTACATTCAAAATTTTATAGCTAGCTTTTATTGTGACAGAAAAAAATTTTCAGAAGTCATTCAAAATGAACAGAAGAAAAATTATATAAAATTAAGAATAATCTGTGTGCAGCGATAAATCTACATGTCCATCCTGAGCACTGTAGAATTTTGAAAGGACCCATTGATTTTCGGAAATGTTTAAATTTAACATTGTGGAATCCATTGTTTTGACATTACAAATAAAAAGAACCATGAAAAATAATTGTAGATTGATCACTTTGTCTATGACTTATATATTTGTACCTTTTATTCAGCTGACAACGGCCTTAACCCGGTGTGGAAAGACGGCAATTTTGTTGTTTTTGACATGTTGTGTCCCGAGCTCGCTCTCATACGCTTCGTCGTCCAGGACGAAGACACATTCGGAGAACCCAACTTCCTGGGACAGGCGACGTTCCCTGTCCCCACCATCAAAAGTGGTGAGTATATTAACCTTAGGACACATTTGAAGTCTTTCAATTCAATGGAAAAAATAGCTAATGATGAAATTTCAGGGCTGAATGAGATTGATGTAATTGATGTAAATTATACGGTAACAAATGGTTAAAAGGACTTCATTGTATGTATGGTTTGGGCCTTTTTTGGCCCGCAAATCATCAAATTTTGAAACAGATTATTAAACTGTCAAATCAATGTACATACTTACCAACTCTCCCGATTTAGGCGGGAGGCTCCCGATTTTAGACTGCCTCTCCCGCCTCCCGATCGTGATTGCAAAAATCGGGAAATCTCCCGATTTTGAGAAACCCCAAGTCAATAGCTCGACCGTATCACCTTCTTGTGATTTGTACAGTCCTTCACTCTAGAATTTGACACTGATTAAATAACAAGGCTGCCCCAAGTCCAGTAATGACCCTTCTGACGATTGTAAGGGCAGTGCATGCCCCGGGGGACTGTAATTAGTGGGGGAGGGGGATCGGGAGAACAAGTCAACACAGCCACGGCACAGGTGTCTGACAGGCGTGCTCACTCAAGCATCAATCAATTACAACCGGATCCTCTAACATGACCAACAGGTTATTAATTTGTGTAAACAACTGTAAGACTTCAAAACAAACACTTGATAAGGCTATTATGTATCAATTTACTCACATTTGATTGCATTAGACACCGTTAAAATGTGTGTATTCACTGATGGTCGCCATCTTGGATTACGTAAGGTACAAAACGGAAAACGGAATTAAAATCCGGATATATTAATTTACTGACAAATGTGTATTTTATAGTTTTATAAGAAGTATTTACACTGTTAATTGATTAAAATATTTTATTTCACATTTAAAGTACATATATAAGTGCAAATAAATAAATTAATGAAAATTAATTATATTCCATGTACAAAAAACATACATCTGTCTATTTTTTTCCTTTTTTTATTCTATTATTGATATGATTATAAATTGATAAAAAATTAAAACAAAAGGAATATATTCTAATTCTTTCCCCTTTTCTGGTAGTAAATTAAATAGAACTATGAAAAATTATTTATGCTTTGGTATGTCAAAGGAACCTTAAAATTAGAATCACATATTATTATGTGCTATTAGGCTATTATGAGTTTGCAAATAGATTATTCTCTTAAAAATACTACATTATGATAAATAGCTACCGGTTCCGAGATATATAGGTAGATTCCAGTCGAAAATTTCAAACACGCACTTTTCTCCCCCATGGAGATTTTGAAAAGTTGGCAAGTATGAATGTATTTCAAATATGGAATACATTCCTGATAAAACTGAAACAATATTATTATTTTTTGTTTAAAATCTGGTTGTCATGGCAACCATCTCAAATATGCATAAATTAGGGAACTTTGACCATTTTGTCAATTTTGGCCAATTTTTGGATAATTTTTCTATTAGAAACTATTGAGTGCATTCTTGAACAAACTTAATATAAAATGAGAATATGTGGGAACGTATACCACATCTTTAGGAGAGATATAAAGTTTGTTCAAGAAAACGCTCTATGGTTGCTATGTGAAAAACTATAATGTAAAATTGACCAAAATTGACCAAATATGTACATTTGCATAATTTATGCATATTCAGGAAGGTTACCATGGGAACCAAGGCACTAACAACAAATAAATATTATTACAATTGTATGAGGGATGTATTCTATATTTGAAATAAAAAGATTTGAGAGTTCAATAATGAAATTCAAAATTTGATAGATTTGGGGGCCAAAAACAGGCAAAACCATACATAATCCTTTACAGCAGGAATTAATCCAACCTGTTATTTGTTGTCGCTATGTGTTCACAGGTTACCGAAGTATTCCTCTGAAGAATGGATTCGGGGAGGATTTAGAAATGGCTGCCATTCTGGTTCACCTGGAGATGCGGAACCCATGTGTAAGTATGGGATGGGCTGAGAAAAAATCAGACATTTCTGTGGGGCCAAAGGTGTTTTTTTTTTCGCCAAAAAAACATTCCTTTAAGGGTCACAGGTCAAGCTGAATGCATTGTTTCATTTGATTGGATAGCTCAAAGGTCACCTGTACTTGACCCTTAAAGGAATATTGTTAGATTTTATATATCGGTAAACAGGACTCATGCGAAAATTTAATTTTCATTGAATTGTTTATAACCAGTATAAAATTAACAGAAAATGAATTTCTACATCACGTGTTATCAAAATTTTTATAAACTAAACTAAATTTTGTAAAATACTGCATGTTTTAGTGGTATCTATGTTTGTGAAAAAAAATTTTCCCCTGTATCCTTGATGTGCTTCGAGTATTGACATGGACGTTAAGATTTGACAATCCTTTTGGGACAGGAATCGGAGGACCGCGACATTTACGGGTGTATACAGGACCTCCTAGAGAAGAAAAGCGAGCTTACAGGACAGCTCCAGGAGATGGAGCAAGCGGGGCAGAGTGACAACATCAAGTCGCTCCAGGACGAACTTAAGCAGACGGAGCAGGTCCTACTCGCCAAGAACGAGGAACGACGGCAGAGAAAGTAGGTTTCATGTAGAGTGTCGTCGGTTTACAGATTTTGTTATAGAGGACTCAACATTAAAGAAAAATATGAATGGTAGTGATTAACTCATTCACCCCTGAAATTTTATAATGAACTGTTCCAACTTGTGAATTGGAGGAGTGCAAATGTGTTTTGAGGGGTGAATGAGTTGAAGGAAAGTCTGTACATATATTAGTTAGATTTGGATCGTAGCGAAGATGTTTGTGTTAGTTAGGTTATGATCAAATGGTTTTTAGTCAGTCGCATGTGTCCAGTTTGGTTGTTAAGAATTTATTTTCTGCATGAAGTTGTGTTTACAAAATCAAATCATTTTCCCTAGCCGGAAAATGCTTTTTGATGATACATTTTATATTTTTAAAAAAAGTTGTTACAATGTATATCACAACCAGTGTAATTCATATACCTATTGTACAAATTTCTTGCTTGTGCCTTATTTTCTGTTCAAATCTTGTCATTAAGTATTTGGTTTGGCATTTAGTCGCCGAGTTGCTTCAAATGAATTTGTTGATTTTGTGATATGTAAATATAACACTCAACAAAAAAAAAAAATAATTGTCATGTGGAAATTAAAAAAAAAAAATGCTATTTTCAGAATGTTATTACACAAAATCATATAAATATATTATTGATTATAGATTTAAGGTTTTTGTCACATAAACCATGGTATCTAAATTGATTCTCACCATTAGCTATAGTATATGATGATTGTCATATCTTTATAGAATGGGAAATAGAAAAGTTTATTAGTACCAAACAAATGCATTAAAAGATTTGGGGAAAAAATGCAAAACAGTGATATCTCATCTCAGTACAGTGGACCCGTGATAATCCGGACGCTGATAGTCCGGAAAACTCATTATCCGGACAGAAATGCACGAGAACGGATTTCCGTTACGTTATTTGTATTAACCAATTAAAATTCGGTAGTCCAGAAAACTCGTAATCCGGACAGTTTGTAATAGGAACGTATCGAAGGTGTCCGGATTATCAAGGGTCTACTGTATTGTAATATGCTATGACTGGCAAAATACCATATTTTCAATATAGTGTGACGACCATAAAAATTAACATCGGTTTCAGAAATTTACCAGTAGATAACTGGTGTGTACCAATTTGAACATAATAAATTTATTTTCACAGATAATCCTGCATGATAATGAATTACGTAAATGTTGTGTCAAAGTTTGTCAGCCTCGTTCTATTTACCACGTACGAAGCCTGGCAGCCTTGCATTTAGCTTTAATTTGATGATCTGTGTTATATGTACGACCCGAATATGTTAATTTCAGGATGTCTTGAAGATCAAAGCTTAGCAGGTCTAGCTGCTTATTTTGGTTAATTTTGTCCCTAAATCCTAACCCAAAATGTAGAACATTGTGTATACCGTATTTTCCAGGGAATAAGCCCCCTCTCACGAATAAGCCCCCTCCCCACTTTGGCAAAGGTTGTTTGAACAGGGTGGGTGCCTGTGATTAAGCCCCCTCCCTAAATTTTGTCTCTCTCTCAATAAGAGCATATTAATTTCTTTTTAATTTTGTGTCTGAACACAAATTTTATCTTTGTGAAAAAAAATATACTTATATGGCTAAACTTGAAATAAAACATTGTTGTTTAACTGGTGTTAAGAACACCATACTTTTATGTTTTAACTGGTTGTGCATTTTGAGAGAAAAAAAGAGATACTATTCTTATACCTGATCCATTATATGTAAGTCTTTAAAGAGTTCCTAGATCAAAACAGTAGAATATCCAAGATGACGGACTTTTGTGAACAGGGTTTTATTCGTGAATAAGCCCCTACTTTTGATCAATTATCAGGGGCTGGGGGCTTATTCCCGGTGAAAAACGCTAAAATTCCCGGTATATGCATGATATATGTATAAGTTTTTGACAATGTTTGCGGTCAAATGTGCTGGTTTCTATATTGAAAAACATGGCATATGACAGCCTATGCGTGTCCATTGCTTGGGTATGGCATATTTGCTTCCAATACGGAAACAACGTGACCCTCAATACTTTCAAATATCACAAAGAGGCTTGTTTGTACCATTTAGTGTATATCAAAATTACAGAATTTGTTGAATTGCGGGAAGAATAGGAGTTGTTAGAATAGAAGTTATAGAAATTCCATTGACATTTCAACCTAAAGAAATTGTTCCATTAAAAATTAGTTGATTCTAAATATAATATATACTATATGTTTTATCTCTCCAAGCTACATATAGATGTCCATTGAATACACTGGGGCAGAAATGTGTACTGTATTCGACCCTATAAGCGCCCAGGGAGCTTAAAAATAATAGGAAAAGTGTTTGGAGGGGGGGGGTATTGGAACAATTTTATGTGAAAAATCACTGAACAATAACTGCTTCCTGCGTTTTTCTGAAAAGATATCGCCTGTAGAACGGGCTTAAAAATATTCTTCAATGATAAACAGGCGAGTCAAATGGGCATCATGTAAGGGAGTGTGACATTCAAACGTCTGCAAAAAAGGGGGTATGGGCGCTTATTGGGTCGAATACAGTATATCGAATACAATACATGAAGTTATTGATTCTATTTGTTGAGTGCTGTATCGTTTGATTTTGGGTCTAGTTTGGACAGATAGTGTGCGTTTTATAGGTGAGTCACTGTTGATATACTGTACCAGGTCTCTGAAGCACTCCAGTATTTATCAGAATTTGCACGTAACAATGCATGCCAGCTAGCGCAGTAAGCTAGACTTCTTCCATAACTTATCTTCTACTGTCCAAGAGATTGCTGAGCATGACTTAAGGAGATATGCTGCCTTGTTGTATTATTTCCTCCATTCCAAATGAGCTCCACTTGAAAAAATCTTTCAGATACTGGTACTTTTATTGATAATATTGATTCATTCGCCTCAGGAAATTTCATGAGGAACTATTCCAACTTTTGAAATGGAAAGTTAAATTATGGGTTAAAGGGTGAATGCGTTTTGTCTTAAAGGGTGAATAAGATCAGTGATAAATCTACATGCAAGTCCCAAGTCCAGTACTCATAAAATTATGAAAGGACTCATATAATTGTGACATAAAATGTTTGATACATGCATACAGCCAAACTTTGTTGCCTTAAATTCATGTGACTCTAAGAACCCTTTTGATTCGAAGTGTTTCACTTGTCTTTACATTCAAACTCATTTAGCTTTAATGATCGGGTAACTTAATGCTTTCTGTTGGCCACGTTGCCTTCAAGGTAGCGAGTCTTGACTGAATGTTGAATTCGTATAGTGATTATTTACCATGTATGTGGAAAAACACCAATCCGTGCCATATTGAATTTAACACTTTCAAGTGTCACAGGGAATTTGTTATTTCTGTAGTGCTGTGCCGGTTGCTAGGCTATAGCTCTTCCTTACTGTTACAGCCAAGGGAGATCACTCTGTACACAAAAAGTATCTATAAACATGTAAGGAATGCAAAAAGCCTGAGGACTTTTCCATATTTAATTTTGAGTCCAGGAGGTGGGAGGCACCTGTTTAAATATATATCATTGGTGTTAGGGTTATGCCTAAACTATTCCTTATATTAAATCTCTTTTGATATTTGATGGGTGGTGGGGGTCTCCAGTGATCAATCTACGTGCGAAATTCATAGAAATTCTGGAAATGCTTCAATTTAACATTGTGGGACCCATAATTTTTGGCAATATGTACAAAAAGGACCCATGAAAATAAAATTGTAAATTGATTGCTGGGTCTCTGAAAAAGTGCCTCCTGCCCCTCCCACATGGTTAATTATGGAACAGCCCTTAGGTCAGAGGACAAAGTCTGTGAGAGGTCAGAGGACAAAGTCTGTGAGAGGTCAGAGGACAAAGTCTGTGAGAGGTCAGAGGACAAAGTCTGTGAGAGGTACTGTAGTATAGAGAGATATACTGTTAGGGACATAGCAATCCCTTCTGTTTGGTTAAAGGCCTTATCATCTTTCTAGGTCAACTATAATATATAACGTACTTTACAACTTTCAGAACAATCTTTTTTCAGCTCAGAGAAGGGCACTTTTATCCTCTTTTGTGAATATTACTCATTCACCCCTTAAGTCAAATTTGGACTGTTCTGAATCAAGGACTTGGCCAGTCCATTATAGATATACAGGGGTGGATAAGTTAACTCATTCACCCCTGAAATATTATAATTAACTAGTCCAGCCTATGAATTGGGAGGGCCCAATTTTGTCTTCAGTGGTAAATCAGTTAATGACATTTTAAAGCTAAGTTTATACAGAGATTTCCTGCTTACATCCTGCACCAATGTAAAAATCACTGGAGCTTTAAAATGAGTTTGTGATTGAACAAAGTTTGTGTTATGTTGTTGCATATGAACATATTTGGCATTCATATACGCTGGGTAAGCAGGTAAAATATCGTACATGAATGGTTTTTTTTAACACAGTTATGTCATAAAAAGGAAAGATATAGCTTTATTCATTAGATAGGCTGCAGAAAACACGTTCATTTGTTTTGAAGATAAAATCTGAAATGGCTAACAGGAAATCACTGTATTTTCTCAGAGGTTGAATGTCATGTATACATATGAATACATGGGTGAGCTAACAGGTATGTTTGAACTCTGTGATCGGGCGTGTCTGCTCTACATGTAGCTATCACACAGGGGCATGGGAATTCAGAGCATGTTGATATATTAACCAGAATGGTGATTGAACTTACACTAAGGAAACCAGTCTATCATTACTCTATAACACTGTATAGTCAGAAGATTCACTTGGAGGACTTTATTTCATTAAAGAGCAACAGGAAGGTCAGATTGGTAACTAAACAATAAAAGTAAGCCTTGCACACTAACTTGAACCTGCAGATAACAAACACAGGTTCAGAGATTGCTTAGATAATTGAAGTCACTGACAAAATGTGGCTTGAGTTACAGTAACTTACAAAATGTAGTTTAAATTGAAGTCATTGACAAAATGTGGCTTAGATTTGAGGTCACTGACAAAATGTGGCTTAAATTGCAGTCACTGACAAATGTGGCACAGATTGGAGTCACTGAAAAAATGTGGCATAAATTGCAGTCATTGACAAAATATTGCTTAGATTTGAGGTCACTGACAAAATGTGGCATAAATTGGAGTCATGGACAAAATATTGCTTAGATTTCTGTCACTGATAAAATGTGGCTTAAATTAAAGTCATTGACAAAATGTGGCTTAAATTGGAGTCACTGACAAAATGTGGCTAAAATAAGGGTCTCTGACAAAATGTGGTTTAAATGGGGTCATTGACAAAATATTGCTTAGATTGGAGTCACTTACAAAATGTGGTTTAAATTGGGGTCATTGGTCTACTACATGTCTACTATGTATCAACATTGTAGACCTGCTTGGCTATGAATCAAATAAATTAAAATCTCTCAAAAATTAACAACTTCACAGTATTTCATTTCATTGTTAAGTTAATAAAGGAAGCAAATGTTGATGCTGATTTCTGAATTTGAAAATAAAAGATAAAAAGAAAGTCAATTTTGAAGAAGATACAAGGTATAATGATGTCTTAATTTTCAATAAACAATATGTATTGGTATAGAAATGTATAAGATATGGTGCAAATTTCTTCAATTCTCATTGGCTTAAATATGGTCATATGCAGGTCAATATTTTGTGATACAGTTATACTGACCTAATGTTTCTACTGTTAGAAACACCGAGTCAATATTGCTTTTATGTCATAATCATTTTGACATCACATTGCCCTGTATATTTCATGCTTTATCAAAATAGATAAAATGCCATTTCAGTCTCTTTTGCAAACAAGTTTCATATCTAATAAAACAATTAAGGACCGTTGATTAAGTCAATATAATGTTATACGGACCTGGTTGAATCTAAAATATTGACCATTGAGCTTTGCTTTCAGTTAATATTTGATTCTACCAGGTCAGTAAAACACCATATTGACCTCACCAAAAGTCCATGATTGATAAATAATAATGCTAATCCTCCAAAATATTGGTATTTTTTATTCAAATTATAGTCAACTTTAATGATCTTGAAAAGAATCTTTAAAGAAAGTGGAAGGAAAATACAAGAACTGGTAACATCAATAGAAATGTAACAGAAATCATATATATTACACACTAATGGAATTTTTTCTACATTCACAGGATGACGGTGAAACAAAAAAAAGTGGTGTACCGGCGGACGTCAGCCAGTTGATGCCGAGATTAGGAGAGAGAGAGATAAGAGGAAAAACAAAGTACTAAGCAATAAATTTCTGTTAAATATAAACTCGCTATATGTCTGTCACAGACGTATTACTTTCAATAAACTGGGTTTGTCAACAGATCCATAATCCAGAACTAATGCTGGTATTTGTGGCAGACATCATGTGTGACAACGTTCGTCACTGTTGTGCTTTCGGGAAATTTTAACAAAACCTGGATAAGTGTGCTGACTTGACAAGATTCCTTCCATTTGTGCGTCTATGGGTTTGTTGTTAATGCTGTTTAATATGTAACCCATCAGAGAGCGTTTAGAATTATTGAGAAGTGTAAATACTTGTTTTACTGAGGCTCAGTGACTAACTTTTTGTGTGTCAAATCTAAGGTAATGTGTAATTATTCTTTAATATTACAATGCTGCCTTCCTATAGAATCATAGGCATGTGTCACCTACCTTCCTATAGAATCGTAGGCATGTGTCATCTGCCTTCCTATAGAATCGTAGGCATGTGTCACCTGCCTTCCTATAGAATCATAGGCATGTGTCACCTGTCTTCCTATAGAATCATAGGAATGTGTCACCTACCTTCCTATAGAATCATAGGCATGTGTCACCTACCTTCCTATAGAATCGTTGGCATGTGTCACCTGCCTTCCTATAGAATCGTAGGCATGTGTCACCTGTCTTCCTATAGAATCATAGGAATGTGTCACCTGTCTTCCTATTGAATCATAGGCATGTGTCACCTGCCTTCCTAATAGAATCATAGGCATGTGTCACCTGCCTTCCTAATAGAATCATAGGCATGTGTCACCTACCTTCCTATAGAATCATAGGCATGTGTCACCTACCTTCCTATAGAATCATAGGCATGTGTCACCTGTCTTCCTATAGAATCATAGGCATGTGTCACCTGCCTTCCTAATATAATCATAGGCATGTGTCACCTGCCTTCCTAATAGAATCATAGGCATGTGTCACCTG
Organism: Mimachlamys varia; assembly: GCA_947623455.1. Lineage (NCBI taxonomy): Eukaryota > Metazoa > Mollusca > Bivalvia > Pectinida > Pectinidae > Mimachlamys > Mimachlamys varia. The sequence goes on along the minus strand of OX392533.1, from coordinate 39,994,540 downwards.
CCTTCCTAATAGAATCATAGGCATGTGTCACCTGCCTTCCGTATAGAATCATAGGCATGTGTCACCTGCCTTCCTATAGAATCATAGGAATGTGTCACCTACCTTCCTATAGAATCATAGGCATGTGTCACCTGCCTTCCTATAGAATCATAGGCATGTGTCACCTGCCTTCCTATAGAATCATAGGAATGTGTCACCTACCTTCCTATAGAATCATAGGCATGTGTCACCTGTCTTCCTATAGAACCATAGGCATGTGTCACCTACCTTCCTATAGAATCATAGGCATGTGTCACCTACCTTCCTATAGAATCATAGGCATGTGTCACCTGTTTTCCTATAGAATCATCGGCAGGTGTCACTTCTCTTCCTATAGAATCATAGGCATGTGTCACTTCTCTTCCTATAGAATCATAGGCATGTGTCACCTGCCTTCCTATAGAATCATAGGCATGTGTCACCTGCCTTCCTATAGAATCATAGGAATGTGTCACCTACCTTCCTATAGAATCATAGGCATGTGTCACCTGTCTTCCTATAGAATCATAGGCATGTGTCACCTACCTTCCTATAGAATCGTAGGCATGTGTCACCTGTCTTCCTATAGAATCATAGGCATGTGTCATCTGTCTTCCTATAGAATCATAGGCATGTGTCACCTACCTTCCTATAGAATCATAGGCATGTGTCACTTCTCTTCCTATAGAATCATAGGCATGTGTCACCTACCTTCCTATAGAATCATCGGCAGGTGTCATCTGTCTTCCTATAGAATCATAGGCATGTGTCACCTGCCTTCCTATAGAATCATAGGCATGTGTCACTTCTCTTCCTATAGAATCATAGGCATGTGTCACCTACCTTCCTATAGAATCATAGGCATGTGTCACCTGTCTTCCTATAGAATCATAGGCATGTGTCACCTGCCTTCCTATAGAATCATAGGCATGTGTCACTTCTCTTCCTATAGAATCATAGGCATGTGTCACCTGCCTTCCTATAGGATCGTAGGCAAATCTAAACTTCCATCCTTTAGAGTTACAGGCATGTATCATCTACCTTCCTAGGATCATAGGTTTGAGTCACTTTGATTTCCTGATACAATGGTATATGATTTGTTTGAAGAGTAGACTTTTTTGTTGCTTTATGGAAACTATGGGATTATTTTCACCTGTAGAAATACCTATCATTATTTGTGATGCTTGTATGGTATAACGACTGTATAAGACGAATTTTGCAATATGGCATCGCGACAGCTCAACACCAATCCACATGAATACGTATGTCGGTGAAAAAAGATGACGGAGTAACAGAGATGAAGCTTCTGGACGACTCAGATTCAAGGTTACGTTGTCTATAGTTATATTAACTGCTGAAGGATTCTGTGTTGTAACAATAACATGCTGTCATGTTTTTTGCCACTTGTCATTTGATTATAATAGCCGAGCTATATACCTTATGTTTCGTACATTTGACATGGCATTCATAATATTTTGGCCTTTAATTTTGTATAGGCTACAGTTTAAAGTATGTACTTTGAATTTTACCGCACAATCCTAAAGTCTGGCCAGACATTTTTACAGTTCAATGTGCATTTATGCTGTGTTTAATTTAGCAACTGTTTTGCCAAAAATGTGAGATCTTTTGCGTGAGTAGTGCCGAGTGGTTCGTGAAGGTCGTGGACAGACTACGTCCTATTTTTAGGAGGACTACCGTTCCGATGTTTCGTCCCGTTTATGCGTAATTAAGTTGATGTGTACATTATCTATGATAAACACGTTTTACTCAATCACCCCTGAAATTTCATAATGAACTATTCCAACCTTTGTTTTGGAAGGGTTCAAATGTGTTTTCAGGGATGAAGTAGTTAATTGAATTGTATCTTATTATGAAGTTATACATATATTAAATGTCATATTAGATACCTAAGATTTTTGTTGCATTTTTGTTATTGACGTAAGCAAATGCTTTTAATAGAAGCTAATTCACAAGCATTGAGTTTCAGTTGATACCGTTTTTTGGTATCTTGTAAAATCAACTTTCAAAAAGAATGAAATCTAATGCTGAAACAAAAAACATTTTTAGTTCCCTGGTGAAACTGTTCTGAGAGGTTTTCAAGATCAATTGGCATCCCCATTTATAAGCCACTCTGCATAATTGTAAAAGTTGAAAATTTTCATGATTTAAAAATTTGCAATTGACTTTAAATTTATGCAAAAATATTGACACACATTGTAATGTTAAGTTCAGATAAAAAACATGGAGATTTGTTTTATTTTTTTTATTTTTTTAATTTCCATGTAGGAAAAAACAATGAGAAAATTTTCACATACAAAAAACTTATTTTCCTACTCTGGGGCTATATTCTTGGCCACACATATCCACTGTGTACTGATGATTGTATAGTTTATAATGATCACATGTTACTTTTTACACTGCATAGTTTTTGTTTATTATTCTAACATAATCTTCCATGGTATATGTTCATTCTCATTTTTTTCCCCATTTTTATCGAAATTTGCTGGCTACGAATTTGTGTGTAGAATAAACTATTAAATGAGGTTCCTGCTTGAACATTTTAGACTCTTTCATACTCAGGGTTGAAGGATAGGGAAGTTCTGACTGGTTTTCAAATTTGGTAACACGAGGATTTTGCCAAATTTGGAAATCAAGAGGCCAAAACAAAGAACGAGTTCAGTAAATAGTATGATTCAAAAGTATTGTATTTAAAACTATAGAATTTATATTTCTAGGTTTTAATGATATAACTTTTTGAAATCTTTGATTACAAAGGTATCAATGTGAAGGCAGACTTCTTCAGCATTGGAGGTAAAAATGTTGTCGTAATGCAAGATGAATGTTGCCAAGCGTGACCTCACAATTCGCCCATTGCTATTTACCATGACATGATCATAAGATATAAGTTGGGAGCTGTGAATGATATGAGCCACTATTATTTATACTTTACTGTATTAATATCTATCCAGGAATAAGCCCATGCCTGCTAATAGGCCCAGTCCAACAAAATATGTGAACAGTTCAGTAGAAAGGCAATCAAATTTTATTGTTTTGTTATAATTTAGCCTATCGCTGAACTTTGAGCGAGATATTATTCGTTCTTTCCCCTCCTCCCCCCCCCCCCTTTCACAAAACAAATTTATATGAACCATGCAAACATTAGAATATTGCAAAATTTTGGTAAAAATTGGCAAATAGTAATGAGCATATTTCATGAAATTTTGTGTATTGTTGAAATATAATATTTTATGAAGAATTGACACTTTAGAGAATGTTTTGTTTTTTTTCGTATTTTTTTTCCCATGGACAATATTTGAACAAATAATCCACTAACAGATCAACAGTAGATTTTCTATGTAAGAGAGGACATCTTGTTTTTAGCTGCAGGTTTTTTCTCTATAAAGTAACCAGAATGACTTCTACATTTTAATAAAGTGTACATGGTTTTCCTTATAAAATATAAATATGTATTTATGTACATACACTTTGTTCTGATGGCTGCTGGTCATTCCAGAAACTTATACATAATATGTATCTATTATCTAGTATTGTTATTTCTCAAAGATCACCAACAAGCATTCTTGGTTTCAGCTGCATATAACTATTCATGCTGGGATAATACTACAATGTCTGTACTGTTTTGTCTCGCCTCAACGATAGTTGAGAAAGCAAGAATAAGATGTTGCTTTTCCGGCAGCGGCGTCAACATTTACATTAAAAGTCTACTTTTCACAATTTTTAAATTATCAAATTGAATTGAAAGTTGGGCAGAATACTCAAACCATCATACTAAGTACCTAACCTCAATTTAAAAGAAATTGTGTTACAGGTTTTGGGGTAAAAACATTGAAATTTTGGGAATTTGCGTTTAAGTCCACTTTTTGTAGTGTTACTGATATCCGATTGAATTGAAACTTCAAAGTATTTACTAATATCATCATTCTGAACATCTTACTGAAATTTGGAGGAAATTTATTTGCAGGTTCTGCTGTTTTGGGGCAAAAAAATATATCTATTCCAGCTCACTATAGAGATGGTAACAGATTCTAGCTATTTTGTTGTTCTGTAATAAAATTGTTTTTGGTAATTTTGTTTAGGCCCGTCGCCAGGCTTATTGCAGAAACAAAACGGTACACACAATTTTAAAAAGTGCTTAAGTTATTGTAAGATTGTGTTCACATTCTGCATTTTGTACATATGTACAAACCTACAAGTTACGACATCAGTAAAATTTTAAAGACATTCAAGAACATTTCAAATATCTACATTGATCAACCTGGCATCAACTCAATGCAAAGTTTTTTGTTTTTTTTTTTTTAACTAGCAATGTTTAACTCACTCACCCCTGTAGACCCATTTAAACTCTTCCGAATCAAAGGTTGGAATAGTCCATTGTGAAATTTCAGGGGTGAATGAGTTAATTGTAAACAAATCACATGATCAAATCTCAGTATATCTGAAGGTATATATGTCCACATACATATCCAGCCGCTTAGAACTTAATTCCTGACTTACCTCTACATATTTGGGTTCTCACGGTTTCTGAATAGATATTCTTCTGTTGGTAGAAAATGAATTTTAAAGGAATTCCTGGATATATCTGGCAATAAGCCCATGCCTGCTAATAAGCCCACCCATATATATTGCAGGTCATTAGAAATGTCAACAAATGCTGTTTCATTGTCATAAATTTGAGTTTAAGACTTTATTTGTTGAATTCCCGGCACCGGGCTTATTACAGGATAAATATAAGTGTTGATGATATAAAATGGCATACATCATCCTTATCTGGACAATCTTGATACTGTGCAGAAGAGAGAAAAAATCAGTGATCGGATATGAACCTTTTCACCACTGTAGATCATAATGAACTCATCAGATCATTGCATAGTAAAGTCTACTCAAGTTTCTTAGGGGTCGAAGGGTTAATTTACTCATTCACCCCTGAGAGTTAAAAATGAACTATTCCAACATTTGAATAGGAAGAGTTCAATGTGTGTCTCCAGGGATGAATGAGTTAATCACTATGACGATAGAAAATCCATACTTGGTGACCGTTTCTAGACTGTTGGGCTGCTCCCTTGATTTAGCTGTAGACTGTCTCGATGAAGGTGTATTAATGTCAAATCCTTTGATAGTGCCTATTCTTTTTTCTCTTGGGCATCAAATGATTTTTTTTTGAAGCAATCTTAAAGTTACCAAAGATCCTAAACTAGGACTGGTGTGTATTCAGAATGGTAACCGCACGCAGAATATTTTTTAAACTTGTGATTTACCTGCGTGAAGGAACTGAAGAAAAAAAGTAAATATCTTGTGACATGCGAGTAATTTATGACCGCTTTTATTGTTCGTGGCTCTGGGTTTAATATTCGTTACATAGATCATTATACCTATAACTTAATATACTTACTCCAGGGATTGGCTTTTTTGGTCTTATTTTATTTAAAAACCCAGCTGGAGACCACATTTTACTTGTTAGAAATTAACTACGTGTACTTAAACTGTTTTACTTATATATTTACAGTATGTTACATGAATAGGAACAAAGACATACAATAGCATTAATTTTCATTCTCACTTAATCAGTTTCTTCCATTAGTTTCATTCTTGACCGAAGTTTTTGGTAATTTTATGTATTTTTGTTTACCTTTAGATCATTGTATCAATATAAGCTGTAAGCTGAGGACATTCTCCATGTTTAGAATACTAAAGTCGAAACAAAGAGCATTTTGTTACTGCTGGTAACAGCACTTGTGTAGGGATTTGTCTATAAATGGGGTCATGGTAAAAAGCCAAGTGGTTAAGGTGTCTGACATTCTGCTACCACTAGCCCTCCACTCCTGGTTCGCAGTGGCTGAGTGGTTAAGGTGTCTGACATTCTAATACCACTAGCCCTCCACTCCTGGGTCGCAGTGGCTGAGTGGTTAAGGTGTCTTGACATTCTGCTACCACTAAACCCCTCCACCTCTGGGTTGAGGGGTTGGTGGGCAAGAGGTTAATGTGTCTGACATTCTGCTACCACTATCCCTCCACTTCTGTTGTGGCTGCGAGGCCTACGTGGGGCATGTCACCATGTACAGGCCGTTGGTCTCTGTTTATCTCCAGGAACTCCGGCTTTCCTCCAACTCTAAAACCTGGCACATCCTTAAAGTGACCATAAATATGAAGCTATTAATCAAATGTAAAACACAAACAAAGTCAAACAAACCAAGCTCTGTTTAACACAAAGGCTAACCATTTTAAATTATATTTTGTGTAATCTCCATTATAAAAGTAGGTCGCTGCTGCCAAGTTCAATACGGCTTAAACCAGGTCAAGTCGTACTCCAGTGCTGTTTTAACTGTTTAGTAGGGGTAAGAGGGATACTGCAAGGTGCTCCTCTTTCTGCCATTCCGTTTTTCATTAAATTAAATTAATTTTAAAAGTGTTACTAATAAAATTTGAAATGTCTAAATGCTTTTTACCAAGTAGAATACATATATTTGCATCTATCATGTTTTAAAAATCGGAGCTTTTATTTTAATGAAATACAACAATTTGCTCTAATGTTAAATCAATCCTTTGCAGGAGAAATTGATATCCAAGAAACGAAACTTGATTTATTTGAGACCTAACTTGAAAATTTTATTCATGTAAATCAAAATAAAAATCTTTAAATCCATTATGGTTCTTTAAAGAACAAAATTGGTTCAACCTGCCTTGTATCATTTTTGACACTTATGACACCATATGCAATGTTTGACAGTACGTAAGGATGTGATATACCATAACTGAAGCATAGTTGATAAACATGTATCCTTGTTAATGCTCGATCTTATAAAACTGTACTCATAAGCTTCTTCAAATTGAGATTAGTAGCCAGAAGTTCAGCACAGGTCTAACAAGTCTAAAATCAAAATTTCTCTCCTTCAGGTTGAATTTTTTTGTTCATTTGATGATGATTGTAATTTCTCCAACTGGATGTTTATGAAAGATGAAAATGTAATACAATTTTAGAATTATTGTCATACAATGTTTCATAAATATACAGTAGGTTTAATTAGCATAGGCAAATTAAGTTAGAAATCACCTTTTTGTTTTGTTGCGATTTTTCTTACAGTTTTCTGTCAAATCATGCACCCCTGAAGACCCATTTCAACTTTTCCATTTCAAAGTTTGGAAAAGTCCATTTTGAAATTTTAGGGGTGTATGAGCTAAGTCTGTCGAAATACAAGCTCATAAGAGCTTATGTTACCCATTTCTATATTCGACACAAAAAGCTTTTGTGTATCTTGTCCATGATCTTCCTAAGAGCCATATATATATATACTTTTACCTTGCTTCCTTTAAAGGCACAATATACGCAACTTCTGCAAAACAAGCATAATAACTTATTATTTTATAGATTTAGTCAAGATTAACTCTATCAGCAATATTCAAGTTTATACTTGCGTGGTTACCGGAACAGCAGCAGTTGAAATTTGGTATTTGTAAACTTCGGCTTCTGCTTAACTTCGGCTTGGTGTCGAAGTGGGCCACACCTGAATTATTTTCAATTCTTTGGATATTTCTGTCAAGAGTTTCTTGTTAGTTACTGCTCAGGTTTTCTTTGTTTTAGGCTAATTTTTGCATGGTTATCAACTGGATTTGTTTTAAGAATTTTTCAGAATCTGAAAAATTTCCTGAAGTTACATATATTGGGCCTTTAAGAGGTCTATTTGTGGTAATACTATACATGTAGTAGATTTCATGACATGAGTCTACTATACATGTATGTTTGTTTTATTCTGTATCATAGATATGTAAATTTGTGTAGAATAGCAATAAAAAACAATTTTGCAATAGGTCGGTTATGGAGGTACCTGGCCACTTTAATGTCACCAACAGTCGAGTTTAAAATCAAGCTGGGCCTGAATTTAACTCAAATCCACTCTCAGTGTGTTCCCATATAATAGAGAATAATTGATCTGGCACCACAAAACATGCTGTACTAATGAAATTTCTTTGTGCTGGAGGTTTTTTTCCTAACCTCTGGAGATAAATTGTCTGTTAGATGTACAGTGTCATAATTATTCATGTCTTACCAGTCGAACGACCAAAGCCGTTTTCCCTGCAGTGTTGGGACCAATCCAGTAATTTCTGTTTACTTTGACCTTTAACCTACCTGTATGACCTTGGGAGACCATGACACTGACACCTGACACCCCATCCCCCTACCCACTATCCCAACCCCTCCTCTCCTTCCCACCCTCCCCATCCAAACGCCAATATTTTGGGAACTCAGAGACATTTCACTCGGTGTTGAGATCCACCCAACAAATTGTTTCCCTTCTTTTGCAGACTTAAGGAAACAGTCATAGTTATAATTCCAAAAACCTCCTGCAAACAGTTTTGTCTGTGGGTTGGTAAAACCTGAAACACTTTTATGCAGCTAGACTTATACTATGAAGCTTTATGACTTATTAATTGACCGATACATACTTATATAGATGGTTTTAAATTAGCCTTCACTTGATTTTTATGGTGAGGTCATTGGTTGTGTATACGTATGACCCCTATTGATTTTCATGTCAAAGGTCATGGGGTTCATTGCAGTAAACCATACAGATTTTCATGTCAAAAGGTCAAAGGTCTTGGGGAGCAATTCGATAAACCATATAAATTGGTGTCTGCCAATTTTTGAAAAGCTTGATACTGGAACGTTGGAGAAAATGATGTGGTGTACCATGGCCTACAGGAGTAATGAACACAGCAGTATAAATTTGTTTTACACAGATCATATTCCACATGGAGGAACAGTTCTCAAGGAATTCATTTCAGTTGCATTCATAGTTATTCAAATCATCATTGGAAGATAGTTAGATATCAGCAAACCCTGCTAGAATAATCTTTTAAATTCTTCAATTCCAACATTTGAGGACGATTAGATGTCGTCAAACCATGCTAAAACAATCTCGTAATTCTTCAATTCCAACATTTGAGGACGATTAGATGTCGACAAACCATGCAAGAACAATCCTTTAAATTCACCATACTTTTTGTAAAGATGTTGGCTCCCCACTCATTGTAAAATTATTATTATTGTTGACCATAAGTCATTTCCTTTGTTTATCCACAACCATACGTTAGCTGTATAGATTTACATTTTGTCCTTCTGGCCTTCTATCTGGCATTCTGTCCGTCCTTCCGCTATCTTGTCCAGGCTCTGTTTCTTGCACCACCCTGTACTTGTCACAGAAGCTTCATACTTGGAGGGAGGGTACACTTTGGTGAGGCGTCGTGTATCAAAGGTAGGTCACTCTCGTCTACAATACAGTGAGCATGAGTGTGCCAAACTGTTCACAAACAATTTCACAAACATACCTGTGTAAAATCCACATACATAACACATGTGTTACTCAGAACTCAGTCATTATCACAGCTGACCTAAGTCATTTTCTAATTAATCCACACACATACTTGGATAGGACCTAGATTTACATGGTGGGCGTTGTCGATGAAGCAGAAGACGCTTACTCTTCCGGAACACTTGGTCTTATTCTCTTGTACTTTTTCAAGGGTCTCCATGTAAATCTTTCCTTTGTTCATGTTTTGCCCTTAGTAAAATTAATTTGGAGTTCAGATTATGGTTTTGTTGACGCTTTGTTATATTCTCTTAATTTTTTCTATACATTCTATTTTCATGATTTTGAAACATTAGATGTGTTTGCTTAGCGGTGAACTTTACTGTATCAAGTGCTATTGCAGACCAAATAATTTCAAAACCACTCGTTCTACAACTGGGGAGCTGATGTTGTTGTTTATGTACATACTAGGTGTCATAATGTAAAACAAATATAGTGGTTGGTTCATATACGCTAGATATATTGTTGAAATTATAATTTTGAAAATTTATCGACCACCATATATATAAGATGTACATGTGCAGTTTAGTGCAATATACATTCGGAAATGTAATATTTTCACTATATATTTCAAGCATTTTGACATAATTTCATTGACTCATAGACATATAAAGGTTGCTTGCTCCATCCCCCGATAACATTTGTATAATATTTCGTAGCTAATTTCAAAAGATATTGCTTGTATTTCTGTAAAGGACTATTTATACAAAATCAGAATAAAGAACAAAACATGCTTTTGTTACTGTGCATATATTCGTCTATTTCAGAAAAACTAAACACTTGAAAAGGATTGAAATACATCAAATAAAAGTGCAGACAATTCTTAACTTGCGTTTGGAATTTCAAGAAAATCTATTGAAAAACGATGTCAAACAAATTCATCAAAATGCATGAAATATTTCGCAAAAATATAACATGTCAGAATATATATTGCACTACACTATATGAGTGATTTATTCTATGCATTATCCGTATCCCTTTTTGTTGGCATTCTCAGTGTTCCGGTACGCCCTGACTGTTCTTTGATAGAAGTGGTTATAGTTTCATTCAGCTGCTAAACATGTTTGATTATGATGAACAAATCAATGTTTGAAACATTCTTTTTTTATTCGTTTCTGTACAATCAAATGTATTTGTTAATTGAAGATGTTTATTGGAGACTTATATTGGTTCAAAGAAAAATTATAGCATAGAAGCGAAAGTGTTGCTGAAATCATGCCTTTTAATATATAGATCCTATCGTTTATGTTTTTTGGTTGGTTCACTAATGGCATACTCATATATTTCAAATCATTCTGTCCATCAGCATAATTTTGAAAGTATTTTAGAAATTCTTGACGTTTTTGTTGTTTATGATTTCTTGTTTGGTTGTTAATGCCGTTCTTGTATAAATCACGTCAATCAGAGAAAAACTGCTCTCACATCAATTTTAATCAGATTTCTTTTATTGCCAGATTTCAAATTATTAACTTGAATTCATTTTAAAGTGGTGGCAGGTCTAGTTATAGGGCATACTCGTATGAAAATTCACCAAATTTAGCGATATTGCCACCCTTAAATTTCCTAGATCTGTCACCGCCTTCATTTCTTTGTTTTAAAACATTTTCCATCCAGCTTTATGTATCGGGATTGATCATAACACTGCTGAGATTTCAGTGTTTAAAAATCGTCTTGAATTTCTGTCCAATTTTCTCCCTTATTGCTGGGAATTTAGTGTTGACAAATTGTTTAGAATTCTGTGGTACATTGTCTGTTAGTCTGTGGTCACAAGACCCAATTATGTGGTACAACATCATGCAGTGTGTGGTACAATGTCCAACAGTCTGGTACAATATCCCACAATCTGGGGTACAGTACCTAATTCTGTGGTACAATGTCCAACAGTCTGTGGTACAATGTCGGTTAATCTGTGATCACAGTACACAATGTCCCACAGTCTGTGGTACAATGTTCTACAGTCTGTGGTACAATGTTCTTCAGTCTGTGGTACAATGCCCTACAATCCAGAACAGTGTCCCTCAGTCTGTGGTTCAGTGTCCCACAGTCCGGTACAATGTCTCCACAGTCTGTGGTACAATGTCTCACGATCTGTGGTACAATGTGTCACGATCTCTGGTACAATGTGTCCCAAAGTCTGGCCAAAATGCCTAATTTTGTGGTACGTCTGTGGTCACAATGCATAATTATATGGTACAGTGTCCAACAGTCTGTGGTCACATAATTCTGTGGTTCACCTTTTGAACATATACTTTCTTTCCAAGTGTCCTTTTCGTATAATGACTTGCATTATTTAGCTTTGTAAGTACCATACTTATATATATATTATAGTACATATATACTAAAATGATTGATAAATAACCAAAGCTGTGAACAATTGTTAACTATGTGATACAAATAAATTTGAAATCCTCAACTATTCTTGTTTTCTTTTCTTAATACATCTTTCATATTTTCTTAGATATATGCATAGTATATTCAAGATCTTACAAAAAAAATTAAACGGAAGTGGGTGTGTCTGCTCAGACAGCTGGGAGATTTAGTTTTAAGGAACAAGCTATGGATACTAGTATTCATTGAGTCAATTCCAAGTGTAATTTGTATGAGAATAACCTTGCAGATTATGATGTTAAGGTGTCCCATGACACAAACCTCCCATGGATAATTTCTTAACCTGTTATAATAAATGTTAAGTGTTTATTCAAGACCTTTCATACCAGTACCGTATATATTATATAAAGCTTAGGGTTGATTTGTCCAAAGGGAACTGGAGACTGTCCCCATCCCAAGATAACACTTTCTGTTAAAGGAAGCACTGCAGTAAGCGTGAGTTAAGTCAGCTATCCCATGGAATCTGAATTTCTATTTATAGAAAAAGTGACCTTGACCTTTAACCTTCGGACAGGAAAAGGAATCCTTAAGCATGCACTTTTGTAAGAAAGCACTATGAAGTTTGAGCTAGATCAGCTAAAGCGAAATTGAGTTATCACATAAACTGATTTTCTATTTATGGTAACAGTGACATTGACTTTTGAACCTGAAAAGAAATCCCAAGCAAGAAATTTCGGTAAGGAAAAAGTGTATGAAGTTTGAGCTTGATTGGCCCAAAGGAACTCTGGTTATCGCATGGAAACCAATTTTCTATTTAAAGTAATAGCGACCTTGACATTTGACCTTTGAACCTGAAAAAACATTCCAAGTCCTTTTGGTACAGAAAGCAGTGTATGAAGTTTGAGTTTGATTGGCCAAAAGGAACTCTAGTTATCGCATGGAAACATATTTTCTATTTATAGTTACAGTGACCATGACCTTTGAACCTGAAAAGCAATCCAAAGGAAGCAACTGTATGAAGTTTGAGTTTGATTGGCCAAAGGAAACTGGAATTATCGCTCGGAAACCGTTGTGCGGACGACGCCGACATAGTGATACATTTAAGTTGCTTTTTCAGTTGACACAAAAATCCACAGGTGCTGGTCACAAAAATGTTGTGTATATAGTTCTATATAATAGTACCATTATATAGTTTAGTACTATACACAACATATTTATGTGTCCAGCACCTGTGCAAAAATCATGTATGCTGTTGTTGTTTTTTTTAAGAAATCAGAGCTTGTCCTCTGCATCTTAACATTGTAAAACTTCATTTCAAATTCAATATATTTGTTATAGAGTAAATAAGCAGAATAGTGCGGTATGACGTCAAGGACAACACTATATGCCAAGGTTTATGGTAGGGCATACGAATCAATAAACTCGCGAAATAATGAAACTTTGCCAGAATATACTGCTGATAGTAGCGCGTAACCGAATCTAAAAGTGCAATGATGATTGGCATACTCCCAAGACTTATTGTGGAAAATAAAGTGTACACAGAAACTAATTAGAGCAATCATAATTTAGCAGAGTGATTTCAGCATGGAAATCGCTAAAATAAGGTTACTGCTAAAATAAGTTTACTGCTAAAATATGTATATTTACAGTAACCATGCAGTTTTGAAGCTATCTTGGTCAATAGAAAACGAAACAGGGTTTTAGATAGTTATAAGAAAGTTATAAAACAATGTCTGTGGTGGGATACCTCAGGGTTCGGTACTTGGGCCGCAGTTGTGCATTTCGAACTGTCTTCTATACTACATTCGGCTTGTTGTTGAAGTGGGCCCCACCTGAATTATTTTCAATTCTTTGGATTTATTTTTTGTCAAGAGCTTCTTGTTAGTTACCGCTCAGGTTTACTTCGTTTTAGGCTTTTTTCATGATTGTTCAGTAGATTTTTTTTCGGAATTTTTCAGAATCCCGAAAAAAGTTACGTATATTGGGCTGTTAACAGAGACTATAAAACTATGGCTTTATTCGTCTGTGCTAATCGAAAAACGTTTCGTCATTGAGGGCTTAAAAAACGTCAATGGCTATTAGTGAAGAATTCAAGAATAATCACCAAGAAATATTTTGGACTTAGATAGCAGGATACTTTAACTACATGTCAATATATATTTCTAGTTGCACAAGGAGCCGCAAAGCCTGGCTTTATCCCCGCCATACGTTGTATCCCCGAAAAGCGATTTTGCGATATGTTATAGCCCGGAAAAGCTAGAAAACAGTTATGTTGTATTTTTCTAAGTTTGCTTCCATGGTAACAGAAAAACCTTGCCAATAGCAAAAGGCACAATTAGGGCACTAGCCTAACATGTTGAACGATTTTCAAGTTATACCCTAGAAAAGCCAGAAAACAGTAATATTGAATTTCCGACTTGTTTCCGAGGTAACGGGAAAATATGGATATCGAAACCTTTTCAATAGCAAATGGTACAATTAGGGCCCTAATATGTATACAAAGTTTGGTCAAGATCTGTTGACACGTTTTCAAGTTATAACCCGGAAAAGCTAGGAAATAGTTTTGTTGTATTTCTGACTTTGTTTCCATGGTAACGGGGAAAATATCAAATTTGAAACCTCGCAAATAGCAAAAGGCATAACTAGGGCACTAACCTATTTAATAAACATATAGAAGGTTTATCAAAGTTGAGTTGAACGGTTTTGAAGTTATAGCCCGGAAAAGCTCTCGGACGCACGCGTACGGTGCCCAATTTAATATCCCCCACAAACACGTTTCGTTGGAAATGACAAAAGCCTGACAGTGTCTATTTTATTGTGTACACGGGTGTGATGTTGAGATCAACTTACTGTACGAAAAAGAAACACCATTGATATTTTCAATATACATAAAAGAATTGAACGAATCTCCTTGCCTAATCAACAAGGTGGCACACACACACAGAGTCTTCAGTTTTGCTTTGACATATATATCCCAAGGGTGTACTGTGTAGGGAGCGTAACTAAGAACGAAGCCTGGAATATCGAGGATTTGATTTACGTATACGTAGGGGACAAAAAGTGTAACAAATTAAGCAGCAATTTAGTTTTGTTTTGCTGACTGACATTCAGCTACCACTAGCCCTTCACTTCTGTTTCAAAACCTACGTAAGGCAGTTGCCAGGTCCTGGTCCTGGTTTCATCAACGTTCCTTAACTTAAAGAAATTCCTTAACTTAAAAATCTCCATTGGAAAGCATTACAGAAGTTAAGGGAAAATCCTTAGCTAAGGAACTTTCCTTAAATTCTGTAATGCTTTCCTTTGGATATTTTTAAGTTAAGGAGTTTCCTTAAGTTAAGGAACGTTGAAGAAACCGGGGCCAGGCCGCAGCTCGGTGGGCTTTTTTCCGGGAGCTATGCTTCGATTCCCTCCGCCTCCGTCATTGCACGTCCTTGGTGACAAACCAACTTAACCAAACCAGTTTTCTGGTTTAAATTTGGTTGATTGATCTGCGTACCAGCATCTCGGCATATCAATGTTTTAATGGATAATACGGACGGAACTCCTACGAAAACAATTTTTAAACAATGATACAAACAATACAAATCTAGGTTCTCTGATTTTATTTTTTTTAATGAATTGATTCTTTTTTAACCGGTTTGGGTGTTCTGCTGGGGGCCATCGATAGTCTACATGTACTTCAGTGTGGTACATTTTTTTAGCACTGGAAATCGGCAAAATATCCGGACTATTGCAAAAAGACTTATACGAACATACCGCGGCCTCTTAAATACACGCTCTCAACACACACACACCCATGGGCCACATCGCAAAACACCGGGAGGCCGTCCTTAAATGAAACAATCAAATACAACCAAACTCCCTAAAGGATTTAATTATTCAAATAAACCGGCTAGTTACGGTCTGGGATTAAACGTTACGTTGTAAACTTTCGTTTACAAGAGGTCATTTGTAACATGTATTATAAAACGAATTCGAATTTATCAAATCACAACAGTCAAACGAACTCACTAGCAAATCAAAATAGTGAAAATACCAAGAAATAAAATAGTAAAACAAACTTACTCACAAATCAAATAATAAATCGAAGCAATACGGATAATCTACAAGAAACACGTACTGTTTTATTTATTCATTACAAATATTCGAACTCGCTATCTCGAACTCGTATAACTTGAAAACCCTGTTTATTTCAAAGTATTCTGTCGGTCCTGCCTAAGCTTTACATTAACGTTCAAACTCACGTAACTCGAATACTCGGTTTACTCGAAGTTTCTTCACGTCGCCTTCGAAATAACGCGGTTCGGCTTTATGCCATTTGAAAGTAAGTTACTTAACATTTTGACAGTTCAGTGTTTGGTTATTTAAAGATTAACTTGAATCTATTTTTTATGTTATGGAGGTATAACACAAAAAAACGGAATGTAACGGAACGGAACGCGAAGCGGTTTATGATGAGAATACACTCCGGTTTTTTGTGTTATAACCCCATGACATTAAAAATAGATTCAAGTTAATGCTTATAATTTAATCTATACCCTGCGAAAAATCACTTTATTGATGGACTATTTTCTCTTACAATGATTACGCTGCTGCATCAGCCAATCAAAAGTGACGTTATAAAAGGTGACGTCATTTTTTATGTTATGGGTTGATAACATAAATGTTTAAGCCAATGAAAATGCTTGTTTCAAACAAGATTAAATTATATTGCATTATGCACATCAATGTACAGTCGACCTTGTTATCTCGAACGTATGTACTTGAAAACCCTGTTTAATTTGAAGTATTTCGTCGGTCCTTGCAAAACTTCACACTTTACATGAGAACTCATTTAACCCGAAATCTCGGATAACTCGAAGTTTTCCAGCCGTCCTCTCGTCTTTGCGAGGGTATATGTATTAGCATTGGTGTATATTTACATAGTATAGACTCCGAACGTTCTTTCATGAATATTTAATTTTTTTTTTCTGTGGGCCAGTATATTTCTTTGACCCAATCGATCCGTTTGTAAATGTTGCTGCGTGGCACGATAACCTCCCGTTTGAAAATCTCGCTTCGCTCATCTCGACCCTCGTAAAACATCAATTCGTCACCTTGCTGATCATGACTGCTTTATTATTAAGTTCCGATAACGCCTAAAGAAATACGTACATGCGCCAAATGGCTAAGTATCTTTTAACATCAGTGTACATTAAGGTATAGTCTCACTACTCCGTATTGTATCTCCTCCGAAAAAGAGTTCCATTTTTTGTTGGAATTTGAGATCTTCGTATGTTTATTATATTTATTGGAATATTTGAAAGACAAATATACTTAGGATATTTCTTTCCTCACAAAACACTTCAAATGTGATAAAGGACCCAGGATTCGATCCCAGAACCTTTATAGGGAAATAAAAAAAGTAGTGTACGTCATCGGAAAATAGCGGAGCTCTCTGCCATAAAAATTGCATGTTCTTATCAAAATGACAAAAGAGCACCAAGAAAGAAAAACAAAACAAAACAACATTATAATGTGGTTAAAAATATTTATATGGAAACATTCTTATGCACAAATCTTCATCATCTTAATCCTCCTTATCCTCACTTTAACTATAATCACATCATCATTGTCAGCAAACGCATATAATCTAAGGCATCCTCATCAACATTATCATCATCTAAATCATCATCTGAATTATTATCCTTATCTTTTTCATCATCATCATCATCATCATCATCTCATCATCATCATCATCATCATCATGTCTAAATTCCGATGTTAGGTAGGGATGCGACTGGCGTGTTGACTCGGCGACTCATTTTCATTTCCTCAATTCTTCTTTCCTTCTTTTCCCATTTCTCCTTCCGTTCTTGTAATTTTTTCTCTCGCTTCTGTCGAGCCCGTTCCAATTTCTCATCCGTCGATATCTTATTTTCATTTTCTGTCCTCGAAACTTTAGCCAGCTTTTCCTCGGTTCTAGCTCTTGTTTCGTCTGCTTTTAATTCCCGATTAAGTTTTGCTCTCTGTAACCGGTCGTTGACGGTGACCTTTCCGATTTCGTCATCTTTTTGTAACGCTTTCTTCATCTGTTTCTCTTCGAGTCGGGCTCGCTTTTCCTTCTCCTTCGCCTCTCGTTTTGCTGCAGCTAATTCTCGTCTATGTTCTGATAGACGCGCCATTTTACCTTTTCTCCGTAATTCCTCATTCTTCACCATTTCCGCGTCCGACTCGCGTTGGTCAAGAGGCATCTTCCTAGGATAACGTCTTACTGCAAGGGGAGGTAATTTGTGTGGTCTTGGATGAATTGCTTTCGGGGTACCGCCCGAGTATTGCGGAACCCCAGGTAATCGATAATATTCATTATGCGATGTGGAGGAGGTCGGTATTTCCTCTTTGATGTTGATAGTAAAAGCCACGCCTCCTAATCCCTTATTAGGAATGATTCCCTCCTCCCGAAGCTGCATGAGTACCGTCTGCTCAGTCCTGCGCTCGAGATTCAGCATTGGCGTGCCTTCATTAACTGGAATTCCTACAGGCTCTACGATATGAATTGTCTGAACCTGTTTTGTGAGAAAATGAATAAAACGCATCATAAGTACGAGTTCATTTGATTTATTAAGAGATTTATTTTCATAAAAATATTTCCGATCAGGCACGAACTTCTTATTGTAGAGGTTATAATATTGTTAAGAGCACAGGGACCTGAGAATTTGTTACAGCTAGTTTTGGACCTAAAATAATTAGCTTTCATGACCATTGAGGGGGCATTTTTATCGTAAATTGATCTTAACCCCCCAAATGTGTAAAATTACTCTAAACACCCTATTTTAGGTCCAAAACTAGCTGTAACAAATTATCAGGTCGCTGTGGTTAAGACCACAGACATTGAATCTTAACTGTAGTGACTTTCGATCCAATGATTTTCTAAAATATGGTTAAACACATATTTGGTGGGTGACATGTTGAACTTGTCATAGTGTTGGTGTACAGATAATTGAAATTCAAGTGAAAGAAGTTACTTCGGTCACAGGGACCTGAGAATCTGTTAAAACTAGTTTTGGACCTAAATTGAAGGTGTTCAGAGTAGTTTTCGAAAGGACGAAACAACAAAATGGCACACATCAGCCACTGTAGTTCAGATCAATTTTCGATAAAATCCCCCCACCCACCCACACACACACACTCACAATGGTCATAAATGCTTAAATGCTATTTCACCATTGAGAGGGAGGGGATATTTTTTTTATCGAAATTTGACCCTAACCCTCAAAAGTGCAAAGTTACTCTATAAGTACCGTAGTTTAGGTCCAAAACTAGCTGTATTATATTATCAGGTCCCTGTGGTATAGGGTAGGTACATTTTAGATAATGAGTATAGGTAATATACTATAATGTAAGCCAAGACAAAAACCTGTGTCGAATTTTAATGAATTCACCCTACATGATTAACATAGACTTTCCCAGACCTTAATAAGGTAAGTCTCAAATTGTGTCTTAAGGGGGGGGGGGGGGTTAATATAATATCAAGAACTCTTCTTTTTTTTACTGGGTAGATGGAGCATGTGGTAAGGTCGTTTCGTATTCAACCTTTCTCGTGTTCAAGTATGGACTTTGTTCTAAAACTATTTTTCGAATATATCTAGCCCAAATCATGTCCATCGGTCAAAAAGCCAAATGTTTTTCGCTTAAAGGCATAGTAAACGTAACTTTCGGCAAAACTTGAAGCGGAAATCAAGCCTAACAACTTATTGTATTTATAGATTTAGTTGATATTAACTTATATTAGCAATATCCCAGGTGAATTCTAACGCGGTTAGCTGTACAGCAGCAGTTGAAACTCGGTATTTGTAAACACGCGTACATTTTGAAATGTCTTCTTATTTCGGCTTGTTGTTGAAATGGGCCACACCTGAATTATTTTCAATTCATTTGATTTTTCTGTCATTGGTTTCTTGTTAGTTACCGCTCAGGTTTACTTCGTCTTAGGCTTATTTTTGCATGGTTATCAACTAGACTTTTTTCAGAATTATTCAGAATCACTAAAAATTTCCTGAAGTTACGTATATTGGGCCTTCAAGTTTTTTCCATATCATCAACAAAATATATTAGCGCACTAACAGAATATCCGACTTGAATAAAGAAACCCATGCTTGAACACGGGCCAAGATTTCGGGGCCTGGACAAACCTTCGACCACGTACGGCAGTGAAGGACCCGGGTCTGGTTTATGTTATATTACTATATACCTTGGTCCGTCTGTGATCCCGCCCAAACAGCGCCCTCAATCGGCCTCGCTTTGGTTTTTGTTCAAATTCGAGCGTCTTTGCGTAAGAACATCCCATGATTTTGTGAACTTGTTGTAGACAGCTTTTGCAAAATGGACGAAGTATGCATAGAAACATAGTATTGTGACGTCATAATATTGATGAAACCTTATTACGTCATAATATGGTTACCCATCATCCATACTATCTGTTTAATCGTCGCGTCTTTTGATGATGACGGACAAATTGACAACGTAAATCGTTAAAACATTTTTTTGTGACAACTGTTTCTAGGTCATGTTGCTTTAGATAAATGTAACATATTAATTTTTAGAAATCATCCCTTTTAAAACTTCCAACAATGAAGCGTTACCTGGAAAGCATAATTATGGATACTTTTAATAACATTTACTTTAAAGATGAGAAAGAACGTCGAAGCGTTTAGTGTAAGCTCTGATTAAAATAGATATATATCTCAATTACAGAGACACACATACTGTAAGTGTTACTAGGCCCCAGTTTCATCAACTTTAATTCTTAATAGGGAAGCGTTACAAATTCTAAGGGGAAACTTTAAGTTAAAGAACCTTTTTTTATATTCATTTTTATTTTTCAGATTTTGTTTTCAATAGAGTATAGAATCTTTTTTACATACCAACAAAGTTAATCCATAGTATATACCAGAACAGGTAATTTTATAAAAATTAAACATTGCCAGTACTGCCAATAGACACAGGGACCTGAGAATTTGTTACAGCTAGTTTTAGACCTACAATGTACATGTATAATAGGGTGTTTAGCGTAATTTTACACATTTGGGGGATTAAGATCAATTTTAGATAAAAATGCTCCCTCAGTAGTCATAAAAGCTTTTATGACTACTGAGGGAGCATTTTTATCGAAAATTGATCTTAACCCCCCCCCCCCCCACCAAATGTGTAAAATTACGCCAAACACCCTATTATAGGTCTAAAACTAGCTGTAACAAATTCTCAGGTCCCTGTGCCAATAGATACCACAACAACATTACTGGATAAAGTATATATGCATACTGATTGCTTACTTGTTTTGTACTTACATGTATACCGAGCATCGTGTACCTTATTTATTTTTAGTGAGGGACGATGATCAGATAAAGTTGATTAATCAGTAATTGACCCAAGTTAAAGAACTTTACTTAAATTCTGTAATGCTTTCCGATGGAGAATTTTTTGTAAAGGACTGATTTCCTAAAGTTAAAAAATGTTGATGAAACCGAGGCCTGAGGAAACACTTGATAATCCCAAACACTTATCTAGTTTTATCATTTTTTATAGATCGTTTCATTTATGAATATTTGTACGGGTCATAACTTATTATACATGTAAAATTGTTGACTTTCTATAAAATTACTAATAACATAAAGTCGTACACAAATGTGCAATAAAGTCTTTAAATACAATTTTCTTCAATAAAATTGTCGATATACACACTATTACGTGGGAGTACATACATTATGATAATGAGGTGATATAGAAAGTTCCAGAAAATAGTTATTGAAAATACTTCGTTGGTTCTAGTTACATATACATCAACACTAATTCTGTTTAATTGAGCAACTAAGTGCGTTTTGGTCATCGGAATTTCATCAGTTTGGTGTAGATTCATAAGTATAATAATTTTATATGCATCCTGGTTGTAAATTATGATAAACGTACTTACATAGGAACATAAGTGTCCTCATACAACAATATTTGATTGCGTTAAACTTCTATAATTTTAATAGTAAGCAGTTGGCCTAGTTAATTCCTTTGTTTCTATATCCGTTATACAACAAATAAAAAGAACGGCTAAAATATCGGTTCTGTTTTTATTCTTTCAACAGAAAGAAAAATTAAAATGTCCAGTTGACATTTGAGCGCGCGCTTTTAGAGTTACTCCCCTTTAGAGCTCTCTTTATTTTAAAGCACGAATTTGTACACAATCAACAACGACGAGTGCCACGCACGTTTTTATCATCTGTCAAAACATCAGAATCGCATTCTTCCGAAGGTATTGTGGTAAACAAGGCAAAAACGAATGTAACCTGGAGTGAACGAACGTGTTATGGAGTTTCAGAAGAAATAAGGAACCGATTTCACTCTGGGAAAGTTTCACTGGTATACATCAACTACTGTTTGGTAAAGTCGACGGTAGCCGGGTTAGGGTGGAGTTTTTACAGTTTCTGAGTCACAAAAATCGATTGTGTTGTTTGTACAAGTTAAATGGAAGTTGATACTTATGAAACTCTAGCATAAACGTGTGACGATTTAAATAGGACTGTGGAACACGATCATAAAATGAGTCAAAGATTTACCGTAACGAAAGCAGATGAAGAGGCACCAATCGGGGAAACGGGAGGCACGTATGGTGCCGTACCAGGTCAAGAGCTAAATCACTTAGCGAGCAACGATGCTGGAAAACATGGTGAGCTCTTATTTGAATATTACTTTTGGCTTATTGCGTTTTTCAGTACCATTATTATTAGCTATATCACAAAATGCACATTCCTGTCCCCTCCACTGTACCCAGCACGTACATGTCACCTTCATGACATACAGTTATGTACACCTGTCCATGGTTTGGCACATCGGACACATATTACGAAATTTCTTTTTCCTTTGTTGTCCTCAGATTATGTACCAAATATCTTTTCAGTCAACATTTTCCATGGCCCTCCCACTGTCTACTAATTTGGAGTTTGTAAATTATGTAGCTGAAGTATTTCAAAACACATGCAGGTCTATCTATATACATTGTGTATACTTACGCTAGCATTTCAAGACAACAATGAATTTTTTTTTTATTGGAAATTAACATATTTTATATCGGCTGAGACAGGTTATGACATAAATGGTGCATGTACATTGTTTACGTACGTATTCCTGAGAAAAAAAATCAATATGCAAAATGTAGGTATCAATGGACTAGACATGAAAGAGTTAACAATCACATTGACATAATTTTTGCCCTAATCACTGATTTGCTTATTTGCAGAATAAACTGACAGTGCTACATCAGGATAAGCACATGTACACTGTATATGTGCCTTAAATAAAACTTATGTTCAGGGGAAAATTTCAATCTGAAAACTAGATCAGGGCTTAAATATCTACAGAGACGTATAAAAGGATGTTTTGGGAACAATAATGGGATCAATTCCCGATATAACTATCCATAATTAAGCCAAATTTGCAGTTTACTCATGAAACTTTTCAAATTCACAAATTTTCTTCCCAAAATAAGACAAAAAGACCACATCCCCAACTGGTGAGAAAAAGCCCTGTGGATGGAAAAAATTAAAATAAAATAATTCATTCTTTTACTCCATTTTTATGCAAGACAGTCTTTTGTATAAAGACTTCAGATATATGGCATTGGCTGAACAGTGATATAATGAACTTTTTATAGGTTTTGATATTTACCCATCGTTGCCTGAATAAAAGTTTAAGAGGAATTGGGCAAAATACAGTGGAATGTGGGCTTTAATAAAGTAAAAACCCTATTTACTCCAGCTTGATCAAAATGCCTCCAAATCATGTGTGTTGCATTTCACATGTGACTGTTTACCCCCAATACTAAAGTTATTCTGGTCTGTGCAAGGTACATTAACTTGGCAGTCACATAATTATTTATCAAGTGATTGACAGCTAATTTGGATTAAGCTTTCTGCTGGGGTGATAAGTAATTTACAAATATATACACATGAATTGTAGGTTCCTACACTTACAATTACTTGTATATTTCATTGAAGGGTTTTCGCTGCCTACCGGATGTACAAGTTAGACATACAGAGTAGTGTATGGACCCATTACATTCCCAACAAGGCTGTCCAATTAAAAAAAACAAAAATAAACACAAGTATATAGATTTATTTTTTCAAAAAGAGAGGGAAAAGATGTAACTTCATATATCATGTAGTGATCATTCTCTTGATTACAATGTATATATGCTGCTGTGTTTTTTTCCTCATCACGGATTGACCAGAAATTCCTGAAGGCCCCATAATCCCTGTATTTATTTAAATAACAAATATACATGCACATTTATATAAATACTTATATTTTACAGTAAAAAGCACTGAGCTTGCCAGCTGCAGCTACATAGTCATCTGAGTGCAAAGCTATTAGCTGTACAGTATACATGTTTATTTGCCAATACATGTTCAGGGATAATTCTGACTCTTAAAACCTCTGGGAGAATTTGAGGGATTTGATGGGATCAGCAAAATATCTATGAGATTTTTCTTTATAAAGTAATACAATTTTGAATTTTCAATGAGATTTTCAGGAAGAATTTGGGTAAAAATCCCCAAAGCTCGCCCCAAAGTGATCCCTGCATGTTTAGACCAGTATTGTTCAGGGTGATATTTATACGGCATGTATATTTCGCTCATTTATAATTTAAAAGTGGTACATCTACTTGTAGAATTTCATAACAGTATGTGCCAATGCAATATGATCACTTTTGTTATATTTATAATATTATCAATTTTCTCTTCCTCTTTTTGCATATTATCAAAAACATTTTCAATCTAAAATCTTATAATTATAAGATATTAATATCCTTCGCGCACCTCTATCCTTTAAAAGGCTGTGAAGTTGGTTAAGTGTAATCTTAATATACCTACATAACATGTATCACAGAAGCCAATGCACATATAATATATCTGTTTTAAAGTACAGTATACTTCATAATTCCTAAGTTAATAAGATTCATTAGCTTTCAAGGTTACTTGAAAAGCATTACAAGAACATCTGACCCTCAGAGGAAATGGGGCTTGGAGCAAGGAAATTGAAGTATTGAACTTAATGTTCAACACATGCAAAACAGCAAAGATTGTTGTAAAGATATATGCTGGAACGAGAATAGATATATATACCCTGTTATCCAATATAACGTATTCACCCCTTACATTTCATAATGAACTATTCCAACCATTGAATTGGAAGAGTTCAAATGTGTCTTCAAGGGTGGGTGAGTTGAAGTTTGGATATTGTTCCCAACCTTCGAACTGTAATCAATAATAGCTCATGATCAGGAAAGCATTATTTATTTAATGGTTTGGGTTTCCTGCGCTCGTAGACATCTATCGTATTGGAGGTCACGGAGTCGTAAAACGCTGACTGCTGCTACCTGTCTAAGGTAAGGTAAGCGGGAGGTCTCTTCGAGAGCGGTGATGAGTTTTTCCGTTCCGTGTAGGATAATGATGAAGTCATTATTCAGTCTGCAAATTAGCTCAACGCAGACAAGTCAGTATATGGACCTAGGGGAACTTCGCTGGTCATGATCAGTTTATTGGTCAAGTCTGTCTATATACGCCACTTTACAATGTAGATGTGTCGAAGCCAAATTATGGCTATGCATAAACATTGTACATGAAGAAGATTTTACTACTGAAGCAATAGGAAAAGTACTAGACAGACATCTTTTTGATTGATATATATCAAGAATGAATTATTAAGTCATTGTTTTGATGGCAGATAAAATCCTGATATATATATAGCTACGGTATTGGGGCTAAATTTGATATAAGATGGTGTAATAAAAATAGGGATTCCCTCTAAATTTCATGGAAAAGAATTGCCAAGAAATATTCCCCCCCCCCCCCCCATGAATATTGATCTAATGATACAGAGATCACGCTTTACGGAGCTCAAGACTAGTTTGATTTATAAGTTTTCAAACATTTTCGCCTATCTTTATTATCAATGTAGAAGTATTATACATTTCTAGGTAGCTATATGTTTGTTTTCCACAATTTTTGATATTCTAAATTTGACAGCACTGGTATCAGAATTAAGAGTTACCTCCCTTTAAACCAATGCATGCTGTTTTAGATTCTGTTACAATGCCCTACACTAGAGATCTTCAAGGCACATATACACAACGCAGCCCTTGTCGATCTCAAACACACACCAACACCCTAAACTCACAAAGTTCTTTTATCTTATAGCTCAAAAATTAAAAAAAAAAAAAACCACCCACCCACCCCCTCACTGTAAATAACAATTTCCTCACTGCTTTTTAATAGCGTCCAGCACAAACAACCCTTACCCGTAAACATCATTTTTGATGGAGGGTGTACCCTAAAAGAAGAAGTAGTCTTATTAGAGAAATTTCTATAACAGATCAAGTACTGTAGCTGCTTAAATTCACGGAGAGAAAAGTTTGTGATTTGTTTTAGTCGGACTAAGTCACAGGTATGAAATTTTAGGCACTGATGGGAATATCATTTTGTTCTCTCATGGTACAAATATAATTAGTTTTCGCAGCGTATTATATTTCACGGGTATTTTTTAATTGTGCAGAATTTTATTTGACGGTTAATATAGCGAAATTAAAATATCCTGTGAATAAACCGCACCTATACAATATTGATAAACTTGATCATTTACCCCTGAAATGTCATAATTAAGCCTGATATTGAACTAATCCAGCTTTTAAATTGGAAGAATTATAATGTGTCTATATAGGGATGAATGGGTTTAAGAAGGCAGGGCAGTGTTGCACACCAGCTAGTCAGTGATTAATCAACAATTATTTTTCATGAGTCTTTTTCACTTGTATTGCCATAACTATGGCTCCCACTATATTAAAGTTAACCATTTCCAGAAATTCCATGGTTCCTTTCAAAATTCTATGAGTACAGCATAATTGACCAAGGATGTGCACAGGATTAATATTTGTCACTGCAGATAGTGTGCATCATATTCTTCAAATTTATCGTATAATTGAACCCCTGTAGTAAGATCACCTACCTATAAAGGCCACATCTTTCAGTTCCCTTGTAATTGTTTCACAGCTGATGGGTATAGAAAAAATCTATTGTTATTCATTTCCTCAAAATATTAGGCTTAAGCATCCTTAATCTTCTTCAACCCTCAAAACATATTTAAACTCTTCCAATTCAAAGGTTGGAAAAGTTCATAATGAAATTTTAGGGGTGAATGTTGTTAGATGATAAAATTATGGAAAATATGAAAATTTAAATATAGGTATATGTTAGTAGAAATAAGTAAAATATAACCTATAAATAGAGGAGCTAGAAATATGTAAAATACGCCAGACATTTGGGATCATGCATGTTTATGAACCTTAGAGATTTGGAGATACTTGTATGTAGCAGACTGTTTGCAAACAGATCAGTTCAGGCTTTTAGTGTCTAAAAGCTAGGACATGCTAGTAGAAAGATTCTCTTGGAAACTTTCCAAAATTTTCTCTCAGATAACATTATTTACACAGTTTTAAATTGGTTTTACATTGGGTAAAAGATATAAATTCCTTTGTACAATGCATGTACAATTTACATGTATACTGCAATCTTAAGTATCAAAGATGTACGTAGCAATTCGTTTTAATCTTGGTCGGAAATTTAATTTACTTGCAAATTGTATACAGTACGATTTTCATGTTTGATTTGTAAAAAAGTAATCATCATAAAACACTGTAAATAAGGCAAAACTACTCGATAAGTAATCCATCAAAAGAGTCAATGATTTACGAGGCCTGTTATATAGATCCATGTCACTCTGAGTTTCTGGTTTACTGTCAGCTAGTACACATTCCTGTACATAGCTTTATAGCCGTTTTGTAATTTGATTTAGCAATTCCTGATAACCCAATAATTACATGCTATAAAACTCGGTACGGCCTCCTAACTGGGAGATGATAGGGTTGTAATATATGGGCCTGCCATCATTGATCACAATTCAATACACATCTATCTTTAACGCTATTGCTATTCACACAGGGGTTATCTCCCCTGCCCCAGTTGTTATGCGTTGGTATACTGATACCATGTTCGCTGTAATATGCGCCCTTCCCCCTATGGTGTACAGAATGATTCTGTGACCATGGGTGGTATTTTTGTACAGTGAATAAACCCTATAATATTATGTGTATCAAAATCTAAAAATAAAATAAGCAGTAAAATTGGCATAAACACAATGAAGTTTATTTAAAAAAAAATGAAAAGAAAAAAATTTGGGTAGAGATTAACATTTTGGTCTTTCCGAAACTGGTGTCTTCACATGAAAAGCTAGCTTTACAGGAAGTGAAATTCTAACAACAACATATGAGCACTATACATGTAAAAAGCACCACTTCTACGGAAGTATTAAAATTATACAAGTGCCCCTACCAATTGTGACACAGCAAGTAAATTATTCTATTTAAAGATACTGTTAACCTCACTGTGCAACAAACACCAGTATATATGTAAATATCAAAATACACAAATGTGTACAAATTATCTGAAATTGATGAGAATGAATCTGATTTCGCACATCATCATCATTTCTGAACACTACCTATTCTTGTTCATTGTAGTTATATGCTTCATAAAGATGGCACTTTTTTCGTCAAGATCCTAATTTTGTTATCATATCGGAACCATTTTGTTAGAATCCCAGGATGCTAATTATGGCAAATATGGTAAATATAACTAGGGCTTTAAGGCCAAACAAAAAATATTTTTTATGCCCACCCTGTATTTTTAAGGCGATTTTCATAAGACCACTGTTGAAGTCTGGGTCACTCTCTTATAGATAAATAAACTGTAAAAGCTCATTTGTAACTTAAATATGTATTTTAGACTTGTTGCTTGCCTTTAAATTTCTTTCCCTAACATGTAACAGGAAAACATATATTTTGTTTTGTCTGGCCTTCATTTAGCCTTGACATTCATCAATTTCAGATAAATCTGATAACATTTTCCTAGAATTTTACAGGATGATAACACTGCATGCAGTCATGTCAAAATGTAAACTGAACTTTCAACCAAAGTTCATGTTGTAAAATCACAAACATGATTTCAAGGTTCTGACTATTAGAATCAAATAGTCTTAATTGTCCTTGTCTAATAAGACGTGTATACCACTAAGGCTTCATTTTTTGCTATGACATATTTCCTGGAGTGTAGAGATCTACAGCATATAGATATTCCTGGCCAAGTTCATTTCATATGTTAAAAATGAATTGAAGAAATTGCACCAAAATCTGCTTAAAAAGTAACGACTCGTATGTATAGAATATCACTGTGTCAGCCAGTTCCTTGAACTTAACAGGAATCTTGTGCTGTGTGATAAACTTCTTATAATTATCTTTGTCTGGATCATCTTTTGTGTGGAAACATATCCCTGATGTTGACTTGGCCCGGGGTTGGTGATAGTAACAGAACTTGATAAGAGTGTGTACCACTACAATGCTTTAGGCCATGTCTAGCTGATAAGTCTGTTACATCAGACAGTAAGTATATATAGGTAATATGTAGGTAATGAGAGGCTAAGCTGTATTGTAAGCCTAATAGGTATATCTTGTTATATATATATATATATATATATGACAGATGACTGGGCAGTTTAATGTACAGTACAGCTTGTTTGCGGACAGACTGACCAGTACTGACCGTTGGTCAGTAATTACATTATAATGACATATGGACTGACCACTGACTACTCAATTATTATAGACCTTAGGACAGAGGAGAATTCAGCTGCTGTACCACAACCCCATGAGGTCTTTTGTACAATGCATAGGCTTAGACCTACTATAAACCCCTTACAAGTGATGTTAGCAGTGATTTTGTTTGCCCATTTTTACAGCTGATATAAGGCTGTTTCCCCCAGTCAAAATTTGTGCTATTTTCCCAAAATGAAGCAAAATTCAAGACTTTTTTCCCAATTTATCTGAAAATTCTACTTTATTTTTCCCAATTTAATAAGGTGCAGGCTGTTTTAAAATCTGGTAGCTAAAACACTGGTTACATAATTTTCCTTGGGACCTCATAATTGTCTATAGATTTTGTTCACCTACTGTGAATGTAGCCAAGACTCTTTCATAGTGAGACAGAAAAATGATAGAAAACCAGGAATTTTCTAAGAAAATTTTAATTATTTCAACTTATATCCCTGTTGTACTATATGATGATAATTACGACCCTGAAATTCATGCTCTGGGGACAACCAGGTAAATCTTAGGAGGAAAGATCATGCTTAATTTGAATATGACATAATATGTATGGCTTCATTTTGTTCACATAAGAGAAAATAAAATTTCATTTATAAAACAAACTAATGATTGAAAAATGCCTTAATTTCATGTACAAGGTATCAGAACTGTGGTCTGAGGCCATATTTTGTTGTCCCTCTGTCTTATAAGCCCCCTTCCTCCTCCCAGTACATGCAGTGTATACTATACTTAGCATGAATTTTAACTTCTACTAACCATAGCTTTGTACCATTAAAAAAGCTCTAATATGATATTTATTTGGATTTATGTATCTGTTAAATGAAATTGTCCTTCCTTATCGAATCACAATTTAAAAAAAAATCTAATTAAACCTTTTTATCAGGGATTGGTTAATCTTCCCAATAGCCTTAAGACATATTTTACTGGGTAAGATTTTGCCTTTAACTACAACATTATATTACATGCCCATGTACTTCATCTTCCTTAGACATTATATTACGTGACTGCAAAAATGATAAAAGTACATCACTGCATAGCACTTCATCAGTGAAAATGGAGATAATTTGATCAAGGGGAAATAACTCTTTCTTACAAAATCCTATTAATTTTATTGCCGAATACATAATCCAATCACACTTTATTTTGATTACTCTACCAAGCTTGAATTAAAACTGATACATTTCTTATGAATTTAACTAAAATAATGTGTGGGCTATAATTCTTCATATATTTCATATTTACACAAAATGTACTCCAGGTTGTTTGTTCAACGACGTTAACGATAAATTTTGAAAAAAAAAAAAAAAAATTACGATTCCTGTCTTGGACAATCATTAACAGTTTTCGTGTACTTCATATCCTATTATCCGTTTCCTATAAATCTTCGTAATATTGAAATATATTCTTGCATCAAACTGTTGACTTTTTATCCATGTTTGATGTTTCAGCTATTTACAATTGAGAATTAAGTTATACACAAGTGCATCATGAACACACACCTAATATACAAACAGAAATTAAATCTTAATTTTTTACCCAGTCCTTAATGAAGATTTCCATTTTCTAGTGTAACTTTTTGTAACAATGTTTTAGATCACCTTTTAATATAGGAAAATACAAAGATATTTTTTTTACAGATATACATTCACTCTAGTGACTCCGAATTTTCTGAGCATTTGAGTTAAGCAAGTTCTTATACATGTTTATTTAGTGTGAATTCGAAGTTTGGCCAGGATTGAAGAAGTACTTTGAATTTAAAGTCATAAGGTTCTCCCAAGTTTTCATAGATAGTGAAGATAATGAGTTTTAACTTTATTTACATTGTACCTTATTTCCAGTACTTGGTCTAAGCAAAAATATTGTAAAAAATAAACATTCATTGATGAATTCAAAACAGGTTTCATCATCAAAATTCTATTTCTGTTGTGCATGCCCCTTTAACAATTGTTTGAGCTTTCTCCCATTCTCTCAGTGCACGGTTAATTGATTACATCTAATTAATAACAATTAACACCCTAGTTTGCACACGCCCAAGGAACACTGGCTCACGATCACACATTACTAACTGCTGATTCGCTCACGATCACAGATTACTAACTGTTGATTGGCTCACGATCACAGATTACTAACTGTTGATTGGCCAACGATCATAGATTACTAACTGTAGGTTGATTCACGATCACAGATTACTAACTGCTGATTGGCTCACGATCACAGATTACTAACTGTTGATTGGCCAACGATCATAGATTACTAACTGTTGATTGGCTCACGATCACAGATTACTAACTGTTGATTGGCTCACGATCACAGATTACTAACTGTTGATTGGCTCACGATCACAGATTACTAACTGTTGATTGGCTAACGATCACAGATTACTAACTGTTGATTGGCCAACGATCATAGATTACTAACTGTAGGTTGATTCACGATCACAGATTACTAACTGCTGATTGGCTCACGATCACAGATTACTAACTGTTGATTGGCCAACGATCATAGATTACTAACTGTTGATTGGCTCACGATCACAGATTACTAACTGTTGATTGGCTCACGATCACAGATTACTAACTGTTGATTGGCTCACGATCACAGATTACTAACTGTTGATTGGCTCACGATCACAGATTACTAACTGTTATTTGGCTCACAATCACAGATTACTAACTGTTGATTGGCTAACGATCACAGATTACTAACTGCTGATTGGCTCACGATCACAGATTACTAACTGTTGATTGGCCAACGATCATAGATTACTAACTGTTGATTGGCTCACGATCACAGATTACTAACTGTTATTTGGCTCACGATCGCAGATTACTAACTGTTGATTGGCTAACGATCACAGATTACTAACTGTTGATTGGCTCACGGTCACAGATTACTAACTGTTGATTGGCTCACGGTCACAGATTACTAACTGTTGATTGGCTCACGATCACAGATTACTAACTGTTGATTGGCTTACAATCACAGATTACTAACTGTTGATTGGCTCACGATCACAGATTACTCACTGTTGATTGGCTTACGATCACAGATTACTCACTGTTATTTGGCTCACGATCACAGATACCTAACTGTTGGTTGGCTCACGATCACAGATTACTCACTGTTGATTGGCTCACGATCACAGATTACTAACTGTTGATTGGCTTACGATCACAGATTACTAACTGTTGATTGACTCTTGATCACAGATTACTAACTGTTGATTGGCTTACGATCACAGATTACTAACTGTTGATTGGCTCATGATCACAGATTACTAACTGTTGATAGTTGCCTTCTATGAGGACGGGGAAATCCCCGACCTCTCCCAGGAGGACTAATTCACTGATTGTGCATTCACCCCTTAACTTGCAAAGTGAACTATTCCAACCTTGGAACTGGAAGAGTTCAAATTGTGTCTCCAGGGGTGAATGAGTTCATTAAGTGATCTTACTAAACTCTTACAATATATCATGGTATACTGCAGATTGCTGGAATTCCATATCAAAAGTTATTTTCAAGTAAATTCTAAAGAGCATTGCATGCGTGCAAATCTGATGTGAATGCTCATGATGTTAAACAGATATTTCCGTATTTGTCTAGCAATTAAAAGACCATGCTCGGAAATAGGCCCACCTATAAATCTATTGTCCTAGCTAGCTGTCATAAATTACATTTTCGCTCATTTCTACTCTTTGACAGAGAGATAGATATTGAACTGAAATTTGGTATGTAGAAATATACATTGTGTAAGCATAACTAAGATGCAGGTCATATTTGGATAATTTGGTGACAATTAACATATTTTTTCCAGAGTTAAGTGCCAGATTTATCTTTAAAAATTTAAGTAAAATGGTATGACAGACATTTATGATTTGTGTAACACCAGTAGAATTTTAAAGAATCTCCCCCCACCCCCCACCCCCTCAAAAGGTACTTCTTCTTGGTTGTTGATGGGACTGCGTTAGTGTTTGTGTCATGACACCTGACACATCTAGCTCATTGTCCTGTAATTAGCCCCCCTACTTTACGGCAGAGCTTGGTTGTGTGGTAATCCTCCACATCTTAATACGGAATAATTATGGTAATTTCCTGATAAATAAGCACTTTAACATCTTAATTATCTTGTATAAGTAATTAAGTTATTAGACTATGAAATATGAGTTATCTTAGAATTACACTTCATATCATGGTGCTATTTTTGTACATGACCTCTTTCTGTTATTAGGAACATAAGAATGACTGAATATGATTACTTTTATTATTTCGTACATATTTTCATAGAAATTTTAGTAAATACCCAAAGTCTAAATCAAATATATATTTTAAATTTGGTTTTGGTATAAAGTTGCAAGTAAGTATTAAATACTAATTAATGCACAATAAACTCTCATCAGCATCATGAATATAAATATAACATATTAAAACATGATATTGGAAAATATTTCTGGGAACAATTAATTTTTCAAATTATTTGTAATTCCAATGTGATTTTGCTGAACATGTAGGTCCTATATTGTCCAGCAATAAGCCCATGTCTGGTTATAAGCAAATCCATGCTGGGTGAAGCTTGGAGGAAGTAGAATTTTCATTGTCATGCAATTATGATATAATGCTATACCTGCATGCTGATTTGATTCCAAGATCATGTGTTGGCCACTGGGCTTATTTCGCTTAGATATGATTTGTAGTTCCACCTCGTTATCTCATACTCCTGTAATTCATAGACCCCATTTAATTTGAAGTATTCCATGGAGTCCAGTGAAACTTGACACTATAAGTATTCAAAACTTACTTAACTCGAAATACTTGGATAATTGGAGGTTTCATCATTTTTCTTAGAAAACTCAAATTTCCTTTTATTTCTTGGATAACTCGAAGAACATTTCTTATTTTCATGCAAATTTTGAGATAACAAGGTTGAATTGATATAATTTTTTTGTTCATAGAGCGTATACATGTTTTGTGTTGTAATAGTACCATGCATGTTCCAGCTTTCTGTTTGTAGCTTTTGTCTGAGGTAGGTCTTATTTTGCAGTGTATATATACATATAGTATTATACGTTTAACCATCTTTGTGTTCAGTTTAATTGTTGTAATCAGTATTTCAACATATCATTGTTAGCAGTGTTACTCTCATGTGTAGCAGTCAGCTTTGATGTAGTTTTGAGACTGTGACATCATACAGTATATTGACAATTTTTAACACATCCCTAATTCCAATCAAACCTCATTATCAGGGTTTGAATTTAACACTCGCACACTCGCCAAATGCAAGTTGCATGATTTCTGAAATTGCAAGTAGAAATTTATTGTACTTGCATTTTACTTCAAATTAATAAAGAAAATCAGAAATTATGACTTCAATGATATAAAAATTATGTTGAGTAAGTATATGTACAGACTTATTTCGGGTTGGTTGGATTTTGGCAGACAATCAATATTTTATTTTAGGCCTTGTATCAACAACTTTGCGAGACAGCTAGACAATTGACTCTCGTCACCTTACATAAACAGCCGTTCTGGTCGTAGTCTATCAGTCTCCATTTCCATTTCTTATGCAGTTGTTGTGTAAGCCGTTTCCCAGACTTTGGGTGATGACTCGGTTTTAAATTGACTGTATTAATATTTAAAATCACTGCCATACCTAAATGAAAAGTTAAAGGTTTTTACCATGAATGTTATCGATTTTAAGAACTTGTGTGATTAAAATTTTTCCTTTTTTTCTTTAGCTTTACAAACTTTTATGGGAAAAACAATTTTCAGACTGATAAAGAAGTATAAAAAGTGTGAACAGGGAAAAAACTTCTTCAGACAGCAGTAAAAATGAAAGTAACATCTTACTGTTGAAATAAAATCGCACAGTTGGGAAAGGATGAGATAGAATTGGGCAAGGTTCAAGCTGGGTTAGACTTGAAACTTTTTGTAGACGTTTTAGATAAAGGAGAGTATAAAAGCCGAAAACAATCTTCAAGCAGTCACTACAGAATTGATGGCTCCCGTTGGGGATGAAACTTGGTGGGACAACAGTGGCGTTTAATGTAGGTCTCATATCTCTGGGGCTTTTTATGCTGATGATGCTGAGTGACAGTCGAACGTGACGTAGGGAACGTTAACATGCATGGGACAGGACACTGTCCAAGTAGCCGTTATTATTGCGGTCATCTCGCAGACTTGCGATTGGATGGAATTTTCACAGTATCTGTTATTCAATCATTATAGATTGATAAATTGTTCATACTTATAAGAATATAGGGCTTTTTGTACATAAATTAATTCTCCAAGTTTTACAGAAAAAAATCAATATTTACAGAAAAGCTTAAATATTTACAGAAAAAAAATTAATATTTATCTATTGATAAAATATATTGGTACTGTAAAAATGGCAATCCTCAGTTACGAAAATTCAAGTAGTCATTCTTAGAACTGATAAAGTTGTGGAATAATGTTTAATTCTGCATGTATTGATATTGTTCTGAAATCTGTAAATTCTATGGATATTTATATGTTTAAATTTGCATGTCAATAATTTGATGTACAGTGTACATAATTCTATCTCTCATTATATTACCCAAGTTCAAAGTTCAAACAAACTCGAGTGCTTCACGATATATGCCAATAATAGTCTCTCGCTATATTTATCTTTGCTTATACAGTGGACTTCACTTAATATCACCCCTGTTAATATCACATTCCTCTTTATATCATGTTTTTCCCAAGCATCATTTTTCACTGTATATAATCTAAATAATTTTATTTGGTTAATATCATGTATTTTGAGGTTAATTCCTCTTAATATCATGTTTTTTTAACCAATCACATAAAATATCCAGAAAATGATGTCATTTCCATTGATTTCAGATACAACTTGTACAAAATGTTGCATAGAAAATAAAAATAACCCCTAAAAATGATTTTTAATTGAAATAATGTTATCTATATATTGAAACATCTTCATATGTACATGTACATTGAATAGCTTACCTTTAGTTATGGAGATTGGAAATGCACTTGATTTAGTGGAAAAACATGTTTCTCTTAATGTCACATTCCTGTTAATATCATGTTTTTGTCTGACAAATGCAACATGATATTAAGTGGAGTCCACTATACTTTGTAATCAAATATATGATGCGTTATTTACTCTCTCAAGATTCTAATTCTGATAAAACTAAAATAACTTATTCACCCCTGAAAAACACATTTGAACTCTTCTAATGCAAAGGAAGGAACAGTTCATTATGAAATTTTAGGGGTGAATGTGGGTTTGCTATATTCATATCACTAATTCGGCCTGCAGTCAGTTACGTTAATAAAAGCGAGCATGTAATACATATATACATTTGTCTGTCCTGCATTAATACCCCTGTCTTGTGTTTAACGTCAAATGATCGCGAGCACAACTGATAACACACAAGCCGAGTTTCCACCACTTCCATGCGTTCCCGCCACCTCCACGTTCCCGCCACCCCCACGTAACAATTTGTCGTCTGCTTATAGAGCTCCGAGTGGCTTGGTTGACTTCTAAGTCTGCAGCTTTTGACGGACATCCATTTTGATTGCACTGGCCATCATATACGGTGATTTATGATGGCCACACGGCATTTGTACGAATGTAAAATGCCTTGTTATGATATTGTATATATAATGAAATTATAGTTTGATTTTCTCCTGTACCAGTAGAACTGATAACAACACAGGAACACATTGGTTCTGGCACTTTTATAGTCCGACATCGCCATCCAGGATCAATACTGAACGCAACACACTGTCCTAACTTAACTCGTAAAATCTGTAAGCTGCGTCGATCAGTCATGCTTCTGGCCCAAATGGTGTAGGGATTCAAATAACTCAATATATCTCTTCCAGTGAAATATACTGTAAAATGTCTTGTCTTAATTTGATGCACTCAAATTTTAGCGCATATATAATTTAAACAAATTAGTGCAATGATGAATTTGGGCTCCCACAATTGAGTTGGTTGTAGAATGCAATTAATTAAGAAACTAT
Organism: Mimachlamys varia; assembly: GCA_947623455.1. NCBI lineage: Eukaryota > Metazoa > Mollusca > Bivalvia > Pectinida > Pectinidae > Mimachlamys > Mimachlamys varia. Next base: position 39,957,064 of record OX392533.1, on the reverse strand, counting down.
AATTAGTGCACTTGTAATTTAACAGATTATTAATGTTTTCAGTTTGAAAATCGCTAAAATATGATCACCACTTAAAGGCCCAATATACGTAACTTTTGGCAAAACTTGAAGCGAAAATCAAGTCTAATAACTTTTTATATTTATAGATTTTGTTAAGATTAACTGATATCAGCAATATCCAAGATAATTTCCTTCGCGGCAACCGGTACAGCAGCAACTCAAACACGCTATTTGTAAACACGCGTCCATTTCGAACCGTCTTCTACCTTCGGTTTGTTGTTGAAGTGGGCCCCACCTGAATTATTTTCAATTCTTTGGATTTTTTTGTCAAGAGTTTCTTGTTAGTTACCGCTCAGGTTTACTTCGTTTTAGGCTTATTTTTGCATGGTTATCAACTGGATTTTTTTTCATAATTTTTCAGAATCACGAAAACTTCTCTGAAGTTACGTATATTGGGCCTTTAAATATGTATGTTTACAGTATATTTGTACTTTCTCTGGGTTAAATCTGATACTTCTGGATCTGTACACATAAAGATAATGTATTTTCCTCCTTTTCAATACAAATTTTCTCATCTTTAAAGTATTTTACTTTGAAGGAAATAAAAATCTAATTCATTCATTTTGGAAGAAAACAAATTATTTTTAAGAAATGTTAAAACCATGTTGAATTTTGCTTTAATAAAACAAACATTTTCTGTTTTTTTAGATATATCATTTGCAGCACAGTATAGACACCATCACAATCAGTCGAAACAAGGAACAAACAACACTGCACACATACACCACAGTCTACAATGAAACCATGCAATCTTAGAAGTTTTATCTCAGATACAGAAGTTCTGTATACTGAGAAATTTCCAACTATCAGTTCCTAATTAACATAATTTCCCAGAAAACAAAATGGCAATGACCACGAATCCAATCTAGCAATTGCAAGCAATGACAGAAACTATCTTTCACCAAAATATCTGCAACATGCCACACAGACAGGTATTTATCAATTGTCAGATATTTAAAAGTGATTATAGCAAAACTGGACAACAGTAGCACATCAAACAACGGTTTTTATATACAACAGTATAGCAATGGTCACAAGCAGAACAGAAGGTAACAAAGAAAACAAAAAGTAACAAAACAACAGCAGTAACCATAACAACAGCATGACAACAGAAACCATGACAACAGAAACCATGACAACCATAAGTGCAGTCTCCATGGTCAAATCAGTAACATGTTAATTTTGAAAACAAATTGAACAAAAATTAAACAAATTGAACACAAATTATATTGTGTTATATGTTTGTATGTAAATTGGGCTAAAATTACTATTCTAAGGCACTTTTTGCTTCAATTGCTTTATTCAGTTGAACTTGTAACAGTACCAAGAATAATGGTCGAAGCTCAACATTCTTGAAGCAGAGTCTCAAACTGTATTGTTTCATATTGTATGCAATTTGTCCAGCCATGTTGGAAACATCGAGATGCTGAATGTATGTGATGATTGACAATGTTAACATTTACCCCTGAAGATACATTTGAACTCTTCTACTTCAAATGTTGGAAAAGTTCATGAAAATATATCAGGGGTTAATTAAATGAGTTCAATTTACTTTGGTAAATATTCAGAATGCTATAACATCAAATCTAACTGCTACACATATATTTTGCTGTTGATTTTCTTGTTTAAGTTGAAATACTTGTTTATATGATTTTGTTTTTTTTTTCATTTTTGTTGTTATTAATGCTTTGTGTGCGTTTTTTTTCTTTCCATTTCATGTTGACCAACCAACTCTTTCAACTCTTTTTGGGTGTGGTTTTGGTGACAACGACCAATAGTTGGACAATATGCTGTCATTTATGGTAATGACCATTCATAAATATTCATATATACTAATTTTGATTGTAGATGCTAGCTAATTTGCATATTGCCTGTTGTTCCCATCTTGTACTAATATTCTGAAACTGTTTATATACATGTAAATATTTAAACATTATTCTAATGTTAAAAATCAATGAATACACTAATGACAAAAAAATAAAAATGAATACTTCAAAAAATATTTCTTTTGATATTAAATTTGCTAATTTATAAAATTGAAGGATTAAAAGGATAAAGTAGTAGGTATTTGAATTTATTTGCTAATATACCATACCATTTTCTTAATCTTTTGACATCTTACCTATCTGGTTTCGGTTAAAATGAACATTTTTTTTCAATGAATTATACCAAATAGTATAATCATAATGTAACAAGAATTCAAGATTTTTGGCGTTGAAAACAAGCTTAAAAAAATTTGTTCAAAATGAATTTGCTAGTTGAAAATTTTATTCCTATACTAATTCTATCTCCATACAAGTGCATGATATTTTCAGTATGTAATCAAATGTTCCATTTTCCCCTGCATATTTAATGACTTGTAATACAAGTAAAACTAAAGTAATATGTATTAGTGATAAATGTAAATATGTTGGCTGCAATATCAAACTGATACAAATGGGACGCAGTTCTAGTTTTATTTCCTTAGTCACATGTTTTGTTCAATTAGCCCGCAGTTGCATTAATAATATCTTCTTTTTTGTTTTCAACCTATATGTTTTATACTGCCATGAATGCAATTACTGAAAATTTACTTTGAATGTCATCAGAAATTTCTCAGATTTACCTCCCTTCCTCGCCTTCCAGCTTACATATTCTATGGTGGGTGCCGAAATCCCTGTCCCAGATTACCTCCCTTCCTCGCCTTCCAGCTTACATATTCTATGGTGGGTGCCGAAATCCCTGGCCCAGATTACTTCTCTTCCTTTCCTTCCAGCTTACATATTCTATGGTGGGTGCCGAAATCCCTGTCCCAGATTACCTCCCTTCTTCGCCTTCTAGTATACATATTCTATGGTGGGTGCCGAAATACCTGTCCCAGATTACCTCCCTTCCTCTCCTCCCAGCTTACATATTCTATGGTGGGTGCCGAAATTCCTGTCCCAGATTACCTCCCTTCCTCTCCTCCCAGCTTACATATTCTATGGTGGGTGCCGAAATTCCTGTCCCAGATTACCTCCCTTCCTCTCCTCCCAGCTTACATATTCTATGGTGGGTGCCGAAATCCCTGTCCCAGATTACCTCCCTTCTTCACCTTCTAGTATACATATTCTATGGTGGGTGCCGAAATCCCTGTCCCAGATTACCTCCCTTCTTCGCCTTCTAGTATACATATTCTATGGTGGGTGCCGAAATACCTGTCCCAGATTACCTCCCTTCCTCTCCTTCTAGTATACATATTCTATGGTGGGTGCCGAAATCCCTGTCCCAGATTCCCTCCCTTCCTCTCCTCCCAGCTTACATATTCTATGGTTGGTGCCGAAATCCCTGTCCCAGATTACCTCCCTTCCTCTCCTCCCAGCTTACATATTCTATGGTGGGTGCCGAAATCCCTGTCCCAGATTACCTCCCTTCCTCTCCTCCCAGCTTACATATTCTATGGTGGGTGCCGAAAATCCTGTCCCAGATTACCTCCCTTCCTCTCCTCCCAGCTTACATATTCTATGGTGGGTGCCGAAATCCCTGTCCCAGATTACCTCCCTTCTTCACCTTCTAGTATACATATTCTATGGTGGGTGCCGAAATCCCTGTCCCAGATTCCCTCCCTTCCTCTCCTCCCAGCTTACATATTCTATGGTGGGTGCCGAAATCCCTGTCCCAGATTACCTCCCTTCCTCTCCTCCCAGCTTACATATTCTATGGTGGGTGCCGAAATCCCTGTCCCAGATTACCTCCCTTCCTCTCCTCCCAGCTTACATATTCTATGGTGGGTGCCGAAATTCCTGTCCCAGATTACCTCCCTTCCTCTCCTCCCAGCTTACATATTCTATGGTGGGTGCCGAAATCCCTGTCCCAGATTACCTCCCTTCTTCACCTTCTAGTATACATATTCTATGGTGGGTGCCGAAATCCCTGTCCCAGATTACCTCCCTTCTTCGCCTTCTAGTATACATATTCTATGGTGGGTGCCGAAATCCCTGTCCCAGATTACCTCCCTTCCTCTCCTTCTAGTATACATATTCTATGGTGGGTGCCGAAATCCCTGTCCCAGATTCCCTCCCTTCCTCTCCTCCCAGCTTACATATTCTATGGTTGGTGCCGAAATCCCTGTCCCAGATTACCTCCCTTCCTCTCCTCCCAGCTTACATATTCTATGGTGGGTGCCGAAATCCCTGTCCCAGATTACCTCCCTTCCTCTCCTCCCAGCTTACATATTCTATGGTGGGTGCCGAAATCCCTGTGTGATTTAGATCTCTTGTTTAAATTTCAATATTTTACCAAAGTGAAATTTAAATTTTAAGTTGAAACAAACTTCCGTCTGGTATTCAAGAAGTAGAAGTTACTTGAGAATCACTAAAACATATATAATTGATATATATGTACAGTTTGATCACCATTAAAATCATCCCAAGGCAGTTAAGCAAAGGCGGCTAGGAGATTGTTAAAGTTTGTTGAAAATGTTAGTCCGGCAAATGAATATTTCATCAGGCAGTGTATAGTCATTTTATGTCCATCTTGGGAAGCCATGCAGTATTTGGTTTAAAGTACATGTTTTACCTGTATTAGACATGATAAAATTACATTCTCACAGCAGTATGTCTCTTCTGGACATACATAATATATATTGTGTACGTGGAACAAGTTTTTTTCTGCACATCACCAGCTGGGAAATTCAGGAGGAATAAGGGCATGTTGTTAAACCCGTTTTTTGCATGAGACCCAAATAACACCGCAACACTTGCATGTACAGTGGTTATAAGCCGTTTTGTTGTTTTAAAATATATTTGAACCTGTTATTACGAACTTGTTTAAATCAAAACCCTGTTTAATTTAAAATATTTTGTCGGCCCTGCATGGTCACGCTTTATTTCATACCAAACATTCAGACTTGACGCTTCACTCAAATACTCAGATTACATGAAGTTTTCTTCTTCTCCCCCTGCCAAATTCAAGAAAACAAGATTTGACTGTATTATATATATTTTTTTCAAAATATTTAGTGTTTGATGTGTTTGGTTTGATGGTGATTAGATCTAGAGTGTGAAAAATATTTACATTGTATTACCAGTAGCAGACAACTTCAGTACCAGTACAATATTTTGTTATTATTGAAAGTAATTGACAATTAAAGCCTATTGAAAATAAATAATCCAGATTAACTTGTTCAAACCGGATGTCACTGGGATCAAAAGTGTTTCCTGGATTACACAGGTGTCCTGTTTGTAGAGGTTTGATATGACTTCAGAGGGAAATACTAGGACCAAACAGTTAGGCCAGAATAGACAGGGATTTGGATTAGACAGGGTCCGGTTTGTAGAGGTTTGATATGAGTTCAGATGGAAATACTGGGACCAAACAATTTGGCCAGAATTTTTAATAGACAGGGATTCAGATTAGACAAGGGCTGGTTTGTAGAGGTTTGATATGAGTTCAGAGGTTTGATACTTGGACCAAACATTTAGGCCAGAATAGATATGGATTCGGATTAGACAGGGGCCAGTAAATGATAAAATACTGTGTGTGAATAATGAATTATGGAAAATAATAAACCAAGGATCATGTGATATTATATAAATGGTTGATCTGTGCATGTCTGATTTATTTGAAGGTATAAGAAAAAAAAAAGAAAAAAAATATTGGCAATGATAAAAAATGGCTGAAAGCAGAATGTATAGTGATATACACCGATATATTTCTAGTAATGGTGGGTGATATATTGAATTGCTTGATAGATACTGAAGATTTTATATAACAGATTTTATAATTTATTGGAAATTTTAAACAGTCAGTGGCTGAATTTCCATATCTCTGCCATATATACAAAGTTTCTATAGCTCACAGTATCAGCGAGATACTGATGGAAGGCATGGCAAGAATACACAATCTGTAACATGGACTGTGCATGCATACATTGTAAATATATGCATGTTAATTTGGTTGTATGGGTTACATGTACATATCAAATTGGTTTTATGGGTTACATGTACATATCAAATTGGTTTTATGGGTTACATGTACATATCAAATTGGTTATATGGGTTACATGTACATATCAAATTGGTTATATGGGTTACATGTACATATCAAATTGGTTTTATGGGTTACATGTACATATCAAATTGGTTATATGTGTTACATGTACATATCAAATTGGTTATATGGGTTACATGTACATATGAAATTGGTTATATAGGTTTCATGTACATATCAAATTGGTTATATGGGTTACATGTACATATCAAATTGGTTATATGTGTTACATGTACATATTAAATTGGTTATATGGGTTACATGTACATATCAAATTGGTTATATGGGTTACATGTGCATGTCAATTGGTTAAATGCGTTACATGTGCATGTTGAATTGATCGTAAGCAATACATGTGCATGTTTAATCAATTATGGAAATTTAAGGACAAATATTGCTTTATTATAATACCCTGAAAAGCCTTGAAAAATGTGCTTTATTTTATCTTGATACGATAAAGAAGGTTGAATTGTGGTATTCTATTATATCGACACAGATTATAGCGAAAAAAATTGATGTTTAAAAGAGAACCCATAGAAGCTATAAGATATTTCAATTTCAGAAGGAGCCGCGGGTCTTGATAAGACCCCAGATAACACGTTGAAGGATTGCGATATAGAGGTTAAATTTGGTAACATTTTGCCGTGATGTGGAATTGAATGTGAAGTGAAGTAATTTATCTATATCAGACACCTGTTACATAAATTACTTTAAAAATCTTTATTGTTTGCATGAAAAATGGTTATGGTTGATACAAATGGTCATTAAATTGATGGACTGAATGTATAAAAGAAGGTCATGAAAAAAATATGTGGGAAGGGGAAGGAGACTTAATTCAAAGAACAAAGAAATGGAAATCATTTGAAATATGTGGGGAAAATTGATTGATAACTGTTGCTGATTTTGATGTTGGTGATGATGAGGTTGTTGTTGTTGATGATTTTGGGGATGTTGTTGTGAAGCCTAATGTTGGTATATATGGGCATAAAGAAATACATAAGTGCAGGAATTTAGTTGATCGTTTTGACATTAAAATAGTACTGTCTAACGATGTGATTGATTATATAATACTTCTTTTAAATTAAGGTAATACTTCCTACTGTAAAACCTCGAGTAATCTGCATACTTTTCAAGGGAAATTAGAATAAAAAAGTTGTCGGTTGTATGTTGCTAAAAGTGCATTTTCTCTTTAAAGCTAAACAATTAAAGATTGTATTAGCTGTGTTGAAAACTCGGGGCATCTGACTGACATTGCTGTGACATATGCTTAACCCTGATTGTGTAAGTCAGCCTAGCTGTACAAATATGTACCGGCATGCTGAGGGAAGTATTCCTTTGAAAGACTGGCATCCTTCCATTCCAGAGTAAGGTTATTGCATTGCTGTTAATGGACCACTAGCTTATAGCTTGTACACATGATTTACGCTCAATACAGGGATGGTGATCTCATATTACTAGCTGTTGAATGAAACGCAAAAGGTTTTTTAGCATCTGCCATTATTTCAAGAATTATAGCATTATGAGTTCTGCTCTCCCTATAGTTATAAATACACAATCTATCGGGGTGGTATTTTAGTCAGGTGTCTGTCTTAAAAACATAGAAAGCGGCTTAATATCAAGTCTCTTTGAGTTAAATCACTGTACATTTATATAAAATCCAAAACAATATCCTGAAAGCAGCTTAATCCTTATTATATGATTCCTGCTTTTACAACACCCAAACTTTACGTATGTATAAATTAAGAAGGTGTGAGAAGTTTTGGGTGGCCCCTTCCCAAATTTGATGTTATCAAAATAGCTTGAAGGCAGTGTAGTCTGCAATACATTTGGTTCTGAGTTCAAAAAGGTGCATCTTCATCATGAACATAGATAGCAAAGGATTCTGCCATTTAATAATTTTCTGCCGATAAAAACACTGCTTCATCTGACAAAATAAATCCATATGGTTTCAGAAGTTTTCATAGTCTCTGAGAAGAATTTACGAAGAGAAATCCTATTCCGGTTACCTCGTATCAAATTGTGTCTGGGGAGAGAGATATAAACAAGGTTTTGTATAACCAAATCATCAAAACAACCTGCAAGGCTAAATAAAAACTTCTGTTAGAAATCATTTCCATTAATGTAAATCAAGGCAATCTCATGACGCACCAAATCCTGTTTTCAAATCGGAGTCTTTCTTTTAGTCTAGTAAAAAGATAATGATGAGACTCCAAAGGATCCACGTTCTACTGCCAAAAGCTGTAACTTTAAATTGGAAACAGAATAACATGACACACAGAAGCCTTAATTATTCTCTTCTTTTTTTTCAAAAATGAAAACCATGATCTTCTGAAATTATTAACGAAAAGTATGAAGTTTAAAAGATTTAATTAACATTGTTTCAACCAAATGGGAAGTAACTGGGTCAGACTGGGGTTCGAACCCTGGATCTCTAATCCATAGCTGTTGCTATAGTGTACTGCCTGTGGGCTGTTGTACGTGCCACACCCTATGCAGAACTACCGTATTTGCCATATTTTTAGCACCCAGGGTGCCTAAAAAATTGGTTACAAAGGGTGCACATATTAGCATACTTGCGAACCCTCCCTATTTAGGAGGGAAACTCCCGATTTTGGACCCTAAAATGTTGCATTTTCAACTTTGGAATCTGCTTAACTGTTCCTATTTTTAAAGGTCTGATGATTTCATCTGAAAGAAGAGCTCAAAAGAAGCCATTTAAAAGTGTAATTTTTCCTCTGAATGTACATGTATACATCTTATTTATGCTCTCAATTCTGAGCACGCGTAATTTCCCCCATGGAAATTTCAAAAGTTTGCAAGTATATATTAGAATAAAAAATCTAAAGAGCTGGACGAAAAAAATGTCCTATTTATCAAGTCTGTAAGTACAATGTTTCGTGACCTGATAACATCCATACTCCTGTAGTCATACTACAACACTTACAATGTATAATCCGGAAACTTAAAGAAATTAACGGAAATTTAGACATATAAACTTAATTAAAATCGAATGTTACAAGTACAGTAGACTTCTGGTGGGTTGGAACGGATGGACAATATTTATATTCAATTTTGTTGGTTTATATAACTTAACTGTGGTTAAAAAAAATTTTTTGTTACACGATTAGTAGGCACGCTTATATAATTTCAATACCTTCGCTTAAAAACGACAAAAATGGTAACTGTTGGCGCTGCAACGTGATGAAACCTTTGTCATCCTGTGGGTCATTGCCTAGCCACGATGACTGCGGTAAGACCCTTGTGGCCGTAACGTTTGTTATGGTTGTCTCCCTTTCTGCTGACTCCTTGGGTCGCATTACCAGTTCAAATATTGGAAATGTTCATTATGAGATTTCAGAGGGTAATGGTATATGGTAAATAATACTAACTCCCTTAAAGAAACCAGTCTGTCTGAGAAGACATATACCCGGTATAAATTCGTAGACACTTTCCCTTCTTAACATAGTATATATAATTATGTTACTCACTAGTGGAGACTTCCGCGACTCGTTTTGGTATTTATAGTCTGCTTGTGTTTCCTAAGACACCAAGGCTGTTGCGGAGAACGCTGTATTTTTTCCCATTAGTCTATAGGGAGAATGTCGATGTGCTAAAATCTAGCTCGGATAGTGGTACAATGCTTTCTGGTACCATTATCTCAGCGTCTAACGCTTTAATTCGTTGTACCGTATTTGACCTACGTATCTACCTTGGCAAGTGGTACAAGGCTTTCTGGTACCATTATCTCAACGTGTAACGCTTTAATTCGTTTTCCGTATTTGACCTACGTATCTACCTTGGCTTGTGGTACAATGCTTTCTGTTACCATTATCTCAGCGTCTAACGCTTTAATTCATTGTACCGTATTTGACCTACGTATCTACCTTGGCTTGTGGTTCAATACTTTTTGGTACCATTATCTCAGCGTCTAACGCTTTAATTCGTTTACCGTATTTGACCTACATATCTACCTTGGCTTGTGGTTCAATACTTTTTGGTACCATTATCTCAGCGTCTAACGCTTAAATATGTGTACCGTATTTTACCTACATAACTAGCTCGGCTAGTGGTAAAATGCTTTCTGGTACCATTATCTCAGCGTCTAACGCTTTAATACGTTAACCGTATTTGACCTACGTAACTAGCTCGGCTAGTGGTACAATGCTTTCTTGTACCATTATCTCAGTGTCTATCACTTTAATTTGTGTACCGTATTTGACCTACGTATCTACCTTGGCTAGTGGTACAATGCTTTCTGGTACCATTATCTCAGCGTCTAACGTTTTTATTACTGTACGGCATTTTACCTTCGTACCTACGTATATACCTTGGCTAGTGGTAAAATGCTTTTTCGTATCATTATTTCAGCGTCTTAACGCTTTAATTTTTTAACCGTATTTGGCCTACATACCTAGCTCGGCTAGTTGTACAATGCTTTCTGGTACCATTATCTTAGTGTCTAACGCTTTAATTCGGTACTGTATCTGGCCTATGGGTTACATGTACTGCTTTCAGAGATTTTGAAAATGAGATTTGACTGCTTATGGAAAGATGTTCTCGATTTTTGTATAAATTTATCAAATTTTTATCTTTATTTCTCCCAGCATTGACCTGTGCGGCATATGCATTAGGGTTAAAAAGAATGGTTGAGATCTGTCGTGTTGTGAGAAAATATAACTATAAGTCGATCCTGGTATATCAACCAAACTTACTGTTTAGCAATTTTACTTGTTGAATACACATTATAACTTGTCTGAACCGGCCCCTGTCTATTCCGGCCTCACAATTCGGTCCCAATATTTCCCTCTGAACTCATATCAAACCTCTACAAACCGGACACCTGTGTAAACCAGCCAACAATTTTGGTCCCAATGCCATCCGGTTAAGACAATTTACACTGTACTAAAATATATTAACTTATTCATCCCTGATGACGAATTTGAACTCTTCCAATGCAAAGGTTGGATTAGCCAATTATAAAATTTCAGGGGCGTCAATGAGTTCAGGGTCAAAAATCGTGAGTCTCCCTCCTAAATATGGAAAGTTGCTGAGCATGGTATATGATGGTGGTCTACTGATAAATCGTTTTGTATATTTTGATCATAAATTGGAGTTGACGGGGAATAACATGGTAATTTGGTTGACTATACATAAGAGAGGTTCTAGTGACCCTGTCTGCCATCATCAGCCGGTGATGGAGGGATATTAATACATGGTTCGGTGGCTGATAGGCCTAACTTATCATCGATTAAAGCTACACACATCACTTTGTTTGCTCACAGGCTGCGGTAACGAGGGGAGATATGAAGAGGTAACAAGGGGGCGGGGCCAATCTGATGGGGTCAAACATCTTTCTCTCATCTCTCGGAAATGATTTATGAAAGTCAGGTTAAATAAATGTTGATGGGAGATTGCATCAATGTTTAGCTAATTACGGCCCTGTGTATATATCTAGTGTGGGGATTAGTACCTATTTACTCTAATGTACTGAAAAGTTTAGTTGGAAATTGTGGTTTTAAGGAGGATAGCACCAGTCTTAATGTTTGAAATGTTAAGGAAGATAGCACCAGTGTTTATGTTTGAAATGTTAAGGAGGATAGCACCAGTGTTTATGTTTGAAATGTTAAGGAGGATAGCACCAGTCTTGGATGTGTGAAATGTTAAGGAGGAAAGCACTAGTCTTTTTTTTTTTGAAATGTTAAGGAGGATAGCACCAGTCTTGGATGTGTGAAATGTTAACGAGGATAGCACCTGTCTTGATGTTTGAAATGTTTTGGAGGATAGCACCAGTCTTTATGTTTGAAATGTTATGGAGGATAGCACCAGTCTTGTTGCGTGAAACATTAAGGAGGATAGCACCAGTCTTGATGTGTGAAATGTTAAGGAGGATAGCACCAGTCTTTTTTTTTGAAATGTTAAGGAGGATAGCACCAGTCTTGGATGTGTGAAATGTTAACGAGGATAGCACCTGTCTTGATGTTTGAAATAATTTGGAGGATAGCACCAGTCTTGATGTTTGAAATGTTAAGGAGGATAGCACCAGTCTTGGATGTGTGAAATGTTAAGGAGGATAGCACCTGTCTTGATGTTTGAAATGTTTTGGAGGATAGCACCTGTCTTGATGTTTGAAATGATAAGGAGGAAAGCACCAGTCTTGATGTGTGAAATGTTAAGGAGGATAGCACCAGTCTTTATGTTTGAAATGTTATGGAGGATAGCACCAGTCTTTATGTTTGAAATGTTATGGAGGAAAGCACCAGTCTTAATGTGTGAAATGTTAAGGAGGATAGCACCAGTCTTTATGTTTGAAATGTTAAGGAAGATAGCACCAGAGTTTCATTTAGAGGTGATGATGTTTGATATAGCATCACAATTTCCTTTTGAAATGATGAGAGTTGATATATCAAAGAGGGTAGCACCAGAGTTTCATTTGGAGGTGGTGATGTTTGATATATTAAGGAAGATAGCACTGCACATTTTCATTTGGAGGTGATGATTTTTATATATTAAGGAAGATAGCACTACACATTTTCATTTAAAGGTGGTGAGGTTTGATATATTAAGGAGGGAAGCACCAGAGTTTCATTTGGAGGTGATGAAGTTTGATATATGTTTAGAAGGAGAGCACCTAAAATCACTCTAAATATGTGGTGCTAACCTCCTTAACATACATAATACTTTATTTCACTGCTAACCTCCTTCACGAATGTAAGCATTATCCCAATGCTCCATTGTGTCATTCTGACACTGGAATGCAGACAAAAATATCCGATATAAATGTGTTTTGGAGACTTCAATAAGCTCAGACAAAAGGCCAAATTGGCCTGCTATTAAATGTCATTGATTTTCATCTCAGCTTCAGTCCCATGCCTGTAAGCTAGGCAGTGATATATTCTGGAGCAAGGAGTTGATGTCCTACATGTAAATCTAGTTACAGACCTTGAGACATTTGGTACGAAATATTGAAAGTTTCCTGTAATGAAGTAAATGGAATGTGACAGGCACAATACCGCTGTAAATGGAATTTCCGGAAGTAGGACTCGATTCCGTAAAAAGTGTCACATCCACGATTGTGTTTTCATTCTTCGGTGTCAATTGCTGAAAGTGTTTAAAATAAGTTTTCTCCTCTTTCCCAGGTTTTAATTTGCATCAAAATTAAGTCTTTGATTTGTTTTTAGAGAAACTATTTCGTCTTCAAACAAAACCCTGAATACTCGACTACAATTCAGACTTGGTAAATCAAATGAAGCAAAATTGTAATTCTAAAATTGATTGAGCGAATTAAATCATAGCACCCACTACATTTATGCATCAATCAGTATTAGTTTTATTTCATTCCTTAAGCTTTACAGTTTATCGGTTACATTCAACATTAACAAGTATGATACAGTGGACTCCACTTAATATCACCCCTGTTAATATCACATTCCTCTTTATAACATGTTTTTCCCATGCACCATTTTTCTCTATATATAATCTATGTAATTTTATTTGGTTAATATCATGTATTTTGAGGTGAATTCCTCTTAATATCATGTCTTTTTTAACCAACCACATAAAATATCCAGAAAATTATGCCATTTCCATTGATTTCAGATACAACTTGAACAAAATGTTGCATAGAAAATAAAAAAATACCCCCAAAATGGTTTTTAATTGAAATGATGTTATCTATATATTGAAACATCTTCATAATGTACATTGAATATCTTACTTTTAGCTATGGAGATTGGAAATGCACTTAATTTAGTGGAAAACATGTTTCTCTTAATGTCACATTCCTGTTAATATCATGTTTTTGTCTGACAAATGCAACATGATATAAAGAGGAGTGCACTGTACTGATAAACATACACTTCTATACATGTACTAGTGATACATGTGCGCACAACACACACTGGTTGTATAATAGTGATGCCCGACTATTTGACATCATCAACATAACAGCAAGCGTTTACCAATAAATTAATGCTAATAATAATGGTGTTTGCAAATAATAATACAATTTTCAGGCACAGTAACGGATTGTATACATACTAATACATGATCGTGCCTACTAATGGTATGTCAATCATAAATATTTATTGAATAATTCGTCTTTTATTTGCTTCAAAAATATATCTGCCTAACTTAAGAATTATGTTCATGTGGTCAACACATAAAAGTTGCACAAATTTATTCATAGATGGTTTAAGCCAATAAAGACGTTTGATGTATTTCATTTCATTTTAGAATATTTTATTGTACTGATGTTATATACAATCGGAATTGGGCAACAGGCATAGCTTGATGTATTTCAATTATACATTGTAGGTCGTGATACCTATTACATATTATAATTAAATCAGTAGGGATGGATCACAACTAGGGCAGGACAGGACTTTTTGACTCATTCACCCCTGAATATACATTTGAACTCTTCCAATTCAAAGGCTAGAATAGTTCATTGTGAAATATCAGGGGGGAATGAGTAAGTTTCCCCATTATGTGACTTTTGAGGATGGGCTTTAGGGCAGGATGTAAACAAGGGTGTCTGGGGGTCAACAACTGTAACACCTGGTTATTGATATAACCCCAATTCATTGATAACACACTATTATACTGTGTAACTACCAAACTGTTTAACTCAGATTTTATATACAACAACAACACAGAAGAAACAGTTAACCTGTTTATTACACTTAAAGCAACATATTTACATTTGGCGTATCAGGGGCTACTCACTTCATGGTTTAACTACCTTATATATCTGCATTAATTTTTTGTAATTATAATATTTTTACCATGCTAGACTCCGGGGGTTTTAAGAGAAGCAGCTAGACTCTGGAAATGTCTCCAGAGAAGCTCTTATCTACACAGCTCAGAGAAGGTAAGCAGCTAGACTCTGAAAATGTCTCCAGAGAAGCCCTTACAATACGGCCCAGAGAAGAAGTGCAGCTAGACTCTGAAAATGTCTCCAGAGAAGCGACTGGGCTCTGATTGTGAACACCCCTGGAGAAGCAACAAAGAGAGCAGCTCGACTCCTGTGATATAAGAGAAGCCTCATATTTCTTAATATAAACTATGTTGAGATTGGGGGTAAAATTCCCCTAGAATTTAAGGCCTATGCAAATTTGAACAAAAAACATAATGAAATCAACCTAAAGTGAGTAACCCAAACATAAAAAATAAACAAGTCTGTACAAAGCACATATGTAATGACATTAAGACACATCGACAACTGTAGGTAAAGAGGTTGCTCCATTCAAAGAAAACAAAAAGCTTGCAAACTATTAAAGCTACAGTATCATTATAAAAAACAATTCCAAAGGAATGCTCGCACTCGGCATGTACAATATATGTAGCTGGGGCTGGTGGGTGGGTACACAAAACAATCCTGATACTCTGCAGCCTCCCTGGATGAAGGGACATCTATACACCAATTAATAGACCCCTATAGGGGACCAAATGCTACACTGTGATTGGTCAAAACCACGACCACCAGCTCATTGTATATCCTCATTAGCATATATAAACACAGTCACTTAAACTGAACCGGGAACCATATAAGTTCAATACATTATTACAAATTAAACGAAAACACAATAATTAAAGCAGAAAAGAGGACTTGCTACAAATATATTTGTTGTATATAAACTATAATTTAATATAAATATCAAATTATCATTGAGAAAAGGATATTGCTGAGCCCTCAATATATCAAATTGCCTGTTAGCATTTTTTATACCTAGGTAATTACCGTTAATTCAAGATGTGTCACCCTTATCATAAACCTTTTATATTTTTAACTTGTATTCTGATTCATTAATGTTTTTCAATCTGTATTTACAGTGAAGTTAATTTTCATTGATATTAAATTCATTGAAAATGAAAGGTAATGCCTGTTTTGCCTTTTAAGGCAGTTCTGGACTATTCAAAAATGCCCAGCTAGGCAAGACCAGACAGCTTTTCATGATGTTGGTTTTGTATCTTCGAATTCCTACATGAGTAGAAGAAAATGTACAAAACCTTTGTATCCTTGACCTTTGACCTTGACCTCTGTAACCTTACCTTAGTGTGACAGCAGGGTGTCCTCCAACCTCAGTCTTATATTACATGTAAGATATGGGCATCTGTATCTTTATGTCATTTACCCCTAAATTGTCATAATGTAATATTCCAACGTCAGAACTGGAGGAGTTCAAATATGTCAGAAGGGGTATATGACTTAAACTTGACCTTAACCTCTTTAGAATTTTTAAGTATGGGAGCTTAATTGACATTCATCTCTTACAAACACATTTCTTGTCGATTCAGAAAAGTGGTCCTTTTCGTATTTCCGGCTGTTAAATAATTTGCCCAAATTACATGGAAGTGTGATTTTGTACAGTTGTAATTAGCTCATTCACCCTGAAATTTCATAATGAACTATTCCAACCTTTAAATTGGGAGATTTCAAATTTTTCTTAATGCAGTCAGTTGGATGTGTTAAAAATGGCATTTTTGACGTCTTAATGTATTGCAAAAATTTTCCAGACAGTTTTGGGATTTTCATTGATTTTCTACCAAACATTTGTTACTGTGATTTAATGTAGAAATTTTGATCCCAATTAATCAAGTCCCTTTATCCTTTCATTTCGTGGTCCATAATGGAATAATCCAAATCAATTTGGGGTAGAGTCCATTAAAGTTATATAGGGGTGACAGGGTTAAACCTAATGATGAAGATTTTGCATTGAGCTGTGTCAATTTACATCTCAAAAAAACCATCAATTTTGTTGAGAAAATATTCTAATTATGATTCTAAATCAGTTTTGAAAATAAACTTGGCCTTGATATTCAAGAAATCAAAATTGGTAGTGTTTTATTTATTGAAAATTAATGTCAACAAAATGCTGTTGACAGCTGCGTATACATGTAGCTAGCTTGCACGTAGGATCAAAGTGGGTTTTTGACTAATTAAACATTTTTTGATTCCTACAAATAAATCATTATGAGGCATTTTCATGTAATTTTGTCAGAAAGATTTATCATTTTGCTGAAGTTCAGAAAGCTGGGGGAAAAAAAACAGTGACACTTTGTAGGAGTGTTAATTGATTAACTGGCTTGGATTTGGTTTTCGTGTCAGATGACATATTTTAGAAAGCTAAATGTTAGATTTCATATTAACTGTTCTTTGACTGAGAATCAATTTCGTTTCATTGACGTAACCCACAGTTGTCTTGACATGGAGAAATGTATTTCATGGATGACTTTATTTATGTCCTCTGTATGACCTTGAGAAATTTATGATAATTGAGTTTCTTGTATGATCTTGTGAGAGTTATAATTGAATCAATTCCTGTATGACTCTAAAGAATTTTATCGTAATAAAAATTGTATGATCTAAATGACCCTGAGATAGCATTGAGAATATCGCATCGCATACTATTAATTAATAAAATTCTGTATGATTGTATTGTATGACTTACAAAATTTTTTTTGGAAATTAATGTAATATACATTCTGCATAGGTGTCAACCTCTGAAACCTTCAATGAGGGAGATCTCCCTCATTCCATAATTCCAATGAGGGAGAAAGTGCATGAAATATGTCTAAAACTGCATTACTCAATTTATTTTCCCCTTTTTATGTATCAAAACAACTTCAAAAACTATTCATTTAATCCAGACACACCTGTTATGGTCATTACGCACACCCTACATTAACTACAATATCATTTGACCTCAGGATGTAGATTTTGAGTTTGTGTGAGATTGGACTTAAATGAGATAGAGTTCGAGGGAGATTGGTAAATTATGGTCAAAATGAAGGATCTCCCTCATAATGTGGGTAGGTTAACAGGTATGATTCTGTATAACTGGTATGACCTTGAAAAGAGAAATCAAACATGTTCATCAATGCACAGTAACACTGTATGACCTTGAAAATTATGCTAGCAATTTGATTATAACTTGTATGAAATATTTAAATTTCAGTTGTTAATTACAAAATGTATAATGACTGTTTTTATAGCCACATTAATGATCTTGAGAGATAGTTTGAATAAATAAATTTGACAAATTTTACTTTGCACTTGTACATTAAATTCCTGACCTTGACCTTGAAGTCAATATCACGCTGATGGCTTACGAACTCTTGTCGATCATGATCATGTTTTCTCCGAGCAATTGGCTGTTGTGTACCGAGAAACAGGAGAGAACCTGAAGTCTTTGTGCTTCAAAATAGACTGAAACTTGAACACAAATGTCTGTAAATTGGCAATTCAAATGGCCTTTGTCTAAATTTGTGGGTCAGCTATGGTGGTCAGTGTTAGATATATTGATTTCTTCATGAATCGGAAGTAAATGGTAAAGAATTCAGTTTTGCCTTGAAAAGAAACTTCATTTGATTTACATTTCAATCATTCATGCACCCCTGAATGTAAGGTCTGTGACATGTTGCCGATTTCTCGTCATAGCGTCTTATTTAAGTGTCTGTACTTACATATATTGTGTACACACAATTTGAAATTTAATTCGCCATCACATTCTTTTGAATTTCTATGTTGCCGATTTCTCGTCATAACTTCTTATATAAGTGACTGTACATACATATATTGCGTACATACAATTTGAAATTCAATTTGCCATCACATTCTTTTGAATTTCCATAAATTATGTTTTACAACTGTGAAACGTGTCTAAAATAAATATTATGTGGATATTTTAATACTGTATTGATGGCTATTGAATTAAGATTTTTAAGGTATACCGTGGGTACTTTAAGGCCATGTAGGAAAAGAACAAGTTTCCGACAAATCTGTGAAGACAGGTCTTGCTGTATGTTAGATTTGTAGTCATAACACAATCACCCCTGATATCACATTTAAACTCTTCCAAATCAAAGGTTGGAATAGTTTATAATGAAATTTCAGGGGTGAATGAGTCAACACAGGTTTTTTTTCTGTTACAAAATAAAATGTCTGGAGATGATTATACCTGGGGTACAAGGGTGTGTGTGTAATTGGGTGTGCAGCATTTTCAAGTAGTCAGCAAATATTTGGGAGTTATTCAAAGAGAAATTGTTAAAAAGATTTATACTGTGCAAGTTAATCCTTTATTTGTGGGATAATTACATGTACCCTATCCATTGGCATGAAATTACATGAAAAAATGCATAAATGATATACATGTAATAATTAAATATTTCGTCAGATGCAGTAGGGAAGGGAAGGGCATGGCAGAAGCTGGATATGAATTGGTCAGCGTATAGTAATTGATTTAACTATTAATAGTTTCAAAAGAAAAGCTTTAGGTATCAGGAAAATTGAATGAACTAATTAAAGGGGTCAAGCTGGATATATCAATTATTCAAAACGACCTTGAGTTATAAGGGAAATTAAGTAAACATGCAGAAGACAATAGGCTGAAAAATAAGAAGTATTTAAAATGAGCTTGAGTTGCTTATAATTTCTAAGGAAAAGTTTGAGTCACACGGGGTTATTCTGTAGGAGTTGAGTTAGAGTTACTCGGGGTTATTCTGAACAAGTTGAGTTGGAGTTACTCAGAGTTATTCTGTAGGAGTTGAGTTGGAGTTACCCGGGGTTATTCTGAACAAGTTTAGTTGGAGTTACTCTGGGTTATTCTGAACGAGCTGAGTTGGAGTTACGCGGGGTTATTCTGTAGGAGTTGAGTTTGAGTTACCCGGGGTTATTCTGTAGGAGTTGAGTTTGAGTTACCCGGGGTTATTCTGTAGGAGTTGAGTTGGAGTTACATGGGGTTATTCTGTAGGAGTTGAGTTGGAGTTACATGGGGTTATTCTGTAGGAGTTGAGTTGGAGTTACATGGGGTTATTCTGTAGGAGTTGAGTTGGAGTTACATGGGGTTATTCTGTAGGAGTTGAGTTGGAGTTACATGGGGTTATTCTGTAGGAGTTGAGTTGGAGTTACTCGGGGTTATTCTGTAGGAGTTGAGTTGGAGTTACTCGGGGTTATTCTGTAGGAGTTGAGTTGGAGTTACTCGGGGTTATTCTGTAGGAGTTGAGTTGGAGTTACTCGGGGTTATTCTGTAGGAGTTGAGTTTGAGTTACTTGGGGTTATTCTGTAGAAGTTGAGTTAGAGTTACCCGGGGTTATTCTGTAGAAGTTGAGTTAGAGTTACTCGGGGTTATTCTGTAGAAGTTGAGTTAGAGTTACATGGGGTTATTCTGTAGGAGTTGAGTTGGAGTTACATGGGGTTATTCTGTAGGAGTTGAGTTGGAGTTACATGGGGTTATTCTGTAGGAGTTGAGTTGGAGTTA
The DNA here is from genome assembly GCA_947623455.1 of Mimachlamys varia. NCBI lineage: Eukaryota > Metazoa > Mollusca > Bivalvia > Pectinida > Pectinidae > Mimachlamys > Mimachlamys varia. Next base: position 39,936,737 of record OX392533.1, on the reverse strand, counting down.
CATGGGGTTATTCTGTAGGAGTTGAGTTGGAGTTACATGGGGTTATTCTGTAGGAGTTGAGTTGGAGTTACATGGGGTTATTCTGTAGGAGTTGAGTTGGAGTTACTCTGGGTTATTCTGTAGGAGTTGAGTTGGAGTTACATGGGGTTATTCTGTAGGAGTTGAGTTGGAGTTACATGGGGTTATTCTGTAGGAGTTGAGTTGGAGTTACTCTGGGTTATTCTGTAGGAGTTGAGTTGGAGTTACATGGGGTTATTCTGTAGGAGTTGAGTTGGAGTTACTCTGGGTTATTCTGTAGGAGTTGAGTTGGAGTTACATGGGGTTATTCTGTAGGAGTTGAGTTGGAGTTACATGGGGTTATTCTGTAGGAGTTGAGTTGGAGTTACATGGGGTTATTCTGTAGGAGTTGAGTTGGAGTTACTCTGGGTTATTCTGTAGGAGTTGAGTTGGAGTTACATGGGGTTATTCTGTAGGAGTTGAGTTGGAGTTACTCTGGGTTATTCTGTAGGAGTTGAGTTGGAGTTACATGGGGTTATTCTGTAGGAGTTGAGTTGGAGTTACATGGGGTTATTCTGTAGGAGTTGAGTTGGAGTTACTCGGGGTTATTCTGTAGGAGTTGAGTTGGAGTTACTCGGGGTTATTCTGTAGGAGTTGAGTTGGAGTTACTCGGGGTTATTCTGTAGGAGTTGAGTTGGAGTTACTCTGGGTTATTCTGTAGGAGTTGAGTTGGAGTTACTCTGGGTTATTCTGTAGGAGTTGAGTTGGAGTTACATGGGGTTATTCTGTAGGAGTTGAGTTGGAGTTACATGGGGTTATTCTGTAGGAGTTGAGTTGGAGTTACTCGGGGTTATTCTGTAGGAGTTGAGTTGGAGTTACTCGGGGTTATTCTGTAGGAGTTGAGTTGGAGTTACTCGGGGTTATTCTGTAGGAGTTGAGTTGGAGTTACTCTGGGTTATTCTGTAGGAGTTGAGTTGGAGTTACATGGGGTTATTCTGTAGGAGTTGAGTTGGAGTCACTCAGGGTTATTCTGTAGGAGTTGAGTTTGAGTTACTTGGGGTTATTCTGTAGGAGTTGAGTTGGAGTTACTTGGGGTTATTCTGTAGGAGTTGAGTTGGAGTTACCGGGGGTTATTCTGTAGGAGTTGAGTTAGAGTTACCCGGGGTTATTCTGTAGGAGTTGAGTTAGAGTTACTTGGGGTTATTCTGAACAAGTTGAGTTGGAGTTACTCGGGGTTATTCTGAACAAGTTGAGTTGGAGTTACTCAGGGTTATTCTGTAGGAGTTGAGTTGGAGTTACTCTGGGTTATTCTGTAGGAGTTGAGTTAGAGTTACACGGGGTTATTCTGTAGGAGTTGAGTTGGAGTTACTCGGGGTTATTCTGTAGGAGTTGAGTTGGAGTTACTCAGGGTTATTCTGTAGGAGTTGAGTTAGAGTTACTCTGGGTTATTCTGAACAAGTTGAGTTGGAGTTACTCGGGGTTATTCTGTAGGAGTTGAGTTGGAGTTACTCTGGGTTATTCTGAACAAGTTGAGTTGGAGTTACTCTGGGTTATTCTGTAGGATTTGAGTTAGAGTTACTCGGGGTTATTCTGTAGGAGTTGAGTTAGAGTTACACGGGGTTATTCTGTAGGAGTTGAGTTGGAGTTACATGGGGTTATTCTGTAGGAGTTGAGTTAGAGTTACATGGGGTTATTCTGTAGGAGTTGAGTTGGAGTTACATGGGGTTATTCTGTAGGAGTTGAGTTGGAGTTACTCTGGGTTATTCTGAACAAGTTGAGTTGGAGTTACTCGGGGTTATTCTGTAGGAGTTGAGTTGGAGTTACTCTGGGTTATTCTGAACAAGTTGAGTTGGAGTTACTCTGGGTTATTCTGTAGGATTTGAGTTAGAGTTACTCGGGGTTATTCTGTAGGAGTTGAGTTAGAGTTACTCGGGGTTATTCTGTAGGAGTTGAGTTGGAGTTACATGGGGTTATTCTGTAGGAGTTGAGTTGGAGTTACCCGGGGTTATTCTGTAGGAGTTGAGTTGGAGTTACATGGGGTTATTCTGTAGGAGTTGAGTTAGAGTTACATGGGGTTATTCTGTAGGAGTTGAGTTGGAGTTACTCGGGGTTATTCTGTAGGAGTTGAGTTGGAGTTACTCGGGGTTATTCTGTAGGAGTTGAGTTGGAGTTACTCGGGGTTATTCTGTAGGAGTTGAGTTGGAGTTACTCGGGGTTATTCTGTAGGAGTTGAGTTGGAGTTACTCTGGGTTATTCTGTAGGAGTTGAGTTGGAGTTACTCTGGGTTATTCTGAACGAGCTGAGTTGGAGTTACTCAGGGTTATTCTGAACAAGTTGAGTTGGAGTTTTACTCGGGGTTATTCTGTAGGAGTTGAGTTGGAGTTACTCGGGGTTATTCTGAACAAGTTGAGTTGGAGTTACTCTGGGTTATTCTGTAGGATTTGAGTTAGAGTTACTCGGGGTTATTCTGTAGGATTTGAGTTGGAGTTACTCTGGGTTATTCTGTAGGATTTGAGTTAGAGTTACTCGGGGTTATTCTGTAGGATTTGAGTTAGAGTTACTCGGGGTTATTCTGAACAAGTTGAGTTTGAGTTACTTGGGGTTATACTTAACAAGTTGAGTTAGAGTTACTCAGGGTTATTCTGTAGGAGTTGAGTTGGAGTTACTCGGGGTTATTCTGAACAAGTTGAGTTGGAGTTACCCGGGGTTATTCTTAACAAGTTGAGTTAGAGTTACTCAGGGTTATTCTTAACAAGTTGAGTTAGAGTTACTCGGGGTTATTCTGAACAAGTTGAGTTTGAGTTACTTGGGGTTATTCTGAACAAGTTGAGTTGGAGTTACTCTGGGTTATTCTAAACGAGCTGAGTTGGAGTTACTCGGGGTTATTCTAAACGAGCTGAGTTGGAGTTACTCGGGGTTATTCTAAACGAGCTGAGTTGGAGTTACTCGGGGTTATTCTGAACAAGTTGAGTTGGAGTTACTCAGAGTTATTCTATAGGAGTTGAGTTGGAGTTACTCGGGGTTATTCTGAACGAGCTGAGTTGGAGTTACTCGGGGTTATTCTGAACAAGTTGAGTTGGAGTTACTCTGGGTTATTCTGTAGGAGTTGAGTTGGAGTTACTCGGGGTTATTCTGAACAAGTTGAGTTGGAGTTACTCTTGGTTATTCTGAACAAGTTGAGTTGGAGTTACTCTTGGTTATTCTGAACAAGTTGAGTTGGAGTTACTCTGGGTTATTCTGAACGAGCTGAGTTGGAGTTACTCGGGGTTATTCTAAACGAGCTGAGTTGGAGTTACTCGGGGTTATTCTGAACAAGTTGAGTTGGAGTTACTCTGGGTAATTCTGAACAAGTTGAGTTGGAGTTACTCTGGGTTATTCTGAACGAGCTGAGTTGGAGTTACTCGGGGTTATTCTAAACGAGCTGAGTTGGAGTTACTCTGGGTTATTCTGAACGAGCTGAGTTGGAGTTACTCGGGGTTATTCTAAACGAGCTGAGTTGGAGTTACTCAGGGTTATTCTGAACAAGTTGAGTTGGAGTTACTCAGGGTTATTCTGAACAAGTTGAGTTGGAGTTACCGGGGGTTATTCTGAACAAGTTGAGTTGGAGTTACTCTGGGTTATTCTGTAGGAGTTGAGTTTGAGTTACTCAGAATTACTCTGGAGAATCTAGAGTTACTCTAGAGATATTCAGAAGGAGTGTAGTTACTCAGAGTTATAGTGGTTGAGCTGGAATTATTCAGTTATTCTTGAAGAGCTAGAGTAATTTTTCAGAGTTATTTTTAAGGAACAGGGGTTAGAGTCATTCTGGAGGAGTTGAAGTTATACTGAGGCTTATTCTTAATTAGGAGTTTCTCAAGAGTTATTCTGAATAGTAGAGTTACTCAGACTTTTTCTGGAGAAGCTGGAGTTACTCAAAGAGTTATTCTGAATAGCAGAGTTACTCAGACTTTTTCTGGAGGAACTGGAGTTACCTAAGATTTATTCTGAATAGTAAAGTTACTCAGACTTTTTCTGGAGGAACTGGAGTTACTCAAGAGTTATTCTGAATAGTAAAGTTACTCAGACTTTTTCTTGAGGAACTGGAGTTACTCAAGAGTTATTCTGAATAGTAGAGTTACTCAGACTTTTTCTGGAGGAACTGGAGTTACTCAAGAGTTATTCTGAATAGTAGAGTTACTCAGACTTTTTCTGGAGGAAATTTATGCTACTCTGAAAGAGTTAAAGTACATAACTCAATTTTAGCATGATTTTAATAATGGAGATTTGTGAACATAGTGTCAAGGTGAGAGAATAAATCCAGGGTGGATAAATATTTATTGTCAATAGACACCTGTATTCACACCGTGTGTAGGGGTGTGTACTTCCCTATAAGTCTGGGGTGTTTAACAGGAAGTTTTGGGCTTTCATTAATCCATTAGAGAACGTACTGTTACGCCTGTCGTCAATTTGAAAGAAGTTACTAGAAAACTAGCGTAAAATTTTATAGATTATTTTTTCGGAGTCACACTGATGATTTGATAGAACACATATAGCGGATAGTTGGAGAGATAACGTAACTTATCTCGGTGTATCTGTGATATAAATAGTCCAAAGATTGGGCGACTGGAGTGATAGGGGAAGAGCTATAGACACATACTGTGGTGAGGTGTAGTAAGTCGTAGTAGTATTCTGTGGTGGAGCTCTCAGCTACACCACACACACAACGAAGGCAGCAGCTTCAACAGAAAGAGTGTGTGGGACTGGGACGAGGAACAACTACAGCATAGACCAGGGCATCACCACCAAACGAAGAGGGATCACGAAAACACGTGTCTATGCCACTTCGCCCCGCCAAAATCTCTTCAATTTTACTTAGCAGTTTATGTTCCCGACACAGCTTTATGGGTTTAATACATGCAGTGTTACAAGGCTTGATAATCAGATCTTCTTTACCAGTATTTACTGTATAGTGTACCGCTACAGGAATTTTGTGTGTAGTCTTGTGTGTGGTGAACGTTCTGTGCCAATATTGGAATGAAAAATTATCTTTTTAAATACAACAGTTGTTAAATATTTAACCAAGTTGTTGTTAAAATTGTTTTCGTTTATTAAAAAAAAACTTTTTAAATATCAAAGTGGTGAATTTTTCCAGTGCTTCTATCATTCCCGGAATTTTCAGGAAGATTTCTTCAAGTGAACTTTATTGAAGGGTATACTTAGTATATATATATAGTTCAATGTGTGTTATATTTGGTTCCAATTGCGGTGAAAAGGTCGTATAAATTGTGTTATCGGTGTTTTATACAACAGTTCCATGTGTTATATTGATTGCTCCGAATTTCGGAATTTATAGCAACAGTTGTGTGAAATCCTTGAAGGATTCATATGTGAATTTGTTGTGAAATTTTTACCTACACTTGTGAAATCATATAATATTTGTGAAATTCACAAAGTGTTGAAATATTAGTGTGAATTTTGAAATTGAAATAGCCATTTGGAATATATTTTGAACTGAGGAAATTAAAAAAAAAAAATTGTGAATTTGAAAAAAAAGGAAACGGATTCGGATTTTAATTATACCGTCTATGTGATACTATTTATGTGGTCATGGTGAATTTAAAGAGTGGGGCTCCTGTCCAATATAAGGAAGTGCCGACACATGCCGCTGAAGATGGCGGAAGTAGTGGCGACGAAAATCCCGCCTCAAGCAATTTGACAGATGCAGTGACCGATCCTCTTACACAAAATGGCGACGTGGAAGCGCCATCGTCACCGATCGAGGAAACATCACCTGCTGCTAGCCCGAAAGCTGCTGGAAGCACACCTGATAATAAAGCATCGGGCAGTAGTCGATTTTTCGTGTCGCCTGCAATTGTGATTTGTGACGAGACAGGTAACAACATAGGTAGCGCTGAGCCCCTGGTGGAGGAAAAAAACAGTGACGGTGAGGTTTTTTCACTTTCTTACTGTCTTTATAGATATAATACATAAATATCGTGGGTATGTAAAGGGGGCGTGGTGAACAGTTGAATACGATACATAGTATTAACTGTGTTATATAATATATACTTTACTATCTATAATGGGACCCTATAACTACTGGTTACTGTACAATGACACCCACTATAAACTATATAACAGATATCTGACTTTTAACCTGGTAGTCTGTTATAATAGCTATTGAAGCTGAGTAAGAAGGGTGTATACAAATACAATGATAATTATAATGTGTTATATACTTTACAATCTATAATGGGACGCTATAACTACTGGTTACTGTGCGATGACACCCAATATGACTTTAACAGATATCTGACTTTATACCCGATTGTCTGCAATAATAAATATTGAAGGGGTATAAAGATAGAATGATAATCATTGTGTTATATAATTTACAATCTATAATTGGGACCCGGCCTATAACTACTTGTTACTGTGCATTGACATCCAATATAAACCATTACAGATATCTGCCTTAATATCTGGTACTGTCTTATAGTTAATATTGAAGCTGAGTACGAGGGTTGTATAAAGATACAATTGTATTGTGTTATATATATATACTTTACTATCTATAATGGGACCCTATAACTACTGGTTACTGTACAATGACACCCGATATAGACTATATAACAGATATCTGACTTTAAACCTGATAGTCTGTAATAATAACTATTGAAGCTGAGTAAGAAGGGTGTATACAAATACAATGATAATTATAATGTGTTATATTCTTAACAATCTATAATGGGACCCAATAACTACTGGTTACTGTGCATTACAGATATCTGAATTTTTACCCTATAGTCTGTAATAATAACTATTGAAGGTGAATAAGAGGGGCGTATAAAGATACAATGATAATTATTGTGTTGTATACTATACTTACTATAACTACTGGTTACTGTGCGTTGACACCCGATATACACTATGTAACAGATATCCAACATTATACCCAATAGTCTATAATAATAACTATTGAAGCTGAATAAGAGGGGTGTATACAGATACAATTGTATTGTGTTATATATACTTCACTATCTATAATGGGACCCTATAACTGCTGGTTACTGTACGTTAACACCCAATATAGACTATATAACAGCTGATATCTGACTTTATACCTGATAGTCTGTAATAATTACTATTGAAGCTGAATAATTTAGGGATGAAATACAGGAGTATAAGATACAACAGTATTGTTGTATATACTCTACTATCTATAATGTAACGCTATAACTACTGGTCACTGTACGTTCACACCCATTACAGACTACATGTATTACATGTATCTTCCTCTACAGTCTGTTATGGTAAATATTGAAGTTATAGAGGGGAATATGGAAACCCAATAGTGTCGACTAACAGTTAATAGTTATTGTAATTTATGCTGGTATCATACTCCACAATTGGTCAAGAACACAATATAACGGTTCAGGACACAATATAACGGTTGGATTACTTGTACTTGAAACCCAACTGAGACTAAAACAAATATTTAGAACTGAAGTGTAAATTGATGAAATAAATGTATATTGAAGCTATAGGGAGTCCAGACTGATGGAGACTCAACTCACCAAGGGTGTTTACCGTGTAAACCATTCATCTCCAGCACACACATATACATACACACAAATTGGGAGATATTAGCCAGGTGGTATAGGACAAGTAGTTAGTGCCTGATAAGGCAGCTCCTGCGAACTCCTCAGATTTGTTTATGATAAAACTGTATGTGTTATTTGAATTGATTGTATGGGAATTGTATATGTAGTGTAAAGCGCTTTAGAGTGGCTTATGTTAGCTAGATAGGGCACTATATCAAATGCTGTATATTATTATTATAATGTCATAGCTGTTAATCTTTGAGTCCTTTTGATCATTCCACACTTTTTCTAATGAGAGAGAAAAGCTAGTGTGTGAAATATGACCGAAACTGCAGTGCACAATTTGTCTTTCCATATTTTTGTATCAAAATAACTTCAAAAAGTACTCATTTTTCATTTGATCCAGACACTGCTGTTATGGACAATAACTAGGATGTCATTTAAGTAACCACAAGTTGTAGCTTTTGAGTTTGTGAGAGATTGGATTTAAATCAGGGGAGATTTCGAGGGAGATTGGTAGTTTTTTTTCAAATTGAGGGAGTTTACCTCATAATGGGGGATGTTTAAATTAACTGATATGCAATATTAAGATAAATAGTATTGTGTAATTGTATACTTCACTATCTGTGGGCTAGGAATATAAAAAAGAACTTGAAACCCTGCAATACTGACTTTGACAAATGTCTTATTTTTAAGTCTCTAATGATGAATAACATATATATATCATAGCTGAATGGAGGGGATGTGCTTTTCGTGAGTCTATAAGATACATAATAATATTATAGTTCTTCTGAGGAAAAAGTGAATAAAAACGACCTTGAAATATGATGAAGGTGAAACTACTGTAGGTACTGTGCATTAAGTATTTATACTCACAGTATTAACTTGTTCACCCCTGAAATTTCATAATGAATTACTCCAACCTTTGAATTGGAAGAGTTCACAACATTTTTTCAGGGGTGAATGATCAAATGGTACATACCTTACAAATAAATAATCTTCTAATTTGATTTACGAGTCCCTTTTGACTGTATTTGCTTAAACCAATGAGTTCACAATACTAAATTAAAAAATTTCAAGAAAATTTTAAAGTCTCAAAAATTCTACATGTACAGGACTCTATTTGCTAAAACCAATGAGTTCACAGAACTAAATCTTAAAATTTTCTTGAAAATCTTTGAGTCTCAAACAAATTCTACGAGTACAGGACTTAGACTAAGCTTGCACCTAGATTTATCACTGCCTTAAAGTGACGATATAAGAAGGAGGAGATGATCATATGTCTATTCTAAATCACATGTTAAAGTGCATTCAAAAATTGTATTTAAAGAAAATGAAGTGCACAGGAATAAATAATCCCTGAAAGGCTTTTCACGTCTGAAGATTTAAATTCATGTCAATATTGCAATAGATTGATATGCTAATATAATCAAGGAAGTTTTTATATTTCGATATATACATCTGGAGGTGTAAATTTACAAGTTTGGAGTTTATTAAAATAAATTTGAATTTGTATGGTTAAAGATCTCAATTTGCAGGTTTTATATTTCGACGGCTGAAAGAGATATTTTACAAGTTTCAATTTTTTTTTGAACAAATTTGAACTATACGATTAAGGATTTCCTTTGACAGTTTTGATATTTAAACATCGGAAAGAGATAATTTACAAGTTTTGAGATTTTAAAATAAATTTGAATTTGTATGATTGAGGACTTTGCTTTGCTATAAAGGATTTAAAAAAAGTGAAGCATAAGCAATATTCTAAACAAAATCAGGTGTAGATGTTATTGCTAAGTACAGACAGAAATATAATACTCTGTAGGGAACAGGTGTTTATAAATTTGACCTTCACTCTGACGTCACATGTGCGAAAAACTGTTCCACCAAGGTATTATCTGCACGTATGTGTACAGATAATAGCTGGGAATGAATTTGTGTGACTTGAACGTTAACATATGTGAATTAAAATATGATTAAAAATATATGCCTAATGTCTGTTAATTTTTGGTATCCACAAAAGTTTGTACCACAAAAAAAATCTTGCTGACTTAAAACTGCAAAGAAAATACCCACAAATATTTTGTGTTATACAGTATGTACTTTATACAAATAACATATATACTATGTATTGTTGTTTGGGGATTTTTTGAGGTGACATAATTTGTATGTATGCATGCTATTTGAAATATTGAATTGATTAAAATCCTTTAAGGAGCTGCTACATTCATCCTCACCCCTAAAAACACATTTGAGCTGTTCCAAATCAAACGTTGGAATAGTTCATTATGAAATTTCAGAAGTGAATAAGTTAATGCATAGATATGTGTGTGGACTTGAGGGAGAGGTATGTTGGTGTATCTGCCTCTGTTGGATAGTGCATATCTTATGTGAACTTCTGATACCATTGTTGAAGACATCCAGTATAGCATCACTCAGCCACATTATACTAACTCAAGGGCCCCGGTGAGCTGATAATATTTCCGTTTCCATTTATAGTAAAAGTCTGCTTATTTCAGCCGAACATAAGGTGGCCACGAGGAACGGGTTTTAACTCCTTCACCCCTGAAAATTAAAAATGAACTATTCCAACCTTTGAATTGGATGAGCTCAAATATGTCTTCAGGGGTGAATGAGTTTAAATTTTCAAGGTCAAAGGTCAAGGATAGAATTTGAAATAAATCACTTGGATAAAATGAAAGGAAACTATATGCTCTCATCTAGATCTGCTACATTAGTTATAGTGTTATACATAACATTTTCGCCAATGTGGCGTTTTACACCTATAATGTGCTGTAATGGATTTCGGAACACAAGACGATCCCTGGTATAGAAGTGACAGGTAGATTGTTCAACGTCTAGTTCCTCCTCATCAGCCTCAGTCTCTATAGTGAGTCTACCTATGGCAATACTTCTTGTGTGCGATTTATAATTTTCCCATATTTCACGGGGGATTAAACTACGCGAAAACTAATCACTGCAAAATAGTTTCAATTAGAGGTATAATGCTAAATGTAGGAATTGTGTACTGTGTTGTACATAGAATTTATGACCATCTTTATCGCGAAATTAAATCACCATGAAATAGACGTTAATTTGCTATATCCAGTAAAGCCAGCAATAATTAGTTAAAACTTGTAGCTAAGTCAATTATATCATTTCGATACAGACATGGTCCGTATTATGGATTGACTAAGACATGGTCAGTTTTATGGATCGATTGATTGACCACAAATGGTCAGTACCCCTGTATATGGATTGACCACACATGGTCAGTACAGTACCCCCTGTATATGGATTGACCACACAGCTAGCTGTCACAGCTGTTGCAGGCTCCAATTAACAATTAATTGTAACTGTTATACGAACATTTGTCGAATGCTTTAATAGATTATCAATATATGTGATAATGGGACAACAACCAATTTCTGGTAACGTTTTAACCCTACAGACAATATATTATATATACACATATATCACCATATGATCAATGAAAGCTCTATAAAGCTGGGGATTTGAATAAAAGCTGTACCTGATGTTAAAAAAAGACATGTTTAATATAAAAATTATACAGGGATTATATTTGGTCTGTTTTATATTTACTACCAACAACAGGCTTTCCCCTTGCTTATTTTCTTGAAATTACAAAATCAAATGAGGGATTAATTTTCCTAATGGCAATACAAATAATGCTATATTTTTCCAGTTATTGATTGAAATAAGGCTGAACTAATTTTGGTAATAACACACTGGTTTATTCTCACCATATTTTCATCATTTTTACCTTTAAACAAGACATTTAGTTCAATACATTTATTATCAGATGAACTCCTTAGATATTTTAAGTTCATATATGTTAATTGGCATTAAAAGATAAATATTTTCATTTAAAATGGACAAGTTTTTTACTCCTTCACCCCTGAATTTTCATAATGGACTATTCCAACCTTTGAATTGGAAGAGTTCAATTGTGTTTCAGGGGTAAGTGGGTTGAGATTCCACCTGCAGTAAGAGACCGACCTTCTGGTCTGGTAAATGGTGGTCTATGTATACAGGTTTGAATTATTTAGTTAACAAATTCTCCTCCATACAGAAAAGATTTATTTTCAATATGCTCAAAATCTGTAATGATAAAAAATTGTGAACCTCTTGCTATGATGAAAAAGAGAAAAGTGCAATACAAAAGCCATTGTCAGTTACAATTACGGAAAATCACAATATTTTATGAAATGAAATGGATTGCAATTGTTTTTGACTGAGATTTCGGGGGGAAAAAGCCTGAATACTGTCGTGCGCTGTTAAAATCCGTAAATCCTGACATTAAAGATGCTGTGTTGCCGACATTTCCTCTCTCTAACTGTCTCATCGTCTTTGCTCAAAGTACTGCTCTGGAATATTTTCAGGGCAGCACCAAACTTTTCCATGCTGGGTCTCCTAGGGTTTGGTGGAACAAAATAATGAGGCTTTCCCCATCATTATCTCAGTGGTATTGTTCCCGAACTCTTATTCGTTATAAAATGGTATATTTTTAAACTGATCATTCTTTTTCCTCGTCCACTGAAAGGCCGTTAAAGGCCATGAGCGGATGTATAACCGTCAAAATAAATCAATTCTTCAAACTTTGAGATAAATGTACTTTTGGAGTTCTTAACTTAAATTTACCCGAATTAGAAATGTGATTTTTGATGCAAGAAACATAGGTGGGGGTCGATTTTTCAACCCTGAAAGCTTTTCACTCTTTAGCCTATGACCATTGAGGGAGGCATTTTTATCGAAAATTGATCTAAACACCTTAGTTCAGGTTTAAAACTTTACAGCTGTAACAAATTCCCAGGTCCCTGTGTGAATCAAAGTCATTGAATTTAAGAAGAAATCGATATCCTGTTTCCAAACATGAGAGCTTCTCATACTCCATGTTGTAATTATAACAAGACATTTGGGTTGTTTTTAAAATCTTTTAACTCAACCACCCCTGAAAACTTGTAATGAACCATTCCAATCCTTGAATTGGAACAGTTCAAATGTGACTTCAGGGGGTGAATGGGTTTAACAGATTTATTTCCTTCACTATACTGAAGGAGCTAGTTCATTAAGTGTTTCAAGGATGGTGAAACTGCACACTTCTGAAAGGCGAATAATGTTCCCTTCTTAATGATAATGTTTCGGGATAATATATCCATTTTTTTAAGAAGAGTGTAAATCTGTTTTCTGCTTTACCAAAGACTTAATTGTTATGGTTGAGAAAATTGTTTCGGTAGATTACGTTTTAAGGGGGTATCCTCTATTGCTCATCTCCTAGCTATGAAGAAGAGTTCGACTTTTCTGACTTCAAGAGTAATATGCTTTTGTCTAGCTTTACTGTGGAAGCAAAAAGTATTTTTTGTAATTAAAAGTTGAACAAATTTTGTATGTTATTCATCAAAAGTTTCATGAATATTCACCACTCCAAAGATATTAAATTCCATCAAAGTTTAGAATAGTTAATTATTATGAAATTTAAGGAGTCATTATGTTAATATGCTTGGATCATGGACGTTTGAAGCCATTATATTTAGTCTTTTGATAATATTTCACGATCTTCACAGGTGTTGCTTTATTTTTTTTTATGATCTCCAATGTATATTATATAATGAAGGAACAATTTGGCTATAAATGTTGTTCTGACACAAGTTTATGATACTCCACTCTACAAAGACCTATAGCTAGCACCAGAACAACCAGAATTGTGGTCCGCACCATTAAATAGCTTAATTTACTTATATCCAGCTGTGCGCGTACATCATAAGACAATGAATTTCCCCGTATTTTACAGCAATTCTCTTTATTTTCTGAAAGATATTACTGGTGGCGAAACTATATTTGCCTTTCCCATTGAGCTATATATTCCAGCAGTTTGTAGTAAATCAAGTCGGACACAATTTTCGGAACAATCCATTAATAAGTGGGTCATCTTTATTGCGCGGAGTCCTTGATTATTGTTCCTGCCTATAGGGAGGTTGGTCTTACCACTAGTGTTTAAATCACACCTTCATAAAGAATTTCACTCTTCTCTCCTGTCACAATCGGAAGAAAATGATGACTGATCGATGGTGGTATCAGAAAATGGAACTCTTTTGTATCAGTCTTACAAACGTCAGAGAATATTGAAGCATCAACAAAACCATAACCTGAACTCAAAATTGATAAAATTATGAACAAAGGAAAGATTTACATGGGGACCATTAACAAAGTATAAGAGAATAAGACCAGGTGTTCCGTAAGAGTAAGCGTATTCTGCTTCATCTCAACACCTGCCATGTAAATCTAAGCCACATCCAAGTTAAGTAGACATATACATCTACTTTGTCTATATGCTGGATCACTTTCATACTTGCCAACCCTCCCTATTTAGGAGGGAGACTCTCGATTTTGAAGCCTAAAATTCAGCATTTTCAGCCAGTGTATTTGCATTTTCAGCCAATGTATTTGCTTAACTGTTACTATTTTTTAAGATCTGATGATTTCATCAGATAAAACAGCTCAAAAGAAGCCATATAACAGTGTTATTTTTTCATTTGGTGAACATACACACATATTATTTATGCTTTGAATTCTGAGCACGCGTTAGCTCCCCCATGGAAATTTCAAAAAGTTGGCAAATATGCACTTTAAATATGAAGCGAGAGGAAAACTTGCAGATGTATAGACTGAAGAATGTTTCAACAATTTTGGAAATAAATAATGTTGTAGGGAAGTTGGTGAAGGCCTAAGAAAGTAGTTGAAACTTGTGTGATGTCAGACCAGATTAATCATTAGACTGTTGATATGTGATCAATATTATTCCCCGTCTTGTAAGCGTTTCACATAAACCTTGTACCTGTTGACCTTATCTAGTACATCTAATTTGTCTGGTGTGTCCTACCTAATACTGATATGTGTGTTCAATATCTGTGGCGCCCCCTGGTGATCGGTGTCTGTCTGCAGCTCCCCCTGGTGTTCAATGTCTGAAGCACCCCCTGGTGATCGCTGTCTGTCTGCATCTCCCCCTGGTGTTCCCTGTCTGCGGTGCCCCCTGGTGTTCCCTGTCTCTCTACAGCGCCCCCTGGTGTTCACTGTCTGTCTGCAGCTCCCCCTGGTGTCAAAATATTTAGAAGAGCAGTCGTTCAAGGACTTATGAAGGTTATGAAGATACAAATGTTCTCTTTTTTGTAAATTTCTAAAGAATCATTTCATTGCAATGCACAGATATATTTATATATAAGTTTGCATGACCTTTAACATAAGGTCAAAGGTTAAGTAAGTACACAAGTTCTAGTATAATGTTGTCGATATCATTTTAATCTATAACTTTTAAAGGTTTACATATATGTTAAGTTTAATTTTCATTAAGGTCTTGGTTATCAACTGTAAATTTTCATAAAATTGAAGATATTGTGATGAAACTGCATAATTAAAACCTGAGTACATCTAAAGTATGTGTACAGTACTGCAGTCTTGATCTAGATCATTCCCTGCCCTTCAACTCTTCAAACCAATAAATATTATCATACATACCAGCTGATAAGAAAAGACATATGTTTTGTTCACAAAAACAATCTCTGTATTAGCTTCATTTCAAAGTTCTCCTTTGGATTTTGTCGAAATGTATATGTGTATTGACTGTGTTATTTAATATCAACTGTATTTATTTTATAAAAAATAATAAAAAAACTGTACATTTTCTCAACTTATTCTAACTGCTCTTGGTGACCTTAATTATATAATCCAGTGAAGTCCATAGAGTACTCATTCACCCCTGAAATTTGAAAATGAACTATTCCAACCTTTGAATTGGAAGAGTTCAAATGTGTCTTCAGGGGTGAAAGAGCTTAAGGGTCTCATTGTGGAAGGAAACTTGAATACCTGAAGAAAACCCATGTGATCATACACCCCAATACCTATACACAGGTCTCATCAGGGGAATCATACCTCGGCCGCCGCGTGTGATTAATTGACATGACGAAAGGCGAGAGGACAATCTACTGCACCTCTTGGTCACTCCACCATCTTATGTGCCTGGCCAAAATGGCTTGATTATTCTAAAGCAGCTGTTGGCTATTGTTTCTAGTTTGATCAGAAAAATACCAATCTCTCCCGTACAACCATTGTAAAAGCTGGGTGGTAGGCTATTGGGCATACATGATGCCTAGCTCAACCGATCTTACGGACTGTCGAATACTCATCAAGGTTATGTCTTCTTCAATGTTTGGTGTTCAACCAAGGACTTGTCGACTTATTGTTCTCAAAGACAAAAAAATAATGCACATTTAGACAGAGTTTAAGCGATGTGACCAGAAGCTGAAGTGCAATGTAACGGTAAAATAATCAAATTTATACTAAATTGTGATCACAGTATTTTTTGTCCATTTCTCAAGCGAACGCAGTGAGAATTGGAATTTTACCGTGGCAAGTTCTGAATGACGTGTAATTTCCCCAGAGTGTTCAGTAAGACAATATGCCTACAAACTGCTTCTGACATTCAACACAGAGACACGTACGGCTACACCTATATATAAAGCTTGGATATGGACCTGGTGCTGAGCATGAACAAGCAGACGGCAAAGTACCGTAAAGACACTAGGTGTGTTTTACGATACCACTTTTCCGGTGAAGTCTATTATATCAGGAAGTGGCTTTTCCCTTTATTATTCTACTTAAGACCGATTTATTGACGAGATATATATATATATTATATATATATACTGTTGTCTTATGAAATCTAGCAATTGATCAACACAAGATTTCTCTTTTCCTTATCTCAAAAAATACGGTTAATAAATTAGCCTTGTTATCTTTTGCACCAGCTGACCTAGCTAGCATAGCTTTAAAGGGAACAAGCCGTTTTTATTTGAACAGATTTTGTGGGTGTCAGTAGCATAGCTTTGAAGGGAACATTTTGGGTTATGTAACTTTCGTTGTACATTTATGCATCGGTGAGGTAACGATCAAAACTTACAAATCAATCAATGGATTTAAAGATTTACAGAAGGCTTAAAGTAACTGTCTCTTCTGTCAATTTCTAAGCTGTTCATAGATCCAGAATATCTTTGATAAATTTTTCATAAAGTTTAACTGATATTTACCCTTGAACATACATTTGGACTTTTCCAATTCAAAGGTTGGAATAGTTCATTATGAAATCTAAGAGGTGAATAAGTGATATTTAACAAGTCCATGCAGAAATTATCTTTTCATATATGTCAGGGGTCCAGGCAGATCGGCATAGAAATGTTGATTTTCTGGTTCATTGACCCAATGCATGGTTTTTACAGACTTTGCATTTAATTTTGTTTCTTAATTTGTCTTTCCTTTAACTAGCTCCATTTCTGTCAAAAAATGCAAATGAGGAAATGGTGGGCGATTCATGTATATAAGAAGTACTAAACTGTCAATAAATGTCAAAGACTGCAAGATTTTCCATGTTAAACGATAGAAATTATGTATTATAGTGTTTCCTTGTCTTTTTACACTTTATACTTTTTATAATAATTTCTGTCTTTTCCTGTCCTGTATCTTTACATATCTTTGTAAATTTATTATGAAAGAATTTCTTCGTGCTGGACTGTAAAATCTGTAAACACTATCTTAATTAAGTACAGATAAACATTGGTTTCTGTATCAACATGGCCGCTTTCTCGGGCTATCTCACTTTTATTTATCGTAGCTTCCTTAATATAATGGAAATTATCCTTCTGTTTAAATGTCCGGAGGGTCATCACCTTGCATTGACCCTCATGCAAGATGACAAGATAAGGGTTTTGCTTTGTTTTGACCAACACAGGTAATACATTGTAGCTAAATAGGATGACAACAGAACCATCCAAGGTCATCGGAGGCCATTAACTCGAGCTCTCTCACACATTTTGACCATTTCTTCTTTTAAACAAGAGTGACAGACTAAGCTACCAAGGTCTTGGGTGCTTCACTAAGATTATCAAAGGTCAACCATGGGGGAAATACTCCTGATTTATTTTGTTGTGATCATGACCAGTGCACTTCCGAGCATCAGGGTCAACCAAGTTCGTTAGCATTTCACAAAAGGTAAAATGAGGTCAGAAACAAGGTTGCTTAATCTCTTCCAGTATATCTTCAGTTCAGAATGTTTGAGTTGAAATTGGGGAATGATAAATATCAACTCATTTACCCCTGAAATTTCACAATGAACTATTCCAACCTTTGAACTGGAAAAGTTAAAATGCATCTTCAGGGTTTGATGAGTTAAGGATCCTAGCACCACTGCCAAAAAACAACCATGCAGTGAAAACATTTTTTCTTGCAAAAGTTTTGAAATTGAAATAATTTGAAAAAACAGTTAGGAAACAAGTTTTTTAGCCTTCCGTCATCAGATGGCGGGCTATTCAAATCACCCTGCGTCCATGGTCCGTCGTCTGCCCTAGTAGTAAACAATTCTTGTGTTCGCAGCAATTTCTTGAGAAGTATACTTGATGGATCCTTTATGAAGGAAAGAGAGAAAAATGACTCTCGTTTACAATTCATATTAATCGCTGTTGTTGTCCTGCATGGAAGGATACAGGCTTAGGGGATCTTATAAGAATTTGGCAGGAAATTGGAGTACCTGAAGAAAAACAACCCACATGGTTTGAGGCAGTTTAAGGTTATCATTACCAATATTTCTCAAAACTGATTTAGGAATCGATCCCAGTGAGGCTGTCTTGGTGAAAGGCGACAGCCAATTTTACCATCCTATAAAATAATTGGAAATTCCTGTAATGACATAACCAGATCTGAATGAAGGGAGGTTACTCTGTGTCCAAAAAGTAACTGTGTAACTCTTCAGTATTTTGTTTGCCTTAGGTATGTGGAACAAGAGTCCTTAAGTGTATGAAAGTGTAAAATACCAGTTCAGTTAGGGTGTCCGGTTTTGACCCAAGTTACACCAGTTATATATAACTCGAAATAAATAAAAGGGAGGTTACTCTGTTTCCAAAAACTTAAATGTGGAATTCTTGAGTATTTTGATCAGGTACATGAAACAAGTATCCTTAAGTGTATTATAGTGTAAGATACCTGTCCTGTTATGACCTAACAGCACTGATAAGGGGCTTACAAAGGTATTTATACCAACTCATTTACAAACATCAAACATGGGAATTGTTTACTGAAGGTATTATAGTTTGTGTCTCAAGGTTTTCCCTGTTTGTCTTACTCTTCTAGTCGTCCTTTCTTGAAATTGGTTATCCGGTTAAAAATAATCTGTATGTTTTTCATGCTCTTCATCAAACTTATGAAAGTTTCGTGAAGGATCCCGATTATAAACATGAATAAAATGTACTTAAGGAATGACCACAATATTTTTGAGGGTTATACGGTATATACTGAAAAAAAAGTGCACTGTTTTTTCAGTATATACCGTATTACCCTCCAAAAAATTGTGGTCATTCCTTATAATTTCGTTTCTAAAGATACATATATAAGACATAAGTCTTATACAATGATAGTGTATTTATATAAACAAAAATTGAATGGTTTTGCAAAATACAAAAACATGTGCATAAATTTCACCGCAAAACAACTTCAGCCAATTCCATCAGAAGTTTGATTACAAAAAAACGCGCCAAAAATGGCAGTATATGACGTCATCAGTTTTTGCGCTCTCTGATTTTTGAGGTTATACGATATAACCTGAAAAAGTTAAACTTTGCGGGAATAGGCAAAATTAAATTATATACATATATACCTAAAAGATTAAGAAAAAAAATTGCTATTTGAAAATGCTCAATTTTATGTTCCAATTTTCGGGATCTCCTTCCAAACTCAGGACTGTTGATATGTGTGTTATAAACATTATATAGAAACTGGTTATCTGTTGACATCAGAAATGGAATATGAGTGAATGCAAGGTGAACCTGGCATAACATTAAGCTCCCCTCTGTAGGGACTCAATTAATGCAGGGTTGAACAAACCCTATCAAGGGGCCCCAGGTGACATTAGCCAATGGCATAATTAGTATATGCCCATTGGAATATGAAGTACATTTGTAAAGTGAACAATATACTGTTGTGAAACTTCTTTGGTGGGTTGGACAAAAGTCATGGTAGATATTGTTGGTGTTAACTGCATGCACGGACAAACAAAACTACTTGAGGGCAAATTTACCATATAGCAGACACAATATACATGAACTGATGTTGTAACGGTAGTCATTTGCTTTGTTGGTAATTTACTGGGAATAAATAGAGAGTGTGGGACGTCCCATCTACAATATCGTTTCCCATTGTAATACAGTGCACTCCTCTTTATATCATGTTGCATTTGGCAGACAAAACATGATATTAACAGGAATGTGACATTAAGACAAACATGTTTTTTTTCCCACTAAATCTAGTGCATTTCCAATCTGGATCCATAACTAAAAGTAAGTTATTCAATGTACATATGAAGATGTTTCAATATATAGATAACATCATTTCAATTAAAAATCATTTTTGGGGTTATTTTTTATTTTCTATGCAACATTTGTACAAATTGTATCTTAAAGGCCCAATATACGTAACTTCTGGAAATTTTTCGTTTATCTGAAAAATTCTGAAAAAAAATCCAGTTGAAAACCATGCAAAAATAAGCTTAAAACGAAGTAAACCCGAGCGGTAACTAACGAGAAACTCCTGACAGAAAAATCTAAAGAATTGAAAATAATTCAGGTGGGGCCCACTTCAATAACAAACCGCAGGTAGAAGACAGTCAAAATGGTCGCATGTTTACAAATACCGAGTTTCAACTGCTGCCGTACCTGTTACCACGTAAGAAGTCATCTTAGATATTGCTGATATCAGTTAATCTTAACTTAATCTATCAAAAATAATAAGTTATTAGGCTTGATTTTCGCATCAAGTTTTGCTGATCGAAAAGCCTGTCATTAGATTTGTTGGCTGTTTCATTGGAATAGATTTAGAGATGTTTGTCAGTTTGAGGAAGAAGATGGTACATATAGACAGGCAAGGTCAGAAACTGTGTTACTGGATCAATTTGTATCAAGGAGTCTGTATTTGCTGCAGTACAAGTAGTAAACACCCTTTCCCTCTCTTCAGAACTATTTGTATGTCATTGTAATGTGTGTTCCTTTTCCTAAACACCGACCAGTCTATCTGTTTCTAAAATTAAAAGAAAAAATAATAAATAAATAATTAAAAATCTGACAGTATATGTTTACCAGTATTTAGGAAAAAATTGGAATCATTTCATAATTTTTTAATGAAATGTTTCTTACAGCTTTGTCACTTTTAAGATCTTAAAGATCCCTGGGTCCCTCTGCAGTGAGCTAGTGTGCCCCCACACCCCCTCTTTCCGTAATCTGTATATATGAGGTACCAGCGTATGGCTTAAGCTAGTCCACCTACATGTTGTCCTGGTGATATTAAGGAACATGGCTTCCTATACGCGAGTACGCAGGTGTGTACACATAATTTTCATAAAAATACATTTTGAATACATTTGTAATAAAAATGAGACTATTGTACAGCCTGTTTATTCTTTAACTCATTATACCTGAAAATTGGCACTAGAATATGTTAAAATGCTCCAATTACAATGCTCCAATGACCTTAAGGAAATCAATTTTTTTCTTCAAGGAGGATACCTCTAGACCCCCGTTCCGGGAGGTGGATGTATCCCCCTCCCCTAGCTACGCTGTTGATATTTGTACTGTATTTCCTTAAACAACATATTTGAACGGAAATTTTAGTTTTGCATTTTTTGTACCGTAGAGAGCATTACAATGAATTATGAATTTTGCTAATTGCAGTTTCTGTTTATATTACTTGCTATGACATGTTTTCTGAGTGAACCAATTCCCCATTGTACTGAATTATCAATTTAAATTTGGTTAATGCGCAAAAATTTACAGTACCAGGTACAGTAAACTCCACTTAATGTCACGTCGGTTAATATCACTTTTCGGTTATTATCACGTTTTCTTCATGCACCGTTTTTCCTGCTATATAATCTATGTAATGCCATTCTTTTAATATCACTTGTTTCCAGGTGGATTTCGGTTAATATCACTTTTTTGGCCACTGTCACACAAAAATTACAGGTAAATGTTAGAAATAATTTCATATAAATACCCCGGGGACCCGAGTTTCACACCTGAAATCGCTATGTAAACAACGCCGTGGTCAGCTGCGTCTTTTTCACACCTACCTGATCACTGCCGTACTAGTCGAACAATAGATTGACTTGGCATACCAGAGCAAAGATTACACCTTTGGGTGAGGGAACCCATACTTTTGTAATCTTATATAACGCCATGTGTGATTTAATGAGTTCCTAACACGAGTTCCATTTTTCATTTCAGCTCGTCTTAGATTGAATTCACGTTGTCGTGAAGAAGGCTTACAAGTGGATGGTCTTCCGTAAACATGACGAATTATTTATTGAAATTAAAATAAAAAGTGTCTTTTAAACAATAAGTGTCCAATTAATTAATTTAAGCTAGCCTAATGTTCACGTAAAATGCAGAGATATCGTCTTTGTTTTGAATTTTAAATAGCCAAAGTACGACGCCGACATGCCGTGATTCTAGGCCGGCTGGTGAATAAATATAAGTGTCGAGACTAAATCTTATCGCGTGGTTGTTTTATTTGCATAGAGGTCATCCAATGAAACGTCACGTTTCAAAGGTAAAAGTTCATTTCGCGGTAGCGCTATACAACCGACAAACTCAGTGAACACGATGTCGCACTTGCAGCGAATATCTAAAGAAATTAAACAAACAACAGATTTCACAAGCGAAAAACCAGTATACATATCAAGATAACGGTAAATATTTACGGAGTGTCATGATTTCAAAACACGAATTTGATGCAGAATACCAGCCACTTGTATGCCTAACGTTACATCACTACAGTAGGCCTACTGCAGTAAACAATCGTAGTACGTTTCGTCCCTGGTTTCGTGTGAAGTAGCCTACTGATAATATTACGTACGAACAATATATATGAAAATAAGTGCATTCCAGAATAAAACCAAAGATTATACTGTCACTGGAGTGAAAAAAACATTGTTAGTGATAAAATATCTTTATTCAACAATCTTCTCTGTTGAGTCACAGCACTACGACATTTAACCAAGTCCACTTCCGGTTTTGAGGGCTGAAAAATGTCAGAAAATACGTTTTCTTTTAATATCATGTTCCGGTTAATATCATGTTTTCCCCGGACAAATGAGAAGTGATATTAAGCGGAGTCTACTGTATATGGATATGAGGATTCGGGTTTGAAGAATCTGTTGCTAGCCCCCTCTGTATAAATATTTCTACACTCAGAATACAGTAAGTATGTTATTTCATATATTCTTTGTTTCGTATGGAGTCTTTGAAAAATTTGATTTCTTATAGAATTAAGTCTATTTTTTTAAAGAAATGATTTTCTAAAGCTATATCATGACACGCTGGTAAAAAAGAAGTTCCCAACTGTGAATACTTTGCTACGCTTGTTGGCAGTGGTACTGCAGGAAATTACTTATATCAGCTACATGTAGCTGCCACCTTCTTGTGCCCTGGGGTGGGGAATGTGGTAGTACCTGCTATGTTTTACATTAGACACCAGATATGAAATGTAAATATTCTATCTATAGACAATTTCTATTGATAGCTTGGTCCAGGATTAATAAAGCATTGGGAGAACAAGGAACTCATGTACAATTCCTGATCTGAGATACATTGATAATACAAGTAATGTCATAATTATCTATATTTTCAAATATTTAAATGTTATACTTTTGAGACCGATGAAGAGGATCTTGATTGATCCTGTATCAGAAAATAAACTTAACTTAGCTTCATAAATCCTTAACCAAGGACATTAAGGAATATTATTTTGGAGGATATCCAATTGTAGTCATTCCAAGCATACTGCATGGTGGTATTTTTGCCTAATAATTTCCATTTTCAATTGTACATTTAACCAATTAAATCTGATTAAATAGCCTGGCCATTAAATGTTAAATCAATAAGTATCAATAAATAAATAATTAAACAAATCAATCAATAATCAATAAGGCAATCCTCTTGCGCTTCTGAATAAAAAATTGTTAGCACATTTTGAAAATCTTTAATCCATTCCCCCTGAAATTTCATAATGGACTATTCCAATCTAGGAATTGGAACAGTTCAAATGTGTTTTAGGGGTGAATGAGTTCATTAATAATGATATTTTCTTTTTAGTGAACTATTGGAAAAAAAATATAATGTGTATAACAAAATATTTTTCAACATGAACGAAGATAAAGATATGAATCCGATATAATATTGCTGAAGTATCAGTTTAAAGGGGACATTCCTGTGATGACACTTATAAGGCTTTTTAGGTGTTATCAATGTTTTTAAACATGACTATTAAGTGGTAACCAAGAGGGACAATTTTACAGATAGTCCATTGTCCTGTGGTTCGCCGTGTCATCTGTCTTCAGGACGAATACTGATTAAAGTTGAATGGACAACTTATTGACATTTGAACTTTCAAAGACCTATGGTGATAAGATAGCAGAAATTTTCAAGTAGGAACTGAAGTATTGTGACCATCGCTTTGTTCTCAACTTTGCTAATGTCAAACATTCTTCAAAATTCCGGAAAAAAAAATCTGAATTTCATTGCCAAATTGAAAATTTAGAATTAAAAAATCATTTTAATTTTTATGAAAAATTTAATATTTTGTGCCCTAGAAAGGAGGTTTGTTTAATATTTTGAATATACACGTATAGTCAAATTCGAAGACCCAGTTTAATTTGAGGAATTGCATCAGTCCCAGCCAAGCTTTACACAAAACAATTTAACTCACTAAGATAACTCGGGAAGTTTTCCAACAGTTTGGCTGACTTTGAGAAGACAAGAATTGATTGTATTTCTGGAAAAATTGCCAGCCATTGAAGCAGATCAGAATACATGCAGTTACCAGCAATCATATTCATATTCTTTTATCCTGGAATGAAGTAAAAACTAACTTCTTAAAATAAGGATGTTTTATTGAATTTTGCCATAAATAGATATACTAGGTAAAGATAATGATTAAGTTAAATAGGAATGTTTAAAAATATTTGCCATAAATAAATATACCAGTTAAAATTGATGATAATTTGATGATGATAGTCGTATTTGTATTCACATAACTGTGATTGCATGACAAGTTTTATCAGTTCTGTCCCAATCTTTCGTGTCAAACTGCTGATAAAGTCGCAGCTTATCGCACCCATCACTACAATAACAGTGTCTGTAAAGCTATGTCTAATCTACCCTGGAATTGCGACATAGCGCACATATCTTATCACATCAACATAGTACAGGCATACTTGATCTAGTCAAGGTCAAACATGTACCTGTCGCTAATATTTACACCTCTTGACCTGAAATTGTGACCTCTTAGCATACAGGAAGATATTGTATAACAAAGGTAAAGGGCAGGTAACTCTTTTCAAGGTCAAACATGTACCTGTAGATATATTTACACCTCTTGACCTGAAATTGTAACCTCTGAGCATACAGGAAAATATTGTATAACAAAGGTAAAGGGCAAGTAACTCTTGTCAAGGTCAAACATGTACCTGTAGATATATTTACACCTCTTGACCTGAAATTGTAACCTCTGAGCATACAGGAAGATATTGTATTACAAAGGTAAAGGGCAGGTAACTCTTTTCAAGGTCAAACATGTACCTGTAGATATATTTACACCTCTTGACCTGAAATTGTGACCTCTGAGCATACAGGAAGATATTGTATTACAAAGGTAAAGGACAGGTAACTCTTGTCAAGGTCAAACATGTACCTGTAGATATATTTACACCTCCTGACCTGAAATTGTAATATCCCTGCATGACGGGAGATATCACAACAAAGGGCAAGTAACTCTAGTATTTATGATCAAGCTAATCACCTTTTGAACAACTGAGCCAAGAAATTTAATTTTTCAACTGACTTCATATTAGAATTTTAAAAACTCATGAACGGATATGGGTCTTTGTTTCTTGGAAATAAATCAGGAACATGCAATGCATAATAATTAAATAGCCATTTCTGTGTTCCCTATCAAAATGATTATAAGGGTGATTGAATTATCAAGAATGAAATAAAAATGTTACGGATTGAATCCTTACACTGAAAATGCCTGCAATAATGAATGGGCACAAATGATTTGCATACTGTATAGTTGCTGATATTTGCGATGGTTTTAATCCTAAATGCATTCAAATTAGTGAAAATAAAACTTTTGTGGACATTTTGAGATCATAGCCATAACTGCCATGCTTTATATGCAACTATTTACCTTAATGCTTTTTATGAACAGATTAACACAAAATTACTTTACTGCTTGTTAAAAAACACCCAAAACTCTTTGCGAAATAAACAGATATACTGAGATTTGAGAAACTGAACCTCTTGGAAGAAATTCTGGACACAAAAGTACAAAATTTTGATGCCACAAAGTTTTAAACAACTATATACAGTGTAAACCTTTACTAAGATTGTTGTACTGTTAATCGATAAAACCCAAAGAAATTTATCAAGGATTCCTGTTCCACTACTGGTGAAATTTGTACAGAGTAATGTCCCCTTAATTATGTTTTTAACACAGAGTTAACTCATTCACCTCTGAAATTTCATAATGAACTTTTCCCACCTTTGAATTGGAAGAGTCCAAATATGTCTCAAGGGGTGAATGCTTACAATTGGGTAATCTGTATAATGACCTGAGGTCTTGGGTTCACAGGGCTTTTTTCTGGGGTCTCTCAGTCCCAAATCTGATGTTAGATCTACTTTAAAAAAAAAAAAAAATTGTTTTTTGTGCATTTTAAAACTGAACATCTGCATCAGTTGAAAAAGAAGCTATTTGAAAAGAAATATTGTCATTTTATTGCTTTTATCTGATAAAATTACATTGTATTATTTGTTGATTTGTCGTTAATTTTTCCCAATTTTACTCAGGGGCCTTTTCGCAATTTACCCAGAAAAAGCCCTGGTTCAAATCCTGGTCTATTCTTGTTATACATTTTTACACTCAAGTCAAAATACTTGTAAAAGAATATCTGCTTCTCCGTGCATAATGTCAAAAAAACTTGCTTATTTCCTATATAATTTTAGAAATCATCTGTAAATGCTATATATCTATTCATAGTGTATAAGAGAAATATTTCCCATTTCATGATAATAGTTTTTGGCAGTGGTACAGCTAGGGTTCCATATAAAAGCAGTCAATCCACTGTAAATAACATGCTTCTGGAAACAAGATCACATAATTTTAGGGTACAGAGCAGCTAGTGCTAACATTGATCAACTTGTGTAAGTAGTTTATACTCTCGGCTTCCAAATGTTATAGACTAGCTGCTAATGGCAGGGGTAAATGGTGCCCAGGTGTTGAAGAGAAGACCATCTGTTGCATCTGATGAACTTTTTGTATTGAAATCTCAGTGGTAGTGATAAGGCATGTCTTGAGGAGGGGCGGGGAGGAAGGGAGACGAAGGAGGGGGGGGGGAGACAAGGAGGGGGGAAGTAAGAGAAATAAGGGGGGGGGAGGAAGGGGGATGTGGGGGGGGGGGGGGAAGGAGACGGGGAGGGGGGGGGAGAAATATTAAAGAAACAGTAACTTTCCCATAATTTAATGTATATGTCTTGTCACTATTTTGACCCAATAAAGTGCACTGTGCGCTTAAATAAAAACCATGAACAGGCAGGGAAAGGTTTCCATCTGTAATCATACAATTAAAGAGTGTTTTCGTTTCTTTGAAGATTGTATTGGCAGGCATATTTAATGAGCAGGGGCAATTATTAAGTCAAATACAATAACCGTTTTTTATATCAATAAGAATCACAGTGTACATATTTCTTTCCATTAAATGATGTTTTTAAGGGTATTTTCTTGCTGGTAAAATATGTTTTTGATTCATATGATAACAGTTTTCATTGGTATGGTATCCTTAATGCTTTACATGAAGAATTCTCTATTTTGTTGCAATAATATAATAAAATATATAAGAATCACTCCAACATACATTTTTGGCATTGACATTAATTCGCAATCATTGTGTCATGTTAGCGTTCAATATAAAATTGCTGATAGATTGGTTTATATCTTCAGACATTGGATCAAAACTGTGTAAAAAATTATTTAATCAGCAACTGCAGTGTTTTGTATGCTGTTTTTGATATTGTCAGCCCTGACCCTGTTTTCAAAATAATAAATCTTTGAGAAGAAAATTACAAAATTTGTTGAATCTTATAAACATGCAGGCTCTGTTGCTTTCAAATAGAACCGAGTGACAGAAAAAAATAATGGATTCTGGGTAATTCTGGTGGTGGATCGGAACTATTTACGGTATCACTGTCACATACGACTCGTGGATACTAAAGACCGGTTCACCTTGGAAACAAAGCACATGGTCTTTCTATGGCTTGTACATAATCACACCAGAATTTTCAAGGTCCCCTGCAGTTGTGAACTTTCGGAAATGTCAAGTGCCTCATTTCTGCTGCTAAATGAGATGCATTGTGGGTATATAGAAGTGATGTATTGTTACTTTTCGCTACGTTTTCTTTAAACACTCATCCAGGTTAACCAGTGCTTTTATGTACCGGTTTCTATGGAGATAAAATGCGTTAACACAAATTAAACATCCGAAGAAGTCTGATCTGCTAAAAACTTTCAATTATTGTGAAATTAGATATATTTGTCAGCCTTAAATTTCATGTTTTCCAATAAAAATAATAAATTCTTTAATTACCATTTCCTTGAATACTGAGATAACAAAGTTTTAATACGCTCTGGAATTATAAGTGTAAAAGATGAGCATTGATTAATTTGTGCCTTATAAGCGTCTTCCCTAAAGCTCAGTGGTAGAGTATTGGGCTGGAAAGCTAAGGGTCGCGGGTTCGAGCCCCTCTTTATCATTATTCATCGTCCTCTCACAGAACGATGCAAAGCTAGCTTAAGATTTGTAACACCAGCGAGAACGGATGTGAAAACACCCTCTGTATCAGAAAAGTTGAACTCTGGTGATATATCGACAATATTTCCAACTTTCTTCTACGAATTTGTCTCCAGAGATTAATTTGTGTTGCCAGGAATATAGAACGGCCTATTCCTGCCGCCATTACAAATCTTTTACATCTCCATCCAGACCGAGGGAATCTTGCAAATGTTATATTTTATGTGTGAATGTCTTTAGGAAAGTGTCGAGCAGATTTGGTCCCCGATGTCCAACTAGGGTTTATGTGTGCGTTCATAATGGCATAGGACAACAGATGTAGGTAGATGTACATGTTGTTTCCTTGTAAACAGAATTATGTTAACCTATTTGTGTCTGTTTTGTAATTATAACCCATAGGTAGAAAGTCCTAACGCTCAGTTTTGTTTCTCTGAGAAGAAGGACTCTGATTTGTCAATTTGATTTCTCGCCTGACATTGCTTCCAAATTCGGTGAAGTGAAGAGTTATGTACAAAAAAAAAAAAATTGAATATTTAACAGGTTTCTTTGAATTTCTGTAATTTAAGATTTCAGTCTCAATGGAAATTCAGATTAAGACATAAAATCCTATTTGATTTATGGAAGTTTGATAATTATACTATTTGTCATCTTATTTATGCCTTATCATCAGAATGTATCAGAACGTAATACATGCAGTAAAACTGCACTGGCCTCCGTGTGATCCCAATCCATGTCTGATCAGCCTTACAGTTACTCAGGTCTCGCATTTCCCTCTGAACTTATATCATACGTTTACAAACCAGAAATCTGTGTCTTCACTTTCTTATCTCTCACCGTGGAAAATAGGACCATGAACCAGTCTCGTCCATTTTGTCCTTTAATTCCTCTGAGGCTAGCTGGACTTCTTGGTGCGTCTGCTCATGATCGTAAACCTAGTTTTTTCTGCTCAGCTTTGTCTACAGTTTCTGTGTAAACTGGTCAAAAAAGTTTAGTCCGAGTGACGTCTGGTGTAGAAAGATAACATTTTACCAGCAATTATTGTTCATTCCACTTAATATCACCCCTGTTAATATCACATTCCTCTTTATATCTTGTTTTTCCAAAGCATCATTTTCCCCTCTATATAACCTATGTACTTTTATTTGGTTAATATCATGTATTTTGAGGTGAATTCCTCTAAATATCATGTTTTTAAAAACTAATCACATAAAATATGCAGAAAATGATGTCATTTCAATTGATTTAAGGTACAATTTGAACAAAGTATTGCATAGAAAATAAAAAATAACCACAAATGGTGTTTTTGATGAAATAATGTGATCTATAGATTGATATATTTTCATATGTACATTGAAAAAGCTTACTTTTAGTTATGAAGATTGAAAATGCACTAGATTAAATGGAAAAATATGTTTCTCTTAATGTCACATCCTGTTTATGGCATGTTTTTGTCTTACAAATGAAACATGATATTAAGAGGATTGCACTGTATCAGATTCTACTTACGTCTGTTAGTTTTGAAGAAATCTATGTACAGATGATTTCAAATTTTCGTCTTAATATGTGATCTCAAATTGCCCCAAAATGAAGTTATTCCTAAATTGACTCAATCTTTAGTTGAGAGCTTGTCTGTGTTTTGAAAGACACCGCCAACAGTGTTATCAACATTGTGTGAAATATTGATATTGATTTGCGGCAATTTGCAATTCCCGCAGTGTGCTTACAGTCCAAACATTTTAGTGAGGCAATTTCTACATCCAAACATACAGCTATATGTCCTCGATCATCATTCCGGTATGAAATTGGTCCTGCACAAATAAAGCCTTTCTGTTGGAATGTCGCGAAAGTTCGGTTAATCTCGAAAATTGAAGTGATGATTTTGGGACGGCAATGAAATGAAAGGCGAAATGGTCATTTCATTGTGTACACACCCAATGAGAATCGGCGGTCGATTTTGCTATATTGACAGCAAATCTAGATCATCAGTAAACCGTCATTGTCTGGCTCTTCTTAATGGTCTTTAACTCGATCGTGATCGAGTAGACATTTCGAGTTATTGTAGAGAATATAGAGACAGGATGGTATTTGTATTAGCCATAGATCCCAGAAGACACATCTGAACTCTTCTCATTCGAAGTTTACAATAGTGGTTCATTACGACTTATTCAGAGGTGAATAAGCTGATGCTTAGAAAAAGTTTTCTATGAATCAGTCTAATTTGTCTTTTAAGTACGCCATTTGATATTGTTGAACTAAGCTAATAAGGTACGGAAATGTAAATAGGTAATTGCGCACGTAAATATTTTTGCGGAAGTAATTTTTGGGAGTTGGAAAAGATGGGTAAACATTTTTGTCATATATTTTGCACCTCAGAGATGCTGTATTAGACTATATATGGAATTGCGTTTATAGTTTGAATTTCATTTTGATTTAGAAATAATCATTTCAAATTTTTGATTTTTTTTAATTGACTCAAAATTAAAGATTTGTACAAAATAACATTGTGTATCATTCTATGTTCAAAATATCAAGACGTTTTGTTACAATACCTCATTTCTGCCAAACGACATGGTAAATTGTGATGTGCCTCCTAACTGGAATATATGTACTACAGTGAAATTATTAGCCAAATATAGGTCAAGCGTGTACACCAGGCTCCATATATCTTGTTCTGAAATATGGAGATGTCGGTTATAATACCAATAGCCTAATATATAGTCTTCTTCAAATCAACTTCACTCTAACCTGGGAAAGTATATAATCATTCGGAGGAATTGGAAATATTTGGATGGGAGTTGGGAAATGTAATCATTTGGTCTTTATTGATTATTGCGGTAATGGTCACGTTTTAATTTACGACTCGCACAAGAAAATGTCTGTCCTGCTGTACTATGTCTGTTCCTTAAAGGTCATGTATAGTCAAATCTCGTTAAAGGTCATGTACAGTCAAATCCCGTTATCTGGAACTTGTGTAACTAGAAGACCCTATTTTTAGGTCATCTGACCCGAAGGGTCAGGATGACCTATAGTCATCATGCTTCGTCCGTCGTCGTGCGTCGTGCGTCGTGCGCCGTCCGTAAACTTTTCCATTTAAACATCTTCTTCTCATAAACCAAAAGGCCCATAGACCCAATATTGGGCTTGTGCCATGCTGGGATGAAGGGGTACCAAGTTTGTTCAAACAAATGACCTTGACCTTCATTCAAGGTTACAGGGGCCAAAAAGGTCAAAATCTTTGAACGACTTCTTCTGAATAACCAAAAGGCCCAGAGACTTGATAATGGGCCTGTGTTATGCTGGGATAAAGGGGTACCAAGTTTGTTCAAACAAATGACTTGACCTTCATTCAAGGTCACAGGGGCCGAAAAGGTCAAAATCTTTTTAAACAACTTCTTCTGAATAACCAGAAGGCCCAGAGACCTGATATTGGTCCTGTGTTATGCTGAGATAAAGGGCTACCAAGTTTGTTCAAAGAAATGACCATGACCTTCATTCAAGGTCACAGGGGACAAAACGGTCATAATTTTTAAACGACTTCTTCTGAATAACCAAAAGGCCCAGAGACCTAATATTGGGCCTGTGGCATGCTGGGATAAAGGGCTACCAAGTTTGTTCAAACAAATGACCTTGACCTTCATTCAAGGTCACAGGGGCCGAAAAGGTCAAAATCTTTGAACGACTTCTTCTGAATAACCAAAAGGCCCAGAGACCTGATATTGGGCCTGTGTTATGCTGGGATAAAGGGGTACCAAGTTTGTTCAAACAAATGACCTTGACCTTCATTCAAGGTCACAGGGGCCAAAAAGGTCAAAATCTTTTTAAACAACTTCTTCTGAATAACCAAAAGGCCCAGAGACCTGATATTGGTCCTGTGTTATGCTGAGATAAAGGGCTACCAAGTTTGTTCAAACAAATGACCTTGACCTTCATTCAAGGTCACAGGGGACAAAACGGTCATAATTTTTAAACGACTTCTTCTGAATAACCAAAAGGCACAGAGACCTGATATTGGGCCTGTGGCATGCTGGGATAAAGGGCTACCAAGTTTGTTCAAAGAAATGACCTTGACTTTCATTCAAGGTCACTGGGGCCAAAACGGTCATAATCTTTAAACATTTTCTTCTGAATAACCAAAAGGCCAGGAGATCTAATATTGGGCCTGTGGCATGCTGGGATAAAGGGCTACCAAGTTTGTTCAAAGAAATGACCTTGACTTTCATTCAAGGTCACAGGGGCCAAAACGGTCATAATCTTTAAACATTTTCTTCTGAATAACCAAGAAAGGACCTTGACTTTCATTCAAGGTCACAGGGGCCAAAACGGTCATAATCTTTAAACGACTTCTTCTGAATAACCAAAAGGCCCAGAGACCTGATATTGGGCCTGTCGCATGCTGGGATAAAGGGCTACCAAGTTTGTTCAAAGAAATGATCTTGACTTTCATTCAAGGTCACAGGGACCAAAACGGTCATAATCTTTAAACAACTTCTTCTGGATAACCAAAAGGCCCAGAGATCTAATATTGGGCCTGTGGCATGCTGGGATAAAGGGCTACCAAGTTTGTTCAAAGAAATGACCTTGACTTTCATTCAAGGTCACAGGGGCCAAAACGAAACTGTTGTTATTTTTCGTGTAGTCAAAAATCCAAGATGGCCTCCACAGCGGCCATTTTGAAAACACATTCTAAACTTCTCAAGTTCTACCAGTGGAATTGAGCTGAAACTTGCCAGAAATGGTATCCTGAGATGGTCCCAACAAAGTGTTGTTATTTTTCAAGCCCATCAGAAATCCAAGAAGGCCACTATCTTGAACTTGGCAATCTATACAGGCATATTATAACTTGATTTAATGACTACATGTATTTTCATAGTGATTTTACAATTGGTAGTCAGATGACCGTTAAGGCCCGTTGGGCCTCTTGTATTGGAAGGATTTTTTCAGTACGGGCCAGACTGAATCACACTTAAATTATTTGAACTCGCCTTACTTGAATACTCGGATATCTTTAAGTTTTTTTCATAGTCTGCTGACTTCAAGATAACGAGGTTCAGTTGTATATATCGCTGCTGTCTTTACAAGAAATCATCTCTTATTAAAAATTGCGAACCTTTTTGAAATTTCTTTGGCAGTTATTCCATTTCTCAAAATCAAAAACACAAATAAAAGTTTAGTTTGGTTAGTTATGTTTATGTTCTATCAGCAGCTGAGGTCATTTAAGGACTTGGCAGGTCTTTGGTGGTGGCATTAGCGATAATGGAGTTCCCTGAGGGTAATGGCCATGCAGTACCTGGTGTTTGACTTCCTAACTTAATTTATAGGGCCTCAAACCCACGGCCTAGTGGTAGAGGGCTAGTGGAAGCAGGATGTCGGACAACTCGACCACTTTTAATTGGCAGCTAAAAAAGTATTACCTTGACCGCTTGAAAATAATTTTCAAAATTTTTGAAAGACAAGATGACCCTGAAAAATTACATCTTTCATATAAATTTTTAGACCAAAGTATGTATAGGAACAGCTTGACAAATTCACCAATTTGAAATTTTAAAGTTAAGGGATAAAATAGTCTCCCTTCTTAACTCGTTCATCCCTAAAGACTCCATTAAACTCTTCCATTTCAAAGGTTGGAATAGTTCATTGTGAAATTCCAGGGGTGAATGAGTTAATAAAGGGAGTGTTAAAATTGGCAGATATTTGCCTTTGTAGACATACTACTGTCTTTACTATAGTTCATTAAAAGGGAGATTACTCTTGAAGATTAGGTTTCTTCTTTCAGTAATAAATGTATTTTTGGTTGATTTGTAATGTTTATTGTAGAGAAATCTTAGACTCTTGAAGATTAGGTTTCTTAATTCTTTCAGTAATAAATGTATTTTTGGTTGATTTGTAATGTTTATTGTAGAGAAATCCAAGATAAGGTCCCAGAAAAGATTTGAATATATGTTTTGATATAGACCATTTGAAGGGGAGAGCAAAAACAGTTGGGAGTCTTGGATGATCTTTGTAGAAACATGTGTTTTATCTTTTTGTTTAAGTCCAGACACCGAAAGTCTGCCAAAGTGCCAGACCATAGGCTTCCCAATTCTATATTGTCTGTCTCTCACTGAAATATACAAATGCATTCCATGAAGAAGCTAACAGGTCCTTAAAACCATTTGGAAATTCTGTTTTGTATTAAAATGTCTCTCCTTAAAAAACTTGTGTGTAATTTGTAAATATTATAGTCCACTGTATACCTCCCCTTAAAGGATAACCCTGTATTACTTGTATGCAAAACACTTGTACCTCCGGCCCCATTAAAGATATAGACCTGTACTGCATGGAGAATACTTGCAGGCCCTCTGAACCTTTTGTTGTAGCTTCAGTTTTATATATATTTATTTAACACATGTGGTTAGATGAGCCCTACATTTATTGGAATCCCTGTATTTTCTGACATATTTATCCCACAGCAGGAGCTTTTAGTATAAACATGGAGTTGGTCTGTTGAGGAATGAGGATGGAGGTTTGGGAAAAAAGGGGGGGGGGGGGGGGGGGGTGCACTTCAGCAGATTAATCCCAGAGTGCCTGCACTGTAAACTGAGATCAATGTTTATGTACTCTATAGCGAAAAAATTACCGTAGTTTTATTTTAACTCATCCACCCCTGAAATTTCATAATGAACTATTCCAACCTTTGAATTGGAAGAGTTCAAATATGTCTTCAGGGGTGAACGAGGTAATGATTATACCCTGGCTCTTAAGCCTTGCTGTACCGTTGTGTAAGTTTCGTCTATGGCCCTGTCACTTTTCCATTGAAAAACCTCGCTTTCTTTGCCGACATTATGTCTTGATTCCGGTTACACTGAGATAATAGGAAATGGAAATGATGAGGTTTTTATGACCTCCCCTGTTAAAAAAGCACCACAATTTATCTTGCCGAGTACGAAATCAAGCAGTGTTGGTGTACAAACAGAGAGCGTGAGAGGTGTATAATGTGCTCCTTGGTTTCTATAAAACATACATCTCCGTATAGAACAATGTGCATTTCGTATTATCTCGAATCGGCTTCGAGGAGCTTTCGCTTCAGGAAAAAAAATGTAAGATGGATTTGTAGAGAAAGCTGGAGTAGGTTTATATCCGTTAGCTGTTAGGTTGAATGATGTGTTGGGGCACGATTTTATGGATATTAAAAATATATTATATGTTATGGAACCTTGTGTGTTAAATTGATTTAATTCTTTTTAAAAGTCAGTTCAGTTATTGCGTGGACCCTGAGGTCCACGCAGAGTAATCATCAGACGCAAAATTCCGGATGCTATGGGGCGTATATCGTTTGCGCATGTGTCACTAACTATAATGGTTTACGTAGCTAACGTTAAACTGTCGCTATCAAAGTTTACATGTACCTTTGATTTAATTGATGTGGGGACCGCTGGTATGGTTATGCGACACCACACAGCTGCAGCCATGTAAAGATAGCTAATGTCGACCGGGTTATGTCGCCATCAACAACATGGTACAATGCATTACCTGTATATCATAAGGCCATGATGTTAGCCTACATCTCCGAAATATTAACAGTGATTAAAGGAATGGCAGAGATCTTTATGGAAAGGGTTTATATAATGCTGGTTGAACTTGTGCCCAGTTTATGGCTATAAAACATAATATGTACCTGTTGTATATTGACTTGATTAATGCGAAAGGGACTTGAGCCGTTATCTTTTAATTGGTGTGGGGACCGCTGGGTACGGTAATGCGACACCACACAGCTGCAGTCATGATATCGGAACACCTCGGTATTCACCCAGCATTATTGCGATTCGGATGCCCTCAGGTTTCAACCACAACACATGTGTTGTGTGTGCGCGTGTGTAGAAAACGTCATCAGTTTACGTGCGAGATCTTTCGTTGATGCTGTAGAACCAGGGCTGCGTGCTGTCAAAGACTGGGAAGCTGACATCGATTTATGTATATGATACCTCTATGGACTGTATCTATATATGTATATGATACCTCTATTGGCTGTATATGTATATGATACCTCTATTGAATAGAGGTATCATATACATATACAACCAATAGAGGTATCAGGGGTGTAAAAATATTTTGGAAGTAACTAGCCCAGGGCTAGTAGAGTGCAAATTTCCACTAGCCCTGACTTTAAACTCACTAGCCCTGGATATTGTTTGGGGCGCCGAAGGCGCCCGAGGTATCGTGCGCCGAAGGCGTGCGAGTGCGAGCGCCGTAGGCGCGAAGCCCTAATAGGGGGGTCCGGGGGTCCCCCCCCCCGGAAAAATTTTGATTTCTAGGAGCCATTTCCTGCATTCTAGGTAATTTTGAGGCAAAAATCTTAGTCAAAGATTTGTTCGTTGAGAAATTAAAAAAAAAATGTATACAAACAAAGCTAAAGGTAAAAAATACCTATAATAATTACGCGCGTATAGTGCACACTTTTTTAGGGAAAAATAAAACTGTCAAGAAGGGGGTGCGCACTAGGCAAGAACAATAAAAAAACAGTCCTTGGTCTCGATCATTTATTGTAAATTTTCCGGGGATTTTCAGATTTATTTTGAAATCCTCGGCACAGTAAACATTTAATATTTTGTTAAATAATTTCTGATTTGCATGATATTTTATTTTACAACTGAAAAGTTTCAATTAAAAGTCATTTTATACGATCAGCTGACGATGGAATCTGATAAAGTAACTCGAACTTTCAGGTCGATATTGTATTAACATTACGTTATGAATTTAAGTCATATGGAGAAATATAACGAAGAATTCGATCGTTGTTAGCACTCTGATGATCAAAATGCCTTACTTGTGTAAACTCATACTGAAAGATGCAATCCTGACGGTAGAAATGTGTCAAAAACCGCATGGGAAGTTCGCCGGTTTTGTGTACTGCAAAGAGTCAAGGTTGCGTAATACTAACAACGCGCAGTAACCAACTTTCGCAAACATGCGAATTGAACTTACACAAATAAAAGTTAGAGATTGGAAAATAATCGTTTCAGGACTCAAAACAGTTCCAATACATATCAATATTTTCTTTTCATAGAACAAATGCCGAAATCATTGGAGTGACCGCTTTTAGGTATACTCATCCTAGTAAACACGCACACTGGCGAGTCATCGATGTCTAGACACACAGAAACTCCTAAATTTAGACAGATTTCTCAAGCGATGTTGTCGGGATGAATAAAATCGGCAAAAAGTAGGCCTATAGAAGCGCTGTACATTTTAACGATTCATTAACGATGTTTCAAGTCAAGGGCTAGTGGGTAAGTTTCTGACTAGAACACACACTAGCCCGGGGCTAGTTGACACAGATTTTCGACTAGCCCGGGTCCGAAATCCACTAGCCCCGGGCGTCGGGCTAGTGGATTTTTACACCCCTGTAATTGGCTGTATCTATATATGTATATGATACCTCTATGGACTGTATCTATATATGTATACGATACCTCTATTAGCTGTATATATGTATACGATACCTCTATTGGCTGTATATGTATATGATACCTCTATGGACTGTATCTATATATGTATACGATACCTCTATTTGCTGTATATATGTATACGATACCTCTATTGGCTGTATATGTATATGATACCCCTCTATTGGCTGTATCTATATATATATACGATACCTCTATAGGCTGTTCATATATATGTATACAATACCTCTATATGCTATATCTGTATGCTATACCTCCATTGGCTATATAAGTATATGAAAAAAAGCATTTTTGTAATCCCAATGTGTGCTTGTTTAAACAAAAACATAAAGCTGCAATAAAGATGTATATCTTTTATATAAAAACAGCATCTTGTTACTTATTTCTACTGTTTTGACAATTCAGTAAAAAATATCAGCAGGCAGCACATAAATGCAATACAGGAACCAACTACTTCTTCAATTACCAGCAACATATGCCAGTCCACGTATTGTTGTCCTTTTTTGAAGGACAGCAACTTGTATATACATTTAAAACGAATTCATCAAATCATTAAATACATATGTACAAGCTAAAAAAAGAAAAGGTTTGTAATTTCAGGGTTTTTTTTGGCTGCATGGTTACATAAAATTAAAGCTATCACTTGGCTAACCTTGAATATGTAAAAAGTGATTGTATTATATAACACAGGTAAACTGCCGTGCAATAAAGCAGTTCAAATAAAAACGATAAAGTACACGTACCAAAAACATGCAAAGGATTCTTGTAACTATGGGAACACTTAAAATTGTGACGTCATAGATATATAAATTAATTCACATATATAGGTCACCGATGTGTCAATAATGAAAACTGAGTCTTCACTACAGAAGAGAATCATTGAAAATACTTCAAAATTGTTCTCAATTTATATGATATAATTCAAAATCTTAAACGAGTGTTCATGTAATATTGAATTTTTTAGATTTGTTTATTCACATAATTATGTATTTAAATTTCATATGAAATATGTATAAATTTCATATGAAATTAATAAACTTTTTCAATATTGAATTCAATACGAATATAAATTCTGAAGTGTTCTTGCCAATTGCACATTAACAATAATTGAAACAAACACCCATTCTATTTGTTTGTCAACTTGGCAAAGAAAATTGAATGTAAACTGAAACCTGTTTTCTCAGCTGTTTATATCAGTCTTATTGAGAAAATATAGCTTGATAGCTCTCCTAGATTTGTTTCGACAAATCAAATAAATTTTTTGGGCTATAAAATACATCAGTATATGTTCTTTCCACACACACAAATCAAGTTTAATGTTTCGTACAAGTGGAATTGTCCCGAGCCAAGATTTAAACGAATCTAAAAAGTACAATTCATTGATCTTGGTTTCTTAACTGACTTGAAGAAGATGGTGCGTCATGGGTTTAAGACGATGTGTTCATAGTGGTTCTCAGCTTTTCAGCATGCTATAATGCTCCACTTTTAGGTGTTTTGGGTACTTTCCTGCATGTGAAGACTTTTAAATCATTTTGTGGTGTAAACTTTCCTGGATATCCCATATCAACTCTGTTTTTCGAGGAAAAGCGATATAAAGTGGTAGTGCCGTCCCTGGGGCTGGAACCCAAGACCCTCAATGGCTCTCCAACCTGATGCTCTATATATATATATACTACTGAGCTAAATGGAAATTTCCCATATCTTAGGTTCTTTGACCCCCGTCCAAGGATTCTCCTACCTTGAAACCGGGAAGGTCATTGGCACCTGAGTTTGTAATAGGACGAGGAAAATTAAGTGATGGTTAAAGATCGATTAATTTTAGCAAGGGTTAAAAATTCTCAAGTCTTCATCACACAGGAGTGATCAATTCTGTTATTCTCGGTTATTTTCTCCTACAAATAAACTATAATGGTTAACTCAGTACATATCATACGTCATCATCATGCAGTGGTGGCTGCAATATGTGACAAATTGATGATGTTACAATTAAGAATTTGCAGCATGCTGTTCGCAGCATGCCAACAGCATGCGAGCAGCATACTGGCAGTCTATGCTGCAATTGCAGCGCATGCTGGCCATCCATAAGGATATACTCTGGTTACAGTACATAAAGAGTGATGGCGCGATAATGATCTCGACGTTTTAGAATAATAGCGTGTGTGACCTGTCTAGATCAAGACACTATAACAGTTTATCTTCTGCATTGCAAAAAGGGCAATGAACCTGTGAAGTGTGGGAGAAAACGTTTTCACGATGTAGATTATATTTTTGCAACATCAGGATATCACTGTCTGAGATGCTGGAAATTGCGGGGTAGATATTTGTGTATGTTGACATTTGAATCCTAATTGCCAACCATCCTGTCTACAAGGGAGTGTTAATGTTCTCGTACTAATGTAGAATATTCAATACAGACTCTATATTTGTCATTGACACGTACTTTCGTGGGGGCATTTCTTTTTTTGCAGACGTCATTAAAGTAAAATAAATCTTCTTTAAATCTATTTATTGGTTTGTTCTGGAAAGTTTCGAGATATTTTTGTATAATTATTGTGTTATTTTAACACTGAATTTCTTGTACTGGCTCTTAATTCTGTGGTTTTATGTCTGAGAGTTGAAGTTAATGACAGAGTAGAAAAAGATTTTTTGAAGAAGTTGTTATAATCCCATTTTGAAGGTTTTATCGTTTGTTTCCTACACTGGAAATATCCGATGGAAGAAATAGATGTTTATACATCATTGCAAATTCCCACTTGGAGATAATAATTCAAGATAATCTGACATTCCATATAAATGCCAAAGTGTATTGACTGCAGATGTTTCAATGTGTGATATAGCACCATAGGAAATTTATCGCCAGACATTAACAATAAAAGTTCTGTAAATTTTCCAATCATTTCCATGGCTCTTTCCGTACCGTTGTCGTATACATAGGACAAAAAAATGTGACGTCTCCTCCCCGCTGTCATATACAGACGACAAAAAAACGTGACGTCTCCTCCCCGTTGTCGTATACAAACGACAAGTACTTGACGTTACATACTTTTTGACTAGCTGGGTACGGCAGCCGACACATGAGTTGACTAACAACATTTTACACAAAATCGACAGTTTATAACAAACAATTTGATAGGCGTAAAGTACACATTTTCTGTGATGTGACCCATGTAGATTGAATTTCCCGCGAGATACTGCGAAGTGTCATCACCAATATAAACATCATGGCGGCGAATGCTTTAGCTTTACATAGCGGTACCACATCTGATGAAAATATTGCTGAGAAAATAAAGCTATGTATGTCTTCTAACTATAGAAGAACCGAAAAGAGCATTGGTTTACATTTACCTGCATTATTAAGGCATAATGTCCATTACACAAACACAACAAAGAACCGTCATTTGACCGAAACGTCTGGGAGTGAGCCTAATAATGACTTCCGGTACGGAATCCGGACTGGAATCATGGTACGGAAAGAGTTAATTTAGAACATTTTATAACTGTTGTATGACCTTTCATTGTCTGGCAGATTAAAAAAATCTATTGCTACAAATTTTACAATCAAGTCCTTCACCTATTGCCTGCAATTTCAGTTTTGATAGCACTATAAACATTTCTATTCGTGTTGCCTGACATTTCAGTGTGATAGCACTTTAAATATTTCTACATGTATTACCTGACATTTCAGTGTGATAGCACTATAAACATTTCTACATATATTGCCTGACATTTCAGTGTGACAACACTATAAGCATTTCTATATGTATTGCCTGACATTTCAGTGTGATAGCACTATAAACATTTCTATATGTATTACCTGACATTTCAGTGTGATAGCACTATAAGCATTTCTATATGTATTGCCTGACATTTCAGTGTGATAGCACTATAAACATTTCTACATGTATTACCTGACATTTCAGTGTGATAGCACTATAAACATTTCTACATATATTGCCTGACATTTCAGTGTAGTTACACTATAAACATTTCTATATGTGTTGCCTGACATTTCAGAGTAGTTTCACTATAAACATTTCTATATGTATTGCCTGACATTTCAGTGTGACAGCACTACAAACATTTCTATATGTATTGCCTGACATTTCAGTGGGATAGCACTATAAACATTT
The DNA here is from genome assembly GCA_947623455.1 of Mimachlamys varia. Classification (NCBI taxonomy): domain Eukaryota; kingdom Metazoa; phylum Mollusca; class Bivalvia; order Pectinida; family Pectinidae; genus Mimachlamys; species Mimachlamys varia. The sequence continues at coordinate 39,894,634 of OX392533.1, read as the reverse complement.
CTACATATATTGCCTGACATTTCAGTGGGATAGCACTATAAACATTTTCAGTGTAGTTACATTATAAACATTTCTATATGTATTGCCTGACATTTCAGTGTGATAGTACTATAAACATTTCTATATGTATTGCCTGACATTTCAGTGTGATAGCACTATAAACATTTCTATATGTATTACCTGACATTTCAGTGTGATAGCGCTATAAACATTTCTATATGTATTACCTGACATTTCAGTGTGATAGTGCTATAAACATTTCTATATGTATTATCTGACATTTCAGTGTGATAGCACTATAAACGTTTCTACATATATTGCCTAACATTTCAGTGTGATAGCACTATAAACATTTCTATATGTGTTGCCTGACATTTCAGTGTGATAGCACTATAAACATTTCTATATGTATTACCTGACATTTCAGTGTGATAGCACTATAAACGTTTCTACATGTATTGCCTAACATTTCAGTGTGATAGCACTATAAACATTTCTATATGTGTTACCTAACATTTCAGTGTGATAGCACTATAAACATTTCTATATGTGTTGCTTGCCATTTCTTTGTGATAATTTAACATTAAAGATGTTGCTAAATCAATACTGCCTGACATATTTCACAGCTATAATACTAACAAGCCTGGCAATATTTCTTGTCTTTATTATTGTGACAGCATTGAATGATTCCGCCGACAGTGAAAATGTTGTTGTGATGTACCTAGATGTCCAAATAAAGACCGTCAAACTATATATATATAGAATTACTGATCAATTAAGAAACATGGAGTGACAAAATGAGAACACTCTTAGACTGTCAGCTGAATAAACTGTATTCCGCTGTTTGCTTCACACGGGACAAGCCTTTTGGGATCTGCTGACAGGCTCCAAATCAATATATCATCACACTGTTACGCAATACCCATCACTCTCGTTAAGTATACTTCAGACACCTATATATGAATGTTTTATTAAATTCCTTTCGGACATGATGACTTGGCCATCTTTGTAAGCGAGGGACGATACAAAACAAATAGCTGTTACTTGTGAAATCATTACGGCAGGTTTTACGCATCTTACGCATCATTATCGGCGAAAAGCTTGAAATTCGCATATACAATGTACCGTTCTGGAGCAGTCGCGGCTCTCTGGCATTGACAGGGAACGGTGTTGAAAATACTTCAAAGCTTGTTAATTTTCCTCTAGAGGTACAATGAGTTTTACACGCTGTGATTCATAATCCTTAAGCATTAGTTTGAAGCGGACCAAGTTGTTGCTTGTTTTGTTTGACATCAAAGGCCCGTTTTGCTGAGAGTCTACTCAATACTTGTCATTATCTTTTGTTATAATATGCTAATGGGTTTTGAAAATCTACCTTGTCAACAATTTGGGTATTATCGTAATAATTATGAGGCCTAAAAATTTGTGAAGTACATTTAGTTTTACAGGGAGGTGATAAGGTGAGATGCTGTAGTGTTTTTGAGATAATATTTTGACAGACGAGCTGTATGTAGAAAATACGTACCACACTACAGTGGGGCAGAGAACTGTAAGGGGAGGTAACTGTAAATAGATAAAATAACAGTGCAATGGCACAGAGATTCTTAAGGGGAGATAACTGTATATAGGCAAACCACAGTACAGTGGGCCAGAGATCCTTAGGGGAGGTAACTGTGTATAGGAAATACAACAATACAGTGGGACCGGGATCTTTAAGGGGAGGTTACTGTGCATAGGAAACATCACAATACAGTAGGCCAGAGATCCTTAAGGGGAGGTAACTGTGTATAGGAAATACCACAATACAGTACGTGGGCCAGATATCCTTAAGGGGAGGTAACTGTGTATAGGAAATACCACAATACAGTACGTGGGCCAGATATCCTTAAGGGGAGGTAACTGTGTATAGGAAATACCACAATACAGTAGGCCAGAGATCCTTAAGGGGAGGTAACTGTATATAGGAAACATCACAATACAGTAGGCCAGAGATCCTTAAGGGGAGGTAACTGTGTATAGGAAATACCACAATACAGTAGGCCAGAGATCCTTAAGGGGAGGTAACTGTGTATAGGAAATACCACAATACAGTAGGCCAGAGATCCTTAAGGGGAGGTAACTTTGTATAGGAAATACCAAAGTATAGTTGGACAGGGATCCTTAAGGGGAGGTAACTGTAAATAGGAAACATCACAATACAGTGGGCCAGAGATCCTTAAGGGGAGGTAACTGTGTATTGAAAATACCACAATACAGTGGGACAGGGATCTTTAAGGGGAGGTAACTGTATACATGAAATGCCACAGTACAGTGGTACAGGGATCTTTAAGGGGAGGTAACTGTATGGAAATACTACAGGAAATGATTCCTTTATCAAAACAGAATTATTATCCACTGTTGGTTACATTATAACGTTGTGAAATGATGTTCAAATTGTTGTGTGTTACATGATAAACCCTTCTGCCAAAAAGTCCGTAATAGCTAGGTAATAGTCTATACTAAATCTCACAGATCTGTATAGCTAACAGGAGTTACGCCAGACCCAGCGTAATGGGAGTCGTCTGAGGGAAGGACTTCTCTTCCATCACGTTGCATTTATGTACAATTTGTATACAAGCTATGTCAGATATATCATTAAGTTTGGACAGACGCAAAGTTATTGATTTCAATTTCAGCCAGCAATTTTTGGGAAAAGACGTAATATTTTATACAGTTGTTGCTTTTACGAACTTCTGCATACTATTGGTTTTATAACTTCTGCAAGCTAAATGGTTGATATTACAAAATTTCCATTTTGCTTTATTATAGGACATTATCGATTCTGCTTGCACACTTGATGTTCGTACCGATGAGAAGAAATGTACTCACAAATTTTACCAGTAAATGTATACGTATGTATCTAGTTCTTTGTTATGAAGTATGATGAATGTCGTTTAATCATTCATAAATTAATTTCTCATTTCTTTTGGATTTTCAGGGGAAGATAGCGATCGAAATAAAGACAATGAACCACTTGCCAGCCATGATGAGTTATCTCCCTTCTCACACCAGATGGCGCTCTATGAGGTACGATTATTACATATTTCCACAAACCGATTTTAAAATGTACAAAAGTTTCAATTGTGGAGTACTTTGGATGGATCAAGAAGAAGTAAGATTCAAACAATAATTTTGCAAAAGAATTCTGTACTGCAGAAGTGTTTGTGATTCTCTTTCATTTCATGATCAGCAGACTTTATCCTACAAATATTCGCAGAATAGAACCATACTTATCATAGATTTCTTACAGATTTTTAAACAGTTTTATAGCTGGATCCCTGAAGATAGGTTTGAACTCTTCCAATTCAAAGGTTGGAATAGCTCATTATGAAATTTCAGGGGTTAATAGCCTGATCATCTGACAAATGGTATAATGTTATGTAGGCATTGATTCTTCATCAAATTATTTTGTTAAGGAACTTCTTAGATATCACAGGGAATAAAATTAAATGTCAAAAACTAAAAGACTTCTTCTTCTCAAAACTCACAGTGCCTAGAGTCATAAATGTCTTTCATCAAGCTCTTAATTTCTTTACAATAACTCCTTAAATGTCATGGAGCCAGAAGTTAAAATAACATTGAAGAATTATTTATGTTTAAATTAACTAACAGTGAAGATAAAAACTTTAACGACTTCTTCTTTAGAATCACAGTACCTAGAGTCACGACATTTGTCATGTAGCAGGCGAAGGCAAAGGTCCATCAAACTGATATTTTCAAGAAACTTCTTCTCAATAACCAAAGGCCTGCTTTAATAAAGGGCTACAAAGTTTGTTCATATGTATGACCTTGATAGGTCACGGGACAAAATGTGTTAAAAAATATTCAAGAAACTTTTTCTCAATAACTGAAAGACCCAGACTAATGATATTCATCCTGTAGCATGCTTAAATGAAGAGCCAAAAGTTTGTTCAATTTAATCACCTTGACCTACTTTAAAGGTTACAGGAGTCAAATGTCTTCAAGAAACGTCTTCTCAATAACTCAATACCCGAAAGGCCTAAGGTACTGATATTTGTCCTGTAGCATGCTGGAATGAAGTGGCTGCCAAGTTTGTTCAAATGAATGACCTTGACCCACTTTCAAGGTCACAGGGGTCAAATATGTTAATATCTTAAGCTGTAACCAACAATAATTATATATAGTCAGATGACCATTAAGGCCCATGGGCCTCTTGTTAAGCGCAACCCTTGTGATTATTTGTAAGCACACAGTATGCTTATTTGGTCAAATTTTGTAATGTTCAAAATCCCTATGGGGTGCAGTTATTATCAAAGGCATTCTTATTTTATCAAAAGTGGTATACCATCTAACATGTGAATCTAAGGAAGGTTAACGTTTTATATAACGACCACGACAAGACAGCTCTATTATGCCATCCTTTAGAAATTTCACGACATTTTAATACATCCACTTTCAAGTTCATCTCCATATTCGGCAAAATTTATGGATTTTAATCCAGAGGAGTGCCGTCTCTCAACTCATTGATTCATCTTCCATTTTATTAATATGGCAATTTCTAAACAGTAATTAGATTTCAGAAGCTATTAAATGTTGTTACAAACAACATGAGACTTAAACTGCAGGCATCGGAAATTTCGGCTTGATGATGTTGGTGAGACGTCGTGTCTGTTTTGAGCGAAACTTACAAGATGGCTAAGTCAGGCTAATAAGTCTGAAGTAGCGTAGCAGGGTTACGCTGTCACAAACAAAATTACGGGTTGTTTGGTATTAAAAAAATTGCATGTACAGGCTGAAGGTTTTTCGATGCCGTTTCATGTACGGTTAAACACGCGCTGACCAACATCGGCATGTCTCGGTGATGGATTTGTCTGGTTCTCTCGTAGGTTTGAGGCGCCCCAGTCTATAAGGTTAAGGTTCAGGGGCGGAGATTTTCAAAGCTTTGCTAGACTCAAACAGAAAATGTACAGTCAGTATCGGCACATATCCTGGAATAGACCTGGTCCCTTTGAGGTCAGGGGCATTTGAAGAATCTAAACCCAGTATAGATGCTGGTAAAAGCACTTGTTTGACTTTCGGCTTTCATTTGAGGGCTACTTTTATAGAACGTTTGATCAGGGTGTTGCTTTGAAATATTTGAACCCGAATAAGGCTGGATAAGCACTGGTTTGACTTTCAGCTACGAGGTCAACCTTTATCAAATGTCTGGTGAGGGTGTTGCTTTGAAGTTTTTAAACAGATCGAGTTGCTGGTATAAGTACTGGTTTGACTTTCAGCTTTGGGGACAACTTTATAAAATGTCGGATGAGAGTGTTGCTTTGAAGTTTTTGAACCCAGTCTGCTGGTATAAGCACTGGTTTGACTTTCGGCTTTGGGTACAACTTTTATAGAATGGCTGATGAGAGTGTTGCTTTGAAGTTTTTGAACCCAGTTGCTGGTATAAGCACTGGTTTGACTTTTGGCTTTGGGTACAACTTTTATAGAATGGCTGATGAGAGTATTGCTTTGAAGTTTTTGAACCAAGTCTGCTGGTATAAGCACTCGTTTGGCTTTCAGCTTTGGGGACAACTTTATAAACTGTCTGATGAGGTTGTTGCTTTGAAGTTTCTGATCCCAGTCTGCTGGTATAAGCACTGGTTTGACTTTTGAGATCAACTTTTGTAGAATGTCTCTGATCAGGATGTTGTGTTGAGCTGTTTGTTTGGGGTTTGTGATAACCAGAAGGGTCAGTTGACGACAGGTCCCTAGGGTTCTGGAGACACTGCCGCAAAGAGAAAGCAGACAGGATTTTTTTTTTTAGATCAGTATTGTAATGGCTGTCTGTCTGCTATCTTGTCCAGCTCTATCACCTAGACTACTTGTCACTCAAACTTAATGCTAAGGATGATATGGGTATTATATGCCTTGGTGAGGTGGTATATGTCATGCATGAAAAATAGGTCACTAGTAGGTCCTACATTTTGACCTTTAACCTACATGAAATAAAAAAACATTTCCAGGCTCTATTTCATACACTAGGAAGCAACCAATGAAAATTAACCATAGTTTGGGTTCACGTTAGTGAGGTATTTACATTTGGCGGGAGACTTATTCGTCAAATTATCTTATTTTACTTCACCCCTTAAATTTCAAATTGAACTATTCAAACCTTTCATTTGGAAGAGTTCAAATGTGTCTTCAGGGGTGAATGAGTCATGCATTCGTTTTAGTGGTCTTTACCTCATTCCCCCTACCATAATGATAAATTCCAACTTTTGTTGAATTTCAAACTGAAGTAGACTATATGATACCACAGAATAACAGCTGGTTTGTAGAGAATATAGCTTAAATTATATAGAGCACCTATCAACTCACGGGAAAAAAAACAATGGCAATGTCTTGTTGATTTATGTGGCTAAATATAATACTTCAGGGAATATGATAAATTGTAGTTTTCAATTTTTTTATTGGTTTGTGTAAAATTGAGCTAGTTGGATCTAGATAGTAGAATAGAATTCTTCAGACATTTTGAAATGGAGAATATTTCATTGTTGTGCTTAATCTGTGAAAACTAGTAAACCAAACCAACACTGATCCAGTTATCTCTACTTGTAATGTTTTTGAGACTCAGGTTTTCTTTATTCTGTTTGAAGCTGGACATGCACGAGTACGGTTACTTTTAACTTTAAGCGTCTGTCTGTAGTGCAAAGCTAATGTGTAAAAGATATCTTTATGATCCCTTGAACATATAAAGTTTATGATTACACAATACTTCTGTATAGTTGATACTATTCACAATGGTTTTAATTTTGCTAAATTCATAAATTCACATGAAAATTTGCAAGAATTATAACCTTGTGAACATTTCTATATTTTGGCTATATGAGTTTTTGTTTCACAATTATTTTGTGATCTGCAAAGTTAAACCCCTGCAAATAAGTTTCTAGATAGAAAATCGGTACTTCACACTATGGTAACATTTAGATCTTCACCTTATTATAAGATTCATGTATTTTATCAAGTGTCAATTCAGTGGACAAAGTTCAAAAGCAAAGTGAGATGAGGGGGGGGGGGGTATCTTTGATCATTTTGAGCTTTCTCTCACATTGTTCTTATAATGTTGAAATTATTTTGATGCTTAAAACCATGTGTTGTTTAATAGTCTACTTCTGTGACATTTGACCTTGTCCATTTTTCAACTCTCTGTATGTGGAGAAAAAATTGGCAAAAATAAAATTTTACAAAAGGAACTGAAAATAGTGAAAAAAGTTTCTTAAAATGTCTTCATATGAGCCGTTTCAGTCAAACATGGTTATCGTGTAGCCACAAAGATTTTGAGAATTAAAATTTGATTTATATATAATATACAAGTTCAAAATAACTAGGTTCCCCTGTAACTGATTTTAGGGGGTTAATTCTCCAACAAACAAACAATACCTCTCCTGTTAAAAAACAACAACAACAACAAACTGGATGATGTTTGTTTCGTAGATACAGTGTCTAATTCTCCTTTATGGTTGTAATATTTTTTTCTTCAACATCTTTACAGGATGATCTGTCAGAAAGAGGGAAGATTTCACAGATCATTAATCGCATTTCCAATTACCAGGCAGGTATTGAACCGAACATCAGCGAACAATACACAGACAAGCCGAAACAGGTGAGTTACGTACAATTATACCGCGGGGGTAACTGTGATGGCGTGAAATTTTTTCTCAACGCACCTTCTCCCGTTTACAGTCGATAATAGCTGTGATTGGTAAAGCAGAGGTATATGCATATTCCGGAATGTTCTCACCATGATTAACTAAAAGCGTGTGCTGAAAAAATTTTTTGTTGTTTAGAAATGTGAGAATTTGTAGACCAGGTTTGTGTGTTTGAGTTGAATACTTGAACCTTCACTTTCTTCTAGAATTGATGGGTGTGTCTTTCTAGTATAAATGGGTGTCTGTTTGTACGTAATGTTTTGTTGAACAAAATTTTTAGAAAAGCGTACAAAAAATTTGAATTCAATTGCATTTGAAATTTGTTTATTTTATACGTATGTATTTATGTAAAAAGTATTATTTTCTTAACAGCGAATATTGGGTGCAGGAATATTGCACAAACACTTCAAAAGATTTGAATTGTTATTCATTTGAATTATTTAATTCAATTGTATACATAAAGTTAAGTTTCTTTTAATAATATTTTTTGAATTTTTATAAAGGGTCGCTTACAAATGTTTCATGTTGTATATCATTATTGTACTAGAATTCTTTCTTGAATAGCAAAAGATGACGTGAGCACAGTAATATTGTATACATAAGCACATACAAAAAGTTTTATAAGTGTACTGTATTCACCGTAATGAGTGCCCCTCCCCCTTCTGTGGAGGTATTGAAATTATGTAAACGCCTCTACTTGTCGTGTGAAATTATGTAAACGCCTCAACTTGTCATGATAAATCTAAATTATTCTATATTATGGTAAGGTAAACCTCTGTGTGAATGTTACAAGACAATTATATTAGTAACTGATGTTGATGTGGCACGTTTATGTACAAATTGTCAGAAATTAATGACAACAATGTCGCACATCACGATTACTACCCATTCTGGTCACAATTCATTGTGTTTAATGAACAAAAAAATGACATTTTTTGTTCTGATCTTAGTTTTATTATCCAAATAAGCTCCTCACAAATGTTTTGGCAACCTGGGCGCTAATTACGGTGAATACAGTACTTTGAATGTTTCAAAAACCAACACTACATGCAAATGTCCATAAACTTTGCACCTCAGGTCTTCATATTGTAGTATTTTTTCTTGAATTGTATTTTGAGAAGCTGATTAGGATAACAAAACAAAGATGAACATTTTTAATTTGTACTGATGGGATAACAGCAAGAGTATCATAAACTCATACAAAGTTTCATAATATACTCTACTCATTGACCCCTTGAAGACATATTTGAACTCTTCCAATTCAAAGGTTGGAATAGTTCATTATAAAACTTCAGGGGTGAATGTGTAAAACAGGGAGTGATTTGATCACAACAAGGTTAAGACACTTTTTTCCAAATTACAGGAAGAACTTCAAAGAAATTTCTTGTTTTAGTCGATTTGAATTTGAAAATTCAATGAATAATATTGACGCCATCTTTTGATTCTTATAATCAATCTGAGCATTGCTGAGTATTCCATTTCCCATATGGTTGAAACATGAGAAAAAGAGAAATTATACGATATTTTTCGGTGAAATTTCCTCACTGTTCCTAGGTACAGTTTTAATACAGGTTTCAACTCACAGATTTCACTGAAACTTAAAAAAATAATTGCTGTTGAAAAAACATCTAAATTCCTTGCTAGAGAAATTTGTTGATTACTTTTTGGTTTCTGGATCCAGCAAAATAGAAGCTTCTTGATCCTGTGTTTGTTAGAAATCCCCATAATGCTTCAGTTTTAAATTCCTGGAAGATTAATTTTAATCTTTTAAAATTCAGTCATGGAATGACTACCTTTAAGGATACCAATACCAGTGTGAAATACCATCACAATATTTACTATTGCATGGCAGTGCCTCTAACTAACACTACTGAATTCCTGGAACCAAGCGATGAAACAAAGCATCTTTTTGAACTCTGCAGGATGTTGGTTCTTGGAGAATTTTTTTTTTAAGGGAGAATTTTCTCTTCTGATTTTACTACTGAATTCAGTTGACTGGCATTCATAAAATTCAAGAAAAAAATCAACAGTATTTGGAGAGAATGATATAAGATGCTAGACCGGGGATCCAAACATTAGCTTTCATAATACATGTAATTATTGTTTGGTGAAACAGGATAGAGACATTGCAGCAAAGGACTCTCATAGATATACTACACTACACCTCGAGTTGCCAAGAAAAAGTTCTCCCTTATCAGGGTTAGAAACTAACTTTGTCAATATATTAGTCCAAAGGACTTGTAATATTTTTAAGGTGCTAGTCCTGTGGTATTGTGACTAGTCCTGAGGGCTTTGACCTCAGCCAAGTCACTAAGTGAGGAACAACAAATCGAGAAGCGATGAACCGACGTCAGGCTAGTCCAGAAGGGGGACGGGGGTATGGGGGGTCTCTCCCAGTAAAAAATTAATATCTAAATGCTCTAATATAAGTTTTGGTGTATCCTGAGTGCTAACTTTGTACAATTTTCTCTTCTTGAGTATAAGATATAGATAAGAATACAAAAACAAAATAAAAAACTCCACTAGTCCACAGGACTAATAAACAGAGCATATTTACTAGTCCTTCAGAATTTTTACTAGTCTCGGACTAACGGACTAGTGTTAGTGTTGAACCCTGCTTATCCTTCATGACACTTTGAAGCATCAAGAAAGACAGCTATTTGCCAGTGATTGTGTTAGGGGTACATTTTAGGCCGAATATAGGCCCCTTCCCCCAGAGAAATTTTGCTGCATTTTCCAAATTTTGTATTCAAATTTTCCCATATCAAAAATTTAAACTGTATGTACATCAATGAATGTGAAGAAATGCTATTTTTAAGTATGAATAAGCATTTACATAGTTCTTCAGACACTTAAAACATGGATAGATGGAGAAAATGGCCATAATATTAATGAGAACAAAAAAAAATCAAAATCAGATAAAAATACTGGTTTATTTTCCCAATTGAAAAGGTACAGGCCCCTTTATTTAAAGGATAAGAAAGTCATGGGTTGCCTGCCTCCTGTGGTATTGTTGTAGACTGGAGTTTACATGCGAAATATGTATTTGACCCTTGTAGGATCAGGATTAACAATTCTATATATTGCAAGCTTAATAATTTGTTACCAAAAGTCTATCTTCAGAAAACAGATGGTTTTATCAAGTTGTTTACTCTGGACCCGGGTGAAATCCTACATAATTTTTTATACTGTAACTTAGTCGTAGTTTTTCCATCAGCGCCCCAACACCATGTCTGGTGTGAGGCCAGATGGCACTGTTATATAAAAAATATAAAAATATGAATTCTCTCGTCACCAAACGGTTTCGGAAAGCCACTTATAAACAAGAAGATGGGGTCTGGAAATCTTCGGAAAAAGAAAGATACCTTCTATTTTCTGTTCAAACCAGTGCAGTTTGTTTCTTTATCACCCCATGGCCTACTCAGGTGGAAAATTTCAAACCATTGCAAATCAAGAACTTTATTGACAGAATTTAGGAATTGTTGGTGATAAAACGAGCGAGTTTGGATCAATAAATAGATTATACGTAATGGCATAGTAGATCTTCGTTGTCAACACCTTTAAATCTTTCAGACACCGAACAGTGTCGGAGAACTCCTCGTTTTCATATAGCAGTGTTCTCAGCTTGGCCCCATACCAGACATCTATTTGTCAAGAAGTCGAATGTCAAGGCCAGTGAAAGCTCAGACTAACTGTAGCTCTTACTAAAGTTGAACAGAGGTGCTTTACAAGTCAATAAAATCTGCCTCAGCTGAAACAAAATCAGAAATCACCGTTTTGCTGTATACTTGAAAACGTGTTGTACAGTGGGACATAAGATCTTTTAGAACAAAATGAATAGGAGGTTGTGTTGTAGAGCTGTACTAAGCACGGAAACTTCAAGTGTCTTATATTGATTTTTCAGTCTTCTCACCGTTGTGTGAATTCGGACTGTGAACATTTTTCGATTAGGAGGGGCTATTCTTTTGAATTTCTAATGTGTAATTTATCTCCCCTTGGATACTCTAGAGTCACATAGATGTTTGGTAAATGGAGTTTTCTCCCCTTAATTATCTTTAAAATTCTAGTGAGGGGGTTTGATAAATGAGTTATCTTCCTCCCTTGATTACATTAGAGTCATTGAGGTGTTTGGTAAATGGAGTTATCTCCCTTTAATAACATTAAGGTTTCAATGAAAACTTTGGTGAATGGAATAATCTCTCCTCGATTACATTAGTCATTTAGATATTTGGTTTTCAGGGTTATCTCCCTTGATTGGTGAATGTAATTATCTCCCCTAGATCACATTAGTCATTTTGGTGTTTGGTTTGCATAGTGATCTCCCCTTGATTACCATAAAGTCATTGAGGTGTTTGGTAAGCAGGGTTACCACTCCTTGATTATCATGGAAGCTCTGATGCATTTGATTAGTGGGGTTATCCCCCCTTGATTAATATAGAGACTGATGTGTTTGGTTAACAGGGTAACCTCCCCTTGATTCATTCACGATCCTTCATTCACTGAGGTGTTTGGTTAACAGGATTACCTCCCCTTGATTCACAGACACAGGTGTTTGGTTAACAGGATCACCTCCCCTTGATTATCATAGAAGTTCTGATGCATTGGATTAGTGGGGTTATCTCCCCTTGATTAATATAGAGACTGATGTGTTTGGTTAACAGGGTAACCTCCCCTTGATTCAGTCACTGAGCTGTTTGGTTAACAGGATTACCTCCCCTTGATTATCATAGAAGCTCTGATGCATTGGATTAGTGGGGTTATATCCCCTTGATTAATATAGAGACTGATGTGTTTGGTTAACAGGGTAATCTCCCCTTGATTCAGTCACTGAACTGTTTGGTTAACAGGATTACCACCCCTTGATTATCATAGAAGCTCTGATGCATTGGATTAGTGGGGTTATCTCCACTTGATTAATATAGAGACTGATGTGTTTGGTTAACAGGGTAACCTCCCCTTGATTCAGTCACTGAGGTGTTTGGTTAACAGGATTACCTCCCCTTGATTCACAGTCACTGATGTGTTTGGTTAACAGGATTATCTCCCCTGGATTCACAGTCACTTAGGTGTTTAGTTAGTAGGGTTACCTCCCTTTGATTCACATAATCACTGAAGTGTTTGGTTAATGGGGTTATCTCCCCTTGATTAACACGGTCACTGAGGTGTTTGGCGATTCAGGTTATATCGCCTTGATTACCATAGAGTTACTGAGGTGGTTTTGCAACTCATAGCTTATGCAAACTGAAAATTCAGAAAGGCTTAATGGTAAAACACAATACTTTATTGCCTACCAGTAATTTTTCCATGGTGTAAGAATGTATGTGCTAAGCAGATGTGGGGATAATCAAGCTTAATTTTACAGTACAGCTTTCCCAGGAAAAGTCTTCTGTCAATATCAAAAGTGTCTTAATACCGATTAATGACTCCCAGGTATCCATATAAAATCAGTCTCACAGGAAGTTTCTGGCAGCCGGTGACATTTAACTTGCGATAAATCAGCTGTATTTTGCCCGATTTCTCTGGGTAATGCTTCCAGATATTCCTGAAAGTTTTAAGCTTCTGTGTGAAGTTAAAAATAGGTTCTTTGTTTCCAGGTGTTTGTTGTTTGTTAATTCTGTCATGTTTTGAAACCTTTGGTAAGACAAGGCGAAGTTTCATCAAATTTAGCAGATTGTGGGATGTATCATGTCACGATGGTAACATCAAACCCTACTTCTAAAAAGGCATATTTTTAGGTATGCAGCCTTGCAAAGAAGTTTGAACTCTGTTTAATTTCAGGAACAGATTGTGTCAATTCAGATCCAACTGAGGGCAAAAATCAAAGATTATATCATGACCTGTAATTGAAATTGAGCAACAGCAAGGAGTTAAATTCAAACCCCGAGACAATAAAAAACAAAACAAAAACGTAGCCCTAACCAGGAGTAAAATTTCGACCATGGGGCAATGAAATAAATTTGAGTCAGGAGTTAAATTATTAATTAGACCCCGGAGCAATTATTAAAACTGAGCCCCAACCAGGAGTTAGATTCAGACCATTATTGGGGCAGTAAGAATGATTGAATATCATATGACAAGGAGGACGTTGGGCTTATGATCCAAGGGTTGCGAGTTCGTCATCATGCCCCGGCACTTGTTATGTATCCTTGAGGAAGATACTTTACTCTGTTTGTTCCAGTCTTCTCAGCTGTAAATAATTATGTGGTTGGACAATGCTAGAAATTGTAGAATGTTAGCTGTGAGCGCCGAGATGGCAGCACCGGTTGTTAATGCTCCCCAGGGAGTTGAGAACGGTATTGGCTGGTTGCTAATAAAGGCCCTATAACCATGGATAATAATATGTGAGCCGGTTTGAGATAAACTAAAGGTATATCAGAACCACAAATTATTGTTATTATTAATTTGTTTGTAGAACATCCCAGACAAGGTAACAGACAGTATTGCTTGATGCTTGGTAGAATTTTTCAATCGCTCTATAAAACGTTTATCAATACAGTACCTGTGATGCATTTTTTACTCATTATTTGATTTTTAGTCCAGTTTTACCATCAGTTTCTGATCATGAATATTATTCATATTTAAGCATCATTGACCTTATTACTTTGACAGCATTACAATGATAAAGAAATTGATAATATGTCAATTTTTTTACTGTTGGATCTTTTATCATTTGTCGCAAACCCACATGACACTGCTTAAACATTTGGTACCAAGGGCTAGAACAAACAGTGAATCACTTTTTCATGCAAAAAATATCAGCCAATCATATCACTTCTTTCATCCGTGGCTATATATCCGACTGGGATATCCTATTTGTAGCTTTACAATTCAAACCAACATAGTAGCAGCATTTCCTGTCAAGAAAATCTGTTCGTTGTCTTTGATAAACAACATATGGGTCAATCAGCATCATGACTGCAGAAATATACCAAGGTTAAATGATCTAACCTAGTGCCAAGAGAAAAGACCATTCTGATGGGTCAAAATCTCCAAATAGATTTTTTGTCAAAAGAACAAGATTCTTTGCCTATTCTAGCCTATGGGGCACAATCATAAGAACAGTATGTGTCACATAGGTTTCGGACAATGATCTTTCATACGATTAATAAGTTCGCAAGACGGAAGAATATGATATTTATACAACAGTATTATTTCCTACACAATATGTACATTTTAACTCAATTATATATTTACCCCCGAAATTTCATAATGAACTATTCCTGCTTTTCAATTGGGAGGGTTCAACTTTATCTCCAGGGGTGAATGTCGAGTTAAATCATGTCACAATGTTTCAAGGCTGACTGGTGAGAATCTGGCAGACACCAGTCGGTCTTGTATATTTGCGACACATTTGATATGTCACATTGTTTCTGTAGAAGGTATAAAAAGCTTTGATATCTGTACATGTTCCTCTTGGATTTGTTCTTTTATACATTATTTAATTGTTCCTGGTTTTTGCAGCCTCATTTGAACTATATTATCATGACAGTGAATCTTAAATAATTTTCAGTATTTATACCCCAACTCCCACTTACATGTAGGTAAGGGGGTATATAGTATTAAAGTTACTTTGTGAATCTGTCCAACCTGTACAAAAATGTCAGGGTGGATTTCTAGTAAATTCCAGGTAGACTTTTTAGCAGGATTTTAAGGTGGATGTCATCATAATATTTCTGCATGAAGATTATTGCTTGCTTCAAAACCTTGTGTGATACATATCTCAGAATCCTCTGGCCATATTTGGTTCCTACACTCACCATAGCTTCACATTTCAAGGTCTACACCTGATCAGATTTCGGTGGTCATCATTCAATATAAAAGGTCAAAAGTCACAATTGACCACTTAGGGAATAAAAAGCTTATTATGTACATATTTGGCTCATATTTGCACCATAGCATCACATCATCAAGTTCAACACCCGATTAAAATCTTTGGGTCATAGGTCATATAGGTTAAAGATCAAAGGTCACCGCGATACCTCATGAACCTTTTTGACAAATTTGGTTCAAATTCACACCATAGCATCACATTATTAAGTTCTGCATTTGTTACCTACCCTTAATAAGATTTTTCATGGTCTGTGATTGATGGTCAAGGTTTGAAGTTAATGGACGCTGTTGACTAATTATAATTAATTTGTAATAATTCAACTGATGGAGCAGACGTACCCTGAACCTTAAGTCCAAAAATTATGAGCTATTTAGAATTTTATATTCTTTTTATAGGTGATATTGAATTTTCTTAACTCTACTGAATGCATCTCATTTAGAATTTGTTCATCTTCATTTGAATGTTTCAGAATTCCCCTGAATATCTTCCCCATTTTTTTTCCTGATCCCGAGATGCTGTGCTGCACTAGCGTACAATTTTGCAAGATTTGTGTGGCGTTTTGCTAATAACTTTTATTCCATGATTAGTTGTTGCATGTAATATCATTGCGGAATTACAAATGTTTTTAGACACAATCCTTTAATTACAGGTTTTAGGTTTTGTTGATCCGGCCATTATTATTGTAGCAAAAAACAGTCAAGCACAATTGATGTGGCAGATGAACATTAAATCATTCACCCCTGAAGACACATTTAAACTCTTCCGATTCAAAGGTTGGGCTAGTTCATTATGAATTTTCAGGGGTGAATGGGTAAAAGTGTTTGTAATCTTGATTAGAAAACAGCATTAAATTTGTTGATGTGTTTGTTTGCTTTTGGAGTGTTTTGGCTAGTGTGATGTTATTGAGCTGGTTCGAGGGAGGGATATCCGGGACACGTTACAGTTGCCATCATGGGAGGAATGCAAAGAGAGAGAAGGGGAAGGGATTGCATATATACCTTTAAGAGCACCTGAAACATTAAGATTGAAGTTAACTTTTTAGCATTTTCTCCAAGTTGCTGGTTGGAAAAATATATATATGCTTTACCATTTAATATCTTTCAGCAGCCTGTAAACAGTAAAAGCTTCCCCCATCCCCAGTAACAGCCTCCAACCCCCCCCCCCCCCCTAATCTGGACCTAAACACTTGCAATTTCTACAAGTTATTGGCCTGCATGTAGTATGGTAAAATGCGGGAATAACCCAATTATTTATTTGATGCTGTTTCTCACTGTGTGTTATAGTTGGTAATAATAACACCCATGTCAGATTTCATGTTAACAAGTTGATGCTTTTTCTGTTCTTTTTATGCCCAACCAGTTAACAATGAGTTAGAAATATGCCCACCCCCTTACCAATGAGTTAGAAATATGCCCACCCCCTTACCAATGGGTTAGAAATATGCCCATCCCCTTACCAATTAGTAAAAAAATATGCCCAACCCCTTACCAATGAGTTAGAAATTATGCCCATCCCAAGTTACCAAAGAGTTAGATATATGCCCAACCCAGGTTATCAAAGAGTTAGAAATATGCTCACCCCCTTCCCAATGAGTTAGAAATATGCCCACCCCATTACCGTTGAGTCAGAAATATGCCCACCCCCTTACCGTTGAGTCAGAAATATGCCCACCCCCTTACCGTTGAGTCAGAAATATGCCCACCCCCTTACCAAAGAATGAGAAATATACCCAACCCCTTACGTTGAGTTTAAATATGTCCTTCCCTTACAAATGAATTGGAAATATCCCCCCCCCCCCCCTCTGTCTTAAATTACCAATCAGTTTGAAATATTACCATCCCTTACCAATGAGTTAAAAATATGAAACCCCTAATTACCTATAGGTTAAAAAACTTATGTGTTAATGGTCCCCCTGGGTTAATGCAGGATTATATTATACGGCCCGGCTGTTTGATAGTGACACATGAGATGGAGATGGTTAAAAAATATGTTTTAAATTACGATGGATGTGAAATCTGAATCATTTTCGTGTTTTATAATAAGTGAGATTGATGTATAAACACATACTAAGCACATCTGTTACGTTATACATGTATTTTGTCATCAAAATTGATTTGAATGATATTTTCCTGGAAACATTTCACCAGCCAATAATTTGTTTTTCTTGACAGGCCCAAAGTATCAATGTTTCAATGCTGTGTATATATATGATAACACTAGGTACTTAATTGAAAACATGATATACTGAATTCATAAATTCTAATCTTTCATGATTTTGAGTTTATTACCGTAATTGAACCGTTCAGTCATGTCATATGGCCATGTCATAAATACCTACTTACTCAAATTTGTGGGGACTTGATTGTTATAGTTCAAGGAATGTACCATGTATTCAAGTAATCTAAGGTTGGTTGAATATGTACAAACTTGATCGGGACCAAACAAACTGTTCAAAGAATGAGGGGTATTCGTGTAAACAGGGTTCAAGTAAGTTGGGTTCCACTGTAGTTTGCTGGAGTTTCATTTCTAAGATTTTAAATGGAAATTATTTTTCCTGTGCATGGTTTTATAAAGTGTAGCCCTTTTTGTTTTTGTTAGTGTACAGTGGTAGAAATATTACATTGGAATTTTTTACAATTTTCAAATTAAACCTGGCTTTAATAACTCCAAAACAACAAAACAGGGGGGGGGGGGGAATTTAAAAGACATCATAAATTCATTTTTTGTTTAAATGTTTTGTTCACCCTCAAGTTGACATTTTTAAACTGCATGAAATATATTGATTGAATGATTTTGACCAGAAAAATTTTCTAAGTAATTTTTTCTCGTTTGGATGCTTTTCTCCCTTTTTTTTCTTTCTATTGCATGGATGGTAGACAATTCAGTAACAAAGGAAATGTCTGATATAATTAGTCTGGAGAAGACTGTCATTTGTCAAAATGTTCAAAATCCTGGATCTAGAAATGTCGAGTTAATTGCTCATTGATTTATGATTCACAGGGTTCATTTTTCTCTGCAGATATTTTTGATTAATTTACTAATCCAACCAGTAATGTTTCCTAGAATAACGGTGCAATTAGTGAGCAAAGGACCTTTTGTGGTCTGTTTTTGGAAAAATGAAATACAAATTGACATTTCGGAATTTTGCAACCTCTGCCCAAGACTGTATATATATGTATAACTACCTGTTGAAAACTGACTATAGAGCTTTGATAGACCAATTTAATTTCTTGAGAAAATAACATTTTGTGTCACTTTCCTGAAATTCATAAAATAAACAAATAATAGGCAACAACAGCGAAAAAAATTCAAATCAGGATTTCAACTCGTTTGTTTGAATGGTTATATATCATCACTTCTGAAAAGTTCGGTTATCAAGCAGTCCACACTGGCCTGACTGTGCTAAAAGTTATATAATTATTAATAACTAAGGGGAGACTACTCTTAGGAAAACCACAGAACAGTGGCACAGGGATCTTTTATGCAGTTGTAGGGAGAATAGATTCTTTGATAGGAATTTTATCACATTTCTGAAAATAAAATAAGAAATCATTTTTTGAACTTTATTAAATGAAAAATTTGCAAAGTTGAAACAACAAAGGAATAAAAAATAATTTTCAGATTATAACAATTTGATGACCCCTAACCCCTGGGCACCTGAAGACAAGCGAGAAGACTTATTGAACTATGAATTCCTCACAGGAAGGAGTTATTATATGATAATATTTTTTTTTCACAATCGTGAATTAAACTTACTTTATAAGGTGATTTGGATTTATCTTCAGCTATTTTTTCCATCATCAGTGCACTCTTTTCTGCAGCTGTGACCAATTGCATGTTTTCACTTTGAAAACACTAAATTACACTATATACATGTAATTGTTGTTTTTATAAACATTTGTTCCCTGATCTGACCTTTAAACCTTTTCATTTCAGGCCAAGCTGGGGACTTTACTTGGCGTGTACCTGCCAACAATACAGAACATCTTTGGCGTGCTACTGTTTATTCGAATGACGTGGATCGTGGGTATGGCGGGGGCCCTGGAAAGCCTCGGAATCGTTATCATCTGTTGTTGTACAGTAAGTTTAAAGTATCTGTTGTATAAATGACTCATTCACCCCTGAAGACACATTTGAGCTGTTCCAATTCAAATGTTGGAATAGTTCATTATGAAATTGTAGGGGTGATATATGTACAAATCTTGTTTATATCTTGAGAAACAAAAAACGCATACTATCGGCCAAGGGCCCAAATTTTATTCCAGCAATACCTGGTGAGCCCATGCCTGGCAATAAGCCCACCCAGATATCTATTGCAGATTCCTTTAGGAAGGGCATTACATACATGTTCTTTCATTGCCCTGTGAATTAAGCCCATATTCCCTTACATTACCTTGAATTGATGAATAACTTGTTTACCCTCTGGGCTGTTTAATTAATTGACAAAGGTACATCTATAAAAATAAATTTGGTAATATTTCTGTTTTATGAGAATTAAGTCAAGCCTATGTAAATCAGCAAGTCATTTCTAAGACATTCCTAGGGGTACATACATTTTAGAATGTGCTTACCTGACACAGAATTAATGATGGGTTTTTTTTTTGGGGGGGGGGGGGTCAGAAATGAAAAAAGGTAAAAATTTTGTGTTAGAAATTAAATCTGGTTCTTGAAATTGATTTCCGAAATAATAATTTGTACCCTTCACTAATTATGATGGTGAGGTAATCATGTCTAAGGTTGAGCCGTTTCACCCGCATCACCAGGTTGTTTCAGCAGAGGAAACTCGACAATCTTGCCCTCGTGAAATGTTGTCTCTAAATCTTGGCTGTTAGAGTAATGGTGTTAGGTAATGCGGCTCATAATGACAGCCTTTTATTGATCTTCGTTAGTATCCTTTAGGCGGTTTAAGATGTGTGATGTTTTTTTAACAGACTCATCATGCAAAATTAACAAATTAAAGTTTTAAACCCATTCACCCCTGAAATTTCATAATGGACTATTCCAACCTTTTGAATTAGAACAGTTCATATGTGTATTCAGGTTAACATGCATTGAAGATACTGTTTAGATGAAAATGTTCAAATTGTTTGTGTCGGGGTTCATTAACACAACGATACACACAAATATAAGATGAAATACATAGATAAAAGAAAACAAAAGATTTTGGGAAAAGATCCAACTTTCTAAGAACAAAGGAAAATCTTCGATGGTGGGTACTAAGATCCCCCTTGGGATCTCTTGTTTTTGCTTCAAAGCGACACTTTAATCTATTATTTTAGTTTTAATAATTCACTTAGTGTATTTTCTTCAGAGATAAAAGAAGTCCACATTGATAACGTTTTATGGTCTACTACACTAGAGTCAAAATGACCCGGAGGAACAATATTTTAGCTGTACTGTTATACTCTGACTTTCCAGGTTTTTTTGGATGATTTTAATTTGATTTTTGGAATTTTTTTCCATATTTGTTTGTAAATTTACTTCCCGGAAGCAAATACAGTCTGCTCACAGACACTTTGTTGCAAATTGTATTATCCAATGAAAGTATGAGATTGCAATCATAATTTTTCAAATTGATGCTCCATAGGGAGACATAGTAACGATATCACCCCTGACATTTAAAACTGGACAAGGTTTTATGATCGTAATTCGAACTCCCGCAGACAGCAATTCGACTTATGATTTATGGTGTACAATGTCGAAAACCACCAGAACTGTAGCCCGATAATTTCTGTTTGCTTCCTCCTAATAACAACCGTGTCATTTGCAGACGATGTTGACAGCTATATCGATGAGTGCCATAGCCACGAATGGTGTCGTTCCCGCCGGTGGATCGTACTTCATGATATCTCGATCGCTGGGACCGGAGTTCGGCGGAGCTGTCGGGATACTCTTCTATCTGGGGACAACTGTGGCTTCGTCGATGTACATCATCGGCTCTATAGAGATACTGGTGGTAAATATATATATCTAGTCCAGACGGGTTTGTCTCCGCCAACAAACGCAGTCGTGGAACTTTACATAAATGTCAAAGACGATTTAGGTGATTGCTTGGGCAAACTGATGAATTGTTGACTTTCAATATATTTATGTTGCGACTAGGAAGTACTTACTTGGCAAACTGATGAATTGGTGATTTTTAATATATTTATGTTCCGACTAGGAAGTACTTACTTGGGCAAACTGATGAATTGTTGACTTTCAATATATTTATGTTCCGACTAGGAAGTACTTTGTTCGTGACATTTAGTGATTCTGGTCTGTAAGGTTCCATCACCTGACCTGCCATATTCTGCCTTCATTTCTTAATTATCCTGACTTTCGTCTTTGCACAGTTGACTCCACTTAATATCAATCCTGTTAATATCACATTCCTCTTTATATTATGTTTTTCCAAGCACCATTTTTCTCTCTATATCATCTATGTAATTTTATTTGGTTAATATCATGTATTTTGAGGTGAGTTCCTCTTAATATCATGTTTTTTTAAACCTATCCCATAAAATATCCAGAAAATGATGTAATTTCCATTGATTTCAGATACAACTTGTACAAAATGTTGCATAGAAAATTAAAAAATATTGCCAAAATTTTTTTTTTATTGAAATAATGATATCTTTATGGAAACATCTTCATATGTACATCAAATAGCTTACTTTTAGTTATGGAGATTGGAAATGCACTAGATTTGGTGGGAAAAAATAAGTTTCTCTTAATGTCACATTCCTGTTAATATCATGTTTTTGTCTGACAAATGCAACATGATATAAAGAGGAGTGCACTGTACTAAATTAAAAGTTCCACCATTGCTGTTAATCTAGCCTGCAACCCTAAGTATCCCATCTTAATGTTAAAGTCTTTCTTTTGAGTAAGACACACCTATAAGGATCAATACACACACCCTGAAATATCAGTTCCACAGGATGTAGATTTTGAATTTGGATCGGTTTGGATTTGAATGAAGGAGTTTGAGGGAAATTGGTAAATTTTTTTATGCCCCCGTCATGAAATTGGGGGGGGGGGGGCATATCATATTACCCATGTCCGTCCCGTCCCTTCTTGTCCAGTTCCATGGTAATTTAATGTAACCAGCTTATTTAAATAACTACTGATCCGATTGTCATCAAACTTTGTATATGTAATAAGCATGAAGAATTGGGGAAGGGGCCATATTGGAGAAGGGGCCATTTATGTCCCCAGATTGAAATGGATGAGTGCATCGATGAATTGGCCCTCTCACAATACTTGCTGTAGAAAGTCATATACAGAAACCGTCATTATCAATATCATAATTTAAGCAGAATGTTAACAGTTTTCTCCCCTGACCATACTGTAAGAGTGGAATGATTGTTCGTGGTGTGGGAATTTTTGCTTATTTCTCTTCCATTAAATCTTCGTGAATTTATCCTCACACGAACATATTTAACACCGCTTAAACTTAATTTACCGTGTAAATAGTATTATAGGTACGTAGTGCAAAACAACATGACTGATTGAAGCATGAAAATATTCACACAGCAAACAGTTTGGAGGCTGACTTGGCGAAAAATTCCACACACAAAAATATTAACTTTTACAGTACGACGTAGGTTTTACGACTGTGTGGGATTACGATAAGAACATCATCAGCCTCCATGCAGGCCTTAGCAATTCAAACTTGCCAACCCTCCCTATTTAGGAAGGAGATTCCCGATTTTGGACCCTAAAATGTTGCATTTTCAACTTTGGAATCTGCTTAACTGTTTCTATTTTTAAAGATCTGATGATTTCATCTGAAAGAAAAGCTCAAAAGAAGCCATTCAAAAGTGTTATTTTCCCTCTAAATGTACATGTATACATATTATTCATGTTTTCAATTCTGAGCACGCATAATCTCCCCCATGGAAATTTCAAAAAGTTGGCAAGTATGGCAATTATGACCCACCAACAGATAACTGTTAACCTACTAATTTATGGATCTTTTTTTTCGCCCACAGAAATACATGGCGCCCCAGATGTCTATATTTGGTGACATGGATATCCAGGCTAACGCGTTTAACAACTACCGTGTGTACGGGACGTGTGTGCTAATTCTCCTCGCCATCATCGTGTTTATAGGCGTGGCCTTCGTCAGTAAATTTGCGGCGTTGTCTCTCGCCTGCGTCATTCTCTCCATCTTCTGCATTTATATCGGCATCTTCGCAGCAAACCCGGACAGTAGTTTGTCGTAAGTAGTGCCTACTATAAAAATATGGAAGCTTTTCATGCACAAACAAAAATTATTAAACTCATCCTATTCAAAGGTTGGAATAGTTCATTATGAAATTTCAGGGGTGAATGGGTTGAAACATATTATATTGCACTGATTATACGTTGTATAACATATAAATAAATGGATTAATATTATAACCATGAATGGAATAAAAGCAGCCTTGAAAATTGCCATCACAATTATTAATTATATATATATTTAGGTGTTGTATAATGTTTAGTGTAAGAGGTGTTTGGTTTCCAAGTGAGTTATGTGCGAGAATGTTGTACGTTGTGTTTGTGAGGATAATGTGTCTAAGGCTGTTAGTTGTCTGTGAAAGTTTCTAATCAATGTTTTCCAGAAGGGCAAAATATTGTTTTTAGATCTGTGTAGTTTAGTAAATTTCCTTAAAAGAAAATCAAGCCAATATCAAGCATTTTCTGTTTGTCACTTCTTCATGTGTCGGATATTCAAAACAAATGGTTTTCTGGATGACAGCTCTCAGAATTCAAGATGATGCCCCTAGAGGGGTGTTAGAGTTAAGGTATTCGTTTTTGGGGTCACCAAGTTACAGGTCGAGTTTACAGTGGCTTAAAATAGTTGATATTTGATGTTGTTGATGGATTGTATCTAAATATACCTAAGATTAAAACAAAAGTTTGAAGGATGATGCCCCTTTGGAATTAAAAGAAGGATATCTCTTTTGAGCTAAGGGCAACTAGGTTCAAGGTCAAGGTCACAAAAGGTGTATGTAAACTTTTTACAAAATGTTGCTAAAAAGATGATAACTTAAATGATGTACATCAGGGAGTGAAAAGCCAATCTAAGAGGATGTCATGTATTAGAAAGTTGTCTGTGTTGTATAAGATGTTGTGTGTGTTGTAGTTGGTATTTTGTGTTGTATAAGATGTTGTGTGTTGTATGAGGGCAAAGTGAGCTTATGCGATGGTGCGGGGTCCGTCGTCTGGCCGGCCTATGTCCTGTCCATCAACTTTTCCTTCTAACACCTTCATCTGAAATACCGAAAAGACCAGTGACATGAAATTAGGCTGGTAACTTCCTTGGAAGGAGCTGAAAAGAGTTTGCAAAAAAATCACTTTGACCTACTTTCAAGGTTACAGGGGTCAAAACTGTTGAAGCTTTCAAACAACATTTTCTGAAATACCATCAAGCAAAGAGACCTTATATTTCACTGGTAGCTTCCTTAGATGAAGCCGACAAGGTTTGCGAAAAGAAATGACTTTGACCCATATTCAAGGTCACAGGGGTCAAATCTGTTACAATCTTCAAATGACTTCTTCTAATAAACCAAAAGCCCTAGAAACATGATATTTGGCTGAAAGGTTCCTTGGATGAAGCCCAACAACGTTTGCGAAAAGAAATGACCTATATTCAAGGTCACAGGGGTAATATATGACGAAATCTTAAAATATTGTTCTGAATATCCTACAGTAATAGATTTTAGGCGACTATAGGGTTACAAGTCAGAGATTGATACCAGGTCAGCGATGCAGGCCCATTGGGCCTCTTGTTATAGGTGTTGTACTAAACGTTGTGTGTTGTATAAAGCCTTCGTAAGTTGTTGAAGCATGTTTGATAAGATCTGTTTTATTTCAGCATGCTACTGATGCTACACTGTAGAATTAATACTGACGAGGTAAACATGGACGCGGTGTGTTGCCCTCTGACCTCTGACCTTTCTTAATGTAAACATCATCTCTGTTTGACCTTACTAACAATTCCGATCCATCAAACATTTCATTATTATCAAATTAACAGATTTTGTTCAATTCTTTAAAATACAATTACATATTCTGAACAATTTTGGTATAATAACCCACTTACATCCTTCACCACTATATATTTAGAATGGACTGGTCCAGTCTTT
Organism: Mimachlamys varia; assembly: GCA_947623455.1. Classification (NCBI taxonomy): domain Eukaryota; kingdom Metazoa; phylum Mollusca; class Bivalvia; order Pectinida; family Pectinidae; genus Mimachlamys; species Mimachlamys varia. The sequence continues at coordinate 39,869,000 of OX392533.1, read as the reverse complement.
GATATGGCAAGGTCCATATGTGATTTTAGGGGTGAATTGTTTAACTCATTCACCCCTGAGGACACATTTGAACTCTTCCAGTTGAAGGTTGGAATAGTTCATTATAGAATTTCAGGGGTGAAAATATGTTCTTGAGTACTGGTAGATTGATATCTAGTAATGCAGGGATCTGATTGTGTGGGAATTAATTGGTGAATAGAAATAACAGATTTTGTTGATTTTATTGTCTGTCGTGAACCATATCTTTATGTGTATTTCACCTTAAGTGACAACCTGCCAATATTTATGCATCTTGTTATTTCATTGATAGAATATTAGAGTCAAACTTCATCATCTTGAACTCGTACAACTTTGAGATGATTTTTAATTCAAATTATTTTGTCAATCATGGCCAAACTTCCTATGAAACATTAAAACCTGTTTAACTAGAATAAATGGATAACACATTAAGTTTTCCCATATTCAATTCGACTTCAAGATAACGAGGCGATCAACTGCTAATTAATTTATATATTGTTAATTGTTAAATATCTTCGCTGGCCATATATTTAATTGTAGTTTATGTTAAAGCATGCAAATTGTTCCTTCCTAGTCAGTTTCTTTCCTTTGGAGAATAACTCAATCTCTCTATCAAACGATGTCGGTTTTGTAAACACTTCTTCTACTGGAAAATCATTTAAACCATGGCTTCTTCTCCTAAATTCTAAAAAATTGTTACTCGAAATTAATAGCCTTTCAAAAAGCATGCAATTCCTTGGGTTTTTCTGATGGGATGTGTTTGGCTCTTGGCCATTAAACGAGACAATCGCAGTTGTAAAAAGTAATTAAAGATTCATTTTCAGTAATTGACAATTAGTTTTAGAATTCTTATTCAATTAATAGACCTGGAATTTGATAATGGTTTGTTTTTCTTTTGGAACTGAAACAAATGAAGGATTTTTACCTCAATTGACATCAGCCATTTGGTGAATTCCTCTGATATGTAATTAAGATATTTTATTACTTTTTAGATAAAAATGCATTTTCTTTGGTTTTGTGATCATTAAACTCAAATAAATTATCAATCTTTAAAGTTATGTTGTAGAAAATGTCAGAATCCTGTTTAAGAAATGCACCCATTTGTTTGATAAAAATGTGCACGAATATCCCAATAATATTTGAGGTTTGAGACATCCCCCAATCTCTGTTTGAGATCAATCCTAAATCATGTTTGAGACTGTCCCCTTGTGTTCTATTTGGAATTGTTGTTTGAGAAAATCCAACCTTCCAATGAAAGTGTTTTGAGACAATCCCCACAAATTGTGCAGTATTTTGAGACAATTGATTAATCCCAACAATGCCAACAAATTGTATTTTGAGACAATCCCACAATCCCGACAAATTGTATTTCAAGACAATCCCACAATCCTGACAACTTATATTTTGAGACAATCACACAATCCCCACAAATTGTATTTTGAGACAATCCCACACTCCCCTCAAATTGTATTTTGAGACAATCCCACAATCCCAACAAATTGTATTTGTGACATCTCTCTCTTCCCCCAACCCCCTACATCTATGACTTGGAATCATGGTAAACATGGTGTCAGGGGTCCCTGCTCTTAAAGATTTCTAATTGTTTAATCACTAACGATGTATTGTTGTGCTGTGATGTTGTGAGTGACTACCTACATATTATTATTATCTTGATTTAAATCTGTGGTACTTTTGATACTGACTAAAAGGTTTGATGAAATTAACACTAAATTAACCTCAACTTTTTTTCTTTTCAGAGAAATTTCAATATTTTAAATTTTAATTGAAATGTATGTTTAGATTAATGTAAAATGAAAATATTTATTTTGAATATTCATGAATAAAACCAAGAAATTTGTAGATACTTAAATATTGAATGAATTGTAAATTCTAAGAAATGACCCTTATAAGATATTGAAATATTACCAAGGGTAGCTGTTAAAGCCAGTTTGAATAAAGAAACAATAACATTGAGTTGATGTATATATAGTTTAATTAAGAAAAGAATTTACCACTTCAATTGAATGGCAAATCTTAAGAATTTTGAAATAACAGAATAAGTGAAAGAAAGCTACCAATATCAGATTATAAAGACTTACCTCCCTTTAACCATCCATGATATCAATAAAGAATTTTCACTGACGACCATTTTGTTATGACATCATGAAGTAAAGTTGGTCATAATTCAACAAGGAGTCAACTGACCCAACTTCAAATTCACATGATAAAAGGTCAAGGTCACATTTTGTAACTTTTCAATGATAAACATTTCCTTATGACATTATGAAGGAAAGTTGGTCTGAATTCAATAAGGAGTTTATTGAACAAAGATCAACCTCCCCTGATTTGACATCCAAAGCAGAAGGATTGATGATTATCGGAGATGAATAGCCACATGGCGGGCCCTTACTGACCTGTCAGTGTTCTAGTTTCTGTAGTATTTCAGTTTTTAAAGTGACCATTTGATTTGATTGCAGTATGTGTGTTTTAAGTGGTCAGATGTTACCATATATAGATTTTGAATAACCAACTGACCAATTGCTTTTATTGCAGTATATGTCTGTTAGGGGATCGGCTGATGTCGTCCAAATTAGTGGAGGTCAACGGGACATTCATGTGTTCAAAAAGTCCAAACATATCCGGGGGTATTTTCTCGAGTTATTGTACCATTTTTAATGGAACGACCGACTGTCGCGGAGACTACTTTGAGGACCATCAGGCCAAGGTCATACCTGGGATCCCCGGTCTCAGCAGCGGAGTTTTTGTCCGTAAGTTCTCTTTCTAAATGAGCCCCCAGACCTGGAGATGGCTGTGATTAATTAACTCATTCACCCCTGAAGACTCATTTGAACTCTTCCAATTCAAAAGCTGGTATAGTCCATAATGAAATTTCAGGGGTGAGTTAATACAGTTAACAATTATTCAATGAACTGATTAAGTTCGTAATTTTGCATTTTATGTGCTCTTTCCAGATACTTAATCAATTTAATGTTACTCAACATCAACAAATTTGTACATAAATTATTTTTTGTTGATTTAAATTTTTTTCATTTGTTTTGCAAATTTATCATTAAGATTTTGGACTGATCACATTGTTTCCGATTTCTTTGATGTGATTTGATTGAAGATTTAAATATTTTCCGAAAGAAAGTGATGTCATTTTTACAAAAAAAAAAAAATATTTTCCAGAAAACCTGTACAACAAATACACAAGACAGGATAAAATCATCGGTACGGACACAAACAGCGTGTCAGAGGCGGAAATCATAGCGGACGTGACGTCATCATTCATGGTTCTGCTGGCCATCTACTTCCCTTCCTGTACAGGTGGGTGCTAGATTAACCCTTCATCCCTTGTACACCGTAACGGGTCTGTCCAGATCAATCCATACATACTTGCCAACCCTCCCTATTAAGGAGGGAAACTCCCGATTTTGGACCCTAAAATGTTGCATTTTCAACTTTGGAATCTGCTTAACTGTTCCTGTTTTTAAAGGACTGATGATTTCTTCTGAAAGAAGAGCTCAAAAGAAGCCATTTAAAAGTGTTATTTTTCCTCTGAATGTACATGTATACATCTTATTTATGCTCTTAATTCTGAGCATGCGTAATCTCCCCCATGGAAATTTTAAAAAGTTGGCAAGTATGTCCATATCAATTCCTTTTACCGTATTCGCGGTAATTATCACCCCTCCCCCTATAAGCATCCTTCCCCCTTCTACGGGGTATTAAAGTTTTACATGTATAAGCGTCCCTAATAATCGTGACACAACTAAATTATTCTATATATATATTAAGATATGATAAATCAGTTCAAACAAAAATAAATATATATTGTCAATATTGTGGTAAAAATACACAAAATAATAGCCGTTTTAATAATTTCATGTAGTATAGTAAAATACTTTTTCTGGACAAATTACATCATTCTTTTAGACTTTATAAAAACAACATTCTTATCCAATTATTAAGTTTTGTAATACTTGTAGCCACTTTTTAGGCGCCCTGGGCACAAATTACCGTGAATACAGTTGTAATGTTAATTTTTGCTGATTTAAGAACTCTTCTTGACTGGAGGTGATTGACGCTCATTGTTAAGTTACATATATCCTTAACTATGTTAGGATTGGTTCATGTTTGACCTTTGACCTTGCAGGTATCATGGCCGGATCCAACAGGTCTGGAGACCTGGCTGATGCTTCTAGGTCCATACCGACCGGCACCATCGCTGCCATAGCAACAACCTCGTTTGTCTGTATCCTTGACCTTGTATATTCATTTACCCCTAAAAGTTCATAATGAACCATTCCAACTTTTGAATCGACAATGTTCAAATCTGTTTTTCAGGGATAAAAGAGTAATAATTAAGCCCTAGGGCAAGGACTGCAATGGTGGAGAAACTGAGAGACTTAATTGTGTACAGAATTTTGAAACAGCATTTGTTTATGATCGATGTCCAAAATACTGTATCGTTGTAAAATATTACATGATTTTCTTTCAGGTTTAATTATGTAGACCACAAAATTATTTTTGAAACCTAGAACATATTGCCACAATCTAAAATATTTATGAGGTGTTAAATCACGCAAATTTTGATGCATTAGCAATTTTCAGGAAATCGATTACTTACTGAATATTTGCAACTATATACCTGGTAGTATTAAAGGCCCAATGTACGTAACTTCAGGGAAATTTTCGTGAGTCTGAAAAATTCTGAAAAAAATTCCAGTTAATAACCATGCAAAAATAAGCCTAAAACGAAGTAAACCTGAGTGGTAACTAACAAGAAACTCTGGACAATAAATCCAAAGATTGAAAATAATTCAAGTGGGGCCCACTTCAACAACAAACTGAATGTAGAAGACTTTTCGAAATGGAGGCGTGTTTACAAATAGGGAATTTCAACTGCTGCTGTACGGTAACCGCGAAAGAATTCATCTTGAATATTGCTGACATCAGTTAATCTTAACTAAATCTATAAACATAATAAGTTATTAGGTTTGATTTTCGCTTCAAGTTTTGCCGAAAGTTACGTATATTTGGCCTTTAATGCAAACTGAAATTTAAAAGAAAGAAAAAATATGGATAATGATCCAATTATTATGATTGTACAGTAGACTCCGCTTAATATCACTTCTCATTTGTCCGGAGAAAACATGATATTAACCGGAACATGATATTAAAAGAAAACGTATTTTCTGACATTTTTCAGCCCTCAAAACCGGAAGTGGACTTGGTTAAATGTCGTAGTGCTGTGACTCGACATGTACAGAGAAGATTGTTGAATAAAGATATTTTATCACTAACAATGTTGTTTCACTCCAGTGATAGTATATTCTTTTGGTTTTATTCTGGAATGCATTTATTTTCATATATATTGTTCGTACGTAATATTATCAGTAGGCTAGTTTCACACGAAACGTACTACGATTGTTTACTGCAGTAGGCCTACTGTAGTGATGTAGGCATACAAGTGGCTGGTATTCTGCATCAAATTCGTGTTTTAAAATCATGACACTCCGTAAATATTTACCGTTATCTTGATATGTATACTGGTTGTTCGCTTGTGAAATCTGTTGTTTGTTTAATTTCTTTAGATATTCGCTGCAAGTGCGACACCGTTTTCACAGAGTTTGTCAGTGGTATAGCGCTACCGCGAAATGAACTTTTACCTTTGAAACGTGACGTTTCATTGGATGACCTCTATGCAAATAAAACAACCACGCGATAATATTTAGGCCTAGTCTCGGCACTTATTCACCAGCCGGCCAAGAATCACAGCATATCGGCGTCGTACTTTGGCTATTTAAAAATCAAAACAAAGACGATATCTTCGCATTTTACGTGAACATTAGCTTAAATTAATTAATTGGACATTTGTTGTTTAAAAGACACTTTTTATTTTAATTTCAATCAATATTTCGTCATGTTTACGGAAGACCATCCACTTGAGCCTTCTTCACGACAACGTGAATTCAATCTTAGACGAGGTGAAATGAAAAATAGAACTCGTGTTAGGAACACATTAAATCACACATGGCGTTAGATAAGATTACAAAAGTATGGGTTCCCTCACCCAAAGGTGTAATCTTTGCTCCGGTATGCCAAATCAATCTTTTGTTCGACTATAGTACTACAGTGATCAAGATCAGGTAGGTGTGAAAGAGACGCAGCTGACCACGGCGTTGTTTACATAGCGAGTTCAGGTGTGAAACTCGGGTCCCCGGGGCATTTATATGAAATTATTTCTAACATTTACCTGTAATTTTTGTATGACAGTGGCAAAAAAAAGTGATATTAACCGAAATCCACCTGGAAACAAGTGATATTAAAAGAATGACATTACATAGATTATATAGCAGGAAAAACGGTGCATGAAGAAAACGTGATAATAACCGAAAAGTGATATTAACCGACGTGACATTAAGTGGAGTTTACTGTATATAAAACAGTATTAATTAGAGTCCTTAGCCCCCTATAGACATCACAAGTGTGATCTTCTTCGCTGGCACAGTGGAAGGGGACCTACTTCGAGACAAGTAAGTGCTGTCAAGTTTACTGCTTTTAAATCTACTAATTTACCTTCCAGAAGTTTTAAAATGGTCTCTTCATTAAAATAGATGGTGAATTAATCAATGTTGTCTCTCATGCAAGTTAGACTGCAATGCTGTATGTATATACTGAGATATTTTTGCTCCACCAAAATTTGCCCTTCACTGGTTAATCAATACCCCCCGTCTGTGTAGATTTCGCCCTGTCTGCGATTGCAATAACCAATAACTATATACAATAACTGTATACTATAACCATGTATATTGTACTAATATTTGCCATCATCACATATCTGCCCTTATTCACTGTGGAGGGCAAATAAAAACAACAAAACTGCAACAAATGTTCCCCCGCATACAATAAATTAACAAATGAAATTAATTTTCCAGGTTTGGTGCAAGCATAGACGGAGGGCTGGTGGTGGCCAAGCTGGCGTGGCCTAATGAATGGGTCATTCTGATTGGTTCATTCCTATCAACACTGGGGGCGGGCCTTCAGAGTCTTACAGGTAAGTAGCCTGTCTATGCTGGAGTGGTCAAACCAATGAAAATCAGAAGAATATGGAATTTTTTGCAGCATGATAGCGCAAAAAATATCATAGGTTGCTTCCCTTTCACCATGACACACACATACACCATAAGAGACGGATATTAAGGAGCAGTGAACCACTTATTGACACCATTCAATCAAAGTTTTTTTTTTAAGTTTTATGTCAGGACTAAAAGCTGTAATGAATTGGTTTTGAAAAGAATATTATCATGTTGAGACAATTCCAAAAAATTCTGAAGAATTAAATAACCAAAAAAAAAGTAAGTAATATTTTCTTTGTCCAAAGATTAGTATGGGTTTAGTCAAATCTGAGCCCTTGGCCTAGTTGTTCAAAAGGCTTTAGCTAAATTACTAGTTTACAACATTTTTACACCTTTTATAATTTTGTCAATATACGAAATATACAAGGTAAAATTGCGTTTTAATTGACTGAACCAGAGATGGTAAAACCCCACTTACTCGAACACATGGGGACCTGATCAATACGTCAAGGAATACATGGTGTTTAAGTGATTTGAAGTTTGTTGAAAATGTAGGAACTCAGGCAGGACCAATCAAATTGATTGATGAATGAGGAGTATTCGAGTAAATGAGGTTTTACTGCATTTGATATCTGCAAAGTTGTAACTAATTCAGTGGTTTCCTTTCAAGTTACTAACTGTCCTGTCTTATATGCTTCTCTCATGAACAGATTTGAGTTCGCCTAATGTCTTGAATTCGCCCTCTCAAACTTCAGGCCTCATCGTACATGTTATATGAGACGCAAGCCTGTGTCTGGAAAAATACTTGCCCTGTCTTAAATTTGCCCTTCTATCGTTGGACAAAAGGGTGAAAATGAAAGGTCAATTTTTTCCAGTTTTACAGTACTGTATATATATGACTCGTTAACATTGTTAATGTAATACAGGTGCCCCACGGCTACTTCAGGCCATCAGTAGTGATGGAGTTATACCATTCCTGAAGGTGTTCAGTGTCACCACAAAGCGAGGCGAGCCATTCCGCGCCCTACTCATGACGGTGCTCATATCGGAGGTCGGAATCCTCATCGCAAGTCTGGACGACGTCGCCCCAATCATCACCATGTAAGTGCGATATATATCTTAGCTGGATTGAAAACGGAATCTTATGTGTAACTTAACCTAACTTAGAATAAAACTGCTTATTGAACACTTTCTACACTGCAACTTAAAATAAAACTGCTTGTTGAACACTTTCTACAACAGCAACTCGTAAATTTTGAATTTTTTTTTTTTTGATTTTGTGTTAACATGGAAATAAAAATATAACCACTATGCGTAGAATTCACATATATAAATTTTATAGAGAGATTTCCCTAAAATGCTTTATTATGATGAAGTTTGTGATGTATGGAACCAACATTTCATTATATTCAACAGAGACCTTCTCAATGTTAATTTCTCGTAAAAACTATTCACATCATTTAATATACATGTATTGTCAAATTATAAGGTAATGCTTGACTTACCAAAGTAAGGATTTTTCCCTCAATATCATGTTTGCAATGTGGACATTAATATTTTGTTTGTAGCGATTACATATATTAAGATATATACACACAGCAATTGTTTGTTGAAGGTTTTTCCTGATGTGTTACGGTTTTGTCAATATGGCGTGTGCTCTACAAACTCTGCTGAGGACTCCTAGCTGGCGGCCACGCTTTAGGTTTTACCACTGGTAAGTACTGGCAAAACTGGTGGCCACACTTCAATGTTTACCCCTGGTAAATATGGTAACTGGTGGCCACACTTCAGTGTTTACCTCTGGTAAATACGGTAACTGGTGGCCTCACTTCAGTGTTTAACCTTAGTAAATACGGTAACTGGTGGCCTCACTTCAATGTTTACCCCTGGTAAATATAGTAACTGGTGGCCTCATTTCAATGTTTACCACTGGTAAATATGGTAACTGGTGGCCTCATTTCAATGTTTACCACTGGTAAATATGGTAACTGGTGGCCTCACTTCAGTGTTTACCACTGGTAAATATGGTAACTGGTGGCCTCACTTCAGTGTTTACCCCTGGTAAATCTGGTAACTGGTGGCCTCAATTCAATGTTTACCCCTGGTAAATCTGGTAACTGGTGGCCATACTTCAGTGTTTACCCCTGGTAAATCTGGTAACTGGTGGCCTCACTTCAGTGTTTGCCACTGGTAAATACGGTAACTGGTGGCCACACTTCAATGTTTACCCCTGGTAAATCTGGTAACTGGTGGCCTCACTTCAATGTTTACCCCTGGTAAATATGGTAACTGGGGCCTCACTTCAGTGTTTACCCCTGGTAAATATGGTAACTGGTGGCCACACTTCAATGTTTACCCCTGGTAAATATGGTAACTGGGGCCTCACTTCAGTGTTTACCCCTGGTAAATCTGGTAACTGGTGGCCTCAATTCAATGTTTACCCCTGGTAAATCTGGTAACTGGTGGCCATACTTCAATGTTTACCCCTGGTAAATCTGGTAACTGGTGGCCTCACTTCAGTGTTTACCCCTGGTAAATATGGTAACTGGTGGCCTCACTTCAGTGTTTACCCCTGGTAAATATGGTAACTGGTGGCCTCACTTCAGTGTTTACCCCTGGTAAATCTGGTAACTGGTGGCCTCAATTCAATGTTTACCCCTGGTAAATCTGGTAACTGGTGGCCTCACTTCAATGTTTACCCCTGGTAAATATGGTAACTGGGGCCTCACTTCAGTGTTTACCCCTGGTAAATATGGTAACTGGTGGCCACACTTCAATGTTTACCCCTGGTAAATATGGTAACTGGGGCCTCACTTCAGTGTTTACCCCTGGTAAATATGGTAACTGGTGGCCTCACTTTAGTGTTTACCCCTGGTAAATATGGTAACTGGGGCCTCACTTCAGTGTTTACCCCTGGTAAATATGGTAACTGGTGGCCTCACTTTAGTGTTTACCCCTGGTAAATATGGTAACTGGTGGCCTCACTTTAGTGTTTACCCCTGGTAAATATGGTAACTGGTGGCTTCACTTCAGTGTTTACCCCCTGGTAAATAAAGTAACTGGTGGCCTCACTTCAATGTTTACCCCTGGTAAATATGGTAACTGGGGCCTCACTTCAGTGTTTACCCCTGGTAAATATGGTAACTGGTGGCCACACTTCAGTGTTTACCCCTGGTAAATATGGTAACTGGTGACCTCAATTCACTGTTTACCCCTGGTAAATATGGTAACTGGTGGCCACACTTCAATGTTTACCCCTGGTAAATATGGTAACTGGTGGCCACACTTTTGGTCATCACAAAGTCCAATTTTCGCTCTCTGCCATTGAAATCCATATTCTCCCAGTATCAGTTTCTCTTTTGACATTTTTTTATGCCTCATGAAATGGGGTGAGGGGCATTTAGTGTTACCCATGTATGATGCCTCGTGTTCTGTCCCATGGCAATGTTGTAACAAGCTTATTTAAATAAATACTGATGCCATTGTCATCAAACTTCACATACATAATAAGCATGAAAAACTAATTTCATATGGGGGCGGGGGCATTTATGTCTCACAGACATTTCTAGTTTTATACTAATAAGCCCTCTATTACAAGAATCTGACCTGTGTGTTGTGTTTCAGGACTTTGTCACTGATTGGTATGGCCCTGTGTATTATCTGTCACTGATTGGTATGGCCCTGTGTATTATCTGTCACTGATTGGTACGGCCCTGTGTATTATCTGTTGTACTGTTTCAGGACTCTGTCACTGATTGGTATGGCCCTGTGTATTATCTGTTGTACTGTTTCAGGACTCTGTCACGGATTGGTATGGCCCTGTGTATTATCTGTTGTACTGTTTCAGGACTTTGTCACTGATTGGTATGGCCCTGTGTATTATCTGTTGTACTGTTTCAGGACTCTGTCACTGATTGGTATGGCCCTGTGTATTATCTGTTGTACTGTTTCAGGACTTTGTCACTGATTGGTATGGCCCTGTGTATTATCTGTTGTACTGTTTCAGGACTTTGTCACTGATTGGTACGGCCCTGTGTATTATCTGTTGTACTGTTTCAGGACTTTGTCACTGATTGGTATGGCCCTGTGTATTATCTGTTATTCTGTTTCAGGACTCTGTCACTGATTGGTATGGCCCTGTGTATTATCTGTTGTACTGTTTCAGGACTTTGTCACTGATTGGTATGGCCCTGTGTATTATTTGTTGTACTGTTTCAGGACTTTGTCACTGATTGGTATGGCCCTGTGTATTATGTTTTGTGTTTCAGGACTTTGTCACTGATTGGTATGGCCCTGTGTATTATCTGTTGTACTTTTTCAGGACTTTGTCACTGATTGGTATGGCCCTGTGTATTATCTGTTGTACTGTTTCAGGACTTTGTCACTGATTGGTATGGCCCTGTGTATTATCTGTTGTACTGTTTCAGGACTTTGTCACTGATTGGTATGGCCCTGTGTATTATTTGTTGTGCTGTTTCAGGACTCTGTCACTGATTGGTATGGCCCTGTGTATTATTTATCTGTTGTACTGTTTCAGGACTCTGTCACTGATTGGTATGGCCCTGTGTGTTATCTGTTGTACTGTTTCAGGGTTCTGCCACTGATTGGTATGGCCCTGTGTATTATCTGTTGTACTGTTTCAGGGTTCTGCCACTGATTGGTATGGCCCTGTGTATTATCTGTCACTGATTGGTATGGCACTGTGTATTATCTGTCACTGATTGGTATGGCCCTGTGTATTATCTGTTGTACTGTTTCAGGACTTTGTCACTGATTGGTATGGCCCTGTGTATTATCTGTTGTACTGTTTCAGGACTCTGTCACTGATTGGTATGGCCCTGTGTATTATCTGTTGTACTGTTTCAGGACTCTGTCACTGATTGGTATGGCCCTGTGTATTATCTGTTGTACTGTTTCAGGACTTTGTCACTGATTGGTATGGCCCTGTGTATTATCTGTTGTACTGTTTCAGGACTCTGCCACTGATTGGTATGGCCCTGTGTATTATCTGTCACTGATTGGTATGGCCCTGTGTATTATCTGTCACTGATTGGTATGGCCCTGTGTATTATCTGTTGTACTGTTTCAGGACTCTGTCACTGATTGGTACGGCCCTGTGTATTATCTGTTGTACTGTTTCAGGACTTTGTCACTGATTGGTACGGCCCTGTGTATTATCTGTTGTACTGTTTCAGGACTTTGTCACTGATTAGTATGGCCCTGTGTATTATCTGTTGTACTGTTTCAGGACTCTGTCACTGATTGGTATGGCCCTGTGTGTTATCTGTTTTCTGTCTCTGATTGCTATGGCCCTGTGTATTATCTGTTGTACTGTTTCAGGACTCTGTCACTGATTGGTATGGCCCTGTGTATTATCTGTTGTCTGTTTTCTGTCTCTGATTGGTATGGCCCTGTGTATTATCTGTTGTCTGTTTTCTGTCTCTGATTGGTATGGCCTTGTGTATTATCTGTTGTCTGTTTTCTGTCTCTGATTGGTATGGCCCTGTGTATTATCTGTTGTCTGTTTTCTGTCTCTGATTGGTATGCCCTGTGTATTATCTGTCACTGATTGGTATGGCCCTGTGTATTATCTGTTGTACTGTTTTGGGACTCTGTCTCTGATTGGTATGGCCCTGTGTATTATCTGTTGTACTGTTTCGGGACTCTGTCTCTGATTGGTATGGCCCTGTGTATTATCTGTTGTCTGTTTTCTGTCACTGATTGGTGTGGCCCTGTGTATTATCTGTTGTACTGTTTCAGGACTCTGTCACTGATTGGTATGGCCCTGTGTATTATCTGTTGTACTGTTTTCGGGACTCTGTCTCTGATTGGTATGGCCCTGTGTGTTATCTGTTGTACTTTTTCAGGACTTTGTCACTGATTGGTATGGCCCTGTGTATTATCTGTTGTACTGTTTCAGGACTCTGTCACTGATTGGTATGGCCCTGTGTGTTATCTGTTGTACTGTTTCAGGACTCTGTCTCTGATTGGTATGGCCCTGTGTGTTATCTGTTGTACTTTTTCAGGACTCTGTCTCTGATTGGTATGGCCCTGTGTGTTATCTGTTGTACTTTTTCAGGACTTTGTCACTGATTGGTATGGCCCTGTGTATTATCTGTTGTACTTTTTCAGGACTTTGTCACTGATTGGTATGGCCCTGTGTATTATCTGTTGTACTGTTTCAGGACTCTGTCACTGATTGGTACAGCCCTGTGTATTATCACTGATTGGTACGGCCCTGTGTATTATCACTGATTGGTACGGCCCTGTGTATTATCTGTTGTACTGTTTCAGGACTCTGTCACTGATTGGTATGGCCCTGTGTATTATCTGTTGTACTGTTTCAGGACTTTGTCACTGATTGGTATGGCCCTGTGTATTATCTGTTGTACTGTTTCAGGACTTTGTCACTGATTGGTATGGCCCTGTGTATTATCTGTTGTACTGTTTCAGGACTCTGTCACTGATTGGTATGGCCCTGTGTATTATCTGTTGTACTGTTTCAGGACTTTGTCACTGATTGGTATGGCCCTGTGTATTATCTGTTGTACTGTTTCAGGACTCTGTTATTGATTGGTATGGCCCTGTGTATTATCTGTTGTACTGTTTCAGGACTTTGTCACTGATTGGTATGGCCCTGTGTATTATCTGTTGTACTGTTTCAGGACTCTGTCACTGATTGGTATGGCCCTGTGTATTACCCTGATGTTCATCTCCAGTTGGTACTACGCTCTTGCCGCCATCGCTCTCGCTTTCTTCATCTATAAATACATTGAGTACAAAGGGTAAGTACATTGTTCACATATATAGCCTACAAGTGTAAAGTACATGTATACATACTTTGAATTCCAGGTCCTATATTATGATATTCATATGTTGAATAGTCATTATACCCCCCCCCCCCCCCCTCCTCCCCGCAACAAAGTAAGGGGTGTATACTAGAATCAGGTTGTCCGTCTGTCTGTAGACACAACGATGTACCAGCTACTCCTCCTAAACTAGTGAAGGAATTTCAATGAAACTTGATGGCTATAATCTTTATTCATTGTACATGTGCATAATCTATGTCACGTTAAAACAATTTGGTTGCCATGGTAACCAGGTCACAATACTTAGTTTTTTGAGATAACTACTCATTAACTACTTCAAGTGAAACAGGAATGTTAGGGACCATGTATTAATGTGCATGCAGGGTATTTTTCTACAGAAATTTTGGTTGCCATGGTAACCAGTTCAAATTCCCAAATTATTGTTGAACACTATTTTGTCAGCACAACTCCATCGAAATCTATGAACTGTTTTCAATGGAACTACACAGGGATGTAAGGGACTTTCTGTAGATATGCATGTACATTTTATTCTATACACACTTATAGTTGCCATGGTGGCAAGGTCACAATAAACAGGTTTTTGTTGAAAATTTTTGGATGGAATAATTAACCTAAGCGTGTGAACCAATTTCAATGAAACTACACTGGGATGAAGTGTAGATGTATCTGCAGATTAAAATTTGTTCATCATCAACCTTACGTTATAAAAGTTTTTATTCCAAAGGTTGGGGGTAGGGGGATTAGCCATTGGTTTACAGTTCTTGTTAGGTTTGAATATTGCCTTTTGAGTGTCCAATACCCATCAAGGTCACACTCCAAGATTCGATTTCTCATATGTGGATACTCTGTCACATGACTGTAATAGACCACAGAACAACATTCTTTTTTAAGTCATGTGTGTCCTGTCTCGTGTACGTTTAGTACAAATGATGTTATTTATATTCTGACAGGGCAGAGAAGGAGTGGGGAGATGGTATCCGAGGTTTGGCCATGTCTGCCGCGAGGTATTCTCTACTGAGGCTACAACAGGGTCCACCACACACCAAAAACTGGAGGTACGTACACTACAGCTACTCAAACTATAGCTAGTCTAAACAGGGTCCACCACTCACCAAAAACTGAAGGTACGTACACTACAGCTACTCAGACTATAGCTAGTCTAAACAGGGTCCACCACACACCAAAAACTTGAGGTACGTACACTACAGCTACTCAGACTACAGCTAGGTACTCACTACTGAGGCTACAACAGGGTCCACCTCACACAAAAACTGGAGGTACGTACACTACAGCTACTCAGACTATAGCTAGGTACTCTCTACTGAGACTACAACAGGGTCCACCACACACCAAAAACTGGAGATACGTACACTACAGCTACTCAGACTACAGCTAGGTACTCACTACTGAGGCTACAACAGGGTCCACCTCACACAAAAACTGGAGGTATGTACACTACAGCTACTCAGACAATAGCTAGGTACTCTCTACTGAGACTACAACAGGGTCCACCACACACCAAAAACTGGAGATACATACACTACAGCTACTCAGACTATAGCGAAGTAGTCTCTACTGAGGCTACAACAGGGTCCACCACACACCAAAAACTGGAGATACGTACACTACAGCTACTCGGACTATAGCTAGGTTCTACTAAGGCTGCACTCAGCCTAGTAACTGCTCAGAAACTGTAACATTTGAAAGGTGCAAGGTAATGAATTTGAAATATTGTTCAAATCGCATGTTATTATTACATGTAATTTGTGTGATATAGCCCATCATCATAGGGAAGGTTCTAAGGGTCAAGAAATGGTCTATAAAAACCATTGTCAAATGAAAAATGTAGACATAAAAGATATACGTGAAGTTGAATATGTATTAAGTGGTCTTGATGAAATTATTTGTGACATAGCAACATTTATCAATTAGTTTGAAATTGTAAAGACATCTTCTTCTTTTAAGAGATTTCAGATACAGTCAAACTTTGTTATTTTGAAGTCAGCAAGACCGTAGGAAAACTTTCAGTTATTCAAAAATTCAATTTTATCGAATTTGAATATTTAGTGTGAAGTTTGTTTGAGTGGGCTTATGAACACTTTCCAGTTGTAAGAGCTAAAGATAGCGATGTTTGAAGGTGTATAGCATTATTATGGAAATGTTTTCAAGTTGACAGAATTAACTTAAAGCTGACAGTGCAAGTTAAAAGCTTTCAATTAAGATTTGAAAAAAAAAATATTCAGATTGTGATTACTCAGAATGCTTCCGAGATGTTCCCTACATTGACCATGTGTCCTCCGGTTTTCGTTACCAAGCAAAGGCAAAACTAAAATGTCGGCACTTCCTTAGAAACGATGGTCAAAACAGATAGGGACGATCTCAAAAACAGAAAAAAATCCAACTTCTAAAAAAAAATGATTGAAAGCTTTTTAAGTTGCATTGTCAGCTTTAATGTAATTTGAAAATGCAACACATTTTCATCTGGCTGTCAAGGTTCTCGGAGAGAATAGACCTGGGCCCAGTTGTTCAAAAGGTGATTAGCTTAGTCAGTGATAAGCGCAAATTTTAATTATCCTGTAACTTTAAAATTAAACCATAGATTTAGTAAAAACTTTGCAGGTATTAAATATCCAATAGTGTCAATCAATATGCAAAATTTTAAAATTTTACCTTGTATATTGACAGAATTATTCAAAGTTTGAAAAATGTTGTTAAATACCCGGTAGTGATTAAGCTTAAATCACCCTTTTTACAACTTGGTTCTGATGTAAAAACTGTTGAAATAATAACTTTAATCAACAGCTTATTCTCCGACCACTCTGTATAGTATTGGTTATACATCTGTATGTGTGTGTATTTCCAGACCCCAGATCTTGGTTCTGATGAAACTGGATGAAAACCTACAACCAAAATATCCCAACATGATCAACTTCGCTAGTCAGCTGAAAGCAGGTAAGTCTGAACTTTGTAGTCAGCTAAAAGCAGGTAGGTCTGAACTTTGTCAGTCAGCTAAAAGCAGGTAGGTCTGAACTTTGTCAGTCAGCTAAAAGCAGGTAGGTCTGAACTTTGTCAGTCAGCTAAAAGCAGGTAGGTCTGAACTTTGTCAGTCAGCTAAAAGCAGGTAGGTCTGAACTTTGTCAGTCAGCTAAAAGCGTCCGTCCGTCGTCTGTCAACATTTTCTTCAAATCGCTACTAGTCAAAAAGTCCTGATTGGATTTTAACCAAATTCGGTCAGAAACATCCTTGGGCGAAGGGGAACAGATTTTGCATAAATGGTGACTCTGACCCCAAAAGGGCCAGAGGGGCGTGGGCCCAATAGGGAAATAGAGGTAATTCTTTAAATCTCTTCTTGTCAAAAAGTCCTGATTGGATTTTGACCAAATTTAGTCAGAAACATCCTTTGGAGAAGGGGAACAGATTTTGCATAAATGGTGACTCGGACCCCAAAGGGGCCAGAGGGGCGGGGCCCAATAGGGAAAATAGAGGTAATTCCTTTAAATCTCTTCTTGTCAAAAAGTCCTGATTGGATTTTGGCCAAATTTAGTCAGAAACATCGTTTGGGGAAGGGGAACAGATTTTGCATAAATGGTGACTCTGACCCCTAAGGGCCCAGAGGGGCGGGGCCCAATAGGGGAAATAGAGGTAATTCCTTTAAATCTCTTCTTGTCAAAAAGTCCTGATTGGATTTTGGCCAAATTTAGTCAGAAACATCGTTGGGGGAAGGGGAACAGATTTTGCATAAATGGTGACTCTGACCCCTAAGGGCCCAGAGGGGCGGGGCCCAATAGGGGAAATAGAGGTAATTCCTTTAAATCTCTTCTTGTCAAAAAGTTTTGATTGGATTTTGGCCAAATTTAGTCAGAAACATTGTTGAGGGAAGGGGAACATATTTTGCATAAATGGTGACTCAAACCCCTAAGGGGCCAGAGGGGCATGGCCAAATAAGGGAAATAGAGATAATTCCTTTAAATCTCTTCTTGTCATAAAGTTATGAATAGATTTTGTCCAAATTTAGTCAGAATCATCCTTGGGGGAAGGGGAACAGATTTTGCATAAATGGTGACTCTGACCCCTAAGGGCCCAGAGGGGCGGGGCCCAATAGGGAAAATAGAGGTAATTCCTTTAAATCTCTTCTTGTCAAAAAGTTATGAATGGATTTGGCCCAAATTCGGTCAGAAACATCCTTAGAGGAAGGGGAACAAATTTTGCATAAATGGTGACTCTGACCCCTAAGGGGCCAGAGGGGCTTGGCCCAATAAGGGAAATAGAGGTAATTCCTTTAAATCTCTTCTTGTCATAAAGTTATGAATAGATTTTGTCCAAATTTGGTCAGAAACATTGTTGGGGGAAGGGGAACAGATTTTGCATAAATGGTGACTCTGACACCCAAAGGGCCAGAGGGGCGGGGCCCAATAGGGAAAATAGAGGTAATTCCTTTAAATCTCTTCTTGTCAAAAAGTCCTGATTGGATTTTGACCAAATATGGTCAGAAACATCCTTTGGTGAAGAGGAACAGAATTTGCATAAATGGTGACTCGGACCCCAAAGGGGCCAGAGGGGTGGGGCCCAATAGGGGAAATAGAGGTAATTCCTTTAAATTTCTTCTTGTCATAAAGTTATGAATGGATTTTGTCCAAATTTGGTCAGAAACATAGTTGAGTGAAGGAGAACAGATTTTGCATAAATGGTAACACTGACACCCAATGGGCCAGAAGGGCATGGCCCAATAGGGAAAATAGAGGTAATTCCTTTAAATCTCTTCTTGTCCAAAAGTTATGATTGGATTTTGACCAAATTTTGTCAGAAACATTGTTGAATGAAGGGGAACAGATTTTGCATAAATGGTAACACTGACACCCAATGGGCCAGAAGGGCATGGCCCAATAGGGAAAATAGAGGTAATTCCTTTAAATTTCTTCTTGTCCAAAAGTTATGATTGGATTTTGACCAAATTTTGTCAGAAACATCTTTGGGGGAAGAGGAACAGATTTTGCATAAATGGTGACTCGGACCCGAAAGGGGCCAGAGGGGCGGGGCCCAATAGGGGAAATAGAGGTAATTCCTTTAAATCTCTTCTTGTCATAAAGTTAAGAATAGATTTTGTCCAAATTTGGTCAGAAACATCGTTGGTGGAAGGGGGACAAATTTTGCATAAATGGTGACACTGACCCCTAAGGGGCCAGAGGGGCGGGGCCCAATAGGGGAAATAGAGGTTATTCCTTTAAATCTCTTCTTGTCATAAAGTTAAGAATAGATTTTGTCCAAATTTGGTCAGAAACATCGTTGGTTGAAGGGGGACAAACTTTGCATAAATGGTGACACTGACCCCTAAGGGGCCAGAGGGGCGGGGCCCAATAGGGGAAATAGAGGTAATTCCTTTTAATCTCTTCTTGTCATAAAGTTATGAATGGATTTTGTCCAAATTTGGTCAGAAACATTGTTGGAGGAAGAGGAACATATTTTGCATAAATGGGGACTCTGACCCCAAAGGGGCTAGAGGGGCATGGCCCAATAGGGAAAATAGAGGTAATTCCTTTAAATCTCTTCTTGTCCAAAAGTTATGAATGGATTTGCCTAAATTTAGTCAGAAACATCCTTGGGGAAAGGGGAACAGATTTGCATAAATGGTGACTCTGACCCCTTAGGGGCTATTTTGGCACTTAAGGGTTACAAGTCAGAAGTCAGAGATTAATTCCAGGTGAGCGATGCAGGCCCATTGGGCCTCTTGTTGACTATTATTTGTTGGATTTGTATTGGAATTCATTCTTACTTGTATCAAATTATCAGCATGGGATGACACTTTGATGGTATATGCATGTTGGCCCTAGTTGACCCCCAGGGGCTGGAGGGCGGGGCCAAAAAGGGTCAAATTGACAAAAATTTCAAAAATCTTCTTCTCTACTCTCAGATATGGTAGAATCAAATACTCTTCATAGATGGAAGGGTCTTAAGGTGCTTTACCAAAATTGTGAATTTCATGACCCTGGGGTCTCATGTTTGCCCCTGGGGAGGGGGTAAACTTTACTATAGTTTATATAGGGAAATCACATTTTTGACTATTATTTGTTGGATTTGTATTGGAATTCATTCTTACTTGTATCAAATTATCAGCATGGGATGACACTTTGATGGTATGTACATGTTGGCCCTAGTTGACCCCCAGGGGCCTGCGGGGCAGGGCCAAAAAGGGTAAAATTTACAAAAAATTCAAAAATCTTCTTCTCTACTCTTAGATATGGTAGAATCAAATACTCTTCATAGATGGAAGGGTCTTAAGGTGCTTTACCAAAAGTGTGAATTTTATGACCCTGGGGTCTCATGTTTGCCCCTGGGAAGGAGGTAAACTTTACTATAGTTTATATAGGGAAATCACATTTTTGACTATTATTTGTTGGATTTGTATTGGAATTCATTCTAACTTGTATCAAATTATCAGCATGGGATGACACTTTGATGGTATATGCATGTTGGCCCTAGTTGACCCCCAGGGGCTGGAGGGCGGGGCCAAAAAGGGTCAAATTGACAAAAATTTCAAAAATCTTCTTCTCTTCTCCCAGATATGCTGGAATCAAATACTCTTCATAGATGGATTGGTTTTAAGGTTCTTTACCAAAATTGTGAATTTCATGACTCTTGGGTCTTGCATCTCCCGCTGTGGAGGGGGTTAAGTTTACTATAGTATATTGGCAGAAAAAAACATTTTTTTGCATTATTTGTTTAATTGCCATAAGAAATGATGCAAATTTGGTTGAAATTATCAATATGACATGACTTTTGAGTAGTACGCACATATTGACACTGACTGACCCCCAGGTGCCTGAGGGATGGGGCCTAAAAGGGTCAAATTGACATAAATTCAAAATTTCATTTTTTCCACTCCCAGATATGCTACAATGTATTGTTATAAATATTCATCTCAACATTCCCATATTTCTCTTTCATATCAAACATCAGGTGACCGTTAAGGCCCATGGGCCTCTTGTCTTTTTGTTTACAGGGAAAGGTTTGACCTTGGTCAACAGCGTGGTAGAAGGGGACTTCAAGGAGAGGTACGCTGACGCTCAGGCAGCCAAACAGGTGAGTTGGGGGGGCCCGGGGGGGGGGGGGGTGTACACTTATACAAGAACTGTCCAAAAAGTCAAAACAGGTGAGTCTCGGGTGGTAGACCAACTCCAATAATGCATACATTGCAGCACTTGCAGTTTGAAATGTTGCATAGTTTATCTTGTTTGTTTGTATGTAGTACAGTTCAAACTCATTATCTTGAACTCTTATAACTTAAAGAATTTCGTCAGCACCGACCAAGCTTTACGCTACACATTCACACTTGCATAACACAAATAATCAGATACGAGGGGTGTTCCAAAAATAATGTCACTTGCATCGGTGCTCATATAGCGGAAGTGCTTTTGTTCATTTTAATTTGCTCTGCCCTTCAAAATACTCTCCGCTAGCCAGAACACACCTTTTTAGCCGGTCAGTCCATTTTTGGAAGCATTTTTCATACTCTTCAATTGGTACACCCATCAGACACTGATAAACAGCAGATCCAAGGGCATTTCTCAAATTGTATCTCCTTCTAGATAAATGATATTTAAGTTTTGGAAAGAGAAAATAGTCGCAGGGGGCCAAGTCTGGCGAATACAGAGGATGCGGAAGGACGGTAACCTTCTCTGACTCCAAAAAGTCAGTCACAATACGTGCCTTGTGAGCGGGTGCATTATCATGCAAAAGTCGGACATACTTAAGTCCTGTTTTGGGGCGGCCACTTTTGTAGTAGTTCTTCAACTTTCTCAGAACAACGTTTTTATAGAACTTGCCTGTGACCGTTCTGCCTTTTGGCACCAGGATTTGAATAGCTGGACCCTTATTAGTGAAAAAAAAGCATACAAAACCTTCTTTACCATTCGTATTCGTTTGGCAATACTTGGGCGTCTGGCATTTTTAGTGGCCCATATTCGGTTGGCAACCTTCCGCTTTGGTTCAAAATAATACACCCAGGTCTCATCACCAGTGACTATAATTATTATCAAAGTTTTTTTGCCATTGTTACACGCGTCTTCTTTTGCTCATCGAATCGAGCATCAGTTTGCAGGATATTTCGGATTTTTTCTATGTTACCTTTGGTCGTAGTTGTTGCAGGACGACCTGGGTGAGCAGCATCTTCCAGTTGCTGCTGTCCAGCACTAAATTTACCTACCCACCTGCAAACAGTCCTGTGAGACATTTGGCCCTCCCCATAAATGTCACACACCTCACGGTGAATATCCACAGCCTTTATGCCGAGTAATGACCTACCTTTTATATAGGCCCTAATTTCAAGAACATTTTTAGGTCATCTGACCCGAAGGGTCAGGATGACCTATAGTCATCATGCTTCGTCTGTCGTCGTGCGCCGTGCGCCGTCCGTAAACTTTTCCATTTAAACATCTTCTTCTCATAAACCAAAAGGCCCATAGACCCAATATTGGGCTTGTGCCATGCTGGGATGAAGGGGTACCAAGTTTGTTCAAACAAATGACCTTGACCTTCATTCAAGGTCACAGGGGCCAAAAAGGTCAAAATCTTTGAACGACTTCTTCTGAATAACCAAAAGGCCCAGAGACCTGATATTGGGCCTGTGGCATGCTGGGATTAAGGGCTACCAAGTTTGTTCAAAGAAATGATCTTGACTTTCATTCAAGGTCACAGGGACCAAAACGGTCATAATCTTTAAACAACTTCTTCTGAATAACCAAAAGGCCCAGAGATCTAATATTGGGCCTGTGGCATGCTGGGATAAAGGGCTACCAAGTTTGTTCAAAGAAATGACCTTGACTTTCATTCAAGGTCACTGAGGCCAAAACGAAACTGTTGTTATTTTTCGTGTAGTCAAAAATCCAAGATGGTCTCCACAGCGGCCATTTTGAAAACACATTCTAAACTTCTTAAGTTCTACCAGTGGAATTGAGCTGAAACTTGCCAGAAATGATATCCTGAGATGGTCCCAACAAAGTGTTGTTATTTTTCAAGCCCATCAGAAATCCAAGAAGGCCACTATCTTGAACTTGGCAATCTATACAGGCATATTATAACTTGATTTAATGACTACACATATTTTCATAGTGATTTTACAATTGGTAGTCAGATGACCGTTAAGGCCCGTTGGGCCTCTTGTTACAGCTCGTTTTCCTGTCATTTGTGTCTAGTCTAACGAATAGGCTATGAAACGATGTACACTGTACCGAGGCCAGTGAACGTGTGGACGAGATATTTACCTGTGTCACGAGCCAGGGATCACTCAATCGACACAAGGTGGTTTTGTGCATAAATTGCACGATTTCCGTGAAATAAAGCACAGATGACATTATTTATGGAACACCCTTGTAACTCCAAAGTCCTTCAGCTCCCTCCTGGTCTTGCTAACTTCGAGATAACGAGATTTGACTGTATTGGAAAAACAACACGTTAGTTTATTTTGTTACAATATATTTCCTTTTGGTGACGTTTGCGCTGCGAGTGGGGCATATTGATGACAGTATATGTTTGGTTGTTTCAGACTTTGAATAAACTGGTAGAGTCAACGGGAGTGAAAGGCTTCGCTGATCTGGTCATATCAGCTGACATAAACGCTGGACTCTGCCACATGTAAGAATTACGTTTATTAAATAATGTTCATGAAATTTTCAGAGAGAGTACAATTTGATCTTCAGAGAGAATGCTAATTACAATATGTTTTAAAGCTGTGTCCACATCTTATGGTCTAGCATGACTATAGTGGGAGATGACTGCAGTTAACTATAAATGACCTAAGTTTGATGTAAAAAAACAGAGTTATATATAGACATATTTTGATGTACAGTAAAACCCCACTTACTCGAACCAGGTTTACTCGAATACCCCTCAATCGTCGAACAGTTTGTTTGGTCCCGACAAGTTCGTAAATATTCAACCAAACTTGGATTACGCGAATACCATGTATTCTTCGAACTATTCACCACGTCCCCACGAGTTTAGTAAGTGGGGTTTTACTGAAATTATATAAACGTAGTTTGAACTTCAAAAAACGTTGTTTTTTTTTCACTGCAGATAGCCAAAACATTTTCAGCATATTCAAAATTTATAGACAGTGAGTTTGGATACCAAGATCTTACTATGACTGTTGTTTGAATATACAATGTCTTTCTGTGT
This sequence comes from Mimachlamys varia, assembly GCA_947623455.1. Taxonomy (NCBI): domain Eukaryota; kingdom Metazoa; phylum Mollusca; class Bivalvia; order Pectinida; family Pectinidae; genus Mimachlamys; species Mimachlamys varia. Next base: position 39,844,900 of record OX392533.1, on the reverse strand, counting down.
CAGGATCCAGAATGCAGGTCTGGGTGGACTTAGACACAACACGGTGATGATCGGCTGGCCATACGGATGGCGACACGACCACAACGCCAAAAGTTACCGAGTCTTCCTAGGTAAAGATTATAGAATATCTACCATAACTATTACAGAATTGTTAGCTCAGTAACTAAAACATCTCTAACAACAGAGCAGGAAAATGAATGTAACAAAAAAAAAATAGAAAGATGAAAAACAAGAATATTATCTTTTAGTGAATTGATTTCGTTTTTTCTGCTTGACCTTTCAGAAGCCGTTAAGAACATAAATGCCGGACAGATGGCGCTGTTAGCTGTAAAAGGCATTAACAACTTCCCACCCAGCACGGAAAAACTGAAGGGCACCATTGATGTGTGGTGGATAGTCCATATCCTTTACAAGTACAACAAACTCAAATGTTTTTATTTCTGCCGTATTGGTGTAGAATGGAAGATTCATTCACAGGGGGTGACGTGAATTAAATTCTTTATCAAGAGAACTGATTTATTCTGATTTTAAAAGGAAGAAAGTGTACAAGGATGTATTTTCTTTAGAATTTGTTTTATGCCCCAAAAATCATGAAATGGCTGGGGCATATACTTTTGCCTTGGGCCATCATTCCGTCATAATTTTGTTTCCGCTCATTTACTCTTTAATGAATAGAGATATTTAACTGATATTTGGTATATGTAGTTGTACGATGATAAGATGACAATCAAAATATTTTATTTCTAGATTTCCAAATTTAACTTTTACCGGTAGTATAATGGTAGGACTGCTATTGGACAGCCTTGTCTAACACCTTTGGAAATTGAAAAAAAAAGAAATAGTTAAAAATTCACAAAAAAGGTCATATATCTTTGGATGGTGGGTGGGAAGGGGGAAGCATTTGTGTTATACTGACTCATTAGTTTCAGTACTGTAAATTGTAAAATAAGGATGTTTCTCTGTCGATTCATCAACAAATATGTGCAGAAATTTCCTCCTTAACAAGATTACATGACGGAGGGATGCTGATGTTGCTGCCTTTCCTGTTGAAACAACACAAAGTGTGGAAGAATTGTCGCCTACGGATCTTTACTGTGGCTCGTATCCTTTAACTAAAGAACATTTAATATGTACCATCATTCAGGACAAATTTCTTTCTTTCTCAAATTTAATTAAGCTGACAAAACTTTGTCATTTTCTCATCCCGCATGTGCCATAAACACGTGTGTGGAGAGAAAAAAGTAATTCAAACTCAATTTTGATAAACTAAGGGTAAAATTTTAACAATATGTATATGAATATTTACAGTGGACAATCCGGACGCTGATAGTCTGGAAAACTCACAATCTGGACGGAAATGTACGGGAACGGAATTCCGTCACGTTATTTGTATTCATAAGTCCGAAAATTTGGATTCTGTTTCCGGAACTTCATTTTGGGAACTGAATGTACTTTCCATTAGCAAAATTCCTAAAGTAATCCGGACGATTTTTTCATCCACACAGAGAGAAAATATCGGGGCAAGTAACCTGTGTCAACAGCTGTACTGAATATCGCTATATCAGAAAACATATGTAAATATCCGGTCTGGAAAACCTGTAATCTGGTCGGCTCGGACTGGGAACAAAGGTGTCCAAATTATGGCGGGTTCACTGTATATGCAACCCTGAAAATATTTGGCTTTCCTCCACCTAAATCTGGCAATTGACCATAGCTGTTCATATGACATAAAACACACAAAATATCAATCTATGACATAGATATCTGCCAGATAGACTGTTTATAGGTAATATTAATATGAATTATTTAAATGAGGCTATTAATAATGATCTGGAGTGAGGATCAAGATGGGATTAAGAATTTCTTTAACCGTGCCCAGAACTGGAGGACAATACGATACAAATGAAGAAAGACCTGGAGGTGTTCATGTACCACCTCAGAATAGAGGCGGAGGTCGAGGTCGTGGAAATGGTGAGTAATCGTCCAATCAGATGATTCATGTCATAAATCTAGCTTTTCACCAATTTTACACTCACTGGTACAGACCAATTGACTGATTAAATTTCATGTTTACAATTTGATCTAATTGTGTGGCACGAATTTGATATATGCTTCCACAAATCTTGTGTTTTCTTAAAAACAAATCAATTAATTGAATAATTGATTGACCATTTAAATCTTATGATCAAAGTTATTATATCAAATTATGTAGTATGAAATTGAAATAATTATGCATTCACAAATTTTTGTTTTGTTTTTGAAGTAGTGTCAATTCAATAAATAATTTATTGACCTAATAAATTTCATGTTTACGATTCTTTCAAATGAAATTGATATATGCATCTGCAAATCTTGTATTTTCTTAGATAATCAATTTGTTTATAAGCATTTGTTTAAAATATCAATTATGATTTTTCACAATTCTTTTTTTACGAAAATGATTGCTGGAAAAAATTCCAGCCAATAAGCTGAATTTTTAAAAACATTGTAGTTATGTTGGTACATGTATTAATATGTGATTTTTTTTAACTTTTAATATTTTTGGCCTCTCAACGAGTTCTGGTTTTGTAAAAAGAAAATTATGGATTCCGTTTTCAGGCAAACAATGATATATCAGCTTACACGTATGAACGGACGTTAATGATGGAACAGAGAACGGAGATGTTAAAGGCCATGAGAGGGGGCGGGGCCAAGCTTAGCGTAAGTGTCATGTGACAAATCGGAAAGGAATAGGAAAGGAAAAGTTAAAATTTGTCAATTGGAATGAATGATTTTAAAAACATGAATGAAAAGATTTAAAAAGGAAATCCTTTTCGTAAGTGACATTTCAGATCATTTATTCAGTGAAAAAAATAAATAAATTTATGAATTTATCTCCTATCTGACATACGTTTCCCCTTATGTAGCCCCAAGATAGCTGACATGAATTTCCCCATATGTAGTCCCAAGATATCTTACACAAGTTTCTCCCTTTGAGGCCCCAAGATATCTTACACAAGTTTCCCCCTTTGAGGCCCCAAGATATCTTACACAAGTTTCCCCATATGTAGCCCCAAGATATCTTACACAAGTTCCCCCCCCCCCCCCCCCCCGATGTAGCCCCAAGATAACTTACACAAGTTTCCCCATATGTAGCCTCAAGATATCTGACACAAGTTTTCCATATGTAGCCTCAAGACATCTGACACAAGTTTCCCCATATTTAGCCTCAAGATATCTTACACAAGTTTCCCCATAAGTAGCCCCAAGATATCTGACATGAGTTCCCCATTTGTAGCCCCAAGATATTTGACACAAATTTCCTCATATGTAGCCCAAAGATATCTGACACAAGTTTCCCCATATTTAGCCTCAAGATATCTTACACAAGTTTCCCCATAAGTAGCCCCAAGATATCTGACAGGAGTTTCCCCATTTGTAGCCCCAAGATATCTTACACAAGTTTTTCCACATCTAGCCCAAAGATATCTGACACGAGTTTCCCCATATGTAACCCCAAGATATATTACACAAGTTTCCTCGCATCAAGCCCCAAGATATTTGACATGAGTTTCCCCATTTGTAGCCTCAAGATATCCTGGACAATGTACACCGGAGTCCTGCTCAGGTGAAAATACAGCTGGAGACCGTGACAGAGGAAGGACTCAACACGGAATCCACGACAGACGAGGAGAAGCTGGAGAAACACCAGTACACATTTACACCCTCTAGTCTCACGGGTGAAAAGAAAGCTACGTCACCCTCAAGTCCTGTCAACGACCTGCTCAGCATGAAACCGTATGTACACACACTAACTAATGAAATTTTTAGAATTAAGAATAGGGGGTTGGGGGGGAAAAAATGTCTTAGATAAGGGATGTATCTTCAATTTCGTGTGTTGTACAGTGAAAACCAAGTTACACATTGACGTAAGTAAAGATCCAGGAAAAAATTGTCCTCGATATCCAGGGGTTACTCTCACCTAGCTCTCTACACCCCTGGAATAGGTCGTGGCAAAACTGAAGGCTCTGTATGTGCCACCTTGCCGATTAGGCAAGAAGACTGGTTTTACCCTTTAACGTATATTAACAGATTCTCATGGTCGCATAACAGTAAAAATTGGCAAGATTTGAAGTGGGTTGTTGGGCATTTATATGCTTGAAAAGATAGGTATTAGCCTAGATATTGGTTAGGTTTTGTATGCCCTCGCCATGAGATTTGGGGGTATATAGTGTTACCAATGTACGTCCTGTCCTGTCCCATGGTAATGTAACCAGCTGGGGGCAGGGGCATTTATGTCTCGCAGACATTTCTAGTTTTTATCTGAGCATGCCTTCAGTTTTGCCACAACATATTCCAGAGGTGTAGGTCTGATGAGCAAGCAATCGTCAGTAGATAAAATCATACTTTAGCTTTACAAAGGAGGTGAAAATTCATGCAGCCATTTTTATTCAAATTTGCTAATCTTACAGGAATTTCAAGGTAAATTTGTCCTCCTAATATCCTGCTTGACTGCCAAATCATTTGACTTTTGTTCTGGTCAGCTTCTATTTTGGAAACAACATATTGTGTGTGTTTTTTGTAATGTTAGAACCAATTTGAAATGAATGAAATTTGAAGCATCTATAGTTTTGTTACCATAAATGAAGAAATGGTCCCAAGTTGTGTTATGATAAATGAAGATTTATGGCAGCCATATTGGTTTTGATCCACCACTACAGTTGAAGACACTGGGTACCATGTTAAGACGTTGTTGCCATGACAACAGTGTCTGCGATGGTGATGGAAGCCATCTTTGATTTCTCTTTGCACTTTATTCCTCTCTCAATAGGCCGTCATCTTGGTTTGGGCGGTCATCAAAAACCAGCCCAATATTGGAACTTAAAGATATCAAGCCGTAAGCTGCCTGGTTCTATTTTTTTCCTATACACTTAATTCACTTTGTCTCCATACACCAACAAGACTAATAGTGTTTTGACCTTTCCTTTCCTGCAGATCATGTTTTGCGCAGCTGCTTTTGTAATTTTGCTAAATATTTATTACAGATTCTCATTGTAGTATTTGAAGATTTCAGTTTCAGAATTTGTATAAAAATTTTGTTATGATTTTGAAATGGTATTTTCCTTTTATAATAATTGAGAGGTGTTTCACTAAGTCTCATTTAAAAAGTTTGAAAATTTTACAAATCAAGATTGTTTTCTTCTAGAATCTCATCTTGTTAAATGGATATTTAAGGGTGTATGCCACCTCACTATAATATTGTAACTCCATTGACAGAAGAATTCCATATCAATAATAGTCATAATAACTTGGGCAATTATTCAATAATAGTTGATATAAGTACACAACAATGCATGCAATGAAACCACTCCATAAATTCTTACTTTGGGTAGAACTTATTTATCTAAGGGAAATAACTCTAATGCAAATCATGGTTTAAAGATAAGGTGGCATAAGTCCTTAGATATCCCTTTATAAATGATTGACATAAACTCTCTTATGACTTATAATGAAATATTAAGCCAAAAAGCTTGACTATAGTTAACAATATTAAAAATATACAGTTTTAGCTGAATGTGACAGACTAGATTCAGCTGTGGAAAGAAAAGCTGGTTGTGCCAATCTCTAGGGATCTGTATTTATAATATTAGCCAATGAAAATACCTCCTTTCACAATGATCACTGTCTCACATTATTACCTGTATCACATGCAAACACTAATTTTCATGACCTCAACTCAAGACACGTTTCACTGCAGCCTATATACATGTAAGCCTCCTGGTCTTACAAAACGAAAAAATAATAACTTGAGGTTTCTACTTACCACTTTATCACAGCCGAACTCTTAGGTCATCTGAAAATAATTAAGTTATCATTACATAAAATTATTAAAGAAGGAGCCCAGAAAAAGTTTCATTTGTCTCATCAAAGTAGTCATGAAGTTCACCAGGAAAAGCAACTGTAGGGAGACACCACCATTTTCATGTCAAATTTATCAGATCCACAGATTAGGTCAGATCCTGCTTCCCAGGGGCTTTACAATAGATGAAATACATGTGTCGGTATTGGTTAAATATTCCACTCTTATTATATATTACTCACGCCAAATATGTAGGTAAGTTCACTGGTTCAGACATAGGATACATCTGTTGATAAAACACACAACTTTTCTACTCGAAGCTTTCCAGCCCCATCACATTGCACTTTTAACTCAATCACCCCTGAAAATTCACAATGAACTATTCCATCCTTTAAACCGGAAGAGTTCAAATGTGTCATCAGGGGGTGAATGAGTTAAAGTAAGACCACTCACGTTACACAGAATATTTTTATTCACATTTCATTGTGAGAAAATTTCAATTAGTTACATTTTGAATTAGATTAATTTTTTTCGACTTATACTTATACAATATCTAATTGATGTTGATCTCTTTAAATCCCATAAAATTGTTAAATTCAAATAGAAGGAGAAAAAAAATGAAGAAATTAGAGTCTACTGTATTACATTTTTCATTGCTGGTAAAATTGTTGCATGTTTTAGGAAGAGACAGACCCAATGGGCCTTAATGCTGATGCCATCAGTATATAGTATAATGGGACATTTTTCTACAGTTTGCCATAAAAATATAGCTGCTCATTTCTGTTTATTTGTGTTATTCTGCATTGATATATGATAAAACCAAGTTTTTAGAATATGTCATGTTATTAATTTAATCCTTAGTTTTTTCTTCAAATCAGTCAGGCATGCTTTTCTTGATAAGCATGATTTTGAAATTTTTCAAGAATTTGGTTTTGTTATTTTTAACGTCTATTTAACAGGGAGGTGAATTGAACAGTCACAAGTTGGCTGTGACGGTAAGTATATTGGTATTTGTCTTGTTTATAATTATACTGATTGTCTCCCTTTATCCGCAGAGATAAACGGAACGTAAGGAGAATGCATACAGCTGTACGCCTCAACGAGGTCATCATTGAAAAATCTCATGAGTCCCAACTCGTCATCTTAAATCTGCCGGCCCCACCGAAGACTGACGCGGGCGAACTTAACTGTATCCTTTAATACGACTGCTTCAACTAAGATCTTTAAATATTAGATATATTTTCACAGCTGTAATTAGGAGAAAGTCTTCCTCACTTCGACCAATCTATTACAATTCAAAGGCCCATTATACGTAACTTCAAGAAATTTTTTGTGATTCTGAAAAATTCTGGGGAAAAAAGAAGTTGATAACCATGCAAAAATAAGCCTAAAATGAAGAAAACCTGAGTGGTAGTTAACAAGAAACTCTTGACAAAAAAATCCAAAGAATTGAAAATAATTCAGGTGGGGCCCACTTCAGCAACAAGCCGAAGTTAGAAGACAGTTCAAAATGGACGCGTGTTTACAAATACCCAGTTTCAACTGCTGCTGTACCGTTAACTGCGCAAGAATTCATCTTGAATATTGCTGATATCAGTAAATCTTCACTAAATCTATAAATATAAAAGTTATTAGGCTTGATTTTTGCTTCAAGTTTCATCAAAGTTCCATATACTGGGCCTTTAACTCCCTTATCTAATTCCAAACTCAAATTTTTTTTTTCTCGAAACATGCCTGTTTTTTCACCGACCATGATTATCCCAACTTCAGTAATTTCCCAAAGCTGTACAGGGGGGAATATGATGATAATATCCAATTTGGACCACCTGTCCTTGATATTTTCCCTATTCCTGCTTGAAAACTGGCCTCGAAAATAAGCTAATGCTGAACCGATTCTGAAGATTTTAGGGTATTTTGATAACATTAGAATTTGCTACATTGGAGAGATTTACTAGGTTTCGGATGCTGGATTTGACCTTCATTTTCTCCTTGAAAGTCCCATGTTTTAGGACTTGGTGAGTTCTAACACTGCGGTTAAGAAGAATTGACAATGTATTTAACATTGATGCATAGAACATTTGGCTGTACCTGGATCTCAATCCAGCTTACGTACATTATTGGGTTTGAGGGTTTGAGGTGAGCTTTGTAATCTTTGATTAAGGTGACAGTACCAAAATTGGGTCAGTACCCAAATCGGATCACTTTCTTCAAAAATACTTCTAAATCAATAAAAGTGTCAACAGATTAATTATCACAATAAATGTATTATAGTCTTAGAATAGATAGTCACACACCATTTTATGTCCTCATATCATTAGTTTTTGATTTTAATTAAACTATTATTGAATCTCAAAACTTTGCGTTTTGTTATGTTTCTGAAAAAAATGGTGTGTGCAACGACTATGCGTTCTGTTTTAGACTATACAAATAAATATGCCCGATAGAAATACTTGTTTTTATATAAATTCTAAAGGATATCATTAAATGTTAATATGCTACAACAAAAATATTAATTTGAAATGTAAGATACTGCAAAATTCATGTCTTGACCTGATTTGGGTCCTCAAATTTGCAAAATCTCGAACCGCTTATTGGTGACGTCAGAGCGTTCTATAAATATCCGACGTGAACCTGGAGTGCTAATTTTTTTTGTAAGACACCCATCGATGTTCTTCATTTGATACAACCATTAATGGATACAATTCATCCTCGGAATTTTTGATACATGAATAAAATGATGGTTTGGTGACCCAATTTGGGGACTGTCACCTTACATAATTTTTTCTTTGTTCTATTCTTCCTTGACTGTTACTTTAGATATGGAATTTTTAGAAGTATTGACCGAGGGTCTGGAACGAGTGTTAATGGTCCGAGGAAGTGGACACGAGGTGATCACCATTTACTCATAGGTCATGTGACTTATCACGGCACTAAAACAAGGATCACAGTGCAGCAGTACAACAAGGGATCACCAAACGGCAGTATAACAAGGGATCACCATACGGCAGTATAACAAGAGATCACCACACGGCAGTATAACAAGGGATCACCACACGGCAGTATAACAAGGGATCACCACACGGCAGTATAACGAGGGATCACCACACAGCAGTATAACAAGGGATCACCACACGCCAGTATAACAAGGGATCACCACACGGCAGTATAAAAAGGGATCACCACACAGCGGTATAACAAGGGATCACCACACGGCAGTATAACAAGGGATCACCACACGGCAGTATAACAAGGGATCACCACACGCCAGTATAAAAAGGTATCCCCACACGGCAGTATAACGAGGGATCACCACACAGCGGTATAGAGATGCATCGCCGTCAATGTTCAATCTCACGTTACCAAAAGAAATTTATCTAAAAATTTCACCACAAACAAACACATCGCAATGATATGGAAATATATATATATATATATTGTATTTACAAATAATTGTTCCGAAAGTACGATGTACGGAGGTTCATTACATTCTCATTGACATATCAATCATCTATATATCTAGTATCATTAGTTGGCTATGCATTTCTGTATTTATTAATAGATGATATCACAATTTATTTTTTCATAAAACATAGCATTTCTGTCCTCAAAAACTTGGCTGATGGTGAACGTGGAACTTTATTTTTATCATAATGTGATTTTCTTTTTTTTGCTAGTGTCAGTATAGCTGCAAAAGACTGTAGCTCCATTTGTTTTATGACAAAATTTTAGATTGATGGACCAAAGATTGTCAAATTTCAAAGAAAAAAAAGGTCCCATAAGCTCAAATTTCAAAATAAAACAAATTTGATTGAATATTTTGAGGAATTCACGATTTTATTGTGTATAGAATAACATGTACATACATTTGTATAAATATGATTATCAATTTGTGATAAGGTGTAAAAATATTTGTGTGTGCAGAAAGATACATTTATAATACGTATAAAATTTGTGAACATGATGATGATAGAAGAAGGGAGACAACTCCTTGGCAGTGGAAAGAGAAGGGGAGATAACCATGTTTTAGAGTGAGTGAGTGTATTTATTTAGCTTTTGCAGAGTTGTGGGCCTAGGAATGAGTGAGAAAAAAAGTGCATTCCTGGAGCCATTTATGTGTGCTTTAAATTAGAACATTTTATTTTCATTTGACCTCGAAGATGACCTTACAGTTGAGTGTAAGCTAACCTTTACACCTAGTGCACTAGTAGTGCACTACGTTTAAACTAGTAGTGCACTACATTTAAACTACAGGTAAACTAGTAGTGCACTACACCCTGAACCCCATATAGGTCAAATACCCCTACAGGTAAATGGGCAGTCCCATCCATCTACCTGTGATTTTTACCTGTACCTCACCTTTGTCGTCTGCTAGTAAATGAAGCTGGCCTTATCATTAGTTAATATTTATAACTTTAATGTATATATATGCATCTTATGCAGTTATTTTTCTCAAACAACCTTTTTTCTTTCATTTCAAAACTAGAAATTGTGAAATCATGATAATTACTCTTACAATTTTCCCCAAAAATTTCTTGCATACATCATATAAATAAAATACAAAATTAATATTTATCTAGCAGTTTTGATGTCTTATATTTCTTTTAATTTACACTATTAACGTTATTTTTTTTTTATTAATTTACCAATTTACAATCAAGTATATTGAAAAATTGAAGGAATATCTATTGATTATTATTTGTTTAGAAGTATATTTTTAAATATTGTAAAAACTAATTGCGAAAAAAAAAACCAAATAAATATTCTTTTATTACTTAATTAAATTAGATATATATTTTTATAAAATACATTCATGCCTCAGATCTATATATTTATGAACACGCTATAGAGTTCTGATAATCTTTATTTTTTAAATGATTTCAATATTAGGATCTGTATGTATATATATCACCACATACAACAGTGTTAATATAAATATAACAATTCGAAGTTGAAAAAAAGTAATACAACAATAAATTAAAATTTATTCAGATTGTTCAGTATGGGACAGATGTTTTGATTTGACCCTCAGGCCTCAGGCAATTACCTGACCAGTCCCAACCTTGTCTAGGAACACCTGCTGACATAAGCCTGTCAGTGACATAACTGAGGTGTGAATTTCTCATCTGACTATCACTGGTCAAATTTGAAACCAATTTGATTAATACTTAGGGCTAAACTGGATATGACCAGGATCATAAATATGATAATACATATGTTAACTTTTACTCGGGTTTATCAAGTTTATCTGAAATTAAAAATCTTTGCTAATATATCTAGATATTTACACATTTCTCTTTAAATAGTGGATATTTTGAGAACTTTAATCCATTTTTATGTTTCATTCAAAACATTTAATTATACAATAATAAATTGATTGTACATAAAATAACATTGAAATTAATAATAATTAAGAATATATACTCTCTGGCTCAGTCGCTTCATTATAGTTTGATAATAAAATACTAACATTCATTATACTTAATTTTATTCTAATTATTAGTATAAAAGTATTTTAAAATATTCCGATATTTAGGCCTAAATATTGAAGGCAATTACAGGTTGTATTAAATATGACTTGAAGGTTTATGAATATATGTAATAATGATTTAAAAAAAAGTAAGGTCAGTTTATTGGAATCATTTTGATTAATTCTATATTGTAAGACTAAGTATACAACAAATAAATAATATGCAGTTATATTAACCTAACTTAGAACAAAGTTAAGCCTACGCCAGTCACATTTATTGTACTTTTAAATCAACCTAATGACTTCTATAAAATCTAACTAAAAGGGACAAATATAGATCTTCAGGTAGAATCCTTTACCCTCCAGGCATAATATAACATACATGTACCTGACCTGCCTGGGCCACATCCTCAGGTACAGAGGTCAAGATAGGGGACACCCCTAGGTTGTCTGTAGTTAGCCAGGTGTGAATTTCTCACCTCCCTCTCCCCCACAGCCATCACTGACCAAGACTGATTAAAGGCCTGAGGGCCCTACCCTGTTAATTGATTAATGATGATAACATTGATTACAGTTAATTGGATTACATGTAGATGTATGTTGGTATTTTGATATGAAGAAGGAAATGGCTTTAAATATTCTGGTGAAAGTAATCGTTTCTTATATTAGTACTTGATGTTTATATAACCTTTCATTTGTATGCATTGATATTGTACCCGAGTGTATATTGAAACCACAGACTTAGATTAGTCCGTGGTGAAACAGAATACCAATACTGGTACATGTAGGTAGTACTGCCAGAGACTTATAAAACCTTGTACGTGTCTGATATTGCACAGCTAGCTTCTTAATGTCAAATATTAAAGTAATTTGTTATTGAAACAACTATACTAAGTACAAAATATGTTCTTCTAATATCTATTTTTTTATATTACAATCTGTTGTTTACTTTATTTTCAGTATATATTTTTAGTAGGATTAACTTAATAATTTCAACATAAAACATGTGTTGTACCATTTTTTATTTGAACACATACCTTTCAATTAAATTGTAGAATGCAAATATTTAAATAGAAAAGAATAATTGTTACTTCTTTAAAAAGAATTATAAGTTAGTATATTTAAATTATTATTTTATTTAAAATTTTGACATGCAGTGAATTAATTTATTTTAGTTATTATGATAAATATCTTCTGGTATAAACTCAGAATTGTTCTTATATGAGGTTCAAGTACTGACAAACTAATGACTTCAATAGTATAACATAAAAGCACAGGTAAATCATATTACATCTGTACAGGTAAGTACACAGGTAGGTATGGACCCTCCCATTACCTGTAGGGGTTTTTGTGGTGACACCTGGCTGGACGTAGTGCACTACTAGTTTACCTGTAGTTTAAATGTAGTGCACTACTAGTTTAAACGTAGTGCACTCCTAGTGCACTAGAGTGTAAAGGTTAGCTTACACTCAACTGTACCTGGTTGGGGGGTGGGGGGTTATATATATTTTTACCTGTTGGATTCCTAAGCCCCCACTATTCATTCATTTTATCAAAATCACAAAGTGAATAAATACGGTTTTAACAGAATAGGGCCCAAATTTCAGTAAAGTTAGTTGTTCAAAAGAAAAATACAAAAATATAGCTTACATAACAATCACTGGTCGCCCACGATGACTGATTGGGGTTCAATTTCAGTGTGTATATGTTTGTGAAGAATGTTTTTGTTAAGTTTAATTTTTGAACCATTAAGTTTCATTTTTGAATATGAAATCTTACTGAGGTTTTAGCAACAAACAACAAGGAAAAGATACTTTCAATTTCATCAATAAATCAATAAGATAAAATTATGCATATTTAGAGAATTAGCACTTCTCTCATGCATAGAACCGATATGCCATTCATATAAGAAAAGCAGAATCTAGTGTAAAAATTTGTTTTCACAAGAAACAGGAATTGCCGAGAAATATTTTGTTTTTATGTTTCCATAAAAAGCAGATCAGTTTCAACAAGAGATGCATCATCGATACCCAGGGGTTACACTAACTTACGCTGTATATTGAAGATGCAAGAGATGAGAAATAAAAACTAATGGGGAAATATAAAACTTAAAATAGCACTGTACAAAGAAATGCAAGTATTTTAATATGCATACATGTATCATTTTTCATAGAAGAATTTTTTTTTGTCACATTTTCATGTTTTGACGCTATTTTGAAATAGCTGTTTTTTGTATCGCCAATATATTTCAGGACTTTACATTCTGTGCCAAAGACTTGAACCATGACTAAGCGTATTGAAAATGTATTTGCAATTTTACGGGACATTTTGATTAATGTTATATACTTTTTCAATCTCTACGTGTTAAACATTAAAAAAAGAAAAACGGGAAAACAAATGGAGTAATACATAGTTTAACACAAAATCTATACTATCGGAATACAAATTTTCAAAAATTATAAAGAGAAAAAAATCTTAAATTCAATTCATCATTTAGGATATAAAAGGTATCAAAGTTTTTCTTTATACACAAATTGACCTTTAAACACCGTGACAGCTTGTTGTGACCGACTGGGTCGTTTTTTGGCTAACTTTGAATAAATTATAAATTTGTACTTTTGTTGAACCGTACAACCATGGGGCAAAAATGGACATTTCTTACGTCACTTGACACGGGACATCTCGCCTATTGATAGATACAGTGCTTACACAGCTAATGTTTCTTCATGTGAATTTCAACAAAAAAAATGTGCATTGTAAAAATCAAATTACTTATAAATTCACTTGAAATTCACATGACAACCATAATGATATTATAATGAAATTAGCATTTGAAAAAAAAAAAGCTGAAAAAAAAGTCACATTAATTTCAGATGAAATTGATGTGCCTACAGTATGTATATACCCCTGATTGATTAGATAAAAAAAAAAAAACGCAGGTCGAGCGACAGAAGAGAAATGTTCAAGTTTACCACATTATCAATGTTGTGGCATACCTTCCATTCATCTTCCTCACTATCGATATTGATTTTGTCCCAGTTTGTATACTGATATTTCTTCCTTGTGTGTCAACACTATGTTATGATTCTTGAGTGTGTTGACACTTTAGTAGTGTAATTTGTCCATATGAGTTGTTGACACAATTACTTTTTTTTCATAGGGTGTTGATGTTGTGTATTATTTGTCCTTGTGTGTTGACATTTTGTCCCCGTTTGTTTGTCCTGTTGTGTTGACACTGGAATATATACCTTGCCCCTGTTTGTTTGTCCCGTTGTGTTGACACTAATGCCGGGTATACTTTTCTTAGTGAGTTTATCCATGGCACTTTCTGTCTGTGTTTCGATCGACAAAGGAATATATTTTGTCTGCATTTTTTTTTGGCCTCCTGTTGACGCTAGTACATTTCGTCCTTTTGTGTTGACACAGGAAAATACTTTGTCTGCATTTGTTTGTCACATTCTGTTGACGCTAGTACATTTTGTCCTTTTTTGTTGACACAGGAATTTTGTCTGCATTTTATGGTTTGTTTGTCACATTGGGTTAACGCTAGTACATTTCGTCCTTTTGTGTTGACACAGGAATATATTTTGTCTGCGTTTGTTTGTCACATTGTGTTGACGCTGGTACATTTGTGTGTTGACACTGTTGTAAATTTTTCATCATTTACCTTTTTACATGAAGTGGCAGAGTATAAATTGCTATGATCACAGTTATAGGACCTTGGTATAAAGCCCAGAGTCTAAGTTGATGGGTTTTCCCTCCCTTATCAAGTTGTGTACCAAAAACTTATATACTGAAAATGATGATAATTCTGTAGCTCATTCCAAAAACTGATTTCAACCAAAATAAGAATTTAAATAATTTTTCAGTTTCTGTTTTCTGCACCCAATTAATATTTGTATGTTCTTAAACTATTTCTTCCCAAAGAAATTTGTATTTTCATAAGTAGAAGTCATTGTCACCAGTGATGACTTACAATTTATATATCTTATTTTCAACTCATTCGCTCCTGAAATTTCATAATGGACTATTCCAATCTTTGAATTGGAAGAGTTCAAATGTGTCTGAGGGGTGAATGAATTACGAGGTCAACTTCAGAAAAATAAGCTGAAAACAAGATATTGTTCTTCTTTTCGAACAGGATCTTTTAAGATTGAAACATCACAAATGATTTTATTTTTTTTTCATGCCTTTCTTTCCATTTGTAAATGTTTATTCACTGTTTTATTAATTGCCCCAATTACTAGACCTTCTTTATATTGACCCACCCCTATATACTGCCAAATTTACATTAGACAAATAGGGCCGTTATAAGGAAGTTTTAATGTAAAGAAATTATAGGTTGTAAATTGTGTTATATTCAACTTCAAAGATTTTGTCATTTTACATGGGAAAATGTAACGTGTCATGATATCATTATCAAGATAGATAATTGACCAAACGATTTTGATGGTTTTTGGGGGGGGGGGGGGGGGGAGGGGGTGTTGACAAAATGGATTGGAAACGATTTTCAAATATGTTTTTATAATTAAAAAGAAATTGTATTGTTCTTTATGAGAGTGGAAAAATTTGACAGAAAGTTGTGAGAAGATTTTGTACCAGTTGTATGAACAGGTTTGTGAACATCTCTATATTTTGTTTGTGCCATTTTTAAATGTATGCGAGAAAAATTATTGTATTATAATATATTATTGTTGTTCATAGAGAGAAATATCAGCCATTGTTTCCTTTGAGGTGGGAAAGGAATTATTTAATTGTTTGAGGAAGGAAAAAACGTGGATATGGATGTATCCAGAGAAATTTCTATCATGTTTAATTGTTGCTTTCATTTATTTGTTATATATAACCCTTTCACCCCATTTAACTGTAGTAGACTCTTCCTGCATTGATCTGGTTAGTCCATTATGGTCTGACAGGGGTGAGATGGTTATGTAGCCATAAATAAAAAAGTTGTTAAATAGGAGGCAAAATTAACACTTAGATGATTTTGTTTAATGGACTACCGGGTAATGACGATATTTTGACAGGGTGAAAGTTGTGTGGTATACTTCGAATTGTGATGAAATTTTGACAGGGTGGAAGTTTTGTGGTATAGTTAGAATTGTATAAATTCATGCTAGAAATATTTAACAATCCATGACAAAAACCTGTATATATTATTAAAATAATGACAAAATAATTTAATTATAGGGAAGACCAGATTTATCTTTGAACTAATTATAGTTTGAAAATGTTTCGTATTGGCAGTAGTGCAGAATCTATATCATCTATATTCTATATACCCTGTACATACATATAATTTACTCTATACAAGATTGGGAGCAATTCTACACTGAGAAAATTTACGTTCAACAGTATTGGTACTTTATATATTTTAACTGTTTAACAGTATAAATTGATTTTTAATTTAAGAAAAACTACAAAATAACAGGAGGACTTGATAATATATCATACAATGTATTCTAGTGTGTGTTTTGTTATTTTGCAATGAAACTGTGTTTCAGTTCTTGCATTTATGACTTTATTGAATGGTGCCGGTTAAATTATATTCGCCAAATTTATTCAAACCATGTTTTCTATCATTTGAGTATTATAATTAATTTATAAACTTTACATAAAACTTTGTATTCTGTTGTCAAACATATAATTATGTAGTCACAGGTTTTACGGGAAAATTGTTTTGGTCCGTTCATTGCTTGTTTCTTCCAGATGTTTTCTTCGTTTAAAATATTTGTTTTGAAATATTGACTCATTCACCCCTGAAGACACATTTGAACTCTTCAAATTCATAGGTTGGAATAGTTCATTTTGAGATTTCAGGGGTGAATGAGTTTAGGAATAACAAAGGATTTGTACACAGTAGGAAGGCCTGGTTTTTTGATGGTGGGTTTTCTCCAGAAACTCCAGCTTTCCTCCACCTTTAAAATCTGGCACGTCCTTAAATGACGTTTAACCTATTCGTATGTAGGACGCAAAACAGAATCAATCCAAACCTTCTTTCTTTATAACGACCAACCATAATTGTTTTAAGAATATCAAACAACAGCAGAAGAAATTAGTTATTACATTATACATGTAGCATAATTTCTTATAGCAACACGTGTTTAAATGAATTTCGAAGTATTTTGCCAAAGTTTATATTTGTTGTGCCTAACCTAATAATGTCTCTAACAGGATTTTTTTTACGAAAAGTTCTAATGTCCTGTTTCATTTTTTTTTATTTTAGAGATTGTCATCATCCTATCACTTTTGTTGTGAAGTAGAAATTAAAGAATTAAAGTCAAATCGTTTAAGATTTAAAAAAAAAAAAAATTATCTCAAATATTGACCAGAAAGAAATTTTTTTATAACATTGAAAAAATTTTCCTGTTTCTACAAAAGCTGGATTTTGTGGAAGCAAATAAACATAGAAAATTTACATTGGTGTTAATTAAAATGGCTTTTTTAACTCATTAACCCCTGAAGTTTTAAAATGAGCTATTCCCATAATTTAGTTCAAATGAGTGTTCAGGGTTGAATGGGTTAAAGCCTTGTTTTGCTTGCAGTATTTCTGGATGTTGATGGATGTGTGTAGCGAGAGTTTTGTGAGGAAACAGAGTGTCGAAATGTTGATGATTTTAATTAATTTATTTGTTAGTTTGTGATTAATGGTTTAATTAGTGGTGATAATTAATGTTGAATGATTGGATGAAAATTAATGTTAATGAATTTCCTAGTCCAATATTTGAAATTTTGCTCAATCTGATTAAAATCATATCTTGATCTCCAAGCCGTTACGTAAACAGAGAGAAGTTTACAGAACAGCGCGGAGTTCAAGATATGACTTTTATCAGATTGAATTATGTTGACAATGTTAGTAGATATTCTAGTCTCTTAAAAGAGTGTATGACAATTTTTTGTACAATTTCTATGTCACGATATTGAATTTGCGTAAACCTCATCTTAATTAAAAACAATCAAATATTTTAATGCAATTACTGATGTAGAATTATATTTACCTGTGCAAGCAAAATCATATTGATGTGCCATTTGTAATTATAAAATCTTTTTTTTATTGTTTCACAATAAATTTCAGTTAGGATCACCTTTGACCACCTGACGGTAGTTCAGCTTACTCCAATCACAAATGATATACACGTACCATCGATAACAACCATGATACAAAGTTGTGAGTTCATATTTATCATGTAGTCATATATATGTTATATATAAAGTTTCACTTCCCATTTTATTTTCAAAAAATAAATTATCAAATTATAACATCTTTTAATATATTAGTCTCAATGTGGTGTGATACGAAATCTAAACTGTGTATTTTTGGTGCAGATTAAAGCTAGTTTTATTCCAAAAGGTTATGCAGGCTTACATGCTTTTATGCAAAGCCTCAAATAGTTTTTGTCATTTATATACAAAATCTGCTTCTCTGGAGAATCAGTATATTTCTAGGTGTGATTTTTTAATACATGACATGTAAGGGAGATAATTACATGTAAGGGAGATAATATATTGTCTAAGGGGAGATGATTTGCTATTTTTTAGTGTATATATAGTGGTTTTACAACTATCATTTATCAGTCAAAAATTAGATTGTCTATTTGTATTGATAATATATTTGTAAATTTTGTAAGATGGTATGATGTTTGAGAAATAGGATTATTTTACTACACCCAAATGAAAAATTCCATATGTTCATCTGAATGGCTAAGAAAGCCAAGGTTCACCTGTATGTGTGCATTTTGTTTTAGGTGCTACTTACTGAATATCAATGTTAGCTTGGTCATGCTACAGCATACTAGGAAATAAAACTCACTTATGTTTGTAAATCTGTGTTTGATTTATATTTTTTATCCATCAGCATACCACCTTTCTGCTAAATGTATTCTTGGAGAAATTTCAGCTTTGTCTTTGAAGAACGACTGGTTTACCCATTGTCGGTATAATATGACAGGAAGGGGATTCTGCTGGGGGCTTTCATTAGTATACAGTGTACTTTAGTGTGATGGCACTTTATATCACAGAAGATCCGGATTATTGCAAGAAGGCTTACACGAATATACCACAGCCTCCCAAATACACGCGCTCTCAAACACGCAACCACATTGCATACACCGGGAGGCCGTCCTTAAATAACCCTAGTTGTGAAAATAATGTAAAAACATTCAAATCATATTGTAGATCAATAAGACTTAGAGTCATATTTGTTTGTCAGAATCTTGCGTATGTGGATTTCTTATATGATATTTTTTTTCAAAAATAAATAATTTTGACAATTAATCAAGGTTCCAGTTGTTAGATTAAATGATAATTGTTGAACATTTGTGAGCTTTAATGTCTGGGGTAGGGAAATTTGAGAAGAATGAATTAAGTCTCGTAAGGATCTTCTCAACAACTTTTACATAAAAATTGGCACCCAGAGTCAATCTATTTGTCTGCAGTCGTGAAAAAGTTGATGCAGTTATAGGACTATTAAGCTTAGGAAAATATTAAAATACAGAATGAACTAAAACAGAACCCTGTAGTACACCTGTGGTAATGATTAAAAAACGGAACCATGTAGAAGATATGTGGTACTGATTTAAAACAAGGAACCCCGTAGAACACCTGGTAATGGTTAAGGAACGGAACCCTGTAGAACACCTGTGGTAATAATTTAAAAAACAGAAACCTGTAGGAGACCTATGGTTATGATTAAAAAACACAACCCTGTAGAAGACCTGGGGCAATGATTTAAAACCAGACACATGTGGAAATGATTTTAAAACAGGACCCTGTAAAACCTGTGGTAATTATTTAAAAACAGAACCCTTTAAAACACCTGGTAATTATTAAGAAACGGAACCATGTAGAAGACTTGTGGTAATAATTTAAAGAACATAAACCTGTAGAAGACCTATGGAAATGATTTAAAAACAGAACCCTGTAGAACACCTGTGGTAATGATTTAAAAAACGGAACCCTGTAGAACACCTTGTAATTATTAAGAAACAGAACCATGAAGAAGACCTGTGGTAATAATTTAAAATCGGTATTCTACAGGGTTCCGTTTTTAAATCATTACCATATGTGTTGTACAGGGTTCCTTTGGTAATAAAAAACCGAACCCTGCGTATGATGTACGGAATTAAGATAATAGGTATATTAATAAAAATGTACTGTTTGCCCTTTGCTTGAAACAATCATAAATCCTATTGAGAAAATTGAAAAATAAATACAGCAACATAAAATAATTTGTGTTCATGGTTGTCCATTTATACTTACCTATAGGAGAAACGACACTGTTCAATTAGCTGAAGCCTTCCTCAGTGAACAGGTAGTACTATTCAATCCAACATCGGGAATGTAAATAAGTATAAGACCCTATACGAGTTTCCATTTCATGAGGTTCATAAAACATTTCTAAGATTTTGTCGATTGAGCAGCCTCCAACTTGCTAATATGAAAAACATGTGACGAGTTTCACAAATTCTAAAAGAAATATTGATTCCAAAGCGACATTTTTCAAGCATCCTTGAAATATATATATATAACGTCGTTTTGTCTCAAAGGGTGCAATTGTTCAAAAGATGGGACGCTTAATCACTTTTCAACAGCATTTTTCAACCTTTGATAGCTCTGTCAATAAATATACAAGGTGCAATTCCACAATTTTGCATGTAAATTGACTGTACTAGATATTTGATATCTGGAAAGTTGTAACTATTTCAAAGGTTTGAAATATACACATTTTCGTAGTACACGATTTGAAATGTACAGACCTAGTTAAAGTTTTTCTTCTAAATTCATAATTAAAGGGTTTTTACGCACCTGACCTTCTGCTTCTAAAAAGTTTAGAAATTTTGGATTCCCACCTTTGACCCCCTGGCATCACTGAAGAGTCCTAGGACGACGAAGCAGTTGTATGATGTAGTTTAACTAATTTTTTTCGACATACTGTATTTATTACTAAATCTAAAAGATGCAGCATATGTGTGTGTTACGTCAACTTTAAAAATTATAGGAGAATTGAAATTTGCACTAATTGCTGATTAAGCTAATCACTTTTTGAACAACTTGGCCCTGAATAGTGCATTGTACATAATTGGAAGGCCTGGGACGGCATGCACTGTCCTAGGCGGGACGTCAGTCACTATTGAAACTTATAACCAATCACAGGGCTTGTTTTTCATATAAAATGGCTATATTTAGTAACTATTTACTGGATAACACATTACCCACAATGAAAATCAGGAGTAATTATTCTCCATAAAGGTTGCAGTCAAACCTCCTTAAAATGTATATTGCCATCATTTGTACAGAAAATGGCGTTATAAAGGACTTGGCGTTATATTGAGGGAAACATATTTACAGGAATTGTTGTGCAAAGCGAAATATCACCATGAATTATATTGGCGGTCAGCTAAATTGCAAATAAAACGTGAGGCATTATATTACAGGTTTTCTTATACAATGTATACATATAGGCCATGAGTTTGTGCATTTACATTTCCAGTACAACTGTGACATTTCTAATATCTCCTTATTTGAAAAAGTGTAGGCCATTTCTATTCCATATTTTAGAAAATTTACCCGATATTTAAAAGACTTTTAATTTATATTTAAGAAAAAAATGCAAAGAGCACGCGATAAAAATACCTGCCAGACGATAAAATTGATGCTTGGTTCGAATTCGGACACCTCCGTTTCATTGGGACATGAAACTTTGTAACAGCTTAATTTAGACCTAAACCATTGTGTTAAAAATGCGTTTACACTTTGTGAGTTTTACATCAATTTTGTAAAATTGACACTCTCAATGCCAAAAATTGATACAAAACCCTGAAACGTGAAAATTACTCTGAACACCTAACATATGTTTAAGTCCAAATACCGCTGGTATCAATTCTCAAGTCCCTGTGCCCGGTTTGTCTATTTCAAAAGGAGCCTGGTCGGGGATAAATCCTTGCAGACCAGCAAATGAAAGTGCGGTGTAGAAAGTCTTTGTTAAGATTCGTCAGAAAGCATCATGGGATTGGTAGGTGGTGTTCCTGTCTAACCTGTTCATCACTGTAGACTATAATGGGATTGTCTAGGTCATTGTGTGGCGGGGTCTACTATAGTCACATAGGGGTAAAAACATCAGCAAACGAACAGCTCCTGATGACGATGAACAAAAGCTCGGTTGAACATGAAAAACTCGGTCTTTTCAACACAATAACCTAAATTGTATTTCTCATAATGTTAACACCGATAAAATAGCCATAAGCTACAATACAATTCACATTACAAAGATAACATTACATTTTATTGTCATCCAGATAGTTTGACCTGCAAGACATTTAAAAATTTATTTTCAATAAAACACTTTAAACATGATTATCTATAGCTTGATACCATCATAGAAGAGTACTTAACATGTTCGAACATCAGAAAGCGTAGTCATGGAGACTAGCGCTGAGCGATGAAGCAATCTTTAAATAGTTGCATGAAAATTCAGTTGTTCCTGAATATCAAATATTTCAGTTTCTAAATACAGTTTTGCCGAGTATCCATGTTGTATATTAAAAATGACATGCTTCGTTTTTATCCTGCAGCTTTAGTGATTCACAGTTGTTATCAAAATTAATGTTCGTTTTTCAAAACTGAAGTTTTCAGTTTACAGAGAACAAATACTTAATGGGAAGTGAAATGTCGAGACCGCGTTGGACCTTCACGTGATTCGCACGTGTACAACCTCGCGTGCAGATACTGAAGAGACTCCAAAGTCAACAGGTACAGTTAAGGTATATTTTCCGGTAACATAGTTCTACATGCATACAAAAGGTGCAAGTTTCTGCAACATAAAATAATCCATATATTTACAAGACCTAATTGAGACTATCACGCTCTTCCTGCACGTGCTGATTGGCCAGTTACGGCCTCTAAGACCGTTGGGATAAATAATTAAACAGTTTCCAGGTGAGAACCGTCTTTATAGTATACCCGAAGACACTACTGCCACGAGTGGCTGTTCATCTAAATGGACTAAGTGCCACCATTATGGTGGGGAAACTCTGTCGACATGGAAAGCACAAAACCAGTCTCCAAGCCCGCCATGCAGTAAGTATTAATATTTTGTTTATTTATCAATTTGTTAATTTATGCATATTTAGTCTGCAAGTGTCTGTTTATGTTGTCGAAACACGTAAACAAAATGCAAATTGTCAAAAGCACATTCTTATCCTTGGAGGTCCAGTTCTTGATACGCGGTGCTCAAAGGGAGCGCAAAATCAGTAAATAACATACAGTACTGGCATGCGCATGCAGATGGTCTTGAGAATTTGCTACAGCTAGTTCGGGACTTAAAAACCTCAGTTTATGTCCAAAAAAGGCTATAACGAATTTTAAGGCACATGTGGTGTATGCTTAAAATAAATTACACTGCAACGTACAGTGTATATACAACTATTTTGTCCTTGGTTGACTAAACACGTGTAATTCACAGGGACCTGAGAATGTGTTACAGCTAGTTTTGGGCCTAAACTAGCTTGTTTAGAGTATTTTTCCACATTTTTTTTTGGGGGGGGGGGGGGTTAAAGGTCAAATTTCGATAAGAAATGCACCCTCAGTTCAATGGTCGAATAGCCTTTATGACCATCGAGGGGGCATTTTTATCGAAATTTGATCTAACACCCTCCTCCCCCCCCCCCCATCCAGTGTAAAGTTACTCTAAACACCATAGTTAAGGTCCAAAACTAGCTGTAACATATTCTCATGTCCCTGTGATGCAACTGCACAGAGAAGTAATGTTATAATCTATTCTCATTACAAACTTTATCAGAGGGAGGGAACTGATTTTTTCTCGTCATCAATTGGTAGATCACATATTTAGATCGTGCTTACATGAAAATGAATTGTATAGATTTATTAATACTTTTAAATAAGTACATTCAAACAAAGCTAATTCAACAAATGTTTTTTTAGTTTTTGAACTTTCATCCATTCTGAAATGACAAAATCTTATTAAAATGCAGATTCCCACTCTCACTTCATTTCACAAGGATCTGACAATATCCCATATGAGGTCATATTCTGGTGACCTTTGTCGCCTCTTTACTTCATATGCCAAAGACGCTGTCATCTTTCGTAAGTCATTCCGTCAAAATATTGCCCTCTACCTTTTTGTGACGAAATGACTAAATATACCAATGGGACTAATATTATGCAAGCTTTTTCGCATCAAAAATTCACATTGAAGATTCTGAAAGTAGTAATTTGATTGACTAATGCAAAGGTCACCAGATCGTGACCCCCTGTGGGATGTTGACTTGTCAGATCATGACGTAGCTAGAGAGAAAGTTATGGAACTGCGCGGAGATCAAGATATGATTTTAATCTAATTGGAAATGACATTAGTTGTCGATAGTGACACCAACACAACCCTTCCTGTCTTTGCTCTCCGACAGAAGTAACTGGGACATTGAAAATAAAGTAGAAAACACGAAAGACCATATTCCGAACTCAAAATCGATTAAAACAGGCGCAAAATACATCTATGAACAACGGAAAGATTAATATGGAGACCCTTATAAAAGTACAAGATAATTAAACCAGGTGTTCCGGAAGAGTGAGCGTCTTCTGCTTCATCGACGACTCCCGCCATGTAAATCTATGTCACATCCAAGTAAACATCAAGTTCTCAAAATGAGAACCGAGTATCATTGTCAATCACAAGAACAAAACACACTATTGAGCATACTCAAAAACGTCCATCTTCATATCACTTAAAGATACAGAATATTTCTCAATGAGACAAAGATGGCGACTTCAGTAGAAAGTTGTAATTAACACAATGTCCATCCAATCAAATAACTCGGCAAATAAGGCCGTTTACTTAAAGGCCCAATATACGTAACTTCAGGAAATTTTTCATCAATCTGAAAAATTCTGAAAAAAATCAGTTGATAACCATGCAAAAATAAGCCTAAAACGAAGTAAACATCAGCGGTAACTAACTAGAAACTCCTGACAGAAAAATCCAAAGATTTGAAAATAATTCAGGTGGGGCCCACTTCAATAACAAACCGCCGATAGAAGACAGTCAAAATGGTCGCGTGTTTACAAATACCGAGTTTCAATTGCTGCCGTACCGGTTACCGCGTAAGAAGTCATCTTGGATATTGCTGATATAAGTTAATCTTAACTAAATCTATAAATATAAAAAGTTATTAGACTTGATTTTTGCATCAAGTTTTGCCGAAAGTTACGTATATTGGGCCCTTAATATGACGTCCATGTTCTTTATCAATGTTTACTTTAGTAAAACGTTTATTTCCCATTACATATTAAAACAGAATTTTAAACAATTTGCAAATATCTCATTTTATTGAAGACACCAAAGTTAAAAGTCTGGATTTCCAATGCTAGGTATATTTTTTTCAGAAAAGTTGTTTTAATACCCACTACATGTTGAGTTCAATCAAGAATTTAGATTGCTATCTAAGTACGTGGTTCAATCCATTCCCTCTTTTATATTAGTTATTACAGTCCATGTTCACAGTATCGGTATAAGTGAGATTTGATGATTTTGATTTCAATATTCATAGCGGTCTATTTATACGATAAAACTAATTATAATGCTAATTATTTAATCTTCCATCTCGTCTGCAGTGAATTAAAAAAAATCTGCAACGTTGGAATCACCTTGTCCGTCCATATGTGTATATTCTGCTTTTAATTTTTCTTTTTTTTTTTTGGGGGGGGGGGGCTTGTCCAGGATTCTTCCAAAAGAAATCTTGTAGGGTTTGCCAGCCATGCATATCAATGAGTTAAATTATACAGAAGCCGTATGCAGAGGTGTTCAATAGCCAAACACATGTTTAACGTCCATAATTATAGTTTACACATCGTGACATAACTTTAACTTTTAACTTTTAATAATTTTAGTATAAGGAGGATCCAATTGCGTTCATACTGCATTAACCCCGATAGCAACTTACCATGACGACCCCCCCCCCCCTCTCTCCCTACCATCGAGCTCTGTCACATTGGTCCTGGTGTTACTGGCCGTCTTGCAATATCCATTACATATAGATCTATTGTTCGTACATATTACCATGACAATTATACTAGCCTAAATCAAAGTAATTAATCACAAACTTTCTATCATGAATATTGTCTGAAAATCCTTATTTATTTAAAAATTGATGGTAAATGACATAAAGTCATATGTTATATCACGGACTTAGATTATCTAAGTCCGTGGTTATATACGTCTCTGATTAAAACAAAATATTTCAAACAAAATAAAATCCTCTTGGTTGAGAAAATTAAACCAGAATGCAAGTTTATGATTTGATTTTGAAGCGGGTTTTATGTCCGCTTATGTGGCCTCACGCTTTGTAGTGGATGAGACAAGTTTATAGATCTCATATACAGTCTGCAAATACCACCGGAGTCAGCGCGGTACCTTGTCTAAATCTGTTGAAATTATTAAACGTGTTTTATAGGAGTTACTTCCCTTTGAACGTTGCACCCGGCGAGGACTTATATTAATTAGTTGCTTGTACGGTCGCAGTGTAATTTTAGACTGAATTCTTAGATCCAACCTACCTCATACCCTGCGCAAATAAAAATAAAAATAATAATGATGATGGTAACAAAAACATAATAAAATGAAATGAAAATAAAGATGTTTTCGAAATCTTGATTTACATTTTGATATTTTTCAGAAGATTCGAGGGACCTGAGGGTATTTGGACAATAGACCTTTATGACTAATTGACCATTGAGGGGGCATTTTGGTCGAAAATTGATCAACCCCCCCCCCCCCCCCCCACAAAAGTGTAAAATTGCTCTAAAGATGAATGTAAAAAACTAGCTGTTACAAATTCTCGGGTCCCTACGGGAAACATAAAAACAAATGGCTAATTTGACTCGAGCTCCCCGTTTTTGTGGTATGAAATTATAATTTTAATTTAGATTTAAATTAGTTCTTGTTTGTTTGTATTGCAAGCTTTTCTTATCCCAGACACGCAGTCATACACTATATATACAACAAAATACATTAGTTATACAGCGATCAATTTATTTTCATATGTCCTTTTTTGTAAATATTGCCTAAATCTTTATGTCCCACAATGTTAATCAAATTGAAGCATTTCCAGAATTCCTATGAGTTATTTCATAATTTTATGAGTGCTGGATTCGTGACTCGCACGTAGATTGAAGACTGCTATAGATTTATACCATCCGAAGAAAACAGTCCCACATGTTCATCTTTATTCTTTCTGTCTATTATACGTGTATAATGGGCGGATTGCTCGAGTGGTTAACACTCTGGCCTTCCATGCAGGCGGCCGGGGTTCGATCCCCGTAATCACGCATGGAAAATTTAGAGAAAGTGTTTTTCCCCGCCCACACAACTCCAACAACCCAGGTGGAGTATAAAACGGTCTGGGGTGGGTGTTGCAGTATCAGTGCTGTAGCATTCAAGTTAGATGATACTCTAAAAGATGCCGTTGGAAACATGGTCCCACTACAAACAGAACAAAATTCATCTCCAGCACACACACATACATACCTACACATATGGAGATATTAGCCAGGTGGTATAGGACAAGTAGTTAGCGCCTGATAAGGCAGCTCCTGCAAACTCCTCAGAATTGTCTATGATAGAACTGTATGTGTTAATTGTATTGATTGTATGAAAAATGTATATATCTTTGTACTGTAAAAGCGCTTTAGAGTGGCTTATGTTATGTTATATTCAAATGTTGTATATTATTATTATTATATAATTATAACGTAAATTCATACCCCTGTGTTATGTATGCTAATGTTGTGTTATAATTTGCTAATGGTGTATAAAATGTAAATTACATTGTAATACAGTCAGTGTAATAAACCGCACGGGACATCGATATGATTGCTGGTACAAGAACCGAGCCATGACTGAGCTTGTATTAGAAGCTTCATCATCCGCTAAATTAATAATTTAAGAAAATCAAAGATCGAATCACTTGATCACTTATTTGATCAAAATTATTTTTTTTTCAAAAATCCAAACATGAATAAGTTGGAATTCAGAATAATCACTAAAAAATGTGTGTTTTTTTTCAATTTTGATAATAAAATCATATGAAAAAAAGGTCGCATCGTCAAGTTGATAGGACTTTCACTGACATATAATATGTGTTTGTTTTCCAATATTTATAGTTTAACAGACTCCAGATCCGACTGTCTCTTTGTTTTATTTCCAATGTTCCAATTTGATGAATGTCTCCCATGGGACGCTAAATATTATATATATAACTGAAACGGGGGAAAAAGACAAATGAATAAAATTACCATTATCTATCGGTTTGAAATCGGTCTCGCTTTGCTAGCGACATTGAAAATATCCCAGTATAACACGACATCCATATATATATCACGATATATGTGGTGTTAAACGGAAAATGACTCCACTTTGTATCGGCTATAGATACAATCGACGGTTTATGGCAGTCCTGCTGGACTTTCCCAATCCATAGGTGTATCGACCAGTCACGTTGCCACCAATAAAAAATTGGATTGTTTACGTCGCCTATATAATAGCAACAGCATTTTAAAAGCTATAGTCCGTTTCAACTTTATGATACGGGTGTCTTATAATCCCGTTACTCTCCGCATGGGTACCTTTATGTAACAGAGTGAGAACAAGGATCTGCATTTTAATCAGATTGGTTTTATTATGTCTCCCCTTCGTATGAAGTTAGACATATTGTATTAGAACAGGTTCTGGTTCTGGTTCTTGTTCTGGTTCTTATTCTGATTTTTTCTAATATGCCTTGTCCGGGCGATAACTTCTAAACCGTTGAAGATATATATGTCTTGACGAAACTTGCAGTATACATGCATCACCTAAAGCAGATGTGCAGTACATTGTCATTATGTCATTGTGGCCTTGACCTCAAGGTCAGAGGTCAAATAAGTGTGATTTTTTTCAATAATTCTTGTCCGGTCAATAACTTTCAAACCGTTAAATATATATTGATAAAAATTTAGTATACCTGCATCACCAATAGACGATGTGCAGTGCACTGTCAATAGGACAGTGTGACCTTCACCGAAAGGTCAGAGATAAAAAATGCATGACTTTTTCAAACATCCAAAGGTGTACGCCAAGGTGATGCACTCTCACCCTCACTATCTAATTATATACATGTAACAATAATTGACAAAAACTCAAGGTAATAGAGGCCCATCTTCGATGCGGATGCCCTATAGTAATTAGCTTGTTCGTCCGTCTGTCTGTCCTTCTGTTCGTCCGTCTGTCCATTTTTTACTGATCGATATTTTGTTATGACACTATGAAGGAAAGTTGGTCAGAATAAAAAAATGTCCTATGACCAAACCGCAAAGTCACAGGGTCAAAGGTCAAAGTCTTTGGTTATGGTCTTTATTAGATGTATTAAGTGCTTCACATTTTGTTATGACATTATGAAAGAAAGTTAGTCAGAATAAAAAAAAAGATTATAAGGGGAGACATTCTTTTTTGTTAAAGTCTCTAGTTGTGTTCGGAATGCATCGATATCTTTGCAGTATGGATTTGAATATTATGTATGAATTAGTATCTACGTGATTATCGGTGTTTTAAAGGCCCAATATACGTAACTTTCGGCAAAAAATGAAACGAAAATTAAGCCTAACAACTTTTTATATCTATAGATTAAGCTAAAATTAACTGATATCAGCAATAGCCAAGATGAATTCTTACGCGGGTACCGGAACAGCAGCAGTTGAAACTCGGTATTTGTAAACACGCGTCCATTTTGAACTGTCTTCTATCTTCGGTTTGTTGTTGAAGTGGGCCCCACCTGAATTATTTTCAATTCTTTGGATTTTTCTGTCAAGAGTTTCTTACTAGTTACCGCTCAGGTTTACTTCGTTTTAGGATTATATTTGCATAGTTACCAACTGGATTTTTTTCAGCATTTTTCAGAATCACGAAAAAATTCCTGAAGTTACGTATATTGGGCCTTTAATTGTATGGCAGATATTTTTGATCTTTAGTTTTTCGCCACGCCAAGAGGGAAATTTCCTCGGCTACTTTATAATTGCGCTGATATGTGCCCAACTAGGAACTCTAGGCCCACAGGTTCAATTACAGGTGACACACACTATTCTCTTTCTGTCAAATTGTATTTAATCCATCTTCGCTAGCCAAGGGTTACGATCCGCACACTCATCTTCACCCTTGGCATATATAGACCACATTTCGTAAATCCCGCGACGAGAATTTTCATTGGATGCAGCTAGGTCTGGCTGCGTCCAATCAGAGTGCACCTTACATTTGATCACGCGTTCTTCTTATGGGACAGAAAAAACATGTAAACAAACATGGCACAGTGTCGACTCTGTCATGGATCTTTACCAGTAAAACAGAGAAGAACAATCTTCAACGACACATTTACGACAAGGACTCAGTGCGTCGATCGCCGTTTCCTGATGCTTTCTAATTTGATCAAGCTTGAATTTTTCATAGATCAACCGAATGAGATGTTCTCCCTTGTTTACATTCATTGCATAAGCCGTTTTGTTACACGCAATTTTGATTGGTCGGTGATTACGTGATTCAAAGGGACACAACGCACACCGACCGCTAGGTGGCAGACCCGGGAGCTTTCAGTTTTGCTATGATATATTCCAGGGGTGAAGATTACATAGGTGATCGTAACCCCTGGATATCGAGGATGTATTTAATCAAGCAGTTCGAATAATTTACCGTCTTTATAAGTTCTCAATAACGTCATTGATAGGCATACCGACGGAATTAGATTAGATTGCTATCCAAGTCCGTGGTATAACATCTAACTCTGGGTATATTTCTGTCCAGCATTAATGGTATCCACATCATACAATATTAGAAGCTGTACGCTCTGAACCCCGATTAAACTCGAACAATATGCCACAACTCGGCGGACACAGTAAGCGCGCGATCACTCCGAAGCACGATCTGACCTGTTACTGTGGGGCCGTGACCAGGATTCCTGCATAGGTCTCAGGTTATCATGACAACAACGCGAGGTAGCTCTTATTCTTGTTTCAATAGTGTGAGTTGGGTCCTGAATATCAGTTTTACAAATATACTTCGTATTTTCTTCGAATGGCAAAATGTAGGAGAAATAAAGCTGTATAAGGTTATGTTGTGGGTATCCAGATACATATATACAAAATGTAGGTCATCTGTAAATTGTGCAAGAAATATTAGCATTGCAATCAACAAACTTTGTAAATGATACCGGAGCCATGACATTTACGTGGAAACTCGTTTTCATTGTTAGAATTTGCAGCTTTCTATATGGAAATTCATCAACAAACCAGCGAGGATTCATCCCAGATATATACAAAACGTTCATGAAGTACAAACTAGAATATCTCTTCTGGAATTTGATTATTAATACAGTGCAAGTACCGAAGTATGCATGTAAATGATGTTTAGAACAATTCATGTCTGACTGCTACTTTAACTAGTGGAGAGAGAATCTGACTATGAAAAATGCTCTTCAAAAATACTCTCGCATTCAAACAACAAAGGGTCCTAGCTAGCCCATTGCTGGTTTTGAGTTTAAAATTAGGACACTTCACATGGGACGTTGTTTATCTGCTGGAGTTATCAATTACTTTGGAAGATAATGAAGTTGTCTGTAAGCTCTGCGCTAAGAAAAGTTATGATATCGTAACTCACTTTATTATCGAGTGTCCAGCACTTTTTGAAAGTAGAGATGTCTTTTTAGAGAAAATTGTTAACTGTATCGATGTACGTTCATATGTTAACTTTTCGTTCTTGGAAGAGACTGATCAAACCAATTTTCTTCTTGGAGATCGAACAAAAGTGAATTTGCATTATGATGAATGGGAAGAACTAATTGATGGTAACAGTTGTCAAAAATATCCAGTTTCTCTTGAAAAATATGAATTCTGTTCTATAGATTTTCTATCAACTCTCCCTGAATGTTGTAAATGTTGAAATTTGTTATATGTTCATAATCTCTGATACAAGAGGAAATAAAGAATGTCTGTCTGTCCGTCCGTCTGTCTGTCTGGCTTTACACAAAACGATTTGATCAAAATTCTGTTATAAATCTTTATAGTTTTTTTTAATGTTTTCAAAGCATACGACATACAGTGCATTTGTATGCATGTGTTCCTCAATCCCTTTGACCGAGTTTGACCTAAATGAAAGACATTATGATCCCCACCCCCACATGCACCCTGAAATTTAAATAAGACTGGTGGCGACGCATACGTACACGTATATCCCTACAGCCAAAAACGTTGTGAGTGTATCTTGATTGGAAAATTAATGCAAGCCAGATAGATTTTCAATGAATGAATTGATCAATTCCCCTAATCTGATTTACAGTTATTTACGTTAATTTCAATAGATCTAGAGCTCTCGACGCAGACCGCTGAGCCGATGCTAATCTTTGGATAGCAGACGATCGGTCATTCGGGGTAGATTTTGTGTCGTTTATTGAAACAGACTATAGAGCACCTGTTATACAGTGTTGAAATCCATGTGGTATATATATTATTAGCAGACAGCTTCGTTGTCGATGACAGTTCAGTGTAGGGTTGACGGAATATAGTGACAGCTACGGAACGTTAACAGCTCAATGTAAACATGGGATTTTACCTATAATAATTTCTGTTTCACAACCACAAAATAGCCATGCCTGAAGAAGGGTAAGTATTTCAAAGGTTTATGAGACTCTCAGTAGAATTTTTGATACTTGAGAAAATTCAGCCTCGGGTACTTAGGCGTTGTCGGATGTCAATTCATGCATATTGATATATTTTTTATAGACTCAAGTGTTCCACGAGCGAAGCAGAGTAAAGGCCAAGTTATTGTATATTTGTCAGAGTCTTATGTTTGACAGACTAACACGAAGGGCTGGTAATTTGTGTGTAATCTTTAAATCAAATGTGACCTGTAAAAGTCAAACTCAAATGCAAAATCGACGGATTGAGATTTTGAGATAGAACCTTTCTGCTATATCTAGATATAAAGAGTGTCGATAGTCTTGGCATATATTCCACAGTCCGATTCAGTAACCTTAATTGTCATTTTATTCGATCTGTGACTCGCTTAGAAATACTTTTATATAAAGGCATATTAAATAGGATGAAAATAAAAACAAACAAATTCACATTTGGGATGAAACTACCTTACTCATAATTAAATATAATTAAACTGGGGGAAAGTCATTAGTATATCGAACTGTGTTGAAAAATTTGCATAAACTCTGGTTATCTGAAATTAATAATTAGGATAAATTTAGACAGACCAATTAAATGATAATTCTGCCTTTTCTACATGTGCATGCATGCACAGATATTTTTACTGTCGATCCTGAAAAAATGATTTAAATTTATGCAAAAAATATTCTGATAAATTGAACATGTTCTTGTTTTAATTAGGTCTGTTAAGCAGACCTAAAAAGCACCCTGAAATGATATTTCACCTAAATATACTATTATGAGGATAAATGTTCATTTTGTATCTGCTGGAGAATTATGTAAAATATAGATTTGTCAATCTAACCACAGAATTTGATTTTTGTGTCGCCTCAAAGGCGACATATAGGGATCACTATGTCGGCGTCGGCGGTGGCGTCTGGCACCAACAGTTTCCATGCGATAACTTGAGTTTCCTTGGGCCAATCAAACTCAAACTTCATACAGTGCTTCCTTACCAAAAGTGCTCGCTTGGGATTGCTTTTCAGGGTCAAAGGTCAAAATCACTGTTGCTATAAATAGAAAATCGGTTTTCATGCGATAACTTGAGTTTCCTTAAGCCAATCAAGCTCAAACTTCATACAGTGCTTCCTAAACAAAAGTGCTCGCTTGGGATTGCTTTTCAGGGTCAAAGGTCAAAGGTCAAGGTCACTGTTTCTATTCCACTTTGAACTGATACAATGCATATCCATAGATAGCTCCTAAAAACTTATCTCCCAACTAGCTGCGCAGGCGACACATCCACTTCCGTGGAATTCTTGTCTAAGTATGTGGTCAAACATAAATATCTGTACACGGAGGGTATATATCTATATATACAGAGATAATATTTGTTGAGAAGATCATCTGCATACTGCACAGTGCACAATGCTATCTATACAAAGATGATATAGTCTACATAGAGGATATGTATGTACAATGTCCTTGTTACGAGGATATCTGATTATCTATACAAGGAGGATATTGTCAAAATGGATATCTGAATGAGGTGGATATCTGTACAATGGATACATGAAGGATGTTTACAAAGAGGAATTTATCTGTTCATGGATATCTATACACATTTGAATATTTGTACGTAGAGCAAAGATATCTGTACAAGGAGGATATCTGTACAAGGAACATATGTATCTGTTTGATATATATATATTTGTATAACAGAGATATCAATACAGAGATGATATCTATAAATTGTGGATATCTGTAATAGAAATCTTTTTATTCAAGAAGGATATATTTCTAAAGATGATATATCTGTACATGAAGTAAGGATATCTGTGCAAGAAGGATATCTGTATGAGGAGACTATATCTGCAACATGAGTATATCTTTTAAAGAAGATATATCTGTTCAAGATAGATGTGTGTATAAAGGAGATTTCTATACAGAGAGATAGATATTCTTTTTTTTTGAGGAGGATATCTGTAGAAAGAGGATATCTGTAAAAAGTGGATATCTGTAAAAAGTGGATATCTGTAAAAAGTGGATATTGTACAAAGAGGATATTGTACAAAGAGGATATTGTACAAAGAGGATATTGTACAAAGAGGATATTGTAAAAAGAAGATATTTTGCATATTGTGGATATCAGTACAAGGACCTTTCTATTCAAGAAGGATATCTATACAAAGGTGATATTTGTGCAAGGAGGATATTTGTCTGAACTGAATTACTGTCAATACAATTGATCACATAAAAATTGAACCAGTATAAATGGAATACCTGTCTATATTGTCAATCTAAAGACCTGTCACTGACCTGCAAGTTGGAATGGAGAGTGTTACGAATCGTGATGACATATAGAACCTGACGTAGCCATACAAATCAAACACATCCGTTACAACGTATCATTTAATCGGATACCAGGGACTGTAATTATATTAACAATAATTAGTACATTTTGTACATGCACACACCCAGACTTGGGCTACTATTAACACAAATATCCCGACCTGGGAATAAACATTTTTTTTTACAACAAAGAGCAGAAATGAAACCAGTGAAAACGCGGGACCTCTAGGTTATGGAGCCAGGACGTTACCACCAGACCAAAAGGTCCGAACCAGTTGAACTGGTTTGTAATTTCCTCATATTGTTATGCAAGGTCGTGTCTCCACGCAAAAAGATGGAGTGTGAATGGGTGTTCAAACATGATGACTTGGATGAAAAAGGGGGTGGGGGGGTGGGTGGGGTGGGTACCGGTCCCTGTCGAAAAAAAAAGGAATGGCTTCTAAAAACATTGGATTTCTTTGAACAAAAAGTAAATTAGTTTGTCATCTCATTGTAAAGAAAAGAAAAAAAAATACAGTTTTATCACAAATTCTAAATAAAGATATGTTCAAACAATATAGAACAATTGTGATGAGATGCGAAATGCTGCATTTATTATTCCTGTATGCATACTGTGGTCTACTATTAGATCAGTTTACCTTGTAGCTTATTACATGTAGGTGTGGTGGAACTTGACGATTTATTGGAGAGCTAATGCATTATAAATATGGTTATTGGGACTAAACCCTGTCAGGCTACTGATTAGACTGAAAAATGTTGCAGTTGGCCGTTTGTTTCAGGGTACATTGCTTCTCCTTGAGCTTGCCATGATCACGGGTTAATAAATCTATTATCAGTCTTGTCTGTCTGTATTTTAAACATACAATTGTAGATTATGTATTCAAATTTTTTTTATTGTTTGCCACATACAGGAAAACCCCACTTACTCGAACTTGTGGGGACCTGATCGACAGTTTGATGAATACATGGTATTCCTGTACTGTATTTTACCGGGAATAAGCCTCCTCTCACGAATAAGCCCCCTCCCGACTTTAGCAAAGACTCTTGGAACAGGGTGCATGGGTGCCTGTGAATATTCCCCCTCCCTAAATTTTGTCTCTCTAGGTAATCTGAGGCTGGTGGAATATGTTCTTACTTGGTTGGGACCAAACAAACTGTTTGACGAATGAGGGGTATTACGAGTAAACCTGGTTTGAGTAATATAAGTGGGGTTTTACTGTATATACATGCAGCTACGATTACAGCATTAACAAATGGATAAGACATCAGGACAAGCCTATATCAGTCTTTTCCAAATAATATACAGACTAGACTTACAGGTAAAAATCATAGTAAGTTGCCTTTTTCTCGCTCACTCTCACACCAGACAACTTCGGATACATTTTAGGCAATTAAAGGGAGATAATTTATGGAAAACATCAATATATTTTAGTTTAAATATTCATTTTCAGTAAATAAGATCTTCAATTTTTGATGTCAGCTGTATTACTTATGAGGAGAACAAAGAGCAAGTGAATCTGCCACTTGACTTGGTCCGTAGTAGAAAGTAAGGATTAACAGAATCTTGCATTGGGTCTGTTCTGTTAACAGGGATATCTCGATCACCGCATGTATGTGAGTTCGGCTGGTCATCACAGTGAAGGCTTGCAGAGTGTTGACCAGCCAGTCTCTTACACATGTAGAGTTGTCCAAGGAACGTTAAGGCCCATGTTTGATTATTTTTCTCCCATGCTGCGAATCATGCTATCATCCGTGTCCCATGAAAAATGTGTCGAAGATGATAACGTTAGCAATTTGTACAATGATATTGTTATATTATACAAC
The DNA here is from genome assembly GCA_947623455.1 of Mimachlamys varia. Classification (NCBI taxonomy): domain Eukaryota; kingdom Metazoa; phylum Mollusca; class Bivalvia; order Pectinida; family Pectinidae; genus Mimachlamys; species Mimachlamys varia. The sequence goes on along the minus strand of OX392533.1, from coordinate 39,807,740 downwards.
ATAAAGCGATGATGCTCCCCTATTGCAAGCCGTGTTGTAGCACAATTAGTGTGATCTATCATACCCTTCTAATTGGGGGATGACAGAGTGCTGTGGCCGGGTCGCGAATTGAACCCGGGACTCCCGATTGGAAGGCGAACATTCTAACCATTTGAGCCAAAAGTCTGTATTTTAGACTTGAGGGCCTAACGCTGCCTAATTCTATCACAGAGCAATTAAATCACCCCAGATTAAGATGACAGAGAAACCTAAAAAAAAATCGGAGAAAAAGGGGAGACATATCTATGGATGATGGGAGAAATAGGCCATGAAATGGCAGCTGGGAGTTAATGAATACAAGCTTCTTCAAATCTAGACTCTTCTATATTTGTCAATGTTTTGTAATTGAGTTCTAAAGCATCTGATATCTTGTTACGTTTCACTTCATAACTTGTTAAACGCTAGCTGTGATAACGTAGCTCACACGATGAGACAATTTTTTATATTGCGTAGTTAGAGCTACCCGGTCGGGGCAGAGCCATAGGAGTCCGGTTATTAATATTAGTACTAGTTAAACACTTCCTTGAAAAATTGTTTATTTCAGTGTGTCAAGATAAAGGATTTTCTGTTTCCAAATAAGTTTTATTTGATACATATTAATTCATTTTAATTTCTTCACTGGATTCCTGACAATGTCAATGGCTAATAATAAAGTACTTATATTAATCAACAGTATCATATATACTGGGCCTAAGCAAAAACTTCCAATATCTTATAGATCTAATTGGACCTACATAATGTAGGATGTTAATAAGATTTTAAGGTTCATTAGTCTTCCTGATTTAATAACTAATTATATAATTAGTGCTAAATAACTTTAACCTTAGTTTGGCTCCATGCCATATACATTGTATATAGCTGTTTGCTGCCGGAAATTTAAAGACTATAGAATTAATGTGTATTAAAATGTTTTAATGTACAGATCTGTATTATTAGTTGTAAATGAGTTAAACTTAGTATTCAAGTTTTATTTTATAATTGAATTAAATAGTTATTTATAATTAGTCATTTGAAAATAAGGCATTAATATACAGTTCAGTATTTTACAACTTGTCAATGGATGAGGTTACCATTGGTTTTAAATAAATTAAGCCCAGATGAGGGGATAAGCCACCTTTTACCGAGCTTGTGACTGCCAGAAAACCGGTTTTGGCATTCAACTCGGGAAAAGTGAACTCCCAAGCAGCAGCCGAACGCCAGAAGAGTCCCTTGAGGCATTGTTAATTAGAACAAATTCTTACATCTGTCAATTGGGATTAAAAATAACTTGATGGCCCAGGCTGAACATTTCACAGGATTTTGACAAGTCCTGTTGCTACTAATTAGCGGTGTATATATATATATACAGTGTATTAAGGGTCCTCAAAAAGTTGGTTGTGTCACTCTCATAGAAGAAGCAAAAGTCAAATAATATCATTGCATTGTCACTGGGTTCTTACATTACATATTTGATAAACTTCTTAGAAATATATTTATAACATCATTTACCCTCTCAATTTTTATTTTGACACGTAATTGAAACTCCAGTGCTATTTAAAATCATCTCTCATTTTACCTGTAATCTGTTGGCCAAGTGGTTATAGTGACTGACATTCTGCTACTACTAGCCCTCCACAACTGGGTAGCGAGTATGTCACTCTTGATGAAATTAAGTTTTTGCCGTTTTCCATTTCAGGGTGAAGGTTGCGGTGCGGGTCCGACCCTTCAACCAGAGGTAAGTACTGAAATTGATTACTGTATTTGCTGTAATTAGTGCCCAGGGTGGCTAAAAAAATGGTTCCAAAGTGGGCAGCTAATAGGATTATAACAAAACTTACATTTGGACGAAAAATGCTGTTTTGATAAAGAAAATTAGTACGATGTATTTTGACTAAATTGGGTAGTACATTGTACTCATGATGTGCGACAATTTTTTCATCTATTTTGGACGGTTTGTTCACATATTATCGATATTTGTTGTCGTTTTTTCTTGTAAACATACACACAGTGAGGTTTACGGTGTGGTAATGGTAAAAAGAATCATTCAGTTGTGTGATGATTAGTAGAATTTCGATACCTCCGTAGAATGGGGAGTGTGCTTATAATTACGGCAAATACAATATTACTCAAAAAAGACATACATGTGTCTAAACATTGTGTATTTCACTTCAATCATACTTTAGCAATAATTAAACATCCACAATGTGTAGGAAATATTCAGTCTTGAATCATGAATTGTATTGTGCACTGAAAAACATTATATGTCAATTTATGTTTTGTAGGGAGAAGGATCGGAAGGCCAATCTTATGATAAAAATGTCAGGTCAAATGACCTCCATAGCCAACCCAGAAACACCAAGTAAGTTGTAAGAAACTGATCAAATCTTAATATGCTGCAGTAATCAACATGCTTTGGTGAAATTATATCCGCCAATCAAAGAAGATATTGCTTATACATTGATTCTGGTATTGAAACAGTTTATATACATTATTATCTGTAATTAGCACCAAGGGCTTTATCCTTTTCCTGGTCTGTAATTAGCATCCTATATATTCATTCAGTTTAATTTAGAAATTTACTGATTTTGCTGAATAAATGACAAAATGTTAATGTCTATGAATTTGAAGATTGTGAACTTTTTTTAATCTTGCTGAATCCTGAATTCTTATAAGTATATTTGTACCTAGGACACTTTTTAAAGTCAATTACAGAAGTTGAAATAGTAGGTTTTGAATTTCTTGTATGTTATGAAGTGATTGTAATGCTCTTTAAATGTCTTATTGACCTGATAGAGATTTATATCTATTGAGATATTATATGTAATATATGTTACACATAATTACAGCCAGTTGGATGTTAGTCAGGAGTTATGATAAAATTAAGCTTGAACATTTTTATCCAGATCAATTTGAACATTTTTACCTGTTCGTCACAATCTAACCTCTATGTGTTAGTAAGAGTTACGATCAGTTTGCATATTTTTACGTGTTTATCACAATCTAACCTCTAGGTGGTAGTGGGAGTTACGATCAGTTTGAACATTTTTACCTATTTGTCACAATCTAACTGCTAGGTGTTAGCCAGAGTTACGATCAGTTTGAACATTTTTACCTGTTTGTCACAATCTAACCGCTAGGTGTTAGTCAGAGTTACGATCAGTTTGAACATTTTTTACCTGTTTGTTACAATCTAATTGCTAGGTGTTAGTCGAAGTTACAATCAGTTTGAAAATTTTTACCTGTTAAATGACACAATTTACTAGGTATTAATCGAAGTTACGATCAGCTTGAACATTTTTACCTGTTTGTCACAATCTAACCTCTAGGTGTTAGTCAGAGATACGATCAGTTTGAACATTTTTAGCTGTTTGTCACAATCTAACTGCTAGGTGTTAGTCGAAGTTACAATCAGTTGGAACATTTTTACCTGGTTATTTTCATCATATGTAAGACTTACCGGTATATGCTGTGAAAAGCTCAGAAAGTTAATTTCAATGAAGATTTAATCACGTACAGAGACAAATGAACATTGACCTTCAATGAAACTAACTGGTACGACTCCCCTAATGAGAATATCATGACCAGATATCAAAAAGACATCTTCCCAAATGTATATGATATCAATTTAAAATCGAACATTTTTATAGTTTTTGACAGATTTTGTTTTACTTGGTTTAATAATCACCTTCCATGTACTAAATTCATACTTGCCAACTTTTTGAAATTCAATGGGGAGATTACGCGTGCTCATAATTGAAAACATGAATTATATGTTTACATGTACATTCAGAGGAAAAATAACACTTTTAAATGGTTCTTTTGAGCTCTTCTTTCAGATGAAAATTCTAAAGTTGAAAATGCAACATTTTAGCGTCCAAAATCGGGAGTCTCCCTCCTAAATTAGTAAATAGGGAGGGTTGGCAAGCATGTAAATTTGTATTGTAATGTGTTTTGTTTCGTGGTGGACCATTGAATGCCTGTTGTATATTATGACATCTGGATATATATATACCTATGCGAAACAAATTCTGATTTGAAACAAAGCATTGGAGCTTTGTTTTGCACTAGATTACCTTTTGGCAGGAGTTTTAACCTAATGCTTTCTAACATGAATGGCATTGAAACATTATTAGCCATTAGGTATTTACATTCATTGATAAGGGCTAAGCCATATATCTACAAGACTTCACAGCTAACATTCTCAATATGACATGGTTATATGTTCCTCGTATGCTCGCTCGTAGACTTGTAGATATTGTATACGTCGGACAAGAGTTATTTTACATAAGGGTCAACAGCTATAATCTCAAATCACTTTACTAACAGGCTCTCTGACACTCTGTTATCTATAGGGGCAAAACAAATACTTTCCCCGGCAGAGTTTAACTTATAACCTACAACGGGGAATTATTCATTTCGACACTGATCAATTTCGGCCCAGATCAGAGCTCGAAAGCACTTAAACCCATTCAACCCCTGGAGACACACTTGAACTTGTCCAATTCAATGGTTGGAAGAGTTCATTTTAAAATTTCATGGGTGAAGGAGATGATTTATATACAAGTGAAGGGTTTAAAGGTCCTGGTGCTTATAGTTGGACTTGAGAGAAAGTAATTTTGTAATTTATATGTACAAGATATTTGACTGGAGGGCGTATAGATAGACAACATTGTTTGTATAGATTGGTTAGAGTAATAGAGTGTCATTAATAATTCAAAGGTGTAATAAAACGTCCGGCGACGGCTCGCAGTGGAGATAAGTCGAAGATGACACATTATGCGTAGATAAGGGGTGGATCTGAGAGCCATTGATTGGATATTGATGCTCAATATTCAATAGATATATCAGTAAATGTTCTGTACAGTACAAGAAGATTCATTTATAGAATAAATGGTATATTTAAACGTGTCCCGAGGATAAACTCTGGAATTTTAATGTTTCAACTGGCTGACATACCGTATCTTACCTTATAAGTGCACTTACCCTATAGTGGTTAAGGTGTATTGACATTCTACCACTAGCCCTCCCCCTCTGGGTTGAGAGTTCAAAACCCATGTGGGCAGTTGCCAGGTACTGACCGTAGGTTGGTGTTTTTTTTCTGGGTACTACAGCTTCCCTCCACCTCAAAAACGTACGACGTCACATACCTGGCTGTTAATAGGACGTATTTAACCAAAACCTGAAAAGGATCCAACTTATTTTCAGGATTCCCATTTAAACTATGCAGAAGGACCCCATTTATTTCGGAAAAATTTGTGTAATCTTTATATTTGAGAACTTCAATTATGTCACTGACAAATTATACAAGGAGAAAAAAAGTGGTCACTTAAAGGATATGTTATGTCATGTAAACAAAGTTCTGTACAGCCAAAAGGAATTAAGATTGGTTTTTCAATTTGTTTATAAATAGGCAAAAACTCAAATATTTCAAAAATACTCAAAACTTGAAGAAATCACATAAGAATACATTTAAATGCTTAGAAGAATGTTACAGTTGAATAAAAAGCAAACTCATTAAAAATGAAACGTGTGTTAATGGTTTGTACGGTCGGTTTATAGCGACGTAAATGTAATATTTGACCACATTTCTGTGTGTTGTCGTAACGTAAACACGGGAATGACTATATACATGTGGCTATACCAGGCCACTGTTGATATAGACACTCCAGGTATTGTCCTACACCTCAGTGTAAACTCCGACAGTCAATACACACCACACAAAGCGTATCGATATATCAATACTTCATGTTTTAAAACCGAGCCCGACTCCGACAGTGCAGAGAGCCTTTTCAGTGTGACTAGTACACCGCGTCCAACACTAATAGCATTGGTTTCGTAAAACATCGCATAGTCGTTTTGTTATGTGTGATTATTAAAATAATAAAGGGTCAGGTTTGATACTGTTTTAACTGGTAAAGAAGGTTATTGATAAAAAAATATCTTATTTCTGTGATAGGCATCATCCACTGATACATAATATTTTCTGTACGTACATGTCCAATCATAACCAATTCAGATCGGCTATCCAGTCTGATTCTAGAATATATAGCAGTGTTTGGTCTCAACCTCAGTCTATGTATCATATTTATGATTGATCAATGGTGTCCCACTCTAGAATCAACATGGAAGATGGACGCTATTCAAAAAACTTCTTTTCAATAACTGAAAAGCCTAGGGCACTGATATTTTGCCTGTTTCTAAACATGCTTGGATAAAGGACTACGAAGTTTGTTCAAACTAATGACCTTGACCCACTTTCAAGGTCACAGAGGTTAAATATCTAAACATTTCCAAGCAACTTGAAATTCTCAATCACTGAAAGGTTTAGGGTATTGATATTTGGCCTGTAGTATACTCTAAGGATGAAGGGCTACTAAGTTTGTTCAAAGGAATGACCTTGACCCACTTTCAAGGTTACAGGGGTCAAATATGTTAATATCTTAAGCAATAACCATTAAAAATTATATATACCGGTAGTCAAATGACTTTTAAGGCCGAAATTATTGGGCCTCTTGTTTTTTCTGTGTCTTTGTGAGGTCAAAGGTGCACCCTCTTTCAAATTTGAAGATAGTTGGATGCAACGTAAGTCTTTCATCCCTGAAAATTTCATCATGTGTAATTCCGGCCCCTGAAATAGAAGAGTCCAAAGGAAATGTACATGTGTTCAGTTCAAGAACGAATGAGTTGAGATTGGGTCCCACCATCCTGCAGAAACAAAGGCTAGTTTCCTAAGAGTCACTTTAGGACCCACACAACTAATATAAATCAGCCTATCATGAAGTGTTTCATACGTTTGTCATAAGTCCCTACCGAAAATTTGTTTCGGCTAAGTACGGTGATTCTGAATAATCTAGATAGATAATTGTTGACATATTCTGCATTGAATGAAATCTATAGATATTTAACTTTACAAACATGTATACTTTTGGTAGATTTTGATATGTGATGGCGGTCAAAAGTGAAAGGGTGTTCCAGTCCAATTTCACTGGTTTGACATGTAAATTTACGGTTGTCCGAAGCAGACGCCCGTAGGGATCTAAAATGCCACGAAACTCCTGATAAAATGCCATTTGAAGTCTTTGCCATGTATGTACTGTATCTGTGAATCCAGGCAGTTGTCACTAGTGTTGAACTTCAAATATTAAAGTTAATAGCTCTAAAGCTTAGTAATAACATTAAGTAAATTATATAGTTGTGTGAGTCCTTTAATCTTAAATAGCTGTTTTAGGTGACTGGATAAAGCTATTTTTAATTTCAGTAACAATAACCATAACTTCAGGTATGATTTTTTTTTTTTGTTCTTTGATGTATGAAGAATCTATGAAATCAACTATATTTGTTTAGTTGTTTGTTTGTTTTTGCCACTGTTTATCATGTTTTATTGATTATAGCTGGGTATATATATATACATATACCAGTATACTGTAGCCTTGTTGGATTATTTAGGAGAATGGTTTTCTGTGTCGCATAGAAGTAGAGTTATAACCTCGCTTGACTGAAGATGGCAACAAACTCCAATGTTTGTCTCTAATGTTGTTTGGAACAGTGTTTCTTGGGTTCTTAAAATTGCATATTAAATATTCATGCCGATGTTAAAATGTTTGTTTATATTAATGCGCATGGCAGTTAAGTTAAACAAACCAGAAAGTTGTCCTTGGAAATAAATAAGTTGAAATAATACGCAGCTCTGATTATAGGTTTCTTAGCTATTATAAAAGCTGAAGCTGTGCATAGCACAAAGACCTTATTCCATGATAATTAGGAGCTGCATTGGCTGAGTAGTTAAGGTGTTCCGACATTCTACCACTAGCCCTCCATCTCTAGGCCGCGGTGGCCGAGTAGTTAAGGTGTTCCGACATTCTACCACTAGCCCTCAACCTCTAGGCCGCGGTGGCCGAGTAGTTAAGGTGTTCCGACATTCTACCTCTAGCCCTCAACCTCTAGGCAGCGGTGGCCAAGTAGTTAAGGTGTTCCGACATTCTACCACTAGCCCTCAACCTCTAGGCAGCGGTGGCCAAGTAGTTAAGGTGTTCCGACATTCTACCACTATAGCCCTCCATCTCTAGGCTGCGGTGGCCGAGTAGTTAAGGTGTTCCGACATTCTACCACTAGCCCTCCACCTCTGGGCCGCGGTGGCCAAGTAGTTAAGGTGTTCCGACATTCTACCACTAGCCCTCCACCTCTGAGTTGTGAGTTCGAATCTCAAGTGGGGCAGTTACCAGGTACTGACTGTAAGTCGGTGGGTTTTTCTCCAGGTACTCCGGCTTTCCTCAACCAACAAAACCTGGCACGTCCTTAAATGACCTTAAATAAAATAAACCAAACCAAACCCAGGCTAATTAGGCCGTACCAAATCTGCCCAGTAATTGTGCCAAATGTGGACAAACTCAACTTGTTCATTTCACTCCCATTTCAACATTAGTGCATGCTTGTGAAAGAAATTCCATGCTAGTTACACTGCAGTTGTTTTAATTATTATACTTTAGATATAACCAGGTATCCTTCAATATTTTACAACCTTTTTCATATATTTCAAATAATGATGTAATAACTTTAGACATATTTTACAAAACAAATATGAACAAGTTTTTTTCAATCTATATAGGTCATTCTGGTGAATGTATAGATAATCTTAAAATTGCAGACTCAAAATTGAGTGCCAAGAGAAATTTGAAATTTTAGATTTAAATGATCTAATAGACAAATAGGAGAATTGAGCCTTGACTGCATTATATATATAGTACTTCACGTACATATATGATGTGGCAGAATATACCATTATTATTCACTCATAATCTGTACTTGTGAAAAATGATATTTTTAAACCATGTTTATGAACCAGAAATGATTTATAGTAAGAAACCATTAAAAGGCCTATGTGTAGATATATCTGCATGTTCAGGGTTTAAATACCAATTTGACTTTTAGAGTCATTTGAACCCCTTTATTTCAGGTATATCGGGAGTCCTAAATAAATATTGGAGGGTACTCATAAATGATAATTTTCAGTATTGGTTACTTGAAGTCGTATACACCATTGACATTTAAAAATGGAATTTTTGACAGTTGTCATTTCAGGGGGTCCTGGGGACCCAGGGTGTCCTATTTTAGGGGTCCTATAATGGAAAGAGGGAGTATTTGAAAAAGGATTCTACTTCATGTAAAACGTACCTAAATTGTATATAACAGGTTTAACTGTGGGAATATATATATAGCTTTAATGATAATAGATCAATTATGAAAATTGGATTTTGATTTAATACTAGATAACTTATGAATATTTTATTTGTGTTTTTCAGATGAAGAGCCAAAAAAGGTAAGGATCTGACTCTTTTTTACCTTTTTGTCGATAATACAAAAAAAAAGTGAGGTTTTTGCCCTGAATGACCATAGTTGTTGATGGGTACAATAAACCAAACAAAAATTTTTTAGGTGAAAGTGTACATTTTTTTTGTCACAAGTATAATTAAGCTTTGATGTAGGCTCAAATAAATCACAAAACTATTAGAAAGCCACACATTTTAAATTGTAGAAATTGCAGAAAATTAACATGAACTCAAGTTAAGATGCAACTAATATAATATTTCCTGCAATAACTTCAGATTTCTTACACCGAACTAGCAGGTTAACTTAACCCATTCATCCCTAAGGACAAATTTGAACTCTTCCAATTCAGAGGATGGAAGAATTCATTTTAAAATTTTAGGGGTGAATGAGTTGAAGGTCTCCAGACTTGTACCTATAATTTTGTGTGGTGTACATGTGTATATCATGATATCTTGTAACACAAGAATTTCAGGACACAATGAGGCAATGTGTTGAATAATTTTACCCTACAGTATAATCACTAGTTGTTATAGTGTTACAATGTGTATCGCCCGTCACCCTAGTTACAGCATCAATACAGTTCATGTACAATCAATTATAAATGAAGCAATTATGAAATTCATTTCAGGATTTTTATGGCTGATGAATTAGCATTTGTTATGCTCATTTTGTAGAGTATTCTGCTTTCCATTTTAACAAAGGACTTGAATGTATTGAATGATATCTGTCACTTGTATTAAATCGGGTATAGAAAATGTATTAAGTGCTTATAATGGACAGTCCTTTGTGAGTCGTCCTGATTATAAATTGATCAAATAACTCGAGAATTATTTTATCAAGTTTCAATTTTGAAAATTGATTCAGGGAGATATACCTATAAAGTTGATGTGAATCAATGTTTTTTATATGAAAATTGACATCACCATTGCAAAATTTGATCAATTTCATGATTTGCAAAGTCTATTTATGCCAATCATGTTTTAGCTTATTTGTGGTCAGTTCATGCATATATACATTGTATCATGTGAAATATGAACACAAACTTTATTCATTTCACAACAGTAATATGAAACATTTGAAAAGGGGGCACAGTGGTCTAGTGGTACATGTAGCTAGGACGCAAGGCTCATGACAGAGGGTTGTGAGTTCAAGCCACAGCACTGTGTTGTATTTTTAAAATTTGAGCAAGATACTTTATTTTGCTTGTTTCAGTCTACTCAGCTGTAAATGGGTGTATGTGGTTGGGCAGTGCTAGAATTTGTAGAATACTAGCTGTGAGTGCCGAAATGGCAGCACTGGTAGTATATATGCTCCCTAGGCAGTTGAGAACGATATTGGCTGGTTGCTACTTAGGCCCCATATAAAATATAACCACAGATTATAATAATTTGTGAACCACTTTGAGGGGGCCTAAAAATTAGCTGGATTGTGATAAAGTGGTAAAATAACTTTGGATTATCATTAGTAGTTAGAGCTGGGAGGTTTTACAGGTATACTGGTATACTGCGGTATAAAGTTGTGATGGTATGTACCATGGTACATTAGTCCTGTACCGGTATACCGTGGTATAAAGTTGTGATGGTACGTACTGTGTACGTTAGTCCTGTACCGGTATACTGTGGTATAAAGTTGTGATGGTGGTACATACCCTGGTACATTAGCCCTGTACCGGTATACCGCGGTATAAAGTTGTGATGGTACGTACTATGGTTCATTAGTCCTCTAGGAGTTTTTTGGGAACTTTCATGAATTGTTACATAGATCAATTGGAATTCCAACATAGTTTAATTAAGTAAATCGCTATAATTTTGCTGATCAGCTAGACAGATATAGATCCACTCAAATAATGTAAAGGGATAACAAGCTTATGAAAAAGTCCTGCCTTGTTGATTGGCTTCTGAATGGAAAACAGCCAGAGACCTTTTAAGCTAGCGGAATTATACCCACATAGTCAGGCCCATACCTTTCTACACATGCTGAGGGGGGAATCAAACCCTGGCCACCTTTAGTTAAAGGTGAGCTCGTAATGCATTTATCAAGTCATCGAGTAAATCGGAGTTGACATGGATTAGCACTGTGTCTACAAGGCTAAAGATCTAAATGAGACCTGTCCTATCTATGTATTTACCGAGACTGCAGCATGTCTAACGGAGTCATTGATTTACCCTGGTACAGTGTCTATAATTCATGTGGTTAATAAGTTCATGGTTTTCGCTGTCTGGTACGTGGTCCGTGATCACATGAGGCCGGTGGTCGGGTGGTGCAGTGGATAGCGCAGTTGCCTTTCAGCAAGGCGGCTGGGGTTTAATTCACCCCGATCGAATGTGAAAGGTATGGGGTCACCTGCCCGAGCACTTGGGTTAATTTTCTCCTGGTACTCCGGTTTTCTCCCACAATAAGACACTCTGCGCATTTATATCTGGGCCAACAACAAAGATTACTATAAGTTAGCTACTTGTTTCATAATTGTAGCCAAATAAATAAAGTTTATATATTTGTTATACTTCGATGATCCTATATGTAGATAGGCGTACTGCATGTACTCTGTTACCCATACTCTGTTTTGTTTATAAACTCTGAAGGCATTTGCGATGATATGTTTGTTCAGTCTTAAATTCATTTTATGAGTTAATTAACTCACGAAAACAGCTAGCTGTCAATTACATATTTTATATTCGAAAATTATTGGTTCATCCGTGAAAATTGAAATGTTGAAATATCTTCCATATAAAATAGATGCTCTTATATATATAATATTGTAACTGTCACTTAATTATGAATATTTTGTTATGATATTATAAAACAAAGCTGGTTGGAATTGTACAAGGAGTCAACTGACCAAAATTCAAGGTCACCAGGTCAAAGGTCAAGGTCAAATTATGTTACTACTCACTTACTGGGTAGTATGAACATTTTGTTATGACATTATGAAGCAAAATTGGTCAGAATTAAAAACAAATAATAAATCAACTGACAAAATGTCAAGGTCACTGAGTCAAAGGTCAAATCACTAGGTCAAGGTCTAATTTTGTACCTTTTCACTGATGAACATTTTGTTATAACAATATGAAGCAAAACTAACAAAAATTAAACAAAGAGTCCACTGAGTGAAACTCATTGTCACTGGGTCATTAAGCTCAAGGTGAAATTTTGTACCTTATCACTGATGAACATTTTGTTATAACATTATGAAGCAAAATTAGTCAGAACTAAACAAGGAATCAACTGAGCGGTTCAAGGTCACTTGGTTTGACCATTGAGTCCAAAGTTCCAGGATGGATGATTATGTGAGATAAATAGCCACATGACGGGACCCTTGCTGACCTGTCAGTGTTCTTGTTGATTATGTTTGACCCTCCAAAAATACTAATAATCTAGCTATAGCTATATTTTCCATAAGTGAAGTTTGATGTGATTAGAAATTTAAAGCCACATACAAATTTACCTTAAAAAGTGTAAGGCTCTCAAAGTAAATTATATAATTGTTATTGAAGTTAATACCTCAAAGTTTTGTTTCACCTTTAAAATTGTTTGACACAAAAAAGCGCCATCAGAATTGCCAGTAGGTTTGTTTCTCTAGTGAATTGGTTTCAATCCAGTATCTTTTTACATGTTTATGATAATCCTTACTTTTGTCTGAGCCGTTGCGTACAGTAGTAATTATAGCTAACATGTCTTTTTTTGCACCGAACAAAGAAATGGAACGATTTAACATTGAAGTGTACCTTGCAACCCCTGAAAAATAAATACAAGTTGATAAATCATATAATTAGTGCGGTATAACTGATTATTTTAAGCCACAAAAATCAATAGTCATCAGGAGGTACTGCATGGATCATTGAACAAACGATTATCTTCCTAGGACAGTCATCTTTTGTGATGGTGAAATAATGTGAAATGTATTCAGATAAAGCTAATGCAATATACATGTAGTCAGTTTCGCTATAATAAAAAAAAAATGCACAACTTGAAGTTTTAATTTGTAATTTTTAAAGGCACCCATTTTAGCTCACCTGGTCCAAGATATGAAATTTACTTTATGACTGAATAGGTGATTTATGCGAGAATATGAATAATGATGCTGAACATCTGAATGGAAATAAATAACGACCGCACATGTGCCTTACTGATACAAGTGTTATTTGTTAAAATCTATATGTTCCTTTGTTGTATTTTAGTGATAAGTATTTTCATTGTACAATTATAATAATCTCGTCAAAATATTGGCATCAATATTTTCTGTGCCATATTATTGAACTCTTCGAATACCTGTTTTCATAATCACAGATTGTGGTTTCTTGCCATTTCCCAGTACATACATATAACTTCATAGAGCTGTGCATTACTGTGTATTGTGTAGCATGTGAATTTTTATAAAAGCCTTTTAAAACTTTCCGATGATGATTATCGTAAACTGTTTGTGTTGAAACTTATTACAGGTAATGGGTTCATTGTTATAAATTATAGGAGGTAAATTATATATATACACCTAGTGTTAGATTGATCGCTGTCCAGATGTGGAGCTTTTGTGTGGTGTGAATAAGAATTTAAAATAAAGGCTAATTCGAAGTGAATTTAGGTCACTGACAGAAATTTTAAGTCAAGGCCCATAATTATATAAAAAAATAAACGTAAAATTTAGAGAGAAAAAAAGGCTAAAAAATCCAAAATTATATAAACATGAATGAAGATTCTATTTATCACACATTATTCATAAATATTGTAGAATAATAAAGGTTATATTTAGTTTTCAAGAGAAACTTGAGTATAGACCTATTAAAGTGATTTGCCTGGATACACTGAGACGATCTGTGGTATGGAGTGAACTGACAGGTTAATTAACTCGAAGATTCCAATTGGTTTTCTCTGACTGGACATCAATAAGTCTGTCGCTACAACCTTAAACATGAAACAACATACTTATGATGGTTACCAAAATAATGTAAATAATTGTTCAGGTCTTTTTAGAAGCATAAAGCAATATTTGTTTTCTGTGTGTAGATAAGCATATATGGTACTTTGGCCGCAAGCATTCTAAAGCTAGACAAATACACATTTAGACTAACCTATCTAATGACTCGTATGTAGGTATAATGAAAAACTAAAGTCACATTTTGTAAGAATTTAGTAGTCTTTGGTCATTTGTGATTGTATAAGGAAAAGAAACGTATTTGCTTTAAATGTAGTATCTTATTCAGACTTTATCAATCTACATCTTTTCGTACTTTATGAAGAGCTGTCTTTCCACGAGTGGTACGTGTTCTGATTAATTAAGTTAGTCGAGCATCGGTCGGTTGAGGCAACGTTAACTGATCAATTTTACTCAGTTCTGTGGAGTTATCTCCCCTAGTGAATTTTAAAGCTGCAGTTTCCAAGGAAAATTAAAACCTGACCAGAAATGATGGAGATCTCACTCATTGGAAAAGTGAAAGGATGGAGATCTCACTCATTGGAAATGAGAAAGGATGGAGATCTCAATTACTGGAAATGAGAAAGGATGGAGATCTCAATAGTTGGAAATGTGAAATGATGGAGATCTCAATCATTGGAAATGTGACAGGATGGAGATCTTACTCATTAAAAATGTGAAACGATGGAGATCTCTCATTGGAAATGTGACAGGATGGAGATCTCAATCATTTGAAATTTTCAGAGGTTGACACTTATGAATATTCATAGCTAATATTATACCTAGGCATTGCTTAGGCATAATTTTGCATATTCAAATTTTATTTGTTGCACAAGCTTATGACCAAGTGACAGTGAACATCTCTACAGTGACTAAATTTACACTGCAGTAAATACAAGACGTTGACCCTATAGACTGACATTCCTCTGATCCACTTTGATGTATGAAGTTTGGCTTAGTTGTGTGCTGAGTTTAAATAAACTAGTGTGTACACACATAAATATAAATGTTTAGCTGAACAAGTAAACTTTGACTCCATTACCTTCTTTAAGAACCGAGAAGTCATGTTTTCTCAACTGTTTGCAGTATTTACATGGTATATCAAACATCCACTATAAATATCCTGTGGCGTCTCAATGTTACGGCGTCTTTCATAACATAGCCCTTTAAATGTATTTACAGAGTAATAATAAACTTGGTATTGTGTTTTACGGTTCATACGTCTGTGTGTCCTCATCTTACAAAGTTGTTAAATGTTTTCTCTGTTTTATTTTACTGCCTGTTCTGTTGATGCCTTGAATTTAACTCTTTCGCCCCTGAAGACTTATTTGAACTCCTCTAAATCAAAAGTTGGAAAAGTTCATTATAAAATTTCAGGGGTGAATGAGTTGATGTCCAAGTCTCATTTGATGACACTCTGTGTTGCATTTAGGTTAATAAATATGTGTATCTACCTCATTCCTGGTTATTAGCTGTTTGCCTCAGGTTTTTAGGGGCCGTGATGGTGGCCAAGTGGTTAAGGTGTCCCCACATTCTACCACTAGCCTTCCACCTCTGGGTTGTGAGTTCGAAACCAACGTGGGGCAGTTGCCAGGTTTACTGATCGTAGGTTGGTGGTTTTTCCCCGGGTACTCTGGCTTTCCTCTACCCCCAAAAACCTGGCATGTCCTTATTTGACCCTGGCTGTTAATAGGACATAAAACAAAATAAACAAAATTTCAGGTTTTCTTCTCAGATGCTGTTACTTCCAATGTCCAAGTTTCATTTCATGACACTGTTAACTTAGGGTTAATAAATATGTTTGTCGACCTCATTACTGATTATTAACTGTTTGTTCCAGCTAATGTTTTCATTGATACTGTATATCGTTTTCAATTTTCCTTAGTTTCCTTTGATGACACTGTTTCAATAGGGTTGAAGAAATATTAAATGTCAATTCAAGCTTTTTCATCTCTTTCTCCATTTGGTAGTTACATGTAATACAATCTTCTTTGTCTCGAGTTCCATTTGATGGTAGGATATCACTGCAGCTGTTTCATGTTTAGGTTAATTTGTGTACCTCCTTCATCACTGGTTATTAATTGTGTGTTTTGTTTGTTTTTCATTCCCTGTTCCTGTCGGTGCCTTTCCTGTGCAGTTTTCATTTGATTATTCCTACTGGTAAGTAAACTAGACTTACTGCAAATTGATTTATTTTTTAGAGCACATATTTTCATATTTTCCTCTGAAAAATTGTATTAAAGCTTTTGAATATTTTGAAGTTATTTAGCTATTGTAAAAGCTTTGTCTAATTGTTGTGATTAAATAAATGTTTCAGAGACATTTGAATTATTGAGTTAAAGGTTACATAATCATATGTACTTATAATTTGTGTTAGAATTAAGGCTTTATGCTACCTTACATTTTATACCATATTATAGAAGCAGAATAGGTGAAGCTGTATCAAACTTGTACCTTGTACATTATACAATACCTTTGATTTGGGATAAAAGGCTATATACTGTAAAACCCTACACCTACTCGAACCTGGTTTACTCGAATACCCGTCATTCATCGAACAGACTTTGTTTGGTCCCGACCGAGTTTGTAAATATTCAACCAACCTCAGATTACCTAATGTATCACTCAAACTATTGATCAGGTTCCCACAAGTTTGAGTAAGTGGGGTTTTACTGTACCAAATGAATAATGAGTGATGACTGCGATTTGAATTAGAGTTGTCTCCCTTAACTCATTCACCCCTGAAGACTCATTTGAATTCTCCCATATCAAAGGTTAGAGTAGTTCATTATGAAGTTTCAGGTGTGAATAAGTTATGATAATGTGCTTCAACTTTTCTTTAGAAGTACTTTGACAAAACCGATAAAAATATTCTTTCCTACCTTCAGTGTCATATCAGTTAATCAGCGCACTCAAAATTACACTTGATCAAAAAATATGTTAGAGGTTCATTTTGATTAAAATTTCATTAACAAGCCATCTAATAATATTAAATTCAATTATGATTTGAATTGTATTAATCTGAGACATCCACTAACTTGATCTGCGAATTTGTACAAAAGGTCCCACGATGGAATGGTGGAGACTTCTGAAGGCATACTACAGGCCAACCCCGGATCTAACTATGCCAGCCAGCGTAAAGTGTTTGAGGATCTTGGTCAGGGCGTACTGGACAATGCGTTTGAAGGTAGGTTTATATTTACAAGTCATAACTCAAAGTTAAATACACCCATGGTAGTTAAAATGTCTCAAATTGGGAATTTCTGTGTCAACTGAAGTATTCAAAAGGATCCCCCTGCGTACCACTGCGAAAAATGGATTGGAGATTTTTCAAGCATGATAAAAAATGAATGACTGTTTTTGTCCGCAAACATGAAGTAGCAGACGCTACTTAAAAATAGTGTTGGGTGTCAATGACGATACGATGTAAACTTAAGTTTATCATGTTTAACATCAAATGTTGGATCAAGACGAGGGTCACGACCTTAAATGATGGTCTATTGACTTTTGTCAGCATCTTCATCCAAATTAAATTCTGCGTTTAAGTTATTTTCTCGTCATTTAATTACTATTAAGTACCAGATCAAGCAACCAAACTTGACCAATATGTTGGTGGTCAAAAATGGATAAATGAGACGTATTTCGTTGAGAATGGCTTGTCTATTATTTGAGATCATAAATGTCTGCATGATCTAACCTCAAAGTACTTTAAAAGTCAATATTTTTGTGCATGGAATGTTTTCGCTTAGTCAGCCTCCAAACTGTTCGTGATGTGGAACAGTCATGCTGTTTTGCACCGTGTACCTATGATATTATTATACACTTTAGAGCTTGGGTGTTAAATTTATTTGCTTGTTGATATATTTGTCAAGATGTAATGCCTGGGAAATAAGCGAAAATTTCCACATCGCTAAAAAGTCCACTTTTACAGTATATATATAGTAAAACTGTATAGATTTGGAGATGGTGTGATACTTATGGCAGCTTTGGAATGGGACATAAAACCTATCAAAGAAACAAGCAGCTTCAGTCTCAGTTTGGGCCTCTGGTCGTAATATAGTCAATTGAACCAACTGATTCACCTGTACCCAAATTGAAATGAAGGGGAGGTAACTTTTGTTACCATTGTTCGTAAAAAAGTCATAGGACTTACTTTTAATACAATACTTTTAAGTGCATATACATTTATGAATTTTGAGTTCAGAAATGAACTTATGATTTATAGATTCGGAAATTAAATTTACCATGGATTAATGTCAGAATACTGAATAGTAAGTTGATCGATTTCCAGAAATAATCGATCATTTTCCAGAAATAATCGATCATTTTCATCGTCAGCCAATAACTTAAGGTCAGTGTTGCTATTGTAGGGTTTGATTGTTTAGTTCTATGCATGGTAAAAGTTCCTGCTATATATAAATGGACTTTATATATTATTTATCTGTGTTGATTGGAGGCTTAAGTGCCTGAAAACAAGCTCACAAGAGGCTGGTCGTCAAGTCTATGATAGGTATAATATCTACAGGAGACTGGTCAACAAGTCTGGGATCGGTATAATGTCTATAGGAGACTGGTCAACAAGTCTGGGATCGGTATAATGTCTACAGGAGACTGGTCAACAAGTCTGGGATCGGTATAATGTCTACAGGAGACTGGTCAACAAGTCTGGGATCGGTATAATGTCTACAGGAGACTGGTCAACAAGTCTGGGATCGGTATAATGTCTACAGGAGACTGGTCAACAAGTCTGGGATCGGTATAATGTCTACAGGAGACTGGTCAACAAGTCTGGGATCGGTATAATGTCTACAGGAGACTGGTCAACAAGTCTGGGATCGGTATAATGTCTACAGGAGACTGGTCAACAAGTCTGGGATCGGTATAATGTCTACAGGAGACTGGTCAACAAGTCTGGGATCGGTATAATGTCTACAGGAGACTGGTCAACAAGTCTGGACAGATATAATTGTCTTATAACTCATTATGATTGGTCAACGGTCAATAAATACTATTGGCTGTAAACAATGTACCTATCCAACCTCCATCATCGTCCCCGCTAATATTTCAGTTGATCTACCACCCACATGTACTTAAATCTTGTAAATGTCAATTCATATCCATCAGCAATGTCAATAGTGTTTGTTGTAGTGTTCAGATTAAGATGTGCGTTAAGCAGTCATTGTCTGTCTAAATTGTACTTAAAAGTGTCCTATTTTAGTCCTGTCAGTTTACCGAGGATAAACAATCTTATCACTACAATAGATTAGGATTAGAGCTGGTCTTGTTTTATACCTTTGTGATTGATTGACCTCTTAAGACATGTATCTTATCAAAACTTGATTTGATAGACCCCTTAGGCACATCTGAGGTTTTAGTGTCACATACAACATACAATATTTCCTTGAGATCCCAGTTGATTGACAAGGATGTCTGGAAAGAAATGGTACCGGAGCCTGATGGCCAACAGTATTTCAGTAAATTTGTTCACCAGTATGTACTGGTATATGGTGTTTTTGCATGCATGCATACATAAAAAATAGGTGAACTTGACCCATATTTTCATTTCAGTCAATTAAGATATGGTGTAGCATACATTATGTACTACAGTATCTGGCAGTATACTTCTAGCAAGTCTATTTTTAGCACACCACTCGCACCTCTCAGTAGACACCCTTTGCCGTCAGAATTCGGTGAGAAAACTGAAGTCAACATGCAGGCTTATCATAAAGGCTTGATACATGTACGCATCTTATCTGGAATACTGGACAAACATTTGATTAATTAATCACATTATTGCATAGATCTTATTATATTTGGGAAAGGCTGCAAAGGAATGATAAATCAATTTGATTTTAACTATCAGACCTATCTTCCCGATCGTTGGGATTAACAGACTCAAAGGTATATCAGGTTTTATACAGATCCCAGCTGTGACAGATTACACACCTTAGACCCCTATTGTTTCCTGTCATGACAAGCCTTATTACTGCACGATCTTGGTGTGTACAATTAACAATTTATACATGTTACACCATACTGACAATTCAGAAGATCTTATGTATGTAATCAAGACATTGATTTGTACAACATGTGATGAGATTGCCGTGATAATTTCACAACTCCATACGAACACGTTGAAAACAATGCACCCAAGGATTGGCATTTATACATTTAGGGCAAACTCCCGTAGCAAAGATTGCACCGCAAAGTAACTGTGCTGTGCGATATTGCTGTACTGTAGTTATGCTCCCAATGAAATGTATTGAGAATGTTTTGTCATGAATACTGGAAAATCTGGGAGAAGAGTACAGGACCTTTGAGCCTCTTGTTCATTTTTAGTCCACCATCTAATGCTATTCATATCACCCTGCGTCCATGGTCCATCCGTGGTCCATCCGTGGTCTGTCCGTGGTCCGTCCTTCCTTAAATAATTCTTGTTATCGCTATTTCTTGAGAAGTACTGGATGGATCATTCTCAAATTTCATGAATTTTGTATAGGTTTTCCTTGGTGCCTAGTTGTGCGTAGTTCATTTTCGGACAGATCTGATTACAAAATGGATCACAGCTAGGTGGCCATCTTGGATTTGTGAGTAAAAGTTTGATATCGCCATTGCTTGAGAAGTACTGGATGAATCATTCTCAAATTTCATATGTAGGTTCCTCTCGGTGATTTGTTTTGCATGGTCCATTTTTAATGATAGTTTGTGTAAGAGAAAAAGAGGGAATAAAAAGGAAGAGATCCAACAATTTAAGAAGAAATAAAGATTGTCTAAGGAAGGCGCCAAGATCTATCTTGGATCTCTTGTTTCTTCTTTAGTTGCAGCAATGCATCCAACTTTTAAAATGAAGTAAGATAATTTATTGTTTTCTTCAAAGTGATACCTTGACTTAAAAAAGAAAGAAAAGTTGTGGAAGGAAGAGAGGAATAAGAACAAAGGAAAATTAGAAAAAAAATGATAGAAAAAGAAGAATAAAAAAAGAAAGAAAAAATATGGGAGGAAGAAAGTCATAATAAAAGTGGGAGGAATGAACAAATAGAAAAAAAGGATCTTTGGAACTCTTCTGTATAGGAGATTAAATCATGATAAGATTCAGCCTTAATATTGGTTTGTAAGGACATGTATATGTCACCTGTGGTAGGTAATAGCGATACACAGACTAAAATGCACTAAAGGCCTTTTATAGCCATTTGACTTTCCCTTTCCCCAGGTCAACTTTCAGAAGTTTTAATGGATTTGGAAATAACTTTCCTGTGTAAATGGGCCCATTGTGTCCAAGCCTGCGTGCAATAGGGCTAAATCGTGTCCAATTTAAGCCAGTTGGTTATTTGAACATGGACTGCAGCATATATATTTATACGGTCTGTTCTGTGTTATCATGCGTAAATACTTGAATTATTCACACTCCATTGGTATGTTATTGTAATTTGTTGTGTGCCGTTAAAATTTTATTAAAGGACATATATTGCGGAATGCAGATGAATTTGTTCACTAGAGGCTTGTCAATAAAGCCAGTGATGTTTAGGTTTGCTGTCGTAAAATTGGCTTGGTTCTCAGGAATAGTTTAAATATCAATTAAAATTTCAAAATATTGAAAACACCTTTTCAGAAAGTTAGTTCATCTTATGCAACAAACTTAAAGAGAAATACAAGTAAAAGAATATCATATGCTTTTTCAAAAATCATGTTTTATTTCTACCATTATAGGTAACATCAAGTATCAAAAGTTGAAAATTTTGAAGAAAAACTTCATTTAAGAACTCAAAAGCTTTAAATTATATAATTTTGCCAGATTGTTTGTCCAAAGCCCCCCCTCCCCCCTCCCCATCTTTAATAAATGGCAATTCCATCTTAACCTATCGGCAGATTTTTATTGAAATAAATTCACTAGAGTTATCAGTAAATTATGTAGTTGTGCACTGACATTTTAATCTCTTTTTTTCAACCTAATTTTTAAAAGGAGTTATGGCCCTTTAATTGCAATTAAAGGACCAAAATATCTTCCAAGTTCCTATTGTTGTAAGTTTACCCCAAGGTCAATGTAACTAAATGATAAATTACCAGCATCTAGCTGCGAGGAGTATTAGCTATTCTAGGGATCAAGGTTATACCTTATTTCTCCGGCAATAAGCTCATGTTCGGTAATAAGCCCACCTCCCACTTATGACCTCCCCTATGCACTGGGGGGATGTCTGTTTATAAGCCCACCCCTACTATTGGGCTTCTGCCAACCTGTCCAAGTCGGGAGAATGATTGTTGTCTAGAATACTAAGCAAAAAAAATGGTGACCGATTATGTTGGTCACGTTGAGGCTCAAATCCGGCAATAAGCCCACCCCCCACTTTTGACTTTATTTAATGCACTGGCCCCCTGGCCTTATTGCCGGATAGTTAATTCACCTTAACCTTCTACTTGGTGCATTATTTCCAATAAAATACATTAATGTATCACTGGACAATTTTGTGCTCCAACAAGCCAATCAGAAGGCAGGTGACTCCAATGTCTCTATATTAAATTGTAATTTGTATACATAACAAGGGGAATTATACAACAAGTTATATTTTTCATCTATACATTATGCACTTGTGCTGGTACTTTTGGACCAGGAAACACATTTTTATGCCATGTTCACGTGAAGACGGTGCAGAAAGTTCGGGTTAACAAGCCATTATGTGATATCTATATGAAAAAAAATTCATTTTCTGTTTTGCATCGTCATTCTTTCTGGTTGATGAGAATTTCCAGTAAATATTTAATTCTAACTACACGACGCTAACCATTATATACGCAGATATGCCAACATAGAACACGGACACAATGGCTGTTTTACCATGGCTGCAGGTAAATACACAGTTTCAGATAAAATCAATGGTAGTATCGAGTTTCAGCAGACACTGTTACCTTTAATGGCAGAAAGCAGTCCTTTGTCCTACAAACTACTTCCGTGTAAATTAAAACAAGTGTCTGGCTGTTATACTGGTATTGTATGTCGGGGCCTGTAAAAGTGGTTCAGTGAACAAATGTTCAGGGAATGGAGAGGCCAACGGGGCCTTAATTGATCACCTCCTAAGTTCTAAAAGGGGAGTGGGTAGAAATGTGGGTAAAGTTAGTCATTTGAACTTGATGCATTGAAATCTGTAAATTTTATGACAATTCATGCATCTGTTGGCAAAGTAACTGTTGGCAAAATAACTGTTGGCAATGTAACTGATGGCAATGTTATGTGTGGCAATGTAACTGATGGCAATGTTACTGATGGCAATGATACTGTTGGCAATGTAACTGATGGCAATGTTACTGATAGCAATGTAACCAATGGCAATGTAACTGTTGGCAATGTAACTGTTGGCAATGTTACTGTTGGCAATGTTACTGATGGCAATGTTACTGATGGTAATGTTACTGTTGGCAATGTTACTGATGGCAATGTAACTGATGGCAATGTAACTGACCGCAATGTAACTGATGGCAATGTTACTGATGGCAATGTTACTGTTGGCAATGTTACTGTTGGCAATGTAACTGTAGGCAATGTAACTGATGGCAATGTTACTGATGGCAATGTTACTGATGGCAATGTTACTGATGGCAATGTAACTGACCGCAATGTTACTGATGGCAATGTTACTGATGGCAATGTTACTGTTGGCAATGTAACTGATGGCAATGTTACTGATGGCAATGTTACTGATGGCAATGTTACTGTTGGCAATGTTACTGTTGGCAATGTAACTGATGGCAATGTAACTGTTGGCAATGTAACTGACCGCAATGTAACTGACCGCAATGTTACTGTTGGCAATGTTACTGTTGGCAATGTAACTGTTGGCAATGTAACTGATGGCAATGTAACTGACCGCAATGTTACTGATGGCAATGTTACTGATGGCAATGTTACTGTTGGCAATGTAACTGATGGCAATGTTACTGATGGCAATGTTACTGATGGCAATGTTACTGTTGGCAATGTTACTGTTGGCAATGTAACTGTTGGCAATGTAACTGATGGCAATGTAACTGACCGCAATGTAACTGACGGCAATGTAACTGATGGCAATGTAACTGACCGCAATGTTACTGATGGCAATGTAACTGATGGCAATGTAACTGACCGCAATGTTACTGATGGCAATGTAACTGATGGCAATGTAACTGATGGCAATGTAACTGATGGCAATGTAACTGACCGCAATGTTACTGATGGCAATGTAACTGTTGGCAATGTAACTGACCGCAATGTAACTGATGGCAATGATACTGATGGCAATGTTACTGATGGCAATGTTACTGATGGCAATGTTACTGATGGCAATGTTACTGTTTGCAATGTTACTGATGGCAATGTAACTGATGTCAATGATACTGATGGCAATGTTACTGACGGCAATGTAACCGATGGCAATGTTACTGACGGCAATGTAACCGATGGCAATGTAACTGATGGCAATGTAACTGATGGCAATGTTACTGATGGCAATGTTACTGATGGCAATGTAACTGATGTCAGTGATACTGATGGCAATGTTACTGACGGCAATGTAACCAATGGCAATGTAACTGATGGCAATGTTACTGATGGCAATGTTACTGATGGCAATGTTACTGATGGCAATGTTACTGTTTGCAATGTTACTGATGGCAATGTAACTGATGTCAATGATACTGATGGCAATGTTACTGACGGCAATGTAACCGATGGCAATGTTACTGACGGCAATGTAACCGATGGCAATGTAACTGATGGCAATGTAACTGATGGCAATGTTACTTATGGCAATGTTACTGATGGCAATGTAACTGATGTCAGTGATACTGATGGCAATGTTACTGACGGCAATGTAACCAATGGCAATGTAACTGATGGCAATGTTACTGATGGCAATGTAACTGATGGCAATGTTACTGATGGCAATGTTACTGATGGCAATGTTAGTGATGGCAATGTTACTGTTGGCAATGTAACCAATGGCAATGATACTGATGGCAATGTAACTGTAGGCAATGTAACTGATGGCAATGTAACTGATGGCAATGTTACTGATGGTAATGTTACTGACGGCAATGTAACCAATGGCAATGATACTGATGGCAATGTTACTGTAGGCAATGTAACTGATGGCAATGTGACTGATGGCAATGTAACTGATGGCAATGTAACTGATGGCAATGTGACTGATGGCAATGTAACTGATGGCAATGTAACTGATGGCAATGTAACTGATGGCAATGTAACTGATGGCAATGTAACTGTAGGCAATGTAACTGATGGCAATGTTACTGATGGCAATGTTACTGATTGTAATAGAACTGATGGCTATTGATCTGTAGCACCTCTGATACCTACAATGACAATGATGCAATCACTGTAGGGGGGGGGGGGGGGGGGGGTCAGGACATGATGAGGCTGAACAAAATTGTGGTGGGTTGGACAGGATGGGGATAGGATGGAAATGAGAACATTTTTGTAGTCACAAAGACAGTTTTATGTACAATTGAGAGCATAGACTTGATACAGTGTTCACAATCATTTTGAATTGAGCTGGGACTAACGAAATACTTTGAAGTTTACTAGGGCCTTTGAGCTATATGAGTTAATAATAAAAAGGTTTGATTGTACCTTATTTTATAGATTTTCAATATTCTAATACCCCAAATTCTATAAATGGGGCCATATACTAAACCAATTGTTTTGGGGCAAAATCTTTCTGGTCTTCGGAATAATCCCATTTAGTTGAATAGGTCTGTTTATACTGCACAGTGGCCGTCTAAAGCAAGATTAGCTATTCATATTATAAATTGTGTTGATTGCTGTGTTTTGCGTGGAATTTTCCCTAACAAGATTAATTAATCAATTGAAATAATCAAAGGCGAGTCATGTTTGGTTCATACTCGATCGGTTAGAAACGACTTTGATGTCGGGCATTCATATGCTGAGCCTCAGGTTATATTTATAGCATCTGTCATACTTGATCAGGCATTTCACGGTCGGCGGTGACTGGCAGGAATATTGATGAAGCTGTCGCACCGTGTCACATAGACACGACTGGAAGTCATTTTGATACATACCGTGTCACAATCTCCATTGACGTCAGGCTTTATCATAAGTATATATACGCAGTTTTGTTATGATCATGATGGATACGGAGCATTATGCTAGTATGGGAAATCACTGGGACCACACCCTGGTCGATGTAAGATTTATAAAAAAAGATCAGTAAGATTTATAAAAAAAAATCAATAATTTAAAAAAAAAAGATTTTTATAGATCGGTACCGATCTTGTTGCTAGGAAAGAGTCAACACCGGTCAACAGATCCATGTCTGTTGAATGCTTTCATGTATTGATTCCGTTATACTGGTACACTGACTCGATTTCAAACGAGATAGAATCTGTAAACCGTTCAATATCTTTTTCATAACTATTACCTTCAAACTGACTTAGTAGATGATAAATTTATACCCCCACGAAGAACATGGGTCAATTATTGGCCCCCTGCATGCCCCCAATGAAATTAGTCAGGTACGGCCTGCTATGAAGACAGTTTTGGAGTGGAAATGTCAACATTGGGAATCAATGTGTTTGTCATAAGACAACTTTTTAGCCCACCATCATCAGATGGTGGGCTATTCAATTGATGATGGTGGGCTATTCAAATCGCCCTGCGTCCGTGGTCCGTCGTCCGTCCGTCCGTTAGTCCGTCCGTAAACAATTCTTGTTATCGCTATTTCTCATAAAGTACCGAAGGAATCTTTCTCAAATTTCATGTGTTGGTTCACCTTGGTCCCTAGTTGTGCATATTCCATTTTGGGACCGATCTGAATTCAAGATGGCCGACAGGCAACCATCTTGGATTTTGACATTTGAACTTTGTTATCCCTATTTCTGAGAATGTACTGAATGGATCTTTCTCAAATTTCATGTGCGGGTTCACATTGGTCCCTAGTTGTGCATATTCCATTTTGGGACCGATCTGAATTCAAGATGGCCGACAGGCAGCCATCTTGGATTTTGACATTTGAACTTTGTTATCCCTATTTCTGAGAATGTACTGAATGGATCTTTCTCAAATTTCATGTGTAGGTTCCCCTTGGTGCTTAGTTATGCATATTGCATTTTGGGACCAATCCGAAAACAACATGGCCGACAGGCAGCCATCTTGGATTTTGACAGTTGAACTTTGTTATCGCTATTTCTGAGAATGTACTGAATGGATCTTTCTCAAATTTCATGTGTAGGTTCCCCTTGGTGTGCAGTTATGCATATTGCATTTTGGGACCAATCCAAAAACAACATGGCCGACAGGCAGCCATCTTGGATTTTGACAATTGAAGTTTGTTATCGCTATTTCTAAGAAAGTACTGAAGGTATCTTTCTCAAATTTCATGTGTTGGTTCACCTTGGTCCGTAGTTGTGTATATTCCATTTTGGGACCGATCTGAATTCAAGATGGCCGACAGGCAGCCATCTTGGATTTTGACATTTGAACTTTGTTATCCCTATTTCTGAGAATGTACTGAATGGATCTTTCTCAAATTTCATGTGTAGGTTCCCCTTGGTGCCTAGTTATGCATATTGCATTTTTGGACCAATCCGAAAACAACATGGCTGACAGGCAGCCATCTTGGATTTTGACAGTTGAACTTTGTTATCGCTATTTCTGAGAATGTACTGAATGGATCTTTCTCAAATTTCATGTGTAGGTTCCACTTGGTGTGTAGTTATGCATATTGCATTTTGGGACCAATCCAAAAACAACATGGCCGACAGCCATCTTGGATTTTGACAATTGAAGTTTGTTATCGCTATTTCTAAGAAAGTACTGAAGGTATCTTTCTCAAATTTCATGTGTTGGTTCACCTTGGTCCGTAGTTGTGTATAATCCATTTTGGGACCGATCTGAATTCAAGATGGCCGACAGGCAGCCATCTTGGATTTTGACATTTGAACTTTGTTATCCCTATTTCTGAGAATGTACTGAATGGATCTTTCTCAAATTTCATGTGTAGGTTCCCCTTGGTGCCTAGTTATGCATATTGCATTTTTGGACCAATCCAAAAACAACATGGCCGACAGGCAGCCATCTCGGATTTTGACAGTTGAACTTTGTTATCGCTATTTCTGAGAATGTACTGAATGGATCTTTCTCAAATTTCATGTGTAGGTTCCCCTTGGTGTGTAGTTATGCATATTGCATTTTGGGACCAATCCAAAAACAACATGGCCGACAGGCAGCCATCTCGGATTTTGACAATTGAAGTTCGTTATGGCTATTTCTCAGAAATTACTGAAGGTATCTTTCTCAAATTTCATGTGTTGGTTCACCTTGGTCCCTAGTTGTGTATATTCCATTTTGGGACAGATCAGAAAACAATATGGCCGACAGGCAGCCATCTTGGATTTTGACAATTGAAGTTTGTTATCGCTATTTCTAAGAAAGTACTGAAGGTATCTTTCTCAAATTTCATTTGTTGGTTCACCTTGGTCCCTAGTTGTGCATATTCCATTTTTGGACAGATCGGAAAACAACATGGCCAACAGGCAGCCATCTTGGATTTTGACAATTGAAGTTTGTTATCCCTATTTCTGAGAATATACTGAAGGGAACTTTCACAAATTTCATATGTAGGTTCCTCCTGGTGCCTAGCTATGCTAAGAATAAGGAAACGACAATGTAATTCACAAAAAAAATCAAAAAAATGCATCTGTGTCCCACCAGAGTCTCTGCTCACACTTAATCAACACCTAAGAGACAATCGAAAGAAGAGAAAAGAACCATCTTTCAAAAAACAAACTTAGATCATTTGATGGTGGGCGCCAAGATCCCTCTGGGATCTCTTGTTATCTTGTAAAGCAGATTTAATTGATCTAGCTCAGTTTTCATTAAAAAACTTCTGGGTAAATTTGGTCTTGGGTGAAAACTGTTTTAATTTTATGATAATGCCCCTGCCCAATTAGTGGAGGAACAACAAGTGTCTTTAGATTACCTGGCCATGACAAATTGTCCGGTTTACCTAAGCTTCCTTTGAAGGAGCCAAATACAGTTTGCACAAAAAATTACTTTGACCTTCTTTCAAGGTCACAGGGGCCAAATAGGTCCAAATCCTTCAAATGATACATTCTGAAATTCCCAAAATGCCTAGAGACATGATATTTGTCTGATAGCTTTCTTGGAAGGGGCCAAACAATGTTTGCAAAAAATTGTCCTACTTTCAAAGTTCCAGAGGTCAAATATGTCAAAACCTTCAAAGGATTTCTTCTGAAACATTGAAAGTCCTAGAGACATGATATTTTGCAGGTAGTCTTCCTTTAAAAGAGTCAAACAAGTTTAGTGAAAAACAATGACTGTGACACTTTTATTTTCTGTCAAAGTTATGTAGTTGGTGAAATATTGTCAAACCTTCAAATGGACTTCTTCTTAAATACTGAAAGGGCCTATCATAAGACATGATATATGACATGTAGCTTTCTTGAAAGCTAGGAAATGAACAAAAATTTGCGAATAGAAATGATCTTGGCATACTTCCAATGTCAAAGCAGTCCATTTCTCCACTTCTGGTCCTACACTCATAACGCTTTATACACATAAAACATGGAACAATAACTTTAAATTACATGACAGACGATCTTCTAAGCAGTGACCTTATAAAAGTTCTATAGCTATACACTGACTTTATAAAGGCGAGACTGCTTTTTGCTCAGTTTTCATCAAAGTGAGAGCGGGACCATATGGATATCTTGACAAACACGTTCTGTTTGATCTTTAAACAATGAAAAGTATCTCCGTTATTGAAGTATTAAGTACATGTTACAATTCTAGAATTTATTTAGTTCTAAATACAGCAATACCCATTAACTGTTCTTTACATAGGTAATGAATCAATATATATATATACTGTATGGATAGCGTATTGCTTTGCATGGAACAAAAAAGCAAAAAGTTCAAGTACTCCACCCGATATCGAGACCATTGTTACTTTAAGTCAGTATACGGCTGAATGTGTGGTTTTAACGGCAATTTTATTGACTCTGATGTGATGATAGATTATATTCCGAGAACAGACGAGGGGTTTGTTTACGCCTGTTGCAGCGATTTTTTTTCTGATGTAAATCTGTCAACTCCAACTTTTGTTTTGTATCGAGATCGTGATGTTTATTTTGACAAACAGGAAGAACTTTTACATGATTGCTACATTATATGTCGGATATTTTTATCCTGGTTGCTAAGAAACAACAATTTAGCATTGTCCATTGTTTTGAAATAACACTGGCTTTAATATATATTGTGCTGAATAAAAGAATATGAATTATTATTTTGGAAACTTGTTTTTGTTTGGGGCTGCAATTACTGAGTGGTTCTTCAAATGTTCTGCTACCTCCCAATAGGTTATGGTTTTGAGACCTTAGCAAGGCACTGGCCGTAGGTCATAGTTTTTCTACAGGAACTCCAGCTTCCCTCCACCAGCAAAACCTGGCACATCCTTAAATGACCATATCAATGTTAATAGATTGTTAAACCACCCAAATAAAACTGTTATCACAACTATCATACACGATCACAAAATTTAAACTATCAAGTCTTTAAAAAACATATCGTTGATATTGAGTCTTGTTTTTCAATCATCAGTGCCAGAAACATCATGCCAATTGATTGAACTTTTAAACAAGTGTTTCACTTGTTTCTTACATTCTAAAATATAAGTAGCTGATCAAGATTTATGAGCTAGACTGGAATTGATCAAAACTGGGCGCTTGTGTTTCATTTTACTGATTTGAATTAAGATTGTATATTGTATTTATTAGCTGATTTCTGCCGATTAAGTGCACAGGTGTTTTTCTTTTCTTTTTTTTTGACCTTTTTTTCAACCAGTTTGTTTTGTGTTAAATTTTCAATACCATTGAAATTAAAAGTGCTCCCTTGACTTAATTTTAAAAAACAAATTTTTAAAAATGTTCCGTCAACCAAGTTGAAAATGAAAATTCATGGTGTACATCAATACATCTTAATCAACTTCACATCAAAATTATTGTCATAAAACATTTACTTGGGATACAAAATTGCTATTTCATTCTGACAAATTTGATAAAGCATTTATAAACAGATTTTAACAAACAAAATAGAAATATGTCGTTAATGATATTTTCATATTGTTTCAGGCTACAATTGTTCATTGTTTGCCTATGGGCAGACTGGCTCCGGAAAGTCCTACTCCATGGTGGGATATGGTGCAAATCGGTAAGGCATGCAGTCATTTAAAATTAATTTACTTTTCGTTAGAACTGGATTTGTATTCAGGCCATTGATTCTAAAATATGTGTTATCGTTGTGTCGTTATAGAACCATGTGTAACAGATGCTAACTTGGGTGGGCCTAATACCAGACATGGGCTTATTGCCAGATAAAAAGGCTCCTCTATATATATTGCAATCAGTTTTCTTCCCACATCACCTGTAACAATTGATAATTTTTGCATCTCAAGAAAATTGAGGCTGAGGGTCATAATATGTGATCTGTATGTAGACTGCATGATAGAGCTCTATCAAATAAATGACCTTGACCTTCATGAGGACATGGGGCAATTGGTCATTGCACTTTTCCTCAAGAGCATTTAATCTAAGGTCTGGTGTCATGATATTTCGCCATTAGGTACCTGTGATGACTCTTTATCAACTTTAATTAAAGAAATAACCTTGAACTTCATTCAAGGTCACAGGGGTCAAATATGCCATATATTTCTAAAGCTATAAGGCATAAAGTGATGATATTTGGCCAGAAAATACCTTGAATGTTTGAATAAATGACCAAGACCATCATTCATCATCAAGGGTTGTCTGTGAACATTGACATTTTCAAATAAAAATCTGTTACAATTTCCATGTTCTGATTGGACAAGATGACTGATATTTCCTGGCTTCTGATTGGTGCAAATTTGGGGCCTCATGTTCAATAAACTGTCTTTTCTGACTTTGAAATTCGCTTTAAACAAGTATCAATTTATTGTTTCCATGGCAACATAATCTGGTGTTTTCTTTTTTAGGGGGATTGTACCTATTACCTGTGATGAATTATTTAAAACCATGGCAACCAATGCAGATGCAAATAAGGTAAACATCCTTTTAAAGGCCTACAACCTGAAATGACCATATTACTATTACCAAGGTAATAGCTAGGATGTTAAACAAAAGAAAAAGAAAATAGTGCTAACCAAAAAAAAAAGAAAGATGATTTTCGAAATGAAGAAGATTATTAAATGTTATTGATATGGTAGTAAAGTATTAGGACTAATCTTGATTATACTAATGTTTGTTGTTAAATAATATTTTCTTTCGAACTTTGTCTGTTAATTAAGTGAATGTCATTATTAAACAGAATCTCAACACAACCATTTAAATTGTTCTTACCTGAGAACACGTTTGAATTTTTTCAATTCAACGGTTGAAAATGTTCATTATGAAATTAAGGGGTGAATGCGCAGAGTTTAAAGGCAAACAGTAAAACCCCACTTATGAAAAGTCATGGCGACCTGATCAATAGTTCGAGGAATACATGATATTATGTACAAACTGAGTTAAGAGCAAAAGAACTGTTTGACAACAAAGGTGTGGTCAAGTAAACCAGGTTTGAGTAAGTGGGGTTATACTGTATATATAACATAATCAGATATACAAAGTGTTGAGAGTGGTCTCCCTTGAATTTTCAGAGATTTGAGGTGACATTTTCCATGCTGGAGATCTACAATGAACAGGTGCGAGATCTCTTGTCTCGAGAAAATCCAAAGGGAGGTCTCCAGGTCCGACAAAACCCTAAACTAGGCCTATTTTATGTAGAAAGCCTAAAGAAAGTCCCTGTGGGAAGCTATGCAGAAATCGAAAAAAGAATGGACCAAGGTATGTATTAAGAAATATATACTGTATTTGACGTAATTATCGCCCCTCCTATAAGCGCCACTCTCCTTCTACGGAGGTATTGATATTATATAAGTGCACTCATATATCTAGCTTCTAATCATAACACAACTGAATTATTTCATGTAGTGATACAGTAAACCTGTGGTCATTTCAAGCAAAAATGAATATTAAATATTGTCAATCTTTTCAAATTACATGAAATTATACCCGTTTTAATCATTAGTAGTAAACTTCCTTTTCTGGATACAATAAAGTATATTTATTGACTTTATAAAAACTACATTTTTCATCAAGATCTGAAGTATGTTTCGTAATCCTATTAAGCGTCCCCTTTGTAACTAACTTTTAAGGCTCCTTCAGGCACTAATTATGTTGAAAACAATAATAAACTCCATTCTTGAATATAGATTGATAAATATTTCACTGAGACTGTTAAGTATGGTGTATAACTATTAGAATAAATATATTGAGATAAAAATTATAGGTTCATTTTCCTGTAATAAGATTTTGTACTTTATATGTGATGATCAAACAGTGTTCTATTTGTATGTATTCCAATTGTCTCTACCCAGGTACGGCCAATCGTACGGTGGCCTCGACAAACATGAATGCAACAAGTAGTCGTGCTCATACAGTTGTCTCCATCACATTCGATCAAATTATTAAGAGCGAGACGGGCTCGGAAACGAAGAAAAGCAGTGTAATGAACCTTGTGGATTTGGCTGGTAAGTATGACGACAACAATATTACGGGAACTTGGGTACCTCAACTGTGGTAAACCTTAGTTAACTCATTCCCCCCTGAACACACATTTGAACTCTTCCAAATCAATTGTTGGAATAGTACATTATGAAATTTCAGGGGTGAATTAATGAGATTCCTAGTATATAGCGTTCAATAACATCAAGGCCTGTATAATGAGGCTGTTCTAGCTCCGCCACCAAGCGGGCGAGCATGGTGACATAATCGAGGATAGATGTTGTGCTCAAGTCTAAATTTCTTGTTCTGGAGTTTGAAGTTAATATAAAAAAGTTATTTTGTCAATCATTTGGAAAAAACTTGAACAGACCTGAAACCAAATATTGCTTCCATGTTTATGTTTGACATGATTTGGCAAGTTGCAAGAAAAGCTGGTAGCACATATTCCATGTTTTAGCAAGAGAAAGGTTTCATGAATACAGAAACATAGAGAACACAGTTTAGACAATAGATTAAGAGTGCCAAAAAGATATTTAATTGTAAAAGTAGAATTGTTCGCAGTGTGGAAAATTTTCGCTTATTATGCTTGCATTGAATCTTTAGGAATATATATCCACACGCGAACATATTTAACACCACTTAAACTTTACAGTGTATAGTAGTATTATAAGAACACAATATTAAGAGGAGCATGACTGACATTGCAAAAAATTTTTCACACATGAACATTTTGTAGGCTGACTAAGTGAAAATTTAATGCGTAAGAAATATTGACTTTTACAGTATATGTGCTTTTTACGTGGCAGGGTCTGAGCGGGCAGACAGCACGGGAGCGACGGGTGACCGGCTCAAGGAGGGGGCGAACATCAACAAATCTTTGTCCGCACTGGGTAACGTGATATCAGCATTAGCAGACCTGTCTACAGGCTCCAAGAAGAAAATTGTGGTCCCGTACAGAGATTCCGTACTCACAAAACTCCTACAGAACGCCCTGGGAGGTAACAGGTGAGGACCTAGATCAGGGGCTTCTATACATCATCCTTACACCTATGATTTTTGTGCAAACACCACTTTGGGCATTATGTTTTGGATACCAGTAATGAAGAAATTAAAAAGTAATCATCTCAGAATATTCTAAGTATGAAAACTAAAACTGTAGAAATGTAAACTGGTCCAGCCTTTGTCAGTATAATTATTTGAAAGACAAACATAAGTCGCGGAAATGTGTCCGTCCAAATCATGCGGAAATAATGATAATGTATCTGATATAAGCCTAAACAAGCTTTCAACGATACCAAGACTGTGATTCAGTGATCGATTGGGATGTTCTGCTGGGTGCTTTCAGCTGTATATTTCAGTGTTGTAGCACTATAAAGTTGGCATCTGTTCCGAATGAACAAGAAGGCTTACTCAAACATACCGCAGTCTCTGAAATACACACACACTCAAGAATACTCACATCGCATATACCGGGAAGCAGTTTTTAAATGACCTGAGTTGTTAATAGGACATTAAACAAAATGAAATCCCAAACCCACGTTCCTGTTTTGCTCCATATCCAGTAATCTAAATTCATAATCCAATCATGTTTTAAACTCCATGAACATTTAATGAATTTATTTTTTAACTTTGTC
Organism: Mimachlamys varia; assembly: GCA_947623455.1. Classification (NCBI taxonomy): domain Eukaryota; kingdom Metazoa; phylum Mollusca; class Bivalvia; order Pectinida; family Pectinidae; genus Mimachlamys; species Mimachlamys varia. The sequence continues at coordinate 39,772,247 of OX392533.1, read as the reverse complement.
AGTATGAGATATGATGTTGTGGTGTTTTTATCTCCACAGTAAAACGATAATGATAGCAGCTTTATCCCCGGCTGACATCAATTACGACGAGACATTGTCGACACTACGCTACGCAGATCGCGCAAAGAAGATCAAGAACAAGGCCGTCATCAATGAGAACCCTATGGACAAACTTATCCGAGAACTCAAGGTAGGCATGGCTATATTTACAGTACCGTATTTGACCGGGAATAAGCCCCCACCCCCTGAGAAAAATAATTGATCAAAAGTAGGGAGGGGTCTTATTCCCGAATACACCCCTGTTCACAAAAGTCCGCCATCTTGGATATTCTACTGTTTTGATCTAGGAACTCAGTCCACACTATACCAGTTATGTAATTCTAGTTTGTTTAGTTAAAATAACAATTTACATTCAGAATGTTTAAAAACAGTCACTATAAATTCATGCCATTGATGGTACTGTTAACAGATTTTCTATTAGCAATTGGTCTAGATAATTCAATTTATCAAGCATCATCTTGAATGAATTTTCATTTATAAGTTAATAAGTATTCATTTAGATACAATAATAACATTCAGATGTGTAAAAGAAATTAATAGCATGACAATAAGACTGCTTGTCGTTTGGCTACCACCATTACGAGATTTGAGATAAGCCAATTACAGGCAATAAATAGCTTAAGAAATTTGAGTAAACAATGTAAAATTAGACACAAAACCAATGCATGAATCATACAAAAACAACAAACCAACTTATCTGCATTGAGTCTGGAAGCATTAAGAGCAAGAGACATGTATTTATGGATAAAAGTCTTCCAAAAAACGCTAAGGCCATCTGAAGGCAGCCATCTTATTTTCTCAGAGAGCCGGTTGATACAAATTTCAGAATGACAATTTTAACGAACTGATATTGACAGAAAGGTTAGATTTTAAACAAACTACTTGGCAACAAACTACTTCAAAATGAATTTACTTTTGCTTTATCACTATAAAATATATTTTCTTTATTTTCTTTTTCAATACAGACTTACATTTAATGGATCAAGTACAGGAATAATATTTCGTTTTTGTTCAAAGTTTGCAAAATGCACAACCAGTTCAAACATGAAAGTATGGTGTTCTTAACACCAGTTAAAAAATGTTTTATTGCAAGTTTAGCCTTATAGATATTTTTTTTTGAACACAGATATATTTTATGTTCAGACATAAAATTAAAAAGAAATTAACATGCTTTTTATTGAGAGAAAGACAAAATTTAGGGTGGGGGCTTATTCCCAGGCTCCCACCCTATTCCAAGAACCTTTGTCAAAGTGGGGAGGGGGCTTATTCGTGAGAGGGGGCTTATTCCCGGTAAAATATGGTAACATAATTATCTCATTTACCCCCAAATTCTCATAATGAACTTTCCTGACCTTTGAATTGGAAGAGTTTAATTGTGTCTGCAGGGGTGAATAAGTTGATCAAAACACCACTGGTTGTTTCTCTGTATGCTGTAAGTTAATATTTTTGCACTTGTATTTTGTCGCTAAGTCAGTTTCCAAACTGTTTGCGATGTGGAAATTTTCACATTGTCATTTGTATTTTTTTGCAGTATGTACATATACTGATAGTAATATTAGACACTGAAGAGTTGGGATATGTATTCAAAGAGATTTGATAAAAGCGAAATAAACAAAAATGTCCATGCCAAAAACAATTCAAATTTTCCTATATATGTTATACTGTTGTATAAATGTTTGTCATATGTTCGGTATTTCAGGAGGAGAATGACCGGTTAAAGAAGGCGATGGAAGGCGGGGGAATGATAGAAGGATCAGCGGGGATGAGTCCAGAAGGTTTGTTTAACGACAGCTCATTACATACCGTAAACGTACTTATTTTGGTGGACTAAAATTTTAGCGCACAACCGAATGTAAACAAATTATGACAATGATGAACTGGTGCACTCCATAGGTGTCAACCTCTGAAACCTCCAACGATGGAGATCTCCCTCATTCCATATTTCCAATGAGGGAGAAAGTGTGCGAAATGGGACTGAAACTGCATTGCTCAATTTGTCTTTCCAATTTTATGTATCAAAATAAATTTTAAAAATATTCATTTGATCCAGACAAATCTGTTATGGTCATTACACATACCCTGCAGTAACTGGGAGATCATTTGACCACAGGATGTGGATTTTGAGTTTGTGTGAGTTTGGACTTGGATGAGGGAGATTTTGAGAGAGATTGGTAAATTTTGGTCAAAATGAAGGAGTCTCCCTCGAAATGAGGGAGGGTTAACGGATATGGCACTCACAATACTTGCTGTAGAAAGCAATACTGTATACAGAAACTGTAATTCACGCAATCATAAGTTAGTGGGATGGGTTTTGTGTGGAAATAGGTAAAATAAGATTACTACTAAAATATGTATGTTTACATTATACCATATATACCCTGATTTCGCGATTCTCATATGATAGTCTATTTAAGTTCCACGGGGTTGAAAGGGTAAACTCAGTTAATTCACCCCTGAAAATTCACAATAAACTATTCCAACCTTTGAATTGGAAGAGTTCAAATGTGTCTTCAGGGGTGAATGATTATATATAGCTCTCAAAGATTAGATAATATACAGAACTATAAAGTTAGATGTATATATGGTTACAGAGCTGACAAGAATGAAGAGAGAAATGGAGGAAGAGATCCGCGCCCAGCTGATGGCTAATCAGGCCATGCTGATGGAGAACGATTCCAAGGAGGATTGGGACGCCAAGGTGAGGGAAGGTTTCACGGGGAATTAATGGCTACATAATATGTCTCGCAATGTCTAACAGTTTTCACGAATTGGTGAGAAATAAAGGGAATTAAGCAAGAATTTATTTCTTTTAATATGATTATAGTCAAAATTTGTTTTCTCAAAATCATCAAAGACTCTGTTTTGTTCGAATTATTTCATTGGTTCTACCCAGACTTCATTTAAAACATTTGCACAACCTCATCTCAAATACTGAGATAAAAAATCTTTTGGATGAAGTTTTTTCACAGTCCCATCAATTTTCATACAATGAGGTTTCAGTACATATCGATCTTAACTTTCATGCAAATATATAGGCCTATATATTTTTTGACTCGCATACATGATAGCTCTGACCCCAATTTAATGAACATTCCTTAGCTGAGGTAAATTCCTTAACTTGAAAATCTCAATTTGAAAGCATTCAGGATAAGGAATTAAGTTCTTGAATAAGATTTTCCCATAACTGTGGAAATGCTTTTCTATGGAGAATTCCCTTAAGTTAAGGAATGTTGATGAAAGGAGGGGCTAGGTGAGTTAATTAGACTTTATGATGCTCAGGAGAAATTCCACCTACCAGAGATTAAAAAATGTTCAGCAGATCGGCTGATCATGATTTCAGCCTTTTTGCCCTTAGTCCATTTTCAACTCTGACCTACTTTCTTTTAGAATTGACTGAATGTGATTTAATATTGTTTTTTGGTTTCCAGTTAAGAGCTGCTCAATCAGAAACAGAGGAACTGAAGGGTGCGGGATCCCAGAACAAACGTAGATCCCAGGAACCCTACTTAATCAACCTTAACGAGGACCCGATGTTGTCCGGTGTCATATGTCACTTCCTCGACTCAAATAAAACAACGGTCGGCCGAAAGGATGCCCAGCCCCTACCGGATGTGTGCTTAAGTGGTTTGAGTATACAGAAACTACATGCAGTTATAACGAACAAAAACGGTAACATTGAAATATCACCAGCTCCGGGGAGTGCTTCTAAAACCAAGGTGAACGGCCTTCCCCTCAACGACACCAAGGTGCTCTCCCATAAAGACAGAATCCTGTTTGGTAAGTGGTTGAAAGTGCGATTTATTACATTTTTACCAGTGAAATGTCAGAAAATATCAGTGATAAAACTTATATCATCACTGCTTATATCATCACTAGTGATGATATAAGAAAGCTTATATCAAGTTTCTGTCCGATATCATTGCGCATTATTTGTGTACTATTTTTTCGTTATTCTAAAATCAAATCATATAAAGTAAGGAAATTAAAATCCTTTATAGTATTTTGGAAATTAATAGATATCTTATGAATTTTATTGATATGTTTTTGTATTTTAAATATATTTTAATCAAAAAAAATAGAACTTCATCCTGTGGCAAATTAATATTCTATAAGCCTTAGACACTCCGTCTGGATCAGTTGTAACGGTAAATTTTATAAATGAAATCAGACTTTTGGGAATTTCGAAAATGTAATAAAAAGAAAATTCAATGGTTTCCCAATAAATATCAAATATATTTCACTAGTATGGCAGATTTTAAATATATTTTCACTCGTGCTATGTACTCGTGAAAATATAAAAAAATCTGCCATACTCGTGAAATATATTTGATATTTAACGGGAAACCATTGAATAGCCTCTATATACTCTCCCAAAGACAGGAACTTGTTCAGTGACGTTAAAGGCCCAATATACGTAACTTTCAGCAAAACTTGAAGCAAAAATCAAGCCTAATAACTTATTACAAGATTAAGTGATATTATCAATATTCAAGATGAATTATTACGTAGTTACTGGTACAGCAGCAGTTTTAAACAAGCTATTTGTAAACATGTGTCCATTTTGAACCGTCTTCTACCTTCGGTTTGTTGTTGAAGTGGGCCCCACCTGAATTATTTTCAATTCTTCAGATTTTTTTGTCAAGAGTTTCTTGTTAGTTACTGCTCTGGTTTACTTCGTTTTAGACTTATTTTTGCATGGTTATCAACTGGATTTTTTAAAATAATTTTTCAGAAACCCGGAAAATTTCATGAAGTTACGTATATTGGGCCTTTAATCATATAGAAAAATAATATGAGTGAGAGTTAAGGGTACAAACTTTGTACATAATGTATGTTGGCTAGGGCATATAGTGATTGCTGTTATCCATCATAATTTCGTTTCCACTCTATACTCTTTTAGTGGATAAAGAAATTGAACTGTAATTTGGTATGTTGTATGTATGATCCTTATCTTCCTTCAATTTCAGGGTCTAACCATATGTATGTCATGATGAATCCAAAACGAACAGACACCGCTGACAAAAACTTACCCAACGTCATTGACTGGGACTTCGCTCAGAAGGAAATCGCAGAAATCAAAGGATTCGCTACACATTCATTAGGCCTGACGAAAGGTAGATTAACCATCCAATGCCAAAAAGGGAAATCGTTAGCTTTGTTTAAGGGGAGTTCTAATTGATGATTGGTCTAAAAAAACGTAGATTATCCATCCAATGCCAAAAGCATTGGTGATAAGTTTTTCGTTTTGTGACGGAATTCCGGTTTTTGACAGTCGTTGATGGTCAATAAATTATTTCCATTTTTTAAACTTTATCTTACTTAAATTTATTTTCAGTTTTTCAGTTTTTTCTTACTTTCACCCATGCAAAAGGAAATAAATTACAAGAGAAATAAACTTAATGACGGCCCTGTTTAGGGAAGTCAACATAGTTTTGTGTAATGATGATCCAGGTTCTAACCCATGGTAGTTAAATTAAATATTATAAAAATGTAAAACAACAAATTTACAAAAGGGAGGTAAGTCTTGTTCCAATGCCAAGGGGAAAATCAAAACCTGAAAGCAGCCTTGTTAAGGGGAGGTAACACATTTCTACTTAAGTTTTATTGGCTCGAACCCATGGTAGTCACACTAACAATTAAAATGTATTGTTATTGATCAATACACATGCTCCCCCACTCCCACCCCCATCTCATGACACTTATATCTAAAACATAGTTGAATCCAGAGAGAATAAGTATTCGTTGTGTTTGTAGATCAGTTGATAGCTCAGGAGCAGGTCCTGGAACTCCTGCCCATGGTGTCCGAGGTAAACGCAGTGTCTGAAGAACTGAACAAGAGGAAATCCTTCGAGGTTGTGTTGATATCGGCAGCAGCACAGGAAGGAATAGATGTTAGTTCCAACAACGGCACAAGGTATTTATATCCCTCCTATTGTTACCGTAACATGATATAGAAGTCTGATGGGTGCCTGGAGTTGTTCTTATATTAAAGCTTGGCGATTCGTTTTACATTGCGAAGACTGAAAACAAAATGACTTTTGAACTAGAAACTGGTTTAAATGGCTGTTGGTTTGTTGTTGGTTTGTTGTTGGTTTTTTTTTTTAAAAATTCACAGAACCAAAAACAGATCAGTTATTATCTTTTTCCCTCAAAAAGCCAGAAGAATTTTAGACCTGTTAATTTTCTTGGTTACAAAAAGAACCATACATTGGATTAAACTTTGCTCTGATAATTGGTAAAATTCGGGAAAAATTCAATTAATGAAAGCTTTCATTTTCAGGAAGTTGATTAACTGTTAGAATATTCATTACCAACTACGATAAAACTTTAACTTAGTGCTGCAAATCATGGTTTTTTTTGTGGTAAGAAAACCTGACTTTGAGAAACGATAACGATAAGATATACTAAGTATGATGAACCAGTGTTCTTAGAGGGAAACAATCAAGTGGGACCAGGGTTCAAACCCTAGCTAGACTTAGATTGTTATATCACTTCTCTAAATGATTAAGCTACCTCATCAAGTGTCCTGGCAAAATCTTTTGAAGAATTGTCTCCCCTTTATGTAGGTTAATATTTAAATATGTCATTTCTGTTATGGCATCATTATACTGCTGGAAAACTGACATGAATATATGGGGAACTGTTGGCTGAAAACACCATTCTGCAGCAAAAAATATTCTCGCAATGATATTGGCATAAATATCTGCTGAAATGGGAAGCAACTCTTGTTACAAAAAAATAAAAATAAAATAAAACCTTTTACAAAATGGAGGATTAGGGGAGGCTGCAGAATACACTAGAAAAAAACACATGCAGTGAGACACATTTCTTCAATTATAATTTGAGTGTCTTGAAAATTAAATATATCTACCCTGATTAGTGCCGAGTCTCCAGCTTTGAAAATTTTTTTTTTAATGTGACACAAAAGGCTAAGAGAAATATTTTACAAAGAGAATGTTTTATACTTCTGTGTCCATTACTTGTGGGGTTTATTATCTGGTTTGGAGTCTATTGGACAATGAGGTTGCAGTGAACTGGCCTTAATGGTTGATATTTTAATATAGTTTAGTATTAAGTATGAATGTGTGAATTAAACAAACATTCCATCTTGGCTTGCTCGTAATGGTTTATTATACAGCAGTTTGGTGATAATACAAGAAACGGCATATTGAATTCAGATAACCAATTCAACTATAGACAAATTTTCAAGTCAAATATATGAAACATGCCTTTAAGATAAGCTTTGGATACAAGCAAGAACAGAAAAAACAAAAACTGTAAGGTTTTTAATCATTAATGGAAAGTTAATATGGAGTTGCTGCAACAAAAATTGATGCAAAATAAACAAAAAGGATCTCATAATGGAGGGTTCTTGATAATATTAAAAAAGAAAGGTGGAGGGGGGGTTAGCAAATGCACATTGTAATGGTTAAAATGAATAATTGGTTTGATTTCAATTGATATTCTGATACGGATTTTTGCAGTTGGATACCAAGGCAAGTTGGTCAATTAAAGAATTACTGCTGTCCTGCAGCACTATAACCTATTGTGATATACAGCTGAAATTTATGGGTCTTTTGATAAGGGGAGATAATTGAAGTCATTAAGGGGAGATGATTTGATTGAATCAGAAAGAAGTGTTCAAGGGGAGTAAATCTAGATGGGTTTTGATCAAGGGGGATAAAAAAAGTCTATAAGGGGAGATGATCTGGAGGGATCAGAAAGAAGTGTTTAACGGGAGTTAATTTAGATGGGTTTTGATCAAGGGGGATAATAAAAGTATATAAGGGGAGATAATCTGAAAGGATCAAGAAGAAGTGTTTAAGGGGAGTTAATCTAGAATCCTTTTCAAAAGAGGATGAAACTAATCTATGTCACTTTTCAGAGAAAATATAATAGGGGTTGTAATCAGGAAGTTCCCTTAAAAGGGATGTAATGTATTGCCTTTTTCAAGGGGAGGTAATTTGAAAGTACACTCTGTAAGGGGAGGTAATTTTAATGACCTTAAAAAAATTCAGCTGTATAATCAGTTTTTGTCTGTATATAACTCTCACTAAGACTATTGTTAACAAGATGTTCTGATATCACTTGTCCGTACTCACAAGGCTATGATCAATTTGTCTAAATATTGTGTTACCAAACAACCGCCGGAAGTGAAACATCAACTAGTTTCATGTATTAACATGAGAGTTGTATTATTTGAATTGGCTTGTTTATTTGTGTGACCACAAAGCAGGGTGTAAACAATTATATATTCACAGCTTCACTGAGTTTACATGTAACACAACATATACTTATTTTGTATAATTTGTGTTTGTTGAATAAATTAATATTGTCTTAATTATGTGTTGCATTGTAACCACTCGGGAATGTGTTTAAATACGCATTTTGTCACAAATAAATGAAGATCTTCACAACACCAGTACGTACGTCTGTCTTACAAATGTTTTTGGAAAGAAATACCAGTCTTTAAATTGTCATCCCTGAAGATCAAATTTGAACTCTAAAAATTCAAAGGTTGAAATACAGGCGAACCTCATTATCTCGAAATTGGCGAGACCAAGAAAAAACTTCGAGTTATATGTCCAGGTTTTCGAGTTAAAATACTAAGTGTGAAGTCTGGCTGAGACAGATGAAATACTACGAAATGCTATGAAATACTATGAAAATACTACGAAATACTACGAAATACTACGAAATACTACGAAATACTATGAAAATACTACGAAATACTACGAAAACAGGGTCTTCATGATACAAGAGTTCAAAATAAAAAGGTTCAACTGTAGTTCATTATGAAATTTTGAAGACAAATTAAATTCTTCCGATTCAATGGTTGGAGCAGTTCATTATGAATTTTCAGAGATGAAAGATTATGATCAGCCCCGAAAACAAGGTACCTCAAAGCATGTTTGCTATAATGTGAAGCTTTGGACAGAATGTCAAAAAGTTGCTTTTAAAGTGAAAGGATCCTGGTTATATTAAACAGCAAAAAGTCTCAACTTGTAATTTAATAATTGCTGTTAATTAGATGTTTGAAAATATATGTGTCTTGTTTCCAGATATGATGAAGGAGCGGCCGTGAGGTAAACCGATGTACTGATGTTAGAATCTCTGGGAAAATTCTATTGTCGCCATAGATAACTCATTGTTGTTTTTTTATTAGTTTGCGTAAAAACGTTCAAAGTATGGTTTGTTCATTTTTGATAAATTTAACTGTTGAAAAATTAGATTTTCATATAAAATCCTTCTCCCCCTCCCCCCCCCCCCCCCTTCAACATATTCTACCTCAAACCCCCTCACCACTTACACCTCTCAGGAATATATAAAATCACAATGTAATGTTGACATATCATAAGAGAGTTATTGAATTGTATCAATATAAGTAACTTGGGAAAAATGAGATTTCAAGTTTTGTTGAACTCATTCACCCCTGAAGACACATTTGAACTCTTTCAATTCAAATATTGGAATAGTTCATTATGAAATGTCAGGTGTGAATGACCTAATAAGTAAGGTAACCAGACTTTGGACGGCCATGCTATACATGTGGATTTTTTACATAGTGTGCTACATGTAATTTAATGTTCAGTTTGACAGCCGATGTTGCTTTATTTTTTTTTTTTTGTTAGCCTCTAGACTACCTTTGCTGCTCCAGGCTTGAGAAGTCGTAAAACAGTGGTATTGTCTTAACATTTTTTTTTTTTTAAAGAAAAACATCGGAATACAAGCTTTATCAAACATGAGTTTGAATGAAGAACTAGCAGCTCAGAATGATAATTCAGTCATTTTTTTCATCAACTGTACTCTCTAATAATTTTCTTTTTTTTCATCAGATCATAAATCATTCACCACTGAAATTTCACAATGAACTAGTCCAACCTTTGAATTGGAAGAGTTCAAATGTGTCTGCAGGGGTGAATGAGTTTATTTGCTGTCTCTCTCTCTTCGGTGTGCTGTTTGAGTTTCATCTCGACTTCGTGTTTAACTAGCTGTCTTTAATATGTGTGCTCTGTCTATGTGGACTCCCCTTTTTGTCGTTTTAAGAGAATGTAGCGCTAGAACTGTTACGTTAAATACCAGTCCGTATTTACAAGATAGCATTGTTTGATATGCTATAGTTTTCTCAATATTCTGTTTCAAAGAACCAGTTGATTTATGCACAAAGAGTTTCAAAAGCCTGCATTTAAATATTATGTTAATTGTATTGTTATTTTTTCTGCATAGATTAAAAAAGAATAATTTCATCTTGCTTGAAACAAGCATTTTCAGTGGTTTAAAAAATTATTTTATCAGCCCATAACGTAAAAAAAAATCACCATTTGTAATGTCACTTTTGATTGGCTGATGCAGCTGCGTATTAATTTGTTAGAGAAAAGAATCCATCAATAAAGTGATTTTTTGCAGGGTATAGATTAAATTATAAGGATTAACTTGAATCTATTTTTGATGTTATGGGGTTATAAAACAAAAAACCGGAGTGTACTCTCATCATAAACCGCTTCGCAGTTTGTTTTTTTGTGTTATACCTCCAAAACATCAAAAATAGATTGAACTTGATCCTTTATTAAAAGAAATCATCTTGGGAGAATAAAGGTGCGGGAATAATGTGTTTTGAACAAAAATAATTATTAACATTTGCTTAAATCTTATAAATAGTTTACAAAGTAGAAGACACCAAACGAAAGCTTTACAGCTTCTCGAGGCATGTTTTAAATTAAAAGAGTTTAATAATCAGAAAGATTCAGCAATTGACTTGGTCCCAAAAATACATGCAAAATCCTTTTTCTTTTGATAATGGCTAAATTAAAGAAGGAAATAAGGAAAATGATGGCAAGAAAAATCAAGGGAAATCATCCCATAATAATATATGTCTAACCCCTGGGCAGTTCAGTACGTACACTACAGCTACTCAGACTATAGCTAGGTACTCTCTACCAAAGCTGCACTCAGCTTAGTTCCTGCTCAGAAACTGTAATATAGGTTAGATGCAAAGCAATGAATTTGAAATATTGTTCAAATTGTATGTTATTATTACATGTGCCATGTGTGATATAGAGAATACTAGCTGTAGACATGGCCACGTAGTTAAGACTGGGTGAGTATTGTGATAAAAAACTTATCTTGTAGAAACTTACCTTGTAGATGGAGTGAGTGTCGTATCTGTGACTTGTGGTCCTTTAAGTGTTAGATGTAGTCAGTGTTAGAAACTTGTTGTGGTAAATTGTTACAGTAGCAAGGATAAAACATTTAAAAGTTGTTTCTATTTTCTGTTTTTAGGGTTATGGTGAAAATGACCAACTTGCTCAACAGTAATACTTGGCTGTGGCAGCGTGGTAAATTCCTTAACAGAAGATATCTAATACAGGTAACATATTTAATTTGATGCTTGTTGACACATTATACCTGTGGTTTGTGGAAAGTTATCTCCCTTCTTTAAAAGTCCGCCAAAGCTCCCCAACACAATGGCATTTTGTTCATCAGTCTGTGAGACTTTGCATCACTCGGTCCAGTACATACCTATAAAAAGATCATGTCACCCTGTTTGGAATATTGGTGAAGACTTACTGAGTAAAGTTTTTGTTCCAGAGTTATGGCCCTTTATTTACTGAGATTCACTTTTTTTGGCAACTGATATTTCAAATAAACTGTCATCTGGAAATACTGTTTATACAGAGTTATGTCCCTTTGTTTCACTCACTTTACACAGTGATATCTTGAATAACCTGTCACCTGGAAATACTGTTTATATACAGAGTTATGTCCCTTTGTTTCACTTTACCCAATGATGTATCGTATAACGTGTCACCTGGAAATACTGTTTATACAGAGTTATGTCCCTTTGTTTCGCTTTACCCAATGATATATCGTATAACGTGTCACCTGGAAATACTGTTTATACAGAGTTATGTACCTTTGTTTCACTTTACCCAATGATGTATCATATAACGTGTCACCTGGAAATACTGTTTATACAGAGTTATGTCCCTTTGTTTCACTTTACCCAATGATGTATCGTATAACATGTCACCTGGAAATACTGTTTATACAGAGTTATGTCCCTTTGTTTCAGTTTACCCAATGATATCTCGTAGAACTTGTCACCTGGAAATACTGTTTATACAGAGTTATGTCCCTTTGTTTCACTTTACCCAATGATGTATCATATAACGTGTCACCTGGAAATACTGTTTATACAGATTTATGTCCCTTTGTTTCACTTTACCCAATGATGTATCGTATAACATGTCACCTGGAAATACTGTTTATACAGAGTTATGTCCCTTTGTTTCAGTTTACCCAATGATATCTCGTAGAACTTGTCACCTGGAAATACTGTTTATACAGAGTTACGTCCCTTTGTTTCACTTTACCCGATGATATATCATATACCTTGTCACCTGGAAATACTGTTTATATAGATTTATGTCCCTTTGTTTCACTTTACCCGATGATATATCGTATAACTTGTCACCTGATATACTGTTTATACAGAGTTATGTCCCTTTTTTCACTTTATCCAATGACAACATATAACTTGTCACCTGGAAATACTGTTTATAAATACAGAGTTACGTCCCTTTGTTTCACTTTACCAAATGACATTCGTATAACTTGTCACCTGGAAATACTGTATATACAGAGTTGTTTCCCTTCTTTTACCACGATTCACTTAACCCAACGATATCTCAATTAACCTGTCACCTGGAAATGCTTTATTTTGCATGTAGGTGTATACCTTAAATTACTTGTCAAATATTTTGTACAAAAATTAATGTTTTTGCCTTGCTCATTCCTTGCTTTTGTTGCTGATGGCTTTGTCATCTTACATGTCTCATACTGGACCTCTTTTATTGAAGGACCCCTTTTTGGTAGCAGAGTGTCAGGTCACACTCTGCACATTGCCAACCACTCTGTCTTCATTTAATGTACCAAAATGATATTTAGGCAGTTGAGAAATTAAATAGCTTGCTTTATTCTGCCTTCTTGTCTCATTCACCCCTGAAGACACATTTGAACTCACCCAATTCTAAAATGGAATAGTTCATTAAAGGCCCAATATACAGAACTTTCGGCAAACTTTGAAGCAAAAATCTAGCCTAATAACTTATTATATTTATAGATATAGTTAAGATTAACTGATATCAGCAATATTCAAGATGACTTCTTTCGCGGTTACCGGTACAGCAGCATTCGAAACACGCTATTTGTAAACACGCGTCCATTTCGAACCGTCTTCTACCTTCGGTTTGTTGTTGAAGTGGGCCCCACCTGAATTATTTTCAATTCTTTGGATTTGTTTGTGAAGAGTTTCTTGTTAGTTACCGCTCAGGTTTACTTCGTTCTAGGCTTATTTTTTGCATGGTTATCAACTGGATTTTTTTCATAATTTTTCAGAATCATGAAAATTTCCCTGAAGTTACGTATATTTGGCCTTTAAATGAAATTTCAGAGGTGAATGAGTTAAAATTTGAAAATTATAAATTCTAAAACACGATTTTTTTATAAGTTGAAAATGAGAACTATATAAATAAAACACCATTTCCTTAATTTGAGTAGGACCTGTATCAGCGGTTCCTAGACGGAGATGACTTGTCCAATGTCTCCAAGGAGGAAGATCCTTTCTGGGAGCCTCCGGAGGAAGTTCTCATAGGAACGGCCAACGCCTTCCTACAGTCCTTGTCCTATGCCCTGGACTTCGATGACGAGCTCATGATCACAGACTACAAAGGCCAAGAGGAGGGAACTCTAAATGTCAACGTGGCACCATGTGACGCCAAGGGGAAAACGTCCGATGAGGAAAACTTCGTGGAGGATCCCAACCAACAGCTCAATAAGCCATTTTATTTTAAGGTATATTTCCACCCTGTTTCTTCTGCAGTCATTATTAAAATTTCACCATTACACGACTGACAGATTCCTGTAATGTCCATCAAAGGATTAAACCAGTTTTCTCAATGCTGTCCACAAGGTGGCGCATACTGAACCCTCGATTTTGCTATGACATATTTTGGGGATGCAGCAGGCCCTCTGGTGGATCGTATTAACACATTACAATTATTGCCTTTTGATGAGGTCAATACATGGTTTTATCGATCAGATAAAAATATCGACCGAGGACGAAGTCTGAGGTTGATATTGTTTCTCAGGTCGATAAAACCATGTATCGACCAAAATAAAAAAGCAATAATAGTTTTATTATGGATTGATATTTTTCATTTGAACTTTGGACTACAAAAGAAAGATTTTTTTCAACGACATTTAATCAAATTCTCATACAATATTATAACAATACAATATTAAATACTACCTGAACACTTTAACAGCTGTTTAACAGCTGAGAATAGCATCTCTTGGATTATTTGTAAGAACGGGGAACCTGCCATCTGCCATTACCGTTGTTGTTGTCAGGCAGTGCCAAGGTCTTCGGAGCTCTGGACGTTCCGTCTTATTTCTATTTTTAGAAACACCCAGTCAATCAGCTTTTTTTACCAGCTTTTTTTGCACAACTGGTCAATATGACTTTTTATCAAGAATCATGTGGCGCTATCTTAGCCAGTCAGAAAGTGTAAAAAATATCAATTTATAATAAAACGAGATGTTCATCAAAGAGAAAAGTTTTGTAATTGTATATCTGTTTGATTTTTACATTAGACTCGGCCATATCAACGGCGCTTAATTCTATCAAATAAAATGGATGTTGTGTAGGTAATGTTTAGCTACAGATATTTTCTCAAACAGACAAGTAAAACTGTCAGAATTGCTCTCGCCAGATTGGATGTCAGGTCCCTGTGATACATAAAGCAAATAAAACTGACCATTTTCAGCTGACATAGTAGAATTTTAGAGACTTTGATTATTGTTTAAAAATTGAGCAGACTAGTTCAAGATGTCCTTAAAGCCAGATGCCAGTAAAGCCAGGTTTCCTTGTAGCTCACAATACTTTATAAAAATAAAATAAATTTTTTTACAGGTGATTGTGAGAAAAGCTGAAATTAACAAATCCAGATTTTCAAAAGGAGTACGTGTGCAATTTGCCTTGCCGTTTTCAAAAAAGAAGGAACCAGAAACTGTGCAAACGCCGATTATTAAAAACTCGTTGAGTCCAGAATTTAACTATTCGAAGGTTGTGTCTGTCGAAAAAGTACAGAAAAAACATTTAGACTTCTTTGAACACAGGTGTTTGACTTTCTATGTTTACGGTTTACAAGAAGATACGCTACCAGAACCGAACTTGTCCAAGCTCACAACGAGGGTAAGTCACTTTGATAGTCATTTAGGGGTCAAGGTCACCAGATGATGTTGTGTCTATATTTTACAGAATAATTAACCAAATTGAAAATATATATATTTTCTTCTTTATTTTGTAAATTGAAATCTTCAGGTAAGATAATATTAAAAGCTTTGTGCGATGTTGAAATTAAATCAAATTAAATGTATATTATAGGCTAATAGGTAAAATGTGTCTTTAGTGGTGAATGAAATGAAAAGCTTTTTTGACTTAATTACTTTAATGATTATATCGATGATTTATTGCTTGCACTTGAAATTCATTGATTTACGCACCATTAAAGCTAGCACATTAAATACACAGGAGCTACGGCAAAGAAATAGTATGAAGGAGAATGCCGACACCACGGTACGCAGAAAGACGTTGTTCGGTAACGATATCGCCTCGGACCAGTCCCACCTAAAGGCCGAGGTGGTGTTACTACAGAGGAAGCACGATCGACTTGTACAGAAGGAACGACGCATTCAGGTATCGTACCCAACCAAGTTCAGTTGAACCTTGTTATCGTAAAGACAGTGGTACCATGGGAAAATCTCAAGCTGTTTCAGAAGAGCAATTTCCAATGTTTGGTATGAAGTTTTGCCTAGACTGACGAAATACTTTGAATTAAGCAAGATCTTCAAGTTGCAGCAGTTTGAGATAGTGAGGTTGGACTGTACATGTATTTTCAACATTAAAGTTTCAAGACTCTCCTTCTGATTTCAATTGCTGATTATTTTAAAGAAAAATAAATGTTTTTAATTTGCTAAAATTAGTTTGATGTATCCTGGGAACACATTAAAAGTGGCAAAAGTATTAAAAAACAATTTTTTTTTAGTTTTTAAAAAAAGGGTAGAAATTTGTTTATTATTATTATTTTGAAATAAAAACTAATTCAAATAATTGAAAAATATGGACTCTGTCCGAGAGAGACATTACATCAGTTACATTTTCATTTATGCCTGAAAATAGACCATTATCACATTTTGATGAACTCTTTTACCCCTGATGGCCCAAATGAACTGGTCTACATCAATGCATAAAGAGTCTACTGAAGTTAAAGAGGGGTGAAAAAGTTATATAAGTTTAAATCTAGAATTTTTGTTTTCTTTTTAAAGGAAATCTGTAAAGAATGGGAAAAGAAACAAGAGACAGAACGACAGTTTGAGCCGTTTTACCGAGCTGTGTCAGCGGCTGCATTCAGCACAGGAACTAGGCTAAAAACACGAGTTCAGATGCTGAACCAGGTTAGTTTGTAAACACAAAACATCAGTTAAATTTACGAGTCTTTTTTTTTTTTGTTGGGGGGAGGGGGGGGGGGGGGCATGGTTACTATAGCAACATATTTTCAGTAAAGCGAAGGTTTTAGTTGAATTGTTTATAATTAAGATTTATGGATGATTTTCAGTATTTGTTCTGAATAGAACTTCTGAATGTATTAATATTTGAAATGAGATGGCGGGAAATCTTAGAATTACTGATATGAAAATTCTTGTGTCCTGTAGCTAACTGTGGCAAATGAAATGTATTTATCATGCTGTATGTAATTGATATTTCGTTTTCTGAAATTCTATTTCAGGGTTATGAAAGTGACACAATTAACTGACAAATTAATGATTGCTTCAATTTCAGCTGTTTTTATATTCGTGCATGATTGCATTATTTTGCCTGTATAGTACAAAACCAGAAGGGCTTAAGGAATATCGTGTTCATGAACCCTTTGCCAATTATAATGGTAATCTAAGCAATAATGCCGATTATATTTATGAATTCTCACCACCCCAACTCTTCTTTGACCAAAAGTATCAAATGTGTCTATGTTTCAATAATTTTTGTTACTGAACTTTAGGTTTCAATTTTTCTGATAAAGGTTTTTAAGTACTGATATTTTCTCATTCACCCCTGAAGACACATTTGAACTATTCCATTGCAAAGGTTGGAATAGTTCATTATGAAATTTTAAGTTTAAATGAGTTCAGGATTTTAAAGAAAATCAAGGAATTCAGATTTTTACTAGGAAATATTTAGCTTGAAATTATCTCATTGGTAAATTGGTAAATTGGTTATTGATATTTTTTCAGAAATGTTTAAATACCAGTTAAATTGATTGATCGATCACACTTTGGCTTTACACTTCACTCATACTTGAAATATATCCTTACTTGATTTATTCTGTTTAAACTGATCTACAGCTGTCTGATTGACCTTTTCACCCCTGCAGACACATTTAAACTCTTCCAATTTAAAGGTTGGAACAGTTTATTATAAAATTTCAGGGGTGAATGAGTGGCCTAGTTGGACTTGACCAATCTGTTGAGAAATGTCGGAAAAATATATATAATTTTTCCTATCGAATATCCCTCTACTTCTTTCTCCATACCTCTATTTTCTGTAATACTCCTAAATCTGATTGGTTCATTTCTTTCTCGTAACAAAACTTTAATATCTATAAAACATTTCTTGGCGTTTGAGTTCCTTTGATAAATTAACATTATCAACACACATACATGTGTAGTAGCATCTCTAATGACTTCAAACTTATTTCAAATTTCTGCTGATTTTTAATCTCCAAAATTAACGATGTTCAGGTTCTGATAATTAAGCCTACCTAATAATGATACGTACTCTATACTGGTATGGAAACACAAAGATTCCTTATTTCATTTCAACTTTGTTACCTGCTAAAAGTATTTAATGCGTTAACTTCAACTTAGGGCAAACATATAAAATTCATGAAGTACATATCAAACTTTTCATGAAAAGTCTGATTGTGTGAAATTGTTAAAGAATATTCAAATGGTGTTCTGTGTTTTGTATATAAGTATGTAGGTTTTCACAATGATGATTTTTTTTTTACCGAAAAATAGATTTCTTCCAATATGAATTTTTCAAGATATATGATATCAAGCGAATGACTAGGAAATAAAAAGAAAATTACTTTTAAATTTTGAAAAATTAAAGCAAAATTTAAAAAAAAAACAGGAGCAGTCGATATTGAAAAAGGATTTATATTCATTGCTTGAATTTGAATGCTGATTTCTTTCAGATATTACGGTTACAAAAAGCTGCTAGAAAGGATGATTCTAGCGATCCCCCGCAATTAAACTCCCCCGTGGTGCCCCCTGTAAGGCTGTGTCTATATAGATGTCTTACCTAACCTGTCAACATTAATTATTTTTCTCTCTTCGTTGCTGTGTGTGAAATGCAAAAAACAAAAGAGATTTTTGTTACTGAGTTGCTAACACAATTGCAGGGGCTTCATATGAAATTACCAAATTTTAGTTTTAATCTCAACAACATAATATTTGCATGATGTTACAAAGCTGTAACAAAAAAATATTTGAAGCTTTTTCTAACACTTTTATTGAAAACCTGAATTCCTTTCTTTTTTTTTCTTTATTTGGTTGAATTCTGGTTGATTATTTTTTTATCCAAATTGTCCAGAAAATCAAAGGATAAAACTATGTCTATGGAAAAACTTTTTATTTTATTGATTACTAGGGTAATGCATTTCACTAACAGCAACCATTTTGTTTTCGTTATTTCACATCTCATGGTATATAATTCTTGTATTTAAAACATTTTTTGTTTGTTTTTGTACATAAACTCTCGTCAATAGCTTATATATGTATGGGGTATAGCAATGCTGAAGTGTGGAATGATTGTCAATCATAGCATGAAATTTAACTGTATTGTAGATTGTGTAAGCTCTAGGTTTCCTTATAACACGCTGTTACTTAAAAATATTTGATTGGAATATAATCATCCAAAGATTTAGAATGACATTTTAATTTTGTGTGTATAACAAAAAAAAATTAAGATTGTTTGTATGTTTGTGAATTTAAAAACTTAATTTTATGTGTATTATTCACTCAAACTTTTGTTTCGGATTATTTTTTTTGTTTTTTTTTTTGTGTAGTAACCTAAAAAAATATATATGAAGTATTGAATCCTTCAATTTGGAATACATTTAGGTACATACTTGGGAGATAAATGTGATCATCCTTTTTTCAGTCAGTCTTATTTTCACTGTTTCGTTTTACAACTTGATATTTTAACTTGATTCTTGGCACATTTCAAACTTGACCTCCTCCTAAAGCACACATACTATAGAGTTTGTTTTTCAATTTTTGGACTGTTTTTGTCATCAATGTAAGGATAGCTAAGTATACACAGAGGCAATCAGATAAACTCTAACAAAAATTAGAAATAAAAAAAAATAATGAAATAAAATTGAAAAAAAAATATGAACAAAAAAGATAATTTCTGGTCTCTGAATATTTAATTCATGGTTATGATTATGATATACCTTCTAGATTTAAATGTAACTTAATTTTTTTAATTCATTTTTCCTATTATCATAATATATACAGACTTGTATATGCATGAGCATGAAAATATAATAATATAATATTTCATCATAGTATATCATATGTATAGTCAAACTTGTTACACTTCGCTTAAAATTGACTGGAATTAATAAAAAATTTTAAGGAGGAATTAGATTTCAATATTTGAAAAAAATATTTTTTCCTATATTTTAGCTTTTAGTTAGTTCAATAAATTATGGTGAAACAATTGCGTTATTCCCTTTAAAAACACATTTGATGAAACAAATTGAGGAATTTGTTCAAATTAATTTCCCAGGTTTGAATCTTTGCATACGTGATAGCATACATATTTTTTTCTAATTTGCAAGTTGATAATTTAGCTAAGTTGCAAAGTGTTTCAAATTTCAAACTATTTTTAATGATTTTGGGATATTAGGTAGCATACAGCCTTAATCAATATTTTGAGTTAAGAAATAGCAAGATTTGACTGTACAATATATCAATATGTTATCTGATGACTATATATATATAGCCTTGTAAAAATTCTTTATCAAATATTCAGTTGCTGATATATATATATATTTATTTTATATAATCATGTTTTGTTAAGTTTTATTAATTTTCTTATTATTAATTTATGTGACCATGGTCGACTTCCGTTTTAGATCCTTCGGGCAGGTGCTGCTCCAGGCAATATATCTCGACAGAAAACCATGGATCCGTCCATCGTATGTCCCTCGAGAGCTTATACCTCAATCTTGTGTTGCTTCTATTCAGTATATATAAGCACTTTAACCACCAGTTTCATTAAAACTGACAATGTATGATCAGTTCATTTTACCCCTGAGCTCAGAGGGTGAATGTAATGTTAAAATTGAAATAATAGAAAAAATATTTGAAAAAATTCAACCTGTTCCGGCAGGATTCAGGTTTTTAGGACTCTGGGGTTTTCAAAATAATGTTATTTTATTTCATTTGCTTTGTAAATGTCTAAAAAGAACTGAAAAAAAAACCGATGAAAATTAAACCTGTTTTCTTGCCTTTCCAGGATTTTTGGGAGGGAATTTCCAAGTATTTTTATTTCATTGCAATTTTTTTTGAAATGTGTAAAAAGAACTTTACAAATTATTATTTCAAAAGACACGATTTTCCTGCATTGTCAGTTTTGTCTTTTTTTCACAGACAATTCGCTTTCTTTTTCGTTGCTTTTTGAACAAGGAATATAAAATCTAGCTTATCTGAGTGATTTCTTTGTACTGATACACTAAGCACTATAGGCCTACCAGGAGGTCCAGTTTCCTGTATAGCTGATGTAGCCCGACAAGGCAACAGATCCTCCCTGCATTTATATACGTATATATCGCCATTAATTTCAGTGTGTGTTTTATTGACGCTACTAATGAATTACAGTGCACTCCTCTTTATATCAAGTTGCATTTTTCAGACAAAAACATGATATTAACAGAAATGTGACATTAAGAGAAACATGTTTTTCCACTAAATCTATTGCATTTCCAATCTCTATAACCAAAATTTTGTTTATAAACTATTTAATGTACATAATTTATGAAGATGTTTCAATATCTAGATAACATCATTTCAATTAAAAATCAATTTTGGAGATATTTGGTTATTTTCTATGTTAAATTTTGTACAAGTTGTATCTGAAATCAATGGTAATTACATCATTTTTTGGATATTTTATGTGATTGGTTAAGAAAACATGATATTAAGAGGAATTCACCTCAAAATACATGATATTAACCAAATAAAACTACATAGATTATATAGAGAGAGAAATGGTGCTTGGGAAAAACATGATATAAAGAGGAATGTGATATTAACAGGAGTGATATTAAGTGGATTCCACTGTACTGCCATAGTTGACAAGATTTCAATTCTCAAAGATGGGCACGGAGCTGGTTTGAGTTGGATCATGGAATACAATGCTTATAGGCGCTGTGTGACAGATTCCCCACCTTGCTTTGGTTGGGTATTTCATGCTTACTAGATAGGATTCCGCATACAGATTTTCTTTGTTTTCACTGCGATCTTAAAACTCCCGATGGAAAATCATTTCGCTGTTTCAACAATTATTTTCACAGATTTTCCTAGAGTAGAAATTCACATCTTAATTATTTACCCAGATAAACCATTACAATTATTGTTTAATATTAGTTAGTGTAAACAGATATCCTGATATCATTTGAATTTTACCCATCATTAGTTTTCCCTTCCCAGCTTTTTTAAAGTTATAGAGAAATAAACATTTCTTCTGCAAGTGAATGGTAGAATATAATTCACTGCAATCAGTATACAAGTCTCTAGATAAATTTCTAAAACTTAAATTAAAGAAGGAAAAAACATGATACTCGGTTTTCTTCAGGGCTAGACTGATAAACAGGACATAACATGATATTGAATTTCATTTCTCGGATGATATAGCTGGTATTCAGGCCTGAAAGCTTAAATAGCTGTAGACTGGGATTTTTTTGCCATTGTCAAATAACATAAATAAATATGAATTCAAGATCCAAGACATAAAAAATAAGTTTTCAATATCTGTTGGATGCTTTCTGTAACTAAAACGAATTCTAAGATCCATAACGAAAAAAAATATATCAACAGTATACAAAATCTGTAATTTACTTGAAGTGATGAAAGCAAGGGACATGAGTGGACAAAAACAACACAACATATACTGTCATTTCTTCAAAACAACGACCCAAAACAGTGGATCATCTGTTATATCTTGTTTTGCATTAATGATGGTTTTCGATAACCAGCTATATTTAAATATGATTTTAACATGCTTCAATGTCCTTATGAGTGTATGTTTAATAACAGCTGTAACGAAGACCCCGCCTTGTCATGTATTTGTAAGAAGGCACTACTAATATCAGTTTAACGTATTACAAAATTAGTTCATTATTTCACTAAAATTAGTTCATTGTACTTATAGTATCACAGAAATTAGTTCATCCTAAAATGGAAATTTCTTATAAATATTTGGATTAAATAATAAGGGGTTTTTTTTCATGGAAATAAATTCATCATTTCATTGTGTTACGAGAATTAGTTCACTGTATAAATTACCCGATTAAGTACTAAATTGCATTATTAAAATTCGTTCATTGTTATTCAGATTGCAGAAATTAGTTTTTCCGACATTATTGCACTCGGTTCACCAGAGCAGAGTTAATTATTTCAGTGTGTTGCCAGAATTAGTTCACTACATTACAAGATCTAGTTCATTAAATTACCAGAATTAGTTCACTACATTACAAGATCTAGTTCATTAAATTACCAGAATTAGTTCACTACATTACAAGATCTAGTTCATTAAATTACCAGAATTAGTTCACTACATTACAAGATTTATTTAATTACAAGATCTAGTTCATTAAATTACCAGAATTAGTTCACTACATAACAAGATCTGTTTAATTACAAGATCTAGTTCATTAAATTACCAGAATTAGTTCACTACATTACAAGATTTATTTAATTACAAGATCTAGTTCATTAAATTACAAGAATTAATTCTCTACATTACAAGTCTAGTTCATTACATTACCAAAATTTGTGAACAAAGAGGATCTATTTTATTGCAGCACAATCAAATGCATACTTTTGATTAGTGTATTTGATACTGTGGATCGGATGAATCCGACACAAGAACAGAGTATTTACATAAAACATGGCATATTAAACTGTCATTAAAACCTGGGTACTTACAGATGTTAGATACATCTGTGACATGTTGTGGTTTGCGATATTTAACTGAAACTTGTACGGATGAAATTTAATGAATAAACATGGGTAAGTATAATGGACTGCACATGTTTTCGAAAAAAAAACCGGAATCGTTGGGACGCCTTCAGTGTTTTTATCAACATTATTAAATTATCACCCACGGGTGATTTGTGACGATTATATTTTATCTTGTGTTGTGTCTTTTCCCGTACAGGTTTTACAAGGTCAAAAATTTGTGCGCTCTTTGAAAACAGGCAATGATGTAAGAACCATTCACACGTAGATACGCTACTGACGTCACCTAACCCTATGTGTTACTAATGTAATCCTTCCCGTAGTATAGTATAACCGGTGATAACTGTTCTGTCAACTTTTATATTTATCATTATTAATGTATACAGTAAGGTATTACCTGGATATATTGTATATTAGAATGTAATTAAGGCATAATTTCTACGTATTCTCTGCATTCTGTTATGTTCATGATTACAACATTTTTCCAATGTTAACCTTTTTATAGAGTGGTTCTTTAAGGTTTCTTTTATATACATATATGTATAGACTATTCTATGGGTCGTTACTCTATGGATACTAAGACTGTTCTATGGATCATACGGCTGTTTTATGGGTAGGCTGTTCTATGAATCATAAGGCTGTTCTATGGGTAGGCTGTTCTATGGGTAGGCTGTTCTATGGGTAGGCTGTCCTATGGATCATTATGCCATTCTATGGGTAGGCTGTTCTATGGATCATTATGCCGTTCTATGGGTAGGCTGTTCTATGGATCATAAGGCTGTTTTGTGGATAGGCTGTTCTTTGGGTAGGCTGTTCTATTGATCATAATGCTGTTCTATGGGTAGGCTGTTCTATGGATCATTATGCCGTTCTATGGGTAGGCTATTCTATGGATACTAAGACCGTTCTATGGGTAGGCCGTTCTATGGATCCCGACCAGCTGTTCTATAGACAGGCTATATTGTTATGCTGTTCTATGGATCATGGTGATACTCTATGGGTAGCATTTTCTCTGGTTCATGAGGTCATTTGTAGACTGCTTTGGTCTGTAATCTCGAGTTCTGTTTATAGGCTATGTGAAGTTTTTAAGCTGAAGCCATTTCTGGAATCTTGGGAAAAAAAATTCTGAAAATTTATACATACATAATCTGAAATGTCTTTCCTGCTACAGTTTTATTTTCGTGTTTTTTTTATAAGGTCTTCCTAGTGAGCAATGTACGTATAACTCTACAGATAACCAAAGGTCAAAAGTTCACCAGAACAATCCAATCTACTTCTTATAGTGGAGAAATCTTGATTCAGCAAGTTTCAGTAATAGGTGATCTACCAATAGCTTTATATATTTGAGTGTGAAAAAAACGGACATCTTGGTGCCACACTTCAGTAGTTGTTACAAAACAAAAGTAAGACAGAACAGATATCACTTTTCTTATGCTAACTTATCTGGATCAAATGGGTTGTCAAGTTGTTTTAATTGCAAAATTCTCTAAAATGTGCCAAATATTGATATAAGTAAAGTTTAATTCTGTTTGGATCTAAACGGTCAATATTGCTAATAAATTGCCTAAAACTTTGATATTGAATACAATAATTCATTAATGTTGAACACATTGATTCATCAATATTGAATACAATGAATAGTTGGTTTCTATGGCAACACCCATTCCTGCCAGTGTTTCTGTTTATCCCATTTTCCCAAATCTCTGCCCCCTTAATACCCACTAGTTTAAGCAATGTGGTTATACTAATCGCTTTATAATGCCGTTGGTAATATTAGCATGCAATGGAACCTCACAAATTGTACAATATTCAGAAACAGAAGTGAAATGTACGTTGCATTTCTAATGAACTCTATTTCTAAAGAAATCTATGAGGAGTTGATTTTGCAATTTTGTTTGGTTTCTGCAGTATGAGGGAATGTAATTGTTGAAATTATAGGAAACAGCAATGTCAGCATTGTTTTCATAAATGTCACTTGACATACATGACACCTTAATATAGATATACAAATTCAATTCAATTATGCATTATTTCATTGAAAAACAACATATTTATGAATTTATGCAAGCAACGTTTTTTGGAGTTTTCACTGTAAATAATAGAACATTCAGAATTGTTTTTGCAATATTGCTATTTTTAACTGTATTTTTGTAACTAAATTTTGTGAGGTTCTGAGAATTGTTAGTTTCCATGGCGATATGTCGTAGTGTAGGTCAGAGCATGCTGTACCGGAGGCTGTATAACAACAAACGTAGCGGCTTTGCTATCTCTAACGCTGTAACTCTGTAACCCTGTAACAAAGTGCATGCCTGAATTTTACCTTACAGGAAAACAAAGTAAACAGCAGCAAACAGGTTCATGTCAATGACGATGACACGGTCAGTTTGTTTGTGTTCGGAGAGGAGGAGAACGAACTCGCTACGGAGGCGGAGAAAAACGCAGGCGTGGTTCCCTATTACAAAGTGGCTAAGCATCACTATGCAGATTTACCTCTGCATAGCGGAAAATCTTACGTAAGCCCACGATACAGGTTCTGTCGCATGACGACACTCCTTGGTTACTGTCACCGTAGTAACGATGTAGTGGAGTTGTGCACCGTCACGATGTTGTTTCCCTGAGCTGCTGTGGCTGAAATCGTATTGCGCTGACTTTGTCGTTTTGATTTGTTTACGTCTATATATTTCACGATGTTGTAGTGCTGCCACCTGTCATTCATGCCGTAGTAAACAAAGCTTGGTTGTGCATTATGTATGATTTTCGTAAAAAAATGTGTTTAGATTGTGCAAGCCCATATCTCACTGTCTCATCTACAAAATAAAAATTAGCTTGTTCAACAGTGTGAGTACACTGTTTCTGTCATAATGCTTTGTACTTTTTGGTTTTCTTTGTACCTATTTGTTCCTCTGAGTGATAAAATGTAATTGTTTATTTTCTCCCAAACTCTGCTATGGCCTTCTAAGTGAACCAAATCTGAACTCAAACTATTACATTGTTTCAAGTTATCCATCTTTCTGGGTGTCTGAATTCAGGAATTATTGCCTTTCCTATTTTTATCTTTTTGCTTTTTGGAAAAACAAGGGTACTCTAAAGATTTGGTTCCTTTCCGCTTTCTGGACATTTAGTCTTTAATAATCCTGAAATATTCATATGAAATGAAAATCTTTTTCGCTGATGCAAATTCCGGGATGGGGAAGAGGGTAAGAGAAGGGAAATTATGAAAACATTAATGGTAAGCCAGCATTTTAGATTGTGAAACTCTATAGTGTCAGTGGAACCTTTTTACCTCAAAGCCAGTGGAATCATGAGGAAACTTCAAGTTTAAAGAGATTGACTGGTTGGTATATTAAGCTTGATTGGGGACAACAAAATGCTTCAAAGTAAAGGTGTCGTTGAGTTATACGAGTTCGCGATATGAAGGTTCAATTGCAATTCTATAAGTCATAAGAAAGAGCCAGAAGTGGAAATGTTGATCATGTGGGAAAAGGGGCACTTAAATCTGTTTCCGAGTTGAATTTTCCCTGGTATAATTGCGGAACACTACATACATTTAGTGCCAGAAATGTAATCTCGCATCTCATTATACTAGGTATCTGTTTCTTGTTGTGTCAGTTGCGTAATGGAACGCAGTTAAAGTGATATGTGTGACGTAAATCGTGCAAAAATCTAAATTTATTCACATCACATAATAGAGTAAAACCTCTTTATAACGCCCTTCATTATATATGCCATTTCATTTACTGCCAACATATTTCAAGATCCCTTTTTTTCTCTTTTTGTTACAAATTCTATTATTTTACTCCATTTTAATGTCTACCCCCTTTATAATGCCAAAATTTCTCTTTACAAGTGGTGACAGAATAACAAGGTTTTACAAGGAGGTAAATGTTTAGGTGGAGGATTATTGGTTTGTTCATGAAAAACATTGGCTGGCAATGTATTGGAATAGAAACAAACCTGGTGCATCATACAATGTACAATTACCTTTAAAGAAGATTTCCGGAAGGCACAGGTTTCCAAATAGAATCTTGACCTCTATACAATATTGGTTATCATTCCAACTTCTGTGGTGTTTGTGGTCTCGTGAAAATTTTAATACCTTAGAACTTAGAAGAGCTTTTACTGTTACAAAATTAGTCTAAGGAAAGTGTGTGTGTGGACTTTATCTGGCTTTCTGTAGTGGGTAGCAGACGTAGACCGGGCCGTTTGTCAGACCAGATAGCTCAATTGGTTGAACATCAGATCATCTTAAGAGTTCGGAAGATCCTGGGTTTGAACACTAGTCTGGCTGTGCATTCTCCCTTGGCGCTTAATTTGGGAATATTTCATTTGGTGCCAAATATTAGAGTAGAGGATAAATGCAGGGCCAGACCAGGGTTTGAATCTGAGGCACCTTCTGAACTCTTGACGGACGCTCAACCAATTGAGCTA
The DNA here is from genome assembly GCA_947623455.1 of Mimachlamys varia. Lineage (NCBI taxonomy): Eukaryota > Metazoa > Mollusca > Bivalvia > Pectinida > Pectinidae > Mimachlamys > Mimachlamys varia. Next base: position 39,744,386 of record OX392533.1, on the reverse strand, counting down.
TCTGTGGTCGCCGAAGAATGACTTGGTCTAGATCGGATCGCTACAGTTGTTTTTTCCATCAAGACTAGCTTGACATCACCTCATGCACCAATCACCATCACTCAAATATCACTTTTCACAGAATATTTATAAAACAAACTCCAGCCAAGGGGATCAAGAAATATTTTTTTGGTCAAATTTGGTATTTAGGTGTTTTACGACTCAACAAACAACACCTTAACTTGGCTTTAGTAATTCATCAAAATGGCCGCTGCTTTATGCCCTCCGATTGGGCAAAATTTAAATATTTTCCAATTTTTACACTGTATAGTAGAGGATACCTAACTGGGACACATTAATGCCTAATAATAAGTTTAAACTGTCTATTCATGCACATTTCTTTTGAGGGGGAGGGGGGAATGATTTCTTTTTGGATAGGATTCCTTAACAGCATCTGAGGGAGAAAATATTCTTTTCTTTACTTAAGTTAAAGTTACACACCAGAGGTCTATTGATAAAAACTTTTGTTCAGCATTTCACTTCTTATTTTGTAACTCCTTCATTTTGATGCAAAACAAATTAAATACATGTTCTGTCAAATTGATGGATAAGCAATTAATTAGAATATTATCTAGTGTTATAGTATCCAAGTGCGAGATAGAATGCTTGTGTTTATGGTAGCTGTCGGGGTATACCTACATACTGAAGTGCATTGTGGTGGGGTATAGGCCTTGCCGAAAATTGTTGTTATTCCCCTTGATAGCTAGGCCACAATGGTGGATACAACATGGACTTCCGGGGAATGTTTTTGTTATGATTTGGTGCCATGTGACAATCGGATGACATCATTCCCATTATGACGTCATACTTACATGGCGCAAAATTTATTTCAAAAACACTTCCCAGTGAAGCCATGATATGGCAAACAAGGGAGATAACAACACTTTTGAGATAGGCCTATACTTAGTGGTACTAGGTGGTGGTCGAATTGTAGAGTCTGTGTATGTGACGTACTTTGTTAGAGTGAGTAGATTTCTGTTGGTATTTCATGTTAAAGTAAATAAATTCCAGTTTGTATCTGGAAAATATCAGATAGGAAAGTTTGTGTTCTAGATTAGTGAAAAAATGAAAATTTCAAATATTGAGAAAAAAACATGTTTTGATTATCAGTTTCAGCTTGTATACCACATATCAATATGTGTGCAAGTCCAACAATAGTTATAATCCAAAACATACAAAAAGGGAGGTAACTAGGAATGAGAAACTACACAGAGTTTTGCCAGCAGGGTGATACACGTATTGGTGTCATTCACATGCCGTGTGTCTGTTCATGGTATTTAGTATACATGTACATTTAATGGGTATTTTTAATTGGGTTAGTTTAATTGCATTGATTGGTTTTGCATCCAATTAACGTATAACTAAGGTAATGAATGCAACTGTATTTGGGAGGCAATGGTATGTTCGTGTAATAACGTTGCAATAGTCTGGATAATTTGACGATTTAAAGCGCTACCACACACACTGAAGTGTACTGCCGAAGGCCCCAGCAGAACACCCCATCCAGTCACATTATACTGACAATGGGTGAACCAGTCATTCCACTCCCATAATGCTGAAGGAGTAGCAACTACTATTTTTGGAGACTCTGGTATGTCTCTGCCTGGGGATAGATTATGGGCATTTTTGTCCGGAAATAATATTTGGTACAGCAAGTAATTCATTTTAATCCTTTCTTTGAAAATGAAATGGATTGATATTTTGGACAGAGGAGACTGGAATAATACCCCAAAAAGTTTTAAGCAAGCAAGCATATAAGTACAGTTGTTTGATTTAAGTATGTCTTGTTGCAATACCTTGTTAACAAAAAAAAATGGAAAAAATGGTCCCATGATGATTTGGGGAATGAGAACCACTGTGTTTCGTCATCATCATCATCAGCTTATTTTCTCTCTGCGTTCAGTAATTTTGTGTGTGCTTTTTTAGTTGCCACATCATCGCAATGAACACCTCAATCATCCCGTGTACTCGGATTTACCTTAGATGTTTTATAATCACCGACTCCTAGTGTCGTAATACCTCAATATGGATTATTATGTCAGTTTTAAATGATGATAAAGCCTTATAGCAATTAGTTTCAGTGATATGGATGTTGCCGACTTTCATTTATATGGACATCAATGTATGTTAAAAACAATAGTTAATACATGTATAATTTTCGTAGTGACACTGTACTATTAAGAATGATTATTTTTTTACAAATTTAAAGCAGCTGATTGTGAATTTGGTAGACAGTATATACTAGCAAAATAGGGAAGCTAAGGAGAAAAGCAGTTAAAAAAAACCTATAGAAGTCTTTATGAAAATATCACATGAAAACAAATACCATGGAATTCAATAATGAAAATTTTAATGAATTTTTTTTTTGAACTGTCAAGAAATACTGAATGCTTTCTGATATTTCGTACCCAATACTGACCTGCTGTTATGTTCTCCTCCCTGTAGAAAGAGTATGCTGTTCAGAGAGAGGCTACCCAGCATTCTTCACTCGGGGATCGCGATTCTCTGGCGTCAGTTGATCTTGCGCCGTATATGAACAATTCGGATAGCAAACGGTCCAAATCCGACAGTTCCATCGCGAAAACTTATCAAATCAATAACAATGTGAGTTTCCAATGGCACCCAATTTCATTTCCATGACGATGCCTGTGGTTTTGTGATGTGTCTATTGGTTCCTGTGAAGTCTTTGGTTGCAACTAGATCACCCTTTTACCCTCCATGCACAATGGTTTACTTAGAAACAACTTTTTTAAGTTTGGATGATTTCAACCATGATATGTAGAATTGTTCCTGGTGTGCATCAAAACTTCCTATACTTGCTGTTGTGTTTCTATATGTTCATGTTCCCAGAAACATTGCGACTTGAGTTGTTTCACCTTTTCTCGTACTGGTATCAAGTTATAGTCCACTTCCTGTGAATAAGCTACCTCACCTTGTGTTTCAGTTACCGTAATGTTACTTTAATCGGTACTGGAAAAAGTTTCCTCGCTTTGTATATTTTGCTGTACTGGTATGAAATTTCTTCGCTCTGTAATTTTGACCAATAGAAATATTTTAACCACATAATATTGTATTTCTGTATAGTGGTATAAAGATTTTTCCACTTTGTATCATTGTAGCGATATAAATATTTATCAACTGTCTATTTCTGTAGCAGTACTATAAAATTTCTGTAATTCTCTGTGTAACTTTTTTCAGACTGATATTTCTTAAATTTTAAAAAGGCATTTTACCCACTACAGTTTAGATTTACTTACATATTCCCAGATTTATTAGAGGATAAATGCATCTGACATTTGAAATCGAAAACGTGATGTTTTTGACTCCGTAACTGGGCGTAAAATATCGAGAACCTCTCTGCATGTGATTTTATTCAGACAAACAAGAATGCTGATTATTATAGTAGAAATAATTTGTTAGTTTGCATATATTATCCGCTAAGATATATCAATAGCAAAATTATTGCCCTTTTGGAGAATTCAATAGTCGTTTTGATGATTAGACATGAGCATTATTTTCTCGTTTTCATAAAATGAGATTATTTTCCTTTGTTGTAACATTGTATTGTTCTGAAACGGAAAGGATAAGATTAATACACGTTAATTACTAAATATACGTTTTTAGATTGCCAGAAAATACGACCAAAGAATGCATATTTCCTATCCTAATAAATGAGCATGCTATTTTTAGTATCAATTAAGTATGTCGGATGAAGCAGGAGGGAGCCATTACAAGTGGTGATCAGATTTGCCAGGAAATGAAAGATGGTTTGCTATTTTAACAGAGCTGTAATGTGTCAGATGAAGAATATATTTCTCAGTTCTCAAGTCATGAATATATTGTCGTTATACAGTATCTTGTCTTCTATGGTACACCAAAACTTACAACTCTACAATGTCTCAAGTGAAACAAACATCTCAACCATGCAGAAATCTGTTTCCTTGTCTCTGTATGTAGATTTTGGCACACTCCAACTTAAGATATTTCTGTTTCTCTGAACTTCTCTGTGGCACAGTAACATTTCATCTTTAGATCCTCTCTCTCTCGCTCTCTCTGAGTAGGTCTATGTGACAGTCAAGTACCATATCTTAGAGATCTCGCTGTACTTCAGTATCTTACAAACCATCTTAGCCTCCATGAACTGTCATTTTTTTGAGATCTTTCTTAAACCTTAGTCATACAAACATACATCAGAAAAAGAACACAAACTTAAGAGAGATCACCTTATTTAAGAAGAAAAAAATCTAAAACTTTCAATCTGTCAAACAAACTAACTATTGAGAATCCTCCTTGGACATATCTGACATACAAAGAAACTGAAGGGATATCTCCCAAATGTTTTCTGTTGTACAAACCATGCAACCTTAGTGAGATCCTTAAAAACTTTAGATCTCTCCCTCTCCTTCCAATCAAATCTAAAAAGCTCTCACTTCAAAATTAAGAATTCTCTTTCTCTCTCTGTTTTCAATAACACTGTAGATCTCTCTCTTTTTCAAACTTAAGATATCTCTCTTTTCATTTAGACTTCATAGATCTCTGTCCTTAATCAGACATGAGACAGAGAGAAAGAGAGATCTTCAATCAAATTTAAGAGACTACTCTCTTCAATCAAACTTGCAAGATATTTTGGTTCAATTAAACTGAAGAGAGACATCTTCAATCAAACTTCAGAGATTGCTCTCTATATTTAAACTTTAGAGACCCCTCTAAATTCAAATTTGAGATTGCTCTCTCTCTCTTTCTTCAATCACTCTTTAGGGATCTCTATCTTCAATAAAAATTTGAGGAGATCTCTATATTCAAATTATAAATCTTTCTCTCTTAATTAAAACTTAATAGATCTCTCTCTGTGAACAAAATTTAGAGATATTTTTGTTCACTTCACATGATATTAATCCAAAACTCTTTTTGTTGTGAGTAGTCTAAAAATCCCTTTCAAACTTGTATCGTGGTCTTATGGAAATTTAAGAAAATTTATCCAGAGATATTGATAGAATATCTATTTGAAAATTTACGAACTGAAAAATTTAATGATTTTTATTTTTGGGGGATTATCATTGATGCTTATGTCTTAACAATAACTCTTTTTTTTCAGTCCGATGATAGGGAACTCGGTCTTGTAACATATACATATGCTATTCCTGCTTGAAATGTTGTCATGCCTAAATCAGTTTCACTTTCGTCATTATTGACCAATGGGTGAATTGATAAATTGATATTTTCAATAAGTGAGAAAGAGCTCTGAATGTTTAGACAGTGCCATGTCGTCTTATAGTTAAATAGGTGTGGATGTCCTCAATGACAGTTATTTTGAAAGAAAATTTTAAAAAAATGCTTGCAACAGCTGTGAGCAAAGAGACTATACTGCTTGCATTACCTTTGTTTAGGATATCAGCTTTTAAAACAGAAATAAAAAAAGAGAGAAAAAGTTTGATAATAATAAAGTTATATGTGTTTATTGCAGCAATCATGTGACAATGACTTTACTTTGAATATTTGAGTAATGGGATTCGCTGGAAATAGACTTGAATTGAGGGGTACTGGCACCAAACCTCCAAATCTTTTTAATACATATTGAGGATAGGTAAAGGGTATGATAACCGATGCAAGACCAAAATCGCCTACCAAGGCACACAAGATGTCTTTCATGCCTGTCGAAGTAGATGGGATATCTTTCATGCCTGCCAAATAGAAACATGATATCTTTGATACCTGTCAAAATATGCAAGATATCCTTGTCAAAGTACACAGGATATCCAAAATGTCTGTGAATTAACACATTGTGACATATCTGATAGCAAAATATTCACATATTATGTATAATTCAGTGCTGTCAACATCACACCATTAGTTCCTAAGATATTGACACATCTACTGGTGTTATGTCCAGTTGGCTACCAAGGCCCACAGGATATCTGATAAGTCTTATGTTAGCTTAGACAAAGTGTAAACCATATATAGGACTCCTACTGGTAAAGGAAATGTCGCTTTTTGTTTTACCTAGCACAAAGGGGAAAGTGAGCTAAGTTGAACAAATGATTTCATTTTTTCAATGAGCACATCAACTTATTTAGTTGTACTTTATTCATCGTCGATCTGTCCGCGAACCGTTCTTTAAAATGCTTCTCGTCCAGAATGGCTGGTTGGATTTTGACTAAATTTGGTCTTGGCTATTTTTGAGTCATTATAAGAACTCAATGTAATGAAATGGGAAAATACCCTTCCGTGGGTCAGAGAGGCTCCAAAAATTCCTGATCCTTCTCCTCCAGCACTGCATGGTGTTATGGAGTAATTAAAGCATGCATCAAAATTGGTCTGTTGCATCCATGAATTATTGATCCTATATACATTTATGGTACAATAGTTATGATCTACCCTTTGCTCATTCACCCTGAAATTTCATAACGAACTTGTCCAACCTTTGAATTGGTAGAGTTCAAATATGTGATTAGGGGTGAATAAGTTAAGTATAATTATAAGGATGTCTCACCAAATAAGCTATGATGAATCCTGGAACCCCCAGAAATCAAAAGTTGTAAATTGAAAGGGAGTTCACTGATAGGCTGTTGATCCTAATTGTGAGACATGTGCTACATGAATTATTCTAAATGATAACATTTTGACGTATTATTGATGAAATATCAAGGTGAGTGGTGCAAGCCCTTTGGGCCTCTTGTTTCGGCAGTAGTACACTACAAAATACACTACGATTTAGTAAGACTAAATAGATATGTGAGACTCTTAATTACGGTACCATGATTAACAAATACAATGTTATTAGTGCAAGTATTATAGAAACATAAATTTGTTTAGTCCGAGTTTTAGTTCATGTTTTAAACCGGTGTTCCTGTTTAGCTTTTCTCATGCTTTTTTTGAAGTCAATGTTTGACCAATCTGACCTGAATCTTTAAACTTCTGAACTTTTGTTTTATTTTACAAATGTTATAGATAGTGTGTATTTGTTTGTGTGTTTCATTTCAGAACATAATGACTTTGAGAATCTATATATGTAAATTTTGAAATGATTTTATTATGAATTTGCAAATACATTTATATCTTAATGGTGAAGCATGTAATTTGATATGCATCTTGGGTCTGTTTGTTTTTTGTAATAGCATGCTGCAATACTAACATTTTTAAGCACCATATTTAATTCACATAGCATGCATTTTTCACAATAAAATTTGATTTGGTTTAATATGCATGAAGGCTATATTTAATGGTAATTGATAAACTTATTTTATCAAACAACTGATGCAATATCTTTCTATGGTGGCTTAAATATCATTATTTCATCGAAAGAAGCTATTGAAGAGAAACTTGATCGACCAACATTAAAATGTGAAATGGAATTTGATTGTAGTGAAATTTTTCTTAGGTTTTGATCAGAATAATTCTTTGAAAGTTTGTTGAAATGTTGATATTGAAAGATTTGTTGAACATTTCCAATATTGGATGTTTTATCCCCTCAACAGCTTACAAACAACAAGCCCACGGGAGGGGGACAGAAGCGACCTACCTCGGCAGGAGGCAATCGAAGTGACGGTAGTAAGGCTTGTGTCATCCAATAGGAATCCAGCTTACAAACGACTCAAGAGCTTATTTCATTATGCGAACTGCTGATCTTAAAGATGAATGGACAACTGAAGAAAGTGCAATGTCCAATAGAAACTCTAGTTATAATGTATACAATGATATGTATTGTGATAAAGGGGGGAAGTTATTGTGTAAAAAAATTAGAAAACTATTGTAATTAATAAGGCATTTTAAAAACAAACTTTATATATGTTAACATTACCATGATTACAGAATGTGAAAATTCAACCAACTATTCTTTCAAAGTCAACCAATTATTGCAAAACTTAGTGAGAACACTGTCAGAACATTCATCGTGTCCTTAATTCACAATCTTTATAGTTAAAACTGTGGTATTGTGGATATCTGATTAATTTAAACAGACTAAAGCCCAAAGTCAGCAAAGGATTAAAAATTGTATCAACGAAATAGTGTGCTGGAGATAACAGTTCACGAAAGTATAAAAAAAACATTTTAGCGGTAATTATATTTTACAATATTATAATTCTATCAATACCACCCTTCAGTATAAATTATATTAATGATCTCACCGGAGATGTTCAAAGACAGAATTAAGATTATGTTCCGATCCTGTGTAAACAAGGTTTTCAGTTGGTATTATATGTATTGTTTAAAGTGAGTAAAAAGTTCATTCATTTATATGATTGTATATTACAGGTGACTTGTAATATAAAACAAATAGATTGACAGATAAAGTACTGACAATCAAGACACTAATTTATGAAATAAATATGTATTTAGCAATAGATTTGATTGAAATATATAGAATTAATTTTATATTTGTAATAACGTAGACAATTCATTTTTATTGTCTTGAGGTTTTCATCTCAGGAAAACCATAACAACTTTTCATGCAAATAAAAAAGTAGTACCAGGTATATAAAGAAACGAAAAATTGACAGTGATTTACCTATAATAAGCCCGGAAAGTCTAGTCTTATAAGTTAACTTTTTATGGTAAAACTGACCAATCACAGAACTGCATTTACTTTGATAAGTTATACATGTACAAACAAACAAACAAATCCTTGTGATGAAAGTGTGACCAATTTCCACATATTTAATGCAGGTTTAATTTTCAAATGTGAAAGCCTGGATTAGGCACTGATGGTTCCGTCCAGATATTTACGTATTGTCGTCTATCATATAGGCACTGATTATACGTTCCGTCCCGATATTTGTGTATATTCCGTCCCGATATTTGTGTATTATCATCGATTATGTAGCCATCATACCTACACCTACGTACTTTTATAATATCACACATTGATATTTGCACTACTGCCGTTACATGTTTTTGTTGATGCAATAGTTTATGAATTTATGTTATGACTGAATATTTTCAATATTTCTTACATTGTCTTTTTTTCTCAAAGAGAATGTAAATTAAATGTCAATACTCATGTTGCAAGCAATAGATAAATATATATAAACAGATACCATGCAAACAATACTGCATGTTTTTTTATGTAATTCACCTTCCTCTACACGATATATGGGCCAGGTCATACCGTCTTCTACCTAATAAACCGCGCCTGCCCGTAAAAGTACTCTCTCGTCTTTTACAGGGATCTGCCTATAACATCTCCAAATGTTGTAACAAATACCCGGTACATTGAACAGCAATGATTTGGAAACCTTAAAAAACTTTTTTTCATCCAGATTTCACATAGAAAACAACAAAAATGGTATTTCATTTAGGACTCACACAACTAAATAATTTACTAGATGTTATTACTAAGCTTTGGAGCTAATAACTTTAATATTTGAAGTACAACACTTGTGACAACTGCCTAAATTCACAGATACATACATGACAAAGGCTTCAGGGGGCATTTAATGAGGAGTTTACTGGCAATTTAGCTGGCTAGAGGCGTCTGCTTCGGACAACCGGAAATTTACATGTCAAACCAGTGAAATTGGACGGGAACACCCTCTGACTTTTGACCCCATATCAATCCACCGTCACATATCACAATCTACCAAAAGTATATATTTTTGTAAAGTTAAATATCTACAGATTTCATTGAATGCAGAATAGGTCAACAATTACCTATTTAAATTGCTCAGAATCACTGTACTTAGCTGGAACAAATTTTCAGTAGGGACTACAAACGTATGAAACACAAAATCGTCATTGGAAAAATTCCGTATTTTTTCCACTTCTTTTATTTGCACTTTTGCTGTATGGACTAGCTAGATAATGATTCTGTGTATCATTTCCAATGTTATGTACATAAACCTTCTGTGATAAATCGTTGGAATGATTGTGGTCTGTACTGTACGATATCCTTACTGATAATACATTGAGTGTGTGCTATAATTTTTGTACGGAACGTTATACATTACACATTATCAGAGACGATCAAGTTATGTGGCACATGTTTGTATTTGTTGATGCACCCAAACAAGATGTTGACTGCTGCAGTTTGGAGTATTACAGAATCTGAAAATAAAGTATAATTTATCTAGAATGGTCATCTTTGTTTTATTTGGAAAAATGATGTATGGTGTAAAATGGAAAATGAACAAATATTTTGTACAAGGAATCCCACAACAAATCTTTAACTGGACAGGATCCCAAAAAGAACCTTTAACTAGACAGGGTCTCCACATGAACCACTGCAAATGGAACATATAGTGGTCACTTAACACAGGGCACTGTGTTAACTAGAGATCCCCTATATAAAGTGACTACCTCTATTATGAGACTGATCTCGCGATAAAGGTGGTCTCTTAATATACAGGTTGATACATAATATAAGGGGTCTCTTAACACAGATTGTCTCTTTAATCAGGACATCTCTGAACACAGATTATTTAAATAAAAGAAGTCTATAAATCCTACTGATACAATAACAGGACAATGTTTAAGAATAAACGTTTTTATTATCAGATGGGAATCTTAAATACTCCGTTCTCTAAGGCAAACAGTTAATGTAATATATATATACAACAATATACCGGTACTCCGTGTAATGTTTACCAGTCTCGTCGTAAAACAATTAACAAAATCTCTGTACGATAATAATAAAAACTTTAACAAAAAATAAACTGTTATTAAACAAATCTGTAAGCAAAGCAGGTAGCATAAAAATACAAAACACAAAGTCAGATACTGTATTACAAAAAAACCCCGTTGCAAACAGGAAATCATGTTTGAAGTCATAATACGAAAAAAATATCTGATAAGAGAAACAATGTTAAGAGTAAATTTTTGTTTCATTATTTTAACAAACTGTCCAGAATGCTAATGTGTTTGCTATAAATGCAATAAAATGTGATAATTGAACATGCATTCACGAAATGAAAAATAAAAACACACACAATTTATTTATTATTAAATATTGGTTAACAAACTGTGATCTCCAAGGAATCTTTAGGGATGAAATTAAACCCAGAATCCTATAATGTATATTGTAATAGGAATTTTCACACAATAAAGTTTTCAGCATTTTGCAGAGTATTAATTTTACCTTCAAATTTGATCATATCAATTTCTTGGGTAAAAGAATTGTCTGAAAATTTAGAACCAAGCCAAAAAATCCATCACAGTATGAATTGTGCGATTTGATACATGAAAGCTTGCTTGTGACAATTTCATTGTCATCTTAAAAATCTTTCATAACATTAAGAAAAAAAATCTTAAAATGTTACTCTTCATAATATATTATATTTGGTTAATTATGATAAGATTAAGAATTACACAAACATACTTTTACTTTATCATAACATATTGATCTCCTTTTCAAAAGAGTTCCTCCCTACCAACAATATTGTTTATTTGTTCCTGTGTTAAGTCACAGTTGCTTGAGTTTCTGTCAGTATATAAAAAACAAGAGATCCCAGAGGGATCTTGGCGCCCACCATCAAATGATCTAAGTTTGTTTTTTGAAAGATGGTTCTTTTCTCTTCTTTCGATTGTCTCTTAGGTGTTGATTAAGTGTGAGCAGAGACTCTGGTGGGACACAGATGCATTTTTTTGTTTTTTTTTTGTGAATTACATTGTCGTTTCCTTATTCTTAGCACCCATGAATTGTATTTGTTTTTGTCTTTGTCATGGGTTTTTTTTTTCGTGTATGTAGATTGGATTTTTTTTTAAAGATTTTGTTTGAGAAAGATACCTTCAGTAATTTCTGAGAAATAGCCATAACAAACTTCAATTGTCAAAATCCAAGATGGCTGCCTGTCGGCCATGTTGTTTTTGGATTGGTCCCAAAATGCAATATGCATAACTACACACCAAGGGGAACCTACACATGAAATTTGAGAAAGATCCATTCAGTACATTCTCAGAAATAGCGATAACAAAGTTCAACTGTCAAAATCCAAGATGGCTGCCTGTCGGCCATGTTGTTTTCAGATTGGTCCAAAAATGCAATATGCATAACTAGGCACCAAGGGGAACCTACACATGAAATTTGAGAAAGATCCATTCAGTACATTCTCAGAAATAGGGATAACAAAGTTCAAATGTCAAAATCCAAGATGGCTGCCTGTCGGCCATCTTGAATTCAGATCGGTCCAAAAATGGAATATACACAACTAGGGACCAAGGTGAACCAACACATGAAATTTGAGAAAGATACCTTCAGTACTTTCTTAGAAATAGCGATAACAAACTTTAATTGTCAAAATCCAAGATGGCTGCCTGTCGGCCATGTTGTTTTTGGATTGGTCCCAAAATGCAATATGCATAACTACACACCAAGGGGAACCTACACATGAAATTTGAGAAAGATCCATTCAGTACATTCTCAGAAATAGCGATAACAAAGTTCAACTGTCAAAATCCAAGATGGCTGCCTGTCGGCCATGTTGTTTTCGGATTGGTCCAAAAATGCAATATGCATAACTAGGCACCAAGGGGAACCTACACATGAAATTTGAGAAAGATCCATTCAGTACATTCTCAGAAATAGGGATAACAAAGTTCAAATGTCAAAATCCAAGATGGCTGCCTGTCGGCCATCTTGAATTCAGATCGGTCCAAAAATGGAATATACACAACTAGGGACCAAGGTGAACCAACACATGAAATTTGAGAAAGATACCTTCAGTACTTTCTTAGAAATAGCGATAACAAACTTCAATTGTCAAAATCCAAGATGGCTGCCTGTCGGCCATGTTGTTTATGGATTGGTCCCAAAATGCAATTTGCATAACTACACACCAAGGGGAACCTACACATGAAATTTGAGAAAGATCCATTCAGTACATTCTCAGAAATAGCGATAACAAAGTTCAACTGTCAAAATCCAAGATGGCTGCCTGTCGGCCATGTTGTTTTCGGATTGGTCCCAAAATGCAATATGCATAACTACACACCAAGGGGAACCTACACATGAAATTTGAGAAAGATCCATTCAGTACATTCTCAGAAATAGCGATAACAAAGTTCAAATGTCAAAATCCAAGATGGCTGCCTGTCGGCCATCTTGAATTCAGATCGGTCCCAAAATGGAATATGCACAACTAGGGACCAAGGTGAACCAACACATGAAATTTGAGAAAGATTCCTTTGGTACTTTATGAGAAATAGCGATAACAAGAATTGTTTACGGACGGACGGACAGACGGACGGACGGACGGACTGACGGACGGACGACGGACCACGGACGCAGGGCGATTTGAATAGCCCACCATCTGATGATGGTGGGCTAAAAAAGTTTATATATATATGGAGCCGCTGCCCATTACAGAATGTATTGTAATGGGAGGCTCGTTTCACACATATATTTATTATTTACTGACAGAAACTCAAGCAATTGTGGTTAAGTCCTGTTAACATGCAGCTATGGTTGCTTCAGGACTTGCTAGCTACAGTAGCTTAAGGATTTGCTGGTGGCGGAAAGCCAAAGTACAAGGAACAACACCAGCCAGCAGTGAGAATCCAACTTTTGTCCCATCGAACCCCAGCCGACCTTGGTGAAAGGCAAGTGTGCTATCCGCTGCACCACCAGAACACTCTGACACTGCGGCCCACTCATACTAACCACATTATACTTTCTTTTAAAAGCGGTCTCAAATTAAAGACAAAATATATAAAGAAATAAAGCAAAATCAAAAGATGTTAATACATAATGTATGTATTAGTTTAATACATGCAATGTATGTATTAGTTTAATACATGCAATGTATGTATTAGTTTCCTTCCCTTTCTGGGATCTTCCTAAGTCGAGAAGAACCATCCTCGATATCAAGCGTTGCACTCACCTACGCTCTCTACACCCCTGGAATATGTCATAGCGAAACTGAAGGCTCAGTGTGAACAACCATGCTAATGAGGTATGATGTTTGTTGCAGTCACGTACCGATAAAAGTAGACAAGTTAATCTGTTTTGAAAGCTGGGTGTCGCTCCTTTGTCAGTTTCAAAGGACAGGTATCAGCCTAGCGATTGGTCAGGTTGTTTTTCACAAAGACCAATCAAACTCTAGCTTTGTGCTTTCAAGTTTGCTGTGACATATTCCAGGGCTGTTGAGGGCATACGTGAAGATAACCGTTGAATATCGAGGATGTAGAAGATCACTCAACCAACTGTGCTACATGGTCGCTACCTGGGCCCAGTTGTTCAAAAGATGATTAGCTTAATCAGTGATTAGTGCAAATTTTAATTATCCTGTAACTTGAAAATGAAATAATAGATTTAATTACAACTTTGCAGATATCAAATACCTAATATTGTCAATTTACATACAAAATTTCCAAGATTGTAACTAGTATATTTACAGAATTATTCAAGTTTGTAAAATGTCGTTAAATAATGATTAAGCTAATCACCCTTTAAACAACTGGGCCCAGCTGGTCGCTTAAGATTGACCCAGTCCATTGAAAATGACATTGATTACATACATTTTGTATGCATGACACTTACAATCATCACCTACATTATAAATCATAATTGATATAAATAGTTTTAAGTTTATAATATAATTCTGCCATTTTCTTTGAAGTTTACTTTTCTTAGCCTTTCCTAAATATCAAATCTCTCTTTGAAGTTGTAAATTAAAATCAATGTTACAAACATTTTGTCATTCAATTCTCAAATCAACTAAACAAGCAAAGCTACAAAATATTTCATAATTGCTTTAACAGTCCAATGCAAGCAGATTTACTAGATTTGATTCAGAAATTAATAAGACAAAAAAGTTGTTTCGGTACAAAAGCAATTGTTCGAAAAATTAAAGAGATGCGTAGAAGTATCAAAGGATATTTCTTACATGGAGACTATGCACAGCATCGAAAATGGATATGAAAAATCTTAAAAGATACACGTGGATATACTTGAGCTGTAACGTGCAGGTAGTCACCCATCCAACTATTGACCACGCTCACCGTTACTCAACTATATCTAGAGCGGTCCCCGGATTATACCGCAAGACTGAAAAAGCTACATCGTGTAGCTTGCCAGTATTTCCCTCCCCCCACGTACGTACCTAGCTGGACATTACCGATCAATGCATTAAGGATCCCTGTACCACTGCAGAAAAATTAAAGCACTAGAGAGTTCCACTGTAGTTTTTGTACATGCAGTAGTCTCCCCTGGATTTCATTTTGTATATAACTGTAGCTTCACTTGACTTTTGTTCAACTCAAGGTCTGGATTTATAATGCATCTTCAGATTCAAAACAATGTTTTACCTTCTTTGGCTCATTTTATCTTTGGTTGATTTTTCATGAAAAAAAATCCGCATTATTTGATTTTTTCAGAAAAGATTGATCATTTGATGCAGGTGTACATGCTGTGACAGAAAAATAAATTCTGTTGCAAAATTTAAAAAAAAAACAAATTGTGATTGGCACAAGGATCCTTAAATTCAGAAATTGAGACATTATATCAACTCATCATCAAAGAACATGGCACATACATAATATGTTGATTAAATATTTAAACCTATGATCTTGTTACTGCTATTGCCTTAATGGTCTAAATACAACCTACATGTTACTGTATCTATCATAGGTAGGTTTATATTTAGACCATTAAGGCAGGTCTTATGACAACAGTTATTTTGAATGTGTCCCTTTTGTCACTGATCTTGTACAATGGCTTGTCTCCATGGAGACTGGCATACGGGACTATGTCGCTGATGTTGAATAGTACGTGATTGTCGTCAAAAATACATGTTTTTGTCAAGCCTCGCACAACGTACTCCAGACCTTCCTCTTCCCCAATCACCATCACACTGATTTTCACCTTCCGGGTCTCTGAGGTGTTTGATGTTACGGTCAGTCGCACAGTTTCGTAAAGCACTTCATCGATCTCTCTGTTTTCCAGCATTCCAATCATCATGCATTTCTTGAAGGTCACACCCTTTGGGTAAAGGTCAATGTGCCAGTCCCAGTAACAACTGTCGTCCTCTTCACATCCTGTTACCGGGGTCGAGAAAAATGCACCCAAGACATCACCGGGAGTTATCTCTCCTACTTCTGGCACGACCATTTCTGTGCACCATGAATCGCAAGTGTATATGCGAGGAAGATAATTTCCAACTTCAGCATTCGACCGAGTTGACAGGGTTCTCGACGGAGAAATATGAATTTGTTCGGCACTTTGGTTGTTTGGGGATAAACTAGATAAATTGACAGAAACGCTTTCACTGGTTGATGGAAATTTAGCACTATGATGATAATAAGCTGATCCAAGTTCATGATCAAAACAGGTTAATCTGTCTTTGCTGCCGCCATGAGGATTTTCTGTTGAAATCTCTCCAACAGATTTTCCTTCCAATTGTGAAAAGTTACTGGATGATGATGATGTGCTGCCATTGGAAGGATAATCATGATTATTTGTTTCGTTCTGATGAGCAAGATTTCTTTGAGCAATATGGACTTGTATAGCTGCCTTAATTGGAGATGCTAGTATACCGGGGAAATTCTCCACTAAACTATCGTCTTGTAGTGACTTGAGTTCACTAAAGGTCATGAGGGTGAACCGGGTGTGTTTTCCTATAGTTCCTACAACAAACTGTACAGCGGAACTTACAGACTTCGCAGATTCCCTCGAATCTGTGTCCTTGATTACAAGTTTCTTCATAACCCACTTTTTTACAGCATGGTACAATGATAATTCACTTTTTACCACAATGTCTGGGGAGCGGAAGAAATGCACAAGGATATCGGCTGAAATGGACAAAAAGTCATCGGTTTCGATGACAAATTGAAAGTTCCACATGATGTATTCTTCGCACACACGCTCTAATTGCTTGTGTCCACACATTGTGGCATATGTGTACCAGGACAAAACACGACTTGTGTGTTTGGGTGCTACACAATGAGAACACATGTAGTCAATACATAGAGATGTTAGGTCACCGATATTGTATTTGTCTGCAAGAGACAAAATCGGCAGGACAGTCAAATGACTCATGTGTATTCGGCCGGTGTACAAGTAATGTAGAAAATCTCCGAACACCTCAACACATTCTAGATCCTCTTGCAACACAATTTGGTCCTTGTACGATTCCGGCCATGTTGGACTCGTCAGCATGGTTTTGAGCACATCACTGGAGATGCTGAGGATGAGTTTGTGCGTATGAAACACTTTATCTCCGACCACTAGTTGAAGGTCACTCATCTCTGGGTCACAGTACAAGGTACTCAGCTTCTGTATGGTGGAGTGCGAGTTGTCCATCTGTTGGCCATACCCCCAGCATGAATTGATTGGACGGTATCTGTCGCAACTTGACATCATTTTGTCTCGGCTGCTGGAGGCTTATATTGTTTCTATATTCAATTGCAATATGGCATCTTTTTAGGTTACGTCTGAAATGAGATGAAAGAAGTTGTAAGTCAATTTACTGAAATAATGTAACACAGTTATCTAAATGCATAATATCAGGGGTGTATGTGTATACATGTATATATATATATTGTAAAATAGGAATTCTCACCCTCTCTTTATTTCGCCTTCTCATGAAAAGATTTAAATTCGCCCTGTCAATCTAGATCTTGGGTCCTCATCGTACATGTAATATGAGAAACAAACCTATATTTAGGGAAATATATTTGCCCTGTCTTCAATTCGCCCTTTCATTGTTGGACTAAAAGCGCAAAAATAAAATGAGGGCAATTTTTTCCAGTTTTACAGTATATAGATACATTGTATGTACACATACATCCCTGATAATATACAGCAAACGACTATTTTAGCTAAACTATTCACCCCTGAAATATCATAATGGACTTTTCAAACCTTTGAACTGGAAGAGTTCAATTGTGTCTTCAGGGGGGAATGAGTTGATATTTTCAAGAAAAGTCAGTGAAAATATTCTAGTGGACAACGTTTATAAAGATGTGATGGAATTTAAACACACTTGCTCGTTAAGTCATAAATTAACCTTCAGTACTTTTATTAATAAATTTATCTTCAGTTGCTTCACTGTCAGAATTGACAGATACATTTATAACTTCATCAACAGAAAAATTTAATTTGACAAATTTAAATGTTAATTACTTATTAATTAAGCTGTATACTTCTATATAATCCCTAGGTACATGTGATTTGATTGTGTGGGAAAACGACCGGAGGTTCGGTGTAGGGCTTGATTCTGTGCTCAGCTGCTGATCATGACAGCCCAGAAAAGGTTGGAGGTCACCAAGACCATGTCTTGAATTGGTGGGACTTGTTTCTCTAATGTTGGATAGGGAATGAGCAGGAAATGGTGCATATAATTATATACGTCAGGTGTAAATGTATCTGGTGTTCATTGTTAATTAAGGAGTCAAAAGGTTTTAGCAAATCAAGGAAATCCCTAACAGTAAGGCATTTATTGCCTAACTGTTAACATATTATTAAACTTGTTTTGCCAGTGATCATGTACAAGGCTTAAAAGTGTACTAGGTGCATTTTTTATTGCCTAACTGTTGGGGTATAACATTTATATGCTATAATCGACTGAAAATCATATGAAAATAAAATGCCTAATAAGGTGTATATATCAATGATCTATTAATCTATGTCCTCACAACATTAAATATAAATAATGCTGGGAAATTCTATTCAACAGAAACAGTACTAGATTATCTAGTACAGTGAATATAAATTGAAACACAATTTTGAAGACTTTCTTTGCACCTGCCTTTTCTCAAATAGACCATACTAATTGGATTCTTTAAAAAATGATCATATTTGCCTTGACGGGGTCGAGTGACTAAGGTAATTGTGTATTCAAATAAGAATGGGACACCTGCTTGAGAAAGCTAATTTGTAAACAGCTGCAACCTGTTGAATGTGTGGGGGAGGGGGCGTGCCCGTGGTCAGCCTAAATTTAGTGGACAGGAATTTGGGTCAAAGCCGTGACAATCAAATATGCAAACACTTCTAGAAAGCAATCGTAGTTACCAGTGTTTCGCCTGAATCTTTCTGGAATCGCGAGATTAAATATTGCAGAAGACTCCATGTTATTGAGATGATCCAGTCGCGTCCATAACATCTATAAACATAAACGCTTTTCGCTTTTGACACTTTTTACCGTTCGAAAGTTGTTATTTGTATGCGACTGGGTCATTGTGGTTACCAAATAGCCCGGATGTAACTCGCACCTTGCTCTCGCGATATTTCCCAGCATTCAGTCCCAACGGCTGCAAACCACGATGGCCGAACTCTCCACTCCGAGCCGACATGAAAAGAGCTTGGGACTCCTTACAACAAAGTTTGTTTCACTACTGCAAGAAGCCAAAGATGGAGTCCTCGATCTGAAAGTGGTATGTTGCATATCGAACGCTTCATTGCATGCTTCCCTAATACGAAAATAAGATTGAAGTGGGGCCCCATTCAGAAAGCATGTAACCATGTTTGTTTATGCTTTTGTTCGGTTATTCATCGGAGCTGTCAGCGTGGTTCTACGACTGCCTTATTCCCAAATTTTATAAGTAGAGTAGTGCAAAAATATTGGATGATTCCGACTGAGCGTATAAAGTTTGCATCCAATGGATGCATTCAGAAATGTGTCTAAACACACTTTACATGTCATTGAATAAAAGGAATGCCGGGTCATGACCTCTTTTAATTACAAATTTTATGTACGATATTTTCAAATTTTCAATTGCAATATTTTGCTTATGTATAAATTCATTTTATCTTTCTTAATATTTTGTTAAAGGAAATAACTGTATGTTGAAAAGTTTGATGTGTAATCGCAGTACATTTTAGTGTTTATAATGAATATAACAACACTTTCGATAGTGATTTCCTGTTAACCCCCCCCCCCCCTGTTCTATATTCATGCCTTACACTTAGTCATTTGATTTGGGCAAATTTTCATTGTCCATTTTAAATCTTATATATTTGTGAAGTAAGGAAATAATATATTATCGTCTGACGTCAAAATAACAAATCTTTAATCAAATAAACAGGTTGGAGAAAACCACAAAGTTGCATATAATACGCCAGTTGGCTTTTAATACGCCAATTGGTTTGTATAGAATTGTTTAAAAAAAGCCACAATTGGTGTATAATAGGCCAATTTGAGTATTTATATGCAAGTTTTTGGTTTTCCCCGACCTCGATAACCCTCTCTGTGTTCACTCTAGTCTGAAAAATGTTTAAGCAAAAGTCGGATCATGCACTTTTCTCCTTTAGCAAATAAGAATTTCCTTTAGTAACTTTGACTCAATAGTAGAGTCAAAATTCAAGTGTTAATATTAATATAAGTTCTGATGTATGTTTAATACCATTCATTGAATTGGAGCAATTCTTATTATACATTTATAGGGAGTCCGTGTTTCTGAAAATTGTTGATTCAACACAAATTCCATTAGCAAAAGTAGCTAAAGACATATATATATACTTTCTTTTAGCAAATAATATAAGCATTTCATTTTGTTTATAACGAAAATGCTAACAAAGTTTGTTTGTTTGGGGGGGGGGGGGTATAATGACCAAACGTGTCAGGTTAACATTTCTATGATGGTCACCTATCTTGTGTATCAATGTATCATACATGACATTTCCCTGTCATAATAGCTGTGTCCCATTGGAAGTTCACAATTGTGTCAATTTCAAACTGATTTAGTTGAACGAGAGAAGGAATTTTAGTTGTGTGATTTTGATAAAGAAAGATTTTGTTTTTACTTCTACACCGGGAGCCGTCATTAAATGACCTCAAACAAACAAAAACCAAACCAATCTGAATTTAATTTGCTAAATTACAGTTAAATAAATATCTGAAGCATACATGTATTGGAACAAAAATGTCAATATTATTTTATTTTCACATCAATCAGTTTTTGATGAGCATTGTACACGATGTTTCTATTTCAGGCTGCTGATACGCTTGCTGTGAGACAGAAGAGGAGAATCTATGACATTACTAATGTATTGGAAGGAATTGGTTTGATAGAGAAAAAGTCTAAAAACAGTATACAGTGGAAGTAAGTGTTCATTTGACGTCTTTATAAATTGTACCGTAAACAGGAATTTGGAAGGATGAGCTGTGTACAGGCCATTAACCA
Organism: Mimachlamys varia; assembly: GCA_947623455.1. Classification (NCBI taxonomy): domain Eukaryota; kingdom Metazoa; phylum Mollusca; class Bivalvia; order Pectinida; family Pectinidae; genus Mimachlamys; species Mimachlamys varia. Next base: position 39,723,296 of record OX392533.1, on the reverse strand, counting down.
CTGTTTCAGAAAAAGCTATGGGCCATTTGTTTATGCAAGATTTCAAAAAAACATTTATGGACCATTGAGAATTTTAATCCACATATGGCTATGACCCCTATCCTTCCTAACCCCTGTGTAAGTTGAATAGTACTTTGGAATGGTCTCAGTATATTCAGAGCTTTCATTAAGAATTAGCTGAAGGCACGAATAGAGCTGGTGCCAATTCTATTTTTGCCTGTGTGAATTTTATACATGTGCATGAATTATTTTAAATTTTTTAACATGCAGTATGAGCAAGGCCTATTCTGGTTGAATTTACCAAAATGTGTGTCGTCCGTATCGTGTAATTTTTAGGTCATCTGACCCGAAGGGTCAAGATGACCTATTGCCATCATGCTTCGTCCGTCGTCGTGCGCCGTCCGCCGTCCGCCGTCCGTAAACTTTTCCTTTAACAATCTTCTTCTTAGTAACCAAAAGGCTCTAGGTGCTGATATTTGGCCAGTAGGCACCTGGGATTGAGTGCTACAAAGTTTCCTCATTTCAATGACCTTGACCTGTTTTCAAGGTCACAGGGGTCAAATATGTAAAAACCTTTAACAATCTTCTTCTCAGTAACCAAAAGGTCTAGGGTAATGATATTTGGCCAGTAGGCACCTGGGATAGAGTGCTACAAAGTTTCCTCATATCGATGACCTTGACTAACTTTCAAGGTCACAGGGGTCAAATATGTAAAAAAGCGTTTGACAATCTTTTCCTCACTAACCAATAGGCTATGGGTGATCATATTTGGCCAGTAGGTACCTGGGATAGAGTGTTCTAAAGTTTCCTCATATAAATGACCTTGACCTACTTTCAAGGTCACAGGGGTCAAATATGTTTAAAAATCTACACAACATTATCTAAAGAACTAAATAATCTAGAGCAATGATATTTTTGTATGATATGTAGACTAGCAATGCGAATCTTTTTCTAATATATTGTGTTTAGGTCAAAGGTCAACTTTGAGTGCTGGACGGGGTCAAAGGTTAACATGGGTTATAATAGGTAAAAAGCTTTAAGAATCTTCTTCTCAAGTTCCATAAGGCCCAGGGTTCTGATATTTGGCCAGTAGGAACCTGGGATAGAGTGTTCTAAAGTTTCCTCATATAAATGACCTTGACCTACTTTCAAGGTCACAGGGGTCAAATATGTTAAAATATCGACACAACATTATCTAATGAACCGAATGATCTAGACCGATGATACTTGCATATATTATATGTAGACTGGCAATGCAAATCTTTTTCTGATATATTGTGTTTAGGTCAAAGTTCAACTTTAAGCGCTGGACGGGGTCAAAGGTTCACTGGGGCTATAATGGGTAAAAAGTTTTAAGAATCTTCTTCTCAAGTTCCATAAGCCCCAGGGTCCTGATATTTGGCCAGTAGGTACCTGGCATGGAGTGCTACAAAGTTTCCGCATATGAATGACCTTGACCTACTTTCAAGGTCACAGGGGTCAAATATGTAAAAATCTTTAACAATCTTCTTCTCAATAACCAAAAGGCCCTGGGTGCTGATATTTGGCTGGTAGGTACCTGGCATAGTGTGCTATCAAGTTTCCTCATATGAATGATCTTGACCCACTTTCAAGGTCACAGAGGTCAAATATGTAAAATCTTTTAACAATCTTCTTCTCGCTAACCAAATCCCCCAGAGTAATATGGTATTTGGCTAGTAGGTACCTGGGATAGAGTGCTACAAACTTTCCTCATACAATGGACCTCAACCTACTTTCAAGGTCATAGGGGTCAAACATGTAAAAATACCTTTAACAATCTTCTCCTCAACAACTTAAAGGCCCTGGGTGTTGATATTTAGCCAGTAGGTACCTCTAATGGAGTGCTACAAAGTTTCCTTGTATGAATGACCTTGACCTACTTTCAAGGTCGCAAGGGTAAAACATGTAAAAATCTTTTAACAAACGTCTTCTCGCTTACCAAAAGGCCCTAGGTGCTGATATTTGGCCAATGGGTACCTGGGACAGATTGGTGCAAAGATTCCTCATATAGACCTTCACTTATACTTTCAAGGTCACAGGGGTTATAAACATGTATGTAGATATCTTTGAACAACTTGGCAAAAACAAACACAAATGATATAGATCTTTATAGTCAGATGACCGTTGAGGCCCCTGGGCCTCTTGTTCCTGAACAAATTTAGCTCATTTTTTGATGATTGAAAACATGTTTGATTTATTTTTCAGGGGATCATGTCCAGGGTATCCAACAGTTGATGGCATTCCTAACACTCCTGAGAGGTGGGTATCTTATTTATCGTCATTTATACCGCTGAACTATGATAACTTCTAAAGTAACCGAACATTCTTAACTCGCCTGAGAGGTGGTTATCTTAGTTCCCTTACACTGCTGAAACATCAGTGTGTGCCAAACACCGTCGGTCATGTATGAAAAAATCATTTCGGACCGGTAAAATATTTCAAATACATGCCCAAATGTCCGGTTAAAAAATCAGAACAAATCCGGATAAAATGTCCGATATTTGTTTATTAATTTGTCAGACGGAAGCCATGGCAAATTTTTTTGTCCAGTCAACCAGAAACAAAATTAGTGGTGTTAACATCTAACAAAATTGAAGAAACTCCTTAATTCAGATTTTGTATGAAATACATTGTAACTTTCAAACTTAAAAAAAAAAAATGTGGACATGTAAAAATTATTTTGGTCCTGTAAATTTTTCGGATGAACTGACCAAATTTAAATGTCCTGTAAAGGTTTTGGAAGGATTGGCACACACTGAACTATGATTACTTCTAAAAAGTAACCGAACATTCTTAACTCGCCTGAGAGTTGGGTATCTTTGTTCCTTTACACCGCTGAACTATGATAACTTCTAAAGTAAAGTCCTGAGTATCTCAGTTTTTAGGTCATCTGACCCGAAGGGTCAAGATGACCTATTGCCATCATGCTTCGTCCGTCGTCGTGCGCCGTCCGCCGTCCGTAAACTTTTCCTTTAACAATCTTCTTCTTAGTAACCAAAAGGCTCTAGGTGCTGATATTTGGCCAGTAGGCACCTGGGATTGAGTGCTACAAAGTTTCCTCATTTCAATGACCTTGACCTGTTTTCAAGGTCACAGGGGTCAAATATGTAAAAACCTTTAACAATCTTCTTCTCAGTAACCAAAAGGTCTAGGGTAATGATATTTGGCCAGTAGGCACCTGGGATAGAGTGCTACAAAGTTTCCTCATATCGATGACCTTGACTAACTTTCAAGGTCACAGGGGTCAAATATGTAAAAAAGCGTTTGACAATCTTTTCCTCACTAACCAATAGGCTATGGGTGATCATATTTGGCCAGTAGGTACCTGGGATAGAGTGTTCTAAAGTTTCCTCATATAAATGACCTTGACCTACTTTCAAGGTCACAGGGGTCAAATATGTTAAAAAATCTACACAACATTATCTAAAGAACTAAATGATCTAGAGCAATGATATTTTTGTATGATATGTAGACCAGCAATGCGAATCTTTTTCTAATATATTGTGTTTAGGTCAAAGGTCAACTTTGAGTGCTGGACGGGGTCAAAGGTTAACATGGGTTATAATAGGTAAAAAGCTTTAAGAATCTTCTTCTCAAGTTCCATAAGGCCCAGGGTTCTGATATTTGGCCAGTAGGAACCTGGGATAGAGTGTTCTAAAGTTTCCTCATATAAATGACCTTGACCTACTTTCAAGGTCACAGGGGTCAAATATGTTAAAAAATCTACACAACATTATCTAAAGAACTAAATGATCTAGAGCAATGATATTTTTGTATGATATGTAGACCAGCAATGCGAATCTTTTTCTAATATATTGTGTTTAGGTCAAAGGTCAACTTTGAGTGCTGGACGGGGTCAAAGGTTAACATGGGTTATAATAGGTAAAAAGCTTTAAGAATCTTCTTCTCAAGTTCCATAAGGCCCAGGGTTCTGATATTTGGCCAGTAGGAACCTGGGATAGAGTGTTCTAAAGTTTCCTCATATAAATGACCTTGACCTACTTTCAAGGTCACAGGGGTCAAATATGTTAAAAAATCTACACAACATTATCTAAAGAACTAAATGATCTAGAGCAATGATATTTTTGTATGATATGTAGACCAGCAATGCGAATCTTTTTCTAGTATATTGTGTTTAGGTCAAAGGTCAACTTTGAGTGCTGGACGGGGTCAAAGGTTAACATGGGTTATAATAGGTAAAAAGCTTTAAGAATCTTCTTCTCAAGTTCCATAAGGCCCAGGGTTCTGATATTTGGCCAGTAGGTACCAGGGATGGAGTACTCTAAAGTTTTCTCATATAAATGACCTTGACCTACTTTCAAGGTCACATGGGTCAAATATGTTAAAATATCTACACAACATTATCTAATGAACCGAATGATCTAGACCGATGATACTTGCATATATTATATGTAGACTGGCAATGCAAATCTTTTTCTGATATATTGTGTTTAGGTCAAAGTTCAACTTTAAGCGCTGGACGGGGTCAAAGGTTCACTGGGGCTATAATGGGTAAAAAGTTTTAAGAATCTTCTTCTCAAGTTCCATAAGCCCCAGGGTCCTGATATTTGGCCAGTAGGTACCTGGCATGGAGTGCTACAAAGTTTCCGCATATGAATGACCTTGACCTACTTTCAAGGTCACAGGGGTCAAATATGTAAAAATCTTTAACAATCTTCTTCTCAATAACCAAAAGGCCCTGGGTGCTGATATTTGGCCAGTAGGTACTTGGCATAGTGTGCTATCAAGTTTCCTCATATGAATGATCTTGACCCACTTTCAAGGTCACAGGGGTCAAATATGTAAAAATCTTTAACAATCTTCTTCTCAATAACCAAAAGGCCCTGGGTGCTGATATTTGGCTGGTAGGTACCTGGCATAGTGTGCTATCAAGTTTCCTCATATGAATGATCTTGACCCACTTTCAAGGTCACAGAGGTCAAATATGTAAAATCTTTTAACAATCTTCTTCTCGCTAACCAAATCCCCCAGAGTAATATGGTATTTGGCTAGTAGGTACCTGGGATAGAGTGCTACAAACTTTCCTCATACAATGGACCTCAACCTACTTTCAAGGTCATAGGGGTCAAACATGTAAAAATACCTTTAACAATCTTCTCCTCAACAACTTAAAGGCCCTGGGTGTTGATATTTAGCCAGTAGGTACCTCTAATGGAGTGCTACAAAGTTTCCTTGTATGAATGACCTTGACCTACTTTCAAGGTCGCAAGGGTAAAACATGTAAAAATCTTTTAACAAACGTCTTCTCGCTTACCAAAAGGCCCTAGGTGCTGATATTTGGCCAATGGGTACCTGGGACAGATTGGTGCAAAGATTCCTCATATAGACCTTCACTTATACTTTCAAGGTCACAGGGGTTATAAACATGTATGTAGATATCTTTGAACAACTTGGCAAAAACAAACACAAATGATATAGATCTTTATAGTCAGATGACCGTTGAGGCCCCTGGGCCTCTTGTTATGAAAAGCATTGATTCGGACTAGGTCCGGTGTGAGCCCAACCATGCACCAAATCATAAGATTACTTCTACTGTACTTTCTTAACACCTTCACCTCTGATGACACCTGTGAATCCTTCCAATTCAGCGGTTGGAACAGTTCATAAAGAAATTGAGGGATGAGCAAGTAATATCTAACCCAATTATGTTGGTCTGTGTCATCATAATTACACCATCAACGATTTATCCTGGTGTGAAAATATAGGAAGGCATCGGTGATGTTTGGTTGGAATTCTTTTGAAAGAGGATGTATCCACTGTTTGTATCAGTATCAGAGGGGAAATGTATTCCTCAGTTTTTGGACAATTTGGGAAAATGAAGGCATTTTTTAAATCTAGGAGAAATGGTATTTATTTGAGTCAAACTGAGGAAAAAAAGTCCCTCTATTCTAGAGAAAAAAAACTAAAAATATTATAAACATATACCTGTAGTCATTATCTCTAGTTAAACTGGTCTGTTAAATATTTAGACAATTTTTTTGAAATTTCAGAATCTGCTTTTCAAGTACACTATATGTAATATGTAAATTGCAATGCATCAAATGATACAAATTTATTTTACAGAGGGTCGCGGGAAATTGCAGACAGATTGGGGATTTTAAAAGATGAGATAGCTGAGCTAGAACAGCAGGAGGCAGAGCTGGACCAGCACAAGATATGGGTTCAACAAAGTATAAAGAATGTCACTGACGAAGTCACAAATACAAAGTATCCTTTCCTAGTCCAGGCTCTGACTAACAGTTCCATGTCTACTTTTTACATACAATTATACGATAGTTTTATGACTATTTGGGGAACAGTCGAAACTATCATCTAGAGGTAGGGGGAAGCTCTGGGAACTATTTGCCTGGCTACTATATCTGTAGCAATCTGATTAAAATGCAGATCCTTATTCTCACTCCATTATATTAGGATCTACCAGCATAATATATGAGATCATATTCACAGAGTTATGGCCCTTTGTTTACAGGGCTTTTTCTGAGGATTTTTGGGGCTGTTTATGGGCCCCATTCCCAATTGAAATTATTTCATATTTAAGTCAAATTTCCAAAATTTGCAGTTTACTCATGAAATAGTCTTTCCTAATTCACCAATTTTCTTCCCAAAATAAGACAAAAAAATATCCATCCCAAACCGTTGAGAAAAAGCCCTTGTATATTTTCATTGCAAAGTTTGTTGAGAGGTAGGTAGGGATATGGATTACTCGTAATAATTTGAAAATTTAATGTTTTTACCTTTTCATTTGAGATTTATGAAACTTGTCAAAAAAAATCTCTTATATCTATACATACAGATCCCTACAAAAGCTAAATATTGTGGAACCCATTGTTTTTAGAAATATGTACTTAAAGGACCCATGAAAATAAATTGTAAATTGATCATTGAATATGTTTAAATAACTGTATGTATTGTAAGATGTATTGCCTTAACTACCATCAGACTAGCCTATGTAACACATGAAGACATCTGTAAGTGTTTTAAAGGAGATACATTACTAGCTATCCAGGCCCCCTCAGGAACGCAGTTGGAGGTTCCCATACCGGAAATCGTAAGTTCAAATCATGAACATATTGCTTGCTGGAGAAATATGAAGCAACATTCAGTATATTATCTCCAGCAATCCAAGTCATAATGTGAAAAGAATGGTTACAAAGACAAATTCTGAAATTTTTTCAAAGTTATCTTCATTAGTATTTAGATTTGTGATTGTAAAAGGACCACGTGTATGAATACATTTCCTTACTAAAATGTGTATGAATAATTATTATTTGGATGTTTGAGTCCAAAATCAAGCTTTCTTTAAATTTTATTTCAAAAAAGCAAAATCTAATTGATTTTACATACATTATGCTGGACATTTATCGTAAAACAGAAGTTGAAATCAAAATAGATTTCTTAAAAAAGATTTAATTTATAATGTCTTTTGGGAATGAAGGCTGACAGTTTCATATTAAATGAAAATAAGATGAAAAAAAAAGAAAAATGTTGATAATTTTGTTTATAGTGCCATTTGTTTATTGATTGTCTTTCAGGGTCCTGGGTTTAAGAAAAATTATCAAATACATCTGAAAAGCCAGTCGGGACCAATCCATGTGTTGCTGGTGAACAAAGACACAGAAAACACAAGTCCTGTTGTGGTTCAAGTGCCGCCCCCGAAGGAAGACCCAGTGGCCGCCGCTCAGAACCAAAATGTAGACCCAAACCAGTCCACAGTCTCGGGCAAGGGGAAATCATTACAAAAGGTAAAAACAGACAGGCTCTATATTCTCTACTAATAATTCTATCCAAGCAGACTTGGTCTCTACAGGAATATAAATGGAAAACTGCTTTTGAAAGTGCTCAAACCTGAAATTTTCAATAATATGTCATACTTAGCTAATAGTAATGATATGCATACCTGTACTTTCCTGTTTTAAGCCCACACTGGTGGCCTGTGAAAAAATTGTATTTCAGATTATGCAACAATCCTATATATATATTGTCGATATTTTCTCCAATATTTGTTAGGGCTGTTTATGAACTAGCTTTATGGGAGGAGGTAAAAATGTAAATAGTGATTAACATGTAAGGAACAGAAGGTGTGGTGTTAGCCCTTCCACCCATAATATATTTATACAGAAGTCTCTCACCTCCTCATATAGTTATAGAAAAGCTCTGATTTGTATAGACATTGTATGATTAATATATATTTGTTACACCAATGTATCAAGTTATTGTACATCTGCCTTTTCAGCGATCACCTGTAAAATCTCCGCTGCGACAGTCACAACCAGTGGTAGATGTAACGGCCCCTACGACACGGATGGCAACGCGATCATCACCGCGCAAATCTGGCCTAGGACAACCTTTAGGTACACTTACAGTGTTCTCACTAAGTTTTGCAATCATTGGTTGACTTCGAAAGAATAGCTGGTTGAATTTTCACATTCTGTAATGTTGACATACAGTCAAACCTGCTCTAACGACCGCCTGTCTATAACGACTGCCTGCCTATAACGACCGATTTTCAGATTCCCCGTGATATTTCACTATATAACGACCATCTGTATAACGACCACCTGTCTAATGTGGCTAGCGACCGGTAATTTTGGACCGACAGTCGCTAGTTCGCTTTCTATAACGACCGATTTTCAGATTCCCCGTGAGATTTCATTATATAACGATCATCTGTTTAACGACCACCAGTCTAATGTGGCTAACGACTGGTAATTTTGGAACGACGGTCGCTAGTTCGCTTCCTATAACGACCGATTTCGCGATCGGGTGAACATATTTTGATCTCACATTTGGCTGTCAGCCGTTCCGGTAACCCGTCGCATTTGTACAGCTCCGTACAAAATGTCCGGTATTTGCGTACATGATTCACTAGAAGAAAATACTATAAATGTTGAAAATATGAGTTGTAAAACACATTGACTGAAGAAAATACTATTTTATGGCAAGTGAAAACTTTCCGGTGAGCCCATTCACTGCTGCATCAGTTTTCGACAATATCCTGCATTTTGATTGGCTACTGATAGCGACGATCTAGGTTATTTCCTAACCTGAATAACGCGTAGTGCTTTCCAGTATCAGTGTAGTCATATGATACGATTGAACAGCGATGCATCATTCGTGTTCTCGTTTATGCAGGCCTGTTCGCGACCCGTGTGTTAGGCCGTAATCGTCAGAATTACCGTCAACCCAGTACACTGCCGACTCTATCAATGTCTAGACGCAGAGACTACCAAATTGTTCATTTTATAGAAAACGTGGAAGATTAAGTCTTATGTAAGATTTAATTGAATAATTCATGAATGATATTGCCGTGAAAACATCGTTTATTTCAATTATCAGTATTAGACCTGTGCCTTCGCTGGTGTAAACAGATCTGCATCGTAACTCGCGCGAGGTGTCAATCAATGTCAAGCCTAATTAACGAGGCATTGTGTTATGTTTTCAAAGTTTCCTACTCAAAGGTGTTTGTTTTGTTAACCTTGAATGCCTACTCACCTGGTTGGTGCTATCATAATCATTCCGACTTGACGTTTTTTTTAGAAAAAGAACAACAAACTCAACCAAGAATTCACAAATGTAAAAAAATGAACATGAATATTATTTAATAGGGCATTCATCATACCATTTTAAGATGTTTTAAAAAATATAGATTTAAACCTAAAAATAATATTATAAGAATACATTTCAAAACAAAAAGTTTGACTTCTGAAAATGTTATACTGAATGCCCTATTTAATGACAAGTCATTTATGACATTTTCAATTAAAGTGGTTGGTCCAAAAATCTCGACCTGTCTATAAAGGCAACCTGTCTATAGTGACCGTTTTTCTGTCTCCCCTTGAGCGGTCTTTATAGACAGGTTTGACTGTATATAAAATTCTGAAAAATAGCCCGTTCAAAGTTGTTGAATAACAGGCTACTTTTGCCGGCAACCGGCTTTTAATGAGAACCCTGACTTAGTAAGGCAAACAATTGTAAATTTCAGGGACCTTGAATACCCTAGTGTTTACCTCCAACTCCGACCCTATCAGTAAATCAATCCTGTGTTGGGATGACTTGTTTAACAGATGCAAACAAATTGATGAATGATGAACAAACAAGGAAACCATCCTGCTCTTCTTCATAGGCAGGTAGCAAAACAAAATTTAAAAAGCAAGTTTAGCAACCTAAATATATGTTTGGTGACTTTTGTAAATCTTAACCCATTCATCTATCAGGACCCATTTGAACTCAAAATGAAAAAAAAGTTTTATACAAAATTTCAAAAGTGAATGAGGTATTAAAATTATCTCCCTCCCAAACCCTAAAAAAAAAATCTGAACTGCCCTTCCATATTTTCTTCAGTCGTGTTACCTGAATCAAACTATTTTTTGTGCCTTCTTGACATAATTAGGAAACTTAATATGGAAAAGCATGTAAAAATATTTATATAGAGAACTAAACCTTTGAAAATTCCAGAAGTTTTTATTTCATAATCTTGTTCAGTAAAATACTGAACATATCATTTTGATAAGGTCAACACATTCCATTACAAATTACCACTTGCCAAACAAATTCTAGAGATTAAGTGTAAGATGGAAGTCATTTAGATTAGAGTCACTTAACCTAGGTTTAGGCATGTTCGAGTCATTGTCGATATCCAGGGGTTACGCTTACCTACACTCACTACACCCCTGGAATATGTCATGGCAATACTGAAGTCATGAAGATAGCAGTTGATTGAATTGGTCTTGGGTAAAAAAAGGCCTATCACTAAGCTGATACTTGTCTTTGAAGATTTCAGAGACACAACACCTGACTAAGGTGGCACACACACAGTTCAGTTTTTCCAGGACATATTCCATGGGTGTAGAGAGTGTAGGTCAGTGTAACCCCTGGATATCGAGGATGTAGAGAGCGTAAGTGAGTGTTACCCTGGATATTGAGAATGTAGAGAGCATAGCTGAGCGTAACCTCTGAATATAGAGGATGGTCAGAACCACTTTGACTGTATTTGAGAATTTTATACAAAATTCAGAAAGAAAAGAAAGGAAGCAAAAAACGAAAGTTGTCAAAATCATTTCCTGCATCTATATAATCAATCTGATTAAAATACAGATCCTCACTATTACTATCGTGTGTAGGATCTGACAGCGACCAGTAGAAGGTCTTGTGCAGATGACCTTTATCGTTTCAATATCTTGGAAATTAACAGCCAATTAAAATGCACCTTGTAGACGGTGTTTGGAAGACAAACAAAAATGGCGGCGGATCGAAGCGAAGAAGAGAAAATTATTCCGGGCGTAATATAACAATTTTATTAGTATATTTTGTGATAATTTCTTTACCTTCAGCTGTTATTTCTTTTTGGACAAATGAAAAACTACAAATCAAACCGATAATGTCTAAAAAGAACACACGCCGCTGAACAGACCGCTAAACTGGGCGCCGCCATTTTTGTATACGGTCGTTCGGGTTTCTCGTTACTTAGCTCTGGTTTAACGACAAGTGTAGAAACAAATCGAAATTAGCTTTTCACTTTCAGAATCTGGTAAGAAGCGATTTGATTGGTGGATACAAAGGTCATCTGCACATGACCTTCTACTGGTCGCTGTCAGATCCTACACACGATAGTAATAGTGAGGATCTGTATTTTAATCAGATTGCTATATAATATGAAAGTTAACATTTCAGCTTCTACGTCTGCAGCAGTACTACAGGCCCCTTCTATGGACACGCCCCCTAGTGACGTCCTCCTCGACCCCTACCGCTCAGACCTAGGTAAACACACCTTCGGTAAGAACGCACACAACTCTCTGTAACACTGATATATTTTCCTCATAAATTCATGCAGTTTGAATTCCTCAAGATTTCGTCATCAAGGATTTTTTTTTTAGAATTGTTAGTTTGACACATCTGAAATATTAGTAATTTTGTGGAATAGTTGTAATAGCCTAATGTTCAGACCGGTAAACTTTTGAAATATGTCTGCTGGCTTGTATTATGATTTCTGATTTTGAATATATTCATAACTCTTGTATATGTTCATAATAAATTTTAAATGTGAAAAAAAATAAAAGTTTCTTTTAATTTTGAAAGTTATTCCAAAGAGATGAATGCATTTGTCCAAATGAGCAACTGTCGGGGCCAAGTTCCTTAACTTACTATTTTCCTTTAATTTCTGTAATGCTTTCTTACGGGGATTTATATCCTGAAGTTAAGGAATGTTACTGAAACTTGGTCCAGGTCTCGGGTCTCTTGTTTAAAGAGTCTATCTGTTATCACAAGAAAAATGAGTTGTATTCATTTAAGCAGAGAGATCCATTTTGAATTCTAATAATGGCGTTTTTGTATGAACAGGTGATATGGAAGGTGACCTGATAGAGGAATTGATGTCCTCAGAAGGTGAGTTCCTGGAGCTGGCTTATCAACAGCAATTACAAACTTACATGTTACCAGGAAAGTTAGAGCTCACTTATCAACAGCAATTACAAACTTACATGTTACCAGGAAAGTTAGAGCTCACTTATCAACAGCAATTACAAACTTACATGTTACCAGCGAAGTTAGAGCTCACTTATCAACAGCAATTACAAACTTACATGTTACCAGCGAAGTTAGAGCTCACTTATCAACAGCAATTACAAACTTACATGTTACCAGGGAAGTTAGAGCTCACTTATCAACAGCAATTACAAACTTACATGTTACCAGGGAAGTTAGAGCTCACTTATCTACAGCAATTACTAACTTACATGTTACCAGCAAAGTTAGAGCTCACTTATCAACAGCAATTACTAACTTACATGTTACCAGGAAAGTTAGAGCTCACTTATCAACAGCAATTACAAACTTACATGTTACCAGCAAAGTTAGAGCTCACTTATCAACAGCAATTACTAACTTACATGTTACCAGGGAAGTTAGAGCTGGCTTATCTACAGCAATTACTAACTTACATGTTACCAGCAAAGTTAGAGCTGGCTTATCTACAGCAATTACTAACTTACATGTTACCAGCAAAGTTAGAGCTGGTTTATCAACAGCAATTACTAACTTACATGTTACCAGCAAAGTTAGAGCTGGCTTATCTACAGCAATTACTAACTTACATGTTACCAGCAAAGTTAGAGCTGGCTTATCTACAGCAATTACTAACTTACATGTTACCAGCAAAGTTAGAGCTGGCTTATCTACAGCAATTACTAACTTACATGTTACCAGCAAAGTTAGAGCTGGCTCATATTTATATACATAATTTATTAGAGAATTTAACTGCTTTCAGTAGGCTTTCATACGCCATATGAATGCTAACTGGACTAAAAGAAAATTTAATGAATACTTCAAGTTGAGTACATTTATATATGATAATAGATCTTTGTTAGATTCTTGCATTTTGAATTATAAATGTAAAGGACTATGTATGGTTTTGCCTGTTTTTGGCCCCCAAATCTATCAAATTTTGAATTTCATTATTGAACTCTCAAATCTTTTTATTTCAAATATAGAATACATTCCTCATACAATTGTAATAATATTTATTTATTTACCGAATATTTGGTCAGTTTTGGTCAATTTCACATAGTTTTTCACATAGCAACCATAGAGTGCATTCTTGAACAAACTTTATATCTCTCCTAAAGATTTGGTATAAGTGCCCACATATTCTCATTTGATATTAAGCTTGTTCAAGAATTCGCTCAATAGTTTCTAATAGAAAAATTATCCAAAAATGGGCCAAAATTGACAAAATGGCCAAATTTCCCTAATTTATGCATATTGAGATGGTTGCCATGACAACCAGAGTTGAAACAACAAATGATTATTGTTTCAGTTTTATCAGGGATTTATTCCATATTTGAAATACAATTTGATGGGGGCCAAAAAAGGCCCAAACCATACATAGTCCTTTATAAAAGTTGTCCTTTCACTTGAGGGAAATAGCTAGTGATGTGATATCTATAGTGCCTAGAATATCTTCAGTTTTATGTCATAGGTCACAGAATGTGAATAACAGACATTTTATTTTGTTCGGAATTTTGTAAAATTACATTACATACAAAAATTCAGATTTATTTTTAAAGATTTTGTTCCCTGTTATTTCATTTTAATTATATATTCTGAAAAAGATGGATAAATCAAGTTCTCAAAACTTTGTTAAGTACAAGTCATAATGAAATTCTAAACATTTCCATTGCAAAGAGACTAAATAAACCTACTGTACTCAATATATGTTATTTCCCATACATTGGCGTCATAATACTAACATTGGAGACTGCACTGCTCTACTGTCAACTGGTGGCTGTTCTCTCTTGATTTACCCTGATGTTGCTCTGAGTGTATCTATGTATGTCTGCATCAGCTTATGCACATTGGTTTACCTACATACAACATGGTGTGCTAACACGCGCCATTTAATATATAGGTGTGTCACTGCATGTTACACACCAATGAATGTCAAAAATGTGAAAACCAGTTTATAAATGTCTTCCATATATAAACAGATGACAGATTACTTAATATAGCCTTGAAACTTCATAAGTTCAATATTTTTATTAAACAATTTGATGAAATTTTTCATGATATTAAGACCCGGTGTTTATTTGTTTTAGCATTTGCACCTCTGTTGAGGTTAAGCCCGCCCCCCAGTGATCGAGATTACTACTTCAACCTGGACGACAGTGAAGGAGCATGTGACCTTTTCGATGTGCCCTTGTTAACAATGTGATAGAGACCAAGAGACCTTCTACCTCATTGTGCCTTCATTGTTAAAACGGACGATACGTCTGTCTGACAGGGTTGTACCGCAAACCTGGGTCATTCCTGGACACAAAAAAAGCCTTGTGTTAAACTACACAGAGGGTAGCATGTCTTTGGTGGTCAAACCAGTCTCATGTGAAATGGCCAGGAAAAAAACGGCCCGCGTAAACTTTGGCACACTTTGGCCCTGTATTAATAAGATGTGAGGACACTGGCCTTGTAGTGTTGAATTAGTTTTGACACACGGCCCTAAACAATGAGGTATGTAGTACCACTTTACGCGATTATGGAAAACCTTAGTGCTAGAACTTGTTTCACTGCCAGAAAAGACATCGTCAACGCAACTACTGCCGATTATTGTCATCTCATTCATCACTCACTCGCCGCGGTACTTGTATAAGCAACGAATCTCTCGTAGACCATTGGTGACACTCCGCAAGGAATTCCTGCAGACCATTGGTGACCCCCTGCAAGGAATTCCTGTAGACCATTGATGACACTCCGCAAGGAATTCCTGCAGACCATTGGTGAAACTCCGCAAGGAATTCCTGTAGACCATTGGTGACACTCCGCAAGGAATACCTGTAGACCATTGGTGACACTCCGCAAGGAATTCCTGTAGACCATTGGCAACACTCAGCAAGGAATATCAGTTGTATCAACTGAAATGCTAATTCAGATATACCTATTGGAGTGATCCTAACATTTTCATAGGGGAAAACTTGTAAGCTCTATTTATCTGCAAAATGCAGGGCTTGGATAAAATTCCAAAAAATTACTGTCTTACTTTTGGATTTGAAAAGACACCTTTTCCATGTATTCCAAATATTTAAGATATATTTTTTTTTTATTCAATACCATTATCACCTATTAAAGAGAGATTAGTCTTTACCTTGCCTAAAAGATTCACTATTGTATGTGGAGCTGTGTTCAGGAACAAATGTTATTGCAGACACAATAACACAACAACATTGTCACCCTTGTCAAATCTAGAATCTGTTTCATGTTAATTCGATGTTGATTTACTGTATACAATTGCTGTCATGCTTTGGGTTGATTTAAGAGTTTTTAATACCCGAGAGCGGTTACATTAGCTTAAATTTCAAAGAATCTTTTAAAAGTAAGGAAGTTCTGGCTGAAGTTTATATAATTATTCTGGTTTGTTAGATATGACAATTTATATAAAGACTGACAGATGTTGCACCATCAATGATGTATGTCAAACTTTGATTTCATCAGATCCTTTTAAATCAGTGTCTGATCCTTATAAATAACTAGGCTGCAATATTGTAGTCTCCTGCAGGTTTTCAACAGTCCAATTTCATCTCATAATATTTCCAGCACCTTCCTATGTAATAGGTACAGCAAGAAGCATAGAAATGTCCAGCATCTGTACATGGGACTCATTGTTTGTGAAATCAAAAAGTTTGATGTTGAATGAATATCAGCTCATTTTGTACAAGGTGGTTTATGATCAGATATATTGCATGGTGAAGCACAGTAATATTGTTTGTTTCTTCTTATTCGGTGAAACAAGTATTTGTTATGTTAGTACTACTCCGATTAATGCATGTATGTAAAGCATGTATGGATGGGAGAGAGAAAGGAGACCTGTGTCTATTTTGACAGCTGTGTTGACTAAACCACAAGTTCATATAAAGTAACTGAACAGGATGCTAGTTCTGAAATACACTGATGTTCTCTGTTTTGAATATAGAGAAACTGTGAGTTTTAACAGAACATTGGAGAAAACTTACATGCCAATCTGTTATTAAAAAAATCTATTTCTTTATGTTTACAAATTTGTATAATTTTCCAACAACATTTTCTGCTGATGATTTTTTGGCTTGAAGAGCAAATATGGCTATGTGCTCAAATCCAAAGTGCATTTTGTGGTTGGGATTAATTTTGTAAAACTGATTGTCTCAAACTTTTCATCAAAGGGTCTGAAGTTGTTATCAGGGGTTTAAAATGGCAATGATTTATCTGAAAATGTTTCTGTTACTATTAAATTACTTCAATATTGTTTTCACTATAGTGATGTACAGTAAATATGTTTATAGGGCGCTTGGCGGGATATTAAAAAAACACTACGTTATAACCATAATTTGTTGTAAGCATGTTGGTTATAAACATGTTTTACTCTATCTTTTTTTGAGATGACAAAATTTTACTAGATACTGTAACTCACCCTGTTTTTGTGAATTTTTATTTTGTAAAAGTTCTGGTTTAAATTGGCTTGAATATTTTGAAGGATTTTCATTCATAAAAGAAACTTACCAGAAAAATATTTTATATAAAAAAAATGCAGAGAATTTTTTTTTTGTCTACTCGCTCACTTCATAAAAATTAAAAAAAATATGTTTATCTCGCTATTAAAATGGAAGTGTTTTATGGTATCTAGATCCCCTGTTTGTATGACTAATTAAAACTGTGATATTTTCCTTATATTCAATGCTCTTTGCTTCAAGTTTGTATTCCTGTCAAATTTTGTTTCTTTTTTTTTATAAAACTGATCATGATCCATCCATTCATAATAGATTTTTAACTTTGAGTAAATGTTTTGTTAGAATTTCATTTAAATTGAGTAAATTGAAACTTTAAAACTTTGAATTTACTTACACTGTAATTTTTTTTTTTTTTTTTTTTTGCTTTCTTTTATCATTTGTTTAGATTGTACAAAAAATTCAATACTTTTATGAAATCAGTATAAACAAAATTCTTCGTCACCAAACATTGCAGTAAAATAAATAAATGATTTTGTTTTACGTAGAGAAGTAAGTTATAATTACGTAACAGTTATGTATATACTCTCGTGTATGTATTAATCATGTGACCAGGAAATGATGATAATGTTTATACTTGTTTTTGTTGCGTAGTTTAGGTTTATAGATTTGTATGTAAGTAGAAAATTACAGAACTTTTTTTTCCTATTTTCTGTAAAACATGTCTTTGATGCACTTTCTCCTACTCCTAGTTAGGTCATCCCATGTCTAGGGTGGTATTCTTAATGTTATCAACATTTTATAGTAAATCAGTAAGATTTTTTTTAGGTTTTCTCTATGTTCTATGATAATCTTTGTCATAAGTTTTTGAAGAACTTAAACAGTACATACTATTTGGTATCTACACTAAGGCCAAAACAAAAACATATATTTGTGTGTTTCATGTTCTCCTAAAAATACCCCCTCCTGGAACATTGTACAAAACTAAGGAAATTGTCCAATTTATCTATTTTAGTAGTAATCCATCTCTTCCCGATTATTAAATTGCATTCCAAATCACAATATATAACTTGTTTAACTGTTTAAAATTCAATACAGAACTTAATTACCTACGCTGATCTGATAATGACCTGTATACGAAGTGAAATGACTTCC
Source organism: Mimachlamys varia (assembly GCA_947623455.1). Classification (NCBI taxonomy): domain Eukaryota; kingdom Metazoa; phylum Mollusca; class Bivalvia; order Pectinida; family Pectinidae; genus Mimachlamys; species Mimachlamys varia. The sequence goes on along the minus strand of OX392533.1, from coordinate 39,705,138 downwards.
TTCCTAAATGTGCCCACAATCCAAATGGAATAGGAACCATGCAAATGATTTTGTTTGGCCTAAGTACAATGTAAAATATGTACATGTATATACCCTAGCACTTTGTATACATGTTTTGCATGACCTACAGGCTAATTTCGTGTTCCCTTTTCCATAGGCTATAAAATACCCATCCTAAAAAATGTGATTTTTTTTTTCATGATATTATGATTTTAATCCTTCAGTTGTTGGGGGTTCAAAAGATAAGCTGTCATGGTTTTGTTTAAGGTTCCTTGTGTAATCAAAACTACATAACCATGTAATGTTTTGTATGCAGTGTATATTTCATCAACCTCATATCATCTTTGTATCTCTTTGTATTTCATTTGTTGTCAGTTTTTTCGTGGTATGGAGGATTATATAACATGGCATTTATAATGTCTCGTGGTGCTATCATCAGATTTCTTCAATATTCTTCGGGGGTGAAAATAGAAGTCTTGAAAGATCATCAACATTCCGTTTTAAAAACATTATGCCAAACGCTTGCATTGATAATAAATCAGAAGAAAAAAGCAAGAAAATACTATATAATTGACTCGCTCAAGTTTTCATTATCACATGACATTTAGAAATTTGATTTCACATATTAAATTCCATTTGCTCATCTATTCATCATGTGCCATATATATATACCGTAATCAAACTGAACATATACTTTAGAATAACTTGTTATCACAAGTTTCTAGTTCACAGCAAGTTTTACATTACTTAGTAGTGTAGATTGTCGGTTTCATTCCAGATCTTTTGTGAGCTATATATTAGGTTTGAGATTAGGTGGGGTAATGCCAAATTGAGTATTGAAAAAAATTCTCAAATGAGCTATAAATATTCTTGACTTACAGAGCTTGTATCAGGACCGAAAATCGTTACCAGCAAATAAAGACCATGCTCGAGTGTACATTGTATCAATAATCCTTGTGGTCCAAATAAGAAATGGTAAAAGTTGATCATTTATGTGTTGGTTACAATAATGATTTATGAATAGTATTTGTTTGACTGTGTCTAATAATGGTTACTTGGCTGTTTTGGTAGAGGTTAAAAGGTTGGACCAAGGTCATTGAGTTTTGTAGTGAAGCAATAATTCTATACTAGTACATGTATATACAGTGTGCTGCTGTGTTGGATACACACACATGTGTTCAAGGACAAATCTCATTTACACTTTTCTGATACTTTACAGGGAAACAAATGTTGCTATTACCTTGTAGCCTGTTCAAGGACATATCTTTTATATGTGGATCAGTATTTCATGTACCAACAGTCCGATTCTTTAGATGGAAACAAATGTTACTATTACCTGGCCATGATTCATCACTTATTTTACACAGTAATCATTGGTACAAACAAAGTGTTAAAGGCAGAAATCCACAGTAATTCAATACATTCTTTTTGAGAGAAAATATAATCAGTTTCCATTATGTTTTATCGGCTAAAATTTTGTCATATACTGTAATGTACCTAACTATTTAGGGCTGTTCCAGAATTAACCATATGGGAGGGGCAGGAGCACAATTTCAGAGACACCACCACATCAAATATCAAAAGAGGTTTAATTAAAGGAATGGTAGGTAGATCTGGTTTTAACCCGACCACCCATGATATATTAATACAGGTGCCTCCCACCTCCCCAACACTATTGATTATGAAATAACCCTTATGGCTGTGTTAATGTAGATCATCATGTTTTCGTAGAAGGTCTTGGACTAGCTACAATGAAAAAAGACGGGTTTCCTAGGAGGTCTTGGACTAGCTACATTGACAAAAGACGATATCCTAGAAGGTCTTGGACTAGCTACATTGAAAAAAGACGATTTTCTAGAAGGTCTTGGACTAGCTACATTGAAAAAAGACGATTTTCTAGAAGGTCTTGGACTAGCTACATTGACAAAAGACGATTTTCTAGAAGGTCTTGGACTAGCTACATTGACAAAAGACGATTTTCTAGAAGGTCTTGGACTAGCTACATTGACAAAAGACGAGTTCATTAAGTATTAACTAGTCCTGTAGGTAACCTTGCAAAACAAGTTGGTGTCTAACCAAATATAACTGTGCATGGAATTGGATGATGATATCTTAAGTCATTCCTGCTGTGTTAACCACTAGTGTTTCAAGTCTGAACCTTCCACATGATACTTCTAAAGTGCTTTTCAGAAGACTCAACAAATAACATGGTGATATATAATTATATATTATATCAGAAGTTGCCTCATTCTATTTTCATTTTCATTTATTATATATGTATGAAGCCATGGACATTTTGAAATGTCTTTTTTTTTTCGTCATGATAACCAATATATATTACTGAAGTGTTAATACTTACATCCTAGTTATAAGGCTCAGGCCTTTTGATCTGTTAATAAAAATGTATAGTTCTGTTGTTGTAAGTAAACTGTTGTTACAACTTCTGAAGGTCTTTGTTTTTGTTTTGTACTATGGCCGAGTAGTTAAGGTAATCCGACATTCGACCACTAGCCCTCCACCTCTAGGTTGAGAGTTTGAATCCCTCGTGGGGCAGTTGCCGGGTGCTGACCATAGTCTATGGTTTTTCTCCACGTACTTCGGCTTTCCTCCACCTACAAAACCTGGCAGGTCCTTAAATGACCCTGGCTGTGAGTAGGACGTAAAACAAAATTCACCAGACCAATGTTAAGTACTGTCTTTATAGAATACTTGGGTGTGGGTGTCGTCTATCAATTGACCATTGGTCAAATTTCTTTACTTATTGGAGTGGCATCCATCTGTTAGCCGTTTGTCATATCACTCAACTTACTGGGTGGTGTAAATTTTGATCAAAGTTATACAACTTGGTCCAACGCAAGACAAAGGTCAATATCAATTGCCTTATTGGAGTGGCGACCATCTCCTGACTGTTGGTCATAACACTCAACTTATTAGTGAGAACCTACTGATAGTCACAAGTAATACATGTATCTCTAAAAAAAAATTGGATGGCATCAATCCACCGACTCAAGGTCACATGGCTCAATTCATTGGGTGACGACCATCTTAAACATTAGTCACATGACTCAGATCACCGGGTGACGTCCATTTGTTAAACATAGGTCACATGACTTGACTCATTGGGTGACGTTCATCTGCTAAATATAAGTCATGTGACTCAACTCATTAGGTGACGATCATCTGTTAAACACAAGTCACATGACTCAGATCACCGGGTGACGATCATCTTCTAAATATAAGTCACATTCATGAATCATCTCATTGAATGACGATCATCTGTTAAACAGAAGTCACATGACTCATCATTGAATGACGATCATCTGTTAAACACAAGTCACATGACTCATCATTGAATGACGATCATCTGTTAAACACAAGTCACGTGACTCATCATTGAATGACGATCATCTGTTAAACACAAGTCACATGACTCAACTCACTGGATGACGTCCATTTGTTAAACCACATACATTTGCATATGGTATGTGAATCTGTATTGTCCTTCAGGACTACCCAACTATAGCTCAACAGTTACACGTACCAGATGCGAATGCCTGTTGTCAAACATAAGTCGTGTGACGTTTATCTTGACCAACGGCCATATCACTCAACTCACTGAGTGGTGTCCATCTCCGTTGACCGAAGGTCATATCACTCAACTCATTACAGTGTTGTAGAATACTCCATTTCCCGATGTATATTGATCAACATTTAGAATACAGTCGGGTATGATGAAACCTCAGACGTATCTTCATGTTTCTTGGTTTGAAGAAAAATGCCCAATATACGTAACCTTCGGCAAAACTTGAAACGAAAATCAAGCCTAATTAATAGCTTATTATGTTTATAGATATAGTTAAGATTAACTGATATCAGCAATATTCAAGATGAATTATTTCGCGGTTACCGGTACAGCAGCAGTTGAAACACGCTATTTGTAAACACGCGTCCATTTCGAACCGTCTTCTACCTTCGGTTTGTTGTTGAAGCGGGCCCCACCTGAATTATTTTCAATTCTTTGGATTTTTTTTATCCAGAGTTTCTTATTATTTACCGCTCAGGTTTACTTCGTTTTAGGCTTATTTTTGCATGGTTATCAACTGAATTTTTTTCCGAATTTTTCAGAATCACGAAAATTTCCCTGAAGTTACGTATATAGGCCCAATATACGTAACTTTCGGCAAACCTTGAAGCGCAAATCAAGCTTAATAATTTTTTTTTATATTTATAGATTTAATTAAGATTAACTGATATCAGCAATATGCAAGATGAATTCTTACGCGGTTACCGGTACAGCAGCAGTTGAAACTCGGTATTGGTAAACCCGCGTCCATTTTGAACTGTCTTCTAACTTCGGCTTGTTGAAGTGGTCACCACCTGAATTATTTTCAATTCTTTGGATTTTTCTGTCAAGAGTTTCTTTTGTTAGTTACCGCTCAGGTTTACTTCGTTTTAGGCTTCATTTTTAATGGCTATCAACTGGATTTTTTTTTCAGAATTTTTCAGAATCACGAAAAATTTCCTGAAGTTACGTATGTATATTGGGCCTTAGATAATCAGCATTATGTTCCTTGTTACGATCCTATAACACAGAACAGGGATAACGTTGCAGAAAAATATGAATAATGCGCGTTAACATTAAAAGTTAGTGGTATCACTTTAGGTACAGTTACTTAGAAATTGATATTAAAAGAAATCGTCGTTTATACGTGTTTTAGATTAAATTCAGGGCGCCAAGATCAAAATTGTAACTATTGACATACAATAAAATTAACATAATGTGGTGGTGTGGGCATTCATGTCTCAGTGGAGACATTTTGTAGTTTAAGCTAGAACGAATTAAGAGACTGGTATCGGGACACCCCTATATTTCTTTGGGATTTTAATAGTTTCCAGGTAGTGGTTAAGACTTCAATACTGTATTAGTAAAGGGATCCATTTCCCACCTGGGAGCTGTGGGGTAAAGTAAGAAGCACAGAGTGTTCCAAAAAAGATGTCCCTACTTTTTGACATTACAAAAACAATCAAATAATTATTATGAATATATGAAATGCAATGGACTGAAGAGTATTATCACACAATTTTATTGGTGTGCTATTTTCAATAAAACATACAAAATTTTTGCAGCGTGGCAACATTAACGCAAATTTTTAAAAAAAAGTGTCATTTAAAGGCCCAATATACGTAACTTTCGGCAAAACTTGAAGCGAAAATCAAGCCTAATAACTTATTATATTTATAGATTTAGCGAAGATTAACTGAAATCAACAATATTCAAGATGAATTCTTTCGCGGTTACCGGTACAGCAGCAGTTGAAACACGCTATTTGTAAACACGTGTCCATTTCGAACCGTCTTCTATCTTCAGTTTGTTGTTGAAGTAGGCCCCACCTGAATTATTTTCAATTCTTTGGATTTTTTTGTCCAGAGTTTCTTGTTAGTTACCGCTCAGGTTTACTTCGTTTCAGCCTTTTTTTTGCATGGTTATCAACTGGGATTTTTTTCAGATTTTTTCAGAATCACGAAAATGTCCCTGAAGTTACATATATTGGGCCTTTAACGTCATTCTGACCAATCATGCAACATGTTGATGATGTCGACAATAACGTCATAAAAGTTATAATAATTAACGTCATCATCATTTTGCGTTCAGGTGGAAACAAATCATGAATATCTTTTCTCTTAAATGCAATTGACAGTTTGCGATAATATTGTCAAGGGAGAAGATATGATACACAAAGTGGGGACATGTTTTGGGAATACCCTGTATATTGGTGAATTACAAATTAAAAAAAATAGAGAATTCCGAGGTGACAATAAAATTAGAATCCAAACCCCAAAATCGATTAAATAAAGGGCAAAATATGAAAAGGGGAAAGATTTACACCGAGACCCTTGTAAGTGTAACATAGATAATGAGTAAAAACTGGGAAACACGTTTTGTATGCACTGCAGCACGGGCTTACATAGACTAATCTAATTCCGTGACTGTAGCAATAATTCCAATGTGGCACATTTTCTACAATACAAAATCCCATAAACTGATGAATACAGTTTTAAATTTTGGTGCTTCTGAAGTTTTTACTTTCATTTCGAGACGACCCCTCACATTCCGGAAGCATCAAGCGTCTGCTTGATCCTTGTGGAATTCTATTTTAACCAATCAAAATCGAGGTTAAAGAGGTCACCACCATGGCGGAGTAAGTAAATATTTCTACACGTTCTCGTCATGAACTTCAAATATTATCAACATTATTGCATACTCATATAATATATTATCTGTATTTACCAAAACATGTGCCATGCAATACGTATTTTACGTTTTCCTGGTTAATGTTGTCCATAGACGGTGTGAATTTACTAATTTATCACCTTTGGGAATATGGTTGATTGTGAAGATCGCGGGTAATTGTGAAATGGGGTTGTACTTTCAAGCAGATGGTTGACATATCCTTAACACAATAGACCCGAATTTAATCTTTTTAATGTCTCTCTTTTCCATCAAGCAGTCCTTTTCTCTTTAGTGGAGTCGGTCTGTTTAGAATTCGATTTTAGAAATCGGCCACCATATAGATCTGATAGACTCGACTATGAGTGAAGACATTGCCAAGAAAAGCACGTAGGCCTGTTACTGTTAGTCAGTATAGTCATGTTAGTGTTATAATCCAACAACGTTAGAGCACAGATACATCTATCTTCATTTACTATGAAGCGCTAAAGTGATATTTACACAACGGCATTGGCAGGTTGATTAAGTTACAGGAGAAAGAGCAAATGAAGCGGCCAGACTGGAGTCCGAACCCAGGACCTTCCAAACTCTAGACGAACACTCTACCTACAAATGTACCTGGTCACCGGTGATCAATCCAATCCAGATCCGCTACATTCCTCCCTCCTTTTTTCCAAGTCTTCGCCCCCGAACACCTTGGTTCGAGTATAACCTTATAATTAGCATAGTCCCAATGCTTTGAACAAGGGTTGACAAGCTCGCCAATTTTGTAACAGGAGAATAGGAAAATGTAGTTGTCAGACTGTGGTTCGAAACTAGGATAGACCTTCTGATCATGAAATCTAGACAAACACTGAGCTACCTGTTCATTGATGATTAGTCCAGTCCAGTTCCGCTACACTTACATAGAAGTAAACTTAGTCCTTAGCTTCAGTTTTAAACTGGCTAAAGAATCTGTAGAAACATCAATGTCTAGCTTTAGAGAGTTCCAGATTGGTATAGTGTTAGTGAAGAAGCTGTATTTGAAGTAGTCTGTGGAGGGTGAGAAATGTTGGTACTGACAGGGGTAGGATCATACAAACCTTATAATTATCTGTCAATGCACTCATAGTATAGGCCAAATGATTGTATAAACAGACAATGCCAGCTGGTACCTGTGTATTATGAAAAAGAAAACATGTAATGGCTAGACAGTGGTTCAAACCAACATGAACCTTCCAGACTAGACAAAAGCCCCTACGCAATGAGAACAAGCATCTGCAGGCTGCCAATGATCGAATCAGTCGCCCAGCTCTGGTGACATTCCTCTCAACCCCCCCCCCCCCCCCCCCAAAAAAAAAGTCATCGCCCCCAGAGGACAACCCAAGTTTGGGTACTCCGGATCCTCTGCCAAACATACTCCAAAATTAAATGCTAAAAAGAGATGTAACCTGGTTACCTGGGTAATAATAATGGTAATACAGCCTTACAGGGATGAAAATCCTCATCCAAAAGGAGGAATTCCTCTGTTGTGATAATTTTGCTGTAATGTTAATTCTTTAAATTACCCATTAAAGCCCCATTAAATTTGAATTTTACTCCTTCATAATTGGCTGTTTTCATCTCAATGGTAAGTTCTCCAATTTTTTAACAGGAGAAAATGTAATGGCAAGACCGGGGGTTCATCCTGGGACCTTTTGGACTGTTGGACAATTGCTTTATCAATTAAGGTGTCTGGTGGGCAATTATCGACCCAGGCCACTGGCCAGGTCGATCCACTACACCTGTGCATATGGTTAAAGGTTCAACAGGACAAACATCTTCACATGCGCTGCGTCACAGATTGTCAATCATCATTCAATCATGTGATCTGGTGGAATAATAATCCCTCTGCACTAAAGGCAATCTGGGCTTGTATTCATGAAATCATTCTCGTGCTCTAGTATGAATTCTGTGCTCAAGCCAGCTGTCTGAAACTCACCTTTATCATATCAACCATAAAAAAAAAGTCGATTGTAAATATTAAAAACAGTGTTCAGCTTCATAGATCTTCGTATTTGTACCAAAACTTTGACAAAATAATAATTCTATTTTACATTATAGTCGGAATAAGAAATAGTGCTTGAGCATAAAATCCATGCTTGAGCATGAAAACGGTTTTATGATTACGGGTGTTTGTCTCTGTGTCTACATCATTTTAAAATTATAAGTAATACATCGGTTACCACTAAAGCTTGAAATCGCTGACGAGCTAAGAAATTAACTTTTACCATGGTAAATGGCAGGTAGCACTCTCAAAAGTGCCCCTATTTTTGTTGGTCAGCAACATACATGCCCTTTTCAAATCCTAGCTAGAACACTGCAACAGCGAAAGCCCAGTCAAGTTCTTCGACAACAATTAATGTTTCAACTTTCAACACAATAATAGAACCATTAGAAATATTTCAACACAGACATAAAAAATGACAAACATGGACAAGTAACCTTATACTTATATCATCTATTTTTTCAGCCCGCAAGACAGAAAGTTAAAAGATGCTCAGATGCGAGCTACTATCAACCAAAAACTGGTAGAGACCGGTGAAAGAGAAAGGTAAACATTTTGTATAGTTATGTTCAATTCTTTGTCACAAATCAATATGCAAATTGAGCTTCAAATTGATTTAAAAATATCACTGGTATCTACATTGTAAGTAAGAAATATATACATCGGGCCATATATCTTAATTATTTGATATTTTTTATTGCCATGTTATGTCATGATTTTTGCCAGTATTGACTCTGAATTTTTGGATTATATTTCATTTAAAGGCCCACTATACATAACTTCAGGATTTTTTTGTGATTCTGAAAAATTCTGAAAAAAACCCCAGTTGATAACCATGCAAAAATATGCCTAAAACGAAGTAAACCTGAGCGGTAACTAACAAGAAACTCTGGACAAAAAAATCCAAAGAATTGAAAATAATTCAGGTGGGGCCCACTTCAACAACAAACTGAAGATAGAAGACGGTTCGTAATGGACGCATGTTTACAAATAGCGTTTTTCGACTGCTGCTGTACCGGTAACCAAGAAAGAATTTATCTTGTTTATTGCTGATATCAGTTTATCTTAACTAAATCTATAAATATAATCAGTTATTAGGCTTGATTTTTGCTTAAAGTTTTGCTGAAAGTAACGTATATATTGTACCTTTAACAACAATATAATTTTGTGTCTTTCCAGTTTCCATAGGATTTTCAGTATCTAGTATAGCATTTATTCAGACGGGATGTTTACCATTTAACTTTTTTCAGGCGTGACTTAATGCGCTTTCTTCCTTACAAAGTTGTTGATCTCCCTATAATGCACATTTTATTACCATTACAAAAAATGTAAATTTCTAAAGAGTTGTGGCCCTTTGATCAATATTTTTTCAAGAAGGACTTGCCAACCTTTTTGAGGCTCAATACTTTTATGTTGATATCTCATTGTACCAGTAATATGAGTCTTGACACAAGAAGATAATTTATTGAAAAAAAAATCTGCAATAATTACTTTGTACATGATGCAATATGGAAGCAAATATAAATAACAGATATCAAGGATTACGCTCTTTACACCCCTGGAATATAGTAGGCGGGGTTCCAATCACCACACAGTTAAGGCGTTACCTGTTAAAGTGGGTTTTATTGGCTGACTAGTTTCGACTCTTAGAGTGAGTCTTCATCAGGACACTTGGGATATGTTACAACAAAATTGAAGACACAAATATAGGTTTTCTCTGAATCGACATTTTGACTCCTAACACAGCCAAAGGACCCCAGAAATTGATAAACTTTTACTATATATTATTGGGGATGGGAGTGAATTTGAAGTCTCAGGGAAAACCCTGTAACAGTTTGATTGGTCTCCGGTAAAAACATCTTGACTTATCACTAGACTTCAACATTTTTTACCATTACATTAATTTATCGAAAAACCCTACTATATTTGATCAGTTCAATAAGGCACAGGCTGCTGTAAAATCAAGGTAGCAAAACCACTGCATGACAGTAAATTCTTTTGATTTAGATCAAACTAGTTTTCATGCCTCAAAAACAAGGTGGTGCACATAGAACCTTTAATTTTGCTATAACATATAAAATCCAGGGGTGTAGAGAGCGTAGGTGAGTGTAATCCCTGGATATCAATCATGATAGCAAGAGTATATGAGGGATTCTTTATCAACATCTAGGAAACAGTCCGGTAATGAGTCCAGCTAGAGAGAAGGGGTAAAACTTCACTTTGTGGTTGTAAATACAGTTTCAGGTATGTGATCGAAGTAGACCATACATGCTAAAGTTGTTAAAATTGTTCTTGTGCTTTATTTTATAGACTAAAGGAGCTGTTGAGGACAAGACTTATAGAATGTGGATGGAGAGACCAGCTGAAGGCCCATTGTAAAGGTATGTTTTGTAACTAAGATTTATAGACTTATAGAATATGGATGGAGAGACCAGCTGAAGGCCCATTGTAAAGGTATGTTTTGTAACTAAGATTTATAGACTTATAGAATGTGGATGGAGAGACCAGTTGAAGGCTCATTGTAAAGGTATGTATTGTAACTAAGATTTATAGACTTATAGAATGTGGATGGAGAGACCAGCTGAAGGCTCATTGTAAAGGTATGTTTTGTAACTAAGATTTATAGACTTATAGAATGTGGATGGAGAGACCAGCTGAAGGCCCATTGTAAAGGTATGTATTGTAATGAGACTTATAGAATGTGGATGGAGAGACCAGCTGAAGGCTCATTGTAAAGGTATGTTTTGTAACTAAGATTTATAGACTTATAGAATGTGGATGGAGAGACCAGCTGAAGGCCCATTGTAAAGGTATGTTTTGTAACTAAGACTTGTAGAATGTGGATGGAGAGTCCAGCCTTTTGAAGTGTGGGCTTCTGAAGTAGCTAAGATGAGCCAGCGTACCATTTAAAATCACTAGCTCTCCACCACCAGGTCAAAGGTTATAACTACAGTGAAACCTCTCTATTGAGACTTCTTTAGGGACTGCACCAAATTGGTTTTAATAGCGGGCTGGTCTGAATATTGAGGTGACCATGCAGACAGATTTCTCTGAAATCCACTTTTTGACATATTGTCATGGTCTATTAACTAATATATAGGCTTTATAATGTTAAATACACAGAAATTGTAGCTGATTAGCCAATCTGACACCAAAATAAAGCTTACTGATCTGACACTTGACATGTGTACACAGAGGAATACACACCAGGTGACCTTGTGTTTGGTCGGTGGTCTGAGAAGTGAGGTGAAACTTAGTGCAAAAGTGTTATTTGGGACTTTTCAAAACTGGTCTTAATAGCGTGGTGGTCTTAATAGTGAAGCCGTAAATACAAATTTGTATAGAAAATGTTTTTCGGGACTGAAATGAAGTGGTCTGAAAAGCAAGGTGTTCCTATTCTGAGGTGGTTTTAAAGCGAGGTTAAATTTCACTGTACCAGGTAATGGTAGCAGGTTGGGGGCTTTTCTCTTTGTTCTCAGATTTTTCTCTAACACTAAAACAATAAAACCTGACTTTTCCCAAAATGACCATAATTATCAAACTGTTAATTGGATATGAAGCACAAATAAACCAGAGGTTTTCCTTGAACAAGTTTCTTGGATCCAGGGTCCATGGAATCAGGAATTATTTTAAGAAAAAAGTTAAATTGTGCCGTCGTTTCCAGAAATCACAAATGAACAACTTTGTACCTTCCCATTGGCAATTTTAGGACAACAGATTTGGTGTTATAGTCTAATTTTCCAAGGGAAATCAATTCTACTTGAAATGTTATTGTTTGAAAATCTCTGAAAACCAAACAAATTATTTCACAGAATATTAAAAATTCTTCATAATGTGATACCCAATTCAGCTATACTTTAAATAGATTATTTCTTTTATTTAAGTTAAAGTGTCTTCATATTTCCTGGAACCAGTCCTGTGAAATCACTTTTATATTTCACTTTGCAGGGCTTTTTCTCACCGGTTTGGGATGGGGCCTTTTTCTCCTATTTTGGGAAGAAAATTGGTGAATTGGGAAAGTTTTTTTTCCAGAATAAACTGTATATTTTGGGAATTTGGCTTTAATATGAAATAATTTCAATTGGGAATGGGGCCCACTAAAGGCCCCAAAACACCATCAGAAAAAGAGCCCTGCTTTGTAAACCATAACATTTTTTTAAGATTACATCATTAGTAAAAAATGTAATGCACCATTATCTCATTTGAGTTCTACAGTCAATTTAATTTAAACCATTTCTTTAAAAATGTGTATTTCAGAGGTGGTGAAGGAGAAGGGCCTTGAACATATAACTGTGGATGACTTAGTGCAGGAAATCACGCCAAAAGGAAGAGGTATGATTAAAAATAGAAACTGAAAGAACAAATGTTCTAGTCAACTGAACCTGTTAAGCCCAGTTTAGGCAGTTATGGATGAGTTTCCCTCTGCAATATGGTCTTTTTTTTTTACCTCCCTTTAATTTTGATAAAGATATACCTGTAGTACAATAAAATATCCTCAACCAATTGACCTTGACATACTTTCAATGTCATAGAGGTCAAACTTGTAAGAACTTTCAAAATGTTCTTCTAGTTTCTTGCTCATCTTGCAATATTAAAATGTATTGAACAATTTGTCACTTGTTGCAGAAAAAAACCCTAAAGCTTAAAAAAAACCCATACATTTTAGTTTAAGTATAGCTATTTTGAACAATACAGAATAAAATCTCGTATCAATTATCTTGCTCATTTTGTAAAAGATATGGTTCATAAAAGATGTTTGAACATTGACTTTTAATGAGTTTACTTTTCTCTCCAACAGCTCTTGTGCCTGACGATGTCAAGAAAGAACTGCTGCAAAGAATTAGAACATTCCTGGCTGATCAATCCAACATATGATTAAACTGCATGCACATCAATCAAAGCATTTTTTTTCTACTTTCACTTTACCATACTTTTGTATAACAATGAAAAGTGGGCCAGTTCAACAAAAGTGGATGGAGTGTGGAAACAAAAATATGAGGGATTTTTGAAAAGCTTAAGACAAGTTCATTTTGAAAAAGAAAAAATGAAAGCCACTTTAAAACAGAGTAAAAACCTTTTTTGTTTGTCATTGATGAAATTTTGCTTTCGGCAATATGAAATGATTTGTGCTTTGTTAGAATTTTTTATACATTTTTCTGTGAATTGTTTGGGTTTTTGAGATTTTTTCTGTGATCGGACGCTTTGTATGGAGCAATGGTGCAGCTGTTATACTCTTTGTCTATGCTGTTAGGTACTGTACATAATATGTTGAAATCCAATCATGTATAAGCGCTATACCTCATGAAGGGCATGGGTGTATGTTTGTGAATGTAGTGTAAATGATGACTCTAGATTTGTTGTGTTATGAAAATGGGTGAACTTTAATAATGGTCCAAATCCCTTGTACACGTTTTTGTTAAATCAATGATCAATGCTGTTTTTAAACTCGGTTCCAGTGCTATAGCTAAAACTTCTGACGGTTCAAATTTTTAAAAGTACTTTTCAATTAAATTTTTGCACTGTTTGCCAAGACTAGAGACTAATGTACATGTATCATCATGTATTTTTTCATTTCCTTTTTTTTCTTTTAAATTCTTTTGTTAACCTGTAGCAAGATCCCTGCGAGATACAATTCAATTGTCAGAGAACTTAGGTTTTACCTACATAGCCCATCTCAAGCTGAGTTTAAGGTTATTATCCATTGCCAATATTATTAAAGTTTATGGGAAGTTAAGTTTGAACAGAGCTTGAGAGGGACCTGAAATGTTGAAGAGTTTGGACAGACTAGCCTCACTCTATCAGTGTTTAATCTAAAGTGTCCTGCAATATTATGTACTATAAATACTGTTAGTTTCATTGTGTATTCCCAATAACAGGATAGAGAAATTTTACGAAATGTACTTAAATAAGCGCAATCTTTTGAGCCTGAAAGGCACTTGCAGTGCAACTTTTTACCAATGTCAACTTAGATAGTTTGAACTACTTTTTATTCCAGCGGCTATAATTTCTTACAATTCAAACAGGATTGACAATATTTATTTAATTTTGTTTGAACTGACTGACAGTTTACCATATATTGGAATGCAGCTAAAATAAGTACATACCTGTAAGTGTGTAATTATAAGAAGTGAAGTTTGAGCTCGGCTTGAGACGGACTTGAAATACTGGTGTAATATAGCAAAAGTGTCACCTTCGGGATCAGAAAAAAACCGCACAAAACATGTTCACATATTTCTGGTTAGATTGTTCTAGTAATTAACATACGGTGCATAGAAACTTACAATCACAGCTGATTTTTTTGTTTCAAAAAAAAATGTGTTTGTTAAGATTAGCTGTCAGAAAGTGTGTTTACTAGTGGATGAAAAACCCAGGAACATTCCAATCCAAATACATTAAGAAATTCTTCAGTTGAACAAATTGCCACTTTCCATCAATACTATTGAATATTTCTACACATCATTAAAAAAAAAAAAAAATCAGGAAATATTTGTTTCTGTAATGAAATCCCAACTAGTAGATCTCTAACATGGAATTTTTCTGTTTCAGAAAATTATAGGTAGTTTACATTAGAAAAATACATAATTCTTATAGAAAGTGTTCCATGGAGCCCTAATGGGTATAATTCTAAATGTCTCTAATTCAACATAACATTATGCCTGTGTGGGTTAATTTAAACTCTACAAACATGGACAACAAATAACAAACTGTCTCGGATACAATATGAGTAAAATAAGTACATGATGTACAGGAAAAAAGTGCTTATACCAAATAAGAATGCTGCTAAAAGAGACTAGTTTTTTAACTCATTTATCTCTGAAATTTCGTAATGAATTATTCCAACCAATAGATTGGAAGAGTTCATATGTGTATTCAGGGGTGTATGGGTTGATAGTTGATAATCATTCGTCACCCATATTACTTAATGCTTTCATGATGAACAGCAAGATATTTTCACATGTGATCGTGTCATCAGAATATGTTTATTCAGTAAAATAGTTATACTGACGAGATTTTCAACACTGCTGATACATTCATGTAAGAAGGAGGAATAAAATGAGTCAACACAGGTATTTCAAGAAAAATAAAACCTAACTGATATTATAATAACGACTTGAACAGAACAAGTTTTAGGGTGTATTTTTAATATTATTTGTATAATATTTATATTCAAAATGATAAATCAATCGTCAGTATTCATACAAGTCCTTCCAATATTAAAGCATATTTATATAATGGATTCAATATATAAGAAAATTACTAACAAGTGATGTACTTAAAGTTGTATGCTGTGTTACTATGTTATCTTCTTTCTGAAGAGTTCTACTCTAGAAGCAATTGAAGAGTTCCGCTCTAGAAGCAATCTGTAAACTGACCTTTGATTAACTGGTAACTTAATAATGCTGAATTTAAAGTACAGAAGCAGGTATTTATAACTATATAAAGTATTATGTATTGTTAATAAGGGAAATAACTCTAACACAAATCACAGCAGTAAGGTAGCATACAACCTTAAATTTATTTGTATTTTGTCTCAATCAACTGTATAAATTCTGTATATGCTATATGATTAGTTTAGATTATGAGTAATTGATTGTATACTGTTCAACCACATTTAGTCCAAATATACAGTCGAATAGTCTTGTATAGATCTCATTTGTAAAGACAAAGTGAGCAGGGACTAATTTGAAACATTGTGTTTGTCATACAATTTGCTAGATGTATTGAAAATGTCTCTCAGTAAAGTAAAAACTATTTATTTTCATGGAAACTAAAATCTCAGTTTTAAGCAAATTAAACAAATACTAAAAAAAATATTTGTATAGTTTTAATTCATACATTTTCTAGATGATCAGATTGTTGACTACAGAAAAAAAAACCATAATGATAAACAGATCCTAACCTTAATATTTAATTAACAAATTATTAAGATAATTTTACAAATTATATAGAATGTTGCGTTGTAAAAGTGCAAGAAACTACATGTAGCCAAGATAATTTGTTTTTAACTTTCACCCCCGAAATTTCATAATAAATTATTCCAACCTTTGTGTTGGAAGAGCTTAAAATTGTTGTCAGGGATGAATAAGTTTGCTCATTCATCCCTGAAGACACATTTGAACGCTTCCATTTCAAGGGATGGATGGAATAGTCTATTATGAAATTTCTTCAGTTACAATAAGGACTGTAATCACATCATATATTATTAATATTAAATTACTAAATGAGAAGACATACGTGATACATTTCTGAAGGAGAGTGTGTAAATGTCATTTGTCAGTCTTACGTAGTCAGTGCATTATAGTCAGATCAACACTTTTGATCAAGAAATTTATTTTTTGTAAGCTTATTTTTTAATTAATTACATTTGTTGATTTGCACATGAAATTATGAAGTTTTTGTTTGATAGAATATGACATTTATTGTATTTTTCTTTTTAATTTGTACTGCAATGGAGTCATCTAGTTTTTGTTTAGAAACACATGTTTAACACAATTTGCATATTCACAGCTGTTTATGAATATTAGATTCTTAAATGCAAACATTTAACAAATATGCCAAAAACTGGAAAAAGCATTGAATTGATTTTGAAAATTGATATCTTTTTTCTTAAACGCATGCATTTTTTTGTGCCATTCTTTGACAGAACTTTTCATTAAATAATGATATTCTTAAGCCTGGCTTTGAAGTATTGGTGCTTATTTTTAAAGAGTTGAAATCAGAAAGGAATAGAAGGGGTGTTCCTGAACTCTTTCACCCTTGAAGTTTCATGATGGATCATTCTAACCTTTGAATTGGGAGAGTCCAAATGTGTCTTCAGGGGTGAATGAGTTAAATATATTCTGGGTCAAATTTGAAAAACTGTAGAGTATTGTGTGGTTCTACCTTCTTAGTATATAAATCATTTAACAGATATTCTACAGAGTTAATTCCCCTTGTACTTTTTTATGTTTAAAGTAAATGTAGGGTTTGGTGTGGGTTTTTGGTACATATTTCTCAGAAATGTCAATTTGTTTTGTTACATCATTTAAAACTATACTTGTATTGTATAATGTTTTATTTTCCTTCAGATTGCCTATACGTACACTTGTGTATATAAATATAAATATATCTCACCTAAAATTGTCGTAATGTACAAATAAATTGTCACATATTTCAGTATAGATACATGTCTCAATTGTTGTTTTGTTGTATCACTTCAAAAGCTTTTAAGATTGATGAAATATTTGCATAAAATTCACTATTTGTAAAAAAAAAAAAAAATATTGATATAAATTTCATGTTCAGAAATGTATGCTAGTAGTATGATAAGGGTTGGGAAAAATATCAACTCTGAATGGGAAATCTTTTACTGGTATTAATGCATATGAACTTGAAATAATAGCATATTAGACCTTATATAATTTCATAAGAAAAAGAGTATGAGTGCGGTGATGAAAACCTTTAAATTAATTCCTTTACTCGCTCAGATCTGCCAACAAATGACCAAAGATTTTGCTCAAGGGAATCAAAAGCAGATTAGATCTGGGGATTTTTCCGGGTCCTTGGAGATCCATTCGTGGAAAATGCATAAGATACTCATTCTATAAGTATATATATACTGTATGTGAACCAAACCATGTTTTTAAAAGGTTTAAATTTTCCTTGATGGAAATATCTATTACAGGCCATTTGGGCCTCTTTCATGCATAATTGTGGAATGTCGATTAAGGATTTGAAAATGCTGCTAACAGTTGTTTCCGTGATTTTTTTTTCATATTTTTTTTATACCTGAATCATATCTGAAATATAAAACTCAACAGTGGCGTTATTGAATTAAATTGATCTCGGAAGTAGTTATAACTAATGAATGCTCCCTTCAGCAGAGCATGGTTACCGTGACGTCACAAGTACACAAAAATGGCGACCATGTGAAGTCAATGTGCAAGTGTCAAGAACGGATTGGCGTGGTTTTATGTGTTAGATGTATTTATATCGGTGGAAAATCTACAAAAACATAGATTATGTTATAGGAATTAAAGATGGGATCAGATGAGTGATAAATATGGAAACGCAGAGAAACTATGGTAAGTGAAACGAATTCATGCGATTGGCTAGCAGACGATTTTTTTCTAACACTTGCCGTTGTTAGTCTGTCGTGCCACCTGGCGATTAATGGACCCTTTTATGCCCATTTGATGGGCACTTAACAGACTGCTTCTGGTGTTTGTAGAAGTAAATTTATCAATAACACAAACACCGTTATCGCGAGGTTAGCACTACAATACCAATCGCGATAAAACACAGGTTTGGAAATCCGTAGATTATTGGCTATGAAAGACCACCTACCGTAATTTGTTGTTGTGTGAACAGGAAACGGATTATTAGAATACAGACCTATCATACACGTTCCACTTGGATCCAATTTGTTGATAGGCTCATTGCCTATATTCCAGGATGTGATCATTATTGTGTCGACCTATATATACTAACTTAAATAAGTGTTTTAAATCTGTCTGACTTAACATTTGGCGTATTGTCAATTTATTAATTCACGAAATATTGGATCAACTCTTTTAGTAATATTTTTAATATTTTGAGTTTTTAAGCTTGAATCAGGGTTACAGAGGAATTACAACAGTTTTATTTACTGTAATGGTTGATCGATAAATGAAAAGTATTAATAATTAGACCAAGTAAAAAAGAAATATTTGAAAAACTATGAGTGAATACATGGAAGAAGAGTATTTCACCATTTCTACACCTTATCACACAGGTAAGACTTTGGATATTTTGAGGATTAAATTTTCATCTTACTGATCAAGAATCATTTGTCAAGATATTCATATATGTGCATGACAACGATGCTGATTTGTATAAATTTATAACTGTGCATAGAACAAATTTTTAACAGAAATATTATAGCTATTAAACTTACCGACTTGCACTTACTTGGTTAAAATATTTGAAAGAACTTTAAAGACATACAGGTATATTGTTTTAATATCAACATCTACATCTGTACTTCAAAGAAAGCTCAATCCATATCCATAAAATGTTTAAATCCTAAGTAGGTCTAGTTGTTTCAGACTGAACATCAATTTTGAAAGAAAAAAGTTCCCAAGTAAGAAAATCTAAAGGAAAGTATAGATTGTTTAAAAAAAAAAATGGACAGTAATTTTTTACTTTATAATAGATCATAACATTTCAACAAGGTCAAATATGCTTATTGCAGACTTGAATATTAGTCAGAATTAAGCAGTTGTTATTTAATGGGAGTTTTAGGATTTGGACTGTATAATAATAAAATATTCGGGTAATTTCCTTGATGGTTTGAAGATTTTTTGTGGTTCAAAGTTTCGTAGTATCCTATCCATATTAACAAACAGTAGACAGACTAGCTATAGTATACATCATCAAATTTGTGGTATTTTTATTCATGATACAATGGCAACCATGAAAAGCATGAATGTTTATAATATATACATAGTGAAAATTTTATGTTATACAATACAGTAGTCCATTAACATACAGATAGTATTTTAATTTCCTTTACATCAATTCGTAGAGATTCTAACATGTATAGTGATTGCATAATTATTAAGGATCCCATCCTTGATATTCAGGGGTTACATTCAACTACGCTCTTTCCACCACTCGGCCCCGGAATATGTCATGGCAAAACTGAAGGCACGCTCGGTAAAAAAAAAACAGTGACCAATCGTCAGGCTGCATGCCTGGTCTTTGAAAATTACAAAGGTGCTGCAACCATGCAACTAGATCCTTCTGATGTACATCAAAGGATCGGACCAGTTTTCCTGCCTTATCAACAAGCTAGGTGTGCACACAGAGCCTTCAATTTTGCCATGATTATGATATATTTCAGGGGTGTAAAGAGAGTTAAGGTGATCGTAACCCATTGATATCGAGGATGTATTATAAGGGTCCATGTACTATCGAGTCTTTGAACTCGGAGGACAACAACAACCCTGGAGGTTCGATATCAGAGTCCAACGAAGCATCTCAATCTCCTAGAGCTTCTACCCTTGGAGTGGTCAAATCTGTAATAGGAAGGAGTAATGAAAAAATAAAATTCTCCCCCCACCAGGGTTCAAACTAGCGACTCTTCGGTCTCCAGTCGGACACCCTACCGCATGACTAAAGAGAAATTCTCTCTAGACGAGGCTTGTGAAGGGAACCTGTACTCTCAACTCTACACATTATAACTTATTTCGGCTTTTCGTACACAAAAATTACCTCCCTTTTCGGTAGGCTCATCATTTCCTCTGTGACTACTAATTGTGACGTCATTATGATTGCTAGGAAATGGACATAAATATGTGGGAAACAGTGTATGCTGAAAAAGCTGTTTCCTAAGCAAAAAATAATGATGACATTAAAATGACATAAAGACTTACTCAAAAGGAAGGCATTTCTTGTTTACGAAAGACCCAATTTCATAATTAATGTTTCATAAATAAGTTCTTCTTCATTTTCAAGTTAAGTACAATTAAAGGCCCAATATATGTAACTTCAGGAAAATTTCGTGATTCTGAAAAATTCTGAAAAAAAGTTTATTACCATGCAAAAATAAGCCTAAGGCGAAGTAAACCTGAGCGGTAACTAACCAGAAACTCTTGACAGAAAAATCCAAAGAAGTGGAAATGATTCAGGTGGGGCCCACTTTAACAACAAACCGAAGTTATAAGACAGTTTAAAATGGACGCGTGTTTACAAATGCCGAGTTTCAACTGCTGATTTGCCGGTAACAGCGTAAGAATTAATCTTGAATATTGCTGATACCAGTTTATCTTTACTAAATCTATAAATATAAAAAGTTATTAGGCTTGATTTTCGCTTCAAGTTTTGTCGAAAGTTACGTATATTGGGCCTTTAAGTTTTCTCTGTCCCTGATATTGTTTTGTACTTTAACACATTGATTAGGAGACCCAAGCAGCGACAGCACTAAGCCACTATCTTTATCACTATTCCTTGTATGATTTCAAATTTCTTGTAAACTAGTACAATTGTAATCCTCTTATCCTGCTATTGGGCATTGAATTAATTTCATTGAAATGTAATCCAGTTTTGATTATACTATATTCATAGCCATCTTTGGCAAAAAACCAATAACTTTCTTATAGTCATTACACGCATGTACATGCCACCTTTAGAGAAGTTTTATTTTTCATAATGACTTAAAATGATTGAATAATCATTACGACAATTGTCCCTTTGATAAATGTCTCGATAGCATGATATCTAAATAACATCTCCAAGTTCATGCGTTATTTTCATGTTAGGAAAATGTAATACTAACATCAATTTTAGCTTTATTCGACGAGCTGCTAAGGTATTGAAATTCATCTGCCAAGGCTAATCGTACAATTCTTGTCAACAACATTCCATTTATAGAGGATTGTATGACCTGTATTGAATTCATTGTATGGCCTCGATTAAAGACATTTATTTATGATATATTATTTAATATTAGTGGCGATTTGAAATTTCAAATCAATTTTGACAAAGGTTTTTGTAATTTGATTATCTTGAAATTTGTGACGCTTTTATCATACTAGATAAATAGTACTTGTGTATATTTATAAATACATATATACAGATGAAAATTATAGAATTTCACCAGACAAATATATTCAAATGCATAATTGATAGGGGCCGGGCCGGATTTGTGCAGATATTAATCTGCCAAAATTTACAAAACATAAATTTATATTTTAACTTAAATGATCAAAGTCACACCAATAAACAGAATTATTTTGCAATTAAATGACAGTTTGAATTCTCCCGGCATGGATTAACCAATAGCATCGAAAAACATAAAACTTTTAATAATATAATGGTTATCTTTGTCAATGATTAGGTAATCAAATCTCTTTTTTAAGTGCAATAAAATATTGTAAAAACTTGTGTAATATCTCAAATATTAATCTACAGCAATATTAATTGTCAACTTTAGCTGACAAAAAAATTAGATTGCAGTCTGTGACATTAAAATTTTCAAGCACTAGTCCGGACAAGGAAATTGTTTATTATAACAAATATATTGAAATTCAAATAAATTTCAAGTACTATCCACTAGTCCAAACAAAAATTTACTAGTCGTGGGCATAGGACTATTGGCTAAAGTCGCAGACTTCAATCAGATTGTTTAGTTTGAAAAATACATGTCATCTTGATAAATTTTATAAGATAATATAAGTTTGTGTAGTTTCTCTTTTCAACTCCCACCCTCCTTTCTCTTAACTTACATGCTACTTTAGCATACCTCTACAGACCATGCCCAGTGAACGTGTGGACGAGATATTCACCTGTGTCACGAGCCAGGGATCACTCAATCGACACGAGGTGGTTTTGTGCATAAATTGCACGATTTCCGCGAAATAAAGCACAGATGACATTATTTATGGAACACCCCTCATACATGCTACTTTAGTATACCTCTACAGACCATGCAGACACCTATGTATTTACTGGCTATTTTTTTGGTCTGGTCCCAGCCTGGTGACTTCTGGTTTAGACAGCTAGTCTGTATAATACTGTATTTGAATCAGCAAAGGGAACAAAAACATTATCATCCATATATAATTGATGTCATGAATATCATACACCTTGAAAATTACAAATTAAACATGTTTCAAGCCAAAATTGATAAATGGTTTACAGCGGTCAATTTACAATTTATTTTCACGGGTCCTTTTTGTACATATTGCTGAAAATGATGGGTTCCCACAATGTTAAATTCAAGCATTTCCAGAATTTCTATGAGGCCTTTCATAATTTTATGAGTACTGGACTCGGGACTCGCACATAGATTGATCACTGCTGGTTTTAAATCTCATTATTTTATATTTATGTAATATCTGTTATTTCAGATGTTCAGGCTGCGGAGCGGATATTCCGCAAAGTGGTACACCCAGGTCTTGACTCCATGCGGATAGTTGATAGAAATGGCATGTCCATCACCAGTGCTCCGTCTGGCTTCACCAACTACCTGCGGAACAAGACCTTCAGTCTGAGCCCACGTGGTGTGCCTGCGAAGGTGTCGAACCATGCCTACAGTGGAAAACACACCCACATCTCAAGATATGGGCCTTCGGTCAGTATATCAAACTTCTTATTTATACTGTAGGGTAGTTTGGATAAGATATCAATTTAGTATTAAAAGTTTTTGCTTTCTGCTTTTGGAAAGTTGAACACATTCAACCCTGAAGACACATGAACTCTTCCAAATTAATGGTAATTAAATCTCAGTATGAAATTTTTAGGGGTGAATTTATCATATGTTTCGAAGTGAAGTTTCAAAGAAGACCCGTTGGGTTAACATTTTTGCTCGAAAATCAGCTCTGAATGGTGATTATGAAAGGAAAATTCCATTTGTTTGCATTGATCCTCCTGAGTATCCAGTTTCAAATATCCTGTCCTGTTGTGGAAACTAATTTGGAGATTTTGAATAAATACATGTTGTATGCAATTTTTGCATGATGAATTAGGTGTCAGGGAGTACAAATTTATGATTTGAATCCGAAGTCAAGGTCACATCGATTTCTGAGTAAATGTCAAGGTCACAATAAGGAATAACAATCAAGATCATGCAAATGAATTTAGATCTGAAGATCAGGTCATGGAGTTCCAAGTCCTAATGTTATTATCAAGGTCACACTGTGGAGTTAGATGTCAAGGTCATTTAGAAAGGTGAAATTCAAGGTCACATCAATGAGTTGATGTCAAGGTCACAATGAGGTGTTAATGTCAAGGTCATTTATAAGAAGGGAAGTCAAGGTTGCTCCAAGGGGATAATGTCAAGGTCATAGTCAGTTGCCTGATGATTTAATGTCAAGGTCATTCAGAGGGGTTAAAGTCAGGGCCATACATATGGATTACAGTCAAACCATTACACTGTCGATTATCCAAAGTTAACATTTTCTCGAATTCTGGATCAAGGAAATTGCTTTAGTGAAATTGAAAAGAAAACAACATCTCAAGTTAAAACAAATGTGAACTTATTCACCCCTGGAGACATATTTGAACTCTCCCCATTTAAAGCTTGAAATAGTCTATTATGAAATTCCAAGGGTGAATGAGTTAAGGATAAAAAGATTATGTCATTTTCACATGATGATGTTTCATTACCGATAGATCAAAAAAGATGAAGAACATCAAAGGTTAACAGCTGTACTTGGTGCCATTGTGTTGTACCTGTGTGGTATATCAGCATTAAAGAGAAACAAAATTTCATGTATAATGACATTCTATAGTACCGAGTAATGAAGTATCATGATTGTCCTTCAGCCAATTGAAACGTTATTTGTATTTGGTGCATTTCAGTTTGTACACTGTACCTATGTGGTAATACAAACAAACAGTTCCAAATAATGATATATATTTCCGACGTGGCTGCTAGCTTTTATTTTGGCACCAGTCATGATCCGTCTGGTAAGTTCAAGTGCGTTAGATCTCCATATTCACTCTCAGAATACCTTATTGTCCTTTAGAATTTGCTGTTGTTTTGTTCTTTCTCAGTTACACCCTGATCAATACTTTTATACATACAAAAACACTTTCACCACATGAAGCACATGTGGTTTATAGATTTTAAGGTGCAAAAAGGTTTTCTGTACAATTCAGCTTCATCTGTTTGCTGATGTTGCCCGTATAGAACAAACATGGCCGACATGCGAAATCAATTACCGTCTGCTTTTTCTTTTGTTTGGAAAATAGTGCTGAGCTTGAAACATTCATGCCAGACAGAAATTTGATCAATATGTATGTATACAGTTGTTAGCTGTTCATTTCAAGTTTGACCTAACAAAGTTATAGACTTCATTGAATATGTTAAAGTTGCAACTTAATATATCATCCATAGATACAATTGTATGTAGTCATTGACTATTTACACAGGGAGCAGTTGTTCGATTCCCAATACACATGTATGACTGGGTATATACCAAAGAAAGCTAACATTTTGATGTTCCAGCCATGAAATGGGGGGGGGGGGGGGGAGGCATATAGTGTTACCTATGTCTGTCACGTCGTGTCCCGTCCCAACCAGCTGGGGGTGGGGGCATTTACCTTGGTATGTCTCAGACATTTCTAGTTGAAATGGTGATCAATGCATTCCAAGGTTATATATTGTACATATTTGGGGACAAGTGAACCTGATGCCAGTAATTGGCCATTATTATGCTCTATTAGTAACATGTTCTTGAAAATTTTC
Organism: Mimachlamys varia; assembly: GCA_947623455.1. Taxonomy (NCBI): domain Eukaryota; kingdom Metazoa; phylum Mollusca; class Bivalvia; order Pectinida; family Pectinidae; genus Mimachlamys; species Mimachlamys varia. Next base: position 39,679,671 of record OX392533.1, on the reverse strand, counting down.
ACCCTATATAAAATGCAGTGATCAGTTCACAATTTATTTTCATGGGTCCTTTTTACTGAAAATGATGGGTCCCACAATGTAAGATTGAAGAATTTCCAGAATTTTTCCCAGAGTCAAATCATACTTTTATGATTTGACTCTGGGAAAAATTCTGGAAATTCTTTTAACTCATTCTTTTAACTCATTCTTTTTACTCATAATTTTATGAGTACTGGACTCGGGACTCGGCAAAGCCTCTGGTTTTACTCGGGTACTACCCCTTGGGTAGAATATCCCTATCTTACACCCCTGGTCATGAAAGAGTATTTTAGTATGTCACAGTAAACTACAGTAAACTCATTTTGACCCCTCACACAAATTGTTGGAACCACATATTGGGCATATATTTCCTATACTGTTTTACCTGGACCTTCCAAATTTGGTATTAGACTTGTAACTTAAATGTTGTACATAATCATCACAAATGTAGGCAAAACATTTGATATACATACCAGTACCCAAAATGTTGTGAAAAGTAAGTCAAAATTGGCCTGGATATATTTTGAACTCTGACCTTCATCATTGAAAGAGTTTTTCTTGAGCATATATCTCAAGAAGTCATACTATTCCACCAGGGGTTATAATTACCTGCCTACTTAGTATGTAAGTACAACTTGTAATGGCAGAAACACAATGTGCTTTATAATAAAAGTAGGTCATAGTGACCTATATTTTGATTTCTGACCAAAATCTTTGAAATAGCTTGTCTAAGGCCTTTTGCACAATTTCATGTGAAGATGGATTATTCATAACTGTCCTATTTACATAAGAAAGCTCAGGTTTTTGATTGGTCAACAGTTTTAAACAAAAGCTAGCTAGCTTTGAATGTTGTTACGGGCTGAAAACTTTTGAAAATACCATGATATACATGTATAGAATGCCACCTATCAAAATATGTGAAGTCATTTTTGTCAAGTGATTGGGTTTTAATGTTATTTAAAGTATAGTTTAATTATCTAAGCTATTGAAAGTCTGTAATCAGAAGTTGAAAGTATGGTTATTTTGATGAAATTTTTACACACAATGTCAATTTTATTCTTGTACTCTCGATAAAAAATACTATTTACAATTTTTTAACTAAAATTTCTAGCAAACTTACCCAAAATGATGGTGTTGAGGTATTTCAATGCAAAAGATTCGGAAGAAAGAAACAAATATAAGCAGAAGAAAATCTCTCTTAAAAATGTTGGTTTCCGGATTAGCTGATTTTAAATCTAACCAATCAATGAAAACCCTAGGCCTCCAGCCCTGGTGTACTAGCTTTGTGTAGTGAAATTAGCAAAACTCACATTAAATCACTTGATTAAGTTGGTTTGAATACCATATCTGTTCAATCATGAAATCATACCTATAATTTACCGTTACAAGTCTATACCGGTAAACGTTTACAAACAGATTTGTTTGTATTTAGAATGTGTATATATATGTACATGCACCTGGTTTTTGAGGCTAGCTATTAAAGGTTCCTAATCCACTACCTTAATATTTTTGTCTTTAACTCATTCACCCTGAAATTTGTAATAAACTATTCCAACCATTGAAAAGGAAGAGTTAAAATGTGTCTTCAGGGGTGTATGATTAGAGTTGCACAATTGGACATGTTTTATATGGTATGTGTAAGGCACAGTATACTTCAGTGTTGTAGCACTGTCAAGTTGGCATCATTGAAGTGCGATATTTTTGATGAAAGTTTTTCCTTCAACTGCGACTTTCAACTTCAGCTGGAGGAATGTACCTATTTTTGTAACCTCAAATTTTAATGATACCCAAATTGAAACAGAAAAGCGCAATTAATCATGTTTTGGTGATTCACATTTCTTGCTGTAAAAAGAGGGAACTGTGGTTAAGGTGTCCCAACATTCTACCACTAGCCCTCAACCTCTGGGTTGCGAGTACGAAGCCCATGTGGGGCAGTTGCCAGGTACTGACCATAGGGTGGTGGTTTTTCTCCGGGTACTCCAGCTTTCCTCCACCTCCAAAACCTTGCAATTGTCCTGAAATGACCCTGGCTGTTAATAGGACGTAAAACAAAACAAACCAAACCAAACTTCACCTTCAGCATATGATAACAATATACTGTAATTATACTTATTTTTTCACACTAAAATTTTAATGCAAGACATACCCAAATTGAAACAGATAAACTCAATTAGTTATGTATTGGTGCACTTACATTTCTAGCTGCAGAAGGCCGTATACACTAGTCAATTACAGAAAATGTAATTAAAGTTCAATCATAATTTAGCAGAATGCTTTCAGCCTGAAAACCGCTAAAATAAGATTACCACTAAAAAAAGATTACCAATAAAAAAAAATTACCACTAAAAAAAGATTACCACTAAAATAAGATGACCACTAAAATAAGATTACCACTAAAAAAGATTACCACTAAAATAAGATTAACACTAAAAAAAGATTACCACTAAAACATGTAAGTTTACAGTATTTTCATGATTCGAGCATCACTGTTTCTTGGTTTTGGTCAGTTTGTCTGTTTATATACAAATGTACCATTTTAGCTTTCGGAGGGGCACTAATTACGATGAATATGCATTATATATGGTACATCAAACACTGCAAACAGAATACAGTTTATTTCTCTACAGGAGTCCCAGGAGAATAAAAAGAAATATCATTTTGAAACCTGAACAAGCAATTTGAGTTTTTGTAACTTTTTAGATCTGAAATGATTAAATATTTTGTATGTTAGAGTTCATTAAGTAATTATAAGTCAATCTTAGTATACTAGAAAATGTTGTTTACAAACTTTTAATTATACATTAGCATTTAAAATGGTTACAGAAATTCTCCAGGCCTTTTAAGTCTAACAACCTATAGCTAACACACTAACCTGAGTATGGCTCTGACATTGTCACCGTGGTGACAGATCAGAGATAAGTCCCGTAGCCCGCTTTAATATTGGTGATTGGTGATAAATTTCTGGTACATTGTGAGGTAATGAAGTGCAAAGTCTGACCTGTATAATGATATACATGTATAGGTGTTGTAGCTTATAAGCATGTTTAGAACTCATTATTATTTTGCCACGTAAATTTCTGATTCATATACATTTTTTGTGTATGTGGGGATTTAATAATATGTCATGGTTTCCTCAATTATTAGCTTGTTCACCCCTGAAGCAGATTTGTAATCTTCTGATTCAAACGTTGGAATAGTTCATAGTAGAATTTCAGGAGTAAATCTTTAACTCCCTAGCAGATGACACCAAAGAAAAAATGGGGGGGGGGGGGAGGGGCATGCCTGAGTCGCCTTTTGTAAGTTGTAAAATACCAGGGAAATACAGTCCCCCCCCCCACCCCAAACCTTCTGCAGTTGTTGTTTATCAAGACATTTATAAAAAAAACAGTATGTTTTTGGCTACACATGGTAAAAATCAAAGGTCGTAATTTTGCACAGCAGTCAAACTAATGAAAATACAAAATGAGTATTCAGATGTCACCAGACATATTGAACATCTACTAACAGTCTTCTATACAGTATTACTTCTTATTCGTAATGAACAAAAATACATACACATCAGAAGCACTTTTGTGTTCACTTCAGATGGTGCATTAGATAGTGCCCCCCTTCAACATTAGACAGGTGGGGTTTTAAAGAAATGGGGTCACCTGCCTGATTGAATTAGTTTCCCTGGGGTATTTCCAGTTTTCTCCGACATTCATCCCTCATGCTCATGCAAAAACCCAGCTCAACATAAGTTAATATTTTTATGATATGCAGTTTTGTATTTCAAAATTATTGTAAGTGAAATATAAAGTTTAACTTTTTATTGTGTCGTCTGAAAAGGCGACACATATATATAGGGATCACTATGTCGGCGGCGGTGTCTGCACCAACAGTTTCTGTGCGATAACTTGAGTTTCCTTGGGCCAATCAAACTCAAACTTCATACAGTGCTTCCTAAACAAAAGTGCTCGCTTGGGATTGCTTTTCAGGGTCGAAGGTCAAAGGTCAAGGTCGCTGTTGCTATAAATAGAAATTATGTTTCCGTGCGATAACTTGAGTTTCCTTGGGCCAATCAAACTCAAACTTCATACAGTGCTTCCTAAACAAAAGTGCTCGCTTGGGATTGCTTTTCAGGGTCGAAGGTCAAAGGTCAAGGTCGCTGTTGCTATAAATAGAAATTATGTTTCCATGCGATAACTTGAGTTTCCTTGGGCCAATCAAACTCAAACTTCATATAGTGCTTCCTTACCAAAAGCGCTCGCTTAGGATTGCTTTTCAGGGTCAAAGGTCAATGGTCAAGGTCACTGTTTCTATTCAACTTGGAACTGATACAATGCATATCCATAGATAGCTCCTAAAAACTTATCTCCCAACTTACTGCGCAGGCGACACATTCACTTCCGTGGAATTCTTGTTAATTTATTTGTTTTATGTTAGCAGGTATAGGTCCTAAAAGGATTAATTAAAATGTTTGTGTTTGTGTGTTACAGATGTCGGGAACCGAGTCACCGGAAATGTACGTCGTGAGGGCGAGTTCTGAGTAAGTTTTTATACACACACATTTTCTGAATATATAGAGTACTGTAAACCAACTTCAATTTTCGCTGCGACTTAATTTCACATTTTGGAAACAACTATTTCGCGGCAATTTAATTTCTTGATAAATACGGTCATAAATCCCATATATAGTGCAGTTTTCCTGCAGAGAAACTAATTCTCAGCGATTAATTTTCGCAAATTTTTATCAAATGCGAAATGCATGAAAATTAATCGCACACGAAAATAAGTTGGTTTACAATATCAGATTTGGCTCATAGATATTTCAGAGAAGAACACTTACTGTTGAAGGTCAAAGATCATGGTCAAGGTCACTATTTACATTATAAAATATTACAAGATTCTTCATCATAACCCCTGGGTTTCATCCATATTCTTAATATAAAAATAACAGAAGTTAACTTAAAGGGGAAATCTCACATTAAAGGCCCAATATACAGAATTTTCGGCAAAACTTGAAGCGAAAATCAAGTCTTAATACTTATTAAATTTATAGATTTAGTTAAGATTAACTGATATCAGCAATATTCAAGATGAATTCTTACATGGTTTCCGGTACAGCAGCAGTTTAAAATCGGTATTTGTAAACAATTGCATCCATTTTGAACTGTCTTCTAACTTTAAGGAGCTTTCCGTAACTTCTTAAAGCTTTCCTGGATATTTTGAAGTTAAGGAAATTCATTAGGCAACATTGATGAAACGGGGGCCTGCTCTCCCTAATGAAGGCTTATTTGTTTAAGCAGCCAAATAAAGAGAGTAGCTAGGCCTTATCAGAAACGAATGCCAAAAAATTGATTTCATGAATGGTTAAGGGACAAAAGTTTGACTTTGCCTAAAATAATTCTGGTATGTACACAGTTCTATTTGTTAGGTAATATTTTGAAGGTTATATGAATAAGTTTTGAAATTTAATTGTTATAAAAGTTTTGACATTTGTCTTCTCCAGACCTACCTTAATACATAAGTTTACACTTCGCAAAAAAGTTTTCCTCTATTTCCAGGCAGATATTTCTCAAAGATCAATTCTAGTGAAAAAAATCTTTTGATTGACATGAAATTTACATTTGTTTCAAGATGAAAGAAAATTTGAATTTTATCTAAAAAAAAATAAATGTTTAATTTTTAAAGTGATTAATAAATTCTTGCATTTGATATATATTCATCAAAACAACATTAGAAACAGATATTTATAACTCACATACAATTAATATTGTATAAGGAAACCTTCAGTTGAAAAATTACAATAGTTGAACTAAAATCAGCCCTTTGAGGCTAAGCATTTTGGGAAACCTATAATGATTGCAAAGAGCCTTCTTATCTCAAAATTCATGATAAACTATTCTAATCATTGAATTAGAAGAGTCCGAATGTGTCTTCAGGGGTGAATAAGTTTAAATTCTCAAAAGTGAAAGCAATAATTAATAAACATTCAATTTGGACATTTATTAATCACCCCTGAAACTTCATAATGAACTTTTCCAAGCTTTGAATTGGAAGAGTTCAAATGTGCCTTCAGGGGTGAATGAGTTAAAGGCCCAATATGTGTAACTTCGGGAGATTTTTCTGGATTCTGAAAAATTATGAAAAACAATCCATTTGATAATCCATACAAAAATAAGTCTTAAACAAAGTAAACCTGAACGGTAACTAACAAGAAACTCTTGACAGAAAAATCCAAAGAATTGAAAATAATTCAGGTGTTGCCCACTTCAACAACAAGCCGAAGTTAGAAGACAGTTCAGAATGGATGCTTGTTTACAAATACCGAGTTTCAACTGCTGCTGTACCGGTAACCGCGTACAAATTCATCTTGAATATTGCTGATATCAGTTAATCTTAACTAAATCTATAAATATAATAATTAAGTTATTAGGCCTGATTTTTGCTTAAAGTTTTGCCGAAAGTTACGTATATTGGACCTTTAAATTCTCAAAAGTGAAAGCAATAATAGACATTAAACCAAGAAAGTTTGTGAAGGGATGGAACACTTGGACATTTATTCACTCCTAAAACTTCATAATGAACTTTCCCAACCTTTGAATTGGAAGAGTTCAAATGTGTTTTCAAGGGTTAATGAGCTAAATTATCAAAAGTGAAAACAACAATTTATAGACATTAAATCATAAAAGTTTGTGAAGGGATGGGACACTTTGACACTTAGAGGGATATCTAGGGGACTCTAATAATACAAAGGACATCCAGAGTCCTTAAGTTATTAAGTCAAATACAATCCCCCCTCATCCGAGCTTTAGTGACGGATGAGGAGAATTCTTTGAGAATCAGCCTGAGGGTTGAGGGGGTAACTTTTTTGCTTGGGCGTGTGCATGTGCATACAAGCATAAATGCACTGTTACCCCCAAAAGCCGAAAGGCTGTTTGGAAAAAAATCCTTGTTTAAGTCTGGTAATAAACTATATATACAAGTAAAGATCTTTGTATAATGTTTATACACCTATATGAAGTTAAGCATATCCTGATCCAACAAATGATTAAATAACTCACAATTCACGTCGTTTATGGACGCTATTTTTATCATTTGTGGAAATCGGGAACAACAACACTTGAAGAAGGGAGCAGTCGTTATTTTGTACCAACGCGACACATCAATAATTCTTAAATAGTTTTGTTACAAAGTTAAGAAAAAATCTGTCAACCTTCTAACCTTCCTCAAATAGATTTAATACAACTATAAAGCGGCTTGTTTGAGAGGTACTTGTGAGTTGAGTGTAGGGTTGTACGACTCGTAATAAAATAACATTTCGTATCGGATAGTGACAAGGTATTGGTGTAATGCCAGGTGTATATGTCTCGAGATTATACCTGTACGAAATGTCACAGGGTATACTGGTGTATGAATACAATCAACCTAACGCCATTTAAACATTTGTTATAAATTCCTTTTAAATTAAACTCAAAAGGCGATTTGTGTTGTATTTCAAATGAAGTGGTATATAGTGTATTGTGCACGTCTGAGATTTCTCTGAAGGTACAAACAAAACCGGTGTACAAGACGGACTTCTAAACATGGTCATAATAGCAGTTAGTATATACAAATGAGTACCCGCGGTATTAAAGTTGTATATACATACATTATACATAGAGTTGTATTGCATTTGTATTAATCATTTTCTAGAAATTTTCACACATAGATTTCACACTTTATTGATTGCTTTGATTCAAAAATGATTATGGTAAATATAATTCATAAGTTTCAACTGCTGTTGTACAAATACCCATCATCTTGAATATTGCTGATATCAGTTAATCTTAACTAAATCTATAAATATAAAAAGTTATAGGGCTTGATTTTCACTTAAAGTTTTGCAGAAATTTATGTATAATTTATGTATATATGGCCTTTAATTAAAAAATATATAAAATAAAAATAAAAAATAAATTATAAAATGCAGTAAGGGGTAGACCAGGATAATTCTACTGAATTGCCAGTGTCACTTCAGTCATCATAATGTAGTGAGAAGCTACGAGATATGATATATATGTATATATGGAGTTTGCCTACAGTGGCAGCGTAGTCTACAGTCAGACCAACAGTACGTAAACACGTCCGTATAGAGGCTTGACCAGGTGTAGACTACACCCAATACCGTCACGCACGGCAGCTCAACACCTTCGGGGCGAGTTGTCCTGCTCCACGAGAATACAGAGAGGTCAGCACGGCACCTCTACAACAATAATTATATAAGCTACTAGGAACCCCATTGGAAATAAGCCTTTAAGGCTTTATGGGCTATCCCAGGTGAAAGGATAAAAGAAGTCAAAATCTGTGATTATAATTACCATCTATGATATTTTAAATTCAAATTCAATTGTCCATCCAAATATTGCCTCATTTTATTTATTTACCTGAATAATTATCATTGATTAAGTAAACTATACCCTAGCTGTTACTAACTTCAGTGAGATACACTGTATCACAAAATGAAATTAAGGGGAGATAACTGTAAGTACTATTTTAGAAAATGCAGTGTCTCTTGTGTTTTGCCTGCAATATGGGACAAGGATCCTTCATATCAAAAATATTCTTTCATTTCCAATACATTATGTCAGAGAGACTAGCTTTGTATAGAGTTAATTACTGCTAATGTTAAAGGCCCAATATACGTAACTTCAGGAATTTTTTCGTGATTCTGAAAAATTCTGACAAAAAATCCAGTTAATAACCTTGCAAAAATAAGCCTAAAATGAAGTAAACCTGAGCGGTAACTAACAAGAAACTCTTGACAAAAAAATCCAAAGAACTGAAAATAATTCAGGTGCGGCCCACTTCAACAACAAACCGAAGGTAGAAGACAGTTCAAAATGGATGCGTGTTTACAAATACCGAGTTTCAACTACTGCTGTACCGGTAACCGCGTAAGCATTCATCTTTAATATTGCTGATATCAGCTAATCTTAACTAAATCTATCAATATAATAAGTTATAAGGCTTGATTTTCGCTTCAAGTTTTGCCGAAAGTTACGTATATTGGGCCTTTAAAAATTATGGGGTGGTAATTTACCCAGGTTAACCCAAGTTCTAATTCAAAAGTTGGATTGAATGCTTCGTTTTGAATTTTTAGGGGCAAAGGGGTTTAATGTCATTTAAGCATGGGATATTAATTCACCCCTGACGACACATTTGAACTATTCCAATTTGAAGGTTGGAATGCTTCATTATGAAATTTTAGGGGTAAATGAGTAATTGTCATTCTGTTATGTCAAACAGGCATAGGATGACATTATATACCCCAAAAGACACATTTGAACTCTTCTGATTCAAAGGTTGGAATGCTTCATTATGAAATTTTAGGGGTAAATGAGTAATTGTCATTCTGTTATGTCAAACAGGCATAGGATGGCATTATATACACCAAAAGACACATTTGAACTCTTCTGATTCAAAGGTTGGAATGCTTCATTATGAAATTTTAGGGGTAAATGAGTAATTGTCATTCTGTTATGTCTAACAGGCATAGGATGACATTATATACCCCAAAAGACACATTTGAACTCTTCCGATTCAAAGGTCAGAAATTGCTTTAATGATTTTTTAGGAGTGAATCAGGAAATGTTCTTATGATTTTGTCTTCTTTTGACAGACTGAAATCAGCCAAGCTGAACCGGCCCTACACACATACCTCCGTCCTTCCATCCAGAAAGCGTGCAATATCCAACACCTCCAAAACTACAGGACGCTCCATGCAGGCGTCGCGGAGTACCTCTGGCAGAAACGCGGTAGGTCTTTAAACTGTTGAGTTACTCACATGTTTATATGATGAATTGATGGAAATTGTTAAGTCCTTGGTCACACTACCGTATTTGACCGGGAATAAGCCCCCACCCCCTGAGAAAAATAATTGATCAAAAGTAGGGAGGGGTCTTATTCCCGAATACACCCCTGTTCACAAAAGTCCACCATCTTGGATATTCTACTGTTTTGATCTAGGAGCTCTGTCCCCACTATACCAGTAATGTAATTCTAGTTGTTTGTTTTGTTAAAATAACAATTTACATTCAGAATGTTTAGAAACAGTCACTACAAATTGATGCCATTGATGTTGCTGTTAACAGATTTTCTATTAGCAATTGGTCTAGATAATTCAATTTATCAAGCATTAACCTGAATGAATTTTCATTTATAAGTTAATAAGTATTCATTTATATACAATAATAACATTCAGATGTGTAAAAGGAATTAATAGCATGACAATAAGACTACTTGTCGTTTGGCTATCGCCATTACGAGATTTGAGATAGACCAGCTACAAGACATTAATAGCTTAAGAAATTTGAGTAAACAATGTAAAATTAACACAAAACCAATGCATGAATCATACAAAAACAACAAACCAACTTATCTGCATTGAGTCTGGAAGCATTAAGAGCAAGAGACATGTATTTATGGATAAAAGTCTTCCAAAAAACGCTAAGGCCATCTGAAGGCAGCCATCTTGTTTTCTCAGAGAGCCGGTTGATACAAATTTCAGAATGACAATTTTAACGAATTGATATTGACAGAAAGGTTAGATTTGAACCAAACTACTTGGCAACAAACTACTTCAAAATGAATTTACTTTTGCTTATCACTATAACAAATATTTTCTTTATTTTCTTTTTCAATACAGACTTACATATAATGGATCAAGTACAAGAATAATATTTCGTTTTTGTACAAAGTTTGCAAAATGCAACACCAGTTCAAACATGAAAGTATGGTGTTCTTAACACCAGCTAAACAATATTTTATTTCAAGTTTAGCCTTATAGATTTTTTTTTTGTACATAGTTAGTTATATTTTATGTTCATGCAGACACAAAATGAAAAAGAAATGAACATGATTTTTATTGAGAGAAAGACAAAATTAAGGGTGGGGGCTTATTCCCAGGCTCCCACCCTGTTCCAAGAACCTTTGTTAAAGTGGGGAGGGGGCTTATTCATGAGAGGGGGCTTATTCCCAGTAAAATACGGTAAGTGTCCAATTTGTCACAGTTGTATGTGTTGTAGAATCTATCAGAAAGTGTCCATAATAAGCTATTGGCAGAGGTGATGTCAGGTCCTGGAGGTCAAATGTTAAAATCTTTGTGTATATATATACGGTAAACAAACTTATTTTTGCGTGCTCAAATTTTAGCGCATAACAGATTTAGAATTGAAACAAAAAAACACAATGATGAATTTCCACACTTACAATATCTGTTGTAGAAAAAATCGATATGCAGAAACTATACTAATTATAGTGCAATCTTAAGTTTGCAAAAATTGCTAAAATAACATACTGCTAAAATATGATGCTTACAGTATATTTTTTCTACCATTACAAGCTGATATGACCATTCAGTGGATCAGGCATTGTTGTAAACATATCCCATGAAGTTTCTTCTTCACACGAAAAATAGACTGAAATTCAGATCTGAAGTATGTTTATATTGAAGCTTGCCCTAGAAAATAATTGTATATTCAAAAGGGAATGATGACCATGCATGTCAGCATCGCGCTTGGTTAATAGGGGCTTAAATCTCCAGGTATAATATTTGTACTATTTTTACGAGCTGTATATCGATCATCATAGAATCTCCTAAAACAACAGACATTAAAGGGAGACAATTCAGATAAAGATTAAATGAATTTCAGGCGAGTTTCAGGAGAAACAATCTTTTCTGATTATTTGTTTTGGTGGGGACGTTCGGGGATGGGGGAAGAAAACAAATGAAATAAATGATGGAAAAGGGAAATATATGGATTTTAAAAAGAATTCCCAGGCTAGGTGATTTCCTGAATCTTTAAGCATGCATCTATACCGGGGGTAAATTCTTCCATGAAAATTATATTTGTCCTTCCGAGAAATATATCTGGAACAGCTTCGGACTTTTATATCCTAAAAATGTTCAACTCTTTATCCCATACACTTATACTGTTCCAGACTAGATGGTATTTCGACATGGTGAGAAATTTGTTTGCAAACCCTCTATATAATAGTTGGCCTTTGTATTTAAAACAAGTGGTTACCGGTACATTCATTACATCAAAAGATGATCAGAGGCAATTTTAATGCCATTTTGAAAATATTTCAACAATCTTCACCAATTAACCCCTGAAATTTCATAATGAACTATTCCAACCCTTTGAATTGGAAGAGTTCAAATGTGTCTTCAGGTTGAATGAGTTAAAAACAATATGCAGCTGACCATCTTCTGTGTAAAATTTTGAATATCTTGGTGAATGCTTTATTTTTGAAAAATTACCTTTACATGTATATATGTTATACATAGTAGATTGCATGTTGTGTTCCTTAAAATTTTGGACTGCACTCCTGTAGATTAATATTACCCGATATATGATAGTCCCTCCTGATATATATATCAGTTGTTTTGAAAAAAAATTGTTTGCAAAACCTGTTTTTGTGATTAAGGTAGAGAGTCCAACCATTTTTGTGTTCTAAATTCATTTCAGGCATATTGTACAGTTATATCCTTGTTCACCCCTGAAGACACATTTGGACTCTTCCAATTCAAAGGTTGGGATACTTCATTGTGTAATTTCAGGGATGAATGCATTAAATTTAAATTATTTTCTTTATATTTTGATAAAGACTTCAAATTAATTCAAGCAAGATTGCAGAAAAAATATAAACATTATAATTATCATTTAAATACTTGATCAAGCTTTATTATAGAATCGAGGGATTGGGAACTTGAACATGATATTTTTGTAAAAATGTAATTATAACAGAGATGCTTCTTTTCTTTGCATTCGCATTCATAAATGAGCAAGTACAGTTTATAACTCAAAATCAGAAAAAAAATCTTCTTTGTTGAAGATGCAAAAAAGGAACACTGGGATTCTCCATCTTAGTCAAAAGTTTTTGTGAAAATATTTTGATGTCAATGCAATCAGGAAATGTATCTTTACAGAAATTAAAAATAAAATATAATCATATTTTATTACATTTTTACAAGTGAAATATCAAAAATTATTAATTCCATAAAAGTGGTATGTTTCACTAGTGAGAAATGTGATATTTTTCACTAGTGAAAAATAACCCTTTTTCTGATTTGACCTATCAGAACGCTGCTTACAAACAACATTTGGGAAAATCAAAAGCTGCCACTGTAGTTTTTGCTATACAAATGTAATAAACAGAATATCTAACAGTATCTTCAGTAATACAAATGTACCAAACATATTTCACTCGTGTGGCTAATATTTTGATATCAATATAAAAATATTAGCCCCTCTCGATCGTGAAATATATTTGGTATTAGTGAAGACACTGTTAGATATCCTCTATGTATTATCAGTATCCCTTTACCTGTATTATATCTCCAGTATCCATGCATGTTGTGTTCCCGTTGTTGCACCTGTGTTATAGTCATAGCAATGTGTTTTCAGCACACCTATACATGTATTATAAGTAATTAGTTCTGTTTTTCTTAATTTCTAAGATATCATGTTATTCCAAAAATATGTCATATTGATAGCATGGGCAAGCTCTGACTCCTGGTGAAAGGGGCTCTAAGGTAGCCATTGAGATCAGAAATTGATATCACAGCATTTGGTCAGAATTCATTGAAAGTCGACCAGTCTTGCTCCTGGAGACTATCAATTACCCCTGAAATTTCATAATAAACTATTCCAACTATTGAATTGGAAGAGTTTAAATGTGTCTTCAGGGGTGATTCAGAGTTCAGGTAAAGTTAATTGATTGAGTTCATAGATATCTTGTAAATAATATGCTGAAGATGCTTACTGGGTAAGATGTATGTGCCCATACATTGTGATAATTTTGCCACACCTATGAATATGATTTCATTTCAGTTTTAGTACTCTTGCACAAATATTATGTTTATAATTTCCAACTTCTCATAATTATACAATTTACAATTTGTTCATTTTTAGGGTTATTTTTGTACCTCTTTTAGGATGAGAATCTAGAAGGATTTTGCTTGTTTACCTGTATTGAATTTGAAAATTAAATGGCATCACTGGTAGAGGCCCGGTGCGTTGTGAACAGCCTATAGGTGTTTGTTGTTGCCACCTGGGGGGGGGGGGGTCATTGAAGAATGTATGTGTCTGAATATTTATTGCATACCACTGTACATGTACAATTTTGAATATGTACATATTGTTTTCTATTTTTACCTAAACATTTGAATTGGTATTCATGAGGTGATAGATTTTTGTTATTGCACGTAGTAGTATATCATATACCTATATATAATTCGGACATGTTTGTACACTTTTAGGCTTGGTTTTCATCTATGGTAATATTTATTGATGTTAGACTAATGACTTTAAGATTTGTGGTAGCAAAAATTAAATGACTTTGTTAACGAAAACGAAAATTGATGTACAAATGTAAACCAGATGAAATTATACACAATCTGATTAAAATACAGATCCTTGTTCTCACTCCGTTTTACAAGGATCTGACAACATCCCATAAGAGGTCACGTCCAGATGACCTTTGTTGCCTCTTTACTTAACACCAAAATACTTTTTCAACTACCTGTAATCTTGCAGCAAGCCATTTTGTCACATTATTCCACATGAACTTTTCGGTGACGAAATGACTAAACAGACAAATGCGTTTATGTAAACTTTGTTGCCTCAAAAATTCACTGTCAAGATTCTGCCAGTAGTAATTTGATTGGCTAATGCGAAAGTTCTTAACGCAGCAGAGAGAAGTTTACGGAACGGCGCGGAGATCAAGATATGATTTTAATCAGATTGAAATTATACACAACCGATGTTTCTTCACAAGAATTTAAATTCATGTGAAAAATCTATGAATTTATTGTGAAATTCACATCAAAAAATTTTCACATGAAATTCATATGAATTCTTTCATGTGAAATTTGAAGAATATATATGCATATGCAAATCACCTACATTATTAATTCACAGGAAATTCAAGTGACAACAATATCATAGAATTAGCATTCAATATAATAGCTAAAATATGATGTGAAAGTGGTAAAAAAGTGAATTTCACATGAAAAAATTAATGTGATTTCTTATTTTAGCTATAATTTTAAATGCTATTTTTTACCACATATTTCACATGAAATTCATGTGAAAACATATTTGCCTGTATAACATCGAAATGAAATTATTTGAGAGCTTCTTGAAGTCCTGTTGCATTAAAAACGATACCCACATGGTAGGATAATGTTTTCACTTCAGACTAATACACAGAGAGTACAGATGGATTAGTCTCAAATCTGCAGATTAATTTCCTATTTGTTTGTTTTCATTTCTATTTAAAAGCAGATTGGTTTTTAATCCTTTTTGAATAAGGTCTGGACATGGTTTGGTTGAATAAATAGTATGAAGTTAATCTGGAATATTTGAAAAAGTTAATCCGTCTTTGTTTTGGTCCTTTTTATTTTAATTTGTATGGATAAAATAAGATTCTAACACGGAATTAGATTAGATGCTATCTAAGTCTGTGTGGTTAAGAACTACCAGAGTTTTATCATTGTTAATATGTGTGTGTAAATAATTCGATGATTAAATGTATTATTTGTATGACCAGAATTTGCTCATTGAAA
This sequence comes from Mimachlamys varia, assembly GCA_947623455.1. NCBI lineage: Eukaryota > Metazoa > Mollusca > Bivalvia > Pectinida > Pectinidae > Mimachlamys > Mimachlamys varia. The sequence goes on along the minus strand of OX392533.1, from coordinate 39,664,058 downwards.
AAATAAATTTTATACATATTTACCGTAATCCATTGTCAACAAAAATGATTAAAAAATAAATATAAAAAAAAATTTAAATCAGTCTTATTTATTCTAATAACTTAAAAATGTAAGCAAGCTAAATATGAAACGATCAAATCGTCAAGTAAAAAAATAATCAATTTCATTCATTATTCAAATAAAATAAAAAAAATTTAAACTGTTTCACAATTCTTTATCCGATAAATACACAACGTTACACGCTGTTTTGGCTAATCATAAAATAAATTTTCCACATTGATCAGGTGTTTTTATGGCTTTTGAAACGTATAGCCTTAAGACTTTTGTTTAAAAACAATTAATCGAGTGTGTATATTGATATATGTGACAAGTTTGGTCATTGTTACCGGACATTAACTCGGTAGCGGTTGCTATGAGCTGGACGTAATTCGAGCGCTGGATTCTAGCACTCTTGAACTTCTCCAAGATTCGTAGGTATATTGACGTAAGCATGACTGAATGTTTCTGGGACTTTCCGGCTGTCAAGACTTTGCTCTCGGTGAAATAATGTCACATTGTGCAGGATAATTTTATCACCTCCTTGCTGTCGAGAACCGATTGTGTTGCAGACATTTCTAGATGTTTCCGACACGACTAATGAAATCTTTCAACTGTTGTGACGTTGTATTTAATTATGTACCAGTATTGACGGAAATTAATTGCTTCCAGTATTTCTCTCAGTTTCTATAAAACTCCCTCCAACCTCGGACTTTGTAACAACAAAATGTTGTGTAAGTATTGGACAAACTGGTGTCAAGGTAGATTTTACTGAGTATTCCGCTCAGTTTCTATAAACTTCCTCCAACCTCAGACATTGTAACAACAAAATATTGGTGTAAGTATTGGACAAACTGGTGTCAAGGTAGATTTTACTGAGTATTCCTCTCAGTTTCTATAAACTTCCCCCAACCTCAGACATTGTAACAACAAGATATTGGTGTAAGTATTGGACAAACTGGTATCGAGGTAGATTTTACTGAGTATTCCTCTCAGTTTCTATAAATTTCCTCCAACGTCGGACATTGTAAAAACAAGATATTGGTGTAAGTATTGGACAAACTGGTGTCAAGGTAGATTTTACTGAGTAATTTCCTCTCAGTTTCTATAAACTCCCTCCAACCTCGGACATTGTAAAAACAAGATATTGGCCATACCCTGACTATACATCTGTATCAGACAAACATTTAAAATGTAATGTAAATTATTATATCTGGGTGTTGTTGGTGAGGTAAGCTACCGGACATTGAGGTCGCTGTCGAGCAGACTTAATAATCAGGCGGAATGTAAACGAGAATTCAGTTTACATAGATAAAGGTCAGAAACTGTTGTGTTGTGTGGTATATACTGACGGACATTATTTTCTATGGCTCTGAGAAAGGTATGGTATAAAACTTACTGTAAATTTCTTTTACTGAAGGTTTGATTTTCATTTCATATACGTTTAAGTAGAAATTTTGTACCCTAGCTTGTACATTATGAAATCTTAAAATAGTAATTCAATGAATTGTCTTTTTACACTCAATATGCAATAAAAACCAAGAATGTTTGTGGTAATAATATATTCATTTTACAAATAATTTAGAATATACAGGTTTACAGATTATTTAAGTATATTTCTCTTGAAAATGTACATTGCATTACATTATTTATACATAAAGTATGGTTTATGCAGGTTTTTCAGAAAACAAAATTCAAATTGTTGATGAATTTCAGGTCAATGAAAAATGTGTAAGATATGCAGGTATAAATTGTACATAGAGTTTAATATTGTTCAATGTCCTGTTTATACAGGTTTTTCAGAATACACAGGATTCATATTACGGTACATATGCTGTTTTATTTTCATGATCATATCAACAAAAGTCTGTAAAGGAATGCACACATTTGCATCATGGTTGCCCTTTAGAAGTTTAGAGTACAAATCACCTTACTAGGGTTTATTGGTGGAAATTTCCCTTAAGTTAATTGGTAGAGTGTCCGGCTAGAGACCAGAGGGTTGCAAGTTTGAACCTTGATGGGGGCAGATTTGTATTTCATTACCACTTCCTTAATTACACATAGATGGGCTAGCTGGTGGGAATTTCTCTCAAGTTAATTGGTAGAGTGTCCGGCTAGAGACCGGAGGGTTGCAAGTTCGAACCTTGGTGGGGGCAGATTTGTACTTCATAACCCCTTCCTTAATTACACATAGATGGGCTAGCTGGTGGGAATTTCTCTCAAGTTAATTGGTTGAGTGTCCAACAAGAGACCGAAGGGTCCCTATTTCGAACCCTGGTTTAGGGCAGATTTGTTTTTCATTGATCATATCTTCCCAATTACACAGAGATGACTAGAAATGGTCAATATTCAGGTTCAAATTTTACAAATTACACAGAAATCATTTTGTACAGAGATCTGCTGTTAAATTCTAATATTGACAAAAAATTGTAAGGGAATGTTTAAAGCTTGCCTTAAAGAAACAAGCTAACGTTGATGTAAATGTTTTGCCACTGACTTTTCTTCCTGTGTTTAATCAATTATACAGCTATATATAGTCAAGATCAATCGGACACTTGTAAGTCTGTGTGGGACCAATGCTTAAAGCATTTGTCAACTTTGTGTTACCTGTTTGAAGGCGTTAAAGTTAAACACCTGACTTCAGATCAGGTATATATATATATCTCAGGTACATATGTAGTCGGAGAAATTTGACCTGTGTTTACTTTTCAGATTTAATCGTACAATTATATCTACCAGTTCCTAAGTCTGCAAATAAAAACACCCTTGCTCCTGGTAAATCTCCTCCAATTATGATGTCTGATTATGTACAAATACTTAGTATTTTGACATTTAGAACTTGTTTTCCATGCTATCCAATGTGAAGAATATTTACTCAAAGGGAGTAGAGCCCTGGTCTTTATTTATATATACACAGTCTGTAATAAAATCTGTATTTTACATTCAGTTGAATTTCTGGGCCTTAACGTTTTTATTTTTTATTTGATGCTCGTTCAGTTGCATATGGATTTCCGTGACTCAAATTTGATATTTGTTTTGTGACTTTAGTAAGTACTTGTGACATTTGATGGTTTCTTGTTCGAAGGTTGGTTTAAGACTCATAATAGTCTAACACGTCCTTTAAACAGTATAGATATTTGTTGTGAAATTTTGGATACACATGAGAATTGTACATCAAAAGCTTCTTTGAAGTTATGCTTCAATATATTTTTGATGTAAAAATACAGCTTCTATTTTAATGTTAATTAATAGATATCTTATTCTTTAAAATTTAAAGATTCCAATTTTTTTCAGGTTTTTTTTTCTCAATTTTTCTTATGTTTATTATTTGTATATAAAAACATTAATACTTTTCTTTCAGTAATTGGCAAAAATAACCCAATGAACTGGATATGTAGAATTTTTTTTTTAGGATTTTAAATAAGTTCATACATCATACTATAACTCAATACAAAGTACAAGCTTTTATCAAAAAGCAAAAAATATTTTTAAAGCAAAATGTTTCTTTAAAAATGTATGTGTATATATTACAAATGTAGTTTCATAAGCAATGGAAATTAATTAAATGCTTTATTGATTTAATATATTTTCTCCAGCTCCATAATTTTCAATATTTTATTACCTGCATATCTTTTGTGTTGTGATTGTATTATTGCAATGCAGGGGAGATGTATATTTTACCAAATAGTTGTGTTGTTCCCTGTTGAGAACCACTCCCTGTAAGTACTGTAGTTGAGTTGACGATATTGACGTTGTCACGACTGTGTGCGACATTATTTTACCTCCCGCAGTTTACCTTTAATGAACTTCAACCATCTGTCAATGCCAAAGCTGTGACTCCCAGTAGCTTAGGGACAGTCTTCTGTTTTAACGTGTTTGATATAACTACCTATATACTGATAATACATATGTAAACAGTCCATGGTGTTACCTAGGCTTACCGGAGATTTAAAGGGAGGTAATTATTGTAAGGGCTAAACTAGCTGTCATTTAGAAGTTAATCAAATCTGTGTAGTAGCATATATGTACCAGGCTTTAGTTTTAGTTGTATTTAACTTATCTAGGGTTATCTTGGGTAAGCATGTTGGCTAATATTGGCACAGTCTACTGCCATCACATACAGCCAATATTCCAAACTAAGGGGAGATAATTACCTCTATCATAATGGCAGACATCATTGTTTATAAAATACTTTTAAAATTCTTACAGTCAGATTAAAAGGTTTCTCCTTGAGTTTAATGTTTTGTGTGAATCTATATGCACCAAAGTGTGAGAGAATTGGTTGTCGTCAAAACACATTTCTAGTTCTATGATACCTGTTTCATTCAGCATGTATTGTAAATACATAAAATTTCCACCAGAGTTAAATTTCATAGTTTTTATAGGGGAACAATTTCAAAGGATTATATTCCAGTAGAAAGATGATATTCAGTAAAAAAAACTGATACTGGAAACCAAGTTTCATTCTTATGTTAAAAACTTTTGAGAATTTTGCGATCAAAATAAGTTTGCAAAAGCTAATCATCACAACTTATGATCAGGATAACTCATGTTTATTTAGAAAGGGGGCGAATTAGTTTTGATGCTGAAATCACAAAAGTTATAAGTAGCTGTGAAGAAAATTGGTTAACAGTAATTGATTGTTTGGTCATTTAATTAAAGGCCCAATATACGTAACTATCAGCAAAACTTGAAGCGAAAATCAAACCTAATAACATATTTATATTTATAGATTTAGTTAAGATTAACTGATATCAGTAATATTCAAGATGAATTCTTACGCGGTTACCGGTACAACAGCAGTTGAAACTCAGTATTTGTAAACACACATTCATTTGAACTCTCTTCTAACTGCGACTTGTTGTTGAAGTGCGTCCCACCTGAATTATTTTCAATTCTTTGGATTTTTCTGTCAAGAGTTTCTTGTTAGTTACCACTCAGGTTTACTTCGTTTTAGGCTTATTTTTGCATGGTTATCAACTGGATTGTTTTTCTAAATTTTTCAGAATCACGAAAATTTTCTGATTTTACGTATATTGGGCCTTACATGCATAAAACAATATGAAATAAGAAATGTCTTTATTGTGTTTCTGACTTATCAATTCTATTTTTACTGTATATCCCTACAGACGATGCCAGGAGAAAAACGCCAAATGAAGTCAGCTCACAGCGAACACTGGAACAAAAGTGAACAAGGACAGCGTCTCAATCGGGAATGGTCAAGTGTCTCAGACAGTCGAGCTCTGAAAAGGTCATCAGAGGTAGGTCAAAGGTCAAATCATGGTCGTTAAAGGTATGTCGTTGGAGTGTTATTTGGTCCATTAGTTGATGGAGGTCAAAGGTCACTTTCATGCTAATTGCCAGAATTTGTTGACTTATTCACCCCTGAAATTTCAAAATGAACTATTCCAACCTTTGAATGGGAAGAGTTTAAATGTGTCTTCAGGGATGAATGAGATAAGATTAAAAAGTATATATACCATCAAGTTTAAACAGATATCATTACAATTTGGTATTACAGGAAATATTTATATAAATCATTTAACAGTGATGTTTCTCAATTAAGGTAAATCTTTTAAATCAAGAAAATTTGAAAATTTATATAAAGAATAATACACAAGAAAAATAGGAATTTCAGTGGGTCAAACTTTTGACTGCCATCAAGGAGTATATGGTAAATGCACAGTATCAAAATGAAAGCTGAATATTTTCCATCAGGAGTTCCCATCAGAATGAAAAACTTACTGCTTTATCTTCATGTGTAGGAAGTAGAATTTTTTTTAACATGCATGTCTTGAAATGTAAAACTTTGTTAGTTTCTTCGCTGTGATTATCGTCCTATCTCCTAATGTTTACAGATTCTGTCTCATCGAGTCAAACTTTGTTAGTTTCATCGCCGTGATTATTGTCCTATCCTCTTAATGTTTACAGATTCTGTCTCATCGAGTCGAACTTTGTTAGTTTCATCACCCTGATATATTGTCCTATCCCCTTAATGTTTACTTATCCTGTTGCATCGAGTCGAACTTTGTTAGTTTCATCGCCGTGATTATTGTCCTATCCCCTTAATGTTTACAGATTCTGTCTCATCGATTCGAACTTTGTTAGTTTCATCGCCGTGATTATTGTCCTATCCCCTTAATGTTACAGATCCTGTGGCATTGAGTCGAACTTTGTTAGTTCCATCGCCCTGATATATTGTCCTATCCCCTTAATGTTACAGATCCTGTGGCATTGAGTCGAACTTTGTTAGTTTCATCGCCGTGATTATTGTCCTATCCCCTTAATGTTACAGATCCTGACACATCCTGTCAAACTTTGTTAGTTCCATCGCCCTGATTATTGTCCTATCCCCTTAATGTTAACCGATCCTGACACATCCAATCAAACTTTGTTAGTTTCATCGCCCTAATATAGATTGTCCTATCCCCTTAATGTTACAGATCCTGTGGCATTGAGTCGAACTTTGTTAGTTCCATCGCCCTGATTATTGTCCTATCCCCTTAATGTTAACCGATCCTGACACATCCAATCAAACTTTGTTAGTTTCATCGCCCTAATATAGATTGTCCTATCCCCTTAATGTTACAGATCCTTTGGCATTGAGTCAAACTTTGTTAGTTCCATCGCCCTGATTATTGTCCTATCCCCTTAATGTTAACCGATCCTGACACATCCAATCAAACTTTGTTAGTTTCATCGCCCTAATATAGATTGTCCTATCCCCTTAATGTTACAGATCCTGTGGCATTGAGTCGAACTTTGTTAGTTTCATCTCTGTGATTATTGTCCTATCCCCTTAATGTTTACCGATCCTGACACATCCTGTCAAACTTTGTTAGTTTCATCGCCCTGATATAGATTGTCCTATCCCCTTAATGTTACAGATCCTGTGGCATTGAGTCAAACTTTGTAAGTTTCATCACCTGATTATCGTCCTATCCCCTTAATGTTTACAGATTCTGTCTCATCGAGTCGACCGAATGTACTTTATGAATGGCAACAACATCCGGCTCCAACCAAAGTACCAAGTAGATGAAGAAGAACTAATACATCTACGGGACGCCTCCAAGTCTCGGCAGTACTCGAACCAGCCACGGTATGTCCAGTGTCAGTTAATCATAATATACAGCCCCGATTATAGCGGAAGAAACAGCCCCAATTATAGCAGAATATACAGGCCCGACTATAGTGGAATATACAGCCAAGATTATAGCGGCATATACAGCCCTGATTTTAGTGGAATATACAGCCCAGATTATAGCGGAATATACAGCTCTGATTTTAGTGGAATATACAGCCTCAATTATAGCAGAATATAAGCCCAGATCATAGCGGAATATACAGGCCCTATTATAGCGGAACATATAGCCAAGATTATGCAAAATATACAGTCCCTATTATAGTGGAATATACAGCCCGATTATAGCAGAATATAAGCCCAGATCATAGCGGAATATACAGGCCCTATTGTAGTGGAATTTACAGCCCCGATTTTAGCGGAATATGCAGACTCAATTATAGTGGAATATACAGCCCCGATTATAGCATAATCAATATTTCAGTGCTTGAATCTTTTTATCAGTTCTTCCACCTTTTAAAAATCTTTAGAACCAGGAGTGGTATTAAACACATTCACCCCTGAAGTAAAATGTGAACTCTTCCAATTCAATGTTTGGAATGGTTCATTATGAAATTTCAGGGGGGAATCAGTGAATGCTACTGGATTCCTATAGCAATATATATAATAACTGTAAGGAGAATTATATAATTCAGTGAAAATCACTTTGAGTATGTATATCTTTAGTTCATTATTTATCTATAGTAATTGAGTTCGATTTGTCAAATATGTATTAAAAATATTTTGTCAATTAATTTTGATGAAATTATCTTGGGATTTTTGTCAAAATTTATTAACAACATTGGTGTTTTGTTACTTTTAGCTGATTAAAATTGGTTAAATGATATCAAAATTTTGTTAAGATTACTACTCAATAGTCAAATGTAAGTACTGGAACAAAGAACATTAAAGTTTAAAAAAAAAAAATGAACCATTTTGAAAATGATATATTCATGGAAGAAAGAACTTGTCTGGAAGGGAAAAAAAGGGATCAACTTAATGATTAATTTTTATCAGATAAAATCTTGTATTATGGAAACTGTCCAGTGTTGGACGTTGGTCAAGTTTTCTGCAGCTTCAAAGTCTTTAAAACGTTAATTTTCATTTCGATGTGTACAAATTATTTCCCTGATTTGAAAGCCAGAATTATGACACCTGGCTCCTTTTATAACTTATCCACCCCTGAAGACACGTTTGAACTCTTCTATTTCAAAGGTTGGAATAGCTCATTATGGATTACCGGGGTGAATGAGACTATCATAGGTTTCAAAATGTTGTAATTTGGCATTGAACCAAAGCATCATTCCAGTGAAATATTTGAATGGTGCCATTATTGCATTATATGTACATTATGAGATTATAAGATACAAAACATGAATGAAAAGAAATTTGATTAAAATTTTAGATTTCAAAATGGTTCGTTTGTGAAATCAAATAATGGTTGAGGCTTCAGAGCGATGTGTTTGGTATGGCATATAATATAAAAAAAATTGTATATAAGTAATTTATTGCACGTTTAGCTATGCATAATCCCTAAATACATATTGAGTTCTTTTTCCCTCGATGCATGTTCTGTGTCCCTTAGATATATTTATAGAAATGTAGTTATTTATCCAAAATAACCTTCCATGTATGAAAATTGTAGTATAGCTTAGGTTTATACCAGTGTGTAAACCGTACTTTTAGCTGATTCCTTGTAGACATATATTGTAGTTCATTGAAAAATGAATACATTAGATTTTCTTGGTATCGACTTCAAAGCATAGCAAAAATCTTCTTTTGATGGATTTTGTTCACATTTCAATTTATGAATCCGCTTAAATTTGATTTTGATTCAAATTAAAATATATTGTAGTTCATTCAAAAATGAATACACTATTTTTTCCTGATATCCAATTCAAAGCATAGCAAATAACTTCTTCTCATGGATTTTGTTCAAAATTTCAATTTATGAATCATCTTAGATTTGATTTAATTCAAATTTAACCCATATTTTTCATTTGAGTAATTGTTGAGTTTACAATATTTCAGTCCTAAACTAAAGAATGGGTAAGATGTCATTCAGATTATGGCAAATAATAAAAAAATAATAATAATACTTTTTTAATGATTTCATGATTTCCAATCTGATTGATTCATTTTCTGAGCAATTCTGTAGAACTTTGTAATATTTTCAACATCTAAACAAATTCTCTAATATAGAACATCAGTGACATATAGATAGTTTTTTTGTGTAAAGATCATTGCATGTAGTGTGTTTGTTTGACTTAAGATTGGTTAGGGGCTTTGGGCGTACTTATTTGGTCATTTTTTTAAACAAGAGTTATCCCCCCTTTTTGGTAGGTTTATGAATATTTTTTTATTGTGACATCATTTTATTTTTTAAATGGGTGGTATGTCTTTTCTTGGGTGTTGTGTGTGAGAAAGAACAAACACATCCGTCTCGTTCTGTAGTTTATTCTGAAGCCAGATAATTCACCTCCTTTTTGGAGAGTTCATACATATTCATGCAGATTATCTCCCTTAGACTATCATTCTCTCTCTTATCCATCAACTGTAGATTGAAAACAGTTTTCTCAGAATATAATGATGTCACAAAGAAAATGACGTATACCGACCAAAATGGGAGGTAACTCTTGTCTATGGCAGGTTCATGGGATTGTTGTGTCATAATTAATGGTGGCCAAATGAAACTCTCTTGTTAATGATTTTTATAGTTTTACGGGCAAAAAATCATTGTTTTATTAGTATTTGAGGTCTTCGATCTGTTTACAGATTTTGATTTTATAAACATATGTTTGAACAATATAAATTTTCATTGTGTTTTGAATATAATGATAGGTCTGTATTTTGAAAGTGTGATCACATGTTAATTCACCTGTATTGAATTTAAATTACACACTACCTTATCGATTTCACTGTCACAAAATAATTCATCTGCAAAATTCTTACAACAATATTGTATTCATCTATATGTTATATCTATAGAAAACTTTTTAAAAAAATGTAGCAAAACACACTGCATATATCTGAAAAAGAAGAAAACATTGATCATCAACGAAGAAAAGTTCAATTTCAGTAATTGTTAGAAAAATTCAATGGGGAGATCACTAGTCGTTCATCTCTGAAACACATTTGAACCCTTCTAATTCAAAGGTTGGAATAGTTCATTATGAAATTTCAGGGGTGATTTGAGTGAAGTGTGATTACAGAAATGGTAACTAGGGGCTTTGGTTTGGATAGTAACAGCATGTGCATGGATACAGGTGTACTAAAATCTAACAGTTGTCTCCCTTTATCATTTCCTCAATAAACAGGCTGTCCAGCATTTGCTCATATTCTTCCCTTCTTTCATCATACATTCTGCTTAAGTTACATGTTAGTTTCTGAAATCCTTTTTACTGAAGCTAACTTAAAGCTTTAATTTTGATGAAAAAATTATTAAAATTATAAAGTTTGTGTATTTCATTTTTTTAGAATTAATACAAAATTATTTATACATTCACACAGTACTTCTGTACAATATGTTACATTTAATTGTTTCAGGAGTAGCATGATCATTATAATATTTTTCTAAGGGAAAATTATTGAACTTAAGATACATTTCATAATTTATTTTGACAGGCTAATAATCATGGTTTCAGTATTAATTTTTATGTCCAATATGTCTACCAACATTGTATATTATGAAACTAAAAACTGATTTGACTTTCGAAAAATTCATATTTCTATTGTTCTTTTATTGTCCATTATATCATCATTTTCATTTTGTAATTCCTTTCGTTTGATTTTTTTGGTGAATATATAAGTTCATCTCTTGATCATTTTTCTCTCTCTCTCTTCTCCTTTTTCAAGGGTTTAATTTCACATTTGTTTTAATTTTCATTTCTCCTTTCTTCTTTCTATCATTTTCTTTCTTCTAAAACTTCCTTATATTTTCTTTCCCTCTGTCTGTCTTCCTGCGACTGTCACTGCAGAAGGATTGTACGACCCAGTGTGAACTTTGTGGACAATTACCTAGAGTCGGTTTGTAACGCCTCCCCCTCCCCTTCTGTCGAAGACGTCCCTCCTCCGGTCCCTTCTTCAGCGTCTCCTCCGTCGGAGCCTCCAGACTCACGCCCTATGTCCTGCTGTCAAATGTGTAATCACAACCAAAGCAAACCTGTTCCAAAGTCGGTCAGCGCAGAATCTGGTATCCAAGACGACGACGACTTGCAGGAGGAAGATATTGAAGAGACCAAAGGAGTGCCGGAGGTCCCTTTAAAGGTGAACAACTCCAAGCCAGTCAGTAAGGTCAAAATCAAGCATTTTCAAGTTCATGATGGACCTCTCAATATTATCGATATTCTGTCACACGGTGAGATGCAAGCACTGGGTGACTGTATGGTCAAACTGCTTGAAAATTACCCTCAACCGGAAAAAGTGCGAACTACAGACAAAGATAGGATCTTTAACAACATAGGACTAAAACATCGCAGATTTCAGAATAATCGAAAAGTTCCTGGAAGGCCGAATACACACACTCAGCACTCTAAACAAATATCTCATTCAGCTCCTCTTCCTAAAACTGCTCAAAGGGCTGAGCTCAAGACAAGAAGTCGAAGCTCAGATCGCAGGAATCGGGACCGAAGACTCGTACCGGGGGATTTACTTCAGAAGTTTCCGAAGAGAAAGCCAAACTCGAGGATAAAGATGTCGCAGACTACGGAACCCGTGGAATGTGACTGTCGTAAAAGTTTAATCGGAGGCCAAGGATTATCGTTTCAAATTAGCGGCACACAGGCTCCGATTTTCATCAAAATTGGGGCAAATGATCCTAGAAATCATTTGGACGTAGAATATCATCATCATTGACTTAAATCTTTTAGTACTGGTGCTAAACAAAGACTTGGATCTATTTCTGATGCTAAACATAGACCTCATTCATGTAGTAGTATGCGAGTGAATTGAAAATGAAATTGATATTAATATGTAGAATAGTTATGATTATAGAAAAGTACTTGGAATTACATTTCAAAATTCTTTTAGCATTCATGCAACATCATCTTTTCCTATTAATATCATGAACATATGCTCAAACTTTCCAAGTATAAATTTTGTAATTTTTTCCTCTTGTTTTAGTTTTTAAGAAATTTATGAAACAGAGCAATAATGATATTCATGTCTACTTTGCAATGAAAAAATCAACATATTTTCGTTAATTTATGTCCTTTATCAAAATATGTTCATGTATACAAACTATCAGATTCTTAGAATGACAGATTTTTATATATTTTTATGTTTGTTTTTCAATGTAGATATTGTTTATTTAGTATCAAAATGAATCAAATCCATCGAGATAGTGTTCTACTTACTGCATCTTTGATATTTTGTAATATTTGCAATTTTTTTCAAATTTTGCTTTCTTTGTCCATTTTTCAAAACAATATTAATTTCGATATCTGTATTTCTTTATCTTAGAATTTAATTTATGTCCATCAAAATTCTACCCTTCTTGATTACTCATTAAATCAAATTTGTGCCAAAATTATAAATGTAGTGACTTTGTTTTTAAACAAATAAGTGATGGGGGGGGGGGGGGGGGGGGGGTTAAAAAATCCAAAATTCTTGGTGATTATTTCATCATGATACTGTCACTTTCCACCTTTAGGATTGTAAAAATGCCATCTTGGTAAGTAGTTATGTTTTTGCTGGCCTTCATTTTTCATTGTTACATTATAATACCTATTTCCATTTTAAGTAGTCCAGGGCCCACATTTACGAAACTGTTCCCATATCCAAACCGCTGGATTCTGTGCTCAAGCCAATCCTCATGCTCCTTAAAAGTTAAATTCATTGATATTTTCTTCTTTTTTTAAAAATAATTTTCTTTTCAAGAATTTTGAAAGATTTTTTTTAATTGAATACCATTTTCAATGTTTCCACTTGGATGACAAGCCTGTGTCACATGATTTCAGCAAAATTATAAGAAAGTTGGTTTGAGGACATTTGCTTGAGTTTCTGTCAGTATATAAAAAAAAATGTTTATATATATGGAGCCGCGGCCCATTACAGAATGTACTGTAATGGCAGGCTCATTTCACACATATACATTTATTATTTACTGACAGAAACTCAAGCAACTGTGGTTTGAGCGTAAATCCAAGTTTGAGCTGAGTCACCAGTTTCATTTATATTGGCCTAACTTTCTATTACAGAAAAGGTCTTTTGGCTTTATGTAGTTGTGAATCTTTATTGTATATGATAAACACGCAACACTTTTTTGACTGTAGGTCATATGTAGTTCACTTAATTGTATTACTAAATGAAGACAGGTACTAATTTAAATATTTCCCATATTTTCCCACTAAAAAATAGAAAACAGTGCAATTAATAATTCAATTTCACCATTAAAGCTATTTGTAGATTCTGTAAAAATCACTTGGAATGGGGTCTATATAGTATATTTTTTTATGTGTTGCTCCATTTTGTAGAATGGTAACATCATGTGTATTATGACCCATTCATCATCTTGAAAATACATGTTTAATTATTGTCATACACACATTCTGATTTACTGAATTCAAAAATGTTTTCAAAATATCAAGAATCATGAAATTTTTATGTTAATTCATTGAGGTTTTCTAGAATTTTTTGGGGAGATAAACAAACTATTTAAGGGATATAACCAACATTTTCAGGGGAGGCAATCAAAATATTCAATGGATATTATGCAAAATTATTCAGGGAGACAATAAAAATGTTCCTTGGATATAACCAAAAGATTCAGGAGACATTCATTAAAATATCCAGAGGACATAACTAAAATATTCAAGGGAGATAAATATTGTACATTTCATGCAATATTTCATTATTTTCGTTTTTTGCTAACATCTTTAGAAGAAAATTTTCCAAGTTAGATGTGTACAACTGCAGAAAATATTGCGAGGTGGTTCAGAAAATCAAAACGGTCAAGATGCTGAATCAGCAATGTTGTGTTCGTGACAATTTAGGTACACCTTGATATCATTACTGTACATATATATACTCTGCCCTCTCCTTCGCCTCACCATCACCTGTCACCCAGCTCTCACCCTCTCAACATGCTCCCGCTTACAAAAAAGTAACCAGAATTCCTCGTTGTAGTGTTAAGTGTTTGATTTTGTGAATGTGGTATTTATTTATGTATTTATTTATTTATTTATTTATTTATTTTCTTACCAAATCATAAAGTTGTTGTTCATGTGTTCTGTGATAAATTAGTTTCATATTCAAAAATTCCTTTTTTGTACCTCTGTGTACTGTGTATAAGTATTCGTATGGCATTTAACTCTCACAGACTGTAAAAAGTTATCTCAATTGAATTAATTCAATTTACATATATGCGGATACCCCTTCATCTCTAATGAGAAATTGATACCAAGTCCTTAATAACCCTGACTGTTAATAGGACGTGAAAACAACCAAATTTTAGGAATAAACAGTACATGAAAAATGACACCTCATCTGCAGCAATGGGGGTTTGTCACAAAAGTCTTAAACAAAAATATAAATTTTCATAAAATTTTGTTCATTTTTGCGACAGCATATAATAATTATCCAATATTCGAATCCAATTTTCGATATTCGATTCTTTCTCTTTTTTTCCAAATATTTAAGTTAAAGGTCATTCTTTCTATCAGCTTTCTGCTGAGTTAGTCCTTCTTCATCATTTTAAACAATGTTCTGTGGTCTTCATGATTGTTTGAAGATTTCATGTTAGTTTTCTTATTTCAAATTTGACACTTTAGATCTTTCTTTCATATTTTATTATTTATTTTTATTATTTTTTGGGTGTTTGGAGCTTTCATTTTAAATTAGACCCTTAGAACAGTTTTTTTTTTTTTTTTTTTTTAATATTTGAGCTTTTATCTTAGTCAGAATTTCATTAAAAAGCATTCATACGTGGCATTGTTCTTACCTGGATTTCTACATGAAGAGAGAGACGACCCATGTTAATTTCGTCACTAATGAGTTGATAATGACTAGGAGCTGTAGAAAAAAGTTTTCTCTTCCGATTGGTTCAAAATAGTTCATAATAAATAACATCTGCGGTGTTTTTGTGTTTTAGATCTAAATGTTTGAAATTTTTTTTTCTTCTCAAATTTTGGTTTTCAGTGCAGATACTAACGAAACATTTCAGCGTTAAATCTCATTCACCCCTGAAATGTCATAATGAACTGTTCCAACCTTTGATTTGGAAGAGTGCAAATGAATCTTCAGGGGTGAATGCTTGAAAGCGATCATCTTTTATGTATATTGTATTGTCTAAAAGATCGTTTTCTAGAAATCTTATGATGAAAATTGTCCAATCTGACTCCTTGGTATTCTCTGACAGCCTGTAAAATATGACCTCTGAGTATTCTGTTAAGATTCCTGTAAAATCTGTAATATATATACAGCGATTCCTGTAAAATCTGTAATATATACAGCGATTCCTTTAAAATCTGTAATATATACAGCGATTCCTTTAAAATCTGTAATATAATACAGTGATTCCTATAAAATCTGTAATATATACAGTGATTCCTGTAAAATCTGTAATATATACAGCGATTCCTTTAAAATCTGTAATATATACAGCGATTCCTGTAAAATCTGTAATATATATACAGCGAAAAAATCTGTAATATATATACAGCGATTCCTATAAAATCTGTAATATATACAGTGATTCCTGTAAAATCTGTAATATATACAGCGATTCCTTTAAAATCTGTAATATATACAGCGATTCCTGTAAAATCTGTAATATATATACAGCGATTCATTTAAAATCTGTAATATATACAGCGATTCCTGTAAAATCTGTAATATATATACAGCGATTCCTGTAAAATCTGTAATATATACAGCGATTCCTTTAAAATCTGTAATATATACAGCGATTCCTGTAAAATCTGTAATATATATACAGCGATTCCTATAAAATCTGTAATATATACAGCGATTCCTGTAAAATCTGCAATATATACAGCGGTTCCTTTAAAATCTGTAATATATACAGCGATTCCTGTCAAATCTGTAATATATACAGTGATTCCTGTAAAATCTGTAATATATACAGCGATTCCTTTAAAATCTGTAATATATATACAGCGATTCCTGTAAAATCTGTAATATATACAGCGATTCCTTTAAAATCTGTAATATATACAACGATTCCTGTAAAATCTGTAATATATATACAGCGATTCCTATAAAATCTGTAATATATACAGTGATTCCTGTAAAATCTGTAATATATACAGCGATTCCTGTAAAATCTGTAATATATATACAGCGATTCCTGTAAAATCTGTAATATATACAGCGATTCCTTTAAAATCTGTAATATATACAGCGATTCCTGTAAAATCTGTAATATATATACAGCGATTCCTGTAAAATCTGTAATATATACAGCGATTCCTGTAAAATCTGTAATACATACAGCGATTCCTGTAAAATCTGTAATATATACAGCGATTCCTGTAAAATCTGTAATATATATACAGCGATTCCTTTAAAATCTGTAATATATACAGCGATTCCTGTAAAATCTGTAATATATACATCGATTCCTGTAAAATCTGTAATATATACAGCGATTCCTGTAAAATCTGTAATATATACAGCGATTCATTTAAAATCTGTAATATATATACAGCGATTCCTGTAAAATCTGTAATATATACAGCGATTCATTTAAAATCTGTAATATATATACAGCGATTCCTGTAAAATCTGTAATATATACAGCGATTCCTGTAAAATCTGTAATATATACAGCGATTCATTTAAAATCTGTAATATATACAGCGATTCCTGTAAAATCTGTAATATGTACAGCGACAAGATACAGTGTAACCTGTCTAAATCAAAAGTCACAGGATCAGAAGTTTTGGCCAGTTTATACTGGTGTCCAGCTTATAGAGGTCTGATATAATCTAACGTCATTTAGGAAAAGCTTGGATCAAAATATTCAGATTAAACAGGGACTGATTTAGACAACTCATACTGTAGTATTTTAAAGTCTTTTTTTGAAACCTGTGTATTATGATCACAGATTTTTTCGTGAAATTGATTTTTTCAGCTCTAATAAACTCTTCCAAACAAAACCTGTGTAAAATGAAACACTGTCTAACACAATAAAGTTATTGAATCACACAGGGTGTCAGATAAGACAGCTTTTACTTTAAGTAAACTTTATATATTCTATTTGTATGATGTTTGGTCTATAGCAAGTTGATAGGAATATAAGTGTATAAGTTTTACCTTTATTCTATTCACGACCTCTTAGAGTATGATGTGATAAAAATATATCTAAGTTCACTTTAAGTCATTATCTCCGACAATCCATAGTTAATTCAATCAATGTCTAAATGATTCTACTACATATTTAGTCCACCATCATCGGACGGTGTGTGGTCCAAATTGTGGATCGCCCAACGTCTGTTGTACGTCGTCACCATTTCTTGAGATTAGTACTCGACGGATCTTTCTCAAATTTCATATGTATACATGTAGGTTCCCCTTGGTGCCTGGTTATGTCATTTTGATTTTAGCACTGATCAGAAAAACAAAATTGCTGAAAAAAAAACAACAACTTTGATTTGGCAGTTACAGACTATTATTGCTATTTCTTAGAGAAACTCTCAAATTTCATGTAATTTAAGAGCAAATAAAATTAAAAGGGGGAAAAAGGAAAGAAGGGAAAAGTGATGAATCTTTTAAAGAACAAATAAAGATATTCAATGTTGGGCATCAAGATTCCTCTGGGTTCTCTTGTTCTTTATTCATTCACCCCTGGAGACACATTTGAACTCTTCCAATTAAAAGATTGGAATAGTTCATTACTGAACTCTAGGGGTGAATAAGGTGACTTCCTGTTCCTACCCTCACAAACATAACACCTCCCCTCTATCCTTCACATGTAGATAATATATATAAATTATGTAGGTAAATGTTTCTTGAAAACATGAAGATGATATTATTGTCTATGAGTATATAAATATTCATTATCATTTATATAAACATATATTTACTAATTTTGTTTTTTTCTTTTTTTCTCCCAAACTTCCCTTTTCTTGTCCCTTGTACAACACATTTACATTTTCAAAATTGAAAAAAATGCATCTTAAAAATTTGATAAAAAAAAAACAACAACAAAAAATCATATAATTTCCATGAAATTCATCTAAATATTTACTTTAAAAATGTGTTGTATGCGTCCTTCCTGTATTCCCTCCTTTCTTTCTACCTCCCTATACAGCGGGCCATCTTCACGAATGTCCAGCCATCGGGCCCTAAACAGTGGAAAGTCAAAGGTGAGTAAAATTTATGATATGTACTGTAGTCCAGCTAAAAGACACTCTTGCCCCTTTAAACACAAAGACATCTTTTATTTTACATAAATAAGAAAACCTATAAAAAAAATACTTCGTTCACTGGTCTGCCAATGTAATTCTCAATATTTTGACTATCATTGATGTAAATATTTTATCTCTTCCAGGCATCAACAGATCATGCAGCAGAGAAGAAAGACAGGGCTAAAAGTCTTGGTAGGTTTAAGTTTGAAAACCGAACAATTTTACAGATATGTTTACATAATTCCTGGATGGTTATATGTAATATATTTTCAACAATCTTCATATATCTTCACAAAATATAATCAAAACTTCCAGTATATAATTTGTTTTGTATATTTTTGTCAGTATTGTAAAAGTGCATGTTCAATGCATGAAACAATTAGGTCATTGTGATAATTTATTATATCTTTTGTATTTCAGAGAACATTATGACAACAAGGAAAATGGTAAGCAACATTTTTTTTTCTTTAGATAGAATATATTTTTTAACTCGCTTGCCGAAGAGCAATGTTTTTTGAGCTAATGCCATGGTGCAATGTCCATTGAATCCATCCTTCTATCCCGATCAAAATCTTTCTTTAAATGACTTTTATTTTGGCTTCTACCCATAACAAGAAGGCCTAGACGGCATGTAGCATCTCTTTGATAGTTGAACCAAAACGTCCAGGTATGAAATTAAGCCTGGAGCATGCTTGGATTTAAGTCAGATGTCTTTAGAATTTAAAGCTTCTTTTCTACATATAAAAAAAAGCAATGAGCCCTGGTTTATCATATTTTCGTGGTAGGATGTGTTGGGAATTGGCTTTACTCAAATGGCTCAAAATTTTACGAAGGTCCCGTCAACCTCTAGATAATGAGGTTAAACTGCATAGATACATTTCTTAGTACATACCAAAAAATGTGTTTTATTCTGTCATCAACCAACATTGAAAATTCACAGTGAAAGGTAAATCAAATCACTGAAACTTCAAAAATATTTACTCAAAAGTCCTAAATAAGTCACTGAAAATCCCAAATTGTACACTGAACTTAGGATCGTCTTCATTGAAAATCCTGAAATTTTCACTAAATGTCAATATTTACATTTCCACTACACATACATTAGATGAAGCTACTTTGCCCAATGTATGTTATTTTCCAATTACATACATTGTGACATGTTTATGATGTCATAGTCGTAGTGTTGGAAACTGCACGCTTGATCCACTGTCAACGGTATGCTGTTCTGTCTGGATTTACCCGGATGTAGAAACATGCTTTGACAAATACTATATGAATATGTCTGCATCAGCTCTGCATTGGTTAACAAAACATGTAAATATAAGTATTGGTTGTCATATTTTAACATTTATTGTTGTGTAACATACATTGGCCTACCTACAATGTTCAACATGGTGTGTTAGTGCACACCATTCAATATGTAGGTGTACCAATGTATGTTACACACCAATGAATGTTAAAAATATGACAACTAATCCTTAAATGAATGTCTGATTGTAAGTCTTAAAAACCTCACAAAGTAGGTTTCAAATAAAAAAAATTATTTCACAGTGAGGTGTGGTTTTCTTTAAGTATGAAAGTAGAATTTTGACTTGGCCGAAATTTAAGAACAAGAATATAGTTAACACTTGTCTCTGTTTTGTTTTTATCAGGATAATTCTGAGATAGAAAGAGGCAAAAGTCCCTTGCATGGCTGGGACAATGACGGAGACAAAGAGGAGGACTTAAGCGTAAAAGGCGAAGTAATCCGTAAAAAGTCCTTCCACGAAGATCAGATTGCAGAGGGTATCAATGACAGCGCACCGGTCACCCAGCGGTCAGACAAGACGTCCAATAAAAACGAGGACGGAAAGGCAGCGGAAACGGTTGAAAACGAATTCGACAAACCTGAAAGAGCAGACGGACGTCAAAACCCGGACAATGTTACAAACACAGATAATAATGTGGTTGCTGTAGACGATAATGAGGAAGGAAAAAATGAAGATGAGAAAGAGGAGGAAGGTGAGAAAGAAAATGAAGATGAAAATTGGAAAACGAGGAAAACCGAGGAAGAGGAGTCTAAAAACAAGGTAGATGAGACTAAAACTGAGGACAATGGTGTTAATATAGATGAAAAAGTTGATGATAAGGATGATGAAATTGTAAATGAAAACACAAATGAGGACAGTGAAGAAAAGAATGTGGTTCAGGAAGACAATGTTAAAGATAGTGCAAAAGAGGAAGCAGACAAACAGGAAGAGGTGACGGACGAACAAGCAAAAGATGAAAATGTGGATGAGGAAACATAGATAGTGGAATCCAGGGTCAGATATTGCTTATAATGATTATAGTTTTCACAAACTGGTAATTTTGTAATTTTTTATATGACGCGATAAAAAGTTTCATGTATTAGGGAAAGGTATCATCATGTCAAATGTGAAATATAAATTGTTCACCATTTTTTTGTTTTATTTTTTCTAATTTTTTTTTTCAATTTCATAAATGAACTATTCAAACTTTTCACCTTTTAAATGGAAAGAAAAATCTTTAATAATTACTTTCAGGTGTCTCAATTATTAAAATCCTGATTTTTTTTTTTTCAAATCACTTATGTGGTCACCTTTTTTGGAATACATTTTGTTGTCTTTTTTTTTTTTTTAAGATACACTATACATTAAAGGCCCAATATACGTAACTTTTGGCAAAACTTGAAGCGAAAATAAAGCCTAATAACTTATCATATTTATAGATTCAGTTAAGATTAACCGATATCAGCAATATTCAAGATGAATTCTTTCGCGGTTACCGGAACAGCAGCAGATGAAACTCGCTATTTGTAAACACGAGTCCATTTCGAACCGTCTTCTACCTTCGGTTTGTTATTGAAGTGGGCCCCACCTGAATTATTTTCAATTCTTTGGATTTTTTTTGTCAAGAGTTTCTTGTTAGTTACCGCTTAGGTTTACTTCGTTTTAGTCTTATTTTTGCATGATTATCAACTCTATTTTTTCCAGATTTTTTTAGAATTACGAAAATTTCTCTGAAGTTACGTATGTTGGGCCTTTAATATGGTGTGGTCACAATCTGTTTAACTTTCGTCAAATTTATATATAATTTCAAATTTTAACTTTTACATTTATATATTTTTATAGTTGAACTCGCGAATAAAGAAAAAAGTGCTTTCAAAAATGGATGTCTGTTTTAAATTATGTCAGAATGCTTGAGACTTAAATGTGATATCTGAAAAATTTCTGAGATTTCATTTACAATCTAATAACAAAAATATGAAAAGGTGATATCCGGATGATTTTATATATATTTCATATTTCTGTCTATTAATTATTTATATATCTAGTGCCTTCAGTATTTCTGCTCCATATTATTTTGGAACTAAATATTGTTCTTTTTGATACAAAATCTAGTAAAAATTGTTCGTTTTGATACAAAATTAATGACAAATTATTTTTGTTTATACATGTGTATAAAAATGTTAATTTATTTTTATCTATACATTTTTTTTAATTGACACATTCACAAAGGTTGTGAAAATATTTGCAAGTGCATAAATATTAATAACTCTGTGAAATTACAGTAAAACCTTATTTACTCGAACTCATGGGGATCTGATCAATAGCTTGAGGCAGACATGGTATTCGAGTAATCCAAGGTTGGTTAAATATGTACAAACTCAGTCGGAACCAATCGAACAGTTCGACGAATGAGGTGATTCGAGTAATCTAAGGTTGGTTAAATATGTACAAGGTCAGTCGGGACCAATCGAAAAGTTCGACGAATGGGGTGATTCGAGTAATCCCAGGTTGGTTAGATATGTACAAATTGAGTCGGGACCAATCTTAACAGTTTGACGAGTGAGGGGTATTCGAGTAAACCGGGTTCGAGTAAGTGGGGTTTTACTGTTGTTTACTGTATTTCAATGTAAAGACTGCATATAACATAAAACATAAGGTATACAATGAAATTTTTATTTTGGTACAGGTATGCGGAATAGTATAACTATTACAGGGTTTTATTTTTATAGAAATATGTACTAAACATTCAGACGTTATGTGACGAAGAGGTCTTTCTGCATATTATGGTAGAATGTTGGGTGGGGGGAAAATTTGTATATATCTATTTTTTTTTAAAGATGAATGTAAGCATTATTTCGACAACATAGCACCTATTTTTGTCCACTGTAGTATATGTAGTCATGATGTGCAAATGTGAAACACAAACTTTTGAAAAAAAAAAAAATATTCCAAGTTGCTATATCAATATTTATAAATTTTTGTATTTGTTATATCTTACTTTTCATATGAAATGCTATGGATGCAAGGGTATATCGTACAGAATCGTATCATAAAATTTCCTTATGTATTGTTTTGAATTGTATTTTGTGTGCCTGTATCAAATAAGGTACAAAGAGGGTTCTGAAAAATCGATCTTTTTAAATGTGCAGAAAAGAAATCATATATAAGAAAATATGTTCTAAAGCATTTACTATATTGATCTTTGACAAAACTTTGTAAAATCCTGCACTCAATTATTGTCGATGAAACTATGTAGTTGACATTTTGAGCAAATATTTGTATCATAATACGACAACAGTTCATGTTGTATCGTATCATACGCGGATTATCGTACAATTATACATACACTGCGTCATATCGTAAGATAGACACATCATTGTAGACCAAAGGAATAGACTAGTGTAATGTCTGTTTCATTTACCCCTGATATTTCATAATGAACTATTCAACCTTTGTATTGGGATAGTTCAAACGTGTTTTTAGGGGTGAATTAGTAAGTTTAAGGATCCCTGTACCACTGATAAAAACTGTTATTGTAATTTTATTTTTTTTCATGACAAAAGATTATCTTACAGAACTTTCGTGAACAAAATAATTTCGATAGAATCAACAAACAATGAATCATAATGTTCTGATCTTAAACACCAAACTTCTGTTCAATATATTGTATTATACCCAAAAATAAACTGTAGTAGAATGTTTGTGTTTAATTTCAGTGGGATAAGGATCTTAAAATGGAAACTACAATATAAGGAATATTAACAACATTGAAAAAATTAATTGAGTTAATTATAGCTGAATGTGCCTTGTTTTATAAGCTTTTAATATTTATTATTGAGATTAAGACTGAATTTGTTAAAGAATTCTTGAGGTCGGTTATCTCGAAGTGCTATGATGAAGATTTGATGCTTGTCGATCTACAAATTGTTTCCGTCCCTAGTTTACAAGTAAAGCCACTGTGATATAATACGTTACGTGTATATAATAATGGATTCAAAATTATTTTTGCACTGTGAATTAGAATAATGCTTTTCTTTTGGGACTCGGAGTCTTTGACATACAAGTTGTATCACATGATATATGTTTTAGGATGTGAAAATATGTATGAAGAAAGTAGAAAATAACAAAAATTGTCTATGACTGACAAAATCATGCTCAAATAAAATTATGATTATTTTGTTCACAAAGATTTTAAACTTTTTATTATAAAGGTAAATATTTATTGAGAAAAAGCAATTTTTGAAAGCTCAATTTGCATTTTTAAAGATTTTCACCGTTCATTTTCTTCACTATTTGACTAGAAAATTAGTGTACACAATTTTTATCAACCCAATACTAATGCATATTTTTTGTCAATGAAATTTTGTTGTTATTCACAAAACCATTTATTTGTACACACAATTTATAAATAATGTGAGTAAAACCTTGTTATAATGTCCAATTTCATTTGACACTTTGCTTAGCGCCAACGGAATTCTTTTAGAGGTTTCCTCAATTTTTCGCCAAATTTCTTTATATAACGCCAATATTTCCCTGGACAAATGATGGCAGTATAACAAGGTTTAACTGTAGAATTTTAAAGATGACTAGGTAGCGAATGGTTGTTTGGGGTTTATGTGTTCTAAGAACTTTGTTTCGCTAGTTTCATTTGGCATTCCAGAATCTAGCTAGTATGCTATATGTTACTGTAAATTGTTTTTCATTTTCAGAAGAGTTCAATAATATAGAAACATATTGCAAGATACCGAAAATTCCTTATTTTGCAGGTTAAAAACATTCGATCATTAAATGTGTATTGATAATTGTGTACATTTGATAATATACCTGGTGTTTTCTTGCATCTGTGTTTTCAGCATTATATTGATGTAGTAGCATGTTACATGTATGAATTTTACAGAGTAAAACATATTTTATATATGATTGTACAAGTCATATTTATGTGAATAAACTATTTATTTCACTGAATAAACATTCTCCTATTGAACATTTTTTTCAAACATTTTTACCTTATTCTTGCAAAGGACTGCTGTCCTCCTTCCATCAACCAATTCTTCACCTTTTCCATACCTGAAACAATAATTCAATTTCAAAATATTTTATTACTGATACTTTAAACAATTAACAAGAAATACAAAGAATTAGTAAACATCAGTATCAATTAATGGATTAGACAAATAGGCAAAGCCTATATTAGTCTTTTCCAAAACCTGAAACAATACAATGGATTCGTCCATATCAATACATTTTTATGTCCCGCCACTAAGTGGTGTGTGGCATTAAGTGTTACTCTTGTCCGAACGTCCGTCCCGGTTTAGTTTCTGCAATTAGGTCAGTTTGGGCCTTAGTACCAAGCCTATGTCATGATAATTCACAGGCTAATACATCTCAACGAGTAGTGTTGGTTGCAGGTTTTTTATGACATTGACCTTTCACCTTGACCTCTGGGACTTTGGTTTAGTTGCAGGGTTTTTATGACCATAACTTTTGACCTTAACCTCTGACAAACTTGGTTACTGACATAGCCGGAAGTGGGGCATCCATGTTTTACAAAAACATTTCTAGCTATATATTTTTTTAGTTCACCTGGTCCAAAGGACCAAGGTGAGCTTATGCCATACCGTCGTCCGTCCGTTCGTCAACAATAGACTCCTTCTTCTATACCACTGATCTGAATTTAATCAAATTTGGTAGGAAGCATCCCTAGGTGGCTGGGATTAAAATTTATGCAAAAATTGATGTGGTTGAACACCCCCCTCCCCCCCCCCCCTCCAGGGGCCTGAGGGTGGGGCCAAAAGGAGTTAATTTGGCTATATTCATATTAACGACTTCTTCTCTGGATCTAAACAATGTGAAACATTCATATTTTAGTGGTAGCATTCCCAGGTGGCTGGGATTCAAATTTATACAAATGATGGGACTGGCCCCCGCACCAGACATCTGTCAAGACTGACATCAGCGCCAGAGTAAACTCGGGCTACTAAACAAGAATGAAGCGACAAGATACAAGAAGCTTTATTTAGAGTCACGTATATAAACAAAGAAAACATTAGCGCTATTTCTGTGACAAACATTGTGAAAAACAACAAAAAAAACACCAAGGTAATTAACAAAATGCATAGACAGAAAACAAAAATGAAACAAGCAAAACTGTACACTATCACAGAGAAATTATAACATATATAAGTAAGACATACATGTATAACACAGCAACATATATTTACATATCACAATTACCAGAAATGTAAAATAAAGGAATTTATTAATATTGAACACCTGCATATCACACAGGTGTTGCTATAAAGATGATTTAAAGCACTATAAGTCAAATTTACATAAATGCTAATAAGGCAAAGAAATACCAAATGACATAGTATACACTAATATAGTGTAAATAAAAGAAAACAATGAAGTCAAAGAATTTCACAATTTGATAGAAATTAGGGCTAAACAGAAATTGTGCTGCTGGTTATATGATAATAAAACATGCAAAAAGGCAAGACATAAGACGGGCAGTTAATAAAGCTAAAGGACATCAAAAAACAAATAAAAAGTATTGTTAATCACTGGAGCAGATACCAAACGAGCATACGATGCCATCCCAGGTATGCAGCAGTCTGGAAAACTCTGGATAAGTATCCACCTTCCTCCTATGGTTTGGCAGACATCCGTACCTGCTTGTCCGAATTTTTGGTAGCTCCAGCTGCCTTTCACTCCTGAGGTTATTAAAAGTTTTCTCAGTTAAAAGATTGCATATATTATCAGGAGCTCATAGAAACAATTTTTTAACACTTTACATGCCATGTTTGTTTCATTCTATGACTATGAAAAATGATAAACTAAGTTTCTGTAAAAGTTCTGATATTGGTGTAGTAAATTCATCCTCAATAAAACGAACTGCTCTTTCTTGTATCTTTTCCATCTTTCTAGTGGAATTCAAACTACAAATATGCCGAGCTAGAGGACAGTAATTAAAATTGGAAAGAATCAAAGATTTGAAAATTAAAATTCGCCCTGCTTGCTAAGATCGCGGCCAATTCTTTTCAACACACATAGCTGTTTAGATGCTTTCTTACAAAGGTTGGATACATGGACATCAAATTTAAGATCAAAATCAATATCTACACCTAAAATTTTGACGATATCTTCACATTTTATATCGTGATCCTTTACAGTAAAAGATTATATAGTATTGTGTGTGTATCCTCAATATAAAAATATTGCTCTCACCCCTTCAAGTGTTTTTCTTTAATACATGGTCAGAGTCAATATGGGACAGAGTGTTATCATCCGCATAGTTGTATCGGGTACCTTTATGAACATGATAAAGATATCATTGAGAAAAATGTTGAAAATCTGAGGTCCCCAAATAGAGCCCTGAGGTACTCCCCTTTCCAACTGCTCCCAGTTAGAGACATTAGACCCAGGTAAAGTCTGCTGAAATCTGCCCCCAAGATAGCTGCTGATGAGACCAACAACGCTTACATCCAGCAAATATGCTGTCAGCTTCTCGAGAAGCAGTCCATGAGGAATTCTCATCCAAAGACCTCTTCCACGGAGTCGCAGCAAAGTAGACTGGCATCCATATCCCCTCCTGAAAGCAGAAAGAAAGAGATTAAATACATTGTTAAAAAGCTCATATAATTGATCATGTAAAATTATCTGAAAGATTTTGAGGTAGGGGATAATATACTGATCGGCCTATAATTTGGTTTATCAAAATGGTATTTTTTCTTTTACAAAATTGGTACTTCCTGTGCCAGCTTCAAATTGTGTGGAAATGACCTTGTCTCGATACAGAAGTTAAACCAAGTGGCCTGGATAGAACTTAACAAAGGAGATCCTGCCTTAAGCACCTTCGACGAAAAGAATTGGAGATTAATTTCACTACTTACTAGAATGTCCTTCACTATCTAATTCTAGAACTTTATATATAGATAAATATTTTTGGGCGAGACCGAATGTAATTAAATTCAATGAATTAATGAACACTAATTAATAATACAAAAATATTAAAGAAAATCTGCACTTTCATAAGAATAATTTATAACAATATTTGTCCTCCTTGATGTGAATTTGTATAATGCATTATCCATTGATATTGTATACCACGGTCTGGGAACACTACATTAATTGTATATTATATATTGTAAATATGTTTCTCTATACGTTGTATTGTGAAAGAGAATAAAGTTGAATTGAATTGAAAATTGAAGGAATACCGTCTACACCTACAGATATTTTACAGTCAACCTTTTTATAATCGATGAAATTGTTTCGGCATTGATTGGTTGAAAAATATAAGAGTTTTCGCTCTTTACGTTAGCTCTTATGGTCTGTAAACTACTACGGTTTTGTTCAGTGTGGTTTTCAAAATGGTTTCCTATATTGTCAGCAACATATACAAAATAATTATTTAAAACATCACAAACTTCCTTTTGGTTAGAAATAATGTTGTCATTTTGAAAGAGAACTGAAGTAGCACCTAGTACTAGATTTCGTTTTATTTGAAGGCTTCACAGTGGGTGCGAAAACCTTGGACATGGAAGTCACCTGCAAATCTCTCGATGAAGTAATTTCTGATAGATTTTCTACGGAGTTTAGCCAAGAGATTTCACTGTTTCCTATACTTATCCATATTTACATAGCTCGTACATGCTCTATATTTATCAAATAGCATACGTTTTTTTTAAAAACACCTTTGCGGATTTCACTGTTAAAATAGGGTGGTTTGACAAGTTTTGGTTTTTTTCTCAACAATAGGCATATGGGCATCCATCACCTCTTGCAGTAAATACCCGTGTGGCCAATAAACATTATCCAAATCATCAAAAATGTTTAAGCATTGATGACATTGTTTAAATTTTCATTGGGGTATGAATCCGCATACCCCAATGAAACTAAATAATAATTTACATCAACGATTATAATTAATTTTTGAAACTTATTTTCAAATTTAAAACATGTTATGTACAATTTGGCTGATCTAACAACCGATTCATTTTTACAAATCAATACGCAACGCCTATTGCCGCATTGTGACGTCACATTTTTCGCGCCATTTTTGGATTTTTTTCATAGAGGTATGAAAAGAAAATCTCCACCAATCAGAAAGCCGCATTCTGTATACAATCAATTGAAAATTAATTATAATCTAAATGAAAAGATGTAAAATATAAATCATTGTTAAAAGCATTCTCATCAAAATCTAAATGTAATCTAAATGAAAAGATAGTTAAGATAAATCATTGTTAAAAGCATTCTCATCAATTAACTACCGTTCCAATAGTGTTGTGCCAATCAGTGGTACTGCAGCTTATTTTCATCGTACTAACGGCCCAATATACGTAACTTTCGTCAAAATTTACCTTAATTATTTTTATAGATTTAGTTAAGATTAACAGATATCAGCAATATTCAAGATGAATTCGTTCGCGGTTACAGGTACAGCAGCAGTTGATCATGAAACTCGGTATTTGTAAACACGCGTCCATTTTGAATTGTCTTCTAACTTCGGCTTGTTGTTGAAATGGGCCGCACTTGAATTATTTTCAAATCTTTGGATTTTTCTGTCAAGAGTTTCTTGTTAATTACCACTAAGGTTTACTTCGTTTTAGATTTGTTTTTTCATGGTTATCAACTGGATTTTTTTCATGATTTTTTTAGAGTCCCGAAATAAATCCTGAAGTTACGTATATTTGGTCTTTAAAACAAGAAATTGGAGAATTCGTAAGAACGACATCAACAGGAGACGGTGAGCAGTTTTTGGTAAAACCTGTTGCAGATTTACAAGATACTTAAGGTAAAAAATATCACACAATGCCAGTCTACATCGAAAGGGTTTTATAACATCACAATTTAAATCTCCTATAACTAATAGTTTGTCAAATTTGGTGGAGATTTTGACGAGTCTTTACTTTGTTAGAAGGAAGATGCATACATTCTCCCATCATTCTGTTATTTCATGAGAAGAACTGGATGGATAAATATATATAGACGAAAGAAAAATTAGAAGGGGAAAATTCAACCTTTTAAGAACAAATATAAGTCATTTATGGTGGCGCGTGCTGGTCTTTTGCTGTCATTGGATTGCTAAATTTAAAGGAAGACCGCCATCCAATGACAGCGTACGTAAGCCTCCGCGTGCAGTGACGTCAACCTCAATGAATATGTAACGAAGTGGCCGGCAAGGCGCCGAGAACTTCGAGACACGGAAATTTTGCGTGTTTATGGAGGAAATGGAGATTATTTCTGCGGAAGGAGGATACATTTGAATTGCTTTTAGGACTCACACACCTAAATCAGCCTATCACGAAGTGTTTTATACGTTTGTAGTCACTACCGAAAATTTGTTCCGGCTAAGTACGGTGATTCTGAATAATCTAGATAGATAATTGTTGACATATTCTGCATTGAATGAAATCTGTAGATATTTAACTTTACAAAAATGTATACTTTTGGTAGATTTTAATGTGTGATGGCGGATTGATATGGGGTCAAAAGTCAGAGGGTGTTCCCGTCCCATTTCACTGGTTTGATATGTAAATTTCCAGTTGTCCGAAGCAGACGCCCGTAGCGAGCTAAAATGCCACGAAACTTCTGATAAAATGTCATTTGAAGTCTTTGTGAATCCAGGCAGTTGTCACTAGTGTTGAACTTCAAATATTAAAGTTATTAGCTCTTAAGCTTAGTAATAACATATAGTAAATTATTTAGTTGTGTGAGTCCTTTAGGAGGTTTATAAAATAAAAAGTATCCATCTTTCCAACGGTATCAAGCTTTTTTTCGTACTTCAACTAGAAATGTGATTTTTGATGCAAGAAAGGTAGGTGGGGCCGATTTTTCGATCTGGAAAGCTTTCACCCTTTAGCTTTTATGACCATTGAGCGCGCATTTTTATCGAAAATTGATCTTAACCCCCCAAATGTGTAAAATTACTCTGAACACCCTATTCTAGGTCCAAAACCAGCTGTAACAAATTCTCAGGTCCCTTTGGCTATATAGACCGCCAGTATAGTATATTGGAACTAGACATTTAAGGTTTATAAGAGACGTCGACAGTTTATTATTTAAAAAACACGTCCTTGTAATAGTTGTCTTGTTTCGAGTACATTGACGTTTTAGGATAAGGCAAACGTACATGACTCCACCAATATAGGCTGATGTCCGTGTAAGGGACGCAACTCTAATAAAAAAACAGTGACGCTGATAAAAATAGTTAAAAGGTCGAATAAGATTAGTTTCACAAATAGCAAACTTATTTTATGAATTTGAAGTCAAATAGGCTATTTCCCAATTAAACTACGATCGCTTGACTGTAGCACAATAACGACGTAGATTCTACGACTAAAAATGAGGAAGTGAATAATAAAATTCCAAATCTCCCGCTTAAAATACTATTTCCGGTTTAGACATACATATTACTTTACACGAGTTTACACGAGGTTGAAGCTATACTTTGATGTTTTCTTCAGCTGACACAATAAGAAATTTGAACAAAATTTTATAACAACGATTGTAGAACAGTTTCTTAAATTTTGTTTTTAGTTAAATACTGACAAATGGTCCTATTTTATATACTTTTACACAATAAATTCAGTTACCGAGTCGTGCTGAAATAAAGTCTTAGCTTAGTTCATCATACAATCACACTCCATTCACCGTCTTCATTCACTGGCGAGATGGCTGTTCCCCAAGATCCCGATTCCTTGCAAGGATTCGCTCAGCAGTTTATAAGTGCGTACTATAGTTTTCTTGATGGACCTGCAGCGAGAAGACCACAAGTTGCCTCACTTTATCACGTAAGATGTCATGTCGTTGAACCTCGAACGTCCAACTGCACGCATGCTTTTTGATTACTCAAATATATGAAATGCGTTATAATACGTTATGAATCTTATGATATCGTATAAAAGTCAGTACCTACAATTCGCGCAGATTTTTCTGATATAGGTGACATTTAATTACAAAAACAACCCCTACCTTAGTCTACCACCTGCCAGTTCTAAAATGGACCACCCATGCGACAGCCATCATAATCGGCTCGAGCCTTCCTACGCAGAAACCTCAAACACTTGTTACACCGCATAGGTAATTGTAAGAAAACAGCATATATATCCATGGTTATAAGATCTGCAAACGCTAGAATTAAGTAGAAAGAGCCTCGATCCATCTAATAGTAATACTTCTATATAAGGGGTTGGTTCCGGCATTACCGCAGTGATTATTTTGGCAGAAATTTGGCCCCTTCCCCTTCCCCAAAGAAATTTTGATGTATTTTCCCAATTTCGTGTTCAGATCTTGCCAATCAGAAAAAAATATGTGAACATCAATTCAATGCAAGTATTAGTAGGAAGAAACGTTGATCAGAAAGTATTTCATGTAATGTTTCCAAACTGGTGTTATCGTTCTGATTTGGTTGCGTTTGATACACATGTAATATTTTCTAAGTGTTTCAATACTGCGTTAACTGAATCAGTCTCTTTCCCCAATGTTACGAAACGAATTCACCTCGTTGATCTATGTCTATGGAGAATTTTAATAGCATGGTCTCGCCTGGTCCGAAAGGTTCTGACTCCCTGACCCACTAAATATTTGGACGGCAGGTAGGTGTGAGAGTCAGAATGCGTCCTTTTTTAAATAGTGGTAATTTTACTGACCCCTGCACAGGACCCTGTTTAGTTCAACTTCCTCTTTTCTTTCACCGACAATTTATTTTTTTAATGCTTAAGCGGGCACTGCACCCGAAACATATACTTAGCGGCAACATTGCCGACTTTTAGAACTGGAAACGAATGGTGAGATGTAACTAAAAAAACGAATACCGGACTTTTTTTCCGGATATGTACTGAGTTTTTAACCGGACATTTGGTCCAAAATTCAAGATGGCCACTATAGCAGCCATCTTGAAAAACACATTTCAATCTTCTCAAACTCCACTGGTGCAGTTGAATAGAAAATTGGTTTGGACTTTGTGTTTTGAGAAAGAGACGTCCATTAATTTGATGGTTGGAAAAAACTTCGACATTGCAACCTATGTGCTCATTTTGTAACATGATTTTGCAATCACTGTTTTCCACAGTAGTATATGATGTACATTCAATTGGTAGTCAGATGACCGTTAAGGTCCTTGGGCCTCTTGCTCTATTTCTTTTTGGAACTGTTCAAAAAGAAAAAAAATACTCCTGCTACCATTTTTAAATTGCCTATTTTAAGAGGAATTCTCCAAAGATCAAACAATAAAAGAACAAATAAAGATTTCTATGGTGGGAGCCAGGATCGATCCCTCTAGGATTTCTTGTCGATCTTGTTAAGTGAAGGAATTTCCCTACATTAATTTTTAATGAACATTGATAAAACCAGGGCCAGTAGTGTACCTTTAACATTATTCAGGTGACTGCAAAGGCCCTTGGGTCTCTTGTTTGAATTCTTAAATTAATAGCTCCCCTGTTCTAAAGAACGATTGATTTAAACGAAAAGCAGTGATCAATCTACGTGAGAGTCCTGAGTCCAGTTTTCACAAAATTATTATGGGACTCGTAAAATCTGGGAATGCTTCAATTTAATATTGTGGGACCCATCGTTTTCAGAAATATGTTGACACTGTTGTTACGTGGGGAGACAACCTTTGCATAACAGTATCAGGAAATTACGAACCAGTTCAACAGGTCCGGACCTTTTGGCCTGGTGGTAATGTCCTGGCTCTTTAACGTACATTAGAGGTCTCGGGTTTGTGCTACGTTAGGTCCTATATATGAGGTCACAAATCATAACGGTACAAAAAAAGAGCCATTGTAAATTGTAAATTGATCCCTGGATAGTGATTTTGTTTGCCCATTTTTCAACCAATTCAAGGCTGTTTCCCCCAGTCAAAATTTGTGGTATTTTCCCAAAAAGAAGCAAAATTCAAGAATATTTTCCTAATTTATGAGAAAATCCTACTGTATTCCAATCACTTTCCGTGCATTGTCCGTTGTAAACTTTTTTACATTTTCGACTTCAATTAATTATACAAAATTTCAAAAATTTCCTTCTAGGCAGACTCATAGGTACTACAGGTTATTTCTCTACATGGATAGATAGATCATAATGGGTTTTACTTAATTTGCAAATTTCAGTATCCCTGGGCTTTCCCCATCAAAGAGGGTCCCGGTAAAGTTTACTGTAGTTTATAATTGGGAAATAACACTTTTGGGTATATTTTGTCCATATTCTTTGAGGAAACCATTCGTTTTTCGTGACAATCATTTCAAAAGTTTTAGAATCTATTTCCTGTAATGACATGATAAATGTTATATTTCAACTAGTTAACATGTTGATTTCATCATTGAAGGCCCAATATATGAAACTTTCTGCAAAAATTGAAGCAAAAATCAAGCCTAATTACTTATTTTATTTACAGATTTAGTTAAGATTAACTGATATCAGCAATATTCAAGGTGAATTTTTACGTGGTTACCAGTACAGCAGCAATTGAAATATGGTATTTGTATACACACTGCCATTCCGAACTGTCTTCTATTGTCGGCTTGTTGTTGAAGTGGGCCCAACCTGAATTATTTTCAATTCTTTGGATTTTTTTGTCAAGAATTTTTTGTTATTTATCACCTAGGTTTACTTCGTTTAAGGCTTATTTTTTTCATGGTTATCAACTGGATTTTTTTTCATAATTTTTCAGAATCCCGAAAAATTTCCTGAAGTTACGTATATTGGGCCTTAAAAATTCAGCTACCATACCTATAACATTACTCAGGTGGCCGCTAAGTCCATTGAGCCTCTTGTTCCAAATCAATCAGCCACACACAGGCTGCTTCAAAATCAAGGTAGCAAAACCACTGCTGGAATATGTGATTTACTTACAGTTTTCTATTTTGTACTGTTCTATCTGTTGTAGAAGGAGTGCCAGATGTTATATGAAGGCAACAGGTTTTTAGGGAAGGAAGCAGTGGAAGCTAAATTTGCTGTAAGTTCATGAATGTGGAGATAAATTCCTTGATGTGTCAATCGCTAAATTTAACAGATCTCATTGTTTGTCACTTGGTAAATAACAGATCTCATTGTTTGTCTCTTGGTAAATAACATATCATTGTTAGTCACTTGGTAAATAGCAAATCTCATTGTTAGTCACTTGGTAAATAACATATCATTGTTAGTCACTTGGTAAATAACAGATCTCATTGTTTGTCACTTGGTAAATAACATATCATTGTTAGTCACTTGGTAAATAGCAAATCTCATTGTTTGTCACTTGGTAAATAAGAGATCTCATTGTTTGTCACTTGGTAAATAACAGATCTCATTGTTTTCACTTGGTAAATAACAGATCTCATTGTTTGTCACTTGGTAAATAACAGATCTCATTGTTTGTCACTTGGTAAATAACAGATCTCATTGTTAGTCACTTGGTAAATAACATATCTCATTGTTTGTCACTTGGTAAATAACATATCATTGTTAGTCACTTGGTAAATAGCAAATCTCATTGTTTGTCACTTGGTAAATAACATATCATTGTTAGTCACTTGGTAAATAGCAAATCTCATTGTTTGTCACTTGGTAAATAACATATCATTGTTAGTCACTTGGTAAATAGCAAATCTCATTGTTTGTCACTTGGTAAATAACATATCTCATTGTTTGTCACTTGGTAAATAACAGATCTCATTGTTTGTCACTTGGTAAATTTAACCACTTATTATAAGGTATTTTGTGTTTAATGGCCCATCGACAATACAAGTCATTTTGAGCCAACTAAATACATAATTTACCATTCATGATCTTAAAATAAAAAAATCTTGTATTGATAGCTTTGTAAAAAAATACTTATTTTTCTGTTACAGACATTTTCCAATATGGCCATGATGCACGATATTACAACGTTTGATGTACAGGTAGTTAGTGGAGCAGCAGTTTTGATCACAGCACTGGGACAGTTTAGGGTAATACCTGAAATCTTTTTTTGTCACGTGCAAAAGCAGGAGAAATATAGATATCACTATGTCAATGTCAGCATTATCTGCTTATAATAGTTTTCATGCAATAACTTTAGTTCCCTTGGGCCAATCAAATGCAAACTTCATACAGTGCTTCCTTATCAGAAGTGCTTGCTTTGGATCGCTTTTCGGGTTCAAAGGTCAGAAGTGAAGGTCACTGTTACTAAATTGAAAATTGGATTCCATGCAGTAATTTGAGTTTGCTTTAACCAATCAAGCTCAAACTTCATATTTTGCTTCCTTAAAAAAAAGGTTGCTTGGGATTGTTTTTCAGGTTCGAAGATCAAAGGTCAAGGTCAATTTTACTCTAAATAGGAAAGTCTGTTTCCATGCGGTAACTCGTGAACTTTAGCCAATCAAATTCAAACCCTCATGCAGTGCTTCTTTATATCAAGTTTGAAGATCAAAGGTCAAGGCCACTTTTACTATAGATAGAAAGTCTGTTTCCATGTGATAACTCCAGTTTACTTTAGCCAATCAAGTTCAATCTTTATACAGTGCATCCTTACCAGAAATGCTTGCTTGGGATTGCTTTTTGGGGACCATTGCTTTGCATAAAGAGACGAACACAATCCTTAAATCATGATTGGTCCCTGGGTTGCAGACTTAACTCCCGAGTCATAACTTTTAAACAGTTGATATCCCCAATCCAAAACTATGTATACAATTGCTGGACATAAGGAGATGATCACAATCATGATATAGATTTGATCCCAAGATCTGCCATGCCCTTGCAGACTTCCCATCCCAAAACTATTCAGTTACCGGCGTAAAGAGACAAACACTATCACGATTTTAGCGTTAATGTCAGGGTCTGGCCTTATAGCCCCAGGCTCCGGTTTTATCAACGTTCCTTAACTTAAAAATCTCCATAGGAAAGCATTACAGAATTTAAGGAAAGCTCCTTTCTCCTTAAATTCTGTAATGCTTTCCTATGGAGACTTTTAAGTGAAGGAATTTCCTTAAGTTAAGATACGTTGATTCAACTGGGGCCAGGGACCTTGTTTCTCAGTTGAAGTTGAAACAGTTAAAATACCCTCCCATTAACCAAACTTAAATTTATACAGATATGCTTCAAGGATTGGTCTTTGGGTATGTTCCTGTCAAATGGGATCTTTTTGGAAAATATTTTACCATGATTACCTAGATACCAATGTATCCAGGTGAGTGATACAAGCCCTGTGGGCCTCTTGTTATTGATTCATTGCTTTAATCATTTTTGTTGCAGTCATTTGAAATATGATTCTTTGATCTTTTCAGACGGACGGCGAGGAACACACCCTTCCTTTTACACAGACGTTCTTCTTGATGCCATGCGATGGGGGAACGTTTGCGATAATGAATGACATTTATCGGTTGGCTTTATTCAACAATGCATAAAGACCCCCATCAAAGTTCGACAACATTATCTGGTTTTGTGAAAATGATTGAATATTTTGGTGACAACTCTTCAAGCTGGACATAAGTTGTGAAAATCTGGATGCGAAATTACAGGAAGAATTTCGATGTTACTTATACACCCTTTAGACTAACCTCTGATGACATGACACAGATTTTCGCAAATAGCATGCTAATTTTTTATGCGAGTCAGTTTGACATGGTCAAACTTGGTGTGATACAAAAAAAAAACATTTTAGTTCAAAGTGTTACCACTAGATGTCACACTTGTGCTGCATCACAATTATACACCCCATAATGGTTTTATAAAAAAAAAAAGGGGGGGGGGGGTGGGGACTTGAAACTTGAAAAATTTAGATATTGTTTTTACTTTGCATAAACGAATTTAATACCAACCAAATGCAGTCTATTCAAGTACTACAAGATACTCCACAAGATGGTATTTAATTCAAATAAAATTGAAACATGGGAAATTGTTTTGGTTTGGGTATGGGGGGATTTTTAGAAAAAAAATCTCAATTATTTACGCTCCATTTTATCATTTTGATACACCCGTACATGATACTTTTCAATCTTTTCTTTGACTGTAATGACTACTGATGTTGGTTTAATCACGAGTTATTCGTATTTTATAGTAGGCCTAGTTGTTGTGGAATGCATTCTGTTCCCTGCGCTTGTAAACTTCAAACCAAATATTTGAAGTTTTGTTTTATGTTTGTACCATTGAATTGCATTTAGTCATGCCTAGTCCATCTCAGTAATCTACGGAAGAGTCCCGCACATTTCATTCTGATGATCTTTAGATAGTATTTGAGCAGAAACTGGAAATGCAATTAAACTGATACCTGTATATGTTAGTTATATTTTACACAATGTAGAAATAGAACCCTTGTTTTGTTTTCATACTGTCACATGTTTAAACGAATGAAGAATGTAACGTTGGACAGAAAAAGAGTTTTTGATGGTAACCAAACTTGTGCAGTGCATGGTTTTAGCTGGTGAGATGACAATTTCACAAAGAACAACAACATCTGTTTTATTAACTATGTAAACAGCTTTTAAATTAAATTTGCATAAGAGCAAGTATCCGTTTCATGTAGAAAAGTCAGAATGTGCAACAAACTTCAGTGCAGTGTTCTTTTTGATAGAAATATTCAGTCGTGTTAAAGGAATTCGTTCACCATATATTAAAATTATTTTGTAACATTTCTTATAAAAATGACTGATTGAATGTCTGATCAAATGTCCCATTTGTATTCTTGTTTATGGTGTCCCGATTTTATCAAGATTTCTGCATTTAGCGTACCTAGGTAGCCTTAGTTACTATCAACAAATAACGCAACCTCATTACCTCTTGACACTTTTGCGTAAAATTTAATCCTTTTCAAAGTAATACTTTCATAGAATCAGGTTGTGAGTCCTTTTGCAGAACAAGTTATTTGGAATTTTAAGGTATAAAGAGAAAAAAACAACAGGAAACGAGAATTACTTCGCTTGATCTTTGAAAACTTGCGTTGTAAATTGTCCAAAGTTGCCATCTTGGAAATATACTTACAATCTACATGTACATAGCCCAAATGTTTCGATTTACAGGCACCGGACTACTGTTAGAGGAACTCTTCCTCTCGATTAGGTGATGCTGTGTTACCTTCTCCCTTAACATGAAGCTTATTATCTTGTGAGTTATGAGTACATGTATATGCACCTTCTTATTTCCAGTCGGCTTGGAGCCAAGTATTTTAGTTCACTGGAGTCAGACTTATTGTTTTTTGTAAGTATGGCGAAGTATGACATATGTCCAAATAAATCATACTGCACAAGATTAAACACCATTGTTTTCTTATTGTCTATAAGCATTATTAATACCCTTCCACAGGGATTATAATTCTGACACTCAAAAACTTTGGGAGAATTTGAGGGATTTTATGGGATCATTAGCAAAATATCGATGAGATTTTTCTTTATTAAGAAATACAATTTTGAATTTTTAATGAGATTTTTAGGAAAAATATGGGTAAAAATCCCCCAAACTGATCCCTGTTTCGATTAATGACCACTGCATACTTGCCAACTTTTAAAAATTTCCATGGGGGAGATAATGCGTGCTCAGAATTGAAAACATAAATAATTTGTATACATGTACATTTAGAGGGAAAATAACACTTTTAAATGACTTCTTTTGAGCTTTTCTTTCAGATGAAATCATCAGATCTTTTAAAAATAGGAATAGTTAAGCAGATTCCAAAGTTGAAAATGCAACATTTTAGGTTCCAATATCGCGTGTCTCCCTCATACTCAGAATATCTTCCTGATCACAGTAATCGCCTATTTAAAGGCAAATCTATGACCGGCAAAAATGGGTACACAATGCAACATACCTGCTTTGGAGGGTTAAGAGAGCTTATGCCATGGTGCAATGTCCGTTGTCCATAAACTTTACCTTCAAATGATTTCTTCTGGATACCAAAAGGCCACATGACATATTTGGCTGATAGCTTCCTTTTGAAAGAGTTGAACATAAGTTTATGAAAATCAGTGGTCACATATTTGACAACTTGACATTTAATGAAGTTAAGGTCATTGATTTGAACACAGTTAACAGCTCTTTATTCCAGGATAGCTAAAGAGTTTGAATTAAATTGTGGAAATCCAGATGGTTGGATGGTGGATGCCATAAGCTCACATTGTTTTTGTCAGGCAAGCCAAAAATAGCACAAAGTGATCATTGCACGAACACCTTTTATTCCTCAATACGTGTATGACATCACTATGGTACATGTATCACTACACACAAGAGATACTATACACCTACATATTTTATATATACTGCGATACACAATGTTAGGAGTACATGGTTATAAAGTTTACAAGCACCTACGAATAAATGGACTTCATCAAATTACAATAAATGTACATTTAGTGGAAATTTTAATACCAACAGGTTAATCAATGTACATCATTATGTAATTAAAGGCCCAATTTACGTAACTTCAGGACATTTTTCGGGATTTCGAAAAATTATTAAAAAAATCCAGTTGGTAACCATGCAAAATAAGTCTAAAATGAAGTAAACCTGAGCGATAACTAACAAGAAACTCTTTGACAGAAAAATCCCAAGAATTGAAAATAATTCAGGTGCGGCCCACTTCAACAACAAGCCAATGTTAGAAAACAGTTCAAAATGAACACATGTTTACAAATACCGAGTTTCAATTGTTGCTGTACCGGTAATCACATAAGAATTAATCGTGTATATTGCTGATATCGGTTAATCTAAGAATATAATAAGTCATTAGGCTTGATTTTCGCTTCAAGTTTTGCCGAAAGTTACGTTTATTAGGCCTTTAACATGTAACATGAGGACAAATAATGTTCAGTTTTGACTTTTAATTCAAATTTAAAGCTGTTTACCAAATTTAAAATCAAGCTTAAAATGACTTTATAAAGGATCTGGTTTGTCACCATATTTGAAATTCATACTTCTGAAATGTACATGTCATTTTTCCATGTACATTAGAACTTTTATTTCAGAAATGAGATATCTGATCAAATATTATCAAGCATTTGTTAAAACTTGTTAAGTTGATACACAGAAAAATGCAAGAGATATGATCAAATAATTAGTGTTCTATCAAATATTGTTGTGACAGCTCAATTTCATTTTGGTTAATTTAACCTTTTTAAAATAGTTGACAAGATTTAGCAAGAAAAATATGAGGACTGTTACAATAGCATGGAAATAAATCTCAGCTGTACACTTTGTTGACTATATACAGTAGTTCTTCAACACATTGGGGTTCATCATGCAGTCTTTTTGCTATACAAATGACAGCACATCTTACACAGTATGTACAACGCATAGCTACAGCATCAATTTGATACAAATTCATTGCAGGTCAATATTGAAATCTATACACATGCAAAAAGCTAGAAATATTATGATTTCCATTTCAACAGGAAACCAGTATTTATAACGAGGACCAATGTTTCACCACTTTAAATCACTTATATTTTGTGAGATATTTATTTTTGCGTTAATTGGCGAGGGGATTCAATCGCAGATTCAACTACCTTTCGATTATTTCTGTCTCTAGATGTGCCTGTGTTAGGTTTATCATCATTGTCACTTCTAGATAGACGTTCGGGAAATTATGTATTCGCGAATATGTCTGAAATAGTAAGTTCCCGAAATCAAAGTGATTTACAGTATGGGGCCCACACCTCTACCAACTTTCATATATAGGTTTGAACCTCATTTAAACCGTTTGTGAAAATGCATCATGGAAATATTAACTTTTGTTCTTTTAACTCCAAAAGTGTTCCTGTATGGCATAAATAAGAATATACCTTCTGCCAATTTATTGTGCTCCTGGTAGGACATTGGTGAAATTTTCTTATTACCAGCAGACACAACTTTAAAACTTATATATATCTGTTATTCAGACTAAAACTCTAATGGAGCTTTGTGTTTAATGTCAATTTTGTTACTCATTAGTGTTTGCTGGAGAAAATCATTGTCAACGTAAAATACATTGTGTACAGCGTATCTAACAAATTAATGTCCTTCAAAAAAATCAAGGGTATCAGAATTTTAGAAGAACAAATATTAAAACGAGAATTAACAAATCCAAGATGTAAGCGACTACAATTCCAGATCTGAATTATTTAGACTAGCTAAACCCTTATACTTTACTACCAAGACCTGTCCTCTTCCCGGGTCATATGTGGTTTTGATTATTATCAATAACATACCTGTCAACCCTCCTTCATTTTGACCAAAATTTACCAATCTCTCTCCTCATCTCCCTCATTTAAGTCCAAACCCACAATAACTCAAAATCTACATCTTGTGGTCAAATGAGATCCTAGTTACTGTATGTGTAATGACCATAATAGGTGTATCTTGATCAAATGAATACTTTATTAAGTTATTTTGATACAATATAAGGGAAAGACAAATTGAGCAATGCATTTTCAGTCGCATTTCACGCACTTTCTCCCTCAATGGAAATATGGAAAGAGGGAGCACTTCCTCATTGCAGGTTTCAGAGGTTGACACCTATGACAATAATAATTCATGAAGATTTCTGTACAAAATATGAGATTCCATTGCCTCTGTATTTTTGGTACAATGTACCTTACTAACAACTTTCTGACTCTAACAACCAGGGAAAACTTCACCTATCATATAAACATATCAAGTATCAGTTAAAGTGTTATAACTTATATGCACTACAGAGCCCTATGGTAATATCTGTACAAAAAAAGGCTCATTTCTCAAGACCATGGTATTCATAACCCATTCCCATTGCTTTACATATTTCAAACCTACCTGTACACAGATCTAGAATATACAATGTAAAAGGAATATTTATACAGCATATGTATGGTATGTACAATTAATCTTTGTATATAATAAATGCTTAAGGTTTGGCTAATAGCAATCTTTATCAAAGACAACAGCAAATATATCCTTGAATATCTGGCATAAACAAAGATTCAACATGAATCAGTTAAAAAGACTGTTTACTGCTAAACAATTTTAACATGATCAAATTCAGAATACCCACCACTAAAACTTTACATTTCAGATCTATATGTCAAATTATCAAGAATGTCCTGACTTTTTTTTCAATACTGTGGGGAATTATACCCGAACGAGCCCTGACTCTGCATTTGACCTCCAGCAGGAACTGAGCCTGGAATCGGTCCACTCATTTGGCCCTGGGCAGGCATGGATCCACTCATTGGACTCGGGCCTTGCATTTGGTTACCCATTGACCCCTGCGCTGGCATTGGACCCTGGTTCGGCATCTGTCCTCCCATTGGTCCACTACTTGGCATAGCATTTTGGCCAGGATTTGGCATTTGATTCGGGGTTTGACCTTGACCCTGTGGCATCTGACCTCCCAAATTGTTCTGGCCATGCATTTGTCCGCCACCCATGTGATTTTGACCTTGCATGGGGGCAGGCATTGGTCCCGGACTTTGACCTTGACTCACCATTGGTCCACCAGACATCTGGTTGCCAGGCATGTTGCCTTGGTTACGCATGTAAGGGTTGAACCTTTGCTGAGGGTTTTGACCCTGGAACCCTGCATACTGAGACTGTGGCATATTGGAGTTCTGGTTGTAGCCTTGACCTTGGGGCATGGTTTGTTGCCCTTGACTTCCCTGATTGTAGGAGGTTTGGTTCGGGTACTGTTGTGGTCCAGAGAAATTTTGCTGTTGTCCGTACTGACCTGGAAAATTAAAAGCAACGATAAATATACAAGTCTATTCCAAAGTATTTATGTGTAAAGATTGAGGGTCGAAAATATCAATATCAATGAAATATGAATGCTATTTACTTGATTTGATGATGCAAGTGATCTAAACAAAACAATACACTCTTGAAATGAAAAAAAAAATTTTTTTCCTTAACTTCCAAAAATGGTGCAACTATCTTGAAAAGTAGTTACTCTATAAGAACAAATTATTTTGCAGAAAAAAAAACCGATTTCATTTTTCCTTTATTAGATGAATCTGGTGAAATCCCAAAGCTTATTGTGATTGCTATCATACATGATCTTGAAAGGCCCAATAAACATAACTTCAGGAAATTTTTTCGTGATTCTGAAAAATTCTGAAAAAAATCCAGTTAATAACCATGCAAAAATAAGCCTAAAACGAAGTGAACCTGAGCGGTAACTAACAAGAAACTCTTGACAGAAAAATTCAACAAAATGAAAATTAATCAGGTGGGGCCCACTTCAACAACAAGCCGAAGTTAGAAGACAGTTCAAAATGGACGCGTTTGTACAAATACCGAGTTTCAACTGCTGCTGTATCGGTTACCGCGCAAGAATTAATCTTTAATATTGCTGATGTCAGTTAATCTTAACTAAATCTATACAGTAAATAAAATTAGTTATTGGGCTTGTGTTTTCGCCGAGTTTTTCCGAAAGTTACATATATTGGGCCTTTAAAGAGCTGGCTGATGCTGGTCTCATAAATTCTGTTTGTTAAATTCTACAATGTTTACATCTCTTGAGTGGGCGTACAAATGAAGTACTGGAATTTTAGACACGTTACCTGTACCAGGGCGTCTGTAACCTCCCTGCATCTGTCGGGGATTCATCATGGAGCCACTCTGTCCAGTTGACTGGCCTGACATCATCGACTGCTGTTGTGACATCATTGGCTGATTTTGTGACATC
This sequence comes from Mimachlamys varia, assembly GCA_947623455.1. NCBI lineage: Eukaryota > Metazoa > Mollusca > Bivalvia > Pectinida > Pectinidae > Mimachlamys > Mimachlamys varia. Next base: position 39,619,658 of record OX392533.1, on the reverse strand, counting down.
ATCGGTTGTTGCTGTGACATCATAGGCTGTTGCTGTGACATCATGGACTGTTGCTGTGGCATCATGGGCTGATTCTGGGACATCATCGGCTGCTGCTGGTTGGGGTAGCCCCCTTGTTGCTGCATGTTGTAGTTTTGAGAGTTTGACATACCAGATGGCATTTGATCTGTTAATAAGATAATTGATAATGCAAATTCAGGTTAAGATGTTTTAGGAGAAGAACCTTGTATCCACAGGCAAAATATCCTAACATCTAATTGTTTGTCAAATTAATCTAAAGGGTCTAAACTTACTGAAATCTACAGATGAACATTTATTACAATTTTTTTTTTTTTTTTCAAATGTATACTTTGTACATTGATTTTTTCGGTGAAAATAATAAATTTGAATCCTTTTTGAAATGAGCAAATTTGGATCATTGTCCTCACAAATAAAACATAATTATTAATGTAAGGATATTCTGCCTGTGTACTTGAATGCCTTGAATGTGTACCAGGAATCCTGCAGACAATTCATCCATCGTAGGTTCAAATTCTACTGTACAACTTACAGAGTAACCATTAAATGCATTTTCCCCTTGTATAACTTGAAGAAATCTGTATCCATGAATGTGCTACCAGCAGCCACAAGTTCACCAATCAATGTTAGTATTAAAGAAATCCACTTTTAACTTTTGCATCATTTTCCAAGCAAGTCTATATACATGTATGTATTCTACAACAGAGCAAACTCTCAACGCTAATGTTTTATGAATTTTCAACAGGATTTTAGAGACAATGATTGGCTCAATTCAAACTTAACTGGTTTTCATTGGAAGAAATTCACTTTAATATATTATTCTTTATACATTTATGAAGTCTGATTCAACTTTAATGAAAATATTTTGAAGTGAGCCATATAACTCATTCTCACCCTGGAATTTCATAATGAACTATTCCAACCTTTGAACTGGAAGATTTCAAATGTGATTTCAGGGATGAATGTGTTAAATAACAATAAGAAAATTGAAAAGGCTGTCAGGGTTCATACAGAATTTCTGCACAGGTATTTGGTATAGTCTCACATAGCAAAATGTATTCAATATTCCAGTGATCAATCTACTGTTTTTTCATGGGTCTTTTTCATAAAGTATGTATTGCAAAAAACAATGAGTCCCACAACGTTAAATTTAGCCATTTCCAGAAATTCTCAATAGGTCCTTTCAAAATATGCTGTGTACAGAATACACACGTAGGTTTTTCACTATATATATATATATATTTTGATCTCACCTTTTCAATTTGTGTAATTTCAACAATAGATATTTTTTTATAGATTTTCAAAAGTGGAACTACCAGTATACAGCTTGATGCAATTTGGATAAAAAGCTATTTTCATCCAATTTTCTGAAAATATCAAAATTGAAAAAAAAAAAAGGGGTTTTTTTGGCAATCTATATGAACCCTGCCCATTTTGGCTGTACACAGTGTTTTCTTCAGCATCACCCAATGGAAATGGCTTGTACATATTAAGAACACAGTAAAACAAAGGGAGTTAACCCTTATATATTTTAAAAAATTATTCTATGGATCGAGACACCTATAAATAGGCTATCTATAATATTGTTGGTCATTGTGAAACTGAAAACCAGATTGCCCTTCGTCTCTGGAGAAAACACTGGCCAACACAATTGTTGACATGTACCACGTGTGCTGCATGCTAAAAGTTCACCTATTTTGGGTAAGCCATGTTTGGTGACGTCACTGTTGGTGTCTTTTTGAGTCGAGTGACGATGTGGCTTGTCGAGTGGGACAATTTTCTTGTCTGAATGTCCTAGAGGAAATACATCACCACATATAGTTAACATTTAGAAGATTGGGGAAATTGCAAACAAGGTTCAAAGACAGGGGTGTTCAATTTCATATTTAGCGTATTTACCTTTATCTGCAAACGCAGATTTACAAAATTATAAAAGTCAACCTATATTTCTATAGTTAGTTTTGAATATTTTCACTAAAAGCTCCTACCTTATTCACCCCTGAATTATCATAATGAACTTTTCCATCCTTTGAATTGGAAGTGTTCAAATGAACCTGCAGGGGTGAATATTGATGAGTAAAATAAAATGAGCAAGTCCTGGTGTCAGGTTTAATAGTGGAATTGTACACCCCTGGATGGATACGGACACAAGATAATTTTTTTAACTCTGGGTGTGAATTACATTTTATACAAAGTCTCCTATCCAGACCGACATAAATTAATATAGCAGGCACAATTGTTGAAATATATATGGGTTTGTTGGTAAACCATGTTGAGAAGGCACTTCTGTATTGGTGACAAGGTTGTACACAAAATTATATCTCATAGACCCATCCATCAGTATACAGCGTATCTATCATTTCCATTACTTCAGATTACCCCTCAACTACCACTCAAACTACAGTAAAACCCCACTTACTCGAAACCGGTTGACTCGAGTACCTATCACTCATCGAACAGTTTGTTTGGTCCCGACCAAGTTCGAACATATTCGACCAACCTCTGATTACTTGTATACTATTTATTTCTTGAACTATTGATCAGGTCCCCAGGGGTTCAAGTAAGTCGGGTTGGTCATTGTGAAACTGAAAACCAGATTGCCCTTTGTGTCTGGAGAAAACACTGGCCAACACAGTTGTTGACATGTACCACGTGTGCTGCATGCTAAAAGTTCACCTATTTTGGGTAAGCCATGTTTGGTGACGTCACTGTTGGTGTCTTTTTGAGTCGAGTGACGTTGTGGCTTGTCCAGTGGGACAATTTTCTTGTCTGAATGTCCTAGAGGAAATACATCACTACATATAGTTAACATTTAGAAAATTGGGGGCATGGCAAACATGGTTCAAAGACAGGGGTGTTCAATTTCATATTTAGCGTATTAACTACCACTCAAACTACCGTAAAACCCCACTTACTCGAAACCGGTTGACTCGAGTACCTATCACTCATCGAACAGTTTGTTTGGTCCCGACCGAGTTCGAACATATTCATCCAACCTCTGATTTCTTGAACACTATGTATTTCTTGAACTATTGATCAGGTCCCCAGGGGTTCAAGTAAGTCGGGTTTAACTGTACCATGAGATGATGTTAGTTAAACCCAATGCAGGGATCACTTTGGGGCGAGATTTGGGGATTTTTACCAATATTTTTCCTGAAAATCTCACTGAAAATTCAAAATTTTATTACTTGATATAGAAAAATCTCGTAGATATTTTGCTGATCCCATAAAATCCCTCAAATTCTCCCATAGGTTTTAAGGGTCAGAATTATCCCTGCTAATGTGACATCTTTATACAGTCAAGGTCTTGCTCTAACTAAAACTACGGGCTTGAAAATAGTAGTTTTATGACAGCAAAAGCTACATAGGTACACCTGTCAAACGATAACTCGATTTTGACAGATTAAAGTGAAAGCCACTTCACTGATACATGGATACACCCAAAATAAACTGGATAAATCTACAGTGATGGTTAGTAAACTAGATTATCCACGACAGTATCCCACAACTTACAGAGAGAGAGAGGGCAACAAGAAAACTTCACACATGCAAAGAAACAATTCTGCCCTTTCCCAGAGATTTTGTTAATCCTAAAAGCAATCATATTCTCACAGCCTAGCAAAAGTTATATAGAATATTTATTTCAGGACTCAAAATCACACTTTGTATTTTTCTAGTTCCAGAAATAAGAAGAGCTACTGTAACACAGAGTTTGCTCTGTGGACAAATTATACTGTGTGAGAAAGAAATTTGGTTAGTTTGAACAAGAATTATTGAAAACAGTTATCACTGGGTTCACTGTAATCAATATATTTTGTAAATATCAACAACTGAAAGCTTATAAAACAAAGTATAAAAACAGATTATTCAAAAGTGACAATAACTTCCAAGATACAGATCTAGAGATGCTTATGGTTTCTATCAAAAAGATGGTGAGATAGATTTAAATGATTTAGTATTAAGTTGCTCACCATGAACAGAATGACTATCATAAATTGTGAAGTTACTGCTTTTATTTAAAAATATTAATAACTTATTTTTATCCAACTTTTTTTTCAGAAATCATAAAGTGATGAAAATATAACCTTATCTCATCCCATCAAAGGTATAGTACTTACTGTATGAACCCGACTGTGACACCATGGGTTGTTGGCCGCCCATCTGTTGCTGGGGGCGAGGGTAGCCACCCGACCCGGGCATAGACTGTTGCTGGGGGCCTGACCCACCAGATCCCTGGGGGTACATTCCCTGACTTGTTGGGGGAGTCATGTTACCACTACTGCTGGGTGTCATCATTTGATTACCACTACCCGGCCCTCCTGTTGAGGTAAAATGTGCTCTGTCAATATTATCAACAATTTGTGTATTGTAAAATAAAGAGCAATACAAACAACATCCTTGATATTTAGGGGTTACGTTCACCTTTGCTCTCTACACCCCTGAAATATGTCATGGCAAAACTGAAGGCTTGCTCATGCTACATTTACTGCTTTAAAGGCCCAATATATGAAATAACTTTAGGAAATTTTTTCGTGATTCTAATAAATTCTGAAAAAAAAAATCCATCCTGAGTGGTAATCAACACGAAACTCTTGACAGAAAAATCCAAAGAATTGAAAATAGTTCAGGTGGGGCCCACTTTAACAACAAGCCGAAGATAGAAGACAGTTCAAAATGGACGTGTGTTTCCAAATATCGAGTTTCAACTGCTGCTGTACTGGTAACCGCATAAGAATTCATCTTGAATATTACTGATATCAGTTTTAATAATCTTAACTAAATCTATAGATAAAATAAGTTATTAAGCTTGATTTTCGCTTCAAGTTTTACCAAAAGTAACGTATATTTGGCCTTTAAGATGATGTCACACAAATATAAAGCAAGTTTTTGATTTGTAACTTGTACACATATACCTGCAGAATTCATCTGGTTCTGCATGGGTCCCGGGGGTCTCATCGGGTTCATCTGTGAGTTTGGGGGTTGCTGTGGCTGCGGCTGCTGATTCATGGCTGGGTTTAACTGACCAGGAGGCTAAAGATGGAGAAAAATCTTTAACTTATAACATTTGTTTAATTACCTCCCTAGAGGCTAAAGATGGAGAATAACAGTTGTTAACATTCCAGGTCCCAGTTTCATCAATGCTTCTTAAGGACATTAAATTTATCATCTTAAAAATCTCCAAAGTCTCGAAACTTTCATGAAACCAGGGCTTGGTGGATAAACTGTTTAGGAAGCTAAGACACAGAATAATGATCCAGTTGATCTTTTTGCCGTAACAGCTGGTTCCTTCATAAATTGATAAATATAGCATAATTTGTATTTAATATTAAAATTGGGGAAATATTCTTCATTTTTTTCTTCATCTTTTGGGGGAAAATAAGACACTTTCAAGTTTACAAAGAGAAACAGCTTGTATTCGTCCGTAAAACTGAGCGAAACTAATCATTTCCCAAATATATTTTGACTGAGTTCACAAGATCCTTTAGACAGAGCTTAGAAACAACTACATTGTACATGTATTTAATATTACATCCCTGATTGGTTTGAAGGTGCTTCACACAGAATCATCCTACAAATTATTTCAAAATATTTCGTTCAACTTTAAACTTTTTGAATATTTTCCAGTAATGAATACCGATTTTGAAATCATGCGTCATTCTTATGAAATGTGGTGATCATGATCAACTAACTTACTGGTAGAAGTGCCTGTATATTCTGGCTAGAGTCGGCCAGGGTGGCTAGGTACACTAAGTTTCTGTGCAGCATCTGTTGGAACCTGAAGAAAAATTTAATTAAAAGTCATTGTGATAAATCTATGTGTGCATCACGAGTCCTGTACTCATTTTGGTGACCCTTTTGAAAGGACCCATTGAATTTCTGGAAATGGTTAAATCAACATTGTGGGACCCATTATACTGGCAATACAAATGAAAAGGACCCATGACAAATATTCCCAAATTGAAAGCAAAATCCATATAGATAGTTTAACTAGATTGATGGAGGATATTGCAAGAACTCAGAATGAAATTAAGAGTTACACATAAATAGATATAAAGTGTCATTCAATTTGAGCAATTATAAAGAATTAGTATGATCAAACTTACTGTAAGCATTCAGAAGATTTGCCCTTATTTTGGTAATCAACAATGGCTTGTATCAGCTGATTGTTTTCATCCAGCATCTGAAACACAAACAGGGATACCCTTCATATATACATGTATTTGAACATATTCATGTACAGATAGTTCTTTTCAATCAGTCCCTCCTCATCCCATAGGGTTATATATGCTCACCTACACTCACTACACCCCTGGAATATGTGACTATCATGGGGAAACCATAGGCTCTGTGTGTGCCACAGTCAATGAGGCAAGAAAGAGAAACACTAGCAATGCCCAGGCAAAGGGGAGAAAACTCTGTTTCGACTTTTCCCAAATGGTGATGAAATGTACACAGGAACACCCTGTTTTCCCCATCATTTATGTTTAGTAAGATGACGTTCTATGACCATATATGGTATTCAATCAATCCCAGAACAACCTCAAGATGAATGTAATCCACAAAGAAGGAAAATAATATTGGAAGGGTAAGAAATCGGAGCCGCTTGAAAATTAAAAAAACAAATTGCCAATGCCAAGGACTACCCTAGTATAACATAATTATATCAGTTTGTAGATTAAACATTTCTGTCATTTGCATTTTAAATCTTCAGGTAGTGTTCTGGGAATTCTTGAAAAATGTTAGAAATTGAGATGCCCCCTCTCGTTTGGCAAATGACAATCGATATTGAGCAAACAAAGAAAACTGATTATTTCCCAAACGAATCCCAACCACATGACGTTTGTTTACATTCTGACAGACAGCTGTTGACAGGTCACAAACCATGTTCTTTAACATTATTTTATCTCTCAAAAAAAAACCCCAGCCAGCGCAGCTGTTTATTTAACGTAACATGTTTTTTTACATTTGATTTGAAATTAAAAAATCTTAAGTAGTTACATTTTGTTGCAAGGGAGGTAACTTTTTTTTAATATTCATTTTATTTTATTTTTAATTTAAGGATAATACTTTTTTTTTTCTTAATAAATGGTGTGAATCTAAGTTTTTCAATGTGTTTTTTCTAATTCTGAAAAAAAAGATAACATATTTTTTTTGATGTTTTGAAAATTTAGGGGCAAAATAGCAAAAATATGCATGTTTATTTAACAAGAAAATCCAGATTTTCAAAAGTCTCTAAAACTTGTGTCTTTTGAGATATCTTAATAAAAGAGACTTTTTAGTGAACTTGGTAATATTCTCTTACATATTAAATTAAAAATTACTCTGAAAAAAAAGTGTTTAAAATGGCTGGGCATTGCTACAAAGATCTACACAATCTGAATCATTGCCAATGATGCAAATTCATCATAGTCTGACATAGATCCGGGGACCGAAGAGAGTGGCATTTTCCGGATTTGAACATACCACAAGCTTCGAAATTCTAGAACAACCATAACGGTAAGTATAGCCGGCTATATACGGTGCTGACGTGCTCGGCGACGTCTGGCTGAAGGAGCTTTGCCACGGAATGGCTGGTCTAAAAAAAAAATCGTAAATGGATCGCGTTATTGTGTCTGAACGTGTATTCGAAAGAGAACGACAAATATCGAAAACAAACCTTTTGAATGGTCGCCTGGTTAGGTGCCGGCCCCTTTTTCTGTTGCGGCTGCACAAATGTCAATGACATGGTGCCGGTTATGTGTGTCTAACACAATCCGACAGAGCGCGTCAGCCACACAAAGAAATTGGACCGGCAGTGAATATAAGCGTTTTTCTTATTAGGAAAACGGTCTATCTGCCATCCGGAAATGGAACGTATAAATATTGTGAAAGGAAAAAAACGTTGTTTAAATGGCAGCTAGAAAAATAGGATTTATGATTGTAAAAATGCTTCGTCTTTTAGCAGAGAATATTATGTCTGGGTCTTTTTGAAAGAGGGATTGTAATAAAACACGGATAATATCACCCGGGTTCCGGCTCCTATTGTATAATTACCAACGATTATTATTAATTTAATTGCCTTTGAAACGGAATTAAAGAAAACTATATGAAATATTAAAAAAATAGAATGTAAAATACTTAACATGTAAACGACAATAAATGTTTCCGAGAAAAATATATCGTTTATTTTTGCTGATATTGATAGACTGAAGAAATGTTTGTCATAAACCGTCTCAGTCGTCAAGCGTTTTTAAGACACAGAAAAGCCGGTTTCTGCGGTCCACAAAAGTTTCCAATATGAGTGCCCGATACGACCGTGCTATTACTGTTTTCTCGCCTGACGGTCATTTATTCCAAGTAGAATATGCACAGGAAGCTGTGAAGAAAGGATCGACTGCCGTATGTTCATAGTTACCAAATTAACAACAACAAATGTATCTCTGGTTGTTTTTATGGGGGGAAAACGAGTCTCAAACACGACCGGTGCGACCACCCCCGAATAATTTGCATTGTCATCCGATCTTCAGATCTGTCTGATTTTTCTGTGTGCGTTTAAAAATGTTGACTGCTACTCGTAAATGGTGATAAAGCCAACTTAATATAATTCATTTTTCCTTTCTGTTCATTTTCTCATTGTCACTGAGAAAAAATCGACTTTTACATGTAATGATGGTTACACTTTTTTGTAACAAAGCAAGAGTGACAAACTGTTGTTGAAAACGTTCTGTACTTTATTCATTGTTTGTTCCTCCAGGTGTAACCTGTTATCGGTCCGTCCATTCCCGTGGTCTGTATCGCTCTCTCTAATCCCCAATTCCATACCCATTTGTATACCTATTAAAATTTAAAGAGCTCGGTGTGCATATAAAAGTGTTTGTCCTATTACGAGTACGCCTTCATCCGACATCGGGAAGTCAGTCAGCTTGAAGACAGTCAACAATTACATATCGGCAACTTCAGCCGATCGAACATATGGGAGATCTTAATCTCAAGTGTTAAAATAGTTTCCTGGACATCACCCGCCTTAGTCCGAAGGGTTCTGACTCTCAGACCCGCTAAATATTTTGACGACGGGAAACTGGTTATTTTTTAGAAATGGATGACAACAGTTGGTTTATGACCTCCTGTGACTTGATTAAATGTGTAGGTTAGTGGAAAAATATCTGTTCTTTCCATTGATACTTAATCTACATGTGATCGAAAATGTTTCATATTATAAAACACGGCTTAAAAGGCGACCTGTGCATGGGTCGGTAAAATTTCCACTTTTTTACTAAGGAGGAATTCTGACTCTCGAGCCGTCCGTCGTCAAAATATTTAGCGGGTCCGAGAGTCAGAACCCTTCGGACTACACCCGCCTATGAACCCAGCTGTCAGAGCTAAATAATTACTATCAGTACGGCTGTATTATTGAAAGCATCTTGCGTCCAGGGTTTTATTTTAAGCCCGTTTGTATACACCGCAGCATTAAATCTAAGCCTGATAAAACCAACTTCGCTACATTTTTCAACACAACTTCATGTTTTTTTAAAGAATAATTTACAAAACTAAACATGAAATGTTACTGATCAAGACTCAAGACAAGGGAAATGTACAACTATGTAGTAAATTCAGATACAGTGATCATGAAGATTTACCTAAGCCTGTTGCCTGTCGTCGCTATCGTTTTTATTTAGGCCCATCCATCACTTATTTGGGGTAGATTGACAATTTTCTGGCCATATATATATACATTTTCAGCGATCAATTTAAGATTTATTTTCATGGGTCCTTTTTGTAAATATTGCCGAAAAATATGGGTCCCACAATGTTAAATTGAGGTATTTCCAGAATTTCTATGAGTCTTTTCATAATTTAATGAGTACTGGACTCGGGACTTGCATGTACATTTGTAGATTGATCACTGCATTTTGTAGAATCAACATTAGTGTTTGACCGAATCTCGATTATAATGGATAATCGATCGATTGATAATCGATTATTTAGAATTTAGTGGTTCATTTGTTGTATAGGATAACTAGCTGAAATTTGTGAAGAATTAAATGACATAGTTCAATAAAGTTATTTTGTAATAATAGCTAATTAAGTAAAAGACATTAATGAAAACAACCCAACATAAAAAAAAAACATTGCAAGAACATTTCATTGTAACATAATTGCCAACTGATCACATTATCGATAATTAACAATTATTTATCTTTAATTGATTATGATTTCGCAACTGACTCTGAACAAAATGATTTGATATTATTGTTTTGACTTAAAAAACATACCGGTACTAGTCTTTGATTAGATAGACAGTTGCTAGGGTTTCTGTTAAATAATAACTGTATATATAAGGAGCTTCCCATTACAAAATGTAATTATAATATACACTGTATTGGGCTGATTGAGCTCCTGTATATATATATTTTTTCATTTACTGACAGAAACTCAAGCAACTGTGGTCAAACCCAGTTTCAGAATATTTGGAAAAGCTACTCTGACATTAGAGAAGAAGTAGTGGAACATCTTCCTTCACTGGACTCTCTGATGTGAAAGAAGATATTCTGATCCAGATATATGAAATATTAATATTAAATTTTACCTCATGATCCATATAGTCTATCCATTTTTTACTTTTTTTGTCAGAATTATTTTTTCAAAACAAAGAACATGAATCCAAATCTCAAAATAGTGTTTTTCATGAATCATTTCAAAGTTTATCAGTATTTTAGCATATTCTGTGATATCTGTGATTAGTCATTATCATACTTTCTTCCAGGTTGGTGTGAGGGGAAAAAGTATAGTTGTTTTAGGAGTAGAAAAGAAAGCTGTTGCTAAGCTTCAGGAGGACAGGACTGTGCGTAAAATTGCTCTCATCGACGACCATGTGGCCCTTGCTTTTGCTGGTTTGTATAATAGTTTTACTGAGATCTTATTTTTTTTTTTTCTCACTATGAGAAATGTATTGCATGACGATAATATAAACAATCCATAATTGTCAAAAAGATTTTGTTTTTTGCCAATTATGTTCATACTACGGAGCCGACGTATGGTGTCAAAATGAAAGTCAATCTTTATATTGAAAATATGATATATGAGAGAGTGATCAATCTACGTGCGACTCGGGACTCGCACGTAGATTGATCACTGTGTATGTATTGATGTTGCTTAAGATTTTGAAACAAGTTATCCAACTTAAATTAATCACTCTTGTTGGCCCTGATGTTAGTGCATGAGGGGTCTTATTGTGGGGGGAAACAAGAGTACCGAGAGAAAACCTACATTATCGAGCAGGTAAACTCCCATACCTTTTCATGTCTGGTCGTGGAATCGAACCCCGGTTCGCTTGGTGAAAGGCAAGTGCGCTATCCACTGAACCACTCTGCCAACCTTGTGGATGGTGAAAAAGTGTCGACTGGCAAGTTCAAATTTCATTTAAAAAACAGTAGACCATAGAATCTCACTGTGATATGCTTACGTTTCTTGCAGCTGGTTTTAATCAGGTTCATAGAATCTACAATGTGTTTAATTATACAGTGCACTCCTCTTTATATCATGTTGCATTTGTCAGACAAAAACATGATATTAACAGGAATGTGACATTAAGAGAAACATGTTTTTCCACTAAATCTAGTGCATTTCCAATCTCCATAACTAAAAGTAAGCTATTCAATGTACATATATGAAGATGTTTCAGTATATAGACATCATTATTTCAATTAAAAATCAGTTTTGGGGATATTTTTGATTTTCTATGCAACATTTTATACAAGTTGTATCTGAAATCAATGGAAATTACATCATTTTCTGGATATTTTATGTGATTAGTTAAGAAAAACATGATATTAAGAGGAATTCACCTCAAAATACATGATATTAACCAAATAAAACTACATAGATTATATAGAGAGAAAAATGGTGCTTTGGAAAAACATGATATAAAGAGGAATGTGATATTAACAGGAGTGATATTAAGTGGAGTCCACTGTATTACCTGTATTACTAATTACTATCCGTACCTTGGTGTGCTGTTACTGCTACATCACAATTTATGTTTCGTGTTTTTAAGGTTTGACTGCAGATGCCAGAATTCTGATCAACAGGGCACGTACAGAATGTCAGAGTCACAAACTGATAGTGGAGGATCCAGTCACACTGGAGTATATCACACGACACATAGCTCAACTAAAACAGGTAAAAAACAATGTCAGAGTCACAAACTGATAGTGGAGGATCCAGTCACGCTGGAGTATATCACACGACACGTAGCTCAACTAAAACAGGTAAACACAATGTCAGAGTCACAAACTGATAGTGGAGGATCCAGTCACACTGGAGTATATCACACGACACGTAGCTCAACTAAAACAGGTAAACACAATGTCAGAGTCACAAACTGATAATGGAGGATCCAGTCACGCTGGAGTATATCACACGACACGTAGCTCAACTAAAACAGGTAAACACAATGTCAGAGTCACAAACTGATAGTGGAGGATCCAGTCACGCTGGAGTATATCACATGACACATAGCTCAACTAAAACAGGTAAAAAACAATGTCAGAGTCACAAACTGATAGTGGAGGATCCAGTCACGCTGGAGTATATCACACGACACTTAGCTCAACTAAAACAGGTAAACACAATGTCAGAGTCACAAACTGATAGTGGAGGATCCAGTCACACTGGAGTATATCACACGACACTTAGCTCAACTAAAACAGGTAAACACAATGTCAGAGTCACAAACTGATAGTGGAGGATCCAGTCACACTGGAGTATATCACACGACACATAGCTCAACTAAAACAGGTAAACACAATGTCAGAGTCACAAACTGATAGTGGAGGATCCAGTCACGCTGGAGTTTATCACACGACACATAGCTCAACTAAAACAGGTAAAAAACAATGTCAGAGTCACAAACTGATAGTGAGGATCCAGTCACACTGGAGTATATCACACGACACGTAGCTCAACTAAAACAGGTAAACACAATGTCAGAGTCACAAACTGATAATGGAGGATTCAGTCACGCTGGAGTATATCACACGACACTTAGCTCAACTAAAACAGGTAAACACAATGTCAGAGTCACAAACTGATAGTGGAGGATCCAGTCACGCTGGAGTATATCACACGACACATAGCTCAACTAAAACAGGTAAACACAATGTCAGAGTCACAAACTGATAGTGGAGGATCCAGTCACGCTGGAGTATATCACACGACACATAGCTCAACTAAAACAGGTAAACACAATGTCAGAGTCACAAACTGATAGTGGAGGATCCAGTCACACTGGAGTATATCACACGACACATAGCTCAACTAAAACAGGTAAAAAACAATGTCAGAGTCACAAACTGATAGTGGAGGATCCAGTCACACTGGAGTATATCACACGACACATAGCTCAACTAAAACAGGTAAAAAACAATGTCAGAGTCACAAACTGATAGTGGAGGATCCAGTCACGCTGGAGTATATCACACGACACATAGCTCAACTAAAACAGTTAAACACAATGTCAGAGTCACAAACTGATAGTGGAGGATCCAGTCACACTGGAGTATATCACACGACACATAGCTCAACTAAAACAGGTAAAAAACAATTTCAGAGTCACAAACTGATAGTGGAGGATCCAGTCACGCTGGAGTTTATCACACGATACATAGCTCAACTAAAACAGGTAAACACAATGTCAGAGTCACAAACTGATAGTGGAGGATCCAGTCACGCTGGAGTATATCACACGACACATAGCTCAACTAAAACAGGTAAACACAATGTCAGAGTCACAAACTGATAGTGGAGGATCCAGTCACACTGGAGTATATCACACGACACATAGCTCAACTAAAACAGGTAAACACAATGTCAGAGTCACAAACTGATAGTGGAGGATCCAGTCACGCTGGAGTTTATCACACGACACATAGCTCAACTAAAACAGGTAAATACGATGTCAGAGTCACAAACTGGTAGAGGAGGATCCAGTCACACTGGAGTATATCACACGACACATAGCTCAACTAAAACAGGTAAACACAATGTCAGAGTCACAAACTGATAGTGGAGGATCCAGTCACGCTGGAGTTTATCACACGACACGTAGCTCAACTAAAACCGGTATACACAATGTCAGAGTCACAAACTGAAAGTGGAGGATCCAGTCACCCTGGAGTATATCACACGACACGTAGCTCAACTAAAACAGGTGAACACAATGTCAGAGTCACAAACTGATAGTGGAGGATCCAGTCACACTGGAGTATATCACACGACACATAGCTCAACTAAAACAGGTAAACACAATGTCAGAGTCACAAACTGTTAGTGGAGGATCCAGTCACACTGGAGTATGTCACACAACCCAAAGGGTCAGAATGACCTTTAGCAATTGTTCACCGTCCATCGTCATGCACTGTTCTCTGTGCTTCATGCGTAAACTGTTCCTTCAAACAACTTCTAAATAACTGAAACGCCCAGAGTGCTGATATTATGCATGTAGCATTCTGGGTTTGTTTAATTGAATGACCTTGATCTACTTTCAAGGTCACAGGTGTCAAATGTTTGAAAATATTTGAGAAATTTCTTCTCAATAAGCAAAAGGCCAAGGGTGCTGATATTTGATTTGGCCTGTAGCCTGCTGGGATAAAGGGCTTCTAAGTTTGTGCAAATGAATGACTTTGATTCACTCCCAAGGTCACAGAGATAAATTGTGTTAAAAATCTTCTAACAACTTCTTTTCAATAATTGAAAAACTTAGGGTGCTGATATAATCGATGAAGCATGCTTGGGCTACCAAGTTTGTTCAAATGAATGAACTCGACCAGTTTTCAAGGTAACAGGTCAAATATAATTTTTTAGTCATATGAATGTTAAAGGCCCAATATACGTAACTTTCGGCAAAACTTGAAGCAAAAATCAAGCCTAATAACTTATTATATTTATAGATTTAGTTAAGATTAACTGATATCAGCAATATTCAAGATGAATTATTACACGGTTACCGGTACAGCAGCAGTTGAAACTCTGTATTTGTAAACACGCGTCCATTTTAAACTGTCTTCTAACTTCGCCTTGTTGTTAAAGTGGGCCCCACCTGAATTATTTTCAATTCTTTGGAATTTTCTGTCAAGAGTTTCCTGTTAGTTACCGCTCAGGTTTAGTTCGTTTAAGGTTTATTTTTGCATGATTATCAACTGGATTTTTTTTCAGAATTTTTCAGAATTACGAAAATTTTCCCGATGTTACGTATATTGGGCCTTTAAGGCCCATGGGCATCTTGCTTATACTGTCTATAACTGCAATGCAAATAATAAATGAAACTGTGTTGTTTGGTGCCCTTTTAAAACAAAACCTGGAGTCCCAGGATGGGATAGATATTTAACTTGAATAGCCTTTATTGTATCTGCTCAAACTTGTGTATTCAAAGGTGTTAAATCCTTGTTTTTCCCTCCAGAAATATACCCAGAGTAATGGTCGTCGACCGTTCGGACTCTCGGCACTGATCATTGGTTTTGACTATGATGGAACACCTCACCTGTACCAGACCGACCCCTCAGGCACATACCACGAGTGGAAGGTAAAGTATTTGTTCTGTAGTAGAGTTTTTAGATGTATGCTACCATACACATTTCCTTTCCAGTGTTGCTTATTATTGAATATTTACCATTGCATGATATTGCCTCTATCCCAAATTCAGTTGGCATTCATAAGTCTATGTCATTGACCGCTTGGTGACGTCAAAATTATTATGACATTCTTGTTGTTATGTCGGAAATCGCTGACCATCCCTGAGCGATGGCTGTTCTATTAATGGAACAAGCATACTCAATTAATGCATTAATTGAGCTAAATGTTGAGAAATTAGGTTTTTCTGAAATTTTAAGAGATGAGTAAGTTCTAAAAATGGTTCAAATATAAGTTGGCATTCTGATAGCTGATAGCTGTACAACAATTTAAAGAATGATATTGACCTTGAGGTTAATATGTGCACATTTCAATGTCATACCGTGATTTTCATCCTGTGGCTTTGATAGCAAATTGGATGTTAGTACAGGAGCATACCAGTTAACCTTCCCTCATTACGAGGAAGACTCCCTCATTTTGACAATAATTTACCAATCTCCGTCGAAATCTCAATGACCATAACAGGTGTGTCTGGATCAAATGAATACTTTTTGGAGTTGTTTTGATATGTAAAAAGAGATAAACAAATCGAGTAATGCAGTTTTAGACATATTTCACAAACTTTCTCCCTCATTGGAAATTTGAAATGTGGAATGAAGATCTCCCTCATTGGATGTTTCAGAGGTTAACACCTATGCAGTAGTATTTACGAAATATTCATATGTCGTGATTTAGATTTTATAGTTGTCACATATATTGTATCAGTATTTTTATAGACATCAGATAAAGCTGTAAAATTGATATTAGGTAGTCGTCTTCAAAATCTTAAAAATTATTACAAAAAAATCAATCCAAAAAAATCTTCTTGAGTGGGCCTCTTATACAATTAGATTCTAAAATCATAAAAAATCTTGACAAAAAATATCCATAATTTTTTTCTTGCTTCTTAACAAAGTTTGGAATTTTTTATTGTAATTAAAAATATTCATGCCACTGATTGGTATCAAAAATATATTGTAGGCGAATGCCATTGGTCGTAGTGCGAAACCTGTCCGAGAGTTTCTGGAGAAACACTACACAGATGAGGTAGCTGGGAGTCAGGAAGAGTGCATCAAACTGGCCCTCAAGGCTCTGCTGGAAGTCGTTCAGTCTGGCGCCAAAAACGTTGAACTGGCCGTCATGAAGGAAAACGAACCGCTTAAGGTAAACCCATAGTCTCTAATCATGTGCGAACAAATTAAAATTAATATAATTATATATTACGGCTGTTCCAGAATTAACCATTTGGGAGGGGTGGGAGGCATTTTTTCAGAGACCCCACCACCCATCATGTGTTATAAGAGAATTAATATTAGGGATAGAAGGCAGATCTGGTTTGAACCCATGATATATTAATGCAGGTGTCTCCCACCTCCACACACGATTAGCGTAATCATTGAATAGCCTTAAAGGCCCAATATACGTAACTTCAGGAAATTTTTCGGGATTCTGAAAAATTCCAAAAAAAAATCCAGTTGATAATCATTCAAAAATAAGTCCAAAACGAAGTAAACCTGAGCGGTAACTAACAGGAAACTCTTGACAAAAAAAATCCAAAGAACTGAAAATAATTCAGTTAGAGCCCACTTCAACAACAACCCGAAGGTAGAAGACGCGTGTTTACAAATAGCATGTTTCAACTGCTTCTGTACTGGTAACCGCGTTAAGAATTCATCTTGAATATTGTTGATATCAGTTAATCTTAACTAAATCTATAAATGTAAGAAGTTATTAGGCTTGATTTTCGCTTCAAATTTTGCCGAAAGTTATGTATACTGGGCATTTAAGTGTAAAGTTGATGAGAGGGTTTAGTAAAACCGGATGATTTTATGAGTTTAGAGAGAGTTTTTGTATGAACTGATATGAATTACAGAACTGTCAAAGCTTAATTTTAAATATAAATGTTATAAAATTCCGTCATTTTGCTAAAAATCACTTCATTCTGGAAACAGTAGACTTGACGAAATATATGTGATGCTGTGAATGATCCTAATCAAACTATAGGCAAAACACTAGAAATTTACTGCAGGTCTTCATACAGGCATAAACCTGTCCTATCAAAAAGTTTCATTTTGATATACCCATTCCTGGGCAGGGATACAGTGAACTCCTCTCATGTTGCATTTGTCAGACAAAAACGTGATATTAACAGGAATGTGACATTAAGAGAAACATGCTTTTCCACTAAATCTAGTGCATTTCCAATCTCCATAACTAAAAGTATAAGCTATTCAATGTACATATGAAGATGTTTCAATATATAGATAACATTATTTCAATTGAAAAGTTGTAACTGAAATCAATGGAAATGACATCATTTTCTGGATATTTTATGTGATTGGTTAAAAAAACATGATATTAAAAGGAATTCACTTTGAAATACATGATATTAACCAAATAAAATTACATAGATTATATAGAGAGAAAATGGTGCTTGGGAAAAGCATGATATAAAAGGAATGTGATATTAACAGGGGTGATATTAAGTGGAGTCCACTGTACTATTGATCAGGCATCTTTGCTGGTTTTGAGTTGTTTAAATCCAGACCCTGTGTACATTTTCCCTAGACCTTGGTGATCCTTTGTTTCAGAAGCATTGAAAGTTAGCTGTACACTACATGTTCGATAAAGACTTCTGGAGTAATCTTCTGAACTTGTTTTGTTTTTCAGATGTTAGAGCTGGAAGAAGTAGAAAAATTTATCGCAGAAATAGAACGAGAGAAGGAAGAAGAGGCAGATAAAAAGAAACAGAAGAAATGAAATGATGAGTTATCAACAACATACAAACTGTAGTATATAAATCATGTGATATCACTAACACTATGTGTTTCCAGCTTCGATCAACGGAAAGTGCTAGATATTTCTGTGCTTGTTGAAAAAAATTATTAAAACATTTTCAATATGTACTGAAATTTCATTTTCATGAATAAATGTTCACTTCATCTGTTTCATGGAATTTATTTTCATTTCTGTTGCATTTAAATTTTGTGTTTGTGGCCATAATCTTGTGGAATGACTGAGTGAGATTAGATACATATTACCATATTCACTGTAATTAGCGTCCAGGGCGCTTAAAAATTGGTTTACAAAGAGGGCGCTTATTACACTAACAAAACAGTAGTAAAATTATTTATTCCCCGTTTTCCATAAAATACAAAGAGAGTGCATGATGGCAGAAAGAAGTCACTTGGTGCATGAGTTATCCTACACAGTACAAAGAACCACAGAAGCATTTTGTCTAAAGCAGAGGGCCTGTATCGCTCACCTGGATTAATTGGTATCTAGGTAATCATCGTACAAAAGTTTCCTAAAAGATCCTATAGACAAGGACTGACCCATAGAGTAATCCTTGAAGCATATCTGTATAAATTAAAAGTTTGTTTAGTGGGTAGGCATCTCAACTGGTTTCAAGTTCAACTGAGAACCAAGGTCCTAGACTATCAATGCTAATATCATGATTGTGTTTGTCTCTTTATGCCCCGCAACAGTATAGTTTTGTGGTGGTAAGTCTGCAAGGGAGTGGCACATCGCCAGGATCAAATCTATATCTGTTTGTGAGTGTCTGTTTATGCTCAGCAAATCTATATATATTGTTTTGGGATGAGGATCTCAACAGTTTAAAGGTAATGACTCAAGTCTGTAAGGGCGTGCCAGACCTGGGGTCAAATCTAAAATCATATTTGTGATTGTCTCCTTATGCCCAGCAATTTATATATGGTTTTTGAGGTGGGGATCTCAACCGTTCAAAAGTTTTGACTCAAGAGTTAAGTCTGCAAGGGCATGGCATACCCTGGGGTAAAATCTAAAATCATGATTTTGATCGTCTCTTGCAAGTTTTGGGGTGAGAATCTCAACCATTTGAAAGTTCTATCACTATTGCCAAATGGACACCTTTTGGCCTCGCCCCTCAGGCCGCCTAGGGATGCTACCAGCAAAATATAAATATTATTCAATAAGAAAATGTTAGTATTTGAAATATGTCTTAATTATTTAAGAATGACCCATTTTTGTCTAAATTTGTTCTGAAGTATTCTTGGGTGAAAAGGGCTCGATTTTATATTGACTACTCAGCTCATGGGACCATACAGATCAATAGATAAAACAGATTGGCTTTAAAATCTATCTTTGCAGATCATGGAATGATGACCAAATTTGGTCAGAAGCATCTTTTGCGGAGGAGGAACAAATATTTGAGTAGAAAAGACTCAGTTTTGCATAAACAGAGGGTCTGCCCACAAGAAATTGTTTTCATTTTTGAAAGTCTTTGTTACATGACTGAATTTTTCAATTAGCCAAGTGAAATGTCAGGCCCGGCCCTGAGCCTCTTGTTCTTGATTTACAACCAAACATTAAAACAAATAAAAAGATTAAATCTTCTGTGTTATCACCATATGTTTATTTGTATTCAAATTTTGTTTGAACAAAAACAATTGCAACAGACAATTACCAAGTAGAATTGAACATTTTGAAACTTTTGACCCCTGTGACCTTTAGGTGGGTCACTCCTCATTCCTTCTAAGCTCTTTGGTTACGGAGAAGAATATGTAAGGTAAAATGATGGAATTTGATTACTTCAGAAGGATTGTGTCTGCATGACCCCTGTATAGTTCATTATGAATTTCAGGGGTAAATGATTTGAAAGCTGCCCCCCCCCATCATTACAGTACTTTTCACTTAAAATCACAATGTTAAACATCCATCACTCCTAGATAATATCATGTTTTCCTGCTGCATTACTTTGCCTGTTTCTGATCAATTGCAAATGTATTAATCGTGTTGTACCTTAATATCACACACATCCAGAATCATAAGTAAACAATTCATTAAGAAATTCCAGGGAGGAGTAAGTTTAACTTATTAGAGTAATATATATAATTCAAACAAACTTATATATATAAACACTATTAATTTGAGTTCTGTATGTCCAAAGGGAAACATGTATAATTTTATAAAAACATCACAAATCATATTTACAATTGCACCAATATACTGCAAACTATAGAAACACTTTCTTTAAAACAAATGCATACATGTACATGTTTATATAATTATTTACAGAAATTTTGTGACCTATAGTAATTGCATTGGTTCAAGGTCCATTGATAATTTGTACACACTTGATAATTAACCCTTCTTCCAGCATGCTACAGAACAAAAACATGATAATAAACTTATTGTTCTTAAAAACAAATTGTACTTGTTAAAGGATTCTTGCCCCAGTGTTTGTATAGAGTTACCTCCCCTTAATTTTGTTCTGGAGCAAAGCTGCCGTTGACTAGGTACAAATGTAAGAGCAGCGAGTAAAGCAAACATATTAAAATTAGTAGATTGGGATTTGAATTCAAGCCCGGCCCCAACTAGAACTGTAAGCCGATGGCTGACTAATACCCCCCCGCTACCTCTTATTAGAGGTGTCTGACATGTTTTTTACAAGTTGTATATAACATGCATTATATAATGTCAACAGTCAGCAGAATTTTAAAAGCCGAACGGACAAATTTTAACCTGTGTATAGTAATCCTCAACATTACTTACTGCGAAGTTTCATTGAAAATGACCCAGTAGTTTAGAAGAAGTTGTCCAGACATCATGTTATTACGGAAACCTGTGTATAGTCACCTCATTACCATGGCAACCAAAATTTTGACAAACGAAACCCTGTATGCAAATCTATACATGGTCCCCTGAACAATACTGCCAAGTTTCACTGAAATTGATCCAGTAGTTTAGGAGGAGTTGTCCGGACAACACATTATAATGGAAACCTGTGTATAGTGACCTGGTTACCATGGCAACCAAAATTTTGACAAACAAAACTCTGCATGCACATCTACACATGGTCCCCAACAATACTGCCAAGTTTCATTAAACTCGATCCAGTGGTTTATAGGAAGTTGTCCGGACAACACGTTATTACGGAAACCTGTGTATAGTGACCTGGTTACCATGGCAACCAAAATTTTGACAAACGAAACTCTGCATGCACATCTACACATGGTCCCCAACAATACTGCCAAGTTTTATTGAAATCGATCCAGTAGTTTAGAAGGAGTTGTCCGGACAACATTTTATTATGGAAACCTGTGTATAGTGACCTGGTTACCATGGCAACCAAAATTTTGACAAACGAAACCCTGCATGCACATCTACACATGGTCCCCAACAATACTGCCAAGTTTTATTGAAATCGATCCAGTAGTTTAGGAGGAGTTGTCCGGACAACATTTTATTATGGAAACCTGTGTATAGTGACCTGGTTACCATGGCAACCAAAATTTTGACAAACGAAACCCTGCATGCACATCTACACATGGTCCCCAACAATACTGCCAAGTTTTATTGAAATCGATCCAGTAGTTTAGGAGGAGTTGTCCGGACAACATTTTTCTACGGACAGACGGACAGACGGACAGACAGACGGACAGACAGACGGACAGACAGACGGACAGACGGACAGACAAGCTGATTCCAGTATACCCCCCCTAACTTCGTTGCGGGGGGGTATAATAAAGTTTACACTTGATAGTACACTAAATGTATTATTTATTTCACCCTTGCAATTGTGAACTTTTTCTTAAGTTCAACAAGGTATAGATAATGCCATAAAGACTTTTACTAGTTTTAAATAGGTAGTAAGATTTCCAAAGTTATACAGTGGACTCCACTTAGTATTACTCCTGTTAATATCACATTCCTCTTTATATCATGTTTTTTCCAAGCACCATTTTTCTTTCCATATAATCTATGTAATTTTATTTGGTTAATATCAAGTATTTTGAGGTGAATTCTGAGGGGTGTTAATTAAATAATAACCTGATTTTAGGAAGTAGGTCAGTTGAGGAGACAAGCTTTGACAAACGGACTAAATGGTATGCAACACTGATACAGTGGATTCTACTTAATATCACTCCTGTTAATATCACATTCCTCTTTATATCATGTTTTCCCAAGCACCATTTTTGTCTCTATATGAACGTATGTAATTTTATTTGGTCAATATTATGTATTTTGAGGTGAATTCCTCTTAATATCATGTTTTTTTAACCAATCACATAAAATATCCAGAAATGATGTAATTTCCATTGATTTCAGATACAACTTGTACAAAATGTTGTCTACAATAGAAAAAAAAATTCTCTAAAAATGATTTTTAAATGAAATAATGTTATCTATATATTGAAACATCTTCATAAGTACATTGGATAGCTTACTTTTAGTAATGGAGATTAGAAATGCACTAGATTTAGTGGAAAAACATGTTTCTCTTAATGTCACATTACTTTTAATATCATGTTTTTGTCTGACAAATGCAACATGATATAAAGAGGAGTGCACTGTATATGAGTTTACGGTATTGATCGAATGCTTCAAATCAAATGTACAATTTGAAGACTTTTAATATTGATCATATGAAGAGTGGTGATATGTATACATTATATAATATTACATTAAAAACTCAGACCCGTATTACACAAAACTCAACACATAATATTATGTACATCTACAGATTATATATATACAAACATTCCCTGCATGACTAGGACTTAATTGTCAATACTACTTAATACTACCCTTCAACCCCAAGTTTGTGTCGCTTTATGGCCCTACATTTCTGCTGAGTAATCAAAATTGATAGTCTCAAGTCATAAAAAATAAAAATAAAAATATATAATATAGGGGGGGGGGGGGGGGGGGGCTCTTGGGGACAGGGGTCTCTCTACCCCCACTTACATTCAATAAACAGCCATGGTTATTTAAGGACATGCAAGGTTTTGGAAGTGGAGGAAATCTTTCGATCAGAACATGTCAACTGCCCCATATGGGTTTTGAACTCGCAATCCAGAGGTGGAGGGCTAGTGGTAGAATATCGGTACACCTTAACCACTCAGCCACCGTGACCCATTAGGTGGAGGGCTAGTGGTAGAATGTCGGTACACCTTAACCACTCGGCCACCCTGTAGAGTAAGACTAGCAAACAAGGAATCCTAGATTTTATTCATAATTGAAAAGGGATTACTTCTGTTATACAAATATATGTTTAAGGAAAGTTTGTGACATGACAAATTTGTTTACAGGAATAGGTTTTGCTGTGTGATATTACCTCAGTAACACAGAATATTGAATGAGGTAAGAGGGAATGGTTCATCATTCGCTCGAAAACGAATGTCAATATGCTATAGATGTATCTCTTCCCATATTGCTGAAACTTAGGAATCACTGTTACAAAAACTCAGGTTTGGGTTAGGTAAATGTACATTCAAATTGTTCAGTGTTCTGGTTTTTACAGGTCACACTTAAACCCATCCTCAGTATTCACTTTCACTCTCTATACACCCCTTGAAAATGTCATCTAGCAAAATTGAAGGCTCCAGTTCAGTATGCACCACCTGGTGGATAAAAACTTTTAGACTTTTTTGACAGGTTAAGGTCACTGGACCAAAGGTCATGCTTACTGAGTGGATCAAAGGTCAAGCTCAAATATAGGTATCATGTAACTGATGTATATCAGCAGAATATGTCAGTCAGGTAACTGTAAAATCTACTGAATTTACAGTCGTCCATTACTGCACTGTAATCTTCAAACAACAGGCAGCAGCCTATTGGTTGTTGTCTTTTTTATCGATACAATTTCAATTTTGCTCAATCTGATTAAAATACAGATCATCACTATTACTATCGTGTGTAGGATCTGACAGCGACCAGTAGAAGGTCATGTGCAGATGACCTTTGTATTCACCAATCAAATCGCTGCTTACCAGATTCTGAAAGTGAAAAGCTAATTTTGATTTGTTTCTAAACTTGTCGTTAAACCAGAGTAAAGTAGCGAGAAACCCGAAAGACCGTATACAAAATGGTGACGCCCAGTTCAGCGGTCTCTACGCCAAGGCGTGTGGTCTGTTTAGACAGTATCTGTTTGATTTGTATTTTTTTGTTTGTCTGAGAAGAATTAACAACTGAAGGTAAAGAAATTATCAAAAAATATACTAATCAAATTGTTATATAACGCCCTGAATGATTTTCTCTTCTTTCTTTTGTTTGTCTACCAAACACTGTTTACTAGATGCATTTTGATTGGCTTTTCATTTCCTAGATATGGAAATAATAAAGGTCATCTGCACATGACCTTCTACTGGTTGCAGTCAGATCCTACACACGATGGTAATAGTGGGGATCTGTATTTTAATCAGATTGAATTTTGCTATGACCATATGCCACAAGTGCAGAGTGCGAACGTAACTGTTTACCCTGAAGTTAATAGAGATTGACAAAAATTGTCAACAAACACAATGATTTCATTATATATCTTCATATACAGCATCAAGCACCACACTTCTTTCTCATTATGTTACTACACATGTGTAATACATTTTACACTTCTCATCGGCAATTGAAAAAAAAATTAAAATCTTTGACTTAATAGGTCTAGCATTTAAAATCATGTATCATATTACCGATATAAAGAAGGATGAGAGGAAAGTGTCATCGAGTCAAATAGATGTAAATGTAGTTGTTTTAGTCAATGAGCTCAATCACCCAAGGACACATTCGAACCCTTCCAAATCAATGGTTGGAATCACAAGATAAAAGGGGTGACCAGTTAAATACCCTTAATGTGAGCTTCTCCAGTCCAGTCCATACTTCTAATGAACTACGATTATTATATAAAACACTGTATAAAACATTTATCATTTCCCTGTATTCTTTAAAAGCATTAGGACTATTCCAGAAAAAAAATTCCCTGACCCCAGGGACTCCCAACATAAATCACTTCTGTCCATGGTGTGGTTTAATTTCTTGCCAAAATGTCTACTACTTGAATGTAAACTAATTAAATTCTGTTGCTGGTTTGCCCCTTAGCATACATCGACCCTGGGCTGGGATATATATTTTACTGGAATAGCCCCTATGATAAAAACATAAAACATAAAACAAGAGGCCAAATGGGCCTGCATTGTTCACCTGATATCAACTTTTACTTGTAACCCTAAAGTCACCTTAAATCTATTGCTATAAGACATTAAGAAGAACATGTTACGATTTAAAAATATAAATGTTCCATGCGACTTTGAAAGTAAGATGAGGTCATATTCATTCGCAAACTTTGTTTGACTTCTTCCAATGAAGCTACCAGCCAAATATCATTTTTTCTAAGCCTTTTGGCATTTCAGAAGAAGTCGTTTAAAGGTTTTAATAGATTTGGGCCCTGTGACCTTGAAGACATGTCAAGGTCATTTCTTTTCGCAAACTTTGTTTCTCTTCATCCAAAGAAGCTACCCAGTGAAATATAAGGTCTCTATACCTGACGGTAATTCAGAAGAGGTGGTTTGAAGGTTTCAACATGATTGACCTCTGTGACCTTGAAAGTAGGTCACTGGTTTTTTTCCGCAAACTTTGTTCAGCTCCTTCCAAGAGAGCTACCAGCCAAATTTCATGTCACTAGGCCTTTCAGTATTTCTGAAGAATTTGTTTAGAGGAAAAGTTGATGGACGCAGGACGGACGACAAATGCCGCACCATCGCATAAGATTACTTGACCCTTCGGCAAGGTGAGCCGATAACAAATTGGTATTTTGCACACATCACTTCTTTGCCCAAAAAAGAATCTCTTCATTTAAGAAGAAATTTCAGAAGTGTCACTACAATATTAATATCAAACAGCTTCGAAAATGCCACCAATTAATTAATTCCCAATTTAACATACAGATCAACTAACATCCACTTAACATATACAGATTAACTAACATCCAAACACTTCCGAGTAGAGATCTACATTGGCGTACCACACAGGTATTCCGCCCTTGCTCACGTTACAGTGGAGCGTCAGAGGGTGCTTGTCTTCCCAGCATGCCGAGGTCAAAGCATCCCCCCAACAGGTAGAATCAAAGTACAACATTTGCATACTTTTGATGTGAAACTCATTGAAGTTCTTCATGCTATTGAAGTGTTCACGATTTGAAGCAATACTTGCCACTTCAAAGAAGTACCGCACATAGGAGGAGCATCTGGTCCGCTGCGAAATGTCCGTGTCACTGAGAGGTACGGCAAAAGGATGGAGAAAGGCAGTCTCAGGCCTCGGTGACGATGCTATGTTGATAATGTGCTGCTTATCACTGTCCATATCGTTTGACCGAAATCGCTTCCGCCACCAATCTGGAACTTCTTCCACTTCTTGACGGGCTAGATTCATGAGCGTGTGCATGTTTTTAATTCTTACAGACGGCTTCATTTTCCCTCCACAAGACATTTCGCACACTGTTGTAAAAGTAGTTCGGCCAATATGAGCCAGTTTGACCGTGACGTCGAGGGGTGCTTTCGGCGTTGTTGTCTCATAAAAGTCTTTTTTCACCTCGACTGTACATGCTTTTACAATTGAGCCGAAGTTCTGCTTGTTGAGAGAAGTATAATCGAGGAACGATACACCATTGTAGAAACCTGCATGCTCCACTCGGCTGATCATGTCAAAGACTCGCCAAATATCCGGTTGTCCTGCAAATATTGTCATGTTTCTCTAGTCAATTGCAAACAAAAGTACAGTAGAATCTGATTAATATCACACCAGTCAATGTCACTTTTAGTTATTATCATGTTTTTTTTCCCTGACAATTTTAAGCAAATTCTACTGTTTATCAACATTGATAATTACATAAAGCTGGAACCACATCAAATATGAGGCCCAAGTGTATTTTATCCCTTCGTTTGCTAATTTAAAATGAAACTTTTATCACTAATACAGATGAAATCTGTTAAGTTGTTTTGGATGAGACCAAGAATTTTCAATTTAAACTAATCGACGGTTGACATTATCATCAAAAATTAATTAATACTAGATATTATTTAACTGGATATTGTATATCTCTTGTCACAGCCATGATAATAAATCTTGAGCTGCATGAAAAATGTTACACAAAGAACTGTTTTAATGGGGGAAGGTGGGGGTGGGGGGGGGGGGGGATAATTTGCATTGGTCTAAATTGTTTACCTGTGTGGTCAACATCATCAAATCGGAGCCCAGGTAATACAACAACCATATCTTTGCCATTATTTGTCACGTTGATCTTCAGGTTCAGAGATGGATAGGCCCTGTAAACATTATGTATATATTTCAATTTGATACACATGCCTTCTAAAATCACATTGAAATACATTTTAATAGCACTATCGAAAACCACACTGTTGCCTGGTCCATGATGAGAAAGTTGGCTCAAAGTTTAAATAAGGCTAACAACCTGGCATGTAAAAAAGAAGACGCTACAGAAATGCCAACAAGAACCGAAATACACCAAAACTCAGATGAGGAACCAGAGGCGGATCCAACATTGCATTGTATGAAGAGTAGGGATAAAAGCCAATCTGATTAAAAAATACAGATCCTTGTTCTTATTCCGTTTTACAAGGATCTGACAATATCCCATAAGAGGTCACATTCAGATGACCTTTGTCGCCTCTTTACTTAAAACTAAAATAATTTTTCCAATGACCTGTCATCTTGCAGCAAGTCATTTCATCACATTATTCCACATTAACTTTTTGGTGATGAAATAAGTCAAATAACTAAACGGACAAATGCGATTATGCATGAACTTTTTGGTGACGAAATGACTAAACGGACAAATGCGATTATGCAAGCTTTGGCACCTGAAAATTCCACTGTCAAGATTCTGACAGTAGTAATTTGATTGGCTAATGCAAAAGGTCATCGGGACATGACCTCCTATGAGATTTTCTCAGATCTTAACGCAGCAGAGAGAAGTTTACGGAACGGCGCAGAGATCAAGATATGATTTTAATCAGATTGGGATAAAAGCTGGATGAGACGCCAGCAAGACCTGGAATGGGTGGAGGCTGAGACTTAGTTGGTGCCTTACATTCCAAGGGGAGCAAAGACGATTAAGTTAAGTAAGTAAACTTATGCTTTAAGCTTATGCTTCCTGGGAAATAAGATTCTAGGCTCATTTTCACACATTTTTGGGTCAAAGACTTTGTGAAAGAGGGATTTATGAAGTAGAAGTTGAGAGATGTTTCCCAAAAGTGTTGTTATCTCCCTTGCTTGTCATATTTTTTGTTTTTGAAACAAGTTCTCGCCATGTAATTATGATATCATAAAATGGAATCACATGTCATCTGATTGTCATATATGGTGCTAGTCCGAAGGGTTCTGACTCTCTGACCCGTTAAATATTTTGACGACAGACGGGTGCGAGAGTCAGAATTCCTGCTTTGTAATATGACTTGAGTGTTTGCTTTATTCTCATTGGCCCACTTCATGTTTTCCACTCCAGCACCTGTTTGTGAGTAGACCTGTTCGTGCTAAAAATAACTCGACTGGGAAATTCCCTTCACATTGCCGACCGGTTCGTGCTATTTTTAGCACGAACAGGTCTGCAATCTTTGCTTCCCTGTTGTCCAATCGCGCAACGCGTTAATTTGACAACAGCCAATCAGAATGCTTGATACATGTGATCGTTTGGAATCACTTTGTTTACAATATGGCAGATGGTCAACCCACAGAACGCCTTGCTACAATAAACGAAGAAGAACTTAATGATCTATTGAAGAAAAAAAGATGCAAAGAACACACGCAAGAACACTGCTGGAATTTACATGAAAAATTTAAACTTTCTATAGTTTTAATTTTTAAACACTTCATTGAAGTCTGTGATATTTTTCCTGAGGATATGACCTATGTGTTGTTGGACTTCAGTGTCTCTTTTTAACTGAATTATACAATTTCATATATTTGTGATATTGAAAGCTACTGGTAATTCATCAATATCTACACTCCAATAAAATCTGACCATGGATTAAATATGAAATCTGTGATATATTGTTACGTATTAATGTTGTTTTTGCAAATGGTTCTATTATTAAACTGTTGAATTGTTAACTTCTTAATTGTTATTCATTTGTTTTATTTGGTCATATTACAAAGCAGTTATTGCATTTTGTTTTCGGTGTACACGAGACTATACGGACCTGGACAAGAGTTTGTTCACTTCGGCCTTGATGAACAATTTCTTGCCCAGGTCCGTATAGTCTCGTGTACACCTCAACAAAATGCAATAATTTTGTATAGTAAAAAAGTGGAAATTTTACCGACCCGCGCACGAGTCGCCTTTTAAGCCATGTTTTATAATATGAAATATTTTCGATCACATGTAAATTAAGTATCAATGGAAAGAACAGATATTTTTCCACTAACCTACACATTTAATCAAGTCACAGGAGGTCGTAAACCAACTGTCTTCATCCAAAATTTCTAAAAAAAAACCAGTTTCCTGATATCTGTTTGAAAATGGCCGCCACCTAACATCACGTGATCTAAATAAGTTAGTTCAGAACATAATTCTCGCGGGATCTCGCGACGCGCGGCCATTTTCAAACAGATGTGAGGAAACTGGATATATTTTTAGAAATGGGTGGCGACAGTTAGTTTACGACCTCCTGTGACTTGATTAAATGTGTAGATTGTAGAAAAATATCTGTTCTTTCCATTGCTACCTATTTTACATGTGATCGAAAATGTTTCATATTATAAACACAGCTTAAACAGTGACCCGTGCACGGGTTGCTAAAATTTCCACTTTTTTACTAAGCAGGAATTCTGACTCTCGCACCCGTCTGACGTCAAAATATTTAACGGGTCAGAGAGTCAGAACCCTGTAACACCTTCGGACTAATATGGTGCCAAATCACAACAAAAACACTTCCCAGAAGTCACCTCTTTGTATCCACCATTGTGGCCTATCAAGGGGAGTAACAACACTTTTGGTGAAGGCTTATATTTCCCTCAAGTCCAGTGGTAGGGATCAGTCCGACTAGAGACTTAAGTTCAAACCTGAGTAGAATGGCATTTTTTTTTCATAATAGACCTTCCCATAACAAATTTAATAGGACGAGGAAAAGTGATAAAGATTAGAGTGCTGTCACTGGGGCGCCAACCCACAACATTTGGCTCCCCAGGCCGATGCTCTTCCGACTGAGCTAAAGGGAAATTCCCTACAGCTCACGCTTGTAAGGCAACCTAATCAATGCACATCTTTTACACAAATTGACCTGTACTCTCAACTTCTACAGTAGGTAGAACCGTGAACATTTTCTTTCTACAGTTGTGAGAATCCCCAGGTGAGGCACCCTACAACTCAAATCCTTAAATCAAGAGGTTGCAGATCCTGCACTATACATTTGTATATCCAATTTCCTCTGGCCCTGACATCATATCTTAGGCATTTTGACAGATGTGTTATATATATTACGGTTAAGACATCTATCTGTCATAGTGTCTTTGCTGGTGTCTGAGCGAGAAGAATCTTTCCATGATCATGACTGTTAACTGTAATATAGGGCCAACTGCTGCCAAGCTGATTCATTTAAAATTCTGATTCTAAATTTTACCTGTGTAATCCGACCACATGTTCTCTCATGATCAGTAGCTAGGCCTAAGCAACAACTGATCTCGAGTCTCTGACAATAGCTGTCATGTAAGCAGTTATTGCTTTGGATTGGAAACTAATTTTGTAATTACCTAATGAGCCTCTTTATAGCATGCTTCATCATTTTGAAGAGGGAACATTCACTGCTGTAGAGGTTACAAGCCCAGCGTCCGCATCTCTCTCCACTTTGCTTTTTGTTTGTGCTGTTCGGAATGCCTCACGTTGAGCTGATTTCCGAATGAATGAAAGTTTCGACAAAAAGTTTCCGTTGAAGTTTCTTGTTCAATCTTATTAGAGAAGACTAGTCGTTTTATAATTATTTTTACTGGTTCTTTAATATTTCTCCATAAACATATTTTACGTCAATTTTTATCAAATATTTGTTTTTCTATTCCATGCGGAACACAACATGGCAGCGCCCATGTGAAACCTGATTAACAACTTGACAGGTAAGGTAAAACAGCGTATATTCTTGTAAATTGAGATTATGCTCAGTCAATTGAACTTTGCATTTGAAAGAAAAAATTTTTTTCTTGGTAAATAAACTAAAGTAGAACTGAAAGGAGGCGTTTGGTAGGAAGTAACAGCTTGTTATTTGAAGTGACGAATGGGCGTGGCACATTTGTTGATGAATGTCAATTTCCCAAAATTGTATTTTTTTCAGAGACAAGATTTTACTTAAGGCGCTCTAATATATTGCAGATTTTGACTGCAAAACCATCCCTTGTGGTCAACAGTTTCATAACAAGATAGAACAAATCAAAGAATCAATGACAAGTAACATTCCCAAATTACTTTGAAATAGATTTCTGTACAATATATAATATATCTGGCTATTATAGTGGCTTGTACTGGGAGCTGAATGAATTAAACTGATGATCTACTCTAACAATGTTAAATGAAAGGTGCATGACCACCCACCCCCCCCCCCCCCCCCCCCCCCCCCCCCCATATTGATTCATGGGGAAATATATTGGTTGGAGGGCCCGGGTTCGATCACCTAGCCAATTAACCAGTTAGAAAGAAACAGCTAGCTGATTTATTTCCCATGGAAAGAATTGGAAAGCTGATATTTTCCCGGTGGAAATATTTTGATGGGGAAAGAAACTTCTACATTGGTATGAACATTTTGTTTTTAAAAGATATTGATAGAATCTTACCTAGATCAATTGAACAATTATTATACCAAGGTTGATTTTCAGAATAGACAAGATCAAAATATAAAAGTACTAACTATATGTATACTAGTAGATAATCAGATGAAGGCAACAATAATAATAGCATCAGAGAAGTTAAGGTTTCTTCGATTTATTAGGCACAAGTTGTTGACATGTTTTGCCCTTAAGTTAAGGTGGGAAAATGCTGGGGCAAAACATAACAGTTTAAGGCCAGTGCTTTCACTTTGGCTCAAACCTGTGACCCTTGGCTCTCCAGCCCGATGCTCTACCAGTGAGCTACAGGAAAATTCCCCACAGCTGACGCTTGTAAGGTAACCTAATCAATGCATATCTTTTACACTATTCCCCCCAACATCTTGGACTCCTTGCCAAGGATTCTCCTACCTTAAAACAATTGGAGGGTCAATGACACCAGTGGAATAGGACAAGTTAAGGTGGGGCTCGAATCCTTAGCTCTCCAGCCAGATGCTGTACAGCTGAGCTAAAAAAAAGTTTGTTAATACAGGAAGCTAAATGTTATTGGTTTATTCCAAATTTGCATTTTTTTTTTGCAGGATTTTGATCTGAGCACTGGACTACAGTTGTGACCAGACAGGCATGTACCTTTTAATGCATTTTATTATGCCCCCGCCATGAAATTGGGGGACAGGGGGGGGCATATAGTGTTACCAATGTCCGTGTCGTCCCGTCATGTCCCATGGTAATGTAACCAGCTGGGGCGGGAGCATTTATGTCTCACAGACATTTTTATTATCAATATGGTTACTGTATATTCGAGCCAAATGGTGCAGCTAAAAAAATGATAAAAGAAGTGGGCACTTTCTTGAACCAATTGAACTATTAGATCACCAATAAGCAATGGGCCACAATTACTTCAAATACTCCAGATATGGTCTACCTATGAGTATTTAACATAATCTATGTAACAAAATTGAGAAACATTTGTCTTGTTGTCAGTGTTTTACATTTGTATCTTTAAAACTGTGTGCTGTTTCTAAACTGGGATATACTTTAACTTTCTCCAAATAAAACCATTTATAGCTGAAAGTTTTAGCAAAAGTTATTTTAATTTCAAATATATCACTTAAAATTGGGGGTTTCTTTATATAGAAAATGATAGTTCTAGACCAAAAAACAACATAGAAATTACTTGACCTGGTAATACAAATTAAATTAAATGAAAAAAAGTAAGGTGAAACGATATCATGCATAATTTCTTAAGGTGGGGGTGGTTTAAATGTTAAAAGGATCTCCATTAAGTCCGTTGAGCACCCCAAAATAAGTGTTTTTACAGTATCTTCTAAAGACAATCATCAATCTTATTTGAATAATTTTTTGCCACATAATGTCGAATACATATACCAGGTAATGAAAGTTTGGGTGGAGAATGACATAGTGATATTTTCACATTTGGGCAGTTGCTGCCATACACCTATAACACCCAGTGCCTCAGACTATAACAACAGTTGCCATTGTGACATCATCATTCTCTATTGTGACATCATCATTCTCTATTGTGACATCATCATTCTCTATTGTGACATCATCAATTTCATTGTTGTCTTCACTTGATTTGCTGTTCAAAATCGGTCTGAAGAAACTAAATAAAGCACAATTATTCTAATAGAATAATACTATTCTATTATTTCTAAACTAAATAAAGCCTACCGGGCTTTATTTAGTTTGTCATCAATATCAATGTGTGTTATAGGACTGTAACAACATTTGCTAAAACATTCATTGCTTAAATAAACTTAAGTGCACTCACCTTCCACCAGGATAGCCAGGGTTCTATCCGGCAACTGGACATCCAAATTTATCTATTTCTCTCATTTCTAGGTGTGTAATACTGGCCTGTCTAGGGCCTATGATCGCTGTTGTTGTATTTCACATCAACCCATGCAATACAGCATGATGTCACAATGGCTCAATTAACAATGACGCGCAGATCCTACGGTAGCTCTTTTTAAGATTAAATCAGAAAATTTTCGCTTTACACCTGAAATTTATGCTAACTCAGGGTTTGTTCTCACTGGTTTGGGATGGGGCTTTCTTGTCTTATTTTAGGAAGAAAATTGGTGAATTGGGAAAGATTTTTTCGGGAGTACCCGGTAAACTGCAAATTTGGGGAATTTGGCTTAAATATGAAATAATTTCAATTGGGAATGGGGCCCATTAACAGCCCCAAAACACCCTCAGAAAAAGCCCTGTTTAAACTCTTCCACCCCTGATATTACATTTGAACTCTTCCAATTTCAAGTTGGAATAGTTCAGTGTGAAAT
Source organism: Mimachlamys varia (assembly GCA_947623455.1). Classification (NCBI taxonomy): domain Eukaryota; kingdom Metazoa; phylum Mollusca; class Bivalvia; order Pectinida; family Pectinidae; genus Mimachlamys; species Mimachlamys varia. Next base: position 39,585,105 of record OX392533.1, on the reverse strand, counting down.
TTCAGGGATGAACAAGATAATAGTTACTTCGTTTTGGAAAGCAACAGTGTATTTCACCAACACTGGCAAAGTATAGGGTATTGTACAGTTCTAGAGGTAGATTTTTTTTTCTTTTTTGTTTATTTTAACTTTATAAATATATTAACTGTTAAACACATAATTATGAAATGTACCATAGTAATTTTGGTGTAAGGTAAACATTAAAACATCATAAATTTACAAGTAAAATTTCTTTATTTTCCCATACAAAATGCATATTATACAAATCTATAAATGTCTCTATCTTTTTTGTCAATACAAGATAAACATTATAACAGTATTAGATTCATCATATGATATCAAGCAGCCACATGTATCAAATGAATGCTTAAAAAATTCAAATTCATTAACTTATAAAAAGAAATATGATCAAACTCTTAGAATGATGGAACAAATTAATTCAAAATCTGATTCAGTTTGATGTTTGACAGTTGCATTTTTATCGTATTTTACAAATGTACCCGAATATATTTTGCATGACATTTGACTTAAAAAATAATAATGATAATAAAAAATAACATGCATAGAAATATTGAACTGTAAGCTGCATCATTGTTTTTTGATTAGGGAAAAGATGCTTATGGTCCTTGTAGAAGGTTAAAAGTTACACCCTGTACAGCTATGACCTCTGATCTTTGACCTCCATCATTGAAAAACATTTTGAGGATCCTAATTTCCAAGTTGCACATATATATATATATATATATACACTGTATCTGATAGGAGATATCAAGATCTAGATCCAAACATAATGCAGGAAAGCATCCTGGGATATATGGAATACAGAAATGAAGGTCACAGTGGTGGCTTTTTGACCTAATTTGTTTTCAACTATTTATACACTTAACAGTACATGGTATCTTCAAGAACAATGAACTTATGATAAAGAAAAACAATAAACCAGAAATATTCTAGAAATGTTCTATAAGACTTGACACATTCACCCCAGATATTTTATAATGAACTTTTCCAACCTTTGAATTGGAAGAGTTCAAAAGTGTGATCAGGGGTGGATGAAGACATATATATGGGACATTTAACAAAACTATGCATACTGTCAATATATAACTAGGTTTTTTTGTATAACAATTGTATACAGCATGAAAATGAGAAATACAGATGCACCAAATATCATGAAACTCTTCATGATCATATGTATAAGGTGAATCATTACAGGGACAAATTAAAAAACAAACGAAAAGTGACATAATACTTTAACCACATGTAAAATGTAGGACAGCACATTTTCTTGAGTATTTTACTAGGCGTGCAATATTCTGGCTACTAATGCATGAAAACTTTGTTAATACAGACGAGACAGCAGGTCTCCGGCTTACCAACTTCAGGGTTTTCCTTTTGAAAAATATTTTTGGAATATAATTCAATAAAACAAATTCTGGAAATTGTGTTAACTCATTCAACCCGAAAGACATTTAAATTCAGACTTACTAATTCAAAAGTTGGACAATAGCACTCTGCTAAAATTTAAAGGTCGAAATAACCTATTATTAGTGTGATTACTTGTTTGTGATTGACAATGATGACTCTTTTTTCATTTTGAGGATTGATGTTTACTTGGATGTGACCATGATTTACCTGGCTGGTGTCGTTGATGAAGCAGAAGACTCTAACTCTTCCGAACACCTGGTCTTATTCTCTTGTACTTTTACATGGATCTCCTTGTAAATCTTTCTTTGTTCCTTTTTTTGCCTCTATTTTAACTGATTTTGAGTTTGGATTATGGTTTCGTTGACGCTTTGGTATTCTCTGATTTTTTTTTTCTCTTGAAACTTCAGGAATGAATGAGTTTTAAGTTGGAGCTTCGTTATGCTTGAAAAATAATATACATTTGTGATTTTAAAAGTTGTGAAAACAAATGACTTGTGACAATTGGTTGAATATTCCTCAACATTTGTTAGTAGTGAACTCAATTCATATTCACTCAAAATTAAAAAGTCAGAGATTTATGTTTGATATTTTGAAGGCCACTTTTATATCAAAAATAATATAAAAAAAATACATCTGGTAGTTACTCGAGGGAGATAATTTAGTCTGATTTGAATCACAGGTATTATGCAGCTTAATTAATTATCCTAAATAATATAAACACATTTACAAATAATATTAATCTGTTCAATGTTAGAACAATATAAGCCTCTAAAAGTATATACTGGGTACTTGTTATTACATTTTCTTTTTTTCCAGATATGAATTTCAGTTGCACATTTTAATAGCAATTATATGTCAAATCATAACATTCAATCCAATTTATAATTGCATAATTTAGCTTGGTAATGGTATGTCTTAAATTGTTTTTTTGTTCAAGGATGATAAGAGGAATCCTATGTTTTTCATATGAGACCATATTTATTACATTAAGATTTATTTGGTATGTATTTTATTTAAAGTCTTTTCAATAATTGTTAACTTTGGTTGTTCAAATATCTATCTTATAAAACATTATAAAGAAGCTAACAAACACATTGAGTGAAAGTAATAATAAAAAAATCTTCCAATTTAAACTAAAGCTAACAGTACACATATGACTGCATCAGAAAGCTAACCATGCTATTTAGAATGTATATGACTGCATATCAAAAGAAGCTGACAATACATGACTGAATAAGCTTAACATGTACAGTGTAAGTGATTGAACAGTAATTAGCTGACGGTGTATCATTGTGTAAAGAAGCTGACGGGCCTAGAACTACCAGGTAAATGACCGATTGAATAATCTGACAATCTATGAACACCATAGAACAGATCAAAAGTTTACACTTGTGGAGAAGCTAACAATGCATTACATCAAACTATAAAACCTTGAAATTAAAAATCTGACAATACATGAACGCCATATCAGTGTTCTCACTAAGTTTTGCAATAATTGGTTGACTTCGAAAGAATAGCTGGTTGAATTTTCACATTCTGTAATGTTGACATATATAAAATTCTGAAAAATAGCCGGTTCAAAGTTGTTGAATAACAGGCTACTTTTGCAGGCAACCAGCTTTTAATGAGAACCCTGCATATCATTGAACAGATCAAACATTTACAGTGGAGAAGGTAACAATACAGTCGACATAAAAACTTTCAAACCTTGAAACATTAATTGGACAACAATATCACCTTAAATGAAATTATGTCATTCTGACATGTACATTTATATAAATTACAGAGCATGAAATTTTGCATGTCCATACAAAAAGATATTAAAATTTTAAAACTATCTCTTTTAATCATAAATGCATGCTTAATTATACAACATGTACATTGTATGTATAACAAGGCACTATACATTTTACACCAATTAAAACTATAACAATATTTTACTGTACAGTTATCAGGTATGCAATATATTTCATATAAAACAATTTATTTCCATTATTTCTGTAGAAATTTTGAATTACAGTTTCTGATATATCGTATACAGTATTTTTTAACCTCAAAGACCAGTAGAACTAATAATAATATTAAGTTAATTTACCTGTATAATAATCAGCAGCAGCATATATTTCAAAAAATTTGTCTTAACATCAACCACAGAAATATCTATGAAAAATGCATGTCAAGATAGCTTGTAAAAGCAGAACAGTTCAGACAAAAAGTTGAAAAACCAATTAAAAAAAAAAAATTATTTCCATAAAACTGACTTGACATACATGTATGCATACATTTACAATAAAAAATTGTAATCGCAAAGACTAGTCAATACCATCCTCGATATCCAGGAGTTACGATCACCTGCACTCTTTACACCCCTGGAATATCTGTCATGCATGATGGCAATTAAAACTGAAGGCTTGCTCAGGTGAAAAAAAAGGGGGAGGGGGGGGGGGGGGGGCTTCATGCCTGCCTTTGAAGATTACAAAGGAGCCGCAACCGACTTTAAAGCTTCAAAATTTTTTACCATTATGTGATGAGATCTTAATGTACATCAAAAGGTTGAACCAGTCTTCTTGCCTCATCAACAAGGTGGCGCACACGGAGCCATCATTTTTGCAATGACATATTCCAGGGGTGTAGAGATGAAGGTGAGTGTAACTCCTCGATATCAAGGATGCGGACTGATATACATACATGTATGTATAGTCTCAATCTGAGTCTAGGTATCAAAAAATGTGAAGATAGGGCACATATATTCAGAGGAAAGAATAATTGTTTTGTATCACTTTTTATGTAGGTAAGTCTTTGAGGTTTGTTAAGGTTAGGAAGGGTACCGGTTTGGATTTCAAACCTGTCCAGGGTTTTTACATCCCATTGACTATATGAATACTTTGGACCCACCCTCGAATGAATTGTGGGGCTCCTAGATAAATATTTTGGGTCCCTTACACTATGAATGATAATTTTCAGTATTCATTGCCATCATCATATACATCATTTAAACTTAGAAACTGGAATTTTTCAGTTGTCATTTCTGGGAGTCCTGGAGACCCACCAAGGGTGTCAGATTTTAGGGGTCCTATATAGTTGGGTTATTTGAAGCAGGATTCTGCTTCATGTAAAACCCTGCGTGTCGCTGGGCTTATAACTGGTTATTTACGCTATGTAAAATGTAGATTTCTCTTTATACAATTATGATACATCTGATCTGGAAAAACTTAAACCATGAAGTACAAAATAAACTTGTCACATACATCAGAACTACAGCACCTCCATGGCTTGCATTGAAGCCGTCCCAGGTTATATCATTTCCAAGCATAGAAACTGAAAAGGACCTCACTAATTTTCAGGATTACCATTTAATTACTATGCAAAAGGACTCTATTTATTTAGGAAAGGACCCCATTTATAAAATTCCCAGCGCGAAGCCTGACCTCATTTGGAAATCTCCATACACAATGTATGTTTGGGTATTCAAAGCATGCTCATGATATATAAAACATATTATTCATGTATTCCATGATCAAAGTACATGTTTTGATGTATAGAGATGAGGGACTTAAATTTTTTGACTGTACAATTTATGTACATTGTAATTAGCATATATCAAGTTTTGTAGTATATAGACTTGAAACTTTAAATGAATTCTATCAAACTCTTTACTTCCTTTAATTTATGTATATTACATATACCGGTAATATACACTTTTCATTTCCCAACAGATTTAAAACAGGAAATGACATAAGTTCTAGATCTTCTTCATATACATATATACATGTAAACTGCAATGTGGACAGTAAACTCCTTATAGGTTGGTATACATTTTCGCTGTATTCATTTACAGTTAAACCCCACTTATTCGAACTCGTGGGGATCGACCTCAAGATCAGCTTTATCAATAGTTCAAGGAATACATGGTATTTGTGTAATCCAAGGTTGGTTGAATATACAGTGTATATGAACTTGGTTGGGACCAACTGAACTGTTTGACAAATGAGAGGTATTCTAGTCAACAGGTTTGAGTAAATGGGGTTTTACTGACTATAAATCATTAATACAGTGGACCTGTGATAATCTGGACGCCATTAGTCCAAAAAACTAACAATCCGGACGTAAATACACGGGAACAGATTTCCGTCACCTTATTTGTACTCATCAGTTTGGAAATTTGGATTTCGTTTCCGGAACTTCATTTTTGGAACAGAGTGCTTTTCAGTAGCAAAATTCCTGCAATAATCTCGATGATTTTTTCATCCATGCAGAGAGAAAAAAATTGTGGCAAGTCACCTGTGTCGACATACAGCTGTACAGAATATCGCTATATCAGAAAATATATGTTAATACTTATATTTACAGAGATCCAAATTTATTTATGTAATGTCATTTAAACGTCTCGCCGGGCATAAAGTCAAGGAAAATAACTCTTGAACGACACATTTTTTGACCTGTTAAACAAAATTTGGCAGTCCAGAAAATTATAATCCGGATGGCTCAGACTGGGAACGAAGGTGTCCGGATTATCACGGGTCCACTGTATACCAAAAATAGTATAATAGTCATACAAACTACATGAATGCCTCGTCCGAATTGGAGTACATGTATACCTGGTGTATAGGTACTCCAGCAGAACTAGATTTAACCTTGACATTTGAAGGAAATGTTTATGCAAAAGATCAGCTTGGAGAGTCAATACCTTTTGAATATTCTGAAGTCTAAGTTGGACACTCGGATTAAGTTGGTCTTGTTTGTATTTACTTTAAGTATTACAATCTGGTACATAAAGCAGTAACTGAACATTTCTGTTTCAGAACAATATATATTTGCGTGAAATGGCAAGATTTTCAACCGTGGCAATATGAATGGTGTAAAAATCTTCATCAGTCATCATGTTATACTTCTGTATAAAACGTTGAGGAAAACATTCATGATAATTTCTAACAAGGCATTTATAATTTGAATTTCAATAAAAATAAATGAATTTTCAGCCAAAAAAGGAGCAACATATTTAATCAAGGGACCTTTTTAGGTCAGGTTCTTTTTGCCAAATATTACAGCTCTAGATCTATAGGCCATTTCCCTCAGGCAAAAAAGCCTTTAGCTTGTTTTCCAATATGACCCAAAACTAAGAAATATATTCCCCTTTTCAATACAAAAAATACTATATTTTCGAATTCCCAATTGATAACAATTGTTTGAAAATTTAGGTAATGTTACAAAAATACTGAAATCTAAAATAAAATTTCAATAATATGATACAGTGTATATAGCATAGCAAGTCATTCTAACATATTGCTTCCAAGACATACTGGCTTAATTATATGTAAAAGTAAAAATCTATTGCATACAGATATCATACTGTGGACTCGTACCCTATTGGTCCATTAAACACGCTATTAACGCTGTGGATCGAGGGACAGGACCCGTTAAAGTCGAATTCCTTGTGTGACAGCGATGGCGTCCCCCTGTATGAGGCTACACTGGTGGGCTGGTTCTCCATTGAACGGAAGTATCGCTTCACTACGAAGTCTTTATCAGACTCGTTCAGAGAACCCATGTCCACGTCCTTGAACGGAGTCGTAGACTTTTCTCGGTCCTCCTTGTGGCTGCTGGCTGTTGAATTGGCTGCACAAGGAAGAGGACGTCCATGACGATGGCGGCAGATACACACAACAAGAATTCCGAATAAAATAACGACGGCAATGCTACCCAGTGCGAGACCAATGATGACCCCTACGGACATCGTCTCTTCATCATCCTTGTCTTGACACGCCTGAATATTTTGTTCGGACATGGAGGACACGGCTAAATTCCTCACGTTTGTAGGCGAGTCACACATTGGGGTTTTACAGTTACTGTATTGAACTGAAGCTGGCCCGATAGGACACAAAAGAATTCCTTGAGTGAATCCTTGCAACCAATTCCACAAAGGGCGGATGTGACAGTCACAATGCCATTGGTTACCATAAAGGCCTAGTTCTTGAAGATTTTCAAATTTACTCACGGCAGTTTTGGGTATATACTGTAGAGAATTTATTGACAAATCTAAACTTCTCAAGCTCTGTAGGGACTGGAATTGCAAGTCTTCTAGCTTGGTTAGTGAGCATGTACTTAAATTTAGAAAAATAAGTCGGTACAGACCGTCAAACACGTGGAGTGGTATTGAGCGTAACGGGTTCTTCGACAGAACTAACCTCTCCAACTGAGGCGCTAAAGAAGAAAACGCATTTTCTTCAATACCAGTTATTGAATTAGACGATAAATACAAATTACGCACATTGCAGTCAGTGAAAGATGCATGGGAAAGGTAACTTATTCTATTACGAGATAAATCTAAAGTATGGAGGTTTATTCGCGAGAACTGATGTCGTACAAGAACAGATATTTGGTTACCATCGGCGATGAATTGCTGCAATGCTGCTGGGATGTGCTGAAATGTTTCGGTGGAAGGAAGCTGGTAGATAAGGTTGTCGCCAATGTCCAAAGTCTGTAGGTGGCGAATGATGTTGAATAGATCAGAAGCTAATGAATGTAAGCCACAGTTTCGTATACTGAGCCTGCGGAGGTTCACAAGGCCCTGAAACGTGTGACCATGTATCGCCTGTAATTTGTTTGAATCCAATCTAAGATCGTTCAGTATCACTTGAGCATTAAAGGCGCCGTTCTGAATACTAGTGATTGAGTTTGAGCTCAGATCAAGATGCTGAAGCTGAATTAACGGGACAAACTCATCGGCAATTTGCTGCAGATCGTTGGAGGAAAGATCAAGCGTTGCAAGTCTATTGAGTCCAGTAAAAGCGTTCTTGGTAATGGATCTAATACTGTTGTGAGTAAGGTTAAGATTATCCAGGTTGGAGAACTTAGAAAATGTGTTGTCGTTAATACTCTGTATTCTACTGCCTTGGATCAAGAGATTTTGTATGGTCCCTATGTTTCCTCCATCGAAGGTGGTTTGTGACAGAGTAGACACACCCTGGGCTGACGTAATCTCCAGACGTTTGGTGTTGATTGGCAGTCCTGATATTACCGAGCTGATGGCGATGTTCCGACATCGAACAGTTGTCCCAAAATTATCCTGGGAACAGGTGCAAGAAGATGGACATGACACTGCAACATCCATCCTGGATATCACCATAGCAACCAGGAAAAGACATCGTAGGATTCCCAGTGCCATCATGGCAAGGGATCGCAGGCACTAAAAAACAGAAAGAAAAAAAATAGGGTTTTGACATTATTCTTGCATTCATGAATTTTTAAACATTTCTAGCTTAAGATTATGTGGTATTATTGGAAAAAGGAGATGATGGTTCAAAATATTTTTTTTAATGTCCAGCTGCATTACTGTAGATAATTATCTATACCTTTTGCTCATTTAATTACACTGGTTTCTCAATCATCTCAAGATATTTAATTTTTTGAAGAAAAAGAATAAAACTCTAAACTTTTTTATTGTCTGGTACATGTACAGTGAACATGGATAAATGTCTTAACACCCCCCCCCCCCACTCCAAGTTGTCAAACTAAGGGGAGATAATAATTATATGCTACGTAGAATGCAGCCTGTACATGTACATTTTTCTGGAAAACATGCAGTATGAATTTGAAATTCTAGAATTAGATGCACATTGAAGAACTCAAACTTTATAAAATTCCCTTTTTTTTCCATGAACAAATTAAAGAATATCGACGGAGGAATGTTTACTGTTCTATAGTTACATGTATGTATATTGATCCCCAGACCCCTTCCACAAAATACGAAATATTCCTGACTTAAAGAGAACTATGAAAATGCATTTTATTGATCATAATGCACACTAATTGTGACAGAATGAGTGAATTTTTAATTATGATTGTCATTCAATTTTCAATTTTATTTAAAAAAATATAATATTCCAGAGTTCTACATTAGTTGTTTACATAAAAAACCTCATCCCAATAACATTTCCAAAAATAATGATATTTTACATCAGGCATTTTGCACACCTCGACCTCTCACAGAAAATTAGTTTAAAATCAGTTTGATAATTAGTTTGCAATCCAGGAATTATAGAATTAAAAATCTAATCATGATTCATAATCAATAGCACAATCTGATTTTATGGGATATGGAATTAAATCCGAGGTATAAAGTGCCACTATTGCAACATCTATTAATATAATTTGTAATTGAAGTTTTCTCCCTGATTTTGATGTCAATTAAATATACATTATGTAATCAAACATGTACACTTCTTTTTAATTATCTTATGGTCAATTCCATTGATGTCAATGATTATATCGTCCGGTGTGTTGGGGTAAAAAGCAGCTATCCGTATGTGGCGTTCGAAAGCTAGGGTTCTTAGTTATATACAATGGGGTTTTTTTTGTGCAGAAAAGATAAAAGGGGGGTAAAAACGGATGTTGTGTTCATGATCAGTGCATGAGAGCTCAATTTTCTAGTACTAATTAATATTAATCCCTCGGTCTGCCCTGGCCATATGAAAAAATTGTCTCGTTGTGAAGGACTCGCACAACTAAATCAGCCCATCACGAAGTGTTTCATACGTTTGTAGTCCCTACTGAAAATCATTCCGGCTAAGTACAGTGATTCTGGGTAATTTAAATAGGTAATTGTTGACCTATTCTGCATTGAATGAAATCTGTAGATATTTAACTTTACAAAAATATATACTTTTGGTAGATTTTGATATGTGATGGCGGATTGATATGGGGTCAAAAGTCAGAGGGTGTTCCCGTCCCATTTCACTGGTTTGACATGTAAATTTCCGGTTGTCCGAAGCAGACGCCTGTAGCAAGCTAATATGCCAGTAAACTCCCCATTAAATGCCACTTGAAGCCTTTGTCATGTATGTATCTGTGAATTTAGGCAGTTTTCACAAGTGTTGTACTTCAAATATTAAAGTTATTAGCTCGAAAGCTTAGTAATAACATATAGTAAATTATTTAGTTGTGTGAGTCCTGAAGAGCTACGTTATCGCAACTAGAGGGCTTCGTAGGGAATATACATGGTCCTCGAAGTCCTCGAGTGTAGTGTAATATATATATACTGCTGCTAATAAAGACTTTAACTGTGTAAAATACATGCAGTGTTAATTACTTTTGTGATATTAAATAAAAAAATAATCAGTCAAATTAATTGTCATAATTATTAATCAGTGTTTGCATATCTTGTAATTTTTCATTGAGGAAAAATGTATGTTTTTATTTAAAGAGGCATCACGGTAAAACTATATTTTTTATGCTTATTTAGAGATATTGTATATATGAATTAACTGTATAATCTTGTGGAAAAGTAATGGGTGATTTACGCTGAAATATGTTCTCAAAAACTAATTAAAAAAGGGAATCACTATTCGTTGATCAACGATTTGGACATGTAAATTTTTTTGCGTCACATATGATAACGCATGCGCATAACAAGCTACATCGGTAAACAAAAAATGGCGATCCGTGTGACCTACATGTAACTACATAGCGAAAAGTGGCCGAATGGTCAAACTTTGGCGTAAGGATTATATTACGGAAGCATAACGAGGGATGGGAAGTATTCAAGGGAGAAACTAACAGCCCAATTGTTTGCATGTTACAGTTTTCTTCTGGATAGCCGGTGACACAGTTTTGATTTGGTTTTGGGGCCTCCGAAGGGATAACTCTTTAGTTCCTCTGTTACATGAAATGCGTGTGCATTCCCTTTATAATATTCCAGTAAAACGGCATTATTGAATTATATTGCTGAAGAGAAAGACCTATTCACATACAAGAAAAGAAAAACCGTATGGGGGGGGGGGTATAGGTGCGATTGAGTTACATACAGATACAATTTGGACAAAATGAATAAATTTATGTCATCATGTGCGGATAAAAAATGCTTTTCATACCTTATCTATAAAATATGGATTGTACAAATATTATCGGGTTTGGACCCCGGTATTGAAATTGATATGAATCAAAATATATGCATTATGTAAGTGAAGTCATTAATTTAAAAAAAAAAAAATCATATACATGTATGTCCCATGTCTGCAGTTGTGTTGAAAATATTAACGAACCTTTAAATTTATATAAAAAAAAGTAAAATGAAAACGGAGTTATCATAACATATATAAATGGATTAAGTATTGGACAATTATCTTCTCGAAAAGTTCCAAATTTGATATATATGTAATCAGGGACGTTTATGTGAGACATATACGTCCCTGATGTAATACATGTATTCTACATGTTTAGTGCGTGGTGCGTCATATGAATGCACGGACTTCCGTGATACATAATTGTAAGTGTTAAAGTATGTTGACGCTGAAAGTTGGATAGATTTTAGATAAATATATAGATAGTCTGAAGAAAAATCTTCAAGACATCGAGCTGTATAAAAAAAAATCGGAATCATTTCATTTTATTTTTGTACTTTTCAATGCAGGCACACCTTTTGTGAAATGGTTCTAAATGATGCAGAGATGTCGACATAAATTTCTACATATGAATATCGTGTGTAATTAACGTCTGATTATTAATGTGAATGTGATTCAATAAATTTATACACGGACTTTGTGTCTGGTTCATCATCGGACCTATACATTACGCGTCCCCTTCCTTTGGGCCCCTCGTCGACTTGCGACAAAATAGTCAAGTGGTTGACGCGTGATTAGCGCTATTTTTATCGGGCTTTCCCGAGGAATGCAATTTTGCAAGTGGCTAATAAACACATTTTGAGTGGACTTTGAATGTTGAAATAACAGGAAAATGTATCTGGTAGTGCAAACAGCATGTACACTCAAGAACTTCATTGTATACTTCCCCGGGATGCCCCTTTAAATGAAAGAAATTAAAAAGACACTTATAAAGCAGTTTATACGTAACATTAAAGCTTTTGTAGACATTTTATCTTTTGAAATGTTGCATTGGCATGTCAAGATCACAGGCATTAATTAATATTCCACCTAAATATAGACTTTAATTAGATGTTGGATAGGTCAAATATCCAAAATAAACCTAAATATGAATCAATTTGCATTCACTGATAGTTGCGCTTATCAGTTAGTTGTGATATTTTGCAAAATCAGGCCTATTGACTTAAATATTTGTCCTTTTCTGCCTGTACTTATTATTATATCGACTTTGAAAATCACACTTAGTTGTATTCCTGAACTGATTGCACGGTTAGTTGTTTTCGTTTCCGCATCGTCTTCCCCACTTGTTTACAAACGGATTCACCTGTACACCTGCCACGTAAATCGGAATTAGCGACATTACATTTCGGCCCAACTTACCTGTGCTACGTAAAGATTATCATGGAGTTTTGTGGTAGATCCGGGGTAGATAAAAGCGCCCAGTTCATGGCTTTTAATACATTTTGAAACAGACGACGCTCAATATTAGTCGGCCATCTTTAGTTGGGCACACCTGTACATGTCCTGTAGGGCTTTACCTGTATCGCGACTTTTGAAGGTTACTCATCGTCTAGGGGCGTCAGGTACACCTGTCGAAAATATGTCAGAGTTAATCGCTTTAATTTTAACTGCATACTACGATATACTGACATCTATTACAAGTAATTGTAGCAATTTGATATAATATTTAAAATATTGAAATATATTTTCCTTTATTATGGAAACGTATTGCTCGTCAACCGTCCTTGTCACCCCTTGGTTTGGACGAGTCCATTTATGTCCCAAAAAAAAGTAATAACAACTCGCGATCGGAAAGGCAAGTAGACGGGAGGACTGCAGGCGGAAGAGGGTGAACAAGTTAATGAGTGTGTCTGTTGCAAATACTTTTCTATTTTAGGGAAGCAAGCTGCCGTCTGGGTCCAACAGGTGACGATTTGCCTGCAGTAGGCATATATATACACATATGCAGCATGGCACGTTTGTGTTGACATCATTCCTAGGAATGTCAAGAATTTTATTCATAGTTATAGGAACTGCTTACTGGACAGTTATAATTATGATTATACTTAGTCATCAGTAACTTCAAGATACTTTATGATGATTTATTGTGAAGATTAATTACTATATACACGGACTTAGATAGCAATCTAAGTCCGTGCTATATATATATATTTTTTTTTTTTTGCATAATAAGTCAAGATTTATAAATCTAATAATTGTACATGTAGCTGTACATATTAAAAAGAAATTAAGCTGTGTAATTATAATGCCAAGTAATTTTATTTTTCAATATAGTATCACAGAATAACATTAGCAGTCTGTGAAATTTTAATTTTTTTAACAATTGATAATGTATTGATTTGTTATATATATGTTGTTATTTTGTGATAATTGAAAGATTTAATTTGTCTAAAACCATGGCACAATTATATAATATACAGAAATTATTTTTAACTACTGTGAAAGGCCTAATGTATACATATAGAATCCAATTTAATAGCTATTTGTCAATTTAGCAAAATTATTGATGAATTTATTTGAAGACAGGTACTTGAATTATCAATTAAGGTTTCAAGTTAAATTCAACAGGAATGCATTTTTCATTCTTGTTTGACTGTTTGGCACTTAATTAGCACATGTATACCTTTGGATATTTTTTTTTTATTTTGTAAAAGCAAGCTCGAGTGTTATAGGCTTATATATACCTCCCATTGGGTAGTGATTGATATCTCATTTCCAATTTTCGATTGTGATCTACATACATGTATATATACATGTATGTAGATCACAATCGAAAATCGAAGATATTAAATTATGCTCTTTATATATATAGAGCATAATTTAATATTTCCCAATATGCGAGAAACTGGGCTCCATATGCCGTTTTCTGGGCAAAATAACGATGTCACAAATGATGTTGACATAAATTCTAACAAAAATGGAAGGCAATTATAGTCTTGTTGATGAAAATATTCTTAGCCTTGCCCAAGTCCAAGCTTTATTTAGAGGACGATACAGTACCACAGAAAGTCTGGTGGTGCCAATTCATTCTAACAGCAGTGTATATTATGATTTCATCAATTTTAACAGTTAATATTTCAACTTTTGGTATTTACAAAATAAATGTACTATGAATTAAGTATTAAAGCTTGAGTTTGAGTTTTTGTTGTTGTTTTAGTTATAACCATGGAGACGGAGAATGGTGGATCAGGGTATGTGGAGGTCCTGCAGAAATCCAAGCGTCCGTTTAACCCGCTCGTCATCATCGAGTTCACAGGGGGTGTTAAACAGGCGGCCGTTGAATGGATGGTAGCTAAAATTCAGAAGTCGAAGGCGGCAGGGGGCGCAGAACTGGATGTCAATGCTGTTGTGATGCACCACAAACAGGTAAATTTCTTTCACAAGCATGGGCACAATAACGTACAAACTATTTATTGAACTTCTCATTTAATCAAAATTAATGTCTGTATTATTATAGATGTCCTTTGCTAGTTGGTTATGTTTATTAAACATACAAGTCAAGATTTTATCTTATTTTTACATTTTTTATGAAGTGACCACCCTATATCTTTGGGATTACAAAACCGGCTTAGTCTTAAATGGCCATAGTTGTCGATTGGCCATTAAACTGAAACAAACAAACAAACTGTATTATTTATCATGTTTTGTCATTATCAGTAAACTCTCTTTTGATTGATTCATTAACTCATTCACCCCTGAAGACATGTTTGAACTCTTCCAATTCAAAGGTTGGAATAGCTCATCATGAAATTTCAGGGGTGCATGAATGAGTTAGCAATTTGTTGGTATGTAATATTGATATTTATACATGCCAACTTTTTCAATATAAATTAGATGCATATATGTACAGTAAAAACAATATGAAATCATTAGTTATTTAGAAAATGGGAATAATTCAACAAATTTCACTATTTGAAAATGCTTGTATTAAAGGTCCAAAATTTAGGAGTCTGCAGAGACCCTTCCAAAATAGGAAGAGTTGAGAAGTATGAAAGTATTGGAGTAATTTAGGCAACACATTATGTATACGGTTTTAAGTAACAGACACAGCTTCTATTAGTTATCATCCATTATGTATCTAATGAATGGTTTAATTTTGTACCGTTGCCATTGGCAACACAGGTGAAACATCCACATCTGTGGAATTGATTAAAATTGTCTATGTACACTATAGTCATTGATTTAAACCTGGTACAATTTATGTTAACCTTTATTTCCAACAAAGCAAGAGTGATATAGTATGATTTAATTGTATGTCTTATTCGTGTAGTATTGTGACAGAAAAAAAAAAATTAATCAATTTTGAAAAAGTACTGAACTATTATTTTAGTTCTTCTACATGTATGTAATTGAATAAGGGGAGATAATTGTTGATTAGTATAAGCGGTAACAATTTTATTTCCAGAGAATTTTTACAATAGTTGTTTAAATAAACAAAGTATATTGGGGATAATGAAAAAAAGCTGAAAGTTTAAATTAATTCCTCTCCCTGATTCCATAATTGTTAATTGTTGATAAAGTTTTCAAGCCAGAGAAAGAAAAGACAACCATTGTTCAAAATCATGGATTTAGGTAATATGTATTGATGAAAAATATGCATGGTTTGAAGTTTTAAATACCTCGGTTTAAGACTGGATTGTCTGAATTAGACAAAGATTGCATCAATATATGCAACAGATGTAAAATTGTGCATTAATTGATGTTTGTAGTGCATGCACACCAGCTGCAATAGTCAAACTTATTGTTTCATGATTATTTACACTAAACTACAACAAAAAATGTCCTTGATAACAACTGGTACATGTATGATTATAGATTACAAGCTCAGGAAGATTAAAAAATTATTCAACATCATCTTTCAATGAAATTACATATGTAAACGCCAATTATTTCACTGTTAGAAAAAAAAGTTATGTATGTTACAAATATTTTATTATACAATATTTTATCTACACCAACATTACTTACACACATAAATACGGTAATATCCATATTTTGACAGGTCTGAAATGGCCAGTAAAATATGTTTTGTGATTATGCCATTCTCCGGTTATAATATCGCATTTTCTTCTGACAAATAGGTAGTGATAATAAGCCGATTCTACTGTACAAATGTGTAAATTTTTCATATTTTCCAAAACTTGAATAATAAATTTATATTCAGTAATATTTGAAAACCCTATACTGTAAATATAATGTTAGAAATTTACAGTAATTTCCAAATCATAAAGTTTCATACTTTGTTACGTAAGTGCATGATGTCAAATTTGCAAGCTCAATATAATTATATTTATGTCATAGAAAACAGATTTTACAAGCCCTTTAGATTTATGTAACATATGTTTATATATATATCAACGCTATAGATTTCTTGTTCGTTTCCACAGGGTATCACTGTAAGTATATAGCGTCTGCATGACACGCCTGGTTGTCATAGTTACGTCCAAAGCGACACCTGGTTGTTGGTTTCACAGGCTGCCTGCCGTACTTTAATCAGTGCACACCTGTACTGTGATGACCTATATGTGTATCCGCCTGTGTAGGATTTATATTGACCTGTTTAGAATGAAATAACAATTTTAGCAATTACCTGCATAAGTTAAATATATGTTAATAACTGCATCCATGTTGAGTTAAAGCGCTCCGTACCATATTAACCGTTTTTCTTTAAACCTTTGCCATTTTGCTTTAAGTTACGTCATTATGTAAGTAAAATCATCATGTTTGTAGTGCAGATCTTGAAGTGTGTTAGTGTAGTATAGTGTTTAATAAAGGGCCCTAACTCTGGAAAATGTGTTAAATGTCAAGGTTTGGAAGACAAACTTTGGAATTGTCAGTAAATCATGTGATTTCAGACGACGCGAGTTATGGTTTTGTGTGTGACCAGTTATGAGTGTGCACTAGAATTAAACAGCATGAATTTTGTTTTTATTTGAGGGTGTTTTGTGCAAATAAAAAATCATACGTATTTTAACAACTAAAAGGAAATAGAAAGTATTCCTGCATGAACAATTTTGTCTTGAATGTAAAGGCATCACTAGGGTGTTAAGAGTTTACATAACACTGAATGAACATATATATAACGGCCCATACTTCACACAGGTTAAACCCAGCGGGAAAGGGGTATGTATAATTTCCTGAAGGGAATTCAATCCTTAATTAATGTCTAAATTCCTGTAGATACATGTACATATATATATATATAAATTATATACCATTATAGAGAACAATTGCAATATTTCTGATCACATTTATACCTAGATTACATATGAGATCAGGTGAAACACTCAGGTCTACCTTATTAATAACTACCTTTGGTACAATGTATCTCAGAGGTGGCAGAGCTAAAGTCTGTGAATGTTGTCTCTCAGTTCTGTGTGGCTGTATCAAAAATAGATTTCTTCAGGTGGCAGAGTACAAATTCTCAAATTTTATTGTAGTAAAATTGTTTCACAGGTGGCAGCACACACTCTATTGCCCCCAGGTGGCAGCACTCGAAACAACAATACACTGTGCTGTGTTTGTCGGCTCTAGGTGGCAGAACTTTATTTCAACAGTCTGTTTTACTATTGACATAGGCTGTCTTGTTCGATCTGAATCTGTTTACACAAGCTTATATATATGTATTTAACATCACCTTTATTGGAGAGTTCTTCTAGGTGTACGATGAATTTCTCACCCACTTTTTATGAATATCATATTTTTTGTTCAGAAGTGATGTTTGTATGTCCAGCAAAGTGGCCATGTTTTTGCTGAGAACGACTGTAAAGCAACGGACTGAGAGGCCATAAAACACAAAATATAATATATAGAATGTTATTAATTTATATAGACTTGTTACAAAGTATATCATGGAAATGTTTGTAATCATTTTAACATTTCAACACAAAAGAGGAAACCTGTCTTTGAGATCCTACATTAATTAAGACAACTGAAAGTTAAAATGTAATCATAATACAATAATGCTGAAAAATTAATCCAAAAGTTATTGGAAGCAGTTAGTGGTGACTTATCCCTCAATACTTTTCCTCATGTTGTCAATTTTAGAATAAAAAAAGTGTCATTCATTTTCATTTCTCATTTGCAATCCTTTCCCCAAGTCAAGCAATCTGATTAAAATACAGATCCTTGTTCTCACTCCGTTTTACAAGGATCTGACAACATCCCATAAGAGGTCATGTCCAGATGACCTTTGTCGCCTCTTTACTTAACACTAATATAATTTTCCAATGACCTGTCATCTTGTAGCAAGCCATTTCGTCACATTGTTCCACACGAACTTTTTGGTGACGAAATGACTAAACGGAAAATGTGTTTATGCAAGCTTTGTCGCCTAAAAATTTCACTGTCAAGATTCTGCCAGTAGTAATTTGATTGGCTAATGCGAAAGGTCATCGGGACATGACCCTCTATGGGATTATCTCAGATCTTAATGCAGCAGAGAAAAGTTTACGTAACGGCACGGAGATCAAGATATGATTTTAATCAGATTGCAAGTCAAGTACATTTGTTTTATACTTTAATTAACGTGTGTAAAATATTTTAGTTACACACAAAATCTGGTACTTATATATGGACTCCTTTTTGGATACTCAAACATACCCCCAACCCCTCATGTAATTGGCCCCCACTACAACCCCTGATAACTATATTCACTTCCACATACAGTGTAACAACACCTAACTATATAATCGATAATGATATAGCTTTTCTTTTAAATACACAATGCAGTTATAAACATAATATATAGTATGAGGCTGCTTCAAGCAATATTTGCTTGCTTTCATTTATTTCACAGACATATTTTTCATTGTTATATATCTCTTCATCATATAATATTTGCACTTAAAAACAAAAATGAAATTGATAATAACTGGCAGAAAATCAGAGAGCACAGCAAGGGAACTTAAAGCAATTTCATTAATTCAATGTCATCTTGTCTGACTTTAAACTTGTAAGAAGAGTGCTATGTTATCTTGCAAATTCCTTATTTGTTGCTATTGTTGCAAATGATAAATAACAAGCACTGATTCATTGAGGGCCGGCCCCTGCATTGAAAATGCAATTTGTCAATCCTTCCTCTTTTTGATTTTGTTCATGAAGTATGTTTTCAAGATTTTACACAATGATTAAATAAAAAGATTCCTTTGCATTTGCTCTGTTTGGTAATTTTTCAGATAGATCAGATTAAAAAAAGAAAAACTGTTAATTTAAGCCATCTTGGATTTTAACATTGAAAACTTTGAATTTTGTTTCAATTTTTAATAAAAAAGGTGTCATCTGACCAAACTTTAAGGTCAGTAGGTCAAAGGTCAAGGTCAAATTTTATATCTTGACCTTCAGCTGCTAAGCTTTAGGTCAAATATATACAGAAGCCCTTACTGACGTGTCAGTATGTGTTCTGGATTAAAATCTGCTGGTTCATGTTGGAACTACCCGGTAAGTGAAAAAGTATGAATTACAGGCTTAAACTTTTTAATATTGGTTATAAGAGTAATTACTAGCTTAATTGTCTATATATGGTAAAAACAAAACCCTTCCAACACTTACTTCCCATTTTAGTTTTAACTTTTAAGATATATCTTCTAATAGCCTTTCAACCCTAGTTGTAAATTTAAGCATATAATACCATATACAGTGCACTCCTCATTATATCATGTAGCTGTTTCAATATATGGATAACATCTTTTCAAATATAAATCATTTTTTGAGATATTTGTTATTTTCTTTGCAACATTTTGTACAAGTTGTATCTGAAATCAATGGAAATTACATCATTTTCTGGATATTTTATATGATTGGTTAAGAAAAACATAATATTAAGAGGAATTCACCTCAAAATACATGATATTAACCAAATAAAATTACATAGATTATATAGAAAGAAAAATGGTGCTTGGGAAAAACATGATATAAAGAGGAATGTGATATTAACAGGAGTGATATTAAGTGGAGTCCACTGTACATAGTTATACATTATAAAATCCTTCCCATCTACCCAAACCTGATATCACCATGGAAACTAGCATGTCGCTACATCTAAGTCCCAGTAGCCTAGCAAGCTAAGCAGTAGAACTAAATTAACACTTACATGTTAGTGTTTTAAGATATTTACTGTAAGTGATGATCAAACAAGCCATTTTACAATATGTCAAGAACTCGAGACATTCAGAAGAAATAAGAAGTATGTGTTTATGTTAAAACATATGTAAGAAATTAGGCCAGGATCAAAAATGACTTACACTGATTTTTTTAATGGTTTGGTGACCATTGCCCATCCTTCTTCATTTTTTTTTTATTTCATAAAACTCCCAAAGACTGGGAATAAATACATTCACATCTCCTGGATAATTTTGACTTTATTGAATAAATGGAACCCCAATAAATTCTAAAAGATACAAAAGGCATCGTCAGAAACGTGATTTTGATGGATTTTTGGATGAAAATGGCTCCTAAATTCCTCTTCCTTTTTGAGACTCACATTTTCCATTTTAAGTGATGTAAGTATTTTTCATTAATGCTTGTTTCAACTTTCACAGGAAACGGTTCTGTATGTAGGGGGCAGCACTGAGCGGTTGCTATGGGCAGCAGACATGATGGACATTAAAAAGGAATACAGCGATGGCTACCATCGTGAATTTTCTGTCGATGATGTCACAAATTTCAGGGGATCAAGTAAGTGACAACAGTAGGAACAATGATCTTGCACTGTTAAATGTATGTAGCGGATCTAGACAGGGTCGATCGTCGGCGACCAGATAGCTCAATTAGTTAAGCGCTAATCTAGAGTTTGGAAGGTTCCGAGTTCAATCCCCAGTCTGGCTGTGAATTTTTCCACTCCTGTTACATTTGGAACCGAACGAAATATACCTATGGAGTGTGGTTCAGTGTCTCATGCATGTCTTCAGGGCCGAAGACTTTGTTAAAGGAGAGAGGAATGTATGGGATCTGGACTGGGTCAATCGTCGGTGACCTGATACCTCAATTGAGTGTCCATCTAGAGTTTGGAAGGTCCCGGGTTCAAACCCAAGTCTGGCATGCATTCCCTCTCCTGTTACAAATATCTTTAGGTTGGTATTTGCAATATGTTTGCTTTGCTTTTCAAAAATTTAATTAATATAATTTAACTCATTCACCCAAGGTGATGATGAACTATTCCAATGTTTGAATTGGAAGAGTTCAATTGTGTCTCCAGGGGTAATTCATGAGTAAATTCTTGAAGATATTGTTAAGGTCAAACTGGAAGCAAAATTAAAACACAGAATATGAAAATAGATAAACTTTATTTATTTTAGAAAAATAATGAAACAAGTTATCCAGCTTATATTAATCACTCTTGTTGGCCTGAATGTTAGTGGGCAAGGGGTCTTATTGCCGGAGGTAACTGGAGTACCCAGAGAAAACCAATGCATCAGACAGGTGACCCTTTTCCTTTTCACGTTCGGTCGGGGAATCAACTCCCACCATCTTGGTAAAAATGCGCTATCCACTGCATCACCCACCTACAAAAATTCAAAATAAAGACAATGAAATGAAACCGATGTTTCAATAAGCTGTTTGACAATTATGCAAGGGAAGTAATTCTGTTTCAACTAATAGCAAATACTGTTTTACAGAGGACCTAGACAACTTCTTAACAATGGCGGAGAAGCAGAAAATTATTCTCCATGAACTGGAAGCGGTCAAGGCCACAGAAGATGACGCTGCTATACCAGGATACGAGAGGACCAGACTGTTTTCTGGAAACAGCATCAGTAAGTGCTACAAGTTCCATTATTAATACACTGTGAAAAATATGTGTATAATGAAACCCCATGCGATCAAGTTTGGGGAAGTTTGTTATTGTTTGGTTATTGGCAGGGTTGCTCTATTGTCCTTATTCCCTTGATAATTTCTCTGAACTTCTTAAAGTAATGCATATTGATTTGGATAAAATGTCAAATCAGTTAGAAAAAATTTGCCTAAATGATACATTTACAAAAAAAAAATAGAAATAAAAAAAAAAAATGATGGAATTAGATAAACCTTGCATCTTTGTGGGATTTTGTTTCTATAAAAAAGAACAAAGTTCGTAATGTGATAGGAACTTTCGCAGACTTTTGTTAAAGTTGTTACACTGTTTCTAGATTTAATATAATTATTATAAGTGCTGGCTAATTATACTTTTAACCGACTTCATGAATTAGATAAACTGGAATTTCTTGGACTGTATTAAAGTACAAATCTTGTGAATTTGGCAGATGTTCTATTGTCATTTTGTAATTAATTTAGGATTTTTGATAAAATCATTGCAGTAAAGAAATATGTGAGTAACGGAATCATTGCCAAGATGTACCCACTTCACGATGACGAGGAGATCAAACGCCTTGGAGCCGAGTGGTACCAGCTGAAGAAGTTCGCCAAAGAACAGCCGATATGTGAGTAAACTTGTGTGGAAAAGTGATTTGTTCGTGTTTTACGTTTTACCAACAGATAGTGCCACTTAAGGCCATGCAAGGTTTTGGTGGCGAAATAAAGTGGAAATTGCCCAAGAGAAATCAAGAACTTTTGTCCCGGACCTGACAACTGCATTATGCAGATCTCGAAACCCAAAAGCCAGTGGATGAGGGATATAGGTAGAATGTTTGACTTGACCATTGTGGTCATTGTGGCTATTTGCATAAAATGTCATTAGATAAATAGAGGTTACACAACGAGTGGTTGTTGGATATGGAATTTCAAATAAATTCCATATCCAACAAACACGAGTCGTGTGACCTGTTTCTACCACAATACTTTCAAGTTGCAGTGGCAGTGTTGTTTTTTGTGAACCGCGGATGATGTTTGCGCGAAAACACGTCGTCTCGTATATATTCCCGCCAAATTGTGATGACGTCAACAATCAGCACGTTGCATTGGCCCACGTGATTTCCGGTCAAAGTTCAACTTCTCAACCAATCAAAAGTCCGGAAGGTCATATTCCACTAGTGGTATATAACATATATTTATCCAATAGTCAACACGTTTATACAATGGTCTGAGAGTGGAATAATACGGGGCATTGTGGTAGAAACATATTTCTCTATATAGATATGCATGATTATTTGTCAGTCATTGTTCTGCGTATAGGAATACAGGAAAGGCAATGATTGGCAAACCTATTAGGGACTAGGCCTTTGGCTTCCTATGATCACTACGGTTTTATTACGCCTGAGTTTTGAAGCTGGAGCTATATATTTTTTTTCACTGGTATTTATATGATTAACTGTTACTTTGGGATTTTTTAAACTCTTTTTCGAAAGAGAAGAGAACTTAGGCCAAAATTTTTCGATGAGAGAAACTTTCCACTCAAAGCTGGCCAAGCCCCACGCTCCCCACCACCAACCAACTTATCAGAATAAAATCATTAAAACTTCATGTTTGACAATCAAGGAGAGACAGGTTTATTCAGTATTGTGATGGGAGATAATTTCAGTTAAAGATTAATATTTAAATGATCACATATATATTATATTATATGACATAAATGAACCCCTTTTGGATTTTCTTGCAGATCAAATCCGTGATTACTTCGGTGAGAAAATCGGCATGTACTTTGCTTTCCTGGGCTTCTATACCGTAGCCCTCATCCCACCCGCCTTCATAGGGATTCTATATCTGGTCACATCATGGAAAAGCATGTACCGGGAGGCCATCTTCGCTGTCTTCAATCTCATCTGGGCTACGATATTCCTGGAGGCATGGAAACGTTACTGCTCCGAATTGTCGTTTAAGTGGGGTCAGGCTCAGGATGTTGAACTCAACCGATCGCAGGAGCCACGAGCTATGTACCATGGAACCATGGATAAAAACCCGGTGACAGGAAAACCGGAGCCACACTATCCCAAGTACAAACGGTCACTGAGGTTCTACGGAGTTACGGTTCCTGTTATTGGATTCTGTCTCATGGTGGCATTCTATATCATGTTGGGATATTTTTATTTGCAGGTAATTTTTTTGCTATTTTTGTATAATAATTATTGTTTTTGCATGTATAAAATGTAAACGAAAGAATTATTTTCTTAAAAATTGTTATAAAAATTTTTTTTAATTAGTTTTAATGCTGCCTTAAGAGATCTTACCATACTGTGAAAGCCAATATTTTTGCGCATGGAATTTTTCGCTTAGTCCGCCTCCAAACTGTTCGCAATGGGGAAATTTCTTGCTGTCAGTCATACTGTTTTGCAAAGTGTACCCATATTACTATTATATACAATAGAGATTGAGTGGTGTTAAATATGTTCACCTGTAATTATATTCGCGGAGATTTAATGCCAGCGAAATAAGCGAAAATTTCCACACCGCAAAAAATTCCACTTTTATAGTATCACACCTACAAGGAATGTACGAGTACTTGATTTAGGAGCAGAGTTTCTCCTACTCCTATATCATAAAAGGCCCCTGGTCGGCCATTTTATTATCGGATAAGATTTTGCTGACTGGGACACAGTGACTGTCAAAAAGTATCTCGCCGTGTTAAACCTCTAACATCATTGGAGAAAGGTTTATCCGTATAATTTACTTATTTTTATATCCTTATATTATAATTATATTCCTTCAGGCTTGGGCTGATGATGTGTACGCCAAGGACAAGACCTGGCTCAACATGATGTTACTTTACGTACCTACTGCTATTTACGCTGTCATCATCGGCATCGTCAACAATTTTTACAGAAAGATTGCCAAAATACTCAATGATTTCGGTAGGTGTATTTCAGTATGTCCTTGAAAATTGAACTTCTTCTAATTTTAACATGTTTAGGATCTTACACAAGTTTCTATTCATATGAGATTTTTTAGTCAAATTTGAAAATTATATTTAGCGCGCCTGTGGCAAGTTATATAAAATTCTGGCATGAAATGAATCTTTTTATCACATTTTAAGACTTTTTAAGCATTTATTTGTGTAAAATGATAATACTCTCATACAACATTGAAATGTTACGTACCTTTAATAAAAACAATTGAAAAGCTTACAACCAATCAAGGTTGATAGATTATGTACACATGTGTTTAATAAAAAAAAAATGTAATGTGTATAATCACTGCATAACACGTACAGCAATCATGTACGTGATATAAACCAAAAGCAAGTTCAATCTTAACTTACATGGACTTATTGTTAAACTTTTCCATACCATGAAATTCTACATCTCTAGTGGAAAATTAAAGGGATTTTACATGGCATTACCTCCCTTTATATGTGATGTTTAGAAGAAAAGGTTTACGCTAGAGCAGTTTAGAACCACATTGGATACACCCTAGAAACACATTGGATTATCTCCCTTTGTCATTTATGTTTTTAGCTAATGCAGTTTTATCAAGACATGTTGTACACCCCTAGAATCACATGGGATTATCTCCCTTTGTACTGCATGTTTTTAGCTAGGGCAGTTTATAAAGACATGTTGTATACCCCTAGAATCACATGGGATTATCTCCCTTTATAAATGATGTTTAGAAGAAAACATGTTAGCATTGTTTATTTAGAAATCTAAGTTATGCAATTTTTAGTTCAATTCACTTCAAAAGTTGGAGCAGTTTAGAACCACATTGGATTATCTCCCTTTGTACTTGATGTTTTTAGCTAGTCCAGTTTTATCAAGACATGATGTACACCCCTAGAAACACATGGGATTGTCTCCCTTTGTACTTGATGTTTAAATGTCAAATGTTTAAATAAACATGTTAGCATTGTTTATTAAGAAATCTAAGTTATGCAATTTTTTAGTTCAATTTACTTCAAAAGGGACTGAGGTGTGGTGCCCAATAGGGGCAATAATAAATAAAAGGTAGATCTTAAAATTTCTCTTCAAGTACTTGTAAAGAAGTTCGATCTAGCTAAATTTTGTCTGGATATTCCATCCTTGTTGCAAGGATTTTTGGTGTTGTTTCAATAATGTCACTGGGCTTGTTTTACCGAGTTGTTATATTACGCATTAAATTGGAAAATAAAACAGGATTTTCAGATAAATTGGGAAAATATTCTTGATTTTGCTTCATATTGGGAAAATAGGTAAAATTTTGACGGGGGGAAACAGCCTTATATCAGCTGTAAAAATTGGGCAAACAAAATCAATGTTCACCATGTTTACCTAAGTTATAGTATGTGTTAAGACATCTTAACTGGCATTGAATGATTAGAAGGAAGAATATGAGGCTAGCTACACTATACAAAATAGCACACAATAAAATCATGTCTCTCCAACCCACCTTACACGACATGTACACCAGAATACATGATAACACACAATAAAATCACGTCCCTCCAACTCACCTTACACGACATGTACACCAGAATACATGATAACACACAATAAAATCATGTCCCTCCAACTCACCTTACACGACATGCACATGATAATACATAATAACACACAATAAAACTGTGTCCCTCCAACCCACCTTACAAGACATACACACCAAAATAAAAAATAATACACAATAAAATCATGTTTCTCCAAACCATCTTACACGACATGCACACCAGAATACATGATAACACACAATAAAATCACGTCCCTCCAACTCACCTTACACGACATGTACACCAGAATACATGATAACACACAAAAAAATCATGTCAATCCAACCCACCTTACATGATTATCGACATGTACACCAGAATACGTATCAAACTCTCTCATGTAGAACTCAGTACCGTATTTTACCGTGAATAAGCCCCCTCTCCTAAATAAGCCCCCTCCCCACTTTGGTAAGGAAATATCCTTTCTTTCCAGGAACATTCACTGACTGGAAATCCCTGCCACCTGACTATGCATTGATTCCCTCAACTTCAGCCTTCCAATGTGCAATTTGCTCTCTCCATTAAACTTTTTTGTCTCTTTTAACGTTGGTGTATTCTCACTTTCACCTTGACATAATCTTTAGCTCAATAAAGGTCATCAATATTTTGTAGGTGTAGATATATAGGATACCATTACAATTACTGCAGTCCTTGAGTTTCCTGTCGGTAGATTAAAAATCTCAAGTTGGTGGATCAGCATGGATATTGATTTTATCTTCTCTAGCAGTATGATAGCAATATATAGTGTTATGTTACCGATTTATAGTTTACTATTTATCTATTATGGCCCTATTGAGAGGGCACTATTGCCTTCTTGTATTGTCGAGGGATGGAATAGTGCCCGAGCAGAAGGCGAGGGCACTATCTCATCACGAGACAATATTATGAGGTAATAGTGCCCTCTCAACAGGGCCATAATGAGTTTAGTACATCACCCTTCCATTAAATACATATGTATGCAGCAAAACTCGCTTTTAATTGTGATATACCAAGGCCAGCTTTTGGGTCGTTTCAAGAGTCAGCCATTTTCAAGGAGAACAGTAGCACGTCGTAAAAGTAACATAACAGATTATGTAGAACATCACGCCAAATTTGATAGTGAGCGGGCACTATTGCTTTATAGTACCCATGTGTGTGGCCAATGGGAAGGCAGTATTCAGTCACGTGATGTACTAATACTGTATATGGTCATGACTCTGCTGTATTGATAAACACATCAATGTTTTGTTTTCCCCAGAAAACCATCGGCTCCAGTCTTCCTACGATAATCATCTGATCGTCAAACTCATTCTGGTACAACTAGCTGGATCAGTCATCCAATATTTTTTCGGAAAATAAGAAAATGATAAAATAAAAAGAAATGTTAATAACTGAGTAACAAATATCTGGTTAAAAATAAAAAATGAAATAATTTTCGAAAGAATAAAAGAATTGAAATTAAAAATTCTTTTTCTTAATAAGATTTAATCTGATTTTCCTGTCAATTAATATTTTACTGTTTAAAGGCCCTATATACGTAGCTTCGGCAAAACCTGAAGCAAAAATCGAGCCTAATAACTTATTATATTTAAGTATTTAGTTAAGATTAACTGAAATCAGCAATATTCAAGATGAATTCTTTCGCGGTTACCGGTACAGCAGCAATTGAAACACGCTATTTGTAAACATGCGTCTATTTCGAACCTTCTTCTACCTTCGGTTTGTTGTTGAAGTGGAAATTATGTTCAATTATTTGGATTTTCTGTCAAGAGTTTCTTGTTAGTTACCACTCAGGTTTACTTCATTTTAGGGTTATTTTTGCATGGTTATCAACTGGATTTTTTTCAAAATTTTTCAGAATAACGAAAATTTCCCTGAAGTTACGTATATTGGGCCTTTAATGTAAAGAAGTTTTGGATCATTGTGTGAATGATGTGATTTATTTGTTCTTTTCTTTTTTTCTTTTTACAGTTTGATTTTGTCAACTGCTTCATCTCATTATTTTACGTGGCATTTTATCTTCAAGACATGACACTCCTCCGCAGCGTAAGTAATTTCATTTTTAGACGAAAAGTAATAAAAACCCAAGACAAGGCACACCTTCACGGTTTAATTAAAAACTTTTTTTTGGTTGTACCAAAATAAAAACGAATCATTTAATGTCTTCAAAATTAAAATTTTCCTGATTATTTTTGTTGTGTTTATTATAAAAGCCAGACATTTCACGCCTTCAATGGAAAATTAAATTTTCTTTTTGTGGTACCCAGTACCAAAATAAAAAGCAAAAAGCAATATATGACATGTCTGTACAGTTTAATTAGATTTCAATTTCAGTTATGCATATACAGTGCATTCCTCTTTATATCATGTTTCATTTGCAGACAAAAAAATGATATTAAAAGTAATGTGACATTAAGATAAATATATTTTTCCCCACTAGTGCATTTCCAATCTCCATAACTAAAAGTAAGATGTTTCATTATATAGATAACATCATTTCAATTAAAAATCATTTTTTTGTGATATTGTTATTTTCTATGCAACATTTTGTACAAGTTGTATCTGAAATCAATGGAAATTACATCATTTTCTGGATATTTTAATTGATTGGTAAAGAAAAACATGATAATAACAGGAATTCACCTCAAAATACATGATATTAACCAAATAAAATTACATAGATTATATAGAGAGAAAATGGTGCTTGGGAAAACATGATATAAAGAGGAAAGTGATATTAACAGGAGTGATATTAAGTGGAGTCCTCTGTACTATCATTATAGTACATGCATAACCTTAAACTACAGCATGGCACACCTACTCCAATACCAAGCATCAGAGATATCATCCTTATCTATTTTAAAATAAATAGCTAGTTATTCAGCTTATATAAATCACCCTTGTTGGCCGAGACGTTAGCGGGCGTGGGTCTTATTGTGGGAGGTGGTTGGACAGGTGACACCGAACTTTCACGTCTGGTCGGGGAATCAAACCCTGACTGTCTTGGTGAAAGGCAAGTGCGCTATCTACTGAACTTTCACTTCTGGTTGGGAATCCAACCCTGGCTGCCTTGGTGAAAGGCAAGTGCACTATCTAATGAACTTTCGCGTCTGGTTGGGGAATCCAACCCTGGCTGTCCTGGTGAAAGGCAAGTGCGCTATCTACTGAACTTTCATGTCTGGTTTGGAATCCAACCCTGGCTATCTTGGTGAAAGGCAAGTGCGCTATCTACTGAACTTTCACGTCTGGTTGGGAATCTAACCCTGGCTGTCTTTGTGAAAGGCAAGTGCGCTATCTACTGAACTTTCACGTCTGGTTGGGAATCAAACCCTGGCTGTCTTGGTGAAAGGCAAATGCGCTATCTACTGAACTTTCACGTCTGGTTGGGAATCCAACCCTGGCTGTCTTTGTGAAAGGCAAGTGTGCTATCTACTGAACTTTCACGTCTGGGTTATCACACAGACATTATGTCATTGCTTGATAAAACCCATTGTATGCCTGGAAAATTATGTTAATGTTTGAAAATAACATGCAAATTTTACAATATTAGGACACTCCACTTCTGAAATGCTTTGTTAAGGGAAAATCAAAACAGAACTTGAAAATATGATCAAATTTAAATAAAGTTTGTGTAAAATTGTAGCACTTGGCGGCCCTCCTGGTGACCCAGCAGGTGATTGGGCAGGTGAGAGAAGCGATGGTCCCATTCATCTTCGTCCGCCGCAGGAAACAACAGGTGGATAAGGTGATGAAGAAAGAAGCAGCTGTACAGAAGGTGGAATACTTCAACGGAGAGATGGACCAGACCATACAGAAACAGGTCAACCTCGAGTCTACAATGGACGAGTACGAGGTAAGGTCAAAGGTCATCAGACCATACAGAAACAAGTCAACCTCGAGTCTACCATGGATGAGTACGAGGTAAGGTCAAAGGTCACCATCATACAGAAACAGGTCAACCTCGAGTCTACCATGGACGAGTACGAGGTAAGGTCAAAGGTCATCAGACCATACAGAAACAGGTCAACCTCGAGTCTACCATGGACGAGTATGAAGTAAGGTCAAAGGTCATCAGACCATACATAAACAGGTCAACCTCGAGTCTACCATGGACGAGTACGTGGTAAGATCATCAAAGATCAAAGATCATCAGACCATACATAAACAGGCCAAACAGGGAAAGGTAAAAAAGTCAAAGGTCATCAGACGGTTGAGATACAGGTCAATCTAGAATCAGTCATGGACAAGTACAAGGTCAGCTGAAAAAGTCGAAGGTCATTAGACAATACAGAAACAGGGCAACCATGAACAAGTATGAGGTATGGTCAAAATGTCAAAAGTTCATCAAACTATGCAAAACCAGGAATCTACCATGTACAAGCTTAGGTGAAAATGGTGAAAGGTTATTCTGGTATTTTCCTGGATAGATATATTCTTAACACCACAGTAACACCAAAATTCTTTAACACAGTTTAGTGTTCAATATAGATATTGAACAAGGTAAGGTTGTCAGGTCCGAAGTGGAAACTATTTCAACCAGCTGAAATTTAAAGAAAAAGTGCAGGCATACATATGAATTAATGACCTCTGGAAAATGTGGCATGAGCTTATCAAAGGGCCATTGTTCATGCATGACTAAAGCAGACATGATTCTTTGCAGCTATTTTCATCGTTAGATTTAAAAAAAAATTCATATATTGACTTGAAATAATCAAAATATGTATAATTTTTTTTATAGTGGGGGGGGGGGGGGGGGGGGGGTGTTCCCAATTTTTTTCTGAAAAGTTCACTTTTTTTCCCTTGGTGCAAAAATGTCGTGCCTAATAAAGAAAATGCAGACTATGTCTCGTTTAAATTATTTCTAAATAAATCTAGGTTGATTTCCATGTAAACTGTATCAAATTGTGAACACATGTATGGGAAGTAACTATTTCTCGTGAAATATTATTATTCCTTGTCACAAAACTTCAAAAATGTTAATTTCATTCTGCATATTAGTTTGGCAATGTTTCAGGTTAAAGTGTGTACATTTCAGCATTACCAGAACTGTTTCAATCAGGTAACATGAAAACAACACTAAGATAACCATTTGATTGCTTAAAAATCTATGAGTGGGATAAGTTTTATACCATCTTATTTTCACTTATAAGGGAACGATGGACGACTATCTTGAAATGTTCCTCCAGTTTGGCTACGTTTTCCTGTTCTCCTCTGCGTTTCCCCTGGCTGCTTTTTGGGCCCTGCTCAACAATGTCACCGAGATCAGATCTGATGCATTCAAGATGTGTCGAGTGTTCCAGAGGCCATTTGCCGAGTCAGCATCCAACATTGGAGCATGGCAGGTTTGTACATATTTGTATGCTCCCTCCATGAAAAGGATAGGGCATATAGTGTTGCTTTCGACTGGCATTCCTTCAATTCCCTTTCTGTTTATTTACTCTTCAGCAGATAAAGTTATGAATTGTAATTTGGTTTGTAGTTTTATAGTGACAAGATATGTGTCAAATTTTGATTTGGTGACAACCCACCTTTTTTTACATAAATTTGAAAATTTTAGTAAAATGGCATGACTAACATTGGAGAACCTTGTCTAACTTCAGTGAAAAAATAATTATCAAAACACAAACTTCTTTTTTGGTTGTCAGCAGCAAAACCAAAAAAAAAAATATACTTGAAACAAAAATTTCAAATGCTTAAAATTTGTAAATTTTATATAGATCTTGAATATGCCTTTTGCTTTCTATCTTTAAAGAATTCTACCTTAAGGAAAAGTTTGTTCTGATTGAAACAATACAAGATTCCTGAAGTGTTATCGTTATTCTTCATAACAGGTTGCCTTTGAGGTTATCAGTGTCATTGCTGTCATCACCAACTGTGCCTTGATAGGGATGGACCCCGAGGTGAAGAAATTACTGCCTTCAGACATCAGTGCTGTAAATATTGTCCTCATCTTCGTTGCTGTGGAGGTGAGTTTGTTACGATCTTTATTATAGTTTAAGCAAGCTTTAACAGAATAAGTATTATTGTCTCGTCTTCAATAAGAAGCTAAGGTGTTGCACTTTTGGCAGCAGGTTCGAAAATGAGTTTTTGCATTTAAGTTGGTTTCACTGAGTGTACAAGTGCTACAACTACAAGACTGGGACTTTAAATGAATCATATGTGGAACATGTATCGAGTGCTGGGTGGGACCTAGCTTTTACGATCTGTTGACTTTGTCACCATTTCCCTTATGATTCGTAATTACTTTACCAGTATTCTAGACAACAGTCAGTCTCCAGATAGATTGAACAAGGTCCAAAAGTAGGGGGTGGGATTATTACCAGACTCCCCTAATGCATAGGGGGAGGTCAAACGTAGGGTGTGGGCTTATTACCGATTATGGGTTTTATAGGTGGAGAAATATGGTAGTTTCTCTTGCATGTGCTAGACCAACGAAACTTATGCATTGTTTGTCAAAGAGGGGCTAAGGGAAATTTGATGCAAAACTGATGTTGTTTGTATTATGCCAATAATGGTTATGTATTCTCTTTTGTTGACTTCTGTTGAGAATCAATCTTCATTACTTATCTCTATGCCTAATACATTGCAGCATGTGATTTTGGCTGTGAAAGGAGCGGTCGCCTACTGTATCCCCGATACACCCAAATGGGTGGAGATTGAACTGGAGAAAATGGCGTTCCAGTCCAAACAGGCGCTACATGCTGAGGTAGGTTACTGTCACTAGACTTGGCCATTAAACGGAGTCAGTAGAAATATAATATCTTTAGTGTATCCAAATAACGCAGGGTCAGAATTATTGTGTTACCTGGTAATAAAAATATTTTCTGTATACTAGCAATAGGCTATATGATGTCTGCAAATAATATAAATTAGTTATAAAACTGATGCTTGAGTCTCTCTTTACTTTTATCATCTTATAAAGACAATTCCCTGGATCATTAATCTGTTTTAGCTAGGAATTTCATGTAAATCTAGAAAAAAATGATACTCCACTATTATCATAGAAATGACTTCAAATAAAGCGTTGCGGTAAAATAAAATTCCAATGAATATCTTAAGACTGACAAAAACTCGCATAGAAACTGTTTTTAGTCTTCTAAAAAAGGTCATTTTGAGTGAACCAACACAGTACAAATTGAGCTTAACAGAAAGAAAATTGGGGAAAGCAGAAGGAAATAATCAATTGCGGAAAGCAGAAGGAGTTAAAAACAAATCAATTATTTGTACATACAAGTGATTAAGTCCCCGAAGTAAATTACAGGACCGTGTTTCATGTTGTTCTCCATTCTTCTACCTACTTCTTGTTTTTCTTTACGCAGTTAAATGGTTTCTGAACTTTTCACAATTTGATTCAAATGTCGATCCTTATTTTTACTCCGTTACATAAGGACGGTCAACTTCAGCAAGTCATTTCATCACAGCATGGATAATTATGAGCTTGTGACAAAATTTCTTTCCAAACACATAGGATTATGCACGCCTTTTGCTCAGCAAAATTCATTTCCAAGACCATGGTATTTGATTGGCTAGTAGTAGAGTAGTAACGGAGCAACAATATCAGGATCTGCATTTCAATCTGATTGAACCTTTCACTGTTTCTACTGGCCAGAGAGTAAATTTTGTACTAGTTGCTTAAAAAGCTGAACATGAGTATCGTGGTTGGTACATTACATTTTACATATTTATAAGTGGTTGCCAAGGTGGCGCATTGTTCCCTTTCTTTTTCTAATTTATTCCAATTTGATAAATATTGAAATATTTTTACGGGAATGTAAGTGTAATTAAAAACCTTTATTTTGACACTGCAGTTTTGGTTACAGCTGTGATAGTTCCTGTTACAATATTAAAAATTGTGATATCAACGACACAGACATTTTAGAAGGTGGTGTCTCACAATTATTTAAAACTGCTGCATAGTGCTTTGATAAGTAAAATGTTCACTTTTTAAAGTTAAGCATTTCATTAAATTATTCGCCCATTGTAAAATTGGTCCTTCACGTGAAGTTAGTATTATAGGACATGGGCTGCACGATTTTTTGTACATAATTTGTTGCCCTTATTATAGGGGAAAGGACAAAAATAAAGTTAAACTTTGATGTAAATTAAATAGCATGCAGTAAGGGTGATTTTCATTTCAGAAACAAAAGTGTAAGTGTGTTGAAAGTAGGTATGACATGTTTCATGCACATACTTATGCAGAAGGTACAGGTTAGATAAGTCAATGAGAAATTAATAAGGGTTGATTGGGAAACAAAACAAGACGTAGTAACCATAACAGTAGGAAATAGCTAGTGTTTAGTTTGGTAATTTCTTTTCAAATTTAATCTTTTGTTTCCATATTTTCTTTATTTTTTTGTGTGTGTTTTCTTGCTTTTTTTAGTTGAGTTTTCTGATCAAACCTCTTGCTGTCATTCATAACCTATAAAACGTTAACAAAACATTCTTCTTAATAAATTATCCCGTCGCTTTGTGTCACCCATGATGCATCACTGATCAGAATCAAAACAAGAAAACAGCAAAGTCAACAAAACCATAAACCGAACTCAAAATCGATAAGAATAGGAACAAAATATTAACAATGGTGAAATTTACTCAGAGACTCTTGAAGAGGTCTAAGACCAGGAGACCAGGTCTAAGAGAATAAGACCAGGTGTTCCAGAAGAGCAAGCGTCTTCTGCTTCATCAACGACACCCGCCATGTAAATGTTGGGTCACATCCAGCCATCGAAATGAGAATTGAGGCATCATTGTTAATCAGAACAAGTTAGCACACTAATGAGCAGATTCAAAACCGCCACACTTAATATCATACAAGGATACAAAATATTTCTCAATGATACCAAGATGGCGACCATGAAACTTGTTTTCATCAACCACATGAAAATATTTATAATGACATTACATGAAAGTATTGCGTTGTGGCATTGTGGTTCTGACAGTCATGATGCATATGGCTTATTTCCCCGATTTGAAACATGAATCAGCATGATGTATTTACAAGAGAACCTATGAATGTTTGGGAGGCTGTGATATGTTTGTGAAAGTCTCCTTGCGATAGTGCAGAACTGATGCCGAGTTTAAAAGTGCTACCAGACCAAAGGTTACTACTGAGGAACAATCCAAGTTTTATCAAGCACACATGAAGCAAGTTATGTAAAAGAAGAATGTACTTTTCTTGTCACTAATTTCAAGTTTTACAGCCATTTCATCTGAATTGGTTACTTAAACAAATCTTTTCCTTGTGCCCTATACTTGTAAAGCTATAATTCCCTCATAATCCCCATTTAACATTTTACCTTAATATGTCTTTCATTCTCCTTAACATTTCTTTTAGATCTTGGAATTCTTCAAATGAAACAGACTTTTCATAAACAGAATAAAACATCATGCATGAAGACAATTTTGTTTTATTTTTTGATTTTTTAGAAGTCGAGATCATGACAGAATGCTTATAGGTAGTATGTGTATATACTTCCAGGTAAGGTTGACTCATGACCTTGTTTGTCAAGTACTGCTAGCATCCACCTGTCTATAATCTTCATATGACGTCAACATCACACACACTGGCTCTTCGGCTGAAAAGTTTGGTCTGATAAAGTGTCCCTTCCATTTCAAATACTGATAAAAGACCTTTGTTCTTGGTTTCGTGGTTTTGAAAGGCTGAATTGGGCTGGATTTGAAAAAAACCCATGTCTTTAATATGACAATGAAGGGAAAACAGTTCAAATTATTACGATAGAAATGAAGCAAGGTCGAAATTAGTCCATGTAAATGACCAAACTGTTCACTCCAGATTCATTAACAAAAGGGAAACAATAATTGTAACACTGTTTATAATGTAGTTTTGGCATATTCAAAACACAATTATATTGTTACGGTAATTGCAGTGATCTGTATGGCCCTGCGGCTTCTGCCAATTGTCAGTACACACGTGAACAAGACCTAGGACAAAGCTTTTTCATTCAGTGAACTCTCATTATTTTCTACTTCGTGTAAAGTGTAATTTCATTTAAACACTAAGTAATTCACGTTTTCATAAATTCTACAGAAAAATCCTTATACTCGCCTTTTTACATCAAAACTGAAATTCCGTGTATTTTCTCAAGAAACCTCCATTTCAAAATATAACCAACAAAATACTGTTTTCAGACCAAACTTTTGTCCACCTCCTAAGCAATCACTTCTCATCATTTGATGTTGATGTGGACTCCACTACCCCCTATCCTTACACTTCCTATGGATATCCTCCACTGTGATATCCCCTACTGTGATATCCATCAACCCTTGTTTCCCTTTGTTCATCTTAGTTTGAGTCGCATTTGTTTTGTTTCACTTATGTTGTATGCCACTTCGTCTTCCTGCGTTTTCATTATTTCATTTTCATAGTTGACAAATTGTAAATATGTTTTTTTTTGTAGGATTGAGAATATAAAAGTATAGATCTACAAGGTTCCCTTTACAAATGGCAACTTTGTGATAAATAATTGCCGTTTTCCTGGCAGTAACATAATAATTTCATCTCAAAAACGCAATCAAGAATTAAAGTGCAATGAAAAGTTTTTCTGTTATCACAAAATCTTTCAAAAGAAATGTAAGTTAAGTATAGAGTTTCTTTGTTCTGGATACTTATAATAAATTCTTTTTAAAAAAATATATTAATTTATCGTTAAATCTTAACAATTGTACGAGATAAAACTGAAGACCATGTCAGGAAGTATAGAATGTTGACTTTTCCATGACTATGTAAGTTTAGTACATTGGGTCTATTTTGGTCCACAGTGGTGAAAGGATAAAAGCAACTTTGGTAATTAGGTAATGAGTGATCACAAATAATGGGGATAATAGTGTTCTACCAAAAGATCACTCGTTCGGTTTGCTAGTTGACCTGGGTTTGGTTCAATGGGGTTACTTTCCTGTTAACAGTTATTGGTGTTAAAGAATGTGTCTATTGTTAAATGTAAGCGCGTATACTAGTATGTCCCAAATGTTTTATTTTGGTGGATGGAAATATCACACAGGCAAACATTGCCGAAGTCACGTCATTCCATCCAGTCATATCATACTGACATGTTTAATCACATTTTACCAGTAAAATATCGAAAGTTGTTCATTCTATGAAAAGATATTTTTTGAACTAGTGAAAAAATACCACTTTTTCTAATTTGACCAATCAAAACACTCTTTATAAACGACAATGGGAAAATTGATAAGCTACTCTGGTAGGTTTGCTCTAAAGATGTAATAAACAGAATATTTTACAGTATCTTTAGTAATACCTAGATTACTGTATTTCACCTGTGTGTAATATTTTGATAATTTTCACGAGTGCGCACTATTTGTTTAGGAAATTGCGATAATTGTTCACGAAAATAATAAGGACATTCACTAATTGCTTGTTCATTGATGTTGGTTTTCTTTTGTCACCAGTCGATAAGTCACTTTAGTGCCACACAACACTACACTTGTAAACGTACTCAAAACGGAATATGAGGTAGAGGTCGATGGGCAACATACCCTTATTGTTAATTGCTAGTCAAAACAATGCACAGATTCCCAACATTGCACGTAGATTTTGTATAGTTTACAATATCTTTGAAGTAGAGTTAATGGCTAGATTAATGCATTTTCATTAGGGGTTTGTTTTATATATTATGAAATGTGGTGGCCTGACAAAAGGAAGTTATGTATACATCTTAAAGGCTTCCTTAAAATACAATTGATGGAACCTGCAAACATGTGATAAAACTAACTGATGTTTCATGGTACCAAGAGTACCTATGTTTATGTACAATGTAGCTTGCTTCAGTGGAATTCGTTCGGACAAATTAAAGCTGTCAAGTGTCCGTATATACACCGTTGAAATATGATGATAAAACTGTTATGTTGATAAAGTGAACATGTTATTAGAGATGAACATGCTTCTGTTGTCGACTTCTGATGTAACTTTGCTCAGCGCTTGTTATATGATGTTATGCATCGATTTATAAGCACTTTTCTATGAAAACGTGCGACTATTCTCTTGCATTCTTTTGGAATATGTTCTATTATTTCCGCACTTGCATGTGGAAAGGCATCGTTACATGGAGTCAGCTGTTGAAAGTGGTGAAATATGAAGTTTTCTGAGTTTCACAGAATTCCGCGCGGTCACATCATACCTAAATGCCAACGAACATGTATCATGTCTTTAATATGAACATCTGAATTATCCAGCTTCACCCGTCCCTTGTAATAAACCTTGGTTTTCCTCTCTAATTACTTGGCATTGTACATTAAACTCTGTATGCTATTTTTACTGCCATATGCGTTTTACGATCGAACCATATATTTATTGCTCTAAAATTTATTAATAAAATTAAAGTTATTGTACACAGTTGATTGAAAGTATGTTGTCCTTTTTTCAACAGAGAATGGCTGCAGGATCGAGTCAACAGAAGAAGTTAGGAGATTTGCTCAAGCTGGAAACCAGAGAAACGTCCATTTAAGTTTTAAACTTTCTTCCTTGTTTTTCCTATTCTGTTTATTATCAATATCAATTATTGTTTAATGTTTAATATTGTTATATAGTTTCTCCCTGTTCTTCATGAATGGTAAGTACATTTGCGATAGGTTGGAAAAGCTTTATTAAAAGTATATACTTTAACATGTTGTTTGATAAATATATTTTAGAAATATAGTATATAATAATATATATCACAGTTAAACATTTTAGTAGAAATCGGCAGAACTATTTCATTAAAACATATCTTACTGATTGTTAATTTTGTTTCTAATTTGAATATTGAATATTTTCTCTACCTTGTTTTATTTTGTCTGTTGCTTATATTTGATTTTGTTTAATTCTCTTTGATAAAAATTTATCTTTAAATATTGCTTTGAGTGATACAAGGAACATAATAAGTCTTAGAAATTTACAAATATTCAGTTGTAATTTAAAATCGTTGTCAAGCTTTGGTTTAATGGCATGCTTGTTTAGGTATTAGAAATGAAATATTGTTCAATGAAAATGGATTAATAAGGAATGTGTTCGTAATTATGAAAGAACTATCTTTTAATGATCTGATCCGAGGTTGCCTAGATTTTCATTATTTTGTTTTATCTTGTTAGTATTCATATTTTTTAAAT
This sequence comes from Mimachlamys varia, assembly GCA_947623455.1. Taxonomy (NCBI): domain Eukaryota; kingdom Metazoa; phylum Mollusca; class Bivalvia; order Pectinida; family Pectinidae; genus Mimachlamys; species Mimachlamys varia. Next base: position 39,545,352 of record OX392533.1, on the reverse strand, counting down.
CTTATTTCTGTTTATATCATTCTACTGCCATAATAATTTTCTTAAATACAAAATATTACATGTAAAACTTGCAATGTTTGAAGAATTTGTTACTGAATTTCTAATAACAAGTCTTAAAATACCTTACAATATGCTGGTTTCGTTCGGGGCAACGATATACTGGTTTCGCTTGGGGCATTTCATCACCATCACAAGTGTTCACTGTTATTTACCATAACGGTATGTTGAAAAAAGTATCAAGACATGTATATCACACACGTTTTTCGCTGAGATTGTTTATGGATTAAATTAAGATACGAATTGTACAAAGAGAAACATTTGCACCTAAACGCAAGCTGTGATCAAATGATAGATGTGATTTTATGTATGTATATTTAAGCACTGGTTTGGAACACAAAATTGATTTGAATTTTAATGAAAATAAGCAATCGAATTCATAATGATCAAAAGAAACATTTTTGAAATAATTCATTTATGTAAGATAAAACGTAACCATTGGAATATCTGTTTTACCAGTGTGTTGTTTGATTCTGTCTCTAAATGAAGCAGTCGTGACATGTTGATATTAACGTAATGATGTATCTTCAGTATCCTTGATTTTTGGCTCACAACGTGATTATAAAGATTGAGCATCCCAGTTAAACGAATAACACGATCAAAGTTGGTAATGTAATTTTGTAATTTATATTGCTTCCTGTTGAATTGATTTTCTAATGATTCTGTTAAAAGAAGCAGATTATTTCTCGTGTAAGAAACATCTTAACGGTGTTCATTTCAGGTCAATAGGGTACGTCTGCTTTAGCGATATACTTTCTCAGTGGATCTCCGTCGACAGCGATAAATTCACTGAAGCTGTATATATATCGAGAGCATTTTTCAACCCTTCAGAATGTGTGTAGTGTTAAAAATAATTCCCGTTGGAACAATCAAGAAACGTAATTCACAGTGTCAAAATAGTGTAAAGTATCTTTCACTAGGTTGCATTTTTTAATAAAAAGAATTATTTGGCCTAACATGGCAGTGTGCCGACATTTTAGAGAGCATACATGCCATTATGAGAAGATATCCGTAATATCTATTGAAGACTTTTATCAATATAATCTGCAAGCCAATCTACTGCATTTAAGGTTTTATATTACTTCCCAAGAACGCCTTGCAATCATTGAATGTTTATTCATGTTGTCTCCCTCCATACTTTAATATTGTTTATATATTTTCGAGTATATGAACTTGCTATATAAAAAGAGATTATTTTTACAGGATGTATGGAAAACTGTTATTAATGCAAATGTTTTAGGATGCGAAAATTATCTTCAGTCATTGAACAATTGTTAACCTTTCGATAAGTTGATGTTAAAAGTCGATCGGCCTTTATATCTTTTGACAGTGCTAATTGCCAAGTCAAAATTTCTAACTGGTTTTATTCTTTTATATGAAAAAAACATGGAAAAAACTTTTTTTAAGACTACATTTTGTATCTAGTACTAAATTTAATGGTGCACCATGTGTCTGCCTTGCATCAACTTTTAAATGGCACGAGGTTATATAGATCTTGAAAATTTGTTTGACTTGCAAAAAAGCATTTACACCACAGATTAAATACTGTTGAGAGAAGTTTTGGTTACCTTTATTCCCAATCATGCACCAATACCATGTCTTGCACTTTGCCAAATTTGGGTCTCGGTCATTAACAGTTTTGTTCACATTCAACTCAACCTCAAGATCAACTTTGATCAAAAACACGAACAATGTATGGTAGATACTATTGTCTTTTACTTTTTTACAATGTGACCATTCTTTTTATTGTCTTGCCTTATTTTGGGGCCAAGTATACCTTGCCAATTTATGATGAGATCTAATACTCAGCTGTTGTTCAGATCGGAGACTTTCCTGATTTATCACGTGACAAAAACTGTTGTTATGGATCACAATTATCACGCGGTTGTAAAAAATAATTTAACAGTACGTTATTTAGCTTTATTGTAAGAAGTAGTCGCAATGAAAAAACGATAAACTCATGCCACTTTTTGATGGAATCTGCTATGATGTTTTAAGGTTGTATTTGGTTACCTAAGTATTTGTACGGTGTAGGTTGAAAGTTTTGTTTTCCTTTGGCCTATAATTTGTTTCGTTCAAGTCCAATCGTCTGTTATTTTATAATTTGCACTTAATATATTATGTTATGTATTCATTTTTTACTCTACACAATATTGTATTAATATAAGAAGCAATTTCTACCGTGCAATACTGTACAAGGTCGAGTTTTGTGTTGCACGTTCTATTTAATATAATTATTTACAAATAGTGTTACAGTTTGTTTTGACTGTTTATATCTTTTCACGATGTATGAAGTTCTTACATTTGCTAGTTTTCTTTTTTGCATTGGTTTATTAATGTAATTGAATGCCTTCTACCATAGGTTATCGCTGTTCACATTTCTGACATGATTTGAAAAAAAAAAATTGTTAATATTTCATTTTTCATTTTAACTTGATAAATGCGGAGTAAGAAAATATCTTGACTGAAAAATAAAACATCGGGAAGATCTCTTGAACTTAAAGTTTCGCGTTATTTTTGCGTTTCAGATGTTTGTAAATGATAACAAAAAGCACAAGTCTAGTAATGAGTACAATTGTTAAAAAAAAGAAGGAAAATAAAAGTTTTTATTGATCTGATTCTTGCAAATTTGTATTTATTTCGCGGTGAACATTTTTTGATGGTACACGAGACTGTACTAATTGGCAATTGATGTCATTTAGAGTTAGTTCTTGGTTTCAAGAGTTTTATAATTGGCCAATTAAAATTCAGCTCAGTTCTTTCCTTAGTCTATTAGGATGAAAAACATATGTGACTCAATATAATTTTAGTACTGCATAGTATATATGTAACCAAACTTTAAGCATGTACAAAGCTGTGTTTGTTTTCTTTGGTTAATCTTTTAAAATGGTTTGTGCCTTTTCTGAGTGTCCATGCGGAAGAATTATATAAAATATATCATTTGTCGAAGGAGTTCATCTAAATTGTAGTTAACAGGTTATGAGATGTTTCGTTTTTATTGGGAATTATGGATTTTAAAATAACCATACCACCGAAACAATCTATTTAACACGCAGGAAAAAAACTGCTTCCTTCGCTTGGTCGACTTGAATGTTGGTGTTAACGAAAATTTTAGCGATGTGTCAGGTTAGACATATTAAACATTATTAACACCAAAGGAAAATGGAAATTTTGAAATAAGTTCGCCATAATTGAAGTGGCAAATTACATTAGTGCCGTTATGTCAAGGTCTTACCGAACAGAATACTACCCTTTATTCAATTACTTGTGGAGTTTTGTTATCGGAAACCGCAGCTTTTCCATTTAAGGAACTAGATAACTATTCTGTAGTCAAAGGATTTCTCGATCTATGATATACATAAAGGGGTTCTTGTGATACATTTGTCACTTGCCAGTGCGTCTAGGAGCTTGTCTGTAGATTTTGACTGCTGAAGTCATTAAATGACCAAAAGATCCAAGTGAAGCTTGAAAGAATTCCTGAGTAGTTTTTTCACATTCTTTACTTTGATGTTTATGCATTATCAATAAAACTAATAAATGAATAACCTGGGAATTGCTTCAATGGTGAACTATGGATGTTGCAAATTAAATGTTCGGGTTGATTTTTATGGTCCTGTCATTAAATTGAACATCGTTGGATATGACAGACTGTTAATGAATGGCGATGGATCCGAGGAATGAAGATATTGAGATATTGATTTTAAAAACGAAGCTTTATTATTTCATAAATTGGGGTGCTGAGAGAAACAACGACCTTTTATTCTGTGGACATGCACTCATGAACCTGGCTCACTTGTTTAAGATCTTCCTATATTGACGTTCGTTCAAAAATAAATTAGACATCAAATGTTTTCTGTCTGTTGTTTTTTATTAGTTATACTAATGAAGTATCGCCAAAGAAGGAATGGAAATAATTGACGATATTTCTTATTGCTCATAAAGTGTATCTCGTAAATCAAAATACTCAATTTTCTGTATAAGCCTACAACATTGAAGTTATAATTGCGTGGAAACAGTCTGAGAAAAGGATACATTTTAATGATGGTAATAGTTTACTTGTGTGCGTCAGTGTAGAACGCAGGTGGGCTAGGTATTGGCATATGCCGCGATACATAAATATCAAGAATGATTTGGGTTGGTTTTAAGTTTTATTGAGCTAAGCGAGCTATAAACATTTAATGTCTTTTGGAATAAAAACTACAAATACGACATGAATTACGAGCTAGAATAGGATAAAAACCATAGATGAAGTTTTACAACTGTGTGTAGGTGTAAACAGGGAGTTGGTACCACTGTTTGTATTTTAAATGGATTCTTTCTCAGTAGGCATAACAACCAAAAACAAACACTTCCGGTTAGGTACATTTGTACCAGGGAGTTGGTACCACTGTTTGTATTTTGAAAGGATTCTTTCTCAGTAGGCATAACAACCAAAAACAAACACTTCCGGTTAGGTACCAGGGAGTTGGTACCACTGTTTGTATTTTGAATTGATTCTTTCTCAGTAGGCATAACAGCGAAAAACAAACACTTCCGGTTAGGTACCAGGGAGTTGGTACCAATGTTTGTATTTTAAATGGATTCTTTCTCAGTAGGCATAACAACCAAAAACAAACACTTCCGGTTAGGTACCAGGGAGTTGGTACCACTGTTTGTATTTTGAAAGGATTCTTTCTCAGTAGGCATAACAACCAAAAACAAACACTTCCGGTTAGGTACCAGGGAGTTGGTACCACTGTTTGTATTTTGAAAGGATTCTTTCTCAGTAGGCATGACAACCAAAAACAAACACTTCCGGTTAGGTACCAGGGAGTTGGTACCACTGTTTGTATTTTAAATGGATTCTTTCTCAGTAGGCATAACAACCAAAAACAAACACTTCCGGTTAGGTACCAGGGAGTTGGTACCACTGTTTGTATTTTGAAAGGATTCTTTCTCAGTAGGCATGACAACCAAAAACAAACACTTCCGGTTTGGTGTTTAGGGGTAAAAGGTCTTGTCATGACCAAGGGTTTATGCAGGCGGGCGTTTTAGGAAACAAATAAGGTATTTGCCCCCTAAATACCTTAAACGAACTCATGTTAGATATCAATGCGCAAAATTATCTGTTGCAATACTTGAAACGTTCTATTTCTAAACTTTTGAGATCTGGCTTGTTTAAGACTTGGGACAAGTTGAATGTTTTTACAACCCTGATACTGATGAACTTGTGCATTGTCGGAACACATTTGATTTATAGGCATATGCCTGCCCCCAGTACTGTTAAATTATTATTTATTGGTTTTTAATGCAGATAAAACGAGTGTGCCACATTTGATGACGTGCATAATCTTTTAGCGCAAAATCAATTACTCTTACAGTACAGAAATTTGTGAAAGCCTTAAACTTGTCACAGTGAAAGTCAAGTTGCCGTTTTATTGGCTCTCAAAAATTGTATCGAAGAAAGGATCTTTCTATTTCCGGTGCTCAGAGATAACGGTTTGGTTATATTTTTAGGTGTCCTTTTAAGAGGTACGGTCATATAAGGACGGCCATCCGGCGCATGCGATGTGAGTGTTTGTGCCAATGCATAGTGCTACCATACTGAAGTATATAGCAAAACACCCCACACTGTCACATTTTACTGAAAACGAGTGAACTAGGCGTTCCACTTCCAAAATTGAATACAAAACAAGTATGCTGAGCATCATGTAGGGAGCAGTAACTACCTCTTTGTCCGACACCGGTACGTCTCGACCAGGGGATAGGAGCCAAATCTTCTTCGCAAGGGCTAAGGAGGTCATGGTATAGGTCAGAAGTGTCTCTTTCGTACACCAAAAGATTCAGGTATGCCAATTGTTTAACAGATATCGCAGGATTCATTTTTAAGATCTCTGTTGTATCGGCTTGGTTTTAAAAAGTAATGATACCGGGGATTATAGTGAGACATGTAGGATAATTAATCTGAAATTTGTATTTTATTGCGGACAGAGAGGACATTAAAACATTAAAGTAAAATAACCGTAGTCGCACCCCAAAGACGAGTGGAATGTCGTATTAATGAAATCAATAAGTTCCAGCATGGGTCAAGAAAGCGGAAAATATAGGTCACGATGTCCTACATATGAAAAACAAATGTAGAACTCTTAACACCAATATATCAGCATCTGAGAAAAGCGAGTCTTTTTATATTATTTATTTCTTATTAATAGCTGGGGTCATTAAATGGCGTACCCCTATCTGTTCTGTGTGTAAGCGTGGATAAGCGTTTAGGTGTGCCGGAGGCAGGTTAACATATTGTTGTATATTTGCCCCGTTGTGATTGCACGGACCTGATGCAAACTAACTTTAACTTTCCCCACTTAAATACCACACGCAACTATCTAAAAGGTACAATAAAATGTTAAAATACCGAAAATAATTGAGACACAGTATTGAAGGGTTTGGCACAGCTGTCGTTCACTAATTAGACTCGTTTAAAAGGAAAATCCGCTCGACATTTCAGCCAGCGAATAACGTTCAGTATTGGAGACAAATGTGTTATGCAAATTCTCATTAAATAAGACATATAGCCGTATCTTATAGGACGCGACTGCTAGCTATTATTTTTTTTATACATTTCCTTCTATTTTAGGAATACACCGACTACAAAATCGTTACCGCCTAAACGTCTCAAAACATAAATAAATTGAAACAGGAGAAAACTTTTAAAGATGCAAATAATATTGCTAGCAGTTAGGTCGTGTTGGTTTTTGTTAATGTTGTAGGGTAACTTCTAAGTGCACATGTTAACGAATCTGCTGTGTTTACGAGAGAAAAGGTTATTGCCACTGCTGCTGCAAATGTTGTTATGGACATCGACGTTGTTGATTTAATTACAAACCGGGATTTCCAAGAACGGAACGGCAATACTTTAGAGTTTGCCTTCAAATGTCCATTCTGTATATAAACACCTCGAACCATTTTCAATATGGTCGTTACTGCACTGTTATCATCTAATTGATTTATTATAAATATTTTTTGTTGAAACTCTACAATAATTCAACTCGATTCGTAGGAGTACATAAACGCGGCTCCCTACATAATAACATGTGCGATTGCACGTGCTCACGTGTTCTTAGTACGGCCGTTGTCTCCCGAGACCTAGAAGATATAATTACGCGTGGGATATTTACTTCCTTTGCAGCTACTATTATTTATCGGTTTTGTCTCGTATGCTTTTTTTAACGCACCAAGAAATGTTTGTCTGTGCCTTTCACTGCACCAATTTAGCCACGATAAATACATTTTAAAAGGAAAACCATACTTATGTCGAACTGAAGAAAAGCAAAAGACGAGTTAACAATATATAGTCAACATCGCTTATTGTGAATCAAACTGTGAATCATTGACATCAACATATGTACAACATAGTGATAAAATATATTACCGAACTACCAGTTCACGGTAACACCTCCGCCCACTAACACATTGTAACAATAACCAACTGAACTACCAGGTTCACCGTAATACCTCCGCCCACTAACACATTGTAACAATAACCAACGAACTACCAGGTTCACGGTCATACCTCCGTCCACTAACACATTGTAATAATAATCAACGAACTACCAGGTTCACGGTAACACCTCCGCCCACTAACACATTGTAATAATAACCAACGAACTACCAGGTTCACGGTCATACCTCCGCCCACTAACACATTGTAATAATAACCAACGAACTACCAGATCCACGGTTATACCTCCGCCAACTAACACATTGTAACAATAACCAACCGAACTACCAGGTTCACGGTAATACCTCCGCCCACTAACACATTGTAATAATAACCGAACTACCAGGTTCACGGTAACACCTCCGCCCACTAACACATTGTAACAATAACCAACGAACTACCAGATCCACGGTTATACCTCCGCCCACTAACACATTGTAATAATAACCAACGAACTACCAGGTTCACGGTCATACCTCCGTCCACTAACACATTGTAACAATAACCAACTGAACTACCAGGTTCACGGTTATACCTCCGCCCACTAATACATTATAATAATAACCAACAAATTACCAGGTTCACGGTTATTCATCCGCCCAATAACACATTGTAACAATAACCAACCGAACTACCAGGTTCACGGAAACACCTCCGCCCACTAACACATTGTAACAATACTGAACTACCAGGTTCACGGTAATACCTCCGCCAAATAACACATAGTAAAAATTACCGAACTAACAGGTTCGCGGTTATACAAAATGTACCGCGGTTCAGTCACGCACTTTAACGATGACAAACATCACTTCCTTGTTCACGGTTATATTTCGGCCTAGTCACGTCACGTATCGAAGGAACCATTAAAACTACTTCGGTTCTAGTCTTTTGTTCATATATATACTTGCGATGTAGATGTGTGTACTAAAAAGTACAGTGGAACTCTCTAGTGTCTGCGGTGCGACGGGGATTCTTACATAACGATACATTTAAACTAATTGACAAACAGTAGAGTTAATGGGTCTGCATCCAGATCTTTGTGCCTGTTTAAAAAGGTATCCTTTTAACGCCAAAAAACAAAGAAAAAGAAAAAAAAGAGAAATAATAAAGAGAAAACGGAAAGTAGGTGCATACGACTTCTTTCGTTAAAACAGCGAACCAAACATCCCGTATTTCGGTGCAATTCACTTTAATCGCGATGAGTAAATCATTTACGTCCGTCAATAGGTAAATTAACTCGAAGTATCATAATGGAAGTTTGATTGCCAGCAATGAAAATTTAGAGGTTCAGCAAATGGTTCATACAAACAAAATTCAAATTTCTTCGTAACTTCATGTATAAAGGCGACTTGTTTAGCACATTTACAGACGGAGTGTCGTCGATGAAGCAGAAGACGCTTACTCTTCCGGAACACCTGGTCTTATTCTCTTGTGCTTTTACGAGAGTCTTCATGTAAATCTTTCCTTTGTTCCTATTTTGCCCCTAGTTTAATAGATTTTGAGTTCGAATTATGGTTTTGTTGACGCTTTTGTATTCTCTGATCTTTGTTTTCGTGAACAAGGTAGCGAGTCATCTAAAACAGAAACATACGATGTGATCAAAGGGCCTTTAAATAAATAAATTATCAATAAAACAATCAAATAAATTATTTTATTATTAATTTAAGATTGACAATACCTGTAAACATTTACTGTAAAGGTGGAAATATTCGTGGAGTGGAAATTTTCGCTTTTATTAAATCACTGCGAATATAACAATACACGAACATATTTCACACCACTCAAGTTCTTCAGTGTCAAATAGGATAATAGGCACATAGTACAAAACAGCACGACTGACTGCGAAAATTTCGACACCGCGAACAGCTTAGAGGCTGATTAAACGAAAAATTCCATCCGCGAAATTACCAACTTTTACAGTATTGCTTATATTAAGGATGACGTAACACACACATATGCTGCACCTTTTAATTTTAGTGATAGATACAGTATGCAGAAAAAATTAAACTGCAACATACAGCTGTATCGTCCTCCTAGGACTCTTCAGTAACGCTAGGGGCCAAAAGGTGGGAATCAAAATTTCTAAACTAATGTAGAAGCAGAAGGGTCAGGTGCGTAAACCTTGAATTTAGAAGTAAAATTCAGCTAGTTCTGTATAATTTCATATCGTGTACTACAAAAATTAGTTGAAATACGTGACAGACCTTTTACACACAAGTCCACTATACAGTTTATCGTTTTAAAGTTCCTTGTACATATTGTGAAAGGTGTATGTGGGAAATCGTGCATGTATAACTTATATTTAAAATAATTAATTTTTGCAATAAATGCTAATCCGATTTGGGTACTAAACTGCTTTTACCCGTATTAAGAACCTATAACGTCATCGGAAGTTTCCTCACCTCATCACTACATTAAACTGATTTGGTATTTTCTAATTATTAGCTGTTATATATCAAACAAAACAAGCAAAACCGGGGCCGCTATTAGAACCGCAATCGGTTTGATTGTTTTTACCTCATATGTAAATGTAGCCGTCATTATTGCGTATCGGCTTTTTATGCGGGAACATGAGGGGATTGCTTCGAAGAATAAACAACATGGTGTTTTACATAATGTCAGAAGTGGTTCATTGCGTATCACCATGGTGTTGATGAGGACAAGCAACGTGTCACATTTGTAAACAACGAGCACATCCAGGTCTACAGCTAGGCATAATTAGTTTAGGAATTTCCTGGCGCCTGTCACATTGGTTATCTATGGTACAGGAAAATGTTTTCCAGAACAAAACAAAAGTAATCTGAAAATTACAAATAACATTGTTTTCTGCAAACTAGTGAAGCCTAAATTAGTTCTGTTCCAAGGACAGCGATATCGAAAAAGAAAACAAAACAAGAAAATCTAACCAGAGGGTTAAGATTTAGGGTGACTAGTGCATGTTTAGGGGGCTTATTGAACCTTAAATGACCTGTTTGGTCACAATGTACATCAAATAATTAAGGATCTGCTCTTGTGAGGTTTCAATCACGTTCAAATCTCGTTTTGATCTCACGCGAGATAGTTTTGTAATATCAAACAATTTATTATCAATTTTGATAGCAAATATGCATCTGAAAATTGTAGCAAAAAATGGATGTCTGTTATTTGTGGAACTTTTTTTAGAAGAATTTCAAAAAACGACTATTAAGGGGCCATTTTGAAAATAATTATTTATGGTTTTTCTTCCACCTCACGAACGGCCAAAATTGCATGATTTTTGTGCTTGATTGATCATTTAAAATCGTCAGTGTGTCGCCATTTTCCATAACAGGAAGTTAATTTTTGCTGTACAACTTCTCTATGTTCTTTATTGTAAAGAAAGTATTATGCAACAAAGGTATTTTTATTGAAGCGATTTTGATTTTGACCCAAGAATAGTGAAAAATAACACATTTGATAGTGAGACAAAAAACAAGCCTGCTACCCCCCAGTTTTTATGACTGCTTTAGAATCAGAAACCCATTTCGATTTGATCTATCAAATATCTGAACAAGTTAGTCGCCAGAAAAATGGAGTATTTTCGCAAAAAAAATAACGGATAGGATTAACTAAAATTTATTTTTTGAGCTAAAAGAATAATCAAAAGACTTTTTACTTCTTTAGTTAATACGAAAATACTATTATTGTTAATTCTGCAAACATTCATGCATATCTGATCATAAATCTGGAAGATATTGAATGAAATTGTCCTGCAATTGGCCGAAACAGCATTTTTCACATAAATCACGTCTTTTTGCTCATATTGGTATCTTTGACCGAGCATAGCATAAAAACGAGTTTACTACCATATATTTCTTTTTTCATTTTCTGCTATGCAATGAACTCCCTTTCCAAAAAATGAATATATAAGAAAAAAAGTAAGTCGTCAGAAAATTTCGATTTTTCACAAGAAAAGATCCTTATGTCACGATATAAAGGACAACAAGCTATATATGTAATGTGTAGCTGAAGACGAAACAACCTAGAAAATTGCAGTACGACATGAGTATGTGAAATTAGTTGATTTCAGCCAATTAGAGAGCAATTCTTCATCACTTAACGCCGCCATTGTGTATATTCCAACCAGATGTACATACCAATTTTCATTTAAATCAGATATTATCTGAATTCTAACCAATCAGACGCCTCCATTTGGCGGCATTACTGAATGAATCACAATTTAGATTTTTCTTTTGTCTAAAACGAGGGCTGTCATGTTATCATCCTTTTATCAAGTTTCGTTGAGATCAATCAAACAGAATAAACGTAATTACCACATATGATTTCTGCTCCCTCAAATGAACCCTTCTGATCCCCCGAATGAATCTTTCCGCTCCCTCAAATGAATCTCTCTACTCCCTCAAATGAACCCTTCTGCTCCTTCAAATGAATCTTTCCGCTCTCTCAAATGAATATTTCTGCTCCCTCAAATGAACCTTTCTGCTCCTTCAAATGAATCTCTCTGCTCCCCTGAAATGAATCCTTCTGTGTCCTCAGATGAACCCTTCTGTTCTTCAAATGCATCTTTCTGCTCCCTCAAAGGAATCTTTCTGCTCCCTCAAATGTATCCTTCTGCTCCCTCTGATGCATTTTTATGCTCCTCAGATGAATCGGCAAAGGTTCCAGACTATCACCGGGAGGCAACACACTTTCACTCCACACATACGCTCACATCACATACACTAATATAAAACACACCAACAGGCCGTCCTTTAGTGATCTTAGCTGTTAATAGGACGTTAAAACAATCTAACAGGACGTTAAAACAATCTAACAAAACCAAACTAAATTCATATGAAAAATATGGTTAAATGAAGACCGAACTTATCTCTAATGCTATAGCTGTAGTCCCAGAACATTATGGGTTATATTATAGAGTGGTGTTGGCGATATGCAATACTTGTCTCAATTAGGGCTCTGGAGCCTCCATAGCCACATTTTATCTCATTGTGTAGTGGCACGGTACATAATATACACATTTTTGTAGTACAGAAATCACGGACACTTGTGGCCAGGAGAATAACCATCTAAATATATACATAATATATAGAGATAGCGAAATTTGAAAAAAATAATTTAAAAAATATATAAACTAAATTTTCCTATTTTCTTTTTATGTTATTAATCATCTAATACCAAAATGAAAATAACTGCCAAATTTCAGCTTGATACGTTAAGCGGTTAAATTTCACAAAAAATCAACTATCAGACACTGAAAAAGAGAGAAGGTATGCAACTCCGTGGCAGAAAATACCACGACCACGTTACAAAACAGTCATAAAAACTTATATAGAGGCTGCACATTAAAACTTGCGTATCGCTTAGAGCTTTTTAACAAGGGCGATTAATTTCCAGTTTGCTCCTATCAACCCATCCACTTTGGTGGAGGAACAATGTTGGAGTCACGACTGATCATCCCATTGGAGAGATTTTGTTGTTTTGTTCAGCATTATCCGCGTTGCTGACTGTGTTGTATGTCAATCAACCGTCTACCTGGCTATTTTTTGTGCCGCGAGCACTCCGTATACGAGTCCTAAGTCTTTGCCTTTTGGACGATAAGTATACACTTTATACAAAAATCGATTGAGCAGGACTGATTTCAATTTGCGACGGAATCGAAAACTTCACGTCGTTGCTAAAAAAAACACCATAGGCCAATCCCATTCCTTCCATATTCCAGAAGTCAGACTAGTGCGTTTCAAATCTTTATTATTGTAGAACAAGACAAAAAACCCAATAGAGTTATTATGCTTATGTAAGTAGGTAGCCACAATGGAGAATGTCATTGGCTTCGACACTGTCATTCAAGTATTCGCTCTAAATTGGAAGTTCTTCAAACCATAACTAGGTTATTTGGTACAAATATCGGTTGAGTGAGAGATAATTAGTAAGTTAATTTGCCTTTGAATAAAATAAGATGTAAAAAGCGATGTCATATCGCCCGCGCCAACTTGAAAAGTAGTTCTTCGGGAAATAACGCTCTTAAAATTTGAAGTTGAGAAAAATTAAATAAAAAAAATTAAATCATAATAAAATTGTCCTTGTTCAACGGAAGGAAAAGCAGATGACACAAGGAGACATTATTTCTCTTTTAAGAACCCCTTGAGCTAAAAAGAAATTCCTTTGAAAATTAACATTTCATTTTTGAGGAATAGTACAGCATTATGTTATTTGGTGTTGCATAATGTAGATTCTAATAGTGTTTTGCTATTGTTAATTATCTCGTCAATCGCTATTTCTGCTTTTTTATGTAGTATTGTAGCGATCTAGTGTACCCGAATGATCTTTTTTGTCCATTTGATTTCTTGTTACCGCTCAAAGTAATAGTATCGTCTTGCTAAAAGCTTATTATTCGATAGAATTATAAAGAAGCTGTTACATGTGTATTATAATTTTCAAACGACTAATTTCTTCTCTCTTTCATTTAGTTCTGAAACATGAAAAGATCAAAGCCAAGGGAGTTCTAAAGGGTTGGTTTTCTTTTTAGAAATTTGCCATTACCTATAAAACAAAGTTAAAATATTCAAGTACGAAAGTATTATTTGAATTAGGGCCTGTGTTCCAAATATGATTTTAAGGATCGTACAATGTATTTACAGAAGAAGGGATACGTATTATAATGATACAAGATATGAAAAGAATTGGGAAAAGTTTATTTCTTCTGGTCTGGGAAAAGATAACAGTGAATACAATGAGGCAAATTGTACCATATCCAAGTCATAATTGAATATGCCCAATGAATCTATGTAATCACAAAAGACCTTCAGTGAACAATGAATATCATTTTAGAGCAAAACATTTTATTTACTGTGAGAATTCAGGATATTATGCAAGAACACATCCTTTGTATTTACTTATCTACATGTATATTCTTCATTGTAACGTTTTAAGCACACATACATTCTTTTTTTTTTTATAAATTATAGAAAACAAACAGATACAATAAAAACTGACCAATATGAGTCCTTTTCCATGTTTTACAATCAAAATCTGTTAAATTTACTACCGCCCGCTTCGAAATTTTCTTAAGTACAAAATAATACAAAAAACAAAAGAAATCAGATAAAAATTCTTTCTTCTCTTCTTTTTTTTAAAATCCAGATTTTTTTTTCAAATTGGTGTTGCCAGGAATCATGTTTAGGTAGTAGTACGTGTTTGTCGTTTTTCAAATATTGTTTGTATGTTTAAAAATTTTAAAACGTCATATTACACAAACATTACCTTGCCGCAGAAATATTAGAAAATCGAGAACATATGTAGTCAAGTAATACAAAATAGAAATAAAATAATCCATTTGCTTAGCGCCTTGTTACTAAATTTCCAATGAAGTCACACAGAGTTTTCTGATTGCATGGTGTCATTTACGTCAACACTACGTGAGCAAAAGTTATTATGGACATACAGAGACTGTAGGGACAGTCTGGACCGTGGTCCTGATAACTGTGGGGGACTGCAATTCGGTCTGTTCATGCTGTAGCGCCTCGTGTTTGGAGTCATAAGGTACGAATGTTCAAACTGACTTCTGCGCCGGGAAATCCTTGTCCAGTTTGCGGCAGTTGTAGATTCGTTGATCGTTCCAGACGACTGCCTCTTAAAATGGGGATCTGCAATAAATAGAATAATAAATTGATAAATAGATATGTGCGCAAAACCCTATCTACACAGAAGAGGCTCTTCGGGTAAAGATCAGGGCCCGGTTGGTCAAAAGATGATAGGCTTAATCAGTGATTCGTGCAATTTTTAATTATCCTGTAACTTTAAAATTACATCATAGATTTAATGACAACTTTGCAGATATCAATAACCTCATATTGTCAATTTACATTTAAGATTGTCACTGGTTTATTGACAGAGTTATTCAAGTTTGAAAAATGTTAAATATTGATTAAGCTAATCACCCTTTAAACAACTGGGCCCTGATCGATAAAATAACAAGAGCCCCAGAAGGCCTGTATCTCTTAAATTGATAAGAAAGCAGGCATATAACTATTTCCCAATATAAGCTTTCTCTTAGCAACTCTTATTCCTTATCAGGTTCCTTCTAGTCTAATCACTGGAAAGAAAAAAAATCCACTTTTTATACAAAATTGAGTCTTATTTGCTAAGATATGTTATACACAAAAAGTGATAAAATGCTTCAAAATAAACTGAAAGAAAATCATTTTCAACTTTAACTGTTATGTTTCCACTTCTGAACACTTCCTCTTTCGACATTTCTTTAAATACTTTGTTTGACACGTAAATCATATTTCTGTGTAGCATTTCTAATAAAAACAAACACGACGTTTGCCATATGTCAGGAGATCCATGCACTGTGTCCCGAGGGATATAATACATGTTAGAATTCGAACATCAGGCTCGTATATTTAATAAAAACACCCATATATATATGTTATATGACCTTTTATACGGCAGTAAATACCGATATGACAGGCTTGTAATAAATTTAAAAAACAATACGAAGAAATTGTAAATTTCCAGATAAAGGCATGAATGATAAAGATGACAATTTCTTCCCTGCGGACCATGCTGATCGCACGGAGCTGCAGCGTGATGTAGCTATGTCGTCTGTCATACGAGGTGGTTTCTTCATCAAAGGGGATTTATTTGATTATTTTTCCTAAAGTATACTGCCAAAGGTCCCCAGCAGAACACCTTGTCACATTATACTATTGACGGGTGAACCAGTTGTTCAAATCTCATAATGCTGAACGTCAAGCAGGGAATTTCGAGATACTGGTGTCTCCACTAGGGAACAAAGCCCAAAGCCTTCCTCACATTGGCGAAAGCTCAACTAAACACCATAGGAATGCAGTAATTTCAAGGGTCATTATGAAAGAAAAACGTGGTTTACAGAGAAGAGGATCAGATCCAAAATTTAGCTGCCCTCTACGATCATGCAATGGGGGCAGCGGATATAATTCTTGCGCTCTACCTGCAGGGCTGTATCAAAATGGATAATCTAATTTCCTTACATGAGGTGATCGTTAACCTGTATTGGATTATCATTCTAGTATACGAGACAACCTGAATATGCTGAGAGTAACGTAGCGACAACTAGGATCTGCATTTCAATTACATTGAGCATACGAGATGAATATTTTATTATCACGATTGCCCTTGTCCACTGCGGACATCAATCACAATAGCAGTATTACACAAGCACATACAAACACTATCGCAACTTATGATGTGTTCTAGACATCTTTTACTTGGTAAGCGTCCATTAAGAAGCTTAGATAATTTCACGACATGATCAACTATGTGTTAGATGTGAGTGTATGTGTATTAGATACGGTATGTCGGTATATTAGTCTCTTTCTTAGCATGGATCTGATAACGACTTCGAATGATGCACATTTTTAAAGGCCCAATATACGTAACTTCAGAAAAAATTTTAGGATTCCGAAAAAGTATGAAAAAAAATCCAGTTGATAACCATGCAAAAATAAGCCTTAAACGAAGTAAACCTGAGCGATAACTAACAAGAAACTCTTGACAAAAAATCCAAAGAATTGAAAATAATTCAGGTGGGGCCCCTTCAACAACAAGCCAAAGGGAGAAGACAGTTAGGAATGACCGCGTGTTTACAGATAACGTATTTCAACTGCTGCTGTACCGGTAACCGCGTAAGAATACATCTTGGATATTGCTGATATCAGTTAATCCTAACTAAATCTATAAACATAATAAGTTATTAGGCTTGATTTTCGCTTCAAGTTTTGCCGAAAGTTACGTATATTGGGCATTTAAAGTAATTATATGTAACAGTAATAGCTCTTATGAGAGAATATAAGAATATTCGAATTTGGATTGGAATTTATATTCGTTTTCAGTATAATGTGACCGGGTGGGGTGTTCTGCTGGAGGCCTTCGGCAGTGTACTTAATAGAGGTAGCACCTTAAATTGGCGAAATTTTCTGATTATTGCAAGAAGGCTTACACGAACATATCACAGCCTCCCAAATATTCATGCATAACACACATCCACACCCACATCGCATATCGCATACACTGAGGCCATCCTAAAATGACCTCGGCTGTTACTAGGACTTAAACACAATCAACCACAAACAAAACGTACTTCAAATTGTAATAATCATTATTTACTCAAAGGCCCATCAAAGCCAGAAAGGTCATTTGGGCCAGAGCATGGTTTGCATCGAAAATATAATGAAAAAGACATTGCAAACATGACTATTTTAATGCGTCTATAGGAATGACCTAACACATGCACATGCTGCACCTTTTGAATTTAGTAATAGATACAGTATGCCGAAAAATATATATCAAACAGCAGCATACAGGTGTTTCGTCCTTCTGGCACTCGTCAATGATGCTAGGGGCCAAAACATATTAAAGTATATACTTTGGAAATAAACCAACAGCATTGGAATAATTTAAGGTATCCGACAGTTATAATTTTGGACAGATTCAATGCATACTTTATTTACTGGGGTCGAATGAAGGTCAAAGAAATCCTATAATAGGCGTTTAAGGACTACGAGAATGAGGCCATTGACCGATTACAGGTTCGGCAAATTGTACCGTACTAAGATGTCATTTTCCTTCCAGTTCGATTGATTAGATTATAGACCATTTCTATTATTAAGTAGAACTGATTCGTGGATTTGTCATCTGCGTTATGTCTTCTGAAGGAGCCATCAAATGTTGATAGAATTTGTTTGATAAACGAATACACAAGTTGCTCACAAGGGTTTGGTGTTTGGTTTTGTTCTGTTTAAAAGCCATATTGATGTCTCTCATACTCCGAAAATATATCATGAATCTACTGTATTCTGAATTGTTGATTATTTTCCGTTTTTTTTTGTATTAGATAGGAGTTGCGATGAGATAATTTAGACTCTCATACTCCGACAATATATCATGAATTTGCAGTATTCTGAATTGTTGATTTTTTCCGTGTTTTTGTCTTAGACAGAAGTTGCAATGAGTTAATTTAGACTCTCATACTACGAAAATATATCATGAACATGCTGTATTCCGAATTGTTGATTTTTTCCGTGTTTTTGTCTTAGACAGAAGTTGCAATGAGTTAATTTAGACTCTCATACTACGAAAATATATCATGTACCTGCTGTATTCTGAATTGTTGATTTTGTTCCGTTTTTTGTCTTAGACAGGAGCTTCAATGAGTTCATTTAGACTCCCACAATTGTATGATGTTCGACATATCCTATTTGTATTAAATGATGTCTCTTTACTCTTCCTGCTCGATTGTGTTTTACTTGTATTGAATCTTGTGTTAAGAAATTGATTCCGCAAGCCAATAACCATGTTTAGTTTTGTTATTTTCGGATAAATACTCTCCGAGAAAAAGGGCGGAAACTATTGAAGGAAGGGGAAAAAAGAATCATTTAAGGACCGAATGAAAACCATTAAGCTCCCCACTTCGTTTGTGGGGGATTTAATATTAACCGACATTTTGTCAGATTGCTGTTATTAGTACATGCTTAACGGCCTTCAGCACAAATAATATCATTGGGGCCAATAGATTTTCGACAAAAACAAAATAAAAATATCTAGCTCTAATGTAAAATGCAATGTGAACATGATTATTGCAAGTGGCTATGTTATTTAAAAAACGACCTACATCTTCACGATTGCCTCAAATTATAGAGGCAGTTATTTTTTCCAAGATATTTAAAGGCCCAACACTTGAAGCGAAAATCAAGCCTCATAACTAATAATATTTATAGATTTAGTTAAGATTAACTGATATCTGAAATATTCAAGATGAATTCTAACGCGGTTACCGGTAAAGCAGCAGTTGAAACCCTGTATGTGTAAACACGCGTCCATTTTGAACTGTCTTCTAACCTCGGCTTGTTGTTGAAGTGGGCCCCACCTGATTTTTTTTTCAATTCTTTGGACTTTTCTCTCAAGAGTTTGTTGTTAGCTACTGCTCAGGTATACTTCGTTTTAGGCTTATTTTTGCATGGTTATCAACCTGATTTTTTTTCAGAATTTTTCAGAATCAAGAAAAAATTCTTGAAGTTACGTATATTGGGCCTTTGACACATAGAAAAACGTTCTTATAGAAATGTATTGAGTTGACGAAAGGTCAACACAACCTAACAAGTGTTTCACTGTAAATGGTTCCTGATGCGCTTGCCAACGCCATATGCCCCCCTTCGCATCTCATCCCTATTACATGGCGCGGCATCAAAATAGAAACAAGCTCTCCTCGCCAATTTGTGTTCATCGTAATCTATATTTTGGTCTTATTGCTATAAATGGACTGAAAATGTACGCCCTATGAAGGAGACATTGATATTTTTCAAACTTATCCAATTATTGAACGACTGCGGGTATTGAGAGAGAGCATGAAGAAAGAGTACGAATAATGGAACCAGGATGCAGAGCGTATAGCCGCACAGTATCGTATCCATTGGCAACGCAACATATTTTATGGGGAACGTCACAATTTTTGACATACATAGTCTACAAGGAGTTCAGAAAATATCTGAAATATATATTATATCACAGTTGCTGACATTAAAAGTGAAGTACGATCCCTGTCATTCTGGGAAGCTGATATGCCATATCCACCGGAGGCTCAAGAATGGCAAATCATTAATCTTTAGCGTTGCATATCACAAAAAACGTATATCCGAATTTCAAGACTTATCTAACTATAACACGTATACTTCACGGAAAGCAGAAGGTCATTCTGTCGTGAAAGAGGGGACTATAAGCGTTTTTGTGGTCAACAATGTCAGGAGATCGCCTAGAGGTTTGACGCTGATGAACATCCATCATGATCTGAACATCGAAATTTACAAATAACACAAATGACGAAAAAAAGGATGTTTGATGGGTGTATACTGAATAATTAATCATGTTGAAGGTATATAAATATAGGCGGCAGGTGGACTTTGCTGACAGAAATATTCTGTTTGGCGATTTCTCCGCTGCAGGCCTCATACAAGAGTAGGATGTAGGTCAACATACTAGAACTTCAGAATTCGAGTCACTCGCGATATTTCAAATTTTCAATTCCATTCTTCAATTATAATGATAATTATAACGATTATTCAACGCATTATTTTTATTTTCGTTGTGTCGAAAAATGCAAATAAAACCTTACAAACTAGTTAACATTCCTTCAAAATTTATATTAATTACATGTAAAAATGGTGAAGCCCTTCCCCGTTTAAACAGTTCTGTATCGACCAAAGCGAATATCTTTGTTTGGTGAAGAGGAAATATTTTCCATGTGACTGTTGGCATTCCTATGGGATTTATTTTTTTTAAAGTATGCCACGTTATTTTGTTAGGAAATAATATTTGATAACTTTTGTTTTTATTTTGCGTAAAATTCAGATTGGCAATTTCGCCTGGTTATTTTTTTGAAGTGCTATTTTCTTGGATTACATCCATTTCATTCCATCATATCAACAACCTCCTTCCAACCAACCTAACCTCAAAATAGGGGAAGAAAGCTAAAACCCTAAACCAAAATAAAATCTGCACAAAATTTCATTATAAAATCATGTCGACCCCAACATAGAAAAAGTCTTTATAAAAAAATCAGAGAATACCAAAGAGTCAACAAAACCATAATTTAACTCAAAATTGATTAAACCAAAATAGGAACGAAGGAAAGATTTAAATGGAGACTCTCGTAAAAGCACAAGAGAATAAGACCAGGTGTTCCGGAGGGGAAGATAGCTAAAACCCTTAACCAAAATAAAATCTGCACAAAATTTATTTATAACATCATGTCGACCCCAACAGAGAAAAAAGTCTTTATAAAAAAATCAGAGAATACCAAAGAGTCAACAAAACCATAATTCAACTCAAAATTGATTAAACCAAAATAGGAACGAAGGAAAGATTTAAATGGAGACTCTCGTAAAACCACAAGAGAATAAGACCAGGTGTTCCGGAAGAGAAAGCGTCTTCTGCTTAATGGCAATAACACAGTAAAGGGCAATGACATCAAGAAAGTGATGTACGAATATCCAAAGTAGTAAAGACATCATATATCTTTTTTTTTATCAGACGAAGATTTAAAGTTGACAAGGAGGGAATAGCTATACCGTTTAAAATGAGATTGGTTTGATATTTTTACACCGGAGGTCAATTAAGGATGGCTTCCCATTGTTGCTATTTGTGAGGTAGTGTCAAGGGAGACATATTCGCCTCTTACGATCATAAACTGGGGGCAGCAGGTACAAATCTAGACAATATAAAGGAAATTGCAAATTTTGCTTATATTGCTATAGAAACGAACTCGTTTTTGTTGAATGGTTCGTGACAATCTGACATCACGTATGATAACGGTACAAAGTCATAAAATCAAGATTTATAGTTATCTTTACTTTACATGTTTATTTATTGATTTCCTAACTCGTGATCCTTTGTTTCCGGTTATGTCGGTGCTAATCTCTCAAACTTAGCACTTTTAGAGCTTCACCCGACATCTACGGAGTCTGAACCTTTTATAAATCACCCTCGTACCCTATACATTGATATATCTTTCTAACACAAGTTATATTTTGGGGCGATCAATAAAATTGGTACGTGGTATTACCGAGTAATAAAGATAAGGCTAATAGCCTGATCACTCTTGTATTTGTCCTTCGACTACTCTGCTCGGCTGATAGTGACATATTGATCACTCTCATAACTAGATTCATCATGGGATTTAACAATTCCTTATTCATAACACAAGACCATCTGAATAATTGATACGTTACTAATCACGCGCCGTCTGTCCCATAAAATCTTGGATCAACGGATCATTGTCCGTCAGGCTCTTCGAGGCGTCATCCCATATAGTCCCCCGAGGAAGCCTGGGGTGCAGCGATGGGGACACCACCGTACGTCAACTCTTGTAGCAATCACATTGCTGTGGACATTATTGGTGATATCAAAACGACATATTTTCCTGAGGGCAAGAATAAACAATTCTATCATCGGTCACATTCTGAACTCTGTACTTAAATTAATCAAGATTGCTTAATGGTATTTTGGTTTGGTTGATTTTGTTTTACGTCCATAAGACAGCCAATATCACTTAAGGACGGCATATCAGTGTATATGGTATATGAGTGAATGTGTTGGGTTCATGCATACAATCGTATATTGAATTTAACACACATTAAGTGTAAAGACTTTGTGTAAAGATTTGAATCAGAAATTCAACACCAACATTTTATTTGGTTTTGGTGCTATACAGGGTTTCGGTTGATTTTTTTCAAGGTTTGGTGATCTATCAACATCATTTTAAAACATTTATCTCCAACATTAAATTTAAACGTACTTCCAGGTTGTGCGCGCGTGTGTGTTTGTAGATGATAGATTGGTACCAATACCACAGATTCAATTCTAAGCAAAGAACTATGGTTTAATGGTCAATTTTGATCAGCAAAGAAAAAGTATGGGTACACAAGCATCACCTCCGTGAAGGTTTGGGTTTTGCTTGATTGAGTTGAACGGCCTAATAACAAATACAATATATATCGTCATTGAAGACGTGTCTCCATGTGATGTATTTTTGTACAGTTTGTCAGAGACAGGAAATTGGCTCTCTGTGCACGGACCTCATTATCATCCCGAAGGCATCTATCACAATTTCCCGAAGGCACCCATCTCAACATCCCGAAGACACCCATCACAACATCCCGCTCATTGCGTTTGTTGCATTTTTCGAAAAGGAGGTTTGCACCAACTTACCGGGGCCTCCCAAATACATACACAATCAACATATACACTCACATCGGATACACCGGATACACCGAGAGACCGTCCTTAAATAACCTTAGCTGTAAAAATGGACATAAAATAGAGAAAAAAATATTTACACGGCGGCCGTTGAAAAAATTCAAAAACAACTAGAAATTGTTTCTGAACAATTTGACGGACTTTTCACACCTATGTCAGATTTTGTCTTTGGTGAAAGGGAGATAACTCTTACATATTTTAAGAACTACTTCCCTTTTACCACTGATAGACAGTAAACCATTTTTATACAAAGAATATATAGGGAAATTTTCAAAATGGCGTAATACCTTAACCGGAAGTGCTATTAAAACACCGAAGTTATCAATATCATCGGAATGACAAACTCTATTGGTCTGTAGAAAAAGTTTTAAGAAATAATGAAAAATGAAAAAATTCTCAAAATAGATTAACTTTGACCTCTGCTGCGCTTTTTTAAGGGGACAACTTTTGTAATAAACTTTTCCCCAGATGTAATCTACAATAATATACCTTTGAATCATCATTAAACGGTTTTTGAGATATAGCCATTTTAACATTTTAAAGTATGACGTCATAGCGGCCATCTTGGATTTTGAATCAATTTAAAAATATCAAACTTTAGTCGGGACTATCCAACGATCATTTTAAACAAGTCTGAGCTGAATCCCACTGGTGGAATTTGAGAAGAAGTTTAAAATGTGAAACGGTTTTTTATATAGATTATATAGGGGAAAATTTAAAATGGCGTATACCGGAAACCGCATGTGTTACAGAAAAAGTGAAAACATTTTGATTGATTGCTATGACATAGCCTATCATTTGCAAAAAGAATTATTGAAAAATGTTGAAAAATAAAAAAGTTAAAAAAAAATTGGTGACCTTTGACCAAACAGCGAGCTTTTTTATTTGACCTCTGACCCTTAAAAGTTAGCCACAGGCATGATCTACATTTAATATTATTACATGTCTTCTGTATAATGAATACTTTTCGAGTTATGGCCGTTTTAAACTTTTGAATTTTGACGTCATGGCGGCCATTTTGGACTTTTGACCTACTTAAAAAGGTTTCTGTCACCCCTTCAGTTCATACCATATAAGATGCTAAAAGTACATTGGCATACCTCTTACCGTTTTGGAACAATTTCGGTCATTGAAGAAGAAAAAGAAGAAGAAAATGAAGATGAAGAATAATAAACATAACAGAAACAATAGGTCTTTTCACCACACGGTGAAAAGCCCTAATAAGACCAACTGTTCTGGGAAAGTAAGCGTCTTCCGCTTCATCGTCAATACCCGCCATGCAAATATTGGTCACAGACAGGTAAACATCAACAAAATATTTTTTCATTGAAACAAAGATGGCGACTATAAAACTGTCTCAGTTCTCATCAAACTGCATCTCAAATCTCTATGTAGTTAATTTGTTTATTGTTGATGACGGATCAACTGCGACATGTGGACACCATAGGTTAGAGAAACAGGCATGTTACTATCAAGAAATGGAAAGTTCACGATCGGAAAATTGTCGTCGTCACGTTTATCGTATAACTAACTATTTTTCTATCTCGGTTTACACACACACTGAATGTACAATTTCTGTGAATTGTCAGTTTCGACACATCCTAATTTGTTAGTCTTACTCGAATTTTGTGATTTAAAAGCAGTAAAGAGTTAGCTTCGTCGAAGTTTGCCACGTACCAGCTGGCACGATAACATTTGCAGTTACTTAAATATGCCACTACAAATTCAACTTTGACTATTATTCAGCGGTTGGATTCCTCGAAAACACATGTGCAAAGTCTCAACTATGTACAACAGCATTAAACACGATAAAAACTGGATCAACTTGCCTCTTGTCTACAAGTGTTAACCAAATTTCTCACTTCAACTGGTACCTATATCCGGTTCCGTCCCTATAGTTCTATGCAAAGTCAGCTAAAAGTGGGACAAAGTTTGCTCCCCTGATTTAAATATATTATAAATTGGAGGATCTAGACAGGGAGATGTTTTAATTCATTTTTACACAAAAATACATTATTGGATCAGAGTATAAAACTGCCAGAAATTAATTATCATATTACTAATATTTGTTCATGTTTATCCCAAAATGTCTTTTAAATACAATTAGCCCAATTATTCAAAATGGATAAAACATTGAAATAAGTTAACCATATCAATTAAAACATGTTCTCCTAGATGATCGGGGGCTTAAAACTACCAGCAAACCAAACTGCCCATTAGATAGATTCTTAAACGATGTTTGTTCAATCTTAACTATCAATATCTTATACTTAAAGCATATAAAAGTTTCTTGCTCCTTTAATTTACTTCAGTTTAAGAGACATTCGAAAAAGTCAGGGAAGTGGCCAGAGGCGGCAATTAAATAGAAAACAAAAAGAGAATTATCCGCATATAATACATGTAATACTTCTTCTTTAAACAAAAAAAAAAGAAGTAAAAATCCTTAGATAACGTGTCTAAAAAATTGCCTTACAGACAGTCGTCAATTAGTTGAAATCTACCGGATCGTTCAGACCAAATATAGTTTTTAAGGTAAAGTTGACGGACACTTTGCCATGATAAACGCACTGGTCCATTGTACCCAGGAGCTAAACATAGATCATGTTTCCTACACATTATGTTGATAACGTGATACATACGATTAGGAGCTATGGTGATGCAATGCCTTTATAATATGTGAGACGAATGTTCGAGGTGGATACAATAACGACTTCCGAGTATTACCTCACTGAATTATATAGTAACATTATATAGATGATATCTAACAGTGTCTTCAGTAATACCAAATATAATTCACGAGTGGGGCTAATATTTTGATATTTTTCACGAGTGCGCAGCACTCACTAGTGAAAAATATCACTTTTATAGAATGAATATTTTTCGATATTTCACTGGTAAAAATGTAATAAATTGAGCTTTATAAACTCTGACTGCGAATAAAGGAGAGTAAACGCAATGTAAAAAGGCTCGGCGGATTGATATTTGTTCAAATATGGCGTCGTTCACGCTTCGGAGCAATAACTATTCGCTAAAGGTCATTGTTTGGTTCCTTCAACGTTTTGAAACTTTGAACATATATGGAATCCATTTTGTCTGATTATGCAATAAATGGTTTCTGGCAAACTTTTGATTCCAATTAGCGTATGCGAAATTCTTTGCAAACATAGCAGCGTCATGCAGTTGTGACGTCCGATGTCGGACCGCGTCTCAACCAGATTACTGTGTCAATGCGTGTACATAACAACCGTTATCAATAAAGAAATACAATCTAAGTCCTGGTAATATTATTTAATATCAAATTTACAAATAATATAATGAAGAAAAATAGTGTTGTTTACTGTATTTTCTAATCTTACCAATATATCGATTGTTTTGTTGGAAGAATAACATGGTCCAGGAACTGTCACCTATCTTTATCGTCAATCTTAATTGAAAAATGTCTACATATGGTTGGCGCCTAAAGTTAAGTCGGAACTTGGTATCGATGACTTCCGAAAAAATTCTTTATTATAAAACTCTTTTATCGATGAAGCAACCACGGCCATCGTAGTTACCATCGTAGCAACCCGCTTCGAAAGTTTTTTCTTCGTATAACACTTGAAAATTAATAACGATGTAAATATAAGGATTGTACCTCATTTTGACTGCGTATACGGTAGTATGCCCGCAGTTGGCAACCAACATATTCACTATGCAGCGCGTTAGCGTTCTACTGTGAATATTAGCGCCCCATAGTGAATATGTTCGTTGCCAACTGCGGCCATACTACCGTATACGCAGTCAAAATGAGTTACAATCCTTATATAAACCATTGCCAGTCAACTCGAACGGATGGAAACAGTGACTGACAATGTGTTACGGCTACGACTAATTGGACCGATGTCTATAAAATGTTTCTTTGTCAAAGTTTTTGAAATGTTTGTTTTATTCAAAGTTCAACGTCATCACCAAGGGTAACATTAAGACTGGTCCTTAGGGATGTTTACCAGTGAGATGGCACCAGATCATTGCCTTAACCAGGCGTAGACACTGCACTTAACTAATGCCAGGATGCAAAATAAGACACGTACAAAAGAGTTTTATGATAAAGTAATTTTTCGGAAGTCATCTATACCAATTTCCGACTTAACTTTAGGCGCCAACCATATGTAGACATTTTTCATTTCAGATTGACGATAAAGATAGGTGACAGTTCCTGGATCACGTTAATCTTCCAACAAAACAATGATGCTTCATGGTAAAAATAACCCTTGAATGGGGCACTCCTCAGCATTAATCAGCCAAACCTTTAATGCTCTAAATCATGTAATTCAATGTAATTTCCTCCAGAATCAGACATACTCAATGTCCACGTCTGTACGTTCCACGTGGGATGAGGGTGTTGTAAGCAGCTTTGGTCTGGTCAGATGATATAACCGACCGATGTTTCTGCTTTTGACGCACTGATATCTATGCTACATGAATGGGAGTTCATTGATTATTTTCTTTTGTATTCAGATAGACCATTTAATGATTTACACAGAACAACCTTTCAGTGATCTGTGTCACTTGAAAGTTTCATTATTCACTGTTAAATAAAGACAGCTAAAATTATTTGAAGTGGGAATGCTAATTAGGATGTGTATAGGTCGCACATGGAGGCATGTACACCAACGTACCCCGTTTCCACCACACATGCACAACACACAGTTTAAAACATCCTAAACCTAAACGTTAAACAAAATATAACCAAACACAAATTCATAATCGGTCCAGATCACATTGTTTTGGTCAGGACATGAACGTCCAGTTAACAGCCAGGGCCATTTAAGGACGTCCTGTTGATGTATGCGATGTGAGTGTGTGTTTTGAATGCCTGTGTATTTGGGAGGCTGCGATATGTTCATTAAGATACACCACACCCTTAAATTATATTATGATATTAACTCTGTATAGGATCTGTTTTTTCTGTTTAATGCCTTGTCAAAGGCAGAGAGGTAATTTAAGGACGGCCTTTTGGTATATACGATTGCATGTTTGGTTTAGTTTGATTGCTTTTACGTCATGTTAACAACTAGGATCATTTAAGGGCGACCTCTCGGTGTATGCCATGGGGATGGGTGTTTTTTATGCTTGAGTGCCTGTGTACTTGGGAAGCTGCGGCATGTTGCTGACTGTATATGGTTACTTATTAAAGTATACTGCCAAAGCACCCTAGCAGAACACACATCCGGTCACATTATACAAACAACAGCTGAACCAGTCGTAGACTACCAAATATACTCTACTCAAATCATGTATCACATTTTACAAACAACAGGTGAACCAGTCGTAGGTTACCGAATATACTCTACTCAAATAATGTATCACAGTATACAAACACAGGGTGAAGCAGTCGTAGGCTACCAAATATACTCTACTCAAATCATGTACCTCTTTCTAAAACAATCTATTCGGAATATGGTTAGCGTCAATGTCCGCGTTTTCCTCGTTGATAGTCTGGAACTAAATGGTCAAAATTACTTTTTTTGTCTGATAACAATAATATTTCGATATAATATTAATAAATAAAATAATAATAATATACAACATTTATATAGCGCTCTATATAATTTGTAAAATTACTCTAAAGCGCTTCACAACATGTAGATAATAATTTGATACTTACACTGCATAAATAAAGAAGTTATTGCAATCTAAGCTAATGTGATAATATAAAAAAATGCATATAAATACGAACTACATCTACTGTAGATAAACAAATGTCAGTATATACATGACGTCTAAGTTGTCCCTAATATGCAGACGTGAAAAGGTACGTCTTCAGAAGTTTCTTGAATTTGGCCAGTGTATTTGTTTTTCGGATAGCGGATGGTAATCTATTCCACAACGTGGCCGAAACTTTCCCAAAACACCGGTTTCCATAGGTCACAGTACGAGATTTTGGGACACACAACAATGATTCTGTCTTCGACCTCAGTGATCGTGACGGCTGATACAGGGTAACTAGCTCCCGTATATACTGGGGAGCTGTTCCATCAAGTGCCTTGTATGTGTATACCAAGATTTTGTATTGTGACCTGTATTGCACAGGTAGCCAGTGCAATGAATACAGAACAGGAGTGATGTGTTCTCTCTTTCTAACCCGAGAAACGAGACGTGCTGCCGTGTTCTAGACCTTCTGTAGGCGACTTGTCAATTTGTCAGATATACCACAGAGCAGGGCATTTCCATAGTCCAGCCGTGAGGTAACAAGTGAATGAACCAAAATCTTGCATGCATCAGCAGTTATAAACTGCCGTATACAGCCGATGTTCCTGATCTGGTAGTAACAGGATTTGGCGATAGCATTCACTTGTTTCTCCATGTTCAGTGAACTATCAAAGTACACCCCTAGATTTTTAACAGTTGGGACAGCCTCTACAGTACTTGTTCCGACCTTGAGCTGGAGAGCCGTTGATTGCTTACACTTTGGAGAAAAGACGATCAGTTCCGTCTTTTCCTGATTTAGTTTTAGCATGTTGGCATTCATCCAGCTTCTGATGTCTGTCAGACAAGCTTCCAGATTTTCTGATACGGTGTCCCAGCTGTCCTGTGGTCTGATGACCATGTAAATCTGTGTGTCATCAGCATAACAATGATAGCAAAGGTTATGTCTATGACAAATCTCACCGATTGGTTTTGAATACATGCAGTATTTACGGGGTCCTAACACCGACCCTTGAGGAACCCCATAATCCAGCATGCTGTCATGTGAAACAGAAGATCCGATAGCAATACACTGCCGTCGATCACCTAGATAGGACTGTATCCAGCATAATGGGTCGTCAGTCACTCCATACGAATACTCCAGACGTTTATGGAGTATGCTATGGTCAATGACGTCGAATGCAGCTGACAAGTCTAGCATGACGAGCACCGCTCTGCACTTGTTATCCAATGCAGAAGCTATGTCGTTATGCACACGTAGGAGGGCCGTCTCTGTTGAGTGTCCCATGCGATAGGCCGATTGTAGGTTGTCATGCAGACTGTTTGCATGGAGATGGGCCTCTAAACGCCGGGACACAACCTTCTGCAAGATCTTAGACAGAAAAGGCAAATTTGACACTGGACGGTAGTTCTTCAACTCCTCCTTATCCAATCCAGGCTTCTTCAGCAATGGTCTTACATGTGCTTTCTTGAAACACAATGGAACCTTTGACTCAACCAATGATTTGTTCATGATTGAGGTAATCAAAGGAAGCAGTGCTTCAAGACATTTTTTCAGAAGGTCTGTTGGAAGCGGGTCAAGCTCACAGGATTTTGATTGCGATGTCTGAATGATTCTGCGTAGTTCATCCTGAGTTGTTGGAGTGAGCTTTGACAATGGTTCCCCGTCAAATTGAATGTCAGCACTCATGACAGATACATCGTTGTCAGTTGTCGAATTCACTTCGTCAATGTTTCTCCTGATCGTGTTGATCTTATTCAGAAAGAAATCGCTGAACTTGTTTGACAAGTCTTTGTCAGTTGTACAGCTTGGCAGGATGATTTCACCTTTTTGACCCATTAGCGCTTTTGTGAGTCTAAAAAGCTGCCTGGTGTCCTTACCACATTCTTCGATCTTTTCTGAATAATAAGTCTTCTTCGATTGAACGAGAAGTGAACCAACTAACCGACATTGGTCCCTATAAATCTGATGGTGAACGGCCAATTTGGTCCTTCGCCAACGTCTTTCTGCTTTTCTGCGATTCTGTTTTTCCTCGCGTAGATTTTCATTGTACCACGGGGATTTAGGTCTCATGGTGATCACCTTTGTTTGTAGAGGTGCATGCTTTTCAATAAGGGCTTCTATACCAGACGTGTATGCTTCAACAAGTTCATCAACGCCACCTTCGGTAGATTGAAGGGCAGAAGAAGACTGGATATCGTTGTTGAAATCTGGTATCGAAATTTCGCGGAATTTCTGGAAGCTCACCTTTTTCCTGATACGAGCTGGCCTTCTACAATTCAGTGGTGCTCGGATAGCAAAATGATCACCAGAGGGGTTTCCCTTTACATCACTTAGACATGGATCAATAACTGAAATCGCTCCATGAATGACAAAGTTTTCTTCCCTTGTTATGACCACATCAAGTGTGTGGCCGCGGGTGTGTGTAGCTTCTGTCACATGCTGAATCAGACCTCTGGACTCAAGTAGCCCTGAGAACTGATGAGCATCAGCATTAGAAAGATTGTCCAAGTGAAAATTAAGGTCCCCCGTGATAATTATCTCTTGTGGCACAACAACCTGGTGGTCTATAAAGGTAGACCACTCGTCAAAAAACACAGTATTTCTGAGTCCGTTCTGTTTAGATGGAGGAGGCCTGTAAATGATGCACAACCTGAATTGTTTATCCTCGGCAATGACAGCAAGTCAAGTGCTCAAAGTGTGTGAATACCTCATCATGGCTAGGAGAGAGATTTGTCACACTCAGGCCTTTCTTAAACAGAACAGCCACACCACCACCACGTCTGCCGTCTCGAGCATTGTGGAGAATCCATAACCAGTTGGTATCAGCTCAGCAAGAACTTGGTCATCGATATCTGAACCTAACCAGGTTTCTGTCAGGGCAAGAATGTCAATGTCCTGAGATATTATAAAATCTCTGATGGACGATTACTTATTCTTCACCGAGCGGCAGTTTAAGGATACTAAATACAGTGGATTGATCGACTTCGGGTAACCGGTTGTTGTTGGCTTTACGACGTGTAAATTCTCGTACGATACTGATGGTATTGGAATCCGTGTGGAATTATCGTATCGAGAATGAACAATAGTGTCGATGCACGATACCTCTGTAGGTGCAATGTATCCCTGCAAGAAAGTGTGCGAGGCGGATAGACCATTTGATGTGACTACATTGACGAGATTGTCAGTGTTTATGCACGAGTTGGTACAAACACTGGTTCCACGTGATGTTGCACCTATAATCACTCGTATTTGCCTAGCAACACCCTTTCCTGCCCGTGTTCCACGCCTAGTACGCAAGTTTTTCCCCAAATTCGATTTCTGACAATCTACCAAACACGGTTTAGTGATATCATGACTCACTGGTCTAAGTGCCAGGAGAACAGATCTGCTGTACCTAAACATGACTGGATATTAGCTTGCCATGACGGGGGAAAGCTACTTGGGACGTTTTCACGTATCTGCTGCTGGTGTCCACTTTTATATTGGTCGCCTCTTTGGTGACACTTACTAAGACGACATGCATGAACTAAAAATGTCTATTTACGAATAACTGATACTGCAATTGGACTTTTACTGTATTTACAACCTAATCAGTAGAGCAGCTGAACCAAAAAAACGCTCAAAGTTCTGGTGGTTAACACAATATCGCAAATATGTGACGAAATATTTGGCAAAATTGGGACGAGATATTAAGACAAAATTTGGGACGAGATGTCTAGTTACGTACATACAGATCGAAAATTTGACATAGCTCAAAAATTTCTAAAAATTATTAGCGCTGATACTGAAATAATAAAAATACTAAAATAATCAATCCACAAATAAACACCGGGACGAGACTACAATGTAAGTTAAACCGAAATGGCGTATACCCAAGCCAGATGAAAAAGAGTTAGGCCTACTGCGTATACATGTACGTATGAAACTGCAAACTTATATCACTATAAATGTGAATATTATACGCCAGATTTTAAAGAAGGTTTTAATTTAAAATCAGTGAAAAAATTAAGCAGGCAATCAAAGATTAAATTAACTAATTACAATGGGGACGGGTTTGCTCGAGACGGTATTAGACAACTCGCCCAATAGTCAAAGTCTGTTTTTCCAAATATACAGAATTAAAACAAGAATAACGACAATTAACAGTGGCTATTAAGAAGCAAATGCCATAAACAAAATTGATACAATACAATTACTAGTGAGAAAAAATCCGAAAAATCCGAAAATATATGGACGAGTTAGCTTTTCGAGTAACGCGAATCTCGCCCAGCGGTCAAATTCAGTCTTCCGATATATACAAAAAATCCAAACCTAAATAACCACAAATTTCCAACTCTTACAACTCCAGTTTTTCAAAATAAATAATCAGAACCTACAAAAATGATGCGATGGTAAACGACAGCCTTGTAAAAAAGGTATGTTCGTGAGAAATACGAAATTTGTCAGGAGCTTACGGGAGCAAGCCTTGTCAGGCGCTAACCGGAAGTCCAGCAATATTCATC
Organism: Mimachlamys varia; assembly: GCA_947623455.1. Lineage (NCBI taxonomy): Eukaryota > Metazoa > Mollusca > Bivalvia > Pectinida > Pectinidae > Mimachlamys > Mimachlamys varia. The sequence continues at coordinate 39,511,853 of OX392533.1, read as the reverse complement.
TCCATCAATTGATTATGATATGTCTGGGTCTTTGCTTACCGTAAAATCCTTAGTTTTTCAATAGTTATGTAGTTAAGTACACAAGAGTGCCCAAAGAGATTTAAATTGCCACTCAATAGGAAAAAAACATCCTATTACGATAATTCAAAATGAACTTCGAGCAGGTAATAGTTTAATGAAAAACAAAGTTATCACTCGAGTTGACGAATTAGTTTTTTATTTACGCCCAAATGGTAACATCAGTGTCGTCTACTACCGTAGGCGCATACACTGAAGCCAAGACGGGTTCGTTAATATCTAATAAACCAACGAGCGAGTCGCCACATGATGCTTGTTCGCCAGCTATAACATTTGCACTCCTATTGAAATAAAAAAACCCCGTGTATCCACATATCGCCCTTCCGCACTCTGCGATAAAAATAACTGCTGATAATTTAAAGATCATTGTCATTCCCGAGGAACATCTAGACAGCCCTAATGCTGTGGAGTGTTTTAAATCGGCTTTTCAAGTGTGTTTTTGTACTTTAGTTGAAAAATTCCTACAGCACTTCTAGTCGGTGACGTTATAGCAAAAAATCATATTAGCACTGTAAAGCATGCCTGGCCGTTATCATCATATTTGTTTTCGAATTATTACGAAATTGAAGTATGTCATACTTAGATTTATGCTGTTTTTTTTTTAAAAACCTCAAATGCGCATCAGCATTTAAAGTCATTCCGGAAGAGAACGTATACAAAATAGTTTAAAATAAAATCTGCTTCTTTTCTTTATGGTTTGTAAAAAAACATCAATGGCGCTGCAGAATTTAAAATGGCAAGATGGCAAAGAGAAATGCTCATCATCGAAAAGTTACAAAATGTGACCTTGATTTATTACCATTTGACCTAAATGTATTGCCATTTTACATCTTGTTTAATTCGGACCAACTTTGCTTCATAATGTCATAACAAAATATTCATTAGCGAAAAAATTATAAATTTGACGACCTTGAATTTTGGTCAGTTAATGAGTGACAAGTTACAAAATGTGACCTTGATCTTTGACCCGGTGACCTTGAACCTTTGTCAGTTGACTACCTTTTTAATTATGACCAAGTTTGCTTCATAATGTCATAAAATATTCATCAGTGAAATGGTACAAAATTTAAACTTGACCTTGTGATTTGACCTTTGATCTTGAGCTTTTTTAATGTCCAGCTAGGTACATGTATATGAGGGGGAAATACTGCCTAACTGGCAAACTAGATGTTTCCATTCATGCGGTATAACCCGAAGCCCGTTCAAGAAAGTTAAACAACGGTGAGCGTGGTCAGTAGTTGAATGGGTGACCCGCCTTCACGTTACATTTTGTGGCAGCGTAGTGACTCTGTGACATCATGTAAGAACAGTTCCCGGTGGTTTGGGAAGGTGCATTGATACACAGAGAAGAACCTACGGATTCCCAGGCAAAGTATCGGGAGGGGAAATAATGTTATGTCCAGCTGAGTACATGTATATGAGGGGGAAATACTGCCTAACTGGCAAATTAGCTTTTTCAGTCATGGGTATAACCCGGGGACTCGCTCATGCTAATTAAGCAACAGTGAGCGTGGTCAGTATTTGGATGGGCGATGGCCTGCACGTTACACTTTGGTAAGTTGACTTCCTTTTTAAATTCCGAGCAAGTTTGTTTCATAATGTCATAACAAAATGTTCATAAATGAAAAAGTACAAAATTTGACTTTTGACCTTTTGTTCTGATGTCCTTGACTATTGCCCTCGCTACATTATCCTTTTCAACATCATTTCACAGCAGAAAGACAACATAGGAGATGTATATAAAGATCTATGCTGAATTAAGTGACGAAATAAAAAACTCGGACAATGGCTAAGTAAACGGCCCTATGTCCCTCAAGATGTCCACAATAGGCAAACATTCCACACAGTATCCTGTTAAGCATCAATATACAGTAGGAAGATGAAATCATTAATGTTTTAAGAATATGTAAGCTGAAATCAGCAAAACTTTAACCTGAGACGCCGCCGCAGACATCGAGGTGAAAACATAAGCTCCCATCTCATTGGCGAGTCGGGATAAAAAGAGAAAAAGAGTAAGCAGGCGGAGACAAGAAAAATACATACTTGAAAATGAACTGATTATTTATTCACAAACTTCTGCCAGCAAATAAATGTATAGCTGCAAAATATTGATGTAAGCATCCAGCAATCAGACATACGCATTAGTAGGTAATACGGGACCAAATCAGAAGCCTTACAAGCCATGCAATTCGTACAGAATAACATTGTATGACGTTATTTTTGTCTAACAAACAATTATTGGGAATAGTTGCGTCCTTAAACTGGTACACCTTCTATTATGAAAAAGGCAAAGCCTTCGCTTTCTGTTATGAAAAGGGAAAAGCCTTAAAAGAGCGAATCTTTAGTTAAGCTCTATAATATACTCCGGATTATTTTTCTATAATGTTGTAAGTAGAAGAATAACAACAAATCCGAGGCGAGTCCGACTTCTTTGTCAGCATGTGTTTTTTTTAAAATTGTTTCTTTTACTGTTGTGAAATCGTTTGACCGAACGAGTCGCGTCATTGGGCACGAACACCCGCAACTGTGACGTCATAAAACGTGCAGTGTAATATTTTACCGTCAATTTTACCTTATGGGCCAAACTCGGCCCGGTAATGTGCCAAGTTCAGGCCCGGTAATTGGCCGAACCAAAACTACTATTTTAGCTACAATAAATTGCGACAATAAATCTTGCCTACATATCAAGTACTGTACATTTTCCGTCATCGTTTTGCGTCTTTCAACGACGACGTCGTGTCAACATTGTTGATTAAAAAATCGGGTCAGGTATTGCTTGTTTGAGCAAACGGTTAATGTGAACGTGCCTCCTTGTTTGTTATATAAGCATACATTTGCAAATACATGTAGATGTTACTTTAAAAAAGACAGTTTACTATTTTAGATAAAAAACCGGTTTTCTCCTTATCGTATAACTTGGTAATAAGCCGTCGCTGTTGTTGATTATGTAGTAAAAAAAGAGGGAAGCAGTTCAAGTTGAAGAGTATACGATGTTCTGGATTTCAAGCTAAGCGAGTATAGTAATAATAATAATATACAACATTTGATAAAGCGCCCTATCTAGCTAACATAAGCCACTCTAAAGCGCTTTACAGTACATAGATATACAATTTTCATACAATCAATACAATTAACATATACAGTTCTATCATATACAATTATGAGGAGTTCCTACATCACCTGGCTAATATCTCCACATGTGTGTGTATGGTATGCGTGTATGCTGGAGATGAATTGTGGACTGTGTATTGGTATTTACGGTCGACATGATTGGTTTGATATTGATTTGTTTAACATCAAATTAACAGCTGTGATGTTTAAGGATCTGCTTTATTTGGCTGTAGACCGGTCTGGTCTAAGATAGATTTAATTGTCAGTGAAGTAGAGCAATGTGAATGGCCACAATATAATAAGATTTATAATTCAGTTGTTTTTTCGTATTCCGTAAGTATCACATCAGAAGTAAAAGAAGAAACTGACTTTATATTAAGCATTGTTTTGTTTGGTTTCACTGTCAAGGTCAGTTCATGATCGAAATACATCCTGGAACATGTAAATATTTATTAAAATAAGCCGTTACATCGACTGGCAGACGACACAAATTCATAAAATATAAGTAGGTAGACCGATCGAACGAAATGGCTATGATACTGAAGTTTGGCTAATAAAACCAAAGACAAACAAGCTGTTTTGAAGCCTCTGCAGAAAACGCTTAGAAACTAGGCCTACATGACGAAATCGGAAACTTATGAAGAAGATTCCCCTGTCCGAGACTTGCGAAGATCTTGTTACAAACGTGATGGAATATACAACACAAACAAGAGGCTGTAAGTATCCTTAACAAATTACCAAATAATGAAAATCACAACATAAAAACACAACTGTCATTGTTATGAAGTCAGAACGTTACCATCAGACAAAAAGATCCGGACCAGTTGAACTAGCTCGTACCTTCCTGATATTGTCATGCAAAGTGTTGTCTCTCTACAGAAAAAATCCAGCGGCAGTGACCGTTATGCATGTAGTGTTTGTCTTTACCATTTCTACACTCCTTCTACCGATTCAACATTTATCCAATTTACGGAGAATAACGGACGAGCTTCGGTTACTGACAAAACATGGAGTGAGAAGAATTGTTGAGCTACGATTTCTTGCAGACGTATATTGTCTACATATAGCAGATGAGGAAATCCTCTCCAACTGTCGCATTCAACAGACATACACAACAAATACTACATACAAGAATACGCGATTGTCTGGAACTTTTAAGTTGAAAGTGCTACCACACTGAAATATTTACATTTCCGGTTGCACAGACTCAATGAGCATGGCAAATCCTTGTTGCTTCATTTCTCGATGAAGTTTTTGAACCACCTGCCAATGTTCTGGCCGACGAATCACTTTTTTATCGGCGTATGGATACATTGCTTACCTTGGCAATCTATTTTTATACATTTTCTTAGGTCACGGCGGTACGAGAGAAAGGTTGTTGAGAGACTTGGTGTATTGAAATTGTTTCCCCGATATCTTTTTTGTTGATATTATAAGTGAAATGCATAAAATGAATATGTCCACAATTTTAAATAAAGAACTATATATTGCTATAGACGCTTTGATCGTGCTATCCATCGTCTGCTCGAACAAGGAAACATGGATGGGGACAGCGATAACAGCCTTGATATGACCGACCTCGATAAATTAGAGTTAGTTGTATTTGGTGTACAGTTGCCAGAAAGTATGTTTAACATTCATTTGCACGAGGTTCACTTGCTTTCATCAGTCCATGCAAACAGCAAAATTGACACTCAAGCCTTAAGTATACTTCCGAAATCTCCAAGTTAAACTGACAGCAGGAAACCCAGTGTTCGATATTGTTATCACATTTCAAGCAAACCATTGGTGTATTTGAAGACGCCAAGGTGGGTTGTTCTGCTTCGGGCCTGAATCCGTATAACCGTCTGTGTGGTAGCACTAAAAAGCAGCATCGATTCCAAGTTATAGCAATGAGGCTTACACTATCAAATTGACTTTGTAACCATATCTTTGGTAATGGTAAGAAGACTATCATACAGGACAGAAGAGGGGCACAACTGGACAATTAATCGAAGATCAACCAAACTCTGTGAATTTCGATAAAAATGAGCTTTTACACTTCTTTTACAAACAAAACTTGGCTACGATTTCACCGAAATTCTGCGAGCGTCTGTCCTTTTATCAGTTGGATGCAAAGTGTTTTGGAGATTAAACTTGAGCCAAGCTTTTACAGGGAACATTAACGATTATAAGGTGATAATGGTGTTGATGTGGTTGCAGCTTATACACGTTTCCGAAAAAAAAAGATAACCAACTTTTTACATAAAAAATGTAAAGATATGCTAGTAGTACAAGTGTACTTTTCTCGAATTCTTCATTTGTTTGTTTCAGCTTGAACGCCTACGCAGCGGTGCTTACAGCGATGCCCCAAAAACGAAAGAGAGCAGAAGCGAGAAAAAAAAGATGCATATTGCAAGTGATGCAAATCAGTAAATCCGAAACTTACTGTAAATAACTTAGATTTCGCGAGCTTACTTCTTCAAACATATCCGCTAATATATAATTTCACGTAACGTCTATCTAGCAGTGACGATGACGATAGAATAAACACAGGCACCTCATGAGATAGAAATAATCGCGGGATATTCGAATTTGCGGATGAATCTCCTCTCCAATTAACGGGAAAATAAATACCTCGCGAAATATAACTGATTTATAGTAAATAAAAAAGCATGTAGGGTCTTAGTTGACTCCGTACTGAAAATACGATAATGTGTTCAACCCTTTCAATATTCCGCAAGTAGATTTCGAAGAATGGTATCACCATTCTACGCGCATCTATGGATCATGTAAAATGATAAAATCTGCACCAAATATCGACCGTCTAAGACCGAAATACTTTCGTTATCAAGGGTATTGAAGAAGGACAATGTTCGTTGAAATAAGATTATTTATCGACATCCTATGCATATTTTACATAATTATATCACATGGTAGCATTTATCATATAATGTTTTTGTATCAAATGAAACATGCAATGACAATATCCTGTTGTAAATAAAACACTTAATTTTAGAAAGGAATTTGATGTTTGGTTTAACTGATGACCCAAAATGCTTAACCTGCTTTCCCTACCGTCCGCCCGTACTCCTTAAGTACAATCCGACCTGAAATGACCTTAGCTGTTAAAAAGGGAATTTTACTAAAAACAATGAACCAAATCAGGTAAAACATGTCTACCGTACTATTTTAATGGAATTGTGTGATAAAGTTGAAAAATACAATGACACTAGCTTCTAGACCTTGACGAAAAAATCGATTTGCCTGAAATTAGGTTGGTATCATTCGAATAAATACCGATTTGATTGTAACAAGCTAGTACACTTTAATAAATGAGATTAATTTTTAATACGGATACTGATAAACAAACTGTACTTTTAATTCCTAATGATGCATATAATGAGAGTTGGGAATTATTAGACCATCAACAAAACCCTTATGCATTATGAGACATTGCTTATTTCCTATGCTCGTTAGGCCGCTTTTAACAGATTAACACAATGTCGATTTTCGTTGATACGAGATCGTTTTTCTATATTAAATTGCTCAAAGTCTTCATCAACATGTATCTCTCAATCCCTATTCCGTAAGTTTTTTTGTCAGCAGCCGATATTAATCACAAAAACCTTTATACTCAGTACAAGCCCATAGATTTACGAATCAGCTGCGACATGTAAACACCATAGGCTGGAGAAGCGTGGGAGTTACTATCAAATGGGAAAGTTCACGTTCGAAAAATTACCTACACTTTTCCAAGTGTATCCGTGCAAATCTTCCATTGCTCATATTTGTTCATAAAGTTTTGTTGCCACTTCGTTGATCTCCGATTTCATTAAGTGTCAAGCAGGGAGTAACTAAAGTACCATTTGGTAGACTTAGTAATGGCGCGGCCGGAGGGGGGGGGGGGGGGGGAATATTCAAAACCCTCCACAACCGTGAAAGAAGCGTCAAGAAAGACAACAGGACAAACAATTCAAAAGTTAAGATTACAAAGTATTTAGCCTTTTCAACAGTTAGGCATACTAGGCTATTAAAATTGAAATTTAAAAAAAATCTTAAATAAATTGAAATTATACTTACTGCAAGAAAGTATACGATGGTAGGCTTTTCTGAATTTGAGCGACATTAAGCTGTAGAGGATGGGATTGACGGCACTGTTGATGTAAACCATGATACGACAAAACAGCCAGAACCAGACGTTGAGGTACTTGTAGTCTGCTAGAGAGTTATACACCACTATAGCCCGGTAAGGTAGCCACAGCATTGCAAACACCACCACTATCACCACCAACATCCGTATCACCTGTAAGAAAATGATAACGTCAGGTTAGTTGGACAATTCCTTGTATTTTCATGTTGTTGATAATAGTGGTTTTCTCCAAAATCCAAATTTCAGGGTGAAAAAAATGATGGAATGAGGGACAACATGTTAGTCTTATTCTCCTGTGCTTTTACGAGAGTCTCCATGTAAATCTTTCCTTTGCCCCTTGTGTAACCGATTTTGATTTCGGTTTAGGGTTTTGTTGACGCTTTGGTATTTTCTGATTTTTTTTTTTTGATTCAGAAAAAACAAAACACAACCCGTAGTATATCCAACAAATTTTGTCGTTGTTTTGTTAAACGTCCTATACGCATCTTAAGATTTGTGGACGTGTCTCCATATGTGGTGCGCATGCGTGTATGTGTGCTTTACTCAACACTTATTTATGGTGGAGTAGTATCCCGTGAATATATAAGGATTTAGTTCTTTGTATTTCGAGCAATATTAAACATCTAGTGGTAATCTTAGTAGCTAAAAATAATATTTTGAGGTTTTTATATACCGCTTTTTTACAACCTTAAAGATTATCTCAAAGCGGTTTACAAATTATTATTCATGGTTATAGGGCGTTACCAAGCAAAAACCCAATATCGTTCTTAATTTCATGGAGAGAATACAACCGGTGCTGCCATCTCGGCGCTTACAGCTAAAATTCTATAATGTCTAGCACTGCCCAAACACGTACTCATTTACAGCCGAGTTGACTGGAACAAACGCAGTAAAGTTTCATGCTCAAGGATACAGCACATGTGTCGTGACCGAAACTCAAACTCGCAACCCCGGAGAAAATTTCATAGTATCTGGTGATTCGTTCAGAATACTTGGGGACATTCGGGTTAATACAGACATTTTTATAAGAATCATACTTTCATTTCATATGACTAAATCAAGCTCTGTTAATGTTAAACGTTTGAATTAGTTTGCGGACAGACACTGGCACATCAGTCTAAATGTTGTGTCTTATAACATTCTTGCAAGCACCTTAGGACAAGTACGGATACGTGAATACCGGTAACAATGTCCGAAAAATAAGCCATGTTATCAAACAATAATTATGTTACCTTTCGCTTAATAAATACCAAGTACATTTTATTCAGCATTCTTAATGTTGTTACATATATATTGTTAAAGTTTAAATAGTTCATCGTGTAAAAATGTAAGGAAGTGATGTAGTGTCAAGAGTCTACCATGATGTTCTTAAAAATTTTTCTCATGTGTGTAAATACGGACAGTTATCAATATCAAATTTAAATAGTTTTTGCTAATGTAGCATAGCTATTTGCTTATGTTTCGAGCATAAATGTTTTAACAAGATAACAGAAAATGAGACAAACATAAATCATACTTAACCACATAAGTATCAAATTGGTCTTAATTGATCTCGTAACATTTGTGGTTTTAATACCTGATCTTTTTTAAAAATACCTGTCCAAGTACTGTACATGTGTGCTCAAATGGCTTCATCTAACGAAAAAATTGATACGGGATTCATTATTTTCCGGGCGAGTTCTCTTTTTCTCCCACGCTAGCTTCCAACACGCGAATAAAACCCTAAATAGATTGTTATACTTGCATTTTTAAATGCCCAATAAAACCAAACCAGGGCATACCAGCGCTCATTAGGAATGGCATTGCGGAAAGCCATGGACAGAAGCGGTATATCAATACAAGCTGTGCAGTTTGTTTTACTTGTTGACGTAATAGAAACATGAACTTCGAGCAGAACATAATTTGTTTTCCGTCCTTAAATGACACTAGTTGTTAATATGACATACAAAATCGAACCAAAAGGACATACAGTAACCTCTTGCATAGGATTTTATTGTTCGAGTGTATGATAAAAGTGGCGTGTCCGTAACAACCTGGCACGTATCCGCATCACGATCCATTTCTGTATGTAGCCCTGGTAAATACTAACTTTGGCTCGATCGGTTGAGCGTAAGACTAGTAACCAGAGGTTCCTGGTTCGACTCTTAGCAGAGGCATTGAACTAAATAAAGATCTCTGTTACATATGGCGCCCACGTAGGGACCCCGAAATCATACTCAGCGATACCTGTAAAGGAATCGCTATGGCCCCTGGGGAACTCGAGACGAGTTCTTCCTTGGAGTGCGAGTATGTAACCCTGGTAAATACCAGCTGCAATATACCGGTCGGCTAGAGAGATCTTCTCTTTAGCTCGATCGGTTGAGAGTAAGACTAGTAGCGAATGGTTGCTGGTTCGACTCCTAGCGGAGGCATAGAACTAAATAATGACCTCTGTTACATATGGCGCCCACGTAGGGACCCCGGAATCATACTCAGCGATACCTGTAAAGGAATCGCTATGGCCCCTGGGGAACTCGAGACGAGTTTTTTCTTGGAGTTTGAGTATGTAACCCTGGTAAATACCAGCTGCAATATACCGCTCGGCTAGAGAGCTATTCTCTTTATCGATCGGTTGAGCGTAAGACTAGAACCAGAGGTTCCTGGTTCGACTCCTAGCGGAGGCATAGAACTAAATAATGATCTCTGTTACATATAGCGCCCACGTAGAGACCCGGAAATCATACTCAGCGATACCTGTAAAGGAATCGCTATGGCCCCTGGGAAACTTACTTTGGATTTTTGAAAAAAAAATTCATTGTTTAATCGTAAGGTTAACTCTTCTGCCATGCACATGATTTGATGGAATGTTTAAAGAATGAAATATCGAGTTAGCAAAATGTGCGTCAAAAATCATTGATCGTTAAACGATCCTTCAGTTCAAACCAGTGGATACTGTAACGGTATTTACTTTGTTTAACAGGCAAACAGAAAGATCAAATACCAAATATCAAATGTTTGCTCTCGGGTTACATACCGATCCAGACTGTACAGAATCGCACATTTTACAGTTGCTTGTATGACTGTACATCACAAATCGATAGCTTAAACCACTGCTGAGAGAACTACAAAGCGTGTCTTTTGCCGTAAAGACGTATTTAACCTCGCGGCTTTTATTTATATAGATAAAATGGCAATGTGTTCATTTGATGATAACGGAAAGACGGTTAAAGTAATAAACGTGAATGAGGACAATAACATTATAATAAATAGGTGATATTGACCAGGAAAACATTATATCAAGTGGGTGTTAATGACGAGTGCCTGTAGGATCTTTGGTTTTATTTTGTTGTACGTCCTATAAACAGCTAATGTAATTTATGGACGGCCTCCCAGTGTATATGAAACGGACGTATGTGTTGAGTGCGTGTTTATTCGAGACGTTTCGATCATACTGTCATGAATGTTATCTACCGTTTACAGTTAAACACATTATGATTGTATGTGCTAATTCCAAACTAATGTGTGACTTTATATAATGTACCATCTAGGAATATGTTTATTTGACATATTATCTATGTCATCAATCTTTTATTACTTACATTTAGTAAATCTTTATAATAAGTTATATTTCATGAACAATTCGTTGCTATTGATTTAATTTGATACCGTTGACATACTTAAAAGATTTAGCCTTTCTCGTCTGTATTTTATTTATTGTAAACATCTATTTGTTTTTACATTATTGTTTGGCCCTAAATGTAAAAAACCCAGATTTTTAAAATAAAAAATATGACCGTATACGACGCTCTCAACACACACACACACCATATCGCATACACCGTCCTTAAACGACCCAGCTGTAAAAAGGACGTGAAATATTCAACCAACCAACCAACAAAAAAATGACCCTAAATTATACAAATTATCGTTGGGGCGTCAACCTACACAAAAAAAAATACAAACATCGGCATCTCCGTGTAAGCCTCCTATTTTTTTTCAAATAGTGGTATTTTGGGCTGGGGAACACGTTTAAAACAATAAAAAATCGAATTGGAGACTCTTTCCAGTGATTCAAATGTCAATCAAAGGATTCGAACTATATTTCCACACATTTACTCATAAATTAAATAGAATGAATAAATATATTGAAATGTAATAATGCAAGTCAAGTATTGATTTGGTGATAATTCACTATTACGTACAAATGTCACGCTGATTTAAGTTGAGAATTTTTATTATCTAAGGCACGACCCAACGTGGAACCTTGTTGAACTCCAGTGAAGTTTGTGTTAGATTTCCCTAAGAGTTCTTTCTCTTGGACAAATTCCCATTAAACACTTGCATCAACGGTAATTGCATTTCCTGTTTATAACAAAACAAATGTAGCTAAACATTACGATTTAAATATCTAACATAGACTAGTGACTAACGTGTTGTTTGTTTTTGTTTTTATTTACATTTGTTAATTGTAATGTTTACAGTAAAGACAGTTTAGGCGAACCGAAATTAACTGCACGATTTTAGAAGCCATTTTTCAAAAGTACAAGCTTTTTGATTTTCGAAGCGGTGGAAATTGTCGCCGCCAATAAATCAAACTGACCCTCTATAAAAGATTGTGGCGCCCTTTAACGTCACAAAGTGACACTCTATTGAAAAATTAAGGGTCACAACGTGACGTCTCTCAGCCAATAATTTCAGGACATTCTAGTCAAGAGGTGCGATAATATGTATTAGACAAAAGGTATTCGAGATATTTTGCAAATGTGATGTATCTTTGTAATTACAATAATATTACTGACTGGAAATTCTATCCAGTTAACACTTACTACCTCGAAATAGCTGTTATGATAATTCCTTTGCATTTGAGGGAAATACAGTTAGGTTCATAAATGTAATAAATAGGAACGGACATGAGCCGAACGATTCAGACATTACGTGTCTGGAAATCGGACAGGGATACTTACATCGGAGTAGACAGAAAAGAGGCTTACTACATTAGCATAAAGCCCCCGTCAAACAATTCTGCCATTAATTTTGCAGACTTTGTTTCAAATGTTGGGCGATATGTTAAAAGGCCTGCAACATTAGTCTAAATAAATGCATGTATACTTAACATTTACACCTGATTTCATAAATTTATGATCTTTGATGTACCAAGCAGACTTTTACAATACAATTAAAAAAACAAAATTGGCTGATATGGTGATGGGGCTAATAAATGCAAAAACTAAACTTTAAGTGTTTTCATAGTTGAGGGGTGTGTCCTTGCAGTAGTGTCACTGAAAAATCTAAATTTATTTTGCTACTCTTTGCCTTGGGACTTTTTCGTCCGGCAGTAGCCCTCCAGTGGCCTTCATCGAATATCTTTCATCTTGGCCCCTTGCATCACTGAAAAGTCCTAGGAGGACGAAGCAGCTGTATGGTGCAGTTTAATTCATTATTTCGTCATAATCTATCTATTACTAAATTTAAAAGGTGCAGCACATGTGTGTGTTCCGTCATCTTTGATGCATTTATCTCTGATGTTACTTTAGAAGCTGTTTTTGTTCGACTTTAGATTATGGAAATTTTATCTCACGTTCTGAACCAGTACATGAATGATTCTCAGAAATTATCAGAAGTTCACCAAAGCTACGCTCTTTTATGGATTTGCCTTTGTCATCTCCAAATTTAACACTTTTTGGAACTATCATTTGGTATTTGTTCTGCTTTTAAACGGCCCTAGCTGTTAAAAATGCACTTTTATATACAACAAGTCTGCGGTATAAAAGGTTATAAAGACGTATTTTTAAGCCTGGGGATGCAATTTCGAAGAAATTTTCTCGCATCTAACAAAGAATGTAATAACAGCAATGTTACAGTTCACCGTCAAACAGCGAGCAAGTATCTGTCGCCGACTACGGAATCCTAAAGCAAACATTTCGCTATTTATTTTTTTTTACATTGCAAGTTAGTGCCAGCAGGGCGGAAATTTGTTTTCCGTTCTTTGTCTGGTTCCTATATGATTGTATTGTCATATTTCGTACCGTATCAGAACAGGTTCGACGTTTTCAATAATATGTTACAGTTCTATCACGAACATTAATTGGAAGGTAATACCCAAGATATATAACGGTGGATGCAACGATGGTGTATGTGTTGAGTGCGTGCGTATTGCCGCTCCACTCCCATAATGCGGAGCGTCAAGCAGGGAGTAATTACTACCATTGTTTAAAACAACGGTACGTTTTGCGCGAGAACACGACCCAAAGCCTCCCTCACAGGGGCGAACGCTCAACTACACGACAAAAAAAACAGGTAGTGTTAAGGGAGACATAAAGAAGGAGAAAGTTTGTTCACTCGTCGTCAGTATCTTGTGGCAAGGTAGAGTGTTCTACTAATAGGATGTGGCAGCACTTTAAATCGGCACCTGTTTCGGGCTATTGTAAGGAGGTTAACACGAACATACCGCTGTCTTCCCAATACCCACGCACTCAACTTGCATCACATACACCAGGAGGCCGTCCTAAAATGGAATAAACCACCTGACTTAAAATTTTGATATATGTTTAAAATAATGATTGGGTGTTTAAATCACACTTTGGGTGTAGCACTTTAAATCGGCAATATAGAAAGAAGGTTTACACGAAATACTACAGCCTCCCAAGAAATACACACGCACTTAATAAACACATATACCAAGAGACCGTCCTCGCTGTTTATGTGACGTAAAACAATCAAATCAACCCAAACCGAATCTTTGAATATCCTACTAAAAGCTATGGTCGGTTGAGGGTATGCATCAACATTTGTAATTTAATCATTAGATGCTCAACGGTCCTTCAAATCAGGATTGGATCGGTTGGTAGGTCCAAAGAATGGTTGACAAAAACGAACGCAAAATTAACAAGTGTTTGATCACCGAGTGATACAAGTCCCCTACCGGCGGCAAATGACAAGCAATATAAACCCAAGACTCATAACTCAAACACTTAAAGTGTATGATCGTTGTTCTAGCATTTGACAGTTGCAGTCCCTGATAGCCATGTTGGTATCATGCTCAAAGCAACATTGCGAAGTACTGAAACTGAAAATTATTGGATTCCAAGGGGCATATCTTGTTAAAAATTATACTGCCGTAACCAAATCAGAACTTGATACCAGGTATATCTATATACCAGATTTCAGTGTAATACGTGCTTCAGTTGCTGAGATAATGAACGGAAACTGTGAATTAATCGAAATATCAAAAAGTCAAAGGGGCATAACTCTGTTAATAAATATTTAACCGTAACCATGTCAAAACTAGACCTAGATATCCCCATGATGTGTTTGTAAAACAAATTTTAGTGAATATAAGCATATAAGTCCAAGGGGTAACTCTGTAAAAGTTATATTGAACCGTAACCAAATTAGAATTTGATCTAGGTATTCTCATGATTTACCTGTATACCAAATTTCAGACAGAGACAGCTTAATATAGACCCCTCCGGCTTCGCTGGTAGGGGACTAAACATATCAATCAGACTGTTATGTAAATGTAACACAGTAGCTGTAAAGGCACATGATGTTTGGTAACGGTGTATTTATAATCTCAAATCGAAAATTGATAACATATAATCCACTTTTTTACTTCTAAATTCATAAATTAAAGGGGTTTTACGCACCTGGCCCTTTTGCTTCTACATTAGTTTAGAAATTTTGGATTCCCACCTTTTGGTCCTTAGTATCACTGAAGACTCCTAGGAGGACGAAACAGTTACACAGACACAGAAACAGAACACAAGCTTAATTTTTCAATGTGATATGTTTTAGAAAACCAAATAACACAGCTTCCAGAATACACGCGCACCAAATACAGACATTCGTATCGTATTCCCCGGGAGGCCGTCCTTAAATAACCTTGGCTGTTAACAGGACGTAAAAACAATAAAACCAAACCAAACAAATTTGGTTAATCTGATCGGTTAAAGAGAAGTAGCGTTTTAAATTAAAACTTGAAGGACGACGAATGCAGCGTCTTCAGGCTAGGTAAGCTAATAAATGTATAAGAACTCCACAACGTTTATGTTCTGCCTGCCACCAAGATGGGAGATGAGTTTTGGTAACAAGCTATGGAAATTCACTGCGTCAATTCGAAGTTTAAATTAAGCGATGTTTATAGTTACAAGGACTTTAGCCTTAGGACCAAAAAACAATCCCAAGAAAGCACTTTTGTATGAAGTTTGATTTAGATCCGAGGAAGCGAACACTCGAATTATCACAAGTGTTCTATTTATAGTAACAGTAACCTTGACCTTTAATCTTCGAACCTGGAAAGCAAATAAGCACACACTCTTGGTAAGGAAACTGTATGGAGTTCGATCGGCCTAAGGGAAGTTATCGCAAACCTTTGTCCTGACGATGTTTCCGCCGACACTGTCGACTACTTTTTGCAGGCGACACAATAACCAAAACTGGAAATAATTGTCGTGACAAAGTTGGTGCCTTTTGCCTAATTAACAAACGACAGGCTTCATATGAGCGACTTTATTGACAATTAAGCCTTTATCTACGAATGTGTCCGAGTGGAGTGTCATACAACCGTGTCTTAGTATGACATTTCAGTAAGCTGACACTTTAATGAACAGTTACCCCCATCATCTGTGGATACGCCATATAACATAAGCTAGTAATCGATGGCCACTGCCTCTCCGCGGGTTCTAATAGAGAAGCCAACAGGTCTGTCAATGAAGAGTGCTAACAAGATATAGGGGAATTGAACGAGGAAGTACGTTTGACCGTCGTCATGTTCTCTTGCTTCTGTTTTATGCGATTCATATAGATTTTCCGTTCCTTCGCATTACTTCCCTATTATCGGATAATTTCCTTACTTATAAACCTGTCTCCACGTCGAATTTTCTTACACACCTAACGATCAATTCTTGTTTGTCGCCAATGATACAAGACTGTCAGGACGCGTTGAAAATCAAAACGGTTCACAGCGAAACATTTAATTGAAATGCTCAAGTTTCCTCATAATGTTTTAGGAGTCATGCCATGTACGTCTGACCGCCAATGGTTAACAACAGACGTTGTGGTCAGTGGATCTATAAACACATTTGTCTGTTCTAGAAAGTACAATACAAATCGATTTCTGACAAAGCATTTGCGATTTTATTACAAGTACAAACAACTTTCGTCGATGTGGTAAACCAGCATCACATCATTGCTATCACTTGGAAGATTACGAAAAAAATCAATAGTACAGGTCCATGTAAAGTGTCAAAGGATTTGAGGCATTCCTCCCCAATTAGATAAAAAGATTCACGAGAATGCGACGACATAACATTTCCATTTAGAATTACGACAATAATGAATGTCCTTTACAAATCAAACATATTTGTTAGTTTGGTCATGACTTTCACGTCGTATAAAGACTTCCTGAGGGAGATATCAAGTATAATATTTGGTAAATGATACGATATAATAATAATAACTTACACTGCATCATATAGCTGATGATTGTAACGTGCCGTCTTACTGTAACCATAGAAGCGTAATCTAGCACCATATATCATTAAACTAACCATTCTCATGCACCAGAATCGTTGTTGCTGAATGCTTAGCAGAGAGCAACAACGGGCAGGTTTAACATTTTTTTCTTTCGGTGTAGGAGTAGAAGAGATATTTTGTCAAGTAGCACATGCCGGTTCGGGATTGTATATCATCTTCAAACGCTGATGAAGGTTTCCCTTACAACTCCCGCCCAGAATCAGGACTCATGTGTCACCCGATTATAAAGAGTCATTAATGAAACTAACATTAACCTTTTATTTTTTTGGTGGTCCATGATATTGTTTTAACATCCCTTTTTCGGTGGTTTTGTCAGAGGTACCTGTTGTCATAATAGTATGATCTCTCGTATTAAAGCTTTGCAAATTGACATTCTAGATTAATTCTTCCCTGTGAACGAGATGACCAGGTCAAACATTTAATATCGATACAATTTTCAGCTTCACGATCCTATTTACGGGTTCTAATGGAGAAGCCAACAGGTCTGTCAATGAAGAGTGCTAACAAGATATAGGGGAATTGAACGAGGAAGTACGTTTGACCGTCGTCATGTTCTCTTGCTTCTGTTTCATGCGATTCATATAGATTTTCTGTTCCTTCGCATTACTTCCCTATTATCGGATAATTTCCTTACTTATAAACCAGTCTCCACGTCGAATTTCTAACACACCTAACACGATCAATTCTTGTTTATCGCCAATGATACAAGGTACCTGTTGTCATAATAGTATGAGCGTTGGCGTGAAATATTGTACAAAGACTGATCTCTCGCATTAAAGCTTTACAAATTGAGAAACTAGATGGATTCTACTCTTTGAACGAGATGACTAAGTCAAAAATTTGGGAGTCCTCGTTTGACCCTAGTTGTTTGCAAGACGTCAATCAAGCTACAATGGTGTTATACTTCGACAAAACAACCAGAATATTTCCGTTTGATGGGATATATTCAGATTTCCACCGGGATAAACAAATTGGGTAAAAAAATATCGGAAAATTGAACAATAACGGGTTTAAACTCTCACAGGATCTTTTCAATCGTTCCCTAAATTATCCTTATAATTACAGAAGTTGACCTGTGATTCCGCATAATAAAACCCAATTTCAAAGTGTCAATATATTAGCCATGTTCAACAACATATTAAGAATCAAAATGAAAATGTCGCTTATTTAGTGTTTTACCAATTACAAAATTGTCGAGGACAATCAGTCATGACGACCACCTTTAATTCCTAGCCTGAATACTCGACTGTATTCCGTGTTAAAAATTACCCTTATTTACACAAGGAAACGTTGTGATACCTCCACGTGTAAAGCAAGTAGAGAACATGGCAGTCACATGTGTTGACCCGACCGAACAGTGTAGTTTTATGTTTTTCACGCCCCATTAGTTTGGTTTGATTGTTTTACGTCATATTAACAGCTAGTGTCATTTGAAGACGGACTCTCGGTATATGCGATGGGTGTGCATGTTAAATGCTTGTGCATTTTTGAGGCTGTGGAATTTTCTTGTAAGCGTCCTTGCGATAGTCCTGATCTTTTGCCGATTTGAAGTAATACCACATTGCCGACGGCCTCAACCAGAACAACCAACCCGGTCATATTATATTAAAAACGGGTAAACCAGTCGTTCAACTCCCATAATACTCACCGTTAAACAGGGAGAAGTGATTACCATTGTTTAAGATTTGTGTATGTCTCGGTCAGGGGACAGAACCCAAAGCCTATAAACAGCTTGTGTAAAGCATGTATGTGGTAAGTAATTGTGTGTTTGTGATAGTGAGGACCTGATGTAGTCGTCTTTATACTGCTTCATTGTCGCTCACTAGAATACCATGCCAAAAGCACCAAACTGTGAAACATTATTTTAAGAGCAAGCATAAAAATGCAGTCAAAAACGTCGAACTCCCTAACATTTTAAAGGAGATTTGGCATTGGCTTGCGCTTTTTCTTGTTATAACTTTAAAGGCGACCTCTTGGTGTTGCTATAGTTCGTAACTGATGTCGAATTTTACAGCACGACCAAACAGTTTGTTTGAACATGTTTACCATTCTATTATCAGTTAAGGTCATAAGGACGGCCTTCCAATGTATGCGATATTAGTTTATGTTTTAATGGTCATGTTTATTTGATAGAAACGAATAAGGAAAAACAAGTTATTAGAAGAATAAAAAAAAGCAGTTATGCATAATGAATTTAAATACCTTATAAACCTCTATTTCATCGATGGTCACGTACAGCTAATCATGCAAGATGTTCAATTACAACCGGTCACACCATTTAACGGCGTTACAGGCTGATCGTTAACCTCCCTAACACACAAATGCCGCTTTAACACACGACTGCTTTCTGGATAGTCCGTCGGCTTTCATGTGATTACCTCGCGTTAGCAGGAATATTAACTTTACGACCAACTCTGCTGACCCAAGAAATGAAATAATCTGCTTTAGTAGCATGAAGCGAGTTGTACTCTTCAAATCTGATTTAGTATTGGATCGATTTACAGCTTTCTCGAAGCCTTCGTTCGTCGTTTTCCTAGGGATTTACGGAATTATATCGGGTTAAGAGTGAAGACTGGTGCCTAGGGAGACACACGGAAGGAGTATGAGTTTATAGTTTCCTAGGTTTAGGGTCATATTTACATATATTGTCATTACGTTTTCGTTAATTTTGTGTTAACGTTCTTATTAATATTATTTAAAGACGTGCCCCCATGCGAGTTGTGTAAGCGTGATGTGCGGGAGACGGGTTTGATTTGAAGCGTGTATTTGGGAGACGTGGTATATTTGTATAAGCCTTCTTGCAAACATCTGGGTATTTTGCCGACTTAAAGTGCTACCACACTGCAGGATACTGCCGAATGCCCCAGCAGAACACCCCATTCGGTCACATTACACTGACAACGGGTGAACCAGTCGTTCCACTTCCATAATGCTGAGCGTCAAGCAGGGAGTATTAGCTAATTTTATTTGTATTAGAGACGCTGATATGTGTCGTCCTTGGTAAAGAACCCAAAGCCTTTCTCACAGGGACGGATGCTCAACTAAAGGTATGAATTGTGGTTGTGTCAAGGGAGACATTAGAAAGGAGTTGTGAAATAAGAAACGCGGAAAAAAGTAGATTTAATTAGATTCAAGAACATAAAATACCCCATTGTCAATTGTTACGTAAATCTAGCAATAATGCAAGATGTTAGGGTCCTACCGGTAATACTACAAGCTGATCGTTAACCTC
Organism: Mimachlamys varia; assembly: GCA_947623455.1. NCBI lineage: Eukaryota > Metazoa > Mollusca > Bivalvia > Pectinida > Pectinidae > Mimachlamys > Mimachlamys varia. The sequence goes on along the minus strand of OX392533.1, from coordinate 39,491,787 downwards.
CCTTACACATCTGATTACTTCGCGTTAACAGGAACATTAACTTAAGGGCCAGCTCTATTAACCTCAAAAATCACATAATCTACTTTGTCAGTAGTACGTTGTACGCTACAAATATAATAATCATTTGTCGATGTAACGCATTTTCGTACGTCTATTGTTGTTGTTGTTTTCCTAAGAATTTACGACGGATCGTAGTGAAGTCTGGTGCATACAAGGAAGGATTATATTGGATGAAAAATCAAAGGATACCACAAAACCATAATCTAACTAGGGACTAGTTTTAGGGAACAAAATTATATGTTTCATCTTATATCTTTTTTTAATTCTGAGTAACTTTCCTTCGAAATGTTAAGCACTTAATAAATGTAAAAAAATGACCTTAACCTATGACCTTGACACTTTTACCTTAAGGTTTGGTCAGTGGGATCTTTTTAATTCTGACCAACTTTCCTTCATCGTGTCATAACAAAATATCAATCAGTAAAACATGGACAGACGGACGAACAGACGGACTGACAAACTAATTACTATAGGGCACACGCATCGAAGATAGGCCCTATTTACCCAAGGGGTTGGTCAATTATTGTTACATGTATATAATTAGACAGTGAGGGTGAGATTGCATCACCTTGGCTTATACCTTTAATTGTTTATAAAAGTTATACAATTGTTTATCTCTGGCCTTTCGGTAAAGGTCACACTGGCATATTGACAATGCACTGCACATCGTCTATGGGTGATGCAGGTATACTAAAAGATTTATCAGTATATCTTTAACATTGTAAATGTTATTGCCCGGACTAAAATTATTGAAAAAATCGCACTTAGTTAACCTCCTACCCTGAGGTCGAGGTCACGGCGACATAATGACAGCGTACTGTACACCTGCTTGAGGTGATGCATGTAAACTACAAGTTTCATCATTATATCTTCAACGGTTTAGAAGTTTAAGTCTAATGCGTGCAAAGGTAATGATACTATTATGATAAATAACAAAGAATTTGTTTGTTTTTGAAAGCTTATACATATTTTAACATTTTTGTAAATTTCATTTTTTTAGCTGCTGTTTGGCCCTTGCTGTCGAAATTGATCGATGGGGAGTCCAACAATGCCGTATAATGTGACCGGCGAGGTTTTCTGCTGGGGGCCTTCAGTGTTATATAACTCGACGCATTAACTGAAATTATCAAAGCTTGTGATAAACATTAAACAAAATAAAGCTAAACAAACTAATTATTGAATGCTTGAGCCAGGTTGTGCCATTTCTTTTTATTGCTGAACGTTGCACAGGGAACCACAAATCGCTTGTTGTCGATTTCGATTGGTACATGTATCGACTGGGAAACTGAACCCATAACATTCATCACTAGGGCGAACACACATGGCCACACCTGAGGCAGTGTCAATTGGCGACGAAGGAAAATTGGGAAAAAAATGTTGCTAACCAAGTTATGAGGGCAGCAGGTACAATTATTACGCCCTTCCAAAAGTGCGATAAAAGGTGAAAAAACAGGCGCACAAGCTACTGGTACTTATTCCTTGACTCAAATACACTGGAATATACGGAAGTAGTTTAATTGAATCGGAAAAATATTCACTTGGTATTATTTGGATGAAATACTGACAAAGCGTTATTTCCTTGATTTTATATCAACAATTAAGATAAATTTGTTCTGCTTTTGCTGAGTGGTGGAACCAAAGAATGAAAAGTTGTGTATTATTTGGCTGAATTATTGAGAACCTATTTCCTAGATTTTATATCAATAGTTAAGATAAATTCGTTCTGCTTTTGCTGAGGGTGGCTCATTTTTGTGAGCAATTGTCACGATTCACTGGTTAGAAAAATACAAATACGGTGAATGGATTCTACCCACTGAATGCTAAACATGTAACCATGCATACAATTGAATAAACAGTGTTCATCCCCGATGAGGGGGCCTATATTTGTGATTAGAAAAATGCAAACGTGCAAGGAAATTGCTCGTTCATAGACACAGGTCTTTTTAAGAGTACTTTTCGTTACAGTTCGCCTTTTTTCAATAATCACGTTAAACGTATTTCTACGGGGACACGCACGTACACATATATTCATATACGTTAGTCCCAATAAGCTGAAATTACGAGAATGCTTTGTTAATGTACAGTACATGTCAGTTTTGTCGGCCAAGTTATTTCCAATCACAAATATATTAGATTAAGGCACAAGAAAATGATTTGACAGCTCTTTTGACCCTTTTCGACTATTGAAAAGTTCAAACTGAACAATTTTGTTATCTTCGTAATAAATTGATAGCAAACGTCGGTAATTTAATTTGCTATTCCAATGGTTTATCGATAATAGGAAGGAAGCAGAAAGGAGAACTTCAATAACTTCATTGACGGATACACCGTAAGCCAGTTAAATTAGTATAACCTAATCCGTGCCTCTAGACATTTGCTGTCAATTTACATAGCTTTCCAACATTTTGTTTTGTTTCGCTCAGGTTTTTTTCAACATCAACGATTATATGTTTAGGAATGACGAATAGGAAAGATCGAGACTGCAATTGTTTAAAAATGCATTATTGCTGTTATAACGTGAGTAGAATTCAATATTATATTGATGAGGTGTAATTGATGCAACGGTGAATACTTTATTTCCATAATTTGAATAAAGTTAAATTTTATACGGTTATTCGATTGATACATATACGGAGCCGTATCAGTACGATTTGTGAAACACAAGAATACAGAAAATACATGTCACACTGATAAAAGGAGGGGTGCAAATTTGGGTCTTACTGTGGCCTATCTGTAATAAGGCTGATAGTTTGCAGGAAGAAACTTTGAGGTCAGCTGCATATTGAATTAAGTTCAAAACATTTGACTTTGAGTGGGCTCAAAGTGGGGAGGGTGTAAAATTCTATTTTTTTTTTTTGCGGAAACTTTTACGAACTGGAAATTGTAGTGACTATCGCAAGGAGGCTTACACGAACATACCGCAGTCTCCCAATTACTCACGCACTCGACACATACAAACTGCCAAATATTTGGTTTGGTTTGATTGATTTTACATCCTATTAACAGCTGATGCCAATTTAAGCACGGCCTCCCCATGTATACAGTATGAGTGTATGTGTTGAATACGTACACGAACATAAATCGGAAAATACGAAAATGTATAGGGTTGTTACATGTACGTGATGTATTGAATCCAAGCGAATAGTTATTCTTACTAGTTAAAGAATAAAAATATAAACTTTATTTATTTAATAACAATTATAATTAAACTAGAACTGTAAGCCGATGGCTGACTAATACCCCCCCCCCCCCCCCGCTACCTCTTATTAGAGGTGTCTGACATGTTTTTGAAAAAAAACATGATGTAGTACAAGTTGTATATAACATGCATTATATAATGTATTATTTTATATTACTATGTATCACCGCATATCTAAAAAACAAAAACAAAGAAGGCACCTTTGGTCTTACATACATTACAGTGTAGATTTCATATCAACAATGTGGATGCATATGTATGTTTCAACTTGTGAAACTCACTGAATGAATAAAGAAAGGTGATATACATATTGATAAGAAAACTTATGATGCTGATTGTTTCAATACAATGCATCTTACGTTTATATTAATAGTGGTGTAAATTAGCCCATGGGAAAGCCAGTGATATGAGAAAATGGTCCGAGTAGTGCTTTGGAAGAATATCGGCCAGGACACCCCTCATAGGAAAGTTGATGTAGATTTGGTCCAGCAGTCCTCCTCTACGATGTGTTGGTAGACTTATACATGGCTGAAATCCATAGTAGCGAAGCAACTTGGTAAGTTTATTTGAAGCAGGAGTTTGCTTTGAAAGATCAATGTTGAAATCTCCTGTTACAAAAGTGGGAATACCTAAAGGCAGGACTGAGATAATCTGTTCCAGCTGAGGTAAAAACTGTCCGGCAGTGACCTGAGGATTATGGTATAAAACCAGTAAACAGAAACGCATAGACAAGTCTGCTCGTGGAGAGAGGACAATAATCTGATGCTCAGTTGGTATTGCGTGTGTATGACGCTGCTGCACAACAATTAGACCTTCGTGGATATGTGTGAGGAGGCCACCACTCTGTCGTCGCAGACGTAGAGGACCATCATTGCGGATGCTACTGTAGCCTTTGTGATCTTCTATGGCATCGTTAGACTTGAGCCATGTTTCTACAAGACATGTGAGCTGTGACTGTGAAACAACATCATCTTTGAGTAATGACGTGTGATGAGCTCTGAGAGAGTTGATATTAAGAAACTGAATCTTAAAATGAGTGTCAAAGGTGATCCCAAGTTGAATTGAGTTTTTCGTAAGTGAAATGAAAGGTGATGACTGCTTCATTCTTTTTATCTCTTCAAGGGCTCTAGTATTAACTTTGACTTTGTTGGGTGTAACATCTCCCAAGACATACAGGCCAGATAAATTCTTAGTCCGACTAATTGCTGTGTAGAACTGGCCAGCATGAAAAGTTCCTTTGCATGAAACAAACAGTGTGTCTTCTGTTTTACCCTGCTCTTTGTGAATGGTGACTGCCCAAGCTAGAGATAAAGGAAACTGCACTCTTTTTGCAGTAATCTTGGAGTATCTTCCAAGTCGCACCTGAGATTCCACAGTTGAGATTGGCGTGGATGTTTGATCTTACAAGATACCACTGGACTGACTTCTGGTGTTTTTCCCCACTCTATAGTCGTCAAATTTAACCAACACATATTTAGGTTTAAAGTTTTCAACCGATTCATTGTTACTATCTGGCTGTGGGTGGAAGCCTGTAACAACTCCAGTTGCTGAGTTAACCAACCCATCTTGCACATTCAAATTTTTAGTGAGCATAACTCTTGCAACAACTGCAAGTGTAACAGTTGTTGAAAGTCCACCAGACATTTCCTTCATAGTAGAAGTGTCAACTTTTCTTGTTTGGTCATCCTTTTTTGAGTCCACACATTTGAATGTGTATTTTCTGTTGGACAGGGACTGAAGTTGGTCATGATTATGTTCATCAACATCTTTGTTCAAGGCATATATATGAGGTGATTTTTTCGGATACTCTTTAGAATTCTCATCTACCTTTCTACTTCTTATGGTATCAAGGTCATCATCTGTCTGCAAGCCAACTCTTAATCGGTTCAGTAGCGAAGCAAAACACATGTCATTTTTCTGCCGTTGAACTTCTACCAACTCAACGATTTGGAAATGATTCTGCCAGAGGGATCCATACAATGCTGCTAATTCATCAGATGGCGAAGAAAACACAGCTTTCTGAGCGACAGGGGGTAACTGTAGAAGATCGCCAACTGCTATAACTGATACTCCACCAAAAGGGTCATCATTTCCCATGACATCACATAATCTTCGATGAATAGTAAGAAGCATATCTGCGCCCACCATGGACACTTCATCGATGATGACTATTTTAACACTACCGATCATCTGTTTTAACGAGGCAAGCTTCTCACCAGACAGTGGTATGTAGTCATCTGTCTTTCGAACATGAACTGGCAGTAAAAATGCAGCATGGAGGGTGTATCCACTGATGTTGTAGGCTGCTGCGCCTGTAGGGGCACAGACAAGGATATGAAGGTCCTCACTTTGATTATCCCTGGCAAACATACGATCTACTGTCTGCACAATGGCTCTTACCAGGTGTGACTTTCCAACACCTGCTCCTCCGGTTAAAAATATATGAAAAGATGAAGGACGTGGTTGCTTATGAGAGAGAATCATCTGTGCACACCAGTAAACAATGAACTCATGGACTTGATATTGCAGTTTGTTGAGGCTATTAACAAGAGTGTACCATTCAATGACTGTCATTTTTTCATGACTAAACTCATATTCATGGTGTACAATACCAATGTCTCTATTCACAGCTGTATGATGGTCTGGGTCAAAAGCATTCATCACACTGTCAACTGGTTGGATTCCTTCTATTTCATCCTCAGTATTCTTTTGTTGATTTTCTGGAGCCAACACATTCCAACTCTCTTCTGGTGGTCCAAATTCGATCATATTCTCCATAATATCTGCAACTTCATCTGCATGGTGTTCAAACTTTTTCTGGTGATTCTGTATAGTATCCAGATTGGTGATGTAGGTTTCTTGATATGATGAATCTACTTCAGAGAACATTTTCTCATCCCTCCAAGGACAGTATAAGAGGAGTTTAGCATGATAGTATTCCTCAGCTTGCTTCCTTTGTGACCACTGGTGAGATCGAATAATTGCTGGGGTTCTCCTTTTAATCATCTTTCCCAAACCGTTTTGGAGTTGGATAGTATTTGAAGGGCAATTACCAGGTTCTCCATCAGTACTATTTGCATTCTTATAAAATGAAGCAAACTCTGCAAGACAAATATCTTCTAGGGATTGTGGTCTAGCAGCGTAACGGTCAAGAAGGCCAGTCTGAAATGAATAAGAAATGAAGTTAGATAATGAATATAGTGGAGGTGGACATCTTTCAAAGTTCATCGACTCCCTTTATACATGTTATAAATTATGTATAAACCAAACCATCATACTGTTTTTCTTTTAGGTTCTGTTGCATATATTAAAAATATGATTTAATACTAGATTATGTATACTTACGATGAAGACATCAGGATCATCATCTTCCAGAGATTCAATGACTTTGACAGGCTTGAAGAGACGAGTTCTGTTCTCGGGAAGGTCGGTAGGAATGAAAACTATTTGTCTGGATCCTTGAGTTAAAGGTAGTGACAACAGTCTGTAAACTGCTTCCTGAGCGCTGACTTCTCTGTGGGTCAAGAACTTTTTGGCAACATTTTTCATTGATGACTTTGGTCCAAGATGTTCTGCTGATGAGCTGACAGCTTTCAAAACATCCCCCAATGTTTTTTCAGGTTTTGAAACATATGAAGCTACATACATTATGCATGCATATGTGTTGGTAATAAACTGAACGTGTAGATTTGCCTCCCAGGATTTCATGCATGTTTCATTGTAGTTATTTATGTTAACTTCACTTGGAGATCTTTTGAGTAGTATTGCTGGCTGTCCATTTCGCGTTTTTATCCACTTCAAAGCCTTCATATAAGTTTGTTCACTGACATCGCTTTTCAGTAATAGTTGATCAAAAGTTATTTCTTCCTTTGGATCTAATGCAGACAGTTGTTCTTGCACAGCTTGTAGTGTGTCGTAGTAAAATGTCTGAACATCTTCCGCAGGTTGTTCATCAGGAGGTTTCACGGCTAAAGTATGCCTGATTGGTGGTCTTGGGAAAAGAAATCGACATTTTTGGCCATGTTTTCTGCAGGCAACAGAATGTGTGTGCTTTTGAACCAATGACAAAAGGTTATGAAGATTTTCATCATTTTCTGGTAGCTGGCATGTGATGTGGTTATCTATGAAGTCAGTAACTTCCAACTCTGTATTGTCATCAAAATTTGGTGCATTCCTGACCCATGCCAACATGTGAACATGCGGTGAACCACGATGTTGAAATTCAATCCGATACTTGTAATCAGTTATGTCCCCTAGAGGATTCAGGGATTTGTTGAGTAGGATGTACTTCATAAAAAGCTCAACTCTGTTATTGAAGTGCCTTGCTGCTGCAACAGGGTTGGATCGGAGATAATCACATCTTTGATCCCATGAAAGGTGTTCTATTTCCTCATCAGACAACTGTTTCCCTTGTTGCTGTGCAATGATTCTAATAGTGTCATACCATTTCATGTCTGCCGCAGATAAGGTAATAAACCAAGTACAAGGGCCCAATTGTCGAATCATTCCTAGAAGGTCATACAGCATCTTGTTAAAGAAAGCAGGAGATCCTCGAACCTTTTGTAGAAAATGGATGCCAAGATCACTCCTAGCGAAATCTGCCATTTTTTCCTTTAGTTGTCCAGCAGTAATATCCCCCAGTTTCCCCTTCCGAAGGGCAATAGATAAACAGTCACGAATTTCCTTTGCTTCGCATCTGTACTGAGCATAAAATATATATTCAATATTTTTTGCAAATCTTCTATCACTGTTTAGTAATCGAGCTTGAAAATATTTCTTCATAGATAACTTTCTTGTACGCTGCATGCTATATCCAAACCTACCAGAAGGAAAGAGCTGAGGGAAACTTAGCTCTTCTGAATGTTCATCCATTTCAATACTTTTAGGTCGTTTTCCTTCTGGTGCAAAATTCAAGATGAAGTTAGTATCAGAACTAATGTCTTTTGGTTGAAGACAAGAATTAAATGGCAAACCACTCAATCTATTTCTTTCATCTTGAGTATCTGCACTAACTGGACTTGTAGGAGAATCTGTGGTTTCAATAGGTGGTGGTGTTGTTAATGAATCCCAAAAATCAGGATCTTCTTTCCTACAGTTATCGCACCAGTTGTCATTCACTATTACATCTGCATAGAGTGGATTACTCAGAGTATTTCGTAGAAGGTTGAGAGCCTCCATAATTTTTTGTGGTCTTACGTTTTGATAATATGCATGTCCTCTATACTGAAGTTTTCTTTTTAGTTTCACTGGTATCATTGATGTTGATGATGAAACTCGAGGGAGCACTGACACTGATTGTTCTGGATCAACAGGAATATTCACCACACACCCATGAACACTTCTTTGTTTTCCTCGTGGCAGGGCAAGTATTTTCATAAATGGAATACGTCTTGCTATGAAAGCTACTTCCAACGCATTGAGATCTTGAAGTTGGTGTGGAACCTCATCCAATTGAAGTTGATTTCCAACTGAGAGAAGTGGAAGCTCAGATTTCTTCAAAGAGGTTTTGCAACTGGTACAAATATATTCTTTATGGTCATAGGATAATTGCTTGGTCCTGCATATTTCAATCAATGTTTCATCACTGTCAGTATACTGGTCCTCAGAAAACAGAGACACTGTAGATTTATATAATAGTCTGTTGCATGACGTACAGATAAAAGATGGGCCGTGATTAATTTCAGACTTGAATTGTAATATCGCTTCCTCATAATTACCAGGAAGGGACCTCCTTTTCCGAGATGCTTGTCTGTCCCTAGTTCTCTCCTTATCCCTCACTTCACTATTAGTCCGTTTTTCCTTGCGTCCAGATGTGTTTGAAATCCTTTCCCTATCCCTCACTTCACTATTAGCACGCCGACTTTTCCTTGCTTGTCTGTCCACAGTTCTCTCCTTATCCCTCACTTCACTATTAGCACGCCGACTTTTCCTTGCTTGTCTGTCCACAGTTCTCTCCTTATCCCTCACTTTACTATTAGTCCGTTTTTCCTTGCGTCCAGATGTATTTGAAATCCTTTCCCTATCCCTCACTTCACTATTAGCACGCCGACTTTTCCTTGCTTGTCTGTCCACAGTTCTCTCCTTATCCCTCACTTCACTATTAGCACGCCGACTTTTCCTTGCTTCTCTGTCCACAGTTCTCTCCTTATCCCTCACTTCACTATTAGTCCGTTTTTCCTTGCGTCCAGATGTATTTGAAATCCTTTCCCTATCCCTCCCTTCACTATTAGCACGCCGACTTTTCCTTGCTTGTCTGTCCACAGTTCTCTCCTTATCCCTCACTTCACTATTAGCACGCCGACTTTTCCTTGCTTCTCTGTCCACAGTTCTCTCCTTATCCCTCACTTCACTATTAGTCCGTTTTTCCTTGCGTCCAGATGTATTTGAAATCCTTTCCCTATCCCTCACTTCACTATTAGCACGCCGACTTTTCCTTGCTTGTCTGTCTACAGTTCTCTCCTTATCCCTCACTTCACTATTAGCACGCCGACTTTTCCTTGCTTCTCTGTCCACAGTTCTCTCCTTATCCCTCACTTCACTATTAGTCCGTTTTTCCTTGCGTCCAGATGTATTTGAAATCCTTTCACTATCCCTCACTTCACTATTAGCACGCCGACTTTTCCTTGCTTGTCTGTCCATAGTTCTCTCCTTATCCCTCACTTCACTATTAGTCCGTTTTTCCTTGCGTCCAGATGTATTTGAAATCCTTTCCCTATCCCTCACTTCACTATTAGCACGCCGACTTTTCCTTGCTTGTCTGTCCAACTCTTTTTCATTCTCTCTCATTGCACTGTCTTCAAGACGTTTTAATCTTTTCCTTTTGTTGTCTTTTTTCCTTTCCTCTGACGCAAATTGGCTACATGTTCTTTTTCTTTTTGCATAAAGTCTCTTTTGTTCTTTTATCCTCTCATGTTTTTCTCTTTGTTCACCTTGATATGTGAAGTAGTTCTGAAGTGATGACTTCTGATGTGGTGAATCAGTTTGTTCATTTCTTGAATGTACCTGAAATTTATTAAGACATTTCAGAAATTTGTTCTATTTCTTGTTATTATTATTGTTTTATATTTGACATACAGAGTAAATTATTATTGAATTTAATTTGAACAAGTTAATGTTAAGATGATATTGTGTATAACAGGTAAACAGTATTAAAGCCATACAAGACAATACAAGACAATACATACCTCTGGTAGTTCAAGTGTTGTATTGCTTGTTTGTTGCAAAGCATTTTCATTTTGAAGATGTAATCTGAAACATAGTATACCAAAATAAGTTAAAAGTATATAGAAATCACTCACTATTTCTTTTGATTACAAAGTAATTTTCCTTACAATTAAGGCTGGGTTCATGTAAGAGTTCTGTTACTGCTCAGAAAATTTGACCAATACAATTTTTTAACAAAATTCTATAACACTATTATAAATTAAAGCTACCTTTCCCTCTGCTTTCGCAGTTTATCCTGTTTTTGGTTTCTTCTTGTTCCAGATTTGGCTTTTCTAGGCATCTTGGTGGCAACTTATGACCTGAAAAAAAACTTTATTTGAAAAACAAATAATACAATGATACAGTAAAATTCTAAAACAGAGAGCTGTTCCAATATCAGGTGCATGTATCTGTGCTGTCCCGGCCAAGTCTCAAAAATAAACACACAAACCTTTTGTGATAATGGAACAGCTCTCATTTATACCATACATTGAAATGATAGTGACAACAAAAATTTGACATTGGCATGAAATAGACATAGTGAAATTCCTCTTGAAAAAGGTGGAATTCCTCCAGCAAAGAAACTTCAGAGTAAATAATTAATGCTGCATCAGTCTGTTATCTACAAACCTGACAAAATAAATGAAATTTTATGAATTAAGCAAACATGGGTAAGAAGGTTGTACATTTTGTTTTATAAATCTAAAGTCAAAAAATAGTGAAAGTCCTCCAAATAAGACAATCCAAATATAACATCAGACTGTGTTCAGCAGAACTGATTTCCACAAAATCAATGGAATCTAATCTTGATCTTTAGTAGGTGGCACTGGGTCATCAGGCTGTGTGTCTTGGTCTGGTGAGGGCAAAACATTTGGTTTATCCTCAGCTGAATCAGTTTCTTTTGGTGTAGAGGTCATCATGGAGTCGTCCATAATCTGACTCAAAGACAAGTTACTTTCTTCTAGTTCCGCCTTGAGTTTCTTAACCTCCTCTCTACTCTTTGCTAGATCCATTTCCAGGCTATGAATTCGTTTCTTTGAGGATGCCAGATCAATTCGGAGAGATTTTGAATTCCCCTCTGCATCTGCACACATCTTCTTAGCTTCATTCACAATGTTGGAAGCAGTTTTCTCGAGTCCAATGTAAATCTGGTGCATGGTATTTAGCTTGTCAGGAGTTGCCCCACCAACAGCAGATAACGTAACCAGGCCTGTCAGCTCCAGTCCAGCTCTTTTCACTTCAAAGACCTCCTTCGTGATGTTCTCCATTTTACTCTGTGAACGATAGATGTTAGTTTGTGAATGATACAGGGTGTGTGGATAGTTCTGTCAAATAATTATGTGTCCTCTTAACCATGATATATTATTTGTCCAATGTAATGTGCAATATATATGAAGAATATCACTAATGTAATAACAATAGAAATGGAAAGAGGACACATATTTGTAGACAGTGAAAAGTGACTTTCGCTAGAGACTGTGGTTAAGCACACGGCTTATTGTGAGGTAAAGCAAATGCTTTATGTGAAAGAAAGCGGTGAATCAGAAGATGACTTATATAGGAGAAATGATAGAAATGAAAGTACCAATCATGCAGGTTGTGAAAATATGCTTTACATGCACAGAATCAGAGAGTCAAGCTTTAGAAAACTAATCTACTAGCACAATAGTATATACGGTGCTACACCAATGACTCTACCCGACGCCCACCACGAGGAGGTAGTCACATTCCCATGCTGATTTTATGCAGTTTAAAACTTTTTTAAGTTTTTGTTTGTCTTAATTCCAGTTTTTGTTTTCATGTATTGTACAGAAAAGTAAGAAAGTATTATGAATGACAAAAAAGATGACTGTAATTTATAGAAATTTTTCAATTCATAAAGATTAGCAATAAAATCAGCATAGGGGGCATCATATACAGCAACACATGCTATATGAGCTATTACTACATACATACAAGTTATTACAACATGGTGCTATCTGCATGATTCAATAAGGGAAAATGATCGGTTATGTTATTGACTACTTACCTCTGATACGCAAATCGGGATCTTAAAAAACATACTGTTACCAATGATCAGATTATGTGATTGACTACTTACCTCCGATCAACAAATCAGAATCTTCAAAAAATACGGCTACCACCAGCTCAACAGTCAGCAGAATTTGAAAAGCCGAACGGACAAATTTTAACCTGTGTATAGTAATCCTCAACATCACTTACTGCGAAGTTTCATTGAAAATGACCCAGTAGTTTAGAAGAAGTTGTCCAGACATCATGTTATTACGGAAACCTGTGTATAGTCACCTCATTACCATGGCAACCAAAATTTTGACAAACGAAACCCTGTATGCAAATCTATACATGGTCCCCAACAATACTGCCAAGTTTCACTGAAATTGATCCAGTAGTTTAGGAGGAGTTGTCCGGACAACACATTTTAATGGAAACCTGTGTATAGTGACCTGGTTACCATGGCAACCAAAATTTTGACAAACAAAACTCTGCATGCACATCTACACATGGTCCCCAACAATACTGCCAAGTTTCATTAAACTTGATCCAGTGGTTTATAGGAAGTTGTCCGGACAACACGTTATTACGGAAACCTGTGTATAGTGACCTGGTTACCATGGCAACCAAAATTTTGACAAACGAACCTCTGCATGCACATCTACACATGGTCCCCAACAATACTGCCAAGTTTTATTGAAATCGATCCAGTAGTTTAGGAGGAGTTGTCCGGACAACATTTTATTATGGAAACCTGTGTATAGTGACCTGGTTACCATGGCAACCAAAATTTTGACAAACGAAACCCTGCATGCACATCTACACATGGTCCCCAACAATACTGCCAAGTTTTATTGAAATTGATCCAGTAGTTTAGGAGGAGTTGTCCGGACAACATTTTTCTACGGACAGACGGACAGACAGACGGACAGACAGACGGACAGACAGACGGACAGACAAGCTGATTCCAGTATACCCCCCTAACTTCGTTGCGGGGGGGTATAACAAGTCATCGAAATTATATCAATGGATGTTAGCCCACGAGTTGTCTTATTGTGGGAGGAAACCGGGGTACCCGGAGAAAGCACGCGTGGTCGGGCAGGTGAACCAATACCTTTTCACGTCTGGTCAGGGAATCGAACCCGGTTGCTTTGGTGAGGGCAAGTGCGCTATCATCTGCACCACCCGACCATCAGCAGAAAGTGTGGTACAACGGTCATGTTCGTGGTTTTCTTTCTCTTCCGGAACTCCAGGTCATATTTCCTTGTAATTTAACAATGGTCTCCTCGTTATATGTCCTTTGTTCATAGATTGCCCCTAGTTTAATCAATTTCGGGTTCAGATTATAGTTTTTTGTTGACGCTTCGGAATTCTCAGATTTGTTAGCGATTCCAGCAAAAAACCACACTCGATATTAATCCAAAAATAGCAATGACAATAAAGAAACTAATACAAAACAAACTGAAACAAATAGAGTAATAGCGTGAAAGATTTAACAGAAAATGGTAACCAATGACAACCCAAAGCCAATTCAATGAAAATTAACGTTATAACACGCTCCAACAGGTTATAACTAAACAAAAGTAGCTTGATTTGGTTTTGTATGGTATCATGTATTATATCGGTACAAATCAAAACCAACACGTGTTCGCATCAATAAATCAATCGTTACAATTAACAGACATGGTTCTGCTTTTGAGTGATGGCAATGTGTCATGAAGTGTTCTGTGGTAGTAGATTAAATGACACAGCGTAAGGCAAACACTCGCCTACAAGCAACAGGGAAACAATATCCGCTGTCAGCGAGGACAAGTAGCTATTTTGTCAGCCCATGCCTATCACAGACCCCACTGACAAATTGATGAGAGTAGCAACGAGAACCGGATGCCCGGTGTCTGACACTTTCGACAGAACCGCGTCCAGTAATACGTGATAAACATCAATTCAGTCTCTCAAGGAGGAACATATTGATCCAATGTTATACCACGGTCAACGCTGTCTCATGGAGGTAAATACACCAACACACCCCGGGGTAGAGCCGATCGGGGAAAGGAAGTCCTATCGCGATTACGTATAGACCATACATACATCACACAGTTCAGCCTTAATTAAGGAAGACAAACGTTTTATCATGAATGTGGTTTACCATTTATAATCTAATGTTTATGACATGTGTTCATTTCAAACAAACACGTGATTGTTTCTTTACCGTTTACTTTAAAATGCGTTAGTTTGATACAATTACAATATGATATTTATTTCACAAATCGTTTTAATGACATGATATATTTCAACTAATTCATTGACTGTCGATATATTGATATCTTTCATCAATCAACAATATGCATAACATACATGCATACTCCTCTTCTCCAAACTTCCATCATCATCATCATCATCATCATCAAATGTCGTTCTTTCACATGCATTATTATTATCCTAATTGTAATCGTAATCATCTTCATAAGCGCTACAATATTTTGCATCAGTGACACCTCATCTCATTAAATCTTGTATTATCCTCATGAACAGCATCAGCATAATAATCTAATAACAATCATTATCATCGTCATAGTAACTTGTATTATCCTCACCATCACCAGAGAGGGGGGGGGGGGCAAATATTCTTCGGTTTAATTCTTATAACTGTTTGCTGTTCGAGACAAAATTACTAGTTCACAGTTCGGCGCTGCCATGGCAGTATTCGAGGAAATCATAAACATTTATACATGTGTAGTCGATTTAAAATAATAATTAAACAGAAACTAATTTCATCTACATCTCTAATAAATGATCCCACTTTCTCCAATTAATCTAGAAAACTCATTTAAAACTAATTACTACCATTATATAACTACTTCTAAACAATAACATAATCCTAAATCACATTAACGAGAGCATTGGGATTAATAGATTTGTTGACACATTTACTTTATAGTTGAAGTATTTGATTAGGATTAAAATATCATTTTCGACTGAGCTGACCTGTATAGGTTTAAAAATTCAAACATAAAGCATGAAAGGTGAAGTAACATACACATATGATGCACCTTTTAAATTTAGTTATAGATACAGTATGCCGAAGGAATTAAACGGCATCATGAAAAAAAAAATCACTTTTTTTTTAAAAACATCACTTGTGTTGTTTTCTTCAATTTTTATTATTTGACAACTTACGCCAGTACATACATGTTCCGTATTTCGCTTTGAAGTATTTTCCATTTAGTTTTAATATTTTTGAAAACACTTACACTCGAACATTTACATTTAATATCAAGTTGTATTTAGTTATTAACAGCTAAGTCCATTGAGACAGGTGTCTCCATGTTTGTTGATGTGCCACAGACAGGGTATGTTGGTGTATTCCGTCCTTGTGATAGCGCGGATCTAGTGCCGACTTTATAGTGTTGGCTCACTGAAAAGATATACCCACTACACCAGCCTCAGCGTTTCAACCGGTCGGTTACTATCATCAGAGAACCAATTGCTGCTAGTATTCCAAATACACAATGTTATTCCGGGAATTATTATATTTTATATTGGTAAGCTCCCCCATCTGGGATAACAACATAAAAGCAAGATGCGAAGTATTGACACGGTCATAAGGAATTAATAGGTCGACTTAAATTAAATAAAGATGGATAAATTTTCCACATTATAATATAGTAACAGGAGAGATATGTTATTCTTGATATTTCAACTCATGTGTCGCCTTTCATTCTCACTTAAAAAGCAATGAAAATTGTGTATTAATACTTCATTAAAAAGGTTTGATTCACACATTAGACATGATTACGTCACGGCGGGTTAAACCCTACATCAAGAACAAACACACATGGTTGCACGTTGTTCACTGGCTGTGGTTATGAAACAAAAAAAAACCAAAAAAAACAAACAAAAAAAAACAAAAAAAATCAATACTGCGCAATACCAATCTTTCCAATACTTATATCAAATCTTTACAAGTAGTATAAATAAAATTCAGAGAGAATTAAGCATGAATGATGTATCAAAAAGGTATGTCGGTGACTACCGAAGAAAAATATTCAGAGAATACCAAAGCGGCAACAATACTATAATCTGAACTCAAAATCGATTAAACTAGAGGCAGGTGTTTCGGGAGAGTAAGCATATTCTGCTTAATCGGCGCACCCGCCATGTCAATCTTGGTCACATCCAAGTAAACACCAAGTTCTGAAAATGAGAACCGAGTCATCATTGTCAATCAAAAGTAAGCTTAATAATGAGCATATTCAAAAACGTCCATCTTCATATCACACAAAGATACAGATTATTTCTCAATGAGACCAGGACGGCGACTATCAAACTTGAAAAAAAACTTTTCTCGAGCAATATATATCTCGAATTCCCAAAATACTTTTTGGCAGCAGCCTGCCAGACAGACTTTTATCTTCTGTCCAATTTTGTGCTTTGTTTCCCTTTTTGTTGAATGTATATGCGTCCGTCGATAGCAGTTCTATTTTAGCCCATTTGTACCTCAGTCAGAGCCTTTTAGATCTCGTACATGTCCTGTTAATTTAGTAGTCATGAAGTCCCCTAATCTGTTAAGCATGGTGCCCTGGGACTCTTTTACTGTGTTTAACACAAGCGCTGTTATTTCTCTATGGTCCATATTCAAACAATGTTCTGTCTTGTTGGTCTCTGGCTTGAATGACTCTCTATCACACATGTATTCTCATTTATCACGTGTTACCTCCACACAAAGCTCGTGTACCTTGCCACTACTCATGAATATTCATGAATGTTAATTTCAATTTACGAAACTCTCAGACAAATATTTCCTGCTATACTGCATAACATTACGAAGGAGTGAAAATTATAAGAGCTAGAACTGTAAGTTAAAAGCTAGCTAATAAAACGTTTCCTATTATATAAGGATTGTACCTCATTTTGACTGCGTGTACGGTAGTATGCCCCCAGTTGGCAACGAACATATTCTATGGTGCGCATTAGTTTTGGATTTCGGAACTTATCAGAAAAACCAATTTTCTGTTTCGACACCTTCTTTCAGCTATTATCAATTTTCACCAGAAATTTCAAAGTTCATAGCACTAAGATAAAATAAATAAGCGAAAGAAAAAAATAGAACTAAGATTAAATACATAAATGAAAGTTAAAAAAAAGGAGGGGAAAGATCCATCTTTCCAAGAATGAATGAAAAATCATCAATGATGGGCACCAAGATCCCTTTTCGATCTCTTGTTAAATGAGGAAGTATTCTGAAACAGGGTTGCAAATATTCACAAGAGGCTTTAAGTAGTAACGACATGGCTGTACGGACGCTTATATCTTTTTATTGCTTCAGTCTATACGTTACAATAGCTGCGACACAATTATCCCCAAGTGAAACATTGGCAGACAGTAATCATACAGCTTTCTTATTAATACCTCACGAGGAATAAAAGTCAACATGCCAAAATATCCGTTTTGACAATCTGTACATCTTATCCCCTGAGCGCAGTTCAGTTAACACGATCGTAAAAGCCATTTCAGGAATTTTGTTCTAATCATTAAGATCCGGAAATAGCATTCTTGATTGAGGGAAATGTCTACATAGTTGTCGGAATGGAGTATTTATTCGGGGTTTCACGCCCTTGCAACAGTTACAATGTGTACGGTCCATTATAAAGTATGTGTTGTGTCCGAAATTAAACAACGTGCTCCACACACTTTAATGGTGTTTTGTTGCATTCTCTCCTAAATGCAATTCGCGATAAATTACACTGTTGACTCGGCCAGTCCCTGCAAATGAACCTGGGGTATATAAAGCTGAAAATAGCTATATGCAAAAAGCAAACTGCCATTTTCTCTCATGCTTAACTTAACCACATGCTAGACCTGTTTTGCAGTTTTGCGATATCATATGTTGAGGTTTCATTTACTTGCAACCCGAACGAAAATAGCTCAAATCTTGTATCAGTTTTAAAATCAACATATTCTTCTGATATACAAATCGGCACATTTGCTAACAGCAGCGTCCAGCGGGGAACATACTGTTTACATATACTCACCATATAGATACATAAATGGGAAAACGTTTAGAGAATACTAAAGCTAAACAGTTAAAATAGGTTAAACTAGGGTCAAAGTATGAACAAAGGAAATATTTACACGGAAACCCTTGAAAAAGTACAATGTATAATGCCAAATGTTTCAGAATGGAAAGTATCTTCTACTTCATCGACAATAACTGCCATTTAAATCTTGGTCACATCCATGTCAATGACACGTTCTCTAATTGAGAACTGAATTATTTACACAAGATACCAACACAGCCTGCTAATAAGCGCATTAAAAACGTCTCTCTTCATATCTTGCAAGGGTAAAGGATATTTCTCAATAAGACAAAGATGGCGACCAGAAAACGTTCCAGTCGTCTTGAACAACCCGCATCTCTCAAATCGCTGTGTCACACTTTTGTTCATCAACAGCCGACATCTATCACGAACATTCCGAGAATCAACTGCCCTATGTCTTTACCATAGTGCTGAGCACCAGGAGATATTACTATCAAGAAAGGTAAAGTTTAGAATAGGAAAGGAGTTAATCCCCCAAAACAGACTGTATAATAGTGATGCGTCAAGATGATTTTCCCGTATTAAAGGACAAGTGATAAACGAAATCTAAAAATATTTAAGTTAGCTATACATACACATTTAAAAACGACATATTACGGGCATATTTAAAACTGACTACATCTGATAGTTTGACTTTTTGACTTCACAAATGATAGAGGCCGTACGGATTCCTGGTGTCACATATTGGTAATCGGCCAATTACGTTTAAAAGCCAATTCCAGCAAATATATATTTACCGGTTGGGTATGTTTTTACTGTTTGCGCTTTCAAAAGCATAACTTACTACAATTATGGTGCCAAGAGGAAACTGAATTAATATGCTTACTTTGTTACAAATGATATAATGACTTTTTATCATTACAATAAAAAACCAATTGACAGTATCCTGCTGACGACCATTATATGACGAATACGAGATGACGACGTTTGGATTCTCCTTGGTACTGTTTTACGGCTCATCAAAAAAGTAATTAAGGGCAGAACAACACTAAAACAGATACTGTTATTAAACGCATAATTAAAACAAAAAAAAACAATTAAAATTGGAAGTTGTTTGAACATACCTAGGGGCGTACATATATGCCACTAATGAAAAAACAGAGACCCGGGAGATGATTATCACTACATATTCGAATGTATATCATTTTGATAAAGAAAGAAACGAATTTTACTCTCTCCGTAAATGAGAGGACAGGGTGTTTTGTCATAAAAGTGCTATGAAAAATAATATGCAAAACATTGTGTACTGTCATAAAAACAAATTTTATTTTTAAAACGGTCATTAAAAATCGTCTTATTCCGTCCCCATGTACTTCAGCTTATGTTGAATTGTATTTGTACTTCTTCCCGCTTGACGTTCAGCATTATGGGAGCGGAACGACTGGTTCACCTGTTGTCAGTATAATATGACCGGCTGGGGTGTTCTGTTGGGTGCATTCGGCAATGTACCTCAGTGTGGTACCACTTTAAATTGGCAAAAGTTCCGGACTATCGCTATAAGGCTTAAAAAGTATATCGCAGCCTCTCAAATACACTCGACAGTCTTACATCGCACACACCGGGAGGCTGCCGTTTAAGACCTTAGCTTAGGACGTTTAAAAGAGATTCCAGGATATTAGCGCCCACCATCGATGATCTTTATTAAATTTTGTTTTTAAAACGTTGGAACTTTTTCTTTCTTTTTCTTCTATGAAATGTAATAAATCTTAGTTGTACAAAATTTGAGAATTCCCCTAAACAGTTGAAAGAAAGTAATTTTGTTTTCTGATAAGTTCAAAAGAACACATCTGAAGACCAAGAAGAACCTATGAATGAAATTTGAGCAAGATCCGTTTTGCATTTCTCAAAATCTAACAAAAATTTGCGTTCAAAGTAAAAATGCAATAAGAACGACTGTCAGCAAAATTACTTTTCAGTCAAAAAAGGGGACTTGTGTATATACAAGTATTATATGAGAATGATCAATCCAGTACTTGTCACAGAATAGTGATCACAAACTATAAGATGACGTAACACACACATATGCTGCACCTTTTAAATTAAGTAATAGATACAGTATGCCGAAAAAATGAATTAATCTGCATCATACAGCTGTTTCGTTCTCCTTGGACTCTTCAGTAATGCTAGGGGCCAAAAGGTGGGAATCCAAAATGTCTAAACTAATCTAGAAGCAAAAAAGCCAGGTGCGTAAAATCCCTTTAATTTATTAATTGAAAGGTGGAATTAAACTAATTCTGTATAATTTCAAATCGTGTACTACGAAAGTGTGTACATTGTGTACCGTGCCACTACTCAATTGATACAATTGTGGCTATGGAGGCTCCAGCAAACATCGGGGACTAAAAATTCCACCAGCAGAGTCTGCCACCCCCTATCATGCAAGATGAGGTAACACACACATTGCTGCACCTTCGCCTGGCTGCCATATTGAATATAGAACCTGCTCAAAAACTGTATAATGCAAACAACTAGGCACCAAATGGAACATGCACATTGAGTTTGAGAAGGATTCATCCAGTATTTCACTAGAAATAGCGATCACAAACTATTATTGTCAATATCCAAGATGGCTGCTTGTCGGCCATATTGGTGTCCAAAAACAAGATAATGCAAAACAAGGACCATGAAGGGGAAAGTAATGAAGGATCCATCCAGTGCTTCTCAAGAAATAGGGATCACAATAATTATTAAGGACGGACGGACGGACAACGGCCTTAGGGCGATTTGAATTGAAAAGTCCACCATTTGATGATGGTGATTTGTAACCAAACCAAACCAAAGTATTATTATAATATCTGTATTCAAAAGTGTTGAGATAAAACAAAAAATTTTTAAAGTGGTTTTTGGAATTGAAAAGCAAATCAAATGATCGAGAATTGTAATTTACGTTTGTATATTAAGACAGATCTTAAGTGTTACAAATTACGTATCAGATCAACTTTGGTTTAATCAATGTTGTCTTTGTAGAAGAAAAATGTTTCCGAGATTACAGTTGCGTCAACCGAACCATACAAAGAACTTAAAATCGATTAAACCAAGTGAAAATATGAACAAAGGAAAGATTTCCACGGAGAGTAAATTGAAAAATGTGTCATCATTCTCGATCACAAGTTGGCACGTTGATGAGCACTTACAAGGATAAAGAATATTTCCCATTGAGGCCAAGACACGAAAGGTGTCCCAAACCACCTCAGGTCTAGAAGGGTCGTTTTAATCGACATGCATAGGAATACAGTAGATCGTACGTTAGTATGATGTTTACACAAAGGTTTAATCCCCATCATATAAGTGTATTGCAACAAAACATATCGGATTTCATGTTTTGAGTTTTTTTTATATAAATCTAACACAGGTAATACATAACACATGAATTGTTTTTTAAATAAAATCAATTTCCTTCTATACAAACTATTAACTACTGTAAAATAAAGATCACTGCCCATTTAAAACGGCTTAAAGGCTATGGATAATGCGATTCTGTATGGTGTTGAAGTGTTACCTCAACTTGTTATTGTATCAAAAATCGGATAACGGAAGCATGGTGGTCTAGTGGTAGGATGCCTGGCTCGTGATCGAAAGGCTGCGAGTTCAAGTCCTGGCTTCAGCACTTGTAATGAATCCTTGACCAATATACTTATACCGTTTGTTCCAGTCTACTCAGCTGCAAATGAGTACGTGGTTGGGCAGTGGTAGAAATTGTAGAATGCTAGCTGTAAGCGCCGAAATTACAGCACCGGTAATATGCTCCCCTATTATTACAGATACTAATATGTGAACCGGTTTGAGACAACCTTTTAGGTCGCGATGAAGCGGTATATAAGAACCTCAAATTATCCTAATTATTATAAAGGATTATGAACAATCTATGACACATTGATTATTTCAGCCAGTGTTTTATGCTTATGCAGGTATATCGCGTTATGTTAACAGAATGTTAGAGACATACCATTATCTCAAACAATGGTAGTTATAACTCCCCAATTGACTTTCAGCATTATTGAAGTAGAACGATTTGTTCGCCCGTTGCCAGTATAATGTGACCGGTTTGAGCGCGAGTTCTGCTGGGGGCTTTCGGCAGTTTACTTCAGTGTTGTAGAAATTTAAATCTGCAAAAGATCCGGACTATCGAAATAAGGCTTACACGAACTTACAGCATCCTCCCAAATACATACGATTTAAACGCATACACCCACATTGTATGAACCAGGAAGCCGTCCTTAAATGACCTTAGCGGTTAATAGGACTTTAAACCATCAAAACCAAAACAAATCAACAAAGCGCTCTTTTATTTGAGAATCACAGGAAACCCTACATAAATCACAAGAACAACAACAAAAACAGCATACCGAACATATGTCAAAACAGGATCCCATTATATACATTTCCTTAGCTGGAATTTCACAATTGAGCGGCTATTCGAATAGCCAAAACAAATTTCTTGCCGTATGAGGTATAATAAGTTACGACATCATGTCTGATCTCTTAAATCAAACAATCTGTCCGACGCATAATACAGAATAAGATAAGCTTCTCTGTCTGCCATTTTGAACTATTAACATTGCTGGATTTACCGGCCTTGTGAAACATCGCCAAAACTAATATTGTACTGAACTCAAGTACGCAGTATAGCTTAATTGTATAATAAATCGTTACAAATCGTTACAAATGTGTTTTCCGATCAAATTCATTCTTTAAAGCGATTGTGAATACCATTTTTTGGCCAATTTACCAAACGTAAAAATGTTGGATAAATCTGGCATGGGAAATGAGAGAGATTTACAGGTGATGTTTTTGGAAGGATAATCACCAACGTTTAGCCTGTGTTATATTGATTTTGATGGAAATTGTGTGCATTTGAAACATGGGCATCGATCGGATTGTAATACCAAGTAGATTTTGGTTTTGTATCTGTCAAACACCGCTTACGTACATTTGTAAATCTATTGTAAACAGGTTTTATATTTCGAATACATATGTTGTGCCATGTAATTAACAGTTTGGGGCTTTAACGGACGGCTTCCCCGTGTATATGGAAATGGATTTTGATTTTGTGAAGATTCTAACCAGATTCATCAAACAAGAGGCAAAAGGGCCTTATTGGTCACCTGAGTTTTATTTTACAAGTACCAATAACTGCATATTTGGGCCTTTAAAGAAGAACATTGTTGAATTTTTAGCCAATTTGACCCCTATTGAGCCCCTACCCATTGCCCTGTGGTAGGGTCGGATTCAATTTTGTTTTCAACAATAAACTGTCATGTCCTGGTTTATTATTCAAACCAAGTTGCATTTATCTCCAACTGAAAATGAACAAAGAATATCCAAAAGTATCATTTTCCTATATAAACTATAGTAGAGTTCACCCCCTCCCCAGGGGCGAATGTAAAGTCCGGGGAGGGGGGGGAGCATGCAGTTCACAGTTTTGATTACAAACTATTTTGATCCCTTTTGAGCCCCTCCCTCAGGCCTGTATGGGGTTAGGTCTTATATTTTGCATAACATGTTAAAAGATATCTAAGATATCTGAAAACTTCCATTTGGACATTTTTATGCTGATGCAAGGCGACCCACTTGTTGCTTTTCCTTTTTTGTTATGCATTGTATTAAATTTTAAATTATAAATCGTAATTGAAATCAGAAAAAAACTCATAATAAATGCAATAAAACTCTTTTCCATATAGCTTAGCAAAGATTGTATTTTCTGCATAAACAATATCAACTCTATCAGCAGCCTTACTATTAAACAATTTCTGAGGTCGTCTGCGGCAACAAAGCCGGAATGAAGCGTAGGTGAGAGACATAAAAAGTGCCGCGGTAGGAGACAGTTAATCATTTTTCCACTGTCCTCAGGCTTACCAGAACTAAACCCGACAATGAAGGAAACCTATCATTTAAAATTTACCCCTTACGATTCACATTATGATAACAGTTTTAAGCAAGATTTGCGTTCTTTCCGTAAACTGCAGTGAGTTATACAATAAATGGTTATATACAAAAAGTTTTATTACGAACAGTTCGGCTTAAAACCAGTCATCATATTTTATATGGTTTGTTATTTATATATCATGATCGAAATTATTTCATTTCATCAACCTAACTGCCACAAAAGTTTTAAGGTCAAAGTGTCAAACAAAAATGCATGCAACACGAGATTGGTAAAGGACAACCAATCTACAGAGAGAGGTTCTATAACGAGGTTTTCCTTGTACATGTCGGGATGAGCTATTCATATACATATATATATCCCATTGTCATTTAATGAATCGGTGAGACCAGTCTCAATGTAAAGCGTGTCAGCAACCATTTACAGTAAAATACATATTAGATTATATTGACCTCCAGTCAACGCGAAAACAAGTTTATAATATTCAATTCTGAAATACTATTCGAAAAAATAACTAAATAACAATTTTAGGATGAAAGCGGTTGTTCTTTTTTGATAAATTATATTTCACTATAACCACTCTTCTTATAAACAATGTAACCTGTATATGTTTGTTAGATGCTGTTTTTTACGTTCGTGTTTGTCTACCGCTGTACCTAATAACCTATTCTGTATTGAAGAAAAAACCTAAAGAGTACCGAATCGTCAACAAAAATATAATCCGAACTTAAAATCGATTTTCTAAGGGCAGAATATTAACAAAGGAATGATTTATATAGAGACCCCTTGTAAAAGTAAAAGACAGTAAGACCAGGTGGTCCGGAAGATTAGGCTTTTACTACTTCATCGATGACACCGGCCATGTAAATCGTAAGGATGGTTAAACCTGATGATTATGATAACAATTACCTACCTGGCACCGAGAATTTGACGTTTGACGTGAACGGCTGGAATATTCCGGAGCTTTGCTGCCGTCCGAATCCAAAGCGGACTTGTTAAAAAGGATCCTGATAATGAAGGAGTACAGAATTCCGGAAAGAAGTAAAGGAAACACATAAAATATGAAAAAATCCGTCATATAATAAAACAGATAGGATTCCCGCTCTAGCCTGTATGTACAGGTATGAAGGGGCGCCGACCCATCGCAGGTTAATTTATACGTCATAGTAGTCAAACCGAGCCATGGGGTGCAATAGAGCACTGAAAAGCACCAGAGGGACACTATTATACGCTTTGCTCGGCGAGCAGTACATATTGTTTGTGCCTTCATTGGATGACATATAGCAATATAACGCTCCAAAGTGAATGCTGTAATTGAAAGCGCCGACGCGTCGGCGCCAAGATATTGTACGAATACTAGAACGGAGCACATCGCCCTTCCCCACGGCCAATGGTTGCGTCGAAAAAGGGGTTCAGGTATAGAGGGAAGCGTTGCCGACAAAAGGAGCAGACAGTCGGCTACTGATAAGCTTATTAAATAGCAGTTGGTCGGCGTCTGCATACTTCTCCGACGGGAGACGACGACAATCACCAGTAAATTTCCAAGCATCCCTATCATAAAGATGATAAAAGGAACTACCACTGCTATTATTTTGTATAACGGAGAGTAATCCTCGGAGTCCAGTAAGACATTAGGAACACATTCACTCTCCTTTGTTTCGTTTATAACGAATTCCGGTTCCTGAGTAATGAAGCACCTGGTGTACATTCCTACCGCGGCAGATGTATTCAGTAATACCTCCCTGTCGGTCATATCGGTAATAAGCCTTGCCGCTTACACAATTGAATTTAAAGAAATATGATAGAGTAGTTATATATTGTCATAACATTATTACATAAAGACATCGAGATGCTATGCGAACTATTTTTTGTTTACTTTATCATGGATAGTAGCACCTTTGCATCAATACTTGTTATAACCATCCGAAATACGTTTCCAACTTTTTTCATCACAATATCAGCGATTCGCTATACTTTCCGCCCGCTACCACTTCACTGTCAACCTTCTTTTATGTTCCACAAAACAGCAAGACATAACTGATAGTCACGCGCGCGCGACTGTTGCTTGCTGCGACAGTAGCAACAAACTATATATGTAAAGCCCCGCGCGACGCACGAGTTACGCCTTCATTCTGTGTAGCGGCAGGATACCATGGTGTCAAATGGCAATACAGTGGTGCCAAATAGCATTTATTACGGTCCCCAACTCATTGTTTTCTGATACAATTATATCCCTGCTTGCAATTATGGAGAAAAATGCTCTTTTTTTATTTAAATTGTAAACATATCCTATGAAATTAAGTTTGACGTTGTAAAAAAATGTTTTCCCTTATTTCCCTTGGTATAATGCTCGCTCACTAGCTTAGAATATATATAGGATTCCATTTTAATTATAAGGCTTTACTATTAGTTTCTGTTCCTCAGTCCCATGCCAATTAGTTGGTTCATACAAATGATAATTTATTGAATTTTTACATTCCTATGACGTCACTTGCCAACAGGTCGAAAGTATTTTGTATTTCAAAAGCAAATATACATAAAGGACGTGTGTCTAAAAAGTTTTTTTCTGAGGCACAGGTAAATTTTGATGTTCACGTCTTTAATTTGTTCAAGAATGTGCTACATGTGCAAACATGTAAGGTATTAGTTTGACCACAAGTGGGTGTTCGGTCGTACCAAATAGGATATGGTTTATCAAATTTATAATATGGTGTGTGACTTAAATTGTCAAGTGGCCGTTTGAGACAACAAACAAAAACAAGTATATATTTCTGCTTTTTTTTTTAAACGGATGCTTACGTCACTGGATGTTAAAGGTGATTTTCAAGGGATTTGTGTTTTTTCTCTTTGTATCTTCCTTTCCAAATATTTTGTTATTGCTTCTTGACACATCTAAATTTGGCAATGTCGAATATCTCAATCTGAGGTGAAGTAAAAATTACAGAACATGGCCTATATGCTAAACGACTATGATTGAACGTTAGAGATATCATTTAGTATTTGCTCAACACTTGTAGACTGAATTTAAATTTTAGGTCCTGATTTGTTTTCTTGCTTTTTAAAATTCAACTTACAAAAAAAGATGGCATTTGCCCCAAAACAACTGTAAAATAATAATTCAAATCTGCTAAATATGCAGGTAATGTTAAATACTCTCTTCTGAACAAAAGTATATGTTGTTTTTAATCGTTCATTTAAATTATTTTCTTGACCTATCAGTTGTTCTGCCTTTTTCTAATAAAACGAACGTGAAAAGCATTTTGGGACAAGCACAAACTTAACAATGATATTTGATCTTTGAAAGTGTCAAACTAATCTTAATGTCTTTCTTCAAATGTATTGTGTTTTTTTATAATCCATCTCCTTGCCTAACACCTGGCACATTTCATAATATTCTTTACAATACATGTGTAGTGCATCTCCTTGCCTAACTCCCATATTTTTTATTGTTCCATTTAGCAGAACGTTCCGGAACAACCGGAACGAACCAGACGTTCCGCTAAATGGTACACGACATTTCGCAAGAACGAACCAGTTCGTCTGGAACGTCCCATTTGAGGGTACCAAGTTGGATCCAATATGGCGGCCAGTGAAAATTTTTCGTTTCAACTGTTCAATAAATTGTAAATAGACCTAACCATAACCAGTTAAAAAAACATTTCACCAGTTAAATATATCGCTACCATCTCCAAGTGGCATCATAGTGTGTAAAATGTGCAAATAAAAGGGACTACTCGCATTGTTTTGCGGATTGTATGACGGAACCGTTTTGATTATTTCCGGAAAAGTTGTTGCTTTTTCATTTTCGATTATTAGATTTTCACCCACAGGAACAGAATTCGGCACGTTCTGTTCCATTTAGCAGACCAGTTCCAAGTTGGCACAACCGGAACGTTCCGCTAAATGGAACACGCTACTAGTCTATATGGAAGTTCCAAGATTTTGTATGAGCACGGTACGCCTCCTAAGCTAGAAATTCCACCAGACTGTGTCCCACTCCTAGCTGAGTTATTTTTGTTTTCACACGAAGCTGATTTTGTGGAAGAGCTAGTCAGGACGGGACACAAAAACCTTGCCGATCGTGAACTTTCCATTTCTTGATACTAAAAAACCTTCTTCTCTAACCTATGGTGTTTACACTGTTGTAGTGTAGTAACATCATCTAGTCAAAGGGAGATAACTCCACAACCTATGTACATCTGTGCTATATTCAGTTGATCTAGAGTTATCTCACCGCTAGGGATTATGGGTAGTTATCAAGATGGCGTAAACGTATTAAATGCTAGTAAAGTTCAATCTGGATTCGATTCGTCTGTTCAAGTATCCTACAACTGGCGACGAGGATGACAAACCGCAAAAACCTGTAAGAACTGTCTTAAATGAGTTTACGAAGTAAGTCAAGTGAGAAAAGTGATCATGTCAAAGATAATTCAACTAAATGGCTTGAGTTCGTTCGAACCACGTGGTGACCCAAATAAACTACGGCAAACGTGGGAAAGATGGATGCGCAGCTTTGAACTGTTCGCTGTAGGAAAAGGTGTGAAAGATCACGATCAGAAGAAAGCCTTATTGTTACACTGTGCAGGACCTGAAGTTCAGGATATATTCTTTACTCTCCCGGAGGGAACTGGCGATGACGTCTATGCTAGAGCAGTCAATGTTTTGGACACTCACTTCAAAGGTCAGGTGAATATACCATATGAACGATACTGTTTCCGTAAATTATGTCAAGATGATGAGAACATTGAACAGTTTATCGTAAGATTGAAACAACAGGCCCAACTATGTAAATTTGACAAAGTTGACGAAGAGATTAGAGACCAAATCATCGAAAAATGTAAATCTCACAAACTCAGGACTCGATTACTTGAAAAGGGGGAAGATCTTACGTTGGATCAGGTGCGTACAATTGCCCAAGCGTTAGAAACTTCTGAAAGTCAGGCCAGGAGAATAGAAAATCCACAGGGTGCTAGCAATGCTACGAGTAGTGCATCGGTTCACAGCGTACACAGTAAACCAGGAGGCAGTAATCATGGTCAAAGTAAAGGAACCTGTTATAGATGTGGTTTAGTCGGACATTTCGGTAGAGATCCACAGTGTCCAGCAAAGGGAAAGAAATGCAAGAAATGTGGTCAGATTGGACATTTCTATAAGTGCTGTAAAACCAAAGAAAAGGGAGACAACCCAAGGAGTTATAGCAGTACAAGCAGTAATTATAAGAAGTCACACAAGTATGGGAAAAAGGGGAAAGTCCATGCAGTAGCACCAGGAACAGGAAGTGACACAGGAAGTGAGGATGAATATGCATTCAAGGTCACACAAGGGTCAAGGTCATCAGAATGTTTTAAAGTTGTGTTAGATGAACAGGAAGTTGAGTTTGTAATAGACAGTGGTGCAACTGTTAACATCATTGACAGTGAGATGTGGGAAAATTTGAAAAGGAACCACATTCGGTGCACATCACAGAGAACGGATAAGAAATTATTCGCGTACGGTGCAAAAGAACCACTGAAGCTTATTGGAAAGTTTTCAACCAAGATAAGTGTCCCGGATACTTCGAAACAGATAGAAAGTGACATTTATGTGATGGACGGACATGGACCGGCATTATTAGGAAAACATACTGCTGTCAAACTGGGGATTCTCAGAGTTGGAACCGTTGTCAATGCTGTGTCAGAAACAGATATTTTTGAAGGAATAGGGAAGTTGAAAGACTATCAATTAACCTTACACATTGACAAAACCGTGCAGCCAGTAGCACAGCGCATGTATAGAGTGCCTTACAGCCTACGTCAAAAGGTCAGTGATAAGATAGCGGAGTTGGAAGCAAAGGACATAATCGAGAAGGTCAACAAACCCTCATCATGGGTCAGTCCAGTAATCGTCGTACCAAAGCCTGATGGAGACATTCGTTTATGCGTCGATATGAGACAAGCCAACAAATCTATCCTACGAGAGAGACATCCAATTCCGACTGTAGATGAAATCATGTATAACATGAACGGTAGTGAGCTGTTTAGTAAATTGGACCTAAAGTACGGATATCACCAAATAGAGTTAGATGAAGAGTCGAGGGACGTCACAACATTCGTCACTCACACTGGTCTATACAGGTACAAACGCTTGATGTTTGGAATAAACTCAGCTCCAGAGAAATACCAGCAGGTTATTTCACAAGTTCTCCATGCTTGTGAAGGTGTTCAGAACATATCGGACGATATTGTCATACACGGAAGGACAAAAGAAGAACATGACATGAGGCTTATGAAAGCACTGGATAGGATAAAGGAGAGAGGTCTTACGCTCAACAAGGGGAAATGTCAGATAGGACTAGATAAGATAACGTTCATGGGGCACATGCTTTCAAGGAACGGTATAGGACCTACATCAGAACGGGTCAAGGCTATTGTTGAAGCGAAGGCACCTTCATCAGCAACAGAAATTAGGAGCTTCTTAGGGCTTGTAAACTTTAGTGGCCGATACATTCCCCACTTGGCAACAATATCGGAACCTTTGAGGAAACTGACAAAGACTGGAGTTACGTTCACATGGGAAAAGGAACAACAGGACAGCTTCGAGAAGTTGAAGGAAAGTTTAGCTCAGGCAGACACGCTGGGACATTTTAGACTCGATGCTAAAACACAGGTGGTGACTGATGCTAGTAACGTGGGACTCGGGGCCGTACTTGTCCAGTACGAGGGAAATAACCCAAAGGTTATAAGTTATGCCAGCAAAGCATTGTCAGACGTGGAACGGAAGTACTCCACTACGGAGAAAGAGGCACTTGCAGTAGTCTGGGCCCTGGAAAAGTTCCGACTGTACCTGTATGGAATAAAATTTGAACTGGTAACAGACCATAAGCCACTCGAGGCGTTGTATGGACCTAGGTCAAAACCTAGTGCTCGGATTGAGCGATGGATAATGCGCTTGATGCCGTATAACTTCACAATCACATATATACCTGGCAAGAAAAATGTTGCTGACGCGTTGTCGAGACTAGTAACTACACATGCGGAAAGCAGATCTGTACAAAGCAGAGTTGAGTCTGATACAGTAGACTATGTGCATTTCGTGGCAAGGGAGGCAACTCCAGCGGCCTTGTCTACAAGAGAGGTCGAGGAAGTTTCAAAACTTGACGAGGAGCTTAGTGCTGTCAGAGACTGTTTGCGTGCTTGTCGATGGGATAAGTCGTGTACTCATTATTATCCAGTCCGTGATGAGATTTGTCAACTAGGGTACTTGGTCTTGAGAGGAACGAGGCTTGTGATACCACAGAACTTACGGTTGAAATGCATTCAGTTAGCCCATCAAGGACATTTAGGAGTAGTAGGTACCAAACAGCAGCTCCGAACGAAAGTTTGGTGGCCTCACATGGACAGTGATGTTGAAAAGTACGTGAAATCATGTCATGGATGTCAGATTGTAGATGGTAAAATGCACCCAGAAGAAATCACACGTACACCATTACCAACTGGACCATGGCAGGATGTTGCGATCGACTTCATGGGACCACTCCCGTCAGGACATTACATTCTTGTTGTTGTCGATTATTATAGTCGGTACTTTGAAATAGAGGTAACAAAGGACACATCAACGGAGAAAGTGACAGATATTCTCGAGAACATGTTTTGTCGGCATGGTTTGCCATGTTCAGTGACGTCAGATAACGGTCCTCAGTTCAGGTCAGGAAAGTTCAAGGAGTATTTGAGTGGGAATGGCATAGAACACAGACGTGTCACACCATTACACCCAGCGGCAAATGGCGAAGTGGAGCGACAGAATAGGTCACTGCTGAAACGGATAAAGATTGCTCATTCTGAATCAAAAGATTGGAGACGAGAGATCCGTACATACTTACTTGCCTACAGGAGTACTCCACACAAAGTTACCGGTGTCTCGCCTGCAGAACTGATGTTTGGACGAAAGCTACGGACTAAATTGCCGCAAATAGAGGAAATGGGAAGGAAAACATTGGAGGAAGGTGTGCGCGATCGAGACACTGAGATGAAATACAAGAACAAACTCTATGTGGACGCGAAACGCGGTGCTAGAAGGTCTGATCTAGTGGTTGGTGATACGGTACTGTTGAAACGCGATTCGAAGCAAAGCAAGGTTGACACTCAGTATCAGAATGTGCCGTACACACTTATCGATAAACGCGGTAACAGCTGTGTCGTTGAGTCAGATGCAGGAGTGCAGTACAAACGAAACAGTACGTTTGTAAAACGTTACAATACACCAATGGAAATGGCTCAGGAACAGAGTGATTCTGAGAATTTGTCTCGTGCTTGTGACAAAGATGGTTCGATTGAGGAGACTAAAGTGGATGATTCCAATCCGGTAGTTGAGGCTGAAGCAGAAACTGTAAATAAAGCGGTACAGAGGCCTGTGAGAGAAAAGCACTTACCAAAGAAATTTGGTGACTTTATCATGAGTTAATAAGTACTTTCTCTTGTTCAAGTGTTCGCGATTAGTGTTGAGTTAAGCATCGTTCGCGCAAAGAGAACTTTAACTGTTCAAAATTGAGTTGAAATTCAATAATGTTTTCTATTGCTGTGTTAATTAGCAAGTGTTAAAAGACTTACTATTTTGAACTTTTATTACCAGTTTATCATAATGTCTAAGTATATACGTTAAATGAAAGTTAATAGTGTCCTTTCAAAATGATATTATGTAACTTCTAGGAAAAGAGGAGATGTAGTGTAGTAACATCATCTAGTCAAAGGGAGATAACTCCACAACCTATGTACATCTGTGCTATATTCAGTTGATCTAGAGTTATCTCACCGCTAGGGATTATGGGTAGTTATCAAGATGGCGTAAACGTATTAAATGCTAGTAAAGTTCAATCTGGATTCGATTCGTCTGTTCAAGTATCCTACAACTGTTTACTCTAAATATCGTCATTTTCGTAATGGATGTCGACTGCTGACAAACTAACAACACAAGGATTCGAGAGATGCAGGTTTATCAGAACTATGGGTTCAGTTTTATGGTCGCCACATTTGTCTCATCGAGAAATATTCTGTATCTTAAGTGATATGATGATGGACGTTTTTGAGTATGCTCATTAGTATGTTTTAACGAAAAGTGAAGTTGTCTTATTTTCAGGGAGAACAGTTTATTTACAGAAAAGATGGAACATTTTACCAATTTAAAGCATTTCAGGAAAAATATAGTATTAATACTAATTTTTGACTTACCAAGGCCTAAAAAAGCTGTACAATTAATTTAATAAAAACACAACAAGTTTTTTAACTCAGAAAAAGCCACTGTTTTCCCAAATATACCTTAACTCCATGTTAATTCTTGAAGCGTTGAAGCATACTTTGGAGTGTCGGAAGTCGTGTATGTCGAGTTTGATTTCCTAAATCCCTGACCTTTGTGATTATCATGTCGTCGTTGGTGGTGGCATAATTGTCGGTCACGTTTCTAAACCACAAGGTCATGGCATCTTGTAGTTACTGGTGTTTCGGTGTCGGGATCCGAGTCGACAGGCATGGGGATCCACTTCTCTGAAGCCTTGAGTATGTCGCTGACGGTCGATTTCCCGATGTCAAGGTCATTGTCTTTCTTGTTATGGGATCGAATATCCTCAATGGTCATTTTCGATCTGTCCTTTTTCAGTTGGAACGTGTTTTTTCACGCTGTTGGTGATCTCTATTCGGCGGTGCTTGGCTGGTGGGGTATCCATGGTAGCAGAATCAAGGGATCACGTTGTTTATTTTGCAATGTGTAGTTTGGTATGTCACGGTCTTTATATAAACCGTTGTCATATTATATTACGCCAATTTGTACTGATTTGATA
Organism: Mimachlamys varia; assembly: GCA_947623455.1. NCBI lineage: Eukaryota > Metazoa > Mollusca > Bivalvia > Pectinida > Pectinidae > Mimachlamys > Mimachlamys varia. The sequence continues at coordinate 39,457,522 of OX392533.1, read as the reverse complement.
ATAATAAAGATATTTTTACACTATTTTTAATCATGTCAATCAAATAAAGACAATGTAATAGATAACATCAATTAATGCTGTGGATCACAACTCGCGTTGTTGTACTTGAAAACCCAAGCTATATATTAAATAGTATGCGATATCAACAATACAACCCAAGCTGTTCGATAATATATTTACAATGTGAGGATTAATTTAATTGTCCGTCGGCATCTGCACATCCACGCGGCACCGAATGTTGGCCGTCTGGAATACTTAAATAATGACCTTGCGCCAACGCGATAAATCATTGCGTATACCCCCCACAATACGCCGACCTTTCATCTTTAAATTGCATTATCTGCTGTAGATAAACATCCAAGACATCCAGTTCTTGTTGGGTCTTCAAGATATCCAGTACGCCAAACTTACAGAGAAAGATGGAAGCCACGACGATAGAGGACTGATAGTTACACACGAAAACCGTTATAGAAGTATAAAAATATAGACAGGCTGCATTCAGAGACTGACCAAATGAATGACAGATATGACGGCGTATCTGGGAAGGGAAGCGTCATAACGATTATCAACGATGATAAGGGGAGAACGAGAAACGCAACAAGCGTATAGCGGATGAATGACCAATACTCTCGGAAATGGTATGGAGACCGGAAAAGCCTGTGGCGTATGCAAGATCGATGGCGTAAAAATGCATGGAAACCTTGTGTTTTAGAAGTTCTTGATACGGCGACAAGACAGATGTTCAATACTACAGTTAAACAGGCAGGCCAATCAAAACGAAAGTAAAGCCAGAAACATGGCGGGCCATTATCTTGGATAGACACATTTCGAAATGTGCGGTTCTATAAACTGTTGGTCCGACAGTGCAAAAAGGCATGCACCTTGCTGTAAATTAAATGGGATTGGCGCAAGGCGTATTCGGTAATCTCCTGCGAGGGATATGGCCTGAACAAGGGCAGGCTATTTTTAAGATTGATTCAACTGGCGTATCCAGTTGCTGCACCGGAATTGTGGAAAGTACTGCCACATGACTCTTTTATAGATGCACTTACACGCTCAACCTAGTACCCTTTATTTTTTTCTCGAGTGTAGTCGAAAAACGATCTTGTTCGTATTGATTGCATGATTTAATCGATGCAAGAAAGTTGATGTCATTCCCATTTTTTGTGCGGTTTGTTCAAGAACATTCATGTGTTGACGCAAAGTATTTTCTTGCTGTTTTCTTTTATCATCTGATGTTGCTTTTATGAAAAGATTGGGTAATGTTACTTTGCACAAAGCAGTTACTAATTGTGTTGAGAACTGCTTCTCAAAAGCAGGCTTAATTACTCCAACAACATAACTTGCTGTTTCGTATGAAGAGGTTAGTATTGTCTTTGATGAAGGTGAAGACATTTGCCAGTAAGTTCACGATACACAGTGAATAGTGTTGGGGGTCCTGCCTTGGTTTTAAAAGCAAGTCTACAATCTCGCCATCATGCTGGTAGCTGGTTGCTTCACAATCGATCAGTGTGCTTTTTTTACACTGTTCGGACATTTTGACCAATCTACGAGACTGAAGTGTTCAATATACCGAATTTTTTTCTCTCAGAATGTTTTGTATTGCAGGCACATTCCTTCTGAAGTACTCTATTGTCATAACCTTTAACAAATGTCATGTATGCTTCAAAACGACTGGACATTGAAATGCTGGTGTCGTAACTAGGGTGAGAATTAGATGACACAGTATGATCAGAATTGTTGATCATCCACCATTTTATAGCGTTTTTGTCCTTTGAGGCCCGGGCACTCAAAACTGTAACATAGGTACACATATTCATTATGAATTGTAATGCGCATGTTCCTTGTTGTAATCAACTATAGTGCTTGATAGCGAAAGAATTGCACATAACGTGTCTCTTGCACACAGGGGGCATATACACCATCATTTGCAACAGGAAAGTGGTGGGGGTGGGGTGGTGGGGGTGATCGAACCTCGATCACCGGGTTCCTATTTGGGAGTATTCGTCCTTCGAACACTACAACCCATGCCAGGTTTTCGTACGTATTTGAAATTTGTTGTACCCGTTGTAAATGTTTTGTGAGAAGACGCAGATAGCAAAACCATTTGACTCGGCCTTGTCTGTTACACTAAAGTGGGGCCACATACACTATGATTACAAGAAAGTGGGCGAGATCGAACCTCTATAACCAGCTTCCAATTGGGGAGTATTCGTCCTTCGAACACTACAACCCATGCTAGGTTTTCCCTCGGACTTTGAAGCTATTTGTACCCGTTGTTAATGGTTTGTGAGAAGACGCAGTTAGTTAGCAAAACCATTTTATTCGGCCTTGTTTCTGTTACACCACAGAGAGGGCCGGTAGCACATACATGATTTTAAGAGGAAAGTGGGAATCGAACCTCGTCCGCAATGTTCCTCCTTGTAATTTGGGAATGTTCCCCCTTGTAATACCACATTGCAGGTTCAAAAAGTATTGGTTGCACACCTTATGAAGTCAATAACTCTGCAAAACAATTTAACTCAACCTGTCTCTTCCATATTCATCTTGAGTAGAGTAATCTACGTGTTGCACCTACTGGGAGGCCTACAGAAATATTGGTAACGGGGGAAAAGGGATGTCGAAAGTAGAGGGCAAATTTTAAACTCTCGAGTCTTTGATCCAGATGGGGTAAAATCAACACTAAAAGTTTTTAGTTTTATGATAGTTTAAAGGCATTGACCTTGATAAATGCGGATACACTACGCACTCGTGAAAATATAAAAAAAAAATCTGCCATACAAGTGAAATATATTTGATATTAAACGGCAAACCATTGAATTTTCTTTTTATTACATTTCGAAAGAGGACTAAGATACTTACATTATTTTTGTTCTTGGTCTACTTGCCTACTGCAAAGGATCTAAGTCTAAGCTTACTGTAATCCGTCGAAAGCTCAACCGATCGGGTCCAGTACACAGCTTATTGGGATAAGCTGATCGGAAAAGTTGAACCATTCTCATCTTTCAATTCATTTCATAAATCCTGCAGCAGTTCCCATCAATATGTACTATTGATGCCATTTATTCAAGACCACCTTACCCCAAGAGACAAGTTCTAGCAGACGACAACAATGCCGAGCCTCTCAAAGATTCGATCAAGGGCAACAACTCATACAAAAGTTTCGGTGTTACGTGAAAAAATGACCCAGTTGAAAACTACCCACCGTTGAAAGCTGCGGTAGGTCACTTTTTCACGGGACGAATTACGGAAAAATCGAATGGGTCATTTTTCTGCAGATGGCCGTGTAAGATTTCTACTGTTAAATAACGACCCCGGGTAACTTTTACAACGTATAATAATGACACGGGTGGTATTTTATAGGCGGGTCACTTTTTCACGTTACACTGAAAAAGCCTTATATTTTCACTGCAAAATCTCATATTTTCACGGCAAAATCTTATATTTTCACTGCTCATCACTGCAGTGAAAATATAAGTTTTATCAGTTGGATAATTTTCTATATTTCACTAGCAAAAATGTAATAAAGAGATATATCCACTGTCGTTTTTTTTTTGTTCACAATTTAATTTGTTATCTTAATCTTGTTGAAAACAATGTTATTGATAGATAAACAAGATAAACACTGAAGAGTTCCAAAAATGTGGTCCGGCATTGACACGATGTCGGTAAAATTGGCCAGTGCACCTTTTCCCCATATACAGGAAAGCACACCAGACTCTTGAATTGAATCTGTAATAAAAATAAATGTAACCCAGGGTTATTATTATTACTGTACGTTCCATGTAACATGTCCCTGTGCTGTATACTCGGTTAACTGTACTAGTTTATCGTATAATGATGTAAAATGTGTACATGTTACCTGTCCTGAACTGTTCTCATGTATTGTATTGTGGCGTTTAACTTTTACCTCGACATGCAACCTTCATTTGATGATGAAGCGCGGACATTACACTCGACGAGCTTTCTTACTTTCACTGCGCCTGCGCACTGACCTTTCATGCTAAATCTTCTATCCTCTACTGGTCGTTCTACAACTGTCAACCGTGAGGGTCAGTTGTCTCTTCTCTAGATCCGATCGCAATAACCAGTGACGAGGGGATTTGGAAGCCTGGTAAGCATAGTGTTGGTGCGAACGGAAGTGGGGCTGTGCTCGATTTGGTGAATGCCGGCGTGTTTGAATGTTGTCGGAGAGTGTGTATGTGAGTTCATCTGAGTAATGTGTTGTTTTTATGTTACAGGTCTTCGTTTTGAATCAGTATATTAAAATTGCGAGGAAGAATCAGCGACATTTATTATCTGTTTGGTACTCCGACTGACATAAATACTAAATACATATTGGAGCAGTCTGACAAGTACTGCGCAGATATCAATATACTGTTTACTGGTAATGTGTCTTTGTTGGAAAACCAGATGACGGATTTCCGATTTAAATTTACATTTAAGAAAATTGAAACTGCTCCAAGATACGGTCATGATTTATTTTCAATTCTTAACACGTCCACATTCAACTTAGGTTGTTTGGTGTATTGGAAAAGGGTGCGATGAGACAATTTTCCCAGTCGTATTAATACTGCTCATATTCCAGGTCACGTGACTCGTCCGAAGGAACGATAACTACGTCAACGTTCTGCACTCGAGAACGACCAATTAGAACGAAACATGATGATGGATTGAAAAGAAAACACAAAACTGCCAGTTTAATACTTTAAAATCTTGATTTAATTAAAAACTCTCATATTTATCAAATTTTGAAGAAAATGAACTCCCTCCCGTGCTTACGGTAACGACGGCAACCACGGTCGGCACAGAGTGATGGCCGTCTGAAATACTTGAATAAAGGCCTTACGCCGACACGATATATCGTCGAGAGCCAACATAATACGTCGACCTTTCATCTTGAAATTGTATTCTGCTGTTATTCTGTCGTAAATAAACATTTTGGAATCGCAGTTCTTGTTGGGTCTTCAATATTTCTTGTACGCCAAACTCTTACAGACAACCCTGAAAGCAACGGCTCATAGTTCCACACGGAAACAGTCACAATACATATACTATGTAATTAACAAGTGCTAATTGTAATGGGGTACCATTACAGATGTCCCCCAAACTACCCCTTTGGTCGGAACTGATGAGCCCAATGAACTCACAATGGAAATATAGCTGACACCCCATATAGGAAATAGCGGCCATGTTGACGAATCACGGAAACGGAGGTTACGACAATGTCCGTGGTGTCCTACTACAGTTATATATAAAATTTCATTGAAATCGGACAATATATAAATTTCGACCAATCAGAAGCCAGGAAATAGCGGCCATGTTGACGAATCACGAAACGGAGGTTACGACAATGTTGTTGGTGTAATACTACACATATATATTAAATTTCATTGAAATCGGACAATATATAAATTTCGACCAATCAGAAGCCAGGAAATAGCGGCCATGTTGACGAATCATGAAACGGATGTGACGACAATGTTGTTGGTGTAATACTACACATATATATTAAATTTCATTGAAATCGGACAATATATAAATTTCGACCAATCAGAGGCCTCCATTTTCGTTTCGGTGGCAACCAAACTTTACGAAAATGTTACCATGTTATTCAGCATCCCTTAAAACACCCATGTACCAATTTTTACTGAAATCGGAGACTGAATTTTGAAAACCGGAAATTAGCTCTGGCGGCCATCTTGGACTTCCGGTCGCGAAAAAACAACCCGTTTTCACACACCCCGCCCCTAATGAGTATGTGTGTGAAGTTTCGTGAAGATCCGTCCAGTAGTTTTTGAGAAAACGGTCGGAAACCTCCGCGGCGGAAGAAAGTGGAAGAAACAAGAATAATAATAATAATAATAAGAAACCGAGCAAAAACAATATGTCCCCCACTTCGTTTGGGGGACATAATAACATCTTTCAATGCGTGGTCGTTACAAGCCGATGCCATTGTTTACACAATAACTGAATATTCCTTCATGTTCAAAGCGATAATCATGTTACTAATATTAAATCCGTTACATGTACATGCATTTGTGAATGTTCCCGTGAATTTCCGACCAGATTGTGAGTTATCACAGGTCCACTGTATTAATCATCATTCTAGATGTTGTATTAATTTGCAACAGAAAAACTTGCTTGAATAGAAAAGAAACAAATACAGGCATTTGTAAGTATACAATGTATTATAAAAAAGTACAAACTTTCAATAACAAACTTTAATGAACGATGTGATTCCTTTCCAGAAAAATAGATATGGCATTTCAAACATTCGTGTATTCTTGCTAAAACATATTGTGCACGGGAGTGTCAATGGCTGTCATTTTCTCATGAATAACAATATTTCATCTGGACATTTGTGTATCATAAAGACATCTCAACTGACACCATGATGATACACGTATGTCGCACATTATCTTAATGAAAAGGGTAGTTCAGCGACAGATTACGGCCTTTTATGACTGATCCATTGAAGGATTTGTCAAGTATTAAAAGGATGTGAGATGCTTTATGTGATTTATACAGCCCAAGGCATGGAAAATCATGACATTTTAAGAACAGGTATCTAAAATATATAGCCGTAACGAGGAAATAGCCATTTTCCACATTTGAGCGGCGCACGACAGCTAAGGACGACGCGTACCCAGAAAGCTCCCACCGGAAAGAAGGATAATAAAAATACAATTCATTATTAACAAAAAAGCAATATTGCTGTCTATAATGTCATGGCGTAGTGCCATTTAAATAGACGATTTTCTTCGAGGCCTTTCAAGAACGGTAACGTACACTGACAATGACGAAGGCGAGACATCTTGGTTTTTTCCTTCTCTGCATTACAATGGTATTAAGACTGAATCTGAAATTACCATTTGAATCAAAAGTTTCGTAAAAAAGATCATAGATCGTTGTTATTATGCTTCTATCGTTGAACGCCCACGATCGCATCAACAGTAAATACTTTGAGTCAATAGCAACCTCCTTAAAAGCTTGCGTTCAAAGTAGAAACTAAAAAGGAGCGTAGAAAGCGGCGACGACAACCCGCCTGTGAAAGAAGCTGCCAAGAAACGTAACGCTAAACTTGGGTCAACACACGCATACGCAAACAAGACCATTCGATTCATTGAACTGGGGTTGATTCAACTCAATTGGTTCTAGAATCTATGAAGTAGGGGGTTTGTTTATGTCCGGACTGTTTTATCTGATCAATATCTAAAGAACCCTTTTACTTAATTATGATATTTTATATTAATTAAGTAGGTTGGTGTACAACGAGGTGATGCTAACGGTCCCTCGCTGTGATTAATTATCATTAAAAATAACTGCCCAAACATCAGGATTATCAGATTAAAGGTCAAACATCTTTACTCCAATTCAATCAAATCAAACGTCAAGGTGAAATGCTACATCTCTTAACTATTATGGTCAAATTACATAGTAGACTTTTGCTTAAACTTTGCATACAGCATGATGACATTGAAAGGCGACGTGACACACACAAATGCTGCACCTCTTAAATTTGGTTATAGATCCAGTATGCCGAAAAATTGAATTAAACTGCATCATACAGCTGTTTCGTCCTCCTAGGACTCTTAAGTGATGCCAGGGGCCAAAAGGTAGGAATCCTTTAGAATTTCTAAACTAGTGTAGAAGCAGAAGGGTCAGGTCCGTAAAACCCATTAAATTTATGAATTTAGAAGAAAAATAAAACTAGTTCTGTATAATTTAAAATAGTGTAATACGAAAATGTGTATATTATGTACCATTCCACTACTCAAATGAGATTAACTGTGGCTATGGAGGCTCCAGCAAACCTCGGGGACTAAATCAGCGTTCTCAAAAACCGCTTTCGGACGGTTTTAAAAGAAAAGTTGACCACAGAGTAACCTGTTATATCCTTATTATACGCAGACCTTACCTATATTACACATTACCCTCCACGAAATGAAAATGATCCTTATAACCAGATTATGACACAAACATAAGGATTCGTCCTTTCATTACTACGTATACGCCTAACCTATATTACACATCTTTCACGAATTGAAAATCAACCTTACCTTGTGACATATTTTTATAAGAAATACCAATTAAAACCAATACAGTATACAAAGGAATTACGATCAAATACTAGTACTTGGCCGATGCGTAGAGGATATCGTTCAGTTTATTCAGTAAATCCTAATACATTTCACGAGTGAGGTTAATAATTGGAAATGTTTCATACGAATGAAATATATTTGGTATTAATGAATTTACTGCTCAATATTTTGTTTATTATATTTTATAACAAAACCTACCCGGACAGCTTTTCTTTTTCAAAATAGTCGGTTGTAAACAGTGTTTGGATTGGTCAAATCAGAAAATGATATGTTTCACTAGCGAAAAATATCACTCATATTGAAAGAATCATGTTTTATATTGCACTGGTAAAAATGGATTGAATAGTGCCATTATCATTTATGAGTGCTTGTATTACTTTTTTTTCTGGAACAAAACTGCTTTTGCATCTTTGAACTGTTAAAGTTAATCCGTTTTTGTGAATGTCTACTTAAGTGTTGTCTTGCGAAAGGAAATGAAACTGTTTAAAGGCCGTACAATACAAATACAAAACCAAGGCCCATATAACATGTAAACATACAAAGATACCTCATCAAATGGACTTAGCCTTTAGAATAGACGCGAAGCTCAAATTTACCTAACGGTTCGGTTAGATTTAGCACAATTTTCAAGTTGGTACGACAAGTAGTGAGTGAACATTGATGTATATATACTGTTTGTTTGAATTCTTGCTCAGGTTGTCCAGACATAAATGGCAAAATATATTTGAATTGTTTCAGAATAAAACCCAGCTGATGAATCGATAAACACTCATTAACGCCCATTAAGACTTACCCAGTTCTGTGTTGTCTTTCATTAAATAAACAAATATAAATGAATTGCCGAAATGAACAATCGATTCGTAAGTATATATACTTAATTTAACGTGAAATGAAACCAAACAAAACCTAACGAAAATGATGATCAGTATCAGTTGATGGAGGTACACAATATTGGAACCTTTCTCATCTACTAGTACTGTAAACGATATCGTGGATTAAGAGTCCTAAATCTTCAACGATGCTAATGTCAATTAAGGTAAGTCTCCGCTTAGTTGATACAATGTACTATTTTTCACTCTTTCGACACTGTTACAGTTAATTAAGTAATGAATGTTTTGCTATCATGATATTTTGTTTCCTTTGTAGTTGTTACCTCAGTAAAATTGTTAATGTTCTTGCTGTTAAATCATTTTTTCAGTGACCAAAAATCATGTGAAACACAAACAAATGGCAATTTAATAAGAAACCGAGATAGGCAAACTCCAATATATGTTATAAACATGTTCTTTATGTTCAATTCTTGCCCTGGAAATTGTTTTACCCGTGACAGGTATAATGTGACCGAAAGGAATGGTGTGATGGTCGTTTCTCTCATATCACGCCATGTTAGATAGAGGTTGCCCATGTAAGAAAGCTATGTAAGAAAAATCTATCTTACATAGCATTTCACGCGACGTGACGTCACAATGGCTCAACAATGACGTGATGTCACGAATACGGTAAACTCTGATGCCGGAAAGAGAAAACGACGGCGGGATAAAATTAAAACCTTTCACAAAATTTTAACCATAAACACCAGGAAGAGGAGATTAATTTTTCTGCGCAAACTTTGTTTCCAAATATAGGCTATGCTTAAACTCGCTTCGTCAAAAAAGCTCAAGGAAAAAGTTGAAATTTCAAAATGGTAGCCTGTTTAAACATATTTTCATGGTTTTTGAGCTTATTCGGGTAGTTGATATGAGAGAAAAAGACTCTTTCATTATTTATCAAGCCTCGGGTTTTACCACATTTTGTTACCCCTCGGGTGGAATATCCCTATCCTACATACCCGCATATGAAAGAGTCTTATTATCTTCGGCATGGTTTAATAAATGAGGTAGCATTACAAAGCTGACATCGCACCTCTGTTAGTGAAGGATAGTAAATAAAGTTGACGTAACACACACATGTGCTGCACCTCGTAAATTTAGTAATAGATACAGCATGCCGAAAAAATGAATTAAACTGCACCATACAGCTGTTTCGTCCTCCTAGGACTCTTCAGTGATGATAGGGGCCAAAAGGTAGGAGTCCAAAATTTCTAAACTAATGTAGAAGCAGAAGGGTCATGTGCGTACAACCCCTTTAATTAATGAATTGAGAAGTAAAATTAAGCTAGTTCTGGTTAATTTAAAATCGTGTACTACTAAAATGTGTATATTATGTACCGTGCCACTACTCACATGAGATTAAACTGTGGCTATGGAGGCTCCAGCAAACCCCGGGGACTAAAAAAAACACCAGCAGAGTCTGCCAACCCCTATCATTAAAGATGACGTAACACACACATCATTAACGCCTATTATCAGCACCAATACTCACATACAAGACATATACAACTCACCTGTAGGCACGTCCGAAATGTAGAATCTTACACATTACATGTGTATTGCTTATATAGCGTCATATTGTTTATATATTTTGTATTACTAAACGAGCTATCGTTGGTGGGTTGGTTGGTTGTTTTTACGTCATATTAACAGCCAGGGTCATTTAAGGAGAGCCTCCTGGTGTATGCGATGTGGGTGTGTGTTTTGGGAGCATGTGTATTTGGGATGCTGCAGTACGTTCGTGTAGACCTTTCTTGTATTTCTTGACTTCAGAGATCATTTAATTGAATCTATAGAATATATCAAATCGTATTTATTTCAAGAAGAATCAGTTAAGTGAAATTATGAGCAAGTTTGCTTGAACGTAATGGATGCTATTCTTTTCTTTCCTAGGTCATGGTGTTGTTCCTGATGGCGAGTGAAGTACTCGGATTATACATGTACGATGTGAGTAAACGTTTAATAGTAAATTGGGATATAAATGTATGTGGACGTCCACCATTTACATCTACAGCAAGCATAGAAATCTGCTGTATCTGTTAACTTATTTAAATCCAGGTCCTTGTTCTCACTCCGTTGTCAGTGGGGTGTCCTGCTGGGGGCTTTCGTCAGTATACTTCAGCGTGGTAGCTCTTTTAATCGGCCAAATATCCGGACTATCTTAAGAAGGTTTACACTAAATTTTAATTAAAAACTGTAAAAATAGCTTAATATTATATAAAGCTAGTTTTGGAAGTATATGTTAACCTGCATATAATATATTCATGATGAATCAAAAAACCAAATTACATTTCAATATCTTAATGTATCCTATTTAATTGATGCGTTAATGTGCGAAAATATGGGTTGATTCCTTTGATTGACATTGGAATCACTGGATAGAGACTCCATATATATTTTTCATGGTTTTAAACGAATTACCCGATCTAAATTATCTCTATTTTAAAATTAAACAACGTTTGCCGAAATCTGTCAAGAAATGCCCGGGATGTGACCAGCTTGGGTTTTCGCCAAAAGAAAAACTTTAGTGTATGCTGGGCAAAAAATCTATAGAGATTGCGAGCAAGAACCATTTTTTTTTTGAAGCCTAGAAATGCAAATCCTTACTCCCATTACATAAGGAGCTGACAACATCCCATTTAATGTCATGACTGCATTGGTTTACATATTTTGGATTCCCACCCTTTGGCCTCTGGCATCACTGGGGAGTCCTGTGAGGACGAAACAACTGTATGAAGCAGTTTAATTCAATTTTTCGCCATACTGTATATATCACTTAATTTAAAAGGTGCAACATATGTGTGTATTACGTCTTCTTCCATATGCTTGCTCTGTCTAAGGTAATTTGTGCTTCTAAATTTAATCTTTTGTATTTTAGGAAAGCATCGACCACCAAGGAACAGAATTTTTACTGATGTTCGTTGACAACTCCGTGTCAAACATTCCTATGTACCTTCTCCTCACTACTCCAATATCGGGACCAGTTTCCGTAACGGTACAAACACCATTATTGAACTCGGTGGACAGGGTTGATGTCATTGTACAAGTATTTCGTCAAAACACGACACTAGTTGCTATTCCAAAGTCACTCCGCAATAAAGGAACGGCTAAATCAGTTAAATCGATTTTGATAAAAAGTGAAGATGTTATTGTCGTGTATGGTTCAAATTACCACCAATACAGTAAAGATATTTTCATTGTCTATCCAATCAAAAGTCTTGACAACTCATACGTAGCGACTAGTATCGGATCTCAAAGTGACGATTCTGTGGTTGGTGTTGCAGCTTATGAGGATGCGACTGTATCATTCAGCCTACCAGAGAATGTTAGCGTAGAATACAATGGCAGCGTCTTCTCAGCCGAACTGAACATTGAGTTGGTCAAATACGAGGTATTCCAGATCAAAACCAGGGATGTAACTGGAATATTCATTAACAGCAACGTAACACTGGCCGCATTCAGTGGTCATATTTTTTATTATAGGAGTTCAAGCGGAGACCATATTTGTGCCATGTTAGCACCAATTCAAACATTGTCAACGACTTATTTTGCTATCCCAAAACCGTCATATGAAATACCAGAGCTCGTTAGAGTTGTTAGTACCGTCTCAAACACTGAAGTGAACATCGACAATGGAACTGCCACGGAGGTTATTCTGCTGATCACTGCAGGATCATTCCACGAGTTTTCACTTACTTCTAATTCCGGTGTAATTATAACTGGCGATAATAAAATTCAAATAGCACAGATAAGTTTAGCCCAAAGCTTGGGTAACAGTTATGGTGATCAATCTATGTCGCTGGCACTGTCTCCGGAAGACTTTCTTTCGGAATACACTTTTATTGTTCCAGACTCGAGCATTTTTTTCCTAGTGCAGTCAGATTTGGTCATCATATACAACAAAAATGCAACAGTCAAGTTGGATGACGTATATCTACCCAATATTACGGCAGGAATCAATATAGGCGACAGCGATTTCATCTTCATGGAAATAGAAGGCTTAACTCCTGGTACTCATACCCTTACCGGGGGCGACTCTGAAACACGATTAGCGGGAATCCTGTATGGATACGATCGATACAGTCAATATCAAATGACTATTGGTCGCAGTTTCGGAAAACTTTCAGGACAGGTATGTAAATTTGAAATAAGATATGATAACAACGTCGCTATATGATCTGGCATAGAAATAAATGAACGGAACGAGGGAGCTGGGGGGATAAGCCCTTAAAACAAACCAACTAATTCCTCAATCATGCACGTTTACTCTATTAGTTTATGCGAAGCAACGACCTCGGCCGATCTAAAACAAATAACGGTCACTTTTCAAACACTCAACATAAACTTAGTGTTCCCAAATACTTGTATAAAATGAAATGTATGATATGTATTAACTTTTGTTTATTTCATGGTTGTTTATATTTTTTAAGTTTTATCGTCGCCATCTTTGTCTCATTGAGACATACATTGAATCTTTGTGATATGAAGATGGACGTTTCTAACTATGCTCTTCATTTTGCTTACTTGTTGTAATTAAGTATGATTACTTAGTTCTCACTTCTTTGAGGACTTGAAGTTTACTTGGATGTGACAAAATTCACATTGCCGGTGTCGTCGAAGAATCAGAGTTCGCCTGCTCTTATTGTCTATTCCCGTGTAGATATTTCTATTTTTCATATTATTGGCCTAGTTTAATCGAATTATGGATTTGTTGACGCTGCGGTGTTCTCTATTTTTTCATACCATTAACATTCCATGTGTTATATACAGAAACAAATGTTTTAAGTTAACTGACTGATTTGTTTGTTCAATTTTGTTTTCACAAAAGGAACTCTGCATTAACAGAGGGGTGAAGACAAATATGGGGAATATACTTATACATATTTAATTACATCCTCCATCAACAGTTTGATTTAAAAGGGGGGAGGTGGTTCTTAATACGGAAAATGACTTTATGAAGACAAAAGAAGAAATTAAATGATGGACTATTGTTATGAGACAAAGCCAGAAAATATTTGGAAACGTCTGCAATATATCATGTTAAGTTATGCTAATTTCCCATTGTTGACTCATCATTGAAGATGACAACACACACCCCTTGACCTCTTACTTGTGTATAACGAAGCGTGTTTGACAGGTATGTCTTTTATGTTTGTTTTAAAAATGATCCAGGTAATAGTACAATAACAATTTAGAAGACATACTGAAGAGGTCATAGTTATGACGAGTTTTTTTATCTTTTCTTACTTTCAGGTCAATGCGCCAGAGTCAGCACTTTCAGGTTTGTATGCTGAACCAAGTTTCACGCCAAATAACATACATATTTAAAATTATAGAGGACTTGTATATGCATGTGATTCGTACGGGGCATAATAACGTGATTTTTACGTAGGAATGGGGAAATGTTAATCAAATAAGATCTATAGCTTATTTTAGAGATATTTTGTAAATTGAGGGCGTGGTCTGGTCCCTGGTTTCACTCTTTGTCAGAAGTGTGCAACCCGGTGAGATGTTCTACTGGGGGCCTTTGACATTATACTTCAGTGTTGTAGCACTTTAGATCCTGACTATCTCAACGAGGCTTACACAAACACAAAGCAGCCACACACATCAACATCGCATTCACTGGGAGACCGTCCTTATATGACCCCAGCTGTTAAAGGACGTAAAATGACGACCTTTTAAGAGCTTTGTCATTTAAAACGGTCTCTCAGTGTATGCTTAATTTCATTCAATATCGTGGGTTACACAATCGTTATTTTCGAGATAGATGTTGGCAGCTGACAAACAAGCTTACGACACAGGAATTCGAGATATAAGTTTATGGAGACTATTTATCTATTACGGCCCTGTTGAGAGGGCACTATTGTCTCGGTACTGTCGAGGGATGGAATAGTGCCGAGCCGAAAGCGAGGGCACTATCTCATCACGAGACATACTATAAGGTAATAGTGCCCTCTCAACAGGGCCATAATAGGTTTAGTACATCAGCTTTCCATTTAAATACACGTATACACAAAAAAATCGTTAGACGTTGTGCTAGACGATGGCCAGCTTTGGGTCGTTTCCAGAGTCAGCCATTTTTTAGAAGAACAATAGCAAGACGTAATATTGACGTAACTTAATAGTGACGTCATAATAGATTCACGTTGAACATCGCGCGAAATTTGATAGTTCCCGGGTGAGCGGGCACTAC
This sequence comes from Mimachlamys varia, assembly GCA_947623455.1. Taxonomy (NCBI): domain Eukaryota; kingdom Metazoa; phylum Mollusca; class Bivalvia; order Pectinida; family Pectinidae; genus Mimachlamys; species Mimachlamys varia. The sequence continues at coordinate 39,442,352 of OX392533.1, read as the reverse complement.
CGCTTCATAGTACCCACGTGAATAGCCAATGGGAAGGCAGCATTCAGTCACGTGATGTACTAAGAATCTAGTATGGCCCTGTTGAGAGGGCACTATTGTCTCATAGTATTGCCGAGGGATTAAATAGTGCCTGAGCCGAAGGCTAGGGCACTATCTCATCACGAGACAATAATGTGAGGCAATAGTGCCCTCTCGACAGGGTTATACTGGGTTTAGTACATTACCTTCCATTTAAATACATATGTATATACCAAAACTCGTTTATTGTGATAAACCATGACCAGCTGTGGGTCGTTTCTTGGGTCAGCCATTTTTAAGCAAATCAAAAATGATGTCATAATATATTCACATTGAACGTCGTGCCAATTTGATAGTATCCATGTGCCTGGCCAATGGGAAGGCAGTAATAAGTCACGTGACATACTGAAGTATATGAAGTTTGAAGTTTTGAACGCTCATTAGTACGTGTATGTCTATTAGTTGGTAATGAGCAAAATGCTTAAGTTCTCACTTTGAGGGCGTGACATTTACCTCTATGATCTAGATTTACATGGCGAGTGTCGTCGATGAAGCTGAAGACGTGTATTCATGAACACCTGGTGTTGTTCTCTTATGCAAGCGTCTCGTGCATATCTTTCATTGTCTGTAATGTGTTGCCCTTAAATTAAAGGGTGTCATCGTCTAACGTTTTCCAATATAAATAGGTACTGCTTCAGGCTTTATCCGTGTATTCATTAACCGTATTTGAGTGTCCAACTTCACCAGGATAATGCTTCCCTACAAGTAGCGCGACTTCAAGCATTATTTAGAACTGTTCAACAGGAGCGCTCTTTATCGAAAATGAGTCTGCTACAACAAAATACCGGAGAGTATAGAAGGGACACTATCAATTTTAAATATCTGCTAAGAATCATCACAGGAAGATTATCCTTTTAAGTATCAAAATGAAGCGTATATATAAAGTAATGCGTATAATTTATCATGCAATATTGATCGATATGTTGGAGGGAAAGTTGTTATGATGGGGCGCCACGAAGAGAAACATACGAAGTATAATATACGAAATGAATCATTATACATTGGACAGATATTTTGGCCTACTTTCTTCTTTCAATATCTGCATTCTCCCTGTGTTATTCTTAAATTAGACCGGGATGAATTTGCAGTTTTTGTATAGCGAGTAGCTAATTAATGCTGCCGGGACCTGTGGTGTTTGGGACGACCGTTGTCGTGTTGTTCGGGTGCCTAAATCCTCCCGACCGTGCCTCTTCTTCAGTTGGGGTCAGGACAGGATTTTATCAACGCTCGTCGACACGCTAGTTTCGTCCGCAATAGTCGGGTTATAGCTGCCTGATTTGCATGTTGTTTGGTCGGGCAAAACATGTGTGGTCGAATAAGCATTTAAATAGTGATATAATCAAACTAAAATTTGTACATTGTTCAATTATATCGGAAATTTGACGACGGTGACCATTTTTAATCGATTTGAGTGTATGTGTATATATTGAAAAGTGATATTTGTTCGTGTAAGTCTCATTGCAAGTATGAAACCTTTGCCATTTTGATAAGCCAATTTAATGTTTTGTAAAATGCTATCGAAACAAAGAGTAGGGCATTTGCATCGAGGCCTAGATCTCCTTACCAACTACATTTTTTTTCCATTTCAGACACTTGCCGAGATGCAAAAATGACCCAACGTTTCACAGATTACCTGCCATTCGAAGCTCCATCCTTAAACATGACGGCAGTCTCTAGGATAAAATGCACATTTTTATGTTCGGAAAACAGCACTTGCTATATCATTGCCATCAAGCCGTTAGAAGGGTCCGGACAGGTAGAATGTCTCCTGTATACTTTTGCAGCAGCCATTTCGCAGCTTCGATCTGCCCAGGGATATACACTTTATGGGCGTTTGCAAAACAACTAGTATTTTTTATTGTTTTCCTCTTTTGATATATATAGCGTGTATATTTATGTTTGAAAACAGGTTTGACCTAGACATTCAATAATTTCTATCCATGACTTAAGGATGAATGCTTCTTAGAAGAGGTTAGACAATTAGTTTCTGCATTAAAACTTTTTCCTCATATGGATTTTTGGAAAAGGAATTTCATAACATGGCAGAAAATGTCAGCGTGCTCGTTTTTGACATTTAAAAAAAAAATTAAAGTGGGTTTTGATCAATTGCAGGACATTTTCATACAATTTCTTCCAGAATTGTAATTCGAAATGTAGGAATATTTGCAGGCTTGACACAAATAGTGTTTTCTTTGAATTTGAGTTATCCCTATTCCTTATTTTTAACGAGAAAATCATCTTTATTTAATATTTAGCGGATCAAATTAAAATCGGTTTCTTTTGACCCTGGTTTAAGCGATTTTGAGTTCGGATTATTATTTTGTTAACGCTCCGGTATTCTCTTATTTTTTTTGTAAAACCGTCATAAAAATTGGGGTACGTGGGGTTCGTAATTTTATTCCATTGCTATTTGTGTTATTTTTCACAATTTCGTGGTCAAAAATAAAAGATGCTACAGTTACTCTTAATAGATGTAAAAATACCAAGTTGTTTTATTATCCACTTTCTTGCGTAATATTTCAATAATATAGAACATTATGAAGTTGCACAATACTAGTAAACGAATAAAAAAGGCGGAACACTGAATTGTTTGAGAGATCGATCTAGCATCAAAATGAATAATACGCATTTTCAAAATGGGCCGCATTGGTATTTCATGTAAAAAAGGTCTTCAAACAGACAACTATATTCTTGATAGAATTTGCAGATAAATATATGCTATGAAAATTAGTTATACGTTTTAAAACATAAAGCCCTTACACGAAATCAAAACGAAATTTGAACGTGACTAAAACCCCAGGAGTATATCCTTAAATACACATAAGTAAAATTCAACCAAGGCAAAGATGACGTAACACACATATATGCTTCACTTTTTACATTTAGTTATAGATACAGTATGCCGAAAAAATGAATTAAACTACCGAATCATACGGCTGTTTCGTCCTCCTAGGACTCGTCAGCGGTGACCATCGTTTTCGACAGCCGTAAAACAAAAACAAACGTATAACATCAAATCAAAACGTATCACATAACATTATTTTTTTCTGTATTTTGTAATAAGTTCATTTACTTCTTTTAGAGTTACATGCAAATCACATCTTCATAATATTTTATTTTTCTTTATTGTTTACTTAACGAATATTAACGTAAGCGAAATGAAATTGTTATGTTAAAGAGAAACAACAAGTTTTTCCCAATCACTATGAGCAGCGGCGTGTATTCTATATTTGATTATATCGCTTTGTGTTGGTATAATTTAACGGAAACTTAGAACTGTACAGCAATATGATATAAAAATTTAAAAAAAAAAACTTCACACTAGACATGTAAACATTCAACACCTCGAATTAAGTGGAAAACATCAATACAATTCGATATAGTTAACACAACAGGTATGAATTACACAGAAACTACAAAATACAATCATCATCATTAAACGTACTACCTGCTTGGCTATAATCATTATGAGAGTGGAACGACTGGTTCACCCAATGTCAGTATAATGTGACCAGGTCAGGTGTTATGCTAGGAGCCCTTCGGCAGTATACTTCAGTGTGATAGCACTATAAAGTCTACATCAGTTTTGCACTATTGTATAGAGACTTGCATGACCATAGCCCAGCTAACAAAGTAAGCATGCACCCCAACACATTCTTATATCAAAATCACTGAGAGGCCGTCTTAAATGACACCTGAATATTAAAAGCTTTCAACTAGAACCAAATTAGAAAGATGAATGAACGTTAAAAAAAGTTAAAAACAAATTATTTTGAAAGTAATCATAAACCTTAAGACTTTAAATTGTAAACTAATATCATTGTAGTAATGTTGTTCATTTAAGCATTGAACGGTTACCAGATGTAGTATACAGTCGATATGAATACAATTTGGGTGACAGATAAATAGAATGTCGCCCGTTAGGGCGACATGATTATTTATCTGTCACCCAAATTGTATTCATATCGACTGTATACTACATCTGGTAATAGTTCAATGCTTATATTTACATTTCGGATAATTTTAAGATATACCTGTATCTATTTCTTTGGGAGAAAGTCGGTAAACGTTCTCCATTTTTCCATGTGTGTTTCTTTACTGGAAGAGTCTGATTTAAATCAATATCATCTGAGCTATTGACTTCAAGCCATTATTCATGTTATCTGAGGCGGAGTGCAAAGCGTTGGCGTAACGTAGTCCAATATTGCGTCATAAATGACGTCACAATAACCTGATTTAAATCAGTGTTATCTGAGCGATTGATTCAAAGCCATCATACATGCTATCTGAGGCGGAGTGCAAAGCTTTGATATAACATAGTCCAACATGGCGTCAGAAATAACGTCATGTGATATGGATTGCAAATTGTAGTATACAGTTTTATGAATACAATTTGGTTTACTAACAACATATAGTCAAGTGCAATACAGAATGTAAATATTTTTGTATGTAAATAAAACGTTCTTAGATGTAGGTATAGCCCATGCGCAGTAACAAGAAGACAGTATTTTTCTTACGAAATTGAATTAACGTTTAACGTTAAAATAATTGCGAACCAACGTAACTTCTGCAGTAAAGCAAGTATGAAAAAAAATATTACAAAATTTCTGTCAGAATAAATTTTTCAAGTATTTGTTTTATTTTGATAGTATTTATAATAAGGTGGTGTGCTTGCCGTGTATAGTTGGTTTATACATCGTGGTATGTAACGTGTAACGACCGAGTAGTTGCCTTTGTGCGTTTTCAAAGAAAGCGGAGAAACATGCAGAGGTGAATAGAATGGAGCGGTTAGCATGGAGCGTGAAGAAGGAAAGTTGGATTAAGCCATGGTTGTTACAATTTGACAAATAGTGGATGTTTCTCCGATCATGAAGTTACAAAATCTTGTCATGTTGTTAGGCATCATCTTGACTGAAGATTGTAAGAGAGTATATATGAGTGGAACACTAGTATTACTTACAGGTTAGTTTGCAGTAGTGAATACCCTGCACGTGTTTTTTTCAAGTGTAGAGTGAAGAGGAGACATGGGCACCAGTCGTGCGTCTCTGCATCCCCTCTAGTACTTGGGGAAGTAGCGGTACCTGTTTAGGTAATCGTAATTGGACTAGAAATGTAGGTACAAATGTATGCTACTGTAGGCGTCGTGCGATTTAGTTTGGAAGATGTTGTTACCGTTTACGTTATATTTTGTTTGTCTCTCCATTGTGTAATAAATATGATTTTACTGTCGAACTTGTCATCGCTATCCTTTCACAAAAATAAAATAACCAATTCCTCGACCCTGAGGGACAGGTGTGATACACCTGTTACAAGGCGATACTTAGGTAATCGCATACGCTTGTGAAACTGACTCAATTTTTGACCGGGTCAAGATACATGCTTATATGAATCCGCTTAAAGAAACTAAATTGATTTTTTTCAAAATACTATTGTAATATACCGTAAATTTAACTTAATGAGAATTGCTTTCGTCATTTAATAATAAAAAAAAATGGATTTATTTGTAAAAATAACATAACACACTATACATAGACGAGTATTCTTTATTTCTTCTCATTGAAGATAGGTTTGAATAAGTTCACAGCATAAACATTACGTTTTGGCATACGACTAGTTTCTGAGTCAATTCTTAAAACTGATCAATGGCTGCTCTCTATCATGCTCGTATCTATTGCAATCCCAGCAAGTTTGTCACTTATAGCAAATATTCCATTGTCCCTTTCTCCGTCATCCAAAATGATAGTGTTCCTTCAATCAAAACATGAATGATCATTCCTCAGGCATGTCGTACTGTTTTATTTGTTCCAGCAAATATATCAACTAACGTTTTTTAAATATTGGACATTACATAATGAAATGTTTAAAGTCATTGTTTTGCATTTTTTTTTAATTAATCCATCAGATTTCCCATAATTTTACTGAAACGAAAATATGTTGAAGAGAAAGAACAATGTATGATAAAAAGGGAAAACATAGGAAATTATTTTAGAAACGTTATTGTACGCTTATAAATGTGATAATACTACAATTAACTAAAAATAAGTCTTACCAATTTCAGTCAAATTTTGAAGACAAGGAATGAACAGAAACAAACTTATTCGCCCATTAGATTTGTCTTGATATTTTGCCAAGTACTCCCTTCATATCGGTACTGCTTGTAAATAAAACTTTCTTTTTCGTCCTGTGGTTTCCATTCTGGTGAAGGAGTCAATGACGCCTTCAGTCTCTACAATATATTGTAGCCATATTTTGTAAAGTTTTCGAGTGTTATATAAGATGCTGTCAGTTCCAGTTACATGGTTCCATTCAAACAAGAGATACAACGGAATGGTACAATAGTTTGATGTCAATTATATTATTTTTATAACAACAACTTAAAGGCCCAATATACGAAACTTCAAGGACATTTTCGTGATTCTGAAAAATTCTGAAAACAATCCAGTTGATAACCATGCAAAAATAAGTCTAAAACGAAGTAAACCTGAGCGGTTACTAACAAGAAACTCTTGACAAAAAAATCCAAAGAATCGAAAATAATTCAGGTGGGGCCCACTTACACAACAAACCGAAGGTAAAAGACGGTTCGAAATGGACGCGTGTTTACAAATAGCGTGTTTCAACTGCTGCTGTACCGGTTACCGCGAAAAAAATCATCTTTAATATTGCTGATATCAGTTAATCTTAACTACATCTATAAATATAAAATAAGTTATTAGGCTTGATTTTCGCTTCAAGTTTTGCCGAAAGTTACGTTTATTGGGCCTTTAATTGATCAACTGTTTGCAGTTCGGTTTAACATACCTGTATGAATGAACCAGGTGCTTGCATCAGTCTCTTTGCCATGATAAAGGGTATAGGTAGTACAAGAAGCAAGGCAACAAACATACCAACTACCCCGAGATAATCAGGATACACATATCCACGGTATACCGGGCGTTCAAACTTCACGGCTACTCCTATGCTGGCAATCTGAAAAAATCGAAGAAAATGAATTTGCTTATATAAATATGAATATATACTGCTGCTAAATAATGATCTCGAGAAGTCAATTTGCAACTTTTAATCATCTTTAATTGTCCATGGACAGTATATTTGTTTGATTGAAATTTAAACATACTTGCAGCTGCTGATGTTAGATGGAGACGTTAACCAAGGGAGCAAAACCAAAGTGATATAGCCATGTAATAGTAAGGAAAAGATATATATACAAAAAACATGTCGATTTGCATTTAAACTATAAACAATCGTTATATTCTGAATATATTCAAATAGGATTAGTAACATGATTCGGTAGCAAAACTGTAAAAAAAACTTCGCAAAACTTTACTTAAACTTGATGTAAACAAACATCAAGATAAAAGCGTAGATTTCTGATAGATGTAAAGTCAACGGTCTTGCATGATTATAACAAAAAAGTTTGCGTCATACCAGCATCACAATTGGTATGATGAAAGTCCAGGACACCCTGACGAATACTGGAACTGGTCTACCCATCATCAATTGAATGTCTCGACTCAACCTCTCCGCACCTTATTTGGGATGAAATTAGCAAATACTAAGCACATGTCCAATACACAGACAAAATCATAAGCATTCACTTAAGCAATTTGTTTGAGTTATAGGATTATAATTACATTGCTAAAATATTCATTATTTATATTGAAATTTATATAAGTTTCTGTTTGTTTAATAACTAAGTGTTGCCAACAATGAAATTGATGATGACACAACAGTTATCATTTTATTGAATTGCAGTGGATGGAGTCATAATATGCACAGATGATATCCCACACTAAAATGATAACACATTTGAAAAAAACGAAAATAAAACAATATTTGAATGACACTTACACACACTCAATCAAACCCATCAGGAGAAAAAATCCCAAAGAATACAAAAGCGTCAACAAAATCATGATCCTAACCAAAATCGATTTAACTAGAGGCAAAATTGGAAAAAGGAAGGATTAACATGGAGACCCTCGCAAAAGTACAAGAGAATAAGACCAGGTGTTCCGGAAGAGCAAATGTCTTTCTGGTTCATCGACAACAACCGTTATGTAAATCTTAGTCACATCCAAATACGCATCAATCATCAAAATGAAAACGGAATCAACATTGTCATCACAACAAGTAAACACACTAACAAGCAAATTCAAAAACGTCCAACTTCATATCACACAAAGATACAGAATATTTCTCGATGAGACAGAATGGCGATCATAAAACGTGCCTATTGTATTTATCAACCTGCATCTTTCGAATCTCTGTGCCGTAAGTTTATTCGTCAGCAGTTGGCATCTGTCATGAAAATCTCGCTAATCAGAGCAAGCCCTAGCTAGAATAAAGTATCAATTGAGACATGTTTAAACCATGGGTTGGAGAAGACAGGATGTTACTATCAAGAAAGGGAAAGTTTACGATCGGAAAATCGAAATCGTCACGTTTATAATACAGCTTATTATTAAGTTGCCCGTGCTGGTCCTGAAAACGAAATATCATGTTAACGCAAGATTTCTGTTACCAATTCTGATAAGCCCTTCGACAAATTCAGCCTCGTATGAAAACAAAAACAAGACTGCTAAAAGTGGGGCACAGTTAATTACCATTGGAAAGCCAACAGTACGTTTAATATTGTAAACCAGGAATTCAATCATTCGTACTGTATCATCCTCATTATATTTCATCTTTAAATAGCTTTCGTTGTTTTTCACAGAGTACGCTAACAATCATGTATTTGTATCGTCGTTCACTTTCCTTGGAAAAGAAAGCTCTCATAATGAGATACCGAAGAAAAGTCCACGTCCAATTCACGGAGTATACAGTTTCAAAGCAAGACTGAAGTTTTGTTTTAACGGTGCTAAGAATGGTTATTAAGTTTTGATAATGGCTTGGTTGAGAAATTGGACGAGCCAGCAGTTTAGGTATACAATATAGCCGAGGTTGGTCTTTATCATTAAAAAGGTATTTGACAGATGACGTAACACACACAAAAATAACGCATGCACTTAAAAAAACAGTTATACGTCTCTAAACTGAATACTGACAAACAGTATAAGTGATAAATTTCTTACCATATATCCATCCGGCAATAATGCATTCTAAGAACGCCACCAGGAATATTATGAAAGCCGATAAATACCAATCAATGAACTGGAAAATGTATATTCCGCCCTGTAACAAAAATAAAGTGATACAGTTACCAACATGCGATTGTCATAATTATAAACTTAAGGTTACACAATGCGTGGTTGTTGGATATGGAATTTATTTCACTCGAGTTGAATAATTTTTCAAAGTTACAAAAGACACGAGCTTTAATAATTAACGACAGAGAAATATATTTCATATCCAATAACCACTCGTTGTGTAACCTTAAGTTTAAATGACAATGTCCTGGGACCTGTTTAAATTACACTATTAGATCAGCAGTGTGAGTTTTGGTTTGGTGAGTAAAACGCGGATTATTTGCACGAAAACGCATATATTTCCGCCAATCAATCAAAAGTTTGGAAGGTCATATTCCATTTTTGAGTTTGGATAATGAATTTGTTAACGCTTCGGTATTCTCTTATTTATTCCACTAGTGGTATATCACATACATGTATCCAACAGTCAGCATGTTTATACAAAGGTCGGAGAGTGGAATAACACGGTGTTTTATGGTAGATTAATGTTGATATCTAAGGAAGTTAAGGAGTTAGTTTAAACTTGTGAATTTATCTTCTCTATTTAGCTGTTTTCTCATCCGAATGGTCGTTCTAGGTGATATTTTAATAACATATAAATCCATTTAAAAGCGCTGCCCTTGGGGCAAATTCCAAACCACGTTAATAGAAACAGAACAACAGATTTTAGCGTAAATCTACACATGGAGCAGCTATTAAACCTACAGATCTAACATTTTTATATCAATTCATGAAAAAACCTTCCGTTAACAGGATTTTGTAAAAGTTTTGTTCTGCATTTAATGACCGACAATGATAAAATAATGCAAACAACGGGCTGTAAATCATTAATTTGACTATCGTTAAAATTTAACGTCTAAATAGTGAACGCTGAAGAGGAATTAACCTTGTGTCGGCAATCGAAATGCATTATCTTTACAACACTAATCAAGTCATTGATATAATTTGTTTTCCGATACAGAGCCAAAAACCATTAATGTCAAGATAAACTAGAATTGTATAAAAATATATATTTACTGTTAAGAAAATAAATTTGACATTTTTCTGTCAAATAAGTAGAGAATGGATCACTATACTAAACAGTATATCTGGGGTTAGTTAAATGAGATGAAAACACATATGATTTGTAGAACAAGATGAAATTCAGATTAGGGCTCTCTTAACTTAATAACTATATGAGAAGTGTAAGTAAAAAAGGAACGGAGTCACTTTGGGTCTTTCTGTGGCCTATCAGTGTTATAGCTAATTGTTTGAAGTCACTACAGATACTTGCAGGTCAGTTGCATATATTATTATATAATTTTGTGTGAAGTCGAAGAAAAGGGCCTCTTTCACGAACAATGGGATTTTGCCCACGACCCGATTTAATCCAAACTAGGTGTCATGTATAGCATCTCAGCATACTCTCCTGAAACAGGGTTTAAAAAATCCAAAAGGTCCATGGGGCCTGAATTATGAACTAACGCACCTGGCCCTTCTGCTTCTACATTAGTTTAGAGCTTTTGGATTCCTACCTTTTGGCCCCTAGCATCACTGAAGAGTCCTAGGAGGACGAAACAGCTGTATGATGCAGTTCAATTCCTTTTTTCGGCATACTGTATCTATTACTAAATTTAAGAGGTGCAGCATATGTGTGTGTTACGTCATCTTCCTTTGTGACGTTTTGTAAAGGTGTGTTGCAAGGTTCAGAAATGACTCCATAACGAAGACAAGGAAGTATGGCACCGAAACATACTACATGTATCTGTTATTTTGTTTATAAGAACCTGCTGGACATTTTAACATACCATACATGGATAAATGCGACACATACGAAAAAAATACGCACAGTGTTTTTGGTAAAAATTTTAAGCAGAGTACAATATTTGGAGCAGTCTATCACACACTTCCGGTTCCGGTGAACCCAAATCATTTTCATATAATTTGACCGAATGTATTTGCTCAAATCAGTGAAAATTTAAAAGAAATTCGTAGCTGGTAAATTTGTCAATGAAAAGGATATTTGTGATGAGTCGGAATATTTGAACTTGGCGTTATAAAATTCGGGTTATGCTTATAAGGTAACACCGTAAAGGAACGTCACAGCTACGCAGGAACACAGGAAACGGAACAACGAGTTATACAGGCACACAGCAGGTGTTACACATTTATACACATCAAGATTTCAACGCCTGAGAATTTATGACCGCGACAATAAATTTTAAAGAAACAGAACAAGAAACAAAATAATATGCACTAATACAATATGGATATACATAAAAAAATCTAACACAAGAACTTACCTGTGTCGAAAATATTAAACCAGTAGAAAAGTACAAGGCAAAAACTGTGGCAATGACCATGTGCTTTCTCTTGCCAAGAGATTTGGGGAACATGTCCATCAAAGCACTTATCAAAGTCTCCAGGGATCCAAACTAAACAGGAAAACAACATAAATTAGAATTAAAAAGGAAATGTTCTTGATTTATTGTCAGGCATGGCGGAGCAAATCTGATCAACAGATTCCTTTTTTTTTTTAAAGAAAACCTGATTCGGAAACTTTCAGGAAAAGGCAACATGTTACCGTACTATATCTCACAGCCAATGTTTGACTTGTGTTGCTTAAGATAAACGTTTTTCTCTTTAGTCTTTCAGGGCTGTTCAAAACCATAACAACGGCGTATTTGATAAAAAAAAACTCATTCGTGATATGTTTACAACATATATACATTTAATTCTAAGACTTTGAAAAACATGGCAGTATCACGAAACACTATACATCTAGAAGACAAACACAATGATCAGGAAGTAGATATTTAGTTTAGATGGTTTCTTTAACATAAAATAATAATGATGCTATAAACACTCCTTAATACCAAACGGTACTAGATCACATTGAACTGTATATAACAGCCCGCTTACAATCAGGACATTTTTATGGCAGATCATTGTCCATGGCATATAGACAATTGGAGTCATTTAGGGCAAACCATCACAATTGACAAGCGACGATAACAAAAAGTAAGCCTATCAAACCAACGTAATGACATTTAATTTGATCCTCTGCCCACATCGTCGACAGAAGATGATAGAAAACCCGATTTAGAACATATTTCAATTTAAATTCGCTGCTTACCTGACTGTCAAGGCCAACCATAAACAGCATGGAGAAAAAGATAATGGCCCATATCTGACGCAGAGGTAGGCGGGAGAGAACCTCTGGGTACACTAGAAACACGAGACCGGGACCTGTAACAGTTCATATTAAATGCATACTTTGTGATTTATATTCTTTTTTTAAATTACGTTTTTAACCGTGAGCTCTTGTACTCAGCCAAATTGAAATGGAAATAAAAGAAGGAGTAAGTGCAAAAGACAACGACTGTTTCATGTCCAAAAAGCAGAATTCGAATACTAAAGAAAAACACTTTAAAGTCAACTCACAACAATTTTTCATGTAAAACTAGATTCTTTGATTTCAACTTTCTGTTACTAGCTAGGAAAAACAGATTGCACAAACCAGTACAAACCAACATTTCTAAGGTCCTTTTTCAGTAATCTAGATTTATATCTGAAGGAAAAGGACTATTTTGTTGCTATCCTAACATTCACTTCACAAAATGTAGAAATGTCTTAAAAGTCGGAAAAAATCGAAAACAGTTTAAAGGGATGGGAAATAGATAACAAAAGATCCTTTATATAAAATGTACTGTCACAATGAGACCCTCGGCCATGAACGATCCAGACAAGCCATTCTTCCTAACAATCATCCGTGATGCAATTCCTGGCTAACAAAAGAAAATATTGAATAAATTTCAAGGAAATATGTTTCGTTTTGTCATTAAAAATGTGATGCAATGCTTTCAGAATGCAATTGTTATTATCAGTGTCGATGTCGTATTGAAATATTTAAAGGTATAAGCCAAGGTGATCACAATGGTCTTTCACTGTTTCCAATTCGCTAACACTCTGTTTGCAAGTATATTTGTATACATTGTAAATCAACTATATCCAAGCATCAGTTTTTACTTAAAGCTACAAGGGTAATTTTTAAGGACTTCTGTCATAGTTCCCATTATAAATTCCAACAAGAACGTTTTCGTATAAATATACAACTTCTGAAGTCCAGGGGTCAAAGGTCAAAGATCACGATTGCATTACGATAATGAAGTAGTTAACCATATACCTGATTTGTTCTGGGTCTGCAGTTGAGTGATACTTCATTAAAGGTCAAACTGAAGCTTGTTTATTATAAAAACATAATATATCATCTTATAAAAACATAATATATCATCAAAGGATATTTAAAGATACCGAGAATAAAAGAAATATTTTGTAAAAGTCATGTGGAAGTGATAAAAGATGAAGCAAAATTCAATAAATGGTTTTAAACCATGAAAATGTGATAAAATATTATCAGATGATCAATTTTTGTAAAGTTTGTAATACAAATGTGTTTCTTTCAAAAAACCAAAGAGAGGGATAGGTTTTAGTATCGTTTCCATGTCCGGAACTATTGGCCACGAACATGTTTAAATGCGCATTCCATTAAAAGTGTTCTGTTAAAGGGAAAGTCATGAATATACTATCTTTGTGAAATTGGTAATTATCGCAGAAATGTGAGGGTTTTTTTTTGCATGTACACATACCTTTGGATATACATGTAGCACTTAAGTATGGTACATGTACATAATGACAAAATTCAGAGGACATTGTGTCAAACGTTTCTTTGTCCGTTAGTCCCTACAGTAGCAACAGGCAGCTGGAATACGGGGTAGGAGTGGGGTATTGACTAGCACGAACATAAGGCGACAACAGTTATGACTGTATTCCAATAAACATTTAACTTTGCTTGGATGTTTTGTTTTGTCGACCATTTGTTTGAAATAATAGTTTATCCTGTGGTGAAGGGACAATACGCTTGTAATGAAATAAGGTAACCCTTTATATTTCTGGTTTTACTTTAAAGAAAAAAAACTTAAGAGGCGCTCCATAAAGAAGCTTCATCTTTTACAACCGATCTAAGTGATTGCGTAACCTCGAACTACGCTAGTTATATAGAGATTTATGTTACTGTACAAACCTAAATCGTCTGATATTGATAGTTAAATATTCATTCAGCGGAGAATGGAAATATAAGCCTCACAATGGTGTTTTGTTATCTTTGACGATTCGTTAAACACATGGATGAGTTATTTCTCAGAAAATATATTTTTGACATACCACATTGGGAGATTTCAGAGGTTATATCTTGCAGTTTGATAAACATTTTTTGCGTTTCAGTGAAATCCACCATCTCAACAAATGTTTGTTACGGTCAAGAAAACCGCTGAAGACGAATAATAATAATTCAGCATGTATTGTTTTATCACCTACCTGATTCCGCAACCTCGCTGATGGAGAGTCCAGCATCATTTGCCAAGAATCCAAGTATGGCAAACACAACCAGACCGCACAGAAAATTACTGAATGTATCCACAGCCACAATTATCATTGTGTTCCTGGCAAAAAAAGTTTAAGATTTGTAAAATAAACTTTTAATTGTAGCCAGCAGAACTGCTTTTATATATCGGTTAACATGAATTGTTACAAAACAATGAAATCAAAAGCAAACTAGAAAATGTCTTTTCAGATATGAATGTCGCCGCTACCGCTAAATATGTTTCTAAACATAGCAAACAAGGCAGTGGACTTAATTCATTTTGTTTAGTCCTATCAACAGCTAAGGTGTTTTAACGCTTTCCTAACAACAACCTTCGGTCAAGGATCCGTACTTGATGTCCAAACTAATTTTGCCCCCGAATTGTTAATTGGATATATATACCAAACCGGATTCTTAGTCGATCTCCATGCTTAATGATGACGAGAACTAGCAACTAGCACTACTATTCCAGTTCAATCTTCTGAAGAAATAGATTAAGGACGCTCGACCCTACGTTGTACACAATTTTTTGATTCTCGTTTTGTGGTGATGTAGCTTCCTATTTGTGTACCCGGTATTTAAAAAACGGTTATCGAATTCGGGCTACACAGAGATATGTTGCGATGTCAACAATGGCGAGATGAGAGGGACCGGTTCAAGTCTTCAACTCAAGATTACAAGGAAACAAAGTATTGTAGCGACCACTCTTATTGCAAAACAACTACAAAAATAGATGAACACGATATCGACACATGGTCCGACATTGACAACAACGACAGCAGTATAGAAACATAATCGGAAGGTAGGCCTATAGTACGGGTACATCTGGCCATAGTTTATCATACTGGAGAGAGAGAGCCGGCGAGTGGTAGCATTATCCGTGTTGGCGGAAGTTTACACAAGGGCTGGACCTGGTGTCGTTCTATATGCACTATTTTGTTGTTGAAAATATAACACAGAACGGTAGTTGTTATGTTCTAAAATGTTCATTCACAGTATATATGTTATGTAGAAATACTACCCACTACAAAAATTCCTTATAGCATCAAGGGGGACAACCTACCATAGACGCGGTTTTACATCTAGTTTTCAATGAGTAGCATAAAAAGCTAGTCTGTGATAGTTCGCATTTTGTTTGTGCTTTGTGTAACTATATGTTATGTACATAATTTGACTGTGAATTCTGAAATTGTCCGCTTTATATAAAAATAACACATTTTGTAAAAATTGTTTTGTCCATTTTTCCATAAATAAAATTTTTTGAGGCAGGTATTGAGTTCTTTTTTTATTTTGTTGTAGTGTGTGATTTTCAAGATCATTCTAAAGAAAAAATATAAAATTTTGAGAAAAATCATTTTTTGGTGTTTTTTTATTAAAATGAAAAAAAGTCATATGAATACTTAGATTTTCAAAAAATCATCTCTATCTTGTAGGAAGTTTTAAGGAATTAACTGCGAAAGGGTCGATCCTCCTTAAAGGGAATGTTGACAGACGACAGACGCCGCGTCATGGCATATACTCGGTTAAGTACGAGCTGCATGCAGTAATGCTGCTTGAACTGTTCAAACAACTTACTTCAAGATATTTCCCCGAAACTTGTGATAGCTGGCCATAGTTATAACTCCACCCCAGACCGGACCTAGCGAGTAGAACACCTGCAGTGCAGCCTCTAGCCAAATCTGTAAACAGAAATATGTAAACAGGAATCGTAGCAAATACAGATACTGAAATATTGTTCTTCAAATGATAATCATATATGGTGTCTTATGGAATGCAGTAAGAGCTGATTAGTGTCGGGTTTTATGTTGTTTCTTAAATAGGACAATCAATTTGTTCTGCGGTTACGATTACAACACAAGGAAAATATATCTTTGATGGCCCGCGTATATATTGTTTCTTTGTCTTTTTCATCAGTGCTGTCTGCTGAGAAACCAAAATGACCTGCAGCGCCAAGTGCTGCATATCGGAACTATATACAATGTTACTGTTTCTCAATTGATATATTTTCTTACTCTTCCGGAACACCTGTTCTTATCCTCTCGTGCTTTTACGATAGTCTCTATGTAAATTTTTCCTTTGTTCCTATTTTGCCCCTAGTTTAATCGATCTTGAGTTCGGATTATGGTTTTGTTGACGCTTTGGTATTCTCTGATTTTTTTTTCTTTACTGTGATATCTTATATGACCTTAGCTATTGTAAGATTTAAAAATCGATCAAAGCCATTCTCAATTCATTAACAAGTGGTAATTGTAATGGGGAACAAAATAGATGAACCACGAACCCCGCATTTCGGTTCATAATGCTAAAATACATATTGAGATAAATCGGGAGCTAGTTTGGAACCTTGGCAAACACCTATAAATGTGTTAAATTTAAAGAGGCCTTGACGGCCATATTGGATGTCGGAAACCAAATCAGAAAAAAAAAAATTCTTGACACCGCATAACTGTCATTCAAACTTATATAAAATTGCATTTAATTCTGTTTTCGAAAAACAAAATTGACGGAAACCTACTCGGTGGGAGAAACCAGAAAATATAATTATTATAATGATATGATACGGAGCAAACACAATATGCCCGCCTCCACCTACACTTCGTTTGGGAGACATAAATTATTATGACTGCAACAACGTTATACCAAACACTTCCCGCCCCATTAAATTAATACATAATTTTCCTCTGAATGCATTGCAGCAAAAATCTCGTTTTTTATGACTTGACAATGTGGATGTTAGGGGAAGTAAAACTCTAAAATATAATCAAAAAGGCGTAGAATCTATGAAAACTGATAGGCCTTCACCATCAGTAAAATTCCATTACCTGGTACGACAGTAGTTTAGACAAGTCCGGCTTCAGATACATGATTATTCCATCCGTAGATCCTTCTAAACACAAACTCCTGATTAGGATGACAACCAGTAGAACGAACGGTCCGAGCGCCGTGACGTATACAACCTGTGTTAAAAGAGTTTTGTTTGACTTTAAATTGTTTGACGTCCTATCAAATAGAACATAACGCGGCCTCCCTAATACACTAAAAACTTTTACCGGGAAGTCGTCCTCAAATCACATTAACTGTGCAAAGGTTATTGAACAAAGTAGAAACAAAACCAAACTATAAACACTTTGAGTTGAGGTTTGTTTCTACGTCCCATTAACAGCCAGAAACATTTAAGGACGGCCTCGCGGTGTATACTATGTGGATGTCTATGTTGAGTGCGTGTGTTCTAGGGAGGCGGCATGCTCGTGTAAGCAACCGTGCAAGCACACCTAGGGGAACTGCCTGACTTTTGGTCAAGGTGAGCTACAAATAGTTATTTTTTTGTAAAAAGTTATGTTATTTTGTCTTACAGAAAGTTGTTACTTTGTCAATGTATCACAACAATAGAATTAGCAATTCGTGATTGTTCGAGATCGACTTCTTTTTTTTAAAGCTATCAACCTCATAATCCAAGTGATATGTTTAGTTGTGTGAAAGACTTCATCAATGAAATGGTTGAAAATCAGACATTCTGATCAAAAATTGCGATCATTAAGGTGTTGTTAATATTATCATTCTTACCTTTCCAACAGATTTCACCCCTTTAATTATGCACAGGAAAATAGAAGCGTATGAGAAGAAGAGGGCCAATATGAGATGCCACTGCGGTGTTCCCCAGTCTTCTATCCCGGGGGAAGCATTCAGTATCTTGTATCTGTAAATAAAAATATTATCAAAATGCAGATCCTTATTCTCGCTCAGTTCGATCAGGGTCTGACAACATCCTATAAGTTTCCTGTTCTGGTGACTTTTGCAGCCTCTGTACTTCAAACGCAAGTAAAATTGTCCAATAGGTGACAATTGGCGCTGTCATCTGAAGCAAGTCATTTTGTCATAATATTTACATGAGGTTGTTGCGATGAATGCAAGCCTTTTCGCCCACAAATTTCATATTCAAGAATTGGCAGCTGTTATTCTGCTGATGTAAAATGTCTCCAAAACAAATACTATTATGGGATGTTGTGAGGTCCTGATGTAGCAGACTGAGAGT
This sequence comes from Mimachlamys varia, assembly GCA_947623455.1. Classification (NCBI taxonomy): domain Eukaryota; kingdom Metazoa; phylum Mollusca; class Bivalvia; order Pectinida; family Pectinidae; genus Mimachlamys; species Mimachlamys varia. Next base: position 39,423,652 of record OX392533.1, on the reverse strand, counting down.
AAGGAGCTGCATTTCAATCAGATTAAATAAACGTAATTAACAAAACTTATGGCACAAACGGTAAGCAACTAATACATCTCTTAATATACATGTAGTGAAAGAAATCAATGATATGCATATGGACTACTGAATTACACGGAAAACGCTCTACTTGATAATTTTATTTGATAACGGATAAAGGGGCATAACTCCTAGCTGTTACATGAGAAACATAGTATGATAGCTTCACATCATGATATTTCAATTCAAATCAATATGTGAGCTGCGAATAGTAAAGGTCGTTTCCGTGAAAGTATGTAACACACACAGAGATTTAAAAAAAAAACACAGATTGTTCAAGTTTGATTCCTTTAATGAGTTATAAGTCGAGTCACAGATAAGTATGACCAAGAATGACCAGGCGCCCGCATCCATGCACATTAGTACCAAAATGACCTAAGTGGTTTGGTCTGTCTGCTGTCCAAGTCCGCTCTCCCCAACTAAATATTGCAAGCCCTATTTAAAGGTTCGGAAGCCACAGCCGTCACAAACACGTCAACACCGCCTGGCTATCCCCCTTGATTCAGGTGACGTTTATGAACGGTTTGTCTCCGGACTATGACCCCCTAGGTCATCTAGGATGCTTATACCCGAAAGCCATAAGTCATTTTGACATGGATGGTCAGGCCCTGGTCAGTTTGATCGCAAAACATCATTATTCATATATACAGGTGCTATTTTGGGTGATGGTTTGCTTGATAAACATATTTCCATATACACAGGTGTATCGATATTGTAGAAATAATAATCTACAATCTACTTGTAGTTTAATTCATTTTATAACCCGTTTTGTTTCAAGTACCTAACATACAACGTAGGCCTTCTTACTATTTACCTTAAATTTAGGACAATGTTACACCGCAAAGGAAAAATAATGAACGTGGTGTGTCTCGGCCTAGGGGCAAAATCCATTTTACGTTACCATCCGTATATAATTATAAATGAGATATGTAAAGGTTAATCAAACGTATGCAATCTTATAAAAGGATCAAAATGTAATTGAAAATGTACAAAAAGAGCAAAAACAACAGAAAATTGGACTCACGGAATAAAATAATGAGGATAGATTGAAGAAACGAAATTGAATTAAATTACCAACGTAAATTTCTTTCTATGTACATTTTCGTAGTACACGATTTGAAATTTTACAGAACTAGTTTAATTTTACTTCTCAATTCATAAATTAAAGGGGTTTTACGCACCTGACCTTTCTGCTTACACATTAGTTTAGAAATTATGGATTCCCACCTTTCGGCCTCTAGCATCACTGAAGAGTCCTAGAAGGAAGGAACAGCTGTCTGATGCAGTTTAATTCATTTTTTCGACATACTGTATCTATTACTAAATTTAATACTTAAGTAAATTCGTTACGTCATCATCTTTGTGAACATTGTATTATCAATAAATAACGATGATATGAACAAAGTATTATGGTGTTGTCGTAAAACACTCGACTTACTTAACCCACTGATTTCTTTGTTCTGTTAAGACACGATCTTGTTTGGTTTGTAGATCAATCCTAGTGATAGAATACGTACCTCCAAAACTCGGTTGCAGCAGTAGGGTAGAATCCCTGGTCGTTTATTAGCGACGTATTCGTCCCCAGAGATAAATTCCCGGTGGAGTTGTTATTTCCAGCTGGAGTTCCCGTCCTGAGGACAACACAATGATCAGTGTTCCATATATTGTCACATGTGGACCAGGGCTGAGTCGGGAAAAATGAGTACCCTAGATACAGCAGTACCCAGGCCACTATAGGACCATAGTACCAGGCCCCCAGCATACTCAACATGGTGACGGAATAGCCGATACCTCGTAAGGAAAACAAAACACATTCAACGCTAAGGTTTATTAAGGTTTTGTTATTTAAATTAACAGTTATTTTAACTAGTTTAAATAGATCATTTAAAAAAAAACAAAAAAAAACAAGAGTACCGAAGCGTCATCAAAACCATAATCCGAACTCAAAATCGATTTAACTAGAGGCAAATATTTTTAACAAAGAAATGATTTACATGGAGATCCCCGTAAAAGAGAATAAGACCAGGTGTTCCGGAAGAGCAAGCAGTAATTTGAATGATTTATTTCACAAATTGTTTCGACAATGTTTGTTTCTCTCACCTTCAAACAATGGGCAGAGTGACCAAGCAAGTACTGCACTCTTTCCTGAGAATTGTCCAAGTGTCAGCTCTAGGAAGTAAAGAGGGACCCCGCATAACAGCGTGAAGAAGAAAAATGGTATAAGAAATGCTCCTGAAACAAAGAAAAAGATAAGGTCCAACAGCATCAGAAAGCAGACGCATAGTCAGGGAAATTTAGTCAAACATATCCCTCGAAATGACAATTACAAAAAAAGTTTTTTACTTGATATTCAACTTCGAATGGTGCAACCACAAATGTTCCCAAAGCATCCTACAAAACGTCACGTTCTGATGATTTTTGCACCCTCTGTATTGATTTACAATCTAGGCGAACTATCAGACGATGTCATTTGCAGCAAGACAATTTGTCACATTATGCAACTAGGCAACTACACAAAATAGGATTTCTCAAGGTCTTTTTTACCAACGACACATCTACAATTCGAGTCTTTTAGGGCCAAACAACTTTGTAAAAGTTTTACAAGTAAAGAAAATATCTGAAGCAAGAAATAAATATATAAATCTTAAACATGATAATATGATATTTAAATAACTTGTTTTGTTTATTTAGTAGGTATAAAGGTATCAAATTACATCAGCTTTAAACGCATTGTTTATGAAATATATCGTTTCTTATTGAAGATATTGATTACACACGAACTGTAACAATAATTAAATCTGTCCCCCATTTGTTTGACATCAGCACATTCAAAAATCGTCATATAAATTATATTTCGGTTAATAGTTGATCGGGTACATCACAAAAGAGGTTGGTATTCCTTATTTAAAATATAACTGTATATAGGTACATTTGTATGTCTTTTTCGCAGTCGAGAGATGACAACTTAAAAGTTACTGTTTTATAGAGTGTAATTTATAAGTTCATTCTCAAATTTCGAAAATGAAACATCACCTGATAACGGTTGGTTAAATATAAATATTCTTACCTCCACCATTTTTCAAACAAAGATAGGGAAAACGCCATATACTTCCTAGTCCGATGGTAAATCCAATTAAGCTTAACAGGTACTCAAACTTATTGGACCAATTATCACGGGGAGGGGAGTGTGTCGGCGTCTTGGTTCCCTTCTTGATGAGATCGGCATCGATTTCGTCTAATTCCATGTCCGGTTATGTGTTATTCTCCTTAAACAGAAAAAGATTATCAAGATGAAAAAATTGAAAAGCTACCTTTGTTTTTAACATACCCTACCTTTTACTTCATGGTTTGGTTAAATACTATCCCTAACCCAGCGACAAAGCGACGAATTTATGTGCTAGGGGTGGGGTGGGGTGGGGTGGGGGAGGGGTGGGCTTTCCTTAAATCAGCTTGTCCATTTGTGGATTTTGACCCTATCGGGTTCTCAGATGATTAGTAAAACTAATTATACCTATACTGTACCAAGAGGAATTTAGATATGGTTATCATCGGGTTGTGATTCCTCTGAAGTTCAGAATTTTAATGTATACATTGTATGCATGGTCCAACTTGGAACCCTGTCGAACTCCAGTCGAGATATATTAAGCAAGGGCCGTTTCCTTGGATAAACATGCATAAAGCGTTCAATATAATATTTACTGGTAAGTTATTTTAGTTGTGGAGGATTATTCAATCTTATTTAAATGCAGATCCTTATTCTCACACTTACATAAGGATCTAACAACATCACATAAGAGGTCATGTTCTAGTAACCTTTGTTGTAACCTCTTTGCTTCATACTTTAGTAAAATTTTCTAAAGATCTGGTTCTCTTTAGTTGCACATTTCCTATTTTAGATGCAGTGAGTCTATTTTGCAGATTTCTGGTTTTCTTTATTAACCAACTCTTTACAATTGATAATGTATTCGTCACTTATAACTGCGAAAAATGCCACTGTTCTTGACTGACTTGTCATGCATGTCAATACAATGGTCTGCACGTGTGGCGAAGATAGACCTCATCTTTACGTGACATAAGTAATGTGTGTGGATATCCGCGGACATGTGTTTTTATTATTGTTACTATCGTGGTAAGTAAGGTGTTTGACAGTACTGATCCTTATTTTTGAGTGTTACAGTGATTAATGTTTATGATCACCGCCAGGGGGTTCTAGATATTCCTACAAAAGACCGAGCTGACGACGAGAAAAGAAGCATCTTGATAAGCACGTCGTGTTGTTAACAACATCGCAGCATTAATTTTGGTTTGAATTCAGAGCAGAGAAACAAATATAACTGAACAATTATTGCCTTCCGAGCTTCATTGCTCAAAGCCACATCTGTAATAGGAAAGGCAAAATGAACGGCCTGACCGTGGTTCGAGCCCGGGATCTTTCGAACCCTAGACGGACACTCAACTCATTGAGCCATCTGGTCGCCTACACATGTACCGCCAGTATAACGTGAGGTCGTGCGCTATAAGATAGTCGTGAGTATGTCGCAGCTCACGACAAAGGTGTGAGTGCTCATTGCCATATGAAGGTCTAGAGTTGTTTTCATTAGCGCATTAGCCCGTGTTAAAGTATAGTGTGGTAACGACACGGTCGTAACCACGGCAGGAATAGACTGATGCTAAGAGTATCGACATTGGCGACATAGTCACTGGTACTGTAGTATATTAAGGCATTAGCAGCAAGCAGCAGTATAGTGTACATAGTTCACAACTTAAATATATGTCCTGAGTTATTTTATGTCTCATCAGTCCCGTTTGTTTCTGGATGTGTGGGGGTGTAGGATAATTCCACATCTTATAGTGTTTCGTTGCCCTTGTCAAAGTCCTGAGCAGAAGTTGCAGTGAGGTACGCTGTGACATTCAGTATATATATATTGATTAGCGTTACTAGGGACTAACATATCTGTATATAATTTTAGCTGTTGTAATGTAGGCAGTTGTTAGCTACCATATCAACCCATATACAGGGAACCAAGTAATAACTTAGTACGAAACCCGGCACATAACACAAGGTACATGCCTTTATATCTTAACACTTATTGTAATTGTTCCCATGGTATCTAATTAATAAGAAATTTATGTTTACAAAGTATATTATACTTAAACATATCTTAATTAAAGCCTGCTCTACAGGTAGATGTCATGCATTGTACCTGCTGGCCACTTTGAACCCGTAAAAGGCGGCTAAATTTGGGATATTTTCTTTTCCGTTCTTACGGAACAACATTCTCCTTCCTAATGTCTCCTTTGGCACAACCTCACTTTTGGCCTTTAGTTTTTTCCTTACGAAATGAATAATTGCCTTGAAGGTGTAAGAAAACATGTTCAGGGAAATTCACTGCACTTTTGAATTAATGGATTATAATCCTTCCAGTAAAAACACCAATGAAAAATCATCTAATATACAGAGGTATACCACGGCTGTTAAAAATTCCCTTATATACAGAGATACACACTTACCTTGCACAAGTATGAAGTAAAAAAAAAAACATCCCATTGGGGGACAAAATATAAATTTCAGCCATCCAATACTCGCCAAATAGATTGAGTAAGATAATGCTTTATATAAGTCACAATACTGGTCAATCAATGGGTACCATGCTTTAAGAAGAACTACGGTGAGTGAATAACACTACAGTACATGGACTTGGCTTATATGAAAATTAAAATACAATTACTATGATATATGAGAATGTGATACCCGACACCGCGACGGGGATGCAAGCCATATGGCCAGACCATGTGTAATGAAAAAAATGAATTGAAATGAAATGATTGCTAGCTGTTAGTGAATAAAGGGAATAGAATAATAAAGGGAATATAATAATAAAGGGAATAGAATAATAAAGGGAATAGAATAATAAAGGGAACAGAATAATAAAGGAAATAGAATAATAAAGGGAATAGAATAATAAAGGGAATAGAATAATAAAGGGAATTTAGCTTGGTGAGCCATACATTAGATGCAATATCATAAACAAAATAATATTGGATTTGGAAATAAATACATAGTTAAGAAGAATGGTAAAAATAATATGGTATCTCTCTTATTAATTACACGTGACTTGTTGGTGCAATGATGCACATATGGTGGTGAGCCATACATTTGATGCAATACCATATACAAAATAATTAGATTTGGAAATGAATACATAATTACGATTTAGTAAAAATAATATGGTATCTCTCTTATTAAGTACACGTATATTGATGCTGCACCTCTTATATTTAGTAATAGATACAGTATGTTGAAAAAATAAATTAAACTGCATCATAGAGCTGTTTCGTCCTCCTCGGACTCTTCAGTGATGCTAGGGGCCAAAAGGTAGGAATCCAATTTTTTTCAAACTAATGTAGAAGCAGAAGGGGCAGGTGCGTAAAACCCCTTTAATTTATGAATTTAGAAGTAAAATTAAACTAGTTCTGTATAATTAGATTTGGAAATTAATACATAATTAAGAAGAACTGGTAAAAATAATATGGTATCTCTCTAATTAATTACATGTGACCTGATGTTGCCTTATGGGTAGTGCAATACTGACAATTCTATAGAGTAGATAAAAATGTAAGTTACCATTAAAAAAAAAACAACAGCAATTTAGATCATGTCTATTGTGTGCAGAGACATTCTCACAATAATTTAACAGTGTATAACTCAATCTGATTAAAATCATACCTTGAGCTAAACATGACCCCTTCTGGGATGTCGTCGGATATTGACGTTGCAGAGAGAAGTTTACGGAATGGACCGCAGATCAAGATATTGTTTTAATCAGATTGTGTATAACTCATCGTTGTATTTGCACAAGACCTAAACATAAAAAGGCAAGCCAAAGTAAAAGAGCGTAGCTTTAGTTAATCTCTTATACCTTATGCAACGTATTCATGATGGCATTTACTGATTCAGAAGGGATAATATTTCGATCATAAAACCCAATGTCCGAGGTATTTCATATATAGAAACGTATGTAAAGGTATGCGATGACCTGCCCAACTTCATGCGCATTCCGGTTCTTGGTCAAATCAGAGTAAATATCAAGTCCTCGAAATGACAGTATTGTCAAATACAACAAGTGAAATCACTAATGAGTATACTCAAAAACGTCAATCTTCATATCACTTATAAGATGCAGAATATTTCGCATTGAGACTAAGATAGCGACCATAAAACTTGTCCATAACTGTATCTCTCGAGTCCTTGTGCCTTAAGTTTGATCGTTAGCAGCTGACATCTATCACCAAAATCTCGCTATTCAGAGCAAGCCCTAAATTTATATTTGTGCTTAGAAATATTATTTATTGTTGTTAGAAATATCTCTTTTTAACAAAATATTCATTGGTATGGTTTATGTATGCAGTAAACAGAAAATGTTATATTTCATTCAAAATCACATTTCACCTTATAAACATTTTGTTACAGAAAGACTATATAAAAATACAACTCCTGCCGGTTGTTTTTTAAATGAATGGTTACGACATATGCTATCCTCCGGGGCACCTAATGTCATTCCTTTGTTAACTTGTGTTAAAAATGATGGTCGCATTATTAACTTTAATTCATAATGATATACAACACTGTTTTTGACACAACACACCAATTAACTAACACAAATGAGGAGTTGATTGTGTTACGTGATGATTTAGGTTAATTTAGAACAACTATTAATAATAACTTCAAAAAAGTAGGTCATTATAAACTTTAAGGTAACACAATTTTAAGAATATAATATCTACTTTATTTCCATTTTGGTTTAGACGAATTATACAAAACAATGAATAAATATATATAAACAGTATACCGAATTTACACATTTAAGTCATACAAGAAGAAAACTTTTGTCAGAACAATGCCCGTTCATAAACCGTTAACGATTTTATGAAGAAAATGTTTATATGTTGCTTGCATGGGCTGATGAAATGTACCATTTGGACATGGTGCACTTCTCATCATCAGCCTGTGAAAGTAGCAAAATAGACATTCAATCATTATATTTACGTTAGATATTTTAAATAAACCGCCATTCGCATGTATTTTAAGTTGACTGCGTCACACGGTGATTCACGTTGTTGCATTGTTGCACGTTTACCGTCATATATTTACATTTGTGCTGCAGTGTCATTATATAAACCAAGCAACTTCCGTTTCGGTTCATAGGACTTTAACCCGAAACGAGTATGAATACGAACGTGAGATGAGGGTTTAAAACAATGCGTATCACGCTGAACTCTCGTTCGGACGAGAAATAATTTTCTACCACAATTCCCTGTGTTATTCCATTCTCAGACCATTGTATAAACGTGCTTACTGTTGGATAAATATATGTTATATAGCACTAGTGGAATATGACCTTCCGGACTTTTGATTGGTTGAGAAGTTGAACTTTGACCGGAAATTTGGATTGTTGACGACGTCATCGATTGTTGACGTCGTCACAACTTGGCGGGAATGTATTCGAGATGATGTGATTTCCCGCAAATCCGCGATTCACACCAGAAAACAACACTGCAACTGCCGACTAAATATCATTGTGGTAGAAACAGGTCACACGACTCGTGGCTGTTGGATATGGAATTTATTTCACTCTCGTTAATTATTTTTGAAAATTTACAAAAGACACGAGCTTAAATTCCATATCCAACAGTCACTCGTTGTGAAACCTCTATATAGACAACATTTTGGCTTAATTTTAGTCCATTTAAACGCTTAATAGATAAAATCGAATAAACTTATATTAACATCGAAAAAGAAGCGTCAACACAAATATAAGTTTGTTATCAATCATTCTCCGCCAAGTTTAAATTTGAAATCAAGTTTAAATCTACGATTTGTGGTCAAGGAGACTCGCACTAACATACTGCAGCCTTCTTTCTAGGCATATTTATCTTTCCTAAAGTCTCCCTTGACACTACCTCGCATTTGGCCTTTCGTTGAGCGTTTGCCCTGTGAGGAAAGCTTTGTGTAACCCGCCAGCTTCATTCACTGTTAAGATTCTGTACGCGATAATGTTTCATTGCAGGTCACACCAACGTGACCCCCCCCCCCCCCCTATGTGATGATGTCAGGTCTTGACGCAGCAGAGAGAATTTAACGGAACGTGGCTGAGATCAGGGATTGGCACATGTACACGATACTATCATTAAATAACAATTTCAAAAGTTTTACAACATAATTGATTTAATTGCATTTAACAAATGACTTTTGGCATTTTATCATTATTTAAGGATTAACTTTCTATTTTGTTTAGGTTATCGGGGGATAACTACAATGGGAAACAGGTAAATTCAATAACCGGTGAATATAATTTACCCGTTTTCCATTGTAGCTATACCCCGATAACCTAAACAAAATTGAAAGTTTATCCTTATATTTACAGTATCTTTCTGTAAAATGTAACTATTTTGTTCATTATAGTCCAATCTTCAAAACTAATAAACGTGAGAATGGTTCAATAAATGTAACAGCATGAAATTTGCAAGCTACGCCCACATGTATTGGTGACGTCACGCAATTGTGTTTCAAACTGGAGGATTAACATAGCTCCGCCTACATGTATTGTTGTCGACGTCATAGAATTTCGGCACGTGTTTGAGTACAGCTATGAAGTTATAATGATAGCCTGTGGAACAATGGGTACGAGTGAATGGCCGGGTAGACTGTAAATATATGTAATTACTCGTGCATTTTGTCCCGATTACAATACTAAATTTTAATGGTGCCACATATGTGTGTGTTACGTCATCTATATCCTTTTGTTCTAATATAAATAGATTGCTGTTTCAAAAAAATTGCAATAAAAATAAGATTTAAATACGTTTTATTAATATTTAACATACTGACTACATGCATTAGGCAGTCGTTGTTCATCATAATGTTGTACATGGAGTACGGTTGCTGAACTTGCTTGAATAGCCAATAGTTTTTCAGCAAGTTTAGAAAGGTTTGGAAAGCAAGTGGTCTTCACGTTCTAATGCAACAGCATTCCTCTGAAAGATATGTACATTTGTTACTAGAAGCCATGTCTGCTAATTCTACCTATAGACTTAAAGGACACGGACATACCGCATTTCATCCAAATCGGACGATAACTAAATTTCAACCAATCAGAGGCCAGGAAATGGCGGCCATTTTCTTGAATCATGAAACCGTGGTTGCGGTTGTGTTCGTTGGTTTGGTTTATTTTGCTTTACGTCATATTAACAGCCATGGCCATTTAATGACGTGCCAGGTTTTAAAGGTGGATGAAAGTCTGAGTACCCGGAGAAAAACCACCGACCTACGGTCAGTACCTGGCAAATGGGATTCGAACTCGCAATTCAGAGGTGGAGGGTTAGTGGTAGGATGTCAGAACACCTTAACCACTCGGCCACCGCGGCTCCTTGCTTGCGGTTGTGTTCGTAGTCCTGTTATACCTACATACCAAATTTCATCGACATCGAACAATGTTTAAATTTAAACCAATCAGAGACCAGGAAATGGCGACCATTTTGAATTTTGTCACACGACATGCCTATTGAACATTAAGAGTTGCCAACCAATGAAAATGTGAAGTTTCGCCACAATACTTTAATTTTCTGTAAACCTTTTTGCTGAACAAAAAGAAAGAATAATAATCAAATAAGAAACGAAGTAAAAACAGTAACTACCCCACTTCGTTTGAGGGGACTTAAAAAAAGCCAGGATGAAAAATACTGAGGAAGATATAGTACGAATAAAGTCCTGGTTGACAATATCTTTGTTGAGTTCCTAAGGAAAGATTTTCCAGCAAACTGTTGGCATTCGCATGGTAACAAACTGTGCCCACTCTTGGCTGACCTGTTTTTGTTTTCATACGAGGTTGAATTTGTTGAAGGGCTAATCAGGACAGGTATGAACAACAAGAAGTTTGCAGACCATGTCGATCGTATATACCCTTCTGAACTTAGAAATTAAGGGTACAACAGACTCTCTACATCAGCTGCTTACCCCGATCTCTACTTAAACTATGACCAACATGGAGAGCTTATTACTAAGATATACGATAAACGTGACATTTTCAATTTTTCAGATCATGAAATTTCAATTCCTTGATAGTAGCATCCTTGCTTCTTTAACGTATGGTGTTTACATGTCGCAATTGATTCTTATTCTAGGGTTTGTTCTAAAAATCGTGATTTTCATTATCGATGTCGACTGCTGACAAACTAACATAATAGGGATTCGAGAGAGGCAGGTTAATCAGAACTTTGAGCAAGTTTTATGGTCGCTATCTTTGCCTCATTGAAAAATATTCTGTATCTTTTTGGGTTTGCACATTAATGTGCTTACTTGTGATTAAGAATGACTCAGTTCCTATTTTGAGGACTTGAGGTTTACTTGGTGGGTGTCGTCGATGAAGCAGAAAACTCTTCCGGATCACTTGGTCTTATTCTCTTGTACTTTTACAATGGTCTCAAAGTAAATCTGTCTTTTGCTCATATTTTGCCCCAAGTTAAATCGATTTTGAGTTCAAATTATGGTTTTGTTAACGCTTCGGTATTCATTTAATTAAGTTGACTGTTTTGAAAGAGTTGTCTAGTCAATACTCCTTACTTCTGAGGCTGGACCAGAGTTGTATGCATTTATATGTATAGGGAAAACCCCATTTTTATATGGTAGTGTAGATTCTAGGCTTAAAAAATGGAATTCTCGCTCGAATCCTTATAGATTTTTTTCCCAGCCAGCCACAAATGCTTCCCGTTAGACGAGAAACCATACTAGTCATTTCTTGAGAATTTTTTGCAAACTTTTTTAAATAGTGGTATTTCCGGCTGAGAAACACGTTTTAAACCTTTAAAAATCGATGTTAAGGCTCTTTCGATTGATTAAAATGTCAGTCGAAGAATTCGAAATATATTTCAAAATGAATAAAGATATTGAAATGTAATTTAGTACATTGTATGTTGATTCATCATGATAAAATGCAGATCAAGTATTGATTTGGTGACGATCCACACATACATTTAAATGTTGGGATGATTTAATTTGAGAATTTAAATTATTTAGGACATGACCTAACGTGGAACCTTGTCGAACTCCAGTCAAATTTGTGTAAGATTTTCCTTCTTTTTTTTGTTTTGAACGAATTCCCATAAAACTTTCAGTGTAATATTTATTGCGGTCAGCCTGAGTTTGGTCGCAACAATTGTTGTTAGAATATAAGGAGATTTGCATATATGCTACGACATACTATAATATAGCACATGATGTTTGACGTGCATATAGAAACTCGACGCTAACAAACAAATTAAACCAGAAACAAAAAAGTGAAAATCTCAAAACGGTAAAATCTGTAAAAAATGCATCAAAAGCTAACAAATCCTTTAAAGTGAACCAGTTTATCAGATTAACTGCACATGTGGTGTATGAAATAAATATTTCATAAATGGACCATTATAAAATTTGTCACGTATTTGTCTGAAAGTGAAGGGAGAATATCTAGCTTTTAAAGTATCCAAAAAGAGTCCATGTTCTGATGACCTTTGTAGCCTCTTTACCTCACACTTTAGTATAATTATCTAATTAATTATGCATATTAGGTTATGACGAAATTACTTAATGCACAGATAGGATCTTGCAAAATTTTTTCACCCACAAACACTCGCATTTAAGATTTTCGAAGCGATAATTTGATTGGCCGATACAAACGTTCACTTGTCATGACTCCTTAGGGGATTGAGATCATATGTAAATGGAGAGTAACAGAGCAGAATGGATCTGCATTTAGGGAACAAATGAAGATCACCAATGGTGGGGCCAAGATCCCTCGGGGTTCTCCTTTTTGTGGAAGGAAACTTTATCAAAAGCGACCTTTTTGTTGATGTGAAACATTGCTTAACTAAACTATAAATATTTGAATTTAGACATATTCGACATATTACCCAAGATATGTTACTAGCCAGGTCTGACATTTACATAGGAACGAAGTAAAAAACGTCACAAAAAAAATTCTGTAAACCAGGAACTGCAACCCATAGAAACTAAGTAAAAAATTGAAACATGATGTATGAGCAAATGTTCATTGATGCAAATCTTGTACGTTTAAGCACTTTACTTACGAGCTGGCTGAAGGGTTTCCTTCCTATCACACCTATTGTAGCATGAGTCTGAGAGTAAACAATCCAGATATCACCAAAGAAGTAACTTCTGTAAAGTATTTGAATCTTACCAAACAACTGTTTGTCAATTTCCTTCAAACGGTACGTCAGAGCTGTTCCACGTGCAATAAGGCTTCAAATGAATGAAACAAGGTCACGCTCCGTCTCCCGGTGTCCACTCATAAGCAAACACTTTACAAAACTAGTGCGGTGTCGTTCTAGCCCAGTTGTTTTCCAACGTAGACAGTTGATACAATTTTCCGACTCGTATACGCAACTGATTATTCAGGTGTGAAGGCCTATTCACGAAGAAAAGAAGTTACTGTGGTGTGGTCTAAAAAGTCGTTTATTCAAAATAAGTCAAGTGAAGGGTCTTTTATTTAGAAATATTGGGTTATTTTGTAAACATTTTATAATTGTGTTTGATTTCAACTAGAAATCGACAGTTATGGTAATAAAGCGCAATGCTATTTTGTTATCATTAGAGCAGGAAGGTCATTTCATAAAAATGGTCAATCGCGACTTGTATGTTATAAATGAATAATGAATAAATATAAGACATTTGATACACAGCCAATATTTCTTCATATGAATTCCACGTAAAATTCAAACATTTATAAATCCACTTGTCAAATTAAATGTGAAAAGACGGAAAACATGAATGTCAAAATAATCTAAATTATAAATTCACATAAAATCGACGTGAAGTCAATGGAAACCATATAATGAATTTAGCATATAGAAATAACTAAAATAAAAAGTAATATTAATTTCACGTGAAATTCACTTTTTTGCCATATTTCAGGTGAAGGCATATTGCCACTGTATCTATATAGCAAACATGTTACTTCTTGGCTCCGTAGTTAACGCACATCTTTGAAAACAACTTGTCCGACTTTTGTTCGGATATTTCTAAACAAGATCTTCTTTTTCGGAAATATGATTTATTTGATGAATCTTGTTTCACAACCAATAAGTGTTTTGTGATGTTTCGATGACTGATATGTATTAATCATTTTATTTGAAACACTTGTCAGATATAAGGCTATGGCTGTGCATCTTAGCAGACGGAGAAGTTTATTACCCCCTCAATAAATTTAACTTACAAATGCAATACCTGCTAAGCATATTTCAACTTTCAACATAACTTGGATATACTCGTGAACATTTGATATTACAAATGGTATTTGTTGATGAATATGTAAATATATTGTACTTGGCGACATAGAGCATGCTTATTACAAATGAAATGTACTTACTTTGTAATCCATTCATCTGAAACAGCTGTCAACATGTTTATATCTTGCTATCACAGTTCAAACTGTTTATAACATTACAAATATACATTATACATACATGCACTAATTATCCTCTGCCGCAAATTCATATCTTTGTGACATTGTTTTTATTTGCTGCAGATCAAAAACTGGATATAACTCGGCTACAAAAGCAAAATGTTTTAGCGGAGCGACCAAGGAAACGACAACATTCTGATGAAATTGAATAAAGTGTGAATTTAAGATTGTAATCACCCCTTGTGAAATTTCCAGTTGCCTCCGAGTTCCAAACATTGTGTAATTACATAAATGTGTAATCTGAATTGCCATTCTGATGCAGCTATATGCAAATTAGCTACTTCAAATTCACATAATTAAGTGTATACAATATGACCGACAAACACTTGTTTTAAAAACAAGAGGCCTAATGTACCTGAATCGCTCACTTGTTATTAATATCATGCCTTTGATGTTAATAGTAGACTACAATACATATTAAGGCAAAATATCAGTGTCGGATCAAAATACCGTATATCACGATTTTTTAACGAATGCTTAATTTTCGCTAAATTCGCGACACCACTCCATCGCGAAAAATAGTACATCGCTAAAATTGGCTTTATTATACATGTGCAGTATGACGATACAGTACATTATGAAACCAGTGGGTGCAATATGATGGGTAAAACTGTATGATCACCTCAAAGCACGACCGGATGTAATTGCAGTGGTCCTACCATGGCATATATTGTCGTGCTACTGTATCCTTCACGATAATATTTGGTGTTTTCAATAAATATAAATGTACATTACTCATTTGTTTGTGTTATATATGATACATAGATACGCTAAAATTAACAATTGTAGCTGGGTGAACGGTAAGAAATAAAGTACGCTAAATATATAAAACCTGTGATTTTGTACAGAAAAGGAAAATTTACCATACGCTAAAAAAACATATACGGCAGTACATTGAAATTTTTAACATACACCTGTGACCTTGGAGTGGATCAAGGTCATCAATCTTAACACATTTTTAGCCATTCATCCCATCATACTTTAGGCTCAGTATCAGTATATGGAGCCATTTGGCTATTGAGAAATTAAATTTGTCTCTGTTGCATTTAAAACGGGTAAAGGTCAATCATTTGAACAAACAAACTTGGTAGGTTATCATTCAAGCATGCCTGATGTCGATATCCTAGGCCTTTCAGTTATTGTAAAGAAGCTAGTTGAAGCTTTTACGAAATTTGAATCATGTAAAGTAGGCCAAGGTCATTCATTTAGATAAACTTGGTACCCAGTATGCTAGAGACCAAATATTAGTATACAGAGCCTTTGAGATAATGAGAAGGGTCAGGATGACCTGTAGCTAGTGTGCTTCGTCCGTCGTCTTATGACATGTGCCGTGACCAAAAAGCCAAGGGTGCTGATATTTTGCATGTTCACTGAAGCATGCTTCGGTGACATGACCGAGCCTCTATTGGATTTCTCAGATCTTAACGCAGCAGAGAGATGTTTACGGAACGGTGTGGAGATCAAGATATGATTTTAATAAGATTGTCGCATGTGCTTTGCTCAAATGACCTTCATGTATTTTGCTTTATTTCCGTTCGATGACATGCGCTAACTTTTAACATTTTCGACGTTTTCAGAACCAAGAAATCTGTTAAAACTCGAAATGAAAATTAAGAAAACTACTGTTTGCTCAGACATTAACTTGTTACTATTTCTAAAGTATTAAAAAATGTAAACAACGATCTTGTGCAGAATATGTGTATTAACAGAATCTAACTTTCAGTTAAATTTCGGTTTTATTGCTTTGTACGCCCTATTGCTAGCTATGGTCATACCAGAGCGGCGTTCCATTTAAGCTGTGCCATTAATATGTATTTTGGAGGCTGTGGTATGTTCGTGTAAGCCTCCATTCGATTATCCGGATCTTTTGCCGATTTAAAACTTGTGTGCGTGTTAACATTTCTGTCAAACCTTCTGATGGTATTTACGTCTGTAGCGGATCTAGATCGGGTCGATCGTCGGCGACCAAATAGCTCAATTGGTTGAGCGTCCGTCTGGAGTTCGGAAGGTCCCGGATTCGAATTCTGGTCTGGTCGTGCATTTTCCCTCTCCTGTTACATTTGGCACCCAACGAAATATACCCACGGAGGGTGGTATGGGGTCTCGTGTGTGTCTTCGGGGTCGAAGACTTTGTTAAAGGAGGGAGGAATGTAGCGGATCTAGATGAGGGCGATCAGATAGGGTAATTGGTTGAGCATCCGTCTGGAGTTCGGAAGGTCCCGGGTTCGAATCCCGGTCAGGCCGTGCACGTCGTATTATTAGCTACGTCATCCCACGGCGCTCTCCCATTGTATGCTATAATTATGAGCGGATGTTTATTTGCGATAAATTGGATCTTTTGCGGATTTAAAAATTTTGTTTAGAAACTTATAAAGCTGAGGAATTTATTCAATAGATAGATATTAAGTTAAAAAGTTATTTTGGGGTATCTACACACTTCAAATCACGACGATGTAAATTTTTTTATCTATTTATAACCCTGCATTCTCTTAAGGCATGCATTACTGTGCATTGATCTGTTTTGTTATTGAAATGATATTAGTAAATTGAAACTATTCACGATTTTGTCAATCTTGGCCGGAGGGCGTTCGTGTTTGACGGACATATCTTGGTTCTGTATCGAACACACCTATGCAGAATAGATGTCAAATGCGAAACATGAATACATTTAAATTATTGATATAGAAATATATCTGCATATTTATTTCTTAAAATGTTAAGTTCTTCCCTAATATCGATTTATTATGCATGCGATATAAACCTGTCCACCCACGTCAGCATTCAAAAGTATACGTCAGCATTGTCGGGAAACATGAACACAACCAAACATGCAGGTTACTCCAACACAACGAGGCACGATCTAAAATGGCCATATATGTTTATACAGTCGAACCGCGTTATCTAGAACTCCTGTAACTCGAAGACCCCGTTTTATTCGAGGTATTGTTTCCGTTCCGGAAATGCTTCACACTAACTATTCGAACTCCGATAACACGAAGTTTGTTTGGCCCCACCGAATTCGAGATTACGAAGTTCGACTGTATGGCCTAAAATTAAAACCAAGCCAGACCTACACGCTTAGACAACACATATTGGGACGTGTTTTAAATTGCTTATGCCTGCATCATACATGCCTTAAATAACGTAGCTTAACTTACTTGAAATAAACGTGGCAGTTACAATTGAAACAAGCATTAACTTCCAACCACAAAACTAGATATGGCTACGCAACAGCTTCACTCATTAATCAGAAAGGAGAGCGAGTGTCAGAAATTGTATGATTTTAAAACCAAACTTTAATAAAAGTTCTTTGTATGATTCTTAAATAGTGCTTGCTTTGAGACATGTCGTTATAGAAGTGTCATGAACTACTGCACAGTATAATATGTGAATATCACCGTTGAACAGAATTTAAACCATTTAATACAACAACAAGGAATACTAAGCAAGATAAATCCGGAAAATCTTCATGTCTATTACCGTTTATTGTTTTTCAGAGCAAATAAACTTTTAACGCTTGTAATACGTTGATATTTCGATTGATGCAATCGCCGTGGCACCATGATTCAACTAAAAGGAGGGTGTCTTTTTGTCCAGTTGCGAGTTTGAAAGTGCGAGTTGCGAGTTTGAAAGTGCGAGTTGGAAAGTGCGAGTTGCGAGTTGGAAATAGAAGACGGCGTCAATATCCAGAAAAGTTAGGTCTATTTTCGTAAATTTTTTTTTCAGTTAAATTATTTTCTTCATTTAATTTTTTTTATTAAATCAATATGATTTAATGGGATTGGGCAACGGGCTATGCCTATACAAACTCTCTCCCTGGAGGTACATAAACATCTCAAACATTATAACTTAAAATTTTAGATAGGTATAGTTTAGCTCATTGCATTATGCATGTCCCCACAAACTAACATTCATACGGTCTGGTACCCACACATAAATACATACAAATATGCATACATGTGTACACTTAAATATGAAAAACATACAATGCATACGCATACACACATGTATACATACTAGTACCTCTTCTTAGACCTGTAGCTATTCTTGCAGCATCTAGTTGTATATATATTTTAAGTTCATCTTGAACGCTTGTAATACTAAATGTCACTGGCAATCCATGAAATGCTTATGAATCCAATAGCTATACCTATAAGGCGTAGAAAATTCGTTACATACGAAAAGGTTATACTAGAGTCCATAACGAAAGTATGTATTTGGGCTCCGTTTGTTTTACGTTAAAAAAGTTGTAATGCTACACTTTAAGTAAAACGGGGGGGGGGGGGGGGGGGGGTAAAGTGAAGTAAAATGGACTACGCGCAGTTACACTAAAGAATGCTGTATGGCAACTGCACCTGTTGTGTCATTTATAAGCTAGGCGGCGAAGAGCTCCTTCGGAAACGGGCTCTGAACTGTAACTTTTAGATATTTTAAGTAAGGACGTTCTCAACTGTGTTTTTTGCTGCAGTGTTGAACGATTGTTTCACTCGATTGTCAGTATAACATGACCGTTATAGTGTTCTGCTATGAGCCCGCGACAATATACTTAATTGTGTGTGTGTATCGCCAAACCTTTATTTACCGGTGTGAGAATATGACCTGCATTTAATCACATCGCAACATTCTATAACAATGGTATCTCTGCTTTTAATATTCATGGTTGTCCATTAAATTTTATTAGCTAAAATTATTCTCATAAACTATAAAGATAGATATTCAAGAATACATTAACAGAATATATCTTTTATGATTAATAGATCCGTATAATAAACAACATGTTATAAGCCAAGATTCAATGTATGAGGAGAAATATTTCGTTTAACATATGGTAATGATACATGTAACTATTACACATGTTGATAGGTATTTTAAAATTGATAATTATGACTATGAAATATTATTGCAAACTAACATGAACCAGCATCCAAAATATATACGCTCTCAACAGATACATATATAACCGCTTGACGTATCAATCTGAAATTTGGCAATTATTTTCATTATGGTTTTAAATGATTAATTACATAAAAAGAAAATTGGAAAATTTAGTTTATATATTTTATGTTTTCAAATTTCGCTTTATTCTATATATTATAATATATTCTCTCATATCTCGCCCTGTTGGATAGGGTTTGCCCATGTCAGAAAGCTATATAAGAAAAATCTATCTTACATAGCATACCACGCGACGTGACGTCACAATGGCTCAACAATGACGTGACGTCACGAATACGGTCAATTCCAATGCTGAAAAGAGAAAACGACGGCGTGATAAAATTGAAACCTTTCACAAAAAAATTACCATAAACGTCAGAAAAGTGAGATTAAATTTTATGAGCAAACAATGTTTGCAAATATAGAGTATGCTTAATCTCGCTGTCTAATTTGTTTTCGTCAAAAAAGCCGAAGGAAAAAGTTGAAATTTTCCAAATTGTAGCCTTTGAAAACATATTTTCATGGTTTTTGAGCTTATTCGGGTAGTTGATATGAGAGAAAAAGACTCTTTCGTGACCAAAGGTGTAAGATAGGGAAATTTCACCCGCGGGGTTTTCAAATTTGGCAAAACCCTCGTCTTTTACCAAATTTGAAAACCTCTCGGAAGGAATTTACCTATCTTACATCCCTGGTCATGAAAGAGTCTTATATGGTTATTCTCCTGGCCACAAGTGCCTGTGTACGCTCTCAACAGATACAGATATTGCATTCACCAGGAGACCGTCCTTAAATGACGTTAGCTGTCACCAGGACGTACTACAAAATAAAAGAAAATCACAGCTAATTGTAATTGTGAAATCATGTCATCACATTTTGTGAAAAGAATTATCCACCTCCAACTCCAATGATTCTATTCTCCTAAAC
Source organism: Mimachlamys varia (assembly GCA_947623455.1). NCBI lineage: Eukaryota > Metazoa > Mollusca > Bivalvia > Pectinida > Pectinidae > Mimachlamys > Mimachlamys varia. Next base: position 39,403,214 of record OX392533.1, on the reverse strand, counting down.
AGGATCCAGTGTGTGTTATATATCTATATCTGAACATGTCTCCCTTACTCTTAACACAAATACATCTATAAAAATCCGCCACGATTTCTATTAACGCTTGTTCCCTCACACTTTCTTGTAAAATACATAACTGAATGCAACAACCACCAACCGGAAAAAAGTTTAAAGTGCTTAAGGTTACTTATTGTATCTGTACGCATGTGTTCGAGAAAGTGAACATAGTTTATGTGTAATTGCATTCTTGCAATAACGCGGACTTGATGCAGACTTAAAGTATTGTACATACGCTGTATACCATCTTTTATGAGATATTGGACTTATGGAATTTGTCATGCTGAATGTTGTACCAAGAGAGATAACACAGGTTAGCTAACAAACACAGTCAATCCATGGTGATAATCTCCCTTACGTGGAAACGGTTATGATTAAACAAAACGCGTGAAAAAAGGCAGATATATAACACCTTTATTGTTATTTTGTTTAACAAAACTATATCAAGTTATGCTGTTATACTCTATAATATACATATACGCTATGTTTACACATATTTGATTATGACTAAAACACGAACTAATGCAAACTAATCTACTGCATAAGACTACTCCATCGTTCAAAAGTCAAACAACTGACAGCATCAGTACCTCATACTTGCTTACTTCCCAGTTGCAGTGTCCCTTTTTTCCCTCGGGATCAATTGCCGCTGCTATCCACGCAAAGTTATATTTATCGTCAAGAACAATATGAAGCATGGACAATAGAATCATAAAGGTCGAATACATTATAATGGAATGTAAACTTTATATGAACGTTGTATTCATGTGTTTTTTTTCGATACGATGATAAAGCGACTCTTACAATGATCATTGCACGGAGATGAGGCGGAATGCATTTTAGAAGAACCGCAAAACAATGTAAAAATAAATAAGAGAATACCGAAGCGTTAACAAAATCATAATCGAAACTCAAAATCAATTAAACCAGGGGGCAAAATATTAACAAAGGAAAGATTTACATGGAGACTCTTGTAAAAGTACAAGATAATAAGACTAGGTGTTCCGGAAGAGTAAGCGTCTTCTGCTTAATCGACGAACTATCGCTATAAAAAGATGACTTACGACGCACATTGTCATCTTGAGATTGTATCCTCAAGGAATTGAAATGCTTCAAAATTATATATTTACGATGTGCATATAACTAATAATTTACAAACATATTTTCGAAACTTTCAATATTCATATTTTGCTTGAACTTGGTGCATCTGTATATAGTCAGAAACAAAATCAATGAAACTTAAAAAAATGAATATGCAAATGAACGTGCGTAATGATATCCATAGCATCGATGGATTTGTTTTTTTGTTCCTCTCTGTTTTATTTATACTTTGTGATGCATGTCCCTGCCGTGAGTATATATCGGTTTCTCATTTTGATAAATATCTATAATTATCTCAATTTGTCTGAAAACATGCTTTTGCAATCGCTCTTTCTAGACTTCTGTACCTGATACCTGACAATCATCCACACCTTATACATGCCCAATTGCCTGGCAACAGTCTACTGATATCCGTCAAATGCACACCAAGTCTGTTTGATATGTTATTGATCCCCGGCATATTTAAATACACACCTACCACACACGTCATTGGTAAAATTGTCCTGTTCGACAGATTCAAACGTCGGTTTACCCGGTCTTCGGGATAAAAGAACCCACTTGGCCCTTAATGGTCATAGTTGTCGATGGCCCCGAAAACCAAAACTACCAATCAATCATTATTGGTCACAGAATTAATTCGGGATGTATCTTCTGGATCTTTTTAATCTATTTTATTTAATTATTAATCATATTACTTTTTACCCTTTGATCTCATGTGACTTCCGGTTCAAATTATACAATCATGCCAGCACTAATAGGCTAGGAGCTATATAGTGCAGTGCGTTCATGATATATCTTCCCTGATTTCGATCCATCTGTTACCATGTGTGTCCCGCCCCGGCCCTGCAAATTTCAGTTGCTTTGTGTTTCCTTACACGTATTGAAGCAAGCTTAACTCAATCTGATTAAAATGAAGAAGCTTATTCTCATCCCGTTACATAAGGATCTGACAACATCCAATGTGAGGTCATGTTCTGGTGACCTCGTTAGCTTCTTTATTTGTCACTCCAGTAGAATTGTCTAATTGATGACAGCTGATGTTTTAGTCACTCCAGTAGAATTGTCTAATTGATGACAGTTGATGCTATAGTCTCCCCAGTAGAATTGTCTAAGTGATGACAGTTGATGTTGTCGTCACTTCAGTATAATTGTCTAATTGATGACAGTTTACGTTGTCGTCACTCCAGTAGAATTGTCTGTGTTTTGCATAAACCGCTTCGCGGATTTATGCAAAGTGCACACAGTTTTTTCGGTATATACCGTATAACCCTCAAAAATATTGTGGTTATTACTTATAATTCATTTCCGAAGATACGTATATAAGACATAAGTCTTATACAATGATTACGTACTAATTATAACAAAAAACACAACCATGTGCATAAGTTTCACCGCAAAACAACTTCAACCAATCAGAAGTTTGATTACAAAATACCGCGCCAAACATGGCGGTATATGACGTCATCACTTTTTGCGTTGTCTGATTTTTGAGGTTATACAATATAACCTGAAAAAGTTTAACATTGCGGGAATAGGCAAAATTAATTTATATATGTATACACCAAAACTTCAGCTTTGAATCGTTTCCAGAGTCAGCCATTTTCAAGCAGAACAGTAGCACGACGTAATAGTGACGTAACTCAATAGTGACGTCATAACAGATTAACGTTGAACATCGCGCCAAATTTGATAGTGCCCTGGTGAGCGGGCACGATCGCTTCATAGTACCCATGTGTGTAGCTAATGGAAAGGCAGTATTCAGTCACGTGATGTACTTTGAATGGCCAATGCAAAAGTTCACCGGAACATGACCCCTTACGGTACGGTATGAGAACTAGATGTCACAGATTGAGAATAGGAATCTGCATTTTAATCAGATTGGAGTTTAACTTTGGTTATTGTTTAAAACCTAGAACATGTTTTTCGAAAGTCGTAGTGACATGAGTCTTAATATTTCTTTCTTCTATTAGTTCCTCTTCCGGGAAGAAAGCTGGAACTTCCGGTTTCCAATCTATTATGTTGAAGTACTTTACAACGGCAACTAATGGAATCCATAGCACAGAGGACATCACCAACAAAAAGGCGACCACCAGACACCACCATGGCAACGGAACTGTCACTGTATAACCCTGAAATACAAGACGACAATGGAAAAAGATACAGGTAATTATTACATTTTTATCAGTAAAATATCAGAAAATATCAGCTTGGAAAAGTATCATCACTGCTTATATCATCACAGAGCTCCGTTCCGATCTGAACTACATTTTATATTTATTGGGAAACCATTGAATAACCTATAGTAAATATATATAGCTAACGCGTTTGTTTTTAATAAATGTTTATTTGATTTTTTCAGTCCTTGATTACTTATATTCAGTTAAGCTCTATAATATTTGATATATTTCCTTTTTTTGCCTCTTGATGTTTTTTGAAACATTTTTACAAAATTTAAAACTTTTGAGGATTAACTTTTTCTTTGTCTTGATAATAGGATAGAATACCCAAATACAAAGGCTCTCAACACACACACCCACGCTCGCTCGCCCACCCACCAGCCCGCATACCCCAGGAGGCTGTCCCTTAATGATACTGGCTGTTAATAGGACGTCAAAACAAGCAACCAACCGGAATACCGAAGCGTAAACAAAACCATAATCCGAACTCAAAATCGATAAAACTAGAGGTAAGTTCCAAAAAAGTCCTGAACTACATGGAGACCCTTGTAAAAGTAGTCATTTTTTGTAAATGTCCAGTTTTACGATGCTGTTTTGTCTTAAATGGCTTAACATGTCAATGAGCTGTTAAACATAACACCAGAACAACAACAGCAAAAATGTGTGTTTTTGTCTTCTGTGTACCAGTAAAATATGTGTGGATCAGATCAAATAGATAGGCTTTTCCCATGATTCCTTACGCATTATAAAAGTAGACTAATCTAATGATTTTATTAAGTTAAAAAGAATGTACAGCAGGCTAGCAGTAAATTCACAAGACGTTCAAGAAATATAAACGTTGATATGCCTCGTCGATGTAAATGTGTGAGCCCTTCCATTTTTCTGGTATTTTGCATGACACGAAATTAAATAGGTCGCTGCGACCCTTTTTTTCACGTCATATTTCAGAGGCATAGAAAAAGGAGGGGAAAACGACTAATTCACTCTGATTTCATTATGTTCCTGGTCGTGTGAATAAAGAATGAACAAAGTTAAATAAAACCCAGATTATATTTCAGAAAGGATGATTTATAGCCTGAATATGTACAACCAGGAATAACTGTTTTACCTTTGTTGCATCCCATATATCGTACGATAGACCGTCGTTAAACATCTCTATTATGCTGGCGACGAATATAACAATCATTGCTAAAGGTCCTATAAACTTCCAGCATATTAGGAAAAAGTAGCTAGGCCGTCTACCAATCATCATCTCGATATCGTACGACAATCTGAAAATGAATAGTGTAAATGCCATCTTCAAGATAAATGGATGAAAGGCAAATATTTGATAGCAACAAGTTAGGTAACGTAAGTATGTAAAACAATGAATCACATTAACATAGTTACTGTTGCTAAGCACGACAACCAAAGTATGTATCGCAAAGTATGGAGCAAAATAGCGTCTACATGAAATCGAGATAAATCGAAGCTGAAGTTCATTGAGAATGTAACGAAACATGTCAAAGTTATGTAGTTAATTGCAACTGAATAATCCGTCTTGTAGGTTGTGAAGTGGATATAGTTAATTATAGTCAAATATATTTTGTATATTGCCACTTTGAAGTATATCAATCTGATTAAAATACAGATTCTTATTCTAACTCCGAAACATAAGTATCAGGCTTATGCAAGCGTTTTCGACAACAAACATTCACATTCAATATTCTTGAAGCGGTATTTTGATTGGCTGATACCAAAAAGTTCACCAGATCAAAAACCCCTTATGTCATATCAAATCGATAATGGATCTGCATTTTAATCAGATTGATATTAAATGGTTCCTGGTTTGATAAATAGTATTACAAAGGGCATGAAAACATAAAGGGCTTTTATTTCATTTTTTCAAGTGGAATATTGGAAATTATTCATTCTATAAAAGCGATACTTTTCACTAGTCAGAAATATGATATTTTTTTCTGATTTGACTAATCAGAACGCTGTTTACAAACAACGTTGGGAAGATCAAAAGCTGCCGCTGTATATTTTCATATAAAAATGTAATAAACAGAATATCTAACAGTATTTTCAGTAATACCAAACAGATTTCACTCGTATGAAGTATTTTGATATATTTCACTCGTGCTGCGCACCCGTGAAAAATATCAAAATATTAGTCCCACTCTTGAAATATATTTGGTGTTAATCACGACACTGTTAGACATCCTCTATATACTCACTGGTCTAGGCCGTATATATGGGAGACAGCTATACACTCAATAAAGGCGATGATTAGTAAGGGAATATTTGCAGAGAAGGCGTCGAATAGGAAGAACACATATGATCCAGTTGACGTGGAGAAACATAGGGCAATGATGAACGATAAAAGGCATACCACACCTGTTAAAGGTAAAAGTCAAAGTTCAGTACCGGTCAAACTAGCGAATAAAACCTCTGTTATTTTTTTTTTTCAATTATTTTAATATTCTTCCGGAAGACGATCGTAAAACTGTTAAGCTTTTCGTCAAGTTTATATCTTTTCTTAATATGTTCTTGTCCGACATATACTAAGCAAACCAATAATTTAGTCAACCATCCACCATCGATTGCAACAACAGTGTTCTATAGAGACAACCAACACAGTTTTTTTGAAAGCAACAAAAATTTTGGCTGTCCAGAGAGATTTGTAATAGAATAAGTTCAAACGTATTTTCTTAGATAGGTTCAAGTCCCTGACATAAAAACCCTATTCAATATCGTTGGGCGTAGAGCTACTCTTATTTGAAAGAAGATTTATTTCAGAAATATGAACTCGATACATGTATATAAATGATCCGTTGAGAGTATTTCATTACATTTTGATCATTCCAAACCATGTCATCAAAATTTCTTAATCTTTTGATGACTTTTATGCAAATGTTTGTAATACTCATTTCCATGTGATTGTACTTTTCTAGTCGGTTATGTTTGTATAATATTCAACTTTCTAATCCATCATAATATGGCTTCTTTGTGTGCAGTCATTACCCTTGTATAGGGATAATAATCTGCTTGGCCCTTAATGACATCGTTGGCGATCGGCCGTGAAACAAAAAGAAACTAACCTTATTGACCTATCGATCTATGAACCGTAATGAAGGTTAATCATACTTGGCTTATACTTAAAAAAACGGTTTTCTTGGACCAATCATTACCCGACATACCATTCCAATTATGTATTTCTTAGTGATGTATTTTTACAATATTGCTCAAGTAGTCAAGACGCAATATAGTTAATGCTATCATTTAACTAAAATATATATGCAGTCAAACCTGTCTACAAAGGACACCCCAGGGACAGTGTCCTTTACAGATATGTGTCCTTTATACAGAGGTTAATTATATAGTAAATTGCACTGTGTGGTTATGATGAGCCCGCCCTTTATAGACAAGTGTCCTTTATATAGAGGTGTCCTTTATGACAGGTTTGACTGTATATGTTAACATTTAAAAAGTTGCATTTAATATCGTGTAATTTTCTACATATTTACCGCATTTTCCTAGGTTTCTTGACATATAACTGTTTATGCACATTGGACCATATATGATTATATTGCGTGAACGTTTTGTGCAAATGTTACCCATCAATTATGCTACCTTACCGCATATAATTTCCCTTCGAACCCCTGGGAAAAGCATCATATCGTTGATGGAGGTGAGAGCGCCCTCTAGCGTTCCAAACATGCTGTCTAGACCGAGTGTGAAGAGCATCAGGAAGAAGAGAATGGACCAAAGCTGTGCCACAGGGAACTGATTGATCGCCTCTGTGAATGCTATAAACGCCAAGCCGGTTCCGGAGCCAGACTGTAAGGATTTTGCATTGATTCTAAGTTCATAATTAATTCATAAATTTTCTTAAATCTCTTATTTCATAAATTAAAGAGTTTTTACGCACTTGACCCTTCTGCTTCTACATTAGTTTAGAAATCTTGGATTCCCGCCTTTTGGCCCCTAGCATCACTGAAGAGTCCAAGAAGGACGAAACAGCTGTATGATGGAGTGTAATTATTCTTTTAATTGTTTCTATTACTAAATTTTAAAGGTGCAGCATGTATTACGTCATCTTTGCATTAGTACTGTATGTATGCATTGGAACAATGTGATACAATTATTTTTGTAAATGTCGCGACCGTTAAACGGAATGCTTATTATATATATATAATATAGTTTATAATCTATCACTAATAAACTCTTCAATGCCATTACGTAGAACATGTCATACTAAGTGTGTATATAATCAGCATGTTACCATCATTATACCCAACAAATGTTTGAAGAATAATATATTGCGTTAAGTAGGGGTGATATTTAAGAGTTACTTCCCTTCTTACTACCTTTTAAAATGATACATATCGAAGCTTCTAAGATATTGTGTATGAAATTTATCATTATTCCTCAAAACTGTGAATACATTTCCTAGTTATAATTATTTGTATTTGTTGGTTAGGACTTAAAGTTACTTAAGAAATCAATACTTGTAACATTGGATTAGCTAAAGAATGATATTTCCGTTTAATGAATACCTCTATAAGTATAGTTTTGAAGTCACATGTGTGGTTGACATGTGAGTGTCCGTTTGTGATGACGTCAGTTCCATTACTGTATTTTTCTAGACACTCCTCGTATGCTAGAGTGGCCTTGAATCCTGAAATATATGAAGAAACAAGGTTTGGAAGTTCGGCAAAATTATTATAGATATATTTAAAACCTAGAAAATTGAGAACCAGTGTTTGTTTCTTCCAAATTCCTTCAGCAGTACATGCCAGATAACTAAATAAGACACATTGAGCAGAAACCTTTTAAAATATAAATTTGCATCTTTTCAAACCTCCACATGGATTAAAGCCCACAAATGATATTGTGTGAATCAAACCAATAAGTCCCTACATTTACAAGCGGCAATAAATTGTCGAATATATATTTAGATTAGCTGTTGCAGTCAAACATGTATGACTTATAATTTTCCTTGCAATTAAATCAATTGAGAATTATTAATACTTTATTACAGCCTATTGTAAAGATGTTAACAATTAACGTTCCAAACTGCCAGTGGACCATATTGCTATTGAACGAGTATGCTGATCACTTACCAAGTATAGAAAAAACGACTGTGGCTGTGAAAATGGAAGTGAAGAAATCACAGATGGTGACAAAGAATGCTTCTTTCGCGAAATTGTTCCTGACCGGATTGTATGAGGAAAGGGCGATTAAACATCCAAACGCCAGACCGAATGAGTAGAAAATCTGAGTGGCAGCATCTAGCCATACCTTGGGGTCAAAAAGAATCTTCCACTGAAAAATGAATATGTAAAAATTACAAAAATGAAGTATTGTTGACATGGAATAAGTTTGCTTAACATACATTTGTTTTAAACTTCTTTATTTATTATGCAATGTTAAAGTAATGCTTGTTTGCATGTTAAAAAGAAGTGCTTTTGTATCGAGCTATATAATCGTTTTGATTGTTTTCAGGTCATTTATTTTTTTTTTTTTTTTCTCCTTTGGGACGGTGAGGATATGATGTACTAAATAACTTGTTTATCTTTTTTAAAATAATTCCATCATAATTTTGTAGAAATGATAATATGGTTATAAAAGAAGAAAGCAGAATTAATTGCATACACGGCAACTGGAAACAACATCAAAATACTTCACCTCCGGTACAAACAGGTGCCACAACCCTCGCTCAAATCCACGTAGGGTGATACCCCTGAAGAAAAATATGACGAGCACCAAATATGGGAATGTAGCTGTAACATACACCACCTGGAAATATACGGAGATACAGCTGGGATGTATACGCGCTTACTTCACCTTTGTAAACCTTACACCTTAATATTTTAATGATAGGCATTAAACGCAATCTGATTGAAATGAAAATCATTATTCTTATTCCGTTATAAAATAATCTGACAACATCCCATAAGAGGTCATGTTATGGTAACCTTTGTAACCTGTTCATTCTTTAGTAGAATAGTGAATGGTGAATTATGTCGCAGTCATTTGTAGCAAGTCACTTCGTCACAACACGCAAATTCCTTAACACACATATAGGAATATGTTAGCTTTTTCACCAACAAGCATTCACATTCAAGATTCTAGAAGTGGTTTTTTGATTGGCTGATGCAAAACTTTAACAGAATATGACCCTTTATGGGATGTTGTCGGATCCTATGTATGCTGAGGGACAGCGGCAATAAATCTGCATTGCAATCAGATATACTGCATCTATCCATTAGATATATATTTCGGGCGCAAGTTTCTATATCATGCATTTTTTTTAATGTAGCTACTTAATATCGGTACAAAATCATGCAATTATTCAAAATATTTAGACAATATTTTTTTTTTCCGAAACAAGAAATTTGCTAGTATATTTGGTTGAAAAGTAATGCACTTATGTTCATTTGCTATATAATTACAAAGTATGCATTGAAAAGTAATACATGTACAGTTACTCAATAATACATGTACAGTTACTCAATAACACATGTACAGTTACTCAATAATACATGTACAGTTACTCAATAACACATGTACAGTTACTCAATAACACATGTACAGTTACTCAATAATACATGTACAATTACTCAATAACACATGTACAGTTACTCAATAACACATGTACAGTTACTCAATAATACATGTACAGTTACTCAATAACACATGTACAGTTACTCAATAATACATGTACATTTACTCAATAACACATGTACAATTACTCAATAACACATGTACAGTTACTCAATAACACATGTATATTTACTCAATAACACATGTACAATTACTTAATAACGTGTGTACAGTTACTCAATAACACATGCACAGTTACTCAATAACACATGTACATTTACTCAATAACACATGTACAATTACTCAATAACGTGTGTACAGTTACTCAATAATACATGTACAGTTACTCAATAACACATGTACAGTTACTCAATAATACATGTACAGTTACTCAATAACACATGTACAGTTACTCAATAACACATGTACAGTTACTCAATAACACCTGTACATTTACTCAATAACACCTGTACATTTACTCAATAACACATGTACAATTACTCAATAACGTGTGTACAGTTACTCAATAATACATGTACAGTTACTCAATAACACATGTACAGTTACTCAATAATACATGTACAGTTACTCAATAACACATGTACAGTTACTCAATAACACATGTACAGTTACTCAATAACACATGTACAATTACTCAATAACACATGAACAGTTACTCAATATCACATGTACAGTTACTCAATAACACATGTACAATTACTCAATAATACATGTACAGTTACTCAATAATACATGTACATTTACTCAATAACACATGTACAATTACTCAATAACACATGTACAGGTACTCAATAACACATGTACTGTTACTCAATAACACATGTACAGTTACTCAATAACACATGTACAGTTACTCAATAACACATGTACAATTACTCAATAATACATCTACAGTTACTCAATAACACATGTACAGTTACTCAATAACACATGTACAATTACTCAATAACACATGTACAGTTACTCAATAACACATGTACAGTTACTCAATAACACATGTACAGTTACTCAATAATACATGTACAGTTACTCAATAACACATGTACAGTTACTCAATAACACATGTACAGTTACTCAATAACACATGTACAGTTACTCAATAACACATGTACAGTTACTCAATAACACATGTACAGTTACTCAATAACACATGTACAGTTACTCAATAACACATGTACAGTTACTCAATAATACATGTACAGTTACTCAATAACACATGTACAGTTACTCAATAACACATGTACAGTTACTCAATAATACATGTACAATTACTCAATAACACATGTACAGTTACTCAATAACACATGTACAGTTACTCAATAATACATGTACAGTTACTCAATAACACATGTACAGTTACTCAATAATACATGTACATTTACTCAATAACACATGTACAATTACTCAATAACACATGTACAGTTACTCAATAACACATGTACATTTACTCAATAACACATGTACAATTACTTAATAACGTGTGTACAGTTACTCAATAACACATGTACAGTTACTCAATAACACATGTACATTTACTCAATAACACATGTACAATTACTCAATAACGTGTGTACAGTTACTCAATAATACATGTACAGTTACTCAATAACACATGTACAGTTACTCAATAATACATGTACAGTTACTCAATAACACATGTACAATTACTCAATAACGTGTGTACAGTTACTCAATAATACATGTACAGTTACTCAATAACACATGTACAGTTACTCAATAACACATGTACAATTACTCAATAACGTGTGTACAGTTACTCAATAACACATGTACAGTTACTCAATAACACATGTACAGTTACTCAATAATACATGTACAGTTACTCAATAACACATGTACAGTTACTCAATAACACATGTACAGTTACTCAATAACACATGTACAATTACTCAATAACACATGAACAGTTACTCAATATCACATGTACAGTTACTCAATAACACATGTACAATTACTCAATAATACATGTACAGTTACTCAATAATACATGTACATTTACTCAATAACACATGTACAATTACTCAATAACACATGTACAGGTACTCAATAACACATGTACTGTTACTCAATAACACATGTACAGTTACTCAATAACACATGTACAGTTACTCAATAACACATGTACAATTACTCAATAATACATCTACAGTTACTCAATAACACATGTACAGTTACTCAATAACACATGTACAGTTACTCAATAACACATGTACAGTTACTCAATAACACATGTACAGTTACTCAATAACATATGTATAATTACTCAATAACACATGTACAATTACTCAATAACATATGTACAGTTACTCAATAACACATGTACAATTACTCAATTACCACAAATCTGCCTCACTTTCTATGCTTGATAGGCACATTGTTAGCACAATGTTTTATAACATGTACATACCTTTCCTGATGATTTGATTCCTTTGATAAGACACAGGTATACGATGAGCCAACACACCAGTAGTGACACAGCCAGCTTCCAGTTGATAACACTAGGCGATTCTATGGAGGGCGCTATGTCTAAAGTTTGTCTGTACCAAAAATAGGATGTGGAGCCACTTTTCTTGGGAGAGAAAGAAATGATTGAAACAAATACGGACGACGCTTAGTATAATCGGTGGTGGTCATGCTTACAGAGGTACAGTGATCCATATACACATTAGATATAAATTAGATATTAAAATAATGTAAACGTACTTAATTTTATGCTTACAGAGGTACAGTGATTCATATACATATTATTTATTGAAATACTGTAAACGTACTTAATTTGGCGCAATCAAATTTTAGTCCATTGTCAGTTTTTGGCACATAAAACAATGATAAGTTCGCGTATCTTTATTAATATTATTATAAGATGCATATACAAACTCCTCTCAGCGAAATCATTTCCAGCGCAATATTTTCAGCGCGAAAAACGCGAAATAAGATCTATTGAAAGCTATCTGACACAGATTTCTGACAAGAAAAAAATCAGTTATTTCGAACCCAAATGTTCATGAGATCTAAAATGAAAAAAATACATTTCAACGTTTATCTAATTAATGAAAGTATTTTTTTATGCTTAAAACAACTGACAAACGATTTCGACATATTAATTCGTTTCTGTCGAAGGGCTAGACGCTTAATTGAACAACACTGATATATTGTTAGAACTATATTAGTTGGTAATATTGATGGAGCTTGCTTGAAGTAAATAAGTTCTTCCTCATCCTCCGTTCAAATTACAGAACCTAACGACTGGTTCATCCTTCATTCATTAGTAAACTGTTACGGGGTTCTTGTTGTTCTGTTGGGGGCCTTCGGGAATATACTTAAATAGTAGCACTTTCAATTGTGAAAGGCTGAATCAGAAATAGTTGAAAAACTTGTTTTTTTCAAATCAAATGAATGAATTGTTGAAACTAGTAGGAAACAAGCTTTCTGAAAAGAGTTTTTAGGAATAGGAGTACGAGAATGAAAATATATATATATATCCAATTCAATAGTTCATGCGTCAAAAAAAAATATTATATCGATTATTTTATCTAACAATGAGGGTCTGTAGAACCCTTCTAAACATGCATTCATTCGGACTATGAATCACTGAAAATTCACTCAACAAAATGCATTGGTATTAAAAATGATTACAATTCCATCAGATCAAATGATATTGGTAAAGCTCTAAACAAAGAAACGGAAAGTTCTTTCTTGTCCGATTGACAAAAATGGAATAAAGTCGGTAATCAAGTATATTTTTGTTGGATCCCTAAAAAAGAGTGACACAATTTCAAATACAAGATTTTATATATTGTACAAAGCTTTCATTATTCCCCTGTCCTCTATATAAATATTATGAACCCAGACCGAAAGCTTGGCTAATACTACTGTAATGGAAACTGGGGTTTTAAATGGTGTAGCTCTAGCAATAAATGAACTGCATTTTTTTTTTCTTACTCTCAAGTGACTTTTAAACCAGAATATGCCAATGAATATTGTACATGTTCTACAGTGAAAACAAATAGAAATGAAATATTTGACGCTTTAAACAATTATACTTTGGAGAGGGACCATTTACACCCAGCATAACCCCCCTGTGGCGGTTAACTAGGAATCATAAAAGTGTGTTCCGAATAAACAATGGATACTTGAAAGTCTTTTGTATAACACTATTCAAAGGTACAAATGTGGTTTTATAAAATCAATACATGTTTTAATGATTTAAAAACATTGTGCTCTAACGCTTTTGTAGGGACTCCTAGGTGGGTAGACTTAAAGAGATCTACGATACAGTTAAAGGTGTTAGTTTATTGTGTTGCACATGTGTATGTGTGTAACGTTTATCTTTTATTATGACAAACAAATTATTGTGAAATCTTATTTGTTTTACATACACAGTCTATTTTTACTGCAAAATATATTACCACCGATCAGTTTGAAGTTGTTTGCTTGATCCTTTCACTTTTTCAGTTTAAGATGTGTTTGTCGGCCGTCACAAGAAATATTTATCATATAAAAATTGAAAACGTAAATTTATTGTTTATTATTAACGTATATCGAGAACTAATATTGTTTTACCTAACAAGTATTCATAAATGAAGCATCAAAGCTTTTCCTATTACAAAACTAATTGTTGTAAATATTGACGGTACAATTACATTTTAAGGAAGACGTGATATACTTTGTAATAAATTCTCCAAAACAGAAACCATTCAAATGCCACACATTTTTATGTAATTTGATGCGCTAAGATGCAAATGACTTTTAAATTGTTAAATACAAAGAATATACTACACACCGAAAATAGTGTGCTATCAATAAAGGTGTTCTGTTTGTCAGAAAAGAAGAAACTTGAAGAAATCCCCCTTATTTTTTGTTTCTCTTATAATGGAATTACTTAGATGGAATACCTACCTGGCACTCTGGTTCTACAATAGTGACGTTGCCTTCTGTGATGGAGGGACAAACTGACCAGGGGAGGGGGCTTTGGAAACTCTGTACAAGGTAGATACAGCACCACGCCATGATGGTGTTGTAATACAGGGCTAGGTTTATGGACACTCCAGCGGAAGCCAGCCCCAGACCCTGCAGAAATGGCGAGACTTGATTCCAGGCCCCGACTGCCCCCTTCCGGAGGCGCTGACCAATAGCAAGCTCGAGGTAGAACAGGGGGATCCCTTCAATTACCAACATCACCGCGTACGGGATGAGGAAAGCACCTGGAAATCAAAAGAAGAGATTAATATATTTATTGGTTTAACTGTCAATGTTGTAAGTTGATGATGCATAAGTTCACACTTTGAGGACGTGAAATTTTCTTTGATGAGGCCTATATTTACATGACATGTGTCATCGATGACGCAGAAGACTCGTCCGCAACTCCTTGGGCTGTATTCACGAAACCGTTATCGTGAACAAGCATGGATTCTGTACTCTAAGCAGATTTCCTTTAACTAATCTTAATCACGTTTACGATCTAAACTTCAACTACGAACATTGTAGCCAGTATTTAGCTTCAAGTCTCTTTAATGTTGTGCCGAATCCTTGACACAATAATAATTCTCAAATAAGTTATAGCTCGAACAAGAAATTAGGCTGGAACAGGAAATGAGGCTGGAACAAGAAATTAGGCTGGAACAAGAAATTAGGCTGGAACATAACATCCTCGCTTGAGCACGAGAACAGTTTCATGAATACGGCCCAGCTCTTAGTCTCTCAAGAGGTAAACGTGTAATCTTTTCTTTGTTCTTTGTTATTATGTTGCCCCTAGTTTAACCGGTTCCATTTATAGTTTGGTTTTGTCAGAAATTCTAACACGGTTTTGAAATATTTTTTTAAGTTAGTTGCCCAACAGCTTGTTCATGCACAAAAGGATCACCATTTAAAACGATGATTTTGAACGAAAACCTTTACAAAAAAAATTGGGGAAAACATGGAAATATTTCTACGTTCAAGCCAAAAAAAAGATAATATTTCAATGAAAATTTGCCTTCGAAGGAATGTTTTCATAATTCATATTTAAATTTTTGCACGCTCGCAAAAAGAATATAATACTCAGAAAAACAAGAGTTTCTTTAACGTTAACCCGTTTCCTTTTGGTTGGTTCGTAGTGGCTATTTATTTTATTCAAACAGTTTCGGGAAATAAGGCACACATTCGATTATTCAAACCATGCTGAATACCATCCATCTAATCTGAATTAATCAATTTGAACCTTATTCAAACAAGCACAATAAAACATTGCTAACCATGAATTGTATATACTTACAAAATTTTATTATACAGATTTAGACGATTTTGAGTTTCGTTATCTTAATAATTAGTTTTTGCTTTATTTATCATATCACCGCCTACCTGAACACATTTGGTTGATAAACCTATTCATCGTCTTAAAATCTCTGGAATTAGAAGCTGATTAACATTATTTCATTAACGTATCAATGAAAACCCAATAGATGGATTTCTCCTGAAATAAGCGCCAAGTAATGCATGCACAGATATATTGTTATCACTCATTTCACAGATTTATACAGCACCGCGAAGTTAATCGGACAGACTCATCTCGTATTCACCTTATCTCTGATTAGCATGAATACAATATGTGTCAACAAATGCTGCTCTTCCATTGCGGGCAAACGACAACGCAACTGAAATCGATGAAACTCCGTTGTTTCAAGTATATGTCGCTTTCATAGCTGCGAGTCTTTGGCATAAAGTGTATCGTAACGCTACTGTAGTAATGTGTTTATTTATAAATGAGTATATAATAACCCCCTTGCCTATTTACCAACCTGTATATAATATGCAAAGGGGAAGTTTTTACCAATTTAGAAAAAATAGAAAATACCAAAGCGCCAACAAAACCATAAGCCGAACTCAAAATCGATTAGACTCAAAAAATACGGAAAAGGAAAGATCTAAATGGAGACCCTGGTAAAATTACAAGAGAATACGACCAGGTGTTCCGGAAGAGTAAGCGTCTTCTTCTTCATCGACGACACCCGCCATGTAAGGCTTATCACATCCAAGTAAACATCAAGTCCTCGAAATGAGAACCGAGTCATTTTCAATCACAACAAGTATGCATACGAATGAGCAAACTCAAAAACGTCCATCTTCATATCCCTCAAAGATACAGAATATTTTTCAATTAGACAAAGATAGCGACCATAAAAGTTGCCCATAGTTCTGGTCAACCTGCTTCTCTCGAATCCCTGTGTTGTAAGTTTGTTTGTCAGCAGTCGACAAAGAAATGTTATTTGAATTATCATTCTAAATAAACTTCATAAAACGTCTCTATTCTGTCAACTTCCAGATTGAAACAAATAATGAACATTATGTAAGAAAGTTGCAAATACTGCATGGCAAGAAAATTCACGACAACTAAACGTGCAGCGCACAATACAGGAGAGATGCAATTATTTTCTAATTAGGTAAACTACTCCTCCACATACTTACAATCTAATTTAGAATAGCGCTGACCTTTCGTTAGTCTTCCCTGTGAAGCATTGTCTATATTTATGACGATGCGTGTGATGTTTATTTCCTGGAGTAGCTCCAAGCTAAATTATTACGCAATTGGTCTGGAGATAGCCCTTTCTAACACGTCCGTTACAAAGTCTAGACCCCGATATTTTCAGCACAGAAATATACCAGTGCCTTACCTTACTTCCTTACCTACATAGGAACCCACCTCTTGTGCATTTTTTGCTAGACTAGACGTTCAATACTTGCTGAAGATCAATTCATTATGTTTGCTAAGGAAATCAATACAATGAGCAATGATGACTGTTCATTTCTGTCAAAAACAATATGATTTGCTACCATTCAATCGTCTAATCCTTTCATGTACAGGAATACCTAATGTTTTAGATAAAGATTTAGCCTGTTGAAACTGATTTTAGGATCCACGATGGCTGGAATCTCTTTAGAATCCTTTGTGCTATTCATTGTATGTAGTATTGCGAAAATGCCGCTCATTTTCCCATAGACTGTGATGAGGGCTTAATTTAAATCTGACTAGGTTAAATGTCAGGTAGCTTTGATTGGGTTATGGCATTTCAGAGGAGAAGTAAACAACTGTATGAAAGGTAAACAACTGACCCATCATTCATGAACGGTATCCCCAGACAAACCCGAATGGTTACCAAAATAAGCTTTGGAATCATGATTATTTTTTGCTTTTAAGTATTTGCAAATCTCGAAGTGCAGAAGCAAAATGGATGGATTCAGCGAACTACGCAGTTCAAACGATAACGAGTTGATTTTTGACATTATTTCTTTTCATTTAGTTATAACAATGGCAAATAAAGAGACAGATTAGAAAAAAAAGCTATCGGATGAAATGGTGCTTGTTTATAGAAATATAGTATTATACATCCACATGATCAAATGTGGTTTCACATTAAGCTCATATTTCGGGTAATAAACTGCCGTTGTCTAAATGAAACACCTGCCCCTGTATTTTGACTATCATCATTTACAATATAATGTTTTAACCTTGAAACACACGTGAACCGTTTAAAAACACAGATGCCGAACGTCATTATCATCTGATGACATTACGAATAAGAAAATAAAATAGTAATATAATTTTTATGGGAAGTAATTATGATCAACTAACACTAAGTTCACATACATATTGTGGTCGCTATATATGGACTGCCCATATATCCGGTGATATATTATTCACTTCCTATAAGCTGGCATATCAGCGTTGTTATTAGTTAATGTGTAACAAGGAGCGTTGATATTTTAGATTTTTGGTGAAAACAGTCGACGGGTATCGGTCAAAGCGCGAATATAGTGGAATTAAACTCCAACCAAAATATAAATACTTTACATTATGTGTAAAGAACAGAGAATACCAAAGCGCAAACAAAACCATAATCCACACTTAAAATCGATTAATCTAGAGACAAAATTGGAGAAAGAGAAAGATTTAGATGGGGACCTTGGTAAAAGTACAGGAGAATAAGACCAGGTGTTTCGGAAGAGTAAGTGTCTTCTGCTTCTTCGACGACACCCGCCATCGCCATGTATACGATACCTGTATGACCAAGCAGTCAACGACTATACAATGATATCACCCCTAAACAAATACTGTTATAACAAACATGATACTTGTATAGACCTTTAAGTTCTTATAGCCTGTAAGAAAATAGCTGCCACCGAGAAAGGCTAGATATCGAAAAACAATATTTAATTGAGTTAACCAACCGAACATTGTAGAACCGCTCACAGTTTTGCAAAACTGATACATGACATACTCATAATTCCCGGAAAGTCCATCTGCTCCCATGTAATGAACTTTTGACGATGTGTTACCTCATGATTCAAGTGAACATCAGATTACGAAATGAAATGAGTGGTAAAACAAACGTGACCTATTATTGAACAGACAATGCGAAATCGGACATGTTTACCGAGAAGTTGATATTTATTTTATTTCACCATAAAATCATACCAATGATATATATTTTTTTAATTTCCATATTCTATCGATTTAAGCCGTAACATAAATGCTATTTTCAACGAATCTAGTTTCAGCCACGTATAAAGTCAAAGCTGTTTTCTAACCTACATCTTGATATTCGGTTTACATCAAAGAAATAGGGGTTTTTGTGCTCTATATCATAATCTACGAGCCAGTTCATTCTTGGGATATGGGCTGACAACTGTGAGTCGAATTCGGTGTTGGACGTTAAATAATCGAATTGTCTTGTTTTTAAAAAACGGGAAAACATGATAATGAGCGTGTTATAAGTTATAATTTTCATCATCTCATCAAAG
This sequence comes from Mimachlamys varia, assembly GCA_947623455.1. Lineage (NCBI taxonomy): Eukaryota > Metazoa > Mollusca > Bivalvia > Pectinida > Pectinidae > Mimachlamys > Mimachlamys varia. Next base: position 39,383,475 of record OX392533.1, on the reverse strand, counting down.
GACCTAAAATAATAATTAGCTTAATCTAATAATTTTGTGTTACACAAATCAGACAGGCCACGAATAGTGCATGCTCGTCACATGTAAACCTATTTTATACAGAGATCGATAGCAGAGTGTGTGTGCTCTGGTGAGAGTGTTATAGGATATCGGCTGCAGCTGGCATTATAGCCGTACATGTCTCCTTGAGAAATTAGACTTAATCAAGAAATAGGAGAGGTAAAACCGGAAAAATGAAATTAAGAATCGATTATTGTGCAACTAATCGGGAAAAGCAATTTTCCGTTCTTTCATTCTAAATTTAGTGAAGATTTTTGTGTTGAATTTATTATCAACAAAATAATTTTGTTGCACTGTTGACTTTCGATCATGAGAGCGAGCTTGCATACACAGCTATTGCGAATGGCATGATTGTAAGTTCTTGAGGTTGGAGTCCTTTGCAGGAAGCACATATTACAAACTGATTCCCTTGGTTACATATAGAGGATCTTACACGAGTAACAGTGTAATATGGAATTTATTAAACGAGTTCAATAATTTCATATGTCACGAGGCTTAAGGCGAGTGACATATTAAATTATTTAACGAGTTTAATAAATTCCATATAATATTGACACGAGTGTAAGATTCTATTTATGCTGAGGGTAAGACAATCAACAATATAACCACGAGGGTTGGAGATTTTTCTGTCTTAACTTCAAAGTATATTGTAGGATATGATTATTTTATTTCCATCATTTTGAATTGTTCTTACAAAAGTATCACTGCAACACGATGCTGACGTGACGTGATTGAATTATTGACTTGGCGTGAAAGTATTGCTGTCGTAATCATTATAAAGTTGTCCAAAGTGTACCATTGTGGAAATGTTTCCTTTTATATCCCTGAACCTTGTTTTACTTTAATGCTGAACGTACATTTTACATAACAAAGACCAACTGTATTGTCATGCGTGTGATCAACCATTTATAGTCAAACATTTAATGACTGAATGCGTCGATTTCAAACGTATACGTGACAGACGTTATAAATGTACCATCTATGAAACAGTTTCTGTTCTCTTGTACTCTTCTTTTGGCCTCTTTTTTCTGGTGTTTTCAGGTAAATAAGTTTTAAAATAAAGAAAGCATTAGACCCAAGACTCTTTGGAAATAGAACAATAAGATATTATATGTTGAAATACTGATATATATTATTTTATGAATCTTCAAGACATATTATGTCCATTCATATTTTTATTGTCTGCTAAATATCCGAAATACATGGAACTGATGCAAATATTAACCAATCACACAAATAAAACGAGCTATCACCAAGAGGCAATTACACCAACATACCCCGTCTCCGGCACACCTACACTCAAAGATGCATACTCTGCACAACCGGATGCATTTTCTAAAAACATTAGTAGAATATTGAGTAAAATTAAGCCACACTAATCGAGCGGTTAATTATCTAAGTTCCTCCAAAAACGTTCTTGTATCGCTGTGTAGGCGTAAAATTGTTTTGATCTTTTTTAAAGAAAAACTAATGAGCTGTTAAGAGGATGACTAACAAACTGACAGACCAATTAACACAGCCATGCACATTTTTATAAGTTTAAATGTTCTCAGATCGGCTAGGATGAAAACACATGAATATAAATGAGAGAGTACCAAAGCGTTAACAAAACCATAATCCGAACTCAAAATCGATTAAACCAAGGGCAAAATATGAACAAAGGAACGATTTACGTGGAGACTCTTGTAAAAGTACAAGAGAATAAGACCAGGTGTTCCGGAAGAGTAAGCGTCTTCTGCTTCTGAATAGTTATAATCAAGCAGATAAGGAAAACAAGTGTTTGAATTAAAGAGAGGGAATAGTGTACAAACATATTCTCCCACTCTTGCTTCTATAACCGCCAATCTACACGCAAATCCAACGGTACTCCGTAACGCTCCGCAAACATATTAGGGGCCATGTTCTGGTGAAAATCCATAAGCAAATCAAATTACCACTTCAAGAACCTTGAATGTAAATGTTTGTGGGCGAAAAAACTTACATCATCTGTACGTTTAGTCATTTCGTTTCAATATCGCAATGTTGTGACGAAGTGACTTGCCGCAGAAGACAGTGTCAAATGTCATCAATTAGACAATTCTGCCAGTGAAGTGTGTGAAGTAAAGGGGCGACAAAGGTCACCAGAATATGACCTCTTATGGGAAGTTATCATATCGTTATGTACCGGAGTGAGAACAAGGATCTGCGTTTTTTATCAGATTGAGTTAAAAACCATCTTCAGTCCTCACTTTTAATCATCATAATATCCTTACAAGTATTTTACAACAATTGTTAGGGCTGATTTTATGATCTACAATGTATACATAAGAAGAAGATTGTGACGATGATTGTTATTTGGGTGGGTCATCACATGCTGACACACTTAGGTGACTTTTGCTATCGAAAACAAAATAAACTACATTACGCTGAAAAAAATCCATTAATTTCGAAATACAATGCGTGGATGCCCATAATAATGAAATCTCAATATGTATCATCAGCAAGTTTCTAAATTCCCCGGGGATGTTATCGCTATATTTAGCAAGCAGTCAGTTGATGGAGTAGATTCAAAAATATATCCCATGATATCAGAATCGGGAATGCTTGTCAAGTCATGCCACAGATGTCATCCTCTGGGAAATAAGTAACGTGTACACGTGCATGCTTGCGAGTGAGACTTGGAGTTTTGTCATGTTGACTGATTTCAGATCAATCTGTCTGCATCTAGTCAGGGCCTAGCGCAATGTAACGGGTTTTTTTTAATAGATATTGCGTTCTGGTTACGTGATTACGTTATCTTTAAATGTAATTACGAAATAAATTTATCTGTACTTGCACAGACGAATTGTATCTACTGTATAATTCACGTAGACGTATTTGAATGGCTCAAGCTTTTTTATACGATCGTCATAGACGGACGTATTATGGTATAACGCTGGGCGTCCGTCTGTGCATCCGTCCGTCTGTCTGTCAACTCACCACAAGAACCTTAAGGATTATCATCATTTAAGTCGGTACACATGATTCCAAGGCGGAAAATAATTATATTTGATATTTTTTGAAAGGTCAAAGGTCAATTGTTGCAAGAGGTGTGACCTTTTACCCCAAGACTCTGTACCTAGTGTTTAGTTAATCATGTAGAAAACAGACAAAAAAGAACCATAAAGGCGTGCGTCTTGAAATGCTGCTATGGAAACTCTTGTTATATTGTACTCCTTGAAATGCATTTGCCTAAGACAAGCTCATGGTTACATGTAGTCTAATAATGTAATTTTAAAAAGAGTTTGAAAGTAGTTAAATTTATTTAAATCTATTCCTCATATTTAAATAAACACTGTTCCTTGATCCAGCAAATATCCGGAAACACGGGGGAGTTAATTGTGTAGAAAACCGTGCTATATTCACCTACTCCATCCATTCATAATGATGATAAATAACGCGTGCGTCATCAATCGCAAGTCATGTTAAACGAAACTTCCTCTTGGGTAACGCAGTGGAGACCAAAATTGATTTCTTTCCGTATTGCCACACCTTATATATTTATGTTTATATTTTTCTCCTATTTGTCATTTCTATCTAACTTTCCCGCGGGAGCAACTTGAACACCCGTCGGCTCTCTATTGTTTGATGTTGAGTCTCTTTGAAACAACTAGCATCACAGTAGGACGACAGGTTTTCAAGTTACTTCTAAATAGTTCGGATCTCTCTCCCTCAAGGGTATCGTAAATTAGCACTAAAATGTAAAAGTGTTAGTTTACAATACCCTTGAGGGAGACAGATCTGAACTATTTAGGAGACGCGAATTCTATTAAGTTGGTGTTTTCAGTTAAAAATAATGGAATGAGAAATTATTTTGATTAAAACTGAGAGATTCCAAGAAACATTCGTAATGAGTTGTTAAAATTTACGTCAACGCAAAATTTAAATAATTATTACTACGGATAGGCCACTTATATTGAATGTGTCATAATGACGTGCTACCTTCTTTATTCTTCAACCTATGGTGTTTACATGTCGCAGTTGATTCCTTTTTCTAGGACTTGCTCTGAATATCGAGATTTTCGTGATAGATGTCAACTGCTGGCGAACAAACTTACGGCACAGGGATGAGAGAGATAGCAGGTTGATGAAGACTATGGGCAAGTTTTATGGTCGCCATTTTGATATCATCGAGAAATTAATCTGTATCTTTGTGTGATATGAAGATGGACGTTTTTGAGTTCGCTTATTGGTGTGTTTACTTGTTGTGATGACAATGATACTCGGTTCTCATGTTGAGGATTGATGCTTACTCAGATGTGACCAAGATTTACATGGCGGGTGTCGTCGATGAAGCAAAAGACGCTTACTCTTCCGGAAAACATGGTCTTATTCTATTGTGCTTATACGAGAGTCTCCATGCAACTATTTCCTTTGTTCCCAATTTGCCCCTATTTTAATCGAGACGAGTTCGGATTATGGTTTTGTTGACGCTTTGGTGGGGGGGGGGATACGATAAAAGAAAGGATTTAAATGAGTACCCATGTAAAAGTACAAGAGAATAAGACTAGCTGTAAGGTGTTCCGGAAGAGTAAGCGTCGTCATTCTCAATCACAACAAGTAAGCACACTAATGGCCATACTTAAAAAATGCACCTTTATATCATACAAAGATACAATTTTTCCAAGGAGACAAAATCGGCTGCCATATGCATAACACTATGCTCATAGTTCTGATCGACTGCATCTCTCCAATCCCTGTGTAGTAAGATTGTTTGTCAGCAGTAATTAAAATTAGACAAAAATCTCAAGGTCAATATCCATCCCTCTTGAAGTTATTTTAATCTAGATTTGTCGACTACGAATTGTCGTGTCAGTATTTCCTCACTGACAAACTACATGTCTTCATGCATGTACCCCCTTGTCAATATGCTTCAGTGTGGTAGCACTTTTAATCGGCAAAAGATCCAGATTATCGCAACAAGGCTTACCCGAACATATACCACATCCTCCCGAATATACACGCTCTCAACACACACACCCACATCGCATACACCGGGAAGCCCTCAGCTGTAAAACTACTACTGACTTTTAGATTACCTCAGCTGATATTAAGACGCAAAAACAATAAACCAAACCAAATCATATATGTACGTGTATATTTCTCAGAAAAGACAGCAGAAACGGGTAAATTGGTTGTTCCTTAAGGTTTAACCTTTATAAACGAACGTGGGGTCTACAAATCAAAAGTTTAAGCATGGAGCATGGAGGTGTTATATTCTTAGACATTTTGATATATCCAGTCCATATATCAGAAAAGCATACAATGTACAATCTAGCAAAACTGATAAAACTCACAGACGTCGAATTTGCATATGTGGGCTATGATTCGAAAGGACGTATTGATTTTTGTGGCATATAATAAAATAAACTTGTAAGCTTCACAAAACACCCTGTTTCGAGATTTCAAAAAATAAAGTTACATAATGCACTGAAAACTAGCTGTGTTACAGGTGTAACTATACAAAACACGTGCTGTAACAATACTATATTTATAACTGCACCAATACTACCTGTTTTTGATAAGAATGCAAAACATAAAAGTACCAACAATGACATAGTACTCCGGGGAAACGATTTCCATATATCGCGGGAACCAATAAATGGTTATTCAATGTTGATATAGATCTTGTTTAATCAGTTTGCTATGAAATTGTGTTAAAGATGATGACAACAATTAAAAAAGAATTTGTGAGTGAAAGAATTTTGTTAAAAAACTATTTTTCCATTCAATGATTATTGAAAAAAATAAGGATTTCTAGGTTTTAGATTTGATGCATTTAAAAACAAAAATTACGTTAATAATGAAATATATTAAACTCCATATTTTTATTTGCCGTGAATGATGTTAAAGATGACGTAACACATATATACGCTGCACCTTTAAAATCTAGTAATAGATACAGTATGCCGAAAAAATTAATGAAACTGCATCAGTTTAAGATGCAACCTTTATTGGGTGGAACTCTTTTGGGAGAATCTTATACACAAGGATGCATACAACCTTAAGATAAAACTGTATCACACCAATCTGGGGCTCGGAGGGTCGATACCATACACACTATGTCTGGGATATTATACTGAATCGTATATTATTGCAAATAACAGAGAAAGTCGGAAGGACACCCTATACACACCATTTACTTGTAGTTGTGTTAGGTACAGCCTGCCTATCTATCCCCTGTGGATATGATTTACTGTCGTCTTATTGAATATAAAATACAAGGAGTGGTTGTGTGTTTGCTCTGTATGTGTAGCATGCTTTATCGGTTGTGTTTTTGGTAAGCTTTGCGGTCAGTTATATGTTGTCTTATTGAATATAAAACACAAGGAGTGATTTTTGTGTTCGCCCTGTATGTGTGGCATGCTTTCTCGGTTGTTTCTGTTATAAGTACAGTCTGCGGTCAGTTTTCTGTCGTCTTATTGAATATAAAATACAAGGAATGGCTGTGTGTATGCGTAACATGCTCTCTCGGTTGTGTATGTGTAACATGCTTTCTCGGTTGTGTTTGTTGTGAGCTTTGTGGTCAGTTGTCTGTTATCTTAGTAAATATAAAATACAAGGTGTGGTTGTTGCGTTTGTCCTGTATGTGTAGTATGCTTTCTCGGTTGTGTTTGTTGTAAGCTTTGCGGTCAGTTGTCTGTCGTCTTAGTGAATATAAACTACAAGGAGTGGTTGTGTGTTTGCCCTGTATGAGTAATACGCTTTATCGGTTGTGTTTGTGGTAAGCTTTGCGATCAGTTGTCTATTGTCTTTGTGAATATAAAACAGAAGGCGTGGTTGTTGCGTTTGCCCTGAATGTGTACCATGCTTTCTCGGTTGCATGCTTGGCGGTCAGTTGTCTGTTATTTGTAGCGTGTGAAATGTGCGTGTACATTGCACGTCAGAGAGGCACTCCCTTAGATCTGAGTGGGAACATGTTGTCTCTTTCCGTCCATACCTGTACCGAGGGGGCGGTTGAAAGGATCGTAATGATACCCTGTTAATACTACATAACCGCCGGCCAATAACTTCATCTATGTGTACATGTAGTATCGATTCGAATCCGGACTACGATTTTATAGTGTTATATAATTACATTTTGGATAGATTGTTTTTGCAACTTAACAACAATACCGTAGAAAGGATATCGGGTTTCCATTGCCGACATATCGCTTGTATGCTAAACGTACATTAAGGAATTTATGGCACATTTGAGATTGAATTGAACTTTCTATACAAACCAAACATAAAATCAAAATGTGACTGCTGCATTGATTGCGTTTGTATGTGAGGTTATGCTGTGTGGAAGTCACGTGATCTCAAAAGAGATGGCTTGCCGGAAGTGATTGCGCGATAATGAGTATTTTTGTACGCGGGCGCTCTACTCCCTTAATTAATTTCCAATATTTTACATCGGTCGATGAGGATTACCAAATAGGATTTTATTTGCATCAAATGCAAAACATGGAAATCTCTAGAGGTTGGTAGCCCATCTCATTCTTCCAGAAGAGATATCTCTAATCCTGACTAGTGGTATCGGTGCGATGTTTGATAGTCCGCTGTCACAGCATTTCAGTTTTTTTACAATTTGTTTTCTCTTGACATATCGTGAAAACAAATGCATATATAACTGACATTATCAAACATTTTGACTTGATCTCTCGTTTTACTTTTCACCTTAGCCATTGCAAGATATTAAATGCCATACAACCAGTATGATAGATTATTTCCTCTGGCCACATCTAAGAAAGAAAAATGTATATTCTGCAACTATTGCAAAACTATAAGTAGTTCCGTTTTGTTACTTTCCTGTCAGTTCTCAAAGATAAGTTCAGTGCTATCCCTCATAGACATTTTAGCGGAGTAGCTAATTGCTGTACTGCGTGCGTTTGGTTGTTATTTCGGAGTAGCTAATTGCTGTACTGCGTGCGTTTGGTTGTTATTTCGGAGTAGCTAATTGCTGTATTGCGTGCGTTTGGTTGTTATTTCGAAGTAGTTAATTGCTGTACTGCGTGCGTTTGGTTGTTATTTCGAAGTAGTTAATTGCTGTACTGCGTGCGTTTGTTTGTTATTTCGAAGTAGCTAATTGCTGTACTGCGTGCGTTTGGTTGTTATTTCGAAGTAGCTAATTGCTGTACTGCGTGCGTTTGGTTGTTATTTCGAAGTAGCTAATTGCTGTACTGCGTGCGTTTGGTTGTTATTCCGAAGTAGCTAATTGCTGTACTGCGTGCGTTTGGTTGTTATTTCGAAGTAGCTAATTGCTGTACTGCGTGCGTTTGGTTGTTATTTCGGAGTAGCTAATTGCTGTACTGCGTGCGTTTGGTTGTTATTTCGGAGTAGCTAATTGCTGTACTGCGTGCGTTTGGTTGTTATTTCGAAGTAGCTAATTGCTGTACTGCGTGCGTTTGGTTGTTATTTCGAAGTAGTTAATTGCTGTACTGCGTGCGTTTGGTTGTTATTTCGAAGTAGCTAATTGCTGTACTGCGTGCGTTTGGTTGTTATTTCGGAGTAGTTAATTGCTGTACTGCGTGCGTTTGGTTGTTATTTCAGTGAGATAGCACTATAAAAATCCGCGTTACCGCAACAGGGACAAATACACTAGAACACTAGTTGCACTGTTACCTATCACACACACACAGATACGTTCTTTTGTGATCCTAGCTGCTGGTACAACTCCTATTCAATCGACCAAACAACCCATCATTAGGAGCCCGACAGAAAGGAAGTTACTCTCTCCTGCTCATAGTGTTGAAATATCGTAGTTTATTGCTCTTAATACAGGGAATATTTCGTTGGCGTCGCGGGTTGCGTCTACATCTGTTAGTCTAGCGTGGTATTTTGCGAGTATGCAATGGGTACCTGGGTTACTATTAAAATTGCTGTTTGATAAATATTCAATCAATACATTAAGGATGACGTACAGGTGTAACACACACACAACATTTAAATTTATTAATAGACACAGTATGCCAAAAAATGTATTAAACTGCTTCATTCAGCTGTTTCGTCCTTCTAGGACTCTTCAGTGATGCTACATACAATTATCATTAACGAGCATTCTATGATAGGTTTTAAAGGTTAACGAGAGTCTGGGTATGAACTACTTCTCGTCAGGAAAACAGGCCAATGTTCCTCAGATATTTTTAACATGTTAACAGACACATATTCGAGATATGATGACGTAAGGTTTAAGTGTAGAAAGCAACATTCTAAAAATAGTATTGTTTCTAAATTATCATTTCCAATAAAGTATACAATCAGTATACTGTATATATTGTATGAAATTATAAACCCTTTAACCCAACCACAACGATATAGTTTTGGGATCGCAAAACGTCACATGATATTTGGTAGGCGCTTGATATGCATGGTGTATGAGCAATGTTCGCACGATACAAATCTTGACGATTAATTCATTGCGCACAGTTGTGGGGGTCGAAGGACAAACATTGTGCGATGATACTCGTGGTTACTGTAAATTTAGAAACGGCTAAACCACTGTTTAAATGGCATCTTGTTTGATCATGTAGTATACTTAAGCTGATGGTGTATTGTAACGATCATGGTAGGAATATGTAAATTTTCAACACATTTTGAAACGTTCTCATAAAGAGGAACACAGCCACTTTTGTTAATGGACCTGGACCATACAAAGTGAAGTTGTCTCAGCCCGAGGCACATATCTAGCTCGCCCAGGTTTGAAATCCAAATGAAAGTGATGGGGTTAAAAAACAGTTCATATACAGAAATAACAAATACTTAGCGTCCAGTTTTTATTTGCATACCTTTCATAAGGTTACACATATCGGCTCTCTTTGCCAGATACGGGTCAAATAAAATTCCGGTAAAGTGTCAAATTATTGTTAGTTACGTTACCTGGGACCTGAACCCGATTGATCACTGTACGCACACATTGTAGAATTCAACATGATTCTAATTAATCCAATGTTAAATATGCATATATATGAAGTTTGGCGTACCGGTTTTTTTTTTATTTGTAATATTGATTAAACAATTGTACTTACTCTCACCGATGTGCGGAGAGAAGCGTACAACGGAAAGATCAATGATTAAATCGCACAGTCGTGCGCACTTTGTGGGTAATTTTGGTGGATTTTGTGGTACCACAACTGTTTTTTACACGTTCCCTGCAACATAACTTGAATTACCGGTTTTATCAGGAATTTATCTTGATAAATAATAATGTGCATTTTGATTTGCAGACCAGTGCATATCCCTTTTAAATAGTCTATTGCGTAAAATGCCAAGCAAGCTCCTTGCAGAAGGAGAGAGTCAATAATACCCCACCCGTAATAGGTTTGACTACCCATCTATTAGTATATTTTGCTATTGTTAACTATCCAAAGGCGGTAAATACACCAACATACCCTGTATCTAGCACACATACACCAACATACCCTGTATCTAGCACACATACACCAACATACCCTGTATCTAGCACACATACACCAACATACCCTGTATCTAGCACACATACACCAACATACCCTGTCTCCAGCACACATACCCTGTCTTTAGCATACATACACCAACATACATTGTACCCTGTCTCAGGCACACATACAACAACATACCCCGTCTCCGGCATACATACACCATACTCTGTCTCAAGCACACATACACCAACATATCCTGTCTCCAGCAAACATACACCAACATGCCCCGTCTCCAGCATACATACACCAACATATTCCGTCTCCAGCATACATACATCAACATATTTCGTCTCCGGCACACATACAATGTACCCTAACATACCCCGTCTCCAGTACACATACACCAACATGCCTCGTCTCCAGTACACTTACAACAACATACCTTGTATTCAGCACACATACCCCAACACATCCCGTCACCAGCAAACATACACCAACATACCATGTCTCCGGCACAGAAACACGTAAACACAACACGGGCACGTCCTAAAATGAACAGAAGCTGCTGATAAGACGTTAAACCTTGAACAAACAAACCAATTAACAAATCGTTTTGCTGAGACACCTCTCATTATTGTTACTATGGCCTTTCATTCAACACCGTCCAGGTAATGACATTCCCGTGAGATGGTACATTAATTGGTCCAATCATCTATGAACATCATGTTTACAAGACAGAAGCTGTCGCGGGGTGACGCAAAATCATGAATAAAGGAACCAACAACCATGAACAATCCGATCTCAAAGCAAAAGGTCAAGTATGCCTGCAGATATTATTGGTTGCTTGTTGATTTTCGTATAATTCTGCCTTTTTGCTTTATAACATTTCATTGATTCATATCTGACATAAAATCAATACGGCCTTTTGTCAGCGAGACGTGATTGAGATATTTCTGTTTTAGATTGGGTGAGTGCCCCTTAATAAACCATTGTCGGATGTCAAGAATGGCCTGTGCTGCTTATACATACAACAATGCACACCACAATTGTTTGATGTAAAACAACAACATTAAATGACCTTAACTCAAACGTTGACGTTCCAACAAGCTGTCCCGATCTGTAAAATATATATACACACACGATCAAAGAGATGACGCTGCTTTATCTTAGCGCCCTCTGGCTACTTGCGCGTTGCTATTTACTACTAGGTACTACGTCAAGACATTTTCAAAGAAACCAGACATAGCATGTCTGCTAATCTCGCGGGAATAGGGAAGGCTGGCGAGATTGTATCTGCTTTATATTGACTTGGTCTCTGGAATCGATATCATTCCTGTATACGTTCCCACTCATTAGTCGGCAGTGGTCAATATCGGTGCTGGCGAATAACAAGAGTTACCTGGTGGACAACTTGACCGCTTCCGGACAATCTTTGGTCATTATTTTTATACAAATAATTGTTCATTGTTCGAGTGTATTCAAGTCAAATTCTTTCAATCGCTGTCATAGAAAAAAATGATACTTTGTTTTGTTGTATTAAATGTATTCAATATTTTCTGAGGATAAAGATCAACGATTTTAATGTTTTTACATATATATACTTTATGAGAATAAATTAGATGACCAAACTATCTTATTTCATATCAACAGTGATAAGTATACAAACAAAATTGATAAGTATTGGTGTTTCAAGTTCACCAATAATAACCAAAAGAAGTCTTCGAAGACACATATCCATCTATATACACTATTAAAAGGAATGCAAGATTAGGTTAAATTATAGTTCAAGGACTGATGTGCAATTCGGTTTGGGTTTCCTAAGGTCTTCCGAAGAAAATCCTACTCTCATATACCACTCCCTCCCATAAAATATTGCAAGTTACATGTTATTGATTGCTGGTTTTATTTGTTTGTTTATTACTTATAAACAGCTATGGTCATTTAAGGCCTTTCTAATTTTAAATGATGGAGGAAAGTCATTAATCCCGTCGAAAAATCCCACCGAACAACGGCCAGTACATAGGGATTGCCCCACATTTGCCTCGAACCTGCGATCCAGAGGTGGAGGGTTAGTATGTCAAATACCTTAACCACTCGGCCACCGCTGCCTCTGGCATGTTCATGAAATGGTCCGACATCAAGAATGCCACACCAGGTACCAATGTTTAAGGCCGGTTAGAGGTTTGTATGGGGGTTAACGACATTGTGTCGTGTGTGATTTGTATACATGCATGTATGCCGGATACATCCTCGATATCCAGGGGTTACGCTCACCAATGCTCTCTACACCCCTTGAATATGTCATGACAAAAACAAAACCGAAGAGGATTACCTTTTTAGTGAGGCAAGGGAGATTTGTTCGACCCTTTGATGTACATCAAAAGAAACTCGTGGTCACATAACGGTAAACATTGACAAGCTTTGAAGTCGGCCGCGGCTCCTTTTAAATCTTCAAAAGATAGGCATGCAGCCTAGCGATTGGTCAGTTTTTGTTATCTGATTGTACATTCAGTTTTGCCACAACATAGTCCAGGAGTGTAGAGAGCGTAGGTGATCGTAACCCCTGACTATCGAGGAAATGCTGAATACGGGGTATCGATTTCTATTAATAGGTCGGAACTGATATTGCCTTTAAGAATTCTATATCACTGAAATATCATGCCAGAAGCGTCAAGCATAGTACTTCACCGGTCACATTATTCCAACAGCAGATGAGACAATCGTCGTCATAACCTCAAATGCCGAACTTCTACTTGAAGTTAGGCATTAGATGGAATACAGTCAGCATTTAAGGTCCCGGCATATGGAGAGATAAAAACTATTGCCTTCCTCACCTTGATGTTCGTGAATCATTTATGTATGAAATGAGTAATTTCATGATTTACATGTATGTTGTAATAATACTGTCAAATTGGAATTTTTCGCGGTGTGGAAATGTTCGCTTTTTACGCTTGCATTAAATATCCGTGAATATATCCACACGCGAACAGACCAACGTAATTTAAAGCCTACATTGTCTTAAAGTACGATAGGGACACGGTGCAAAACTGATCGAATGACAGCGCAAAAAAATAACACACCGCGAACAGTGTAGAGGATAACTAAGCGAAAAATTCCACACGCAAAAATATCAACTTTTGGAGTAAAGCAAAGTATTGATAAAGATTCTGCGAACAATATCATACGCCATTAAACGCTCTGAGCATTAAACTAAATAGCATTTTTATATTCTAGTTTAAACAATACTGAAACTAACAAATCAAAATGTGATTGATCTTATTTAAATAGGCAAGAGTCTCTCGTTAATAAACCAAGGCAAGCTCATTTCGTTAACCCAAACGGAAAACTCGCAACCTAATTCAATCTTTTAATGTGTCTGTTAAATCCGCCATTTTTTTTTAAATGCTACATGATTTCGCTTATCTTTTAACGCATTGAACTTGATATAACAATTAAAAGCACTGTTGGACTGCTGGAAAAAGCGTGAACGTTCGCTTGTATCAAACCATTTTTATTGACAATTTGAAAGCACTTGACACGATGTGGAAGACAATAAATATTACGACGACATAAAAAAATCACATACGGGACGCGTAACACAATAGTCTCGATATCTTCTAACATCAATTTCTAAGCAAATATTGAATTATAATATATCGATATTTGCTCCCGCACGATATCACCCTGCTGTTGGACTTAATCAGCCAACACTATCGGGGACACAGCGGGATGTCCCGCGGGTGTTTAGTTGTGATTATCCTCCCAGTAAACCTGGCAATGCTTCACCCGTACGGGGTGTTAGTCTACCAAACCCACTCAACACCTTGTTCCGCAGTTATGTTAGACCGACAGCAATTAGTGGCTGGCTGCCTTATCGATTCTCCAGAAATGTCTAAGTTATAATGTGTACATCTTTTCAAAAGGCTGTAGAGACACAATCAAATAGTGCCATTGCATGCTATTGGTAATTGTGCAATCAAATAAAGTTTAAGTAAACCTTCACTGCCTAACTCAGTCAGGGTTTTTTTCCACTAATGTCGGTTCCAAACCTAATCGAGTAACATAAGTATTACTGTGTCAGTGAAATAGTACTGTAAAGTCGGCACACAATCCTTGTGTTCAAACGGAGGCAAGTACCCGAACATGTTTTGTATGTGTTTTGTTTATCAAATATCTAGTTTTTGCAATGTTATTTGGTCATAGATGACTTAAACAAAGCAAAACCAACCCCAGCTTCGGCACACCTACCCACTTACACACCTCAGTGTGATAGGACTTTAAAGCGGCAAAAATCCTTCCTATGCAAAAAGCCTTACACGAACATACCGCAACCTCTCAAATGCACACGCTCTTAACACATACATTGTACACTCACATGGCATACATAGGGTGGTCCTTAAATTACGCTGGCTGTTAATTGTACGTAAAAACAATTTAACCAAACCATATCAAAGTAAGCGCAATTGCAGTTTATATAAGGCAAGGTCATAATGTCCCGGAGTACTGTTGCCGGAACCTCAAGTCGTTGCATTGTTCAGACTAAGAACTGTTACTGTGAAGTGGATGAAATTATGACCGTACACGTAGGTTATCTTTGCCGAAATAGGGATTTCATTTAAAGGCCCAATATACGTAACTTTCGGCAAAACTTGAAGCGAAAATCCAGCCTAATAACTTTTTATATTTATAGATTTAGTTAAGATAAACTGATATCGGTCATATTCAAACTGACTTCTTATGCGGTTACCAGTACAGCAGCAGTTGAAACTCGGTATTTGTAAACACGCGTCCATTTTGAGCTGTCTCTTAACTTCGGCTTGTTGTTAAAGTGGGCCCAACCCGAGTTATTTTCAATTCTTTGGATTTTTCTGTCAAGAGTTTCTTGTTAGTTACCGCTCAGGTTAACTCCGTTTAAGACTTATTTTTGTATGGTTATCAACTGGATTGTTTTTCAGAATCACGAAGAATTTCCTGAAGTTACGTTTATTGGGCTTTTAAACATAGCACCATTTCTTTGTTATTAAGAAACAGCATTCTACGTCATGAAATATAAATGCAATTGTTTGTTTGTACTCTTTTGCGTAGTAATGTATTTACTATTTTCAAGAGAATTCCTTTAGTGATTCAATGAAGACAAATGATTCTATATACAGAGCTCTTAATTATCCTCTCTGTATCGGAATGCACCAGAACACACGCATAAATAAGCTATACATAGGGAAGTTATTGCACGTTTAACTCAATAAACCCCCCAGTTTATATCGGCTGTCTGGTGTGCGCGAGAATATAAGGAACACTTCATTTCAGGTCTGTCTCCCGATCGTATAAATTCAGTATACTGCTTTATAATCAAGAGTATTATCTTTGAAAAGAACTTGTGAGAAACGGCACCAAACAAAGAAAATGCTGGGCCATTTGTTCGCATCCGATGTTTCTATTGTGTGTGCGTGTGTATATGCGTGTCTGTGTACGTGTTTCTGTGTTATTGTTCGTATTGTCTTACCTTCAAATGGCGTTGTCTCCAGGCAATCAAAACACATTTAATCAATAATGGGATCAAACTCTTCAATCAGGTGATGCAAAACCTTTTATTCTTTTTTTTTTTCTGAAAGACCTTGGTTTTCTTATGCAAACAGTTTTTATTTGTCTTAAGCTCACCGGCGAATGAGCTACGCTGTGGTCCGGCGTCCGTTGTCCGTTCATTTTGATTTATGATTAAACATGTTCTTCTCTGGAACCATAAGACCCAAACTGCTAATATTGTGTATGTAGCTTGGTGGGATAAAAGGCTTCCATTTTCATTAGGTGAATGACCTTGGTCACTTCCAAGGCTACAGGGGTTGCATCATCAAACGAGTAAAAACGAAGTAGCAAAATGTAAAGGTTTTGGCTATGTTTGGATGAATCTCTAGATACTGAATTTGTTCGAATGAACATTATTTCACTATTCCATAGTGTATAAAAAAATTAAATAACTTCTACTCAATAGCCATAAGGCCTGGGATTAAATTTACTCCTAACAGTATGCCGTCACATTAACTACTAACTTAGTTTTACTGAATGACCTTGGCTTATATTCAAGGTTACAGGGGTCAAATGTGTTTTAACCTTTTAAACAACTTCATCCTTCATCTCAATATCTCTTAGGCTTATGACAATGATATTTAGACAGTATCATGCTGAGATAAAGGGCTACCATTTTTTGCAATTATTAATCTTAATTATACATGTAGTCGCTATTCAGGTAACAAGGCTCAAGTATGTTTGAAACAAGTTGTGCAACTTCAGAATAACAAAGATATAATTTTTGGCCATTAACATACTAGGATGCATATGATCGGTCACCTTTGTTCAAACAAATCATTGACGATTTTGTCTAATACTTTAGGTCACATAGGTCTAGATGTTTAAAATTTTCAGGCAACTACCAAAAAGCTAATAGTCATAGGAATGATATTTTGCTAGTACATGTAGATCATGCTGCATAGGGGCAAGTAGGTTTGTTCAAATGATAAACCTTGACCTTTGTTCCTGGTCATAAAGTGTATGGGTACCATAGATTAGATAGTGTACTGATTTTCTTGAATATCTTCACGCTCTTTTAAATAAAACCTGTAGCTTTATTTTTGGTCATTGTTAAGACTACAAATGTATGATCGATACAAATGAGGTATGCAGGTTCATTTGATATCTTGTTTACAAAAACCCATTTAGCAGTCAAACGTTTTACCATAGCTTTTTATATGTAACATAGCACATCCTTAAATGACTTTCGCTGTTGATAAGTCGTTACAACTTATAAAATCCAAACAAACCAGCTATAAAGATGTAAAGGAATATTTTATATTTGTAGACATCATTGAAGATAGATTTCCTCATTTTTTTAAAAAATTCAAATGTGTATCTTATGGACAAAATTAAAATTCAATTGAAATAAGTGTGTATAATGTTCCTGTGACACACCTAGAACTAGAAAAATTAGCAAATGATAGACATGCTTCTGTGCATCGGGTGCGTTTTACTCGAACGTGGTTGTTTTACAACACGTTAAAACAGATTGATATCCTAATCCTCATTATCAGTGATTTCATTGACAGCAAAGACAAACAATTCATTCTTAGTTCTATTTCCGTCTCGTATTAATTCTCGGCTCATAACATGCGGAATCCCGTTCATTATCGATCGTAAATCCGCGAGTAGCAGACGACCGTCCCCGGGGTCTACCCAAGATAGCGTTTATTATCCTACCACCATCCCCGAAACAATCACCCATAGTCGAAATCGATTGTGGAGTGAATTGGCAGGACCACTTTACTTGCACATTGTACGTCTGATTCCAGTGGTCTTTATATGGGGGGGGGGGGGATAAACCCTCCGAAATACAAGATGGTATGTGCACTCTTCTTTTAAAAATAACCAGCATAACATATTAACCTTTCGATGAGCAATGGACATTACGCGAACACTCTACCCCCGGATAAAATAATCTAACGTGTTCTTGCATGAAGGGTGTAAGATGTGTATATCATGCCCCCGTTGCATACTCGTTAGAGTCGACTAAAATTAGGATATGATATGTTTTGTCTTATTGCGGTATTAGTATATCCCCCACAACGCAGTTAATGGCTATACTTGATACTCCTCTAAAGCTATCCAAGGAAATTCAACGAAACTTAGTGGCAATAAACCATAAACATTGTAGATGTGCGTAATCTATATCAGGTTGCAAAATTTTGGTTGTCATAGTAACAAGATTACTATATTTCGTTTTGTAATTGTTTTGTTGGGGGGGGGGGCAATTTTGTCCAGAAAACTTGTGAAACAATCCAAGTGAAACTACACAGGGACTGTGTGTAAATATGCATGCAGGGTACTTTTCTGCAGAATATTGGATGCCATTGTAACCAGGCCACAATACCCAAATTCTTGTAGAAAATGTTTAACAACAACTCCTCCTAAACCAGTGAACCAAATTCAGTGAAGCTTCACATGAATATTCGAGACCATGTGTAGATATGCATGCAGGTTAGTTCATGTAGACGTTTGGTTGCCATGTAAATCAGGTTACTATAAACAGTTTTTTTTTTTTTTTTGGGGAAATTTTAGCTGGAAAACTAATCCTAAACCTGTGACCCAATTTCAATGAAACTACTCAGGAATTTTGTGGACGATGTTTAATCGTATCGTATCATCAACATTGCCTTATAAAAGGGTTTATGGGCAAATGGTTGAGAACGGGGGTATCACTGAGCTATTGGCTTACAGTTCTAGTTCAATGTTTCCCTTGACATCGCCTCACGTTTGGCCTTGGGATGAGCTTTTGCCCCTGTTACGAAGGCGTTTGGTTCTGTCGCCTGGGCGAGACTTACCAGAATCTCAACAAATGATAGTTACTACTCCCTATTTGACGGTCAGCATTATAGGGATCGAATGACTGGTTCACCTGTTCTCGGTGTCATGTTGGTTTGTTCTGCCTGGGACCTTTGGCTGTATTTATATATTTAAGTGCGATATGTGTAACATTTTTTTCGCGGCAATTCTTTACTTTGGCAGGGAAGCTTACACAAACATACCGCAGCCTACCATACACACACGCACTCAAAACATACATACACTTGTATCGCATTCACCGTAAGACAGGCCGTGGCTGTTAAACAATATTAAACTTATACTAAAGGTTGAAGATATGTTCACGTTATTACCATGCGTTCACGAGAGTAGAAATCGAATCTCGACCATGAGCTCAAAAGGATCAGAAATGCTTACAGAGAAAAATGTCCCTTCATCTTGGTTGAAATATTTATTTCTGTGACTTGTCTTGCTTTGCTTTACGATAAGATCATTCACTTATGGCTAAGCGTTGAAAAATGTACAAAAGGTTCATAGGGTCTGTATCGCTTAACTGAAGACATTTGTATCAAAACCGTTAATGGCAATTTTCTATTTTGTTTCTCTTCATCCAATGATGTTTCAGACAAAATATGGAACAAGTCTCTTCACTTCTAAGGGAAAATATTATTTTAAAGAGGATTTGCTGATTTCACCTATTTGACATCACAGACCTCTTCAGGGATTACAGCTAACATTTATACAAAACTTAACACCCTTCAAGGATGTAGCAGACTAAATATGGAACAGTAGTTTTAATTCCTACGGGAGAAGAACACTTGTAAAGTCAAATGTACTTATTTCCCATATTTATAACCCCGCTTTTCAGGCAGCTACCTACCGTTTATACATAACTGATTACAATTTAAGGTTGTATCAGACCAAATATAAAACAAATTCTTTCATTCCTACAAAAGAAATACGATCTTAAAGAAATCGCTTTATTTCACATATAGGGTCCCGCCCTTTGGAGCCAGACTCACCGTTTATACTAAACTGGGCAGGTGAGCTAAAAACAAATTATTAAAATGCAGACTTAAATTTTCCTTCGTTTCTCTTAGCTTACAAAGGATACTTATAAAACGGAGTGTGAACAAATGTATGCATGTTTAGCAGATTGTTTACAGAATGACCCATTGGGACATGCATAAGACGCTCTTAACGATAATTAACTCGTTTTACACTCCCGAGTATGGTTTTAAAAGAAATTTAATTTGTGATGCGGATATAGAAGAGCGAAAGTTTGCAACACTATACCTTAGATGAAAAAAAAGTAATAGATCCTTTCGTATCTCGAATTATTATTTAATATTCATTCTATTTGTGAAAATTGTCATAATTTGTATTTCAATGAAACTAAAATTATAGTTCAAAATAATAAAAAGAAATAAAAGTTAAGCAATTCCACTCGTTGTATAGAAAGCAAATAATAAAGACAATGTTTGTGTATGTCCCTGTAAAGAAATATTCACACTGTATCTGGCACTTTGCTCATTTGTCAAATCTGAAAATAAATTGATTTTATAAAACCTTATTTGACTAGAGTACTAAATGCTTGTTAAGACAAATTCTACAGCAAATTCCCCGGTGTCTTCTCGAAGAGATGTCTTCACGTTGCCTGTTGATAAGGCGATTTATTGGTGAGATGGTCGTATTGCTAATTCAATCGCGAAATGTTTTGAAAGATAATCTTTTAAGGGGAAGATATTCGATTTAGTTACCGAACTAAGTCTTAAAGCATCACTCAAATGTCGTGATGATATGGAACGCAATGTGAAAGAAATACCAAAATGCTTATTTGATTGACAACAAGTCCCATTTGCCTGTCGTTTCAAAGATGACGTACCACACAACATGCTGCAACTTTCAGATTTAGAAATATATACAGTATGCCGAAAAAATGAATTAAAATGGACCATACCGCTGTTTCGTCCCCATAGGACTCGTTAGTGATGCTATGGGCCAAAGGGTAGGCATCGCGATTTTCTGAACTAATGTAAAAGCAGAGGGGTTAGGTGCGTCAAAATATACCCTTTAATTTATGAATTTAGAAAAATAATAAAATTGGTACTGTTTAATTTCAAATCGTGTACCACGATAATGTGTATATTATGTACCGTGTCACTACTCAAATGAGATAACGTTTGATATGGATGCTCAAGTAAACCTAACAAATCTTCCAGCAGAGTCTACCACCTCCTATCCTTAAATATTAGGTTCTAAGGACAAACGCCCATCACGCAAACACAGCTGAGATAATTCTCCCTCGGTCCAAAAAGAATTGAACAGCGATCTGTGATCAATAATGACGAAAAATATTTTGGATTTGAACAGTTACGCGTGTGTGGATTAACATCTGTGAACACCAAGGACAGAAAATTGCTCGGGGTAACACTGTCTTCCTGTTTTACATTTAACAGGAAAACACGGAACATTTACACTTGACTTCCTTGTATTGAACATTAATCATTGATGCTTTAAGCGACAAAGCAATTATAAAGCTGAAATGAACGATCACAACAGTGATTAATATGACGTCGTTTTACGTGTGAAAGTAAAGTATCGTATTGAGAAGCATGGTCGACTTGCACGATATTGACCAAATAATTACACATGCAACATGCCTTCACGTGTATTTCAAGTGAATTTTTCGTAAAAAAGTAAATTTCACACGAATTCTTCATGGCATTCATTTCACTTTGTATTTCAGTTATTGTTTTTAAACGCGAATTCATTATATGGTTATCACATGAATTTCATGTGAACTTCAAGTAAAGAACCATTGCCTGTACAAGGTGACTTAAAACGGCGTTCCCCTGAATGAATATAACTACCATTTTCAACACAGACAGTGCATGTTATCAAAAGAGACAGCTTTGTTTGGAGCACCCAAAGCCCGGGTTATACTTTATATTCATA
This sequence comes from Mimachlamys varia, assembly GCA_947623455.1. Lineage (NCBI taxonomy): Eukaryota > Metazoa > Mollusca > Bivalvia > Pectinida > Pectinidae > Mimachlamys > Mimachlamys varia. The sequence continues at coordinate 39,361,711 of OX392533.1, read as the reverse complement.
AAGTGGGCAAAAATATATCTGCAGTCATACTTACAACACTTTTGCCTACTGATTTATTTGTATTACGATCTTACTCGTGCGGGTTCAGAAAGAAGACGACTACTCTAAATCAGTGTATGATCGCAAGAGGCGACCTATGTAAAGCCCCTCTCGCTTCTTCAAGGAAATTGCATGGAAGAGGCTTAAGGACTCACACAACTAAATAATTTACTATATGTTATTACTAAGCTTTAGAGCTAATAACTTTAATATTTGAAGTTCAACACTAGTGACAACTGCCTGGATTCACAGATACATACATGGCAAGGACTTCAAATGACATTTTATCAGAAGTTTCATTTTAGCTCGCTACGGGCGTCTGCTTCGGACAACTGGAAATTTACATATCAAACCAGTGAAATGGGACGGGAACACCCTCTGACATTTGACCCCATATCAATCCGCCATCACATATCAAAATCTACCAAAAGTATACATTTTTGTAAAGTTAAATATCTATAGATTTCATTCAATGCAGAGTATGTCAACAATTACCTATTTAGATTATTCAGAATCACTGTACTTAGCCGGAACAAATTTTCGGTAGGGACTACAAACGTATGAAACACTTCGTGATAGGCTGATTTAGTTGTGTGATTCCTTTAAAGGGTCCCAAACCTTTAAGATGTTGAAATAAAGTTAACTATTTGAAAGCATATACATTTCCGAGTAAAATGGTGAAGTTTGGTTGAAATTGAATAATAAATTATGAAGAAAACACAAGTTATTGCACCTGATGTACGTTTGCTATTCAGAGTTAGCACCAGATTTTTTTCATTTCTTTTGCATAACATTAACCTCTAGCACCTCAATTAAGCACACAATTAGCAATTTCATATTTTGCCCACAGATCAAATACGCATACCACTCAACAGTTTTGGAAAAGAAATCTTGTTATTTTACTTTCTGTTAATTTTACAGTCTCTGAAGTAATTATTTTTTTATTTTAAGTAAATTTTATTTAATTTTAACAATTAAACACATTTAGAATTCACACAAAACTCCAAAATTCTACAGAAAACTTGAGTCATAAAGGGTTATTAGATATCCATCTTAACTGTTTATCTATCAATTACACAGGCTTACATATAACACTTATAGTTCCCCGGGGTGCGGCCACTTTACAGGGAGAATATTGGGGGTAGGGGAGATGTAATGCCATAAACAGCTTATTGTATGAGTAAACAAAGATAACAAACACATTAAATCAATAAACAAGATGTTGAACAAGGTATATATTGTGACGGGAATAAAGAAATACCTACAATTAACTAAAAATATGGAATTTTAAGTTGAATTAAGCCAACAAAACCTACAAGGGACACATACACATGTATAATTTCATATTTGCATTTTTTATACAAGCCTATTCCGTACTAGTTCTAGTTATTGCTTTCTTCTGGCTATAAAAAACACATACATTTGTAATTTGTATGGATCAAGAAGCCTAAGAATGACTGTCCAGAGTTGGAACTAGGAAGGGGGGGGGGGTGCTGGTTGTGCAGGACAACACCACTAGATTAGATCTCTATTGGATGCTAAAACCTGCACATATAACAATTTAGTTGTGTGATTCCTTAAAACGTATTTACCGCCCTCGCTGCAGCCCTTAGCATTAGGAGTGCTTTTTTCCTTTTTCTGTCTTTACTTCATACTACTGTCCTTTTTCTACACTCAATTTTATGCGTTGTCTCCCCCCAGACCTCCGTCCTGTTGTGACCTTACTTCCTGTTAAGGCTATTTGACCTTAACAACCACCATACACTCCTAACTTTGTTTTCCATGATGTCAACCTAACCAAGTATTCATTGAAGCAATGATTGCTCTAGCAAATGTTGTTATGGACCTGTAACACATATTGTACTTAATGACAAATTTAGTAAAACCTGGAACATGTTAGTTTTTCAGCAATAGAAACATGTATTATAACAAAACCGTTTGCTAATATATTTATTACTGTTTACAGTTTTATTGTGTAATTTTGCTTTATATAGCATTAAATCTGCGAAATCAATGATGACAACAATGAAAATGATGACGTCACAAAAGAAATTGATGACGTTACTATAGGATATGCTTTTTCTCAGACCAATATATTCCTTCACAATGCATGACAAAGGAATGACCCGATTCATAGAAAATGCCAATATAGTACATTGGTTGTTGTAGAACGTCAGGCCATGGACAAATACAATAAGGTTAGAAAAAATCAGAGAAATATACCAAAGCGTCAACAAAACCATAATCCGAACTCAAAATCGATTAATCTAGGGGCAGAATAGGAACAAAGAAAAGATTTACATGGAGACTATCATAAAAGCACAAGAGAATAAGGCGAGGTGTTCCGGAAGAGTAAGCGTATTTTACTTCATCGACGACACCCGCCAGGTAAATCTAGGCAGTATTATGTATTTTGTAATATCCGTTCGACTATCAAGAAAATTCGACTGATATACATGTCGTTACGCTGCAATCATAGAAAAAAATCATCGGCCGGCCATGTTTTAACTCTCGTCGATACATAACACATATATCACCCTGATTCTGTATCAGTATCACGGGTTGATTTGTTGCCAATAAAGGAATCGGTCTAATGAAATCAGCGTGTTTGTGGTTTGGTACGATACGTCCTTTATTGTGCTATAATTGATACCGACACTTGCATTGCCACCATAGAGCTCGTCAATGATCGTACGTGATTAGTGGGTTATAAGTACGATTTATATTAGATCACAGCCTGTACCGCCTTTTTTATCGATCTGACTCGGGTTCTGGCAACTGGTGGTTTTAGAATTGATTATAGTTGTACCAGCAGTACAGTTGATTATTACAGTATCAACAGTTGGATATCTTTAAGAATTCATTGGTGTTAACATCAAAAGCAATAGTAACGGTAGTAAAAATGATCTGGGAATTCAGCAATGTCGGCTGTTGAATGTATTAATTCAGAGTAGCAGGCAAGAACTGTAGTGGTATCAGCTGTAGAAGGTTTGTGTTGTATGGGCGGTTGGTTGCCCTTGATTATTCAAGGGTACAAGTCAATAGTGTTCAATGAGTAACAGAAATAAAATGGAATGGTGTTCTGTGAATATGTTATAGCTGAAGTATATATCAGTTCTATTTGGTTAAAGTTTTCAACGAAAACGGTGTTTAGTAGTACACGAATTGTACAGTACTAATTCATTTTTTTCACAATTCATAAATTTAAGGGGTTTTACGACCCTGGCCCTTCTGCTTCTTCATTAGTTTAGAAAATTTGTCCCCTAGCCAAAATTACGAGTCATGGAAGGACGAAACAGCTGTCTGATGCAGTTTAATTCATTTTATCGGCATACTGTATCTACTACCTAATTTGAAAGGTACAGCATGTGTGTGTGTGTGTTACGTCATCTTTTAAAACTACATAACAATCGCAGTGTTCTCTTTAGAAAACTTGTGTTGAAGTCAGATCATCGTCCAAGATTTAATATTTGTATAACATTTTGGGCTTTTCAAATGACATTAGAGTCATTCAATGTATCATAAAGAACATTATAAAACTCAGTGGTTGTCTATAAGGAATCAATAACAATAACGCCATTTTGTTGACACTAAAGAAGAAAAACGTTCTCAACATTTGTATAACATTTTGAGATTTTTCAATGACATTTGAGTCATTCTACGTATCATAAAGAACATTTTAAAACTTAGTGGTTGTCCATAATGAATCAATAAAAATAACGCCATTTTGTTGACACTAAATAAGAAAAACGTTCTTTCAACCGATATTGATAATTTTAACTTAGCTATATGTACATGAAGCAGGTAGTTTTAATATATTAACTGTACCCTCGCAGATTTAAATTTTAGTTAAAAACATGTAATTATAGACACCACCCGATAAGGAGTTAATATTGAGATAAAAGCTTATGGTTTATATTAATTTTATTTTTTTTAACGTTTTGTTCACAACTTTGGTAGGAGGCCGCGGTGGCCAAGTGGTTAAGGTGTCCCGACATTCTACCTCTAGCCCTTCACCTCTGGGTTCAAGTTTGAACCCCACGTGGGGCAGATGCCAGATACTGACCGTAGGTCGGTGGTTTTTCTCCGGGTACTCTGGCTTTCCTCCACCTCAATAACCTAGCACTTCCTTCAATGACTGGCTGTTTATAGGACGTACAACAAAATAAACCAAACTAAAACCAACTACGATAATTAAGGACAGCATTCCGGTGTATGTTTTGGTCGTGTGTATATGTTGGAGGCTATGGTATGTTCTTGTTGGCCTCCTTGTGAAAGTGCGTAAACAGAAAAAATAAAGAGCAGGTGGAGAAATTGGAAAAGAAAAATTATCCCGAGATTGAAATTGGGCATATATTACGTGGAGACACGACCTTGCATAACAATGTAAGGAAATTACAAACTAGGTCAACTGGTCCTGACCTTTTGGCCTGGTGGTAACGTCCTGGCTCCATAACTAAGAGGTATCGGGTTCTCGTCCCGCTCGTCTCATTAGTTTCAATTCTGCTCTTTGTTGTAAAATATTGTTTATTTTCACAATGATAATTTCTTTTACGTCGTAACGGATGTGTTTGATTTGTATGCCTACGTCAGGTTTTGTATGCCGTCACGCTCCGTAACAGCATAGCAGATCAATAAATGTTCTCAGAATGCGCTGACGAAACACGTGAGATTCTGTAGGGGACCTACTTCCGAACGGTGGAACCAAAGGTCGTCGGAGTGATTCTCATGTTAAAGAGGTAGAAAATAAGTTTTTCTTACCCTGTTTTGTTGTCCCCAGTGAATAAGCAATGTGACGTTCATGAATGTCTTACTTGTCTACTTGCCATCATTCAAATGTTCCGACAGGGAAATGACCTTGTGTGTACCCTCAGTGCTTAACTCCGCCTCATGTATTAGATTTCTGCAGTTCCCCTGAAGGGAAAGCATTTCTGCCATACCCCGAGTAGATGTTAGCGCGCGCTGTACCGGAAGTTGACGTGTTTACTGCACTGCAGTTTCATGACAGATCTGGGGTTTTTTCTGAAGTTAGATTAATTGTGATTGTATTGCCACCGCCTGGAGACATCCGTTACAATTAACGTCATTTACGATAAATTTGGAGAACATTTGTAAAACTAGTTCCTGAGGGTTTTGTAACTGTCAGCACAAGGAAATGTTGAGAGAAAGAAAGCGGAATAACAGAAATATACGAAATAAAACACGTGTTTAATTACAAAATATCAAAGACAAGTACACGTGCCAGTAAAAAGACCAACATACATTGATTATGTTTACTTCGAATTATTTAAGAGTTATCACAGGCCGGTAGTCGTCTGCGCACAATTTCCGCGCATGTATCAGTATCATGCAACAGTCGACTGTTGCCCCCTGACGTAACTTTACAAGGTTTCAATAGATATTTTGTGTCGTCAAAATAGAAAGTAATGTAGTAATAATCTTTGCTAATATATCATCGAATTTCCTTCCATGCAGATGTGTACCGTCTTTTTAGTGGTATTTACTTGGCATATACATAAATACATCTTTATATTACAAAAATCGAATTAAACTAGAGTCAAAATACGAAAAGGGAAAGGTTTACATGGAGACCCTTATACAAGTACAAGAGAATAAGACCAGGTGTTCCGGAAGAGTAAGCTGCTTCTGCTTCATCGACGACACCCGCCATGTACATTTTGCTTACATCCAAGTAAATATCAAGTCCTCGAAATGAGAACTGAATCTGTCACTCACAATAATAAGCATACTAAGGAACATAATCAAAAACCTTCATCTTCATAGCGCACAAAGAAACAGAATATTTTTCAACGAAACAAAGATGACGACCATAAAAACTTGCCCATAATTCTGATCAACCTGCATCTCTCAAATCCTTGTGCTGTTAGTTTGTTTGTCAGCAGTCGACATCGATCTTGAAAATCATTAATTACTTATGTTTCGGCATCAGGCGTTGACAATGTCACGTCAACATTTGCATGATATTCATATTCTGTAAGTTTGGACACATTGATGGGGAAATGCCTCCAGAAACTGATCATGTAAAGCAATCGTTTCTCTAATGATTGATTTGTTTGTTTCATAATATCAATTTGAGCAAAGAATTTACATAGTCGGTAATTGTGGTTCGACGTAATACAAGTTCATGTTTAAAATGTAGATCAGACTACAAAGAGACACTTTTTACAAGTGTTCATAGGTCATCCTTGTTTTTGGACGTGCTTACGTTAAGTTAAAGGATCAGCATTAATATATAGATTGCAAACAACCATTTACAGTCAAAATGATGACGATGATGATGATGATGATGATAATGATGATATTTGTCTTTGTGCATGGTAGATGATGATGATGATGATGATGATGATGATGATGATGATGATATTTGTCTTTGTGCATAGTGATGTTAAACTTTTTAATGTTATATCGTAAAACCTCAAAAATCAGACACTGTAAAAAGTGATGACGTCATATACCGCCATGTTTGGCACGGTATTTTGTAATCAAACTTTTGATTGGTTGAAATTGTTTAGAGGTGAAATTTATGCACATGGTGTTTTTTGGGTTTTTTTGTCAAAATTATTCGATTTTTGTCATAATTAATACCAAATCATTGTATAAGACTTTTGTCTTTAATAGATATTTTTAGAAATGAAATTATAAGGAATTACCACAAGTTTTAGAGGGTTATACGGTATATACCGAAAAAAACTGTGCACATTGACCTTATATCCCTCACAAAACAGTGGTAATTCATTAACTATGAGTGTTTTAAGCTTGTGTTACTGCTTTACACAGAGTTTATATCATATGTTTTCGATAATGTAACGAAAAGTTTGAAAAATAAAACAAAAATTAAAATTAAAATTATAGAATTAATGAAAAAATGCCCATATTATGAAGGAAATGTTTGACAGTAATTTTAAGAAATTGAATAAGTAGTCTCTCTTTCACTCCACAATTTCTTTTTCTAGTGCACTTTAAAGTCGGCATAAGATCGGCGCTATCACAAGGAGACAATGACTCCAAAATACCCTACCACAGGCACACATACACACATTAAATGCTAACATTACACACACACGGAGTCATTTTGTATAATGACCTTCGTTGTTTATACGATATTATTAAACGCTATTTAACCAATCAGCTTAGACTTTGTTTACGTCGTAAGATTAGTTTTATTCTATCTAGCTTAAAACCAAGAAAATTATTCTGTCTGTAAAACAAAGGTATAGAGGCTTAGATATCCTAAGGAAATCTAAAAATAGAGTCAGAAAATACATTTGTCAGGCTTCTTGTAAATAGGATACTGAGAATGTACAATGGAATGACAAGTAAACGTAATTACACGAAGAACTAGTTGTGTCTTGGAGTGCTTCATACGTGGTAAAGATATCCGTCAGCACATTACTAAGTTCATCAACAACATTGAAATATCAACATATAAAATATCCAATGCAGCTTGATGTTTTGTTAAATTCAGTAGTTGAAACCGGAAATATTTTATTATACATGAACATTATTTAAACAAGATACTGATTATTCATTATGACTTCATTCAAAGTCTCGCCGAGTCAACGGAGGGCTTGGCTCATACGAGTATACACCACAGACCAAAATTGTATAACAAACGATTTGATTTCTTGATAAATGTCATTCGGGGGGCTTGACTTATTGTGTTTTATATTTAGCCAGACGTACGTGTAAATCATTCAATCCACCGACATTTAATTACAAAATCCCATTCTCTGCGAGTGTGTATAACATTGGAAAGGAATCCGGATACCGTAATTGGTTCTGAACTTATAATTACGGATGCCTCTTTTCTGGCCGTGCTCAGCATGTCAATTTCTTCCTGAAGTGTTTTCTCCCCGAATATCACACCACGCACCAACAGGCCTTGGTTTCAGAGATCAATTTTGGAACTCTAGATGTCTAAAAAGGAAATTATCCTAAACTAGTTACAAACGTGATTTTAGGCATGTTGGAAAAACACTTGTACAAAAGCATATTACTGTTGCTATTTGGAGATATTCTGAACATATTTGGCACACATCACTTGCATTATACCAGTCTTGGGGTTTACTGCCCCAATCAGTGCTGCAAGAGAAAAGTTCAGTCGCAATACTGAAGGACTACACTTGTGTCCAAATATTTGTTGATCTGTTCAGTCAGTTAAAAAAAAACCAAGGTTGTGAATGGGTAAATACCATATATAGGAATTGAACGGGGTTTTCATATTTTGTAAATTTTCTTGTCGGTATGATGAAAATCATGGATATATTGCATGAAGCCTGCCGTTCAATCCATTTATTTACATTTGTTTCTATTGAACAATTGTTAAATTGATTTATTATTTCTTGAACAATTGGTTAATTAGCTGTTATTGTGTCGTCCTTTAAACGAAAATTGCGGAACACCCCTAGTTTTTTTTTAGTAAAACTGAAGCCAATAATTAACTGTTGTCATATGAGCGTTTGCCGCAGAGGCGTTTTTCTATGATATCCGAAACAGAGCGACAAAACACTCATTTAACACGACTAACATATTACGTCATGAGTAATCCACGTGAATGTATACTAATGTTTACATCTATTGTAACCCGAGGAAACAACACGTGTCGATGGACTAATATACAAACGTAAAAAGAACCCTACCTCTGTCTAAAGGTCTGATGCAAGTGTTTAATTTTCACCATATTTTATGCTAGATCTACAACTTATGGATACCTGTAAGGGCGGTTCAAGTATTATCATTAAAATACTGTAAAAGTAGAATTGTTCACGGTGTGGAAATTTTCGCTTATTTCGCTTGCATTAACATCTCCGCGAATATATCCGCACGCGAGTATATTTTACAACACTTGAACTCAACATGTAGTGTTTAATAGTATTGCAGGTACAGAGCGCAAAACAACACAACTGGCAGTGCGAAGATGTCTTCATCGCAAAGAGTCTGGATGATGACTGAGCGAAAACTTACATTCGCGAAAATATTGATTTTTACAGTACTATAAGATAGATTAATGCACTTGGTTCATTTGATAATGAAACTTCAATGATATAGTACTCTGGAGTGGCCATTTGATTTGAGCTAACCAACTGTGCGCTTCAGATACACACACGGATTTCCCTACCTGACCCTACCTTGTCGATATGAAACTTAGCAGATTAAACCGAACCACGACCTAAAATGAAAAAAAAAAAAATGACATCATAGTCATAGCATAACAGTTTCATTTCAATACTCATTTATTTATTTGCTCATGTTACATGTACATTTCATCTATAAGGCCTGAGAGTTTGTTAGGTAGGGGATTCCCAATCACCTACTCTCTGAGCTATTAATTACTTAAGTACAAATATTGATTTAAATGACAACTTTCTTATATAAAAATAATTAAACAATACATATTGTATTACTTTTTTATGGTTAAAATGTATAGAGGCCTGCTCACTGTGCTGTTAATTTTTACATTATGATTTAATAAATGTCTTAACTGTAATTTTCATCTGTCTAAATAATTTTTATTCATACTGTATATATAAACACTAGTCTGTAAATGATACTATTTAAATCAACATAATGTATTTTATGAATACCTTTAATGATTATGATAATTTTAATTTACCTGTGATCTCTCTTAATGCTGTATTAGTCGTATTTTGTTAACATACCTATGTTTGTCGCAATAATAGCTCGCACGAGCTAATGTTATTTGTTTACATGTATGCGACGTAAAATAAAGTTTCTTGTATCTTGTATCTTGTACCCATGGCCATCGACATATCTGACTCCTGAAAGTATTTGGACAGAATAGTCCTATTGGATCGTGCTACAGTAGGAAATCGAATCGGTGGGAGCACTGCAAAGTCCGGGCGTTTAACTGTCGTCTTCGTGGGGCCCTGGGCATCAAAGATATAAAAACGTATACATTTTCCCCCATTTTGATTTTCCTGGGGCAACAATGTTCGTTAAAATTTGACTATTGCATGTACTAGGACGGAAAATCCAAAACATAATTCTGACTTGCTGAAAGATGACGTAACACACCCACATGCTGCACCTTTTATAGTTAGGAATATATACAGTGTTCCGATACAGCTGTTTCGTCCTTCTAGGACTCTTCAGTCCCTGAAGGTACTAAATGTACATAATTTCCAAACAACTTGTGACCTCCTCTATCATCGCCAGGAATGACATCAGTCAGAAAGAGCACGGAACAGTCATCTATATGAAAGGGGTCAATTGAGTTGTTGTCTTCGATCACCTGGTACTGAATTGCGTTGATGTTTTTCACCACCTCAAAAAACACTTCCTATGTGTATAGTCTGAATAACACGTTTTCCGCTTTCCAAGAGACGGCAATCTTTGCCAGAATTGTAGAATCCAGCTTCGTTTAAGCATTTTTACCTGCGTAATTTGTACATTGTCATATTGCCCGACTATTTAGGAGTACCTCGCAAAATCGGGATTCGTATTTTAGATGCTGAATACATTTTGTAAATATGATGCCCCCCTCCCCGCCCACACCTCCGCCTGGATACAAGTTTTTAATTGGTCCAATCTTTAACATTGGCTACCTTTTCAACACCTCACTGTACGTTTTATACGTTTTTGTTTTTTGTCAACAATGAAAATACAAACGCTGAACACTAAACAAAATCTGGTGTAATGTCGAAAATATTTCAGATAAAAAACAACCGTTTATATGTGGGAATTTTCTCCCTTGTGGAATCTGGTGTTAATATGATTAGAAGGTTCTAGCAGAGTGCTATCGATATCAACAATGTTCCAAAATGTTTTGTGTATTTCAAGTATATGCACCATCAATACAATACAGCGCACTCCATCCATTAGGAAATTCAAAATCAAATCAATGTCAGGTTTCAGAAGCCTCATTTCCATCTGAGATCAAGCAAATAAGATAATGTTCTCTTTGTCTAGCTTACGACCGAGACGTTCCGGAAACTCTTTGACTCGGCATTTGGATGGTAGGAACCCCCCGCAGAGACATTCGGAAGTAAAAGTTATGTGGGGCGCGACTATTATTAACCTCTAGTGGTATATGAAAACATCATGTGCTGACAAGGCGCAGAGGGGACACAGATTAAGCTTGACAAGCTGTTAGCCGATTTGACTCTCCAATTCAATCACATCCGTATGTGGTACTGTGTGCCGCCGGCTTGCGGTAGACGTCGATTGAAAATGGCGGCTGTGCGACAGAAATTGAAGACCGCGCCAGTAATTCGATTGTCATGAACAAACTTCTTCTCTACACAAATGTCCACACAGATAAATGTAAGGATCGTTTACAGTCAAATAGAACCCCTTACTTGTCGCTGTCGCTTAAAGTTATATTGAACACATTCTCTACCGTAAACGCACCGTAAGCCTGGCTCGTAAGCAAAGGTTTGCGGTTCCAATAAAGGCACTGATCATTTCCTCTGCTTGTTCCAGTCCACCCAGCTGTAAAGGGGTACGTGATTGGGCAGTAATGGCTTATATTGAACACATTCTCTACCGTAAACGCGGCGTAAGCCTGGCTCGTAAGCAAAGGTTTTTGGTTCCAATAAAGGCACTGATCATTTTCACTGCTTGTTCCAGTCTACCCAGCTGTAAAGGGGTACGTGATTTGGCAGTAATGGCTTATATTGAACACATTCTCTACCGTAAACGCACCGTAAGCCTGGCTCGATAAGCAAAAGTTTGCGGTTCCAATTAAGACACTGATCATTTTCTCTGCTTGTTCCAGTCTACCCAGCTGTAAAGGGGTTCGTTGTTGGGCAGTAATGGCTAGTAGAACCCCTTTGTAACTCTGATGGTCCATGTGGCAGTATCGGCTGTATGATCCAATTTGTGTTGTGAAAGATTATGGCTGATTGCCAAAGCCCTTACTTTTTACTACGGATGATAGTTTATGGACGGCTTTAAGACGACCTTTAAACATCGGGATATTAACAAAAAAACAAAAAAAAACTTTCTACACTAATAATCAGAATGTATTCATCTGCAACGCATTGGTACACTTTGTATTGCGAGTTATTAGCTAATGCCATTAAATAATATCCGGGGAGATCACTCTAGACTGATATGTTAAGAGTTGTATATACCATGTAAAATATATTGATCTGACCTTGGCATATACGGGGACGGAACAGGCTTGCTCTCACATAAATCATCAAGTTGAAGCAATCTTAAAGATGTAAATCTTTTTTATCACCCATCCAATTTAAAAATTCAAATTAACGTTTGTCTGAAACATTTTTGTTTTTTCTTTTTTTTTTCTTTTCCTGCATTTGTTTGACCTTGCCGACAAACAAATATTTTATTTTATTCATATTACAACAATTATGAAGCAAGTTGAAAATGGCGGCTGTGCGACAGAAATTGAAGACCGCGCCAGTAATTCGATTGTCATGAACAAACTTCTTCTCTGCACAAATGTCCACACAAATAAATGTAAGGATCGTTTACAGTCAAATAGAACCCCTTACTTGTCGCTGTCGCTTAAGTTATATTGAACACATTCTCTACCGTAAACGCACCATAAGCCTGGCTCGTAAGCAAAGGTTTTTGGTTCCAATAAAGGAACTGATCATTTTCACTGCTTGTTCCAGTCCACCCAGCTGTAAAGGGGTACGTGATTGGGCAGTAATGGCTTATATGGAACACATTCTCTAACGTAAACGCACCGTAAGCTTGGCTCGTGAGCAGAGACTTGCGGATTCGAGTTAAGGCACACAACCCTTTCCTCTGCTTGTTCCAATCTACCAAGCTGTAAAGAGGTAAGTGATTGGGCAATAATAGCTTGTAGAATGCAACTCTGATGGCCCATGTTGCAGTACCGGCTATATGATCCAATTTGTGTTGTGAAAGATATTGGCTGAATGCCAAAGCCTTTTTTTTCAATACGGATGATAGTTTATGGACGGCTTTAAGACGACTTATATATATACATCGGGAATATTTTTTATAAAATCATTCTACACTTATGATAAAAATGTATTCATCTGCAACACATTGGTACACTTTGTTTTACGAGTTATCAGCTAATGCCATTAAATAATATCCGGGAAGATCACGGTTAACTAATCTGTAAGAATTGCACATACACGTACCATGTAAAACATATTGATATGACCTTGGTATATATATGTGGAGACGGAACAGTCCTGCTGTCACATAAATCATCAAGTTTAGGCAATCTAAACGCTGTAAATGTTTTTTATCACACATCAAATTTAAAAATTCAAATAAACGTTTGTCTGCTTCATTTTTGTTTTTTATAATTTTTTTCCTGCATTTCTTTGACCTTGCCTATAAATAAATATCAATTTTATTTATATTACAACAATTATGAAACAAGTTATCCAACATATATTAATCACACGTGTTGGCCCGGATGTTAACGCGCGAAGGGTCTTATTGTGTGAGTAAACAGGAGTACCCGGAGAAAACCCACGTGGTCGGGCAGGTTACCCCATACCTTTTCACGTCCGGTCGGGGAATCGAACCCCGGCCGCCTAGTGCTCTAACCACTGCACCACCCGTCACCCTGTCCTTGCCTGCGTAGATGGGCTAATAAGCTTGTTAGAATAATGGTAATGTACATTTTGTGTATCCCATGGTGTAGAATTGACATAATGTGGGCTATGAGTTTTCTGCTAGGAGGACATACATGTACGTAAAAGGAAAAGATGAAAATCAATCTGTGGTCCCATACCTAAATTTTATATTTTGTGTTTTTGTTTAAGGAAACTAGCATCAAACATGAACCAAAAGGACAGACAGACCAATGTGGGCCACGCTAAATGTTATTCTATCGCTTTTCAATGTTGACACTTGATTGTATCGGTACATGCTGTTATCACTGCTGTAGCTCTTCACCTTTGGTTGTACGTTGGCCAGTCATCAGGTACTGGCCATTGGTCGTTACTTTCTCTCCGGGAACTCCGGCTTTCCCCTACCACTAAAACCTTGCTTGTGGGTGGTCGGGTGGTGCAGTTGATAGCGCACTTGCCTTTCACCATGGCGGCCGGGGTTCGACTCCCCGACCGGACGTGAAAAGGTATAGGGTCACCTGCCCAACCACGTGGGTTTTCTCCGGGTACTCCTGTTTCCTCTCACAATAAGACCCCTTGCGTAATAACACCCGGGCCGACAAGACTGTTTAATATAAGTTGTATAACTTGTTTCATAATTGCTGTAAAATAAATAAAGTTTATATTTTTAAAATCTTGTACATGTACGTCGTTAAATGGCCATAACTGTTGGTAAATGACGTAGCGAAAAAACAAACACACACCAGTATTAGTAAACAACCCGACCGCAATTAGGCCTTATGGAATTTTTTGATGACAGACTGGACCCCATATAAATACATATTTCGTATAAATTATTAGTTACGGCGTACTATCCTTGCAATTCCCATGTATGTAGGCGTTACACAGTCGTTAGCAGCCCTCGTTAAGTTTTATGGCACGATATGGAGTTTCATTACCATAACTATAGTAACATAAATAGATTTATTTCGTCAAAGAGACAAAACAATCTAGTAACTGGTTTTTATACAGATCGATAATACAGTGATGTCATAACAATCAGATTGGATTTAAACCGCGTCTAGATGGACGCCAAGTACTAGAACATCGTAAATAAAAACAGATTGTATTGCAACATAAAGGAATGATGTGGCGTGTACAACATTTCAATGAAAATATCCGCCATTTTCATAACAAGTAACATTTAGCTTACATGTATACAGAGACAAACACGTAAATAAAAGAACCCGTATGTAACGATGTGGCGCGTGCATCATGTCAATAAAAAAATGTACGCCATTTTCATAACAAGTACAATTTATCTTGCATGTATACAGAGACATACACGTAAATAAAAGAACCCGTATGTAACGATGTGGCGCGTGCATCATGTCAATGAAAAAATGTACGCCATTTTCATAACAAGTGCAATTTATCCTACATATGTACAGAGACATACACGTAAATAAAAGAACCCGTATGTAACGATGTGGCGCGTGCATCATGTGAATGAAAATGTACGCCATTTTCATAACAAGTACAATTTATCTTACATGTATACAGAGACATACACGTAAATAAAAGAACCCGTATGTAACGATGTGGCGCGTGCATCATGTCAATGAAAATGTGCGCCATTTTCATAACAAGTAACATTTAGCTTACATGTATACAGAGACATACACGTAAATAAAAGAACCCGTATGTAACGATGTGGCGCGTGCATCATGTCAATGAAAAAATATACGCCATTTTCATAACAAGTACAATTTATCTTACATGTATACAGAGACATACAAGTAAATAAAAGAACCCGTATGTAACTATTAGCCTTGTGAAAACGCGGCAAATGGTGTCGAATGCTAACGCTCAATTTTTAACCAAAATGTGGGAAAAAACGTAATTTTTTCCAGATGACGATATTCCTATTTTCACAAAGCAGTCAGCTGTGTTTAAAAAAAACTCTGCATGTCAAACAATGAAGCCTGTGATGAACTATTGGCCTATACCATAAAAGAGGAAATGTTCGCGGTGTGGAAATTTTCGCTAATTTCGCTGGCATTAAATCTCTGCGAATACATTGTATATCCACATGCGAAACTATTTTTAAAATAACATTCAAACCTTACAGTGTATACTAATATGATAGGTACACACCATGGCTGACAGCGCGAAAGTTTCCACACCGCGATCAGTTTGGAGCCTGACCAAGCGAAAAATTGCACCCGCGAAAGTATTGGCTTTTACAGTATATTGTTCGCATATACTGAAGGGATGTACCAAAGGAAGCGCATATAGGGAGGTACCTCCAGAGGAAACTGGATTCTCAGCCGGATGGTTAGTCAATACTGAAGGAATGTACCCAAGGAGGTGTATATAGGGGGGTACCTCAAGGGGAAACTGGATTCTCAGCCGGATGGTGAGTCAATACTGAAGGGGTGTACCAAAGGAGGCGCATATAGGGAGGTACCTCAAGGGGAAACTGGATTCTCAGCCGGATGGTTAGTCAATACTGAAGGAATGTACCCCAGGAGGCGCATATAGGGAGGTACCTCAAGGGGAAACTGGATTCTCAGCCGGATGGTTAGTCAATACTGAAGGAATGTACCCCAGGAGGTGCATATAGGGAGGTACCTCAAGGGGAAACTGGATTCTCAGCCGGACGGTTAGTCAATACCGAAGGAATGTACCCCAGGAGGCGCATATAGGGAGGTACCTCAAGGGGAAACTGGATTCTCAGCTGGATGGTTAGTCAATACTGAAGGAATGTACCCCAGGAGGCGCATATAGGGAGGTACCTCAAGGGGAAACTGGATTCTCAGCTGGATGGTTAGTCAATACTGAAGGGATGTACCCCAGGAGGTACATATAGGGAGGTACCTCAAGGGGAAACTGGATTCTCAGCCGGATGGTGAGTCAATACTGAAGGGGTGTACCCCAGGAGGCGCATATAGGGAGGTACCTCAAGGGGAAACTGGATTCTCAGCCGGATGGCCAGTCAGAGGACCCCTACACATTTAGCATCATGGAGGATATAGTATCCTCAAGTGGATTTACAGGATAATAACTGCATTGATGCAAGTCATATATGTTTGACTCGATGGTACATGTACCTCATTCTACAATGGATGTGACCAAGATTTACATGGCGGGTGTCGTCGATGAAGCAGAAGACGCTTACTCTTCCGGGACACATGGCTTTATTCTCTTGTACTTTTACAAGGGTCTCCATGTGAATCTTTTCTTTTTGTTATATTTTGCCCCTAGTTTAATCGATTTTGGGTTCAGATTATGGTTTTGTTGACGCTTCGGTATTCTCTATTATTTTATAAATGTGCTATGCTAGTATATCTTTTGTTCAATCTAATCTCCGTCGTCAAATAACAACTTAAACAAGCGGAAAAGACAAATGACTGCAAACATGGAGTAGGGCTACGTACACAAGCTAAAACACGTGATCACAATAATTCCGGTACTGCAGCCTCAATGGGAGTTAGCCGTCAATTGTACCGCTACTACAATGTATGCGTTGCTATTGAACCCAGATAATGGTTCGGGCAGGGATTATTAATGATATCAAATAGAAGCAATTCAGTGCGACATCGCTGGCTATTTTAATCAGTTTAAAAATATTACACACACAAAAAGCAAAATCGGATTTAGATAAGCTAATCAATCATAAAATGAAAAAATAAACTGATAGAACGTATGACGATATTTTTGCGACGTAGTATTAATTGGTGTCAATATGTATATTTTTGTAGGGGAGATAGAGTGGTGTTAATATGTATGACGAGGTGGAGTGGTGTTAGTATGTATGACGAGGTGGAGTGGTGTTAATATATATGACGAGGTGGAGTGGTGTTAATATTTATGACGAGATGGAGTGGTGTTAATATGTATGACGAGATGGAGTGGTGTTAATATGTATGACGAGGTGGAGTGGTGTTAATATGTATGTCGAGATGGAGTGGTGTTAATATGTATGACGAGGAAGAGTGGTGTCAATATGTATGACGAGGTGGAGTGGTGTCAACTTGTATGACGAGGTGGAGTGGTGTTAATATGTTTGACGAAGTGGAGTGGTGTTAATATGTATGATGAGGTGGAGTGGTGTTAATATGTATGACGAGGTGGAGTGGTGTTAATATGTATGACGAGATGGAGTGGTGTCAATATGTATGACGAGGTGGAGTGGTGTCAATATGTATGACGAGGTGGAGTGGTGTTAATATGTATGACGAGGTGGAGTGGTGTTAATATGTATGACGAGATGGAGTGGTGTTAATATGTATGACGAGGTAGTGTAAGTATGTATGACAAAGAAGTGTAAATATGTATGACAAAGTAAAGTTAATATGTATGACAAAATAGTGTTAAAATGTACGTTAAGGTAACGTTTATTTGTATGACAAGGTCGTGTTGATATGAATGGCGGCAAGCACTTAACAAGATCGTAAACCTAGTAATCTGATCGATTTTTAAAGAAGATGACACGAGGGATTGTGGGAGGCAGCTAATTTTGTGTGAACGGTACAGAATCAACGGTGTTCTTGTGTGTGATTCAATGGCAAACGGGGTAATCCGAAATACAAACCGGAGCTGCCTCCTTCTCGTATGGAATGTTCCATGTTTTTAACGTCTGCTTTAACGACGCGTAGCTGATATCATCGTATAAATAATCTCTATTTGAACGTTTTTAAAACAAACCGCCTGATTTTTTTTCTTTTATATTTTATTCCTACTTTGATATTGTCCTTCCGGCTGTTTCTCCTCATTTGGACGTTGTCAGAAAAAGTATCAAGCAATGAAATACCAATATGTATTTTTGTTGTTTGCTTTATACGTCCTTTTAACAACTAATGATTTTTTTTATAGTTTATAGTTTTTTTTAATTTGAGTCCTAGAAGGACGAAACAGCTGTAAATTTAAAAGGTGTAGCATGTGTGTGAGTTACGTCATCTTTTTTTAGTTCAACGTCGTATTAATAGTACCGTACTTGTCCGTCTAATGTATTCAGTCTAAGCGTGTCGATGTTGGGGTATGTTGGTGTATATGCCTCCTTGCGATAGCGCGCATCAGATGCCGACTCTGTTGAGCTATCTGACCGTAGCACCAAGCAAAGAATTCAGTCCGGTAAAATGATAATTCAGTTGCTGACGGACCCTAAGTACTGAACGCTTAGCAATGAACAACAGCTACCGTTAAGGTCGTATTTGCGTTCCGGACAGAACTCGGAGTCCTCTTCAATTGGGGCGAACGTTCTACTTATTGTAGAACGTTCGCCCCAAACATGACGTATGAACCAGGAAACGCTATGAAACAGACATTGTGACAGATTCTCTGTAATCTTAGCTGTCACAGAGTCTTGAAAACCTTTAACTATTAATTGTTTCCTGCCTCGTTAGCTCGCCCTAATGACAATGATATCTGTTGTGTCAAAGAGTGACTATAACAACCACTGGTTTGGCACCTCATACATCAACAGAAACCATCCTCATCCATCAAAGACATTTTAGTAAAGAAACTAAAACAGCAAACACGGAGAACAAAGATGACGTAACACACATATGCTACACTTTTTAAATTTAGTAATAGATACAGTATGCCAAAAATGAATCAAAATGTATCATACAGCTGTTTTGTCCTCTTAGGACTCCTCTGTAATGCTAGGGACCAAAAGGTGGGAATTAGAATTCTCTAACTAAACTGTATCATACAGCTGTTTCGTCTTATAAGGACTCCTTTGTAATGCTTGGGACCAAAAGGTGGGAATCAGAATTTTCTAAACTAATGTAGAAGCGGAAAGGTCAGGTTCATAAAACCCCTTTATTTTATGAATTTAGAAATAAAATTAAACTAGTTCTGTAAAATTTCAATAGTGTACTACGAAAATGTGATCAACGTGGAATCGTCCCTTGTTAGCTGTTGATAATTTACCATTGTATGATACATGTACCTAGACACGTTTTGTATATGTACAGTCAATACAGCTAGCTCAGAGCTCTTTACTACCATTGTCATTGCAAGTCAAACATTTACTCAGCGCGGGTCGCCGACAGAATAAGAATTTACTACTATGGTGTGTTCGCCCTAGGGTCTACACAATTTACAACATTGTGTTCCGTGTCAAATATGTTAAAACTAAACAGAATAAGAGTCGTGTTAACGTTGTAGCAATTTTATTAATAATAATAATATGCAACATTTATATAGTGCTCTATATAATTTGTAAAATCAATGGTTTCGTTTTAAAGAAACCAGATAAATAATATTTGCGCTAATCACTGATTAAGCTTATCCCCTGCTGAACAAATGCACCCAGTTAGGTTTTGCATTACAATGTAGTATTTCCGTCTTGCCGATATGAGTCCTTAACTATATTTTGCAATTTGGATATTGTATTAATTTTGTGTTGTTCAACAATCCAGTGCCTTTAGACATTTAATCCTATCAAAAGCAAGCAAATAAATGTTACCAGGAAAAAAAGATCAAAACGATTAAAAAAAAACCAATCAAGTGTTTCGAAATTGGTCAAATTCATAGTTACGGTAAGTATTGTCACAATCAATAAGTAATATCAATGACTGAGATTCATCACAAGTAATCTGTTAAAAATAAGTATGAGGTGATATTCGCCACATTTATATCAAAAAGTTGTGCATACAATCATAAACAGTTTGACTGTAAATGGTTGATGGTTGATCACAAGTATGAAAAACATTTGATCTGATATTCAATACATAAATTGCCAGCCTGTATAATGTAGGCCTGACTTATATGAAATTGGGGGGGGGGGGGGGGGGGGGACAATGATGTAATACAATATGCGAAACTTAACAAATTATGAACTATTTAAAGTACATGCTATCGCGTATCTTCAGCTATTTCCAAAGCATGCTATCACGAACCGCACGCCATATTTCAGATAAGGAAGGAACTTTAATGTGCAAGGCACGACTATACACACATATACCTTGCGCTCATATCATAAATAGTTTTGTATGATCTAATTATTCTGAACTGCAGGAAATGCTGGAAGGGTAAGGAAGATAAATGGCTTTCATTTCTATTTTCATCTTCTGTCTTCCATGTTATTGATTTAGAAACTTGGTGAGTATACAGTGCAACATGAGGCAACTAGCTACTGTTTCTTCTTTTCTGAAACATTCGACTCCTTCAACGATGAATGGACGTTTAGCTTAAAAAAACTGTGGAATTAACCGGATAGATATTGTTTGTGTTTATGAAACAATACTTGTTTTCTGTTCTTTATTTTGCTTTACGGTATATTAACAGCAAGGATCATTTAATGACGTGTCGTGTTTTGGAGGTGGAGGAAAGCCGGATAACCAGAGTAAAATCACCAACCTACGGTCAGCACCTGCCCCACGTGCACGTGGGTTTCGAACTCGCAACCCAGAGGTAGAGGGCTAGTGGTAAAATGTCGGGACACCTTAACCACTGGGCCACCGCGGCCCTTACTTGTTTAATGATTGCTCATACAAATAATGACATTAAAGGTTATACTTTATCTCCTTATATTTTTAAAACATGTATCGCTGTATATAATTTCTACG
Organism: Mimachlamys varia; assembly: GCA_947623455.1. NCBI lineage: Eukaryota > Metazoa > Mollusca > Bivalvia > Pectinida > Pectinidae > Mimachlamys > Mimachlamys varia. Next base: position 39,340,545 of record OX392533.1, on the reverse strand, counting down.
GAAGAGCATTAGGGCCATGTAGGACAAAAATGATTTTCGTTTTTTCATATTATTATCTCGAAATTTCGAGTTAGTAAGTCGAAATCTCGAGTTATTAACATGAAAAAAACGAAGAAAAAAATTTCCTAAATGGCCCTAAGGCTCTTCCGTAAATTTCGCATTGCGACAATACTAGTACGCAGATTTGTTCAAGTTTGTTTAAGTTGTAGCGCATGCAAATAAAATCTATAAAAAATAGCCAAGAAAGGCTACAGTAACTAGGAGAAAACGCGAGTAACATGGTATGTAATGATCGAATTTTGCTCTGGATAAATATCAACAAATTCTTCTATGCAATAACTGAAAAATGTATTCGTTGTAATTTCTTCTAGGTGGGTAAACGCACTGTCTCAAACAACAGTCAACCACTGAAATATGTATTCGTCGTTATTTATTTAAGGCGAGTAAACGAACCAAGTCGTTATTTACTTAAGGCGATTAAACGAACCAACTTAATCTAACAACCATTTACCATGATGGGCCAAAGAAATAAATGATAAATGATCTAAAAGTATCTATAAACTTTAGGAAGAAGAAGACTTGACAGCAGACAGGAAGATTTTTCTCTCTTGACTGTATGCTAATACCAAGTCTTACTAGCAATGCAATTGCTATTCATGTTTTTTATTTCCTTGTTTTAAAGTAATGTTCCGTTTTATGAACAAGAATAGCCGAGTGGTTTAGGCGTCTGGCAGTCTACGGTCACTGGCCTCCCAGTCCAACCACTGGGTCGCGGGTACGTGTCTTTGCCAGGACGGTTTTCCTCGCCACCAAAACATGACACGTCCTTTTATTATCATAACCATTACAAGCTTTATAATTTGTTTGATATGTTTCTTTAAAAAAACGTTTAGATTTACTGTTGTTTCGCCCCATCGTGCCTCTAACAGTTGATGGACCGGAAATAAAACAGGGCTCGAAACATTTTCGCATCAGCAGAAACATTCAACCTAAGTATATACCATATATCTGTATATACATGTAACAAAACCGACTTCCTTTTGAGGTATCCTCGTACTGTATAATTGTTGTATTTCGCTTACATACATGTTTAAAGGTGGTTCACACGTAAAAGCCCCCTCCCCTCCTCCTCGATGAATTGCACAGCATCGACAAAATTTGATAAAAGAGCCTTTCGCGGACAACAGTTTTATTTCGATTTCCCACCACTGACGTCAGAGGTTGTTGTAATTGACAAATATAGTTAAGTATGCAACATGAATGAATGGTAAAGCATCAGCCGCCTACACACTGTCCGACCAATATCCTACGGTATTTCATATATGGACCACCTCCCAGAAACCTCGTGTATACCAATATTCTACGATATCTCACCTCCCAGTACCTCGTGTTTCCCAATATCCTACGATATCTCACCTCCCAGTACCTCGTGTATCCCAATATCCTACGATATCTCACCTCCCAGTACCTCGTGTATCCCAATATCCTACGATATCTCACCTCCCAGTACCTAGTGTATCCCAATATCTTACGATATCTCACCTCCCAGAACCTCGTGTATACCAATATCCTACGATATCTCACCTCCCAGTACCTAGTGTATCCCAATATCCTACGATATCTCACCTCCCAGTACCTTCTGTATCCCAATATCCTACGATATCTCAGCACCTAGTACCTTGTGTATCCCAATATCCTACAATATCTCACCTCACAGTACCTTGTGTATCCCAATATCCTTCGATATCTCACCTCCCAGTACCTTGTGTATAACAATATCCTACGATATCTCACCTCCCAGTACCTTGTGTATCACAATATCCTACGATATCTCACCTCCAAGTACCTTGTGTATCCCAATATCTTACGATATCTCACCTCCCAGTACCTTGTGTATCCCAATATCCTACGATATCTCACCTCCCAGTACCTTGTATATCTCAATATCCTACGATATCTCACCTCCCAGTACCTTGTGTATCACAATATCCTACGATATCTCAGCACCTAGTACCTTGTGTATCCCAATATCCTACAATATCTCACCTCCCAGTACCTTGTGTATCCTAATATCCTTCGATATCTCACCTCCCAGTACCTTGTGAATCACAATATCCTACGATATCTCACCTCCCACTACCTTGTGTATCACAATATCCTACGATATCTCACCTCCCAGTACCTTGTGTATCCCTATATCCTACGTTATCTCACCTCTCAGTACCTTGTGTATCCCAATATCCTACGATATCTCACCTCCCAGTACCTTGTGTATCACAATATCCTACGATATCTCAGCACCTAGTACCTTGTGTATCACAATATCCTACAATATCTCACCTCCCAGTACCTTGTGTATCCTAATATCCTTCGATATCTCACCTCCCAGTACCTTGTGTATCACAATATCCTACGATATCTCACCTCCCACTACCTTGTGTATCACAATATCCTACGATATCTCACCTCCCAGTACCTTGTGTATCCCTATATCCTACGTTATCTCACCTCTCAGTACCTTGTGTATCCCAATATCCTACGATATCTCACCTCACAGTACCTTGTGTATCACAATATCCTACGATATCTCAGCAACCAGTACCTCGTGTATTCCAATATCCTACGATATCTCACCTCCCAGTACTTTGTGTATCCCAATATCCTACGATATCTCACCTCCCAGTAACTTGTGTATCACAATATCCTACGATATCTCACCTCCCAGTACCTTATCTATACCAATATCCTACGATATCTCACCTCCCAGTACCTTGTGTATCACAATATCCTACGATATCTCAGCAACCAGTACCTCGTGTATTCCAATATCCTACGATATCTCACCTCCCAGAACCTCGTGTATACCAATATCCTTCGATATCTCACCTCCCAGTACCTTGTGTATAACAATATCCTACGATATCTCACCTCCCAGTACCTTGTGTATCACAATATCCTACGATATCTCACCTCCAAGTACCTTGTGTATCCCAATATCTTACGATATCTCACCTCCCAGTACCTTGTGTATCCCAATATCCTACGATATCTCACCTCCCAGTACCTTGTATATCTCAATATCCTACGATATCTCACCTCCCAGTACCTTGTGTATCACAATATCCTACGATATCTCAGCACCTAGTACCTTGTGTATCACAATATCCTACAATATCTCACCTCCCAGTACCTTGTGTATCCTAATATCCTTCGATATCTCACCTCCCAGTACCTTGTGTATCACAATATCCTACGATATCTCACCTCCCACTACCTTGTGTATCACAATATCCTACGATATCTCACCTCCCAGTACCTTGTGTATCCCTATATCCTACGTTATCTCACCTCTCAGTACCTTGTGTATCCCAATATCCTACGATATCTCACCTCACAGTACCTTGTGTATCACAATATCCTACGATATCTCAGCAACCAGTACCTCGTGTATTCCAATATCCTACGATATCTCACCTCCCAGTACTTTGTGTATCCCAATATCATACGATATCTCACCTCCCAGTACCTCGTGTATCCCAATATCCTACGATATCACACCTCCCAGTAACTTGTGTATCACAATATCCTACGATATCTCACCTCCCAGTACCTTATGTATACCAATATCCTACGATATCTCACCTCCCAGTACCTTGTGTATCACAATATCCTATGATATCTCAGCAACCAGTACCTCGTGTATCACAATATCCTACGATATCTCACCTCCACGTACTTTGTGTATCCCAATATCATACGATATCTCACCTCCCAGTACCTTATCTATACCAATATCCTACGATATCTCACCTCCCAGTACCTCGTGTATCCCAATATCCTACGATATATCACCTCCCAGTACCTCGTGTATACCAATATCCTATGATATCTCACCTCCCAGTACCTCGTGTATCCCAATATCCTACGATATCTCACCTCCCAGTACCTCGTGTATCCCAATATCCTATGATATCTCACCTCCCAGTACCTCGTGTATCCCAATATCCTATGATATCTCACCTCCCAGTACCTCGTGTATCCCAATATCCTATGATATCTCACCTCCTAGTACCTCGTGTATCCCAATATCCTACGATATCTCACCTCCCAGTACCTTGTGTATCCCAATATCCTACGATATCTCACCTCCCAGTACTTTGTGTATCCCAATATTCTACGATATCTCACCACCCAGTATCTCGTGTATCCAAATATCCTACGATATCTCACCTCCCAGTACCTTGTGTATCACAATATCCTACGATATCTCACCTCCCAGTATCTCGTGTATCCAAATATCCTACGATATCTCACCTCCCAGTACCTCTTGTATACCAATAGCCTACGATGTCTCACCACCCAGTACCTTGTGTATACCAATATCCTACGATATCTCACCTCCCAGTACCTTGTGTATACCAATATCCTACGATATCTCACCTCCCAGTACCTTGTGTATACCAAAATCCTACGATATCGCACCTCTCAGTACTTTGTGCATACCAATAGCCTACGATGTCTCACCACCCAGTACCTCGTGTATACCAATATCCTACGATATCGCACCTCCCAGTACCTTGTGTATACCAATAGCCTACGATGTCTCACCACCCAGTACCTCGTGTATACCAATATCCTACGATATCTCACCTCCCAGTACCTCGTGTATACCAATATCCTACGATATCTCACCTTCCAGTACCTCGTGTACCCCACTATCTTAAATATTGCTGATATTTGTTAATCTTAACTAAATCTATACATAAGATCAGTAATTAGGCTTGATTTTCCCTTCAAGTTTTGCCGAAAGTAACATATATTGGGCCTTTAAAAACTTGGACACGATCCAGCATCTACATTTGGTCCGAAACGTCTTATACATCTTTTAAGAACGTGACACGTACATGTACACTACGCCAGGCTTGCAAGGAGCGGCATGCCAATTGATAATTAATGAACGAAATGTGCAGACTGTCTTAAGTTGAACGGTTTCATTAATATGTTATATACATGATTTACAGGTCCGATGAATGGAAGGTCTTTGTTTATTATGTACACGCTCGATAATGTTGAATATGAACGTTCTCCATCAGTGTGTACTGCGATACAAACGCCTAGTCGTTGCTTATTTACCGGCTGTTTAAACGACCTTCAGGAAATTCCTCAATGACATTATAAAACAACACTTCTTTCATGTCTCGTTTATGTCAGGAACCATTTGAATGATCAGTGTTGTCGCCATATAAATGGTTACCATGGATACGGGAATCCATCATTACAATGTATAAACCGGACATCGGACGGCTGTCTTCCGGCGCGGGGGGAGTCTGACGTTATGAGCATGCCTGGTTTGTCTAATAAAGAAACCGAAGAGGCCAACAGGATCAATAAACCAATGTTCCAGCGACCTCTGCCCAATGTCAGGCGCCCATGCTCCACAAATTCCATTGTTTTGATATATATTTTTTTCTTGTACGACTCTTGCACACTGTTGCCTGCGTAGTGCTAATTCAATTCCGTATTTCACGTCATAATTCGATTGACCCGAAATTTTATCTCCTTGAAATGTGTCTTCGGGGAAATTATGTAACGTTTCTCCACACGCAACGTACACGTACAGGGCGTAATTTCGTTTCCTACAAATTGTGGATACGTCAAAAACTACAAAGCATTGTAACAAAATGTCACGAACAAGGCATTGTGTTTAGCACACTACGGCTGCTAGTAAGTTCAATCAGCACAAAGACTTTTTTGGCTCTAGTCATGTAATTGAAAAATATATGTATATATACCATTGTTCGTATAAAACAGTTTTTGCTCAATTATTAAATTTCTATCAATTCATTTTTTTTACTCTTACAATTTATTTATTTTACTACATGTACAATGGTGAAGCGATTTTTTATATACCATTATACGCATAAAAAACTGATTTTGCTCAATTTGAAAGAAGTGGTTTTACCCTAACGTGGCGTTTCTATCAATTCAAGTTTTTTAAAACATACAATTTATTTATTTTAATACAGTAGTAAAGCGAATTTTGGCAGGTATATTAATTATCCGCCAAGACGGTTGCATGAAGAGGGTTTTCGTGTGGAAGGAAACTGGAGCACCTAATGAAAACCCTTATTGTTTTAGGCAGGTGAGCCTATATATTAAGGTTCATTTTTGAACCCCTGTCGTCTTGGTGAAAGCCGTGTATACCGTACCACAGGGTCACAAGACGTTTGGGTATTGACTTTGTAGTGTTGCTTGATTAGAAATGAGTTTTGAATAGTGAACAGCATCAACTTTTGCCGTCGGTGTCGGAAACAATTATTATTTATATAATGCTATATTTACATATCTAATATAATATATTGCCTTTCCTTTGCTCTCTCTCTCCCATTTCTCTTTCTCTTTAACGTCATGTATTTGAACATATTATGTTGAAAATATTCATTAAGTCAAATATCATCTTGTAAATATGTATATTGTCAAATACTATTGGGAAAGGTCTGAATATAAGTTGGTAAACTTGTGTTTAATCCTTCTGTATATATTTGATACAAAAAAAAAATGTTTTGGATTTCCATCTTAATTAATGTCCTTATTTTAAAAGATACATTTTGGGAATCTAAATCTTTCGTGAACTTGATTTGTTCCACATCATTTCAACTATACAACGTATCATAAAACCATGAAAATATTCCGAGCTCCCGATCGCGACCACTTTGGCAAATACTCTTACAGTTGTGTCCACAATACTCTCATCTCCGGCAGCTGAGATTTACCCGGACGAAATCCTATCGTTATGTGTGGTACGGACACAAGTGCCAGATTGTCGATCTGCATAAACACGCGGCTATAAATAATGCCCAAGCCAGCCCAAACAGGTATATTGGTCGTGATGCTCATCGATTATTGAGAGAAAATCTTTATCGATAGAAACATGGCCACCTCTTTCATCACACAAACATCTCACCTGTGCGTTACCTGAGAAGAAGAGCGACAGAACGTAGCCTTTTTCATTTATATCACCATTTTCAAAGGATGATGTCATTACGTCATCTTCAGATTAAATTCCGGATTCTTTCTTAAGGTAGATGTCAACGCGTGCACTTGATCAAAGAGTGTTTGTGTTTTGTTTATAAAAACATATCCGACTGAGGAAGTGAAACTCTAACCAAATAAAAAACAGACAGGCATCTGAGGATAATTAAATTCACAATTTATAATATGTGTCTAAAACACAAGGAAATGAGCGTTACTATTTATATGTAAGGCAACATCCATCGGTAGGCGTTCCTGTGATCAGTTATGTCTTTCGAATTCAAACCTTGTTTTTGAAATTATGGCTTTTCTTTTACATACAATATTGGTCTAAAACATGAAAATCAGTATAGTTATATATGCATTCTTGCTCACATATACAATATACATCCTGGAGTTGTCCAGTGGATTGTGCATTAGTTCTGAGCACGTACCTGGCAGTGAAATGCCTACAAATTTTATTACATTTTGTGTTATAATTTCGAAAATTGTTCACGTATTAATAATTAACTTTTATACTTAACTAATGTGTGTTATTGTTTTTGTTTTTTGTTGTTGTTTTGGATTTTTTTTACAGAAGACGATTAAAAGTGTAAAAGGGCAAAAAACTGTAAATGAGTACGTATTTGGGCAGTGCTAGAAATTGAAGAATGCCGAAATGGCAGCACCGATTGAATGCTCCTCAGGGAATTGAGAACGATATAAGCTGGCTGAAAGTGGGTTTTTTCGAAGAAAAACGGTTTACCAATAAGCATACTCCAAAATGTCCATATTCATATCGCGAAAGGATATAGAATTTTTTCAATGAGACCATGGAACTGCATCTCTCAAAGCATCGTGTTGTACTGTATGTTTGGTCATCAGCAGCAGACATTTACCAGGAAGATCTCGTTATTAAGAGAAACGTTTAGGCTTACGAATCAAGTGCGACATGTTAACACCATAGGCTGGAGAAGCAGAGGTGATATTATCAAGAAAGGAAAGTTTGTCATCGAAAATAACAAAATAAAACCGTAACGTACTTTGATTAATTGAAAAATAATATGTCCATGTTAATGAAATTGAAAGTAAAGATCGGGGTGAGCGGCTGATGTAGAAAAATATGCTATTTTTTTTCATTTCAACTTCAGAAGGGTATACTGTATACTATAGACGTGATCAACAAACATTTTGTTACTCATAAACAACGAATATTCGATTCGTTCTCCAAAAGAGCAACGGTGATATATTGGTACAAATGTTATCACAATTGGGTCATTCATTGATATATCGAAAGAAGGTGTTACCATTGAATGACATTGCCACTGTATAACCCTACCAAATTCAGTTGACATTCATCAGGCGATAAATGCCATTGACCAATTGTTACTTTGGATGCCATTGACCGTCATTGAACATTCATTGAACAAGCATAAGCGACAAATACATTATTTGAGCTAAATGCCGAGAAATAAAATGTGGTATTGATTGTTTTATGAAATGAACGGTTTGAAAATGGTTAATATTTCCGTTGGCATTCATAGGCAATATGAATGTCTACTGGACAAAGGCGAATTCAACAAGAAGCACTATAGCGCGCTTCATTGAATTTGCCTTTGACCAGTTGGCATTCATATGGCCAATAAACGCCAACTGAAAGCAGTTCAATGCTTAAGTATACATAGTTTCAGGTAAAGGAGCTAAAAACGATGATAAAATAGTACAATTACCAGCTTAGGATTAATTGTCTAATATATACAAGTGAATTGACAGATTCATCTCTCTCTCGATGCAATGATGATGCAACAGCGTTCAGAAGTTAACCAAGTAAGCAGTCGACGGTACAGCAGGTCAAATTACAGTTTTGTACCGAATATAATCAGGGTAAACTCAGGGTAAACTCAAATTTCATAAATCGCTTTTGTAAAGAAAAAGAAAAAAATGTTGTAGGACTTTCATAATGGGGATGAGGGAGAACTAATTACAAAAAATTAACCATGAAATGCAGATTTAATCGAAGTATTAGACAAATACCTTGTTTTGACTCAAACGTTTATTTTTTCAAAAGTAGTCATATTATGGATTTTTTAAATATAGACTAGTTGTTTTTTAATAACTTAAAGAAATAGTTCAATAAGACAGCGAAAACAACAAGAATTGGAAGTTGATTTAAGGGGTTAAACATTTCTAAAAAGAATATTCACCCAGGATTAAAAAACAATCAATAAGATCTTTATTTCTTTTGCAGACGTTTCAGACCAATAATAAAAAAAATAACTAGCCACCAGGGACAGCATGTCAAGGAAACGGATACACAAGACAGAACACAAATGATTAAATAGCCTTGCCTTACGTATAAGGCATCTCAAATGATAGGAACTGCACCTGAAATGTCTAAATGAGTAAATATAGATTTGGAGTAAACAAATCTGACAATATAAACAAATCTATTTTAAGCTAAGTACTAGCTGTCTCTATGGGTATTGCTGTCAAATAGATGATACATTTTGATTATTATTGATGATGTCGATCACGCGAATCACGCAATATTCTGGGTAGCTCCATCCGCGCGTGCTTGATGACATAAAGTCGACCCTATCCACGTGTCTTATCAGCAACTAAGGAGTGCCGTTTACCAATTCAATTACGCTAAAGGTTTTCTTCCACTCTCACATTTTGTTGTGTCTCAATAGAGCCATAATTAAAAACCGGTAAGTGTACGATGTAACCATGGATACTGATCGTCTTAAAGTAATGTACATTTCATAATTGTGGGCGGTTTAAGTGTTTTACAGCAGTGAGTAATTTTGTTTTCGCTGAACGTGGCGATGTCGCTATTTTTTTCAGAATACTTCGGAATTCCTGCATGATAATTTTTTAATGCTTCGTTTTCATATATTTGCAACATTTTCTGCAACCATGGTATAGAATTTTCTGTTCTACCTGTTTGGGAATATACAGAAATAATGAGATAATTTGAACTATTTTTCCTGTTAAGACACTGCACCTGTTAAAGTGGGAATGTAAGCATAGCTCAGGTAACAGACTATATATATATAATATTGTCACTTACCTCCCCCGTTTTTTTGCGTGAGGTAGGGAAACCTCCAAACGTTGCCAAGTCCCACAGCATAACCAATAAGCGAAAGGATAAACTCGGCTCGACTGTCCCACGTCTCCCGCTCCTCGCCAGTGTGGCGGGAAATCTTCTTGTCCAAATCTATCCGCAACAGGTTAGCAGTGGAAGCCCCCGGTCCTATACTCATGGTACTCCCATAGGAGGTGGCGGGGCTGGGCAGGGCAAGTGACTCCCTCCCGTCCCGGACCACCTCACCCTCCTGGGCTGTGCCGTTCTCCTCCCCCGCTACCCCTCCGGGCGGGGCCAACAAATTATCTAACTCAATCTTTTCACGATTCGCTCGAGTATCACTCGCCATGTTGCTGGTATAGGGCAGCAAGCAGCTAGAGTTTCCCTGGAAATGAAAACGTTGAAGATTCACGGCGGTATCGGATTGGTCGGGTATCGATCTATGGTGCCACTCTTTGGCCGATTCTCCCGCTCACCGACAGAGGGCGCTATCACTTCTAGATTTTAACGTAATTGAGGATGATAATGAACACATCGCGTTGTATCGCAGACAGGACACTGATATAACACAGTGACGTGTCCGGGGAAAAATAGGAAAAATGAATCAATGATTGTGTTCTTTGTATTTGTGCACGAATAACTTCTCTGTGGAATGTATACAAAGAATACTCTATACTGTTTCATGTGTGTGATGGCTGCAGGCTGTGGTTGGAACATATAAGCTTTATATAGTTCTTGTAATTTCATCAGGGTTTCTAAGTTTATATTAGAATATTGCGATGTAAATGTACACAGCACGCGATGTCTGTTATTATTTTGGCAATGGTTTACAGTAGTAAGATGAATAAAAAAATCTGTCTTTAATTTGTTTAACGGTAGTACGTTTGCTACGAATTGTTTTAAATATGATATACGTACTCTAATCTTTTTTAAATGTGTTTGATAGAAAGTCTATAATTATGTAAGCACTTAATTTTGTCGCAAGCTGGATTACAGTTGCTGATCCACGTAGCTATACAGCGAGCTCAATAATGGTGTTCTGCAAATAGAGTGACCTCCCTTTGTATCCCACTTTTAAATTTCTGTCCGTGTTGCTCAATTCTCAATCGGTGTTATACAGGCGCTTTCTAATAGTTTTTGAATCAAACGCGCACATGATTTGGATTTGAATTCTTCCTTTGGACGCAAACCTTATCTTCAAGAAAGTAATTCTCTCAATCGGTGTTATCTCATTGCCGCTGAAAATTCATAATGAAATATTAGTATTACAACCCTTGAATTAGAAGAATTTAAAATCATTTACACAAACTCAATTACATTTCGAATAAATAAAGAGTTATCTCCCTGTGAGAGCAAGCGTAATGCTTTGGGCGGTAGGTTTTCCATAATTTTCATGAATATGCATCTACTGTTACTATGCTATCTTAAGTTTATTTGTAAATGTTTACCTTTATTTGTAATATCCAACTTAATTGGTTTTATATTCCTATCATTAATGCCATTGTACCCTCGAGTCGGAAGAATATATATAGGATATATAGACTTTGCAAAGGCAAAATAATTATCTTCATGTCAATTCAGGTCAAAGATAAGGTCAATAATAATGTGGGTTATTTTTAGGTCAAGGTAAAAAATAGAATGTCATTTTATCAGGTCAAGGGCAACAAAAATGTCATTTTATGTCAATGTTTTTACCTGAAATTGATCTAAATTTGTTATGAATGTTTTTCATGTCAAATTGACCTAATTTAAGGACAGGATATTTTCATGTCTCTTGAAGATATTTTGCCTTTGTAGTTCATATTAAATAATTGCGTCTGTAGTCCAGTATTATGTATATTGCATTGTATTGTTTTTATTAATGATGTGTACAGTTTTGGTTTTTTTCATGAATAACGCGACGTCAATAATGCCATCAACATGTACTAAATAGACTGGCCTGTGTACCCATTAATCTAATATAATTTGTGGACTAGTAAACATAGAGAGTCAAGCGGCCTTCAAAAGTTGTCTCATGTCTGTAAAAATTAGTGTTTGAGTTTTCTGAGCTACAAGAAGACAAAACATATTTTGGAAACATTATCCCCGGCCGTCTTTGTAAACAGGAGCGTCCTTTCCATTGTGCCGCACAGCACTGATGTCAATGTAAAACAAAACATCGTATCATTACTCAAGAGTTTCTACAGGACTATCCTCGATATTCAGGGGAAACGATCACTACACGCTCTCTACACCCCTGCTCGTGGCAAAAACTGACCAATCGCTAAGCTGCATGTCTGTCCTTTGAAGTTTACAAAGAAGTCGCAACCGACTTCAAAGAATGCCATTTTCACTGATATGGGACCACGAGATTATTTTGATATACATCAAAGGGTCGAACTAATCTCATTGTCTCATCAACAATGTGGCGCACACAGAGCCTTCAGTTTTACCATAACATAATCCAGGGGTGTAGAGAGCGTGAATAAGCGTAATCCCTGGATATCGATACATAAGATATATAGACTTTGCATAGGGAAAATAATTTTCTTTATTTTAAGGCATAGGCAAACTAATTATCTTCATGTCAATTCAGGTCAAAGATAATGTCATTATTAATTTTTTTTTTCAGGTCAAGGGCAACAAAAATGTAATTTTATGTCAATATTTTTACCTGAAATTGACCTAATTTAAGAACAGGATATTTTTATGTCACTTGAAGACATTTTGCCTTTGTAGTTCATAATAAATAATTGCGTCTGTAGTCCAGTATTGTGTATATTGCATTGTATTGTGTTTATTAATGATGTGTACAGTTTTTTTTTCATGAATAACGCGACGTCAATAATGCCATCAACATGTACTAAATAGACTGGCCTGTGTACCCATTATCTAAAAGAAGTTGTGGACTAGTAAACATAAAAGGGTCAAGCGGCCTTCAAAAGTTTGCACATGTCGGTAAAATTTACTGTATATTAGTGCTTGGGTAATGTGAGCAACAAGAAGAATCAAAGTACTGAAAGTACTGAAACGCTAAACCTTCAAACAATAGTATGTATATTTCGACAGCTATTGAAGTGTTTTTGTTGTATGGGTTACTATGTTTCGATATCAGAAAGTTTCAGAATAGGGATTAAGTAAGTATTTAGAGTAAACCCAATAACACGCAGGTTGTTTAGATTGACGAGTTGTATTTCAAGCTACATGTACAATTAAGTGCAGTGCTTTAATAATTTAACTAAAATATCAATTTTTATTACAAATGAATATTGATCCATTTACACGGAAGCGAATGTATTTATTTATATATATGCACCTAAATAAACGGTATTAGTGAGTTAGATACAAAATAAAAAGTGGGATCTTTTCCCGTTTTTCTTCTTAAGAAAAAGCATTATTAATTGAAAATGGTAGACTATGAGCTAAAATTTCAAGATGGCCGTCCGTCGGCCATTTTTATTTTTCTGATCGGCCCTAAAAGCAAAATAGCACAACTATAAGGACCAAGAGGAACATACATATGAAGTTTGAGAAAGATCCACTTCACTTACATCTCTAACCCTAATTATCAAAATTCAGGATAGCAATCTGCTAGACATTTTGTTTATCTGATCAGTCTCAAAATCTCTCAACGGGCACAACTAGGCACGAAAGTGAAACTACATATGGAATTTGAGAAATATCCATCCATTACTTCTCTAAGAAATAGTGATTTCAATGTCAAAGTCCAAGATGGCTGCTTTTCAGCCATTTTGATTTTTCTGATCAGTTGCAAAATCAAAAGGGCACAACAGTAGGGACCAAGGGAACCTACATTATACATGTATGTACAAATGAAATATTAGAAAGATCCCTCTAGTAGTTGTCAATTTCAATGCCTAAATCAAAGATGGCAGCATTTCCGCCAATTTTGTTTTTACTGATCAGTATGATATCAAACGGGCATAACTAAGCACAACGTGAAAACCTACATGTACATGTGCAATTTGAGAAACTGACTGAGAAGTTTTTAACACAATAAAAACAACTTCAGGTTAACATTATCGTTCGGAGGAAGGTGAATGAATCATTGAAATATACGCTGCTGGTAGTTAGCAAAATGGATATTAGATAAAAAAAATAAAAGGATTCGCAAACATACATTTATCTCTCGTTATAAATGATAGTTCGAACTATCCAATTTGTCATAAAATATCACAGTAAACAGTCAAATTGTTGTTCCAAAAGATCGAACGACGGCCTATTACAATATCTTTACCAAGCTGGAGAAAAGTAATGGTATGCAAACATGTCATATTCACTTACAGCTCTAGGCCTAATAATCAATTATCAAGTTCATATATATACAAAGCAGGGGAAATTACATGTATGCTAACGTTGGCCGTGACCTATCTATGGCCACACATAATAATTGTAATTTACACCATAAAGGTTTTTGCACACCAGAGAAATAATATAAGTGTTATTTCTACTAAATAACTTATATTGAGTCAATTACTATGTACACTTTACAGGTTCTGATAAAGTTTCGTTAAAACAAAAATGTGAACCTACAATGTATAGTGATATGTGAAGCACAGAGGACGTAATTATAAAACCACGAGCTTTTGCTCGCCATAGAAAAGTATAAGTGCTATTTTCAATAAATCAAGTGTTTTGCCAATTCATATGTACATTAATTATGCAGGTTCTGATAATGTCTCATTAAAAATTGTATACTCAGTACAATAATAAGTAAGAAAATCGATCAAGCTTGTGCATTCAGTATACACGTATATACTATATCACAACGTTAGTGACAATCAGGGGAAATAACTCGTAAATAACGTTATCATATCCAGAGGGCGGATTTTCACTGTAGTTACGAATTAATACTTCCGACCGACAACTTACTCAAGCATTTTGGTTTATGCACATGTATAAGGTAATATAACATTGAAATCAAAATCAGGCTATTTGGCTATGGCGCGATTATATAATCAAAGTTTAACAGCAAAGTACGCCATGTCAGTTCATTCCACGATCCGTATACCAGTGTAAAGCACAGAGAGGTATAGTACGAATGTATACACGAGAGGTCAGGTCATGAGCAGAGACGTAATATTTAAATGAGCCATGGGAGTAAAAAACTGATTTCTTTGTTACAAATCGCATATATATTATTAAAGTCATCATAATTATTAACAATACCATGGGAACATCATTTCCTGTTAGGTTAAGGCTTTCAAATAGTTCAGATATCTTACGATTGGTAGCAATTCAAGCTTTTCTGGAGCGGGAGGGGAAAAAATGACATGGGTCAAAGGTCACAGAATAGTGGCAGCAATAAACGCAAAAACTACTCGTAGTTTTAGCGCTAAAAATCATATTTTGGAAACATTATCCCCGGCCGTCTTTGTAAACAGGAGCGTCCTTTCCATTGTGCCACACAACACTGATGTCAATGTAAAACAAAACACCGTATCAGTACTCAAGAGTTTCTACAGGACCATCCTCGATATTCATGGGTAACGATCATTAACGCTCTCTACAACCCTGCTCATGGCAAAAACTGACTAATCGCTACATGTTTGTCCTTTGAAGATTACAAAGGAGTCGCAACCGACTTCAAGGAATGCCATTTTACACTGGTACATGTATGTGACCACGAGATTCTTTTGATATACATCAAAGGGTCGAACTAATCTCATTGTCTTATTAACAAGGTGGCGCACACAGAGCCTTCAGTTTTACCATAACATATTCCAGGAGTGTAGAGAGCGTGGATAAGCATAATCCCTGGATATCGAGGATGATTCCATGGGTGTAGAGAGCGTAAATGAACATAATCCCTGGATATCGAGGATGATTCCAGGGGTGTAAATTGTAGATGAGCGTACAATGTAACCCCGGGATACCGAGGATGAATCCAGGGGTGTAGAGAGCGTAAAAGAACATAATCCCTGGATATCGAGGATGATTCCAGGGGTGTAGATGAGCGTACAATGTAACCCCGGGATATCGAGGATGAATCCAGGGGTGTAGAGAGCATAGATGAACGTAAGGCCTGGATATTGAGGATGATTCCAGGGGTGTAGAGAGCGTAGATGAACGTCACTCCTGGATACCGCAGATGATTCCATGGGTGTAGAGAGCGTAGATGAGCGTCACTCCTGGATACCGCAGATGATTCCATGGGTGTAGAGAGCGTAGATGAACGTAAACCCTGGATATCGATGATGATTCCTGGGGTGTAAAGTGCGTAGATGAGGGTAACTACTGGATATCGATGATGCTACAGACAGGAGAACGTGGTCGCGATTAGACACTGATAGAAGGAGGCGATGATGATATAGAGTTTTGTATGCAAACGCACGGTCTGAGGAGGGGAAAATTTACTTAAACTAATCTAATAGCCATCCTACAGGGTTTGCCGAGACATCTACAAATGCCATACTTGTGATGTACTGAATCTGGTATGTTCGTTTCTGTCGGGAACAATTCTATTTTAGTGTTGTCTGCAGGTACACGGCTCGGGCACAGTACACTTTAGACAACACTACAAGAGAGCATTGAAGTCAGGAAAATACATTATTAGTTTAGAAACATAATAAACCTCTTTCTGCAGACATGTAACAACAAAATTCTATTTAGATCTGAGTTCATAAAATAAACTTTAGTTGATTAAAACCCATTGAAGTTTAAACACCTGAACATGATAGACAGAGTTAAAAGCCTATTACATAATTAATTGTTTCGGCTATTTTGTCTGTGACTTTTACAATCGATTTTATTAATCGAGTTATGGAAAGTTAAAATACAGAAGATTTGTTTCCCTGTTGATACGAACTTGAAAAGTAATCCATATACTGTTCAATCATTTAAATTTTATTGCGTATGCAAATTTTATCAAACGGGGTTTCGGAAAGCTACTACAAGGAATATCACCTTTCTTCCATTGATAACTACAAGTAAAAGAAACCCTATAATCTCAAATTAAATCAATTATGCTATGTGTGCAACGTTTTGTCTTCATTTTAGTTGTAAACATGGTATTATCCGCGGAGTTGTGCGTAGTACCTCAAAGTAATAACGTAAAACCACGCGCGAACAAACGACGCTTGCTTCGTCTTCTCACTTCCGGTCGTGGCACGAGATTCTGAGATGTACATACCAAACAACTGAAGTGTAATGTAATTACCTGCTAGATCGATACATAATCCGATTACGTGATCGATTAGCTCCCTAACGAAACGCCACGTTCCGGATACCGGGTTCCGTTGTCGCGCCGAATGCTATACAGTGTCTGGTTGGTGCGTAACTATTTTTGGCCGAAAAACCAAATTTAGTTTTATGAATGACTGAAGTACAATTTTGTTGCAACTGTATAAGCTGTTTGTTGTTTCCAGCTCGTACATAATGTACATTTGTATGTATTAAATACATACTACACAACGGAATGAAGGACTTGGAAATTATATATTAGTATCCGCTTCTTGCATTCTATATATCTAGGGGTTACGCTCACCTACGCTCTCTACACGCCTGGAATATGTCATGGCAAAACCCCTTGATATCGAGGATGTATCTAGAGTTTAGAGAGCGTAGGTGATCGTAACACCTGAATATTGAGGATGTAGAGAGCGAAGATGAGCGTAGACCTTGGTAATCAAGGATGCCACTGCATGTTGAACGAATGAACTCATGATGAAAATTTGAGGATGTTTATTTGGTTTAGCCTATTTTGTTTTACAGAATGTACGTCCCATTTACAATTAAGGTCATTTAAAAGGACGGTATCCCGGTATGGGTTGGTGTATGTTCCGAATGCCATGTTATGTCCGTGTAAACTTCCCTGCGAAGGTCGCACACTTTTGCCGATTTAAAGTGCTACCCACACTAAATTATATTGGCAAAGGTCCCCGGCAGATCATCCCACCCGGTCACATTATACTGACAACGGGTGGACTTTTTATTCAGTAACACAAACGTGACAAGAATATATTTCCGGACTAATTGTAACATTAAATGTTTGTTTACTTTTCCTCTACTGCCTAACTATCATTCATTATCTTAGTTTGCTTTAGCGTTGATAACAATAAACTTTATTTATTTTATAACAATTATAAAACAAGTTATAAAAACTATATCAATCAAACCGGTGCTGCCATTTGAACGCTCCCAATTAGTAATAAGTATTCAACATTTCGAGCATACTAAAACCACATACTCACTACAGCTAATTAGACTTGAACATATATACACGATACTATGTAGAAAAATAGCTTGTCCATTGGTACAACGTCGTGATGTGACGTGAACCAAACCCATAACCATTTGGTCACCAGTGCGCCCCCCCCCCTCCCCCCAACTCCCAGTCTATTGTTCTTCGCGTATTGTACGCAGAGCCCAACACCATGTATATAATATTATACATATATCAAGAACTAATTTCTGAAACCTTAGTTCAAAAGACAAATAGTTCTTTATTGTGCTTGAAGTCTTCATGAAAGTACTTGATCTATGTTTTTTTTATTAAAGGAATCACTTGCTCGGGGTTCAAGCTGATTTGTAGAATGTTTACTCCATAGATAGGTCGACAACGTCAAGATAATCTTAGAAAAATATTTAGATCTTTTCGGGAAATGTTGGGACTTTCTCCCGGAACCAGAATAAGACTGTATGAAGTATTTGGAATAGTGTCCGCGGTTTTAGACTTTATTAGTGTACGTATAAATTATGTAAAACATACAAAAAGATATTCCTAAAGCCCCAGTCACACCGGACCTACGACCAGGTTACGACCTAGTTGCGACCGAAGAAAATCGGAATCGCAGGGAAATCGTAGCATGAGCGCACGACTAGTCGCAGTGGTCGTGGGTGATCGCACGCGCAAAATCAGTCGCAGCAAGGTCGATGGTCATGTTCAAAACTTCTGACCTGCGATTCTAAATCGCAAGTGGTCGCAGGACGGTCGTACCACCACTCGCACATGAACGCAGGACCAGGGCCAAGTAGTTGCAAATTGGTCGTGCTACTGGTCGTGCCACTCTATGATTGGTGGTACCACCGATCGTACGACCTCACTGTCCCACGACCACTGCGACTAGTCGTGCGCTCATGCTACGATTTCCCTGCGATTCCGATTTTTTTCGGTCGCAACTAGGTCTTAACCTGGTCGTAGGTCCGATGTGACTGTGAGCAGTCGCAGGTTGCCACGACTGATCGTGCGAGCAATCACAGGTTGCCACGACTGATCGTGCGAGCAGTCGCAGGTTGCCACGACTGATCGTGCGATTGGTCACTGATCGCACCACTCATCGTACGATTGCCTACGATTGCGTTCGATTGCCTACGATTGATCTTCTCCAATCGTAAGTCATCGCGCGACCAAGCGCACCACCAATCGTACGATGACCTACCACCAGTCGTAGGACCAATCGCAGTATGCGATCGCGAATAGACATCGCAACAAACATTGCCGATCCGTCGTAACTCGGCCAAATCGCCCCCAATAGCACGATTCAGAAATCGTACGATCTGGTGTGACTATAGCTTTAACCGACTTGTCTCTTTGACAACTACATAGACAATACATGTATGTCTTCACGTGAATATGTTAAAAATGTGAAATTCACACGAAACAAAATTAACGTGAATATTTAAATGAATTATTATTTCATGACGCGGATTTCACATGAAGTTCATAAGAAATAAAATTTCACGTGAAATGCGTGTGAAATGATAGCTTGACTGATTTGTACGTGCTCACTTTTTAACTTAAGTTTCATGTGAATTTCATGTGAAAAAAAGTCATGTGAAATTCACATGAATAATTCATGTGAATTGTAAGTGGGGAAAATCATATGAATTTCACGTGAAATAATTCATTTGAACTGTAAGTGGAAAAAAATCATATTAATTTCACGTGAAATAATTCATTTGAATTGTAAGTGGGAAAAATCATATGAATATCATGTGAAAATTACGTGAAATTCTCGTGAATTTCAAGTGAAAATTTTTTTTATGTGATATTTACGGGAAGAAACACTGGCTATGTAAATCCCGTACATATTTTAAACAAATAAATCTCCCTGAAAGCCTTTGGACTATCTTCAGACGATGAATATTTGGAGAGGGGGGTGTTTATAATGTACATTTAAATCATTATGTTGCGCTAAGCAAAACGGACATGAATACGCTTTGACAGATACTTCCTCACGTTTACAAAATAAAATAATTCAGTAACAGTTTATGACGTGTTAAGGTTAAGAGAAATCATTAGAGCTCTATATAAGGAGCTGTTATCGCAAAGTTGGCGTGCTTTAGGAATGGGCTGGGTTTCCGTCTAATGCGTTTAAAAGCCATTTTATATTTAAGGAGCCGATATGTCGAAAGCATATTTCCTCATCATATATACCGTTTAACATAGGAAACTATTTAATTGCCGACGAAGGACCCTCTGGACCTTATAAAAGACGTTTTGCTTGGAGATCAATCAATACTTTGGAAACAATGCCTTCAATAAACAATGTGTATTTGGAAACGGGGCACGTTGGGGAAAAGTGCGCTTGGAATGAGGTGTATTGTTACGTCATACAGAAGCGGTTCCAGGATGGCCTACACATAAATATTATTACGAATATTATATACAGTCTTATTTGTTGTTTTTTATGACTACATTTGATGGTCCTTTTAGTGTGATTGACGTCGATGCAATGTAAAATAAGTATTATCGGGGAGATTATTTTTTGTAAAAAATAAACAGAAAGCGTAAGAAGATGAATTATGATATTTCAAATGGAAATAACGGTAATTTTATTGTAATTCTGTGTCACTGATGTATTTGCTTCTCATAAAGAGTTATGTCCCTTTCCACTGCTTGTTTTGTTTGCTCCAGACTTTGTTCGAATTTTACAAATTGACCTGATCATGTTAATTTAGATGTTTGTTGAGGAAAGAATATAAGAAGATGGAAGCTGATCACACGTGTTTTTCAAGTTTCTTGTCCGACGTTTGAACTTTACCAAAACTTGTTATTTTACTAAATACTGCAAAATACATTACCAAAATAGACCACAAAGTACATTTTGTGATGGAGAATCGATAATTTCAACCATATTTTGGTACGTTTGGTGGTTTTTCTGATATTTGGTGTTATATGCCTAAGAACGCGTGCACGTTTGCAGAATACTGCGAAAGATAATAAAAACAATGAATATCATTTTTTCGTTTTTTTTTTTATATACACAGAATGATAGACGAGCCTTCGATTTTTGAATAAATATCTCTTTCAATTGAAAACCGCAGAATAAAAGAACGTACTCGTCACAACTTACGCACATTCTGAACACCGATCACATCTGGATCAAATTTTTTAATTATCTATCGCCGATCGACAAATTTATGTGGCACGCCGCATAGCCAAAACAAAAATCTTACCGTCCGCGGTATGACGAGTTATGACATTATGTCAGATTTCTAAAATCAAACATCTTCGCGTTGCATGAAGCGAAATATACTCCTCTACCCTCCATTTTGAACTATTTTCTTTTTTAGATATTCATACGCCTGACTTAGAGGCATGGTGAAACATCGACAAATTTAACAATTATATTTAATTCAGGCATGCAGTAAAGGTAAATGTTACTTAGTATATCGTCACAAAGCAAAAACTGTCCATTCCTATCACGATAAATTGTTTTTAGCGATTGTCAGTTTTTCTTTTTTGGGCGAATGTACAGCACGTGAAAAGATGTTCTTCAGCACTTCCGGCGGTGTTTTTTTTAGGTAATTTAATGATTTTGCAAAGTTTTATTTGTGTTGTATATATTCTGATGGAATTCGTATGTATTATACAATTCCGCGTGGATCGGATAGCATTAACTCACAGATTATCCCGATTCGTTCCCGGCTTCGCACCTGTCAAACATCGCTAGCGTAAATATTGTTGCCATTGTAAACATGGTGGCAGTTGAGGCACATGGGTATCAAAATAAATTAATATGTGACAAGGGAAAGAACTAGCCTGCCCGAGAAAATCGACCTATTTTCACTCTAAGCTCACAGATATATAGTAGTGGGAGGGGCTATATTCGAGAAAGGATAAAAAATATCTGACAATCATTTCATAGTGACATAGGTCCGTGCCTAGTCCATGTGTCTACATGGAGTAGGTAAGCGTAACCCCTGGATATGGAGGGTGCCTTTCAAATGTACACACACTCAAAGCATCAAATTACACTGTATGTACTCACATGACATACATCGGAAGATTGTCCTTTAAATATTTTAGCTGTTACATTATAATGGGACGTGAAGCAACTTAAACGAAAACCAAACGAAACCCGTTGCAATTTTCATGCCCTTCCAAAATAAACATATCCCTACACATGTCGCGAAATAGTTGATATTTGCACGAGTTACCTCCCTTGCTCGAAACCACGTGATAAGCTGACAAAAAATGGCGGAACTTACAGATCAACCGCACCGTCGTCTACGGAACATCACTAACAAGGAAGGCCGCCAGGTCAGTACATACAAGTAAGTGTTTTTTGTATAAAAGGATCATGTTTATTACGTTGTAACATGTATCACAACATGATTCTATGGAGAATTTTGCTGTTCGACGGACCATCCCATCCATACAACTTTGTCCATGTCAATTTTCATACCCTCTATTAATGCCCGGTCTGCACGTTTCATGTAAAAATAATAAAATACAACAGGATGGTAGCATTAAGTAGTGACTACGACCTTGTTGTATGTTGACTACCGGAATCATGCCTTAGAAGATTTAATATGAAATACCTATACTGTAACAAAATCATAATTCAAACTCAAAATCGATTAAACAAGTTGGAGCAAAACATCCAACAAAAAAACCCTAATATTTTTTCACCAAACTCGACGATGTTCATATTCTGTATACTATGAGCCTGAGATGTGTGTTTTACAAAGTATGCTCTTGAAAATATTACACGTACATAAAAAAACAATCAGTATAAATAAATATATATGCATTTATCCCAAAATTCATTGAGAACGTGCATTGATTCATATGATATCAATGTTTCTGTGCGTACGATGACACTTAGGTCCTAGCTTCTTGATCGTCTAAATGCAATTTTATAACTTACTCATCACTATCAACAGTGTTTGTTTGCGGATCCCCGATGCACATGTGTATGTAGAATGAAATGTTTATCTTGTCGTTTTTTACAAATTTTAGTGAACTTTTAAAGACATCAATATCGATCCCGACAGTGGGGCACAGATCTAGAGCAACAAGTTCAACTAGATCTTCATCATCTGCATCCAGATTTTGGCCTGTAACGATAGCAGATGAGAATGAAAACGGGGACAGGATAAAAATCCACTACATTGGTAATTTACATTGTTTAATTTTGTTAACGTTGAAGCCAATTTTCATAAATGCTTTCTCACATTTTCATTTCGAAATTGATAAAGAACACATTTCACTTAGGACATTTACATCATGATCTAGAAGAAGAAAGTATACGGCTCCTTAATGCATGCAATGATATGCACATGCTCTCATTCACGTAATCATAAGCTTTATGCATATATGTTGTCTTCTTCATTATGTGTCCGAATGTGTCGGAGCAATAAATCATACCTTTAATACTTATAGTAGACTTCATTGCTAGCTGTGAATGATATGCACCGATATAGGCGAAGTAGTGCTGTATTTATCAGCTACAACAAGGGTACTTTTTATATTATGCAGCATAAAAAAACAGGCCATTGTTAGAATTTGACGTTTAATGTAGATCTACCTGGTATCTATATATGCCATGAAATGAGCTAGACATGCAAGATCATTTTGTTTGTTCTAACTGCAGAACATCATGTCCCTTTCAAGGGAATGGCCGACTTGTACCGAAACAACCAGAACAATGTGTTCATATCATTTCATCAATGTCTATATATACTAGCTATATACTGTATGTATGTAGTTACTGGTTGCCCGGGTCTGTTGAATAACTTTGAAAAAATATTTATTCCAGGCTGGCCTAAATCCTACGATGAGTGGAGGGTGAGGGAGGATGTAAAGGAAATATCCAACATAAGAGACAATGCTCTGTGCAAGCAACTAAGTGTAAGTATGCATTATATACCCTGCAATGAACTTGGGGGCATTATATTCTCCTACTCTGGACACCCAGAGTTATCAACAATTTTAACTGCTACTGCTACATGTATGCTGGGGCACAATTTAGAGTTGCATTACATATCATCATCAATCATATTACAATGTCACATACTGGCAAAGCCATGCATTGATGCCACAACAACAATTCTTGGTTTATATTGTTTATATGGCTTAACGTCTTATCAACAGCTAAGGTCATTCAAGGACGGCAAAACAATGATGTCACAACTTCCTTGTGAATTGTACTACTCGGAAGCAGACATGGCAGGGTCACTGGAAATGAGATAAATGGTATTAATTCTATCTCTTGCTTTAGATCTCCAGGTGCTGACAATAATAGATCAGTGGTTTTCTTTGGGTAATCTAACTTGCATCAATCTGCAAAACTATTGACCTAGCTTTTATTAGAAATTGAAACAAATATGAATTAAAGTGGTAAAATAATATAAAATACAGACGCTGTAGCAAAATCCTAATTCAAACTCAAAATCGATTAAACAAGGGCAAAATATTAACTGTTTACTGCTAATCCGTCATGTACCTAGTAATTTTTTGCTGTTGGTTTGGTAATTATATAATGTTGATATAGTTGTCACTTTGTTATTTCTATTGCAGGTCCAGATCAAAGAACATTTGACTGCAAAGTCGTTGCAAAATGACTCAAAGATATGTCTAAGAATACCGGTTGTAGACACAGAAAATTTTCAGTATATGCAAACGAGTGCACAAATATTCAAAGTGACACCACACAGAGTTGTATATCACATAAAACATCGACATGACTTGGAAAAGGTACTAGGAGTTGGTTGGGATTACAGAATTATCAATGAACATGGCGACAATTTTTTTGTGAAGACAGAGACGGTGAAATTTTGGATCTACAAAAGGAAGCCACTGAGAGAATTTATATTATTTCCTGGTCATCAGGAAGAGTCTCTCGTCGACCGAGGAATTTGTCTTTCCTTCACATTTGTGGTGTGTTCAGGAAATACTGGCAAACTTCCCTTTTTACAAAATGCAGATGTTTTGTAGAAATTTCACAGTCACTTTATGATCAGGTGTCATATCAATACTGCAGTAGATACATTTCACACTGTAATGCTTAATTTTAAGTTTTAAGTTTAACTAATACAATTAATTCAGTATTTTTTGTGAATTCTGAAATGTCTAGATTTACTGATTTGTATATATATCTGAAAACTGTAAAGTGCAGTTATAGATAATCTGAAAAGATGTATATCAGTAAGTACACACTTTTCAATATTCTGAAATCCAATTTTTGGAACAAGTCTATATCTGATAAAATATCACATTTTATTAAGATTCTGGAGGATGAACTTAATGTCTCATTCAATGCAAATACTGCACAAATACACAATTTGAAGACTGCTCTTCATAAATTGAAACAAAAAGGATTACAAACATGTAAAAAGGGTGGAAGACAGTACAAAGAATTTGTTGAAAATTTGAAAAAATCATCTTATAACTGGAATGTTGGAATAGATTGTCACAGAATGGAAAAGAAAGTACAGGAAATGGAAGCAAAAAATGAGAAACTTGAAAAAGCAAATAAAACATTAGCAGAAAATATTGCTTTCTTACAAAAAGAAAACCAGGAGCTTAACAGTAAAGTAGAGAAAAGAAAGTTACATGACAAAACTAAACAAATAAACAACATTACTAATATCTGTTCTTCTCGAGGAAAGAGAAAGTCATTTGAAGATTGCAGTAAATCCCATCAGTCGAAATTACGGAAAATAGAAACAGAAAATTGTAAAAGTGCCTTGTCATTTCTTGAAGAAAGTGGGTGTAAAGTTGTGTCTGTTAATATTCAACGTAATGGAAAATCTGAAAGTCTGAAAATTTTTGAGAAAACGGAGGAAGATAACATGGAATTGAGTATGGTACAGGGTGAAATTGAAGAGCTCAACATATTGTTATACATTTTAGATTCTTTCAACATATCACAAAAGGCGTATCATGAAATATCAATGATATATAAGTCACTTCCTCGCAGTTATAAATTATCACAGTATGTAACTGCTCTGAACAATGAATTTAAAATAACTGACACCCCGGATGGTTTGGGAGTGCAACAATCTCTTAGAGAGAGGCTGACAGTTGTTGTTGATAAATTGTTGAAAGATGATACAGACTTCTCACAAAATGACAATGTGCTGCATGTTAAGGTGTCTGGGGATGGGACAAGGGTAGGAAAACATTTGCACTTTGTTAATGTAACATTTACAGTTGTAAATGAATCAAGATGTGGATCAGCACAGGGAAATTATCCACTTGCAATTATCAAAACTGCAGAAAAGTATGAGGAGATGCTACTGGGTCTCTCGGACATCCGCAGTGATGTTAAAGATTTACAAGGAACAGTTCTACAGATAGGAAATAGAACATTTAGTGTTAGAATATACTTGGGAGGTGACTACAAGTTTTTGCTGACATGTGTAGGGATACCGTCTATACAGAGTGAATTCACATGCATTTACTGTAAATGTGGGAGAAAAGATAGAGGAAATATTTCTAAAACTTGGTCTTTGTCAAATGTTGATCAAGGAGCAAGACTTCATTACTGCACTCATGAGAGCCAAGGGAATAGGAAAAAAACAAACAAGAATAGTTCATTCTCAATGATAAGAAAGCCTTTATTTGAGGAAATACCACTAGGTGATGTTGTTGTAGACAACCTCCATATGTTTCTGAGAATAACTGATAAACTGTTTTCACTTTTAGTTGCAGAAATAAGAATGCTTGACAATATTTCCTCAACTTCCACATTTAGATCAGGATTGGATATAGAGAAGTTTCAACACATGAAATGCTTTGAACATATTTTGCAGCAACTGGGTATCAAATTCAGTTTCCATGTGAACAAGGAAACAAGCAAATTGGAGTACACAGATTTGCAAGGACCAGAAAAACATTTGTTACTGGATAAACTGCAAATATCTGACTTGCATTTGGAAGATGAGAGAGCAAAACAAATTCAAGATATCTGGGATCGCTTTAATGTAATAACAGCATTATTGTCGACCAAAGATCCAAATCCAGATATTCTTCAAAAACATGTAGATGAGTGGAGCAATCTATATGTATCTGTATATCAGTGCCGTGATTTTACACCATATATGCACTTAATGCGTTGCCATGTGTGTGAACGACTGGTTATAAGTATAGTGCACAAAATGTTTACTAGTCTATAGTCTTGGTTATAAGTATAGTGCACAAAATGTTTACTAGTCCATAGTCCTGGTTATAAGTATAGTGCACAAAATGTTTACTAGTCTATAGTCTTGGTTATAAGTATAGTGCACAAAATGTTTACTAGTCCATAGTCCTGGTTATAAGTATAGTGCACAAAATGTTTACTAGTCTATAGTCCTGGTTATAAGTATAGTGCACAAAATGTTTACTAGTCCATAGTCCTGGTTATAAGTATAGTGCACAAAATGTTTACTAGTCTATAGTCTTGGTTATAAGTATGCAATCTTTTTAAATCTAGTACATGTAGAAGTTTGAATTAACATAGCTTTGCCATGCTCTTGTATTATGTACAAATTATATTTTTTGCAAGCTAAGACATTAATCTGCATGTCATTGAATGTTTTTGATATTGTAGAATTTATCATTAATATTGTACATTTGAAATGTTTGAAGTAATATCATGGTTCATACAGAAATGAAAAGTGCTTGAAAATTGCCCATGTGAATGAAAAATGCTTGAATTTCATCAAAACCTTATTTTCCCTTGAAAAGTGATTGAATTTTAAACAATTGTGCTTGAATTTGATTAAAAAATGCTTGAATTTGATGAAAGAAAACTTGATTAATATTTAGGGGAATACTTTTTTATAAAACTAATTGCATCTCTGTAGAATATTGATATGTCCTATGTGTCAATGATACAAAATGTATGTAATAATAAAAATTGCACATGTACTGTACCAGAATAGTTGTCATGGGTAGGTATTTTTATGTAACTGGGTATATTTGAATTGTCTTATGTTTTTGGAACTCAAAATTCAAAATGCCATGACATTCTTCCCGAAGTTTACCTTCTGAAAGAGTGCTTGAAAAGTGCTTGAAAATTCAAATGAAAACTGCTTGAAAGTGCTTGAAAAACATGTCGGTTTATCTGTATGAACCATGAATATGGGTTTGTTATGTTCCAGTACATGTAATTACCAGTATTGATATTTTTGTACACAAAGTCATCAATTTACATAGTTACCAGTAATGTTAATGATATTTTGCATTCAATGATTCATCTTACAGTGCCGAACTTTGAAGTGATATCTTTTTTCTTTGCTATTGGATCAATTGCCATAATTAATGTGTTTTAAACATTCCTTTTTTATATGTAACTATTATTTTTTTATCTACCATTATAAGTTTAACTAGTCATGATCATTTACATTCATATGTGATTTTTATTTGGTTTTTTTTTTATTATGATTTTGTTTATTTACATAAATTTATACACCAAGACATGGTGCTAACCTAAAGCTAATTGAATAATTAATTACTTGTTATTGTTAACATTAAAATGATATTAAAGGACAAATAAATAAAATTTAAAAAAAAATATTTTTTTGTCATCAAATTGTGTCAGTTAGGGTATGAATTTGCCCTCACACCGGCTGATTTCTGTGCCTGAATGAAACGTGAAATGACGTCTCTAAATTTGATTGGTCGATATTTTTAATACTCTGTATCCATTTTTAGATATATAACGGGGATTTCCGTTGAGAGAGTTAGTTGATTGGCGAAGTTATTTCAAAAATAGAACACATTCTTGCTGAAGGGAAGACCCAAGATGGCTGATGAACCATGCATTACATGCTGCGACCACATATGAAAACATAAGAAATGACGACACCTTTTTTATATTCTGTGCTATAGGAATGGGCTTAGAATGCAAATTAATAGATACTGTAGTGGATGCGAAAGGATCAGACGTGAAATGCTAACGTTGCAGTCATACTTCGACAATGAAGTCATATTTGCTGGTATTTCAAGCGGATATTTGGCATGTGCTGACAGACAAGGGAGATAATCCACGATTCAAAACGAAGCTCAGTTATTTCGGCGTATGTATTACATATACAGAGTAAGCTTACTAGAGTTATTTCCCCTGCCAAACATTTTGTTGCTATTTGTGTACAATTTCATCCTATTTTGTGATCTGGTATGTGTAGTATATAATGCACCCTCGTGTTTTAAAAATGAATGTAAAAGAAGTTTGCCTTATTTTGGCTTTATGGAAATAAACCTATAACATCAATTTGGAAACTCGACGCCCGAGAGAACTCAATCTGATTAAAATCATATCTTGATCTCTGCGAAATTTTGAGGCGTCAAAGCTTGCATAATCGCAATTGTCCGTTTAGTCATTTCGTCACCAAAAAGTTAATGTTTTAAGATTTACAGAGACCGAGAACCCCATGCAAAAGTACCAGAGAATAAGACCAGATGATTCGTAAGAGTAAGCGTGTTATGCTGCATCGACGACACCCGTCATGTAAATCTTGGTCACATCCAAGTAAACACCAAGTCCTCAAAATGAGAACCGAGTCATCATTGTCACAACAGGTAAGCACACAAACAAGCATGCTCAGAAACGCCCTTCCCCATATCACACAAAGATTCAAAATATTTCTCAACGAGACGAAAATGGCGACCATAAAACTTGTTCATACTGTAGTTCTGATCAACCTCTGGAAGTTTCACTTGTACGTAAGAGAAAGTTTAAATCAGTTAATCGTCAGAGAAAATTAATATCCATTGGTCGTAAGAGAAAATTAATGTCTGTTGGTCGTTAGAGAAAATTAAGTCAGTTTATCGTTAGAAAAATTAAAGTCAGATGCTCGGTAGAGAAAGTTATTTAGGCACTTGGTCTTTGAGTAAAATAGTTTTAATTGGTCATTAGATAAAATTTAGTTCAGTTTATCGTTAGAAATTTTTTTTTCGTCAGTTTGTCGTTGGAGAAAGTTATTTAGTCAATTGGTCGCTCGAGAAAGTCATTATGTTAGTTGGTCGTTAGATAAAATTAAATAAGTTTATCGTTAGAAAAAATCAAAGTCAGTCGGTCGTTAGAAAAAAAAGACCTTTTATCAGTTAGTCGTTAGAGAAAGTTAGTATCATTTAGTGATTAGAAAAAAAACTATTATCAGTTGGTCGTTAGAAAAACGTAAAGTCGGTTAGTTGTCAGAGAAAATGAATGCCAGTTGGTCTAGCGTTGGCAAAGAGGCGGGGGAGATTGTGATCATGATGATTGTGGTTTATTTGGCAATTTCATTTTTGAACAGGATTGAAGTTAATAATATGTCTGATTATCTATTTTGATAATGTATCAGAACTTAAGAGAACTTATTAGAATGTTATCTCAGTTTTCACTTACAGGAAGTGACGTTTACTTGGATGTGACCTAGATTTACATACCGGATGTCTTCCATGAAGCAGACGACAGGCATTCTTTCGTAACACCTGGCTTCATTCTCTTGTACTTTCCCAAGGGTTTCTGTGAAAATCTTTACTTTGCTCCTTCTTTGTAACTACTTCAGTCGCTTTTAGTTCGAATTAAGGTAGTGATGATAGTCTTAATGTATTTTACTTTGTTATAAATGTCGACATAAAACAAAAGAGAATACCACAGCGTCAACAAAACCATAGTTCGAACTCAAAATCAATGAAACCAGGGGCAAAACAGGGACAAAGGAAAGTTTTACATGGAGACTCTCGTAAAAGTACAAGAGAATAAGACCAGATGTTCCGGAAGAGTAGGAGTCTTCACAAATTTTAATACACAAACTTGACATATTTTGTATTAAAACACCAAGACATGTTGACTCGATGGCCGATTGGTTAAGGTGTTCTGACATTCTACCACTAGCCTTCCACTTCTGGGTTGCGAGTTCGAATCCCAAGTGGGGCAGCTGCCAGGTACTGACCGTAGGTCGGTAGTTTTTCTCCGGGTACTCCGGCTTTCCTCCACATCCAAAACATAGCACGTACTTAAATGACCCTGGCTGTTAATAGGACGTAAAATAAAATAAACCAAACCCAATCTCCGTCTGACCTCAGTATAATGTAAAATGGAAATATCTTTAGGGTTCATTTAGTGACCTAAAACTCGCTTTAACATCAACAACTTAACGTTTATATGTCAAACATGGAGGTAGGTTCTGGAATGACTTCAGTTTCTAAAAGACGGCTTTATATGATTTACAAATTTAAATCCAAAAAGCTTTTTGTTTTTGAAAATTACCCCCCCCCCCAAAAAAAAACCCCCAAAACATTCTAATGCAATGTACAATATACATTTATTGAACATACGGTGCAATAAACAGGAATGTTTGGTCAGTGATTATATTTTTCAGTCAATTGTCCAGCCGGAAAGTGTAGACCATGCAGCAGTGCTAGCACTCACTAACGTTCTGTGTCCATAGGTTTCCCCCATACGGACGAAAACATGGTCTCCCTCGTTCAGCGAGAGGACGACGATAGCTGTGGTTTGATGGTCATCGTTGATTTCTTCTGCATCTGTCCATGAAGATCCTCTTACAGCTCCATTTACCACGAGGACGGTTTGGAAAGCAGAATGCGCATAACAAACTGCCGTCCAGGTAATGACGTAGGTCCCTGATTCTGGAACGATGTAAAGCCCGACCCCCGGGCTGTAACCATCCCCTTGGTCTAGTTTCTCATTGTCGTAGGCTATTATTTCATTGCTAGAATACACTTTGGACGTAGACAGTTCTGCGTGGAACGCCACAGCGTGACGAGGAGAGGAAGGGGCGACACCTAGTGAGCAATACATAACTCGCATAGAATAACGTGTGCAATTAATGCGATCTTGATGTCAAGTTATATTTTTAAACAAAGATAAAATATCCGTTGGATATCATTTATCAATAATGTCCAAACGTCTTCTTTTCAAGACAACGATATATTTCAACTTTAATTTCTCTTTGAATTTTTGTCATAAGATTAGCATTAAGGCTATGGTGTTTCTAGAAAAAAACTCTAAACGAAATATCTTACAATAATATCATTTAGCCATGCATCAAAATATGTGAGGATGTGCTCTGTTTGTAGAAAGGTTAAAACATAACAGAAACCAAAGATTGAAAGTGAAACAATGTCATTTATTTGAAACATAAATGACGACATACAAATCATCTTTACTTGTTTGTACAAAACTTGCACTGCAGATTTTAACTGTAAACAAACTAACTGCGCATGCGCGTCTCAATAAAATCTACAGGTACTTTGCAAACACGATTTGTCTCCCTTATCACGAAGTTGAAACTAATTGATATTGATCATTGCTAAAACCATTTATGTTAAACACATATATTAGACTTTTTTTGCATTAAACGTAGTTATAAGGAAATTTTAGAAATGAAAATGTAAGATCTTTCATCATTTCAGTTGAACACTGCTAATAGATTCCACCTGTATACCCCCATTTCAAATCATTAGCATGTTGTGTAGCACTTTTTATAATGATATTGCATGCAAAAGACTTACGACTTTGTAACTGGGATATCTTCTTGTCAATGTCATCTTCGTTCTGGTCAGTTTGAAAAGTTGGTTGGTCTTCTCCAGTCAAGCGTTGATATGTTGGAGGGAATTCTTTACTTTGTTTCGAGGAGGCTTCCAAAGGGCGACGATTTGCGCCAACAGTCTTCGCCGCACTTGAACGTTCGGAGGACATAGTCTTCTTTCGGAGTTTGTTTTCACGTGGTTTATTTTGGGTTGTTTGGTACCTGTCGCGATGGATGGTAGTGTTCCTGATGGAAGATCGCAACAGATCCGAGAAATCATTATTTGAATCATTCACATTTACATTTGAGTCAGTACGGTCTCGTGTTATCGGTTTCGCCAACACAGGGTCCGGCGACACAATCGTCTCTAGGTCTGATACTCGCTTTACTAATTTACCGATAATAGTATCCTTTTCTGCCAGAAGTCGCTCCATACCTTCAATTTTTTTATTGACAAAAGAGACAAGGTCCTTCCATTCTCGCGGTTGATTTCCGATGTCCGGTTGTTTTCCGTCAAGAAAACCAAAACAACCGAACACAAGAATGGGCAGAATGATATTTACAAACCTTGCTGCCATCTCCCTGCTCATCTAAATAATGGCTTATCTGTACAGTTCTTTATTGTTCCTGGTCGTCTTATCTTGTCTTCCTGACCAGGAACTTGACCTCGCCAAATTTCACAATCGTGACTACAGCCCAGACAGGTGTTCGGTGTTTGTAACATACAAATACAGATAATACCAAAAGGGACTGTTGCAATGTACTGAATACCTGCACATTTCACCCCTGGTTGTTTTCGCCCTTAAGCAACATAAATAATATTCGCCCCGTGGAAAATTCGCCCTGTACACTGATGGTTATATTACACCCGAAACTCTTGATACCGTTGCACTCGGAACTGAACTCACCGATTTTAATTTACACAAACAACCCGGCTCAACAAAGGGCAAAGGATGATATTTACAAAACTGTTTTCTCTCATCGGCTTAAATGACATCTACACGCAACCATGTAACCGCCTTCTTGCCGGAGAATGTGTTATTCAAATACATATTTGTTGTCGGTTACCGATTGATTTTGCAGTAATTTTTTTTGTATCTGACGTCACTAACACTGCCTAGTAATGTTTGCCCTCTACTATATCAAAATGGCAAAAAGGGCGAATATTAAACGGGGGCGAAAATTTGCCGGTATACAGTACTTATTTTAACACACCCGGCACATTATATAACTGAAACCGGCCGGTGTTTTAGTTTAATTATTAGTGTAGCATATGTGTGTGTTACGTCATCTTTAAACCTAATTTAGGGACATACAAAATGTCAAAGGGATAAGTAAGTAAAATTTACTTATGAACGTCTATTCTCATAATACAAATGAATATAATATTTATATAACAAAACTCTCACGATGGTTTCAAGAGTATCTTAATCTAATAAATTACCTGGTATATACATGTACATTTGTATGTTGCATAGTATTGTCATATAAATTAAAGATTTTGTGTATATAAAGGATCTTACACGATGTAATATGGAATTAATTAAACGAGCAAGATAGTTTAATATGTCACGAGTGACATATTAAATTATTTAACGAGTTTAATAAATTCCATATTACATTGACACGAGTGTAAGATTCTATTTATCACATAACTTATATTTATGAGAAAATACATATTAAAACTCTCATATTAATTATCTATAAGATATCTGTGGCAGTACGGTTTTCACTACCGAGACTATCATATGACGTCATAAAGACGACATTTGTTTATGACGTCACAACAATGTTATTACACGTGTGCAATACCATTTTTATGACATGGCCGTTACGTGATAAATATATATACATAGATTGGGAGAATGAAGGAGAGAAGGACGGAAAGTGAGAGTGACAGAGAGTGGATGGTTGGAGAAGAGCAACTGAAAATGGAGCATCAACCAAATCTACCCAGGAAGTATTGTACATCTTTGGCATTTTTTCCCATCGTGTCACTAGGCGAGATATCCAGACCACTTTTACATAGAAGATCAAAAGTGATGAACCCGTCATACCTTGCTAATTCTGTGTAAAGGTCCCTTCGTAAGGTTGCATATAAATGGTGTATTAATATGTGTATATGGGCGCAAGCACGATTTTCAATTGACGCAATGATAATTTATGGCTGTATCAAAGGCGTAAAGGAATTACCTTAAGAGAGCAAAAAAAATGTATTGATGTATATATTATTTCCGAAACATGAGACTGCTCCAGACACCTACTACTTGGTTTTGTTACTAGCTGTATGAAAAAAGTGTATCATAATAAAGAGGCTTTGTTGGGAAAATGATGTAATAATCATATTAAAATGATAACATGATAATATTCAGATGCAATAAGATAACTTATATAATACAATGAATATATATTGTAAATGAATATTATCATGATTTTTCAAATTTGACTCTACTACAATTTTAAGTATCCTACGCTACAAGTCTCTTAGAGATACCATAGTACATAATATGAACTTTATGAAACGCAGTTTAAAACAATTACAAAAACAAGTTATAAATTGCTGAAAAATGTTAACACGCGAGGGTTTTATTTTGGAAAGAAACTGGAGTACAAGGAGAAAACCCACGTGTTAGAACAGATGACCCCTACTTTTAACAATTAGGTTAAATACTAACTTAATATCGAAAAATATCCAATCATATGTTACAGTTTCCCGAAGCGTGTTATCGTCCTCACAATACGTTTTTTTTCTATATCATCATACTACTATTATCCGACTTGGCCCATTAAATACTGTTTCGAATGAAGGCCTTTTATATTATAATATTATTGCAGCTTTAGACACTGGTATCAAAGCCTTACTCGTTGATATCTTGATCACATTCATACAAATAACCAGCTAACACGTATGATATAAACTTTTGGATTTTTTTTTGTTTAAGTATTTTCTCCATACCAAAAAGTGTACTGTTTATTCGGCAATCTGATTAAAATACAGATCCTTGTTCTCACTCCGTTTTACAAGGATCTGACAACATCCCATAAGATGTCACGTCCAGATGACCTTTGTCGCCTCTTTTCTTAACACTAAAATAATTTTTCAACGACCTGTCATCTTGCAGCAAGCCATTTCGTCACATTATTCCGCACGAACTTTTTGGTGACGAAATGACTAAACAGAAAAATGTGTTTATGCAAGCTTTGTCGTCTCAAAATTTCACTGTCAAGATTTTGCCAGTAGTGATTTGATTGGCTAATGCGAAAGGTCATCGGGACATGACCCTCTATTGGATTATCTCAGATCTTAACGCAGCAGAGAGAAGTTTACGGAACGGCGCGGAGATCAAGATATGATTTTAATCAGATTGGTTTATTCGGCTACATGCATAACGCTCTTTGCCGATAAGATCTATTGCCATTCATTTGTGCCATTCATTGGCCATTCATTGGTGCCATTCATTTGTTCACTTATATTAGGTCTACGCTCGTATTGTTGTACTGTATACACCATAATGGGAATTACTGTAATGTTGAATTTAAGGACTCCACTTTCGGTAATTTTTGTGAACCCTCACCAAATCTCACCAGTGCCCCTGTGTGTGGCGATATTAAGCAATATTGAATGACATATTGTGGTTAAAGTACAGACTGAGTTAGAATTCATTTGCAGATGTAGAGTTTGCCAATATAAGAAAGATATGTAAAAAAAAACTCTATCTTACATTTTCTTGGGTGTGACCTAGATTTATATGGCGGGTGTTGTCAATGAAGCAGGAGATGATTACCTAGAAATCTGTCCCTTGTTCCCATTTTGCTTCTAATTTAATCAATTTTGATTTTGGATTCTGGTTTTGTTGGCGCTTCGGTTGTATCTTATTTTCCCATTCATCAGCCAATCTCCTCCATTTTGACTTGCAACATAACCAAGAGGGATTCTTCACGGTAAACAATGAGCTGGGTTTTTTTTTAAACTTTCTATTTTGCGATTGTAACATAACTGGTTACTAAACCAATTTTCAAACGGTTGCAGCTTTCTATGTGTTCAAGAAATACTGTGATTACTGATCCTGGCTGATAAACTGCCCTACAAGGTCTCAATATGGACGTTCGTAAAATCCACGAATGAGTATAATAGCCTCCTTCATTACGTTATTTTTTTCGTTTAATATTTTGGTCAAGTTTAATGGTCGCCACCTTGGTATCATTTAGATTGATTTTGTTTCCTTGTATAATATGGAGATGGCCGTTCTTGAATTTGCTAATTGGTTTGACTACTTGTAATTGGGATTGATGCCTCAGTTATCACTTTACGGACGTACCATTTACTTGAATACAACCATGATTTAAAATGACAACTGGTCTTATTCTCTTGTACCGTTTTAGGTTGTCTGTGTAAATCCTTCCATCGTTCATATGTTGCCCATAGTTTAATTGATTTTGAATTCGGATTATGGTTTTGTTGACGCTTCGGTTTTCTCTGATTGTTTTGTCTATTGTATCAAAAGGTATCATGAAACATATGTTACTTCTGTCCTCCCTGCGCCCGTCATATTTCCATTTAAATGGAATTTCTGAAATTCCTAAAGGCCTAGAAAAATGTTATTTTTGTTGGTAGCTTCCTCAGAGTTAACCAAACAAAATTTCCGAAATAAACTCCTTTAAAGGTCACATAAGTTTTGATGTCAAAACCTTAAGACGACGACTTCGTTTGAAATACTGACACATTATATTCGGCTGGTAAGTTCCTTGGAAGGAGTAGAAACAGTTTCTGAAATATTAACTTCGTTTTCATTTTAAGGTCACGTAGGTCAAATATGTCAAAACCTCTAAACCACTTACGAATTTCGAAAAGTTATAGAGACTGGTAGCCTTCTTTGAAGGAGTCGAACAAGGTTGAGAATAAAAACGACCTTTTTCACTTGTCTTGTTTTATCTTTGACTACCAAACATCAAACACATCTGTTAAGATCACTCCCGGGGCTTTAAAAATACCTTATTTGATTTTGTACATCTTTGTTTGTTTATATTTGATGATGAATTGATCCTTTTGACTGTAAGTCAATAAACTGTTTTGAAAGGAGGCACGGTGGTCTAGTGGTTGGACGCCAAGCTCGTGTTCGAAGGGTTGCGAGTTCGAGTCCCGGTCACGGCACTTTCGTTATAACCTTTAGCAAGATACCTTACTCTGCTTGTTCCAGTCTACTTAGTTGTAAATGATAACGTAGTTGGGTAGTGCTAGGAATTGTAGAAAGCTAGCTGTGAGCGCCGAAATGGCAGCACCGGTTGTATTCTCCCCGCGGAGTTGAGGACGATATTGGCTGGTTGCTAAGACCCTTTAACCACGGATAATCATTTGTGAACCACTTTGAGGCGGCCTTTTAGATAGTGATAAAGGGGTATATAATAACCTCGAATTATTAAATAAAAAAAATCAATACCTAATAAATACATTCCAGTTAGGGAAAACTTTAATTAATCAAAGTAGCGTTCTCGATATGGAAGTAATATCATCAATGGATTTGTATGTTTGCTTTAATGATAATAAAACAAACAAACAACCACGCTATCATTTTTATTTTGAGAAAGAGCGGATACATACTTAATCATAGGTCGCCTGGAACTTGTTTTTCTCAGTCAAGTTTCCAGCCAGAAAATGTAGACAACCCGTACCTAGTGTCGGTGCTTATCATGTCCCCCTGTGTGAGTTGTGTAGCCCCCATGCGGACAAACACGTGATCTCCCTGGTTCAAAGTAAGAACGACAACTGATGTAGATTGATGAAAATCGCCGACAGCAGAAGTATCTGAAAACGAAGATCCTCTAACAGCGCCATTGACGACGAGGACAGTCTGGAATTCCTCGCGGGAAGCACCAAGTGTAGTCCATGTGAGGACGTAGGTCCCAGTTTCTGGGGCAAGGTAGAGTCCGTCGGTTGAGCTGTACCCGTCGCCATGGTCCAGCGTCTCGTGGTCATAAATGATAGTTGCTCCAGTTTTAAAAGCCTTATTCACAGAAAGGGCCGCATGGAATGCCACTGTCTGCTTCACAGGTATTTCAGCGACGCCTACAAAACATGCAAATAATTATGATGGTCGTCTTATGAAACATTCAATGTTTCATTCGAAATGTGACGTCATAATGACATTTTTTAAGAAGAGATGGGCGGAGATTAACATTTGCAAAATAAAGTTAGTTCTACGTTTTGGTCCGAGATTAAACTGTTATTAAATCTGCCGTAAATTTTTGAGGGGAACGTTATTCCTAAAAGTTAAATTGCTCAAAAGTTTGAAAATAACGGTTCATGTAAAACCAAAAATCAAATTTAAAAGAAATGGAAAAAAACTTATAAAAAGCAATATGATAGATAAAAAGCTATCAATATAAATTGATTAAGGCCGCACGTTTGTGATTATTTTAGTTGCTTTAACGTTCATAGACTTACGATTTTGTCGGGATCTCCATTGCCTTGACACCGGAATGGTGACAACTTTCTCATTTTTGTCTTCATCATAAAGCATATCATTTATTTCGCGGAGTTGTTGGAAATCGTCTGCTTTGATGACATCACCAGTTTCTAAGAACGAGGTGTCACTACCGCCAGGTTTGGTGGAAATGTTTACAGAGGGTAAGTCCATATTTGATTCCACATCGTTTTGCTGCTCCTCTCGAATAGGGTTAAGCATCACACTTGCTTCCAAGTCTGATACTCTCTGAGCTAGTATATCGATAACGGCGTCTTTCTGTAATAGTGCCTGCTCTTGGGCAGCCATTTTCGATTCCAGTTGGTCAACGCGTTCATCCTTTTCGGCAAGCAAATGTTCCATACCTTCAATTTTCTGATTGACATAGGTTACAAGGTCCTGCCATTGCTGGGGCT
Source organism: Mimachlamys varia (assembly GCA_947623455.1). NCBI lineage: Eukaryota > Metazoa > Mollusca > Bivalvia > Pectinida > Pectinidae > Mimachlamys > Mimachlamys varia. The sequence goes on along the minus strand of OX392533.1, from coordinate 39,300,874 downwards.
GATTTCCGGGGTCATGGAGTTGTCGCAGTTGATCTCCGGTGTTGAATTGTTTTCCGTCAAGAAAACCGAAACAATCGCAAACACATACTATTAAAATTAGCTTCACAAACATGGCTGACACCTTGCCCTCCATATAAACACACTGACGTATCTGTAGTTGTAGATATGCTTATCTATACGACCTGGTTGAGAGAAGGCATCACGAAATATTCACGGAAACAATCGTGACTACATAATTATTAGGTATATATCTAAACGCTGTTGGTATAGTTTAAGAGATATACAAAGAGGAACATTCGGGAAACACTCAACGAAACCAATTTAAAGGTTAAAATGTTGAAAATTAATTTTAAATATTTGGCCTGTTGATTTAAATATTTTGTCACTTTGCTTTATAAAACCATGAACTATAGATTATTTTGAAGATTTGCTCGGGACTATTTATTCGGCTCTAAGTTGCCCACACATCCTTCTTTGATCTTTGTAAATGTTTTGAATTAACAAAAACATCATATTATCTTAAAAAAACCGGTAACCTTATCGACGAGTTATTATTATAGCAAATATTTCAAATAGCATTAGTTTGAGTGAAGTTTTAAATACCCTTTTTCAACCGAAAAGTGAATCAGATGTGTTGGCAAGGGTGAAGAACAAAAACATTCTGCAAGCTTTCAGGTTGATAACAGATGCGTACACATTGATATTGCCCTTGTAGCCCGGGTAACACTATTGACTCTGTCAGTAACTGTTGTTATTACGTTTACAGATTGTCCCCTCATTCGCATTGCACTGATTGGAATACTAAGGATCTTTATGCTTCCTCTTCCTTTTAGACGAGGAAGGCGATTGGTTATGTCTCAAGACGGAGACATTCTTCACCATCATGAGTAATGGCGACAATTGACAAGAACATGTAGACATCAGAACGGTTCTCCTATTTCGTGCTGCAAAACAACCAAGAGGGTTTTTGCACGGTAGAAGATAGGCAAGCAATATTTACAACATACCTTTTTCGAACGAACCTTGTTAAAATATTGTTCCTTATCCAGTATTCAAGAGGTGGTTCCGAATATCATAATTACTGCCATGAATGTCACTTGCTGGCTTTGAAACAGCTTCACAAAGGTTAAATGTTTCACGTTACTCTGGAGTATTCCATCTCCTCATGATGCATTTAAGTATATATTTTACTTCATTCTATCTCAAGACTACAAATGGACCACCAATATCAGCCAGATTGTACAACACGAAAATATATGCGTGTAAAGTCCTCAAGAGAAAATGTTTGTAATAATATATCAAGTCTTAAATCTTACAGATTACCTGAATATTTAGGTCTGTTCAAATAACACTTTTATTACCGTTTGTAATTGGTTTTAAACGATTTGTTTACGTATATTTCCGTTTACTTTAAACTCACAATAATCAGTATGGTTATCACTGCATTAGTTCTGACTTTGAGGACCTGACGATACACGACTGGTAAGGAGATGACGTAGACGCTTCCACATGAGTGCCCCCCCCCCCAAAAAAACCAAAACCCTCCACCCCACCCCCTTCTATTCACTCTACACCTTTGAAAGTATACATGTCTCTTAAAGGTGTACCCTTGCGTGAAAAGACGATTGACGTTTTTGGGTCCGCTTATCAGAGTGATTACTTTTGATCGAGAACTAAGACTGGGTTCTCATTTCGAGGATTTGACGTTTACTTGGATGCGACTAAGATTTATATTTCGGGTGTCGTCGAAGAAGCGTCTCGTGGTCGTAAATGATTGCTGAAGTTTTAAAAGTCTTATTCACAGAAAGCGTAGTGTTGAACGCAACTGTACTGCAACACCGCCTACAAAACATTAAACCAATTCCAAAAGTGCCGTATGAAATAATGAAAATAAGAAATTGACCATGAGACGTCTTATAGATAAAAACACCAATTTGCAAACAGTAATTATACTATTAGGGCATATAGTAAATCTTAAAAATGCATATTAATATAATAAAAACTGCTCTTGGGACGCCATTTGCTATTCAAGTTTGTCAACCCGTTCATCCTTTTCGGCAAGCAACTGTTCCATACCTTCAATTTTCTGATTGACATAGGTTACAAGGTCCTGCCATTGTTGCGGCTGATTTCCTGGGTCATGGAGTTGTCGCAGTTGATTAGCGGTGTTGAATTGTTTTCCATCCAGAAAAACCGAAACAATCGCAAACACATACTATTAAAATCAACTTCTCAAACATTGCTGATACCTTGTTATCCATATAAACACTGTCGTACTTGAATCTCGAAAAATTGTGCAGTTACGACAGTTTTACGACATTATGAAAAAAAAGTATTGATGTAATAAGTCAGACGTTTTTGTTAGTCAATTGGTCGTTAGAGAAATAAGAGTGAGTTGGTCTAATGTTGAGAGGCTATATTGGTGAGCGTGGTATAGTTGTTGTTTCACTTTATTTCAGGAACTTAGTTAATTATCTATTTTGATTATGTATTAGAACTTAAGAGAACTTATTAGAATGATACATTAGTTCCCAGTTTAAAGGCGTGACGTTTACTTGGATGTGACCTAGATTTACATACCGGATGTCTTCAATGAAGCAGAGGACGCATATTCTTTCGGAACACCTGGTCTTATTCTCTTGTACTTTTTCAGAGGTTTTCATTTAATTTTTTCCTTTGTTCATTTAGTTTAATCGATTTTAAGATTTCACAGCCATAGTTAATCATTTGAGTAGTGGCACAGTACAAACACATTTACGTAGTACACGATTTGAAAGTATGCAGAACTAGTTTAATTTTACTTCCAAATTCATATATTAAAGGGGTTATGCACACCTAACCTTTCTGCTTCTACATTAGTTTAGAATGTTTGGATTCCTACCTTTTGGCCCGTAGCATCACTGAAGTGTCCTACGAAGACGAAACAGCTTAATCATCAAAGTTTATTTGTTTCAGCATAATGTATCTATAACTAAATTTTAAAAGTTGTGCAGCACACTGTATGTATGTGTTACATCATCTATATTCACAAAACTGACCGATTTTACTATGTCAATTGGCATTGTCATAAATAAGATATTACAAATGTGTAATATGACTATTGTGACGTCATTAATAAATGGAGTCGTTATGTTGTGGCGTGATAGCTGGAGACGCTTACACATGAAAGGCACGCGAGTTCTCCCTCCCTCCCTTCACCTACATTTTTTTAATCTTAATCTGTTTATCTTTGATGATGATGATGATGATCATATGATGATGATGGTGATGATGTTGATAATGAGGATGATGATGAAAAGATGATGATGATGAGGATGATGATGAAAAGATGATGATGAATGATGATGCTCATTATATAATGATGATGATGATGATGATGATGATATGATAATGACATGATCATATGATGATTATAATACGATATAGTATAAATGAATTTACAACCATGTATAATATACAGTAGTATGTATGTCTTGTATTGTGAAAATAATAATTAAAAAATTGTATCTTTATGTAATATGAAGATGTACGTTTTTGAGAATACTCAACACAGTGCTTACTTTTGATCGAGAATGATGACTCGGTTCTCACTTTGACTACTTGACGTTTACATGGATTGATGTTGCAAGTTTCGTCAATGAAGCAAAAAACGTCTACTCCTCTGGAACACCATCGTCGGATACCCACGGTTGATCTCGCTTCGCTAACTCACTCATCACCCGTGGGCAAACTCGCCGAGAAATCCTCGTAGGTAATTAATATGTACGAAGCATTTGATTGGTTCCAGTGCAGTTTTGCGATGCGATTTTAAGCCAATCAGAATTAGCGTAATATAATCTATACGGAAGCATAACTTAGATAAGTAGCACTGTATTGCTCTTGACTCGTTTTTGAAGTCAACGACCTGTAAGACTTGTCTCGTATGATTTTTAAACAAAATTCACAAGACTTAATTGACGCCGCCATCGTTATGAACACGTCTTCTACTCGCCGTTTACACGCTTTCTCATGGGCGCAGCCATTGTTGTGTATGATGTACCCCGAAACGGGTCTTCAAACTGGAGAGTTCCGAATTGTTCTGATTGGTCCGTTCTAATATACGAATTACCATATTTTACGAGGATTTCTCGGCGAGTTTGCCCACGGGTGATGAGTGAGTTAGCGAAGCGAGATCAACCGTGGGTATCCGACGATGCTGGAACACATGTTCTTATTCACTTGTACTTTTGCAATGTTTCCATGTAAATTTCCTTTTTTCATATTGTGCCCCTACTTTAATCGATCTCGTGTTCAGATTATGATTTTGATGACGTGTCGGTGTTCTCTATTTTTTTTCTTATGTGATTTAATAAATACACAGGGAAATTCTCAAAGTTACTTTTCGAAACGAAAGCAATTAAGAATGCTAATATACCACTGGATATGGTATGAGTCAATAATGTTAACAATGTTCCAAGGTAACTCGTTGAATAAATCAGAGAACACCGAAGCGCCAACAAAACCACAGCCCTAACTCAAACTCGATTAAACCTAGGGCAAAGCATGAACAAAGAAAAGATCCACATGGAGACCCTTGTAAAAGTACAAGAGATTAAGACCAGGGGTTCCGGAAGAGCAAGCGTCCTCTGCGTAAATCTTATTTGTTAATTAATTTGAATGATAATTAAAAACAAACGATACCGGCTTCATGTTTTTTTCGAGACAGAATCAAACAAGGCATAGAAATATATCATCTATTGTTAACTCTTTTTTCAGTCAAGCTTCCAGCCTGAAAATGTGGACACTCCGAACCTATTGTCATTGCTTATCAGGTCCCCCTGTGCGAGTTGTGTGACCCCCATGCGGACAAACACGTGATCACCCTGGTTCAAAGTAAGAACGACAACTGATGTAGATTGATGAATTTCGCTGACAACTGAATTATCTGAATACGAGGATCCTCTAACAGCGCCATTCACGATGAGGACGGTCTGGAATTTTTCATGAAGAGCACCAAGTGTAGACCATGTGAGGACATAGGTCCCAGTTTCTGGGGCAAGGTAGAGTCCGTCAACTGGATTATACCCGTCACCGTGGTCCAGCGTCTCGTGGTCGTAAATGATCGTTGCTCCAGTTTTAAACGCCTTATTCACAGAAAGGGCAGCGTGAAAAGCAACCGCATGCCGCACAGCAACACCTAAAACACATGTAGATAATTCCGATAGTGCTGTATATAATATTTTTAAAAAATCAAGTTTTTTAAAACAAAAAATTTCCGACGATAAGACGTCCTAAAGATAGAAAATCAATTTGCAAACAGTAATTCTAGTAATGCGCCATGTCATTCGGTTCATCTAAAAAGTGTTTGTCTTTATGACAAAAACTCTCTTGAAAGCTTATGCAGTTACGGTAGTATTACAACAAAAGTTATTAATATATCATTTTAAGGGCTAAAACGCGGTTCATGTACTTTGATGCTCATTTTGATTTGCAAACTTACGGTTTTGTCGGGATCTCCAAAGTTTAGACACCGGCATGATGCCAGCTTTTTCATTTTTATCCGCGTTGTAGAGAAGATCACTTTCTTCAGCGAGTTGTTGGGAATGGTCTGGTGTTATGATATCAGCAGTTTCTAAGGACGAGGTTTCACTAACGTCAGGTTTGGTGGTAATGTTTACAAAGGGTAAGTCCATATTTGATTCCACATCGTTTTGCTGCTCCTCTCGAATAGGGTTAAGCATCACAATTTCTTCTAAGTCTGACACTCTCTGAGCTAGTATATCGATAACGGCGTCTTTCTGCAATAGTACCTGCTCTTGGGCAGCCATTTTCGATTCAAGTCTGCCAACGCGTTCATCCTTTTCGGCAAGCAGACGTTCCATACCTTCAATTTTCTGGCTAACAAAAGTAACGAGTTCCTGCCATTGTCGCGGTTGAGTTCCTTGGTCTTCGCCAGGGAGGTGTTGTATTTGATCTTCGGTGTTAAACTGTTTTCCGTCAAGAAAACCGAAACAATCGCAAACACAAATTATTAAAATGAGCTTTACAAACATGGCTGATACCTTGTCGTCCATATACACACTGTAGTACGTGTTCAGATTGAGATAGCCTTATCTATAGGACCTGGTTAAGAGACGACATCACGAAATATCCATAGAAACAATCGTGACTACAGATTAGGTATATCTAAACGCTGTTGATATCATTTGTAAGATATATTAAAAGGAATATTCGGGAAAGACTGAATGAGACAATCTATTGATTTACAAATAGTCCACTCCATTAAATTAGTTGTGATTCATTTAATAGCAAGTTAATTGTTTATTTCTTAATTTTACTTAATTGGCCCGTTGATTGAAATATTTCGTCATTTTGATGAATAAAATCAGGAACTATGAATCGGCTCTAGGATAAGTCCCGAGTCTTTGACCTTATTCGGCTGTACATTTGTATGAAAGTCAAACATATATTTGTTTATACTTTCATGAACAGGCAAGTTATCCTTGAAAACTTAGATGACCTTATCAAATTAAGATTGTAGCATATATTTTACGTACAAATGTATCATTACTTCGAGATGGATTTTACAGCTCAACAAGACCTTTTCCCTCATCTCCATGTTCCTTTCGTTTTTCTAATTTCAATTAGGAAATAATGGCTAGTTCTTTTCACACAATGACAATTTATTATTTTTTCATTTCCGTATTACAGTTGTCAGTTAAAATCCATTTTATCCAATTTATATGACTCACAGTTTGGGGCCCGGATATTGGCGCATGATGGGTCTTATAGTTGAAGGAAACCGGTTTACCCGGAGTAAACCTACGATCAAAATTAGTGAAAAATATACATGTAGTTACATGTACAGGGTACAGAATCGTCTGCGGTTGGTTTCGAGAGGGAAAATTTGATTGAAACGTTTTCCTAATTTTTTAAAACGTTTAACCTGGAAGCAGATATATTCAAGGATACAGCTCTCCTTTATAGGTCTATCTAAAAAGTGTTCTTATCTCCCTTGTTTGCCATATCATGGCTACACTGGGAAGTGCTTTTGAAACAAATTCGAGCCATGTAATTATGATATCATAATGGAAATGACGTCATCCGAATGTCACATGGCGCCAAATCATCACAAAAACACGTCCCGGAAGTCCATCTTGTATCCACCATTTTGGTTAATCAAGGGACGCACCAACACTTTTGGGAAAGGCCTATAGTACTTCCTTCGCACTGACTGAAAACCTACATAAACCCTGATGTAAGGTTATATAAAGTTAAAATGTATTCTTACATTTAGCTTTATAAAAAAACGGATGAAGCCATGTTTAACCATGTTTAATCTTTATAAGTCGGAAGGCATGAAGGGTTTTACAAAATAAGAACTTCTGTTTGAAAAATTGATTAAAAAAATGATGATAAGGAATTAATTGTTGGGGCTGAACTCTGGGACTTAACAAGTGCTTCTCATCATACGTCTACTTAGCCCTTATTATTTACTTGGAACTATATATATCAAAATGAGAGTTATAGTTAAAAGTCGAACGGAGAATAAAATATATTTAAAAGAAAAGGAAAACCTTTGGAATGACAAATTCAACAGTTAACCGAAAAGAAGAACTGGTTTTTTTTTTCATTTGCTGTATCCTTCGAATCAAAAACATATTCTGAATGAATTATATTAGACTGGCAACCAGTCCAAAAGTTTGTATGGAGAATTTCTGAATTTGACTACAAGCTTATCTCACTCTAGTTTCAAACTTAGAGGCCCAATATACGTAACTTTCGGCAAAACTTGAAGCGAAAATAAAGCCTTAAAACTTATTATATGTATAGATTTAGTTAAGATTAACTGATATCAGCAATATTCAAGATGAATTCTTTCGCGGTTACCGGTACAGCAGCAGTTGTAACTCGGTATTTGTAAACACGCGTCCATTTCGAACCAGCGTTCTACCTTCGGTATGTTGTTGAAGTGGGCCCCACCTGAATTATTTTCACTTCTTTGGATTTTTCTGTCAAGAGATTCTTGTTACTTACTGCTCGTGTTTACTTCGTTTTAGGCTTATTTTTGCATGGTAATCAACTGTATTTTTTTCAGAATTTTTCAGAATCATGATAATTTCTCTGAAGTTACGTATATTGGGCCTTTAATCAGACATCCAAATGATCAAAATAATAAGACCATTTTTTTTATAAATAATTCAATATCTTTATACTATTCTATAGACGGGAGCCAGTCTAGATATATCTATGCTTGTTATAATTGCGTTATTACGATATTTCTCTAATTCCCTAAGAAGCACTATCGTTTCCGAGATGATCAAAGGGAAGCAACTCGCGAAACATCTGCTTTTTTTTAGCAACAGAAAAGTTGGATTAGATGTGTTACATGGGACGAATGGTCTACTCCTTCCTTGTTTCGTTTTCAATTTTAGCTGGACCCTCAAAACCAGTCTATCGACAAAAAAATAGAGAATGTCGAAGCGTCAGGAAAACAATAATTCGAACTCAGAATCGATTAAACTAAAGGCAAAATATGTAAAAAAGAACTATTTGCACAGATATCCTTTACACAGGGGAATTAACTCTCAAATCACTAGCATCAGCTTGAAAAAGCTTAATTCGTTAAACATTTCCTGCTAAATGAAGATTTTCAGTGATGCTTTAGTTTATACATAAGGCACACTGTTTGTGTATCAAGTGGAACTTCGATATCAAATTTACATTACTTAAAAAAGACAATCTTCATGATGAACAGTTTTTCGTATTATTCGTAATTTGGAATATAATACATTGTAACGAATAATGAATATTTTTACTTTCCGGATGTCGAAAGTTAAGAATGGAAATTTTTCTATGTTCCAAATAACGAAAAGCTGCCAAATCTTGCCTTGCTTATCAGAGTTTGTTTTTTTTATTTATTTCTATGAGAAGAAAAGAAGCTGACATGTATTATATTCCCGTCATAACCATCATTAAATGGTACATGTATGGTGCGCAACGGCTCGAATCTCGTGCAACTTATTTGTTTCATGTTTTGTTTTATTTTGATTTACGTCCTATTAACAGCTAAGGTTATTTACGGATGGCGGGATGGCCACCCGGTTAAGTATGCGTTGTGGGTGTGTGTTGAGGTGTTTGGGATTTGATTTGTGGGGGAACTTCAAGGGCGATAACTCATGTATACTTGTAGCTTAACAATAAACGACAACTGTGGTTTTGCTCCGAATAATTCTAAACCAGGTGCAGATTAGCTTGTGATAAAGAAGAGTCTGGTAACAGGTAGGGGCTGGTAGCCAGATTATATAAAATATATAATATTAATTATAACGGACGTTTAACAGGCCGTTTTTATTAATTATATAGGTCGATGCACTGGGATATTGATGCATCATAATATTAGTTCGATGACTACGTAGAAATGATTGTTCCTTGTCACTTTTTAAATATTTATTTTCCATCGATATTTAAAAAAAAATTGAAACTTTACTCGATTTGTTTCTGAATTGTGAACCGTTATTTTTCGCGGCTTTAGAGACAATAGATAATGATTCAGTACATAATTTACTATTTAAACTTTGCAATATATTCTTAGTATTGACAACTTTCTTCAATGAACTGTCCTGACTTTCATTGGTAATTTTTAATGAAATTTCGTACACTTATAGAAAAGTGTTTCCTGTTTCTTCTCACAATATTTTCACTCTTTGCAGTTGTGTACATCTGTATGACTAAGGAAATCAGTTTATTAATAACATTTAATTTTTGGGATGCCATTTTGACGTCATTTTAGTAGCAGTATACAGGAAAATGGCGTCACGCGGAAATTAGCAGTGTAGATATTACTCCAGGATTACACAACGAAAAAATAAATATATATAATGAGAAGAAAAAAATGATATTTTTGTACAAAATAACCAAATATTGTAAAAATCCATCTATAAATGAAGTCTGAAAAATTTCATTAACAAATGTTGGTCGGCACGGTGCTTGTAGAATACATCCGAAAAAGTGTTGTTTATTGGTGAGTTTTTTTTTGAAAATCTGAAATTTCTACACAAAAAAGCCAGTTGTTCGATCAGTTTTGATAAAAAAAACCTTTACTTTATCCGTGTGATTTGATCATTACCTTCCACATACATGTACTTTTTAATATATGACTTTCAGATTTCAGAGTTCATTTTCAGACAAATCACACATTGCATTTTCAAAGAAAGCATCAATCACGTTCGCTCGTGACATTTCTCGGTTATCTGCCCTTTGTGACCTTGGCAATGGTTGCTGATCTGTTTGTTTTACCCAAGGTTCACAGGCTGTGACCCCCCGACTCACGAGATTAGACATGTGACCAACATCGAAATTCCGCCCGTCGCGTGATCAAAGAGTATAGTTGTTAACCAGATGGAGAATGCTTTTGAATGGCAAAGTAATGAGCTGATAGCTTATGTCATATCGTATGTGCTAATATATCACCGCCATGGTTCGTGTGGCAGAAGTACGCAAATTATCCTTTATGCTTTTACAATCGTTCGCTGTGTATTTATTGTCAGCGAGGTTGCCATACTTCCCGCTATCAATGTCAATTTACCTGATAACTAAGTATTTACATCAGAGCGAAATAAATTATGTAAGTGTGAAAAGGTACCTTTTGTTTTCGACGTTGTGAATACAGATAACCCATTTTACACTGTATGTCCAGACATGTATTCGAGCAAATTTGATTGCAACTGACATACATTGTACATTTTGTAGCTCGTTCAAACCTGAAGTTTGATTATGAACTATTCCACCCTTTGAAATTGGAGAGTTCGAATCCGTCTTCAGTAGTGAATGGTTACTATTTTAAGCAAGGCAAAAAGCCCAGGATAAACACTTTGGACCCTATTGGGCCTGCCTTTCTTCAAAGTCATAGAAAAACTGACAGACTAGATTACAAAATGGCGGCTTGATAATGAGTACACTTCATGACGTCTGACCCTGGACATCTAAAGCATGACTTGTGAATCTGAATGAGTGAATCAAATATAATATATAACACAAGATACAGTTGATGAATCAAAACATGTGAGTGAATATTGGAGTTTAAAATAACCTGTGAATTGCGACAAATTGAATATGATCATTGAGAGCGGATGTGACATCATCATATATACAAAACCACGTGTTATATCAGAAATAGATTTTGCTTTCATACTCAAATGAAAATAGATTTTCTGCTGTATAGTGGGTTGCAGCGCAATTGTTAACATATCATGATGATTTTTGTCATGTGAATCGTGACATATTCAATGGCTATTTTCTGTATACGACACGGACACTTAATTAAAAACAATTAATATAAGCTTAAAGCTTGTTTTTCGATCCCAAACTATAAAACATGAATTTATATATGAATGAATGTTGAATGTAAATATTGTTAAACTAAAAACAGTTATAGAACATAGAACGTGGACTGTAAACAGATTATTAAACCGATTTAACTGCAAAATGAAGGAGGTTGTATTGATTGAAAATGTACATGGATAATAAGACCATTGAGGTTGATGGAAAACGTACATTGAAAATAAAAGACCAGGAGTTCCGCAGAAGTGAGCGCCCCTTGGTTTCTTGACGTATTCACATACTCAAAGCCACAACACACAATAATGAATGTGGCTAGACAATGAATGTGGCTAGACATCTTGGATCATAGATTCTTACAAAAGTTTGCGAACAACATTTTTTTCATAACCCTATGAAACAGAAAAACAATTGACACCAACGCTTATAATTAACTTTTGAAACTTATTTTTCAAATTTAAAACATATTTATGTACAATTTGACTGATCTAACAACGGATTCTTTTTCACAAATCAATACGCAACGTCAAATGCAGTATTGTGACGTCACATGTTCGCGTCATTTTCGGATTTGTTTTCATAGAGGTACAAATGTATGAAAAGGAAAATCTCAACCAATCAGAAAGCCACATTCTGCATACAATCAATGGAAAATTAATTAAATATAAATAAAGTTTATATATGTTGATTGATCGATAAAACATCAATTTTACTGTAATTAAGTACCGTTGTTAAGATATCCGATATATGTATATACATGTTAAGTGTTTATTTATGTAGGTATGTCCTCCTTATTTCCTTCATTCCTTTACTAATGAAACTTTCTACTCCCTTTACAAATTCAATTTACTAGCTCTGAATACCTTCTATACTATCTTTGAGTAAAATCTGTGAGGCGATGTTTATCTTAAATCTATTTCAGATATTTGATTGTGTTGTTTGACAATTTTGAGATTCTAGGCAGGAGTTCGCCTGGTATTACTGGTTTAATTGACTGGGGGCGGATTCCGGCGGATTCGGGGCTCTACAATGTGTGTTATAACTTTCCCTGGTGTATGGATACAGTATCCCCCTCACACAGCTATGTCAGTACCCTTTAACGATTAACATGTTAAAAGTTAAGTATACACGAAGTCGAATTAAATGTATAACTGAACAAAAACACGAGACCCATCAGCTTCATTACCGAGACATTTTACCTGAGTGCAAATCCAAATACACTGTTAGTGTTATCTTTAAATAGTTGGATCCTCAACCGAGTTTGAACCCCTGCAGATCGTTTCGTCAAACCATTTTCATGTATTTATACATTTTCAGCAACAGCAAAATTATTTTGTTTCAACCTATACTTACATTGATCTACTCATTCTTTTATTTACCGACTTAAAAAAAATAAAATAAAATGAGTTTGTCTTTTCCCATATACAAAAGGTAGACACCCAATAAGCACCGAAAATAAATGAACATGACAAAAATATGAAAACATAGGTCCATGCAGCTGCACTTTGTATTGGTAAAAATATATTACTGTTAATGTTCATATTTTAGCGGTAATTTCATTTTAACGCTTTTTGCGGTGAAAACCTTACGCTAAATTATGTTTTTGCTAATTGAAATTTCTGTTTATTCCTTTCTTTTGCAAGTATTAGTGAATGCGCCAATTCATTATTGCGCTTATCTGTTTCAATTCGTTTATACGCCAAAATAGACAGTGTTACACCTGTCTATATATATATACATCATTGTAGACAGGTGATACATTGTAGTATTGTATATAGACAGGTGGTACATTGTAGTGATGTATATAGACAGATGGTACATTGTAGTGATGTATATAGACAGGTGGTACATTGTAGTGATGTATATAAACAGATGGTACATTGTAGTGATGTATATAGACAGGTGGTACATTGTAGTGATGTATATAGACAGGTGGTACATTGTAGTGATGTATATAGACAGATGGTACATTGTAGTGATGTATATAGACAGGTGGTACATTGTAGTGATGTATATAGACAGATGGTACATTGTAGTGATGTATATAGACAGGTGGTACATTGTAGTGATGTATATAGACAGGTGGTACATTGTAGTGATGTATATAGACAGGTGGTACATTGTAGTGATGTATATAGACAGATGGTACATTGTAGTGATGTATATAGACAGGTGGTACATTGGAGTGATGTATATAGACAGGTGGTACATTGTAGTGATGTATATAGACAGGTGGTACATTGTATTGATGTATATAGACATGTGATATATTGTAGTGATGAATATAGACAGGTGGTACATTGTAGTGATGTATATAGATAGGTGGTAGATTGTAGTGATGTATATAGATAGGTGGTAGATTGTAGTGATGTATATAGACAGGTGGTACATTGTATTGATGTATATAGACATGTGATATATTGTAGTGATGAATATAGACAGGTGGTACATTGTAGTGATGTATATAGATAGGTGGTAGATTGTAGTGATGTATATAGACAGGTGATATATTGTAAGGATGTATATAGACAGGTGGTACATTGTAGTGATGTATATAGACAGGTGGTACATTGTAGTGATGTATACAGACAGGTGGTACATTACAGTGATGTATATAGACAGGTGGTACATTGTAGTGATGTATATAGACAGATGGTACATTGTAGTGATGTATATAGACAGGTGATACATTGTAGCGATGTATATAGACAGGTGGTACATTGTAGTGATGTATATAGCCAGGTGGTACATTGTAGTGATGTATATAGACAGGTGATACATTGTAGTGATGTATATAGACAGGTGATACATTGTAGTGATGTATATAGACAGGTGATACATTGTAGTGATGTATATAGACAGGTGGTACATTGTAGTGATGTATATAGCCAGGTGGTACATTGTAGTGATGTATATAGACAGGTGATACATTGTAGTGATGTATATAGACAGGTGATACATTGTAGTGATGTATATAGACAGGTGATACATTGTAGTGATGTATATAGACAGGTGGTACATTGTAGTGATGTATATAGACAGGTGGTACATTATAGTGAGGTATATAGACATGTAGTACATTGTAGTGATGTATATAGACAGGTGATACATTGTAGTGATGTATATAGACAGGTGGTACATTGTAGTGATGTATATAGATAGTTGATACATTGTAGTGATGTATATAGACAGGTGATACATTGTAGTGATGTATATAGACAGGTGATACATTGTAGTGATGTATATAGACAGGTGATACAATGTAGCGATGTATATAGACAGGTGATACATTGTAGCGATGTATATAGACAGGTGATACATTTTAGTGATGTATATAGACAGGTGGTACATTGTGGTGATGTATATAGACAGGTGGTACATTGTAGTGATGTATATAGACAGGTGGTACATTGTAGTGATGTATATAGACAGGTGATACATTGTAGTGATGTATATAGACAGGTGGTACATTGTAGTGATGTATATAGACAGGTGATACATTGTAGTGATGTATATAGACGGGTGGTACATTATAGTGAGGTATATAGACATGTAGTACATTGTAGTGATGTATTTAGACAGGTGGTACATTGTAGTGATGTATATAGACAGATGGTACATTGTAGTGATGTATATAGACAGGTGACACATTGTATTATGTATATAGCCAGGTGATACATTGTAGTGATGTATATAGACAGGTGACACATTGTATTATGTATATAGACAGGTGATACATTGTAGTGATTATATAGACAAGTGGTACATTGTAGTGATGTATATAGAAAGGTGATACATTGTAGTGATGTATATAGACAGGTGGTACATTGTAGTGATGTATATAGACAGGTGGTACATTGTAGTGATTTATATAGACAGGTGATACATTGTAGTGATGTATATAGACAGGTGATACATTGTAGTGATGTATATAGACAGGTGATACATTGTAGAGATGTATATAGACAGGTGATACATTGTAGTGATGTATATAGACAGGTGATATATTGTAGTGATGTATATAGACAGGTGGTACATTGTAGTGATGTATATAGACAGGTGGTACATTGTAAAGATGTATATAGACAGGTGGTACATTGTAGTGATGTATATAGACAGGTGATACATTTTAGTGATGTATATAGACAGATGGTACATTGTAGTGATGTATATAGACAGGTGGTACATTGTAAAGATGTATATAGACAGGTGGTATATTGTAGTGATGTATATAGACAGGTGATACATTTTAGTGATGTATATAGACAGATGGTACATTGTATTGATGTATATAGACAGGTGGTACATTGTAGTGATATATATAGACAGGTGGTACATTATAGTGATGTATATAGACAGGTGATACATTGTAGTGATGTATGTAGACAGGTGATACATTGTAGTGATGTATATAGACAGGTGGTACATTGTAGTGATGTATATAGACAGGTGATACATTTTAGTGATATATATAGACAGATGGTACATTGTAGTGATGTATATAGACAGGTGGTACATTGTAGTGATGTATATAGACAGGTGGTACATTGTAGTGATGTATATAGACAGGTGGTACATTGTAGTGGTGTATATAGACAGGTGATACATTGTAGTGATGTATATAGACAGGTGGTACACTGTAGTGATGTTTATAGACAGGTGGTACATTGTAGTGATGTATATAGACAGGTGGTACATTGTAGTGATGTATATAGACAGGTGGTACATTGTAGTGATGTATATAGACAGGTGGTACATTGTAGTGATGAATATAGACAAGTGATACATTGTAGTGATGTATATAGACATGTGGTACATTGTAGTGATGTATATAGACATGTGGTACATTGTAGTGATGTATATAGACATGTGGTACATTGTAGTGATGTATATAGACAGGTGGTACATTGTAGTGATGTATATAGACAGGTGGTACATTGTAGTGATATATATAGACAGGTGGTACATTGTAGTGATGTTTATAGACAGGTGGTACATTGTAGTGATGTATATAGACAGGTGGTACATTGTAGTGATATATATAGACAGGTGGTACATTGTAGTGATGTATATAGACAGGTGGTACATTGTAGTGATGTTTATAGACAGGTGGTACATTGTAGTGATGTATATAGACAGGTGGTACATTGTAGTGATGTATATAGACAGGTGGTACATTGTAGTGATATATATAGACAGGTGGTACATTGTAGTGATGTATATAGACAGGTGGTACATTGTAGTGATGTATATAGACAGGTGGTACATTGTAGTGATGTTTATAGACATGTGGTACATTGTACATTGTACATTGTAGTGAGGTATATACACAGGTGGTACATTGTACATTGCAGTGAGGTATATAGACAGGTGGTACATTGTACATTGTAGTGAGGTATATAGACAGGTGATATATTGAAGTGATGTTTATAGACAGGTGGTACATTGTAGCGATGAATTTGGATTTGGGGTACATTGTAGTAATGTATCTAGAAAGGTGGTACATTGTAGTGATGTTTATAGACAGGTGATACATTGTAGTGATGTTTATAGACAGGTGGTACATTGTAGTGATGTTTATAGACAGGTGGTACATTGTAGTGATGTATGTAAACAGGTGATACATTTTAGTGAGGTATATAGACATGTAGTACATTGTAGTGATGTATATAGACAGGTGATACATTGTAGTGATGTTTATAGACAGGTGATACATTGTAGTGATGTTTATAGACAGGTGATACATTGTAGTGATGTTTATAGACAGGTGGTACATTGTAGTGATGTATGTAAACAGGTGATACATTTTAGTGAGGTATATAGACATGTAGTACATTGTAGTGATGTATATAGACAGGTGATACATTGTAGTGATGTTTATAGACAGGTGGTACATTGTAGTGATGTATATAGACGGGTGGTACATTATAGTGAGGTATATAGACATGTAGTACATTGTAGTGATGTATATAGACAGGTGATACATTGTAGTGATGTTTATAGACAGGTGGTACATTGTAGTGATGTATATAGACAGGTGATACATTGTAGTGATGTATAAAGACAGGTGGTACATTGTAGTGATGTATAAAGACAGGTGGTACATTATAGTGATGTATATAGACAGGTAATACATTGTAGTGATGTATAAAGACAGGTGGTACATTATAGTGATGTATATAGACAGGTGGTACATTGTAGTGATGTATATAGACAGGTGATACATTGTAGTGATGTATAAAGAAAGGTGGTACATTGTAGTGATGTTTATAGACAGGTGGTACATTGTAGTGATGTATAAAGAAAGGTGGTACATTGTAGTGATGTTTATAGACAGGTGGTACATTGTAGTGATGTATATAGACAGGTGATACATTGTAGTGATGTATAAAGACAGGTGGTACATTATAGTGATGTATATAGACAGGTAATACATTGTAGTGATGTATATAGACAGGTGATACATTGTACTGATGTATATAGACAGGTGGTACATTGTAGCGATGTATATAGACAGGTGATACATTGTAGTGATTATATAGACAGGTGATACATTGTAGTGATGTATGTAGACAGGTGATACATTATAGTGATGTATATAGACACGTGATACATTGTAGTAATGTATATAGACAAGAGGTACATTGGAGTTATGTATATAGACAGGTGGTACATTGTAGTGATGTATATAGACAGGTGATACATTGTAGTGATGTATATAACAGGTGGTACAATGTAGCGATGTATTTAGACAGGTGGTACATTGTAGTGATGGATATAGACAGGTGGTACATTGTAGTGATGTATATAGACAAGTGATACATTGTAGTGATGTATATAGACAGGTGGTACAGTGTACATTGTAATGATGTATATAGACAGGTGGTACATTGTAGTGATGAATATAGACAAGTGATACAGTGTAGTGATGTATATAGACAGGTGATACATTGTAGTGATGTATATAGACAGGTGGTACATTGTAGTGATGTATCTAGACAGGTGGTACATTGTAGTGATGTATCTAGACAGATGGTACATTGTAGTGATGTATATAGACAGGTGGTACATTGTAGTGATGAATATAGACAAGTGATACAGTGTAGTGATGTATATAGACAGGTGATACATTGTAGTGATGTATATAGACAGGTGGTACATTGTAGTGATGTATATAGACAGGTGGTACATTGTAGTGATGTATATAGACAGGTGATACATTGTGGTGATGTATATAGACAGGTGGTACATTGTAGTAATGTATATAGACAGGTGGTACATTGTAGTGATGTATATAGACAGATGGTACATTGTAGTGATGTATATAGACAGGTGATACATTGTAGTGATGTATATAGACAGGTGGTACATTGTAGTGATGTATATAGACAGATGGTACATTGTAGTGATGTATATAGACAGGTGGTACATTGTAGTGATGTATATAGACAAATTGTGCATTGTAGTGATGTATATAGACAGGTGGTACATTGTAGTGATGTATATAGACAGGTGGTACATTGTAGTGATGAATATAGACAAGTGATACAGTGTAGTGATGTATATAGACACGTGATACATTGTAGTGATGTATATAGACAGGTGGTACATTGTAGTGATGTATCTAGACAGGTGGTACATTGTAGTGATGTATATAGACAGGTGGTACATTGTAGCGATGTATATAGACAGGTGGTACATTGTAGTGATGGATATAGACAGGTGGTACATTGTAGTGATGTATATAGACAAGTGATACAGTGTAGTGATGTATATAGACAGGTGGTACATTGTAGAGATGTATATAGACAGGTGGTACATTGTAGTGATGTATGTAGACAGGTGATACATTATAGTGATGTATATAGACACGTGATACATTGTAGTGATGTATATAGACAGGTGGTACATTGGAGTGATGTATATAGACAGGTGGTACATTGTAGTGATGTATCTAGACAGGTGGTACATTGTAGTGATGAATATAGACAAGTGATACAGTGTAGTGATGTATATAGCCAGGTGATACATTGTACTGATAGATATAGACAGGTGGTACATTGTAGTGATGTATATAGACAGGTGGTACATTGTAGTGATGTATATAGACAGGTGGTACATTGTAGTGATATATATAGACAGGTGGTACATTGTAGTGATGTATATAGACAGGTGGTACATTGTAGTGATGTTTATAGACAGGTGGTACATTGTAGTGATGTATATAGACAGGTGGTACATTGTAGTGATATATATAGACAGGTGGTACATTGTAGTGATGTATATAGACAGGTGGTACATTGTAGTGATGTATATAGACAGGTGGTACATTGTAGTGATGTTTATAGACATGTGGTACATTGTACATTGTACATTGTAGTGAGGTATATACACAGGTGGTACATTGTACATTGCAGTGAGGTATATAGACAGGTGGTACATTGTACATTGTAGTGAGGTATATAGACAGGTGATATATTGAAGTGATGTATATAGACAGGTGGTACATTGTAGCGATGAATTTGGATTTGGGGTACATTGTAGTAATGTATCTAGAAAGGTGGTACATTGTAGTGATGTTTATAGACAGGTGATACATTGTAGTGATGTTTATAGACAGGTGGTACATTGTAGTGATGTTTATAGACAGGTGGTACATTGTAGTGATGTATGTAAACAGGTGATACATTTTAGTGAGGTATATAGACATGTAGTACATTGTAGTGATGTATATAGACAGGTGATACATTGTAGTGATGTTTATAGACAGGTGATACATTGTAGTGATGTTTATAGACAGGTGATACATTGTAGTGATGTTTATAGACAGGTGGTACATTGTAGTGATGTATGTAAACAGGTGATACATTTTAGTGAGGTATATAGACATGTAGTACATTGTAGTGATGTATATAGACAGGTGATACATTGTAGTGATGTTTATAGACAGGTGGTACATTGTAGTGATGTATATAGACGGGTGGTACATTATAGTGAGGTATATAGACATGTAGTACATTGTAGTGATGTATATAGACAGGTGATACATTGTAGTGATGTTTATAGACAGGTGGTACATTGTAGTGATGTATATAGACAGGTGATACATTGTAGTGATGTATAAAGACAGGTGGTACATTGTAGTGATGTATAAAGACAGGTGGTACATTATAGTGATGTATATAGACAGGTAATACATTGTAGTGATGTATAAAGACAGGTGGTACATTATAGTGATGTATATAGACAGGTGGTACATTGTAGTGATGTATATAGACAGGTGATACATTGTAGTGATGTATAAAGAAAGGTGGTACATTGTAGTGATGTTTATAGACAGGTGGTACATTGTAGTGATGTATAAAGAAAGGTGGTACATTGTAGTGATGTTTATAGACAGGTGGTACATTGTAGTGATGTATATAGACAGGTGATACATTGTAGTGATGTATAAAGACAGGTGGTACATTATAGTGATGTATATAGACAGGTAATACATTGTAGTGATGTATATAGACAGGTGATACATTGTACTGATGTATATAGACAGGTGGTACATTGTAGCGATGTATATAGACAGGTGATACATTGTAGTGATTATATAGACAGGTGATACATTGTAGTGATGTATGTAGACAGGTGATACATTATAGTGATGTATATAGACACGTGATACATTGTAGTAATGTATATAGACAAGAGGTACATTGGAGTTATGTATATAGACAGGTGGTACATTGTAGTGATGTATATAGACAGGTGATACATTGTAGTGATGTATATAACAGGTGGTACATTGTAGCGATGTATTTAGACAGGTGGTACATTGTAGTGATGGATATAGACAGGTGGTACATTGTAGTGATGTATATAGACAAGTGATACATTGTAGTGATGTATATAGACAGGTGGTACAGTGTACATTGTAATGATGTATATAGACAGGTGGTACATTGTAGTGATGAATATAGACAAGTGATACAGTGTAGTGATGTATATAGACAGGTGATACATTGTAGTGATGTATATAGACAGGTGGTACATTGTAGTGATGTATCTAGACAGGTGGTACATTGTAGTGATGTATCTAGACAGATGGTACATTGTAGTGATGTATATAGACAGGTGGTACATTGTAGTGATGAATATAGACAAGTGATACAGTGTAGTGATGTATATAGACAGGTGATACATTGTAGTGATGTATATAGACAGGTGGTACATTGTAGTGATGTATATAGACAGGTGGTACATTGTAGTGATGTATATAGACAGGTGATACATTGTGGTGATGTATATAGACAGGTGGTACATTGTAGTAATGTATATAGACAGGTGGTACATTGTAGTGATGTATATAGACAGATGGTACATTGTAGTGATGTATATAGACAGGTGATACATTGTAGTGATGTATATAGACAGGTGGTACATTGTAGTGATGTATATAGACAGATGGTACATTGTAGTGATGTATATAGACAGGTGGTACATTGTAGTGATGTATATAGACAAATTGTGCATTGTAGTGATGTATATAGACAGGTGGTACATTGTAGTGATGTATATAGACAGGTGGTACATTGTAGTGATGAATATAGACAAGTGATACAGTGTAGTGATGTATATAGACACGTGATACATTGTAGTGATGTATATAGACAGGTGGTACATTGTAGTGATGTATCTAGACAGGTGGTACATTGTAGTGATGTATATAGACAGGTGGTACATTGTAGCGATGTATATAGACAGGTGGTACATTGTAGTGATGGATATAGACAGGTGGTACATTGTAGTGATGTATATAGACAAGTGATACAGTGTAGTGATGTATATAGACAGGTGGTACATTGTAGAGATGTATATAGACAGGTGGTACATTGTAGTGATGTATGTAGACAGGTGATACATTATAGTGATGTATATAGACACGTGATACATTGTAGTGATGTATATAGACAGGTGGTACATTGGAGTGATGTATATAGACAGGTGGTACATTGTAGTGATGTATCTAGACAGGTGGTACATTGTAGTGATGAATATAGACAAGTGATACAGTGTAGTGATGTATATAGCCAGGTGATACATTGTACTGATAGATATAGACAGGTGGTACATTGTAGTGATGTATATAGACAGGTGGTACATTGTAGTGATGTATATAGACAGGTGGTACATTGTAGTGATGTATATAGACAGGTGGTACATTGTAGTGATGAATATAGACAAGTGATACAGTGTAGTGATGTATATAGACAGGTGATACATTGTAGTGATAGATATAGACAGGTGGTACATTGTAGTGATGTATATAGACAGGTGGTACATTGTAGAGATGTGTATAGACAGGTGGTACATTGTAGTGATGTATGTAGACAGGTGATACATTATAGTGATGTATATAGACACGTGATACATTGTAGTGATGTATATAGACAGGTGGTACATTGGAGTGATGTATATAGACAGGTGGTACATTGTAGTGATGTATCTAGACAGGTGACATATTGTAGTGATGTATATAGACATGTGATACATTGTAGCGATGTATATAGACAGGTGATACATTGTAGAGATGTATATAGACAGGTGGTACATTGGAGTGATGTATATAGACAGGTGGTACATTGTAGTGATGTATATAGACAGGTGATACATTGTAGTGATGAATATAGACAAGTGATACAGTGTAGTGATGTATATAGACAGGTGGTACATTGTAGTGATGTATATAGACAGGTGGTACATTGTAGTGATGTATATAGACAGGTGATACATTGTAGTGATAGATATAGACAGGTGGTACATTGTAGTGATGTATATAGACAGGTGGTACATTGGAGTGATGTATATAGACAGGTGGTACATTGTAGTGATGTATATAGACAGATGGTACATTGTAGTGATGTATATAGACAGGTGGTACATTGTAGTGATGTATATAGACAGGTGATACATTGTAGTGATGTATATAGACAGGTGGTACATTGTAGTGATGTATATAGACAGGTGACATATTGTAGTGATGTATATAGACATGTGACACATTGTAGTGATGTATACAGACAGGTGATACATTTTAGTGATTATATAGACGGGTGGTACATTGTAGTTATGTATATAGACAGATAGTACATTGTAGTGATTATATAGACAGATTGTGCATTGTAGTGATGTATATAGACATGTAGTACATTGTAGTGATGTATATAGACAGATTGTGCATTGTAGTGATGTATATAGACAAGTGGTACATTGTAGTGATGTATATAGACAGGTGGTACATTGGAGTGATGTATATAGACATGTGGTACATTGTAGTGATGTATATAGACAGGTGGTACATTGTAGTGATGTATATAGACACGTGGTACATTGTAGTGATGTATCTAGACAGGTGGTACATTGTAGTGATGAATATAGACAAGTGATACAGTGTAGTGATGTATATAGACAGGTGATACATTGTAGTGATGTATATAGACAGATGGTGCATTGTAGTGGTGTATATAGACAGGTGGTACATTGTAGTGATGTATCTAGACAGGTGGTACATTGTAGTGATGAATATAGACAAGTGATACAGTGTAGTGATGTATATAGACAGGTGATACATTGTAGTGATGTATATAGACAGATGGTACATTGTAGTGGTGTATATAGACAGGTGGTACATTGTAGTGATGTATATAGACAGATGGTACATTGTAGTGATGTATATAGACAGGTGGTACATTGTAGTGATGTATATAGACAGGTGATACATTGTAGTGATGTATATAGACAGGTGGTACATTGTAGTGATGTATATAGACAGGTGACATATTGTAGTGATGTATACAGACAGGTGATACATTTTAGTGATGTATACAGACAGGTGATACATTTTAGTGATGTATATAGACAGATAGTACATTGTAGTGATGTATACAGACAGAAGGTACATTGTAGTGATGTATATAGACAGATGGTATATTGTAGTGGTGTATATAGACAGGTGGTACATTGTAGTGATGTATATAGACAGGAAGTACATTGTAGTGATTATATAGACGGGTGGTACATTGTAGTGATGTATATAGACATGTAGTACATTGTAGTGATTATATAGACGGGTGGTACATTGTAGTGATGTATATAGACATGTAGTACATTGTAGTGATTATATAGACGGGTGGTACATTGTAGTGATGTATATAGACATGTAGTACATTGTACTGATGTAGATGTATATAGACAAGTGGTACATTGGAGTGATGTATATAGACAGATAGTACATTGTACTGATGTATATAGACAGGAAGTACATTGTAGTGATTATATAGACGGGTGGTACATTATAGTGATGTATATAGACATGTAGTACATTGTAGTGATGTATATAGACAGATTGTGCATTGTAGTGATGTATATAGACAAGTGGTACATTGGAGTGATGTATATAGACAGATGGTACATTGTAGAGATGTATATAGACAGGTGGTACATTGTAGTGATGTATATAGACAGTTGGTACATTGTAGTGATGTATATAGACAGGTGATACATTGTAGTGATGTATATAGACAGGTGATACATTGTAGTGATGTATATAGACAGGTGGTACATTGTATCGATGTATATAGACAAGTGGTACATTGTAGTGATGTATATAGACAGGTGATACATTGGAGTGATGTATATAGACAGGTGATACATTGTAGTGATGTATATAGACAAGTGGTACATTGTAGTGATGTATATAGACAGGTGATACATTGTAGAGATGTATATAGACAGGTGATACATTGTAGTGATGTATATAGACAAGTGGTACATTGTAGTGATGTATATAGACAGGTGATACATTGTAGAGATGTATATAGACAGGTGGTACATTGTAGTGATGTATATAGACAGTTGGTACATTGTAGTGATGTATATAGACAGGTGATACATTGTAGTGATGTATATAGACAGGTGATATATTGTAGTGATGTATATAGACAGGTGGTACATTGTATCGATGTATATAGACAAGTGGTACATTGTAGTGATGTATATAGACAGGTGATACATTGGAGTGATGTATATAGACAGGTGATACATTGTAGCGATGTATATAGACAAGTGGTACATTGTAATGATGTATATAGACAGGTGATATATTGTAGTGATGTATATAGACAGGTGGTACATTGTATCGATGTATATAGACAAGTGGTACATTGTAGTGATGTATATAGACAAGTGATACAGTGTAGTGATGTATATAGACAGGTGATACATTGTAGTGATAGATATAGACAGGTGGTACATTGTAGTGATGTATATAGACAGGTGGTACATTGTAGAGATGTGTATAGACAGGTGGTACATTGTAGTGATGTATGTAGACAGGTGATACATTATAGTGATGTATATAGACACGTGATACATTGTAGTGATGTATATAGACAGGTGGTACATTGGAGTGATGTATATAGACAGGTGGTACATTGTAGTGATGTATCTAGACAGGTGACATATTGTAGTGATGTATATAGACATGTGATACATTGTAGCGATGTATATAGACAGGTGATACATTGTAGAGATGTATATAGACAGGTGGTACATTGGAGTGATGTATATAGACAGGTGGTACATTGTAGTGATGTATATAGACAGGTGATACATTGTAGTGATGAATATAGACAAGTGATACAGTGTAGTGATGTATATAGACAGGTGGTACATTGTAGTGATGTATATAGACAGGTGGTACATTGTAGTGATGTATATAGACAGGTGATACATTGTAGTGATAGATATAGACAGGTGGTACATTGTAGTGATGTATATAGACAGGTGGTACATTGGAGTGATGTATATAGACAGGTGGTACATTGTAGTGATGTATATAGACAGATGGTACATTGTAGTGATGTATATAGACAGGTGGTACATTGTAGTGATGTATATAGACAGGTGATACATTGTAGTGATGTATATAGACAGGTGGTACATTGTAGTGATGTATATAGACAGGTGACATATTGTAGTGATGTATATAGACATGTGACACATTGTAGTGATGTATACAGACAGGTGATACATTTTAGTGATTATATAGACGGGTGGTACATTGTAGTTATGTATATAGACAGATAGTACATTGTAGTGATTATATAGACAGATTGTGCATTGTAGTGATGTATATAGACATGTAGTACATTGTAGTGATGTATATAGACAGATTGTGCATTGTAGTGATGTATATAGACAAGTGGTACATTGTAGTGATGTATATAGACAGGTGGTACATTGGAGTGATGTATATAGACATGTGGTACATTGTAGTGATGTATATAGACAGGTGGTACATTGTAGTGATGTATATAGACACGTGGTACATTGTAGTGATGTATCTAGACAGGTGGTACATTGTAGTGATGAATATAGACAAGTGATACAGTGTAGTGATGTATATAGACAGGTGATACATTGTAGTGATGTATATAGACAGATGGTGCATTGTAGTGGTGTATATAGACAGGTGGTACATTGTAGTGATGTATCTAGACAGGTGGTACATTGTAGTGATGAATATAGACAAGTGATACAGTGTAGTGATGTATATAGACAGGTGATACATTGTAGTGATGTATATAGACAGATGGTACATTGTAGTGGTGTATATAGACAGGTGGTACATTGTAGTGATGTATATAGACAGATGGTACATTGTAGTGATGTATATAGACAGGTGGTACATTGTAGTGATGTATATAGACAGGTGATACATTGTAGTGATGTATATAGACAGGTGGTACATTGTAGTGATGTATATAGACAGGTGACATATTGTAGTGATGTATACAGACAGGTGATACATTTTAGTGATGTATACAGACAGGTGATACATTTTAGTGATGTATATAGACAGATAGTACATTGTAGTGATGTATACAGACAGAAGGTACATTGTAGTGATGTATATAGACAGATGGTATATTGTAGTGGTGTATATAGACAGGTGGTACATTGTAGTGATGTATATAGACAGGAAGTACATTGTAGTGATTATATAGACGGGTGGTACATTGTAGTGATGTATATAGACATGTAGTACATTGTAGTGATTATATAGACGGGTGGTACATTGTAGTGATGTATATAGACATGTAGTACATTGTAGTGATTATATAGACGGGTGGTACATTGTAGTGATGTATATAGACATGTAGTACATTGTACTGATGTAGATGTATATAGACAAGTGGTACATTGGAGTGATGTATATAGACAGATAGTACATTGTACTGATGTATATAGACAGGAAGTACATTGTAGTGATTATATAGACGGGTGGTACATTATAGTGATGTATATAGACATGTAGTACATTGTAGTGATGTATATAGACAGATTGTGCATTGTAGTGATGTATATAGACAAGTGGTACATTGGAGTGATGTATATAGACAGATGGTACATTGTAGAGATGTATATAGACAGGTGGTACATTGTAGTGATGTATATAGACAGTTGGTACATTGTAGTGATGTATATAGACAGGTGATACATTGTAGTGATGTATATAGACAGGTGATACATTGTAGTGATGTATATAGACAGGTGGTACATTGTATCGATGTATATAGACAAGTGGTACATTGTAGTGATGTATATAGACAGGTGATACATTGGAGTGATGTATATAGACAGGTGATACATTGTAGTGATGTATATAGACAAGTGGTACATTGTAGTGATGTATATAGACAGGTGATACATTGTAGAGATGTATATAGACAGGTGATACATTGTAGTGATGTATATAGACAAGTGGTACATTGTAGTGATGTATATAGACAGGTGATACATTGTAGAGATGTATATAGACAGGTGGTACATTGTAGTGATGTATATAGACAGTTGGTACATTGTAGTGATGTATATAGACAGGTGATACATTGTAGTGATGTATATAGACAGGTGATATATTGTAGTGATGTATATAGACAGGTGGTACATTGTATCGATGTATATAGACAAGTGGTACATTGTAGTGATGTATATAGACAGGTGATACATTGGAGTGATGTATATAGACAGGTGATACATTGTAGCGATGTATATAGACAAGTGGTACATTGTAATGATGTATATAGACAGGTGATATATTGTAGTGATGTATATAGACAGGTGGTACATTGTATCGATGTATATAGACAAGTGGTACATTGTAGTGATGTATATAGACAGGTGATACATTGTAGTGATGTTTATAGACATGTGGTACATTGTACATTGTACATTGTAGTGAGGTATATACACAGGTGGTACATTGTACATTGCAGTGAGGTATATAGACAGGTGGTACATTGTACATTGTAGTGAGGTATAAAGACAGGTGATATATTGAAGTGATGTATCTAGACAGGTGGTACATTGTAGTGATAATTATAGACAGGTGATACATTGTAGTGATGTATAAAGACAGGTGGTATATTATAGTGATGTATATAGACAGGTGATACATTGTAGTGATGTATATAGACAGGTGATACATTTTAGTGATGTATATAGACAGGTGGTACATTGTAGCGATGTATATAGACAGGTGATACATTGTAGTGATTATATAGACAGGTGATACATTGTAGTGATGTATGTAGACAGGTGATACATTATAGTGATGTATCTAGACAGGTGGTACATTGTAGTGATGTATATAGACAGGTGGTACATTGTAGTGATGTATATAGACAGGTTGTACATTGTAGTGATGTATATAGATAGGTGGTACATTGTAGTGATGTATAGGGATAGATGGTACATTGTAGAGATGTATATAGACAGGTGGTACATTGTAGTGATGTATATAGACAGGTGGTACATTGTAGTGATGTATATAGACAGGTGATACATTGTAGTGATGTATATAGACAGGTGGTACATTGTAGTGATGTATATAGACAGGTGGTACATTGTAGCGATGTATATAGACAGTTGGTACATTGTAGTGTTGTATATAGACAGGTCGTACATTGTTGTGATATATATAGACAGGTGTAACATTGTAGCGATGTATATAGACAGGTGGTACATTGTAGTGATATATATAGACAGGTGATACATTGTAGTGATTATATAGACAGGTGATACATTGGAGTGATGTATATAGACAGGTGGTACATTGTAAAGATGTATATAGACAGGTGGTACATTGTAGTGATGTATGTAGACAGGTGATACATTATAGTGATGTATATAGACACGTGATACATTGTAGTGATGTATATAGACAGGTGGTACATTGGAGTGATGTATATAGACAGGTGGTACATTGTAGTGATGTATCTAGACAGGTGGTACATTGTAGTGATGAATATAGACAAGTGATACAGTGTAGTGATGTATATAGACAGGTGATACATTGTAGTGATAGATATAGACAGGTGGTACATTGTAGTGATGTATATAGACAGGTGACATATTGTAGTGATGTATATAGACATGTGACACATTGTAGTGATGTATATAGACAGGTGATACATTTTAGTGATTATATAGACGGGTGGTACATTGTAGTTATGTATATAGACAGGTGGTACATTGTAGTGATGTATGTAGACAGGTGATACATTATAGTGATGTATATAGACACGTGATACATTGTAGTGATGTATATAGACAGGTGGTACATTGGAGTGATGTATATAGACAGGTGGTACATTGTAGTGATGTATATAAACAGGTGATACATTTTAGTGATGTATATAGACAGGTGGTACATTGTAGTGATGTATATAAACAGGTGGTACATTGTAGTGATGTATATAGACAGGTGGTACATTGGAGTGATGTATATAGACAGGTGGTACATTGGAGTGATGTATATAGACAGGTGGTACATTGTAGTGATGTATATAGACAGGTGATACATTGTAGTAATTATATAGACGGGTGGTACATTGTAGCGATGTATATAGACAGGTGATACATTTTAGTGATTATATAGACAGGTGGTACATTGTAGCTATGTATATAGACAGGTGATACATTTTAGTGATTATATAGACGGGTGGTACATTGTAGTTATGTATACAGACAGGTGATACATTTTAGTGATTATATAGACAGGTGGTACATTGTAGTGATGTATATAGACAGGTGATACATTGTAGTGATGTATATAGACAGGTGATACATTGTAGTGATGTATATAGACAGGTGGTACATTGTAGTGATGTATATAGACAGGTGGTACATTGTAGTGATGTATATAGACAGCTGGTACATTGTAGTGATGTATATAGACAGGTGGTACATTGTAGTGATGTATATAGACAGGTGGTACATTGTAGTGATATATATAGACAAGTGATATATTGTAGTGATATATATAGACAGGTGATACATTGTAGTGATGTATATAGACAGGTCATACATTGTAGTGATGTATATAGACAGGTGATACATTGTAGTGATGTATATAGACAGTTGGTACATTGTAGTGATGTATATAGACAGGTGGTACATTGTACATTGTAGTGATGTATATAGACA
Organism: Mimachlamys varia; assembly: GCA_947623455.1. NCBI lineage: Eukaryota > Metazoa > Mollusca > Bivalvia > Pectinida > Pectinidae > Mimachlamys > Mimachlamys varia. The sequence goes on along the minus strand of OX392533.1, from coordinate 39,270,013 downwards.
GTTGGTACATTGAAGTGATGTATATAGACAGGTGGTACATTGTAGTGATGTATCTAGACAGGTGGTACATTGTAGTGATATATATAGACAGGTGGTACATTGTAGTGATGTATATAGACAGGTGGTACATTGTAGTGATGTATATAGACAGGTGGTACATTGTAATGATGTATATAGACAGGTGGTACATTGTAGTGATGTATATAGACAGGTGTTACATTGTAGCGATGTATATAGACAGGTGGTACATTGTAGTGATGTATATAGACAGGTGGTACATTGTAGTGATGTATATAGACAGGTGGTACATTGTAGTGATGTATATAGACAGGTGATACATTGTAGTGATGTATATAGACAGGTGGTACATTGTAGTGATGTATATAGACAGGTGGTACATTGTAGTGAGGTATATAGACATGTGGTACATTGTAGTGATATATATAGACAAGTGATATATTGTAGTGATATATATAGACAGGTGATACATTGTAGTGATGTATATAGACAGGTCATACATTGTAGTGATGTATATAGACAGGTGATACATTGTAGTGATGTATCTAGACAGGTGGTACATTGTAGTGATGTATATAGACAGGTGATACATTGTAGTGATGTATATAAACAGGTGATACATTGTAGTGATGTATATAGACAGGTGATACATTGTAGTGATGTATATAGACAGGTGATACATTGTAGTGATGTATATAGACATGTGGTACATTGTACATTGTAGTGATGTATATAGACAGGTGGTACATTGTAGTGATGTACATAGACAGGTGATACATTGTAGTGATGTATATAGACAGGTGGTACATTGTAGTTATGTATATAGACAGGTGGTACATTGTAGTGATGTATATAGACATGTGATACATTGTAGTGATGTATATAGACAGGTGATACATTGTAGTGATGTATATAGACAGGTGATACATTGTAGTGATGTATATAGACAGGTGATACATTGTAGTGATGTATATAGACAGGTGATACATTGTAGCGATGTATATAGACAGGTGGTACATTGTACATTGTAGTGATGTATATAGACAGGTGGTACATTGTACATTGTAGCGATGTATATAGACAGGTGGTACATTGTACATTGTAGTGATGTATATAGACAGGTGATACATTGTACATTGTAGCGATGTATATAGACAGGTGGTACATTGTACATTGTAGCGATGTATATAGACAGGTGGTACATTGTACATTGTAGCGATGTATATAGACAGGTGGTACATTGTACATTGTAGTGATGTATATAGACAGGTGGTACATTGTACATTGTAGCGATGTATATAGACAGGTGGTACATTGTACATTGTAGTGATGTATATAGACAGGTGATACATTGTACATTGTAGTGATGTATATAGACAGGTGGTACATTGTACATTGTAGCGATGTATATAGACAGGTGGTACATTGTACATTGTAGTGATGTATATAGACAGGTGGTACATTGTACATTGTAGCGATGTATATAGACAGGTGGTACATTGTACATTGTAGTGATGTATATAGACAGGTGATACATTGTAGTGATGTATATAGACAGGTGGTACATTGTAGTGATGTATATAGACAGGTGGTACATTATAGTGAAGTATATAGACATGTGATACATTGTAGTGATGTATATAGACAGGTGATATATTGAAGTGATGTATATAGACAGGTGGTACATTGTAGTGATGTATATAGACAGGTGATATATTGTAGTGATGTATATAGACAGGTGATACATTGTAGTGATGTATATAGACAGGTGATATATTGAAGTGATGTATATAGACAGGTGGTACATTGTAGTGATGTATATAGACAGGTGATACATTGTAGTGATGTATATAGACAGGTGGTACATTGTAGAGATGTATATAGACAGGTGGTACATTGTAGTGATATATATAGACAGGTGGTACATTGTAGTGATGTATATAAACAGGTGATACATTGTAGTGATGTATATAGACAGGTGATACATTGTAGTGATGTATATAGACAGGTGATACATTGTAGTGATGTATATAGACAGATGGTGCATTGTAGTGGTGTATATAGACAGGTGATACATTGTAGTGATGTATATAGACAGGTGGTACATTGTAGTGATGTATATAAACAGGTGATACATTGTAGTGATGTATATAGACAGATGGTACATTGTACATTGTAATGATGTATATTGACAGTTGATATATGGTAGTGATGTCCTTATACAATTTTGCATGTTCGTTTTATTGATTGCCTTTATAAAAGTCAGACTTTTTCAATACCTTGACCAGATTGTATTGTTTATATAGCTAATGAAAGTTACCTATAGAAATTGTCGAGTATGCAAGAAAGGCGCAGATCTCGCTTCAAAACAAAATCACGTGACCGGAGGTGCGTCGCAGTTTACACCAGAAATTATGTTAATCACCGACCACTAACGATGATTCACTTCCGGTAATACATGCTTGATTTACATAATAACATCGTCACAAAGCTACGGGGTCAATTATTTAATGTACTGATTTCCGTGTTACAAGTTTCATTACACAGCGACAGGTGATCCCGACGGGAACACATACGTTTGTTCAAACTTTACAACCATATAGAAATACGAAAATAACATCAGTGTGCCAAGCCCTTATGTATATAATTATGGTACAACATATATGTAACGTATACAATCAACATGATTAGTTTATAAATTAATCAATACAAATTTGAGAAATTTAGTCATATGCCACCTTGCTGATATCTCTCTTTGTGATATATAGTATCCAATGATATGATATAGCACAAAAATCGTTACCATATATACTCTTCCTGGGTTGTTGAAGTTTGGTGCACAGGAAAAAACATTCTTTATATTACATGTTTCGGGATCGAACTCCGGTCGCCTGCATGGAAGACTGAAGTGTTAAAAGTAAACACCCGGCCGAACCCCCCTTTATGTACAAATTGTTTATTTTTGTCCGACTATGTACTCAAAAACAAGACGAAAGAATTTACTATTTTTATTCCTTGTCACGTTTTCGTTTCTAAACAATCTCCAGCTGTCAATATTAGTTACCTGAGCTGGCAAACATTATCGGCCAATGGTCCAGAATAATTTATGGCATCCATTGAAACAATTTGAAAGTTTGTGATTACGTCTAAACTTAGATAAGTTGGTTTGCCCACCCTCAAGATAAAGTCCCATTGAGAAACCTAATTTGTTTTAACTTTCTTTTTGCCGGTAACTTTCCGTTATCAGCCACTTTGCTGACATATTTGAACAAGGAGAAAAGCAAAGTCGGCGATCATGATATGAAGGAAACGTGTTGGCAGAAAGCACATATATGTTGGATTTACGAGATTTCCTGTGGGGATCTAACAAGTATTGAGCAATCAAAAGGCAATATACGTACTCCTAATTTGTCAATGGAGAGAATAAAGAAGAAAATTTACGAGTTTCTCTTATATAAACATCAAAAGATTTACGATGTTTAGATGAAAAAAAAGTGTACAAGTTGACTATGTCTGCCCCAGGCGTGCTGAAGACATCGTAATTTTGTATCTAATATTTTTACGGGATCCAAGATGATTGCAACTTGATCAATATTTTCTCGTGTGATCAATGACTTTGCACCTATTTGAGATGGATATGTACTACCCAGCCCTTAATGAAGGCCATAGATATTGAATATTAACGATGTTTTTACGAGTATAAGCATTTACGGCGGTGATATGAAATCAGTGCATTTTTGATTGCGATATATATATTACAGTCCAACATATATCAAACCTGTTCAACTTTAAACGTAACTTAAAATGCATTTCTATAAACCATTGATCACAGGTTTATATCAATTAAATATGAGTAATATTTTTGTAAATATCACTTCTGATGTAAGACAAAATATTTTTAAAACAAAAAAAAACAAAAAAAAACAGGATGGTCGGGTGGTGCAATGGATAGTGCACTTGCCTTTCACCAAGGCGGCAGGAAAAAGGTATGGGGTCACCTGCCCGACCACGTGGGTTTTCTCCGGGTACTCCGGTTGCCTCCAACAATAAGACCCCTCCCGCCCTCGACTCAAGAGCGTGTCTATTTCTGCAGAACATTTCTAAAACCAGTGCCAAGTTGTTCAAAAGATGGTTACAGCTTAATTAATATTTACGTTATTTTTCAACCTTTAATAATTTCGTCAATATACCAGATAAAAACTCACAATTTTGCAATGTCAATTGATTATACTTCATCTTTGACATCTTGTACAGTCCCAGAAGTAATCTGCAAAGTTTTAACGTATGCATTGAGTTCCTGTTTAAGTTAGAAGATAATTGAAATCTGCGTGAATCACTGATTAAGCTAATCAACTTTTTAACAACTGGGCCCTGGGATCATTAACAAACGATCAACAAGCAAATGTTGTATACATGTTTAATGTTATGTATAATATGATACAAACATAACTTACATGACATACACATGTAATGTATATATATTGTACAACTGTTTTGCTATACCCAGCCCCATTCAAAGTGACACCTCCATTGGCGATAGACGTTTCGATGTTTATCATAATAAATGCTCATTTAAATTTTCAAGAAGACATAAAATGTTGACAAAGTTTGTTTACATTTATCCCTTGAAAGACTTTCCCAACACGTATTCCTACTTATCATGTTTGCCGTTACCTTACATTTCCCTTAATTAAGATTTGAAACTCTTTCATGTTGGGATTCCGACTTTCTATATTGGTCGTCATTATGAAGAAAAAACAACCCTTTCTTTAAAGGGACGACTTTATTTATTCAAACTACAAAGCGATATTTGAGAAGTCTTACTCAACAAATACTGTTCAGTGTGAAAGGTCGTAAGGGGTTTTAGACGAGTCACGTAAGTTACAAATACTTGACATGTGTAAAAAGGCCAATTATAAATGGAAAGGGTTTGAAGAGTATTTGACAACATTTCACACTTTTGAATTGGAGACTAATGTTGAAATAGATTTGTCAATAAACGGATGAAAGATCTTGTTTAAAACTCCAATCAGCGGAATACCCCACGTTAATAGAGTATGTATGCCTAAGGCAATAATGATAATAATAATAATATACAACATTTATATAGCGCTCTATATAATTTGTAAATTACTCTAAAGCGCTTCACAACATGTAGATAATAATTTGATACTTACACTGCATAAATAAAGTAGTTATTACAATCTTAGCTGATGTGATAATATGAAAAATGCATATAAATACGAACTAAATCTACTGTTGATAAACAAATGTCAGTATATACATGTCGTCTAAGTTGGTACCCTAATATGCTGACGTGAAAAGGTACGTCTTCAGATGTGTCTTAAATTTGGCCAGAGTATTTATTTTTTGTTTAACACAGATTATTTTATAACGTAAAACTTCGTTATTTCGAACTAAGATAACTCAAAAACCTTGTTTATCTCGAAGTGTTGTTCCGGTCCAGGCAACTTTTTCTCTCGTCTTAGTTATGAATACCTCAGAAGTTTTTCACTCCATTAAAGGCCCAATATGCGTAACTTTCGGCAAAACTTGAAGAGAAAATCAAGCCTAATAACTTATCATAGTTATAGATTTTGTTAAGATTAACTGATATCAGCAATATTCAATGTGAATTCTTACGCGGTTACTGGAACAGCAGCAGTTGAAACACGGTATTTGCAAACACGCGTCCATTTTGAACCGTCTTATACCTTCGGCTTGTTGTTGAAGTGGGCCCCACCTGAATTATTTTCAGTTCTTTGGATTTTTCTGTCAAAAGTTTCTTGTTAGTTACCGCTCAGGTTTACTTCGTTTTAGGCTTATTTTTGCATGGTTGTCAACTGGATTTTTTTTCATGATTTTTTCAGAATCACAAAAAAATTCCTGAAGTTACGTATATTGGGCCTTGAAGTTCAAGTTCGAGATGAGGAAGTTTGACTCTATTTAGATACGTCGAAAATCTAATAAACTCGGTTTGCCGTATATTCATAATTAATGTAATCAAGGGAATATCAACACAAATACTTTTAGAAATTTGCTCAGTTTTATCCAATCCAGCAAGATATTTTGAGATCAATTGTGATTTCAACTACGTTCGTTTGTGAACTAATTATGGTAATGTCATATAAAATGTATATTGGGAGAAGGCGTTGATAAGTTTTAGTAACTTGTGCCTAATCCTCTGTCAACTTTTGGCAATAAATATGTCTAAACTAAAGGAAAAACCTATACCCAAATGTCCGTTCAACGCAACGTGAACGCTATATGTTATATATATTAAGTAATATAATTATCTGAATAAACAAGAATCATCGTATTAATTTTGAAATAAACAGCTAAAAAAGGCGAATTCAACAATTGTTCTTCTATTCATTTATTTCTTTTCAATCCAACACACAGTTAGGAGAAGTAATAAATTTAACATTTATTGCATATTATAAAATTCTATTGAACTTCAAATAGATCCCAGTGATTCAAATTTGGAAAAAATGGACACATGACCTTGATTTTATTATCTGCCTAGAGGTCATATGTATCTAAATGATTGATATGTATACTTTGAAACACAAAAAAAGAACACGGCGATTCAAGTCTGTTTCTCCCGATTACTTACACCCAAAGTCTTAAACATATCATCAACTTATATAAAATCCTAAACGTTGTAACTTATTCCTATCCTTAAAGACACATTTGAACTCTTCCAATTCAAAGGTTGGAATAGTTCATTATGGAAATTCAGGGATGAGTAAGTTAAAATATATCACCACTCGCTAATTGTAACACAGTAGTTCTGCAAAGCTAGCAAATCATGTCAAATCTAGGAGTTAAATGAAACAAAGAACGGGGAAATCGTGCGTAGTAGCAGACAAGACGAGTCTTGATGCTACAGATATATCTGCTCCACGTGCTCAGCGCGAGAGTTCAGGAAGACATAGACTGCAAAACCTTGAATGGACGTCTTTTGATTGGAATAAGAAACTCAATAAATTTTGGCAAATCTGGCATCTGGAAGTGCGTTTCCTAATTTCTGTCTGTAGCAAATTGTTCTTCCAAAAACTTCCCGGGAGCTATAGGGTTATAAAAAAACTCTGCCGAAACCAAGTGCATACTAAAAACGTTAGTTCGTAAGTAAAGATTTGTTTATTTTCCTGTTTTAAATATACTGAAATTTGGCCTGTAGAATATTTAAATATAAAGTAAAATAGAAATTAGGATATCTTATTCAAGCGTTAGAAATTTCCGAATCATAGGGTTATATAATTAGAGCATTTCCCTGTCTTGATTTGGACATTTCTTTCGCTTGGTTTTGTTCCCTCATTCACCTCCAAAGATTCACTTTTGAGGCCTTCCTTAACATCAATGACAAGTCCTCACAAACCAGCTGTATGGTACATTATTTGGCTCGACTCTATATATCTGACTTGAAATTATAAAAACGCTTTATATTCTCTTGTATCTTTCGTACAATCCTCCTTACATGTAAGTAAGAACTGGATGATGGACTAGAGGTTAAAATTAAATCGGAAAAAATCAAAATCGGAAAATCAAAACAAAACACGTCTTCATTCAAGATCGATTTGACTTAATTTTAAGTTAGTTCATTGGTGCTTCAGTATGTTTGAACAATTTTAGATGAAATATTCTTAATTGGTCGCAATACTTATAGGACAACGATAAACAAAAGAATAAGTGACAATGACAATGGTTTGGCTAGCTATTTACTTTTTGTAGTCACAAAGACAATGGCTAGTTGAAATGAAACGTTAGATTGTAACGATCTGAATACAGGTTTTTCAAATGCATGTTCTATAACATGCTAATAAACAAATTACTTTATAAGTAAACAATGATTGAAACTCCGTATAAAAATGCATGTACCGAGGTCTAATGAAAAAAAATATCAAACTGAAACCGATTGGGAATTTTGTTTACAAATTTGTGAAATAATATGAACTTTATTTACTTTACATCAATTATTAAACAAGTTATCCAACTAATATTTATCTCTCTTGTTTGCCCGGATGTTGGCGCGTGAGGGGTCTATTGTAGGAGGAAACCGGAGTTCCCGGAGAAAACCCACGGTCAGGCAGGTGACTCCATACCTTTTCACGTTTGGACGGGGAATCGAACCCCGGCCGCCTTGGTGAAAGGCCACTAAACACACTATCCACTGCACCACACGACCACCCAAAAATTAATAGCCAACGTTAGATTTATGTGTGCGCAGTGCTTTGAAGGTTTATTTTCATTTTGAAGGTTCATGTCGTGCATTGCAGATGTAAAAATATGAGACAGATTTTGAGCTGGTTCCAGAAACTCCTGCCAATTTCTATTATTGTTTTCACAAATCTCTCTAAAATGAAAATAATCTTGACAAGCATAGTGCATTTCCTGTATAACGAAGCTCATTAGAACCGTGCATGTCTTTCCTCAGCATTATGTTTATGCTCCGTACATGTATCGGTGGTCTTTATGTCCGTACTTTATGCGGCCCGGTGAGTGAATGAAGCCCTATATAATTGATATCAATGTCAAACCAACCGTGTGTAGTATTTCGATACACAAAGAAAATATTTAAAAGTCTTGTCACCGTACGAAAACGGTGAATGGGGGATTAATATTTTTAAAATAATAAACTTTTTTTGTTTACTAGCAGTTTAAACAAAGCATGCACAGTTTGGGTATTTGGATACGTGCTTTATATGAAAACAAACATTTTTAAAGTTTGTCTCCGCTTGCGAGGCCATCTCAATGAATGATGTGTGCTCGTACAACCCTCCATTTTAATACACACGTCTGCTCCAGGCACCTGTCGATAACAGACTAAGTAACAGGGCCGCTGAAGCCACGTAATATGTGTGTTATTGGGCCGTACCCCGTGTACAACAACCAAAGCGGTTACATAGGTGTTGATGTAAACATTGGGACTAGCGTACAAACTGCGACGATCCACTGAGCGCCAATACGATTGCGCCTAATGAGTTTGTGCCAATAATACGGCGCGATGTAATTGAGCCTCCTTTCAGAATGTGTAGCGCGTTTTGTCAATCATATATACCTCCCACTTCATCGCACACTGTAGTAGCATATACCCCCACTCGACCAGTCAGTGGGAAGTATATAAACCTCTCTCCGGCCAGTGGTAAGCGTGAAGAGTGACCAGGCGACTGACCACCCATGAACCTGCTAATTGTTCAGATGTGTTTCTCGCCTTACGAGAGGGAGCAGCAGATGTACATGAGCTCCACTCCTTTAACGATAGATAGGGGATTTTAACAACCTGTTGATATGCGTGTGGAGTACTGGGATTAAGATTACCGATGTTCGTGTTACGTGCGAAGTAAAATGTTATCGGCTTTGTGTTTTACTTGTCAAGCTATCTCTAAACTAGGGGATCTTAGTTAAATTATGTTAAGTGGTCCATAGGCTGCTGAAAGGATTTCTATTGTCAACGCAGTTATTTTTCGCACGTCTTGGATGAAGAAATAATACGGTGTGTCTCCTCCTTTCCGAAGGTTAAAAATTTGACCGCTTGGACAATAAAGCTTCCATGGCAAGGACCGATGGGCTGACCACGGACAATGGTCAGAGTTAACCAGTGGACACGATGGACAATTGAAAGTTCGTCGACATCATTACAAACTTGAAATTTGATAATTGAGTGAAAACATCCAATGGAATTTTCGTTGAACAGCAACGTAAATTGAACATAGTTCTGTGAAATTTGAGTCGTCAGCTTCTCATATTAGCACATTCCTACTTCATTGCATTTCAACGCACAAGAGAAGATGTTTCGTAGCACGATGTTGATTGTCCAATTGATATGTACATTGTTTGCCTACATCCTAGGTAAGTATATTCCAGGGTATACATAGCGTATGTGAGTTTGTAAGTATGAGTCTATTTCTGGGAAGGTCATAGATCCGTATCTTGATAAGAGAATAGAGATGAATTTATGGATATATTATATTTCAGGCAGCTGAACAAGTTGTTTTTGCTTTCGATTATGGACAAAAGAATATAAGACCAAAACATTATCAAAATAGAAATATATAAAGCATGTTATATGTGAGTGGAGAAATGACATATCACGCACAAACATTTATTAATTAGGAACATAAATCTTTTTCGTTTTTTGTTTTTGTTTTTGTTCGGTTTTTTTTTGCATGATTCTTACAATTCTGTATTAAGCATACTTTATTAATAATATAATTTCAAATCAACTCATAGGCCTACTCCTCTATATTTGGATATTCACGGATTAAAACGAATTTTGCGGCGCGGGTTCCATTTCTTTTTTGTTAGTATTTAGTATTAATTTGGATTTCCCCTTTTTTTCCGCTAACGAAATAATGGATCTCCTAAAACAATCATTTGTGTATGTCGATGCATATCTTATGTATAGTATAATAGTTTTGTAGCATTCTATATAAAACTAATATACTATATAAAGAAGTTTATCATCATGAATGAATGTAAATTATATGTTTTAGAACGCTGACTTTGCATTATTGACGAATAATTATTTTTTCATACAAACAAAAAAAAGGAAGAATTTTCAAATTCATATAAATGTCGTATTTCTCAGAATTAACTTACAGTTACATAAGAGAATAAAATATAATGGCAAAATGTCTTTAAATAGCTTTAAATTAGGTGTAATTCTGTTAGTAACGCCGACACGATGTTTTACTGCATCACGGTTATATAAATAAAACAGATTTTGTTTCGTAATTTCGTAATTCACCAACGTCTCAGACTTTGCCCCCCCCCCCCCGTCCCCCGTCCCCGTTGATATTTTTGTTAAGTTGATTCAACCATATATCATCGACCTCATAAAATGCTGAAATTGATAAGTATAGCATGTTCTACTGTGTCCAAATAACGGCTTTATTACGCGTATTTAGCGATTAATTTCGAATTTAAATTGGTTTAAAATAGTTTTTAACCTTTGTCGTGACTTTATTTACTTCATTAACTCCACAAATCAAACTGTTGACTTCAAAATAGATAATACTTTTTAACTACTAACGCATTGTAAAGCAAAAAATAGGTTTGCATTCGCAAATCACACCACGTGATTTTCAAACCACCATGAAGAAACTAAAATAAAAAAAATATTTATAGATGAAATATCGCAAAGCCATATCAACGAAGTGTGCCCTGAACACAATTATAATGAGGTGTATTACTGACATACTCAGAATCTTTGAAATCGACACACACATATATATATATACAGTATATTCTTATACTTATCTCGGTAACCTATGATACTGATAACTAGCGTGATGGCTAGAAAGCTATCCTGTGTTATACTCAAAAGCAACCTACTCGATCTTATCACTAAAAAATGTTATCAAACATTTTAACACAAAACAGACCGTGTTTTTACTACTGAATAGTTAGAAAGTATTCGTTACTGAAGCATTTAATTTCAAATACCTAGCTATTGGAAACAATTTGTGGAATTAAGATAAGTGATTAACACTGAATGTCGAGCATTAGTTTCCTGTCAATCACGTTAAGATTGGCTGTCTATTCGTGCGTACGTTTCTTTATCTTACATCTTGGCTGTCAAGATATTGTGATACCCCATCACGCTATTTCTAAGTTGATTTTCATATTCGTTTAGTTCAACAACACTTATCAATTAGTTTTAAAGAAGTGCTATCGTTTAAGCCATTAAAATTAAACTCCCCTCTAAACGGGATTTACTCGCTCAAGAAAAAAAAACCATACTCAGATCTGTATTTAATCTCAAGACATAAATCAGCAATTAAGATTTAAATCTATGACACTTAATTGACTTCTGTCTTTAAAATCACATTTTAAAGATTTCAAAATAAGCAAGTATAGCAAATAAGATCGTATCTAACATAAATACAAACTAAATACAGTTTTTTTTACTGAACTTGAGTTTTATTATTTTCGACAAACAGTGTCCATTGGATAGAAGAAAATTGGTTTTTCGATTTGATCTTTGCACGAAAGCCACTTTTTACATTGTACATATTTCATTTCTAATGAATAGCTGTACATACTTCATTTTTAATGAATGGCTGTACTTGCTTAATTTCTGATGAATATCTGTACTTACTTCATTTTTAATGAATAGCTGTACTTACTTCATGTCTAATGAATAACTGTACATACTTCATTTCTAATGAATATCTGTACTTACTTCATTTCTAATGAATATCTGTACATACTTCATTTCTAATGAATAACTGTACATACTTCATTTCTAATGAATAACTGTACATACTTCATTTCTAATGAATATCTGTACATACTTCATTTCTAATGAATATCTGTACAAACTTCATTTCTAATGAATTGCTGTACTTACTTCATTTCTAATGAAAAGCTGTACTGACTGCGCCTATTTTGACTAGTTCAATACTTTGAAAACAAATAGGACAGTTTTATTTCATTAGCGTGAAAGTACTACAGTAAATTTTTTTGATGATATTAAACGTAAATGTGTTCGAAAACACTTTTTCCCTGTAGTCTATTTCACGATTAACACTATTTCTATATAGTGAATATTCAATAGGTTTTATAAAAAAAATCTTTCAAAGAATTGAATTTGTCTCATCCGACGGCAACATTTTATTTGCCTCATTCCTTTCATTTAATTGTTATAATTACCTTCACATAATATGTTCGGTAAGATCAAATTTAAATTTCATTTTAGCAATACAGTAAAATGGTATCCATAATGATTTAGTTAATGACCCAAGACAAAGGTAATCTTTAATCTACGTTTAATTATCTTCTATCATACTCATAAGTCTCATAAACAATCGCTCATTTCATTGTTCGACTTAATAATAAACGAAATCATCTTTTGTTCAACACCAAAATGCTTTCATTCAATAGTGCAATTCCATCGAAGTAACGATAAAATCTAATGCGATACACATTTTCGTTAATGACATTAAAATATCATGTTTGATACTTTTCGATATAAAAGTCAACTGCCTGTAATAAATCATACCTTGATTATGAGAAAATTACCACCTACCTGTACGCCAGGTCTTCAATCATAAAACACTTGTTCTTTTTTCAAGATAAGAAATGTTATATTTGATTTAATTTCATCAAAGTTATAGATTTTGACAGACGGTCGAAATAAATGCCAGACATTGTTGTATTCACAAACATTTGAGATAAGGACCAGTTAGTATATTCCTTCTTTTTTTGTTCGATGATTTTAGATGATTGGGCGGGTAATTTACCGTGAAATTGCTTCAACATTCTTCATTGATGTTATGCAGTTAAAGATGTGTCGCTTGCATAAAGTCGTTTCTATAAAGATGACGTAACACACACATTTGCTGCACCTTTTAGATTTAGTAAAAGAAACAGTATGCCGAAAAAAATGAATTAAACTGCATTATACAGCTGTTATGCCAGCTTCTATCAAGTGATATACCAATATAGAATAATGTGATACGCTATTCAATATTTAAGTGAATATTTAATTATTTACTTTAAAACAATGAAAATCTATAACTTATATAACTTTTTATTTTTAATTTGCAAATGTTGTCAAAATGTACACGTATAGGTAGCCTCTTTGCTTTAAGTTTTGAATGAAAATAATCTAAAGGGAAACCGGTGTTTGCCTATTAAAGAATGCAATGTAAAAATATGTAGAAAAAGCACCTTCATTCATAAAGTTGATTCATGCAATAAAACGCGTGTGATAACTCCATCAGGAGTTTAAAACATGTCACACTTTGTCAGCTATCGTGTTAACACCAGGCCAGTGAATGACCCCCTTGTTCTGCCTGCGGGCAATGGTGCACTTACATTGCGTTACTCTATTCAACAAAACAATTAAGCATATATTTAGTTTGCACGCGCTTTCGTCAAAATCTAAAAACGGTGTCTTAATTTTACTCGAGGAGAAATTCATCCATTCATCACTGACCGTTTAATGAGAATGCTTCATGTGATAATCAATTAGAAATATTCAATATCGAGAGAAAAAGTAAGTAAAGCTGATTGCCCATGCTTTAAACGGGTGACTGTTTTTAAACTTTTGAACTTGCGTGATATGTCAGTGATTCAGTGTGTCTAGCCGATATACATTATTTTTATATTCTAGACGCTGTTTTGATAAAAACATGATTCATAGTGCAAAGGATCTTGAAATTCTCATTTATAAGACTTTCTCGTGGATATAATTGAATTACTGGTAACACGAAATGTTTTATCATTTCACATAACATATTTCCGCTTGTTTTTTAAAAAACAACTCAAACATGTATACTGTCACATATCTGTTCATATTTTTTAACTGTAACACGTCAGTGCAAATGGGTATCTTAATACTAAAACACGTTTTGAAACTTTCAAACATATGTCATTAATTAAACAGCTTCTGTTTCCCCCTTTGCTTTTATAAACACATCGTAACATGTTTATCATGATCTTTTATTTCATGTACCAAGTAAACTTTATCTAATTAAACAAAAGCTTTTCTTAATTAAGGATTGCCTTTTGATGTACAATGTGATATATTTTGCAGTTTATTAATGCAGAGTTTCGTTAATCATTTCTAAGTTACAGTCGCTTAGGAGTATGAGCTTTAAATATCGCAAATGAAATCAAATTTTGAAAGTCTTTGATATTGAGGAAAGATGGTTTAAATTCATTTCGAGACAACGCCGAACACTAACCAATCTTTAAACATATGGATTAATATAGAAACCACCCCTTCTGCATGTTAAATATAATGGCGTTTAACGCCGGGAGACGCTTACTTTATCCTCGTTCTATGTGTGGGGTCTGTCTTGCTGTCGTCCTAATCTGACGTCATACTGAAATCAAAGGAATACTATTACGTAGTAAGCATTGTGCAATTAAACATTAAACACACAGAAGCATTAAAATCTTAATATTAATGACAGACTAGTTTATTATTTTTAACATAAACCGAAATATTTTGAAATGAAACAAATATTTTTAATTGCAACAATAGCTAAAAGATAAATTGATATTAGTTCCTGAATAAACAAACTGTGCAACATGAGGTTTCTCTCCATAAGGGAAACTTCACATATTAGATTTAATCGAGCAGCCTCTATGTTTTACAATGTTGTAGGTTACTGTTTTAGAAGAGGACTTGTATACACTTTTCTTGATGTCCAATCCTTTTGTCGTTATATTAATGAAATGTTTTGAAATTGTGATTGAAATTGAAATACAGCAAAAACTATGGAGACACCGAAACAGGAGAGAAAAATGAATAAGAATAGTTATAATCCAATTCCCCATTTTTTCAAATCAATGGGGTAAAATTAAACATTGAAAGAAATCATGAAAAAATATGGCTCTGTATTCACAGCCGTAAATGCAGTTTCTGTACAAAGTATTTTCCATCGTAATGCAATTATTTAAATATATGCGGCATATTATGTCAAAAACAGAATTAAGAATTCAAGCTAAGCTTCAACATTGAAAGAAATCATGAAAAAAATATGGCTCTGTATTCACAGCCGTAAATGCAGTTTCTGTACAAAGAAATTCCCATCGTAATGCAATTAGTTAAAAGTATGAGACACATTATGTCAAAAACAGAATTAAGAATTTAAGCTAAGGTACGACTAAACTTGTAAAGGTAAAGAAACATTAGGTGAATATACAGACACGGGATGAGTAAACGTGTACTAAATAACATGTAAGGGGAAAAACGCTTAGAAAAGAATCGTATATTCATTATAAATGGGCCTTCACGCAATTAAGTCAATTGATACAGGGATGGCGTGGAGGCACACACACAGACTTGGTGAATCCTACCTTTATACAACCAGCATACCTGTGATTTATCACAACACAAACATGCTGGGACTAGTGTCATTAGCAATATAGGATATACCCACGGTACAGGTGTGTCCAGGTGAATACCTTGACGATGTCGCTCGAAATGCATTGAGTGTTTTTGTAATGCTCTGCTTTATCTGTTGGAAGATAAAATGATATAACATACACTCGTGCACAATTACTGATAGTAGCATTCTTTCATGTATTAACAAAAACAGATAAAGATTTAAACCTCCTGCATGTCATTTAACATTTTAGGGTATCAACTTAGACGACATGTATATACTGACATTTGTTAATCTAGTTTGTAATTATATATGCATTTTTATAGCATCACGTATATATGAGCTGAGATTGTACTAACTTCTTTAATTATGCATTGTACGTATCAAATTATTATCCACATGTTGTGAAGCGCTTTTATAGAGTGATTTTACAAATTATATAGAGTGGTATATAAATGTTGTATATCATTATTTATAATTATTAAGCTGTGAGTATTCAGAACGATTCACTCAAATAAGGACACATTTTAACTCTTCAAAGTCGAAAACTGGAGTGGTTCAAGTGAAAATGGCAGTGGTTAGTGAGTCAAACGCATCTTACTTTGTCCTTTGTTCACAGTCTCTTCGAATTAGACATTTAAAGGCAAAATCAACATCATATAGGCTCACGCTATGAAATAAAGATCAACCTTATAGTATATTTCTTCTGGCCATCAATGTATTGCCAATCAATTGTGCCACATCTAAGCAAAACATCTCGATGTAATAAATACGTATTGTCTATTTAATACATTTGGTGAATAGTTTCACTTTCAACTGGTCTTCCTTATAAAAACAATGGAATTTCTTTGTTTATACATTCAATAAGTTTGTTTTAATACTTTTTGGCATTTGTGCTACTTTTTGGTTTTACATTGGTCGAATTTATTACACGATTTGAAATTTTACAGAACTATAGTTTAATTTTACTTCTAAATTCCTAAATTAAAGGAGTTTTACGCACCTGACCCTTCTGCTTCTACATTAGTTTAGAAAATTTGGATTCCTACCTTTTGGCCCCTAACATCACTGAAGAGTCCTAGGAGGACGAAACAGCTGTATGATGCAGTTTAATTCATTTTTTTCGGCATACTGTATTTATTCCTAAATTTAAGAGATGCAGCATATGTGTGTGTTACATCATCTTCGTTATTGAGTATGCATGCACTGTCTTTCTAAAACTAAAAAAAACGTCGTTCAACAGTTTTAAGGGAAGTTTAACTTCCCAAAAAATTATTAATACATCAAACTTACTGGTAGAAGTTGTAAAAGATTTAAAAAAGTACGTCTCTAGAGCTCAAACTATTTTTGACATATATCATATCTTAGTGTAATGAACTCTCGTTTTATTTCACAGGGACTGTTTTAAAACACTTTCCATGGGGCATCACGGAAAGCACAACGGTTGCTCAACAAATCAGATATATAATTTATTAAACAGAATCATACGCCTTTGCTAAGTAAGAAAGTATTTCTATTTGTAACGAACGATTGGTTTGTACCACAAATAGCAACAGTAGGACTATAGCCAATAATTTATATCTTATTTTCGTTCTTTTGATTTGGAATTAAAAATCAGAATATGTCTTATTTTTCTTCCGCTATAATTAGATGAATGAATGTGCCTGAATGTACACATTGATTAAATGAATTGGGCTAAAAACGTCCTTGCCAAGTCTTTACCCTTGATGTGCGAATGAAACCGTTCAATTTTCCAACATCTTCAAAAATGTCAGTTATGTTGAAATGAGTTCATGAATGGTGCGAGTAATTAATATAGATGCTATCATGATATAGCACATATATTTAAGCAATTAATGGATTGCAATTATCTCCAAATTTTAAGAATCTACCATAATATATATTTGTATGGATGAAGATAAGACATCACTATTTTCCTAGTGTGCAGTATATTCACAACATTCCTTTGACGAAGCTGCGTGATGTATAGGTATTTTACTGACCTAGGAATGGTATGATGTACCATTTATCAGACGGCACCATAAATCACAATTAATAGAGTCTAAATTATGTACAGTCGCCGGTGTTTTTCTATAGTGACTGTAAGAGTCCGACGTGAAGTGTTTCCCTAATACTAAAGTACGGCGTACCTTGTACTGATTGACTCTATCCACTGAAATAGAGTCGTTAGTTAAATAAATATAATTTGTGCAACTCTAGAAGTCAAAAACAATACTTAATTCAATGATAGGTTCCTTTTGATGTTTATCTAGGGATATTTATTAGGTCTAGCTGAAAGAGTCTAAAGGTACAAACGAAATAGTATATGGTTTACAAGGTTTCGGGCACTTGGGCTATTGTGTATTAACGAGGAGGATGACTTTGCAGAGAGCAAAATCAAAGCCTTATTAGCTTCAATCTCAAAAATAATAATTTCAAATCTTAATATTTTCTCAAGTCGTTCAATATAGACGTCCCCCCTGACGATATTTCTCCAAAGTTTTAGTCATGATTCCTATCAGACATAACATGCTGAGTTTTTTCTGACATTAGAGTAAATTAAATTCAATTGTAATTTAACTAGTGGGACTTTCCATATTATAAAGCTGTATACAGGCCACATTCTTCCAATTAGCCCGACTAATCTATAACGCGGACTTGTCAGCAGTACAAGTCATATTCCGTTCGCTTCGTCACTTGTGGTCGTGATAATGTCATCTTGGACAAATAAGGCAATATACATTAGTGACAAGACCAGTCCCCTAACAGTACAAAATAATTGGAGCAATCATCCGTTATAATGTACTTGTCAACTTGGATTGAGTTTAAATTTTCCTTGTAACAGGACCAGCCGGATGTGGTCAATCAAAAATGATTTTGGTGAAATATTGATACATTAAAGTTAATTGTATGCCTTTAAAATGCCTTAATTATTAACGAGTTTGCGGTATTTTGAAATAAAAGCAGGCTGCTTGACATTGTATTAGAAGCTTAAGCCTAAAGCTTTTTACAAATGAATTTCCTCTTCTTTTAAATACGAAAGCAGATACTTCTAACGAACGGTATTTAAATCGTTCGCTACATGTCGAAAGTTGTAATTAAACTTCTCAGTTACCTGTAACTTATATAATGTATTTGTATCTTTACATCTACTTAAAAGCTGATATTGTCTTATTGTTTAACTCAAATTGTATAGTTTCTCGCTCAAATATCACTTTTTTTAAACTTAGATTTAGCGTTGAATTAATGACCAAAAAAAACGGAAAAAATTGAGAATACCAAAACTCCAACAAAACCGTAATCAAAACCGAAAATCGTTTAAACCAGGGGGGAAATATGAACAAAGAAAAGATTTACATGGAGACCCTTGAAATCATAGGCCAACTTCAAAACCTTGAAATCTGAGAAATACTCCTCGCATCGTACTCAGTCCCTTAGGGGAAGTAAACCTATGAAAGTCAGCCTGTTAACAGGTTAACAGTGAACAGATCTCTATAAGAAATATTTAGTCCAGTACTGAGTATGTCAACATTGGGTTGTTGACGTTTAGTATAGGTCGATAACCACCCACGTGTAGCCTGTTTTATATACACGTGCGTGTGCTTGCATATACCAGACTGCTTAAACGAATTTAATTAGATAAATGTATTTGAATAACATATTTTAGAAACCAAGTCATTTAATTAAAACTGGGATTGTATTAAGCTGAACGAGTTCGTTATTTACATTCATGTATATGTTATGCTCTGGAATTTTGGAAGACTCGATCTTTTAATTTGTTCGATATGACCTTAAAGGCCCAATATACGTAACTTCAGGATGTTTTTCGTGTTTCTGAAAATTCTGAAAAAAAATCCAGTTGATAACTATACAAATATAAGACTAAAACGAAGTAAACCTGACCTTTAACTAAAATGAAACTCTTGACAGATAAATCCAAAGAATTGAAAATAATTTAGGTGTGGCCCTCTTCAACAACAAACCGAAGCTAGAAGACAGATCAAAATGGACGCGTGTTTACAAATACCGAGTTTCAACTGCTTCTGTACAGGTAACATAAGTATTTATCATGGATATTGCTGATATCGGTTAATCTTAACTTAATCTATAAATATAAAAAGTTATAAGGCTTAATTTTTGCTTCAAGTTTTTCCGAAAGTTACGTATACTGGGCCTTTACGCATAACATATTTTACTTGTGTTAGACATCTGCTTGCCTAAATGTTACGTTTTTTTTTTGTTTACAATTGACAGTGCGAGTGATTTAGGAGCGAACAACAAAGTAATGATATCCCTAGATAATTACAAAAATACATACATAAACACCAAAATCAAAACATTGTAATGTGTAATATAGGTCACAATGTATTAATTATCATAACTTCTCAAAAAGATCAATTAAATATAAATAATCATAGATTGATTGCACAAAAACTATACCAAACAGACGTACATAGAGGGTACAATTAAAACCTGTCACGTACTTACATGAAATCAGTACGTTCAATCATAAAGTGTTTGCATGTAAATGGTTGATCACCTGCATGATAATAAGAAAGGTTTTCCTTATATCATTATATAAATATAACTAGGTAGGATGTATGTATTGCGTAGTCGAGAGAAGACAACTTCCCCTCTCCTATCTGCTGGTTGAATCTTCAGACCATGCTACGAAATAGTCGGTATATATATTTATTATCTAACCAGCTACATACTAGTTTAAATTTATTTCGATACATAGAGATTACGGAAGATACTTGATAATGAAGTGATTTATATATTATTATTATAAAACACTCGCTTTGAAGATTTTCCGTTTAAAGACTCCGGTATTGGCATATCGAAATGGACATTGAAGTATTTCATTAATATTTTTATCGGTATCTTGAAGATAATATATACGTGAACGTAAAGGTATATAAAGTCACCGCCGAGTATACATAGAGAAGTTAAGACATTTGTTTGAGACAAATATTTAAACTTACAAAGCTTGGGATTTCAACTGTCGGGGGAACACCTTGTAGGGTCGCTTATAACACGTAAACACCGTGTAAGGTCGCTTACGATATTGTAAACACCATTATGGAAGTGCTACTCTTAGGTACTCAAATTGGAGTGAGTCTGCCTCATTGAATCTGGATTTATATGTGAACAGCGATCGAGAACAGTGGTAGACAAATAACACAGCTACTAGTATCAACGATGACGGCCATTTTTAACCCCGTGTATTAGATGTGTTTACCTTGCGAGCAGACGTTCGCCCAATACGCTCTATTGCCGTGCTTGTTTTATGAGCAGAGAAGTATTTATCAAATGTAATGGAGTTTGTAGTTTACTCTGACATAAATGATACTTCTCTGTTTACTGTGTGTTACCATTTCTTGACATAAGCGATATGTCCACTTCCTCTGACCACCGCACACTATCGCCCTGACTCATGTTTATAAAGCACAATGCTGAATTGTGTTGTCCAGTTCCTCTAGCTTTAGAATTATTCTGTATCAAGAAAAACATCCTTTATTCGTATCAATTATCCTAAATTTACTGTTCCAATAAACCTTTCAAATAACAATTTGTTTAAAGACAGGACATTTTCATTTCCCCTAGGTCGCTTTCATGTTTCTAGAATGAACAGATTTTCATATTCCATGTGAAGCATACTATAATCAGATTCATGGCGGTGTTGATAAATTGTTGGTGGTCTGGTATGTAGACGATCAGGTTGGTCGTATCTTGCTTAACTTTCACTATCTTGATTCATAAAGTATACACGTTATTTACATTTCTTGCTATATACAGCATCAGGTTTATAAAACATGCTATATGAATGATATATCATTGAGCTTGAAATTATGAAATAATTTTACCCACGTTACCATTCAACAATAAAACTTGCGTTTTAACCCATTTTTAACTAAAAACGTTGATATATTTTCATATATTTTAACTTTCATAGCTTTTAGAAGTGGCACGGTACCTAATATACACATTTGCGTAGTACACTTTTTTACATTTTACTTCTAAATTCATAAATTAAAGGTATTTCACGCACCTGACCCTCCTGCTTCTAATTGGTTTTAAAATTTTGGATCCCTGCGTGCCTGTTGGCCCCTAGCATTACTGAAGAGTCCTAGGAGGACGAAACAGCTGTATGGTGCAGTTTGATTCCTTTTTTCGGCATTTTGTTTCTATTATTTAAAATAAAAGGTGCAACCTGTGTGTGTTACGTCATCTTTCACGAGATTTTAATAAGTATTTTCGCGTAATATAACAGTTAATCACTTGAATTTCCCAAATGTAAATGATCTCTGTCGCACTTATTTTCTTTGATTAAATCCAAGAAGGCATCGTCAACTATAATTTGACTCTTGGGTTTTTAAATTCAAAAATAAATTTAGACGTTTCAATTCGCGCTTTAGTATTATAAATTGGAAATCTATCTTTTGCTTGTTCTGTGAAAGTTCTCCTCCTTATCGTTGCCAATAAAGCTTTCTCAGCTGGACAAAAATATCTGGGAAATAGATCCTGCAAATTAACCAATTCAAGAAAAATCAAAGAAAATACGATTTGTTTATAAATAAATATTTTAATATTTTTCTGGATATATGATTGATAACATGAATCTGAGATAAACATTTTCATTTAGAGATGATGACGTATTGAAATACACTGTTGATACTTGATGAAAAGAATCTAAATGAAACGTCATCTTTTAATACTCCCCTATAGTCACAAGGAAGAAATAGAACACGCTTACTCTTCCGGAACACCTGGTCTTTTTTTCCCGTACTCTCAAAAGGGCTTCCATGTAAAGCTTTCCTTTGTTCATATTTTGCCTCTAGTGTAAACGATGTTTAGTTTAGGTTTTATTTAGAAAATTAAATCAACTTGACAAGCCTAGCACAGTCTTAGTATTCCTGGTGAATATGTAATAAAAAGGCACAAATAAAGATGCATGGTCGTAGATCATTTGAATTAAACTACGTCGAAAATAAATTTTCGCCAAAATGGATAAATTTTCAGTATAAACATTTTTTACCAGATCCTAGTAGTTTTTCATAGCCTTTTTTTCATTTACATCAAAGCTGCATAAAACACCTCAATGAGTTGACTGACACTAATTTGAGATAAAATAAAAATTTGATACCACACCTTCAAGTCAACAATTCAAGGGGAAAATATTTATTTTTTGTTGTAATCGAATAATGATGACGTAAAAGAACGTGCCGTTTTTCTTTTCTTGGGTTGTCAGTTTGTGACAAGATGTCTGATATTTGACGCCCGGCGGAATGTTAAGGAATGTCTTTGCACATTGTTAGTTCATCAATGATCACAGTTCTGAGACACTCTGTTTACTTGTGTTGCATGCGCAGGCAATCATGCATGACGTCACTATGGGCGTTTCAATGAATGTTCTTGTGATAATGGGAAATACGATTCTAGTTTTATCATGCGCTACAAGCTAAATTAAACGCTAAGGCAGGTTTAATTCTTTTCTTTCCTGAATACCTTATTCTTTGATTTAAATGCAATGTATATTGAAGAACATTGCATTAGATTTGGACTCGAAAAGAAACCTTTAACCATCTACTGTAAATGGACACATTTTCGCGGTTATCTTATTTTAGCGCTTTTCGTGCTGAAAGTTTTGCGCTAAAATATGATTGCGTTAATTGGAGTTTTATATGCTTCTTATAATAGTAATTACCAGGGATGGGCGAATTTCTCATTTCGCTAATGTGCCAAAAACTGACAATGCGCTAAAATTTGATTGCGCCAAATTGAGAACGTTTACAGTATTTTATTGATAGAACGGGAATAAAGCTACCTTGACATGATACTTAACTTCCTTTTAATTTGTTCATGGATGTTATACTCATTAAAAGATAGTCTTCTGTATACATACACAGTTATTGTGTAAATGTATGATCTATTGTTGTTGTGATATTTGATATGTCAAACTAGTTTGTTAATTTCATATGAACACGAGTGCTAGATTTTATATACAATTTGTATTAATGCATTGTCAACGAATCTCTCTACAAAGTAAGTCAGTTTTCCCTACTGAGATAATATGTAATAATGTGACGTCATTTATATCTGACGTTATTTTAGTGTTCACACAGTTAAAAATTAGTTTACAAGTTTATTGTAAGTGTGCTGTGTCGTTTTTATTTAGCGACTTAACCGTAAAGAAATTACATGTTATATTTATTATCAATAGGAAACGGCACTATCATTACTCATTCACCCCTAAAATTATATAATGAATTATTCAAACTATTGAGTTGGAAAAGACTTTCAGCTTCAAACAAATGAGGAATTGTTACAAAGAGCATTCCCTTGTATTTACAAATGTATTAGCGATATAGTGTTTCTTAAAAGGACTTTCCCGTTATGGGATATTCATGAAAACATATCTTTCACAGGGGTTTAGTACTGGAGCAATGAACGTTTTCTTTTGCTTGTCCAGTTTCAGTAAAATGTTGTTTACACGGAAATCCCTTTTCAAGGATCACCGTGTAGATTATGTCTTTGTTTCCCGAGCGAAATCAATTTTGAGTTTGGATGATGGTTTTGTTGACGCTTCGGTATTCTCTATTTTGTCATGATCAAAGGAATACCTGGAAACATTTCAGAAATGTTTGCATCAATATTGAACTTTTGTATTTACAAACATAACCTGCTTTAGTGACAATTAGACATTGAGTAAATTTAAGTATACGTAACTATATGGGGAAATAGAGCGGAACAATAAATAACGTGAAGTAAGCGAAAAAGTAACTTTGTAGTAGTTTCTAACTCCTAGATAGTTAACTAAATGAGAAATAACCGGGCAAATTATTTTTTAGGAAGTGGTAGTTATAACTGCTTGTTTAAGAAATTGGCAAAAGTACTTAGCCAATGTCGATAGTTTGTAACCGATAAGATACTGTGCTTTGCACCTTCGGTTCGGTATATTAGAAGCACACTAAAGTGTGCATCAAGTCGGCGCTTTGACAAGGAGGCACCCACAATTACGTCTATCTGATTTCATTTATAACGCATATGAAGACCGTTCTTAAATGACTATACATAGAAAGATAAACCCAGTAAAACCGAATAAAACGAAACAATATGTATATGTTCAACTGTATGTATTGTATACCCTATTGAGTTTTTCATTGTTCTGTGAAAATGGATTTGGGACTTACAAAATATCATTTTGTTAGTAAAAGCTATCTAGTGCTTTCTCGACATACGTGGTCATTGAAGTTTGTAAAATTTGTATTGATATTCTAAGGTTTCATTGAAAGATCATATCTTTATTGGATGCTTTACCAGTACTCCAGATAAATACTTGAGAGAGGTACTTGAGAGAGGTACTTGAGACTGAAATAATGTATTACATCACACATGTTAATCTTTAAACATCTTCACACTTGTTGAACGAAAGGCAAGGTGCTATGTGTAACGTTTGTTTAAAGTGAGTAGTATATCCTAAAGTTAATTATATAAAAACCAAGGAGCAAAACAAAAAAAGTTTTAAAAATATCAGAGAATACCAAAGCTTCAACAAAACCATAATCCGAACTCTTGGAGTGAATCCAAAATTTAAATGTAACTTTCACCATACGAAGGAAATTAATATGATAATATAATATTTTAGTTTTGTAAACCAAATTAACACTTTTCTGTGAGTTTTTGTTATTATTGACACGTATGGCATCCCAATCAAAATTATTTCTAATTTCTTATTTCTATTTAAATCTTTTTCTCTCTTAATTAAAAATAACCTGCATTTCTCTCATATCTCGCCATGTTGGATAGAGTTTACCCATGTAAGAAAGCTATGTAAGAAAAATCTATCTTACATAGCATTTCACGCGACGTGACTTCACAATAGCTCAACAATGACGTGACGTCACGAATACGGTAAACTTTGATGCCGGAAAGAGAAAACGACGGCGTGATAAAATTAAAACCTTTCACAAAATTTTAACCTTAAACACTAGGAAGAGGAGATTAATTTTTTCTGCGCAAACTGCGTTTGCAAATATAGGGTATGCTTAAACTCGCTGTCTAATTCGTTTTCGTCAAAAAAGCTCAAGGCAAAAGTTGAAATTTCAAAATGGTAGCCTGTTTAAACATATTTTCATGGTTTTTGAGCTTATTCGGGTGGTTGATATGAGAGAAAAAGACTCTTTCATTATGAGTGTATGTAGGATAGGGATATTCCAACCTCGGGATCACAAAATGTGGTAAAACCCTCGGCAAGCCTCGGGTTTCACCACATTTTGTGACCCC
The DNA here is from genome assembly GCA_947623455.1 of Mimachlamys varia. NCBI lineage: Eukaryota > Metazoa > Mollusca > Bivalvia > Pectinida > Pectinidae > Mimachlamys > Mimachlamys varia. The sequence goes on along the minus strand of OX392533.1, from coordinate 39,243,863 downwards.
TCGGGTGGAATATCACTATCCTACATACACGCATATGAAAGAGTCTTATAATGTTTTCGATTGTCTGGGGACGGTGACTTTGGCCTTGTTCTTTGCACTTTAAAAAGCAATGATGTAATGAAGTCGTTGAGTGTTAGCATTTAATCGAGACGGGGCGGGACGGACCTTTGCAAACAGATATTTCCCTAATTTAATGGACATACCATTACATATATTTCAGGGGATAAATTGTTTAGCGAACCACTATAATCGTGTATAAACAGGTGTCTCATATGCATCATTAACTTGTGTTTAAATGGACATGTGGTTATAGAGAGCTTAAAAAAAAATATTGGCAGCGATGGTGCCAAGGTCAATGTATAGCAATAAACACATGTAACAACTTTTAAAATATATGAGACTATTGTGTATGCTTAACGTAAATACGACTTTATCAGTTTATCATTATTTTTACAGTTTCGACTGTGATGTTGGCGAAAGGAGCATCTAACTACGACCCTCCCGTGCCCTCGTGTAAGGCCCTGGCTCGTCACTCTCGGGACTTCCCCGCCACAGCTCCATCACCCCCTCCCATACATGGGCTCTGGGTGTCTGACCGGTAAGTACAGAAGCGATAGTTAGGTTCAGTTTTATTCCGGTTTCGTTTCCTGGTTTAGCGTTCTATTAACTTGGGATCTTTTTTAAATGAAGTGTCCTCAGTTTATGTGTTGTATGTATGCGTGTACGTATATCTGTGTCCCGAAAATGAGATATGTTGGTGTACTTGTTTCCTTGTGATAGCGCGGATCTGATGACGACTTCCGATGGTTTCTTCACTGAAATACAGTATTCCACCATGTTACGTTATACTAACAAAGGGGGAACTAGCATTACATCTAAACGCAGAATGTTATCGTTGGCTGGGAACTTCCATATGTATAGACATTGGTTTGTCCCGGCCTGAGAGGACAAACTGGGGTATTGTCTTGTCAGGCATGGCACTATCAAACAAAAAGGTGTCTAGGAAGTAGAAAGGAAATTTAAATATTCCCAATGTGCAACGGAGACATCAGACCTAGTGTTGTCTCTTAAGTCTCTTCAGTTATTGAAACGCGTTATATACCGTCGACTGGTTAGTAATGACAGCAGAAATAGAAAAATCTTGACTACTTAGCAATTCCAGTAGTAGTTATGGAGGAAAGCTCGAATGCTTAGCAATTTCAACGGAAATATGTAAATCTCGACTGCTTGGCTACGTCAACAGAAATAGGGAAATATCGACTCTTTGAAATGTCAACAGGAATAGGGAAAGTCAGACTGCTTAGCAATGTCAACAGAAAAAGGGAAATCTTGACTGCTTAGCAATGTCAACAGAAATAGGGAAAGCCTGACTGCTTAGCAATGTCAACAGAAATAGGGAAAGCTTGACTGCTAAGCAATGTCAACAGAAAAAGAGAAAGCCTGACGGCTTAGCAATGTCAACAGACATAGGGAAATCTTGACTGCTTAGTAATGTCAACAGAAAAAGGGAAAGTTTGACTGCTTAGTAATGTCAACCGAAAAAGGGAAAGCTTGATTGCTTAGCAATAACAACAGAAAAAGCGAAAGCTTGACTGCTTAGTAATGTCAACAGAAACGAAACTGTGTGTTTTGGAAATATCTACAGAGAGGTAGTGCTGCAGAAAACTTAATGACAGGTTAGAAAATAAGTAAGAGAATACCGAAACATTAACAAAATCATAATCCAAACTCAAAATCGATTAAACCAGGCGCAAAATATGAACAAAGGAAAGATTTACATGGAGACTATCGTACAAGTACAAGAGAATAAGACCAGGTGTTCCGGAAGAGTAAGCGTCTTCTGCTTCATCGACGACACCTACCATGTTGATCTTTGTCACATCCATGTAAACATTATTTTCTCAAAATGAGAACCGAGTATCATTGTCAATCACAACAAGTATACACACTAATGAGCATTTTTCAAAAACGTCCATCTTTATATCATATAAAGATACATAATATTTTCCAATGATACAAAAATGGTGACCATAAAACCTGCCCATAGTTCTGCTCAACCTGCATCTCTCGAATCCTTGTGCTGTTAGTTTGTTTTTCAGCAGTCGACATCGATCACGAAAGTCCCAATATCCAGAGCAAGCCCTAGAATAACGAATAAAATGCGACATGTTAACACCATAGGTTGGAGAAGCTGGGATGTTACTATCAAGAAATGGAAAGTTCACGATCGGAAAATCGAATTCATCACGTTTATCGTATAACTTAGAATAGCATTTTAACAACGCATTTCGATCGTCAGAAACCCTCATCGTTTCTCATACCATCAGCGTTCTATGCGTCGATTTGACAATATCAGACGAGATGCAGTGACAGTCTGATGATATCAATGCTTTAAATCAACTGTCAACAATACTGGTATTGTTATCGTGAAATTTAGTCATTTCTGCTTACGGCTTTTCCTTACGTTTTTGTATGGCAGGATGCCCAACGTTACGTGCGGCTTGTGAAAGAGCCATTGATGAAACTCATGCAATACCTCAGAACCACACGTACAACAAACCGGGTCTGTTTCAGAGTAGCAGATCTTGTGATGGTGTTCCCTCTTTGATATGTGTGAATGCTATATTGCAGACGACCATCTGCACAGCGAGTTTGTACAATCCAGACTTGCGCTGTAAAAGTGCAAGGACAGATTTAGATAATCAATCAGGACACAACCCGCGTGGCTTGCACCGAATACAAGCTCTACTTAATGACTTTCGTGTTTAACCCTAGGTGAACATTTACTATAAGAAAAAAAGATAAAAAATGCGCTGATGAAAAAGAACCTGTCATGTTTATGACCCGCTAAATATTTCCAGATATTTCACGGTCATAAAGCTTGGGAGTAAAGTAGATTATTAGCGTTAAGGGTTGTCATTATATTTTTCAACACAGGAAAAAACTCAGAAAGAAGTCTTTGATAAAATTTAAAGGCGGTGTTTATTTTGTACGAGTCTAAACGTAGGCCACGATTAAAAGTTGTTTTTTTTTCTGGTCGGAGGACGTTTGGTATTGAGAAGAACGATTATAGAGCTTTAAACATGCAGGAAATGATCAAGAATCTATGCAAAAGTTTTCGAGAAAAAAAATCAATTTAAACCAAATTTAACTTTTGAGATAAATCACAATAAAAATTCTCCAAAAGAAAACGGCTTCGTCTCATTTCCAATGCTTTTTATACATATTTGCATGGATACAACTTCACTCACTGCCAATGAAAACACCTCGTTTTTGCGGCCCGTAACGTCTAGCGCAATTTGTCATGTTCATTTATAATTACACATGTGTCTGATAAACTTTCGTAGATCATTCGTCTCCTTTTCATCGTGTAATTCATGTTCCTAAGAATTGGGACATTTAGAAAGGTTGTCCATACTTTTCCCTCGCAGGCGTATCTTTTCTACTAGTGTATTCAGGGATATCACGACCTGTAACGTGTCAGCTGTGCCAATTGTACTTCATGCGAAATGATGGATGCTATGACATTGCTGTCGTCTGCCAATGTTGATCTATATAACTTTTGCTTGATTAGGTGTGATTACACATGATAGTTTATTAGTTTTCGTTAACTTTATGTTTAATTACAGAATACAAACTTGAAGGTTGAACAATATTTCAAAGTATGGTGTAACTTTTGAAACGAAAGGGACAGAATGTCAGTCCAATTATTGACACATTGATCACATGGTTACAATATTGTAAAGCTGTTTGATCAATATACAGTATACCAAAGACCTGTTTCTGGCAGGTTGATCAGAACTATGAGCACGCTTTATGGTCTCCATCTTTGTCTCACTGAGAAAAATATTCTGTTTCTCCAACCTATGGTGTTTACACTTCGCATTGGATTCGATATTCTAGGGCTTGCTCTAAATATCATGGTCGATGACGACTGCTGACAAAGTACAAACAACACAAGGACTCGAGATATGCAGGCTGATCAGAACCATGGGCAAGTTGTATGGTCGCCATCTTTTTCTCATTGAGAAAAATATGAACGTTTTTGAGTATTATTATTAGTGTGTTTACTTGTTGAGATTTAAAATGATGACTGGATTCTCACTTTGAGAACTTGATGCTTATCTGGATGTGACAAAGATTTACATGACGGGTGTCGTCGATGCAGCAGAAGACGCTTACTCTCCCGGAACACCTGGTCTATTGTCTCCATGTACATCTTTCCTTTGTTCATATTTTGCCCTTAGTTTAATCGATTTTGAGTTCATATTATGAAGTTGTTAAAGCTCAAACAAAAACAACAAAATCTGACACTCTAAAACCATTCATGAGGGCTTAAATAAGTTATGCCTGCTGCCCGATCCATTTGTCTTTTTGACAATAAAATTTATTGAAATTGAAAAAAAAATCATGACGCATAATTACAGATTGTATTGGTGGAGAGGTGCCAATATGACCGAGTGTTTAAGGTGTCCCGATATTCTACCACTTGCCCTCCACTTCTTGATTGCAAAGTCTAAACCACGTAGGGTACTTGCCAGGTACTGATCGTAGGTCTGTGGTATTTCTCCGGGTACTCCGGTCTCCCGTCATCTCCAAAACCTGTCATGAGCCTTGCTGTTAATAAGACGTGAAACTAAATAAACCAAACCAAGTATTTGTGGAGAATCGAAATATTGTTTTCCCTAAAAATAACCGCATGTCTTTCAAAAAACCATGACGAATCAAACCACTATACTAATAAAATCATCCACACTAACGCTCCGAAGGCCTGTTATGAGTCTGAGTCTCTTTACAATGCCTAAAGGCATTAATTACTGGTAACTTAAGCACGGTAGAACCGTGGCGTTATCCTACAGACCGCGCCAGCAATACGGATCCCGTAATGGCCAAAAACACTCGAACCATTGTGATTATAATTTTTTTAATCTTCATGCGACGGAGGACAAATTTAAGTTTAGTTGTCTATTAGATTGAATGTTTTACGAACAATAGCGAAGAAGGTATCGTTTTCGTCCGCCTATAAGACATGTGTTTGAAGTAAGGTATTTTAAGGTAATTCGAGAAATATAATTTTCTCCCCGTAGCATTGAATGGCACGGTATGTAGTATCAGAGCCATGATGCGCTACTATATTAAACAAATTCCGTGATAACCTAGGTTACAATAGCGAAAAAAAGGGCAGATTTACCTTAGATCTCCTGTCATGATATACTAAGTTGGTAATCATTTGATATGTACGAATAGGATGACTATGAAACAGAGACTTAAACTGTTTTGAAGACGATCCAGGGGAATGTTTGTTTAAACTGACCCTAGAACAGCGGGGTATCATCTCAGACCCCGGCCATCGTATTCCATAAAGTGTGTTCAGTTGACATTAAAGGGGTTTTGCGAGATATTTAAACTCAAAGTTTAATTGAAAAAATAAGCTTGATCCATGTTTTGAATGAAAACTAATAATCGCTATTTTTGGAAACAAACTTTATTTATTCCCCAAAACGCTATCGCCTTAGTTCCTTAATTGAATTTTTTTAAATGGTCAATAGAAAAGCATTACATAAGCTATGGGAAATATATGAAAGTAAAGAGTTTCACTAAAATTCTAAAGTACCTTTTTCTATGGGGATTTTTAGGTTAAAAGATTCACATGGAACATTGATGAAACTGGTGTCTGTTGTGGCCGACTTGATAAGCTAGAAGTTTTAACACACTGTGCTATTGCTGACAAACTTACACGAAACCCTACCAGGCTTGATTAAGTTTGTCAGCAATAGTAATGGGTGTCATACCGTAGGACTGTAATATCATTTGCTACATTCGGAAACGGAAAGGAAACGTAACGCAAACGCATCGCAAACGGAACGGAAATGCAACGCACTTTTGGTAACGGTCCAGGGTCTGTAAAACAGTATTGCTTAATTGAAACATAATTTGAACTACAGTTTTTTTGTAAGTGAATGATTTGTAATGCACTATATTCTTAAGTCTGCGTCATTGTTTATGCACTGCCATTATATACCCGTTTTTGTAAATAAATACCGTTACTAGAACTGCAAGGTAATTATTAGTATATCCATGTATTATAAGTCTCTGCCCGATATTAGTTTTCAATTAAAGTATCTATTAAATGTAAATCAGTAAGGATAGAGGTCATAAGTATAGTACTACCTTCTCTTAAATCAACTTGATATTGTGTATGTACCATACGTGGACCTAACCACGGGGGTCGTCTTTGTAACCGGAACCTTTAACGTGAGGCAGACGACAATTTTTCATTCTATTGTGAATAAACATTTACATCTGTCTTTCCTTAATAGGGTGTTCTAAAAGGGGCATCGCTAGGTCCCGAATTGTCTCGGGATGTTTTGAATGATAAATGCTAGTCTGCTGATCTCACTAGAAAGGTGTTTTTTATATTTTGCTTCAATAACATTATGTATGGTATATATCATTATAAAAGAAATTACATTGATGTTTTTACTTAATTTTACCACTCAATTGTACGGTACGGGTTATCCTGAAAGTGCTATCTTCACAATTATAGATACATATATGTTACATCAATCTGATTAAAATCATATCTTTATCTCCGCGCCGTTCAGTAAACGTCTCTCTGCTGCCTTGTAAATCGGGGTGAGAACAAGGATCTGTATTTTAATCAGATTGATGTTACATGAGAATAATATGATCGAATACTAAGCAAAACAAACGATACAGTTTCATATTTTCATATATGCAGTTTATAGGGCATACACGTGTTCATGTGGAGCTATCTAGAATACATGTATATATGATGTCGTACAACACAGTTTAGCTGTCCAAAATTCATATGTCAATCAATACAGTTTCATATTGGCATAAATGCAGTTCATATGGTATACACTGATTCGTATGTAGCTGTGAAGAATTCATAAGTCAATCGAACCAGTTTCACATTGTTGTAAATGCACTTCATAGGTTGTACACGGATTCATGTGTAGCTGTCCAAAAATCATATGTCAATCAATGCAGTTTCACATTGTCGTAAATGCAGTTCATAGGTTGTACACGGATTCATGTGTAGCTGTCCAAAAATCATATGTCAATCAATGCAGTTTCATATTGTCATAAACGCAGTTCATAGGATGTATACACATATTCACGTAGCAGCTGTCAAAAATTCATATGTCAATTGATACAGTTTCACATTGTCATAAATGCAGTTCATAGGTTGTACACGGATTCATGTGTAGCTGTCCAAAAATCATATGACAATCAATGCAGTTTCACGTTGTCGGAAATGCAGTTCATAGTTTGTACACGGATTCAAGTGTAGCTGTCCAAAATTCATATGTCAATTGATACAGTTTCACATTGTCGTAAATGCAGTTCATAGGCTGTACACGGATTCATGTGTAGCTGTCCAAAAATCATATGTCAATCAATGCAGTTTCACATTGTCGTAAATGCAGTTCATAGGTTGTACACGGATTTAAGTGTAGCTGTCCAAAATTCATATGTCAATCAATGCAGTTTCACATTGTCGTAAATGCAGTTCATAGGTTGTACACGGATTCATGTGTAGCTGTCCAAAAATCATATGTCAATCAATGCAGTTTCATATTGTCATAAACGCAGTTCATAGGATGTATACACATATTCACGTAGCAGCTGTCAAAAATTCATATGTCAATTGATACAGTTTCACATTGTCATAAATGCAGTTCATAGGTTGTACACGGATTCATGTGTAGCTGTCCAAAAATCATATGACAATCAATGCAGTTTCACGTTGTCGGAAATGCAGTTCATAGTTTGTACACGGATTCAAGTGTAGCTGTCCAAAATTCATATGTCAATTGATACAGTTTCACATTGTCGTAAATGCAGTTCATAGGCTGTACACGGATTCATGTGTAGCTGTCCAAAAATCATATGTCAATCAATGCAGTTTCACATTGTCGTAAATGCAGTTCATAGGTTGTACACGGATTTAAGTGTAGCTGTCCAAAATTCATATGTCAATCAATGCAGTTTCACATTGTCGTAAATGCAGTTCATAGGTTGTACACGGATTCATGTGTAGCTGTCCAAAATTCATATGTCAATCAATGCAGTTTCATATTGTCATAAACGCAGTTCATAGGGTGTATACGTATTAACGTGTGGCTGACCAATTTATACCGACGATGTGGACGTTATCCGCAGTTATGCGTTTTCTCGTTTGTTGTCCCGAAAGGTCACGCGTCAGGTGAGATGTAGGGTTTCCATGATTCTAGCGTACAGGTACGATTTACAACCAATGAACCCCCCATTAGGGGTAGTTCATCGTGTGTGGTCACCATGTCTACCACTTGTTAGTATCACAGTGTGGTACTGGTGATCCGTCATAGTGGCACACAATGCGCCGAGAAAAGCATGCATATTTCACTGTTCTGAAGGCAAATCTCACTACGGTAGATGTTATAAATATTCGAAGGTCATAACGAGCGCTACAAAAACAGCGGAATTTTGGTATATGTATTTATAAGGACGAACTTTTAATTTTGTTTCGTTTATGATATCGTAAACTGAAGGAACAAGAAGTAATTTGAGTAAACGCGAACCTTTTAAGTTCAAGTTTTTTTTAACCTTATAATAAGTCTACACTGATGTATTGAGTTATCGGTATCCAAGGGGCAACACAAATTAACTATTGTAACAATATTAGCATATATGTTTCAATTATTACAGGTTATTGCACATAGAATGTACACTCGGACAGAGAGCAAACAATTACATTAAAGGCCAAATTTACGTAACTTTCGGCAAAACCTGAAGCGAAAATCAAGCCTAATAACTTTATATATATATATAGATTTAGTTAAGACTAACTGATATCAGCAACATTCAAGATGAATACTTACGCGGTTACCGGTACAGCAGCAGTTGAAACTCGGTATTTGTAAACACGCGTCCAATTTGAACTGTCTTCTAACTTCGGCTTGTTGTTAAAGTGGGCCCCACCTGAATTATTTTCAATTCTTTCGATTTTTTTGTCAAGAGTTTCTTGTTAGTTACCGCTCCGGTTTACTTCGTTTAAAGCTTATTTTTGCATGGTTATCAACTGGATTTTTTTTTCAGAAGTTTTCAGAATAGCGAAAAATTTCCTAAAGTTACGTATATTGGTCCTTAATTGATTTCCAAAGTATTTAACAGACTTGATATATTTGGGCAATTCTTCAATTTCTTTCGAGTCTTTAACATTAAATACAATCAATTTGAACATACTCGGTTTTTTAAAATAGTGTATTTTCAAAAAAAATGTTACATACTTCAGAGTAACGTGAGTATTTTTACATAAAATGGTACTCATCTTCAACATCATCTGAATTAAAAATGGTTAAAATGAGCGAAAATAAGTCCTTTTGAGGATATCCTAATTTTTTCCTTGCAATCTTGTCTATAGATATCAAAAAAACTTTCTCTAATTGCATTAATATACAATGTAGGTACCATCACTACCGGAAGTACACCAACATACCTTATTTTCAGCACACATACATACACACTTACACAACACACATGGAGAAATGTCCTAAAACGTCCTCAGCTGTTTTTAGGACCGTTAAACAACTTCAAACCAAAACCCGATTGTGGCGCCACCTAGCGCGTCATAAAACATGATGATCCTATAGGCAACGGATTTACCGAAAAGGATATGCGTTTCCTTCTTATCGCTGGTCAAAATTTTAACGGCTTGTCATGTTAAACTTAAAATTGGAACGATTATAAATTTTTATTTGTTTCCAACTTTCCATGTAGTTATATTTTGAAATTATTGTTTCAAATCGCTTGGAAATTTACCGTAAATGATTCAGCTAAAAATGCGTGTTTAAAATAAGATCACGGAATTATCTTGAATTTTCCGTCAAATTTGATAAACGTTTAATTTTGCCGAATCTTTATTTGTTCATCGTTTAATATAAATGTTTGCATTAGTTTTTTACAACGCTGAAAGGAAAAGACCGTTTTTGTGGTTTACATTTCAAGTGAAACCATTTTGTAGCGGAGCGGTTTTTGCTGAAGTTAGATCAGCCGTATTTATTTAGTAGAGTTTGCAGGCATGCCTGTTAGATAAAGAGAATTTAATGAAGTGTTTTATTTAAATAGGCGGATTAAATATACCGCCAGCGAGAGCATTTTAAAGTGTTTACGATGCTATACAAAAAGATACATACGTATTGTACACATAAAGATAAACTTGGAATTGAAAGTTGATACCAAAATAGACAGCATTGAAGGAACAAGGCAACACAAAATCAAAAGAAAAAACAACATGACACATCAACGGTCATTTTACCAACATTTGGGAAAGACGGTAGATTCGCTGGCATCCTCCATTGTGTGGATTGGTTTATTGTTTATAGATTTTATTTACTTTACAACAATATCCAACTTCTATATTTTGTATCAAATGATCTGTGTTGCCCGGATGTTTGCGCACAATATGTCTTATTGTGGGAAGAAGTAGGGAGTACCCGGTAAAAACCCATGTGGTCATGCAGGTGCAATATCCGACCACCCCCCACCCCCCAATTGTGTATTGAAGGACGTGACGTGCTAGGTTCTGGTGGTGGAGAATAGCCGGAGTACCTGGAGAAAAACCATCAGCCTACAACCAGTACATGGGAAATGTCCCACGTAAAGGCCTCGAACCCATGACCCAGAGGGCCCAACTCTAATTAGAATCCCGTTCACCTTCTGAACCAATTATAAATAGCGACCAACTCGATCCCTCCCTCAATCCCAACTCCCGCTGAATGGGTGTACCCTCTTACAGCCTATGAAATGTTTTTGCTCTTCTCTTCACGTCCTGCTCTCGGTGTGTTATTGTATTCCCGCCATGCTCCCTCTATTCTCGTGCACCTTGTTGAACCCGAGACTTTCTTTTGTCTCCAATTGAGTAGATGAACGAGATCAGAGTTGATTATCTGCGCTCCTTGCAACACATGAACTTTCTTTATCTTTCTTCTCGCTTTTTGTATATTACTTCACTGGGCACAGCCCAAGTCCAGGTGCCTTTGGAAGATGTTTTCTTTGGCATTGCTATACTCTGCTTTATAAACATTGATTGTCGTTATCAACTGTTGATGGCTATGTTAAAATGACGTAGTTAACACGAAAAGACCCGTGACCAACGAAACTAACAGGTGTTATATACAACATTATTTTTTCGGAATACATCTAGGTGGTCCGTAGGCGCACTCGCCTCCCAACAAGACGATCAGAGTTCGAATCTCAGATCGGACTTGAAAGGTTACTGGATCACTGGGTTACTTTTACATGGTTTTCCGAGTACTCTGGTCTCATCCAAAATAAATACGCTTTGTAATCTAGACATGTGATCGACTATATAAGTTTAAAATAATTGTAAAATACGATCGTAAATAAAAATTGCAAAACACGTTTGTTGTTATCAAATCCTGCTCCTACATGTATGTCGAAAGTTTCAATTAACAATGATATTCATAATGTGTAAATTCGTTTAAAAATAAATTACATGTACAGTATTAATTGACCAATGGAAACATAATAGATAGCATCAAATAGCTCATCTTTGTATAATGATTTTAAGCATTATTTTTTTTTTCAGATGTGAAATACGCCCGGGGCCCGAATTTCTATTGAGGAAATATCGCTTTAAACGAGGCAAGTTTCAACTTCATCAATATTACTATTCCGGTCCGGACTGTTCGGAACCTCTCTACGGTGTGAAAGCTCAAGGCACCATAAAACTGCTTCGGCCATCTTGGATTGTACCAGGTGGGATGGAAGCTAAATATAGACTACACAACGTTTCGATAATTCCGTTTCAAGAACGCATTGCAAGAGAGTTCCGGTTTAAAGTGCGAAAACAATGTCACGGGGTAAAAAGTCACGCGTGGAAACCCTATCGGAGTTATCAAATTATGAATTTCCCGCCGTACAAGAAATATAGACTCCATAAACATAGAAATATAGATTATGATTGTACACAACTGTTTAATCTTACATTTCATGAACTCCAACTTCTAAGAGTGGAAATTCACCGTCAAGGTGAACGAGTTGATAAAAATAAAATCAGCACATATCCGTCTCGTTATTCTAAAAGTTTCGAGGAAGTGAAGTTATTTCTAGGCGATATCCATACGGACAGAAACCTGCGACATACGTATAGGCCTTCCAGCTATCAGACGGGACTCAGGAATTCCAAGGTAAGGGTAATCATACACTTGGTTAAGACGAAAAAAAAAGAAAAAAATAGGGGACTTGGTGTATTTGCTGTATTTGTTTATATTATAGCTTCATTTGTATGCATCATTCTTCATTAGAAGGCATTTTATATTATATTTTATCTTCTTTTGAAGATATAAATGACGTATACCATTTTCATGGGTGGTCGAGTGGTTCAGTGAATAGCACCGCATTTGCCGGCCGAAGTTTTATTTTACGATCGGACGTGGGTTTTCTCTTGGTACTCTTGTTTCCTCCCACAAAAAGCCGCACCCCCCGCGAGCTAACATCCGGGCCAACATAAGCAATTAATTTATAACCTGTTTCAAAACAATTGTGAAATCAACAAAGTTTATATTTTTTCCAATCAAAATTAATTAATTACTCAACATGACAGAAACGACCTATATTTAATTGATCAATTTACGAGTGTACGCCAAGGTGACCTCCTTAGTACTTCACCTTCGCTAGCCAAGAGTCACTACTATGTTCGATCCGGTCTACATAGGAAGCACAAAGTAATACTTCATTAGCTATTATGGTTTATTTACTGATAAAAGTTATGCTTATAAATCAAAACACACATTACTTTTAAGAAATAAAATATGTTCGTTTCCTGAAAGATTACGGTTTCTACAATTTCTTAATGAACTGATAAACACGTATTATTGCAACCTGCAATAAGCATTTGAAAGTACATGTAATACCGTGACTTCTTTGTAAAATTTCCCAGTTTAAATTTTGAATTCAATTTGAAATGAAAATTGACAATTTGCACAAGAAAATGTATTTCTTCCAATTAAGATTAGGATGAACTACTCATCAACCCACTCCTTTCAAAAACCTTGTTTTGGAAAATAAATAAGTGTTTTTCTTGCTTTTGATATCAAAAGAAGCGTTTCTGACGTGTATTTGCATTTTTTTGCCAGTCTCGTTAGAGTTTCTTGTTGTTTTGTTATTTTTGCCCCTGACCCCTTTTTGAGAGCGTGCCATTAATGTAATCTAGCTAGAAACAGAAAACATTTGTCCTCAAAACACACCAAACCCAAGTTACCCATGTCCTGAAATCATCATTTGTTTATAGTAAGCCCTAGCTAGGGAAACCGATAACTAAGACCAACTTACGGTTTTGATAACATTGCGGTGTTCTCGTGTTTTCGTTATTTTTTTGTCGGAAGAACTGATTATTCCGCGAATCTTTTTTTAACGCAAACATCCAATATCTCCTAATGTTATACTCTGCTATATTTACATGTATATCTATTTTTGTTACCGGCTAAGGTTATCACAAGTTTACAAGTGCCGTTTGGTGTTCATTCATGGACTAGCACGTGGCATTACTTTCCTGTATACATAGCCCCCCCCCCCCCCCCCCCCCGACCCCCCGACCCATCCCACTCCCAAACTCGCTGGATCACATCTGGCGAGTATATCAGAGATACACTATATCATCACCTGCTCACGTTAAGTACCGAATCCGGATAATTTTTACATGTGATTGGTTTTATTATTACACACTTTAGACTTTTCCGGGTCGAATTCTGTTTTTAAGAACTTTAGCCGTGACATAACCAGCTCCGAAACGTTCATGATGAAGTGACCTTAACCCCCATGTCCGTTTAGTTACCGATTTAATTTTGCTATGATAACTTAGTCTATAAAAAGAGTTATTTACTACAAAAACCCCTGTCAAACCTCTAGACAAGAATACTATATCAATACGTACATAATATTTATATTCCATACGCGTATATAGGACACTCCAATTCTTACTTCATCTGATGTACTGCTGTCAAAAACTAATTTTACATTTGAACTAGACTGGTTACCAGAGCCCAAGTTTTTATGAAGAGTTTTTCTTCTGAATTTTACTACTTGCTTATCTCCCCCTTATCAAACATTTGAATGATCAGAATTATTTTTTTCTCAATAATTCAATATCTGTATTCTATCCAAGAGTCGGGGTCAGATTACATTTAAAACTGTTTTTCAATGTATGATTATGATTATTTCTTATTTTAACATAAATGCATGGCGCAACATTTAGTAATGACGAAATAAACAAAATGTATTAATGCATAACTGTGTTCTATATAAAGTAACACTTGGCATGGTTAGAACAGCCTCTGATCTCAGGGCCGCATTCTGATATAATGCAGCTCTAATTTTCACTGCCAAGGTGCACTGTTTCAACATGTTATGCAGAAAGCGAATGAGAGGACGAAACTGTACAGTCGAAAAAACACAGTGGAATATCTAGTGGTATGCTTGCAGTGTGTGATAATGGTCCTTTAACTCTTTTATCCCCGCAATTGCTTATTGTATAAGTCTAACCTTTGAATTGGATGAGTTCAAAGTGTTTTAAGAGGTAAAACTATTAATTGAATTATTGAGAATATCGAAACGTCAACAAAACCATAATCCGAACTCTAAATCAATTAAACTTGGGGGAACAAAATGAAAAAACAAATTAAGTAATTTAATTGAAAAATCTTTAACATAATTGTCTTTATGCTAATTTGGTAATACTTGCGATGTTAAATGATATAATATTCCAATTCAAAGGAACAAATCCGGAACAAAAAATCATGTACCGGTATAAGTATCTATGTATAAACGACGAAGGACGTTAACAAGACTACAGGAAAATCGAGAAATGTTGTTCTCCACAAAACTGCCATATTATATTATCAGCCTCAAAGAGTTTGTTAAGCTAATTACTCAGAATGATGTTGTTCATACCTCTCTTCATCAGAAGAAAGTAAACAACTATTCTGGGGGTCATACCACCTGTAAAAATATTGCTTGGCTCATGTAGGTATACTCCGACATATAATATACACCGACACATATATATATACACCGGCTTGTTTATCAAAGTCACCTCTGATATATTGTGGTCAGTTAGTCAGGCACAGCACAATACTACAGGGATTAGTTACATACCATCTTCCTTTCGTAGAACTATTTCCCTTTTCAAATAGTTCAGTTATCTCCCCTTTTCCAATAGTTCAGTCATCTCTTCTTTTTCTATTAGTTCAGTTATCTTCTTTTTCCAGTAGTTCAGTTATCTTCTTTTTCCAGTAGTTCAGTTATCTTCTTTTTCCAGTAGTTCAGTTATCTTCTTTTTCCAGTAGTTCAGTTATCTTCTTTTTCCAGTAGTTCAGTTATCTTCTTTTTCTATTAGTTCAGTTATCTTCTTTTTCCAGTAGTTCATTTATCTTCTTTTTCCAGTAGTTCAGTTATCTTCTTTTTCCAGTAGTTCAGTTATCTTCTTTTTCCAGTAGTTCAGTTATTTTCTTTTTCTATTAGTTCAGTTATCTTCTTTTTCCAGTAGTTCATTTATCTTCTTTTTCCAGTAGTTCAGTTATCTTCTTTTTCCAGTAGTTCATTTATTTTCTTTTTCTATTAGTTCAGTTATCTTCTTTTTCTATTAGTTCAGTTATCTTCTTTTTCCAGTAGTTCATTTATTTTCTTTTTCTATTAGTTCAGTTATCTTCTTTTTCCAGTAGTTCAGTTATCTTCTTTTTCCAGTAGTTCAGTTATCTTCTTTTTCCAGTAGTTCAGTTATCTTCTTTTTCTATTAGTTCAGTTATCTTCTTTTTCCAGTAGTTCAGTTATCTTCTTTTTCCAGTAGTTCAGTTATCTTCTTTTTCTATTAGTTCAGTTATCTTCTTTTTCCAGTAGTTCAGTTATCTTCTTTTTCCAGTAGTTCAGTTATCTTCTTTTTCCAGTAGTTCAGTTATCTTCTTTTTCCAGTAGTTCAGTTATCTTCTTTTTCCAGTAGTTCAGTTATCTTCTTTTTCTATTAGTTCAGTTATCTTCTTTTTCCAGTAGTTCATTTATCTTCTTTTTCCAGTAGTTCAGTTATCTTCTTTTTCCAGTAGTTCAGTTATCTTCTTTTTCCAGTAGTTCAGTTATTTTCTTTTTCTATTAGTTCAGTTATCTTCTTTTTCCAGTAGTTCATTTATCTTCTTTTTCCAGTAGTTCAGTTATCTTCTTTTTCCAGTAGTTCATTTATTTTCTTTTTCTATTAGTTCAGTTATCTTCTTTTTCTATTAGTTCAGTTATCTTCTTTTTCCAGTAGTTCATTTATCTTCTTTTTCCAGTAGTTCAGTTATCTTCTTTTTCCAGTAGTTCAGTTATCTTCTTTTTCCAGTAGTTCAGTTATCTTCTTTTTCCAGTAGTTCAGTTATTTTCTTTTTCTATTAGTTCAGTTATCTTCTTTTTCCAGTAGTTCATTTATCTTCTTTTTCCAGTAGTTCAGTTATCTTCTTTTTCCAGTAGTTCAGTTATCTTCTTTTTCTATTAGTTCATTTATCTTCTTTTTCCAGTAGTTCAGTTATCTTCTTTTTCCAGTAGTTCAGTTATCTTCTTTTTCCAGTAGTTCAGTTATCTTCTTTTTCCAGTAGTTCAGTTATCTTCTTTTTCCAGTAGTTCAGTTATCTCCTTTTTCCAGTAGTTCAGTTATTTTCTTTTTCTATTAGTTCAGTTATCTTCTTTTTCCAGTAGTTCAGTTATTTTCTTTTTCTATTAGTTCAGTTATCTCCTTTTTCCAGTAGTTCAGTTATCTTCTTCTTTTTCCAGTAGTTCAGTTATTTTCTTTTTCTATTAGTTCAGTTATCTCCTTTTTCCAGTAGTTCAGTTATCTTCTTTTTCCAGTTGTTCAGTTATCTTCTTTTTCCAGTAGTTCAGTTATCTCCTTTTTCCAGTAGTTCAGCTATCTCAATTTTCCCAGTAGGTCAGTTATCTTCTTTTTCTATTAGTTCAGTTATCTTCTTTTTCCAGTAGTTCATTTATCTTCTTTTTCCAGTAGTTCAGTTATCTCCTTTTTCCAGTAGTTCAGCTATCTCAATTTTCCCAGTAGTTCAGTTATCCCTCTTTCTTTCGAGGAGTTCAGTTATTTCATTTCATTTTTAGTAGTTCACTTATCTCCCTTTTTTCCAGTAGTTCAGTTATCTCACCTTTTTTCCAGTAATTTAGTTATTTCTTTTTATGCAGAAGTTCACTTTTCTCCCCTTTTCCCAATAGTTCAGTTATCTCTCTTTTTCCCAATAGTTCAGTTATCTCTCTTTATCCCGATAGTTCAGTATCTTCCCTTTTTTCAGTACATCAGGTATCTCCCCTTTTCCATAATTTAGTTATTTCTTTCTATCCAGAGGTTCACTTTTCCCCCCTTTTCCCAATAGTTCAGTTATCTCTCTTTTTTCCAGGGTTCAGTTATGTCTCGTTTTCCAAATAGTTTAATTATCTCCCTTCTTTCCAGTAGTTCACGATGCTTCTCTTCATCTCCTGGAATATTATTATACTAGCACTCGCTAGGCTAGAGTATGTAAGACAGCATATGAAAAGATACAGCACTGTGACGTCATGAGAGCAATAAGTTATGATGCGCAATCAGCCCACGACGGGAGAGGTCATATGTATAATGTGAAAAAAGAAAACAAAGCCTTAATAGAGTTAAGTTTTATGTAATCTCTGATATCTACTGATAATTATTCATGATGAAATTAATTGATTCAGAAAGATTTTAGATTTTCGTAATTAAAAATCGGCAAGTAAAAAAAAAAGCTTCTTAAGCAACTACAAGAAGATAAATGCAGCAGACATAAGTTTTTTTTCAGTTATTTTTCAACCTACTGATAATTGCAACCGATAAGTGTGACGTAATTGTGTGACGTGTTTCCGGTTTCCCCGCTGGAGGGCTTCTTCTGGACGAAAACAATCAAAGGCAAAGTGTATCAAGGGGAAGCTTCTAAGGTTACTTACGCATGTGTTACAAATGTACCATTCTAGATCTTTGCTTGGGCGCCTTCCGTGTCAGAGAGTTACGCTCTTATAAGGATAAAAATAGACCTGACTACAAATGCAGAACATTGTTTTTGATAATACAGAGTTGGAAAAAAAGGGAAAAAAAATTCCCGCTTCCTTTATGGGAGAAATTGAGAAACAAACTAGTGGAATTTCTGTCGTAAACCTTTAGGATAATAATACTGTATGGATCTCAGAATTTTAGTTATCTCGGAATAATATCTCCCCACTTATTTTACTCCAAAACTATTCTGATCTCTGATAAGTTGCAATGTACATGTACACAAGATCCAATATTTTATGATAACAAACAACCCAGCCAATTACTATAAGTCTATGTAATTTCACAGTGGTCATCTTTATTTTCCCGTTCTAACTGACCAACTCGGTCATAGCCTTAGAAGTATTTGTATTAGATTATGACCAGTAATAAGATTACATCTAGACATATCTTGACCACGTAACACCTGGCTGGATTAATGTGAGAAAATTGATTAGTGACAATACACACCCGTACATACCGATGGGTCCTACCGTAAGGTCGAAAGATTAGACTGTCTACTGAAAAGACCGCTAGATGCTTGAAGCGACACCTGTCGGTAACAATTATTTGCCCGAGGCGCCACCTATCGGTAACAATTAGTCACCGACGACTCGAGCAATCCATCCTAATTGTGTTTGGCGTGCCACATGTGGAACGCGGAATGATCGAATATTGTAGAAGAGAGACTGCCGCGAGACCTCTGGCGGCAATCCTTATCTATCATAGTCTGCTAGATAAAATTGGCAGGAACATCAATTTCGAATTTATCATTATCATAATCGAGTAATTATGTATTAAGAGCCTAGTTCAAATGCATTATTCTAAAAATTAACCGTTTTTCTAAAATTCATGCCGTTGATAGATTATGGAATTGCTCCTTGTACAGGTATTTCTTATATCCCATACGTAATATGTTCGTATAAATCATTTATTTCTCTGATTTCCGTTTGTATAAGATACAGCTATAAAGGGTTAGAAAAGTTGTAGCGAATTTCTATATAAATTCCATTTCACGTGACGTGACGTCACATTGGCTGACCAATCATTTGTCGCAACGAAATCCTATGCCGCGATTCGACAGAGGTGATTTTGTGAAGTTTATATAATTTTTATACTGTTTTTGAAAGCGATATGCCTTATTTTGTCTCCTTTTAAAGAAACGTTTATATGAAATATACATTTGGGGTTTTTTTTCTCCCCAGACGAAGACCTGCCAGATTTGTAATGGGATCGCCAACTCCAATGATTATTACCCCCCAAAGATAGAATCACCGAAGCCCCCAAAGTTCCATATACAAGGGGACTGGGTAAGCTCCGGATGCGAAACTAGACAATACGGACAATTCCTGACCAGAAAACTATCATTTCTTTCGGACGGGAAGTCATGGCAGGGACAATATGATTTCTTTGAAGATCCGCTTTGTCGAAAAGGGAGCTTTTCTTTATCTGTGAAAGGGACATACACAGGTGGGAAAGTGTCAAAGGTCATTGCGGGATCAAAAGAGTTCAACTTTAGACTAATTAGGTTGAAAATCACGCCAAAGAACAAACAGATGGTCAATACATTACGGATGTATGACGGACATTGTGGAGTTCGAAACCTTTGGAAAATAAACGAACAACAGGATGTAACTAGCACGGGCGGATGTGACGTACTTGGGATCATATTACCGAACGTAGAATTCGAGATACTACGAATGGTTTCTTCCGAACGACAAAAGCTTCTCTATGTCGGCCAGTGGACTGTGAACAATAACCCACATAAAAATAAAGAGTTGAGACCTACCTCTTTCCAACAGCCTCTCGTGCTATGCTCAGACTCGACTCCTAAAGTTACCTCAAACAGAATTGAGGATTTGCTATCGATTGACAGACATTACCCCGTGTTTGCAAAGTTCGAGGACAAATCTAAATCGAACGGATCTTTGAAATATCAGGCCTCGTTTTGGGCTGTTTTCGTCTTCGTTATTTGTGTGATTGTGTCGTGAGTATTATGGGATGTAACTATCACGCAGAAGAAAGATACATCTTGACCTGGTTACATTCGACATGTTATTCACAAATATGTTTCTGAAAGAGACCTAAATACATTAGAAATACGATGTGGTAGAAATAATATGAGGTAGATTGGGGAGTGAATTTCAATTTATTTCATCTCCTTAACAAATTACATTCTTGGAATTATTTGATACCACAAAATGCACTGTGTGGATACAATAACATGTAACAGTGTTGTATAAATCCAGTATTATATCTTCTTGGTGTAAGGATGAATTTAAATTAAATGTTTGACATGTGTGCAGCCGTCAACATCGGGACTGTTCTTTAAGACAGATGCTACAAAGTGATTCAGATTTTCCTATTTGGAGTTCCATTCCCCAACATGTGGGCTAGTATAGCCGGCTTGTGATTTATGGAAGAACTCATTGCATTTGATTCAAAGATCTGTGTGTTCATCGATTGGTAGAATTTACTTGAGTGAAGGTCAAAAGTCGGTTTTTTTATTGTGTTATCAGGGTTACCATCTTTTATCCCGATTTGTATCGCTCAAAAATCACTTTCAAGTACAATATTGATCGTTTATGAAATTTAATATTTAAAAAGAAATTGTTTCATTAATTTATCAGCATTTGTGTATACGTTCATCATTTAAATAAATCATTTATCATAAATGCGTGCTACTAAGCAAGCAAATTTACTAAGGCAGTTACTTACCCGAACTGTCACTTAATGTTCCATTTATTCATCAATTGATGGAGCTGTTCATCAAAACATATTCATCAGCTGATGTTATCATTAACAACCTGATGAAATTATTCATCACCTTATATCATGTTTTTCATCACTACGTGTAATTATTATTCATCAACTGAATCAGATGTGATTATTCATAACTTATGGTTGTTAATCAAAATATTCCATTTAATATCATATCAATGTTCATAAATGTCATATATAACAAGTTTCAATATGTTTTTATTAAATCGTTCATTTCACATTTATAAGTACTTCTCTTGAAATCATGCATTTATAATGATTTTTTTTTGCAATTTGTAATGATATAAATATCTAGTGTAAAATTCTAATCAAATGGCTTTTTTGTCTGTCAGCTCTTTGATGTCAAGTAAATGTGTTTTTACATATTATGTAACGGTTCTTTAAAATAATATAATATCGAAAAATGAAAATAAATAAGGGAATACCGAAGCGTTAACAAAATCATAATCCAAACTTAAAATCGATTCAACCAAGGGCAAAATATGAACAAAGGAAAGATTAACATGTAGACCCTTGTAAAAGAACGCTGCTATGAAAGACGAATTTAGCAGTGCTTATTTTTCAGGTTGGCTCTTGATAATGGAAGATAAAATCTTTTTTCTTTTTTTACAAATTTTCAATCTCGACATTTAATAAACCTTCACATCGACGTTTATATATGTATATGTAACACTTTAACACAAATGTTATCGGAATTAAATCTTGTAGTATTGTTTTAACTACTGAAGTTCTCTGTGTTTGGACGTGATATCGCTTTGCTTTGATCTGAATTCTCTTTGTGGGTGTCATTGATGAAGAAGAAACGCTTTCCAATCCGGTTCACCTGGTCGTCTTCTCTTTCTGCTTTTTCAATAGGCTACATAAAAAAACCTGTATTTGTTCATATTTGTCATATATTAACTAATCGATTTTTAATTCCAATTAGAAGTTTTGCTGCCATCTTTTGAATTATTTCGCAGGGTTCCCAACATTTATTCAATACGTGTACATATTTCCGTTTTTGGTATTTTCGCATTAAATTTGACCAGATTGAATGGAAAACACAACTCTTTCCAGACTGTGAAGTTTATGACTCATAAAAAAAAGGAATTGAGTGTGACCTAACATTATTATGTTAAACGTGCTGGAGCATATCTGATATGAAGCTACCTATCTACTTATATGGTATTGTCTTGTTAAATGCAAGTAAATGATAGTTCTGTCCCCATGTCATTATTTGCATGATAAATTTTGCATCAAGCCATGCTGTATTAATTTGTTGTCCATTCAAGGTTACCGTTTCATTTTTCTATTGGTAAAAACCCAGAATGTCAAAATTGTTTGCTCGGCAAAATTTATGAATTTTTTATACAATGATGGATGTTGTTTTTTCTGGATGAATTAATTCATATGCTATCAAAACTGAAACTTAAGTCAACTCTTTAGGTCTGAGTTTACAAATAGACTAAACTATATATTGTTGTAATGTTTTTGTGACAAGACAGTATGACATCTGTCTTTAACTTGATACGATAGATGTCATAGACAATCCTTTAGTATTGCATGTCAATCGTCTGAAAGGTATTTGACTCTTAATATCAGTTTCGTGATATTTTTTTTTCATATTTTCTTATTCTTTCACAACCTTATCAGCCTAAATATCAGATTGTTACTTGGTATAATACATATCATAAGACACTCAGACTAAATGAATGTGCAAGATTGTCACTCTAGATCTATTCACTGATATTTTACAGTGCGAATCAAAACAAGTTCAGCTTTATTTAAAAAAAAGATGCCTTTACTGTAAAAGTTAATATTTTGGCGTGTTAAATTTTTCACTTACTCAACTTCCAAACTGTTTGCGGTGTGGACATTTTCGCGCTGTCAGTCATGCTGTTTTGTACTGTGTGTCTATAATACAATTAAACACTGTATAGTTTGAATGCTGTGAAATATGTTCGCGTGTGGATATATTTGCGGAGATTGGAGGTAAGCGAAATAAGCGAAAATGTCAACGCCGCGAAAATTCCACATTTAAAAGTAATTGTTTATCTAAAGCCATTATATAGTAACAGCAGTACTTTGGACGCTTGCAAACAACAGGCGAACATTTCAAAATAAGTAAATACAGGTACTCCTTTACAAAATTATCGAAATATCAAAGTTTCAAAACTGTACTGTACCAATCTTCAACTAGCATTTACCTATTAGCACGTATACTTTAACAGTATTTTTTTTGTGTTAAAGTTACTGTAAAAAACATGTTTCGCGGTTTGGATAATATGTATGGATTACAAAAAAATCAATTGAAAGATTTTCATTAATATTCACACATCGGCATTTATAAATGGGTTGGATCATTTGAATACGCGAAAATTTACTATTTAGCATAATTTTGTTAACTGTTATTTCCGATGTTATGAGATAGGAAAACAATCCTTGTAATTCCCTTTTCATCGTTTCCTTCTTGATATTTATCAGAACAAACTCGACTGATCATTTTTTATAAAGGTTAAATTCGGGAAAAATGTAAGATATTTGATATGAGATGTTGCAAAATTAAGTCATATGGCATTGTTCTGATATATAACTGATGCTTTTGAAGAGAAACCCCTTTCATTTTTTAAAATATCAATGTGATTGTGTATATATTTGTTCGTATTAAGATATTCTTGAAAATTCTATGACGTCATTCATATACATAAAATGGCAGGGAGCAATACGACAGTGTTATTTCTTCTCAGTGTTTTATAATGTCACTCTATTGTTTCAGTATTTACATTGATATAATTGATAAATAAAGATTATTTAGAAACTACTTTCTTGCTTGATTGAAGTTGTTTTTATTGTGTACATGAAATAAACAATATATAGTGAACGCGTTGCTTACTATGCTCATAGCTATTTTATACAGCAATGTTTTATATGCAGGTAATATAAAAGCATGATGAATATAAATTAGAGAAAACCAAAGGGTTAACAAAATCATAATCCGAACTCAAAATCTATTAAACCAGGGACAAAATATGAACAAAGGAAAGGTTAACATTGAGACCCTTGTAAAAGTACAAGAGAATAATAGCAGGTGTTCCGGAAGAGAAAGCGTCTTCTGCTTCATCGACGACACCCAACAGGTAAATCTGTGTCGCATCCAAGTAAACATCAACTTCCCCAAATGAGAACCGAGTAAGATACTTTTAGATACAGAAAATATTTCTCAATGAGACAAAGTTGGCGATCATATTATACTTTGGACGTTTTACAGCTGACTGATTCCATTTCGTATCGGAGATAATAGGTATATTTATACTAGGTGCTGTTAATAGTACTAGAATTTCATCATTTTCTACTGAGGACAGCATTATATTGTCATTAGCCTTAGATCGATGCAGTAGAAATAAATAAAATTGTGAAAATGAAATAAATGTACCGTTAACAAAAACACACGCCTTGCACAAATACAACAAAATGAAAAATATGTTATTTTTCAACTTCGATGAAAAGTGTAGGAAGACTGAAAATTCATAAAAATATAAGAAGTATATGAAAAGATCAAACAGTTTTGGACGAACAGTTACGCTTATTTGGCATTGTTATTTGATTTTGTCTTTACTGTATCTTGTTATTTTATTTTCTCCTCCTTCTAAGTCGGGCGACATGCAATAACGAATTTTTAATAAAACGATGAAACAGAAGACGTTTTTCCTTGCAGAAAACCTGGTCTTAGCTTTAAGAACTTTTTCTGTGCTTTCCATCTAAATATGACGTAACACACACATGTGCTGCACCTTTTAAATTTAGTAATAAATACAGCATGCCGAAAAAATGATTGAAACTGCACCATACAGCTGTTTCGTCCTCCTAGGACTCTTCAGTGATGAATGTTGTTCCATTTAATCCGTTTCGAGTTCGACATATTAAAGTTGACATTTTGGTACCATCTTATGGAAGATAACTATGAATAAGAAAATACTTCCAGCCGGCGAATAAATCCCATACGCAATTGTTACAGCCAAAATAATAACGTTTCACGGGAGGAAAAGACTGGGTATAGATAAAGGTTTAACCTTGATTAGTGTGGTGCTCTATAAACAGATTTGGGACATTTCCACCAGTGTCACCTTGTATTAAATGTGCATCTTTGTTCTTTTGGCGGCAATGTTAATATTACTCCTATTGCGATAGCGCGGTGCTTATTGGAAATTTTAAGTGCCACCTCATCAAAATGAACTGCCAAAAGCACCAATCACATATTCTCACTATAATAAGGAATAAATGTATCCAAAGAAAAAAAAAGAATACCGAAGCGTTATCAAAGCCATAATTCCAACTCAAAATCAATACAACTAGGAGCAAAATAGGAAAAAGGAAAGATCAAAATGAAGACACTTCTAATAGTAGAAGAGAATAAAACTAGGTGATCCGTAAGAGTAAGCGTATTCTGCTTCATCGGTGAAACCCACCATGTAACTCGTAGTCACATCCAAGAAAACATCAAGTCCTTGAAATGAGAAACGAGTCATCATTATCAAGCACAACAAGAAAGGAAAAAATTACTCGGTTAATACAAACAAATGTCTTTAAACGAAGCATTGAACCTATCAACCTGATTGAATTGCATATCCTTATTATTGCCGTTTTTTCCGCATATGCATGATCTAACAACCTCCAATAAGAGGGGGGGGGGGTTCTACTGAACTTTTGAATAAGCCAATCAAAGTACAGCTTACAGGATCTTGAAAATGAATGATGGTGGACGAAAAAACATGCATAATCCTATATGCTCTTTTAGTCATTTCGTCACAACAACCTTATTGGCATATTATGTCGAAATGCCACTGATGACATCGTCAACCAGATTCGTTTTGAGTGTAAAGTCCATGGGGATGGAGAGGTCTTTAGAACATAACCTTTTACGGAATGGTGTCATATGTTAATGTAACGGGATGAAAATACGAATCTGCATTTGCATGTATATCAGACTTGGAACATGGTTAATCAATGCTGAGAATTGAAAATTGTGGAAAAAAGAGTACAATAAAAAAGTTTATTTTTTATATTAACAATGCTGTAATGTATAACGTATAGCACAAGAAGCTATATTAAATTTAGATATATGGGAAAGGGAAATACGTTTTTTAGTTCAATTCTAAAAATCATTGCACAATTATGATAACATAAGTAATTTGATAGCAATATACACGTGCAAACTTGTATAAATTTAAAACATTGAAATATAGGTAGAGTATTAGATAACAACTTGATAAAGACACACTCTCCGCAGATCTAGAGGCTCTTTAATGTACAGACAATAATTTTGTAAAATAATCTTAGAGTAATTAGATTAAATGGTTGAAAAATAGTGATAAGATTTTCATCTTCCGGTGTATTAAAAAAACCAAATTGAGAATACCAAAGCGTCAACAAAACCATAATCCGAACTCAAAATCGATTAAACTAGGGGATTTACATGGAGACTCTCGTAAAAGCACAAGAGAATAATACCAGGTGTTCCGGAAGAGTAAGCGTCTTCTGCTACATCGAAAACACCCGCCATGTAAACTGTGTATTTAGTACAACTATATCGAGATAAATCTCTTTAATATTATAAAATATAGAGGACATTTTTGGAAATAAAAGTGTTTTTCATTTTTAATAGTATAACCCATTTTACATACACTGTTATATATCACATTCTGTTTTGTTACCGTTAGATCGCCACCTTGATTATATTTCTTTGTCACGCTGTAGTTATTCGTTTCCTGTCAACTTTCTGTTTAGTTTTTCTTATCAGTAATTTGACAGCAATTTGATGTTTCACACACAATAAAATGTAATATTTTAGACTCTATGGTTTTCAAAATGAAAACATATTACCCGTTTCAAACTGTACAGGGCAGGGTGCTGATAAAAACCATTATGTAATTGGATATCGAGAAATCTTGGTCTTTATTAAAAATCCATTTGTTGGGACCGTGTTATTATCTTCCTACTGGTTGAAGTTAAACTGAAATGTCAAATTTGTCCTCTGAACTAATGTTCAAGGCAGGAATGACCATGGACCGAGATAATGTATGTTTAATATAAGTATGTAGATCATGAAAAACTAGTTAGCTTCGAGTTAAAATAAAAAAATGTGTTCTGCTATGTTAAATTTTACGTTATAATATAAGTATTTTCTATACTATGCAATAGTTACAGACTGTTTTTTGAAATGCAATGCACAAATAAGATACAGATCTTTTAGAAATTAAAAAAATACTCACATTTTGTAGATGAAATGAAATTGTACAAAACAAAAGGATTATAACTATGCATGGCCACTTTTAATGCACACATTATAAATACAGACATATTAAAAGATAAACAATACATATTTGTTGATGATATTTCTCATATGAAAAATTAATCATTTTACAATAAGGGTAAATGTCGTTGCAATGCAATAAACACGAACGATAAAGAATTTTGTACAAATGTTTATTTTTCCTTGTATAAAGCCAAGCCGTGTCGGAGCTATTTGTGAGATCAGTACACGCCATGGTTGATTTATGAGACCTGAGAGGTGCGAGACCGTACCACGATGCCTGTGTGTGAAGCTAACACGGCATGGCCCCGGCCCACCTTCTGCCCCGCCCTTTACCATGCTTGACAGGGCAATAACACTCGGGCCCAGCCCAATCACCCAGCGGCAGGCGATGGTATCAGTTGTGGGCGAAACATTACTGTCAAAATCTTGTTAGCTTAATTAAAAATATATCAGTCAAATGACGTGGGAAAAAACTTACATTTTGAGCTTTTATGTATATATTTTCCTACATAGTTCATCATTCATCGTATAGTAGAAAATGATGCCGTTTCGTTTTAATGATTAATCTATATAGAGTTCGGATAGTGGTTTTATTGACGCTTCGATATTCTCTTAATGATTTTTATTGACAAGATATTGAACTAACAATGCTTACCATAGTTTTGATGAGTGAGAAATCGATATAACCATCAACGTAACTGAGAGTCACAATAACGAAGGAACTCAAGTGATCAAAGACATCGACTAACCGATGAAGACGCACCTGCCACTGGTTCCCTTTAAACTGTGAACAATGAGCATGATATTGCATTTCTTTGTGCATGGTCACTTGCTTAAATGTTGTTACTTTATCAAAACGACAGAACCACGTCAGGAATTTGTTAATGTTCAAAGCTAAACACGAACAAAATGTTAATGACTTTACAGTTTTCATAACAAAGTTGTATGTATAGGAAATTGATTTGAAAGGTAACCGAAAATTGAAAAGATGAAAATATTTTCTTCAATGACGGAAAACGTTTCAGCCTGTGGAAAGTGAGTACACATTTTTCAAATATATTTTGTGAGTAATGCTATTTATCATTTATCGGGAATTTTGTAAATTTATTTTTTGTTTAATATGCATTGCCTGAAGTTAAAATAACGTAACACTGTTTCAAATGAGCCCTAGCATCAATGAAGCAGCAGAAATATTCATTACTGGCAGAGTGATACCAGATGTTCGTTTATTCTTAGTATCATTTTAATGGATTTTGCGTTTGTATGCAATTTATTTCTAAATAGTTTTCGGTCGCTGTTACTCATTAAAGCATCGAATTGTTTCTAGTTGACATGCATACATGTAAGTAATATGAATGATTATTAGACAAATGCAAATGAAGCGCTCTAGCCTATGCACGCCAACTAAAAACAATTTATTACTTTTATTACAATTTTTTAACCCATTCACCTCAACAAAAATCAGTAGCACTTATTTATTTCGCAGAATTTAGCTCAAATAATGTATCTATCGGATATGCTTGTTCCATTAACGGAACAGTTATCGCTTGGGAACGGTCAGTGGTATCGTACGTAATAGTTTTGACGTCATAATAATCGTGACGTCAACAAACGGACAATGGCATTCATAGCCTTATGCATGACAACTGATTTTATACATATGATTTGAAACTAATTTAAAAGAAATTATAATTGATGACGATGGTGCGGTGGTATTTTTATATTGCACTTATTAAACTTAAAATGCTAGTAATCATCGATAAGAACAAAATAAGATGTTGATTTGTGAATGAGAAATTGTTTATTAGAAAAGCAGCATTTTGTTCATCAGAAACGTCAAAATACATGCATACGAAGACCATTTGAATGCCAATGCTAAACGCAAAACAAGAAATGATCAACATTAATTATTAAAAATAAAAGCACAGTTGAAATTATTTAACAAAAATAGCAAACATCTGGCCAGAAAACATTTCAGATTACCATATAATTGTCAACAAAAGCATGAGATTCCAAGGCAATTTCGTTTTCAACATTGCGTTGTAATCATTTCATTCTAATTAGTTTAAATAATTAAGTTGCATAAAACGGTAATATGCGGTTATCTATTTTACATTGAAAACATGTTACATTGTATATGATTCTTTGGAAGTTTCTCACATGATAATAAACATGGATAACATGATTTCGACTTCACATCACCAGATAAGAATGCTAAGAATCATCAAAAGGTTTCATAAAATTTTGCAATTTATATTGTTTAGGATGTTTGGGAGGAAAATGCTCATTTTGAGATGCTGGCGCATTTAATGTGCACTTGTGAGTACACAATATTTATTTAAGTCAATCTTTCAATTATTTAGTTCTTTTGATATGTCGATGCTTTGCACTCGACGCCAATAGTTGACGCTATGCGATAAGGGATACCAAAATATCATTTATATTATGTTATAAAAATAACTCGACAAGCCAGCTGAAATTCCCATGCATGCACACACCCATAGCTTCTACGTGAACAGATCTGCATCCGGACATGGTGTGAACGATTCCGGTTTTAACCTGTATAATAATGCCAAGATGTCTGCTTGCATATTGTTAACTTTCACGATGGCGTTACAGCAATTAATCTCAATGTAAAGTATTTTTGGGTTTTATTCTAATAAAATTGTATGTATATGTATTCTATATATATTACCTTTCCTGTTCCATCATACGTTAGCCCTGTACGTGATATTTTCTTAATGCCGTTTGTATTTGTTTCAGGTTGGTTCGCGGCACTGTCAAAAGCCAAATTGAGCATGAACTAGACCGCAAACTAAAAAAAACCTAAATAACAACATTTCAAAGTTATTTTTAAAGAGACTTTTTATACATGAAAGGGTTTTATTTTTAGTCTTGGATAGTTTTTTTCTCTCACTTCAGCAGCATGGTGATCCTAATTCCGGACAAGGCATCAGCTAATTGGTACAAATATTCCGGATTGTCTTCTATCGTTATATCTTAACATTAGTTATAAGCCGCGCTGCAGATACAAGGTTTCAGTTTTAATTTCCACTGAAAGAGATTTTAATAGGTTACCTGACACACAATATTTTTGGAATGGCTACATAGCGAAGATGATTGTCATTATATTGCTAGGGCAGACCTTCTCCGAGATAACCCTAAAGGCAAACACAAAGGAAGAGCTTGACGTGGTATGCGTTAAAATTATCATAAACTCGAGTTTGTTGTCTTCTTGGTAAGTGTCTTTATCTCCACAAATACCAGGTTATATACTCCAAGTATACAAAATCTACAAAAACATTTCGAAAAAATGTGAAGCTTGTTTTCTTTCTGTGCTATGGAAAATATGTATCTAAACAAAAGAAACTGATTTGCCCGTGATATATACCAGGTTTTATACTCAAGGTATACAAAAGCTATACAAACAATTCGAAATCATGCAAAGATTTTGTTTTCTTTCTGTGCAATGTAAAACAAAGGAAACTGGTTTACCCGGGATATTGCTGCTTATAAATACTCTCTAGCGGAAAATTTATGACAGAAAAATTAAAACTATATGAGGCAAGAAATCGTAAGATAATCAGCAGAAGACACACAAATAGACCGGGAGTAGAGCCCTTATTTGTATATTGATAACGATCTTATCGATCTGAGCGATGTTTGGGACTAATGTTGTTGTTATATATGATTCAAACATATTTATTTTCCAAAATAGGTTCAAAGGATTTGGCAACTTATGAAGCTATCTCCTACCAACAACATATTTTCCACAAGTGATGCTATAGACAATTACAAATGCAACAGTTCATAAACGTTATTTTTGTATAGATATGGAAATGGTTAATATAAAAAAGACATTTATTACAGGTTTAAAAATATTCTGCTGGAGAAACCGCAAAAGGGGGATTTACCAACCACTGAATTTTGGTGAGGGAATACTCTTTAATTACAAGCATATCGTTTGACGAAATCATTTTAAGAAAATGACACCATACGAAATGGAGAGTTATTTGGCAAAATTCTGGGGGGGGGGGGTGTAAAAAAGGTCGGACATACCACGAGCTCCTTATAGCACAAGCTATTAACACATGCATTCATATCGCAAACATTAGGAGGTCGTCCTTCAAAAAACAAAATATCTAATACCCCTTACAATCTTTTGAAGGACCAAGTCCTGACTGTTCTGCTTCTACAGTAGTATATACGATTTCGATTCCAACCTTTTGGCTCGTAGAATCACTGAAGAGCCCTAGGAGGACGCAACAGTTGTATAATGCAGTTTAATTCATTTTTTCGGCATACTGTATCTATTACTAAATTTAAAAGGTGCAGTTTATGTGTGTGTAACGTCATCTTTTGTGACCTGCAAAATAAATATTGTTATTTTTATTAAGATCCACGAAACGCCACAAGACAACTTTGTCACTCTAAAGCTCAGCGGTAAAACCCTTAATGGACAAAACATTTTGGAATCATAATTGTTTTTACTGCAAAACCCTTAATACGAATTTAAAAATTAAGAGAGTATTTGATTACAAAAAACAATTCAAAGTAACTGGATACTTAAGTTAAGGGTTCATCGTTGTGCTTTAATTTGCATTTTTATTTCAAATTTGTTTTTGTATTTTCTTTTTTTATCCTGCCGAATATTCATATGGGGGCGTTGATGTGTTGACAGTGTGGTATGTCTCTATCTAATCACCGGATCTATATGGGATCGACCGCACTACAACCGTGTAAAACCAAAACAAAAACAGATGTTTTGTCATAACAACATTGATTCTGGCTGTGTTTACAGCACTGCTACCTCTTTCAATGTTTAACACAGCCTTTTGACAATTAACATCTGGCCCAATTATAAGTATATATAACAGTAATTGTTGGTCTATATAATATCGTGTAACATCCATGCTAGTAGGGTGTTGTAACTCATAACCAGGGCAGGGTGCCATTCGAACCAATTAATCACACAATGTAGGTACGGGAAGTTGTGTGATAATCAGAGCGAGCGCGCCACACATCTGGCCAGACCTGATGATATACATAAAACAAATGAGAACGGAACACATTACATATTGTATATCTTCTACACTCTGGCCTTTGGAATTTATATCAAGTGCGTTTTAGTAATCAGTAAATAGGATGCTTATCGTTTGAAATTCTTTTTGATGATTTGAATTTATGGTTTTCTACAAAAACAATCATCAACTATCATTTCTTATCTATTTGGCAATCCGGTTACGTTTCAGTGTGTAGTCGGGGTCGTTCTTTTGCTCTTGTGAACTCTATGATAGTTCCAATATATCTTAAAGATATACTTGGTTGTACGTTGGTGCTTAATCTCCTCTAATCAGCCTTAATATTTAGTATTGTACAGTACGTTTAGCAAAGGCTATGTGATGCAAGTGTTTAATCACTATTTAAACGTCATAATGGTTGGATGGGTTTCATTGATGTTGATGCGATAACATTTGTGTTAAAAACTAACGGCAGCCATTTCGATTTATTTCTCTGCTTGTCGAAAGACAAGTCATGTCTGATAATGTCTATGAGTGCTGTATGGAAATGTGTCTAGGGTTGAACGTTGTTCATGGAACGTCATATTAGCTCAGATTTTAGTTGTGATCTGACGAGAAAAATGATTAATCAATTCATATCTACAGATATGCGACGACTAATGGTAAATGGATACGAAAACAAGATGTTATCTAGCGCCTGTGAAATAGCGATTTCACCTTTAGTGACCTTTAAGTAAAAAGTATCACTTTGTCACTAGAGACATACCATGCTTATAAGGCCTTGTTGATTCATAGTAGTTTTCATTCATGTTACGTGACGGAATTTTAAATGCATGGAGGTCAAAAAGATTATGTTCAAAAACATATGTTTTTTTAATAAAATTTAACTTGATCTACTTGTACATGTTTCTGGTCACTTGCTGCGGCCAGAGTTTAGGAAACAATATTTGCCGTAACACACACATATGCTGCACCTTTTACATTCAGTAATAGAAACGGTATGCCTAAAAAAAATTTAAATTCAGAAGTAAAATTTAGAAAACAACGATTTAATTTTTGTTGAGGACAATTCGACCGTCACGAAACGACAAAGGACAAACCGACGTCCCGAAAAGTATCATTTATATATAAGGTTGAATGTGCCAAAATAGAAAGATTTATCAATGTACCAAATTTAATGTGTACCCCCTACCCTTGCTTGGCGTTTCGGAGTAATGAAACTATGCCTCCCTTGTCGGCGTTACCACACAAAGCCTCGGTGTAGGAGGTTTGCTAATTAGTCCACACACACAATCACAGGTCGTGTTATCTTCGTGTCATCGAAATCATCTGTTAATGTAAACCCCACAATTTATAACAGTGTGTCGACTAAACAATACGGGGAATGCTACCTCGGACAGGATATTCTGAAATAGAACACACTTTACAACTTACATACTTAACCCGTTGACATATTGTTGGGGGCTTGTGAACATAAGAATACAGACAAGATAGTCTTTGAACTGATATTAAATTGACTTCTGTTAGTATGGTCGGGGCTACAGCCAAGTTAAAATCTAATAGGTTAGCTCATAAATAATAATAGGTCGCCTCATTTATTACGCGAATTACCCACTGTTATTGTAATGTTGACTGTCCTAATTAATTATCTTGTAATTTATGGTACATTTATAATTTACGAGGATTTTGTCGACATGAAGACATTCAATAGTCTATAATATTTGAAATCATATATAAAGTTTGGAAGAAAGAATACCAATTTATTACGGCTTATATCCAAATTATATATAACAAAATTAATATGTAGCGACCTCATAAACATTTTTGGTGTGATTGTAAATTGGTCACAGTAAAAAGTAAATGTATGCAATACTTTTAGATAAAAACAAAAACAAAAAACGCCGAGAGCAGAAACATTAATTTGATAATTTCGAATGACCCGAACACTTTTGTCTCACAATTTCGATGCTTTTGTAAAATAATTCAAACTATGTAATATTTATTCAGCGTAATATTAGACAACACTGATACTACACGTGTATGTCAGTGCTCCTAATGATAACACAGCTTTCACTTAAATTTTTTAAAATATATTATACTGCAGTGCCACGATAGAAGAAATACACAATATTGTTTGGCAGAAACGAAGTCAGGGAAGGGTACTAGGTAAGCGGCTGCTGCATCTCCTTTGATAAAAGTAATGATATCACATGTTGTGATTGACAATGAGGACTCGGTTCCCATTTTGAGGATTGGTGTTTACTTGGATGTGACAAAGATTTACATGTCGGGTGTCGTCGATGAAGCAGAAGATGCCTACTGTTCCGGGATACCTGATCTTATTCTCTTGTACTTTTACAAAGGTCTCAATGGGAATCTTTCCTTTGTTCCTATTTTGCCCCTAGTTTAATCTATTTTGAGTTTGGATTATGGTGTTGACACTTTGGTATTATCTTATTGTTTTCCCAATCACATTTATTGAAATATTAACCACTTATGCCAAAAGAGCAGAATGCTTATAGCAAATTAGCCCGAGGTAATAAATGCTTTCTTTATTACGTATACAAGAGTGAATTTTACAGCCATGGGTAGGAAGGGAGTCGAATTTGGACACACCTTTCCCTTAAATGGCATTTCACTATGGGTAAACATGCAAATTTGGAACATATAGGCATTACTTCTGTAATATTCTCTCATGAAGAATTAAAGTTTAATTATAAATGTTGTGATATTGACACATCAATGTACATGACACATACAATGTATCATATTCAAATATTATGTCAAGATTTCAGAATGGATAAAATTGCCTTAATGAAGGTCTTTTATCATAGTAATAAGTCACAAACAGAAACTAATAGTACCCTTAATATAGTAACGCTAGATTGACACAAGGCTACGATAAGGTCTTATGACGTCAGTCACCTGTTTTCAAAACAACCACCCGAAATAGTTCGCTCCTGATGTTTCAATTACAATTACCCTTTCTTCGTTCTGATTACAGACACCATTTGAGAACTGTGTGACGTCACGAAGACCCTGTTCAGACAACACGAATGTTTTGATCTTTAGGCCATCTGACGTATGCATTGTTGAGACACAATGAACTGTTAGGAGTTATCAAACTTAAGTTTTGATTACATTAAGATTATACCAGACTCTACGGTGGGTCGAGAAGTTGAAGTTTGTCCCATGCTTGTTGGCGTTTGCGTCCGTAGGTATCAAGCTTATTGCCCCACGACATTATCTGCCCCAAGGAATCTAACCATTAACAGCGAGTCTAAGATAAACATCTACATGATTTAGTTATTTAAAAAGCTTTGGTCGCTTACCTGTTAAATACTAAGTATACATTTAATTCCTGTTTCTAACATTTAATTAAAATTTTCTTTTAGGGAAAATCACATTTATCAATTAAGTTATATAAACTGCACCGATATTTTCTTCGGGGCATTTTAAATCATCTTATATGCATTGTTTTTAAATCACGTATGTTATATGGCTTAGTCTAAAAACGATAATAAATATAGTTATTTATTATCTTGGTCATCGGTCTAAATCTAGGGTTGCATATAGCTGTCACCAGCCTGTATCTTCTCGTGCCATGGGGTATGTAAGTATCACGGACAATCTGACATTTGATCATGTTACAGTAGTGTATATTGTCATAAACGGGCTATCATGGTATTCTAAATTTATAAACCTGTCTATCAACATGTTTGAGTCAATGAGGTATCAGTAGGGAGCAAAGAATAGTATTCAATCTGTATGTTACACACTATAAAGTTTGGATGATTCAGATCGTTTAATACAATGTAATGTAGTTCAGTAGTATTTCTATAGTTGCGTAATTAACTGTAACATCAAGTCCAAAGTATGTAAATACTTGTTAACTAATTAATCATATATATCTCGATGCACTGATACCCTTGTTTATTTGTATTTTCCAGGCCTAAAAATTATAAAACAACCTAAATGTTTAAGCCTAACCTTCAGTCCACATCAAATGCAATTCAGTTTCCATATTTAATTGTCATGAGGTATCATTCGACAATACTTGAAAAACCTTCCAGATAGAATATGTCTTTTATAAAACTGCACATAAAGGGATTGAACGGCGTTTTTTTTTTAATTTCCATGCCGGTATGAATGAAAAGCGATTACATCCATATTGCTAAAACTCGCTAGACTTCATGGATGTTACGGATTTACAATCATACCGGTATGAAAATTATAACACCGTTCAATATGTATATTTACATTTTTACTATTGAACAATTGTTGAATTCAATTTCTTATTTATTGAACAACTGGTTAATTAACTGTTTTTGTTATTGCGCCGTCCTTTAACGGAAAAGGCGAAACAGCCGTAATTTGACTAAAATTGACGCCAATAATTTACCGTGGTCATTTGAGCGTTATCTAAATCCAATGTTGTTTAACTGCCCTTGGGTATAATTATACCCGATATGGATATAAAATCATCACTTTCTGTGAATGTTTAAAGAGATTTAGCCGCTCTGAGATGTACAAAATTCTCAGATTTGCACTACGTATCTAAGGTAAATCTAACAAGACTTCGTAGAGCTTCCAGACTGAACAATACTGAGGAAGGCTTCAAGCAGAACACTCCACCAAGTCACATTATACTGAAAAAACGGGTAAACAAGTCGTTCCATCCCAAAATACTTCGCGTCCAGCAGATCGTAGGAACTAATATCACCAGCAGTGAGTCAGGAAACAGAACCAATAGCCTTCCTCACATGGGCGAACACCAGCAGGGAGTCAGGGAACAGAACCAATAGCCTTCCTCACATGGGCGAACATCAGATATGAGTCAGGGAACAGAACCAATAGCCTTCCTCACATGGGCGAACACCAGCAGTGAGTCAGGGAACAGAACCAATAGCCTTCCTCACATGGGCGAACAACAGCTGTGAGTCAGGGAACAGAACCAATAGCCTTCCTCACATGGACCAACACCAGCTATGAGTCAGGGAAGAGAACCAATAGCCGTCCTTACATGGGCGAACACCAGCAGTGAGTCAGGGAACAGAACCAAAAGTCTTTCTCACATGGGCGAACAACAGCTGTGAGTCAGGGAACAGAACCAAAAGCCTTCCTCACATGGGCGAACAACAGCTGTGAGTCAGGGAACAGAACCAATAGCCTTCCTCACATGGGCGAACACCAGCTATGAGTCAGGGAACAGAACCAATAGCCTTCCTCACATGGGAGAACAACAGCTGTGAGTCAGGGAACAGAACCAATAGCCTTCTTCACATGGGCGAACACCAGCTATGAGTCAGGGAACAGAACCAATAGCCTTCCTCACATGAACGAACAACAGCTGTGAGTCAGGGAACAGAACCAATAGCCTTCTTCACATGGACCAACACCAGCTATGAGTCAGGGAACAGAACCAATAGCCTTCCTCACATGGACCAACACCAGCTATGAGTCAGGGAACAGAACCAATAGCCTTCCTCACATGGACCAACACCAGCTATGAGTCAGGGAACAGAACCAATAGCCGTCCTCACATGGGCGAACAACAGCTGTGAGTCAGGGAACAGAACCAATAGCCTTCCTCACATGGACCAACACCAGCTATGAGTCAGGGAAGAGAACCAATAGCCGTCCTTACATGGGCGAACACCAGCAGTGAGTCAGGGAACAGAACCAAAAGTCTTTCTCACATGGGCGAACAACAGCTGTGAGTCAGGGAACAGAACCAAAAGCCTTCCTCACATGGGCGAACAACAGCTGTGAGTCAGGGAACAGAACCAATGGCCTTCCTTACATTGACGAACACCAGCTATGAGTCAGGGAACAGAACCTATAGCCTTCCTTACATGG
Organism: Mimachlamys varia; assembly: GCA_947623455.1. NCBI lineage: Eukaryota > Metazoa > Mollusca > Bivalvia > Pectinida > Pectinidae > Mimachlamys > Mimachlamys varia. Next base: position 39,205,822 of record OX392533.1, on the reverse strand, counting down.
GCAAACACCAGCTATGAGTCAGGGAACAGAACCAATAGCCTTCCTCACATGGACCAACACCAGCTATGAGTCAGGGAACAGAACCAATAGCCTTCCTCACATGGACCAACACCAGCTATGAGTCAGGGAACAGAACCAATAGCCTTCCTCACATGGACCAACACCAGCTATGAGTCAGGGAACAGAACCAATAGCCTTCCTCACATGGGCGAACACCAGATATGAGTCAAGGAAGAAAACCAATAGCCTTCCTCACATGGGCGAACACCAGATATGAGTCAGGGAACAGAACCAATAGCCTTTTTCACATGGGCGAACACCAGATATGAGTCAAGGAAGAAAACCAATAGCCTTCCTCACATGGGCGAACACCAGATATGAGTCAAGGAAGAAAACCAATAGCCTTCCTCACATGGGCGAACACCAGCTATGAGTCAGGGAACAGAACCCAGCTGTGAGTCAGGGAACAGATCCAATAGCCTTTCTCACATGGGCGAACACCAGCAGTGAGTCAGGGAACAGAACCAATAGCCTTCTTCACATGGGCAAACACCAGCAGTGAGTCAGGGAACAGAACCAATAGCCTTCCTCACATGGGCAAACACCAGCAGTGAGTCAGGGAACAGAACCAATAGCCTTCCTCACATGGGCGAACACCAGCTATGTGTCAGGGAACAGAACCAATAGCCTTCCTCACATGGACGAACACCAGCTATGAGTCAGGGAACAGAACCAATAGTCTTCCTCACATGGGAGAACACCAGCTATGAGTCAGGGAACAGAACCAATAGCCTTCCTCACATGGGAGATCAACAGCTGTGAGTCAGGGAAAAGATCAAATAGCCTTCCTCACATGGGCGAACACCAGCTATGAGTCAGGGAACAGAACCAATAGCCTTCTTCACATGGGAGATCAACAGCTGTGAGTCAGGGAACAGATCCAATAGCCTTCCTCACATGGGCGAACGCCAGCAGTGAGTCAGGGAACAGATCCAATAGCCTTTCTCACATGGGCGAACACCAGCAGTGAGTCAGGGAACAGAACCAATAGCCTTCTTCACATGGGCGAACACCAGCTATGAGTCAGGGAACAGAACCAATAGCCTTCCTCACATGGACCAACACCAGCTATGAGTCCGGGAACAGAACCAATAGCCGTCCTTACATGGGCGAACACCAGCAGTGAGTCAGGGAACAGAACCAAAAGTCTTTCTCACATGGGCGAACAACAGCTGTGAGTCAGGGAACAGAACCAAAAGCCTTCCTCACATGGGCGAACAACAGCTGTGAGTCGGGGAACAGAACCAATAGCCTTCCTCACATGGACCAACACCAGCTATGAGTCAGGGAACAGAACCAATAGCCGTCCTCACATGGGCGAACAACAGCTGTGAGTCAGGGAACAGAACCAATAGCCTTCCTCACATGGACCAACACCAGCTATGAGTCAGGGAACAGAACCAATAGCCGTCCTTACATGGGCGAACACCAGCAGTGAGTCAGGGAACAGAACCAAAAGTCTTTCTCACATGGGCGAACAACAGCTGTGAGTCAGGGAACAGAACCAAAAGCCTTCCTCACATGGGCGAACAACAGCTGTGAGTCAGGGAACAGAACCAATGGCCTTCCTTACATTGACGAACACCAGCTATGAGTCAGGGAACAGAACCAATAGCCTTCCTTACATGGGCGAACACCAGCTATGAGTCAGGGAACAGAACCAATAGCCTTCCTCACATGGACCAACACCAGCTATGAGTCAGGGAACAGAACCAATAGCCTTCCTCACATGGGCGAACACCAGATATGAGTCAAGGAAGAAAACCAATAGCCTTCCTCACATGGGCGAACACCAGATATGAGTCAGGGAACAGAACCAATAGCCTTTTTCACATGGGCGAACACCAGATATGAGCCAAGGAAGAAAACCAATAGCCTTCCTCACATGGGCGAACACCAGATATGAGTCAAGGAAGAAAACCAATAGCCTTCCTCACATGGGCGAACACCAGCTATGAGTCAGGGAACAGAACCCAGCTGTGAGTAAGGGAACAGATCCAATAGCCTTTCTTACATGGGTGAACACCAGCAGTGAGTCAGGGAACAGAACCAATAGCCTTCTTCACATGGGCAAACACCAGCAGTGAGTCAGGGAACAGAACCAATAGCCTTCCTCACATTGGCAAACACCAGCAGTGAGTCAGGGAACAGAACCAATAGCCTTCCTCACATGGGCGAACACCAGCTATGAGTCAGGGAACAGAACCAATAGCCTTCCTCACATGGACGAACACCAGCTATGAGTCAGAGAACAGAACCAATAGTCTTCCTCACATGGGAGAACACCAGCTATGAGTCAAGGAACAGAACCAATAGCCTTCCTCACATGGGAGATCAACAGCTGTGAGTCAGGGAAAAGATCAAATAGCCTTCCTCATATGGGCGAACACCAGCTATGAGTCAGGGAACAGAACCAATAGCCTTCTTCACATGGGAGATCAACAGCTGTGAGTCAGGGAACAGATCCAATAGCCTTCCTCACATGGGCGAACGCCAGCAGTGAGTCAGGGAACAGATCCAATAGCCTTTCTCACATGGGCGAACACCAGCAGTGAGTCAGGGAACAGAACCAATAGCCTTCTTCACATGGGCGAACACCAGCTATGAGTCAGGGAACAGAACCAATAGCCTTCCTCACATGGACCAACACCAGCTATGAGTCCGGGAACAGAACCAATAGCCGTCCTTACATGGGCGAACACCAGCAGTGAGTCAGGGAACAGAACCAAAAGTCTTTCTCACATGGGCGAACAACAGCTGTGAGTCAGGGAACAGAACCAAAAGCCTTCCTCACATGGGCGAACAACAGCTGTGAGTCGGGGAACAGAACCAATAGCCTTCCTCACATGGGCGAACAACAGCTGTGAGTCAGGGAACAGAACCAATGGCCTTCCTTACATTGACGAACACCAGCTATGAGTCAGGGAACAGAACCAATAGCCTTCCTTACATGGGCGAACACCAGCTATGAGTCAGGGAACAGAACCAATAGCCTTCCTCACATGGACCAACACCAGCTATGAGTCAGAAATAGAACCAATAACCTTCCTCACATGGGCGAACACCCGCTATGAGTCATGGAACAGAACCAATAACCTTCCTCACATGGACCAACACCAGCTATGAGTCCGGGAACAGATCCAATAGCCTTCCTCACATGGGTGAACACCAGCTGTGGGTCAGGGAACAGAACGAATAGCCTTCCTCACATTGGTGAACACCAGCTATGAGTCAGGAATAGAACCAATAGCCTTCCTCACATGGGTGAACACCAGATATGAGTCAGGGAACAAAACCAATAGCCTTCCTCACAAGGGCGAACACCAGCACTGACTCAGGAAACAGAACCAATAGTCTTCCTCTAATGGGCAAACACCAGCAGGGAGTCAGGGAACAGAACCAATAGCCTTCCTCACATGGGTGAACACCAGCTATGAGTCAGGAATAGAACCAATAGCCTTCCTCACATGGGTGAACACCAGATATGAGTCAGGGAACAAAACCAATAGCCTTCCTCACAAGGGCGAACACCAGCAGTGACTCAGGAAACAGAACCAATAGCCTTCCTCTAATGGGCAAACACCAGCAGGGAGTCAGGGAGAAATGAGATCAAATAGTTGTTAGGTGGAAGAGAAAAGAGATAGGATAAGATAAAAGAAGATAAGATAACTTAGTCGCCTTTAGACTGGCTACCAGCCCCTAAGTTTCTATAGGAGAGTTTCCTCTACTGAATTGTTCTACTAGCTTACCTCATCCTAGTTTCTAGAATCAGACATCCGAGTGATAAAAAGTATTTGATTATATTTATTTTCAATATCTGTATACTATTGTAGAGACGTTAGCCAGTCTAAGTTACCACTTATACGTTCATGAAATGGGGGGGGACTATACGCCATATCTGTAGGGCAAAGCGGGGAAAGGTTGGAGACAAATCAACAAAAGGATATTATGCTATTTTATTGTTTACATGTACATTTTTAAAATTAATATCGCCAAAGGGATTCAATAATATATATACATGCCAAGGTTGTTCGTTACACAATCACAAAGTAAAGTATGATTTGAATTACTTATTGCGATTGGTATAATGTTATAAGCGCAATTATATAAATATATAATTTAATGAAGTAACGTTAACGTCTAATAAAGATAGAAACACATTTAGGATACGACAATATACAAGAAATGTGATCAATCCAAACAAGAAATAAACAAATCAAGACACAAAATCATAAAACTAATTGAATTTTAGAAAATGGCGTCTTCAAAAATGTTACATATAGGGTGGTCGGGTGGTTCAGTGCATAGCGCACCTGCCTTTCACCATAGCGGTCGGGGTTCCCCGACTGGACGTGAAAAGGTATTGGGTCACCCGCCCGACCACGTGGGGTTTTTTCCGGGTACTCCGGTTTCCTCCAACTGTAAGAACCCTCCCCTTTGCGCGCTAATACCCGGGCCGACAAGATAACTTGTTTCATAATTGTAGTAAAATAAATAAAGTTAATAATATTATAAACATTTTAAAAAAATTAAATGATTTTACTCCAACTTTTTCTTTGTATTATAAAAATAAAACTTACTTTAAACATATTTTGAAAATTTCTCAATGTTTCGGGTAAGTTTGAATTGACAAATAGGCAAGTCTAAACAACACATTTTTTGGGTGGGGGAATTTATCAATTTGTATTAAAAACCATAGCCTGACCATTATAATCATGTTTTGAGACTGTAAGTGTAGTGTTGACAGGTTTAACGAGCATGTGTAATTATCAGACACTGTCCGCCTAGTCACTCTACTGACAAGTTAGAATATTTCACACAATTATGAATTGTTTTGTGATATCTGACACACCTGATTTTGATAAGAAAACTACTTCCGGCAGGATAATCATTGCTAAAGATTAAAAAGGAAATCGAAAGGTCATTTGAATTGCGTTGTCAAGTACATGTATATGTCAAAATATCGTATCCAACACGTATGTCAAACGCGTGGCAGTTTTTACGAAGCACAACACATCAGAACAAAATCTTTCATACGCATATGCTCATCTATGACAAACTGTATTGAAACAATGTTCAGGTTAGCAAATAATTTGTTAATAATTTAATCTTGCTTGGAACAAGCATTTTCATTGGCTTGAAAAAATATGTTATCAGCCCATAACGTAAAAAAATGACGACGATTTTGATTGACTGATGCAGCAGCGTAATAATTTAATCAGAGAAAAGAGTCCGTCAATAAAGATAATTTATGCATTATACAAAGTATGCATAAAATTATCAGGATTAACTTGAACTGTGAAATATAGAAAATTATCAAACTGATAAAACTTATATTTTCACTGCAGTGATGAGCAGTGAAAATATAACATTTTGCCGTGAAAATATCAGATTTTGCAGTGAAAATATAAGGGTTTTTTCAGTGTAACGTGAAAAAGTGACCCGGCATCACAAAACTACCAAGGGTCATTATTCTACGTGGCAAAAGTTACCCGGGGCCGTTATTTCACAGTAGAAATCTTACATGGCCATCTGTAGAAAAATAACCCCACTCGATATTTCTGTAATTCGTCCCGTGAAAAAGTGACCCGCTGTAGATTTCAACGGTAGGAAGTTTTCAAACCGGGTCATTTGTTCATGTTACACCGGAACTTTTGTATGCGTTGTTCCCCTTGATCGAATATTCGAACTTGGCAATGGAGTCTCGGCATTGTTGTTGTCTGCTAGAACTTGTCTAAATACTGGGGATAGATGATCTTGAAGAAATGGCACCAGCAGTAGATATTGATGAGATACTGCTTCATGATTTAATAAGTAATGAATTGGTAGATGAGAATGGTTCAACTTTTCCGATCAACTTCTGTGTACCCGATCGCACGATCGATTGTGATTTCACCGGATTAGACCATGTCCAGGCCTAGCTACTTTTCAGTAGGCAGGTAAAGAAAACAAAATAATAAAAGTATTTTAAGGCCTCTTTGGAAATGTAATACGCACTCGTGAAAATATAAAAAAAAAATTGCCATACTCGTGAAACATATTGGATATCAAACGGCAAACCATTGAATATCCTCTATATCACCATTTGCACGGGAAAGAACATCCGAGAGAACAGCGAGGTTGAAATACTTAATTGAAATCAAGGTTTAAAAATTAGAGAAAACCGAGCGGCAACATAACCATAATCTAACCTCAAAATCATACCAGGGGTAAACTATGAATAAAAGAAATATTTACAAAAAGAGACTCTTAAAATGTTTCTCTCCTCATACATAGGATCTGACTACCCATTAAGGAGTCATGTTCTGGTGAACTTTTGCAACGGCCAATCATTGGTTTGGTTTGGTTTATTTTGTTTTACGTCCTATAACAGCCAGGGTCATTTAAGGACGTGGCAGGTTTTGGAGCCGGAGTATCAGGAGAAAAACCACCGACCTACGGTCAGTACCTTGCAACTGCCCCAAGTGGGATTCGAACTCGCAACCCAGAGGTGGAGGGCTATAGTGGCTGAGAATGTCGGAACAACTTAACCACTCGGCTACGCGCCCCCAAGGCCGACCAGATTACCGCTGCCAAAATCGTGAATGTTTGTTGGCGAAGAAAAAGCTTGCATATTTCTTTCTGTGCTTTTAGTCATTTCGTCACAAACTAATGTGCATGTCGTATCGAAATATCTTGGTAAAGATGACAGCTTCATTTAGACAATTCTACCTGAGTGTGACGTAAAGATTACGAATGTCACCAGAACATGACCGTTGTCAGAACCTTGTAAGAATAAAGATCTGCATCTTTACAAGTTTAACCTTAAACTTAATTGATTTTACTCGCTTACACTCATCAAACTGATTCAGACAACAGACCACCTTTGAGATCTCCTCAAACATGTCTGTATACTTTCAAGGCATGAAAACAAAATCTGGTCAAAAGAAAAGCTTTTCTCAAACCATTAACCTTATCAGCCAAATAAAACCTATTAATCTAAATTATAACTATCTTACTTACTCGGGGACTTAACAACAAGGGTTTTCTGAACTGACCCTAAGTGACCGTACCGGTCAATGTTAACACGTCACAGATGTGGACGCTGGACATCGTCACCTCTCTAGCACATATTGTTCTCCGATAAGATAAACCGGTCAGTACCCTGTTAACTTACTGTTGTTACGATCTTAAAAGATCATTACTTACGCATGAAGTTTAACTATCGACAGGAAATCTACTTCATCCGGAAATATTATCTCGAAATTTTAGAACAACACCCGGGCCAGTATTGTTAAAACATTTCATCTGAAAAGTAACTGATAAAATCTTGAATTGAAAGGTTCGTTTCTGTAGCAACATACATGCAAATTATCACTGGTCGAGTGTGACCTTTGACCCTCTAACCTTGACCGGTGAGCACAACAATGTAATCAGGTGTATTTATTAAATGTGTTTTTGATTTGGTGAAGTTCTATTTTTACGTCCTAATGCCAGCAAGGGCCATTTAAGGACGCGCCATGTTTTGGAGAAGGTGGAGAGCCAAAATAACCGGAGAACAACCACCAACCTACGGTCGATACCTGGCTACTGCCCCACATGGGTTTCGAACTCGCCACCCAGAGGTGGAGGGCTTAGTGGAAGAATGTTGGGCACCTTAATCACTTGGCCACCGCGAACCCCTACTTGTGTTATACTGGGGAGCAAATATGAACCAAACTTATCCTGAGATTAGAAAATATATTGTACACTTTATAATATATCAAGCTAGCTTTTGTGCCATAAAGTGGTCAGCCGTTTACCGTTATTCTTGATATATGACCACAGGAATCTAATCAGGTGTAAAAGATGTGCATTGATTAGATTGCTTTACAGGCGTGTGCTGTAGGGAATTTCCCTTTAGCTCAGTCGGTAGAGCATCGGGCTGGAGAGCCAAGCGTCGCGGATTCGAGGCCCCAGCGACGGCACTACCTTTATCCCTTTTCCTCATCCTGTTAAACGGTTATAGACCTTGACGGGCTGATGCTATGGTGTAAACTTGTACGGACCAAATATGACCACGGTTACGTTGTACACATGGCCCGAACAGACGGACACCGTAGTTACATAGTTACATAAACTGCAGTGCGAAACAATACAGGACAAGGGGAAGGAAGACAACTCGTGCAGTAATTCTTCCTTGGCTCTTTACCTTCAGTAAACAAAGAATAATAGGATATCGAGTATTTCGATGACAAAATTGTAAGCAAATGTCTTTTATTACAGCTAGATTATAACTTGCTGACTGTAAAGTAAACCTTAATTCATTTACTTACTGGGATTATTACAATATTTTTGGGTTATTTTTATCATATAAGTAATTCCAATAAGGTTGAATATAGATGGTCAATGGCAGAATTGTATGTGATGATTTGCGTGGGAATTTGTCAACAGACCCATACACTCAATCGAAGCATGATATGTGCTTGAATTTGAACCCTCAGCTAAAACAGCTAATTGTTTGTATTCCAAGTTTAAATTAATACTGTTGTTTGAAAGCGAGCATGACTACAACACGTGATCACCGGAAGTACGTAATCCAACCTGTGTTACAGCTATATCCGGTATTATTCTAGAGTCAGAAACTTTAATTTAAAAAGTGCTTCAACCATTGACATTACAAAAAAGAAACAAAATCGCCAGGTAATTCAGTAATAAAAGGGATGAAAATTCTTCTCAAACCAAATTGGCGCCAACTCGAAGGCTGACTTTTACTAGAACATGACATTACATTACAAAAAAATTACCGATAACAGTTTCCTGATGTACTAATTATTCAGGGCTAGCCGTTGCGTAGCAACAATTAATGCTTTTATGTTTAAGCATACACTCCAATTCCACCCACATATTTTTTCCGTATTTTCTTGATTTTAGTATACACAAAACTAATTCACGTAGAACTAGACTTGCAAGGACATTTTGATATTAAGCAAGGCATTGTATTTCAATTTGTCTTTTCCCTTTCAAATTCAACGAAACAAGGCAAACTTACTTTTAAATGTTAATTCGTGTTGTTTGTTTAAATATGAAAGCTAATTTATTATCACGTAAAACCCGAAATCTTCAAAAGGGCTTTGCTCCACCCAACACTTCCTCCCAAGGGCTTCGCCCCTGGATCCCTAATTCAAAAGCATATATTTTCAAAAAAGATTTGCTACGTCACTGGCTAGAAAGGTTTTCGAGCCATTGACCAGTTCACCGGAAGGACCTTTCCTAGGGTATGCTACAGCTTTATCCGAAATAAAGTTAAGTTGAACTAACTGTATATAGTTGTGTATGTACAAGCGAAAGTAAATACCGCATCGTCTTCTCATGGTTTACCATTGTCAGTATAATCATGGCCAGGTGGTATTTACTGACGGGGGCCTTTGGTGGTATTTGCAAAATATCCGACTATGGGAAGGAGGTTTAGACGAACATATCGCAGCCTCCATAGTAGGAAATGTTTACTCGCTTTCAACATATACACCGGAAACGCTGGTTGTTCTTCAATGACCTAATAACTGTTGGTAAGGTATTAAACAAAATAAAACCAAGCAAAACTTTGTTCTGTGTTCAGTAATTAGCGTTTGATTAAATATATAGTACAATTCATCGCATTATATATAGCCATTTGTACTTTTGCTACAGCAGACTGTTTCCTATTTGAAATTTCGGTCTAAGGGAGGTAACTCGTAGTTTCTAAGTGTTAAATATTATCCATATAAAAAGTGAATTAATATATGAAGTGTTTTGCTGGCCTTATTTGTTATTTGAAATGTAGATAACCAATGTACTCGGTACTTTGAAAAAGGAGGCCGTCTTTAAATTAAATGTAAATATAAGTTTTTTTTCAATGCCGATTTTAAGTTTGCTTTCTTATCAAACTCAACTATAGCAAATAATTTCAATTTCCATTACATCCTCATGTACAGTCCTACAGCCGACCAGAAAAAAAAAATCTTTTTTAATTTTGATATTTACCGTGTTTTGGCTCTCATGACCTTTCTTGGGATGATGGGCCGTTTAAGAAAATGATAAAAAATGATTATGTTAAGCAGCATCGGCTTCATCATTGCAAAGTTGAGGTTTGGTTATCTGTGTTCTGTATTAATTGTCAATACTCTGTTTTATGAGCTTAACACTAAACAGTTGTCAAGACTTCGTCTCGACTGGTCAGTAAGACATTCTTGACTCTTAATCTACAAGTTTTGTTCTGTGCGATTTTGTAATTGATCAATATCAGTCAATGATACCTATTTTCACAAGAATATAAATTCATAATTAAATATTCACAAATTTGTAGCAAAGACAAATCCTTCTACTTTAATAAACTGCCTGATTGCCCGCTGTTAAGTAACATCAAGTATCAAAGCTGTTTTCGAACCACTACATAATTTTTGTATTACAATCTACTTACATCCCTTAAAATAATAAAACATAACTCAACTCCGCCATTGAAGAAATACAGAATAACATTTATTGAAATAGGTAACTGTGTATAGTGTGATACAGAAAACAAAATATTGCAGTGGTTTGATGATAATAGAAGAGAAGTTCGTTAGGAATTAACCTTTACAGATGTACTTCAGTTGTCTCTGCTGAAGCCTGCATTTACAATCACGAAGTGCTTTACCATTGACCATGGCATCAAATCCAATATCTCCAACCTCATGACATTTTCCGTACATATCCTTGCACACTGAAATACAAAATGAATAAATATTTTTTATCAAGATTATTTCAAACTAGAAATGTCTGTGAGACTTAAATGCGCCCTGCCGCCATGTAAAATAAGTTCTTCATGTTAATTACGTACGCGAAGTTTGATGACAATCGGATCAGTAGTTATTTAAATAAGTTGTGATTTCTTAATCAAGCGAAGTGCCCTGAAACACGCTTCTCAAAAACTGTTGTATTAATATGTTTTTTCTATATGGATATTGTTTTCGTGTCATGAAAAAATGAAACCATTTCGTTTAAATAATCACCAAATTTAAACTCCGTTTGCTAATATATCTGACTAATGCAAACGATTGTAAACATTGGCTGATATCTGAACATGTTAACTAAATATCGAGCTATTACTTTTAATTTAAGCCTTAGTCTTCCGCAAACTGGGATCATACAATACACCTATGTGAGATGTAGTTTTATCATATATATACTGAGTTATATCACCTACCGGTAACAGGATAAACCCATTATCACAGGCTGACAGTATGTGAAGAAATTGAGAACGACTTGAGAAGAACTTTAAAACGAATTTTCCCATTTCCCAACAAAAATGATTCGCACTGGAAAATAGCCCGTCATAAAAGTATCAATAAAAACTAATGAAAAAATATTGTGAGAATAAAAACACCATTTCAAGCGTAAATATTCATATTAGGAAGTCAATGAAGATATCCTTGTTTTTATTTTTTCTAACGAAACTTTAAGTGCATGGTATTTTTTCTGTGCAAACTTTCAGTTTGTTTACGGTTGCCACAGATAGATCGTGACCGACAATCCTTAAAGTCGTTTTAATCTATGCTGTTAAGTTGAAATTGCCGTTCCTTAGCTAAAGAAATATATATGATAGCAGTATATAGATGATAAACAGTTTATCACACAGTATTTTCAGGGTTTGTCGTTCTAAAAGTTTTCTCATTGCCCACACGTGGATGAAATATATGTCGAGTCCACCCGAAGTGAAGCCTTCTCGATTTTATCCACAAGCTCGCGTTGAGAAAAATTGTTTTCACGACAAACCCTGAAAAAACTGAGATCATCTATAAAATCGTATCCATTGGATACCTCTATCTTACACACACAGGGACTGGACCACAATATATCAATAGCAAATATAATGAGATTTGATATAGAATTCCACAACAATTCAAATATCTGTTTATATCGCGGTATATCTATTACTATACAAAGTTGTTTTACTTACATGGTTTTAGTATTTTTGAGTTGTACACGTTTCCTCTGACTCGACATTGTATTTGTACACACATATCTTCCCGAATCTCGCTCCAAATCTCGCCGGGCTCGTGGCAAATTTTCATGTCGTCAATCGTCTGTTCACAACCTGAAATCGAACGTATAACGTTCAGTACAGAAGTATTTTTAAGGTTGTATTTCAAATGAAAAGCACAATCCTAAAACCCTTTTATGATATTCTACATTTTGTAAGTTATTGAATAATGCAATCATACAAGTATAACATTTAATATAAATAAATTAAATGAATTAGAAACTTAGTATAACTACAAATACATAATATAAGTTTTAAATTTTTTGAACTTGTTCAGTAAAAATTAAGTATATATTCTTTCTAAACACAAATATTTTCAGTTAACCTACCACCAGATAGCAGAACAATCTTCTTCAGCACTTTGTTGTTCTTTGTTTTCGTCACGATGCATTGCTTTTCGAAACACCCTTCATACCATGTGGATTCCGGTTCTCTGCATTGTTCATATCTATTATCCCAACATCCTGTTTGTTAAATAAGAAAAACAAATTTTCATAGTTATGAAAGAATGTGTTATTATTTATGATATTGTTTTTCATAACATGAATAACATGAGAAGTGAGAGCTCAGAAATATTATTTAATGAAATATAATTTATACGAGTATAAATGATAAGTCAACATAGCTATATAGTCGATACCAAAAAATAGCCGGACCAAGGGTAAACTTATCTGAGAGTTCGAGGTAAATGAAAACGAAGGTAAGTGTGAAGGTTGGCCAGAACCGACAAAGCAATTCGAATTAGGGGGATTTTCGAGAGTTAAAAGAGTTTTGGGATTCCCAATTTCGACTGTATTTCTCAATATGTATTTCGCATGTCATACAATCAAATGTTTTGATAAAGATATTTGTTTAAGTAACCATTATAAGATAGGAACCACAAAAACAATTGAATAGAGCATCTTACACAGTGTCAATGTAATATGGAATTTATTAAACGAGTTGAATACTTTAGTATGTCACAAGCCTTTCGGCAAGTGACATGGGATCATTCAACGAGTTTGATGAATTTCATATTTAATTGATACGAGTGAGAGTTCTATTTATAACGTAACTTATATTAATGAGTTACAGGCAAATTACCACTTTGATTGTACGATTTTCACTACCGCAACAATCATATGTCATCATAAAGACGTCATTTGTTATGACGTCACAATAGTGTTATTACACGTGTATGATACCATTTTTATGACATGGCCGTATGATATGACTGAACGGGTCAGTTATTTGATAAACCTCATTAATGTTAATGTATCCAAGCCGTATAGATTGATAATAGGTTAGGCCAAATACAAAACGACAATAATATACTGTTAAAGTGGAATTTTTCGCGGTGTGGAAATTTTCGCTTATTTCGCTTTAAACAAATCTCCGCGAATATATCAACAAGGGAATATATTTAACACTACTCAAAATCTACAGTGTCTAATACTATTATATGCACACATTGCAAAATAGAAAGACTTACAGCGCGAAAATAACCACATCATGAACAGTTTTCAAAAACTCACCGCACGAAAAAAATTGATTTCTACAGTAACAAAATGTAACTAAAATCCTACCGTCCACCACTTTGACTATCGATTCTTGTACACCAACGCTGCTCTGTTCAGATGAACAATAAAAGAAGCGACACTCGTCATACTCCGACCAACTATCTCCCACATGGTGACACTCGCCCTTGTAAAGACATCCTGCAAAGTTCAAATGCAACATTATTATTAGTATGTACTCAATGATTACTACCAGGTTGTAATGTATGAAAACTTGAATATTATTTTAAAAAATCATTCCATTTACATTTTTTTCAATACATAAAATGTAACAGCCTTTTGTGCAAAATCATAAGATTTGGGAACAAAAGGAGGCAACGTTTAAAGAAACATGGTTCAAACGTATATTCCAACATTTCGTTTAATAGATTATGCACGTGAAAATAATTGAAATATCATATTTATATAAATATTTTGTTTAGTGACACACATACGTATACACTGATACAACTTAAGAAATCAGTCAGGAATTGAATTTGTGGATAGACAGACACACGAAAAGACAAAGTTATTGATATTCGGCATCCGTTTCTGAGACACGGCCCGCAATTTGTGCCAAATAAATAAAAATCACGTTTTTGATGGAGTTTTACCCAAAGACATCAGTTATGGACTCGTGGGCAACATTGTATTGTATCATAACGTTTCCTTCTGTCCCCAAGCAATCGTCATGACTTTATGTTATGTTACTTCTAAATTCATAAATTAAAGAGGTTTTACGCATTTGATCCTTCTGCTTCTACATTACTTTAGAAATTTTGGATTCCCACCTTTTGGGCCCTAGCATCACTTTAGAGTCCTAGGAGGACTAAACAGCTGTATGATGCAGTTTAATTCATTTTTTCGGCATGCTGTATCTAATTGTTAAATTTAAAAGGTGCAGCACATGTGTGAGTTACGTCATCTTACATACCTCTCTCTACAAGGTAGAAGTTTGCCATGTATCCACGTTGTTGACACTGAAAGAATTCACAACCTCGGCTCATATATTCTCCGATGGGGAAGAACTTGAAGTCGTCATCATAACACCCAGTGGCTGAAACATTCATCACATGTGGAGATTGAAATTATGGTAAATCGCCTTTTAGATCATTTACATAAATTAAGTTTGATCGATGTAGTAGTATCGTGGATAATTGGATATTAATAATTGAACACGGTCGTCTACCCAAAATATTTGTCCCATGCTACAATACAGCGGGCAATGTTGTCTGATCTGAAGACTGGAAAAAATAGGCAAATATTCGGCTAATTGGAAAAGTCATTATTCGTAGCAGTTGTTCGTTATGCTATGTTTTATGTAGTTCCATTCGGATGGTTATCTTGTTTTTAGTTTTTACATTAACTCCTTTGCATTAAAAATGAAGTTGGAGGATCTAACAAAGGAATAATTTCACTGTTATCATTCAGTGACTTTGCTGCTAGAATGGTTGCAATGGCAAAATAAAAAAGTAAAATTCGACTCCTCTACGTTTTTAAGGGGAAAAAATCTTATTGTAGTTACCGCTAATAACTTTGAAATATCAACACAAAGTTATTTGTGTAACTTGGTATAAATTCAAAATGCCAATAAGTCTTTAAAAAGACGGATAAAGTATTACTTTCCTATCAGTACTTAACTATTTTGCACTGACTAGTCTGTGCAACAAACTTAAATACTTTAATACCTTCAGAACATGTGTCCTTTGGTGAGAGAAGGAGTATGACCATATAGAGGATATCTAACAGTGTCTTCAGTAATACCAAATATATTTCACGAATGGAGCTAGTGTTTTGATATTTTTCACGAGTGTGCAACACGATTGAAATAAGTTTGGTATTCCTGAAGATACTGTTAGATACTCTTTTTATTACATGTTCATAGGCAAATCTACAGTAACAGCTTTTGATTTTTCAAAACGTCGTTTGTAAGCAGCGTTCTGATTGGTCAAATCAGAAAAAAGTGATATTTCTCATTAGTGAAAAATATCTCTTTTTTAGAATGAATAAATTCACTAGTAAAAATGTAATAAATATATTTTTTTAAATTAGGAAAGTCTAATAAGACTTCTAGCTGACCAGATTCGTTTGTGTATTGATATGTTACACAACCAATAGACAAGCTCAATTATCTCTTTTCTAGACGTACTTTGCTATACGATGATAATTGCGGAATGATACTTCATCAAAGACGTATGAACAATATTTTATTCATGACTGAGTCTCTCTGAAATCTCTACTTAAATCTCTTGCGATGATGATTTATTGATATGTTACCTGTTAAATTTCGGCCAATATTTCTACTTAAATCTCTACCGATGATGATTTATTGATATGTTACCTGTTAAATTTCGGTCAAAATTTCTACTTAAATCTCTACCGATGATGATTTATTCATTTACTACCTGTTAAATTTCGGTCAAAATTTCTACTTAAATCTCTACCGATGATGATTTATTGATATGTTACCTGTTAAATTCCGGCCAAAATTTCTACTTAAATCTCTACAGATGATGATTTATTGATATGTTACCTGTTAAATTTCGGTCAAAATTTCTACTTAAATCTCTACAGATGATGATTTATTCATAAGTTACCCGTTAAATTTCGGCCAAAATTTCTACTTAAATCTCTACAGATGATGATTTATTGATATGTTACCTGTTAAATTTCGGTCAAAATTTCTACTTAAATCTCTAACATTGATGATTTATTCATATGTTACCTGTTAACTTTCGGCCAAAATTTTACTTAAATCTCTACCAATGATGATTTATTCATGTTACCTGTTAAATTTCCGCCAAAATTTTACTTAAATCTCTTCCAATGATGATTTATTCATATGTTACCTGTTAAATTTCGGCTATCCAGATCAGTCTACATATAATGTAACTAACAGAGATGTGTTTCTCAAGATACTTACGAGGTTCAACTGGCGTCAGGAACCCGTCGTCTCCGCAGATCTGTTTTCGCACTCCATAGTCAACCGTTTGGCCTATAGCCACACACTCTCCTGTTTTTGACATGCAACCTTTTGGCAAGAACCACAGCAGAATTAAATAACAAAAAAGATGTGATATATTGAATATCGACATGTTATGCAATACACATAGGATATATATATACAGCCAAATGTATATAATCTAATTGTGTTGTATTTGCAGTGTTGATAAGCAAATAAAAATATTTTAATAACCAATTCTTCATAAAAAAAACTTATATTATAATAAATATTTTACATTTTACATTATGTCAATGAAATCATTAATTTACTGTGAACGGTAAAATACTAAGGACATTTCAAATATGAACAGACAGTTTAGGACGCAAATACATTTGAATTAATATACAAAAATGTGATAAATGAGATTTTATGTTAATAGGAAAACTCACGACCAAGATGACACCTCGATTATGTTATACCCTACTATGCTGTACTCAGAAGATATATATTATATATACATATGTTTGTCCTATTTGGGTTTGAGTAACTGAACTGTACGAAATGTTTTTTTTAATACAACGTAACTGTTTAGTAAAATAAATTGTGATATATTCCTTTACCAATTCACTGAACCCGTTACATGTCTATAACAAACCCTCAGGCCTAGTTCACGATTTATCCAACACTCCAAAGGTGCATTCCCGTTTTATGCTAATGAAAAAGTAAAACCTGTCTTAATATCCCCAGGCAAAAGGCGGTTATTCTTTTAAAACGTCACTATCGTGTTATCACATTTTGCGGCACAGTCAGAGCAATGTCTTCAAGTTCAACAAACTTTGCATCAGCTTTCGATGCTGATACAATACAATGAGTTCACCATATCTTACGGAAGAAACAGAATCAATTTCCCTTGTATTATATGCAGGCAGAAATATCAACCCTCGGGGTATTAGTTATGTTGTTAAGCACGAGGATTTGACGATTGCTGAAAAACGTCAGTCTTACCCTCGGGTTGGTTTTTTACAGTTTACACAGGGGTGATATATTATACAAATCGAATGCAGACTGATAATTATTATTTACATCAAAGAAACGAAGGCTGTAAAATGTAGCCAGGGTAACTGATTTTAACATTAAAAGCATTTTTGAAATACTGCATTATATCAAGAAAACACGTTTAATACATTTAACATTTGTGTAGTATATTTTGTACATCGGCCAGTCAGGATTTGAACTCAGGCCCTCCTAACTATTTCCGGAGCATTTATCAGTTGGGAGACTTGGTCGCTTGTGATCGACCAAGCCCGCTAAAATCCTATTCCGCAAAGTAGGCCACAACAGCCTAATTAAATATGGACAGAACTTACCGATATTAAAGCTTGAGTGATTGGTTTAGGTTATAAGTCTAATATGCAACTCTCATCAAAATCGTCGATCTCTTTGAACGCGGGATTAAAAAATAATAATAAAGAAATAAAAAAAAGTGATGGACGTGGACAGAGATCAATAAATGAACCTTACCGAATTCAATGTTTTGGAAATAACCTCCCCACATGCATTGTCTCGTGGCACATCCCTGTTTGACGAGCTCGCCTGGCATATAACATGTCCCAGAACAGTCATGGCAGCCTAATTTGAAAGAAAAAATACAGGGAAATATACTGCGATGAAACTAATTTGAATAATCCATGGTGTATTCGAGCTGCTTTGTAAAAAGGCTGACCATTTCATTCATTTAAGCAAATATGCCTTGTAAGCGCTTTCGTAGCTAAACGAGTTTATGTAGAATATATGTTAAAGCCGCTTTTATTATTTCAGTCCACGGTATACTTCATTACTGATCGAAAGTATTTAACCTTTTTTCTTCATTTTGTTACACATAATCTACGTTAATATCAAATTACTCTAAATTAACATATGCTTCAGCTTCAGCATCTTCGGTCTATTTCTTTCGAATCCAAGATGTCTAGATTATTTCAATAAATTGTGAATCGAAAGCAGAAAGCAGTTACGGATTTAGGTTTAGCACACAATTTTCATTACCGACGATTAGTTAACTGAGTAATTATACTTACCATGATGTGCCACCACTGTGGTTTCTACGTAGGTGGGTCCTTTCTCTTCATATTGGCATGTGTATTGGACGCAATCCTCCAACCACGAAGAACCCAACGGGGCACATTTTCCATCCCATTCACATCCTGTGAAAAGTAATATGATAAAAAAGATGTTAAACCCTATGAGTAGAAATTCATAAATTAAAGGGGTTTTACGCACCTGACCCTTCTGCTTCTACATTAGTTTAGAAATTTTGGATTCCTACCCTTTGGCCCCTAGCATCACTGAAGAGTCCTAGGAGAACGAAACAGCTGTATGACGCAGTTTAATTTATTTTTTTCTGCATACTGTACTTATTACTAAATTTAAAAGGTGAAGTATATGTGTGTGTTACGTCATCATTAAGTAGGAAGAAAATAGGAAAAGAAAAAATGTCGATGATGCATATTAAGCTATGCTAAGTAACAGTATATATATGTATGTATACTTACCAATTTGTGTCGCGATGAATTCTCCGTTAACACATTTGAACTTCACACATTCGTTGTCTGTAACAAGTCGCGATCCCGATCTCTTACATTGTCCTTCATCGTCTCGACATCCTTTAAAAACAGAGACGTTGGCGCTATAATGTTATGCATTATCTAAAAGTGGGTTTTCTCCGTGTACTCCGCTTTCCTCCAACAATAAGACCCCTCGCGTGCTAACATCCGGGCCAACAAGAGTGATTTATATAAGTTGGATAACTTGTTTTATAATTGTTGTAAAATAAATAAAATTTATATTTTTTTGACATTGTCCTTCATCGTCTCGACATCCTTTAAAAACAGAGACAATGACGATCTTATGTTATGCATTATCCAAAAGTAATCAGAACTACGATTTATCTTATACTCAGACTCAAATAACCTATTTTACACCCTCAAAGGAACAACACAGATCAACAAAAACATATTAAGATACATTCGATATTATTTCATTCGTGACTGTTCATGAAACCTGAAAATGGAACCTAATTCATTTTAAACAATTTTACAAAACACGATCAGTTCATAGTTATCACTCTTATGGATCCGGATGTTTGTGAGCTGGGGTATTAATGTTGGAGGACACCGGAATCTCCTAAAGAAATTCACGTGGTCGGACAGGGAGGGGACCCCACACCTTTTCACGTCTTACAGGTCGTCTTTATAAATGTTCGATTGTTCAAACCTGAAATCATGTTTCACAGAGAAAAAATTAATTCATACCTGCAGTTCTTTCTACTACTTTGACGTCATTATCTGCTGGGCTGTAGGCGCATCTATATCCTTGACACTTTTCTTGATCAAACCATTTTGCATCTCGCTCTTTGCATTCTCCTTTCCATTTACAACCTGGTGAGATTCATATGATTAGTTTAACCGACCAAAAACCCTGGAATGGAACTGCTAAGTAAAATACCTTGATTCGCCATCTTTCATCTGATATGATTACACCTTTTACAACGAGAGTGCACACCTTTGTCATCCGCGATGTAATGACATGAATCGATTAAAAATTTAATTTCTGGCACATATTGTCCGACATTCAGATTATCGAATTGCTATCAGTATTACATTATAAAATATCAAGTGTAGGAAAAACTTTAAAATATAATATACTCTGAAATATTCACTGTAGTTTTTACTTCCGGTCCTTGCATAAGTAATTTGTTAGTTTTACAGCAAATTTCTGTACTCAATACAGTGGGTGTAATGATCGGATGTTTAAAGCAAAGTTAAATCAAATTTACAACTTGTTTTGTCTACAAAAAGGCGCGAAAGTCTGACAGCCCGAATGAAAAACAGTTGTACACATCACATCATAATAAATATAATTACTTCGGTTAACTGGCTCCAGTGATCTGGTCTTTCTGCTACAAGTGTATTCCACACATTCTTTCTTGTCCATATAGAACTCCCCAGGATTCAAACATCCTTCTGGAGTCGTACACGCTGAAAGTCATAAAGGTTTTTTAATATCAATACTAAAAGTCCAGCTTAATGTTTAACATCAATTCTGTTTGCTAAAAGAAACACTTTCAATTTACCAATGCGCATAATTCTCCACCAACTGTTATTCGTATCACTTTCATTTAGGCATGTTTATATATTATTTTTTAAATACCATCACGTAATATTCCATATTTTTGGTATCAGTAGTAATAGTAAATGACTTGAAAATAAAAATTATTATCTTGTGTACGTAATTATGGAAAAAATCAGAGAATACCAAGCGGCAACAAAACCATAATCCGATTAAACTAGGCAAAATATGAACAAAAGAAAGATTTTCATGTAATCCCTCGTAAAAGTACAAGAGAATAAGATCATGTGGTCCGGAAGAGAAAGCGTCTTCTGCTTCATCGACGACGACCGATCATGTAAATCTTCATATCACAAAAAGATACAGAATATTTCTCTGCATCTCTCGAATCCCTGTGTCGTAAGTTTGTACGACAATTTAAGAGACATCATGCATATCAAGTAAGTACGTGTAATACTATTATCATATCTTAAAATATGTGTACAAAATTAACACATAAAAAAAACTTTCAGGTTACAAAGTGTTTTCAGCTGCTTACCAAATTTCGATATCTCAAACTCTCCACCTTCTCGACAGACATACTGCAGACATCCGTCTGTTCGCTTATCACCAGGCTTGAAGCATCCACCACCGTCACAAATGCAGCCTTCACGAAAATAAATTCATCAAATTATTTAGAACCATTTATTTACTTATAATGAACATGGTTACTCACTCAGTCCGTTGTCTACGCTCCACAATTACTTTTTCATTCACCTTTTAGCAGGTTTGAATATCCATCCAGACATTGCTATGCGCAATATTACAAGCATTGTCTTTTAACGTTGGCAAGCAACGACAACTGACGCGGTGCAGCTGATGACGGATCATCGGCTTTTTGTTTACCGGATTATTTGGCCTTTTGCTTGTTTTCGTTGAAAGCTGATGTCATACATTTATATAACAGTGTTTGTGGAAGCTGGATAGAACGCCACGGTTGAAGTTGGATGCAAAGTTTGCAAACTGGCATGTACGCCCAAGATGGTCCTGACAACAACATATTGGTTTTGAAAAAGCCGAAAAAAGGAAGACACGATCATTAATGGTTCCCGTGTCCTTTATCTGTTATTAATGGCTATTCTTTCCAACGGCCACATCTTTGTTGTCTGACTAACCGACGAGGTCTTCTTAGTCTCCCTACCTTCTACATAAAAAGGACGTTCTGTGACAACTTTATTTTATGTTAACGATATCAATTACACAGTTTATTTTGGCCTGGGCCTACTAGAAATGGTATACGTATGAATAGAGTTTATTTGTCGTAACTGACAGTCATGTGTGTTTAGATTTTTTTTTGGGGGGGGGGGGGGGGGTGTCTAGAAAACAGCGGAAACCGAACGAAAAGATATTAATGTTATTGGAAATTGGAATTATCGTTGTTTTATTGAGATTGGTTACTAAAATCGTGTGTGATGTTTGTTTATTGATATAAGCTTCGAATATACACTTCGATGATGTCGGCCTAAAGCCTATAGGAAAACAATAGTTCGCGGTGGCGTGACATCATTTATTTTCATAGAGGAATTAAACACAATTTTGACCATTGAAAATTCGGCATTTCGGGTGAAAACAAAGAAAAAATAATTATACGTGTTTGTAGTATTTTAACTACAACCAGTTCTAAAATTCAAAACATTTTCAGTAATTTAACAAAGGTCACTATATCATAATGTATAGTAAATTTACCGTGAGAGGCATTGACGTGTGTTTCAACAAAGTTGATTTTCTTCGAGACAAGTTCACATGTGTAGACGACGCAGTTTTTCTCCCATGATTCATTAACTTTGTAGCACTTCTTCCTCCACATGCATCCTTTCAAAACGAAAAAAACATAATATTACTGCATGAACAAAAAACTTAAGAGGACATAAGTAGGTAAGAGAAACACAATATTGACTAAAAGCCCTGTGCCGTAAGTTTGTGTCGTCGCCAGTTGACATCTATCAAGAAAATATCGATATTCAGAGCAAGCCCTAGAATAACGAATCAACCGTGATATGTAAATACCATAGGATGGTGAAGTAGGGATGTTACTATCAAGAAAGAAAAAACAAACCATGTTTTCCAGATTATACATGAGTACTGTGCCTTGTTTCAAATGCGTACATAAACGGTCGACTATACAGAAGCACTGCCCTTTCAAAGGGTGAGCTGTTCCGAAAGCGTCCATGTTATGTAAATATCAAATATGACTTGCAGCTTAATATTGTCATACAATCATTTCTATTCCATTAACAAATGCTTCATGAATAAGTTCCCTGTCTAATTCATTCGACTTAAACAGCACAAATTTCTTAAACTCAATAAAAAAAATTATTACACTTTTACCAGTGAAATATCGAAAGCTATTCATTCTATAAAAGTGATATTTTTCACTAGTGAAAAATATCACTTTTTCTGATTTGCTGATTTGACAATCAGAACGCTGCTTACAAACGACGTTTGGGAAAATCAAAATCTACCACTGCAGATCTTCCTATAAAAAATGCAATAAACAGAATATATAACAGTATCTTCAGTAATACAAAACATATTTCACTCGTGTGGCTAGTATTTTAATATTTTTCACTCGTGCTGCGTTCCACTTGTAAAATATATTTGGTATTACTGAAGACACTGTTAGATATCATCTATATACTATCGGAAAAGTTGCATTATGCATACTCTCTGTAACTAATACGTACCTGCTTCAATGGGCTTGAATTTAGAGTTTTGGTTACACAGAAATTTGTTGCATTCTTCCTCTTTCTTTTCTCCCTTATCGAAGCACCGTCCATCGTCATTTTTACAACCTAAGAAACGAAGAGAAAGAAATGAAACTCCGGAACTTAAAATATTATGAATTTTACAGTTATTACGTACATCTTAGATTACATAAAGGTTTTGAATGTAGAAGCAGTGGCAGTTTAGAAATGAGTTTTGTATCAAATTAATTATTTACATGACGTGTGTTATTTTAAAATTATTAGGCTGACTAAAGTGTGTCTCGCAGCCGCAAACGTGTACAGCCGATTTCATAATAAAGAAAATTATATTGCTAACTGCTTCGTTATAAAGCGTTCTAACTCTCAAAAAACATACGCAAATTACATTTGATTCCTAGTATCTTACAGGCAAGATACATTGTTTCTATGATAAAATGTGATGAAACTGAAATTGTTTGTCAACGATACCTGCAATTTATCTAAAACATTGCTTCCAATGATTTTCGTTTTGTTTACAATTTGACTTCGATACACATTCTTTTTAGTTCTACAACACGATAATAATAATAATAATAAAAACAAAACAAGAATCAGAGAATACCAAATTCTCAACAAAACAATATTCAGAACTCAAAATAGATTAAACCGGGGGTAGAATACGAACAAAGGAAAGATTTACACAGAGACTCTTGAAGTACAAGAAAATATGACCAGGTGTTCCGGAAGAGTAAGCTTCTTCTGCTTCATCAACGACACCCGTCAAGGCATACTTACTTAAAAGATATAAACTAAACGCCTGTTAGTTTTAGTAATTACTCAATCATAACTTACCTGTTGTCTTCGCATCGATGATGATATCCTTAACTACAGGTGAATATATACACCGGAAATCAGTGCAGGTTTCCGGGTCAAACCAGGTAGAATTAAGGGGCCGGCATACATCTCCGTCTTGACAATCTACGAAGATGTGATTGAAATGTATCAGTTACTAACAAAAAAGCCTGTTTATTCACGAACACGTTTTCAGCTTATTCACTTAATATTGGCCATAATAGAATAGATGATAGAAAATAATGAGATGTTCCAAAGATTTTTACGGATTCAGAAGTAAAATTAGTTACCGTAAAGTCTCATATTCATTACATTATTTTATAGTTTAAATAATATCAAAATTAACATCATTGTATAATATCTTTTATCATTTTTTTATATGTTTGTTACTAGTCTACATATTTTGAATTCCAATAAATACAAAGTAGATTTAATAGAAACAATATCGACTTAATATCTATTTTACTTCCTTAATTATTAGTTTTTTGTTAGATATGATTTGGAATACATATGGGTTGTGTTGTGACGCTGAAAACCGAAAACAAAATAGTATTACAATTTCTTAAGAACTACCTTCTTTAACAATTACAAGTGTATCCCTATCCGGATCACATAAGTAGGTCGTGCAATCCTTAATGGTTGTGTCACCTGGCCACATACATTTCCCGTCAAAGTCCTTGCAACCTTAATGTTAAAACATACCTTTTCATTTATATAGAAGCAATATTCAAAAATTAATTTCGGCAGTTAACAAAACATACTTAACGTGTAACTAAATCACGAACTGTGAGTTTCCGAAAAAATTATAAAAATACATGCAACAAAGAAACTTGATGATTTATCAATAACAATAATGATAAGGAAATCTTGAATTGTAACGAAGAATAATTATATCAAACTTGCTTGCAAGGATCGAATATTATTTCCAGGAGCAATAAAAACAATATTTTAGAAGGATGGATTGTTTATAAAGTCTTTTGTTTTTTATATTTTTATCTATATATTTAAATTTATCTTATCAGAATTTTACTTCAAACAGAAGACCCGTGACTTGTGTGGTAAGTGTATTTAATGCAGAAGACAAATGACTTATGATCAGTGTATTTAATGGAAAAGACAAATGACTTATGTTCAGTGTATTCAATGGAAAAGACATGTGACTTATGTTCAGTGTATTAAATGCAGAAGACAAATGACTTATGTTCAGTGTATTTAATGGAAAAGACAGGTGACTTATGTTCAGTGTATTAAATGCAGAAGACAAATGACTTATGTTCAGTGTATTTAATGCAAAAGACAAATGACTTATGTTCAGTGTATTCAATGGAAAAGACATGTGACTTATGTTCAGTGTATTCAATGGAAAAGACATGTGACTTATGTTCAGTGTATTTAATGCAAAAGACAAATGACTTATGTTCAGTGTATTTAATGCAAAAGACAAATGACTTATGTTCAGTGTATTCAATGGAAAAGACAAATGACTTATGTTCAGTGTATTCAATGGAAAAGACAAATGACTTATGTTCAGTGTATTCAATGGAAAAGACATGTGACTTATGTTCAGTGTATTTGATGCAGAAGACATGTGACTTATGTTCAGTGTATTTAAAGCGGAAGACAAGTGAACTATGTACATTACCTTTTTGTTCTGACGTGTGCATGATGACCTGGGATGGACTGAGCGACTCTGATTTACACTTGTAACGTATGCACAGTGTCCTATCTACCCACCTTGCACGGTCTCGCTTACAGCTTCCTTTGTACATACATCCTATGGTGTACAAACAGGACAAAATATGATTGGTATTACATGTAAACTGGAGAGAAATTGATCATTCATGAAATAAAATCAAATATTATTAATTACAAATATATAAGTTAAACTTGACATGGCCATTATAAATATATACATGTATATTCACACACGTCAAGACATGACAGTAATTAACAAAACTTTGGCTCTAACATTCAAAGTACATGTAAATAATACAATTACATGTAGCGTTTTTACAACGAATCAGTTTTTCTACAAAGGTTTTCGTGATACATGCAAACCCAAGAAATTAATTGCGTATTGAGAAATCTACAATTTGTTATATTGTTTCTTACCCGTTTCAACAGGTGAAAATATTTCGTATTTTGTGCATTCATATTTCACACATTTATTTTCTGTATCTGTGATACGTTCTCCGAAAGGATAGCATCTTCCGCCGGTCCTGCAGCCTGATATATAGAAATAGTAATAATATATTAAACATATTCCGCCGGTCCTGAAGCCTGATATATAGAAATAGTAATAATATAATAAACATATTCCGCCAGTCCTGCAGCCTGATATATAGAAATAGTAATAATATAATAAATATTACTCTCGCTATGAGTCAAGTAACATGTTATAGCTCTACCATTTAGGTGCAATCATACAACATATGTCTTACTCTCATCTTCCGCAAATATGATGATATAATAATTACATTAACAGGATAAATGTCCCCGAGCAAATATTTACTATGAAAAAACACGTTTATGGCATCTTTTTTTCTCCAAGTTACAAGAGTGCATAAACATAACGACACAGACTTTTCTTTTACAGCATACAGCATTGGTTATTTAAGTTCATCATTCCAAACATTTACAACCCCCACCCTCCGAAAAACTATTACACGTATACATCATTAAAAAGTATCCTACTAGTAAGAGTATAAGGCAATGTGATTTTCTATAAAACAACGCAAGGGGCACGAAAGTAACCACCCAGAAGTCCACACGAATTTAACATGTTATTAATAGAGGCACTTCTTGTTGTAACTGCGAACATGGTTTAATAGTTCATCGAATCTTTGACAATGAGTTATACCGTATGGTGAGCTCTGAATCTCTGGTAGTTCGGATCCCTCAGAGTACAAGCACGTCTGTTTTACACACTTGTTCCTATGAATCCACTCCTCGTTCACAGCTTTGCACTTCTTACGGAATCGACAACCTGTAATTAAACACACAAAAAACTACATCTGTTTGCATATGTATTCAATATATAACTGCCCCATAGAAGATGGCAACAAATTATCAAATAGATCGGAATAACTGCACTTCAGCATTCTACACGAGAGGATGACTTAATATCTACCTTTTAGAATTGCAGATTTATGGAAGGTCTTTAAAAATTCAATTGTTATATTTAGAAAATACGGACACGTGTGCTCACTTAGTGTGATTATTTTAATTTTTCCGCAAAGACCATATAAAAACCTGTTGATAGGTATTTGCTGCTTTGTTTGGTGGCCAGTGATCGTGGTCTATCAATGAAATAACGATCTTTAAAAGTATGAAAAATATTTCCCGTATTACTATCTTTTAAATTTTGGGTGTTGTCCTCAGGTTACGCCATTTCATTAAGACATGGTTTCGCAAGACATATATATGAAAACAAGTTATTGATTACTTTTATTATCGCAACATTTGTTTCTGTCTTTGAACTATTCCTTTTTAATAGCGTTTATTTAAGTGTATTTAGTCCTAGATGATCCTCACTGTTGACTTGTTCTTACATTTGTATAATAGAAAACATAACAAGATATAAATCTGTTTATCAGGTTGGTTGGTTGGTTGGTTGGTTGGTTGATTGTTTTTACGTCCCATTAACAGACAGTGTCATTTAAAGGTGTTTTCGATGTGGATGCGTGTGTTGAGAACGTGTGTATTTGGGAGGCTGCGGTATGTCTGATTATGTGGATTCTTTAGAGAACATGAGTTTAAATACCGATGAAGAACATCACAAGGGTATACATACCGACTTCTTTGGGAAAGAATTTAGCACCGTACCCTCTCCTTCTTTCACATTCATACGTAACACAATTGTTGATCTTTTGCTGTGTTCCAAATTTGTGACATTTTCCTTGCTCGTCTCTGCAGCCTTAACAATTCAAAAACAATGTGTATTGATATTTCTGTATAAGCAGTGACTGAGTGCAGCGAAACATAACTTGAATAATTTTGACATTATAGTAAATCAAACGTATATACATGTAATGATAAAGCTTGTTAAGTATGTTAATAAATTGGATTACAAATTTGACACATTTAATTAACAGTGATGCGCTTAAATGCAAGTTTTACTCACCCCAAAGATCTCTCTTAACTCTTGGTAATGAATCGTCATCTTTCCTGGTGCAGGAGAAAGTCAGACATTTTCTGTCATGCTCCCACTTGGAGTTCAGGTACTTACAGCTTCCTCTGAATTCACATCCTGAACATAAATAGAAGTTGTATAATTGTCCCTGAATTCACATCCTAAACATAAATGGTAATTGCAAAACTCGTCCCTGAATTCACATCCATAAGGTGAATAGAATATGTAAATACCTTCCTCTTAATTCTCATCCTTAATATCAATAGAAAACGTAAAATAATGAATAAATCGTTATTATCGGAGGAAACGGACTCAGTTAACCATGTTGCAGCCCGTTTTTTTAAAACCTATTCAAAAGCAGATTTTATATTTATTCGGTGTAAATGTTTTCTTGTCTTTTGTTTCAGATGAACCGTTCACGTGAGATCGTTGTTTCAAAAAATAAACAAATTGTTATGACATATATTTAATGAAAAAAATTGTTCTCAGATACAGCAAATTGAAACAAAATGATCCATGTAATGTGGAAAATGTTTACATGAAAGATGAAATATATATCTTTCTTATTTTGTAAAACTTTTGTTATTATATAGTGTTTGTTTTCTGTTGATGAAATACAGATGTCACCCATATTTAAACGACTTGGTAATGTTTGAATGATAGGATGATTGATTGTTTAAGTTACTTTGAAATTAAAAGAAAACAAAACCATAAACATACATCACTATCAGAAAGAACATGTACGAGCTTGAAACTGATACTAGCTAGGATAACATTAATACACGATAGTGTATACATTTCAAGTTCGTATTGAATTAATGAAAACAGCCAAAATATTACACGACAATGTTCAATAGATAAATGAAAAATTATGTGATAATTAAGGATTAACATGAAAGGTTAATTAGATTAAATTATAAGTATTAACTTGAATTTATTTTTTATGTTATGCGGTTATAACACAAAAAACCGGAGTGTACTCTCATCATAAATCGCTTCGCGGTTTATTTAGAGTACACTTCGTTTTTTGTTTGTTGTACCCCCATAACATAAACAAAAGATTCAAGTTAATACTACTAATTTAATGTATACCCTTTGAAAATTAACTTTATTGATGGACTCTTTACTCTTACAAATCATTACGCTGCTGCATCAGCCAATCAAAAGTCACGTTATAAACGGCGACATCATTTTTTACGTTATGGGCTTTTAACATAATTTTAATCCAATGAAAATGCTTGTTTCAAACAAGATTAAATTATATAAAAAATAAAGAAAAAAAGACAGATTACAATCCTACAATACAAAAATGAGCTAACCAGGTTATCTGGACTAGTGAGGTTACGGGTCAGTTACTTACGTGCGTCTACTATGCTGAAACCCTTCCTTAAACACTTGTAGGTGACACATGCCTCTGTTTTGGTCTGACCTCTCCAGTAGCAAGTTTCGTGGTCCAGACAACCTTTTAATAAAATAAGAAATAAACTTCTGCAGACTTTGTATGGACTTCAATATCAACACACAGTTTAAAAAAGAGAGCCCAAGCTGTGTTTGCTCTAACTTTTGCAAAACTTGCACAAAGGAAAAATAACCTTGAAGCTATAATCCTTTAAACAAATCAGGTATTGTTGTTGAAAGTGAGACGATGTTTTTTTTTTTGTCTCAGAAATGATCATTTTTGTTTTCAGATAATAAATCGTATACTTCTAAATAAATATACATATTCACTTCTTTTTTTAATTTTAAATAGCTCTTTTGTTTTTAAAAAAATAGTTTTACATATTTTTGTGATGGTTTATATATATATGAACTGACATGATTAAGATGTAATAAAAGAAAGAAGATAGTTATGTAAGATGTCAGATAAATGAATGATTCACTTTCCCATTTTATAACTAACCTGCTCTCTCCCTCTTCACTGTTTTGATAAACCCGGCTCCTTGTTCTGCTACTACACATTGGAACTTAATGCAGGCTTTCTCATCCTCAATCACCTCCCCCACCTCCATACACGTGTCACCATTGGGACAACCTGTATGAATCGACGGTAAATTGTATCTACAGTGATATATATATGTATTCATAAATTCACAGAATTCCTTAGTTACATCTTCACTTCATGAACTTAAATTAACAAAGACATCTGTTATAGTATGCAACTTTCTGTTTACTGAATTCCTGCTTGCAATTGAATTCTTCTTCATAACATTTGATTTAAAAAAACAAACAATATCGATTTTGTAAGCAAAATCCTCGTTGGCCTATGATATTGTCTTTCTTCAACACATACAAATCAATACTCCACAACTAGCTTTACTGGTTCAGATTTTCAAAGGTGAGCTATTATAGCTTGCTTGATCTTTGATTACTTTTTACAATGTTTCACTTGAATCGCTTACCTTCTTTCAAATACAGTAATACCCATTGTTCTATCAAGTTGCAATATCACTTACCGACTGATGTAGGTATCATTGTTCCGTTTTCACATTTAAACTGGATACATCTATTTTCGTCTCCAATCTCGGCACCACTCCTCCAGCATCTTTCTCGGTAGTTATCCTCACATCCTTATAAGAAAAAATAATTTGTAAATATTTTCGAGCTTACATAGGCACGTTCATGAATTATATATATAAAAAAAAAAACTGCAAATGAGTAATGTGAATCCCGATTGAAAAAAATGCAGAAAATCAATGCAGCCTATATAAATAATATACTGTTTGTAGTTTTTATATTTGTTAATATATTCATGAATTATTATATGCAATATAATTGTGCAGTAGTTTAAGTGAATATCAAATCCGAAAAGGAAAACCATATCAGGAATACTGTTTAATAATATTAAACATCATAATACAATTGAAAGCAATACTGCAAAATGAACAATCTATATGTTTGTGTTTATGCCTAAACGACTCTCGACATAACTGTATCTTGTTTGAACAAAATCGTTGGGAAACATCAAATCCACAAACATTATTTAAAGATTAGAAAATGTAAACTGTGTACATGTATATAAATATCGTAAACACTCAATTCTATCATTAAGTTATACTTTTAATTTATCAACCAGCCAGTAATGTCGATCGAGATTCGTTCCAAATCCTCATTAGTGCCTTATACAAACAACTATTGAAAGTTGATTAACGATCAATGCATGATAAGTTTTAGGGAGGCTCAAACCGTTTAAAATATCTTACCGTGAATTAACTTCTCGACGGATACACCATCTTCATTTTCGACACAGCCGTACTTTACACACTCGTCCCTACTGAACCATTTTGATCCAACTGGTTTGCATCCGTCTTCCCATGGACATTCTACAAAATAGATTTGTCAGATATTTCTCTTTCTAGAAACCGATTAAGAATAAAAGGGTATAAGACTCTTTCATTATCAGGAATGTGAGATAAGGAAATTCTACCCGTTGGGTTTTGCCAAATTTTAATACCCCGCAGTTGGAATGTCCCTATCTTACACATTTAGTCATGAAAGAGTCTTTTTGTCTCATATCAATTACCTGAATAAGCTCAAAAACCATGAAAATACGTTTTGACTGGCTACTATTTTGAAAGTTTCAAAGTTTTCCCTCGAAAACCTGTGGTATGTGTTCGATATATCACAGAAAAATAACTTGAAATGACTTGGTCCGTATTTTATGATCCTTGCAGTGCCCGTTTATGGTACATTTGAAATTGAAAAAATGCCATCAATTGTAACAACAACAATAGAAAGAATTGTACGGACATCAAATAACAAATATGTACAGGGGCAACAATATAAGGAAGCCCAAGGTAAAGCTCTCTTACAAGCGCCGATAATGATAATAATAAAGATACCGCCAATACACGTATTATACAACGTAATGTATCATTTAGCATTAATTTAGACCGCTGATATGTCTTGAACGCCTATTGTTGTGGAAATGTAGTGCTCCTATTCGGCAACGTTATTGTAAGAAACGCATTGTCATATTCCCTGTAATCTACGAAAATCAATATTGAGTTACCTTATCATGATATTTTTAACATGTTATCATCTTAACAATATTATAACTTCCATATTAACTACATATATTTAAATCCATTGTCCTAAACCTTATATATCATTTAATACTTGTTTCTATCCGGGTTTATTAATGTTAAGTCTAGGTTAATATTTTGGTATTGAAGTCATTTTGTACATGTATTATCAATGGACAATTATTCTGTTATAGTTTATTTAACAACTCTTTGATATATATTTGCTTGTTATTTTTACATTTTACAGTTAATTATTAAGGGCAATGTTCATCTTTACATTAAATGATTTGATTGTCGTTGCATACCTTCGTCTATGGGATTAAATCCCTTGCCATCATACATACATTCGAATGTCTCGCACTTCTTCTTGATACGTTCTCCGGGAGCGTAACATTTCTTTTGAAATAGGCAACCTTTAGAAAACAAAAAGAAAAAATTGAACTATTTTTAACAAACATGATATCTCCTAAGTGACCATACCTCATTTATAATCCTAATGTTCTAAATGTTAATCAAGTTTGATTGGAATGTGTAAGTACTTTAACTGAATTTATTTTAACACGAAATTATCATCAATATTAAGTAATTAAAGTATGGTGTGAGTAGGAGTTTATATATAACCTTGACAATATTAGCTAGTTATAAAAATTGATTATTGAATATGGAAAGTGTTATCAATTACAACACGGCATATTATATCAAGTATTGAAATCCGATAAAACTTTTATTATCAATTATGATTTGAAGTCTAGACAAAAATATTTAGTCTGTTAACAAATGAAAATATAAAACTTATATTTAGATAAACAGCATATCGTGGTCATCAGGGCCAAGTTGTTCAAAGGATGATTAGCTTAATCACTATTTAACGACATTTTTCAAACTTTAATAATTTTGTCAATATACAAGGTAAAAGCTTCAAATTATGCGTGTGAGTTGGAACTATTAGATATCTGATATCTGCTAAGTTGTAACTACAAATATGGCTTCATGTCAAAGTTACAGGATAATTAAAATTTGCGCTAATCACTGATTAAACTAATCACCTTTTGAACAACTGGGCCCTGATTAATTAACAAATAATTAATTTAATATCTCAGACCATGTTTCCGGACATGTTTTTCGTATACAGGGCCATAACCGGGCTGAAATGTTGTACTCAAATACCAGTATATTATATATGAATTATTACAGTGAATGTTTCAATAAATCTTCCCAAAAATTCCGATAGAGATGTATCTGACATACAAAGCGATTCCATGATACACTTTCCTTGCGGGAGCATGATTTAAATTGTCTTTAATTAAAATTGTGTTTAATGAAATTTACTAACTGACGCACCAGTTGAAGGGAGGGATACGATAAAATTACGCAATTATAAATATAATTTTTTACCGTATGGAACTTCCTCCATGACAGCTGTTGCTGAAACCGGATCCTCTTTACATGAGAATGTTAGGCAGTCGTCCAAATCTGTCCATTCCTGATCGATTTCGTAGCACTTGGCTTTGTATTCACAAACTTAAAATTAAAAAAAAAAACAGCTAATTGCTTATTTTGTTTTCTTTCTCGCAAAATATCTGGACGCTTCCTGTAGTTATCTAATACACATCATGTGTGAATAACAGACAGAGTTATTTGAGAAACAAACATGTTAAATATAAAACACAATACAAATCAAAAGAAACCAAATTTTCACACAGATATAAAGAGAGTGTCGGATTATCTGACTTGAGCAATTTAATTCAAATGAATTTAAATATTTATTAATATCAGATGAACTAAACCTCAGCTTTGGATAGAGACATCATTCCTAGTATCTAGTATAAAATGATGTAAATTATACAATTGTTCATTGTGGAATCAGTTTATTACCAGTGACTTAAATGGTGCTGCTTTCGAAATATCAAAATAGCATTGTTCCAGTGTACGACCTAAACATTTGTTTAAAATACAACTTTGCTTCATTTTTCCATACAAATAATATCTGAATGAGTTTAAAATTGTTAACATTGTTAAAACGGTGAATAAATAATGTAAGATAACGTAATGCTCCCTTACGTAAGCAGTGTATGATTTTAGGCGTATGACCAGTGTCCACTGCTTTACATACAGTCATGTAATATACTGGTTACTCACGGTTGGCTCTGAACACGTGATCAACACCACAAATTTCTGTGATGCAACTTTCTTCCAGTTTTCGCGACTCGCCTGGTTCGTAGCAAACTCCTTTTTCATCTACACACCCTGTTAACATGTAACATTGAGGCCTGTGTGAGGTCCATGCAGTAAGAGCTTATTCTCGTAAAATATTTCACTTGATATGTTGTTGAAGTGATAATGGTAACTTAAAGTTTTTAAAAATAGTTATTGTATTCTCATAATTGAGATAGATATTAGTCTTACTATTTTGAAACACTTGTATAAAACAATCAAAAAATTCAAGTGCTTAATACAACTTAGACAAAATAATTTCCATCTCTGTTTGTTTTTTGTGATAATTATTTTCAAACAACACGAATTTTCGAACGACACAAAAATCAATGAACATTTCAATTATCAAAGATCGAAGACATGCATGATAAATATGCATTAGTCAGCATTATTTCACTTCAGAACAGCACTTTGAAGACTACACTATAATGTGATATTATAATCAATCTTTTACTGAATAATTCTGTAGCAACTAATATGGGATGATACAGGTACACTTACCATTGGTTACTCCAAAATACACAGCTCCCTCCGTTTTATCAGCGTTACACCTGTACTCTTTGCATGTATTTCTATCTTCCCAGACTTTTCCTATTGGGTAACACTTTCCGTTGTACTTGCACTCTGCAAACGTAATAGTAAAATGAATGTATAATTATAACTTATTGTTGCACTACCAGTTAATAAAGTAAAAGAGTGCATGCGTAAAATGAAATAATAATTATCTTATGGTAGTTATTGGTAATAATTCAAAGAAAATTGTCGGATCCCAATTCTAACATCTATAACCTTATACTTAACCATCTGTTCAAATTATCGTATGGTAGTTATTGATAATCATGCAAAGAAAATTGTCGGATCCTAATATCATATCTATAACTGCATACTTAACAATCTTTTCATTGTTCCTATAAACATGTTTAAAAATCAGAGAATACCAAAGCATCACTAAAACCATACTTCGAAATCAAAATCGATTAAACTAGAGGCAAAATATAAACAAAGGAAATATTTTCCGGAAGAGTACGCATTTAAAACTTGTGCTATGATCACTTCTTCCTCCTTGGACATCACCTACACTTTAATGCGCTGTTTTCATATCACCGACAACTTTGAACGCACATGTATTCGTTTTTCTATCAAAAATATTTGAATTGTAATTGCGTAAACGATCAAGTCTAATAATATGTATTAACACCACATTCGTTTAGAATTAAATGGTAACACAACATAAATATAAATGTGATTTGTGAAGCTGTAGTTTCTTTTAAATACTTAAATACTTCAAGAATAATGATATCATAAGAAGTCTTGCTAAATAGTCTAATACAATGTAAAAAAGTATCATAATCAAACATTGCGACAGTCAGAGTATTGTTTTCTTTGCTCCAAGCACTCCGTTCTGTGAAATGGTGAAATTAGTCATGTTCAAGTCACGCATTTAAGTCGACAACCTATTTGTAAACAACACCTTGTCATTTAATCCAAAAAGGGTTAGTTCGGAGTTTGTTACTTATCTTAGCCACAAGGGTTCATTTCTAAAAAGTTGATTAGCTTTATCAGTGATTATCGCAATATTTTAAATCTCTTGTAACTTTAAATCGAATCCGCCAAGTAGCGCCACTTTAAATGCAAATCCGTGGTACTTTACATTATAAATTGATAGAATCATGGAAAATTGAAACAAGTCGTTAAAAAGTTATTAAACTAACCACCTTTTGAACAACCATGCCCTTACCCGCGTTTGCGCATGTGCATTTATTTTCATCCTCTTCATTGTCGGTTGTTTTTCTTACCGATAAACTTTTAATATATACAGACTTTTTATGGCTTCAATTTTAACTATATGTTTTCGTAAATGAGGTTAATATTCAATCTGGTTACTAACACTGTATAGATCATTCTTCAAGTTAATCTTCAATTGCTGAACCTTATCTTACAAGGTCAATTGAGTAATTTTGATTTAGAACGCCAACGTGGAGAATATATCGGCCGGATTTTCAAAGTAACTTGGGTTTTACCTGCAGCAACCCTTTTCAGTTTGCCGTCAGCACCACATTCATACGTCAGACAATCATCTACAGTTGTTTCGCCTTCTTTCATGCAATTTCCTTGGAAATCTCGGCACTCTACCAAAAAAAGGATAACAAAGATTGCAAGAATTAAGTTATAGCAACGTTAATGTAAACATACCGATTTTATTATAATCGTTTATTGGAACAAGATCATTTTATTGATGTCAAACGTTTTGAAATTAGATGTACACTAAAATAAAAATACCCATATATATCCGTTTTCATTTTGATATTACTCACCAATTTCTTTAATCTTCGTTGTTGTAATATAACCGTCTTCATATTCACCTTCTCGACAGTAAAATTGAGCACAAACCCCTTCAAGTCGCCATGTGGAGTTCAAAGGCTTACATCCATCGTCCACCGGGCATCCTTAAACAATCAATGATTAAACATAATCAACAGTTAATATGGCTGTATTTTACTGACGTCTCTTGTGGTTTTGCAGTACCATGTCAGTATGACGTATTACAAAATTGCTATATAACATAGCCTACTTCAGAATGATTTGGTTGCTTTGGTTTTGCTTTGTTTACGTCCTTTGAAAACCTGAGGCCATTAGGAACGGCCTTCCGATGTATGCGATATGAATCTATGTGCTGAAATAGTGTGTATTTGTGACTGTCGGTATGTTCTTTTACCGAAAATTATTGCATATTACCCGCACCAGGGGTATAGCCCGCAGCATATAAAATAGAGAATGTCAAGAAATTTTGTAAAACTAAATATAGGTACCTAGTAACAGCTAAAGACAATTGTGAATATAATGGAATGATTGATTTATACAACAAATATGATCTATACGATTTTTTTTTTCCTGAATCATGCATTTTTCACTTTTATTGCCAAAATAACACCCAGCTGAGTAAATAAATTCACGAAAAAGGCCCACGGTTACGTATGATGCATACTACATGTGTAAGTATCGACAAAATTAGTCTGTTAAATTAGGCCCGAGTAGCGAGTCGTGTATAGGCCTATGTAGTTTCGAATCGTTTTTCTTGCATAGATGACCTCTCGGGAAAGAGAGTTTTTAAGGTCGTCGTAAAGAAAATTTGGAGACTTAACTGGTACCAGATATAATGTGTTGTCTATACTGACATTTAATATTCGGCATTCTTTCTATAATGAAAAGTTAAAAATAGATAAACAAGGATTTCTTCGGTTTCATTTAAATGGCAATGTTGCCTGTGTTGACATTTAATATTTGGCATTCTTTCTACAATGAAAAGTAAAAATATATTTCTTCAGTTTCATTTAAATGGCAATGTTAGGATTTTGTCGATTTCCATCATACCTGCTTTTATCAAGTCGAATCCACCTTTGGAGTTGCACTCGTATTCAATACATTTTGCTTTTCCGACAGCCCCTCCTTTAGGCACACAGTCTCCATCAAGCTTACAACCTGGTGATAGACGAGTATGACAAATTTGAATGTATGTATAATAAAACAAATATTTCCTTAGCATTGCGTTCAAAAGGGATCCCTGCAGGTAGTATTATTCAGTGTAGGAATAAATTCATATATGTATAACTTTCAGTATTTTGGAACTTGCATGACCCCCTTGATAACAAAAATGTGACATTTTGCGCACTATGATAATAATAAATCTAGGTTCTTATATACCGCTTTATCACGACCTGAAAGGCCGTCTAAAAGTGGTTCACAAATTATTATTCGTGGTTATCGGGCTTAAGCAACCAGCCAATATCGTTCTCAACTTCCTTGGGAGCGGTCAACTGGTGCTGCCATTTCAGCGCTCACATCTAGCATTCAACAATTTCTAGCACTACCCTACCACGTACTCATTTACAGCTGAGTAGACTGGAACAAGCATAGTGAAATATCTTGCTCAAGGCTACAACACAAATGCCATGACCAGGACTCGAACCCGCCACACTATAGATCAACGTGCCTAACAAAAACGAAACATTTCTTTACCGGTATACATTTGTAGTCCTGTTCAAATGTGCTCAGATTTTATATTGAAATAAGCACTCAAAGTAATAGATATATAAATATTTAGAGAATAAAGGTAAAACAGATGCCAAATTTACCTGCTACTCTCTGCCTGACAACAGCCTTCTTGGTTTTTTCATTGTAGATACACCTATATTTAGTACATGTATCTTCGTCCTCCCATTGCGTATCAATCTCGTAGCATTTACCCTCAAAGGAGCACTCTGAAAAGAAAATAACTTGTTAATTCAGAGATAATTTATCTAATTATCGCTATTAAACACATATTGTTTGTTCTGTTTACGATCTCATTTGCATATGTCTATAATTATAATTATATGCATAAAAACTTTTATATGTGTTTATTTTTAATTGCATGGAAATGTAAAATAAATCACATTTCTTTAATATTCATGGATTCCTGTACCACAGGCAAATGTTTAAATAACCGGTTAAATGTTATTGGTTTGGTATGGCTACAGCTGTGATAAATTATTCTAAATAAACGAATTACATTGAAAGTTAAGAAAAAGTAATATAACATGCAAAGGACTTTACATGGTGTTCTAGATATTATGAATGCAACAAATCGTTCGATTTGATTTTGCTTTGTTTTATGTCTTATAAATATCTGGATTTAGTTTTGGAAGATCTATAGGTGCATGTGATGTGTGTGTATGTGTACAGGGTATTGTGGAGGATGTGTTACGTGGTCTGTTCGTGTTAGCATACTTGTGTTAGTTGGGAACCAATTAAAATTGCTACTACAATGAAACATGTTACTTTGATTATATGTATCGCCAGCTGACTTACCCAATCAGCAAATATGGCCGGGTTTAACGCTACTCGCGGACATCGTACAGCATCATAAGAATAATATAAAGGTACGTATGAAAAAACCTATACTGAAATCCGATAATAGTTCGCTTGCAAAGGGACAGGGACCCTTAAATAATACATTTGTTACATTTCGAATAAAATAAAGGTTAACTCACGTATTGTGTCCAAAACAAAGTCATATAGCTGTGTTGAATCGTCGTAAGCACACACCAATTCGTTGCAGTTTTCTTTGATTGTCTCACCCAGGGGAACGCATTTACCATCGTTTTGGCAACCTGTTAAAATTGAAAGTTTAAACGATATCCTAGATACTTACATCGCATTTGGATTATGGTTTGGCTAACGTTTCGTTATTCTCTAATTTGTTATTACCTTTATTCAACATGTTTTATAATTGTTTGAGAATACATAAATATGTCTAAAACATCTATAAATATGGACTGTACAATCACATGAAAATCATGCAAATATCAATTTTTATATACTGCAAATGATCTTGATTAACAAAAACAAAAGTTATGCAATATGACCATCATCAATATATAATTTTTAAAATTAATAAGTATTCGATTTTGTATTCAAACAAATAATGTTTCTCTAAATTTACAAACAAAAAAGTTATTATTCATACCTGCTTCAAAGGTCACGAACTTTACAACTGATCCATCAGTTTCCTCAACTCGTTCACATTTGAATCCGGTGCAATGGGTGCTGTATTTATAGCCTATATCCCTGCACTCACCCTCTGGATCCAAACATCCTGAAAGGTACAAAATACAATAATGCATCAACAAGCAAGCTTTATTTGGGAACATCCTACAAACATCATAAACAAACATCTTATCATTCTTACACGGCGGAACTTCATTTCACTTATAAATAATTCGTTATAACACACTGGTGCCGATGACTGTTCCCGTTTAAGGTAGAATGTAGAGGACCCCTTAGGAAGAAAAACTTGATTGGAGATTTAAAAAAGGGGCACAAGTGTAAAACATGTGCATTGATCAGGCTGATCATCAGCTTTAGCTCAGCGGTAGGGAATCGTGCTGCAGAGTCAACGGTTGCAAGTTCAAGCTCAAGCTCATTGTCTCTATTCCTTGCTCTGGTACAATGTACAAAATAAATAAAAGAATACCGAAGCAATAACAAAACCATAATTCAAACTCAAAATCGATTAAACCAGGGGCAAATATGAACAACGGAAAGATTTACATGGAGACATGTAAAAGTACAAAAGAATAAGACCAGGTGTTCCGGAAGAGTAAGCGTTTTCTGCTTTATCGACGACACCCGTCATGTAAATCTTTGTCACATCCATGTAAACATCAAGTTCTCAAAATGAGAACCGAGTATCATTGTCAATCACAAGTAAACACACTAATGAGTATACTCAAAGACGTCCATCTTCATATCACTTAAAGATAAAGAATATTTCACAATGAGACAAAGATGGCGACCATAAAACTTGCCAATAGTTCTGATCAACCTGCATCCCTCGAATCCCTATGTTGTTAGTTTGTTGGTCAACTAACTATAATTAGTTTGTCAACTAACTAGTTTGTCAACTAACTAATTATAACTATAATCATTTAAAACATCCTATAATTAATGACTAAAGTATAGCCCGATAAAGAGTCTAACCGAAGATTGGTATGGTTTAATTGTTTTTACGTCCCATTAACAACCATGGTTATTTAAGGAAGTCTGCCCGGTGTATACGATGTGTGTGTGTGTGTTGAGTGCGTTTGTATTTGGAGGCTATCATTTATTCATGTAAACCTTCTTGCTATAGTCCGGATCTTTTGCTGATGATAAATGCTACCATATTGATGCATAGTACCGAAGGCCCCCAACAGAACACCCAACTATGTAACATTATACCCGCACAAGGTGGACCAATCGTTTCACTCTCATAATACTGATCGTCAAGCAGGGAGTAGT
Source organism: Mimachlamys varia (assembly GCA_947623455.1). Lineage (NCBI taxonomy): Eukaryota > Metazoa > Mollusca > Bivalvia > Pectinida > Pectinidae > Mimachlamys > Mimachlamys varia. Next base: position 39,164,377 of record OX392533.1, on the reverse strand, counting down.
AACTACCGTTGTTTGAGACTATGGTATTTTTCGGCCTGGAAACAGAACCCATAGCCTTCGTCACAAGGGTGAACCCAAACATCCAAATAACAAAATAAACCTTAGCGTACTCATAAAAGGTCAAACCTAGAACTCACAAAATTACAATGATAAAAATATTCTTACGTCACAAGGAATGGTGTAAAAGGATGCAACACGTGTTTGCTACGTCATCTTTCAACTTTTGAAATGTTACTAAGTTCTATAATGAAAATGTTTCCCTCGCATCAATAACCTATTTCATATCAATAGTAAACATAAACGCACTCAATGCAAGATATGTTTAACCGCAATTGGACCTAGCTCGCCTCGCATACCTTCTCTATGCTGTTTATGTTCACGGACGGAATCGCGCGTGGCACAATCAAGTGTACATGTATGAACCGACACGACCCGTTGAATGATCAAATGGCACATTTTATCTAATTATTAAATATATTGGTAGACACTTCTAATTATTGGTATTAAGAGAAAAGATAAGTTTTGTGGCATGTTCGCTGAAAGTAACAGTTTTTATAGTATGTTAAACAGTAATGTTGATTCATATAAGGACGATCAAAGTCATGTCAGGACTAAACGGACACAATTTACTTATTAAAACCACAATGCAGTGGCTTGATATTGTAACAAGAAATATAGAAAAGTTCGTATTTCAAAATAGAAAAGGTTAATATTAAACTGATGTACATCTTCATTAAATGGGATAATGTTAAGTGGTTTTTTTTTAGCACGGCAGATAATGTTTGGAACATATCAATGTCAAAAATTAACTGAAATATATCAGAAGTGCAAAATATGTGAAATACAGTATCCGGTATTCTTACCTGAATCTGATGTTTCCACTTCACCAATTGGATTACCCTCCTTATCGCTTCCTCTCTTACACTTGTAGGCGTCACATGTCTTATTACAAATCCATGAGGAATCTTCATCACGACATTTTCCCTTTACCATACACCCTGTAGCACATAACACATGGTATCATAAAAAGTATACCGTAAATGTACGCATGATTGCACACTCAAATTTCAGTGCATCACCACATTGGATGGTCACATGGTGCAGTGTGTAGCGCACTTGCCTTTCACAAAGGCGGCTGGGGTTAGCGAAAAGGTATGGGGACACCCGCCCGACTACGTGGAATTTCCCCGGGTACTCCGGTTTCTTCCCACAATAAGACCCCTCGCGCGTTTACATCCTGGTGATTAATATAAGTTTTGTAACTTATTACTACAGTGATCAATGTAAGTTGTGTAACTCACCACTACAGTGATCAATGTAAGTTGTGTAACTTATTACTATAGTGATCAGTGTAAGTTGTGTAACTTATTTAATAATTGTTGTAAAGATAATAAAGTTTGTCTTTAAAAGTGAATTACAAAATTTTAATCAATAATCGCAAGGATGAATTCGCGTATTTAAAAAAAACTTGCTGTAAAAAGCAATATACAGAAACTGTAATAATCGCAATTATAGGACGATTACACAGTTTACCTATACTGAAACCGTTCCTAGTTTGGTACATTTAGCGCTAACAGCGCTAAAAAAGATGATCGCTATTTTTTGTGTATTTACAGTACACCAAGTACATGAATAATATCGTTTACTTGTTATCGTTTTCTAAAAATAATCGACAAGTCAATTTACTTTCATGAAAACTTGATACTTGGTTGAATAATCTATTTAAAGCCGTTGTTGTGGATGAATCCCAATTCAGAATAACAAAAAGTATAACAACAGGGTTATATGTTTTATAAATATAAATCAATATCTCAATGTAATTGCCAAATAAAAGTTGGCTAACAATATGTATATATATGACATATATAACAAATCCTTGGCACCTGCATTTTCTAAAATCGCCTTTGTTGATGACGAAACGCATAAGTAAATAATAGTACATTGATACCTGCTTAAGTATACATTTCTTTTGATTGATAATTTTGGCTTTCAAATTATTATTAAAATAAAACATATTTTATACGTGTTTCATATGTTATCCAAATGAAAAACAACTAACAGCACTGCTTCAGAAAATCAGAAAGGAAACTTAGCGATCATTCCCCCCAAAATAAGCAAGTGAGCATGCTTTTTGTAAAATGACAATTATCTGACACGCACTGTCTTTAACTTACCGACATCGGTGAGTTTGACTTGAAAGTCAAGGCAGACTTCTCTGTCCTCGTCCAGGCATTCACTCTTCCTAAAGCATTTGTATCTGTTGCAGCCATCCATTTTCTCTGACCCCCACTCCATACACCCATTAAACACACACCCTGTGTCAGACAAAAATAGTTGTATATACACATACATAAGTGAAGGCAAATAAATCAAATGGTAAAGTGATTAAGATGTTAATATAGAACTGAACTAGAACTCTAAGCCATATTAGCGATTGTTTGTGCAGAACACACAAGTTATATTTCATACAGGGACATAACTCTTTTAGACAGGGTAAAACATTGAAATAACAGGATGTGTTAGTTGGTGGGAAACGCATTGTGAACTGACAACAAAAGAGTTGTACTTTTTTTTTTTTTTAATTTCCTCTGGTGTTAAACAGGGCTACTCAATGTCGGTCAAACCATTTTATTTTTTCAAATTTTCAAATACAGATCTGGCCATAACTAAAGGAGAAATAGATGACATAGATGGATCTTCACCGTATCAAAACTTGACCTTCGTCTTATTTATCAAACAACTACGAACCGCGATACATTTTGATTTCTATCTGTTAAAGAGTAAATGAGAGGGATCCAAATTATGTCGGTATGACCTTAAAATGATATTTTAAAAAGGACTGAAATTTGTCAACAACATGTTATTGATATTGTTATTATTCAAGTGAATTTTCATCAAAAGCTGTCTTAGTTATAGTCGATGTCTCTGGACGAGTTACTACGGTCGAAAGACAGACAGTGTGATTCCATTATTCATTACTACTGTAACTGGAACGATCAAAACCAATCTCCCAAGCCCAGTCATCTAAGCATTAAAATAAATAAATAAATAAAACATTGTCATTACCTGTCCATGCTCTGAACCAAACTCCACCTTGACACGTAAATCTTTTACACCTAGAGTTTACTACCTGTCCTTCTTTAAAGCATGGATCACCTTTAATAAAACAAAACAAAATATTGTGAAGCGTTATTACCTCACAAACGGTCAGTCATCAAATGGAAAAGGCCAAATACAGGACATTCCTAAACTTTTATTTTACAGAACAAGATGAATTTTACTTTTAATTCATAAATTAAAGGAGTTTTACGAGCCTTACCCTTCTGCTTCTACATTAGTTTAGAAATTTTGAATTCCTACCTTATGGCCCCTAGCATTACTGAAGAGTCCTAGGAGGACCAAACAGCTGTATGATGCCAATACATTCATTTTTTCTGCATGCACTAGCTATTACAAAATTTGAAATGTGCAGCATATGTGTGTGTTATGTCTACTTTTATTACTATTATTGAATTCGACATAGACGAATACGCCAGTGTCAATACAATACAGACCAAACATGTTAAAAAAATATTATATCAAGCCAAAGACATGGTAAAAGACAACAATGAACATAAATATATACACGTTAATTAAGAAAATGGGTGTCAGCCTCGAAAAAGACAACAGTTGTCGTTTTGAATTTATATTTTTCAAGTATTCAACCAATAAACAATTTCTTTTACACTATACATAATGTATATGAAGTTATTGTTACGTAATTAAAACTGTAAAAATACTGATTCGATTATTACCATATTATTAAAATGTTCACATATTGACTTACAAGTGGTTTATTGTAAATTAAATGCGTGCAACATGTTATGCTCAATGGCTGGTTCTTAAGTATAAATGGTATCGAATGTATCGGTTAAACTATTATAGGACAAATGCTTTGTGACATTGTATCAAACTATAAATTGCTAAAGATAAATAGAGAAATGAATATAATTAGTTCAATCTTCTTTGGCAGACATGTAATCATTTATTTCCTTCCTTTTGAAAAGATTTTTTTAAATCCATTTAAGATCTGAATATGTTTCATGTAGATGTACTAAACTGCATTATTTATATTTTATAAAAATGATTTTTTGCATGATATAACAGATATTTTCGAAAAGGTACAATGACGTAGTCAATTAAAGGCCCAATATACATAACTTATTATATTTATAGATTTAGTTAAGATTAGCTGATATCAGCAATATTCAAGATGAATTCTTGCGCGGTTACAGATAGAGCAGCAGTTGAAACTCGGTATTGTAAACACACGTCCATTTTGAACTGTCTTCTACCTTCGGTTTGTTGTTGAAGTGGGCCACACCTGAATTATTTTCAATTCTTTGGATTTTTCTGTCAAGAATTTCTTGTTAGTTACCGCTCAGGTTTACTTCGTTTTAGGATTATTTTTGAATGGTTATTAACTGGATTCTTTGTCAGAATTTTTCAGAATCACGAACAAATTTCTGAAGTTACGTATTTTGGGCCTTTAAAAGATGTTTCAGATCAACAATCCTTGTACAAAATGTAATACAAATGAATTACACTTACCATTCTTTACTGTTGACACCTTTTCAATGACTGTAAAGAGAGACCAAAATCGGAATTAAGATGTTAGAACTCAAATAAATTATTTTAGATTTACTCCCATTCGGCAATAGTCAATAGATAGCTTGCTAAAAATAAATAAAACAATTTAAATTGTTGCAAAATTAAGAAAGTAAATTTGAATGAACATAATTTATATTTATGAAAATAAATACGGAATAATTTTCCTTTAATATTCGAAATTAAATTGCTACACAATATGAATGACAAAAATATTAGAACAAATGAATGGTATAAGCTTGGCATAATTTTCGATTCATATTTTTTCAATAATGGTAATTATTTGTAGAATGAATTGACCTTATTAAATCAAACTCCAGAAAAAAAATGGATTAAACGGATTAAAACAAATGAATAATCATATATGATTGATCGATTGAAAAAGTAACACTTAAAAAGATTTTTTATGAATATTAAATATTTATGACAATGCATTTCAAAAACGTACCTTTACATATCTTCTTAAAGATAGAATCTCTTAGTTCATCCAGAGCTTTGTAGGACTCCACAAAATCAAGATTGGCGTCGTCATTTAAACCATCTGTAACGATATTTCGCAGTTCCTTTTGATTTTCGGGTTTCTCGAATGCTGGTCCAATACCAATTCCATATATTTGTGTTTGCTTTGTGTCGGGTCCCTTCCACTTCTTCAATTCCTTTTTCATCTGTATACCTTTTTCTATGTTTGATTCCCCATCAGTTGCAATGATAACCAAATCGTTAACGTCTGGTCTATCCCCGTTATCTTCATTAAAAATTTCCAATCTCGTCAGACGCAGTGAGCCTGTTATATTGGTAGCCCTGCTCATATAGGTCATCTGTTGGATCGCCCTTTGGATATCATCCTTATTGTCGTGACTATTGAAGTAAAATTCTACTTTTGCGTACGACGAAAAAGATACAAGGGCTACTTTAACAGAGCCTGTGTTAATTGCATTGTCATCAATGAAGTTTCCAAGAAATTTCCGCATTAACCGGAAGTCAGAGGACCCTATACTTCCAGAAGAGTCGACGATGAATGCAAGATCGATTTCCCTCTCGCCACATTCTTCTAATTCTGTGACTACAGTCTTTTCTAGAGGATAAATGATAGGAAAGTGACATCAGTAAAGTTATGTTAATATCCATAAATCCATTTCAACTTTTATACTTTCAAATAGATGATTTTTTTTCTATATATACTTTTATCATTTTTTCAGAGAACATTGTGATACTTATTAATTGCAAACCTGTGATGACATATCTGCTAAATTACTTTGAATAATTAAGAAGAAAAATAAATTACTATTTAAGGAAACATGATTTGTAATAACTGGAAAAGGCGTATTTTTATCGATAATCAATTATTTTGTATTTATCATTTAAAAATGATACTGCTCTGTTTTAAAATTAATATACACGTAGTTAAACAACAAGAGGGTATAAAACAGACACATGCTACATAATATATTTCAAATACAAAAACAAAATGGTAAAACGCCAAATTATAATTGTAGGAATGCTACAGCCGAGAACTAAGTAAAATAAATGAAGACGGGGCAGTACTTGGTTGAAAAGATGTAAGTAATATCAGTTTTTAGATAAAATACCATTTCTTAATTGGCAGTCCTACTTGTATACATAAACTTTAATGAAACCGTAACAAGATGATGATGTTGAGATATATCTAAAAACAAATATACAAACGTGCTGAACTGTGCCATACAAAAGCCAGACAGAAAATGGCAAAGAGTTGAATATTGCCCATATTGCCGAATTTCTTCCTGGAAATAAAATATCGAAAAATAAATATTCATTACATGTACTTCATATTCGTATATGTTTTATTAATTTATATCATAACTTCATTTTGTTTAAACTTAGACAGCAATAAAACATTGGATTATCGAAAGCAACTTATTTCAATATAATAATGTGCCTGGTACTCTGATGTCACTATCACATCAATATCACTACTCGAAAGAGGTATTAAAATGGTCATAAAATAACAATTAATTTCAGAGAAAAAAAAATAAAACTCAAGTAACATTTGGTAACTTAGTACTTAAATATTTGCATTATAATAATAAATATCCCCAGGATTTTATATTGATTATACATAAAATTAGAATAAGAAAAGTACGTTTTATAACAGAAATCGATACTAATAGAAAAAAAATAGTCACACTCACCCCACTTTCGAGTTCTACTGTGGAAGAAACTGATTTTGTCTTTACGGCCAAATGCATTTATACTTCATGTACGGTCCAATGGGAAGCGACATGTTGCATGTATTTTGTATATAAAAAAACTTTGTCATAATTTACGTCAAGAGAAAGTTGTCTAATGTATTGTATAGGTTGTTTGTTTGGATAAACACCAGACAGAAGTGATTTGTTTCTTTAATACATCTACCAGATGCGATCACGGTCAATGGTTCAAGCTTACTCCGAATACACTTGCTTACATATAAAGCTCCCTTACGAGGCAAAATCTACATACATGTATAAACAGTTCGACAGATGTAGCTTATTGATTAAAGATTGGCCAGCAACAATGCAATTTTATTTTTCATAGTATTTCGTGAAAACATTTTTTTTAGTTCTTAGTTGCCCAAAGTGCAATGAGAGGGGGCATCTTTTGTAATCTTAAACCAATTGTATCGTTGTTATTTAGATTTATTGTGATAATCGTATGGTCTCAACTTCATTAACAATTTTGAGCAAAGTTTGGATATTAAATTTTGAATGTCGGTTGTTCATGAACAGCCAATGTTATATATTACATTTTTACCAGTGAAATATAAAAAAAATATTCATTCTATAAAAGTGATATTTTTAGTGAGAAATATTATATCTTTCACTAGTGAAAAATATCACTTTTTCTGATTTGATCAATCAGAACGCTGCTTACAAACGACGTTTGGGAAGATCAAAAGCTGTCTCTGCAGATTTTCATACAAATTGTAATAAACAGAATATCTAACAGTATATTCAGTATTACCAAACAAATTTCACTCGTGTGGCTAATATTTTGATATTTTTCCCTCGTAATGCGCACTCGTGAAAAATATCTAAATATTAGCCCCACTCGTGAAATATATTTGGTATTACTGAAGACACTATTAGATATCCTTTATATATTTTGTTCCTTCTGAAATACCATTAGAAACTATCATGTCTGAAACAAAAAGATAAAGATTACTTTTAGTTATTCGATGGTATCTTTGCAGAAAATATAGTTGAAAATCCTCGAATCTTTAGATATAGCACATACGTACATCTATCCGAATGCAGCGCCATAGATAAGGCTTACTTCTTTACCTGAACAGGACATTTTAAAATAATTAAAATGACTACCGCCGTAATTTCCTGCGTATATTCCACGTGCTATACAATTAAAAGCATAGAAACATGTCTTTTGTGGGCAATCTAATGAAGCAGGATAAATGAGCAAATGTATTCACAAAAAAAGTGTAAGCTACGTGATGTCTGTCAAATCAGATATCATATACCTCTTGTGTGTAATCGAAATAATGCATCTTTTCATGAAAGTGTGACTGAAAATAAACATCGAAACGTTCGCGGTACAAAGTGTCGATGTGCATGATCCTAGAATGAACATGTCAAGTAAGTACAACTCACAAGTAGATCCAAACACCTCGGATTGCTACTTATTATAACAACAGATTAGAAATATGGTGCCTGGCATCAGCAGAAGAATAATCTACCGAATTTTCATTTGTTATTTAGTCTTTATGTAGCGGATAAACCCTGGGAAATATGCTTAAGATGTGAAATCTATAAAACAATATGTAAGGATGTGCGGCCAATACACAAGAAATTACGGTAGGTATCTTGTTCTTCAACATTTAAAAGAAGCATTGAATAAAAAAAAACGTGCACGTTGATAAAACTAGGTGTTTCAGGTAACTTTTTGCCCATTAAGTATCTATCATATTCTGTAATAAGTCATTTTTTATTAATTTGCATTACGTTTTTATACGCTTGTTAAGCAAGTAACCATTTCATAGCATATTTCAAATTACAAAAAAGCCCTATCGGAGAGAGGCCTACACAAACGAATCGCAACCTCCCAAATACACTGCACTCACTACGACAACTTGGGGTCGTCTCAAACAACCTTAGCCGCCAAAACCAAAACCAAAATATATTGTTTTGTTTTTTTTATATATCAGCTTAATGTTCTACTACAAATCTAGTGTCACAGAAAGACGCGCCTTAATTTCCATGTTTGCTAGAGGCAGTATGTATGGGTGTAAGCCTTCTCGTTTAAGCGCACATCTGATGTCAACTTTATAATGCTACCTCACATAAATATCATTCAAAAGCGCACTACACATATCATTGCCCCTTTCGCATTATACTAAAAGCACGAAAAGTGATTGTTTCCATGACCAAACTATTAACCTAAAACACAACCATCATTTTAATGAGATTGATAAATCCCTGCACATGAGTGAATGTTCAGGATCAGAGCAAAAAGTACAAGCAAAGCGGATTGGAATGAAATGCAGCTAAAAATAGAGATAAACGCTTACTTTTCCAGAACACCTGGTCTTATTCTCTTACACTTTTCCCAGACTTTCCGTCTAATTTTTCCTTTCTTAATATTTGGTCACTAGTCTAATGGATTTTTGAGTTCGGATTATGGTTTTTATTGACGCTTTGGTATTATCTAATTCTTTTTTACGCACAAAGTTTACGCACCGGAATGAAACGGACGGATACGCGCAATGACGAACTGGTTCAGAAAGAACTTACTGTATAAGTAATATAAAAAAAATTATAATGAGTGTATTATTCAGAGGAATGGGAAAATCAGATACTATGTATGACTGTATTAACCATAAAATAAGTACGTTTACGGTATGTTCATAATAGCAAACTGAACAATTGTTGCAGCAGATTTCAATCTGGACGCTTTTGGATCCAAAATAAGTTAAAGGGTTTCCAAAACTACGAGAAATAAATGCCCCCTTCCCCCATATGAAATAAGTTCTTCATGCTAATTACGTATGCGAAGTTTGATGACAATCGGATCAGTAGTTATTTAAATAAACTGGTTACATTACCGTGGGACGGGACGCGACGGGACGCAACGCGACGCGATGCGACGGCCATGGGTTACACTAAATGCCCCCCCCCCCCCCCACTCCCCATTTCATGCCGAGGGCATACAGATACTTAAATTGGTAAAGCAAGTTTGAGTTTGGATAATAATTTTGTTAACGCTTCGGTATTCTCTTATTTATTATTATCAAATATCAAACGAAATTTTTTTACTCTCTCGGTGTTTACATTTTACATTTATCATTATGACTAATAAATAAGCATGATCCTAAAAATACATTTATTTTACTTATACGAAGGAAACAGCCGTATACATGAACTACAGATAATGATTCCGGAACAACTTTATTTCATATGACGAATGTTTCCCGGTGGACATAACATGTGTCAATTGTACACGATATGACTAACACCACATTGTGTTGTCTATAAATAGGACGTCAGGACAAATGTTTGTAGCAAGTTAATTCTGATTTACTTCTATTGATAATGCTACAACCTGTCATGTAGGTAAATATACAATCAACGTTATACAATGTCACCGGTCGTCGGTTTTTACTTTGTACAATGTCACACATTGTGACGATAGTCACGGGTGGAGCAGACGTTTTTTCTTCAACAATTCGTTATTTCGTTTTCCTTTGTTTTCATATGTGAATGTTCTGGTTCTTATGTTTTAATAATGCCTTCTTCTGTGTGCTAAGAGACAATAACCGATCATGCATAATACTCGGCCTATGAAGATCTCTAAACACAATTTTTACATCACTCACAATCGAGTTAAAGAAAACATTTTTGTTTTGTAAGTCAAAGTACGTATGTCGTTGGTTAGCGAGGAGAGCTGCCCAATAATTGTTGGACGGACGAGCTATGCTTGACATTCAAACGTTGATATAATTTGATATAACTTTTTATATTTGATCAATCACATGTATACTAAAATATGAATGTTCACTGTAGAGATAGAACGTTATATTGACTTCAAAACATAGAAAAGTGATTAGCATTAATGAAAACAATAATGCATTGAATATAGATTAGTTTTATCTTTTAATTACGAGGGTGCTATAATTCAACTATTTCACAACGTTAATATCGGTTTATTCACAATTACAATTAGTAATAGTGTTCAGATATATACGAACAGTAATCTGACAACTGAAACGTTTAAATATTTTTCATGGGTATCAATTACACACGTATATGTCATCACTTCACATTAGTAACGAACTGTCACAAAGTACTCAAGATATAGATGGACATACTGGCGCAAAATAGTAACTGTTCTAATTGAAAATTGACCATATTAACTAATGTACATAAAATATCTCCGGCACATTATCAATATTCATGATTCTATTCACATATAGTTTCCGTAGAGATTCCTTTTAGTATGTTGTCTGCGTACATTCATATGAGTTTTGAAAAAAATAGAGAATACCAAAGCGTCAACAAAACTATAATCCGAACTCAAAATTTATTAAACTAGGGGCAAAATAATCCACATAGAAACACTTGTATATGTACAAAAGAATAAGATAAGGGGTTCCGAAAGAGTAAGCGTCTTCTGCTTCATCGACGACACCGGCCATGTAAATCTTTGTCACATCCACGTAAACTCCCCCAAATGAGGACCGAGTCATAATATTCAATCAAAACAATTAAGCACACTAATGAACATACTTAAAAATGTCCATTTTTATATCACAAAAGGATACGGAATATTTCTCATTAAGACAAAGTACTTATTTTAAACTGCTGACGAACAAACACAAGCTTACGGCACAGGGATTCGAGAGATGCAGGTTGATGAAGACTATGGGCAAGTTTTATGGTCGCAATCTTGATCTCATCGAGAAATATTTTTATCTTTGTGTGATATCAAGATAGCCTTTTATTATTTTTTCTTATAAGTGTGCTTACTTGTTGTGATTGACACAGATGACTTGGTTTTCATTTGAGGATTGATACTAACTTGGATGTGACCAAGATTTACATGGCGGGTGTCGTCGATGAAACAGAAGACGCTTACTCTTCCGGAACACCTGGTCTTATTCTCTTGTGCTTTAAGGAGGGTTTCCATGTTAATCTTTCCATTGTTCCTAGTTTGCCTCTAGTCTAATCGATTTTGAGCTCGGATTATAAATTATGATTTTGTTGACCCTTTGGTATTCTCTGATTTTGTTTTTTGTTTTTTGGTTATTTTTTTTTTACTTTGGCGTACAACCAAAGTTTTATAAATCAGTGCTAACAATACATGCTGTAGAAAGCAATATACAGAAACTGTTAATTTTGGCCAACCTTTTCTTCATATTTTGCTCCTAGTTTAATCTTTTTTGAGTTCGGATTATGGATTTGTGAACACTTTGATATTCTCTGAAAAAAGCGCTATTAAAATTGCGCGAAAATTACAAAAAAAAAAAATATAATCGCGCTGAAATGTATTCATTTACAGTAAATTACGTCATGTAGGGGGTGACTGAAATTTCAACGTAAATGGCATACACGATATGTCAATAAATGTGTTGTCGGGTCACCCACTCATACGTCATGGACGTGGCATCAGGTGAAGTTATACTTATTTTATGTGTTACATGCATAAAGTATGCTATTTAGGTGGTTTATCGTCGCCCTAAAGTCTATGACTGTGAATAAAAAATCAGTAACATAGCTAGGTTTAGTTAGGTCAAAAAGTGCAAGAGAGTACGTCTTTAGTATATACACTTTATGTTTATCCTATTAAGCTACTTGGCTGTATAAGATGTGTCGATTCTGTATATAGAACAGCCATAGTAAACACCATCTTAAAATACAAATATGTATGTCATTAGATAGTATTATTTTGTCGATTGACGTTAATGGTAACATATGCTGCTGTGTTTAAGAGTAAAATGTGAATTAATTATGAAATATATGCACAAATGCGTCAAATAGACTGTAGAATATGAACAAGGTTTTTATTGAATGTGAAATATAACGATTGAAATACATCAAAATACGTTTTCGGTTTTTTTGGGTGTGTGATGGGGTTGTCTTTCTAATTAAAACATGGAAACGGGAAAATCCTATAAGGCATTGAACACAGCAAATGCACACAGAAAATTTTGTTCTGTTCAATTTCGAAACATTTTGAAAACATTCTAAATAAATTAATTTGATACATGTAAGATGAAGACAGCAGCACAAAACTGTGTCGAGCACATGGCTCTGCTACAGTGCTACAATCAAAAACGCCATTGAGATTAATCCTCGGATAGAATGAGCTAGCAAAGGAGAGAAAATATTGAAGGAATTTGGGGAACAAGTCAAAAAGTGATTTGTCCCTTTAACCCCAAAAAGGGGTATTTGAGGGTATCCAAAACTAATCGTCTTCTACATTCTTGCAGCGAAACTGTATTTATTTCGTATTTTCATATCAATCGTCATTGGAATGCAAACATTTTTGTTGCAAACTCAACTCATTTGAATAAGTATTCACCCAATGTTTTTATATCCCCTAATGAGATAGTAAATATCGACATTTGATTATTCGCCCTGTTTTCCTCTAAAACAGAATATGTTACCCACTTTCAATCATTAACAAAAATTGTTTAAAACTGCCGCTATGGTTAACATATATATTTATATACTTATTGTATCTTGTTCAAAATAAATTTAAGAAAAATACAATTTAATATTAAAAAGACGACAATAAAACTTACCAATAATCTTCATGAACTTGTATCTTCCGAGTCCCCGTGTTATTTATTTCGTCAGTGGCCTACATCTACATTGTATCACGAAAATCTCATACTTTCAGCAAGACATAGAATAACGAATCAACCGAAACATACACAAGGGTAGAGATGTTACTCTAAAGAAATGGAAAGTTCTTGTTCAGAAAAAAACGAAATCTTTACGTTTATATTATAATTCAGTAGTTTACTGTCCCTGTTAATACATCGTATTAAAGCGGTAAGCGGCTGAAGTCTGTTATGTCTTTAATTTAAAGTTCAGATGCTTATAAAACGATCGACGTGGTCGTGTTTAAAGGTAATAAATCGGTGATACATCGGATCGTTGAATTGAAAGAATGGCAAGGATTTATGCTACTTATCACGAAAACATCCTTGCAAATAAATCCCCATATGAAAGAAAGAGGAAGTCGGATACGATTTGGAAACATTTTGTTTCCATAGGAATGGCAACTGTCCAAAGTCAACAAAGATATTGTCAAACAGGAGTTCAATCATTCGTTTTATATCTTCCTCGGTATATTTTATCTTAGAATGTGTTGTGTTTTATGTCCCAGAAAAGCTCCCTAGCATACAGTCGTAACGTCGTCAATCATTCAACTGAACATTTCTGATTATTGAAATATAGCTAAAATATGAAAACAAATGTAAATTAACTTATGAAATTACTGAAACTATTTCAAACTTGAGACCTAAGACGCCAGAGGAATCTAAGCTCAGTTTTTTTCAATTGCATACGTACAGTGTAAAGTAGCTTAAAATGCCTTTTGTTAAATATGGATATGTTCTGCCTGTCGGATTTCGGTGCAAATAAGGTCCTAATGTGTTTATTGATATTCAGCTGGGCTTTTAAGCATACTGTGGGATAGAGCTGTCAACAAACTATCCGAAATCAATGATTCTTTAGAAAAAAAATTTAAATCCCCAAATTAATGGTGTTATTATCGTAAAAAAATATGACACATTTCTACAGATTGATTTGAACTTTTGCTCGTGTTAGAATTATATTTACAGTAAATATGAATGCACGTTTGTGTATTATTATCCTTATGAAGGATAGGCTAGGGATGGCTGTTTACTTCCGACGACGCGTCGACAAAAACTAATTGCCCGAGCGGATTCCGAAACGTCACACATGTTACCTGTGTTTACAAGAAAACAAACTGTTTTAACCATAAATCAAATTTGCATGGCTTGTTAACATAACACTTCGTTAGTAAAGATTTTTTTTTTTTTAATAAATTCATCGTTGAAGCAGAACCAAACTATCATATTATCACTTAACGTCTTATTTGAAATGTGTACAGTTACTGATCATTGATTGGTGGCAATTGTTGTATTGTTAGAAACACGAACAATATTAATACAGCGATATTATTACTAACCTTGAATGGCCTGAGTTGAATACATGTATGTGAAGCTGTCTGGAAAAGGACTGCTTATTAATTATGTGAATTTTGAAAATTCATTTGGTTTTTAAATAAAAAAAAAATCATATAATTTTTACATACACAAATCTGAAAACATTTGAGTTCACCTTTGTGTTTTTTGTTTTAAACTTAAGACTGTTTGCATGCAATTTTTTCCATTTACCTATTTGTCAAATGTGCTATATCAAGACCGGTTGAATTGTACTTTTACGGTTTATATTGGTGGAATCTTATTGATAATTATCTTAAAGTGAATACAAGAAGTTAAATTGTCCTTTATAATTTTTTGCTGTTTCTGATGTGTATCAAACTGATATGATGTTTTATCGTGCCTGACCAAATCAGATTCGACCGGTCGGCTTCCTCTCTGGGTAGAAATACAGATCATAAATAAATATCTGTCAAACTAGCTCCAGCGATTTAATCAAATCTGTTAAGCTACAGACCGATGTTAAGAAAGTTTTATATGGAATTCCTATACATAGCATGTATTGGAATTCAATATGAAACTTTCTTTATAAATATTAACTTTAAACGATCCATATGTTACGGAGCCGACAATAATACGATTACTTTCTATATGAACTAAAAATCAATGATCAGATTGAAAATAGTCTGCGCCACCATCACTGAGGATTGGTTTTCATACAGAGTATGTCCTGCTGTTACTGAAGAAATGCGCATCATTGATGCATATTTGACATTATCTCTTCATTGTTAAACAATATACCAGTTCAGTTAAAAATTGTACGTAAAGAGTTGTTTTTATTCAAAAAGGTGACAGATTCCTATACACATCGAAACTAAAAACATTCACCTTATAATGACTCGAAAAATAGAAATTCAGCCAAAGAGGTATTATGCATGTTGCAACATTAAAGTCAGTGTGTTATGAATTAATATATACAGAATATTTTAATTTCAACAACGTTCTTATGCAGTACTTTCCCCACCTAAGAAAGTGGAAAGAAGAGTGCAAAAAAAAACAAACCCAGATTGAAAAACAAAATAAAAAACCCACTACATTGTATATCCTTCAGAAAAAATACTATGAATATTATTCGCCTTTTTTAAAACAGGCTGCTGAGATATAGCATATGATTGGCCCACTTAATTTTAGAAAGTGGAGAAAATCTGACCAATCAGAATGGAGCTATGATTGATTCGTTAGCACATGTATGACGTGGGAAAGATTCATTTTGCAAATTTAAATACACTGATGTCGTGACGACTGAACTAGACATGGTCATTAAAACAAGAATGTGTAGGACATGTAAATTCAAAATCGATAACAATAATTCCATTTTATATTTATATTTATCCGGATTTCAAATATGTCACGTTTATATACGTGTGAATACAAAACATACATACCGTTTGACGTCTGGTGTTTTTTAACCATGTGTCATCTGACAGCATCAAGGAATATAAGGAGGAAATATCAAACTCCCTACACAAAGATGTCTTTCTTCAGGCCAATCTCCTCCAATATTATGTGACTAGAGTTTTGTTCCTGACAACAACTGGTTTCCATATAGTTTTGTTTTAAGTTCATGCAAGTCTCTCCAGAAATTCTATTTTATATAATAGGACATTACAAAATGCAAACAAACTTTCTACCAAGCATGATCAACACATTAAACTCGACAACTGTGAGAGAGCTTAAAAAGTTGACCATACTTGCACTAACACGTTTTCCAGAGCAGAAATTTCAAATTTTAGCAATCATACATCCAGAAAAAAATGTTCAGACGTTAAAGGATCATTTATGCAGTTTTCAATGTCATGTTTTTAATTGTGTCAGCTCAGACAACCAAACCAACACACTGTTATGAGGAATTTGGGTATACAAATAATCGGTAATAACCATAAAGAACTACTGAACCAACACACTGTTAGGAGGAGTTGAAGTATACAAATTACTGGTAATAACCCGTAAAAACTACTGAACCAACAAACTGTTAGGAGGAGATGGGGTATACAAACAACTGGTAATTACCCGTAAAGAACGACTGAACCAACACACTGTTAGGAGGAGATGGGGTATGCAAGTTACTGGTAATAACCTGTAAAGAACTACTGAACCAACACACTGTTAGGAGGAGTTGAAGTATACAGATTACTGGTAATAACCCGTAAAAAACTACTGAACCAACAAACTGTTAGGAGGAGATGGGGTATGTAAATTACTGGTAATAACCCGTAAAAAACTACTGAACCAACAAACTGTTAGGAGGAGATGGGGTATGCAAATTACTGGTAATAACCTGTAAAGAACTACTGAACCAACACACTGTTAGGAGGAGTTGAAGTATACAAATTACTGGTATATACCCGTAAAAACCTACTGAACCAACACACTGTACATGTGTAGGAGGAGTTGGAATATGGGAATTACTACTATTAACCCGTTAGAAAATACTGACTTAAAATGTTTGCTAGTGTCTAAACAAAGTTTAAAAAAAATAAAACGTGGCGGTAAAAATCATGTTTCTATGTTACAATGTTATTGCATCTTTTTGAGTAAATGCGCAAACTAGAGATTAGTTTTTGTTTCAATCGAAAAGTGCTTTTTTAAATTACAATTGATCCATTCATACCATACTTAGAAAAAAAGTAACTTTACACGTATAATGAAACGAAAGCGCGTCTACGGACAAACTTAATACCTTCCCATAGGGTAAAGATTTTGATCGTATATAAACTATTTATTTGCTTAATCTTAGATTCAGTACATCACGTAGAGTAGAGAAATCCATACGGATTCAAACATAGATGCACGTGGACATATCCAACGTCACCAAAGATCTTATATGTATACTATACCTAGCTCAAGAGTAAAATCTATGTTTAATTGTCAACTTTGTCAATCGTGTATGATAAACTGAGTTTATGTTTAATACTTTTTTCTATACGACTGAATGAGTCACCCTCATTACCTGTCCACGTCTTCAGGCAACACCTGGCCCAACGGCCGGCTTAGCGCTGGATGTTTTAACAACGGGTCGTAAAACTGGACAGAACCCATAAATCATGAGAAGACACAATAATTTCCAATCCAGTTTTTATGCTTTAGATACTAAAACAGCATAATTAAAGTTAAAATGGTTTTATTTCGAGTAATAAAATCGCAAAGAAAATATCAATACAATTTTTCGCATTTTCTTACAGTCTTTAAAAAGTCGCAATTCAAAATTTAAATTATTTTGTGGTCAACCATCCGTGGATGAACATATCAAATCACCAAGGTAACAGGACTACCCAGCAGGTAAAATTTATTTAATATTTTCAATTGATACATATGTCTTTCATAGTTAAAAATGTGGATACATTTGTATACGTATTTAAATATGTTTCAAGAAAACAATATTCCTCTGTTGTAAATACTTCTATATTTTTTCTTCTATCTGTTGATAAACTTACTTAAGGAAATAATGTGTCATGAAATATTGTTGTATATTATAAGAAAACTTTAACGTTTGTCCAATAAAAAAAGTTTATCTAAGATATTTTTCTGTTTTCTGCTTTCAAAAGCGTTAATAAAGTCATAATCGAAACTCAAGCTCGATTAAACTGGAACAAATTACGTACAAAGGCAGGGTTTACACAGATAAATTTTAAAAAAAGTACTCGAATATTTATGTCCCCTTGTTCTATTACAAGGAATAGCATATACGTTTAACATAAAACTCATTACTTAATATTTCATCAGTTTTATCAGTTAAGTGTCTTGCATTGTAATTAGAGTGATACACAAAATAACAAAATATTTCTAACGTATTCCTCCTTAATAAATCGGAAATAATTAAAAGAAGCTATGTTTGGCAAAGCTTAGAAAGCTCCGAACAATGCGATAGATCTAAATGCCGTTAGATTTGGACTAAGGTCAATATATTTCTAGGTATACAATGCATCGTGTAAACTTGCTAAAAGATAGATACTTTCGAAATCTATTGGAACCTGTTACACTGTAGCGAGTGAAACTTGATGGAAGTTTCAAATAGCGCGCGAAAAACAGCAAACATTCTCTGGCTTCGGTTGATACACATTACTTCCCGCGGGGTGAACAATGTTCTGAACTGCTAAATGGATAGAAGGATATGTGTTACCGACAGCTAGCCGGCAGAGGCTTGTTCTACTAGCACTATTTTCTTTCTAATTGAGGCAAAGGTTGATTTTCCCTCTCTGTACGCCGCCGACAACTAGGCAAGCTCATAAATGTAATAAAATAGAATTAATGAACTATGTAAAAGCCAATATTTTCGCGTGTGAAATATATCAATTAGTAAGTCTCCAAACTGTTCGCTGTGAGGAAATGTTCGCGCTGTCAGTCATGCTGTTCTGCATTGTGTATCTATAATACCATTGAACACCATAGAGTGGTGTTTAAAATGTTCGCGTGAGGATATATTCGCGGAGATTTAATTAAAGCAAATAAAGCGAAATTTTCCACACCACGGACAATTCCAATTTTACAGTATTTGCTAGGCATAAATGCAGTCAGATTATTTATAACCAAGTCGAATGTTTTTGTTAATAGACAGTTATAAAATAACTGATACCACAGTCGTCAATAAGGTTCGATGTTTCGACATCAACAGTCATGAGACGTGTGAAAAGGGATTTATCTGTAAAATTTAAAAAAAAAATCAAATTACATCAAAATATATAAAAATAATATCAAATAACAGGTGTTGATCAGATGAGTGTTTTGAACAATTACTTTATTTCTACCAAAATATTTATGAATTTATTTTAACGAAATGTTTTATTATCAGAAAAAAAGCATTAACGTTTGATACAACACTTTCCTGAGTTTTGTGTCAGTAACATTTCTTATATTGTACATTTACGAGTATATATCTTGCACAACACAACATTAAAAAAGAAACCAACCTTCCTTCGATAGATTCATTCCGTTGATCTTTGAAAGCTCAATTATCCTGTAATAGCTGAAATAAAAAAGTCAGTTCCTTTGTTTCATGATCAAAATTAAAATAAATGCTACGACATCAAGATAATTATGGGAGAAGCCAGAGAAGGTGTAAAATCAGTGCATCTTCTAAATACCGGCTACAGGCCACTTCCTCTTTTCCACTTATCCAGATACTTTGTATTCCAAGATATTCAAATTAAGGTCATAACCTCAACTTAAGTTCTGCACTATTGTATGGAGGCTTACACTAACAAAACTCAAACAATTAAAACCGAACCGAACCAAATCGAAAATAGCCTGTTCTTAAACACCAATTTAATTTTACTATTGTTTGTTTCGTAAATTGAGAATCATGACTCAGTCTCACTTTGGGGTCATTACATTTATTTTGATTTGACCTAGATTTACAAGGCGGGTATCGTCGGTGAAGCAGAAGATGCTTACTTTTTCAGAACACTAAGTCTTATTATCTTGTTCTTTTTCAAGGGTCTCCATGTGAATCCTTCCTTTGTTCCTATTTTGCCTCTAGTTTGTCCGAGTTCTAGTAATAGTTTTGTAGACGCTTTGGTATATTCTAATTTGTTTTGCAAAGAAATTACTATTTTATGCCATTCAACGAAAGCAATGCAACGTTACAAACTTGCAAATTTATGGTTTTCCATTACAGAACCAGCAATGAAGTACATCTGGCTGGCTTGCGTCGTAGGATGCCTCATCGGCATGGCAGCGGCTGCCGGAAAAGGTGAAGGACTCTTAGTTTGATTCGTAAAATATCAAATCATCGTAACCCCCCCCCCCCCCCCCCCCCCCCCCCTCCCCCAGAACTAAGCATAAACGCTTTTATTGAAAGCAAAGTCTATTAGATCTTTAACTTTTTTTCAAATGGTCTGTTTTTCATATCCATTGTTTGGCAAGTTTGGAGGGAATTAGTAAACGACAAAAAAAGTTTATTAAAGAAACTATGTTGAGTTTTAAGTGTTTTAGTATGAATAAAAAATAGTTTTTCAACTATTGAATTAATTGATTAAAAAACAAATAATTAAATCCAATTTGTAGTGCTTACACTGATGCCTATGATACTTGTATGAATTACATGCCTACAATGTATAGTGTTGTACATGGCAAATTTGCCCTATACATCATCTTTCAAATATACACACCAAACGTACATACGAGATGTACGTTAAAATTGGTAGACCGCGATTTGAAATTGGTTCATATTGATTGACTGCTAACTTAAAGGTGCTTCCTTGAACTTTTAGCTGATTCCTATTCCTAGCGAGGTTGTTCTTACATATATAGTTGCTGGTATAAATAAGGTATATTTTTGTATCAACAGGCTGCAAGGACAAGAAATCTGGAACCAAGTATAACGACGGAGACGAATGGTTTGATAGTGAAATCAAATGTAGATTCTACCGGTGTGTTGATGGCAAAATAAGCAAACAGGCAACCGGTAAGCTTTTCATTTTGTATCAATGTTTAATTACATTATTGAAAATAAGCAGTATGGTATCGTATTATTATTATTTGATTGCTTATGTAATCAGATTCTGAGATTCTTATAATGGCAAACCTATTCCTCCCCGGCCCCAGTGTTGAACAAAAAGTCGGGCCGTGTGATATCTATACTCGCAAACTTGCGCTCACATTTAGGAAAGTAATGTTCACAAATTTTAGTATAAGTCTTTTTCACTACAATATTCTAAAAAAAATTATTAATCAAATGAATTTATCGTAATGTTTAGAACGGATTGGAATGTTCATAATATCTCATTTTTTTACATATAAAATGCTGGACACTTCTCCCAAACATCCAAAGTTAACACGTTCATACACAATTCCCAAAGCAATGGGCACATAAACATTTACATATGAAAAATATTATTTTCCATAACTGAAATACTGGACAGTTACAATGAATGATAATCAAACATAATTAATAGATACCATAGTTAAATCAGCTACAATCTTAAAGATAATTACTTGACTGGTTTCATATAAACTATAAACCTGCTCAGAGGGCTAACTAACTACCAACTTCCCTTTTCCTTCCTTTAACGGTATACATACAAATACAACTTTTACCGTTTTACATATTGGGATTTTTCCACGTACTTCACCAGATTTATCACGACAGCTATCGTTTATCTAATTACTGTATTCTATCAGCATCAACAGTTTTGGCGAAAGGAGACGAATATTTTAAGTCCACTGCATATCATCATAAAATCGAATCGTGAGCTGTCAAGTCGGTGGTTTTCTTCAGTGCGTTCTGTTTTCGGTACGATAGGCAAACTTAAAGGTCCAATATACGTAACTTTCGGCAAAACTTGAAGCGAAAATCAAGCCTAATAATTTGTATATATGTATAGATTTAGCTAAGATTAACTGATATTAGCAATATTCAAGATGAATTCTTTCGCGGTTACCGGTACAACAGCAGTTGGAACACGCTATTTGTAAACACGCGTCCATTTCAAACCGTCATCTACCTTCGGTTTGTAGTTTAAGTGGGCCCCACCTGAATTATTTTCAATTCTTTGGATTTGTTTGTCCAGAGTTTCTTGTCAGTTACCGCTCAGGTTTACTTCGTTTTAGGCTTATTGTTGCATGGTTATCAACTGGATTTTTATCAGAATTATTCAGAATCACGAAAATTGTCCTGAAGTTACGTATATTGGGCCTTTAAATTGATTTACTGCCCCCTTTATACACTTGATAATCACACTTTTCCTGTTTCTTTACTTTTGTTTCTTATACTATCTGCTCATTAAAGTTGTTTTCAAATTTATTTTACCGCCTTGAGAACGCCAAACCTCTTGAAAACCAACTAACTTGATATTTTTATCATCCAATGCCTTTTGCGACTGTTAAATACGGCTATCAAAATATTATCTATCAACAATTAATAACCTAAGTTGCATTTTAATCTAAGCATACTTTACATGGAGTCAATTTTTTTTCGATTCCATCCCATGGAAGTATTCGACTTCTTGCAAAAAGGATGTAACAACAAGGATGACCGTTGTTACCGAAGAACCACTCAAAGGTCATTGTGTCATTTATGTTTAAAAGTGTAACAGTTTATTTTTTTCTTTACAATGTTTTCTCATATTTTGTTTACCTTTCTCCCTGTTTTCTGTCCGACGTATCTTGAGTTGACGATATTCTTCGGGCCAACTCCTCATAATCATGTATTTACTCGACATTGTGAAAATGAAACATATTCGTTGCATGTATAATTTTTTCTGTCTTTCATGTTGCTTAATCAGAGTTTATTACTTCTCATAGTTTTTAAACATTCTGTAGTTGTGTTTAAAAATTTAAACAATGATGCATAATTAACGTTCGGAGAACCGTAACCAGTAAGTATATCGATGTTTTATAATACATTGGCGCTAGGTATGTACATATCCGGATATTACCTGGTGTTCCTGCCTTATTTGCTACAAGTAAATATTGACCGCGTTCAAAAATGATTTGCCGAAGAAATGAGATCACAATAATATATTCTTAGAATACATTGACCTACATCTGATCTGAACAATCTTAAAGGTTTTAGGAATTATACACAAACAACATGTTTTCTTAGCTTTTTATAGAGCACACATGTGGTATTACTTTAATCTGATTTCACGGACTATATAACGCCATATTGTTCCCAGTATATCACCCCCATATCAGCCAGTGAAAGGGTACAGAGAAATAGTTAATCGGAAGATTCAAAACTCCCGCGAAAAAAAAAATAAAAACAGGATGATATTTGTCTTTTATCATAAAGATTTTTCATAAAGCTGTATGATAACGTTTAATTCATTTTTGGCATACAGTATCTATTACGAACTTTAAAAATGCAGTATATGTGAGCGTTACGTCATCTTACATGTATATCTATTGGAACATAATCGCCAATGAATACATGCATTTCATTTCTAAAACTAACACCCAATAAAACTTAAATGTTTCTTTTTATTATAATAATAATGTTAATAAAAGAGTTTGTTTTGTGTAGATATGTTTTACTCTGTACAATTATTTCGACAAATTTTGTCAGTACAACATTGAGTTAACTTGAAATCGCGTTCGTACTTATTACACATAACGTATGTTTAATTACTACCATTAACTTCTATGTAATTTATGGTGTTTTACTTTGTTCACTAGAAGAAGACTTTATAAAGAAGTCGGGAAACAACAATGAAGGGGAAATCAGAAACACAGTACAGACACACAAACAAACATGCTGACACAAAAGACAACAAGAATACCAGATTGATTTCTGCTTTACACCGTAAAAGAAAATATTTACATTTGCTCTGCATTGCCACTATATAACACTACCAAGGCCAGTTCCGTGTTATGAGAGCATAACACTGGAGTGGTCATTATGACGTCATTACGTTTGTGACGTCATAATCATAAAGTTGGAAATAGCCGGCCGATACTGGCTGTTCGCTGTTCCATTTATTAGAAATCTACCTTAAATTTTCAGAACAAATGTAGAATATAAATATGAATTTATTATCAAAATCAATGGAAAAATGTTTATATAAGAATTAAACATCATTCTGTTCCGTGTTATGGTCCTATAACACGGAACAGAATGATGTTTAATGCTTAAAAGTACAAAACAATTCATGGGAACATAAAATATTGGCTTTATTCCAAATTTTTACTTACACTTTTAATTTACCAATAACCTTTCCTTCGTTAATATAAATAACTTTTATAGATACACTAGATTTCAAGTGAGTTGTTCATTTTATTAAGATTAATAAAGCTATTTTGTGGACTATGGGGCTAAAAGGACATTTTTGCAGTTAATTAAATTACGTACTCATTATTGTGACGTCACAATGGATAGTATAATACATGTAATATTCACCTCTCCCTTTTTTGAGGTAAATAAATTCTGACTGCACATAAATTAGCGTATACGCTTTGGAAATAAAGCTCGGCGGATTGATATGTGTTCAAATATGCCGCTATCCACGCTTTAGAACAATCATTATTCGCTGTCGAAAATTGTTTGGTTCCTTCAATATTTTGAAACACGGAACATACATAGGAACATATAACTTAAATAACGTACTGGTCAGTGTGAAGTCACAATGGAAAGTATGACATATGTAATATATGTGATTGTATTAAATAAAGTTCCTTGTCGACTTAATATTTAAGAAAGTTAAATGTCAAAATATGAAAATCATTCTTTAAAACAATGTTTAATGAATTTACATTTTTTATCCTATTGAATTTTACTGTGAACTTATACATATATGTTACTAGCTTAAATTTTGATTTGATATTCAGTATCTTTTCAGTTTTATTCAAATGTTTATTTCATACGTTCTAATAAACCTTGTGTATTATACTACCGTACAGCATGTATCTGGAGGGACAAATGCTATAACGCTAAGGCTAAATGGAAGGATGGTTGCCACAACTACCGTTGTAATATGACCACGCCGGAAGAAAACACCATCTTGTATTCTGTGGAGGTCAATCCAGGTAAAGTGGAAAAGGCAAATCATTTCTTGTTCTAGGGGCAGGGGGCGTACCGTTTCCCTTTCATATTAATCATTGGAATAGAGGTTGTTAAATAAGTTTTTATCCCGCAACCACTACAGATACCGGCCGTTAACTATTGCCAGATAAAGCAGTGTTTTGTCCGCCCACAAAACGTGTTGCATCTGTCCATCTCATATATTATGCATCACAATGACTATTAAATTGAAAACAAAAGGCATTTCTATCAGAAAACGGGTAATAATGTTTATCAGATTAGTAAATTTCACAATACAATAGTACATGTATCATTGTGTTATTCTATATTTCTACACCAACCGTACGATTCAATAAAACTATACGTAATTTCGTTTTACTTTCCGAAGATAGTTGGTAATTTTGTTTACTTTCCAAAGATCGTTCGTAATTTTGTTTACTTTCCGAATCAAGTTGGTAATTTTGTTTACTTTCCGAATCAAGTTGGTAATTGTGTTTACTTTCCGAACCAAGTTGGTAATTTTGTTTACTTTCCGAACCAAGTTGGTGATTTTGTTTACTTTCCGAATCAAGTTGGTAATTTTGTTTACTTTGTTTTTTGTTGACGTTGAAATACGATTGTTTTGGTAGGATGTAACCATAACGGAACCTGCAGAAAGAATGGCGAACGATGGAAGAACGAGTGCCACGTCTACACATGTACAGTCACAACCAAGAAAGACGGAACATTATTAGCGGAAGCTGGACCGGCAGAAAGTATGATTTTTATAAAGCTCTGTTTCTTTTTCTTGCGTCCGATTGCTAAAAATTGCTCATCATTTTTCAATCTGATTAAAATCATACCTTCATATCCGCGCCGTTCCGTAAACTTCACTCTGCTGCGTTAAGATCACCTAAGGAAATCCCATAGGGGGTCATGTCCCGATGACCTTTTGCATAAGCCAATCAAATTACTACTTTAATGAAATGTTGAGGCGACCAAGCTTGCATAATCGCATTCGTCCGTTTAGTCATTTCGTCACCAAAACAAGTTCATGTGGAATAATGTGAACGAAATGGCTTACTGCAAGATGACAAGAGTTAAGAGAAGACAAAGGTCATATGAACGTGACCTCTTATTTGATGTTGTCAGATCTTTGTAAAACGGAGTGAGAACAAGGATCTGTATTTTAATCAGATTGATCAATTTTGAAGTTTTATTTTCAGCAACTAATGTTTTAGTCAATGTTGTTATAACACACATTGCTATTGATTGCACATAAGATAAAGCCCGTTAAAATAATTCGGGTTTATTTACATATTTTCTAACAGCTTTTTAACCGCAAACCATGTGCTGACAATATTAAAAAGAATGACGTCAAAATAGAGATTGATGACGTCAAAATTTCATATATTGTTACAGTCTTATAACAACATTTGCCTTTTTAATGCATTCTTATGTAAATACATAGAGCAAAAGTAATAATATATTTTTTCCTGCCATTTTAAAGGGTTTTATGATGCATTATTTAGTATTTTTTTAATAATCTTTGCAATTAAATGCAAGTACATGTTACTGTGTTAGGTTTACGCAATAATGATATATTTAATGCTGCTTTTTAAGTGGGCTGTAAATTCAATTCACGATGTAAGAAGGCCGGTGATTCTTGGCGAGATGGTTGCTTCAACTACACATGTGTGGAATACAGTGAGAAGGGTGTGAAACAGAGTAAAATCAACACTAAGCCAGGTGAGTATCATAATCATAGTATACTCGTAAGTAATTTCATATTTTACGTTTCTATCAGTGCATTATCAATACACATCAACTTAATAAAACATTAATCATCACTACTTATATCACTAGTAATGATATAAGAAATTTTTCAAAATTGAAAATAACAAAATTCTGATTTTATTGCGCACTAGGCCTATTTGTGTACTATATTTTTCATTGTTCAATTACCAAACTATGTGGTGTTCAAAATTGGCATTATACGATATGCTTAAATTTCCCTCCGCATCCTTTATTTTGTTCCTTGATATAAATTTTTAAAGATCTTATTATGTACGAACTCACTTACAAATAGAGGCACTCTATCATGGAAGTGGTTCATGCGTCAATAAATTGTAGATTTCAAACTTTGTCATAAACGTTTTGGTTATAACGAGTTTATAAACAGTAACAATATCATGCAACATGAGAAGAAAACTCGACGCTTATATTTTTCAATTTCCTTTGAATTTAAAAATTTCAAACGGTAAATGAAAATCCTTTTTGAAATTGAACGCATGAATAATGAAATGAAAAAAAAAATGCGTCTGCTGTCATTCAAAAACCTTTCATTGTATTTATTTTATTAATTTATTGAACAATATAAAGCGTTAAAAAACGACCAATAAATTGATATAAGCAATAGGCTTAAAATAAAATGAAATATATTTTGTTTCAGCTTGTTGGGTAAGAGGAACAAGGAAATGTATCCCTGTTGGAGGAACGGTCGAAATACGATGCATTACCTACAAATGTTCATTGGAGGATAACAAACTCCGCCTGGAACCAAAGAAAAACGGTAAGTTCAAGGCCAGATGTTCGATAAGACAGAAACGATAATAACGGTCATATCATAATTACAATCGTAGTCTTGTGGAAATGTAATTGATGTCAAAATATTTTTATTGGAAATAATCAAATTTAAACAATTTGCATTTAGTTAAGTATTTAAAATAATCGGAATTAAATGATATGCATTTATTATTTATTATATATTTATTTTTTATTTAGTTTTGTTGTTATAAACACAATAAACTTGATGCATTTTTAAATAACCTTGCCGCCAATATACTGTTATATATACTGTATAGTTTGATTTCACAAGGAGAAAATTTCGCGTTTTTCGTTTTTGGACTTATTCACGGGTATAACATTTCTTGCTTTGCCGGAATTATTTGTTTTCTCATGGTAACCAGTCTTAACAGGGTGTTATATTTCATGGATATTTAATTTCACCGACTTTGATTTGACCGCGAATATTGCAATATTAAATCATCCGCGAATAAAAACAACTATACAGCATTGAAATAATTGATGTCAGAAACAACGAAACTATATGTTCAATATGAAATCTAAATATTTTTTGAGGGCGTTCACCGAGACGGGCATTTCTTACACAAATAAAACTAGCTTTGTTTAAGTTATTAAAACAGTTTGTTTACATTACAAAGCGTAGATGAATCAAGTTATTTCGGTACAATAACTTTACTATTGTACATACGCCAAACAGCGTAGACGAAATGACCGATTTGTCATTTTCGAAATGTTACACCTGTTGAATGCATAAGCTTTGTTGGTCATTATTCTGATGAACGTGACAGCGTACATATCGTACTAGTCATCGAAACATCACTTAAAACATATTTTGGTTGTGTGAAATAATCTTACATAAAGTGTGTTTACAACCTTTAAGATTCTTTTCTCAAGTTGTAAGCTTTTATTATGGTTGTGTAAAATAATCTTTACATAAAGTTTGTCTACAACCTTTACAAATTCTTTTCTCTAGTTGTAAATTAATATGAAGTATTTGATGTTTCAGGGTGTCCCTACAACAAAGGATGCGTTTCCGAGGGCAAAACTATCATGAGGCAATGTTCTAAATTCAAATGTGGCAAGAAGGGCGACAGAGTCGGCTTTCTCCCTGACGGACTGGGTCAGTTTGATAATCTGTAAATTACACCTATTTTATAATGTCATAACATCGTATTACATGAGTGTATGTGTAATTATTACGCTATTGTGACGTCATAAATAAATGATATCTGTCTGATGTCTCATACTTGTGTTCGTAGTGATAATCATACCGTAAGTATTTGAAATGTGTCTTTCAGAAAGGAAATCGAGTTTGAGATTTTTGGTGTGTTTTCTCATGATTATATTTTTTTTGTGATAATTAGCATCTTATATTCGTGTCAATAGGAGTCGAAATCGTTAAACAGTTTAATACGTCACTCGCAGAATATTTCGTGATATATCAAAGTATTGAACTCGCTTGAAAAAATCCAAATTACATAGAAAGTCGTGTACATTTTTGTACGTTTATCTGTTTATGATATATGTAATATTATGATACATGTAAATGTAATAAATTAAGTTGTTATCATTACAAACGTAAGTCAAGGATAGCAAAATGATTTACTATTTACGTCATATTTTTATGTGTTTTGTTTGTCTCATACTTTCAAAGCATTTACTTACAAATCAAATAAAACATTTACTTATACTTATAGGTCAGAAAGAAAATCAAATAAAACATTAACTTATATTTATGGGTCAGAAAGTAAATAAAATAAAACATTTGCTGACATTTATAGGTTAAAGAGAAAATTACATAAAAAGTTTACTTATATTTATAGTTTAGAAAGAAAATTATATAAAACATTTACTTCTGTGCGAAACACGTTGCCCACTTTAAATCATATTATATAGAGGAAACATAATCCAAAGTATTTCTTTCAAATAATATCGCTAATGTATTCACTGTTAAATACTATGGATATAATATCATACAAATTGTAACCTTCCCTCAATGTCCTATTGGAAATACAACAGTGACAGAAACAAAATCTTCACAAAAACCATTGTGTCATATTATAGATTTATATATCAATGTTGATTTCTAATGAAGTTATTTACCTTACTTTGCAATATGAAACAGGTCTTGTTTTCTTATCCTCCTCTAAAACAGGTTGCAGATATAATGGTAAGTGTTTCGCTGAAGGAAAGGAGTGGTTCAACAGCACGATGTGTGCAAATCTGAAGTGCGTCAGCTCCCCACACAAGAAAAGGAGCTATTTATTCAGGATGAGAGTCAAAGCTTCCGATCATGGTAAGTTTGAAGAAATGTCAATTCACAACTTTGACATGTACGTCTGCAGAAAAGCAGTTTTTATAAACACCAGCGTTATCATTACTTTTGAATATTGTGAAGAGGATTTCAAATCAATGGAACTCCAAAAAATATTGTTTTGTTCCTTAATTATGCCAAGAATCTGTATGTATTTCTTTTTTTTTTGGAAAAAAGAATCACCCTTACAAAAGTTTGTACTTTCAATTACTTCGCACTTTCAGCTTCATTTTTTAATGTATCATGTGACCTTTCATTTTCTTAATTATTATTCCTGTGCCTCAAATCAACAACAAAACTAACAAATAAATAAAGGCATTAAACTATATCTTTACCAGGTTGTCCATGGGAGAAAAAGTGCATAAAGGCGAACGAAAAATGGGTTGATAAGGATTGCAACGAGCGCCAATGTAAAATCATCAAAAGAAAGTTCCGTTCAACACACACTGAAAAAACAGTGCGGAAACGTAAGTAGCAGAGCATTGCTAGAGTATTCGAGTTCATAACGCAAAAGGACTATATGTGGTAAGGCCAGAAATATGCCTTAAAAAAAAGTTTTAAAACAAATAAAAAACTGATACTTCATTTCAATAAGGTATTTGTCTGGATTCAGAAAATATGATTTTTTTTTTAATATATTCATCCATTTGATGCACGTATGGACCAAATTCAAAACTACCATTTTTGCGCATGTCTTGATTTTAGCTAGGGTTTTTTCACAACAAAATTGTATGAAAATATTTCAGCACAAGTGAGTACCTCTTAGATATTTATAGAGAAGACAGAAATTATAATAAGTTTTGCTTTGTTGGAATATGTAAGAGGTTCTCACTTCAAGATGGGTTAAAATACTGGTTATTTGGCCTGTTGCTATGGGTTACCATGGTTACGGAACATCCCATAAATGGTTTATTTCAAAACAGCACATCATAACTATCAAAATGATATATGACTTGCATCATTATTTTGTTAGGCCACATTTGGCCCTTACCACACATAGTCCTTTACATTCTGTGTTGCCTTCGCCTACATCATATTAGTAAACCGAATTGTATCACACTGTGTATTACATTTGCAATCCGCATCACATGGCGTTATTTTTGACGCAATGTTGGACTACGTAATTCTAAAATGATCCTTAATGTCAATATTAGCAATAAACAGTAACGAGATGTAGTACATGTATACAGTCGATATGATTATTTATCTGTCGTCCAAAATTAATCATATCGACTGTATACTACATCTGGTGACAATTCAATGCTTAAATAATAGAGTATATAACAATTTTAGAAAGTACATAACACTACTTTGTCGTGACATTTAAATTATTGAGCTCTTTAAATACATTTTATATTACATCAGCTCTTGTGTACGATCTTCTTTGTAAAAGATATTGATCTGTTTTATATACAATCGTTCTTTTTCAGTGTGCACAGGTAATAAGGGAAAGTGTGTAGAAATCGGAACAAAGGGCTTTACTGCAATACTAATCAGTTTTATATACAATCGTTCTTTTTCAGTGTGCACAGATAATAAGGGCAAGTGTGTAGAAATCGGAACAAAGGGCTTTACTGCAATACTAATCAGTTTTATATACAATCGTTCTTTTTCAGTGTGCACAGATAATAAGGGAAAGTGTGTAGAAATCGGAACAAAGGGCTTTACTGCAATACTAATCAGTTTTATATACAATCGTTCTTTTTCAGTGTGCACAGATAATAAGGGCAAGTGTGTAGAAATCGGAACAAAGGGCTTTACTGCAATACTAATCAGTTTTATATACAATCGTTCTTTTTCAGTGTGCACAGATAATAAGGGCAAGTGTGTAGAAATCGGAACAAAGGGCTTTACTGCAATACTAATCAGTTTTATATACAATCGTTCTTTTTCAGTGTGCACAGATAATAAGGGAAAGTGTGTAGAAATCGGAACAAAGGGCTTTACTGCAATTGTTAAGGGAGTCAAGTTCAACAACTGTTCGTGCAACAAGAAGGGCAAGAAGAACTCCGAGACGAAATGTGAATAGGATGACATATTAAACGGATAAACTATCGTCTGAAACGCATTACAAACATGATTTGTGTTATGGGTAGCTGTGAATCAGTCAATTGTCAAAACTTGAAATTAAACAAGAATTTTGTTGACAATGGAAAATGTTGAAATTGCATGTATTCATGCCTAAATAAAGCAAAATGAAACCAAAGCATAACCACTGTTGGGTTTTATTTTAATACCATAGATACCTTTATATCAGGATCTGACAAAATTCCATAAGAGGTCATGACTCCGTGACCTTTACAGGCTATTAACGTCATGCTATAGTAGAATTTTCTAATTGATTGACGGTGACAGCTGTCATCTAAGCCAAGACATTTCGTCACAACGTGCACATTAAGCTTGTTGTGACGAAATGACCTAACGCAATCGCATAGATAGGGTCATGCAAGCTTTTTCGTCCACCAACAATTTCTTCCAATGAAGTTTCTGGAAGCAGTAATTTGATTGGCTAATGCACAACGTCACCAGAACATGACCTTATACGGGATTTTGTCAGATCCTTGTACAACCGAGTGATAATAAGCCGGCTGCATTCCAGTCCTCCATCATCAGATGGTGGGTTATTCAAATCGCCCTGCGACCGTGGTCCGTGGTCCGTCGTCCGTACGTCCTAAACCAAGAGGTTCAGAAGGCCTGTACCGCTCACCAGGATTTCAGCAAATACGATAAAAAATAATGTGTTAGTTAAATTACATACACAGTAGCGGATCTATCACAACAATACGTTGCCATGCAGTAATGTTATTAAGCAACAATTTCTAATTTAAAAGAAGATTCAGGGCAGATTAAGGAAGCATGGTTGTTTAGTGGTAGGACGCCGGGCTAGGGATTAAAGGAGTTCGAGTCCCGGTCACGGCACTTGTGCTGTATTTTGATTAAGATATTTTTACTCCACTTGATCCAATCTACTCAGCTTTAAATGAGTTTATGTACATTGTACGTGGTTGGGTAGCGCTAAAAATTGTAAAATGTCAGCTGTGAGCGCCGAAATGGCAGCACCTGTTCTATGCTCCCGGGGAGTTGAGAACGATATTTGCTGGTTGATAAGGACAGGCGGATATCTTTGGCAGAAATGGTTTGTGATCGCTATTTTATGAGAGGTACCAAATTAATCTCAAATTTGTCTAGTTTTTGAGCTAATACGAAAAATCAACAAAACCGACAGGCGGCCATCTTAGATTGTGACAGTCATATTCGCGTTTACGTTAAATTTACCGACTGCTCCATTGGATTTATGATCACATAAACAAAACAAAATCAAAGGTTAATCCTTATATTTACAGTATTTTTCTGTAAATGGGTCATAACTTTTCTGTTCAATTTAGCCCCATCTGCGGACATATATTTCATTTCAAAACTTACAAACGTGAAAACGGTTAAATAAATGTAACAGCATGAAGTTTGCACAAGCCATAGCTAGCTCCGCCCATGTCAATTGTTAATGACGTCATACAATTGTGATTCGAACGGGATGATTTGCATAGCTCCGCCCACATGTATTGTTGTCGACGTCATAAATCTTTTGCACGTTCTCATGTATAGTTATTGGAAAATAACTCTAGTTTGCAGTGCAATGGTTATCGATTGAATGTCAATGTAGACTGTAAATATATTGTGATAACTTTTTTATGAGAAACATCGGATGGATATTTTTTTTCAAATTTAATGTACAGATTTCCCATGGTCCTTAGTTGTGCATTGGCTATTTTTAAAGCTGATCCGAAAATATCATGGCCGACAGGCGGCAAACTTGGATTTTGACAGTGATAGTTTGTGGTCGCTATTCCACGATATGTACTGGATGGATCCTTCGCAAAATTATGCAGGTTCCCCTTGGTCCCTGGGTGTGCATTGTC
This sequence comes from Mimachlamys varia, assembly GCA_947623455.1. Lineage (NCBI taxonomy): Eukaryota > Metazoa > Mollusca > Bivalvia > Pectinida > Pectinidae > Mimachlamys > Mimachlamys varia. The sequence continues at coordinate 39,130,253 of OX392533.1, read as the reverse complement.
CAGTTATTAAGTTGATCCGAAAAGAATTGGTCGACAGGCAGCCATAACGTATTTGATTGCAAAGCTTAAGTATACAAAATACCTTCCTCTAACTGATATTAAGTTTAAGAGAAGGTCTCAAATATCATTTAACTTAGATTAAATTCATAGCTGAAAGAAAAAAGTGTGTCTGTGTTAGGGGGGGGGGGGGGAGATATCCAACTTTAAGATCAAATGGAAATCGATGGTGGGCGCCCAGATTACCATTTATCACTTCTTAAAGATATGAGGATATAAGGAGGCATGACTGCTTGGAATATTGTCTCCTCAGGTCTATTAACAGTGTTAAACAGAACATAGATACATGTACCGGGAGGTAGCCTTTCAGCTTTTCCACAACCCGGTCAAAATATACTGCCAAACGATTTTCCATAATAAATTACGATCAACTCTCTCTATTTGTTAGGGAATAACGTAAATACATGTATGAATCCCATATTGGGCCCCTTCCCACTTCCATCAATCCCCCTTAAAAAATATACAAGACCGATTGACAAGAATGCTGTAGACCTTTTGCTGGGATTCAAATCATGATGGATATTGAGATATTGTGTGTGTGTGTGTGTGGGTGTGTGGGTGTGTGTGTGTGTGTGTGTGTGGGTGTGTGTGTGTGGGTGTGTGTGTGTGTGTGTGTTTCCGTTTCGCAGAGAAAATGTTAGTATAGGAATTAAGCATCAATTGCCCTTTAAAAAGATACGCTTTAAAGTGAAAGAATGAAACAATTAATAACACAGAAATATTTCCTAATTAAGCCGATTTTACATTCCAACTTGCCTTGTTTATTTACTGCAGATAATATTTTGACAGATAGGGGTTGCCTCCCTTCGTCTATGACACGCAAAACCATTGCTGTGTCAGTAACCCAAGTTTGTGTACAATATGATACTTTTCTTGGTTACTGCGATTTATTGACAACCTATCAAAATCCACGGAAACTGCAACGTTTAAGCTCGAATATTAATATGAATACCAGAGAGTTTTATTAATCCTAGTACGTCACTTAGTCCGCATTTTATATAGTACTTCTAGTTTGCACAGTAATTGTACATATCGTCAAGGAATTTGATACAGGTCCTTTATAAACTGTTTTCACATCTTGTCATTATTCACGACAATGAATGAAAAACTACAAAAATGTATTTACATTCGCACTGCAAAGCCACTATATATAAACTAGCAGGGAGACGTAGTGTGTGCGATTTATGAGCCAATAAACGACACCCAGTGCGTGACAGTTATATGACGTCATTGTTCTGGTATAGAAACAACGACGGTTCGTCGTCAAAATGACTGTACTGTTTTACAAATTTAGATATCTATAATGAAGCATTTGCCATGGTTAAATTCAAATTTGAAATTAGTATAATTCAGCAACATGGATCGAAAAAGTAGATACAAGCATTGGTGTGTCTTTATATGGTCTTTATGGTCGATATAAATGACAGAGCTTTGCAGGCAAACTTTTATCATAATGCGGTAGCGCGCAATATGAAGTTTGCATGACAAGCTTTGTCATTCATATCGACCATAAAGACCATATCGAAACACTTCAATTCTAAACAGACTTAAGCGTGTATCGTATTGTAAACACTTAGCCAGTGAAGTTTGTAATAAACATGTTTTAATCACACATGCTCCAGCGTATTTTATAAACAAGAACATCATAAACAAGGAAACATAAATTGTCTATACATCGCTTAAGTGTTGTTTACAAAACATTTGTAGGATCTCGAACAGGATATAGATACATGATAAAAATCATTTGATCTATATTTGATAAACATATATAGACCAAGTCTTTGTCTATTCAAAACATCCAGCAATGCCAGCGTAAAAAGACAGCTCGGATAACTGGCGTAGAAGAAATTTATGTGTTTTAAATATCTAGACTATCTAATTTCGGATGTGAACCTTCAACGTTCTTAACCAAATATAAACTAGGCTGAAGTTCAAATTACACGTCAGCCGGTTATTTTTTTGTGATAAAATTTATTTTGCGTATATCACAATATGTCGTAGGAACTTTTGAGCGACTTTAAATTTCTAGTCAAATGATTTACCCTTTTCGAGATATTTCGAATATTGCTTAAAACGTTCTTTTAAAATCAAAAGTACTGGAAGAACTGAAGGAGGCGTTACTCGAATGGTTTGCCATGGTAAAAAATGAAATGGGAAAGGTGCATTTTTTTAACGTGCAAACTAGCTGTAACAAATTATCAGGTCCCTGTGTTCACTGTGTCAGAATTTGCGCCACCGCTCTGATTGGCAAGTGTTTACGATTAAGATCAAAGGGACAATAATGCATTAAGTAATAATAACATTAAGTCAACTGAATTAAGTATATTTATTTGATATTTTTGAAAAGAAGTAATGTATAAATGTGGCTTAGTTGTCGGACATCGTTTCCGGAAAACTAATTTTTCGTACCTACATGTATCGTAAGGTGAACGCACAGCGACGAATATTAAGATAAAAAAACCTTTGCTAATTTCAGATTCTTCGTTATTCCAGTTCTTGTCCGCCAACGACAGCAAAATCAAAGTAATGCATTAACTGAAAACGAACATTTGAACTTTCACCTGAAAGGTAATGTTTTGTTAAATCATTTGATTCAACATAGAATGTTCTTGTTTACATCATGAGGGTTTTTTAATCGTTATTGTGCATCATTATAGAGAAACTTTTTATTCGTGTATTTCTATATTCTAAAATTTAATATTTCTGGCGATTCTCATGTAAAACATGATAAAAGTAACTTCAAAGCTTTGTTTTTTTCAGTCTTTCATTCATCTCACCGCAAATTTCGGCGTAATAATTTATTCTGAGTCAGGATAAGATTAACGTTTCATCACAGATAAATATTTCAAGAAATATCCTTTCTGAGAATCGAACTGAAAATATTGGTTAATTCATTGTTTGGTACCGACGAATGAACCTATCTTTGTCACATGTGTCTGAGTATTCGCCCGATTTTCCTGCTTCGGTCAATAAGAACTCATTCAAGTGTTGCTGATAACGATAAATCTAATTGATTATTAATTAATTTGCAACTTGCAAACTCTTTATTTCATTCGGGAATTGGTGTTAGGGAAGGACAGTTTCTTTTCATTTCGACTGTCTCAGCGTTTGACGTCAGAACCATTCAGAAGTATTCTGATTGGTTCTGAATGACTACCGATTGAAAATTACACTTTTGGCGCAATCAACAGTGAGGACCAATTTTTATCAACACAACTTTTGACGCGATTAGAAGCCAAAGGGTATCTGATGTGAAGTTTCAACTATCACGATCGCTGCTTTATATATATTTGAAAGTCTGTGTTTTGAAGCGAACATTTATACAGCAGCCATATTGGATGGGGTTTTCACTCACAATATGGCTTATTGGTAAACCAGTCTTCCTAATACGGTCATTTTGACTTCCTTATATGGGCATCCTGCATGATTCTATAACGTTCGCTTTAAAACGTTTAACATGAACGGAGTAAGTTTTAATCATAATCATTTGTGAAGTTTATGTAAGATTCATGTAAGAAGTGTTTCACTTGTCCGAATTTACCAAAATGTCCCAAAGTATTCTGAACGAAGCACCAGATACTGTAAAAGTTGTCTCCCTTATTTAGAGTACTTATGGAGATTACCGCTAGGTGTCTCAAACTCCTTGCACACGGTTTTGAACTAATCACTGTATCCACGGCGTTGGTAACGCTTCGATAATAAAAAGTGCATACAATTAATGCTATTTTCACCAGTTTATTAATGTTTTTGAAAAAAGATATTTAGTTGACAACTTTAAGCTGAGACTTCGCAAAAGCTCTTGAGATAAAATACTTTTAAAATATCCAATAACAGACATTAAACTTTCAAATATCGAAAATTAAATTAAATCGCATGGGTAATTTGTGTAAACAAATTAAAATGTTGTATTGATTTGAAAATATCTTGTGGGAACAAGCCGTTTTATGATTGATTGGATTCGTAAGTGGTTAATGGGAATTCTAAAATCATTTGTTTAGAAAACCATAAAATGTTGCTGTATTTTCGATTTCAGAAGATAAATTTGAGTATGCTTGGATACAATTTAAGTTCCTTAATTGCAAACCTTTTAAAATTTTACTGTCGATGTTATACCATCCTCTATGAAATTATGATTGCTGTGATGGCAGAAATAAAAAACTAAATTGATTTTACTTTAGAAAGCCTTAACTTTGAAAAATATCTTGCCGTTCGCGTTTCTGCCATTCAGTGAATTCATACCGATTATAACTAAATACTGCCATAAGCTTTAACAAACACTGTTGCTAGCGGATTCATTGAGCAATAAATAGGGTTTCGCATGTTTTATGGGCATGTATTAATTACACTATATTCACGTCGATGAGCAGATTTATGCTTGAACTCGCATCATCTACAATGATGTTGATAGAGCGAAAAACAAATTAATTGCTTTGTGCTTTTCGGGCATTACAAAAAAGATATTAGAAGATTATGGGAAAACATGAATCTAATACATGTAATATGTGTACTTAGAATGATTCTCAAAATATAAATGCACGTTCTAGTGACATATTTTATTATTTCCATGGCTATAAGCACATGTTCTATATGCATTGTTTATTATATTGCTCGGAGACAAAATACTACGGTTTGATGTAATGAAGCAATACAACTGCAGTATTTTGGTATTTCTAATTAAGATAACACATCCCCAGGGTATACATTTATTACAAGAAGAAAATAAATTGAACTGGTTTGACGGTTATAAACACATAAAACACTTCTAGCGTTGTAACATGGTTTTATTTTACCGCTCGGAACAGGAGTTCTGTCAATTTCGAATTTTTATTTTTGATTACAACGGAGGCTGGTAAACAGAAATACGGATTCTCGTGCCAGTTACAATACATATAAATACATTGTTTAAAATAATAACAATAACTCGAGAATCGTATATACCACTCTATCACAAGCTTAAAGTCGTATCAAAGCGGTTCTCAAATCATTATCCGTGGTTGTAGAGCCTTAGTAACCAGCCAATATCATAGTTCTAGTTCCCTGAAGAGCATACAGCTGGTGCAGCCATTTCAGCGCTCACAGCTAGCATTCTACGATTTCGAGCAATGCCCAACCACGCACTCATTTACAGCTGGGTAGACTGGAACAAGCTGAGCAAAGCATCTTGCTCTAGGATACAAACACAAGTTCCGTGACCGGTACTCGAACTCAAAACCCTTCGATCACGAGCCCGGCCCTAACCACTAGACCAGGGTGTCTCTAAATTAACTTATTTCATTTCTCCCTCCCGCAAACAAGATATCACAGTTCAAGAATAAAACGGAATACGCCATATCCATATCGTACAATACTCCGGAATATTTTAACAGTTATTATTATTATTGTATGCTTAACAGCCCATCAATAGATAGGGGCCGCGGTGGTCGAGTGGTTAAGGTGTATCGACATTAGTTCAAGAATTAAAATGTAATAAGTCATATCATACAATACTCCGGAATATTTGAACAGTTATTATAAGCATTGTATGCTTAACGGCCCTTCAAAAGATAGGAGCCACGGTGGCCGAATGGTTAAGTTGTCTCGAACTTCTACAATTAGCCCTCAACTTCTGGGTTGCGAGTTCAAACATTACGTGGTGCAGTTGCCAGGTACTGACCGTAGGTCGATTGTTTTTCACCAGGTATTCCGGCTTTCCTTCACCTACAAAACCTGGCACGTCCATAAATAACCCTAGCTGATAATAGGTCGTAATACAAAAATAAACCCCAAATCAACACAGGATAAGTTACATTGTATTATGGCCGAGAATAGGTGGAATAAAACAAACACAAAAAGAAAACACCAAACAAACTCAATGTTCACACGGAATACTGAAAGTGACTGTGAGGAATTTTATTTTTGTTAAAAAGACCAACAGCTTCTAAGATAGCTAACAATTATAGAAAGTTATTTTTATTTGGTTCAGCTTGGTTTGTTTTTGTTTTACGTCCTTTTAAAAGCAACAGTTTGGAGGTAGTGGAATACCCGGAGATAAGCCAAAGACCTACGGTCAGTACCTGGCAACTGCCCCGCGTTGGTTTCGAACTCGCAACCCAGAGATGGAGGTCTAATGGTAGAATGTCGGGACACCTTAACCACTTGAGTACCGCAAAAAGATTTTCTTACTTTTTTCCAAAAAAATAATTTATTCATGCAATGCTATTTAAGACATTTTCTCGAGTTGAACAAAATTACATCCTTGCACCACATCAAACATTTCAGTACAGTATGTTTACATCATGTTGTTCCCTTACACTTAGGAAAAGTGAAGCCATTGGGAGGCAATAGTTTGATATACAGACCATCGCACGTCATAACCATATATATATACATGTACCGCAGACAATGGAGAATATATTTCTGTGTTACCATATCTCTCTAGACAGCACGCTATCTCTAATGTAGACAGATTACGTGTAATATATAAAATACCAAATGTCCTACAATAACAATTTCCTATATAAATGGTAATGATGTTCTGCCACCGAAGGCATCGTGGGTTTTGCAAGATGTTGTAACAATGCAAAAATAAAACGATCTCTTTGTATCTATATAGACAAAACAGGAATATATGTTTACGGACGATATAAAGTTATAGACATTACGTAACGTGTTTTATTGTTTTTGTACAGTCAATAACTAACCTATATTAGACAACTCTGACACCTCCGGTTTCATCCAACGTTTAACTGTTTATGATGGTAGACACGGTTACGACTCTCCCGAGTAGGACTATTAAATATTTCCATTTTTATTGTTCATGTCAAGGCAACTCTGACATCGTAATCATATATTTAATCGTATATTAACGGTTTATATCGTAAACAAATTGAAAAGTATGATTAGCCATTAATATGTTTATACTGATCAAGTAGTATTGTATTCGAACTAAACCAGAGATTGCCTTCAGTAAATAGTTTGTTTGTTGGCGCAAGCGCGCTGCATGAGTGAGAAATAGCAAAATAACAGCAACATGAAATGTTTTGTTTATTAAATTTGATAACAAAAACCTACTCGAGAATGCAAAATGAGTTTTAAAACTGACAATACTACAAAATACAGTCTTCTTTGGAATTATTTCAATAATATGTCAAAATTCGCCACAAATTCATGTTTTAAAAGCATTTAGAATATTTTAATTTGGACACTTTGGACACCTTGTTCCATTTGACAAAAGTTTTCTTCTGGTGCAAGTTAGAATTGCCGACCTGTATAGTCTGAGGGATCCCTTAGTGAAATATACGTGTAAGAACGTTGTCTTTCCCTTGTGGTTGTTAATAATCGGACAGTTCTTGCTATCGTTAAGCTAACCAACATTAAACCAGATAGGCAGCATGAAAGTTCCCAGTTTTAGTTTTTGATTAGGGGTTTGATAGGTCAAATCAGAAAAAGTGGTATAATCCACTTGTAAAAAAATGTAATATTTATAGAATGAACATATTCCTTGGAGCGTAAATGTTTTTCCTTTTTAAAAACAAAATTAAAAATTTAGCTAGGGGCAAATGTTTTCAAAGGAAATATTTAAACGGAAACTATTAAAAAAAGTACAAAGGAATAAGCCACGAGGCCAGCTGATCAAAATAATTGGCTCACTCACTCTCTGATGACATTTTTCAACCCTTAATAATCAAAATCGGGCCGCGGAGGCTGACTGGTTAAGGTGTCCCGATGGAGATGGATTAAGTTGCAAAACTTGTTTACAAATACAATTTCAAAATTTGTGTAATTGCTCTTCACTATGTATTAAATTGAAAAAGAAATAAAATAAAGTTTATACTAAGGTGTTCCGGCATTCTACCAAAAGACCTCCAACTCTGGGTCGCGAGTTCCAAACCCACGCAGGGCGTTTGCCAGGAACTGACCGTAGGTCAATTGTTTTTCTCCGGGTACTCCGGCTTTCCTCCGCCTTCAAAACCTGGCACGTCCTTTAATGACAATGCCTGTTAATAGGACGTGAAACAAAATAAACCATACCAAACTTTTGATAAGTATGTCAATAAACACGATACACTACCACATTTTTGCATGTGAATTGACCCTACTGTCTGATATATGGTAAGTTGTTACCAGGTTATTAGTTTCGTTTTCAAGTAGAACTCTGACATGAGATTTAAATTTGCGCTCATCACTGCTTGAGCTAATCACCTTTTGAATTACAGGACCCAAACGTTCCGGAAGAGTAAGCGTCGTCTGCTTCATAGTCGACACTCGCCATGTAAATATAGGTCACTTGTAAAAGTCACAATGAGGTAACAACGTCCTTTCACTTGACACGTTTCATTATTAAACTGTTTTACCAAGTTTAATGATAAATTGAGAAAGTGAAGAGAATCAGACAAAACAAGAAAACAATATATTTAAGTTTGAATGTTTATTTCGTAATCATATACCAAGTAATGGTGATACTCATAATGTTAGAAAGATACATCGCGCAACAATGCATTTTCATAAACATTGAATCTAGACATATATCATCTGTTGTCTTTACAGATTTCTTTCATTTTATTAATTGAATCACAAGAAATGTATATAATTGAATTAAGATCATTTTGACCAGCAAAATACGTCTACTATAATATATGCATATATAAAGTACTAATACAGTATATGAGTATGGTCCAGCCAGAGGTAAATACAGAAAAAAAAATTGTAAAAAAATACAAGTTGACATTTTCTAGTATTGCTGTTGAAGTAATTATACATGCATTCACCAATACAGTGGTGTAGTTGTCGTCGGTAAAAATATTTACCATAAAGTGAACCAGTTTATGAAATCCGCACACGAAATTCTTGACACACAAAGTTCTGATGTCAATAGTTTGAGAACGTATGCTTCGTAGAAATTGTTTCTGTCCGTTTTTAAACATCCGGGCGGATGGATCATTGGCATATACACTGATATTGAAGTTAATGTTCTTGACTAGAATTGCAGCGAATAAGTTTGTCTCAATCTCACACACTACTACAGCGGCAGTGAGGCTGATGGCTATGCCGATGTAATTTGTTCGAATGGTTGATAAAGTTCCGCGTGAGGCAACCACACTCCCTGTGTACACTGTTTCTCTTCATGGAAGACGGAAGATCAAGCTGTCTGCGTTGAAGAAGTTTTTGTGAATTATCAACCTTTCTGGACCAAAGTCTAAAGAAGGCCGTCATCTGTTGACCTTGAAGCTCGGAGCGTATCGCAACATCCTGGTCATCTCTTGATCTGCAAGTGCATTTGCAATTACGTAATGTCTTCACATCAGGAAGTGACGATTCTGATAAACTTGTGTGGATATCAGGATACAGGGGCTGTTTCAGGAGTCTGTCTACGTCACTCGCCGAGAGAGGCCGTCGTCTGCTCACAGATCTCCTGGGAGAATCGGGAACCTTCAAGTAGTCCATTTTTGACGAACTACTGGATGAGCTTGGGCGGCGAACCGTAGCAGACGATGTTCTTAGTGGTGTAATGGTAGTGGTCACTGTTATGGCCGGAGCAACCATTGTTGAAGGAATATTACACGTCGATTGTTTAGATATGAGTCCCATCATTGCTGTCTGGGTATGTGTTGTCTGCTTGCGTTCTATCGGTAAAGATGAACGATATGGTCTGTGATCACGGTTTTATAGTTCCGTGATTGTTTATACCCACCCAGAGTTATGACGTAGATGGGAACCAGTATCAAGGCCCCATTTGAGAATAAACAATTGTATTACTTCCGGTCGACTGATACATCTAATCAGATCGCTCCTATATGGAGGTCTGCGCCAAGCTTGTTAAATGTTCGACCACCTTTCAAACATTTTATCATTAAACACTAATCAATTAAATATACAAACATACAATCAATTTTATACAAAAAACACCTCCACCAAGACTCCAGTTAACCATCTACAAGAAAGAAAATGTGAACTCATTAGAAAACGGGTTATTTAATTTGAAAAAGTATACTTTTCATTAGCATTCTCAAATCGTTAAGCTGACATGGTTTTGAAAAAACTGGACAATGCCTACTGGTTTCTAGGCCTCCTGTATACCATTAATCTATCATTTCGACACACCTGTCACTGTATAAATGAGCAACATAGCTTCGTATGTCAGACAAGCATTGTTTTGATGATCTGATAAAGAGTTATCACCCTTGTTCGATTACAACAACTATATGGTAGTATAAATAAATTTGTTACACTATAATTAGTATAAAAGCCGAATTTTGTGCCAAATTTAACATAGATTGTCCTACCTGTAATTATATATACCTGTTGATTCAAACTTCAAAGAGCATTACAATGACGCTCAGTGCAATAACCCATACTTTGAAAAAACATCCCAGTTTTTAACTTCATACTTAATAAGCTGTGTAGTTATTAGATCCTTCTAGACTATACATATGGATGCATTTTACAAATGCACTAAGTGCGTTGACTAGGAGTGACAGGAACAAATAATGAACTTATTAAGAACGAGTAAGATGACGTAACACAAACACATGTTGCACCTTTTAAATTTAGGAATAGATATAGTATGCCGAAAAAATGAATTACACTTCTGGCCAAAAGGTGGGAATCGAAATGTTCTAAACTAATGTACAAGCAGATTGGGCCGAACATATCCCTTGTACGTAAAACTTGTTTAATTTATGAATATAGAAAAAAAATTTAATTAGTACTGTATAATTTCCAATCGTGAACTACGTAACTGTGTACATTATTAACCATGCCACTACTCAAATGAGGTAACTCCACCAAACTTCTGAACTACAAAATTCACCAGCAGATCTAGAGTCTACCACTTCGTATCATGAAAAAGGACGTTACAAGAATACACTGCATAATACTGCTGTTTTGTCCTTCTACTTAATTCATTAAGTAGTATTTTACTAACAAAAAAATTTTTTGGAAACAATATCATTGTGAATAATTAAGTATGATAAGGTAATATATATTTGGCATGTTATTGTCTCCCGAATATCAAGCTTTATCAAGAGGTATGTTCTTAAAAGACTTATTTTATAAGCATATTGGTAATATCATTCATTAGATTATACAGCAGGGATATTCTTGTCTCGAATTCAGATAATGTTTTTTTTTCAAAATATACGGTTGGAAGCAAATTCCCCTTGGGAGTAAAATTAAATATAACAAATAATGTGAATTTAAGGGATTTCGCTGCAATACGCAGATGTTATTATTTAGATACTTCGGTTTGGAAGAAAACAACAATGCAAAACACATTACTATATCCGGAAACAAACGACATCTTTTATATGTTGAGATTAAATGAGACAAATCGAAAAATTACGTTCCCGGAAAACAAACTTTTGAGGACCCGAGGGAGATTAGTCGTTGGCTGAATCAGGTTTTTAATCCTCAATAACAAACGTTTATTGTTATTATTAAAACTTTGTAGACAGGGAAGTACTTTGTATTTTAGATGACGTCGATTGTTTTTTTTGTTTTTTTTTTTAATAATTCTCTTCATTTATGCTTTTAAAATTCACCGATTGGTCTTCATTGTTTCCTTGAAAATTGATTAACTTTCAAATCCCGATCCTTGCTTGAAATATGTTTCTATTGTCACAATCCCAAAACTGTACTTAGCTGAAACGGGTTTTAAGTGCACAAAAACTGTTTTAACTTTGCTAACGTGTGACTATCTGGCATGAGTTTCAAAACATTTCTTTTACTCAACACCAAGTCACGCGATGCAATGCACCATTGCACGATTTACGGAAATCACGACAATCAGTCAATCTGTTTAAAGAGTTCTGCCAATACCAGTCGTTCAGACATTCCATCTACGTGAACTTATCATTACGTTCACATCTTTGTCCGAGTAACTAGGTCTTTGCGACGTTTACTGGCTAAAATGTAAGGCCTTGTAACCATGGGATCTATAAAGGTTTTTTTTTTGTTTACAGTAAAACTAAACTTGGAAGTGCTCCTCACTCGGTAGACCAGTTTAGCTACGAAGGGAAACGATTTTTAAAGAACTCCTTGACAGATAATACGTCCTGGCGTGGTTACAAAAGATTAACGATTGTTAGAGACGTCCATCAATAGGAACACAAATCAGTAAATAGCACAGCGACACACACTAGGTGACATGCAGCTGAAGTCAGGTTAAACAATTTTTTTAGAGATAGAATAAAAAGATGAAAAAAACAGATATGGAAGACACAAATTCAATCTGCTGGTAAACATTTAAAATACGCGTGCGTTAAAAAAAGATGTAAAGACAAAAAACGGCCTTTGGAATGACTATTTTAAAATTGAAAATTACAACTACACTCTTTGGATGTTTTGATGCTTGTCGTTGTGATTTCCTAAATGTGTATTATGTATATCGATAATTCTATAACATTGCCCATAAAAAATCAATTAGAAATATGCAACCTTGTTTACAGTGAAAAATTAGGGTTCACAAGCCTATAGCTAAACAGTAGGCTGCTGTTAAAAGACGATTATAGCAATCGGTCTTCAGTAATTAGGAAAACTGAGCATCGATCACTTTCTGTATCAATTAGATTCCGGATTTTAAAAATTATTTTTCCAGATCTAGAGATTTTTTTAATGGTAATGCTCTATGGAAACCAGAGATAAAGTAATTATAAAGACGCTACGATGAGAGTGCTGAATATAAAAATGAGAGGATGTGCGATTAAGTGGACTTAATTGACTATTTTTGATTGTATGGCGTAAAAAAATACTGATAGGCGAAGTGCTTAAATTTAACTGCTCGACAGGCGTTGATAAAGGACAGTGGAAAGAACTCCATCGACGGGGTCCCAATAATGCAAACTAAATATGACACCGTGTGTATCAATTTTATGAGCTAATTTTCACAAAAAAAATTAAAATCCTTTAAATTAAAAATCTGCACATGCGCAGCAAGTCGCAAATAATTTTGTAATTCGATCATATCGGGATAAGAATATAATTTTGCTTTTAAAGAACCAACTTTGCATGCAAACATTTGTGACCTAAATTTGTAATATCAATTTTCAATATCATATCAAATCATAAACAACATAGGGTTTGCTCATCAATTTATTTTCAGAACAATAGATTCCGCTAAGGCATGAGACCAGTTTCACTAATACGGGCCTTGGCAATTATTTGCCTTATATTTGGCCCCTATAATATATGACTCGAACAGATTTGGGCTGTATTGGAAAGGGTGTGTCAGCTATCTGACTTCAGTCAAGTCCCTTAACTGTAACAGAGCGGACACGTCTACAAAGACATAACGTTGAAGTCATCCACGCGTGACCTTGTAGTGGGCGTCTGGAGGTTCATTAACACCAAGTTATAAAGTAATTAATTAGCACGTGTATCAGATCAACCAATGTGACATTTTAACATAAACTATCTACAGATTATTCTAGATTGTTCGTATATAGTTATCGGGTGACATCCTGTTTACCTCTACGTTTAAATGACCCAAGGAAGTTCAAAGTCACAGTGATATTGGAAAACAAACAAAGTCGTGATAAGTATGTAACAGATCTTGCAGTTGTTGTAAAGCTTTTTTTGTACAATTGATATGTTTCGCAATAAAGTAATGTTAATTGTCTATAGAAAATTTGGTGCAGTGTGAGTTCATTTTGCAACGAAATACTTAGATAAATAAAACATATTAATTCGAATTGAATGACAATAGATAGTTTAAAACAGAAACCCACAAAAAAGCAAAATAAATATATGACTTGATATATTAAATAACACAGGTATGCACCCCAGTGTGAGATTTATTCTAAGTACTATTTGTAGGAGCTATGTTATTCAGCGGCACACTGGAGTTTATTTATATCATGCAATAGCTTAACATATACAAAAAAAAAAGATAAAAGTTGACGTTGTGATGGCAATTTATTGCTATACAACAAATTTTATATTATTAGAATATAACCCCTTAAATCTTACCTGGCGAGCTGATGATGTCCATTATGGATAAACGACGCTTTAAGAGCTTAAAACGACGGATAGAGTTAATCACTCAGTTAATTGGAAAGATGACGTAACTCACACATATGCTGCACCTCTTAAATTTAGTAATAGATACAGTATGCCGAAAAAATGAATAACATGCACCTCGTTGAACTGATACATAATCTGTAATTTATTATATACAGCGGAAAACATGGGTCAGTAGCTCAATGTACAATGTATGTGGATCAATATACAAGTTTTGTCTTATAAAATCCACTTCCCCTATGGGTCGTCACTATAAAAACTCGAAGAAACCATTTTGCCAATGGCCCACGTAAAAACTTATATTAAATGTTGACGAACTTCATACAAAAAAATGTATATGATGCTTTCGTCGATTATCAGGTTTTGTTCTACTGGTCCTCTTAAGTCTCCGGTATCAATCTGTCTGCCGCAATAAAGTTTCTAAGCAACATATGGAGTGTTTTTCATAAGCATATTGAACAATACTTTGCAGCCTTCCAATAGAATTCACTTGAACAACTGTTGGTATGTATCAAGCCTAACCATGTACATTAAAATGAACTTTGGTTTTGCCATGTTGTTTACTTAGTTGTTTGTTTATATTTGCAAAACATTCGCAAACAGTCATGTTGTTTTGGACATACTCTGTAAGTGTGCAAAGCATGCAAAAATGGACATAATTTGATCGAATATGACTCTACAAACGTGTACACATTGATTCTGATTTGCACTTGCAATGCAAATGGTCGCTCAAATATAGAGGGTGTCGCGCAAGAAGCAGACGACGATTACTCTTTTGGAACACCTTGTATTCTATTGCATTTGTTCAATGATCTCCATATGAATATTACCTTTGCCCATATTTTGCCACCTCGATTTTGAGTAAGGAATATGGTTTTGTTGAGTCTTCGATATTCTGTTTTATCTTAAACCTTCCATTAGTATTTCATTTGAGTGATGCACAGTGCGGGCCTTTAATATATACTGTGGCATGCCAAAAAAATAATAAATGGTAGAGATTATTTCACAGAGTATTCAATAAAACTGATCAGATAACGTAAAACAATGTTTTTATACTAGGCACGTTATAAAAATCTGCTCTCAAATCTATCTTAAACACCTACGATCCATCAACATCGAAGCAAACATCATATAATTATATTGTTTACCATCCTAGATTCGACAGGATATTTTTATGACGCACGTCGACCTTAAACATAGAAAACGTGAATTCACCGTCGGCTGTTTGAGTGTTCCGTCGTGCCAATGTTTTTGGCTTGTGGTTTTGTCATTACTGCCGGTGCCCTTGTGTGTCTGTGTTGTGGTAGCATGTAGCAATATCCTTTTATGTAATTGTCGTCTGTATTACCCTATTTCCATTTTTTGCGTCCCCCAGACTGCCATATATGATACACTGTTTGTCGCTTCAGGAATAAGTCGTAAATGACCTTGACATATACAAGGTTGAATATTCTCCTAAAACATATGTTCAAAGCCTCTTGCCAGTCATTATTTAAATTATGTCAGACGAATAATTCATCGTGCACGTGTACCTTTTCAATGTCCAGAATCAGTTTCAACCCTGTTTAAAAGTATTGTCAATGTCAGCATAAAAGTGAATTTGCAATAATTGCACATAATTGAGATAGCTGTCTTGTATTGCTTTTGGCCCTAATCCATTCGGAATGTGTAGAAATAATATGGTTTGGTTATATTTAGTTAAACGACCTATTTGAACCTAACGATATTAAATGGCGTCTCTCGATAATAATCGAGAGAATACCGAAGCGTTAACAAAATCATAATTCGAACTCAAAATTGATAAAACAAGGGGCAAAATTTTAATTTTTTTACATGGATACCATTGTAAAAGTACCAGAAATTAAGACCAGGTGTTCCGGAAGAGTAAGCTCCTTCTGCTTCATCGACGACACGATATTGCCGGATGGTTGGATAGGATATGTTGCTTTAATTGCCTCTTTTTGATAGCGCGAATTTGATGCTGACTGTATAGTGTTATCTTACAGAAATACCGTCCGAAGGCACACAGCGCAGTATGCATTTCAATTTGTGTCATATTATACTGATTAATAACATCTAAAACAGTTGTTGTTAACTTGCACTCACCAATATCTTACTGCCATTCAAACCCTATGTTGGCCTCCATGTTTATTAAATAAAAAATCACAACAATGAAGGTTGGACGAAATTAAGTTTTTTTTTTTCATTTTAATTACTTTGAGATTATATCATTGGTATACTCTTGAGAAGTCACGTGATTTGCTGAAAGGCTTCACCTTGTGTGAATCCTTTACAGTACATGAATTACGTTTTTTAGGTTTTCCATCCAAATTTGTCAAACTCATGTGTACCCAAATAACAGCACAATACCATAAAGGAATGAAATGCTGGTTTCAGCGTTTCGCCACATGATTTCGTAATGGATAATGATGAGAAAGCACAAAAACTGACTTGGATAGCAAAATACCATTAGCTTGAAAGGCTGCTGGGAATCGCTAAATGGCTTTGTTTGGCACCCACATATTCTGTACTTATCATTTTTCTTCCAAGCAACTGAAGGCTCTAGCCGATGTCTATTCACGACCGTCTCATTAGAGACCACTCTCGCCAACAAATTGATAGCATGGCTATAGAGACAGTGTCTGTATTGGACGCCGTTCGTATAGTACAAAAACAATTTCTTATACTGCGAAAACTATTGTACATTGTACTCTAGAATGGCTTTACTCTGGACTTTGTCACATTCCATCAGGAGAATGTCTTGAAAACGTCGCCATTGTAACGGTTTTTTGTTGTTGTTTTTTTTGCCTTTATATTCTTACAAAATGTTAAATAACTTTTATTTATTCTTCAACAGTTTTGAAACATGATTTCACAATATATACCTACCTCTTCTGTAAGTCTGGGAGAAGGGGATTAGGGGATTGGCTTTGTGAAAAAAAAACAATTTAACTGGATAAAAAAACAACGTAATCAGGCAGGTGACTTCATACTTATTCGCGTCATATCGAGAAATCGAACTCTGGCCGCCCTGCTGAAAGTTCAGGGTGTCATCTAATGTGCCACCGTCACATTACATACCTATTTCAGTACTCTGAACCAAGTGACCCTCGCAAAGTTCTGATGGTTTGGGAAATTATAAGGCCTGTTATTCTACATTATACGGAGTAAACGAGAGGCGCAAGTTACTCTACATGCTTTTAACCTTTTCAAATAAACTGAAATTGGATGCTTGTTTATAAACCTTAATTTTTTATTTTTTTTTTTTTTTGCAAAACATCCGATGTTTCCCTTGATAGAGCAGCTGGAGTTGTTAAGAGTTTACTAAGCAAAACAACTTATCTAGGACGATGACATATTATCGAGGTCATTATATTGCAGGTCAAGGATACAAGTGGTGTGTAAATATTAAATTCATCACGTGTCTACAATGACAGTAAATATATTCGAAAACCCGTGCTAGTTCTTCCTGAAGGTGTTCATTTGACATTAAAGAAATGTAGCTTGGCGTACACGTGTATCTCTTTGAACGATCCAACAGTTCAATTTATCTGCTTTGTTCTATAATTAAGTTTTCGATACTATAAATATATCGCATTGTATATTGCCAGCACTATTAATACGACTTGAATACAACCGTAACCGACCTTGATAAAACAAAGCTGTCGCGACAAACTAAATCTCTTTTGTATAGGCCGTCGACTGGCTGGCATTACTTCATTGAGTTATATTTTTGGTATGTATCGGACTATTCCAGTTACAAGACACGTACACGTGATATACATGCTTCAATATACATGCTTCAATATACATGCTTCAATATAAGCTCGTTAAACTTAGCTACATAGCTTTTTAGCCAATGTCAAGGTAAACACATGGGCGTCTTTGTATCTGTTGCGCTGATTCTAACACATCCACCTGGTAGGGCGGTAGTTGTGTCTGCTACCCTCCTCCCTTCCTATTTCGTGATCGTATTTTTTTTCAAACAGCTATCCAATTGTCTCCCTTGACACTGCTTGAATGTTTAGGGCTATCTCCCTTGACACTGCTTGAATGTTTAGGGCTATCTCCCATGACACTGCTTGAATGTTTTGGGCTGTCTCCCTTGACACTGCTTGAATGTTTTGGGCTGTCTCCCTTGACACTGCCTAAATATTTTGGGTTCTGTCCCATCCTGGAAGAGATTCAAACGAATCTGAAAAAGGGGGATGGAATTACCACTCCCTGCTTGACGCTCATCATTGTTGGAGTTGAACGACTTGTTACAGTTTATCCCGTTTTCAATATTTGCGTTCTGCTTCAAGCCTTTGGCAGAATACATCAGTGTGGCAGGACCTTAAAACCGGTATCGGTCTTGCACTATTGCAGGGATTTTTACGCAACTATACCACAGTCTCAAACAGATGCAGTACATGAACTCATCACATAAACACAAATGACATACTCTTCGAGGCCGTCCTTAAATTGTCCTTTGCTCTTAATTCTTAAACAAAATACAGTGTAATCAGTCTAAACTGAAGGTCACTGAGACCAAACGTTTTTACCGGTTTACGCCGGTTTCTAGTTTGTAAAAGTATGATATAGGCTTAGAGGGTAATGGCGGGTCAAAACGCCATGTCAGGAATAGACAAAAGACTCGTTTTCAAACGCAATTAATACATAAACTCGTTAAATAAATTCAGTATTACATGAAAACTCGTGTTTGATTTTTTACCCATAGACCAGCTGGGTGTGTTTACTAAACAAAATAAATTATCTAGCACAAGGACATATTTATCGAGGTCATTACATTTTATACCAAGAATACAATTGATTGGCCAAGTGTAAGTTCATCACGTGTCTCAAATAATGGTTAATATATCTGAAAACCCAGTGCAAGATTGTCTGGTTTAGGTCAATTAGTTTGACATATATGTATTCATATATATGAATTTGCATGTCAATCATTCGCCCATTGTAAAAAGTACAATTCCATGTGTCCGTTTTGTTCTATATTTAGGTTTTCGACGCTATAGATATAGAGTACAGAGTACATAACAAATATCCTTTCAATATAGCTGAAACGGTTCTTGACCTGTTTATACAAAACGGCTTATGTATTGGCCGTCAACTGGTTGACTTGAAGATATTTTGTGTCTGCTTTTTTCAGTTGCAAGACACGTGTTCATAGTAATTTGCCGATATGAGCAAGTTCAAACTATCATACTGATCTTACGCCTCGTAGTTTTGTGGCCAATGTCAAGGTAGACATGGGGACGTCTTTTTATCTGTAGCGCTGTTTCTTATTTATCCACCTTAAGCTACTTTATTCAGTATTGAGTGACAGGGCATAATTATAATTTCATCAGTTCAATGACCATGCGCTTAGAGCGTGAGAATTGTGTATACTGCCTCCATTACAAGGTCGTACTGCTATTTTTGTCATCATGTGTTCCCTGACATCGCCTCATTTTTTACCTTTAATTTCGTGTAATGCTTTGGGGTTTCGTCCTCTGGCAAAGACAGGTCAGAACCTTAAACAATGGTAGTTACTGATCCCTGTGTGACGCGCACCATTATATATGTGGCACGTCTAGTTTACCCGTTGTCAGCATACTAGGACGGAATTTGCTATTCTGCTGGGGGCCTTCTGTAGAATAATACTTCAGTGTTTGTGGGACTACAATGTCGGTATCAGTTGTTCTGCATAATCAGAAGGAGTCTTGCACGAACATCATACCACAACCCTCCAAATACACACTCACTCAACGCGTTCCCTGTTAAAGAACACTCCAGAAGACCGTTCTTAAATGACCATATCTATTAATAAGTCGTAAAACTAAACTCTCTGGGCCGGAAGTCATTGGGACCAAACGTATTTGCCAGTTTACATTGGTGTCCGGTTTGTAGAGGTATGTACGTAGAGTTATGAAAGAAGTTCGGGGGGGGGGATGCCGGTACCAAATGGAAATCAAGGTACAGGTATCCGGATTAGACAGGGGCCGGTTTAGACAAGTTATACTGTTAAAATAAAATGACATTAGCTGTTGACAGGACGTTGTATAAAAAAACCAACACATTCAAAACCATTTGTCTGAATTGTATCAAAAAGAGCTTCATTAGTGATACCACGCTATGCTCGTTTCGCATCATATGCACTTTGATGCTATATTATCAGCAGTGATTAGGGAATGCTTCTAACGGAATTATATCCTGAAAAAGGAACAAGAAAACGCTAATGTTAATTTTTATCATTATATTGAAGGGAAAACTACGGCGGCGTATTAGGGCCACTATGAAAAAAATGTATCTTGTATGTACAACATTCTATCTTGTACGTACAACATTAAATCATGTACGTACAACATAAAATCTTGTACGTACGAGATTTTATGTTGTACGTACAGGAATTTATGTTGTACGTACAAGATATAATGTTGTACATACAAGATAAATTTATTTTCATAGTGGCCCTAATACGCCGCCGTACTGTTGTATGTTGTACGTACAAGATACAAAGTTGTACGCACAAGCTACTATGGTGTATGTACAAGATACATTTATTTTCATAGTGGCCCTAATACGCCGCCGTAAGAAACCGTCGTAATTTTCGTGTATATTGTTTATAAATAAAAAAAAACTCCGAAAAAACAAACATTGTAAGTGTATTAAATGTATGCAGGTCAGCTTTATTTGTCACTTATCTTGGACCAATTCACAGACATGTACGTATGTCAATGATTCAAGGTCAGCGTAATAGATCTGGACCACTAGCTCATTTTTCTGGAAATAAGGAGATCATCTTTGACATCGGGTTGTCGACCAAATGAAAAGGAGACAACATGTGACAAAGACGTGCGTGCCTGGAAGTAATCAAGTTTAAACAATCGGCTTATAGTGCAATTTGTCCAACAGACACTGACGCTTAAACGAACACACAATCAATTTCTATTTCGTTATCGGAGGTTTACGGTTTGTTGGCATTTTAGTATTCTCTTGGTGAAGCGCCCTCGCACCAGCAGGTGTCACAGGAAAATAAATAAATGCGTAAACAAGAGAGACAAGGAAGACCAACAAGGAAGGAAAAATATTTTCCAATGGGGACGATGTAAGGTTGTGTATAGATGAATATCCTACCATGGTCATTTAAGGACATGCTTCCGTATATATATATACATGTATGGTACTTTTGTATGTATGCTTGGGTAAACAGTAGCAATTTGGCAATTTAATGTGGTTTAAGCTGATAACACAGATGGAATTCATAATTCCGAAGCGAGCCAAACGTTTCTTTATTTCGTTTAGATAAAAGAAATGAACATATGAAAAAACCATAATACAGATATATTTGGAAATTTTCGCAGACAACACAACCCAAAACGGCCATGTGATTGGATCTTTTTTGCTATCTGTTGTGCAATATCTTGGAACCAAAGACATAAATGTTGTACATTAGCATTTCCTCTATCTTAAAATGGCGACCACTTTCTAACCTGTATGATAAGCCTCTTGATTGTCTAGTCTTGATATTTCAAATTTCTGAATTTCATTATCGATACAGTATTCAATTTACGATACATACAATGTACATATATGTCTAAGTTGGTTCAATAGTAATGGACTGGCTCCGAATAGCAGAGTTTCCGTCTTAAACATTAGAAGCTAACGGACAAACTTGCATCGAATGATTTCAGAAATGTTCGTTAATGAGAAATATAATAGAATGTTATGGACTGCATCGTTGGTTATAAAACAGAGACATATAATACTTTATGGTGTTACATAAATAGCAAGGTGTTAAACAATCCCTTTAGTGTACATTGTGGTTTCGAATTTACGTTGCAGAAGAAGATATACTGTTATCTTTGTTCTTCAGCAAGGTTCTAATACTGAGTACCTTTTATTGAAAGCCCTTTTTTGACTTCCGTGATTTCCGCTGAGTTTTACTTTATTGCTGACGGTTTTGTTTTTGAATGTGGATCAATTCTGATTTAATCTATGTATTATACACTCTATACCAAATTATGTCTCGATAAGTTCCTGTGAATACCTTTGTATGCTTTTGATTTCCCTCGAGGTTTCTGCATGATATGCGTGGTCATATGAAAAGTAACATGATAGATTTCCTGTTTCATTTGGCGTTCATTTTTGTGTTTAGTTACTCACCCAAAGGATTATTTTAATTCCGTCGTTCTGTCATTGGCATAAGTATAAAATTGCGCAATATGTCAAACTCATCAATGCGTCATAAGCTAGACCAAGCTATTCTGAAACGGTTAGCAATACATAGATATAGACAACTGTTATAGAGTCGTTAATTTCACGAGAACATTTCGCGTTTTACGTATTGTAACTTATTCACGGGTATAAAATCTCGCGCTCTTCTTGAATAATTTGGTTTCTCATGGTAATTAGTATTGACATGGTGTTAAATTTCACGGGTATTTAATTTCGCGGAATTTTATTTGACCGCGAATTTAACCAAATTAAATCCCCCGCGAATAAAAGCAACTATACAGTATTATCATTATGAATGGCCCATCAACACGGAGAAGATGACTTTATCTAAAAGGCAAAGTCAAACAAAACAAAACTTTGCTATGTCATAGTGTGATATTTGCGATGCCTCAGTTCTTACTTTGAGGACGTGACATGTACTTAAATGTGACAAGTATTTACAAGGGGTTGCTATCGATAATGCCAGGGACGCTTATTCTTCTTAAACACCTTCTTGTACATTTTGGGTATCCATGTTAAATGCCCAATATACGTAACTTTCGGCAAATCTTGAAGCGAAAATCAAGCCTAAAAACTGATTTTATTTATAGATTTAGTTAACATCAACTGATATCAGCAATATTCAAGATGAATTCTTACGCTGTTACCGGTACATAAGCAGTTGAAACACGCTATTTGTAAACACGCGTCCATTTTGAACCGTCTTCTCACTTCGGTTTGTTGTTGAAGTGGGCCCCACCTGAATCATTTTCAATTCTTTAGATTTTTTTGTCAAGACTTTCTTGTTAGTTACCGCTCGGGTTTACCTCGTTTTAGGCTTATTTTTTCATGGGTATCAACTGGATGTTTTTTTCAGAAATTTTCAGAATCACGAAAAAAATCCTAATATTACGTATATTGGGCCTTTAATATTTCCTTTTTTTTCGTACTAAATCGAGTTTGGATCATTGTTGATACTTTAGTATTATCTGAATCTGTTAACAGACTGACAGTTTTCAAAGGTGTTAGAAGGATCAAAGTACGCCACACACATGTGATACTGTAGAAATTGTGACACACTGTATTTTTCCAAACTTGATATAGTGGAATTGTTCGCGGTGTGGAAATGTTCGCTTATTTAGCTTACATTAATTCTCCGCGAATATATCAACACGCGAACATATTTAACAAAACTCAAACTATGATAGCATCATAAGTACACAGTACAAAACAGCATGACCGAAGCGCGAAAATTGTCACACGCGAACAGTTTGGAGATTGGCTAAGCGAAAATTACCATGCACGAAAATATGCAGTAAGATCGGTTATATTACTTTATTGTATTACTCATGTTGGCTTAAAGTCAATGCACTCTTACAGCACAAACTTAACTGCAATAGATATATATAAAACACAAAATAGATCCATAGTTTATATTCTTTCTCAATTCTCCTTTAAGGATCGCAAATAAACTACCTAATCTTGTGCTTCCTAAATTTTAGTTTATATGACACCTTGCTTATATATGCATGTGTATCCTTTTTATGTGAGTTGATAGTCTCCATGTAACGTATAGAACGTATTTTACGGTTCATCTTGCTTCCAGTGATATTTTTTTCTCCAAAGTGCTAACGCACTTGAATGCAAAACCATCTGCGCGAGCCAATTTGATACAAACGATCTGGTTTAGTAGAGCATCTTTTTTTTAATCAATTTTTTTCTTTGGGAAGAAAAAAAAAATTCATATTTCATGTATACTGAATTTTGGTCCTTCAATGACGATATTTTAGTCCTAATCTGAAAGGATGGGCACACAGAAGCAGACAAATGGTGTCAGCTGTTTATTCCGGCGTGGTGGTTAATAAAGTATCACCTAATCACTATTGTATAGAAAGGTTCTTCTTATAAAATATGTTGGTGACGTTTGGCCACCTGCGTCTACAATGCAATGATATTACAGTTAGAATTACGGCCAAGTATCCACCTTGGTTCCGTTCGTTCTGCGGTCGGCCTGCGTGCGGTAATCGTTAGTCCACCGTTCGGGAAGCGTTCGTTCTCCGTCCGTCATTTGCGTCTGTTTCGTTCGTGTCGGCTGAACCGTTCCGTTCGTTCGTCCCGACAGTCCGTCCCGTTTTATTTTTTCATTCGGCATCTCCGTCCGGCTGCTCCGTCCGGCTACCCGTCAGGCTGCTCCGTCCGGCCGTTTAGTTCGGTTAATCCGTCCGGTTGATTCGTCCGGCCGTTTAGTTCGGCTGTTCCGTCTTTTTAGGTGAAGATGCTCGCGCAGTTTATTATCTCGAAAATTAAAATGGCTGTGTAACAGAAGATCTCACGCTTACCTCCAGAGTTGAGAGCCAGTGGCGGATCCAGGAGGTTTTCAGAAACCCCCCAGCATTTTCACACACAAAACAAGATTTTGAAGCATATACAGTCATATTTTATAGTTTCATGAAACCGTCTATACAGTGCGTAAAAGCCTAGCCTGTCTCATCACTAACAATTAATTATGTTACCTGTGTTGTAAGAGCCAGTACAGGTAATATTTGCCCCATGACTAATCATTCATAGCGCCCCAAAGCCACAGCATTTTGTTATTTGTGATCCAGGTGTGATAATCCTATCCCCACCCCAGCGTATTCCCACTCAGCCAACATATCCCATTTTAGTATTTGTACAGAGCACAGGTAGTTACAGGGTGAGAACAATATAGGTACTAATTACAGGCAGAGACGTACACGTCTGTTACAGGTAAGGCTATAGCTATATAGTCTGTTTTTTTAGAAAATGTCTAATTCTAGGTTCTATCTAAGTCCGTGATATCACCAGGGACGTACATATACGTCCTTGATTTCACATATATAAGTTTGCCTTGTATAACCTGAATTTGAGAGCCTTGCAAATGTCCATTAAACACGGAATTATATTTACCTAAGTCTGTGATGAAATTGATATTACTTTGCTTTTCCAGTTAGTCTCAATCAGCACTACATTTTACTGAGTACTGAAATATGCTCAGAAGGCAAGTTTGTGCATCTAAAAGTTAAGTTTTCTGCGGATACCCCGTACCCTCCTTGCGAGCAAAACAAATTCAATATTTTTTCCCCTTAAATGAAATCATGTCTGACAATGTCTAAAGAATAAAAAGTTACTGAAATAATGTCACAGTGTATAATTTTTGTGTCTACAATTTCTGAGTTGGGGTGGGGGATGGGGGGCAGGTGGAGCAATACCAAATTCAAATTGATTTTATTTCCCTTTTTTTCACAAGATATTGCATAGAGAAAATATATTTATGTACAATATAATACCAGGGACATATACGTCCCTGATAATACATACAATTACATGTAATGTAGTGTTCGTAGTCGATACACAGCACAGTTTCAAAATATTTCATTTCCATTTGTATCAAGGAGGACAAATCATGTTGTTAATCATTCTTATAAAATAACACATTTTCATCAATTTTTTAAATATTAGCTGTATCCATCAATACATGAAACTTAAAGGCCCAAAATACGTAGCTTCAGGAAATTTTTCGTAATTATGAAAAATTCTGAAAAAAATATAGTTAATAACCAGAGACGTATAAATCAATCAATCAATCAATCTTTATTTCCCCCATACGGAGATAGTTTTACATGAAAATAGATGAGATTATTCAAAATTCAATGATTCAAGAATTTGAAACGCGCTGCGATTTCACATCCCAACTTAACAACAAGAAACTTTCCACAGCAAAATCCAAAGAATTGAAAATAATTCAGGTGGGGCCCACTTCCAACAACAAGCCGAAGTTAGAAGTCAGTTTAAAATGGACACGTGTTTACAAATACCGAGTTTCAACTGCTGCTGTACCAGTAGCCGCGTAAGAATTCATCTTTAATATTGCTGATTTAACTTAATCTTAACTAAATCAATAAATATAAAAAGTTATAAGGCTTCATTTTCGCTTCAAGTTTTGCCGAAAGTTACGCATATTGGGCCTTTAATAAAATTTGGTCTTGAACAATAGTATTTATCTATAAAGCATTCTATAAGCAGACAGTTTTGTACATTCAAGTAGATAATGAAAGTTGTCACTTTGGGCCGAAACCCCTTCCCGACAGGAGTCACACAGTGAAATTTTAAATAGTTAATTTCCTTAAAAAGGAGAAGAATTTTTGGTAATATCTAAGTACAAAAAATTACTGGGATATAGTCAGAATGCAGGATTTTTTTGTCTACAGGTTGTATATCCCCTCAAAATTGTCTAGGGGAGATCCCCCACACCCCCTTGTATGTGACCTCAATGCCTCCCTTTCAGATAGCAGTTAATATGATATAAGCTTTATTTATTTTACAACAATTATGAAACAAGTTATCCAACTTATATTATTAATCACTCTTGTTGGCCCGCAGTTAATGCAAAATAATTTAATGAAAAAAATAGACCCCCCCCCCCCCCCCCCCCCCGCCCCCTTAGTGACAAAGGCTACGGAGTTGGAAAGATAAAGAAATCTATCGACCACACAATGGGAAAATATTGTATGCAAAAATGTTTCAGTTTAAAACGGTATTTATTCACCAACGTTGCAGTTTATATGAATTCCTATACCATATGTAATTTTTAGATAAATAAACGGAATAGGGAGGCTTTACTAGCATGGAGTTAGCAAAACAATGATCGCTTTATATACAAATCGTTAGCCCTGTTGGATCAGTGTATTTTGTTTTATAAAATAATGTCGGACCAAAAGTAATCGTGTTTAACATGTTATATGCTTATAATGGTCGAAGTACACATATTTATACATGTAAGTCGTGATTTACCCCTGAGGTAGGACCTAGTACGATCTGATGTGAGGCATACACCAAATTAACAAACCGATAAGGCCCCGGCGCAAGTTATACCAGAGTGGTAAAACTAAGTAATACCAGAGTGGTAAACTAAGTAATACCAGAGTGGTGAAACTAAGTAATACCAGAGTGGTAAAACTAAGTAATACCAGAGTGGTAAAACTAAGTAATACCAGAGTGGTAAAACTAAGTAATACCAGAGTGGTACATTTAAGTAATACCAGAGTGGTAAAACTAAGTAATACCAGAGTGGTAAAACTAAGTAATACCAGAGTGGTAAAACTAAGCTATGCCAGAGTATTCGCAATCCAAGGGTGTACAAAACGCAACTCTCCAGTGAAAAGGAGATGTTGACCATGATGATATTACAAGACGACCGATATAATTACAAGAAGTAACGCAATTCAAATACCTGCAAAATGACGTTGATTTATTTATTTGTTTATTTATTTTTATCTTCTTTATGTAATTTGACCGATACTCATATTGGAAATATGCTGATTAATTGGTTGGTTTTGCCACAGGGAAATGAGGATTAGTTGCAGCTTATTTTGGGTCTAAAGTAAGTGTGTGTGTGTGTGCGTGTAAGGGGGGGGGGGTCGGTAACGATTATAAATGAAAGACAGGAGAGGTGGGGGAGAGTGGGGGGGGGGGGCTTAATGAGACATTTTTATTTCGAAAATTGAACGTTACCTTTTCAAAAGTTAAAAATTACTCTTAGCACCTCAGTTAGGGTCCAAAACTATCTGTAGCAAATTATCAGGCCCCTGTGGGTTTTACGACAATACAGGTAGCTCGGTAAAGTGAGTAGAAACGGTAAAGTATGGAGTGAAGGAATAAAAAAGGGAGACACAGTAGAGAAATTAACGTCTATCCTTTGTATCAACAAATTGATAGTAGTGCTATTTGAATCTTATTCTTACACTAGTCGCATAACAGCACTCCTGGGCTGGAAACGGAATATATTCCGTGGTAATACATATTGGAATTCCTTATCACAGATAAAATATAACAATATCCTCTTTGTCGACGTTACCATTCGTAATTTCTTTGTTCGAGCAAAACTGAAACGGGGCTGTTATGAAGAGCCAAAATATTATTGAAATGAGATAATATATATATATATAATGACAGAATGAGATCTCAGTATGTTGTAGTTTGTTGGTGTTACTTATTTCGATTGTAGCGACACGCCCTTCGAACAAGAATAAAACATGAAAATGTATGATACTTTTATAATATCCATCTCATATTGATACATTGGGAACTGAACTAACTAACATTAAAATGTTTTATCATATAAATAGAATTGATAATGCGTCACTGTGTCAAGACTTTTTGTGTTCGTTGCATTTATGTTTATTTTCTTTATTTTTTTCACAATTATTACTAGTCTACATTTTTAGTGTGGGTCCGAAATGTACTGACTTTCTCTGGGTTCCCAAACTAGAATAAATAGATTAAATATATATATACGCTCAGTAGCTTTCGTAAACGCTGCATGTACTGAGATCTTTAACAAGGTTATAAAGTGAATTAACTATATATTAAACATCACCTTGTTTTTACTAATTAAACCGTCCAATCTATTTTGGGGAACGCATTTATATTGGTAACTTTTTCATTGATGCCGTGACGTTTATTCGTTTCTGTTGTATGTGATATAACGTGTGTACTATTGTGTCTTGACTAAGGCGTGTAACGCTTCAAAATTTTGACCATTTGTCCGTACTGCATGTCGTTAAAATATAAAACATATCAGTGATAATCAAACCAGATACATAAAAGTCATGCGTAATACACGTATGATTCTTAATAAAATAAAGAAGGATCTAACCACAGAATTAGATAAGTCTGTGATTTTACAATTTTAACCTACATTGTCATGGTGATATCTGCTATTCTGTTGTGTACAAAGAAAAGGACGGATACGATGGTAATATTTTTTTTATCATTTTCTAATTATTTTAATATATATATATATTTTAAATGACATACCGGTCAAGTTGTTAATTTAGAGTAATCTTCATAATATTTTGAAAAAATATATTGTAAAAATGAAATGTGAATACGTTCCGCCTTGTAGATCTAGATGACCATGGTGATAATTTGGCTGTGTATACCAGGTGTGTGACACGTACCCCCCGGGGTCATTACTTGTAGCACTTGTGAGACTGACCACCCGTCACCGTCTCTACTTCTTTGTCTTGTCTGACAGGGAAGCCATACTACCGTAATGCTCGTATCCTCGTTATCAAATGTCCTTAACTAAATAAGTTTCTAGTTAGTGCAAATTAGTATGTTTTTTCTCCTGTCTCCTACTTTTTGGGGATCAAAAGAATTATATAAACACTTGAGAACAATGGCACACCAATTAAAGTCTGGTCAGTGAAAGTGCATATGTACAGGTAGATATTTACCTGTATTTTCAGTTTAAACAGTCATTTATGTTACATGTACTTTATAGATCACAATATATTTTATCTTTTAAATGTAATAATAATATACTCAAGATTCCATTTACACAGTTCAATTAAAAACATCCAAATTTATAATTCTTAGGCTTAAATTGTTTTTGTTTTAAAATTAACAGCACAGTGCAATGTTTATACATGTATGTATACATTTCATGACATAATACAAAACATTTGAAGTATATGACCATTAATTTATTATGAGAAAGAAAGATTTGTGTTACAATACTTGATGTATGCAGATATTACACTAGTGCTGAACATTTACATCAATCAGTTCAAATACGTTGTGCATGATATGCGCTTTAAATAAAAATACTAGAGTAACAAGCATACTTAGAATATTTAGCTCTACATATTGGAATATTGAAAATTCAATGAAACACACAAATATTTAATAATAATTCGAAGGTTGCAGTAATTGATGAATACTTGACATATACACTTAGCACTTGACAATTGACGATAAATCATCAAAGAAATCTCACATCTAATAAACCATCGTTATCACTGTTATTATGTACATGTAACATTATGTGATAGATTTCAAAATCATTAAAAAATATTTTTTATCATTTTATTTTGTTGTCATCCTAATTAAAGGTAAACGACCCAATTCAATTTGTACCTTCTTGTTATTGACAGATTTCTTCATTTTCAATAGTTTCTTGAAAAAAAAAATATAAAAAGCGCTTGTTCAATATTTGCAGCTTTGTGTTTACACCAAATTTCAATCGCATAGATACTTCCTACATATGTACATCGAAAAGGTGGAGCATATATGTATATGGTTTAATGCTGAACACTTCCAAAACAGTGCAAACATAGCCTTTCGCCCTTGTACAGTTAGTTACTTTTATATAAAACTGAACGTATTGTTGTAATTTAAAATAAATTATGCTAAAGATGTTCGGGTGCAAGTGTTCCACTTTTCTCTTTAGTTACTTGTGTGCTAACTTCAATGTTAGATTTATATCAACGGAAATACTAGCGATACCAACGATGTTGGTAAGGGTTATCGGATAGAAAACGTTAAATTTACAAATTAAACTATATTAAATATAGATATATAAATATATAAAATAATAAAATTGAAATGTCCTTGCGGAAGAAAATATATGTAAAAATAAAAAACGACACGGACACATAACTTAGCGCCTTCGCTCCGTCGGTGGGAGCACCTCAGACTGTTTATTTAAACAAAATAAAACAAATAAAAATAAATTAGAATAAACAAAATATAAAATTTATTTTATTATTTAAATAAACAGTCTGAAGAGCTCCCACCGATGGAGCGAAAGCGCTAAGTTATGTGTCCGTGTCGTTTTTTATT
This sequence comes from Mimachlamys varia, assembly GCA_947623455.1. Classification (NCBI taxonomy): domain Eukaryota; kingdom Metazoa; phylum Mollusca; class Bivalvia; order Pectinida; family Pectinidae; genus Mimachlamys; species Mimachlamys varia. The sequence goes on along the minus strand of OX392533.1, from coordinate 39,099,359 downwards.
TTAAATATAGATATATATATAGATATAAAAACCGGCAAGAAAATCAGAGGGTACAAACAGAAATAATTGACACATGCATCTCATAGTTAACATATAGATGGACTAATTAGTCATTTGTGTATCATGGAGAGTAGTTTGTTTCATACTCAGTCTGAATGTTTTTTTTAATGTCATAACGTCAATTTAATTTCTAATTATTTCGTAGACGATTTCCACTATGATCATGTCAGAATACCGAACCGTCTATCACTGCGACTTCAAAACATCCTTTTTGGGATGTTGAGTTGGCGCAATGGTAACGGCCGCAATTATTTCTGGCTATGCGATTTGGTGCCGGAGATCGTGAGTTCGAGGCCCGGATAGGGCACGAGTCAAAAAATTGTCTTCCTTCGTCATTTGTGTTTCCGTGTTACTTATAATATATTAAACACAATGTATCATATATACTTAGTGTTGTTGATCCGAAGGTTAAAATGTGAATTTCCTGTCGTAATTGTACCGTGCTTAATATATATGTAATGTTGTACAATTCGTACCCATGTATGCATATGCATTGCGATCCTGGTGTTCACATCACTATAATAGACGATTTCCACTATGATCATGTCAGAATACCGGACCGTCTATCACTGCGACTTCAAAACATCCTTTTTGGGATGTCGAGTTGGCGCAGTGGTAACTGAAACAGGTTTTTCTGGCTAGGCGATTTGGTGCCGGAGATCGTGAGTTCGAGGCCCGGATAGGGCACGAGTCAAAAAATTGTCTTCCTTCGTCATTTGTGTTTCCGTGTTACTTATAATATATTAAACACAATGTATCATATACACTTAGTGTTGTTGATCCGAAGGTTAAAATTTGAATTTCCTGTCGTAATTGTACCGTGCTTAATATATGTAGACTAAAAGCGTATATATACGCGTTAGACTACGCCACTTTATAATTATCTGTAACTTGACTGTACCCATGATAACCTAAAGAGTAACTGAAGTGCAAATAGAAATTAAAATGATCAGACTCGTTGTGCCGGCATTAATACATTGTCGAAAACTGTATCGAAATCGGCCGACCGGTTACAAAGTTACGACAGGTTGATTGTTTTTTTACCTGTTTTGCCACAATCTAATTATGCGCACCGCAAACCGCTAAAAGTTGTTCTCACATATTGGTGACGTCACAACGGGAACACAAGAAATTGGGTCCGATCTCTCTCTATATATATATGTACGTCTGGTTAATTGTTAATCCGAAATGTATTATACAGTGAAATTAAGTGACGTACCAAGTTATGGGAGGGGGGGGGGGGGGGCTGAAATCGTCCTTGAAATACCTTTGTTTAATTTAGTGTTTAGATATTGACTGTTCAAATTCATTTTAATAACCCATCTGCGCGATCAAAGTTAAAACTAACTGTTAATAGTATGTTGCGGTAATTTTTCCCTCTTTCTAACTTCTAAATGTGTACTCTAGATCTGTAGTTATTTCTCGACTTTGAATGGAACATAGACTATCAAGTGTACCTTTTGAAATCTCCAGAATCAACCGCAAAGTCACAAAGTTCATATGTACATGTCACTTTATTAAATTTCAAATTTAACTCTTATATTCAACTTGACAAATTCTATTGAAAACTTGCATGGTATGTCTGTATCACAGTTACCATTCATATTTTGTTTTAACATAAAGAATAAAATATGGATTAAAATCAATTAATTAATCTTTCTCATCATATTTTCAAAAGACGTTCCATGTCATTTCTTGTCAGCAACACACAGTGGTTTTCAAAGACATGATCTTATTTTTTCTCAAACATAATTCCAAATAAACTGTTCTTGATTTCTATTTCGATGAGTATGCCTGAAGACAGGTACATGTAGCATCAGGATTTCGCTCATGTTCCTTTTATTTTACTATATTCACGCATAGTTTTTAATTTTTTTACATATATATATACTGCAAAGACATACATAATTATCAATGGATGGAAATCTGTTAACTTTAATACACACGTATAATTTCTCGAACATAGGATAAAAAATGTCTGGCAGTGCAGTGGATAGCCCACTTGCCTTTCACCAAGGCGGCCGGGGTTCGATTCCCTGACTAGACGTGAAAAGGTATTGGGTGTCACCTGCCCGATCACGTGGGGTTTTCTCCGGGTACTCCGATTTCCTCCCACAATAAGACCCCTCGCGTTTTTATATATTTATATAAAAGTTGTCGAAATGTGATACCCTTCAAAATAGGTTATACAGGTCGAAAACATTGATAAAATCGACATATTTTTATTTTCCGATATACGTACATTGTACATGTAGATATAAAAAGGATTGTCTCATGATTCTATATGATGTAATTAAATGTTCTTCTTTGAAGTCCAATAAAATATATGGTTTTCGAAGTTCTGAGTCCATACACGGAATTAGATTATATCTAAGTCCGTGGTCTACAGTAACACAAATATCCTTTTTCTTATGTTTGTTTGAGGTTGTTTCTACGAAGTTTTATATTTATACAGTCGACCAACATGCATAAATATTTGTCAGTGTGCATTTTACTGATGTAACGATCAGTTCCTGCTGATGTGTACATGCAAGGACGTATATGTCTCACACATATATATACGTCCCTGGTGCATGCATTGAATACACACGCCGTTTTAGCGGAGTTATATGAAATAAAACATGAGAAACTTAATACATAATCATATCAAGCGTATGTTTTGAAGTCTTACAGTTTTTCCACAAACTAATAACCTTTTGATCATGCTATCGAGCCCGGTGGTAATTGATTTATGGTCGAATGACCATGACCACGTGTGCCGCATACATATACCTGTGGAACTCCCAAACCCGGGCCCCCTCCCCACTAATTACCGTCCCCTTGGACATATAATACCTTGCAATTAACAGTAGGGTCATTAATGAACTCCGTACAGCCTTGATATATAATCAGTGTCTTATTCTTGAATATGGGACTCTCTACAAATAACAAGTCGCGATACGATTCATACAAGTTTAATATAATAACTACTCAATTAAGTCTATCAGTGCGGTTACCGTTGTGACGACACTTCCGCTCATATGGCAAAATCGGGGATTTTCGGATTTGCGTTCAGGTGTGAAATTTAGTAAAATGGTAAAAACTTCGTTATTTTTTTTTAACTTCTTATTTACCAGTCGTTCCATACACTAAATATGGTTCAGCACTACAGTTACTCTTTAAACATTGTTCGGGTAAGGGAATGTGATTTTTAGCGACATATCAATGAATTTTGCAATTTAAGTAACGCGAAATGTTTGTTGTGGTATGAATAAAACGCTACGAAAGGGCATATTTTATAGTTTATTTTATCATAAGAAGGGAAATAATATGGTTGTTTTCAGACCCAGTGAAGTGCTATGGTATACGATTTCCATAAAAAGAATGTAATGACAGACAATGCAGTGTTTTAAACATACATTTATACAACTAAATGTTGACTTTTGCAAGTTCTGATATCACTACCGTTGACAAATATAACACTTGCTATTTATATCAAAATGTGACATTTTCTGAAGGATAATTATTTAAAACTTTAATGTTGGTTTTTTGAAAATGTTCCTCTGCTACAAAATTCGACTGGTGTGGTCTTCAATGTTTATTAAACGCTAGTGAGCACTACTGTCGATAACACTATATAGTGTCATGGCGAGTAGCAGTAGGAAAGTGCCGACATTGTAATGAGCTCAAGTTCAAGTTCAAATATTTCATTTTCGTGTCAAACACATATTTCACATAAAATCATAATAACATACCTATAAAAATTGTAATAAAATATGTGTCCAACCATATTGACTTTTTAGACACGTTATTGAAAGATGCAAATAATAAAAAATAATACATTATGCTAATTAAAATGAATATCGATATATAAACATTTGCCACTCAACTTTTCTCTATATGCTTAACAATATACAATTACATGATATATTATAACACCTGAGAATGCGAAATGAGAAAAAGTGGTTGGGCCAATCCCAACCGACGATTCCCCCATCCCCCATTCTCTTAAGACCTTTAAGATATTAAAGGGTATATATATAAAGTTATGCAGTTAATTACTTACAAGACATACATTTATTGCCGTGTGCTCTTGTGCACTGTGCACTGATATTAAACGATTATTATGGGAGAAACATGGATCTTCTCCCCCACATAAGAGAAAGTTGAGTAGCCAATGTTTTTTAATGAGTAAATAACGAATTGCGGACAAACAATTGTACAGGTAAGGTAAAAGATAGACTATTGTATAAATAATATTGGGATATTTTATTCACAATTGTTTCTTTTGCTATTTGCGATGGTTGATTACCCCGTCGAAAACCAGATGTTCAAGGGTACAGTAGATCTATCAGATCAACACTATTTAAACAACACGGCTTTAAGTTACGGATTAAAATTTAGTTCTGGATGGCTCCTTATACTGGATGGCACTAGGCCTATTATTAGGTCTACTAGACATTTGTTCGTTTTCCTTCAGATTTATTACCGACGCTTAGACACGAACGCATGAGTTCACGGAATCAAATTATAATACATGTATAGATAGTACTAATACTAAACATTAATACCCGGCCTCCTACGGATCGTCATTTATGAGTACGTTATCGCAGCTACGAGCTAGATAGCCTAAAACTATTTTATAATTATACACAGATTTGCATGCACAATTGATCGAGCAGTTTCGGTTTTACAGACGATAACATTGTACCGCTCGTTCCATTCGGGACGCTGCAAAGTTCGTTCGTTCGTTCGATACGCGAGATGGAACTTATCGTGCGGTAGCGGCCGGGCCAGCTTATCGGCCGGTAGCGGCCGCCCAGGTTATCGGCCGGCTATGGTTATCGGCCGGTAGCGGCCGGCCAAGGTTATCGGCCGCTAGCGTTCGTTCCGTTCGGGAATCGGCCGTATTAGCTGCGTGGGTCCAATAGGTAATTCCGTGCGGCTCGCGTTCGTTCTCCGGTCGTGCAGCGGTAAGCCTCCGTCCGGGAAGCGTTCGTCTTCCGTTCGTCTCAAAAAAAGTGGATACTTAGCCGTAATTCTAGCTGTACCCCACGTAATTCATAAGACGTAATACAAAACGCAGGTTGAAAAATCGTGATTAATGTGTTGGTAAATTGATATTTAGTAACTGATATACGACAATGATTTATGTTACAAACTCGTCTTGGTTTATACATAATTAATTACATATTTTAATTAGCTAGGTTCAATACTGATAAGGCTAAGTATGATTTAACCTTTAACCGAAATCATTCAGCGGGTTATTTGTCATATCGGTATAACATATGGCTCATTTTTTTCTTTTTAGCGTGTACATATAGTCAAAAACGAAAAATATAAAATAGTTAAGAGATTGGATTTTGTAAGTAAAAACAGTTTAAGAAGGTCGAAATTCGTAGAAGAAAGTATTACCTTTTTTTGAGGAGGAGGAGTGGGAGTAGAGGGTCACATTTGAAACGTCAGCATAAACAATAATGTTAACGATTAATGTAGCTTTTATTACATTTTTATGTAAAGATTTATTCGTCGAGAACGATTGAATATAATGCAATGGAGAACACTTTCACACTTTAGAGGACATAATTTGTACTGGTACAAGTTCACTAGGTATTTCAGTTCAAGAGAAGTGGTTGAAGTGGTTGGTATTTTTAAGGAAAGTCGGTGAGAAAAAAACAACGCTTGTTCAATAGGAAGTACGCTGTCCAGTTACATAAGTGTTTACATGCTGATGTGTATTTGAACAAAGCATCATACTGTCAGACTACCTACGTATCTAAACGGTATGTAAAATAGGATTTATGTTTCATTGTCAGACGGCTGCAGTATGAATAAGGTTATCTCGTATCTGCTGAGTCATCGTTATATATTACATTATAGAAAGTTGATTTAATCCACATGGGAAGGTTTGATTCGATAATATCATCCCATGTGGTGTTTTCGGTTCCTCTGGGATGTTCTTAATAGTTTATGATCTATGTTATGTATATACAAATGTACATTGTTCTATCAGATCAAAGTCATGCATATAGGGTTATGGCTATTTATTAATTCTTAACGTTCCATCGAGACAGAGGAGTTTCATAGGTTCATTTAAGGGAAGGGATTATATGACCAAAAATGATATCAAAAATAACATACCGAAGTAAATCGACGGTGCACCTCTATGTAATCTTTAAATATAAAAGGACATGGAGTACACTGTTGATGTTGATGAAACTCGTCAACTCGAAAATAATGTTTTTTTAATAATTATGAGCACATTTACAGATTTCTAAGCTAGATAACAATTGTAGAAATATAAAATGTTGACAAAATATATTGGAAATATGAGAATATCATAAGTTTGCTCTTGGCGTTTTAAAGCGAGTGGTTCGTTCTTAAGCTATATATTGGGGCTAGTCGTCTCATGTTATTACATAAGAATTTGTTATTTATGAATGATCAGTCTTGAAGCGTTGAATAGCAGCCAAGTCGTGATAGCTTTCTATAAACCAGGGATACCATTCACCGAGATTTGGATGTAGAGAGCATAATTTATTGTCTGTGCACTGATTCCAATAACAGGTAAATATCTACAACAAGTTTAAAATCAGCAGGTGAAAGATATAAAGCCGCATTGGCGGAGCAATCTGTCTATCTCATGACCTTGTTTTCCCCACGACTCCGGAAACCATTACGCAAAGTAACTCATAGCGATAATACTATATTATAATATAGCTTGTTTTATTGCGCTATGTTATTTAATTTATAGAATTCCTAAAAGATCCGACCCGATAATTTCATTTCAATCCACAGTATGAAACTTTTAAAACTTAATTAAAGTATAATCTCTTTACTCTAACTAGTCCCGTTTAAAAATTGCTGTTTTTCCGTGGCTCTTGACTGTAACCTTTGGTTAATATGTCAGTTCGTTAATTAGTAAAATCTCAGACACTTGCCTTTAGTTAATATTTTACGAATGTTAAGATGAAATAGAGATCATTAATCATTGCATCCTGATACTTCGAATTGTAATTACAAGTCGCCCAAGCCATGGATTCAAACGATACCGCTATTATATGCCCGCCACTGAATAATGCATCAATATTCTCTGCTCTGCAAAACCCACATTGCCATCCGCATCGCCTTCCATCACAATTGTCTATAATAAAACTGTGAAATGAACCCAGCTGTTGAAAGTTACTCTGAATAATAATCCACTCCCTTATTAAAGTAGCAATTTAGAAAGTGTATAGAAAATATCACGTAATACACACACATGCTGCACGTTTTAAAGTAAGTAATAGGTACAATATGCCGAAAAATGAAGTAAACTGCATCATACAGCTGTTGCGTCCTTCTAGGACTCGTCAGTGATGCTAGGGGCCAGACAGTGGGAATCGAAATTTTCTAATTTAATATAGAAGCAGAAGGATCGGGTGCATAAAACCTCTTTAAGTTTTGAATTTAGAAAACAAATAAATAAGTACTGTATATTATTTTGAAATAAATATTTTACGTTTGACTAATTTCGACATTCTACCACAAGATTATGTTGTTGTATACCTTTCCCTGTGTATGTTACGTGTACTGCTTTGTTAACAGTTTAACAGCCTATCGAATTTGTTTGTCATTACTCGTTACGGCCGTAAAAGATATCGGTGAATGCGTGATATGTATTTAATATATGTTTCAAATGTTACTCAACCTGGGCACTTCCGCCTACTGACAGGTAACAGGTTTGATTTTATAACATATGATATCTTCTCGCTAAGATCATTTGCCAGTAAATATATATATTTACATTTGCGCTGCAACCCACTTTATGAAAGTTACCAGCAAAAATGCCTTTTATAAAAGTATGAAAGCAATGGTTCTCGAGACGTAGCACGTGGTTTAAGTATGACGTCATAGATCAAGCTTGTTCAATGAGAGTCTTGTCGCGCCGCTTCGAATAACATGGAGAATACCCTTGCGTCAATCGCTCAAATGACTAATTATTATCATTGGCGCCAATTTTATTCAAGCTTGGCTGTTCCGAAAGTGCTATGAAAGTTAAAAAATGACTTTCAATCTTTATATATTTATACACCCCTTGTGCAGAAATCATATCAAATAAACTGTTTATAGTAGGTACATCATATAATCTGTCGATCATTTATAGTAAATTAGTACACTCATGCAGTTAAATATTGCCGGTGAAATGCTGTTTACATACATGACAAATATGGCTGGTCTTAGTTTAAATGCAATCATAAGTGATGAAAGTATGGCCGATATCCAGGAGCGGAATTAGGCCGTCTTATTTCAATTATGTTGGAAAAACATGATATCGAAATAAAGAGCAGATTGCAAAACTTTGAAATAATGTTTGGGTTCTATCAGAATATTGTTCCGCAATATATCTGTGCTTGAACAGAGCGAATAATACCCCCTTGTGATAGCACGGATCTGTAATATAAAAGAGGCTTTCCGAAAACCATTTCGGACGTTGGGTTCCACATAAGCCGGTCTATTACGACCATGCAGCGGTTAAATTTGTAGTGCGATACAGAATTAGATAGACAAACATGAACTCATCATTACTTAGTTAAAACGAGTAATAAAACTTTACTTTGAAAAGGCTATGTGGTAACTATGCTACCACTATCCCTTCCCAGACCTTTGATGAAGCCTATGGGCAAGTTTTATGGTCGCCATCTTGATCACATCGAGAAATATTCTGTATCTTTGTGTGATATGAAGATGGACGTTCTTGAGTTTGCTTTGCTTATTAGAGTTCTTACTTGTTGTAATTGACAATGATGACTCGGTTCTCATTTTGAGGTCTTAATGATTACTTTGATGTGACCAAGATTTACATGGCGGGTGTCGTCGATAAAGCAGAGGACGCTTACTCTTCCGGAACACCTGGTCTTATTCCCTTTTACTTTTACGATGGTCTCATTCCTTTGTATTATGCTTCTAGTTTAATTGATTTTGAGTTCAGATTATGATTTTGTTGTCACTTTTGGTATTCTCTGATTTTTATGTCGGTTTGTCTAAAAGTACTGACCGTAGGTCGGTGTTATTTCGCTGGGAACTCCCGCTTACTCCACCACTAATACACCGCGTATCTTTAAATGACAAAAATTGTTAAAAAGTCGTAGAAACAAACGAAAACCATGGACTTTCAATCTGATTAAAATCATATCTTTATCTCCGCCCCGTTCCGTAAACTGTTGACGCAGCAGAGAGAACATTACAGAACGGCGGATATCAAGATATGATATTAAGCAGATTGATATACTTTAAAATATAATCTGCCATGACATCTACAAATAAAACAAAAGAAGACTGCGCTTTAAACATGGTGATGTCGGTGCATTTTTGTAATAATTTTGAAATTGGTATATCAGGAAAAGGTTTAAGCGACCTTAAAATAGTATCCCTCGTAAAGTCTACAAGAATTTATAGCAGTTGGTAACCGGTCGTCGACGACTCCAACAAATACAATTAGCCAAAAACATTTTGTAAAAATGGAATTTAAACTGTCTGTTGTCAAGCACCTAAACCGACGGGAACATTTGAGTGCAAACCTCGTGACCTTCTCAATCTCTTTGTAACCAAATCAATGTGTACAACACTTGATGTATTGGAAGCATAATGCTGAACGCTGCGTAAACAATAAGGGTAATACAAGAATATATGCAGGTCTTGTTGTATAAATTGTACTTTTCCTTACTTATTTTGTACATAAATCATATTACAAAATCCAATTATGTAAAGAAACATTTTTGTGACATCTTTACTGGAGGAAATCTTCTGGTTTTATTTTCTTCCTAGCTATCAAGAGGGAGGAATTAAAATTACACTTTGGTACAATCATCAAATTTTAAAATAATTACGTTTTGACTTGTGGGAGTTCAGAAGTTGAAGAACCAATAAAATGTATTGACGAAAATCAAGAAGTTTTTATTGTGAGCAATCCTCAGTGAGAAATATTTCGGTTTAATTGTTTCGCCTTTCAAATCCTGCACTACGATTTTCTAACATGTGTAATTCTATTATGCTAAATCCTTAGTGTACTCCAAATTAGTTTTTCTTTAGGTTTATTGTTTTGTTTCCGTCCTACAGCTGGTGTTCTTAATTGCGTTACTCTGATAGTTTAACGTACCCATGGGAAAAAATCGAGGTGGTGCGGGTATATTTGTCTTCTTTTGACTGTAAAGATCTGTGAACAGGATGCCAAACTTAATTTTTGATTTTTTTTTTTCAAAAATCCCAAGCAGTTGGGAAACGAGTAATCCTGAAGTATTACACAGCATGATCATAGGAGGAGACCAATGTTGGCCCCTTACTAAGTCGGGTGTATACGTGACAGGTACTTGTATGTGACCTCGATTTACATTCCGGGTATCGTTGATGAAACAGAAGACGCTAACAAAACAAACGCGGAACCCCTGGCCTTATATGTCGTGATTTTTTTCAAATGTCTCTATATAAATAGTTTAATCTATTCGTGAGTTCTGATTTATGGTTTTGTTGACGCTTAAATATTCTCTAGTTTATCTCAACATAGGACTTGTGTGTTCCCCACACTCTGCCGAATCAGTGGGGGGGGGGGGGGGGGTTCGCTTCCCTGTCTCCTATCAAAGGGGACATGAAATATTTTTAAATTTAGCCGGTACCCCCCATTGCTATATTAGAATATTAATCGTTTCCTGTGTGATATATCTTTCTGATTCATGCCATGTCTCAAACGCGGACAGCTTATTAGATTTCCCTATCGTGAACTCTCCCTTTATTGATAGTAACATCCCTGCTTCTCCATGCTACGGTGTTTACATGTCGAGGTTGATTCGTTATTCTAGGGCTTGCTCTGAATATCGAAATTTCCTTGAAAAATATCAGTTTGTGACAAACAAACTTACGGCAAAAGGATTCGAAAGATGCAGGTTGATGAAGACTACGGGCAAGTTTTATGGTCGCCATCTTGGTCTCATTGAGAAATACTCTGTATCTTTGTGTGCCATAAAGTATGTTTGTGTGATATGAAGACGTTTTTGCTCATTAGTGTGCTCCCTTCTTGTGATTGACAATGGTGACTGGAGAACTTGATGTTAACTTGCATGTGACCAAGATATACATGGCGGATGTCGTCGATGAAGCAGAATACGCTTACTCTTTCAGAATACCATGGTTTTCTTCTCTTGTATTTTTACAAGGGGCTCCACGTCAATCTTTCCTTTGTCCTAGTTTGCCTCTAGTTTAATCGATTTTGAGTTGGGATTATGGTTATGTTGACGCTTTGGTATTATATTGCCTTTTTTCATTTCAACAATTCTTTATTGACGTAAGATGTTACAAGTCATTGTGGATAAAAAAACAGGCAAAGCCTATATTACTTCTCTCCACAAGATGACCAAAGTAAACTTAATTTAGATTTGATATGATCATTTAAGAAAAAAAAATAAATGAAAAGCTAGGTACCCTTCGTCATGATGCTCTGTTACGAGGATCTCAAACCTAAAGCAGGTCTATTTAATGCCATGCCGAATGCACCCTTTGATCTCATCGTACTGACAGTGAGTTAATTAACCGAACAAGCGGCGAAACAAAGGGGTTGTTTTATAATGGTAGAACACATAAAGAACAATTTGTCTGATTTGAACATTCGATGGATAGCCATCATGTATATTGATTTGTCAAAGCACCAACCTTCAGCAGTTATTCATTATCTAAATATAAACTTTATTTATTTTAAAACAATTATGAAACAAGTTATTCAACTTATAATAATCACTCTTGTTGGCCGGATGTTAGCGCGTGTTATTCATTTGTTCGTGACTTTAAAGGAAAACGAACTGTGAAATAAGTGCTTATTATCAGAAACATGGATTAAAGAGAATTGTTCACGATGCTTAGTTTGTGTCATCTTTACCTAATGATAAGATTGGCTCTCGTGTAAATTTGTGAATACCGTATGGGACAAACTGTGCATCCAGCTTCTCAGCTGTGAATAAAATATGTTCTTTCTAGCCCTAACATGCTGTAATTTAAATGTGGCACGTCAGATCATTAACCTTTAATGAAAATAAACGGACATTCCTATACATGAAATTACTTTTGATGAATCTATGAAAAGTACCTCAATATATGATGTCCTTTTCGTAAATGTCCTCATGTTCAATTTAAGCGTTATGTTGTGTTAAGAAATGGAAATAACACCGCAAAGGTTTTGAAAAAGTATTTATCATTATTAATGAGACGAGGCATATTTGAAAACTATCATAAAGTGTTGATTATGATATATTCGTTACAATGCCTACCGGCAGTACAGTTCCCTATTACAAGTACTTAAGGTGACGCTTATTTTGTTACGTTTTCGACTGCAACACATATATCTAAATTGTACTTATCTGCGTAGGTTTACTAGTCCCACTTACCAACCTCGGACACTTTGTTGATTTTATCAATTCAATAAAAATAAATATCATTGCACATCTATCGACGCGACAAAGGAACGTCTATTTGAAGTGTTTACATTACAAATCCTCGACACACATTATCTCTCCACCTCTGCCTTTTTTATGAATGAAATAAGTGATCGGAAATGGTTTATTGACATTTAAACATCTTAAACGTGTAGAGTTTTATGAATGAACCGTTCCGCTCGAGTAAACCTATCACCAAGGTCCAAGTCGTATCAATGCAAGATTTGTTAGCTTGCATATACTTAAAAAAAATCCTTTCATGCTTACATTTTTTTCAATTTGTTCATATTTTAAATATTCTTGTGTTGTGAATATCATACAATAGGAATTCTTTGACATTATGAAAAATAAACTTATATTTGCTTTAAGAGTTTAGAAAATATTCAATTTTCACTTAAGAACAAAACAAGCTGATAAAAATACCAAATAAAATATGAAATCATGTATTTCATTCAAGAGGTAAACGTGACGCAAATCAAACCAAACATAGGTAGGCCGTTCGGAGTATATAAAAGTCAAGTTCTTAGGGCAGGAGTCTAGACAGCAACCGAATCATCAGGAACAGATCCAGGCTGAACTATAATAGACATTGCCACTATATAATTCAATAGAGTATCAGTTGGACAGAGCCACTATATAATTCAATAGAGTATCAGTTTGACAAGAGAATGTGTAAAGGAGAACTTATGCAAACATCTAATAAAAATGCAGTTACTGCCGCGAATGGTTATCCAAGACCATCATCAGCAATTGAGAACCACAAGACGCATCAATCATCCAAAGATTGCTGCTGTCGAAGAAATTCATCCTCAAATGACATTCGAAACCATCTATCATCCTCGACACATGCTCAGATAAACGATCATCATATTTCATCAGCATCGGCGGAAAACGCGGCGACTGCTATTCGAGGATGCAGCTGTAAAGAAAGAATTGCACCAACAGGTCTAAACGGGAATAAGCTGCGAGCGTTCTACAACGTCTGGACAATGAAAGACACTGGAAAACACGCCGTTAAGCATCGCGTGCTTGAGCCTCCTGCTGCATGGAAGAGAAGTGATCAATATAGGTCATGTGGATGCGCAACTCGATCTCATCTTAATTCTCTTGGACTTCAGTCTGTCAATCAATGTCGCTATGGAAAAGTCAGTATGTCACCTAATTAGATTGGAATTGTGTCTAACTTACATGGACTTGTAATGATATGACGAGAACATTGAACAACTGATGTTATTATTCGTGAACAATTTTATCAACGAAAAGTTAGCCTAGTACATGTATATCCCTTGTTTAAATGAAGACTTGTGTATAGTTTACATCGATGTATGAAAAAATAACGAGAACAGTGTTTATGTAACCGTTTGAAACTATAGAACTATATGTACGCAGATTACGGGATACGGGACGTGTGCAATATTAGACGATCAAGAACAATTTTAATGATATGTGTTTTATATATAATACTCCGATCAGGTTATATATTTTATATTGGCTATTTCTGTGATAACATTTACAATGATTAACACTCATGGCTGTCCTATTTGTTATACTCCTAATACATGTTAAATAAAATGTTGACTAATGTAGATGGTGTACTTTTTTTTTTTTTAAATTGATTCATCAATGGAGAGATATAAAACCACATGCTGCAATGCTGTGTATGCTGCTTTGATGTGATAAGTAAAGCATGGCTTTGATGAAGAAATAGAGTTAGTCAACTTAATTATGACTTATTTAAAGACCACCTGTAAATACAGCAAGCTGAGCATGTGGTCACGGTATTAACAATTTATATCATTTCTTTTTCGAATGTTGTCTCTTCACAGAAAAAAGACAAACTCTGACGCATGATATTATACGAAATGACATAAAAGTATTATTCGAAATAGTTGTACGTATGACACTGATTTACAGAACATATATTTATGGGTGTGTGCATTGATTTCGTCGATGAAGCAGAAGTCGCTTACTCGTCCTGAACACCAGGAGTCTTTCTTTTGTATTTTTACAGGATTCTCCGAGGTGTAAATCTTTCCTTTGTTCATATATTGCCTTTAGTTTAATCGATTTTGAGTTCGGATTATGGTTTTGTTGACGCTTTGAAATTCTCTGATTAAAAAAAGGTGGCTCCTATTCTTGATTCAGGTTTCTCTGTATTGTATACATATTCAAACAAAACAAGACAGTAAACATAATAGATACTATTTAATGACAACCAGCTGCAAATTGATGGCACTTTCTTATTCTGAAAATTCTCACATGGTTCGCTCTATACATATGTATGTAAATGGCATTACTCACAAGACCAGACGATATCATGTAAGCAACACAATATAAATATGTATATATATATATCATTTGTCACTTTCTCCATTTTACATTAATTTTGAATTTACACATCGGACTGCAACATAGTCAAGAGATCGATACATCGTGGGAAACAAGTCAGAATACAACCCGTTCATCCTCCTAGGGATTTTCGGTGATGCTAGACAACAAACATATACAAATTCATATTGATTTTAAAAAGAAAAAAAGAAAACCGAAGCGTCAACAAAACCTTAATCCGAAATCTAAATCGACTAAAGTACAGGCACAATTTGAACAAAGGAAATATTTACATGAATACCCTTGAAAACATGCAAGAGAATAAGACCAGGTGACCGGAAGTGCAAGCATATTCATATCCCTTGCCTTGCAAACATGCAAGAGAATAAAACCAAGTGTAAGCATATTCTGCTACATCGACGATACCCGCCATGTAAATCTAGGTCACTTCCAAATTAAACCATTTTTTATACTTGTAAGTTTATATTGACTTAATTCGCAGATAGCGCACAACATAATTAATACAAAGAAGGTTGAATTAAAGGGGTTTTACGCACCTGACCCTTCTGCTTCTACATTAGTTCAGAAATTTTGGATTCCTACCTTTTGGCCCCTAGCATCACTGAAGAGTCCTAGGAGGACGAAACAGCTGTATGATGCAGTTAATACCTTTTTTCGGTATACTGTATTTATTACTAAATTTAAGAGGTGCAGCATATGTTTGTGTTACGTCAACTTTATCTCTACTCGCCGATTTGCACAAAGTGAAAAAATGCAGAAAAAATATGGTAGATATTGATTTTAATGTATTTGAAAACACTGAAGAATTTTGAAAATCCTTTATTCAAATACCGTACACTGTATGACGTTTCAAGTAATAAAGAAGTATGATATTTTTTCAAAGCATATAAAATTGCTTTTCGTCGTGTTTTTCACATTCACATGAGTAGATTAAATTAAATGAAAAAAAAAAAGTTTGTCAACCCATGTGCAAAAAATGAGAAAAAAAATGAGAAAAAAAATGCAACAAACAACCATGTATCGTAAATTGTTGGTGACAACTAAAATTACGAAATCCTTAAATGGTTCGCGCTATAATTTTCGTGATTTTCGGAATAATATAGAGTCATCAATATGCAGCTTATTTTCACTAGCAATTTGTACTTTTAAAAATAAACATAATAACAACACCGAAAGCTTCCAAGGAACAGGGTTTACTTGAAGCATTTGAATTTCGCACTAGTTTCAATTCGGTCTAGTTTTAACTTCCTTGAAACATTATCGATTATTTGAAGACGGGTGCCGAAGACGACACAGTCGAAAAACAGGATCAGCATAGTGTGAAAGAGTACAGCAGAGCATTGTTGATTCCATCAATGTCACCTTGAAGAATATTGCTCACCAGCCAATCATCGCAATAAAGGTCATTTAGGCCAGTTCAGGGTCTACATAACATAGAAATGAAAACGACATTAGAAAAATGAAAATATAAAGAAGCTTTGTTCAATTATGTTATTTTCAAAACAAACCAACAGATAACAAGTTCTGTTACTGAAAAAAATTCAACTAAAAGCGGACCCATACGACAAAATGCCGAGGAATAGTCAGACATTAAAACTATGCATATATAGAAGTTATACAACACAACCAATAGGATATTGTGACGTTTCGCTGACTGCACTGTTGTCACCTTCATCAGACTAATGATTATAGTGAAGCGTACTAGTGCTGACATATGTAGTGTATGATACCGACCGACTATAACCCGAAGTCGGTCGTTTGTCAATACTCGTGTCATAACTCTGATGAAGGTGACAGTGTATTATCGAAACTTCACACCTAAATATCCTATTGGTTGTGTGGTATTACTTCTTTTCTATAGCTTAATAATTCTTCTTCACCCAACAATTAGCTATTGCTTACTGTTTGACGTTCAGCATCATGAAGTGAAACGATTGGTTCACCCATTGTCAGTATAATGTGATCAGGTTTTGTTTTCTGCTAGGGGCTTTCGTCAGTTTAATTCAGTGTGATAGCACTCTAATCGGCAAAAGATTCGGACTGTAGCAGGAAGGCTTAAACGAACATCTCACAGTTGCAAATGATAAAACGAAAATGCTGTTAAAAGGACGTCAAAACAATCAAACCAAACAAAGTGTCTCCCTATAAACCTCGCAAGGCCATAGCTGTTGCGTTTCCTTAATACCTCCGTCCTCGTATGAACCCTAGACACCGATTTTATATAACCATGTTGGTCCTGATTGTTGTGTCTCCCTACACGACCGTCTTCGTATTACTATGACTATTGTGTCTCCTAAGACACGTCATCATAATACCCTGACTTTTTTGTCTTCCTTAACAACCGCTGTTATATGACATTGACTGTTGTGTTTCTCTAGACACACGTCCTCGTATTATTTCTTCTGTTGCGTCTGCTAAGACACATCCTTATATAACTCTGGTTGTTGTTTCCCTAGATATCTGTGCATGCATGACCTTGGATGTTGTGTCTCCCGAAATACCCGTCATCGTATTATATTGGCTGTTGTCTCCCTAGACACCAGTCCGCGTATGACCCTGGCTGTTGTGTCTCCCTAAATATCCATCCTCGTATGACTTTTACTATTGTGTCTCCTTAGATATCCGCCCTCGTATGACCCTGGCTGTTGTGTCTCCCTAAATATCCATCCTCGTATGACTTTTACTATTGTGTCTCCTTAGATATCCGCCCTCGTATGACCGTGGTGAAACAAACAAACAAACTGAAATTTTACGTAATATTGTGAGATCTTTATAGCTTTTATGTTTCATGTTTGATATTGCGGTTAGATTGCAAATTAGGCGATGTGTCTTTATTTAAAACTAACAATACCATGATGCTGGATTTCCTTGGAGACTAATGGCGTACGAGACAGTGAATAAATAACTGTAAAACAGCATACAAAATATGTACGGGATAGAAAGGTCAAATTTAAAATTTTAATGGTGCAATTATCCTATTCGTACTACGACATGGTTTGCACCGTACTTCGCGCCGATTGTTATCATAGCAAATATACTACACTTCGTTTGAAGTACTTCAAGTGTTATGATAACCTGCCTTCATATCAATAATGAAATTACGCTCAAGGCTCGAAGTACTCAAATACTTATACTTGACTCTGACAAAATAAAAGGACAAGCTAGTTGTCGCCCATTAGTTTACATGGTAAATACTTCCGTGTTGTTCGATGTGGTTTAAGAGTGAAATCTATGACGCAAGATTGACATATTAAAAGGAGAGGTCGGCACAGACGGCGCCTCTTTAAATTTGTCATACCAAAACAACACGTTCCCGGCACCTAGTGGCATGTGTACTTATGTTATCGACAACGTATTGCTTGCATTTAGTGTAGATCAACAAGCCATTTCAGTTATGATTTTTTATTTTATTTTTTTTTTGCGGTTGTTGGTGGTGAATAATATAATTAGTTTTTTTAATCAATGAATGATGATGATGATTTTTAATAAGTATCATAAAAAAAATCTTTGGAAAAATTTCAAGCTAAATAGAAACACTTTTTCCTTTTGGCACTTGCTTCGGGCTTTCGTCCATTCAAGAATGATAGTAATTATAAACCCTGGTCTAGGTAAACCGAACATAGAAAGAAGCAATAAACGTATCTGTATATGACGTTAATCTTCAATTTAATGTAATGTATCTTCAGTTTAATGGCCCATTAATCCGCTGTCAGCCTAAAAGGGCCAATCGGGATGACATGCTGCCATATAAATTCGTGGTAAGTGTTTGTTAAAGGATTATAGTAGTAACAAGGGTTAAGGTTAGAAAAATACTGTACTTGTGGCAGTAGCCTGTAAATGTTCGACAAAGAACAGGGCATGTTTTGTCACACGGCTTGGTCGTAGGAGGCGACTTATGTGTATGTGTGCGGGGATAGGGAAGCTGTAAAACAACAAACAAATAAATCGATTGAAGGTAGGGCTCCCCATAGATCATTTTGAAGTGTAGGAAACCTGAACACAGAAACGCAGACACTCCATAAGTGTTGGCTTTAAAGCGTTTTGATAACTGTCTTTTTAATAAAATATGTTATTCATCATGAAAACTTTCAATGGGCTTTTACTTTCTGCTATTTTGCGTTTGTTTTTGTCGGTCATTTCAATTGTCTATTGCTTTCTGCCATTTTACGAATGTTTGTGTCAATCATTTCAATGGTCTATTTAATTCTGATACTTTGCGTTTGTTTCTGTCCGTAACTTGCGGGATTAAACAACTATTCTGTGTTAAAATGCCGTTAAGCGTGTAATGGGAGTTATTGTTTGCTTTGCCGTAGCGTCCTTAGCAAGGATAGTATAAGGATAGATGGATTGGGAGAGAGAAAATCAGTCGAAAGGCATGAAAAAGGAAAGATTCAAAAAGGAAAATACCGATTTTCAAAATGGAAACATCGAATAAATATTGTTTTAGCCCATGTTCCTTTTAAAGACCATTGATGAACGCCCCCGATTTTTCGGGGGGAGGGGAGTATGTGTTATTTAACGACACAGTTCAATACGTCAGTTACTTTATTGTTTCCGTCAATGTTTCCTTAAAACGTATATAAGAAAGAAGCAATCTCTTATTTTGCGGAGGCGGCGAAGGACACATACTGACAACGGGTTTTACATAGGACCAACATGTCTGTTTGTGTTAAACAATACAAATCTTCTTTTTAAACTTAAATATACCACATCATTGCCGAAACATCTTAAAGCTAAACGTAACAAAATGCCGAAAACAAATGGGTATGAAAATACCTTAGTTTAAATGCACATCTAAATGAAGAACGCAACAAAGGCCTGCGCCACTTATCTAAATATGCATTAAAATATAGTGTATACCATTATATATTATAGAAGTTTTTATATTTTAGTGAGAAGGTGCCAAGTCAATTTAAAATGTAAATGCTAAAAAGGATTGTCGGAGATTTTATTTATATACAGGGTCAACACATAGTCCTATAATTACTACTGCGATTACACGTAATCAAGTCATACGAGTCCATGATAATGGGATTGTATATTTCTTTGTCTTTCATTGTAGCTTGTTGTACGTTATAGTAACTCATTAAACGTATTGCACAATATATAGACCCACCTACGTAAACGCGTTGCTAAAATGGATACTTTACAGGGATAGTAGTATTTTTCCCAATGCTTTGATATAATAGTTTAACTTCAAATACAAACAAATCATTACCATGTATTTAAAGGCCCAATATACGTTACTTACGGCAAAACTTGAAGCGAAAATCAAGCCTAATAACTGATTATATTTATAGATTTTGTTAAGATAAGCCGATATCAGCAATATTCAAGATGAATTCTTACGCGGTTACAGGTACAACTGTAGTTTAAACTCGGTATTTGTAAACACGCGGCCATTTTGAACTGTCTACTAACTTCGGCTTGTTGTTGAAGTGGGCCCCACCTGAATGATTTTCAGTTCTTTATATTTTTCTGTCAAGAGTTTCTTGCTAGTTACCGCTCAGGTTTACTTCGTTTTAGGCTTAGTTTTGCATGGTTATTAACTGGGGTTTTTTTCAGAATTTTTCAGAATCAAGAAAAAATTCCAAAAGTTACGTATATTGGGCCTTTAATATAAACGTATTTTTCATCTCATTTTATCAAATGTATTGCATATATCAGAAAACGTTGCTTGTACGAACATTATGGTAACTACGATTTTAAAAGAAATAAAAAGTCCCAGATATTTATCGTTTAATCTCGTTTGCTGATTTCCTGGTTAAGAAACGATGCATATCGTCAGTATGAAAAGTAATATCGCATGGATACCAAAATGCACATGTCTGTCAATCTACTTGAGGTCGACATTTTTGTCACAGGTTCACAGATAAGTATATAAATAACATGTGTGGCACAGTACTTAACGTTGTTGAATATTTGATAAAGTGATGGTTAAAATATTTTCCTTTGGGTTTGAATAGTAAGAAACTTTTTACATGAGAATATTCTTCCTTTTTCAACTCAGTATACACAATACTATTTTGATGTGTTCACATATTTATGTAACGTGACCAGTTTAAAATGCTGTTTTAGATGCCTTCGGCAAGGTGTTTCAGTGAGATTGCACTTTCAAGTCGGTATCAGATCTGCACTATTACAAGAAGGTTGACATACCTTATCTCCAGCACACAAACACACTTGCATGCATAAATGTAACACGTGGAGACATGTATTTAACTAATATTGGCTTTAACAGGTGTTAAACCAAATACAGTGGCAGTAGAAAAATGTATCGCCCAGATATTAAATGTTTATAACACGATACTTATAATACCAATGTAGTTTTAACATCAAATACATTTAGTTTGGTTTACTTAGTTTTACGTCTAACAGCCAATGGCATTTAAGGACGTGGCAGAATTCGACGGTGGAGGAAAGCCGGAGTACCCGGAGAAAAAGCACCGACCTATGGTCAGTTCCTGGCAATTGCCCTACGTGGGATTCGAACTCGCAACCCAGAGGTGGAGGGTTAGTTGTAGAATGTCGGAACACCTTAACCACTCGGCCGCCGCGGCCCCTCATCAAATAAAAGTAAACGATATGTTATTACTAATATACGCGCGTATATAAATATTGTGTGTGTTTTTTTACATTTATTTTGAATAGAAAAATGTGTATTTTGTCAATTAAGTAGATAGTATAGATATTTTTAACTAGATATTGTTCTTAACAAACTTCATCTGTAGTTAGGTTTAGGATCAAATTATATTGATAAAATTTTGGGAAACCCAAATTGCTCTTATCCAATCGCCCTAAAAAAAGCGACTAAAGCAAACATCAACAGCTCAGAATCTTGCATTTTTTCCTTTTTATAATAAGAAATATACAACTTGTAGTATTGGGTATTATTTCAAACAAAAATCACGATTTTTTTAGTTGAATGCAGCAAAATTAATTCTGAAGACGTCACATTTTGACCTGTTGGGAAGCGAGACGAAAAGGGCTAGGCTCACTTCAATATTTAGGAGTCGTGATACCTACCTATAGTTTATATCATTGCACTATCATGGTCTCTTGTCGGCATCTATTGTCAAAAAGTCTGTTTGAAGCACGTCTGAGGTTAAAATAAATACACCAAGTTCACACTGATGGTACTTGATAGTATTTACTCTACAAACATATGGCGACAGACGTATGAAATCGACTCTAGTACTCCTGGGGTTTACATGGAGCTATGGATGGTTGCCAAATCTTGGTGCTTAAACCCATTTGTCATTTATAGGCTTTGTTCACTCCAAAACATGACATGTGGAGATTAATGATATCATTATGCAATCACAAACATGTCGGCTGTGCCTAAGCATACACAAGATTGTGTTAGAATGGATACATATAATGCCCTTCAACCGACATTTAGACAGTTAAACAAATATACTTTAAGTGTCAAATGCGGTCATTTTGACATGTGAGGTGTATGTACTGTTATGTATTTAGTATACCTCATCGTTTCCGTTCGCTAACCCATGGTACTATTTTTGCTCATTTTTTAAACTGTAAATTATTTTTTAAATTAATAGTTGTATCCTTCACATCCAAATGTATCTCGGTTGTTATTTGTCATAATACGTTATACTTGAAGTGCAATTAAGATTGAAATATTGGCATTTGGCAATAATGACCAAAAATTGTTTCCTTTTACTTAATAAATAAAACACATGAAATGCCTAAGGTATGAGTTGTTAGTTAGCTCTCAGGCTTGTAAAGTGTAGGCTAATCCATTATTATGACACTTCTACGTAATTACTTTCCCCGGCTTGTTATACAAATCAAAACTAAAATGACAACTGCATACACGTACGTATAACTATAATGGTTTGGCTTCATTTTCTACGTCCTATTAACAGCTAGTCATTTAAAGACGGCCTCCCGGTGTATACTATGCGAGAGTTATGTGTTGAGTGTGCGAGTGTTTGGAAGGTTGTGCTACAACACTGAGGGAAACAAGCTTTAAGCCCCGGGTAGAACAGCCGCCCGAAGTGTTAATCATGACATGGTTTTTTATTTATGAGGTTTGTTGAGCAATTGGAGTATAATTTTAAATATCAACTTCAGCTATTCGAATCAATCATTATCCATTACTTTACTCTTTGGTATTTTATCGATATATCATAAAGTAAAATGGTGTGTTTGTTTTTTTTTCGTTTTGATAAAAATTCTTATATTTGGAAGATGAAATTTATTTTTTTCGTTTTAAGCTCATTAAATCTTTAGAATTTAATAAAATAGAAGAGAACAGTTCTTGTGGTGAAAAAACGTTTATCTTTATCATATTATACAAAGATTAAAAGTTACCATCTGGGACTGAAACATTTATCCAAAACTCCATTAAAGTAAAACGTACTGACAGTAACTTTGCGTGGCTGTGTTTCTTCCGAATAGAACATAGCTTTTTCAAAGTACGGTGT
This sequence comes from Mimachlamys varia, assembly GCA_947623455.1. NCBI lineage: Eukaryota > Metazoa > Mollusca > Bivalvia > Pectinida > Pectinidae > Mimachlamys > Mimachlamys varia. The sequence continues at coordinate 39,076,063 of OX392533.1, read as the reverse complement.
AATCAACTTTATCTTTCTATAGTACAACTTTTCTAGATAATTACATCATCTCTCTCTACAACTGTTTTTTATGTCCTGTTTCCATTTATAACAGAACTATGTTAGGTGTCCTAACTCAATAGTCTTCTTTGCACTGAAAGAAATAGTACACGTAATTCCAATAAGGGCGTTCATTTAAGGATTGTACCTCATTTTGACTGCGTATATATGGTAGTATACCCGCAGTTAACAACGAACATATTATATGGTGCGCGTTAGCGTATACGCAGTCAAAATGGGATACAATTGCTATATTTACACCATTATTAATTTCCAAGTGCTATATGAAGAAAAAAACGTTTGCCAGAAACTATTTATTGTTTAATCACAGGAAATGGATTCCATATATGTTCCATGTTTCAAAATCGTGTAGGAATCAAACAATGGCCGACAGCGAATACTTATTTTTCTGAAGAGTAAACGACGCCATATTTGAACAAATATCAATTCGCCGAGTCTTTTTTCACTGCGTATACGCTTATATTTTCGCAGTCAGAAATTATTAGGTACAAGAAGGAATAGGTGTAAATATAATGTTCATGTAACTTGTGTTCAATCCATTTACAAACGTTTAAACTAGAAACTCCCAATAGTCACATTAGACGTGCACCTTTCTGTTTCGGTTCCTATCTTCGTCTTTTTCTGTCTATGTCAGTCTTGCACTCTTCTTTTTTTTACTCACTTTCTTTGTATTTGTCTTTGATATTCAGCTTGGCTTGAAGCCACTTGTTCATTTTATTATGCATTTGAAGTATTACTCTATCATGCATATATTAAGCATTTTGTTTTTATTGTTCTCTATTAATTATAAATCATTTTAAGCGACATTTGTTTGGGAAGAAAAGGGAGAGTACCAAAGTGTCAACAAAACCATAATCCGAACTTAAATCGATTAAACTAGGGGCAAAATAGGAACAAAGGAAAGATTTTCATACAGACCCTCGTAAAAGTACAATGGAATAAGACCAGGCGTTCCGGAAGAGTAAGCGTCTTTTGCTTCATCGTGTAAATCTAGGTCACATTCAATAAAGCATCAATCCTCAAAAACAGAACCGAGTCATCATTGTCAATCACAACAACTTAGCACGCTTATAAGTAAACTCGAAAACGTCCATTTTCATATCGAACAAAGATATAGAATATTTATCGATGAAATCAAGATGGTGACCATAAAAGACATCTTCAATCTTTGAGGCCATTCCATTCACTTAGATCTTACCTCGATTTACATGACGGGTGTTGTCGATGAAGCAGAAGACGTTTACTCTTCCGGAACACCTGGTCTTAATATCTTGTACTTTTTCAAGGGTCTCCGCGTAAATATTTTCGTTGTTCATATTTTGCACATGATTTAATCGATTTTGAGTTTCTGATTTTGGTTTTATTGACCCTTTAATATTTTTTCTGCTTTTTTTCAATCGCACATTTGTGGCATATTGTAATTTGTTACTATGTACATGAATAAACCAAGTGGTTTTTTTATACATCGTTTCCTTTGTACAATAAAGTAAACCATGCAGAAAAATGGGCTGATGTTCATCTACAGTGTTGTTCATAGATGTCTTTATATGTCAACAGAGTAATACGACTTAAATGATATGGCTTTGTAAAATAATTAAAATGAATTGATGAAATGATCGAAAGATACACAGAATATCAAGTCTGCTTGCACCTAGAATAGAAAGAAGAACGACCATTAAGCGCATCGCTACATATAATTGTCTACCTCTGACTAGTATATTATACACCCAACCTGTAATTGAGTTAGTTTATAGATTATAAATGGTCCATCCATACTGGCAAGGTCTCAAGAGGCAAATGGTAGGTCGATACAACTCGGAAAGGGAATTCACATGTAACAAACAAAAACATAAAGTGACGAATTTCACCTTGAAATGATAAGTGTTGTATGTCAGTATTGTGTGGGTTTAACAGATAAACAAATTTTATTTAGGATTTGTTTCCGACATTTACCGTTTTCAGGAGGGATTTGAAGTTTGTTTCGCAACTGAAAAATGGTTGACGGAAGGCCATTACAATCCCACAACAATAGCTTAAGTGTGAAAGGTTCGTGACACGTTTTATAAATAAGTTGTTCCTCGCGCTCCAAAGACCCATTCAGGGATTTGCAAAGAGCACCTTCGTCTGGGCGGTTTCTATGAAGCCGGGAAAATTTACACTGATTAAAATTTAATAAAGACGATTTTTTGTATACATATTGATAAAAACATTATTTTATCGCTTTTACTTTTACAAGATCTAAAATCTGTATGATTAGGTTTAAAATTAAACAAATAATGAACAGCCTATTGGGTGTGATATTTCAGCAATGTTATAAAATACCTGCTCAGAAATGTAAATCATGTTCAAATTAACTGCATTTGGCCCTTTAATTAGGCATTCTAGTATATCACGTTAGTATCTCGACCTCAAACTAGCAGCTTAATATGTAGTATATCACGTCAGTGTCTCGACCTCAAACTAGCAGCTTAATATGTAGTATATCACGTCAGTGTCTCGACCTCAAACTAGCAGCTTAATATGTAGTATATCACGTCAGTGTCTCGACCTCAAACTAGCAGCTTAATATGTGGTATATCACGTTAGTGTCTCAACCTCAAACTAGCAGCTTAATATGTGGTATATCACGTCAGTGTCTCGACCTCAAACTAGCAGCTTAATATGTAGTATATCACGTCAGTGTCTCAACCTCAAACTAGCAGCTTAATATGTAGTATATCACGTTAGTGTCTCAACCTCAAACTAGCAGCTTAATATGTAGTATATCACGTCAGTGTCTCAACCTCAAACTAGCAGCTTAATATGTAGTATATCACGTCAGTGTCTCAACCTCAAACTAGCAGCTTAATATGTAGTATATCACGTTAGTGTCTCAACCTCAAACTAGCAGCTTAATATGTAGTATATCACGTCAGTGTCTCGACCTCAAACTAGCAGCTTAATATGTAGTATATCACGTCAGTGTCTCGACCTCAAACTAGCAGCTTAATATGTAGTATATCACGTCAGTGTCTCGACCTCAAACTAGCAGCTTAATATGTAGTATATCACGTCAGTGTCTCGACCTCAAACTAGCAGCTTAATATGTAGTATATCACGTCAGTGTCTCGACCTCAAACTAGCAGCTTAATATGTAGTATATCACGTCAGTGTCTCGACCTCAAACTAGCAGCTTAATATGTAGTATATCACGTCAGTGTCTCAACCTCAAACTAATAGCTTATGTAGAATTTAGTGATTTAAATTGCAGAAATACACCTATAAAAAAAATAAACCAGACACGGGTCTCCCGCGGCGGGAGGGCGCCATTACCACCCCTTTCTCCATTCCATGAATACACAAGCTTACAAACGGTTCACATGAAACGATAAAAAATAGCTTAAGGGAGATGGGGGATTTTTTATCGATATATAAAATACGTCGGGATTCATTTGCAATGGTTTATAACATATCATTAACCCTTGAATCAAAGTTCTGTCTTAGAACATGTGTTACAACAAAAACAGTTTTACATCGGTCCCATCAAGGTTTTTAGTATCTTTTTTAATACTACACGTTAAGCAACGTACTTCTTTGTTAAAGAAATATTATGTAAGTAGTAACATAATTATGTAACAAATGTTGTACAGTGTTTTAATTGTACCGTAAAACTTATCATCAATACAAAGAATTAAATAGAGCAAAAACGGAATTAGGTGGACTTAAGACCGATGAAATTCAAAATATATGCTTTATTAATTTTACACCAAATTATGAAACAAGCTATCCAACAGATATCAATCACTCGTTTTGGCCAGAATGATAGCGCGCGAGGGGTCTTGTTATGGGAGGAAAACGGAGAGTGTCTGTGGTCAGGCAGTGACCCTATAACCTTTTCACGTCCGGTCGGGGAATCGAGAAACGATCCTCAGTTCTATGACGCCAAATGTCTATGGGTCACAATACAGTTCAATGCCAAACACGCACATGCGCATTGATTTAGTTTTACAAGCTGACTTTCCAATGTACCGCGGCGACCGTCGTTCGTCAACAATTTCTTCAACGACATCTCCATTTCCGCTGACGTTTGGAAATAGACCTTTGGCTTGAAGATCTTTATTTGGTGTGTCTGTCTCCCCATTGGCTGGGGCGGGGTCGAAAGAGGGTTATTTGGCTATAAACGACACTTTTTTCTTGAAACATGACCCGGATATCAATCATGTTTGGTTTGTTTCATTATATTGAGGAGGGGGGTATCAGAATCCAGCAAGATACAATATCAATTTAAAAGTAATAAGAAAGGGGCGTATTTAATATTGCTTTAAGCTCGGATATTCGACGATTTGACAAAACAAACGACAATGTTACACGTAGAAGCCCCAAATTACAGCTTGTTTAAATCACGTTCTTGTGCATGATTTAATTAGTATTCTCATTATTTGCGTAGTTGAACTTGTTGCTCAATGAAATATTTCCCCATTTTTCTCAAATATATCAATTAGCATTGAATCGAGCTCATGAAAACTTGTGATTAACCCAGAAATCGTTATGATCAAAAAATTGTTAAATAACTGTGTTTCGGTAATGTAGTATTAAAATTACGTTGCCGAGCTCTTGAACACGAAAACATCAGAAGATCCAGCCCTGCGTGATAGATGAGAATGTCAGCAATAAATGTACCTTCTGGAAAGCCCATGCTGCTTCGTATATGATTTCACAATCTTGAAAACACATATATTTACTTAGTTCGAAATTTTCATATCCGTTATCGTATTTAGTTCTGTACCTTGGGATCAATAAAAGTTTTTCACGCTGTGAAACTGCACTCCAACTGTGTCCCCTTACAAAAGTGCTTGATACTTTGCACAATAATCACCAGCTGTTAAAATTGCCGTGGAATTTTCTCGTCATGTTATCACAGTTAAATCATTTCCTTTGAGCCGGGTCTTCTGATTTCAAGCGTAGGCTCTGTCATAAATACATATCTAAAAAGTGCACAATAGGTAATTGTTTTCAGAACACGAAGTTCATGTAATTCTAGTACAAGTACAAGTTATATAAATCATCCCCTTTACCGGCTGTGGTTTGGTTTGGTTTGATTTTTACGTCCATGAAACAGTTAAGGTCATGAAAAAACGACCTCCCTGTGTATGCTATGCTTGTATACAATGTATGTGCGAGTGCGTGTGCCAAACAAAAGACCCAATGGGCTTGTAACGCTCACCTGGTATTAATCTCTCATGTGTAACCTTAAAGTAGTCTAAAACCTTGATTAAGTTATTCTAAATACCACAATCAAAGTAATTATTTTTGTTCCCTGTGACATTAAAGGTGTGTCAAGAATTATTTTTTTTACTGAAACGTATTGCATGGTTCCTTCCAATGAAGCTTCCAGTCAAATATTATGTATTAAGCCCTTCCGGTATTTCAGAAGAAGATGATTAAAAGTTTACGTTTTAAACAGATTTGACCCCCGTGACATTGAATATTGGTCAAGGTCATTTCTGTTCGCAAACTCCGTTGCAGTTCATCCATAGAACCCTTCAGTCAAATGTCATGCTTCTATGCTTTTTGGTTAATCAGGAGAAACGTTAAAGGACTTTAACATATTTGACCCGTGCGACCTTGAACATGGGTCAAGGTCATTTTTGTTTGCAAACTTTGCCATGCTACACTCAAGGAACCGATCAGATTTGGGTCATGTGAACTAAAATGTTTGGAGGCTGCAGTATGTTATTTAGATTTTGCTTATTTATACTGCCACCACAATGAAGTATACCGCCGACGGACCCTGGCAGTACACTTCACTTGGTCGTATTGTACCGACAATGGACCGCTAAATATTTACATGTGTTTATATTTATTTTGGAACGTGCTTGATTTTCGTTTAATAAAGGACGTATAAGTGTGTGTGATTTATACATGTATGAGTAATCATGTCCAGACACCCTCGATATCTTGCGTTTACGCTCACCAACGCTCTCTACACTCCTGGAATATGTCATGTCAAAACTGTATATACGCTCATGTAAAAATTACTGACCAATCGCTTGGCTGCTACATAACTTTCGAAAATTACAAAGGAGTCGCAACCGATTTCAAAGCTGGTCATTGTTTACCGTTATGCGACCGCGAGATTCGTTTGGTGTACAAACAAGAGTTGAACCAGTCTTCTTGTCTGATCAACAAGGTGGCACACACGGAGCATTCAGTTTTGCCACGACATATATTCCAGGTTCGAAGAGAGCGTAGGTGAGCGTAACCTCCAGATATCGAGGGTGGTATGCTGAAGTCAGTGCACGTATGTTAACAGACAATGTATTTGCTTTCTTTCGAGAGCTCTGACCTTGTTTAATGATAAATGTTACACACAAATGTTGCACTTTGCCAAAAAATAAATTACACTGCATTATACAGCTGTTACGTCCAGGGCTTGTCAGTGATGCGAGATACTACTCCCAACAAGGCACCCAGCACGCCATCAAACCCGGTCACATTACACAGAACATGAGTTTAACATTTGCAGCGACTTTTACCGTGAATGTTGGAAGGAACCTAGGTATTCAGATACTTGACACATGGCATTGTAATCTAAATAGGATATTTAAAAATACAATACAGAATTTCATAACGAGATTTAATCACTGCTTGTCCGTATTGACGGTCATGTCTTTAATGTCAACTGCTGACGAACAAACTTACGGCACAGGGATTCGAGAGATGCAGGTTGATGAAGACTATGGGCAAGTTTTATGGTCACCATCTTGATCTCATCGAGAAATATTCTGTATCTTTCTGTGATATGAAGATGGAAGTTTTTGAGTTTGCTTGTTAGTGTGTTAACTCGTTTTGATGACAATGATGACTCGGTTCTCATTTTGAGGATTGATGCTTACTTGGATGTGACCAAGATTTACATGGTGGGTGTCGTCGATGAAGCAGATTACGCTTACTCTTCCGGAACATCTGGTCTCATTCTCTTTTGCTTTTACGAGAGTCTCCATTTAAATCTTCCCTTTGTTCCTATTTTGCCCCTAGTTTAATCGGTTTTGAGTTCGGATTATGGTTTTGTTGACACTTTGATATTCTCTGATTTTTTTTAACGGCTTAACCAATAGTCCTTAAATGACCCTTGTTGTTAATAGGACGTGGAAACAACCAACAAATCTGTACCGCGTATTTGTGCTATATTGTTTACGTCCTATTAACAGCCAGGGTCATTTAAGGACGAGTCAGATTTTGGAGGTGGAGGAAAGCCGGGGTACCTGGAGAAAAACCACCGACCTACAGTCAGTATCTGGCAACTGTCAAAAGTGGGTTTCGATATCTCGCAACCCAGGGGAGGACAGCTAGTGGTAAAATGTCTAAACACCTTAACCACTCTACCACCGCGGCCCTAGTCTTGTATAAGAAGTCAAATGTGTCCGTATATCCTTTAATGTTTGGGGGGGAGGGGGTCCAGCCTCTAGTTTGAAGATGAATAGAGACTTTTAAGACACCGATACGTTATATCGTTTATAGAAGTCTTGTCGACGAAGAAAACATGGCAATGACATAGCATATACAAAAAAGTCTTCGTTTGAACTACACTTTATCCGTTTATAATTTTTAAAATAAAAATCTTGAATCACAAATTCCTTTGGGTATCAAAGAATGCTGTTTGAGCATTACCGCCAACACATTGCCAGAGTACGTGTAAGAGAATCTGATGATAACTAGATCTGACTTCCACTCCGTACAGCTCACGCTCCGTTTCATTAAAACAGAGTGTACCTGTACTGTACGGACTGGATTTCAGATCTTGTTTAATCAGATTCATTATAAGACAAAATGTACGCTGTTATTATCAGAGGTGTTTTCGAAAAAGCATTCCAATATACTTTTTAAAAAACCCGATATGTCGATGTTTGCTCGACTGATTATCGATACAGGTAATTCAATCTGATTGAAATGCAAATCCTTACAGTTTCTCCGTTATTCGCCGCATGTATTATAACACAGTGAGAAAAAGGATATGCATTTTAATCAGATAGATCGATAATCGTTAACATTAATTTAGAAAAATCATTTGCTACAAGTCCTTGCATGATTCCAAATTTGGATATTTAAATAAATGAATAAGAAATATTTATACAAGTATGTATATTTTATTACATGTTATTCATAACATAGTTCCTGCCAGCAGGTGTCAGTATACGTATTATATATAAAATATGTATGTAAATTATTTAAATATAAATATCACATGGCACGATTTACAACAGTTTAGACTAGAAATACATAATGTATGGTAAAACAAAATTCACAGTTATATTTGAACGGCATTGTAAACAATCTATAAGACCCAACACGCAATATATATAACGGCTACACACATACTTAAATCAAGAACATTTCCTTTGCTGTCTTGTTGAATCATTTACACAGTTTCGTCTGTTACGCACAAAATCAATCTTCCGTTTATCATTATCAGTCTCAAATGTTTAAAAACAGAAGAAAATAATTATCTACAAAATGAACGCGATATTCTCAAATGTTTAAAAACAGTAGAAAATTATTATCTACAAATTGTTCGCTATATCAGAGTATATACTTTCACCCAACGTATTAATTGTCATCAAATATTCACTCACTGTCGATAATTGTCTTTTGACTTCCAAACGCACATTCCCCGAAAATGTCATTCTTTATATTTTCTACAGTCAATCCGTTATCGTTTGTTACATGACGAACAAGATTCTCCCGATTTCGGCCTCACAGTGTTTAGATGAGTCCGCGTAGCACACCCGCACGTTCGGAAGTTCTCGTTCCTTTTCCATGCAGTCGGCGGTTCCAACTGTCTCTGCTGAACTGCCTTTTTACCCGCATCTTTTATGGACCATACTTGATAGAACGCCTGCAGTTTCTTTCCAGTGATCCCGTCTCCTGTTTCCTTGCCCGTTTCTGATTTGGAACAACATGTTGTTGACACAGATGGGAGGGAAGCGCTGCGGTGACTGTCTAAATCTAGTGGTTTTACGAACGACCACCTAATGTCTGCCGACGAAGATCTCGTGTGGCCTCGAGTTCCGTGAGGTTTGAGGGAACTCGATGTCTTATCACCAGCTGATGTTGGTCGCTCTGCTTTGGAGTCTAACCGAGATTCAGTCTTACTTGGTGTTATCAGTATATTTGGCATTCCCATTATGTTTCAACAGCAAAGTTAGCAAAACTCTTGAACTATTTCGATATCTCAGTCCGAATGCGCCTTATATTATAATTACGCTGAGATCCTTTTCTTGATGGTAATATTGAGCCGTCTGTAAAAAGTTTGCTCGTGACAGGCTTTTTATATCTATCCAAACAATGGTGCAGCTTGTGAGTCGTATACAGATGGTTCGTGCGTCAGAAATGACCTCCAATTTAAATATCCTCTGAATGAGTCTACTCGGTCGGAACTTCTCATTCATGAAAACGCTTTAAGATTAAATGCGAATCGTGACGAGGTTGGATCAGCTGTTCAGTGTAGTCAACGCAAGGATTATACATGGCATAACACATACGTTCACGAGTTACTTAAAATACATGGTTCAATATGTTCAAAAAGGTAATCTAGACGATAGATATAGCTGTTTGTTGTTTATCTGATCAACAGGTCACATGGGGTTCGATGCGTGCTAAGCGCCCTTGAGACGTTAGAATTACTGGAACATTGCACATAGCCATACAAACGTCATGTCTTTTAAATAATTATTTGTAACATTAAACGATAATTTGCATTAAATATGTAAGTTCACCGGAAATACTAATTTAAGTAACCGATGTAGGCGTTATACAGTGTATATATAGGGGTGTGTTGTGTCTGCATTATTTATCTTTTTTTTTTGGTAACTTCGTTTCCATTTTGTTATAACCGTTTTGGAGTTGTTGTTTTTTTACAGCAATTATGGAAGAAATTGCTTCATTTCATATTACCTAATTACTCTTACTGAGTTAGGTGCGGGTCTTGATGTGGGAGGAAACCTGAGTACCCGACGGAAACCAACGTCATATTCGGTAAATGTGACTCCCATATCTTTTCACGTCCAACCAAGGAAGTCAAACACCGGCTGTCTATGTGAAAGGCAAGTGGACTAATATAAGGCCTCAATTAATTTGACTAAGTACTCAGTTTTCCTCTATATCATTTAATTTCATATAAAATTCTCAATATTTGGTTGCCAGCTTTCCCGTCTTACCCTTGGTTAAGAACAACATATTGGGAATAAAATATCTGCTTGAGATAATCGTCTGCACGTGTCACCAACGTCAAATATAAACTTCCGGGTCAGGGGGTAGAGGTAAAAACAGGACTTATCACACAGAACCCTGCGCCACAAAAACATGCACAATATAAAAACAAGATACACATTAATACTAGAATTGTATCTCTTTGAGTATTTCAACACCAAACTTGTACACAAATCCCAAGTTCTAACAGACATTGTATAGTTTTTATTTTTAAGAAAACAAGACTTATGAGGACTTCATTCGTGGTACTGAAACCGGAACCGTTTAATTGTGGCCTCAGTCCTAAGTGCGCTACCCACTTATATAAGCAACCTGACCAACCCGTTTCAATTTGAAATTGATGTCAATTGTGTTTACAATATTCTGTTTTTACCGGAAAGTTACCAAATCTGCACGCCTGAAATACAAGACACTTGTTTGTTATGACCTAAATAAACTGCTTACGTCAGAGAAAACCCCCACGTCTGTCTGTAACATAATTTATTGTTATGATATTCTTAAGAAAGAAACAAAAGTCATTTATCCAATATATATATAATACGATCTTCATCCTGTTGGTGTTTTCTATACGTGACAGTGGAGGCGTTAATGGCATTTTGTACAATATAATGAGTATATTATTTGTGAAACTGACTGTGTTGGCGGATTAAAACTTTAAACTAAATCCTGAACCTTAAAAAGGATAACTTTGTCAATCACAGAGCTATTTTATGTTACAACGCAAGCGTTTCATCATATAGACGCGTGCATATAGCATACGTACATCCTGTGCGTAGGTGCGTAGAATGAATTAAACCTATTTTATTGCAAAGTATTTACAAAAGGATTGGGCACAACAAGTTATTGCAACTTAGATTTGCCCTTTCCATAATGATGTACAAAATAAAATATAAATATAGCGCAACATGAAATATATAAATGTGATCAACAAATATAATTATTTTGGAGAGGGAGAGAGTGGTGGAGAGGGAGATATAAGGAGAGTGAGAGATAGAGACAGTGGTAGGGAGAGAGAGAGATGGGGGGGGGGACAACTAAGACTTACTTAAATAAACATAATTAAAAATACATGTTTTATAACAATTCTATTACAATGCTGACTCAGGTTGAAAGTAAACACAATCCTTACTCACTACAAAATGTTCATCACAATCCTTAAAAACTTTCACGTGGTAACCACGCAGATCCTCTTCTTTATCTTAATCTTTCTTCATTGAACTCCAACAGGTGCTTAGTCCTAAGACCAAGTTAGAACAACTCGAGGTTTTTTCTCAACCACCTACATTTTTGTTGTTTATTTTGATTTAGTACGTCCTATAACGAAACGTTACAGCTGTGATCATTTAAGCACGAGCCAAATTTTTGTGGTGGAGGATAGCCGGAGTTCCCGGAGAAAACCACCTACCAATAGCCAACACCTTGCGACTGCGCCACCTAGGCCTCGAACCCTCGACCAAGAGGTGGAGAGCTAGCGCTAGCAGAATGTCAGACACCTTAACCACTTAGACACTGCGACCCAGTGGTGGAGGGCTAGCGCTAGCAGAATGTCAGACACCTTAACCACTTAGACACTGCGACCCAGTGGTGGAGGGCTAGATGTAGCAGAATGGCAGACACTTTAACCACTTAGCCACTGCGACCCAGTGGTGGAGGGCTAGTGGTAACAGAATGCCATGCACCTTAACCACTTATAGCCACTGCGTCCCAGTGGTGGAGGGCTAGCGGAAACAAAATGCCAGACACCTTAACCACTTAGCCACTGCGACCCAGAGGGGGAGGCAGACACTTCAACCACTTGCATTTTTTTTTTTTATTACACTGTACAAGTGAAGTGTTTATCTGACAGTTCTATCTATATCCCTGTGTCTGCAGGCGTTAAAATCCGACCCTGGTGTCCGATTTTTATATATACATAAATAAAAAAAAATCTCCAATACCCTCATCCGTTCTCGGTATAATTATTTGAACCCCCTGACCCTAGTTGCCGTGGACTTTATAAATACTGTAGCAAATTCATAAATTGCATTCTAATACTACGTATACAGGAATTCACATGTTACATGTGTTCCTGTGTCTAATGAAACTTATGAAACATGTATAGTTTCATCTGCAGAAGTGATAAATAGGGGATTTGCGATAATTTCAATGAACAATTTTCGATATTTCACTGGTAAAAATGTTATAAATAGTTTATATTTTTAACTTGTTGCCATCCACCATTGAATACCAACTTGAAATGTTGCGTGCGACATATTCATGTATACTACGAGGCGTAGTGCAAAGTTATATACAATCGTGTGAAAGTGTGATGAGGTCAGCCAATAAAAGTCGCTTTAGGTCATAAAAGATGATTTGATCGTATGGAAACGTATGGAATGGGGTGTATTCACTGCATGACAAGGGGAGTTATAAGATAAAGTTATTATATTCCCCTGCCCCGGTCTCTACTGCAGAATATACGCAGTTGAAATCTCGACTCAGGCATATCAGCTGCCATCTGAACGTCATACTTAGCTCTGATGGTATCTAGATACGTGCAACTTACGTCATTTTGGCGGACAGATCGTGTTAAGTTGCCAGAACGTGCAGTAAAACAGGACAAAGATAAGACAAAACCCGTGTACACGTCTGTCAGAAACACAATGTAACTATCTAAAACCGTGTCACCCAGTTCTGTATTTAACAGATTACAACTCATCAACTTCTGGCGCGAATAAGCAAACATAAAGGGACCCATGTGCACCAGGCACTAACGTTACCCCCACCCCACCCCCTTCCTTCCTCTGCTATATCAGGATAATTAATAAAACTGATTTATTGGTACATGTGTTAGGTCAGGGTGTTACATTACGTGACTATTTATATAAACTAATCCATTATATTATGTATCTTTATATCTTGTACAATGGTTCTTCAAATCGATATTTGTATTTGCGCATTCACCCTCGAAGAAACATTTGCGTTCTTCCCATTCAAAGGCTTGAATAGTCATGATGAAATGTCATGGTTTGTAAATCAATTAAAGACATACAGTAATTATGTACTTGTTTTTATAATAGTAATTGTGCGATATTGTATAAAAAGGCCTTGATACCATACATGCAGCAGTCATATCAATTTATGAATGAAATGGTTAAGTTGTTGACGTCATAACATCATGACGTCATATATATGTATTTCGGGATACCAGTGACCCTTACCTTGGTGTTAGGTGTTAATTCAAAAAGCATACACGATAAAATATTATATATACGTATTTTATCTATAAGCCCATGAATACACATTCTTCGAGTTCAAAGGCTGGAATAGTCCAAGGTGATATTTCAGGGGTGAACACTTTAATGAAATAACTTCATACATGTTTGCATAAAAGCTTTTGCGTGATATAAAGTATTGTATGAGAATGCTTTAACACACACGATGTACATGTGGCATTCATATTAGTTTAGAATGCAATGGCGAAGTTGTTGACGTCAATACATTCAGACGGCAAATATATGTAATGGTAGATACAAATGGACTCTTGTCATGGACTAACGTACGTGGTCATTGATCATGAACAAGGATATACACGATATATAGAGGTTACACAACGAGTGGCTGTTGGATATGGAATTTATTTCACTCGAGTTAATTATTTTTTAAAAGTTACATATGACACGAGCTTTAGCGAGTGTCTTTTGTAACTTTTAAAAAATAATTAACTCGAGTGAAATAAATTCCATATACAATAACCACGAGTCGTGTGACTTGTTTCTACCACAATGATATTTAGTCGGCAGTTGTAGTGTTGTTTTCTGGGGTGAATCGCGGATTTGCGGGAAATCACATCATCCCGAATACATTCCCGCCAAGTTGTGACGACGTCAACAATTGATGACGTCGTCAACAATCCACATTTCCGGTCAAAGTTCAACTTCTCAACCAATCAAAAGTCCGGAAGGTCATATTCCACTAGTGGTATATAACATATATTTATCCAACAGTCAGCACGTTTATACAATGGTCTGAGAGTGGAATAACACAGGGTATTGTGGTAGAAATATATATATATAGATACTTTTATTCGAAACACCTAGCCAAATTACCCTTCTATGGCATTACGATATCTAAAACATGCTAAATATTAAACATTAAAGGCCCAATATACGTAACTTCCAGAATATTTTCGTGATTCTGAAAAGTTCTAAAAAAAAATCCAGTTGATAACCATGCAAAAATAAGCCTAAAACGAAGTAAACCTGAGCGGTAACTAACAAGAAAATCTTGATAGAAAAATCCGAATAATTGAAAATAATTCAGATGTGGCCCACTTCAACAACAAGCCGAAGTTAGAAGACAGTTCAAAATAGATGCGTGTTTACAAATACCGAGTTTCAACTGCTACTGTACCGGTAACCGCGTAAGAATTTCATCTTGAATATTGCTGATATCAGTTAATCTTTACTAAATCTACAAATATAAAAAGTCAATAGGCTTGATTTTCGCTTCAAGTTTTGCCGAAAATTACGTATATTGGGACTTTAAGTGTTTTCAATAAAATACCAATGTATGTAATAAAGAACTAGACTTATCCGATAAGATACCTACATCGTATGTATTACATTTCTCGCATGTGTGTTGTTACTTATTGCGAAATTCCAAAACAACCAAACAGAATCAAATATCAACGAAATTCTGTATTATTGACTTAAAATTGGAAATACATTTTTTATGTAATTCGTTACGTGCCAGGACGACCACAACCCGAGAAATCCAAATAACATCTCGTTATTGGTTTAATTTGGCCAAATTGGAAATATTTTTGTCCATTTGTAACTCCAATTAACAACGATTTTCTTCTCATCCCTTCATCTTAATGATGGATTTGTCGCGAAAGCGAAATAATTAGATTGAATGGATAAAAACATTTCGTCCGGCATCACATTGCGGTCATTTTTTGCAATTGTTAAGTCTTTTGCCCTCTCTATGCTTCCGTGGTGTTATTTTAAAATTAGAATTAAAACTATTTTCTTAAAACACTACCATTAATGCACCGGCTCGGTGTGACTTGTACATAGTGTTAAATACGGTCTCTGTCTCCCGCTGTCGGCGCATGCTCCGTTGGGTCAGTTGGTAAAGCTGTACATTATCACGCTGGAGACCCGGGTTCGATTCCTGGTCGGGGCAGTCGGTAGATTGGTAGAGCTGTAGATTATCTCGCCAGAGACCCGGGTTCGATTCCTGATCGGATCACTCGGTAGAGATGGGTTTTTCGTGTTATATTAAATTAGCATAGTCGTCGAAACGCTTAACATTTCGTCATTTCAAAACGGTTCACACATCATTATCCGTGGTTATTGGGCCTTAGAAACCAGCCAATATCGTTCTCAACTCCCTGGTGAGCGCACAACCGGTGCTGTCATTTCGGCAATCACAGCTAACATTCTAAAATTTGCTAGCACTACCAAACCACGCATTCGTTAACAGCTGAGTAGACTGGAACAAGTGGAGTAAAGTATCTTGCTCAAGGATACAACACAAGTGCCGGGGCTTGGTCTCGAACCTCGGAACCCTTCGATCACGAGCCTGGCGTCCTAAAACTAGACCAGTGTGCCTCCGCAAAGACAATGAAAAAAACTACATCAACCGATATGGACGTGATGTGTGATCCAGTATGTTTTACTGTTTTCCATGCTGCACCAGATATATGGTGTATATTTGTCGATAGTCATAGCTGGGTCTCAAGTGAGCTAGAACCTGGGGCTGGATACGCACTGCAGTGAAAACAAAATAACACATTACGCGTGCTATTTCAATATAATTTATGAAAGATCTAACTTTATTTTAAACATATGTTATCGTCCAAAATAATTATAAAGGATTTGGCACAAGTTATGACAACTTATGAAACCATCTATTTTCAACAAAATAGTTGAAACTAGTGATTGCATATACAATCAAATAGTCGATATATTGAAAGAAATAAATTTTACACATGTAAATGCTGATAGAATACGAACAAGATAAACATCAAGTTTAAGTTTAAAATATTGCGCTAGATTTTGTGAAGGACTGCACCTGTTCAAATACATCATAATTTGCATCCAAAGCCAAGTTTTTATTGCCAAAAAGTAACTTTAAACTAATTGGTATATTCAAGTACAAATGTAGCTTAATGCATGAAACATTCCAGAATGGGCAGTGGGAAAACACTGACACTCAAAAAAGAAATGATATGTGTTTTCACAAATGTGCCAACCATTTACACAATGTAAATCCTGAACTTTTACATGAAAGAGATCTTCTTTACGAGAGCTATATTGATGTCTTTAAGCTATGAGAGACGATAGGACAATGAAACGCCAAAGAAAAAAGCCCTGGTTATAAGTGATTGTCAAACTATTTTATAAAAAAGTTATAGACGTTGAAATAGTTAAGGAATGACAAAATTTGTTTGAAGGTTATACGGTATCTATATACCAAAAATGTGTGCACTTTGCGTAGAGCGGTTTATGCAAAGTGCACACATTTTTTTCGGTACATACCGTATATAACCCTAAAAAAATTGTGGTAACTCCTTAAAATTTCATTGCTAAAGATACATATATAAGACATAAGTCTTATACAATGATTTGGTATTAATTATGACAAAAATCGAATGGTTTTGCAAAAAAAAACATAACCATGTGAATAAATTTCACCTCTAAACAACTTCAGCCAATCAGAAGTTTGATTATGCGATACGATATAACTTGAAAATGTTTAACATTGGGGGAATGGGCAAAATTAAGTCATTGGAAAATCTACTAACGCCTGTGATGGAAAGCCCACAACATAATTTACGGTATCGGATGTATTTATTACCAGAAAGAACAAATTTCAAACCTTAGCAGACGTTATAGATTTGCAATACAGCTTTTTGTCTATACCAGATTCCCCAAGTTTCGTTTCCAATAAGAAATAAATCTTCAGATTGAAATCGACTTCGTGTCCAAGTCTGTGAATTGCTTTTAGAGATCTATGATATGGATCCATGCTTGGGCGATTTAGTTGGTGTAGATATACTGCGGCAAGTCTGATGGCTTAGCGTGTTTAGATGTCGTAAGTTTAGTAGTCTCCGATATTTCTCGTAACTTCGGGCACAGGGGTCCACTTTTAACTATGAAATTGACAAGAAATTTTCCGACTTTATATCCCTTACAAAAGTTAAGTGTACTGTCTGTCTGTCTGTCTGTCTATCCGTCGTCTGCCCTCCGCAGTATCCTGTCCAGAATATTTTCCATCTGAACGGTCTGATGTTATTAAAACTTCACTTACATGTATATATTTACCATTGAATGGCATTGCCACTATATATCCCTACCAAATTCAGTTGGCATTCATCACGCCATGAATGCCAATGACCGATTGTTGACGTCATCATTATTATGACGTCATAATTGTTACGTTGGATATCATTGACCGTCCCCGGGCGATGGCTGTTCTTTTCATATGCGACAAATACATTTATTGAGCTAAATGCTGAGAAATTAAATGTGTTATTGATTGTTTTATGACATGAGCAGATTCTAAAATTGGTAAATATAAGCATTGAACTGCTTTCAGTTGGCATTCATAGGCTATATGAATGCCAACTGAAAGCAGTTCAATGCTTAAATGAACAGCATTTTTATGTATTTGTGCACACCATTACAACTACAATTTTTCATACCTTTTAATAGATTTTATAGTATAGCTCCTCACAACGTTTTAAAAGTCCGTTAGTTTACATATTTACCTACATTTTAAAGCAGTTAAATTGATTTAATATGTCCAGAAAACTCGATCTGTGACAGTAACTGAATTCCATATTTTGAACCCCTTTAAGGAAGCTACAGGCCTTCATGCAAAATAACCTTTTACGAAAAACACCATCTGGTAAAACTAACTAGAAGATTTTATTGAAACTTCACTTGACTGACGAGTGAATAACGGAGTTGTGCGCCGGCATTATCACATTTTTATCAAACTCTTTTTTTCTTTGATAATATACATTTCGCTCATGTGATAAAAGTGTTGTTTGGCTTGTCATATCAACAAACGGGCTCCAATAAAACAAAATATCCCGTTTAACGGTATCACTTCATCCGGGCTCTTCACTCCAGGTTTTAGTTTTCCACTGATGGCGCTACTTTAGATAAAGATTTTTTTATTTAAGTTGTTAAATTGTTAAGTACATTTCTTTATATTTTTTTACAAATGTGTGATAAAAGTTCATGACTATTTTGATATCACATCCTTTATCAGCTCCTGACTTGACATCAGCCCTCGGATCCATCTGCGGCACTCGGGCTGATACCAAGGTCTCGGGCCGATAGAGGGTGTGATATCAAGACAGTCATGCAATAACTTCTAAATAATTGGTACCCCTTGTCAAGTATACACCAAATACTAAAAAAATAGTTTTTCACAGGTACAATAGTAACATTACACGATCCACCAATATAGAAATCAGGTCGCCGAGTCAATCTAGTTCAGAGTTTCACTGCAATAGAACACCGCAATCAATGTGCGTGGACCATGCTGTAAAGCAGCCACTGGATATTTATATCATTATCTTAGCAGCTGTAAACATTGTCCTGTAATATATTCTTCAGAAGTAATTAGAAATTTCCATTCTTAAATCCATTTCACATCTTCGACGTCCCAGTGGGGCAAAAAAATGTTACGTCATAAAATTGGTAAAATTCAGATTCCATGATGCAAAAACTTTTGACGTGATGAAATTAAAAATACTATAGTTACATAATTATACCTGTCAGAAAGGTAAGATTGATATTCTACGTAAACGAAGATTAACGACGTGAGGTAAAGTTAATCCCGTCGGCTAGTTTTCCTCCAAGGAATTGTTTACAATCTCAAACCTGTGCACAACAGAAGCCAGTTTCCTTGTTTTACGATATGTATGTGTGTACCTGTCCTTTGCATGTCGGACTTTTATGATATAATTATATACTTCATGTATATATTAAGGGTGGTCGGGTGGTGCAGTGGATAGCGCATTTGCCTTTCACCAAGGCGGCCGGGGTTTAATTCCCCGACGGGACGTGAAAAGGTATGAGATCAACTGTCCGACCACTAGGGTTTTCTCCGGGTAATCCGGTTTCCTCCCACAATAAGACCCCCGGCGCGCTAATATCCGGATCACCACGAGTGATTAAGTAAAGTTAGAAAAATATTTCATAATTGTTGATAAATATATAAAGATATGCGTTTATCAAGTGAAAAAATACTGATATTGAAAGAGTGTATCGTATACTTATATGGAAGCATGACGGCATATTCTGAACGGCCAAATCATCAAATGACATTAACAAATAATGTAAAAGTAATTACGTCATTTAAGTATGCCCTGTACGTTCTGCTGGGACTTTGTACTGTCAGTAGGTCATTTTTATAAACACGTGTTCATGTCCAGCACCTTCGCTGCTGTTTCCTGTTTTCTACCAGTCAAAACATGAATTCCGCTCCAAGTAAAATCGATAAATGGTAAAACGGTTGGGGTGCAATTTTAAGATTTATCGTGAACAGACGAAAAGGATTTTTCTGCAATTATGTAGTATCAGGAATATTTATATGTATTAAAAAGCTGTGAATTAAAAAAAAAAACTAAATACCGAAAATAATAAAAAGAAAATCAAAGATAGTTCCGAATGATAAATCTTAGCCAGGAGAAAATAACTGAAATAGACATCGACTGAATTGCGCAGAATTAACCTTTAATTGTGTTATGTAACAGAAACGCGAACTTTATTTTATAGCAATACCGATAAATAAACTATATAATCCAGCGAGTAGTCAAGAGATATGGGCTATCGTAGTTTCGGCCACCTTTTGCTAATACCGCGACCCTCGGCCTGATAAGCTGTAATCCAGCGGTCGTTTAATAACCACAATTTATCGGTATTATAGAGACGCGGGGTCGGAAATACAGACGTGGAATAAAAAGTGTTTATCGCATGAAACACATGTTTCATTGCTGAATTTAACGAAATTGATGCATTGTTTGTGCCTTGAACTTTACTTGAATGTAACAATATATTTATTTAAAAAGCTAGATTATGACGTTACACATTCGAAAAGAAATTTGCAATTTGAAATACTTGATAAATCGAAAATTGGTGATGCCCAAAACTTGTATGGAGTCATGATTGAATCAAGCCGCGATCGATTTCATTGGAAGATAAATTTTGTGAGACAAATTTAATTTACAGTTTCTGTGAAGCAACCAAATTTAATGTCTCGTGACCAGTTCATCTGATGATATAAAAGGAAGCAGTATTCGATCAACATGTTTCAAAATAAACGATGTATTTTAAGGCTCTACCACGCATGCGCCGGCAATCGAACTGAGTTATCATTTTTCTGATCATTGGTGATTGTGCCAATAAATACCCAGGCCACGATATTGACGTGTTTCCTGATCTTGAGATTTTGTTTTAAAATCCAATCTTAATAGGTCTATAAATAGTAAAAATGAATATCTTGACATTAAGCTGACAATGCTTACAATGAGCGTGAAATGTTTTATCATTATGTAGGTAAGAAGACCATGTGCTCTACATGCCGTTAAGCTGCCAATGCAAACTAATGTTTGGTAGTGTTGTAATTACTATACAATAACTACATAGATACAAAATAGAGAATATCGAAGCGTCAATAAAACCATCATCCGAAATCATATTTGATTAAACCAGGGGCAATACATGAAAATGTAGGAAATATTTTCATTGAGACCCTTGCCAAAGTACAAGAGAGTAAGACCAGATGTTCCGGAAGAGTAAGAGTCTTCTGCTTCATCGACGACGCCCGCCCTGTACATCTTGGTAACATCCAAGTCCTCAAAGTGAAAATCGAGTCATCATTATCAAACAAAACAAGTAACCACACTAATGAGCATACTTAAAAACGTCCATAACTTATGTTACCATAGTGAAAATGCCAGACACTTCATACAGACTCGGTTACGGAGAAATTATCTTTAGCTAGCTCATCCCGTGAGCCTAAGGGCTAGTGAGCAGGAGATCCCGGGTTGGATTCCCAGTTGAGGCATTGAAAATTAATTAGCTCTTTTACACAGGCGACCACATAGGGACTCGGGAAGGTTGCGAAGGTGTTCAGAGATACTTGCAAAGGAATCACTATCATACACTGGGAAAAACCCGGGCCGAGATATTCCTTGAATGGGGAGTATGTCAGACACATTAGAAAAATAATAGCAGCTTGTTACCGACTCGACTAGCTCTTCTCATTAGCTCATTCCGTAGCTAGGCGCATGGCTATTGAACCAGAGGTCCCAGGTTCGACTCTTATAGGAATTGAACAGATAACGACATCTTATCACACCGCGAGTCTATAGAAGAAAGAAAATGTAACACAATTATAGACAAAGTGGTGTACAACGACATTAGTTTAATTATTACCTTGATGGTTTGGTTGTATTTTGTTTATCGGCCTATCAGAAGATAGACCATTTAACGCGGGTTTCTAAGTTGTATGTATGTATATGTGCCGTAGAAAGAGTATGTAAGGATCTTTGCTAGTTATAAATAAGTCGGGTTAAATTTTATGATCGAGCGTTCGATCATAAAATTTTAAAAGAAAACAATATTTATTACTGTTTTTTTGCTGTAAACTACATAAATACACATTTTCGTAGTATACGATTTGTAATTATACCGAACGAGTTTAATTTTACTTCTAAATTCATCAATTAAAAGACTTACAGTATACGCACCTGACCCTTCTGCTTCTACATTAGTTCAGAAATTTTGGACTCCCACCTTTTGGCCCCTAACATCACTGAAGAGTCCTAGGAGGACGAAACAGCTGTAAGATGAAGTTAAATTCATTTTTTCAGCATACTGTATCTATTACTTTTAAAAGGTGCATCATATGTGTGCTACGTCATCTTTGAAGTATGTATAATCACATGTTTCCTTATTTTCTGTAAACAGGAGGAAGGATGGCTATCATACAATTAATGACACCATATTTTGTTTCCCCGAGACTGGTAATGTCACCCGAGGGTAACATTACCAGTCAAGGGGAGACAAATCCCATGTTACACCAATATGGGGTCATTAACTGTTTTATATTACCGAATAGAAAAAAAAACTCAAGTTCATGTTTAAATTTAATAAATACATGTAACAAAAAGATACACCTCTACAATAATGCCACCGTTAGTGACGATACAGTTTTGTTTCAGTAATTGAAATTGATTGTTACTTTACAACAACTAGGAAATAAACCCTTTGCCAGTATCACTCCATGGTTGCACATTGCCTGTGGAATCAATTTCTGTGAGTACATTTTCAAGTTCAAATTGCCGTAAATTTTCGCACCCCTTCGGCACAGGTAATATGCTATCACAAACCAAACTTTGTTTTGAAGACCATGTGGCGAACCTGTGCAAAACACTGAAGTTTCTCCTGAATATAGCGCCCGCAAATCCTGCTCACAAATCACTGGGTGGTGGTCGACCCTGCCAAATCCCTTTCTCTTTAAATCAGTAACAACTGCACGTAATACATTTCCACTGGAACCTTGTTCCTCGCTGTTGCTTCCATTTTAAAGTTTCGTGGATATATTTCTTCAAACCATACCTAATGGAGTTCAATGGTGAGTGTATGAACGACGTTGCGTCTTCCCACCTTGCTCCAGCGTAATAATCGTCCATCCGCTTTTCTAAAATGGCCCGTTCAAAGTTTTCAAACCCCTTTGGACCCCCTATGGCCTAAAAAATACTGTTTAGACGAACCGAAATTAAGTAAATTAGAATGAAGTATGATAAACCAATATAGTAAGATGGAGGTAACGGATATGAACTTAAGAAATGAGATAATTTTAGCTGGCAGAAGCGGCCGTGGAAGGCGGGGGGGAGGGGGTTCACAAAAATAAATGTATTACCGTTAATGCGAAATTTGTTTCTACGTGTATGGATATTTATCAATGTACTTTGTATCGCGCACTTTCGCATTCGACAAAATCGTTTAAGAGTGGAAGTCATTAATCAACTTGTGTATTTTGATTCATCGATTACATTTGACACTTTATATTTTTTAATTGATTAAGTGCTGATGCATCGTTTTCAACAAATGACATCTAATTTATCGCGCTTGTGGGAAAAACATTTTTTTCCATCTGGAATCAAGCTTCACTGTGACTTAATTTCGGATCTCTAATGCATTTATTGTTGTCAGAACCTGCCATTCAAGCGCCTAAAAGCTTCCGTGTCTTTTTTTTGACAGGCTGACTATCCAAGACCTTATATTCAATGTACCCAGATAATTCCTCATGACACAAGAACGTTTTTAAGTCACACATCCATACTTCTAGACCAAGCATGCTATCTCAGTTAATAGAAGGAGATATTTACATGATTAATACTGAAGTCTTTTATATGCCTAAAATAAAATCAGCAACAATCAGTATTAAATCCGTTTGAAAACATTTTATTCAAGAGTTCATCTAGAACCTCGCAAATTGCTTTCCCATACCTTTTTTCGAGATTGTTTTGCTTCGCGAACCATCAATGAGGCGGGCCATTTGGGACCAAACTAAAATGTACTATATTGTCATAAAAAGACAATTACAAAAAATGAACAAATCATATATTAGTAATTACACTACAAAACAAAATTTAAAAGATGTACACATGTAAAGATGTACCAGCAGAGAACGACCTGGTTGAAATTTATACCTGACCAATTGGGTGTAAACAATCATATATCGTTTTATTAAAATTTGAACTAATCTATTGAATGAATTTTCCATACACGATACACATATGATTCAAATTTGACCAGAGCAACGCGGGGAAACAAACGTAAGCTTAAACATTCACCCAAGTAGTGAAGGAAATTGATCCGCCCTCCTTGTACTCTATGAGAGAATATAAACTCGGTAAAATTGGAGGTGGAGGAAAGCGGAATACCCGGAGAAAAGCCATCAACATGCGGTCAGTACCTGGCAACAGCCACACTTGCGTTTTCATCTCGCAACCCAGAGGCGGAGGGCTAGTGGTAGAATGTCGGAACACCTTAACAAATCGGCCACCACGCCCCTGGAATCCAAATAAAGAAATAATAAGAGACTACCGAAGCGTAAACAAAACTATAATCCGAACTCAAAACTGATTAAGTAGGGGCCATATATGAATATGAATATGAATATATGAATAAAAAGGACAGACATACATGGATACCCCTGCAAAAGTACAAGGGAATAAGACCAGGTCTTCCGCAAGAGTGAACGTCTTATGCTTCATCGACGACACCCGTTGAAGACAATAATTAAAGGTGTGTACGTGGTCGCTATTCACCATTGGAGATGGAGGGAAATAGAGATTGGAGAAGCCTTCTAAATAGATAATGAGCCAAAGAATCCAAGAGATGGAAATGCCAATGTGATGTATACAGACGCATAAATGCTATTAAAAAGGGCTTATCTTCGCCGGGAGGATGTACAATTCGTTTCCTTTGATACTCAAGTAAAATTTAATTGATGTTTTTTTTTTATTTATAACCAAAGGCTAGCCTTGGAAAGCTTAAAAATGCAATATTGGTTTCTGTTGCAAATACAAGTAATAGAACGCTGAAAGAATAGGGAATATTGTGTATGCAAAGATTTGAGAGTCAAACTGAACTAAAATCTTAATTTTTGAAGCAATCTTTAAACGTCTATTTCTTTCCTTAATAAAATGCTTTCACTAAAACGATTTGTTTTGTTTCCATCATACATTTGCAGTTTTATTCATCGAATACAGCCATGTTATAGTTCTGCGTATAAAAAGTAGAATATACCTGTGACGTCCTCAATCGAGTCAGCTTATATCATGATGCCACAATGAGTAGTGTATACTATCATGTTAGTGAAAGGGGCCGCGGTGCCCGAATGGTTAATGTGTCCCTACATTCTACCCCTAGCCCTTCACCTCTGAATTGCGAGTTTGAACCCCACGTGGGGCAGTTGCCAGGTACTGATCATAGGTCGGTTTTTTTTCTTCGGTACCCTGGCTTTCCTCCATCTCCTAAACCTGGCACGTCCTTAAATGGCCGTGGTTGTTAATAGGACGAAAAACAAAAATAAACCAAACCAAGTTAAAGATTACTGATTATGATATAACATTGCATACCGCATTCCTTGAAATGATTGCTTTATTTCCTATACATGGATATTATGTGATTTCATTATAAATACATAACTAAGTTTTACTTTCGTGATTTATATAAAAAACGTTTCAAATAATTGCTTACGTTACATAGTTATCAGAGATATTCGCTCAGTTCTTTGTTTTTGAAACTATAATTACATTTAACACTTTCAAATATCGGGGACAAAATACAATACATACGTAATCTTGTATTCATAGCAAGTGTCGTTTCGTACTTCCTCTCTGTGAGTTGAATAGAGTAAAACTCCCACTTATCTTATTCTATTTAGCTTTCGCTACCTAAAATAATGTCGGACATTATATCATGTGGTCATTTCCAAAACAAGAAGAATAGCGTTTTACCTCCACAGTACATTAGCTCATAGTTTTATGTTGTGTATGTGCAGTAATGTCACGCCCGCCCGACTGACCGTTTTCCTTCCTCAAATAGTCAAAAATGACGTTACACACACACAAGCACACAAACATGCTGCACCATTTTAATTTAGTAAAAGTTACTGTATACCGAACAAAATGAATCTGAATCATTCTTTGATGACTCGTCAGTGATGCTTTGGGCCACAATCGAGTTCTTTTCCTAGTAGTAATAACTTAATGTAGACTAAACAAACAACGTCTATATGCATGTATAATCATATTACGGATGCCTCAGAATAAGCAAAATCACAAATATAAAACCTGGACGTCTCGAGGCGATGTCTTGCGCTGTACATGAAGTTCGAACTGGATACTCATTCATCAGAAAAGAACATCCAGGAAATAATGATGTTACAAGGTCATCGGGGTAAGTGAAAATCGATGCAGTTTGGGGTTCGAAATCAAACTTTAACAATGACGACGAATCAAAACTTATGTAAACGTCCTTAATTTGGCACAATCAAATATTAGCGCATTGTCAGTTTTTGGCATATTACACTGTAGCACAATGATAAATTCGGACATTCGTGATAATGATTATATAAGCAGAGTAAATGGTTGGTTGGTTGATTGTTTTTACGTCCTATTAACAGCAAGGGTCATTTAAGGACGGCCTCCCAGTGCATACGATATGGTTGTGTGTATTTGGGTGGCAGCGGTATGTTTGTGTAAGCCTTCTTGCGATATTCCGGATCTGTTTGCCAATTTAAAGTGCTAAGACATTGAAGGATACTGCCGAAACCCGGTCACGTTTTACTGACAACGAGTTAACCAGTCGTTCCACTCCCATAATGCAGAGCCTCCAGTAGGGAGTAGTAACTAGCAGATAATAAAAATTAGCGCAATTAAATTACAGCGCTAAAATAGGATTGCACTTGAGAACGCTCCTAACCTCCAAATTTGTTGGACTGTATTCCGACGCAGAACGTGGCGCCAACGAATAAGCAGAGCGTAGCGCCAACGAATAAGCAGAGCGTAGCGCCAACGAATAAGCAGAGCGTAGCGCCAACGAATAAGCAGAGCGTGGCGTCAACGAAAAAGCAGAGCAGACTAAGAGAAACAAGCCAGAAACCCAGTACTTTTTATCACTTCGGATGAAACTTGCAAACACAAGTAATCTGTACATGAAAAGAACTAGCCGACCAAATAAAAACACTGGCGAATATAGCAGAAAGAGATTTTAAACAGAAAACAAAGGAGGACCAGATCAATGGAAGATGATGAGGAAAACAACCAAAACGTCAATAAACAACTTATCGATTCTACATTGACGTCATTTTATGTTTGTTCACTTCGCTTAAAAATATACAAGATAGCATTAAAGCGCCAACACAATCGTGATTAACATTCACTTAAATACAACCCGATCTTATATGTTCGTTGAGATATTCCAGATCCTTACAGTACCAAACTAAAGTACATTGCCGAACTCAACCATCCCTAGGAGAACACCATTCCCGGTCATATCATACCGAAAGCAGCTGTTTAAAGGTCGATAAACTTGAAAACGGAAGTTTTTCTCTTGTATAAAAAAAAACAAAAGAAACGAACTTGACTTAATAAAAGCTGGTAATTGAAACTGAACTTCTGAGGAAATACATCGATTTCGAACTGTATTTGAGTCTTTGATTAAAATGGAAGTTCAACGGCGGCTTCCTATTACTTTTGTTAAATCAGGGAAGAGAATCCAATTTTCTGCTGACAAATAGCGTTAAGGATTACAAGCTTTATAGTAAATATCATCTTGTTTCATACATAGAATATGTAGGGTATGCTTGTACATGTATGACCATGACAGTTGACGGGGTGATACAGTGAAAGTTCCTGTATAACAAATTGGAAAGGTACATGTACATGTACGTCTACGTCTTGTTTTGAAAGAGGTAGGGTTCCACTCTTTGTAAAACTAAAAACTTGTTCAACGTAATCGTAATCTCGGGGCTTTTAATCTCTGAAGAAAGGTTAAATCTGACATATGCAAACATGCGGGTGTTTAATAGTGCTTCGATGCCTTATCTTTGGTAGAACGATGCACTTAATTCATTATTTTACTCGACTGCATCTTCTAAATTATAAAGGTGCTATTCTCGTGTGTTTTTTTGTACAATTATTTGAGTTGCCATCAGGAAAACAAATTGTAAACTGGATTCTGGATAAAAGCAGAGAGGATTTAAATTGTATAATTTGATTGTTCAATATTTGCAACCAGTTTTTGTAATTGTATTCTCTTAACTATTACGCGATAAATGTATATCAATCAAGAACTACGATGTGGATTTCATAAATCTTCGATGCTTGCAAGCATCTTTTTTGATAACTTCGAATTCCCTAAATAGCGGTAAAGATAAGTTATTATCTAGATAGTTAATGGAGGCGTATATCAATACTATTGTTCGGAAAGTTATGCAGGATGCCTTCGGTATGACAAGTCGGTGATATATCATATCAGATCCCGACGGACAATTAAGCCAACATACCTCGTCTCAATCAAACATACAAATAGTCCGGCAGAATGGTGAAAAAAATGTGGGATTTTTAGTAAAAGCATGAAACTTGGCATGATTGTAGTTTATGATTCACTGATCAATTTTCGAAGCTTTTTTTCCCCAAGATGGCCGCCAAATCCATGATGGCCGCCATCAATGAGAATTAATGGGAATAATCATTATAGCATATTGCATTTCATCAATTTTTTTTCTGTATTAATTTTTAAGTTTAAGAAATATGAGCATATAATTAAATGGATGTTCTACCGCTATTTTATTCATAATGAGCAGCCTTACAAAATAATACCGAGCATTTTCAACTTTCGTCAAAACCATGTATTGTACAAATATACATAAATACACATTGAATTACCTTAACACAGGATAGTAAAACCAAACAAAATTAACCTGTTGAAGCAAAAGGGTCTGTCTACAGCGGATTGTCATAATGAATTACAGCGGATTGTCATAATGAATTGCCTCATTTCAATCGGTAAAAGCTGGTAACATTTGAAATAACTTTTAATATGTTTCACGAATACTACTAAGGTCTTTGGGCAACTGTCGACCGTTAACACACCACTGTGGAGTCACGGAATGTGAAAAAAGGAAATATTTTAAGCATTGCCACGGGGCATCCGATTAATTATGCTTTGTTCGATATTCGACCCAGAGAACAAGACATAAAACCCCACAGTGGCAAATTTAATGTATTCACCCCTGAAAACATATTTAACCTCCACCAATTAAAAGTTTAATACGTTTTTAGAATTTTATAAATGAATGAGTTATTGGTGTGCAATGGGTAACCTGTAAAAACCTGAGGAACGGCGGTGAATTCGACCGAACAGACAAGGGCAGCAC
Organism: Mimachlamys varia; assembly: GCA_947623455.1. Lineage (NCBI taxonomy): Eukaryota > Metazoa > Mollusca > Bivalvia > Pectinida > Pectinidae > Mimachlamys > Mimachlamys varia. Next base: position 39,046,789 of record OX392533.1, on the reverse strand, counting down.
ATCAATAAGCATAAATTGCTGAGGTACACTGTATTTAAAGGCAGAAGTAAAATGTTTGAATGTCTGGTTTTGTTTTACTCTGTTAGCGTCCTATAAACAGCCAATGTCATTCAAGCACAACATCTCGCTATATTTACATGCATAAGCTATGTAATTGTACGTGTTGAGTGCGTGTGTACAGTATCTCAGGGAATATCAGCATCTAGGGGTAGATTTTATTTATTCTACAACAATAATAAAACAAGTTATCCAACTTATATAAATCACTCTTGTTGGCCCGGATGTTAGCGCGCGAGGGAGTCTTATTGTGGGAGGAAACCGGAGTACCCGGAGAAAACCCACGTGGTCGGGCAGGTGACCCCATACCTTTTCACGTCCGGTCGAGGAATCGAACCCCGGCCGCCTTGGTGAAAGGCAAGTGCGCTATCCACTGCACCACCTAACCACAAGGGGTAGATTAAGGAATATAGTCGGTATCATAGAAATTCAAACGTTATATGATATGATTTATACATAAAAATGACGTCACTGTGTTAACAGCGTACAAAGGATATGTACACCGTCTGACAGGTCGACTGTATAGCTAGTTTTTTATGTTATGGTAGTTGGCTCCGCCTGTTTAAAACAGTTTTTTGGTACTCCTCTGGCCTTCTCCTAAACAACACATTTTAAATAATTCTCAGGTGATCCCCTTTTTTCTTTTGCTATTTTTGAATAACTCCTTCCATTGTTTTCCTGCTTCAAAAATTTAATTTTCTCTATGTAATTTTCTGATGAAAATTTTTGAGAAAAGTTTTTCCGCCAAATTTTAAACTCCCTTTTATTCCAGTATGAACGAAATTCGGTTACATCCCTACGGGCATGGACGTTAAAGAACATTTTCACTACAGCAAAAATCTGAATAACCAATTTATTAACTTTATTTGCATATGTACCGTCCTTTTAACGAATTGACGGGACAGCCCTAATTTTAATACAATTGACAACAACAAATAATCGTAGTCATTTCAGCGTTTGGCATAAGAGCATTTTCCATGTTATTCGAACCAGAGTGAAAAAACTCTCATTGAACAAGGTTAATCTTTTACGTCATTAATAAACCACGTGTTGCGTCAGGAAAATTGCTTTCATACTCAAATGAAAAACATTTCTGCCGATGATGTTCATTCATATGGTGTTGCAGATGCAATAGTAAATATGATATCATTATGCAAATCCTAATGAGCCAGTTTCTGTAACTTGATATAAAACAATCAAGAAGCAACATATTATAATAATAAATAAGAGAATACCGAAGCGTTATCAAAATCATAATCCAAACTCACAATCGATAAAGCCAGGGACAAAATATGAACAAAGGAAAGATTCACATGGAGACCCTTGCAAAAGTACAAGAGAATAAAACCAGGTGTTCCAGAAGAGTAAGCGTCTTCTGATTCATCGACGACACCCGCCGTCATGTAAATCTTTGTCACATCCAAGTAAACATCAAGTTATCAAATACCTAGATGTAGCATGAAACAGTTTAGCGGATATCGCACCGGCAGTCGTGATAACGACAGTTAGAGGCAATGTTCAGAAGGTAAATATGTACTATCTTTCCCGTAAAACCTATAATATTCACAACTTTACGCATACAAAGCATCTATGAAGCCACGACCTCAGCTGTTAACGGATGAACATACATAACGCTTTGCCGGTATATAGAGGATACTCTTTTAAAAAATAATTTAAGAGAGAAAGATATATTCCATATCATATTAATAACAACGATAAGTGCGACCTGTTTCTATGACAATGATATTATGTCGGCAAGGGCAGTGTTATTTTTTTGAGTGCACCACTTAATGCTCCCGCGAAAACACATCTTCTCGTACTGTACAATTCCCGGAAACGTTGTGGCAACGTCAACAATCGATGACGACGTCAACAATTTGCGAGTGACATTGAACCGCGTGATTTCGGGTCAAAGTTCACCTTCTCATATAGCATAGCGAATGTTATATTGATTTGATAGGTTTGGTTTGATTACGTCCTATTCAAAGCTATAGTCATTATCATCGCTAACCATGGACCTCGTTTTGGACATGTATTTTTGTTTATTTTGGCAAAATATCCGAAAAAAATGCTTTGTCAAAGAAAGATTCATTGTTAGCTTTGATGCATACCAACGTTTGGTTAATTTACTTCTGTTAAATTGCGCCGAAGTATTGATTAATCAACAACATTTACAATTTATAAAGATATATTATATATATACTCCTTTAGAAATAACGCACTATGCTGCAAACATCTAGTAATTATGTTTATTTAAATTACTCGACAAAATCGATATTTGCGCGCACTAACAAGATTTACTGGTATTACAGTTTTAATGTCGTCATTCTTAACAGTCACGTGTCGCACTACATGTAGGTAAGGACGCAATGATATATATATAAACGGCTAGTGGTTATGCAATTTAGACCTGGTGACACAATTGTGGAAATCGATTCACGATATGTTGACTTAACAGTAACGAGCTACATATATTTGAATACATATATATATGATTTGTATGTATTACGACATCTGAAAGCAACATTTACATGTATACTAGACTAGTAACTACTTAGACAATCGACACCTAACGAGATCAGGACAGTAAGGGCACGCATTTCAAAGTCGGATTAAATATAACGAGCGTCAATTAAATTTCCAGAACGGACGTTGAAATACGTTACAATGGTACTTCATACACGAGGCGCTGGAATAGGATCTAATTGGATCCCCCGGATACTGGCCCGGAAACCATCGCTCTCGTCCTGTATTAAGCATGCTCTGAATCCTTACCCAAAAATGTAAAGCATTTAAGAATTCGTATTTTTGTACATGAACACTCACGCAGATGAAAGGGAAGCAAGTTTTGACAATTTTTCGTTTTGCAACAACTGTGGGCTCGTTTCATTTTATTTAACACCCTATTCCATGTACATGTAACAGACAAAAGGGAGAATATCGAAAGGTAAAAAAGATCATAATCAGAACTCAAAATCGATTAAAAAGGTGCAAAATATGAACAAAGGAAACCTATATACAGATATCCTTGTAAAGTATAATAAAAGAGGACCAGGTGTTCCGGAAGAGTAAACGTCTTCTGCTTTACGGACGATACCTGCCATGTAAAGCAAGGCCACATCAAAGTATTAAGTCCTCAAAGGGAGAACCGAGTCATCATTCATAAGAAAATCAGACAATACCAAAGCGTCAACAAAAACATAGTCCGAACTCAAAATTAATTTAATTAGAGGCAAAACATGAACAAGGGAAGGATTTACATTGAGACTCTCGTAAAAGTACGAGGTTAAGACCAGGTGTTCCGAAAGTGTAATCGCCGTCTTCTTCATCGATGTCATGTAAAATCTTTGTCACATCCAAGTAAAGATAAGGTCATCTAAAGGACGTGTTGTTACGTATGCTGGAGGCAGGGTATGTTGGTTTACTATCCACCTTGTGATAGAACGGATCAGATGTCGATGATGTTTCCTATATACAGAAATCCTTGTAAAGTATAATAAAAGAGGACCAGGTGTTCCGGAAGAGTAAACGTCTTCTGCTTTACGGACGATACCTGCCATGTAAAGCAAGGCCACATCAAAGTATTAAGTCCTCAAAGGGAGAACCGAGTCATCATTCATAAGAAAATCAGAGAATACCAAAGCGTCAACAAAAACATAGTCCGAGCTCAATATTCATTCAATTAGAGGCAAAATAATAACAAGGGAAGGATTTCCATTGAGACTCTCGTAAAAGTACGAGGTTCAGACCAGGTGTTCCGAAAGAGTAATCGTCGTCTGCTTCATCAATGCCATGTAAAATCTGGGTCACATCCAAGTAAAGATAATGTCATCTAAATGACGTGTTGTTACGTATGCTGGAGGCAGGGTATGTTGGTTTACTATCCACCTTGTGATAGAACAGATCAGATGTCGATGATTTTTAAGTGTTATACATGTATACATAGGACTGAAGTACAGCGTATGATACCTTTATAAACCTGGTAACCGAAGTAACTTGATCAATGGTTGGTAGGTTTGGTTTGATGGATTTTACGTTTTATAAATAGATAAGATCTTTATCATCGCTAACCATGGACCTCGCTTTTGACATTTATTTTGTTAAGGTGTTTGTTGGGGTAAAGATTCGAGAAAATGCTTTTGTCAAAACAAAATGCATTGTAAGCTATTATACAAACCAAACATTCGGTTAAGTTAAATTGCCCCGATTTGTGATTAAATGATACGCTTGTTAATAACCGTTTAGAAAAACCCATGCGGGAACACCAAGCAATTGTTTAGCTAACTAAGTCAACAAAAATCAATATTGGCGCGCACTGACAAGATTTATCGGTATAACAGTTTTAATGTCACCATATATGGGAAAGGATGCCATGGGATATATATCAGGCTAGTGGTTATGTAATTCAGACCAAGTGACCCGACTTTGGAAATAAATTCACAATATGTAGACATAACAGTAACGATCTAAATGTATTTAAATATTTCTCTGTATGACTTTGATTTATTACGACATCTAAAAGCATCATTTGAATGCTTGCGAGACTGCTTAGACAATCAACAAATTACGCGATTAGCACATTTAGGGTTGCATTTCAATGTTGGATTAAATATAACGAGCGTCAATTAAATTTCAAGAACGGACGTTGAAATACGCTACAATGATACTTTATACACGAGGAGCTGGAATACGATCCAATTTGACACTGGTCTAAAAACCATGGTTCCCATCCTGTATTAAGCATGCTCTGAATTCTTACCCAAAGCGCGTTATTCTATACTTAGTAGCGTATTTTTTTCCAGGATTGGTGTATTGGTACATGAACGTTTGAGCAGAAGAACAATTTGACAATTTTACGTTTTGCCACAACTGCTGCTGGTTTCATTTTATTCAACATACCTGAACTTGTAACAGACAAAAAAAGAGAATATCGAAAGGTTAACAATACCATAATCAGAATAAAAAGAAGGGCAAGATATAAAGAAAGGCAATATTTATACGGTGACCCTTGTCACAATACAAGCAACGAGGACCAGGTGTTCCGGAAGAGTAAACTCTTCTTTTTCCTTGATGATTCATATACCTTCCATGTAATCGTGAAGTTCTCAAAGTGGGAACCGAGTCATCATTCATAAGATAAGGTCGTCTCAATGACGTGTCGTTATATGCAGTAGACAGGGTATGTTGGTGTACTTGCCTCTTTGTGAAGCACGGATCATATGTCATTTTAAAGGGTTATATAGCATAGCTAGTGTTATCTTTATTTGGGAGGTTTGGTTTGATTGATTTTACGTCCTATTGATAGCTAAAGTAATTATCATCGCTAACTATCGTCGTTTTTGACACGTATTTTTGCTTGTTTTGGCAATATATTCGCAAAAAATCACTTGTCAAAAAAAAAAGAAAAAGAAAAAAGGATGCATTGTTAGCTATGATGCATACCAACAATTGGTTAAGTTACTTCTGTTTAATTGCCCCGGAGTAGTGATTAATAAAAATGTTTGATGTTTTTACTTCTTCAGAAATAACGTACTATGATGGAACCACCCAGAAATTGTGTATAGTTAAATTGTTCGACAAAAAAAAAATATTTGCGCGCACTGACAAAATTTACTGGTATTACAGTTTTAATGTCGTTATTCTTGACAGTCGCGTGACGCACTATAAGTAGGTAAGGACTTGACCATATGTAAGACGAGTCCTTGACTCAATATGTCATCAAGTTTAAATAAAAACTATTATTATTATTATTATTATTACAAGCTTTACCGAACATAATCTTACAGTGTACTGGAATGATGAACGTATCATCTGAAGGTAGCTAAACTAAATACTAATACAAGAAACGCTTATCCGCAAGTTCAAACTGGGAGTGGAATGATGGGATAGCATGTTATGTTTTTGTCCGGTTATCTCATCTGTTGAGAAAACATAACAATTAATGGAATGTTAACAATTTTAACCCTCTAGATCTGTTTCATACACTTTTTGAATATTCCGAAATTTACAAATTTTCATTTCAGTTCAATCAGCTACATAAATTAGTATTGCCTTAAAATACACTTGCACAAAACAGCTTCGAAGTTTGTGTGTAGTAAGTAGACATCTGGGTGAATAAGTTTAAACTTGAAAGACAAGTTCATGAGTTGGCATTAAAATGAGGCAACAGAATTGCAGAGTCACTGGACTATTTTTGTTCCTCACATTACCTACATTCCTACATTCCACATATACAATAAGCCGATGTACACAATATATGTATGGCAATTTTGATTTACCGTGATCAAACAACATTGAAACTCGAACTTGTCCAAGACATATTATCCTTTACATGTGTGTGAAATTGGTGAAAATCCATGAAGAAACAAAGCCACTACTGTGCTGACAATTATTGTCTAACAATAGCAACAGTGACCTTGAGCCGACACTCCTGAAACTTGAACTTGCAACTTGTCAAAGATATTTTAACTCTGTAGGTATAAGTTTGTGTGGTTTGATGAAAATCCATTAGGAAAGTAAACCATTAGAGTGCTGACAATGATTTTCTAAAAATAGCCACAGTGAACTTGACCTGATAACCCTAAACTTGAACTCATCAATGATATTTTGATTTTGTATTTATACATGCTTATGTGTAGTTTGATAAAATCCATGAAGAAACGAAGCCACTAGAGTGCTGACAATGAATTTCTAACAAGAGGCCAAATGGGCCTACATCGCTCAACTGGTATCAATCTCTGGCTTATATTATAGTGTAACCCTAAAGATCCCTAAAATCTTTTACTGTGAGACATTTAGAAGAACATGTTAAAATTTAAACATATTTTACCCTTGTGACCTTGTAAGACAACATCATTTATTTTCAAATTTTGTTTGGCTTCATCCCAGGACGCTACCAGCCAAATATCATGTCTCTAGGCATTTAGGTTTATCAGAACAAGTTTCTCAAAGCTTTGAACAGATTTGACTCCTGTGACCTTCAATATTGGTCAAGGTCATTTTCTTTCGCAAACTTTGTCAAGCTTCATCCAAGGAACCTGTCAGCCAAATATCATGCTTCTAGGGCTTTTGGTATTTCAGAAGAACTCGTTTGAAAGTTTTAACAGATTTGACCCTTGTGACCTTGAATATAGGCCAAGGTCATGTCTTTTCGCAAACTTTGTTGGGCTTCATCCAAGGAACCTGTCAGCCAAATATCATGCTTCTAGGGCTTTGGTATTTCAGAAGAAGTCGTTTGAAGGTTTTAACAGATTTGACCCCTATGACCTCGAATATGAGTCAAGGTCATTTCTTTTCCCAAAATTGTCGGGCTTCATCCAAGGAACCTTTCAGTCAAATATCATGCTTCTAGGGATTTTGGTATTTCAGAAGAAGTCGTTTGAAGGTTTTAACAGATTTGACCCCTGTGACCTCGAATATGAGTCAAGGTCACTTTTCCCAAACTTTGTCGAGCTTCATACAAGGAACCTGTCAGCCAAATATCATGCTTCTTGGGCTTTTGGTTAATCAAAAAAGTTGTTTAAATATTTTAACAGATTTGACCCCTGTGACCTTGAATATAGGTCACGGTCATTTCTTTTCGCAAACTTTGTCATGCTTCATCTAAGGAAGCTACAAGCCATATATAATGTCTCTGGGTGTATTGGTTAATCAGAAGAAGTCATTTAAATGTTTTAACAGATTTAACCCTTGTGACCTTGAATATAGGTCAAGGTCATTTCTTTTCGCAAACTTTGTCGGGCTTCATCCAAAGAATCTTTCAGCCAAATATCATATTTCTAGGAAATTTGATTTATTAGAAGAAGTCGTTTAAAGGTTATAATAGATTTGACCCCTGTGGCATTGAATATGGGTCAAGGTCATTTCTTTACGCAAACTTTATTCAGCTTCATCCGAGGAAGCTACCAGTCAAATATGAGGTCTCTATGACTGACGGTATTTTAGAAGAAGTTGTTTGAAGGTTTCCACATTTTTGACCCCTGTGACTTTGAAATTAGGTCAAAGTGATTTTTTTTCGCAAACTTTGTTCAGCTCCTTCCAAGAAAGCTACCAGCTACATTTCATGTCACTAGGCCTGTCAGTATTTTAGAAGAAGTCTTTTAAAGGAAAAATTTGACGGACGGACGCTGCACCATCACATAAGCTCACTTGGCCCTTAAGATATTTGATTTTGTGCAAGTAGTGTAAAAGTGAAATACTTCGTGGTGTGAAAGCTTTTGCTTATTTCACTGCCAATAATTTTTCGCAGATGTACATTGTATGCACTTTTTTTTTGATACCATTCAATTTCTATAGTGGATAGTATATGTCACATTGCTAAACAGAAGACTGACAGCACAAACATTTCCACACTGCTAACAGTTTGGAGGCTGACTGAGCGAAAAATTCCACATGCAAGTTTGATGAAAATTAATGAACGAAAGAAGTGCTGACAAATTTCAGTGGGCAGACAGATGGCTATGGAAAGTGTTTCTACATGACCAACCCCCCCAACCCCCCCCCCCCAACCTGAAACATTAAGAATGAAATTTATTTTTCGATAGATGATTTCATTCGAGATAATTTTGCTAATTTGACGTCACTTGAATCTTCCCGGTTTATCATGACACAGTGGTGCTATATATGTGTACCGATGGGTTTAACTAGTCCTCGCAGTGGTCGAGTGGTTAAGGTGTTCCGACATTCTACCACTAGCCCTCAAACCCTTGGAACTTGCGAGTTCGAAACCAACGAGAGGCAGTTGCCAGGTACTGACCATAGGTCGGTGGTGTTTACTCGGGGTACTCTGGCTTTCCTCCACCTCCAAAACCTCCTTAAACTACCTGGCTGTTAATAGGACTTCAAACAAAATAAACCAAACCTCATAACTTGAAATGACTGCTAGACATAAATGCCCCCTTACCTCATATGAAATTAGTTCTACATGCTTAATTATTATGTAAGTTTGATGACAATCGGATCAGTAGTTATTTCAATAAGCTGGTTACATCACCATGGGACAGGACGGGACGGACATGGATATACTATATGCCCCCCCTCCCCTTCCCATTTCATGACGGGGGCATAAAAATCATGTAAACATTGAATTTGTCAGAAATATGTCAATGTTTCCCCTGATTTATGAGTCTTAAGCAGAACAATGAAAGAAAATTACCTTCAAAGGAGAAGCTTGGTGTTTCAAGCAAAACAATTCTTATCAATGTTTTTTTTTCCAAAGTTTGCACATATATATATACATTAAAATGTCCTCTGTCACATAATATCATATTGTGACCCATTTCTTTGTATGCAAGGGAGGTAATTCAATCTAATTATCTCCCTTTCCACACAAAATGCAATATTTACAAAGAAAAAATCCAATTATCAGTCGTAAAGTATTTATTTTTCGGAATCTGCAAATAATACAAGAAGACTTCCTTTCATATAAAAATGATTAATTTTACTATAACCTTAACCTTGAAATACTGAATGGCACGGACTTACGTTATAACATTTTCAATTATAATATGCAGTTATATAGTGTATTCTTTTTCTCAAAATTATGTGATATTTGCACTGAAACTCAATACCCGGTATATGAACAATAACAGCAGAAATACTTTTCATTTGAGTGTGAAAGCAAAATCTTTTCTGACGTAACTCCTATGCTATTGATGACATCATTGCATTAACATTTTTCTATGAGAGTATTTTAAGGTTGCTTTGCTTTGGATATCATGGAGAATATCCCTGGATCAAGTTTATCTGAATTGCATATTGTTTACCTTTATTGAGATGCATTTTTGTTTTTAAGAAAATGTAGACTTCATAGCACTGGTGTTATTCCTAATCCAGTCCCTCTGTACCCCATGTGATTTAGTTACACTTCCAGGAGAAAGCAGGGCATTTTCATTCACCTGAGAAAAAAAATATTATCAACATATAGTTTCCAAATTTCCACATATATACATATCCAAAATTGACAATAGACAGCTATACGAGTACTTAAGAAATGTATATTGACCCAAGATATGTTTGTAAATACTAAACTTTAATCTTCATATAGATCTTGACCCTTACCTAAAGAGAAGTATTGACCTTGACATTTCTCTTTACAAAATATGAAGTGTTTATCGTGTAAAATTCAGACAAATTTTATCAGAAAATTATAAATGAAATTTGGCTCAGGTCATGATCAGTCAGTATAAAACATTATACAGAGACAACTTTTTTGAGAAATTGCACTAAACTGAGGGTATCTATGAAGTCACACTTACCTTGTTCAGCCAACTGTGTCCTTCATTCTTTTGCATCCAAGCAGAAGATGCTCTTGCTTCCAAAGCCTTGGTCCAATCATAAAACCTGTAGAAAGTGATAATGTTATATAGAGTTGAAAATAATTTATGAATTTCTATTTTCTCTACTTTGATACACAATAAAATATGATAAAATATGTGGTATTGATCAAAAGTAGGCAAAATAATCAAATACCCTTACCCTACCACTTCACATTGACTAAACCGGCCGCTGTGTAATAAGAATTCCTGTCTAATATGGCCAAGTACTCCAAGAACTTATACAGTACTTTATACCTCTACAAACCGACAATTGTTTAAACAACAGACTAATAGTTTGGTCCCAGTGACTTTGGGTTTAGACAGCTGGTTTAACTGTATATAGTTGAATTAAAATAAAATGTTTTTCACACAGTCTCATGGTAATAAGAGTAAACTAAGAGTGAATGTACTGGTACAAGTCAGTTTTATAGATATAATCTATATACAATTTTGACTAACTCAACAAACCTGTCCAATTAACATTGCATCTATGTTTTGAAACTGTCTCGGACCTTCCCAGATGATACTGGCACACACTACAGCTTCTTGTTTTAAAGTAAAAGTCCACAGACCTGAAATTTAAACAATATAAGTTATCTCCCTTTATTTTGTTAACTCCAGGACTACAACAAAACTACCCCTTATAATTATCAGTCACAGGGACATGTTACAATTAAAAGGTATTTACAAAATGTTAAGGAGTATATATAAACACAGACTCCCCGCCATTTTAAACTTGTAAACATTTTATGCATATCTGCAATAAATTCAACTTTAAGAAAATTGTATTGAAGCCAATACTTGAATATCTCACATATTTTTTAGAATAAACTTTTATTGTAACTCATCCCTCTGCTTGTACATTATATTGCAGATCAGATATATAGAGGTTACACAACGATTGGTTGTTGGATATGGAATTTATTTCACTCGAGTTAATTATTTTTTAAATGTTACAAAAGACATGAGCTTTAGCGAGTGTCTTTTGTAACTTTTAAAAAATAATTAACGAGAGTGAAATAAATTTCATATCCAATAACCACGAGTCGTGTGAATTGTGTCTACCACAATAATATTAAGTCGCAAGAGCAGTGTTGTTTTTTGTGAACCGCGTAATATTTGCGCGAAAACACATCATCTTGTATATATTCCCGCAAAATTGTGACAACGTCAACAATCAGCACGTCAAAGTTCGACTTCTCAACCAATCAAAAGACCGGAAGGTCATATTCCTTTAGTGGTATATAACATATATTTATCCAACAGTCAGCCCGTTTATACAATGGTCTGGGAGTGGAATAACACAGGGTATTGCATTAGAAATATTAATTAGAACACTTCAGACTTAAAACTGCAGACCTGAGTTGGGTCAGACTAAGCTTGTTCTAATATACAAAACAAAATGTATATATTCATTTAATAGAACAGCACCAGCCTTAGTCCGAAGGGTTCTGACTCTCTGACCCGCTAAATATTTGTACGACAGCTGGCGGGTGTGAGAGTCAAAATTCCTCCTTAGTTAAAAAGTGGAAATTTTACCGACCCGTGCACGGATCGCCTTTTAAGCCGTGTTTTATAATATGAAACATTTTCCATCACATGTAAATTAAGTATCAATGGAAAGAACATATCTTTTTCTTCTAACCTACACATTTAATCAAGTCACAGGAGATAGTAAACCAACTGTCGTCATCCATTTCTAAAAAATAACCAGTTTCCTGACATCTGTTTGAAAATGGCCGCCGCCTAACGTCACGTGATCAAAAATAGTTAGGCAGAAAGTAATTCTCGCGGGATCTCGTGACGCGCGGCCATTTTCAAACAGATGTCAGGAAACTTATTATTTTTTAGAAATGGGAGGCATTGAACAGCTAGTTTACGACCTCATGTGACTTGATTAAATGTGTAGGTTAGTAGAAAAATATCTGTTCTTTCCATTGATACTTAGTTTACATGTGATCGAAAATGTTTTATATTGTAAAACACAGCTTAAACAGTGACCTGTGCACGGTCGGTAAAATTTCCACTTTTTATCTAAGGGGGAATTCTGACTCTCGCACCCGCCTGTCGTCAAATATTTAGCGGGTCAGAGAGTCAGAACCCTTCGCACTACACCAGCCTAGGCAGACAAAGCCACAACATACAGTGTAGAATCATATTCAGACTCTATATTCAATAAACCTATAAATGCTTCATAAATTATGTTGTGTAGCGGATCTAGAAAGGATCGATCAGATAGCTCAATTGGTTGAGCATGCCATCCTTCTAGAGTTCAGAAGATCCTGGGTTCAAACCCCAGTCTGGCCGTGCATTTTTCCTCTATTGTTCAATTATATTGTTTGAAAAGGAAAACCTCAAGTAGGTCTGCTTAAATGGAATAGAGACGGACATAATTCTTTTCAGCTAATTATTTGAATTCAGCTATTTTCATCTTTAAATTAAGAAATGTTGTGGCCGGGCCGGGAATTGAACCCAGGACTCTCGCTTGGAAGGCAAACGTTCTAACCATTGAGCCAAAAGTCTGAACATTAGGCTCGAGGGCCTAACGCTGCCTAATTTTACCACAGAAATATCATTTATTTATTGACTTGATATACACAAATAATACCTGTTTTGGGTGCTCCCAATTCTTTCTAAGAAATTCAGCTATTTTTCTATTGTAGATTTGAACACATTTTTGATTGAAAAGGAAATCGAACCTGGGCATGCAGGGACAAAAATATCGAATTAATCGACCATGGGTGAATTATCTTGTTATGCATGTAGAAGTTGTGACAGATGTAGATTAGATCTTAATTTTTAAGTATTGTTAGTTTGTTACCTACCTAAATTGTACATTGAGATAATAGTGGCGCAGATTGGTGAAAAAATTGTGGGTTTTTACGTACAAGCATGAAAATCTATCTGCTTTATAAGAAGCATGTTCTGAGTATTTTCAGATATGGAGCCATCAAAAATGTGTTTCGTAATTTGAATGGCAGCCATTTTTAAAAATGGCGGCTCTAAAAATACAACAATTCGAATAACGGGATAAAGATTAAACTTTTATGTCTTTTTAATCATCAAAAACAATGAAATTTACATCTAAAATACTTCAATGTGTAGATGTGAAAGATTAAATTGATAGTAATTCTTTAATTCAACAAAATATGAATGCTGAGTCAGCAAAAAATTGTATTTTTCTTTAATGATTGTTATGCTGAAATTGTTCGAGTTTTATTATATTATAACAGTAGAATTTGTTCGTTTTGCTTCTGACATGTGTCTAGAATGATCAGCACCTTACAAATCTTAATTTTCCACCTTTAACATAACATTTTCTTTCATGTCATATGAAGAGTAAATGTAATAGTAAGAAAAGTTATGCTTATACTGGCATTGTCAAAGTACATTGAAAGTAACAATTTCTGGTACGATGAAAATAAAAAATGTCTAAAGTATCTTCGTAAACAAACTGGTTTTCAAATACACTGTTTTGTGTCTATACTCATTTAGAAGAACCATGTCCTTATAGGGCAATCAGTGCAGTTGTCGAACTATTGATAAACTGCAACAATATCACACTTCACAATTGATAAACTACAACAATATCACACTTCACAATTGATGCCTTCACACTGGCACAAAGCAGTACATGGAAGTGCCGCTTTTATACAGTTGCAGCGACCGCGACATCCTTTCTTGCATCCACAACGGATAAGTTCCCTGGATGATTTACTGGCTTCAGGTAATGTTGTCCAAAGTGGTTTCCAGCCAGTTTCATTTATCCATCCCAAGCTCGCCGGTGAAGGCAATTCCATGGTGGATTTGGTTGCATTTCCCCAGCAATACCCGCCTTGATACACTGCTCGTTTGATATGTTGCTCAAGTGCTCCTCTAGTTGGTGTAATGGTATCCATTGACCCGCCTTTCTTCGCAAACATCTCCTGTCTTGCGTCATCAATGTTCTCAGCATTACTGGTAGTGGCGCAGATTGGTGAAAAAATTGTGGGTTTTTACGTACAAGCATGAAAATCTATCTGCTTTATAAGAAGCATGTTCTGAGTATTTTCAGATATGGAGCCATCAAAAATGTGTTTCGTAATTTGAATGGCAGCCATTTTTAAAAATGGCGGCTCTAAAAATACAACAATTCGAATAACGGGATAAAGATTAAACTTTTCTGTCTTTTTAATCATCAAAAACAATGAAATTTACATCTAAAATACTTCAATGTGTAGATGTGAAAGATTAAATTGATAGTAATTCTTTAATTCAACAAAATATGAATGCTGAGTCAGCAAAAAATTGTATTTTTCTTTAATGATTGTTATGCTGAAATTGTTCGAGTTTTATTATATTATAACAGTAGAATTTGTTCGTTTTGCTTCTGACATGTGTCTAGAATGATCAGCACCTTACAAATCTTAATTTTCCACCTTTAACATAACATTTTCTTTCATGTCATATGAAGAGTAAATGTAATAGTAAGAAAAGTTATGCTTATACTGGCATTGTCAAAGTACATTGAAAGTAACAATTTCTGGTACGATGAAAATAAAAAATGTCTAAAGTATCTTCGTAAACAAACTGGTTTTCAAATACACTGTTTTGTGTCTATACTCATTTAGAAGAACCATGTCCTTATAGGGCAATCAGTGCAGTTGTCGAACTATTGATAAACTGCAACAATATCACACTTCACAATTGATAAACTACAACAATATCACACTTCACAATTGATGCCTTCACACTGGCACAAAGCAGTACATGGAAGTGCCGCTTTTATACAGTTGCAGCGACCGCGACATCCTTTCTTGCATCCACAACGGATAAGTTCCCTGGATGATTTACTGGCTTCAGGTAATGTTGTCCAAAGTGGTTTCCAGCCAGTTTCATTTATCCATCCCAAGCTCGCCGGTGAAGGCAATTCCATGGTGGATTTGGTTGCATTTCCCCAGCAGTACCCGCCTTGATACACTGCTCGTTTGATATGTTGCTCAAGTGCTCCTCTAGTTGGTGGAATGGTATCCATTGACCCGCCTTTCTTCGCAAACATCTCCTGTCTTGCGTCATCAATGTTCTCAGCATTACTGGTAGTGGCGCAGATTGGTGAAAAAATTGTGGGTTTTTACGTACAAGCATGAAAATCTATCTGCTTTATAAGAAGCATGTTCTGAGTATTTTCAGATATGGAGCCATCAAAAATGTGTTTCGTAATTTGAATGGCAGCCATTTTTAAAAATGGCGGCTCTAAAAATACAACAATTCGAATAACGGGATAAAGATTAAACTTTTCTGTCTTTTTAATCATCAAAAACAATGAAATTTACATCTAAAATACTTCAATGTGTAGATGTGAAAGATTAAATTGATAGTAATTCTTTAATTCAACAAAATATGAATGCTGAGTCAGCAAAAAATTGTATTTTTCTTTAATGATTGTTATGCTGAAATTGTTCGAGTTTTATTATATTATAACAGTAGAATTTGTTCGTTTTGCTTCTGACATGTGTCTAGAATGATCAGCACCTTACAAATCTTAATTTTCCACCTTTAACATAACATTTTCTTTCATGTCATATGAAGAGTAAATGTAATAGTAAGAAAAGTTATGCTTATACTGGCATTGTCAAAGTACATTGAAAGTAACAATTTCTGGTACGATGAAAATAAAAAATGTCTAAAGTATCTTCGTAAACAAACTGGTTTTCAAATACACTGTTTTGTGTCTATACTCATTTAGAAGAACCATGTCCTTATAGGGCAATCAGTGCAGTTGTCGAACTATTGATAAACTGCAACAATATCACACTTCACAATTGATAAACTACAACAATATCACACTTCACAATTGATGCCTTCACACTGGCACAAAGCAGTACATGGAAGTGCCGCTTTTATACAGTTGCAGCGACCGCGACATCCTTTCTTGCATCCACAACGGATAAGTTCCCTGGATGATTTACTGGCTTCAGGTAATGTTGTCCAAAGTGGTTTCCAGCCAGTTTCATTTATCCATCCCAAGCTCGCCGGTGAAGGCAATTCCATGGTGGATTTGGTTGCATTTCCCCAGCAATACCCGCCTTGATACACTGCTCGTTTGATATGTTGCTCAAGTGCTCCTCTAGTTGGTGGAATGGTATCCATTGACCCGCCTTTCTTCGCAAACATCTCCTGTCTTGCGTCATCAATGTTCTCAGCATTACTGGTAGTGGCGCAGATTGGTGAAAAAATTGTGGGTTTTTACGTACAAGCATGAAAATCTATCTGCTTTATAAGAAGCATGTTCTGAGTATTTTCAGATATGGAGCCATCAAAAATGTGTTTCGTAATTTGAATGGCAGCCATTTTTAAAAATGGCGGCTCTAAAAATACAACAATTCGAATAACGGGATAAAGATTAAACTTTTCTGTCTTTTTAATCATCAAAAACAATGAAATTTACATCTAAAATACTTCAATGTGTAGATGTGAAAGATTAAATTGATAGTAATTCTTTAATTCAACAAAATATGAATGCTGAGTCAGCAAAAAATTGTATTTTTCTTTAATGATTGTTATGCTGAAATTGTTCGAGTTTTATTATATTATAACAGTAGAATTTGTTCGTTTTGCTTCTGACATGTGTCTAGAATGATCAGCACCTTACAAATCTTAATTTTCCACCTTTAACATAACATTTTCTTTCATGTCATATGAAGAGTAAATGTAATAGTAAGAAAAGTTATGCTTATACTGGCATTGTCAAAGTACATTGAAAGTAACAATTTCTGGTACGATGAAAATAAAAAATGTCTAAAGTATCTTCGTAAACAAACTGGTTTTCAAATACACTGTTTTGTGTCTATACTCATTTAGAAGAACCATGTCCTTATAGGGCAATCAGTGCAGTTGTCGAACTATTGATAAACTGCAACAATATCACACTTCACAATTGATAAACTACAACAATATCACACTTCACAATTGATGCCTTCACACTGGCACAAAGCAGTACATGGAAGTGCCGCTTTTATACAGTTGCAGCGACCGCGACATCCTTTCTTGCATCCACAACGGATAAGTTCCCTGGATGATTTACTGGCTTCAGGTAATGTTGTCCAAAGTGGTTTCCAGCCAGTTTCATTTATCCATCCCAAGCTCGCCGGTGAAGGCAATTCCATGGTGGATTTGGTTGCATTTCCCCAGCAATACCCGCCTTGATACACTGCTCGTTTGATATGTTGCTCAAGTGCTCCTCTAGTTGGTGGAATGGTATCCATTGACCCGCCTTTCTTCGCAAACATCTCCTGTCTTGCGTCATCAATGTTCTCAGCATTACTGGTGCGATCATACATGAGAATTGTGAACTTCTCAAGTCTTTTGAGATATGTCTGTGGTTCCTTCTGATAATTCAAGAAAGGCTGTTGTAACATCATCATATATTTTCCATGTCTCCCAGGCTGTCTTTTTGCCTCGTGTATTAAAGGCTGAGACTGTGTCGCATCCAGTATAGGCGTGGAAAAACGGCAACGCATGTGATTTCTCAGGTCCAAAAGTGGTAGCTATGTCATGAGCGGGAATAAAACGGTAATGTTTACCGGTTCCAAATGCTATCCACAGTTCTCTTGCATTGATTTTTGTTACAGCTGCTACAGCTAAGGCAACAACATCGGTATCAAATGTACGGATGATTATCCTTTCATATCCTTCATGTACAATATCTGTAAGATGAAGAATCATTCTGGTGTCCGCCTCTTCGTGATTGCAAGGTGTCAGCATAATATGTGCACACTTCTTGGTACACATAACTCCAGGACCATTCGTAGTTACCAAATGATTTTCTGTTTCCAGTTCTGAAATGTGCTTTCCTAAAAATGAAAACAACTCGTCGATTCGAAGGAATTCTTGCCAGTTTCCGGGTATGGTTACAGGGGCACCGACTCTCCTTCTCACACCTTTTCCACGTTTGCTTCTAGTTTGACCCTTGAGACTGTCTGTTAAGTATTGGTCCCATACAACATCAACTCGACTTACGTGTTGAAGCTGTTTTGTCAAGTAAGGCAAGAACATTGTTTGAGCATAGTCTTCAAAGGTTTTGACGCCAACGGGCTTGAGGACGTTTACTATCATAGCACCGTCAAGGATAATGGCATCGGCTTCCGGACTTTCCATTTTCAGCTCTACGTTCTTCTCCAGACAATGGACTAGATCTGATTTCGTGCCAAGTTTCAGTTGACCAAGGTGAGACAAAGATGGTGGGCAGGCTTGGTTTTCGTGTTTAAAGAACTCATTGAGATCTCCATTGCGTGACTGACAAGCAATATACAACCTGGAGAAAAGGGAGCAATAATTTTTTAATGACGAAATTTGCAGACAAGCCTTAGATCTTTCTCTCTGTGACTGATTGCTGAATTTTGGCAGCTTATTTTTCCGAATTGGCTCATCGATAGCAGTTGATCTGTTTACCAAGCGATCTGTGGTGAATGCCCGAAATTGCTGATTCCCAATATCTTCTATATTGCGAACAGTCCGTACTACTGCTTGGTCAACAATATCCCTGGTATCAAGGCGCAGCAAATCCTTGCTTTCCTCTTCAAAAGGGTTTCCCATTTCTTCTAATACCTCCACTAAACTTTGAAGATGCTTAACAAATGTTACCTGTGAAGTCTTGTTCTGTTCATGATGTTTCGATTCTTTGCCGTGACTTTTGCGGGAACCTCCGATGGATGCTTCAAATTCTGCCGAAACCCTGACTAGCTCAGGTCCTGCAACCATCCACCTTCTTAGGGCCTCGGGATTCTGAGTTAAACCAACAGCTCCTCCTTCACTCTTTACTGTAGCATTATTCTGTTCGTGAGCCTGGTCAATCACAATAGCTGAATATTTCCTCTCTGTTTTGTGTATGAAAAAATTCCCTTTGTTGAACTCAGTGGAAATTGTCGGATGGGTTTTACTCAGACAAACCATATCTCTGATATGGACAGATAACCACCTGGCATAGTTAGTGTGGTCTAGACTGAAAAACCATGGAGCAAGTTTCGTCAGACTATCCATGTACAAAGGGAAATTACCAGTTCTTAAAGATCTAACAAAGGTCAGGAAAAGTAGCTCAAGTTGGAGTACAATGTACCAGAATTGAAACTGTGGGTACTCCTGTTTTCGTTCTTCACACCATTCTTCAAATACTTGCGGAGGGATTTCGGCTTCCAGGGATTCTTTATATCGTGTATAAGCTTTCTTTAGCAAGATGAATAAACTGGCTGCGGTAGCCTGATGAGCGTGTCTAGCTCTGGTGACATGTGATGCATTAATGAACGATGTTGCCGTCCCTACAGAAGACACATTCGCTTGTACCAGTGCTTCAATCCAACCAGAATCTTCTAACCAGGATCCAATCAGTTTCAGTCCAGCCATTTCAATATGCAGCCCACCCAGAATGATGACAAACTTGTCTTCACCGTAGTTATCTGGCCAGTGCCACTGGATGAGTTTAGCAAGTGTGTACAGAGGTTGATCCATCGTGACTACTGGCGTTTGATCTTGGTTGACAGATTTGGTAGACTGTTTAATAACATCCATAGAATGTCGAATCATGGCAACAGACGTTGAATCATCCGGAAACAGTGGAAGTAATGCAGTGATGGCGGGTGTTACGTGTTGATCTAGTTGGTTGCTTGCATGAAAAGCTGCCCATGAAAGACTGGTATCATCATCTACGTCCTCGCTCTCCATATAATATTGTTCAACTTTTTGCAGCCATCTGAAAGAAGAAAAGGTTGTATGCTAAACTCTTATATATGTTGTATGTGTCCTTGCTACATGTACTTCCCTGTAATAAAACGTTATTCTGGGTATATGATGCTTATAAATACTTACTCAAGCTCTTTCTGATATACTTCATGGTTAACCTGGCGTTCATTTAAAGCTGCCACATTATCGATCCCCGGAACCATGACCTCTTTCCGTGGAAAATTCACTGGATGGACAGTTGTGTAAAACTCTGGTAGCTCTCTAAGAGTGTTTGAAGATGCCTCCTGTTCGAAGCGAAGTCTCCCCATGCGATTCGTACCATTATCATCAGGCGTTGGACACTGGAAAATGGAAATACCTGTGCCATGGAAAGAATCAGATGCAGTGGTTGAGCTTGGGTTATGGTCAATGTTATCAACGGCTGCAACTGTAAACACTCCTTGTCGTAGGTTTGGAGGGCAGACAACCTTCTCCCGGTGATACATTTCGCTTACGCTGTTCCCTAGTGTTGTAGAAATCTCCATCACCCTATCATATGATATAGAGAGTCCGAGATCATAAAGAGTTTCAATTAACTCTCGTTTCCTTGTCCTAGCATGCACAGTCAATCCAATATAAGTCGGAAGTGGTGGTTCTTTGCTCTTGCTGTGATATACAGCTGTACTTCTTGTCCTTCGACGTTTCGAGCTATTGAACATGAGAAGCTGTGCTATACTGAGGGTTGGCTGAGTGATACCATCACCAGAATGAGACTTAATGTTCGAATCATCTTGAATCATAGATACAAGTGCAATAAGGGACTGAGGAACTGATTTGACTTGGCAGTCATGATCAAAGGACCCTTTGAATGTAGTCTTTATTTCAAGCATATCCCTCCTCACAATATTCGCAGCCCTTGCCAAACAAATTGCATCATCGTCATAGTCTTCATTCAGACATGCCTTTTTCAATGCTGGCCCAAGGTCTTTGTCAAATGCCAACAGTACATCACTCCCTTCCTTGTTAGCATTTAAGTCAGGGAACTGATTAAGAATACGATTTTTCAATTCAGTACTATGGATGCGTGCCGTTTGCTCCACTCCAAGCTGTTCCAATCTAGATGAGTACAATTTTACAAGATCGGCAAGTTTCAACACTGGCGCAATATCTTCATCAATATAAGTTAGAAGCTCTGCAAGAGCGATCCCGCAACTTATTTGATCTTCGTTTGATTGATTAGACTGGTTCGTGAGCAATGCAGCTTTATTGTAAAGTGCAACCAGACATCGTGGATGGTACTTTGCCTCTAGTGCAACTAAGTCCCCTCCAGCTAATTTTGCAAGAAGTCTTTCGTCCTGTAAGTCCATGGCACATTTTCGCACACGGTTATCAAGGCGGAATGTTGAAGCTTCCCTGAATGGATCAGACATTGATGATTCCTTATCACACAGAAAACAAACTTCGATTCCCTTT
Source organism: Mimachlamys varia (assembly GCA_947623455.1). NCBI lineage: Eukaryota > Metazoa > Mollusca > Bivalvia > Pectinida > Pectinidae > Mimachlamys > Mimachlamys varia. Next base: position 39,025,250 of record OX392533.1, on the reverse strand, counting down.
TCTCCCACTTTGCTATCCCTCCTAGTAAACTTCTTGGAAGATGATGGTTCCTGGTCATTATCCTGCGAAGATGCTTGCCGTTTCTCTGCCCGTTTCAGCTTTGTATTGTTGAATTTCATATGGCAGGATTTATGCCACTTTGCTGCATGATGTAGAAGTGTTGCTTTTATACCAACTCCAGTGTCCAACCGAGTCAAATATATTGGTATTGGAAGCTGTCGAAGTTCATGAAAACGAATAATGTTTTCAGAGAAAGTCGAATATCCTTGTCCAGCAGTAACGTCATTTCTTTTCGATTCAGCGGGGCATTGTAGATTTTCCGATGTTTCTTCTTGACAAATTACACACTTTTCCCAGTCAGTTTGTTGTGGTGGTGAATCTTCAGACTTTTCTTGATTTTGTGGATCTAGGAGGCGAAGACTCTTAGACATGTTGGCGCGACATACACTCCGAATAACAAAAGTTCAAAACCTGCAATCATAAACCATATTATGAAAAATATTACCTGTACCCACAATAAAATAATATGTTCCTATTTAAGCATATACATGTCGTACAAGGATTTCAACAAATCGACAGTCTGCCACTAGCCCTCCACCTCTGGGTCGCAAGTTTGTAACCCACGTGGGGAAGTTGCTATATGTAAGTCGGTGGTTTTTCTACAGGAACTCCTGCTTTCCCCACCTACAAAACATGGCACGCACTTAAATGACCCTGCCTATCAATAGAACGTTAACAAACCAAAACCAAAAACCAAAGTCAAAGCAACAAATTTGTAGAAGATCGTAACTTATTAAGGGTTAAGCGACTTAAAATATCATTTATTTTATAAAATGGCAGAAAATAAATGAATTTCCCATGGAAGCATTGATAGTATTAACAATTTAAAGAGAAAATTTGAAGCACAATATTACACTGATCCGCATGGATGAGATTAACTGGATTATTTAAACTTTGTTGTATTTTCTACGCACTGATATTCAAAATGGCGGCTAAAGCTAAAAATAGTAACATTTCCCGGTGGCTCCATATCTGGAAATAATTTTTGTGATATTACCTATCAGCATGCCAAGTTTCATGCTTGTACATAAAAACCCACAATTCCTTCATATTTATACACGAATCTGCCCCACTATAACTGTTGAATCGGTGTCAAAACTTCTTGGAGTTCTTTTTCCTGTGGGGTCCAAGTTGCTGACACACACTGCTCGGACATGTTATGTACGTAATGGTAACTTGCATTGCCATACCGTAAATTATCTCGACAACAAAACCTCAGATTTACATTTTGAAGTTTGTTTTCCCGAAAAGTACATGTATACAGTACTGTCAACTCAACCACACTAGTAATGGTCTTGGTCTTCTTTGATTGATGTCGTGTTTCTTTTTGTTGATCAGATGCACCTGTTCCGATCTTTTTAATAGTCTCTTTGCATTGTTGGCTAGTCTTCCTTTGAGCCTGATGCGACTCTGGTTTCGTCTGGCTGCCATATTTGTTTACCGCTGATCATGACATGTGCTTCCGGTTCTGTTTTTATACAAGCAATCACATGACTTTCCGAAACACGTCACCATTACTTGTTCCCGCGTTCAATGTCGATTCGCAAAAAAAAAGATAAGAAATGCTTTTTCAATGTTGAAAACGATAATAAAAATATAACTTAAGCATCAGTATGTTAAAGAATAAATCCTGATATGAATAAAACAGGTTGTTGCTCAATAGTCCAAACAATTAAGGTTTTAAAAAATATAGAAAATGTTTGATTTCGTACCATGTTGATATTCCTATAATTAGTCGAATGGCGGCCGTGAAATTGAGCAGAAATGGGCCAAATTTAGCAGAAAATGCCGTTTTAAGGTACTTTCTGGTTATTTAACACAACCGAGACCTTGATTTTTGTTCTAAGAATAACATTTGCCTTCAGAAAATGTATTTCATTTGGAAATTGGTCCAAACATGAGCTAATTATTATTATTATGTAAGATTATGTTTTAATAAGGACGCAATGATATAACCGTCTAGAGCTTATGCAATTCAGACCTGGTGACCCAATTGTGTTAAATTAATTCACGATAAGTAGACATTATTACAATAACCATCTACATGTATTGGAATATATATATATATATATAGTTTTGATGTATTACAACATCTCAAAGCCTCATTTACATGCTTGCGAGACTGCTTAGACAATCAACAAATAACGAAATCAGCACAGTAAGGGCCGCATTTCAAAGTCGGATTAAATATAACGAGCGTCAATTAAATTTCCAGAACGGATGTTGAAATACGGTAACAGAATTACACTTTATACACGAGAAAAGGATCTAATTGGATACTGGTCCGGAAGCCATCATTCTCATCCTGTATCAAGCATGCTCTGAATTCTTACCCAATACGCGTATTGAAATGCACGAAATTAGATTGGTAGGGTATTTTCACTGCTAGACAATAGCTTTAGTCTAACAAAAGTACACAAAATGGATATAGGGCGGCAACAACGTTAGCGCGGACGGTAAACTAGTTCCCTCGTGGCCATTTTCTTGTAATGCGTATAAGGAGATTTCGCCATTCACTTTCAAATAAAACATGGAAACACATCAAAATGAAGGGTCAGAAGGAATAAATAAGTCATATGAAGATGGACGTTTTTGAGTATGCTCATTAGTGTATTTACTTGTTGTGATTGAAAATGATACTCGGTTCTCATTTTGACAACTTGGTGTTTACTTGGATGTGACAAAGATTTACATGGCGGGTGTCGTCGATGAAGCAGAAGACGCTTACTCTTCCGGAACACCTGGTCTTAGTCTCTTGTACTTTTGCAAGGGTCTTCATGTAAATCTTTCCTTTGTTCAAATTTTGCCCCTGGTTTAATCGATTTTGAGTTTGGATTATGATTATGTTGACGCTTCGGTATTCTCTTATTTTATTTCACACAATTCGAAAGTTTAGGATTGTGTTAAATGTATTGCAAATGCGTATAGTGTACGCCATACCTAGGTCACGCATGGTTACATTTTACGTAAGGAAAAAGATCCGTATTGCCATGCACGCAACCAACAATACACACTTAAATTTTGTTTGGTAATATTTTATCTAACAGCCCTTTTACAACTAAGGTTGAGCATTTATTGATTGTATGCGACAATTTGAAACAAAATCCTACTCCAATATTATACCGTCTATAACAATTTCGTTGATGGGATGTCTGTACAATAAAAATGTTATCATTATTTTTTTTAAAAGCCCTTTACAAAAGTAATTATTATATGAACCTATATTCTTAGAGTTCGATGTATACAATTTTGCGAATGACGGACGCACATGCTCAGGTATCATTATAATTACAAAAAACAAGCCACACAAATACGGCATGTTCTTTACACTTCCAGTTCCATAAAAAATAGCTTGGAATAATTTCTCTGAACAAATTTTAAACCCAACAATTATTTTATATACAAAGGGCTCTTCAGAAACACAATTAAATACATGGTTTAAAAATAAACACATTTTTGGCAAATAAATCTCAATTTGCAATTGTGAATCGTCGGCGGAAAGAAAACTTTGAGGAGGAAATTGGAATCCGTACTAATGATTTTTTAATGTCGTTAATAATAATACATCATCCAAATGTATAAGAGAATACAACCAGCATGTAACCAAATCATCTTTGGGGAAATCGTATCTTTCCTAATGGATTTATTTTTGTTATTATCTATAGGAATACATCATTGAAAAAGGAGAAAGGACCCAGAACGTTAGCAAAATCAAAATATGTTTTAGGAAATTAAATATGTAATTTACGATTCTAAATATCTAATCTAACACAACAGGCGAAACACATAAGCCAACAAATGTTTTCACTATTCCTGTCTCCTATTATAAGAAAGATTGCCATGATCTATATTATGAAGTTATTACAGAAGATGACGTTCGACAAACCTTATTAATGGGGGAAAAAAACATTGTTCAGAATTTCACCAATTTGTGGATAACCAAAACGTTAGTTAACACTTTGAAGGTTTGTCCAAAAAAATGTAAGCGAGGAAATCTAAAGTTGTGGTGAATGTATATCATAACTTTGATAGGAACTTAAACAGGAAATAAACTAAAGACGATATGGAAAGGATGATTGAATTCCTGGTCGATAGTATTTTAGTTGAGTTGGAGGAAAGATTTTCCAGCAGACTGTTGGCATTCCCATGGTAATCAACTGTGCCCTACTCTTGGCTGACTTGTTTTTTTTTTTTTTTGTATGGGAGGCTGAATTTGTGGAAGAGCGAATCAGGAGAGGTAACAAAAATATTGCCAAATCTTTTAATTTCACTTTCAGATGTATCGGCGATGTGTTGTCAATAAACAAGAAGAAGTTTGCTGACCACGTCGATCGTATATACCCTTCTGAACTTGATGATTTCAATTTTCTGATCGTGAACTCTCAATTTCTTGATAGTAACATCCCTGCTTCTCCAACCTATGGTGTTTACATGTCGCAGTTGATTCGATATTCTTGAGCTTCCTCTAGGTATCGTGATTTTCGTGATCGATGTCAACTGCTGACAAACAAACTACCAACACAAGGATTAGAGAGATGCAGGTTGATCAGAACTATGGGCAAGTTTTTTGGTCGCCATCTTTGTCTCATTGAGAAATATTCTGTATTGTGAAGTGATATGAAGATGGACGTTTTTGAGTATGCTCATTAGTGTGTTTACTTGTTGTGATCGACACTGATACTCGGTTCTCATTTTGAGACCTTGATGCTTTCTTGGATGTGACAAAGATTTACATGGCGGGTGTCGTCGATGAAGCAGAAGACGCTTACTCTTCCGGAACACCTGGTCTTATTCTCTTGTTCTTTTATGCGAGTCTAGTTTAATTGATTTTGAGTTCGGATTGTGGTTTTTTGGTACTCTCTGATGTTTTTCTTTATAAGTGGGGAAGTTCACGTAGTCATAAAAAATGACAAATCTAGAGAGGTGGTGAAATGAAGTGTTTCCACTTTGTTTATATCAAGGATGTTTAAGGGGTATTAAGTGTGTGTCTTAAATAAACGAATTAGTACGATGACAACTGTGGATATTGAATACTTATCTTTATAAAATTGAGGCGAATCCTTTAATGACTAATCCTCTGGGATTTTGCTGTTTTTGTTTTATTGCATATCGGTCAAGATTTAGATTTAGTTTCTCATACATGTATGAAGTCAATAAGGTTAATTGATTAATGAATTGGTTAATTTGTGTAATCCGAGGCAGTTGATGTTTATACATTACTGCAGTTTTGTGAAGACAACATATTAATGAACTTTTCAGTACAGTTAGTCACAATACTTTTCGACATCGACTACTGTAACCTTGTTTTAGAATCCATGTGCCAGATTATGTTGGTGAAATAACTTTATTGTGATATTACGAACTGAATGTCGATTTCATAGTGCTACCATACAGAAATTGTATATCGAAGGAAATGAGCACATTCATCTCTGTCATATTATACATTGTACCAACAAAGAGCGAACCATTTGTTTCATTATCCAAAATTCGAAATCGCTCATATTCTCGTCAAGTCACTTTAAGCATCTAAGTCAATCAATCTGATTAAAAGATCCTTGTTCTCACTTTGTTTGACGCAGCAAAGAGAAGAAATCTGAACAGCGCAACGATCAAGATATGATTTTAATCAGATTGCAAGTCAATAAAAGGTTTAAACAGCAATGATAATTTGTATAGCGACAGATTAAGATCCCGAAATTGTAGTGAATCATTTCGGACTCAAATATATGCCACTGGTATGCATTACCTGCTTAAAGTACTTCAACGTCAATTTATGGGGGTGTATGATGTTTATATGCACTACGCCTGGATGTGGGCGTCATTTATCTTCTTGTGTGTGTTGTTGACGGAAAAGATTTATCTATATACGTGCATGTTGACCATAAAAACGGTAACGACCGTGATATATCGATAATCACAGGGCCATTAAGTCGTTTTTGATATTTTTCCTCTCATTAAAAATTGCCTTTGTAAGTTGTTAATACCAATCCAAGCAGGCATATAATTCAAACCCAGGAAGGCGAAAACAGTGCGTAATTGTATATCCTAGGATTAGTTTAGTAGGTTTTATTTTTAATACTATAATTATTCCGAGACAATGAAACTTGATAATGTCACAAAGATGCTGTCTGAAATGTGAGGATGACATTTATTCGTAAGCTTCAGAAGCGTTCCATGCGTAAGACGTGATAGAGTTTGGTTGTGTTTTCCTGAACTTTCATGAAAGACCCTTTAAGGACGTGACTCGGTGTAAGCTTAGTATAGGCATGCATGTGTACGGCCTACACTCTGTGTCTTCTGGCAGGTCCAGAATTATATTGATATCATAATAAATAATTAATTAGCCTAAATTTATAAGATTATATTTCCATAACCAATAGAATAACAGTGCTGCTGTATATATGTTTGTTGTAACTTTCATTTCAGTAAATATTTATCATAATTATCATTCAAAAACCATTAGATCCATTGACTTTAGTTAATTGGCTATTTTATGACATACTTAATTTATTAATATATATATTTCCGTGTACAATTTTGCCACCAGTGTATTGTTTATATGGAGAGGGCTTACATAGGCTGTGCCTGTTGCCCAATACCTTTGACAACTTAACATCTATATGTCAATAAAATTTGTTGAAATGAAATGTATGTGTGTACCACTCCATGGCATTGTCACTATATAACCTTACCGACAGTAGTGGAGCATTACCATCTCATAAAATGCCAACCGGGGCATTAATAATGTTGTCCAAAAGCTATTGCAGAAAAAAAACACAGCTTTCTTAGAAAATCTAGATGGACAGTTTACATTTATTTACATCAACTTATTATCTTATGCTTAAATGTTTGCCAGAGACGGGATCAAATTTGTACTTGCAGTGTGGTGTTATCGCGGAAATGATGACTTTATAATGAATGCTATGTATCATCTCGGTAAAACATTATGACGAATGTTTCCAACAAGGTATACATTCTGGCCGTTCACATTATACTGACAAGACGTAAAAAAAAGTTGATGGCGTTACACGTGTTGCTGCACGCAATGCAGTGAAAAAGCATCCACCATTTTTTAGTACTTTGGCATGTCCTGGGAAGGAGAAGGAGCCCATTACTGTCTGATAATGGTGAACGACCCACATTGACCTGCTAACCAAGGAACTTTGAAGTAAAGCACCTATTCGACTATTTCAACATATACAAAAATAAAAACTGTAAGCGTGCTTGGTTTAATCTGGTTTTACGTCCTATTACAGTAACAACCAAGGACGTGTCAGGTTTTTGAAGTGGAGGGAAGCCGGAGTATCGGAGAAAAAACACCGACCAACTTTCTCTGTTTACGATATTAAAACATTGTTTTACTTGTCTAGTTATTGTTAACAAGGTCATGCCGGTTTCAACATTAGGCTTACCGATTAGGTCCACACCCAACTTGCATCACAAAACAATATGACTAAAACACGTACATGTGTGTATGATGACGGTAAAACGTCACGCCATGTTTATGTTGAAACGTCAACCTGCCATTATATATGAAGACCGTTGGGAATTCTATACAGTTCCATAGAGATACACAAACTTTTTTCAAGACATATTTTCTCAAGACTTCAAATTACAATGTATACAAACATTGCTAATATTGTAACATATGTTTTCTGTATAAATTTGTTCAGATCCTTTGAGAAGCAGTGGGCAAACGGTTAAGTCTGCACAACATTAAGACCTAGGAATCTGATAAAGTCCCATTAAATCAAGATACCAAAGACAAGTCTGAACCTGCTCCGGGTGACCCTAAGTTTATCATCCTGTTCTACTACAGGATGCTACTTTTAACTTTCTCCTTTTGTACTCGAAATACAACTGGAATTTTCACTTCTAGTGATATGAAAAAAGTTGTAAGTACATGTAGAGTGGTGCAGTGGATAGCACACTTGCATTTCACCAAGGCGACCGGGGTTCGATTCCCCGACCGGACGTGAAAAAGTATGGCGGTCACCTGCCCGACCACGTTGGTTTAAACCAAAACTGCGGTTTCCTCCCAAAATAAGACCCCTCGTGCGCTAACATCTTAGAAAACAAGAGTGATTAATATAATACCTTGTTTTATAATTGTTGTAAAATAAATATATTTATATATATAAGTTTAGAAATATAGAAATGCCTTGCGGCAAAGTCATTTTTTGTTATTTTTTATATTCAATTTCGCAAGAAAAACTGATTACGTTTCTTTATATTTAAGTTTATATTTTAAAAAGTTACATAATTTTAAATGATTTTGCACTTGTAAATATATCAAAACGATATCAATTAATATCGACAAATGGATCAATATGAGCACCGTTAAAACACATTATCCTTAACTTAGATTTCATAACAACATTTTGATTATCGACCTTTTTAGTGAGGGCACTTCAGTTAAAATTGATGGCAAGTGTCAAGGAAAAATGGTACATGTAAAAGTAAAAGAATCGACAGACTTTGAGATGACCGATTACGCAAAATTGAAAACCTCCCATTAAAACCGACCACGGGGCAAAGGGTTCATTCCAACAAGTCATGCTTTTCCAAGATTCCAGACAAATCTTTTCTGAATTTGCACAGGGTAAAATAAACACCCTAACCAAGACAATTGATGCCATCAAGTTTTTAAAGTGTTCCTTGCAAAAGAAAAACTAAGACAGGCCCAATCACCCTATCCCCTTGACAGTAGTGCCCTCTGCTTTGCCCGATAGTTCCAAAAACGAACACAGCTCTCTCAGGGGTTTGGTGGTAAGATACATTATAACCGACAGTTTAGGATATAGAGGATATCCAACTGTCTTAAGTAACACCATACCTATTTCAATGGTGCGGCTTATACTAGCCCCACTCTTGAAATAAATTAGGTAAATATTACTTGAGATACTCAGCGATTCAGATTGGCGTCAGACCTTAAAATCGGGAATGGCTAAGGAAATATTGGGAGAGGCCAATAGGAGAGATCAACGGGGGCGGTGAAAATGCAGTTTTGGGGACAAAATGGCCGATGAAATTCATTTTAAATAGGACAAATACATTTACACTTTCACAAAATTATATAGTAAATAATCATATCAAAACTCCCATACTTGAACATGTTGAAGTATTTCAATCAAAGCCGTCTTAATCGTTTGCGTGCTTAGAGTGAAACCAAAAGTAACTCAAACATTTCGCTGAACGAATTCACGCGTAAGGAAAGTTTATACCCATTTCTGGCTGGTTTTGTTCTTTCTACGCGTTTCACGTCACTTGATTGGTCGTCAAAAATACACAGCGATTTTTATTCCAATGAAACGACGTGTTATAAAAGTTGCACTCTGTACCTCATTCATGCTCTGTGCACTCGCAGATAATGAAGTAATCTTCAAGTTTGGAGCGCATGATTTAAGTATTAAATATGTACAGATATTTCTGAAATCAACTCAACAAAAAGAGAAGGTAAATATGAACCAAATGACTTCGACTTAATTTAGCGCAGATTACAGCCTAGCAGCCGACGAAAAACTACAAGTCGATCTTGGCCCATTTGATTACGTACGATCGTAGAATATTTGACAATTTTTATACAGTGATTCAACTTCATGCTGATAAAATGTTTAAAAAATCGAAATAACTGAAACATGTTGTTTAAGTCCAGATGTATCAAAGGGATTTTATTATCACTATATTGAGATTGATTTCACAGTTCTAGAAAGATATGTTCCCTCATCTTCCACAGCTGGCGTATTTACCTCTCTTATGTCCAGTCCACATGGCTGGATTTGAAAGAGATTTCTCTGTGCAGAATCAAATCCTCTTCCCTCTTCGAAACAGGATTACTCCTCCTGATATTCAAGGTCTGCTTCTCGGACTGTGAATTAGTTACGAAGATTTTCCGTATTAAAAGGCTATTGCAGTGTACAAATACAGCAAACAGAAATATATTCAGTTAACTTTAATTTATTGCTAAGATGGTCAAGCAATGTAAAAGATAAAATTATTATTTGTTAGAAACCATTAATTATCAGTTCTAATGGTAATCATTTAAAAGCCCTATATACGTCAATTCAGGATGTTTTTCTTGATTATGAAAAATTCTGAAAAAAAATCCAGTTGATAACCATGCAAAAATAAGTATAAAACGAAATACACCTGAGAGATGACTAACAAGAATTGAAAATAATTCAGGTGGGGCCCACTTCAATAACAAGCTGAAGTTAGAAGACAGTTCAAAATGGACGCTTGTTTACAAATACCGAGTTTTAACTGCTGCTGTACCGGTAACCGCGTAAGAAATCATCTTGAATATTGCTGATATCAGTTAATCTTCACTAAATATATACATATAAAAAGTAATAAGGCTTGAATTTTGCTTCAAGTTTTGCCGAAAGTTACGTATATTGGGACTTTAATTCCATATTACCCAGCATTCAATTTCATACTGTACATTAAAGCTGTCATTCTAGGTATCATAAATGAATATCTGAATGATGTCCCGATGAAGTTTTCTCATATCGTCATAAATATTTAGAATAATAGTAGCCCACTCTGTTGTTCTTGTGTAATAAATATAAACAGATTTGATGGCTTGTTGCTTTTGCAGATGTTCTCATGTGTAATTGTACCATAACTTATCAACAGACAAGTTATCATAACAAAAAAAATCTGATTAAGGTTAATTTACATTTTATGCCTGTAACGTTTTGTCATTTAGGACATAGTGGCCTTGAGTTGATGTCATCTGTCCTGAAGGAAGTAGATCTAATCTGAATCACTGGGTACTGTTTAGATATTCTGTTTATATTTTTGTTTATAACAACTCCTACGAGGACAGCTCTTCATTTTGTCCATTGCTGTTTGTAAACAGTGTCTCGATTGGTCAAATCAGAAAAATAAAAATGATATTTCTCACTAGTAAACCGTCATTTTTATAAATATATAAATCGATATATCACTGGTAAAATGTAATAAATTTACACATGGGTACAGTCTAGCAACGAGTTACGAATCTCCCCAGCTTCTGGGCGTTCTGAAAGCCAATAACGTGATCTTAACGTAGAGGGAAAGCGATTGCTCCAATTACGCTGACCCAATGACTTAGTAAGAAATATAATCTCTCTTGCGTACCAGACATCTCGGACAATCCATTCCAGACACCATTATCACTATAATTGTGGTTTTATACTACAACCCACTAGAGTCTGAGGGGATCACAGGAACACACATATTTCAAATGGAGAGACCTCACACTATAAACTAATTCCAAAGGGCGTGGGTGTTATGATTTCCAAGAGCTTCAGACCAAGACAGGACAAGGAGAATACACAGCGATGCTCAACATATGACTTCTGAAATGACGGTTAATCTCAAGAGACCAGAATAATGTCTGGTGTTTACAAATTATACATAGGGAAAACGTCCATCCGCTTATCGTAATCCAAAATCTACGTCGCTACACATACATGCGTTGCCACTATGTGAGAGAACTTTCATTTTTTAAGAGTGATTTTTGTTTTTACATCGGTCCTATTAACAGCTATGGTAATTTAAGGACGGCCTCTCGGTATGCGATGTGTGTGTGTATTTGAACGGCTGCGGTTTGTTCGTGCAAGTCTCCTCGCGATAAGTAACGTTTGTCGATGTATAGTGCTATTACACTCACACTGAAGTATAGGGCCGACTTGATTCGCCGACATCGAGTACACCTTACACCACGTGATATTTGGTACACTGAAGACTCGCAATCAACCGATCAGTGTAAAACCAAAATGGAAAATAAATTTAAGTTAAAATTATTAATTGTCGAAGAATTACTCTTTGACGAAACGTAACCTTCTTTTCCACTTTTGCCGGCACAATCATCCATGCCATCAATTTGTTGTGCAATAGCAAGGCATTTATTAGACTGCATGTGTATGCCTTATGTAATGATTACTGTATATATTTCGTCTAGAATGAGATCCTATGGGACGAATATCATTAATATAAAATATGATGAATATTCACCGACAAACCCTTTGGGGGGGGGGGGGGGGGCTGTTACAGAACGTCTGATCACATCTTAGTGCATTTGAATATTTAAAATAAAATTTTTGACTTTTGTTGGGTTGTTGTTTTCCTCAGGTATTGAATAAATAGTAGGTACACCCTTAAAAAGGTAATACTTCCAGCTGTTCAATTCAATTTTATGTTCCTATAAAAAGATGATGCTACAGAATGGAATACACTATTTACCATTTTACATTTCAAGACAAAAACGAGAAAAATCTGTGAGACATAAATGTCCCCGCCCTCATGAAATTAGAGCTTCATGCTTATTACCTATGCGTTTGATGACAATATTCTCAGTAATTATTTAAATAACTTGTTACATTACCAGTGGACGCTACGCAACGGGACGGGACGGATATGGAGTACCGACGTCGTCTATGTTTATTGCAAGTGAAATGCTCACAGGAAATGACGTTATGTTTTTCATTACAACAAAAAGAAACAATATGGCGGCAAACATCGCGTCTTAGCATGTTGCCGCCATATTGGATTGAGTTTTCCACCTCGTGCACAACATCGATAAAGGTGTAGTGGGTGTGCACCGGGTGTAGCTACATCGCCTCATGTTATTGCGTTACGATGAACACTCGGTGTGGAAAGTGGACACGGTGTAGGCGAATCAAGTCGACCTATCCTGCTGAAGGCGAAGGTCCAAATCAGAACACCCTACCCCGTCACATTATATTGACAACCGGTGAACTAGTTGCTCCACTCTCATAAATGTGAACAGGGAGTATTAGCTACCATTGTCGAGACTCTGGTAACGCTCTTTTATTAAGCTTGCCAGGAAGAACCATGACTCAGCTAGGAGATACCATCAAATGTGTGTCTTTTAATGTTCAAGATCTTATCTTAGATGATAAGGCATCTTCTGATTAGAATGCATGTCCTTGTTCTCACTCCGTTTTACAAGGATGATCTGACAACATCCCATATACTTCACACTTCCAGTAGAATATTCTTATTCATTTTGTCACTGCACTGCACATTAGCTTGTTGTAAAGAAATGACTAAATGCAGAAATAGTATTATGCAAGCTATTTCGCTAACAAATTTCCACAGATTTGCTAATGCAAAAAGGTCAATAGAACGTGACCCCCTATGGGATGTTTTCATATCTTGACGAAGCAGAGAAAGGTTAAGTTTACGAAACGGCGCGGGATCAAGATATGATTTCAATCAAACTAAAGGCTTTTAAGGCATCTTCATCAACTAAAGGCATCTACATCAAACTGAATATTTGGTCAGGCCTACAAATATTGAACTTCAGGCTTCACAATTGCAAATTTTACATAATCAGAAAGATCAACATTATTTCTTTCATTTATTAACCAATTCATCACTACCAAATACAAACTTATCACGTTTATCTCTGCATCTGAACACTTTCCTTGTGTTTTATAATTGTTTTTTTTTTAAATAATGCACGTTGTCAGCTGTATGATGCAGTTAATTATTTTGTTCGGTATACTGTATTTATATATACTACTTAACTTAAAATGTGCAGCACATTTGTGTGTTACTTCATCTTTCCTTCTTAGACTATCAAACCGTCAAATGCAAAGAACTATCCAGTGATATTGGTAATGCATATCAGTTGATGCTTAGCTATCATAATTCTAATGAATTCAAATGATGGTTTGAGTTGAATATTTTCTCCATAAAATGTAATGTATCGATATTCCAGAAAGGTACACACATTATTTTTTACACAATACATATATTTTCGCGTTCGCAATTCCAATAATAGACAGAAAGCGAGAAATAAATTTATAGTGTCCCTGTACGTACAAAGTACACGTTGTGAGCGAGCTTACTGGACTATATTTCGACATTTGTAGTGTACAAGTATAACATATTAAATACAATATGGTACAGACAAAATATACTTGCATTCAAAAATTTCAATGGGATCACAATTCTACGTACAAATCATAACTGCTACGGTGCTTAAACAACACAATTCCATGAAGGGTATCATTGGTATCCATGCACTGTGGTTATACCCAGAAATGATAACACCGAACACTCAACAGTGATATTGATAAACACGTCCGCTCCAATAACGACACAAACGCAAAGAAACATTCAGTTAATATTCATTTTTGTTAAAACGAAACAAAGAATTGGAAATAATTTAATAGAAAATCATAAATTAGTTCAAGGAAAATGTTGAAAATTGGTGTCAGCTTGCGTATGTCTAAGGCTGCAAGAATACCGTTTTACGAACAATGAAGCTGTTTTAGACATAATAAATTCTATAAGGGAAGTAACTCCATATACATGAGTTTAAATAGTTTCTGACAATTGACATTTGGAATCGGTTATAGCAACTGTTAACTAAGGATCTTATAGTTGTATGTGTATGTTTCCCGAGGTTATTTAAGATGACGTAACACACTCATGTGCCGCACCTTTTACGTTTAGTAATAGATACAGCATGCCGAAAAAATGAAATGAACTGCATCATACAGCTATTTCGTCCTCCTAGGACTCTTCAGAGATGTTAGAGGCCAAAAGTTGGGCATCCAAAATTTCTAAACCAGTCTAGAGGCAGAAGGGCCAGGTGCGTAAAACACCTTTAATTTATGAATTTAGAAGTAAATTAAAATTAAACTATTTCTGTATAATATTAAATCGTGTACTACGAAAATATGTATATTATGTACCGTGCCACTACTCAAATGGAATTAACTGTGGCAATGAAGGCTCCAGCAAACCTCGGGGACTAAAAATTCCACCAGCAGAGTCTGCCAACCCCTAAGACTGTTTTCAAGAAAACAGACGTTTTCGAAAGCTCGCAAATTAAGTGTTCAATTCCTGTTTGTGTACAAAACTAACTCCGTATATATCATTCATACCAAACTGATGAATCTTATTCCTAATATTGGTTTCATGTTGTTCTACGTTCGTTTAACAGCTATGGTCGTTAGGGTTTGGGTGGAGTGTGTTTTGGAAGGCTTCTAAATGCTCGTGCAAGCCCCCCTTGCGAAAGTTCGGAACTTGTGCCAATGTAAAGTGCTACAACAAAGAATGCTGCCGAAGGCTCCAAGCAGAACACCCCAACCAGTCACGCTATACAGACAACGGGTAAACCAGTCGTAGTTCCCCCATCAAGATGACATAATACACACTGCGAGGATAGTAATAAAACGGTGTTTAAAGCGTGTGAAAAGTATCTCTGTAAATCACTTCTGCATTGTCTGTATTGCTAATAAGCCATTTAACACACACATAATTCTTTTCGGACACACTGTAGACAATGCGACGGTCACATAATTATTTTTATCACACTCATCTATCGCTGATCTGTTAAGCCAGAATTAATACTGACTATTGCGTGTTCCGGACGAACAGACAGGATATGATAGGAGCTTTTCCTGAACCAGTTGATGTCCAAAGGGCGATCACATCGCCTGGAAGAATCGACGCAAAAAACGATATTCTATATAACTAATTGTTTGCAATATAGTTGCGTGCTTTCCGGTGTAGATACAAAAATAATCATGGAAAGGAAATTATCGGCTACTTCTCGACTAACCTGAAAGTAAATGTCTTTATATGATGGTGTATCATTAGCAATTTTCTATAAATTGCATAATCTGTCTTTGTTATACTGTACAAATGAATATCAACCGAGCGAGTGATTATTAATTTATTGATCATTTTGTGTCTCCATAATACCTTTGATGCGTATTGACACGCAAGTGCTACGTTAATGTGCAGCCTAATCCAAATCTAGCTGGTCATGAGCTTTTCTGGTTTCGAGGTACTTTTAAGCATTTGAGTAGGCTAAGGACGTACTTCAAAAATAGCATGCCGAACGACGATTACGCAATATCTTTATACAGGTACTTCCTAGATACATTTTATTTGATACATGCATATACTACTTTCATTTTAATTAAAGTCATGTGCAATTGATGCTTATCTTTTTAAATAGTTACAGATAGGCAATTCCACAATTTAATTTCAATAAAAAAATAGATTTTGGTCAATGACCTGTCATTTTGTGGTAGAAATTTGACACTTAATCTAGCAACTATGTATAGTTACTATTTTTCAAAATTAAATTGACTAGCATATCATTTAAGACTTAGTCGCATCCTAAATATTATTTCACAAGTTACGACAGTGCTAGAAATCCAAACAAAAACATAATCCGAACTCAAAATTGATTAAACAGGGGACAAAAAAAAAATAAAGGAAAGATTTACATATAGACCTTTGTCAAAGTACAAGATAATTCAACCAGGTGTCCGGAAGAGTAAGCGTCTCATGCTTTATTGACGTCATCTGCCGTGTAAATCATGATCACATTCAAGTAAACGTTAAGTTCTCAAGTGGCAATCAAGTCCTCATTCTCAATTACAACAAGTAGGCACATCAATGCGCATACTCAAAAAAGTTCATCTTCATATCTCCCAAGGATACAATTTTTTTCTTAATAAGACAAAAATAGGGACAATAAAACTACTTGCTCATAGTTCTTATCAACCTGCATCACTTGAATTTTCGTTGAGTCAGTCGGCACTCGACGATTATCACGAAAATCTCGATATTTAGAGCAAGCCCTAAACAGGAAAAATCTGGCTATGAAATATTACTAAACAATGCCATACAAGTTTCTGTGAAGAATAGTTCTTCAACACGTAGCCGTTGTTTTAATGTTTGAAATGCTACAAAGGTTCTAAAAACATAAATATAGTTTAATAGGAACCGATTGTTTTATTCTGGCACGAAAGAAATATATATCTTTTTCAAAAAATTATCCAAGCTCATAAATCTTAATACAATTGGGTAAATAAACCTTCTGTCGCTACAATATTGAGACTAATGGATTCTCATCTGATGTTTTGCAAGGTTGTGATCTCTCACAGATAATTACACTGACAGTTTTTTTATAGGCAGAGAGTTTGAATAATATAATCTGTCTATTTAACAGTTACATATCCACAGATTACAGTTGACTAACATATATTTCTGAATTTGTAACTGTTGTTGAATGCGTTTTTTCCACTGCACATGATTGTATTTTTATACCAAAATGAAGAAAAGTCGCGTCCTTGAGAATTAAAATGTTGTGGGATAAAACTGTTTAAGCAGAAGGGTATAGTATATTGTTCGTGCCCCAACAAAGGATTTCAGTTTATTTTTCCAAGGAGTTAATAATTTATACCCCAATATTCTCTCACATATGTCAATAAGAAATATTGTGTTATCTAGCTACTACCTGGTAGTTGAAAGTGCATTTAACTCTGTACAACCATACTAGCCACACCTCTAGGCTTGGAATAAAAAACGTCACGTTACAGTTTCATTTGTTACACAAAGTGTATTCATTTATCTTTCCGACCACGCCGGTCAAACGTCTAACCATATTTACAGCCGCAGCACCAAGCCATCCGGGTATCTAGTAATTAAACAAAGATGACAAATTTGAAAGCGTCATCAATGCCATAACCGAAACTCAAAATCGATTAAACTAAGGGCAAAATATGAAATGAAAGACATAAACAGGAAACCTTGAAAGGACAGGTGTTCCGAAAGCGTCTTCTCCTTCATCGACGACACTCGCTATGTACATCTTAGTCACATTCAAGTAAATGTCATGTTGACCAAGTTCGCATCCCCAATTATAACAGGTAAGCTAAAGCACGCCAATCAAATCCATTACAATGCCGATCATTATTCTCGCCCCGTTATATAAGGATCTGACAACATACCTTTTGAGGTCCTGTTTTTCATACCTTTGCACATCCTGCACTTCCCATTTGTCTTAAAGATAAGTAATGAAATGATCTCACGCCCAAATAAGTTGATGGTCGAAAAAGCTTGAATTGCCCTTCGATCACCTTCAAGATCCTGGAATCGTTGATTAGATTGGCTAATGCAAAAGGTCTCTTTCCGGGACGTAGTTAGATCTTTATTTAATGTGAGAATACGAACCTGCATTTTACTAAGCCCATGGGGCTTATAAACATATAAAAAGTTAAACACCTTACCACAGAAAGTCCTTTAGGCAATATTTAACTACAAGTCTTGCAGTGGTTCTTGAGAAGCAGTCGTTTAAAGGATTAGTTAATGAGATATCCTGTTCCGAGTTAGGTCCTGGTCAAACAATACCAATGTATATTGATTTAGCTAACTGCAAAAGTGAACTATAAAGATTTATCCAGATGCGCTTGAAAAAGTAAAAGAAAATATAATCATAAGTATTTCTGCACACAACTGAATTTAAACAGACTCACAAAACCTGCTGCCAAACGTGGTTATTTCCGCGGGGGTTGGGGTTGCTATTTGGATTGGTTAACTACGCGTGGGGGTATTTTTCGCGTTTTCTTCCGTTAATTTATAAAACTTACACCATTTGTATATCGCAAAATAATACGTGTGTGGGAAATGTTCGCGGTCAATTGGCTTTTGTGTAATTAGCGTAAATTTCGACGTTTACAGCATCATATCATTGAAGCCATGCAAATCTTTGCATTCTAATAAAGAACACTGACGTTTCGGCAACGTGCCAAGGCTTACTAATAATCATTTTGAAAATGTTTCGCTTTCATTGGCCGCAAGCATGCTAGGTATCCAAACGAAATCATGATGGCAACAATACAATATGACCATAAGTTTTCTCAATCTGCCACCCCCCCCCCCCCCCACACACACACACACTCGAATATACATGTACTCAGAAAAACTCAGAAATGAGATTAAATCAGAAATATTCTACATTTGTGTGCTTGCTATATTTCCTTCAATTGCGTTCTCCAATAGCGACATGTTCCTTTAAATATAAAGAACTTAAATAATGTGCATATCCAACCACATAATAATACTCCAAGGAAATTATATTATAACATTATTTGTGTTATTGTCTTATAATTACAAAATTACTTCAGCCAGAAGAAAGAGATTTTTTAATATCACATGGATTATTGTAATAGTACCAGGCAATGAAAGCATGGATCCATGTATAAATAGAGAAAATTACGTAACTACTTCCGTCGGAACAGAATCAATTATTATCACATGGATATACTCTAGAGTACGACCAATGATAGCGATCCCGCTCTTAAATAATAACAATTTTGTACAAGATGAAATGTTTGCAGGCTAACGTTTCTAGGCAACGTTTTCAAAACTGAACCGTGACTTATTTCTTGTGAATCCTCTTTTGATTCATTGGCCTTAGGAGAGCTTTTTAAGGCGCCATTGTATCATTCAAAACTGACGTACATAGCGGCAGGGTGTTACAATGATGTTAGTGATTTAATGTTACTCGATAGTGAAAACAATGCCATACTCGCTAAGTCTATTTTTATTCATTTAACATTATTACGAGTAGGATTACGTATCAGCATTAAGAGTGACGTTTGAATAAACACACGGGATCAATTTTTGTAGACAATGATTTTGTGATTAGATACTTGACACGGTAATGTACAATGTAGTTTAAGTGCTTTACGTGAAACTAGCTTAGAAAATGGCAAATAGCTCCAGAACTATTTATTATACAGCGAAACCTCGCCTAAAGACCACCTCAGAATGAAGACCACCTCGCTATAAGACCAATTCATTTCAGTCCCGAAAAAATCTTCTATACTACATCTTTCTATTTTTTAAAAGATTCACTATTTAAAACACCTCACTATTAAGACCAGTTTTGAAAAGTCCCAAATACCGATTTTGTACTAAGTTTCACCTCACTACTCACTACCAGACCACCTCAAATCACCTGGTGTGTATTCCACTGTGTACACACCTGTCAAGTGTCAGATCAGTAAGCTGTATTTTGTTTTCAAGTTGGCCAATCAGTTACAATAACTGTGTGTTTAACATTATTAATCCTATATATAAGTAAATGGACCATGAAAACATGTCAAAAGGTGAATTTTAGAGAAATTTGTCTGCATGGTCACCCTCGGTATTAAGACCACCCCGCTATTAAGACCAATTTAATGTGGTCCCTAAGGTGGTCCTTACAGAGAGGTTTAACTGGATATATTGGTTTCAGTTTATTGAGGTTCATAATAACCCTAATGATAGCATATCTTGCTAACCAGAAGTTTAGCCATCGCCCTTGTGAAACAGTCTTTGGTGTCTGTTCCCTGAAGGAACTTACCCATATATAGTTTTGGTTGGTTTTGTTGTTTTGACGTTATTTGCAGCTGGGTTTTGTTCGCCTTAGCCTCCTTGTAATAGTCCGTATCTTTGACCGATTAGAGGCATTTGGGAAAGACCCCGAGCAGAACACCCCCTTCTGTTCATATTGTACTGACATCGGATGAACTAGTCGTTCTGCTCCCATTTAGAACCAAACGTCTACCTTCCTAACTGGGACGGGCATTCTATTAGTGCTAAACATCAAGCAGTGAAATGGAGGGAAAGGAAAGAGAGAGAAGAACGTCGAAAGTTGTAAAGAACGAACAGTTCAGATACTAAATTTAATCACCTCTTACCAATATATGCAAAGTCGGAAGCAGGTATATTTTTTTTGTTGCACTCTGGGTGCAGGATAGTCCATATAAAAAGGCGTCTTTCCACGCATGTACACAAGTAATGTAGGCAGTATGGTATTTCAATAATAAAACACACTAAGACGGCACCACAAGACGAAAGGTACGCCACCATATTCACCAATCAATCACAAGGAGTATTTCATAGACAAAAAGATCAAAAATCACAGAATACCAAAGCGTCTACAAAACCATAATCTGAACTCAAAATTGATTAAACTAAAGGCAAAATAGGAAGCAAGGGAAGATTCACATGAAGACCTACATAAAAGTACATGATAATAAGACAAGATGTTCCGGAAGAGTAAGCGTCTTCTGCTTCATCGACGACACTCGCCATGTAAATCTTGGTTACATCCAAGTAAGCATCAGTCCTCAAAATGAGAACCGAGTCATCATTGTCAATCACAACAAGTAAGGCCTTATAATGCATAAATATGACGCAGATGTATATATATTATATAGACCAAAATAGAATTAATAACTAAAGATCCATTTCATTCAGGAAATTGATTTGTCTTTGATAAAAGGCTCTTTCAGCCAACTTTGAATCATTTATGTGAAATGTTGACAGACAATATACACACGACTAACAGCTGCGTGAAAAAGGCGGTCAGACAGAGATGTTTGACCTAAAATTGATAAATGTCGTAATAATCCATTCAAGAATTTCAGTTTCCTCCCTACTTCTCGACGGGGACAGGAAATAGATTGATGATGAGAAGTCTGGAATCGCAGACGCTAGTTTTTTTATATTTACATTAAAATGTCCGATCCTTCTTTCTTGAAGTCTAGAGTACAAGTTAAGTCTGGTTGTTTATGTCATGCTAAACAAATTAGCACAGAAGAGTGCTTTAGGGTAAATATGTACATTTTCATTATGTTTACTATATATGCTGTTTGAACGGCCTGTCAACACATGATAGGTCATTAGGACCAACAGATGATTGACAATTATACGAACGTTATAGAAAAAAACATCAAACAATCCGAAGATAAAGGACAATTTGAAAATATGGCTATAGTGAATTTATAAAAAAAACAGCGTTTCAGAACAAAATATGTAAAAGCTATTTTAGATGTTATAGAGTTGACTTATGGTCGATAAAGTCTAATGATAAATGTCCCACTGTAAATGGTTGCTGACACGCTAGGAATTGAGGCTCGTCTCCACGTTTCAATAAATAACAAATGTTTATGTATTCATGACCCATTCTTAGAAGGGCAAGGACGACCTTGTCCTGGCGCCTTTGGTAAAGGATGGCCATACTTCAAATCGCATTAATTGAATGTAATTTGGTGTCTACGCATCTGTAGAATCTGAAATTGTTAGGAAAACAAAATAAGCAATTCAGATCTTGTCAGTCTTTCCTACATAAGAAGTCTACAGGAACAAGACCCTGACATAAAACTAGTTAGATTCTAGCGAATGAGTCAAGGCTGGAAATGAACTAGGCTAGTCTAGTGCCTCTCCAATGAAAGACAGCATAAAAAGTATTGAATTATATACGACTCCTTTGAACTAGGCGACATTGTGCTTTATTACAAATGGGAGACGGATAAGGGGAGACCACCCTACTCTCAAATAGAATTACCTAGAAAACCTGTTAATTAGTACTCAATAAATAATACAACATTCCCTCTGGACGACAAGTAGGAATTAAGAAAACTGTAGCTCTTTAAGTCAGAAAGATATATTTCTGATACAAAAAAGGAAAAGCGATTAAGGTAGATGGTGCAAAAGCCCTGACCAGTGTGGGTCCAGAAATAAACAAGACCATAGTCGCCAAGATCCCCCGCCCAATACAAATATGTAATATACATGTTCATGACATTAAACTGGGCATAATGCATCAAAAAAAGCAGCCTCATTAAATATGCCCAATATTAGAAGCAAGGGGAAATGGTATAAAGTCAACCAAACAAATCTCATCAAAACCAAACAATTCTTTGAAAAAATATCGAGCGGAACCAATTAGCAAGTTAGGTTACAGCAACCTCAATAGATATGTGCAGAATTAGCTGATAATGAAACTTGAGCGAAGGGGTTTGGTAATAAGTCTACCAACAACCACGTTTCATCAACACCCTTCCTTCAGCAGATATCGTGCGGAAAGCAATCAGCCAATCAGGCCATAGCAGTCTCATTAAAAAATCGAGGAATATGCCAATAATCGGACTTGCGCGAGGGTTTGGGTAATAAGTCTACCAAGAAATCCGATCATTCCTTCAAAAGATATCGTGCGAAAGGAATCAGCCAATCCGGTCACAACAGCATCATTAAATATGCGCGGAATTTACCGATAATGCAACTTGAGCGAGAGGTTAAAGTCATAAGCCTACCAAGCAAGTTTAATCAAAATCTGATATTTTCTTCAAAATATATCGGGCGGAAAGCAATCACCCAAGCAGGTCATAGCAGTCTCGTAAAGGAAAGGGCATAAAAAGCATAGTTGTAGGAAGATGTTAAAGGCACCCTGGGCGCCGTCTGGGCTAACTGGATTGCGGAACAAAAGACCAAATAGACAACATGCATGTACACACTAAGCCTGAAATGAAAGTCAAAGGCAGAAAATTTGGTTTCAGAACCTCCGGCTGATCCAGTAATTGGAAAGATCTTGATAATTCTTCTAACACACACCATCCAAGGAGAGGACAGCTCTTCTCAAACTGTCCAACAGAAGAGGTAAAAAACACCAGGGATGGCTCCCAGAATGAAGAGCCAATGTGCCCCTCCAATTGATTCCTCATTATAAATGTAACTTGGGCGCAGGATCTTGCTCTCTCAGATAAGGAGGAAACGGGAAGTATACAACTATCATCAAAGATAGCAATTAACTCACCATAAAAAAGAGAATAACAAAGCGTCAACAAAACCATAATCTGAACTAAGGAGTACACTGTAGAGCCATTGGGGGAGAGGAAGCAAACTTATATCGCTTCCGATAAAGCAAAAAATAAGTTAAAAGTGAGGCTATGAACCATTTTCAAAATCTTACTTAACTTTGCCGGAACGAAGTTCAGAACCAGTGCTGTTACTTTGCAAAGATCGGATATTTCAGAAGGATTATCCACACCAGCCGTATGAAGACTCCAATGGAGACTGTTCATACATACTTCATAAATACAGATCCAAAGCGTTTTTGAGTGATCCTGAACTATCTCCGTAATCAAAATACAGTGCCAGCCTATAGGACCTTACCGATGGGAACGAAAATTTAAAGAAACTTCTAGCAGAGACAGTAGTTTATGAACTTTGAGTTATGAAATATAGTGAGAGGAAACTTTGGATGTTAATACGTCCTATTTACAGCCGTTGTCATATAAAATTAGCCACATAACGCTGAGCGTCAAGCAGGTATATTGGTTACGGTGGTTAGACTCTGCCAGGTGACAGAACACAAATCTTTCCACACAGTGGTGAACGCCCACACAAACGCCAAAAGTGAGAAGGTGTCAGACAGTGTAAAATAAGAGCATATTGGATTAGGTTACTTTCCCCTATAACGTATTTTATTTAATGTGATCAAAGACGAGATAGAATTGGCTTCTACAAAGAATATCGATTAATGGCATAGCACTCCAAATCCGATTCCGATGTATTTTAATGTACAAATGTATTGTTAAATGGACCATCGACAACTTCTTATTTGATTGTTGTACAGTGCATCTTTCAAACTCGACCGAGCCATCAGTAGCAAGCGATCTAAAGTTCCTATGCATTACAACGTGTAATTTTAACACCGATAAACGAAATGGTAACTATTCGTCTTCAGATTTTGAAGTATAGTTGATTATGTACTCTATGCACTAATTCAATAATTTTGCTTCTGTGATCTTACGCAAAATTGTTCTTTATTATTTCAAATCTGTTGAATGAAGTTGATCATAAAATGCTCGTAGCAATAAAACCGTTTTGGCGGCACAAGCGACCCTTTCATGTTTCAAGCAGTATTTTATATATATACTCGCGCGATCAGTCCGATTTAATTGCGATGCGGAATAACAGTTTTTCTGCTTACAATGGCACTCGACATCATTTCACAGGTTTTTCAAGTGGAACGAAATTAATTAGGAAGACGATATATAGCGTTCAGTTTTTGTCATCACTCTTTTGGGGTCAAAAACAAGATATTCCAGATGAATCTTGGTGCCACCCCCCCTCTAGACAATATTCATAAAAATGACTTTTTCTCTTCTTTTACATGTATTTAATTTTAGTTATATGAAATTTTAGAGTTCCTCTTAAGACAAGGCGATTCTAATTAAAAAGTAATAGCCTGTTGCTCTTATGTTTTTGTTTTTCAGTCCCTCCTAAAAACAAAACAGCAACAAATAAAAGACCAAGAGGAACATACATATGAAAGCCAAGAAACTTTCATTGTCAAAATCCAAGATGAGTGCCATTCTAATCAGTCCAAAAATGGCCCCAACAAACGGCAAACCTTGAGAATGATGAGAATGTTGAAATCAACAAGTTTTCATTGTAAAACGTAGTATCATTGGTCATATTATTGTTTAAAATGGTGTACCCCTGTGTCTCTGTGTGGAGGACTTCGGCCCTGGTCTCGTTCGTGTACCGGTACGTCCGCCCTATTCGGATCACACGCTTGCGCAGAGTGAGACAGGGGCATGCATGATTTTCGGAAATGTTGCGTTTAATAAGATTTTCCATTTAGTCCCTTTAAAAGGTTTTACATCTTTCCTTCATTTTTCACTGGGACATCATGCCAAAGGACATGTATGTATACACGTGTTCAGATCAAGTTTGTCTAAATGCTGAACATTAAACCGAGAATATATATATAAAACTCTAGGTGGTCGGGTGGTGCAGTGGATAGCGCACTTGCCTTTCACCAAGGCGGCCGGGGTTCGATTCCCCCACTGGACATGAAAAGGTATGGGATCACCTGCCTGACCACGTGGGTTTTCTCCGGGTACTCCGGTTTCCTCCCACAATAAGACCCCTCGCGCGCAAACATCCGGGCCAACAAGAGTGATTAATATAAGTTGGATAACTTGTTTCATAATTGTTGTAAAATAAATAAAGTTTATATTTAAAAAAAAAACGTCTCCCTCTCTTGTGCTAACGTTTAGCATTAGAGGCGACATTTAAGAAAAGCCAAGCAAGAAACTATGAACTGTAATGTAGAAAGAATGCGAGAGAAATGAAATACAGAGATCACTAAATCACAACGAGTAAAGCCGCTTTAAGTTGGTCGATAGTGTATCTCCAAGTAAGTCATATCGTAACATCTTATGCAGCTGGCAACGACATGAATATTCTTTTTTCAATCTCGAACTGTAAGCGATTTTCAATGTATTTTTATTTTTGGTGGGGGAAGGGGTATGTTCGATAAGCCGTCTTCATTTATTCTCGTTTACAAATCTGATTCATGGATTTTATTACAGTTATAGCACTGTACGAAAAATACATAAAGCTACAATGCACTATCTTTCACCATAACTCAAGTGAAAATTGCAAGGGCTGTCATGGCTTACAAAAGAAAAAAACGCGTAATGATACGTTTGAATAATGGGTGACCTGAACAGCATATGAAATATTGCTTGCGCTAGAATGGCGAAGCGTCGACCAGGAAAACTAGTGACACAAATACAGGAGCGGAAATCTTGAGAACTGAATAGGTTCAGTGACATAATAGGATTTCGAAAAACAATTTCTGTAGAAGGAACACGACTTTTATTTGTAGGGTGAAAATATTGAATACAAGTTCTTCCTTAGGTCTTCGATTTGTGGCTAGATATTTGCCGGGGGCATACATTCTAAACCATTCCATGGTATACTTATTGTACTATTAAATAAGTATATCAAATTTTGAAGACAAGAAAGTCCAGTCCGAGGCAAACCCTTACTATCTTATTATGTTGAGAGTCCAGCTTTAATATACAAGTCCATTGGTTCGTGGAGTGTTGTGTACAGAAAGTATGTCACATTGACCTTCGCATGGCCTCTTGGCTGATGCTATTAAGATGCGTGTCGGTGGGATATCTCCTGTACTATTTATCTCGTATCAAACACATTGGTGCGTAAGTATGTCATGGAGGCGGAAAGCAGAGTTCCTATGTTTTTTTGTCTTGTTTGCCGCCCCGCTGTAAATTTGGGTAACATCAGGCCAATTTACACAGTAAAAACTATAAGTTTACGAAAGAAATAAATATGTCAAAATACATCATAAACAAGTGAATTACTTTTAACAAATCATATTTTAATAGAGATGTACAGACATTGGTTTTATGCAAGTCATCACAGATAGTTTGAACATAAACTGTATAAAATAAACCTGTTTCGTATTCGGTATTTTTTTAAATTCAGCTTCAATCTTTGCAAGTATACGTAGTATGAAGGTCGAACAAGATACATATGCAAAGTAACGAAGTATGTAAAAATTGATATCCGCTGCCTCAGTTGCATTTCTTGGAAGAGCAACTACAGGTGTAATCCTTAGTTACTTTCCCCTTCTTAACGTCTCATTTGGACTTTAATTGAGTTTTCTCTGTAATAAATAACGGGTTTGTGTTCTGTCCACTAAAGGAAACATACAAGGGTCTCAAGGTGGTAGTTACTAATCCCTACTTGGCATTATCGGCGGTATACTTCATTGTGTGTGGCATTTTAAATGGGCACCAATTCAGGACTATCGCAAGGAAGCTTACACGAGCACATCACAGCCTACCAAGTACACAAGTATTCGCCGCTTGCACCAACCTGGCATACATAAAGACAAACTGTGATTTTCTGATTTACTTACAAATGTATATAATATGTACACATTTCCCCGGTCTGTTTTGACGTCAAAGGAAGTCGATTTGTTCTGGGTCCAAAAACAATTAAAAATCGAACGACCAAACAAACCTATCACTTTTACCTAACCAGACTTCGCGTGCAAGATTGACCTTTGTTAAGGTTTTAAAACATTATTTTTACTTATACCATTATTTACTTTTTTTCATTGTATTTGCTATTCAATTGAATTGCATATTCGTGAGGCTACTGCCACCATCAAACTGGTCACAAAACCCGATCTGTGAACATTTTTCAATAGATTCTCTAATTTGTAGTTGAACCACTTTTAATTTGGTGATGTACATTTTACTTTTCAACCTGGTGATATTTGAACATTAATATATACAGTTCTGTTGAAGTCACTTTATTTGTTCGTACTGTCATATTCCGTACGGACTTCGACCTTATTGACAAGAAGAGAGAGGCGATCCATGTATTTAATTACAATGGCAATGACCTTGTACTTTAATTAATTTACGATCAAAACCATGTTTTTCAATGTTATGTACTATTTGATTAATTACATTACAAAGCAATGGTATGATACGTGATGGATTGCATGTTAACAGCTTGATAAATAATTAATGTAGCTTGTTACATTTAAACAACTCAAAATTGATTAAACCAGGGGCAAAATATGAGCAAATTAATGATTTACATGCATACCCTTGTAAAAGTACAAGATAATAAGACCCAGTGTTCCGGAAGAGTAAGAGTCTTCTGCTTCATCGACGATACCCGCCATGTAAATCTTTATCACATCCAAGTAAACATCAAGTTCTCAAAATGAGAACCGAGTAACAGTGTTGATCTCAAATAAACACACTAATGAGCATACTCAAAAACGTCCATCTTCATATCACTCAAAGGTATAGAAGATTTCTCAATGAGACAAAGTTGGCGACTATAAAACTTGCCAATAGTTCTGATCAACCTACATCTCTCGAATCCTTGTGTTGTGAGTTTGTTTGTCAGCAGTCGACATCAATCACGAAAAGCAATATATTTAGAGCAAGGCCTACAATATCAAACCAACTGTAGGAGAAGCAGGAATGTTACTTTCAAGAAATGCAAAGTTCACGATCGGAAAATTGAAATCATCACGTTTATCGTATAGCTTAGTAGTAAGCTCTCCATGTTGGTCGTAGTTTAAGAAGAGATCGAGGTTAACAGCTGATGTAGAAGAGTATGTTTCGTCTTTTATTTCAAGTTCAGAATGGCATATACGATCGACGTGGTCAGCAAACATCTTGGCGATATATCTGAAAGCGAAATTTAAAGATTTGGCAAGGTTTTTGTTACCTGTACTGATTAGAGCTGATTAACAAGAACAAGTCAGCTAAGAGTGGGGCACAGATCCCTCCGAACTCAACAAAAATATTGTCCACCAGGAATTCAATCATCCTTACTATATCTTCAGTTTATTTCCAGTACATAGTGATGTGCTGTTCATAAGTGTCTTGAGGTGAAGTACACGGGAAACTGTAACACAATGAATATACAAATTAGTTCAATTTGTTGAAATGATAAAGCGTCGGGTTCAATTTACAGACAAAGCTGTTCATTGTCTTAAATATATGTTTGTGCTGGAGGCGGAATACTGGTTGATTTGCCTCGCTGTGATATGAAGCACGGATCTGGTGCCGACTACGGAATGATGCTGACTTCCGTCTATAGCCTAAAGGTTCTGATATATCTTAATCACATTCGTTCTAAGATGATTGATCGTACAATATATAAG
The DNA here is from genome assembly GCA_947623455.1 of Mimachlamys varia. Classification (NCBI taxonomy): domain Eukaryota; kingdom Metazoa; phylum Mollusca; class Bivalvia; order Pectinida; family Pectinidae; genus Mimachlamys; species Mimachlamys varia. The sequence continues at coordinate 38,996,077 of OX392533.1, read as the reverse complement.
CAATTAAGAGGTTGAACAATAACGAAACGGTACAGACATGATTGTCGTTGCTCACCTTTTTACACCATAACCTAATGTTAAACGGAAGTCTTTCTTTACAGACTAACCGGCACATATATTTCTGTTTTGATAGTTATGGTGTTTTTTTTACGAAACATATACACTGTAACTTGTTCATTATTATACTTGATCATCTTCTACTGAAATTAGTAGCAATGAACTGATTTTAGAACTCTACAGAACTTTGGGGTTTGCGTTAAGTGACTTCTTGTTAAAAAGACACCAAATTGTAATGGTAATTCCAATTTACCTTTTGTCGGTATTTTTCCTCCTCGAGAGTTCTGTGAGTGTTGCCCTTGGTAAAGTGTTTAGTTGAATAGCAGCTATAGTTCGATTTTGTTTGGATCCATTGGGCTTTTGAGTCCTATCTAAGTTGGTATAAGTTTTACGTTATCGCACAAAGGGAAACACACCAATGTTTTAACTGTTAATAGATAATTAAACCTTTCAAACTAAAACAATTTCTTAATACAATCCATAGCATTTACTGATTTGTTTGTGTTAGTTGTATCGGATACCACAGTACCAATGAATTGCGAAGAGAAACAAAAATAAAACAATATTTTTTCAATACTTAAAGCAGTACAGGATCACAAAGTAACAGCCATTTATTCTGTTGGGTCTGATATATCTCAATTATCAACCGCTTGGCGAGATAATTGAAATAATTTATATTCCTTCATTAATTTGACATCACTGTTAACATGAAAGAAATGTCATTTTGACATTCACTTAGATCAATTAAGTTGGACATGATTTCGGCAATGATAATTCTACTCCAGAGATCCATTGCCTTCTATTTATAATTCCACAAGTCTTGACACTATTTCGACAACAAAAATTCTGCTAGGGATAAATTGCTTTCTAGAAAATGTCGATTTGAAGAAAATTGGCAATTCGCTTAATCAGCGGTTTACAAGTAAATTTGTAATTCCTGTCTCATAAGCCGACTTTTAACAAAAATATTTTATAATGCAGATATTATCCCTGGAGGAATCACAAAAGGAAACGAATCCTAACATAAGACTGCAATACGATTAAAAATAAAATCTAATGACGCTGGTTTTGTATTAACGAGCTTCTATTTTCACCTCAAGCGATAAAGTTGTCTTAATGCGTACAATGACCCGTTGATTTTTTATACGCCCTTCAAAAATGACGGAACGTATTATGGTATTGCGTTGTACATGTACGATCGCACGTAAGTCGGTCCGTCGTAAGCTTGTCATGATATCTCCTACAGTTTTCAACTGATTTCGTTCAAACTTGCTATGCTTGACGATCATGACATGGAATTGTCTGTTCTAGAACGGCAATTTAATTTGAAAATATTCACTAGAGTTATGGTCATTTGGGAGGCAATTTCGGGCATTATGGAAAAAAAATCAGAACATTTTTGCATTTTTGTCAATATATTAAACATATACATGTACTACGGGTTTTGTTGAGTTGTCTCAACTTTTTGCGTAAAAGCATTGTATAGTTAAATATAGGCATGATGTAGAAAATGCATTTCTGTCGTTGTTTGTCTTGAGATCTTTTAAAGTTTGCAAATGATATGTTTCACACTTGGTAGGCTTAAGCTTCATGACATGAAGTTGTATTTTCCTGAACGACAGTTTGATTCGACAATATTGACTTGAGTAATGGCCCTTTGAATCTTTATATCTGACCATCGGTGAACAGTTACCTCCCTTAGGTAGTCACGTCCTTTGAAACGACCAGAAAAGCATGCCAGCGTTAACAAACTTGGTACAGTGTGCTGTGCTGGACGGCAAAGGCCATGGGTTCTGTCCCCTACCCGAGACATAACAGTCTCCAACAATGGCAGTAACTACTCCCTGCTTGACACTCAGCATTATTGCACAGGAACGACTGGTTCACTTGTTAATATGATGTGACCAGATGGGGTTCTCCTTGGGTGTCTGCGGTAGTATGCTTCAGTGTGGAAGCACTTTAAGTCGACAAAAGATCCGCACCATAGCTGAGTAGGCTTATATGACATTACATCATCGAGCGAGCGTCTGAGAAATCGGCCAAACAAGGCAAAGACATGCTTCATGTAGCTATACTTATGCGTGACATACGCAGATATGACACTTTAAGTGAAGTAATCCAACCATGGCTAGATGACATGTTAAGCAATGATGAGGTTGACGTCGACGTGAAGAAAGAAAGCATTCCGAAACATACACGGTTTCAGGATGTAATCTGGGAAGAAACTGACACCTTCAGCAAGGAGAAAGCTAACAAACACTCAAGACAATGAGTGACTTAAAGATGAGTGGGCGGATGGCAATAATGAGTACAGGGATCCTGCTGAGATAGGTCCATCAGATCTTGATGTCCTTCTCGGTAAGTTATGTGTTACAGATTACTGTTTGCCTAATGTTTGGTATTAGTGTCATTCCATTGATTATAGGGTAGCATATTTCTAAAAGCAATCTTTGCGCCTATTTTTTTTAGTATAAAAAAGATAACAATGAAAATTCTTGCTGAAATGGTAAAAAGGGACATGTTCAAGTTCTGTATTAACTTACGACTCCTCAGTGTTCAACCAGTGACAGTTTTAATATTAATATATTGACAGGCGACAGAAAGAGATATTATGGCGACTATGAACTATACATCCCGTCGTCTATACAAACTACAAAAATAAATGTAGCATGGACTGCATCAAGGGTACAGCAAAGAACTGCACAGTATAAAAAACACGTTTTACCATTCAAGGTGGGTCTTGGAGGCGAAGTGAAATTCCCTCGGTATTAATAGGAAATAACAAAGCTAGTAAAGCGGTGGTTAAGGGATAACCAAAACGAGGATATGAACTTTTTGAAAACAAAGTGTTAGGAGCAGGTAATTATTTATTTGTATATTTATATTCAAATTATGAATTATTTCTGGACAAAACAATACATTTAAATAAATATTTAGTATGTATTATCTAAACCAGCCACTGTGTAATCGAAACCCTTTCTATTCCTGCTTTACCATTTGTTCCCTCTGAACTTATACGAGAAACCTGTGTAAAGCGGCCAAAACTTTAGGTCCGAAGCAAGTGGGTTAAAGTTGCAGTACTTTAATTTTTTTTAAAAATGTAATTGAATCCATTGACTAAAACCACCAGACAAATTATTACAATTTTGTATTGATTTACGATAACAGATATTCTGGATGCTTAACTAAACTTAGTGATATACAGGACCAGTTAGACAGAATTAAACATCTACTTGGAAGGAGTACCTAGAAATGATTAATGAGTTGCATTTGCAGAGTTTTGGAATACTTCCCGATAACACTATGCTCAAATTCCATTGTACAAGTAAATTGGTCGCTGGTTTTGCAAAAAAAAATAAAAATTATCATGTTTTGGAATATGCTCAGTACTTTTATATGCCTGCCTACAAATTAGTGGTATTGTTATCCTATGTGATTAGACATCTGCAAAGTGGACAAAGAGCTACCAACAGCATCCAACTGCCGGTTTGGCAGCCTGAATACCTCATTTAAGAATGACATTATGCCCTTAAAGGACACACAACCCTCTAATTTGAACCATTCCTTTAAATGAAATTGGTACATTATGGTTTGAACCTCTTACATCAAGCTCTGCATCAGCAATGATATAATGCTGAAAACACTTGCCGGTCTAGAAAGATAATGCACTTTTGAAATGAATTCGATATTTCATGAACTTTACCGGGCATATTTGGAGTATTCATCCACGGAGAGAAATGAAAATTATACAATATTCATTTTCGAAAACAACATTTTCCTTTTAATTTTCTTAACAGATAATTTAAAAAAAAGGTTATATACAATTGATTATCTGCCCCGCATGGCTGTTTTCTATTGATGTATCTGACTATTGTAAAACAACAATATTATAATTGATCTGAAAGAGTAAATTTAGAAGCATCGGTAGCAATATCATTCTTTCAGGTTTCCATTTCTTGTTGCAAAGTCGTGCTAAGATTGTCTGCTAACCTTTAATTAAATGCTAATTAAATGTTATTAATAAACCTACATTAACATATGTAACCTACAATGAAAAACGATTTTATTTCTTTAGGTCTTTGATTGTGAATGTCAGCTTCATTGACACTAACAGAAGATGTTTGTCATTTATCACAACAAGAAAAAAATGACCTGTGACCACACTGTTATAGACGAGAATTTTTGAAATCAAGCTAGTCCATCTTTATCTTTGATTTAACTAAACGCATGGTGTACCATGGGGTACAGTATAAGTGTAATCTAATAAATGACCCATCTCGATATGATTAAAATCGTAAAACAGTTTCCTATATAACACTTAAAATCGTTGACTACAAACATGCACTTGCCATGAGTTTAGCGTTCGCCTATGTGAGAAAGGATTTTGGTTCTGTTCCCTGGCCGAGACTGTTTAGGCTAAGCATCTATGCAGTGAAACGAATGGCTCCTCAGCTGTCAGGTTGGGTACACGTAGGTGTTCAGCTTTGGGACTCCAGTTGTATTATTCAGTGCGGTAACACTTTAAAACGGCAAATATACAGCAGCCGAGAAACATAAAGTTTCAAAGCAGTAAAATGTGTCAAAATATATTTGAGTTGGCAGACTTGCCGCCCAAATCTCTTTGTTTTTTTGTCGATTTATGCATTGATTGCACAAATTTCCTGTTTCTTTTCTATGGAATATATGGCAATAGTCCGTTTAATGCAATTGTGTCCATCTGCAAAATCAGCCAGAACTAATGAAATATCAGCCATTTCTTTTACAGCATCTGTAGGTTTGCCTTTAATTATGTTTGACAGTAGTGATAGTTGCATTTAATGACGCAAGTCCATGTTATCATTTGTGTTTCTATTGTTTATTACGTTTTTACTAAGATAAATCGAATAAATTACGTTAAATTTTCAAATACACTGTATTATTGAGAGAACGTTATCATTTTTAAAATGCTATTTCATACAGGTGAATTGAGACATTCACATCTACAAATTCCTTACAGTCATTTCCAGAGAGATCTGTTTTTGAGTATGCTCATTAGGGTGTTTACTTGTTGTGATTGACAATGATACTCGGTTCGCATTTTGAGAACTTGATGTTTACATGGATGTGACAAAGATTTTTATGGTGGATGTAGTCGATGAAGCAGAAGACGCTTACTCTTCTGGAAGACCTGGTCTTATTCTCTTGTACTTTTACAAGAGTCTCCATGTAAATCTTTCCTTTGTTCATATCTTGCTCCTGGTTTAATAGATTTTGAGTTTGGATTATAATTTTGTTAACGCTGCGGTATTCTCTTATTTATTTTCCATCACAATGCTGTGTCCGGGACATATTGTATACTAGCCGAACTAAATTCTGGAATGACTAGTGAAAATGATTCTTCTAGCGCTGGATCAAACATAATTTAACTATAACAGGTACATTTATTCCCTACGAATTGTGTTACGTGTGTGTTTTATCTTTTTAATTCACATAAATAGTAATTTCATATCCGACAAACGGAAATTTATAGTTGCGGTTATCAAATCAACAGCGGCCATAAAACTTTTAACACGATCATTATACCATGTGCACCAAGGTTCGACAGTTATTACTCCCTCGTGTCGAGTTTGTCGAGGGTATACAAAGGTCTGCTGGTAGCGCATGCGTGTCCAAACAACGTCATCTTTCTACAGACTTCATATATGACCAAACACAAGTGTTCACAAGTACTGTACGAGTTTCCGTTTCTACCTTCTGCGGTCAGAAGTCAGAAGACATTTGATTTAACCCCACCCCGGGTAGTTGGCAGAAGCTCAAAAGGGTCATTGCTGAAATTTTAACAATCTTCTTAATCAGGTGACCGTTAAGGCCCTTGGGCCTCATGCTTAATTGAGAAGCCTTGATCTAATTTCAATTACAAAATTATACATAGTTTGGTTTAACCAAATTTTATGTTTAACCGTAAGAGAAAGTTCGGCCTCGTTCACGACAGATTAAATATGACATATTCTGGTATAATTTGTGCCCTCTTTGCCTTACATTCTAGTAGTATTGTCATAATAATGACATGTGATTATAACTCCGTTTTGTTTTAGGAATCAAGATTGGCGAAAATTGAAAAAAAACACGTAATTGAAAAAAAACACGTAACTTGAATTTGTACAGTTATTATAAGTACCTCCCTTCAGGCCCTCCAACAAAGAATGGGCTATTAAGGTCAGTAAAGTGTCAACAAAATAAACGCAAATTAAAAAAAAACATCAAACAACCATGAAAGTTAAAGGCAATGTCAACTGGAATAGCTGCTGTGGAGAATTATATTTTATCAAATAGACTAACAGCTTGCAGCAAACAATTACACAGACATTTATTTCTTGAATATATTATTGAACACTTGTGACAATTAATACAATTTTTTTTGAGATGTCTGAAAGTCGATATAATTTGATAACAGCCCTTTTACTGTTTCAATCTGGAAACGTGCAAAGACAACCTCGTCCCGGAGGATTGCAAAGACAACCTCGTCCCGGAAGATTACAAGGACAACCTCGTCCCAGAGGATTTCAAAGACAACATCGTCCCGGCGGATTGCAAAGACAACCTCGTCCCGGAGGATTGCAAAGACAACCTCGTCCCGGAGGATTGCAAGGACAACCTCGTCCCGATAGATTTCAGGGACAACCTCGTCCCGGAGGATTGCAAGGACAACCTCGTCCCGGAGGATTGCAAAGACAATCTCGTCCCGGAGGACTCCAAAGACAACCTCGTCCCGGAGGATTGCAAAGACAACCTCGTCCAGGAGGATTTCAAGGACAACCTCGTCCCGGAGGATTGCAAAGACAATCTCGTCCCGGAGGATTGCAAAGACAACCTCGTCCAGGCGGATTGCAAGAACAACCTCGATCCGGAGGATTGCAAAGACAACCTCGTCCCGGAGGATTGCAAAGACAACCTCGTCCCGGAGGATTGCAAAGACAACCTCGCCCTGGAGGATTGCAAGAACAACCTCGATCCGGAGGATTGCAAAGACAACCTCGTCCCGGAGGATTGCAAAGACAACCTCGTCCCGGCGGATTTCAAAGACAACCTCGTCCCGGAGGATTGCAAGGACAACCTCGTCCCGGAGGATTACAAGGACAACCTCGCCCTGGAGGATTGCAAGAACAACCTCGATCCGGAGGATTGCAAAGACAACCTCGTCCCGGAGGATTGCAAAGACAACCTCGTCCCGGCGGATTTCAAAGACAACCTCGTCCCGGAGGATTGCAAGGACAACCTCGTCCCGGAGGATTGCAAGAACCTCGTCCCGGAGGATTGCAAAGACAATCTAGTCCCGGAGGATTGCAAAGACAACCTCGTCCCGGCGGATTTCAAGGACAACCTCGTCCCGGATCCTATTTCTGTAGCTGGGCTGCTTTTGATAAAATCAAGGATTTCATCGACTGTTGTTTGTTTTCTACCCTATGATTTCAATGATTTTGCATCTTTTGTCTGCTTCATTTTTGAGATACGCGAGATTAAAATCAATAAAGACGAAACACACACATGCGCTGCACCTTTTAAATTTAGTAATAGATACAGTATGCCGAAAAAATAAATTAAACTACATCATACAACTGTTTCGTCCTCCTACGACTCTTCAGTGATGCTGAGGCCAAAAGGTAGGAATCCAAATTTTATCAACAAACGTAGAAGCAGAAGGGTCAGGTGCGTAAAACCCCTTTAACTTAGGAATTTAGAAGTAATATTAAACTTAAATGAAGATCAAAATCAACACGTGCCAGTAATAGTCCGACATTCCCATTACGATCCGATATTACCTTGTGTTTCAACGAGTCTTGGAGCGCAGCAAAGGTTTCTTCACATTGAGAGGTAATGATGTTAGTTGTCGAATTGAAATTTTATCTCAAGACTAAAACGTTTGCAGAGGCGGTCAGAATCTTATAAAATCTGTTTCCGCCAATAAGCATATGCTAGTGATTTCCCAAAGGATCTGATCGTAAAATCGAAGACAAAGTGGATATTTCTAATAAAGACAATTTGAAGCCAGTTGCACCTTTGAAAAAATATTCTATTGAATCTGGATATAAGCTATATCTCCGGATGTTAAATTCCAACCAACTGCAGCCTGACATGATGACGTTGACATTGGAGATTCTTTACCGGTAAAGCACAACCCACATCGGTTATACTCGATCAAGCTACACATTCCACGAATAGAAGTTCCGTAGGTAGCAAAAGTGACTTGGACTCTCCTTGTATTCTGATTGGAAAACCGGATAGCTCTTATCTAAAAGTCAACAACTACATGTACTGACTCGTATCAAATCCGCGAATCGATGTCAGTATCGATGAGATAGACAATGTTAAGTTGTAAGTAAGTTTGATATAATTATTAAAACGGTTGACAGAGAGTTCACGTATTTCGACTTTTGATATTCCAGTATAAAAGTCAAGTCATTAATATTCCAGTATAAACGTCACGTCATTGATGTTCCAGTATAAAAGTCACGGCATTGATATTCCTGTATAAAAGTCACGGCATTGATATTCCAGTATAAAAGTCACGTCATTGATATTGCAGTATAGCGTCACGTCATTGATATATAAGTCACATCATTGATATTCCAGTATAAAAGTCCCGTCATTGATGTTCCTGTATAAATGTCAGGTCATTGATATTCCAGTATAAATGTCAGGTCCTTGATATTCCAGAATAAAAGTCACGACGATGATATGCCAGTATAAAAGTCACGTCCTTGATATTCCAGTATAAAAGTCACGTCATTGATATTCCGGTATAAAAGTCACGTCATTGATATTCCAGTATAAAAGTCAGGTCATTGATATTCCAGTATAAAAGTCAGGCCATTGATATTCCAGTATAAAAGTCCCGTCATTGATATTCCAGTATAAAAGTCACGTCATTGATATTCCGGTATAAGAGTCAGGTCAATGATGTTCCAGTATAAAAGTCACGTCATTGATATTCCAGTATAAAAGTCACGTCATTGATATTCCAGTATACAAGTCAGGTCATTGATATTCCAGTATAAAAGTCACGTCCTTGATATTCCAGTATAAAAGTCACGTCCTTGATATTCCAGTATAAAAGTCAGGTCCTTGATATTCCAGTATCAAAGTCACGTCATTAATATTCACGTATAAAAGTCACGTCCTTGATATTGAAGGATAAAAGTCCCGTCATTGATATTCCAGTATAAAAGTCAGGTCATTAATATTCCAGTATAAAAGTCACGTCATTGATATTGAAGGATAAAAGTCACGTCAATGATATCCCAGTATAAAAGTCAGGCCATTGATATTCTAGTATAAAAGTCAGGTAATTAATATTGCAGTATAAAAGTCACGTCATTGATATTACAGTATAAAAGTCACTTCAATGATATTCCAGTATAAAAGTCTCCTCATTGATATTCCAGTATAAAAGTCACGTCATTGATGTTCCAGTATAACAGTCACATCATTGATGTTCCAGTTTAAAAGTCACGTCATTGATATTCCAGTATAAAAGTCACGTCCTTGATATTCCAGTATAAAAGTCGGGTCATTAATATTCAAGGATAGAAGTCACGTCAATGATATTCAAGTATAAAAGTCATGTCATTAATATTTCAGTAGAAAAGTCACGTCATTCGGGATGAAAAATGCTAAAACAACGTTTCAAAGAATTATATGCTTTCCTTTACCGGAGATATGTTTTGCGTTTTGTTATTCTACAAGTGAGATGCTTAATTTTATTAACACTTTCATGTGTTAAATATACAATTTACTATTCATCTTCGTTTGTAACCATACTGAACCCATTTTAAAACAATATATGATTTTGATTATAACTGATTATAAAATGGGGGGAAAAGCTGTAAATTGAGAGTTAAGCAACTTGCTATCCGCCTCCGCGATCTTTTCTTTGACAATATATAGAAAAGAAGTAATAATTTACTTAGCAAAAGAAGCGTTTAAAAACATGCATGCAGAATATTTTCATATCATATAAAATCCTCCTTTTTAATTTCATAAACATTTGACCCTTGGATTCCGAAATAGAATTTGATGATCTGCGGTCTATTTTATCAAGAGATGTAATTGTACATTATACACTGTATCACAGTGAACACAAATAGATTCGACAAGTCGAATTTAACACTCTTTGATCTTTGCAATCAAAGAAAAGACCCGTCTTAAGCCCTATGGTCTATTTTAATAACAATGAGCGTAACCTTTTCAATCCGCTATTTTACGTCTCAATATCAAAGTGAATCACTATACTAACAGAAATTGTAATTATTATATGACACACGCTAAAAAAAGATGAAAGGACCACGACGTCTGATGTCTCTCTATATCTATATAGTAATTGGTATTTATGGTTACCTGCATGATGTTCGGCATTAAAGGGTAACGATTTATACTGCTTCTTCCATTGTCAACAATTCAGACTGAAGGTATACCTCCATAATATTAGACACATGAATCCTATCAACCTGGTAAAAATGTGGATCTTTTTTTTACTCTGTCACGGCCCCAATTTTGATCTTATCTTTCCTTTCTTTGCACCTTTCTCCTAACCCGAGTGTCAAACAAGGGTAATACTTCTTCTTGCTTGACGCTGAGCATTATATGAGCGGAACGACTGGATCACCCGTTGTAGTACAATGAAACCGTCTGGGGTGTTTTTCTGAAACCAATGACCCTAGCTAATAATAGAACGTAAAAACAAACAAGCAAAGTCAAAGAACCTTCGGCAGTATGCTTCATTGTGGTAGCACGTTAAATTGATGAAAGTTGAAAAGTTCCGCATTACCGATATAAGGATTACAAAAACGGACAGAAGCCTTCCAAATACACACACGAATTCAATACATACACATGAAGGCCGGTCTTTAATAGATTGTAAAACAATAAAAACAAACCTATCAAAAAGGTTGTTATGGTTACCTCTGCAATCTCTTTTAAAGATTGACATGGCGGGTGTCGTCGATGAAACAAAAGAAGCTTACTCTTCCGGAACACCTGGTCTTTTTTTATAAATCTTGTACTTTTACAACGGTCTTCATGCAAATATTTCCTTTGCTCATAATTTCCCCCTAGTTTATTCGATTTTGAGTTCGGATTATGATTTTGTTTCACTTCGGTATTATTTAAATTAACATTCTAATCTCGAGGTGTCAAACTGTCGTCTGAATGTTTAACTTGTTGTAACGAAACGACTTAACACTCAAAAAGTTTTCTAACCCAACAACATTTATTTCCGAAATTCTGGAAGAGATACTTTGGTTGGCTGATGCAAAAGATCTTAAAAGAACATGGCGCCCGGCCCTTATGCGATATTATAATATCCTGCGTTTTAATTATATTGCAAATATATTAAGCTTATATTGTATAGGTTCTACTACAGCTGTTTGCAACTCGATATTTTCCACAAGTTGAGGTCCCATAGTTTATAGCTGTCCAAGTATAAGGGTCATGAACCTTCCAATACACGCCATATGGAAAACCTCGTAGACAATAAAATCATCTGGCTTTATTTGCCAAACTATTAACATGCTTATCTGTAAGAGCGCTGTCCAAGTGTTAAGACTATAGTAATCCAAAACACTGCTATCCCTCTGGAGTATTTACTATTTAATGAATTTCACTCGACGCCTCCTTGTCATTTTGCACGAAAAGTGAATTGCTTCTGTTTCTTCCAGTTTATCACAATGCTGTTTGTGCAACACCAGTCCCATAATAGTTTTGATATAGATATATTTTAAAAACACAAATCATGTTCATTTTCTTCTAAAAGCTATCTTTCTCTATTACCGCTCATTACCCAATCTTATTGAAATGCGGATCTTTATTCTCACTCTGTTATGCGGCCATGCTCTGGTGGCCTGTGCACTCTTGTCAAACTGATGACAGCTGTCATCTGTACCAAGTCTGTTTACTTGTTGTGATTGACAATGATACTCGGTTTTCATTTTGAGAACTTTATGTTTAATTGGATGTGACAAAGGTTACATGGCGGGTGTCGTCGATGATACAGAAGACTTTTATTCTTCCGGAACACCTGGTCTTATTCTCTTGTACTTTTACAAAGGTCTCCATGTTAATCTATTTTTTGTTCATATTTTGCACCAGCCAGGTTTAATCGATTTTGAGTTTGGATTATGATTTTGTTGACGCTTCGGTATTCTCTTATTTAACCAAACGTCCCAGCTTTCTAAAACAAATTCATAATGGAAGCGTTTAGGCCTCGCTTTACCAAGGCGTCGAAAACATTCAACACAATGTGTCATTAATTTTCCTTTGCATTGTTATGCTGAAAACACGACAGGGCAGTGGGGAGAGGCTCAATGGGGTCAAATTGGCTTCAATTTCAGCAATCTTATCCAGACCGAGAAAAGCTGAAATCAAATATTATTTGACAATAGAACGGTATTAAGTTGCTTTTTCAAAATTGTGATTTTCATGCCTCCTGGGGCTCAAGTTTCCTCTTAAGATGGGGGTGAAGTTTACTCTAGTTTTTATAGGAAAATAACACTTTTGGATGTAATTGGTTTATTTTCAAATGGAGATAATTAAAAAAAAAAAATAAGTAAAAGGAGAAGACAGTTTGACTTGAGAATAATTTTAACTCTGGCCCAACAGTGGGGCAGTGGGGAGAGTTCAAAAGGGTCAAGTATAAAAGTCAGGCCATTGATATTCCAGTATAAAAGTCACGTCATTAATATTCCAGTATACAAGAGGCCCAACGGGCCTTAACGGTCATCTGACTACCAATTGTAAAATCACTATGAAAATATGTGTAGTCATTAAATCAAGTTATAATATGCCTGTATAGATTGCCAAGTTCAAGATAGTGGCCTTCTTGGATTTCTGATGGGCTTGAAAAATAACAACACTTTGTTGGGACTATCTCAGGATATCATTTCTGGCAAGTTTCAGCTCAATTCCACTGGTAGAACTTGAGAAGTTTAAAATGTGTATTCAAAATGGCGGCTGTGGTGGCCATCTTGAATTTTGAACAAACCTAAAAATAACAACACTTAATCAGCATCATCTCAGAATCATTTCTGGCAAGTTTCAGCTTATTCCTAGTGAGTAAACTTGACAACAAACCCTTTTGGCCCCTGTGACCTTGAATGAATGTCAGGGTCATTTCTTTAAACAAACTTGACACACCTTTATCCCAGCATGCCACAAGCCCAATATCACATCTCTGTGCCTTTTGGTTATTCAGAAGAAGTTGTTTAAAAAGATTTTGACCTTTTTGGCCCCTGTGACCTTGAATGAAGGTCAAGGTCATTTGTTTGAACAAACTTGGTAGCCCTTTATCCCAGCATGCCACAGGCCCAATATCAGGTCTCTGGGCCTTTTGGTTATTCAGAAGAAGTTGTTTAAAAATTATGACCGTTTTGGTCCCTGTGACCTTGAATGAAAGTCAAGATCATTTCTTTGAACAAAATTGGTAGCCCTTTATCCCAGCATGCCACAGGCCCAATATCAGGTCTCTGGGCCTTTTGGTTATTCAGAAGAAGTCGTTTAAAGATTATGACCGTTTTGGCCCCTGTGACCTTGAATGAAGGTCAAGGTCATTTGTTTGAACAAACTTGGTAGCCCTTTATCCCAGCATGCCATAGGCCCAATATTAGGTCTCTGGGCCTTTTGGTTATTCAGAAGAAAATGTTTAAAGATTATGACCGTTTTGGCCCCAGTGACCTTGAATGAAAGTCAAGGTCATTTCTTTGAACAAACTTGGTAGCCCTTTATCCCAGCATGCCACAGGCCCAATATTAGATCTCTGGGCCTTTTGGTTATTCAGAAGAAGTTGTTTAAAGATTATGACCGTTTTGGCCTCTGTGACCTTGAATGAAAGTCAAGGTCATTTCTTTGAACAAACTTGGTAGCCCTTTATCCCAGCATGCCACAGGCCCAATATTAGGTCTCTGTGCCTTTTGGTTATTCAGAAGAAGTCGTTTAAAAATTATGACCGTTTTGTCCCCTGTGACCTTGAATGAAGGTCAAGGTCATTTGTTTGAACAAACTTGGTAGCCCTTTATCTCAGCATAACACAGGACCAATATCAGGTCTCTGGGCCTTTTGGTTATTCAGAAGAAGTTGTTTAAAAAGATTTTGACCTTTTCGGCCCCTGTGACCTTGAATGAAGGTCAAGGTCATTTGTTTGAACAAACTTGGTAGCCCTTTATCCCAGCATGCCACAGGCCCAATATCAGGTCTCTGGGCCTTTTGGTTATTCAAAAGAAGTCGTTCAAAGATTTTGACCTTTTTGGCCCCTGTGACCTTGAATGAAGGTCAAGGTCATTTGTTTGAACAAACTTGGTAGCCCTTTATCCCAGCATGCCACAGGCCCAATATTAGGTCTCTGGGCCTTTTGGTTATTCAGAAGAAGTCGTTCAAAGATTTTGACCTTTTTGGCCCCTGTGACCTTGAATGAAGGTCAAGGTCATTTGTTTGAACAAACTTGGTAGCCCTTTATCCCAGCATGCCACAGGCCCAATATTAGATCTCTGGGCCTTTTGGTTATTCAGAAGATAATGTTTAAAGATTATGACCGTTTTGGCCCCTGTGACCTTGAATGAAAGTCATGGTCATTTCTTTGAACAAACTTGGTAGCCCTTTATCCCAGCATGCCACAAGCCCAATATCAGGTCTCTGGGCCTTTTGGTTATTCAGAAGAAGTTGTTTAAAGATTATGACCGTTTGGCCCCTGTGACCTTGAATGAAAGTCAAGGTCATTTCTTTGAACAAACTTGGTAGCCCTTTATCCCAGCATGCCACAGGCCCAATATTAGGTCTCTGTGCCTTTTGGTTATTCAGAAGAAGTCGTTTAAAAATTATGACCGTTTTATCCCCTGTGACCTTGAATGAAGGTCAAGGTCATTTGTTTGAACAAACTTGGTAGCCCTTTATCTCAGCATAACACAGGACCAATATCAGGTCTCTGGGCCTTTTGGTTATTCAGAAGAAGTTGTTTAAAAAGATATTGACCTTTTCGGCCCCTGTGACCTTGAATGAAGGTCAAGGTCATTTGTTTGAACAAACTTGGTACCCCTTTATCCCAGCATAACACAGGCCCAATATCAGGTCTCTGGGCCTTTTGGTTATTCAGAAGAAGTCGTTCAAAGATTTTGACCTTTTTGGCCCCTGTGACCTTGAATGAAGGTCAAGGTCATTTGTTTGAACAAACTTGGAAGCCCTTTATCCCAGCATGCCACAGGCCCAATATTAGGTCTCTGGGCCTTTTGGTTATTCAGAAGAAGTCGTTTAAAAATTATGACCGTTTTGTCCCCTGTGACCTTGAATGAAGGTCAAGGTCATTTGTTTGAACAAACTTGGTAGCCCTTTATCTCAGCATAACACAGGACCAATATCAGGTCTCTGGGCCTTTTGGTTATTCAGAAGAAGTTGTTTAAAAAGAGTTTGACCTTTTCGGCCCCTGTGACCTTGAATGAAGGTCAAGGTCATTTGTTTGAACAAACTTGGTAGCCCTTTATCCCAGCATGCCACAGGCCCAATATCAGGTCTCTGGGCCTTTTGGTTATTCAAAAGAAGTCGTTCAAAGATTTTGACCTTTTTGGCCCCTGTGACCTTGAATGAAGGTCAAGGTCATTTGTTTGAACAAACTTGGTAGCCCTTTATCCCAGCATGCCACAGGCCCAATATTAGGTCTCTGGGCCTTTTGGTTATTCAGAAGAAGTCGTTCAAAGATTTTGACCTTTTTGGCCTCTGTGACCTTGAATGAAGGTCAAGGTCATTTGTTTGAACAAACTTGGTAGCCCTTTATCCCAGCATGCCACAGGCCCAATATTGGGTCTATGGGCCTTTTGGTTTATGAGAAGAAGATGTTTAAATGGAAAAGTTTACGGACGGCGCACGGCGCACGGCGCACGACGCACGGCGCACGGCGCACGACGCACGGCGCACGACGACGGACGAAGCATGATGACTATAGGTCATCCTGACCCTTCGGGTCAGATGACCTAAAAAGTCACGTCATTCATGTTCTAGTATAAAAGTCACGTCATTAATATTCCAGTATGAAAGTCACGGCATTGATATTCCAGTATAAAAGTCACGGCATAGATAATACAGTATAAACGTCACGGCATAGATATTCAAGTATAAAAGTCACGGCATTGATATTCCAGTATAAAAGTCACGGCATAGATAATACAGTATAAACGTCACGGCATAGATATTCAAGTATAAAAGTCACGGCATAGATATTCCAGTATAAAAGTCACGGCATTGATATTCAAGTATTAAAGTCCCGTCAATGATATTCCAGTATAAAAGTCACGTCATTAATATTCCAGTATAGAAGTCACGTCATTGATATTCCAGTATAAAAGTCACGTCATTCATTTTCCAGTATAAAAGTCACGTCATTGATTTTCAAGTATAAAAGTCACGTCATTGATATTCCAGTATAAAAGTCCCGTCAATGATATTCCAGTATAAAAGTCAGGTCATTGATATTCCAGTATAAAAGTCACGGCATTGATATTCCAGTATAAAAGTCAGGTCAATGACATTCCAGTATAAAAGTCTCGTCATTGATGTTCCGGTATAAATGTCACGTCATTAATATTCCAGTATAGAAGTTACGTCATTGATATTCCAGTATAAAAGTCACGTCATTCATTTTCCAGTATAAAAGTCACGTCATTGATTTTCAAGTATAAAAGTCACGTCATTGATATTCCAGTATAAAATTCAGGTCATTGATATTCTAGTATAAAAGTCACGTCATTGATATTCCAGTATAAAAGTCAGGTCAATGACATTCCAGTATAAAAGTCTCGTCATTGATGTTCCAGTATAAATGCCACGTCATTAATATTCCAGTATAAAAGTCATGTCATTAATATTCCAGTATAAAAGTCACGTCATTGATGTTCCAGTATAAAAGTCACGGCATTGATATTCCAGTATAAAAGTCACGGCATTGATATTCCAGTATAAAAGTCACGTCATTAATGTTCCAGTATAAAAGTTATGTCATTAATATTCCAGTATAAAAGTCACGTCATTGATGTTCCAGTATAAAAGTCACGTCATTAATATTCCAGTATAAAAGTCACGTCATTGATGTTCAAGTATAAACGTCATGTCATTAATATTCCAGTACAAAAGTCACATCATTGATGTTCCTGTAGAAAAGCCACGTCATTGATATTCAAGTATAAGTCACGTTATTGATGTTCCAGTATAAAATTCACGTCATTAATATTCCAGTACAAAAGTCACGTCATTGATGTTCCTGTAGAAAAGTCACATCATTGATATTCCCGCATAAAAGTCACGTCATTGATATTCCAGTATAAAAGTCACGTCATTAATATTCCAGTATAAAAGTCACGTCATTGATATTCCAGTATAAAAGTCAGTTTATTGATATTCCAGTATAAAAGTCACGTCATTGATATTCCAGTATAAAAGTCACGTCATTAATATTCCAGTATAAAAGTCACGTCATTAATATTCCAGTATAAAAGTCACGTCATTGATGTTCCAGTATAAAAGTCAGGTCATTAATATTCCAGTACAAAAGTCACGTCATTGATGTTCCTGTAGAAAAGCCACGTCATTGATATTCAAGTATAAGTCACGTTTTTGATGTTCCAGTATAAAAGTCACGTCATTAATATTCCAGTACAAAAGTCACGTCATTGATGTTCCTGTAGAAAAGTCACATCATTGATATTCCCGCATAAAAGTCACGTCATTGATATTCCAGTATAAAAGTCACGTCATTAATATTCCAGTATAAAAGTCACGTCATTGATATTCCAGTATAATAGTCAGTTTATTGATATTCCAGTATAAAAGTCACGTCATTGATATTCCAGTATAAAAGTCACGTCATTAATATTCCAGTATAAAAGTCACGTCATTGATATTCCAGTATAAAAGTCACGTCATTGATTTTCCAGTATAAAAGTAAAGTCATTGATATTCCAGTATAAAAATCACGTCATTGATATTCCAGTATAAAAGTCAGGTCAATGATGTTCCAGTGTAAAAGTCACGTCAATGATATTCCAGTATTAGTGTCACGTCATTGATCTTCTAGTATAAAAGTCAAATAATTAATATTCCAGTATAAAAGTCACGTCAATGATGTTCCCGTATAAAAGTCACGTCATTGATATTTCAGTATAATAGTCAGGTCATTGATCTTCTAGTATAAAAGTCACGTCATTAATATTTCAGTATAAAAGTCACGTCATTGTTATTCAAGTATAAAAGTCACGTCAGTGATGTTCTAGTATAAAAGTCACGTCATTGATGTTCTAGTATAAAAGTCCCGTCATTGATATTCCAGTATAAAAGTCCCGTCATCGATTATCCAGTATAAAATTCACGTCATTAATATTCCAGTATAAAAATCACGTCATTGATGTTCTAGTATAAAAGTCGAGTCATTGATATTCCAGTATAAAAGTCCCATCATTGATATTCAAGTATAAAAGTCACGTCATTGATATTCCAGTATTAGTCACGTCATTAATATTTCAGTAGAAAAGTCACGTCATTCGGGATGAAAAATGCTAAAACAACGTTTCAAAGAATTATATGATTTCCTTTACCGGAGATATGTTTTGCGTTTTTTTATTCTACAAGTGAGATGCTTAATTTTATTAACACTTTCATTTGTTAAATATACAATTTACTATTCATCTTCGTTTGTAACCTTACTGAACTCATTTTAAAACAATAAATGATTTTGATTATAACTAATTATAAAATGGGGAAAAAAGCTGTAAATTGAGAGTTAAGCTACTTGTTTTCCGCCTCCGCGATCTTTTCTTTGACAATATATAGAAAAGAAGTAATAATTAACCTACCAAATGAAGCGTTTAAAAACATGCATGTTGAATATTTACATATCGTATAAAATATCTTATAATTTCATAAACATTTGACACTTAGATTCGAAAATAGAATTTGATGATCTGCAGTCTATTTGAACAAGAGATATAATTCTACAAGATACACTGTATCACTGTGAACATAAATAGATTCGACAAGTCGAATTTAACACTCTTTTATCTTTGCAATCAAAGAAAAGACCCGTCTTAAGCCCTATGGTCTATTTTAATAACAATGAGCGTAACCTTTTCAATCCGCTATTTTACGTCTCAATATCAAAGTGAATCACCATATTAACAGAAATTGTAGTTATTATATGACACACGCTAAAAAAGATGAAAGGACCACGACGTCTGAAGTCTCTCTATATTTATATAGTAATTGGTATTTATGGTTACCTGCATGATGTTCGGCATTAAAGGGTAACGATTTATACTGCTTCTTCCATTGTCAACAATTCAGACTGAAGGTATACCTCCATAATATTAGACACATGAAACCTATCAACCTGGTAAAAATGTGGATCTTGTTTTTACTCTGTCACGGCCCCAATTTTTATCTTATCTTTCCTTTCTTTGCACCTTTCTCCTAACCCGAGTGTCAAACAACGGCAATACTTCTTCTTGCATGACGCTGAGCATTATATGAGCGGAACGACTGGATCAC
The DNA here is from genome assembly GCA_947623455.1 of Mimachlamys varia. Lineage (NCBI taxonomy): Eukaryota > Metazoa > Mollusca > Bivalvia > Pectinida > Pectinidae > Mimachlamys > Mimachlamys varia. The sequence goes on along the minus strand of OX392533.1, from coordinate 38,976,472 downwards.
CCGTTGTAGTACAATGAAACCGTCTCGGGTGTTTTTCTGAAACCAATGACCCTAGCTAATAATAGAACGTAAAAACAAACAAGCAAAGTCAAAGAACCTTCGGAAGTATGCTTCATTGTGGTAGCACGTTAAATTGATGAAAGTTGAAAAGTTCCGCATTACCGATATAAGGCTTACAAAAACGGACAGAAGTCATCCAAATACACACATACATTCAATACATACACATGAAGGCCGGTCTTTAATAGATTGTAAAACAATAAAAGCAAACCTATCAAAAAGGTTGTTATGGTTACCTCTGCAATCTCTTTCAAAGATTGACATGGCGGGTGTCGTCGATGAAACAAAAGAAGCTTACTCTTCCGGAACACCTGGTCTTTTTTATAAATCTTGTACTTTTACAACGGTCTTCATGTAAATATTTCCTTTGCTCATTATTTCCCCCTAGTTTAATCGATTTTGAGTTCGGATTATGATTTTGTTTACGCTTCGGTATTATTTATATTAACATTCTAATCTCGAGGTGCCAAACTGTCGTCTGAATGTTTAACTTGCTGTAACGAAACGACTTAACACACAAAAAGTTTTCTAACCCAACAACATTTATTTCCGAAATTCTGGAAGAGATACTTTGGTTGGCTGATGCAAAAGGTCTCAAGAACATGGCGCCCGGCCCTTATGCGATATTATAATATCCTGCGTTTTAATTATATTGCAAATATATTAAGCTTATATTGTATAGGTTCTACTACAGCTGTGTGCAACTCGATATTTTCCACAAGTTGAGGTCCCATAATTTATACCTGTTCAAGTATAAGGGTCATGAACCTTCCAATACACGCCATATGGAAAACCTCGTAGACAATAAAATCATCTGGCTTTATTTGTCAAACTATTAACATGCTTATCTGTAAGAGCGCTGTCCAAGTGTTAAGACTATAGTAATCCAAAACACTGCTATTCCTCTGGAGTATTTACTATTTAATGAATTTCACTCGACGCCTCCTTGTCATTTTGCACGAAAAGTGAATTGCTTCTGTTTCTTCCAGTTTATCACAATGCTGTTTGTGCAACTCCAGTCCCATAATAGTTTTGATATAGATATACTTTAAAAACACAAATCATGTTCATTTTCTTCTAAAAGCTATCTTTCTCTATTACCTATTACCGCTCATTACCCAATCGTATTGAAATGCGGATCTTTATTCTCACTCTGTTATGCGGCCATGCTCTGGTGGCCTGTGCACTCTTGTCAAACTGATGACAGCTGTCATCTGCACCAAGTCTGTTGACTCGTTGTGATTGACAATGATACTCGGTTTTCATTTTGAGAACTTGATGTTTACTTGGATGTGACAAAGGTTTACATGGCGGGTGTCGTCGATGATACAGAAGACTCTTATTCTTCCGGAACACCTGGTCTTATTTCTTGTACTTTTATAAAGGTCTCCATGTTAATCTATTTTTTTGTTCATATTTTGCACCAGCCAGGTTTAATCGATTTTGAGTTTGGATTGTGATTTTGTTGACGCTTCGGTATTCTCTTATTTAACCAAACGTCCCAGCTTTCTAAAACAAATTCATAATGGAAGCGTTTAGGCCTCGCTTTACCAAGGCGTCGAAAACATTCAACACAATGTGTCATTAATTTTCCTTTGCATTGTTATGCTGAAAACTCGACAGGGCAGTGGGGAGAGGCTCAATAGGGTCAAATTGGCTTCAATTTCAGCAATCTTATCCAGACCGAGAAAAGCTGAAATCAAATATTATTTGACAATAGAACGGTATTAAGTTGCTTTTTCAAAATTGTGATTTTCATGCCTCCTGGGGCTCAAGTTTCCTCTTAAGATGGGGGTGAAGTTTACTCTAGTTCTTATAGGAAAATAACACTTTTGGATGTAATTCGTTTATTTTCAAATGGAGATAATTAAAAAAAATAAGTAAAAGGAGAAGACAGTTTGACTTAAGAATAATTTTAACTCTGGCCCAACAGTGGGGCAGCGGGGAGAGTTCAAAAGGGTCAAATAGGCTGAAATTTCAACAATCTTCTTCTCAAGACCAAAATATGCTGGTATCAAATACAACCAAACCCGCCTGGAGAGGGGGTGACGTTTACTATAGTTTAGAAAACCTGATTGGAATAATAACCATGAGAGGACTATTTGATAAGGGAAAAGAATCGACTCTGGCTTTCTTTTCTGGAAATCTTTCCTTTGTTCCTATTTTGCCCCTGGTTTAATCGATTTTGATTTCGGATTATGGTTTTGTTGATGCTTTGGTATTCTCTGATTTGTTTTCTTCCCCTGTGCCCGGGACTGTGGGGATCCCCAGAAGGGGTCAAATTGGCTATTTTTTTTCTGCAGACCAGATGTGCTAGAATTAAATTATAGCTGGATTTAAGTGCTTAAACAAAATCATGAATTTCAAACCCCCGGGAATTCAGGTTCCCCCTTGGGGAGGGGTTGAATTTTGCTAAAGTTTATATAGGAAATGTGATAAAATCATAGACTATATGGAGTATAATAAAACTTGTCAAGAGGTTCAGAAATACGTTAATGAGGTCAAAAACCCAAAGTCAAGGTAACTATCAATGATTAAGGTCAAAATATGTAGCTTTTTACTTGAGAATATTTTGTTTGACATTGTAAAGCAAAGTTGATCAGCATCAAGCAAGGAGTTCACTGATCGAAAGTCATCGTCACTGGGTTAAAGGTCAAGGTCAGTATGATATCTTTCCACTTATAATAAACATGGTGGTTTTTTTTTACTTGTCAGTGTTCCAGCTCAACCTTAGTTTAAATAAATGATGATTGCAGTGTAATGACCCAACAATAAAATGTTTTTGTTCTCATACATCAAAACGCGGGTCACTGTTCAGGCCTCTCTTGTATTGCACTGGGCGTTGTAATATTCCAAAATGTGCAAAAAACATTGAAAGGTAATATAGTCAATCGTTAGTTTAATTATTCTTGCTTCTTAACCTAAACCACAAGGATGCAATTAAAAAAAAACTACGCATAAAGTAAAGCAATGAAAAGTTGAAATTTATAAAAAAAATCACATGTGCAAAAAGCATTGAAAGATAATGTAGTCAATCGTTAGTGGAATAATTTTTGTTCTTGCTTCATAACCTAAACCACCAGAAGGCAATCAAAGAACCTACGTATATAGGAAAGCAACGAAAAGTTGAAAATAATAAAATTTACATGTGCAAAAAGCATTGAGCGGTAATATAGTCAATCGTTGGTTTAATTATTCTTGCTTCTTACCCTTAACCACCAGGAGGCAATTAAAGAACTTACGCATATAGGAAAGCAACGAAAAGTTGAAATTAATAAAATTTACGTCAATCGTTAAACGTTTAACTTTTTATGCGTGTGCAACACATTCGCTTTGTAAGTATATAGCTAATGGTTAAGAAGATATTCCAGATTACAAGTGTTGAAAGGAAGTGGCAAGATATTGAATGTCGGAGGCGGAAGATGAACTGCTGTATCTTGGATATGAGGAACATATTGACGAGTGTATAATAGCGACCAGATGGTTATCAATCACTCTTGAATCAATAAAACGAACGTTTCATGAGTAGTGTTTAGTACGTTGATAACATAAAGTGCTATTCTTATGATATTTGTGTAGATTATGAAAAGCTTCAGGAAAACTTAATGGAAAATTAGATAAAGGTGCTACTCAATACGTTATTTAGTAAGTTGAGTGTTATATATTGTTTAACTAAACAAAACATCAGAAATACATGAAACTAAATGGCTAAACAATTTTATAATATAACAGAAACAGCTGCAGAAAAATAAGTTGAATGGGGAATTTGATTATTTTTAACTGAAAATTATCAGTATCCTTAATGTAGAACCTTATTAAATGTTCAATCTCTAAATGACATCATATATATGTTTCTTTTGATGAAATAGTTTTGTTAACTGATTTTATATTTACTGTCAAAAGTATAATTTAAATGTCAATATCTCGTATCACTGCTATGGCCAAGTGGTAATTAATGGCTTTTGACATTCTGCTACTAGTTGCCTTAAAATCATCTGAGTGCAAGATCGAGTCCTCCTTAAGAAAGTTGTCAATTACTTTGTTCTCTTGGAAAATGACGTAACACACACATAGGCTGCACCTTTTAAATGCAGTGATAGATACAGTATGCCGAAAAATGAATTAAACTGCATCATACAGCTGTTTCGTCCTCCTAGGATTCTTTAGTCGTACTAGGGGACAAAAGGTGGAAATCAAAAATTATGCTTATATTCTGTATCTCTGTGCGATATGAAGAAGGACGTTTTTAGTATTCTCAATAGTGCGCTTGCTTGTTGTGCTTGACAGTGATTCGTTCTCATTCCGAGGACTTGATGTCTACTTGGATGTGTTACAGTGCGGGTGTCGTCGATGAAGCAGAACACGCTTAGTCTTCCGGAACACCTGGTCTTATTATCTTGTATTTTTACATAAGTTGCAATGTAGATCGTTCCTTTGTTCATATGTTGCCCCTACTTTAGTCGAATTTGAGTTCGGATTATGATTTTGTTAACGCTTCGGTATTGTCTAATTGAATTTTCTTCATTAAACAAAAAAAAGATCGTCCTTGAATAGCTATAGCTACAATGTATTGATAACCCATTAAACATGAACATAGCGAAAATTCCCAATGAATAATAAACAAATGTAAACAACTTTGCCAGAACCAATTACGTTTGGATCAATTACAAAGATACTGAATGACTCCATGTTTAAACAGGAGCTGTTCATGTACTTATTGAACTTCTATTTCGACGTCTTTGCCTAGGCTATCTATAGGCCGCGAATTAATTAACACAAGCCAAAACAAAATCAAGCAAACGATTTAATTTTGATGTGTATACTTTAGTCGAAATGTGAATAACAATACAAAAATCTCGCCTGCATGAACGCAAGTGATGAGAAAGTGTTACATGTTCAAACAGCTTGTTTTTCTCATTTGGCACAAATGTTTTGCTATTTTGGTAACAGCTATTTTTATCACTGGATTGAAAATGTTCGGAAACTAGCCTCCTCGCAAACAGCCTAGATACATTGCAGTAAACTGATGCTTACCGCAATGTCATTGAATGTGCGTTCTAAGGTGAAAAATGAACGCGGCGGATAAATAGACAGTGTTTTTTTTTTTTTAATATGAGGCAAATCCATTAAAGAGTCCTCACTCAAAAGACAAAAGATCATTTCTAATTATTTTGGGACCTCGAAAGATGACGCAACACCCACACATGCTGCACCTTTTAAATTTAATGATAGATATAAGTTGCCACAAAATGGAAAAACTGTATCACACAGCTGTTCGTCTGGTACTCGTCGGGTGTTGCTAGGGGACACAAGGTGGGAATCGAAATAAAGTTAGACGCATCTTGCCACAAAACGTGTGATAAGTATTAGCATCCAAAGTCTCTCTTCATGCCATTATTAAATACGTGAAATTGTGTTTAGTGATTACATCCTCGGTACAAGCACCTAAGACGTGGAAGGATTGTCTTTGGTCGAGATTCACCAAAACCGTTAAACCTTCAGCAACTTAGGTTAGTGACAACAACCAGTTCAACCTTGTTTAGTCGCATGCTTTGTTTGCTATATGCCATCGCTATCTACCTAGTAAGCATATCCATGTTCATACTTCAGTACATACGTATGCAATGTGACAATTAGGATCTGCATTGCAATTAGATCGGTTTAAGATACTGCTACATAGGGCAGCGACAAACTCTCCAAATCAGACAGGGATAGCTTTCATTGTCATATTGTACTTTAAAGTGTTATGGTGTTGATATAAAAGGTTAGATTATCATTACTTATTACAATGGACGGTAAGGTTAAATATGCTAACGTGTGTAGGTGTGTCATTACTTATTACAATGGGCGGTAAGGTTAAATTACTAACGTGTGTCGGTGTGTCATTACTTATTACAATGGGCGGTAAGGTTAAATTTGCTAACGTGTGTAGGTGTGTCATTACTTATTACAATGGGCGGTAAGGTTAAATTTGCTAACGTGTGTAGGTGTGTCACTACTTATTACAATGGGCGGTACCTACTCATGAATAGTTAATTATACATAGATTGTTGAAAGTACTTAGTAGGGAAACGAGGATTAAAAGTCGATATGGGTTAAAAGTCAGAATGTGAAGTATGGAAATCCCTGGAGATAGGCGTTGGGAAGGCTTCGGTTAGAGTAGCATATACTTATTTCATTGGTCCCGGGGGAACAGTCAAATCTTTGTCCCGAGGTAGCCTTCGTCCTATTCGCTCAAGTTTAACAGAGTGTGGTTTGTGTATGAGAGATCTTGAATATCACATAGGCATGTTGAAGATGACATAGATAAAGATCACTTGATAAACAAAACACTGATTCTCATTTGATCATTTTACCAAATAACTTTTTAAGTATACATGGAGTATTTACATTTACCAAGTTCTAAGTACATTCCTCCTTTTTTACCAATTTATTTTAGAAGTATGGACGTTGAGTTAAACTTTGGATATTTAAAATAATAATATTCAAAAACAACTGTTTTGAGGAAAAAGCAGAATCTTTTATAAAGAGGAATGCCAGTTTTTTTCTATAACTGGGTTGAAAGTGGGATCCTTAAAGTCAAAGACTTTTGCAACACAAAAATGTAAAATATGATCACCATTTCATATATATAAAATTAAGTGTAAGATGTAATTGGATATCTGAAATAAACCTTATTAAATATAGTCTACCACGTATACGGTTGGACAAAATGAAGCGTGAAATTAACTTTGTAAACCAAAATGTTTCAGAACATGCTGTTTCATCGAGAAATAAAAACATTACATGATAATTATGTGAAAGAGTCCTTTAAATTTGTCTTTCAAATCTTTACACGACACTACACTAAAAATTGTGGAATCGTTTTTACAATGTACTACCAAGAGGTTTCCATAAGTAAATATAAAAATAAAACTATTGCAGAAGATGTGGGGAACATTTAATTAATAACTTATACAGTTTTTTATTCAATTTGGGAAAATGCGTCAAGCTGTATCAAGAAAATAGGTCTGCAATAGAAAATATGAGAGCAGTATTATGCATTGTTTTTGGCTATAACATTGACAAAAACATAGTATAATGAAATTAATCATATTTTAACCATTTTCAATATTTAAAGCTTACTTTAAAAGTGGAATCAGGAGAATTAATATTAATATATTAACTCCATATTTTTGAAGGACTTGAAGTTCAACAACACATACTTAGCCAAAACAGCTCTTAATATTATGTTGTATTACATTGTTTGTAGTTGATAACTGCGTTTGAATTACATTGCTTTACATTGTATTACATCAATGAAGCAGAAGATGCGTTTTCTTCTGGAACACCTGGTCTTATTATCTTGTACTTTGACAAGAGTCTCCATGTAAACCTTTCCTTTGTTCATATTTTGCCACTGGGTTAATCAATGTTGAGTTTGGATTATGATTTTTTTAACGCTTCGGTATTCTCTTATTTATTAAAATAATGTATTGATTGATTTTTTTTTTTTTGTAAAATGGAAGTATATATAATTTGGTTAAGACTTGATGAGATTTGGTTTGGTTAATTTTTGTTTAAAGCCCTATTAACAGCCAGTGTCATTTAAGGACGTGCCAGGTTTAGGTAGAGGAAAGTCGGAGGACCCGTAGAAAAAACACAGACATTCGACCAGTACCTGGCAACTGCCCCACGTGGAATTGGAGCTCGCAAACCATTGTTAGAATGTCGGAACACTTTAACCACTTGGCACCCGTGGCCCCCTATAGGATGAGAGGCCTCCTATGTGAGATTCTATGCATGTATTTTGGTAACAGCTAATATCCTTGGTTGTATTACATGACAACAGCTAACATATGTCGTTGTATTACTTTGGAAATAGTTAACATTTCCCTTTAAACTGCATTGACAACGCTTAATATATGATGTTGTAGTACACTGATAACATTCAATTTTGATGTTGTACTGCATTGGCAACACTTAATAGTTGCTGTTGTATTATATTAATAACTATTTTGTTTATTTTATTAGTTTTTTTACTTTGCAATGTCAACACACATGTTGTTTTTATCACATTGGGAAGAAAACCCAAGAGTTTTGTCGTGTTGACAAAAGTTGCTTCACGTACTTCTGAATCATTACTTATAATGGTGGGCGGTACCTACTCATGAATATTTTAGTATGTTTAGATTGTTAAACGTACTGAGGGAATCGAGATTTAAGAGTAAATATGAAATTAAGGCAGGAATATGAGGCTCGAAAATGTCTGGAGAGAGGCTTTGGGAAGGCATTTCATGCGGAGTTGCATGAAATTGTTTCATTGGTACTGGGGGAACAGTCAAATAATTATCTCGAAGTACCCTTCGACCTTTGGCAAAAGTTCCCTAGTTCCTCCCTACTACCGATTGTTCCCCCAAGTACCTGCTAAGCAAATGCTTTATTAACTGACACCATTTAAGAACTACTCCCTGATTTGTAATTCTCATCTTTAGTATCGTCCGTTTCAAATTTTAAGCATGAATGCATAACAATTGTAAATTAATGACTGTATTTGAACATAAAGGATTTTACAACGATTTTATTTAAATGTTAAAGTTTATGAAGTTGTCAAACACTTTGTTTTGTAATCCGCGGGGTGTTTCAAATATCAAACGAGCCATACAACTTGTGTAAATGCTGTTCTGCCAAAGGATATTTGTGGTTAACTCAAGCATATCCACCATTCTTTAACTTATTCACCATCGAGCCCCGGGTACTTCACACGACCTGCTTAAATCAGGATTGATCAAACTATCAACATGTCTCTTATTAATAACTCAAGATCTTTGGAGACACCAAGGAATCTACAGCTTTCAGTCGTCATAGCGGACGTCAACATACTATCAAGATCGGAAAGACGCTTGAATGGGGCCCTGGACGGGATAATTATCTGTGCACAATTTTAGCGCATGTAACAGTACCATGCAACAACAGTCGACTGTTTTACCCTGGCAATACATTACCAGTTTCAGCCTATTTATTGATGTTTGTTCATCAAAACACTAAAAAGTACTTCATTTACACTTCAAAAGTGGGGTAATAACATGAAAGAGCTGGTATAGCACTGGGTGTGCTTCAGAACTGTGTTTAATGTTGTAACGCTATATTGTCCGTTTGCAGGAAGATTGCTGTTGTGTTGAAGAACAGTACTAAAAAGGACATTTGCTTTATTTAAAGAAAGATATTTCAAAACGGGACTAATTTTGGTACGACACCTAAGTGATTGTGTCTATCACAAATCCACATGTTGATGGCGAGGCGATCATACCCTGCACGCTTGCATTGGACACACGGAGGCGTGTAAAAATCACCAGTTGCTGTTAACAGATGTAACGTAAAATGTAGCGATACGCGACTTTTTACAACAATTGGGAAGTTACAAACTATTTCGATTTTTACATTTTTTATTTGTATACAACAGATCGAATAGGGTTTTGTACATGTGCACTTACTAATATGAAGCCCTTTCCCATTTAATTAAACTGGGCCTGTATCCATAAATCAGTGTCTATGCTCAAGCATATGGATATTGTGTTCAAAGGAATTTTATTGTTACGCATTCAATTCATCTTAAAAAACCCAAAAGTCAAATAAAAACATTGAAAGTAGTGTTGAGCTTCAGGTCTCATCAGAGTTGTTACAAATACTCGAGAAAATAACATGTCATCAAGAACAATAGTTCTGCCTTGAGCACAAAATCCATGCTTGGAAGATGACGTAACACACATCTATGGTGCACCTTTTAAATTTAGTAATATATACAGCATGCCGATGAATGAATTAAAACTGCATCATAGATCTGTTTCGTCCTCCTAGGGCTCTTCAGTGATGCTAGTGGCAAAAAGGTGGGAATCCAAAATGTCTCAACTAATGTTGAGGCAGAAGTATGAGAATGGATTCATAAATACGAGTCCTGGCCGGGAACGTTTTGCATAGTTGCAATGTTCTGGATCATTAACCCAAAGCTCCTTGCTTGTCTCATTAGTTTCATTTCATGTTTACCCTTGTCAGAGCATTTATGCGTTGTAATTTCACAATTAATGATTCTCGAACATAATTTCAGCCAATTTCAGGTTTTGCGTTTGCTGCATCATGATGAATCTGGCTTGATTTGTTTTTTGGTGTTGTTTTGTTTCATTACATTTTGAAGCTTCCACACACATAGTGTTTAAAAAATTCTAAACCAAGCCAAAATTTTAACGTTCTTTTTACAGCAAGTTATTAATTGGATCTCCAAATTAGTTCTGTATTGAATATAATATGATATGTCGTAAAATAGATTTGATTTGCGCTAATCATCTTCTACCATGCAATTAGGTATGCGAATTATCCATCATCAGAAAGAAACAAATGAATCAATGTCCCGTTAAATCTCACAAGTACAAAAGTAGGGCAATGATTAGCGAAAACTTCATTATTATTTCTTAACAAGTGCAAATAGGAAATATGATCGCACATCTTCGGGAATTTTGTTTAATTGATGATAAAAATGTCAACACGAGTATAAATGGAATTGGTTAATGCTCTCCGAAAGCAATTTTATTAGATTATTTTCCTGACAGTGAATTATGTACAGTATTTGGTTATCATATATATGACCTATCTCTGAATAGATATATTAAAATGGGGAGTTTGGGAGAAGAATTACGTTTTAATATATTACATACCTGTAACATACTACATACACGTGTCTGACATGCTTGAACTATATATTGAATGAAGGGAATATTTCACTCTGTCTGAAACTGAATGTACATGTCAGCTTCAAGCACAGATGGTAAGTTTGTTATGAATATTATTTGAGTAGTGGCACGGTACATAATATACACATTTTCGTAGTACACGATTTGAAATTATACAGAACTGGTTTAATTTTACTTCTAAATTTATAAATTAAAGGGGTTTTACCGCCTGACCCCTCTGCTTCTACATTAGTTTAGAGATTTTGGATTCCTACCTTTTGGCCCCTAGCATCACTGAAGAGTCCTAGGAGGACGACACAGCTGTATGATGCAGTTCAATTCATTTTTCGACTTACTGTATCTGTTACTAAATTTAAGAGGTGCAGTATATGTGCTTGTTACGTCATCATTATGGTATAATAAAATGTGTGAGAGATAATCAAGAAATCAAAGATAATGGGATTTTTCGGAATTCATAGCATAAAAAGATAAATATTGGACAATGTTAAAAAGAAATATTTCATTTCTAAACGCCCTGCATATCCGTTGTCCGTTTATCCCTCGTCAGTCCTTGTTACAGTATCACGCGTTTTGGTTTTTAAGCTAATCAGAAGAAAAAATAATAAATGGCTTACAAGCGGTGGATTTTGACTAGCATTGAAAATTTATTTTCTCCTTTTTCTAAATACTTCCAGCTCTGTTCCTTGGACACCACATACCAGAATCTCCATCTCAGTAGTTACTACTCGATGTTTGACTCTCAGGATAAGGAGTTGAACGACTGGTTGACCCAGGTATAATGTGAAATAAAATAAGAGAATACCGAAGCGTCAACATAATCATAATCCAAACTCAAAATCGATTAAACCAGGGGCAAAATTTGAACAAAGGAAATATTTATATGGAGACTCTTGCAAAAGTACAAGAGACTAAGACCAGGTGTTCCGGAAGAGTAAGCGTCTTCTGCTTCATCGACGACACCCGCCATGTAAATCTTTGTCACATCCAAGTAAACATCAAGTTCTCAAAATGAGAACCGAGTATCATTGTCAATCACAATAAGTACATGTAAACACACTAATGAGCATACTCAAAAACGTCCATCTTCATATCACTTAAAGATACAGAATATTTGATTAAGTGGGATGTACTACCAGATGCTTCGACAGCATTATACAGTGTATTGCACTTCTAGTTCCGAACAATGGCATGACGTTTAAACGAAAATAGCAAAGCTTCCCAGATACACAAATACTCGTCAAATACACTCGCATCGGATCCACCGGGAAGTCGTCTTTAAATGACTTTTGATGTATTAGGACGTAAAACAATATTTACCAAACCAGTCATTTTCTGACAGATGATCAAAAATGCAATCATAGTTTGATTCTGCGGAAATTTGACATTTATGCATGCAAGGGTCTTTTCGGATATTTACCTGCCTGCTCATTACAATTAGTGTGTGTTGTGTCTGTGTTGTGTCTGTTTGATTTGGCAAATATTCATTAATATAACAGCCGTCTTGTCAAATTTGAAACAGAAGCCCAGTCAATCCAAAAATGAAAAAAAAAACTGAAATGTCTGTGAGACATAAATGTCCCCGCCCCCCATACATATAAAATTAGTTCTTCATGTTTATCATGTATGCAAAGATTGATGACAATCGGATCAGCAGTTATTTAAATAGGCTGGTAACATTACTATTGGACGGGACGCGACGTACATTGGTAACACTATATGCCCCCCTCCCATTTCATGGCGGGGGCATAAAATCTCCGTTTTCTGCTCTGTATTTGTTCTTTTTTGTGAATATCTAGTTTCTGTATTTTGTTGAATGTTTTGTAAACACCACAAAAAAACAAAACTGTACCTAGAATACTGTTCACGGATATAAATATTCACAAAATGTAATTTGATATTTACATCGAATCTAATTAGTTTTACATTATCTGTTTCAAATGCTTCAGAGATCTGTAAAATGAAACTGAAAATCGACAGGTGTTGCATCAAAGCAATAACAACGCTTCGGCGGCATATTCTGCATTTGCATTACTATGTATTCCCGGCAATATAGGGTGGTGTTTGTGATCTAATGGAAATGACCGGGACGAGATTCTTTCTGTTAATATTCAAAATGGAACAAATCATCTTGATAGCAAAATATGTACCATTTATAACCCCCGACACGTTAAAACAGCTCCCATGTCACTTATATAGCATATCACTTATTCCGTCATATTTGCATATACATAATAATTCTAATTAATGAAAATTAATTATTTAAAAAATAGAACGTTGAACTCTTGATAAATTTAATTGCAAGATATAATTAATATTTAAGACAAACACGAGTAGCAGACGAGACATTCGTGTCTGTGATTATATCAAATCATGTGCGCTAATTATATTACATGTATGTAGCTTTGTTTGTGAGCTTCAGTCAGTCCTAGAGGAGCCATCTATATAATGAGTTGGTATAAATGTCACATCCATGACAGTAGAAAATTAACATATCGGGATTTCTAGCATACCAAATCTTACCTACCACATATGGAACGTTTCGAAATGCATTAACTACTCCAGCGGACTTTTAATTATCACAGTAAATTTAAAAATAAATTATAACAAATTCGTTCCTTTTTTACACTTTTGGAATTTATCAAAATACCGCAGCGTTCACAAAATCATAATCCGAACCCAAAATCAATTAAACTACTGGGAAAATATGAACAAAGGAAATATTTCACTTTTATAGAGCTTTTAATTTACAATTTGATATATTCTGATTGTCTTTTCTGAAGTGTATTGTCAATGGGCTTTGCTGCAAAACATTTAACAAAGGTAAGATCAAGAAAAAGCTCCCATTCGAATTGTTTGTATATTTTCGCCGTATGTAGATACATGTTTACTCATATTGTATCAATTAAGATAAATAAGAAAATACCGAAGCGTTAACAAAATCATAATCCAAACTCAAAATCGATTAAACCAGGGGCAAAATATGAACAAAAGAAAGATTTACATGGACAATCTTGTGAAAGTCTCTTGTTAAAGCTACAATGTATAATTAGTAGCTAAATGTTTCTGTTAGAAGCTTCCTATTCAATCCTTTGTGTTTCTATCTTGTATTTTAATATCCAGCGGGGTCCAACATCTCCAAAGAGACATTAACCCTTTCTTTGGCAATTCCCAGCGTCGACTGAACTTATTACTTTCTCATCTGGACGTTAAACCAAAAGTGAAGTACTGCCTAGCCAGGCGCTAGAAAATGAAAGGTAGTTAGACGTACAGTCAATACAAAGGTCATTGGAGTACGCCAAATATCACAACCGTCATTTTGATAAGGTTTAGTGTCCAGAGTTGCCGAGTTGGCTTGACTTATCCGTTTATGCGAACATTTTATATAGTCGTAAGCTAATATTTGTTATCGGTACATTACGGGTCACTAATATTTGTTATCGGTACATTACGGGTCGCTAGGCAATATATAGATGATTCTTACACGAGTGTCGATGTAATATAGAATTTATGAAAGGAGTTCAATAGTTTAATATGTTTCGAGCCTTTAGGCGAGGGACATAATAAATTATTTTAACAAGTTTAACATTCATACGAGTGTAAAATTATATTAACACATAATTGAATTTTATGATACAAATGTACTATACACCAAAACTATGAAATTCATTATTTAAAAAAATGGCAAAGTTCAACGGTTAGATTTTCGAAAATCATATGACGTAATTTGTTTATGACGTCACAAAAGTCTTGTTACATGTGTATGATATGGCCGTATGACATAAATATACGGGTCAGATGTGATAAAAGATATAACTGTCCAATTCATTTCTAAATATAATTATTTGCTCCCTAGAATCATTATCACAAACGGACCATTTGCCGTAAAGTGTCGGTATAATTTCTCCATATATAATGCATCCTAATAAATAAACAAACAGGGCAACAATGTTAATATATACACTTACCATTTGCTTCATACGTAGGTATCAATTTTAATCATTTATAGTATTTTAACATCTACTTGACGTTTTGTTTTGAATTTAAGCTTCGTCTATAAATATTAATCCAAACCGTTTTTGCACTCATATAACCCATAACTTTACTTCAATGTTTTGGACTTCTAGGTTGAGCAATTTGTTTTAATGGAATGGAATGATAGTTGTGTTATATTTAAATGAAAAATGTCAAATGAAATAGATAACTTGTAAATGACGTCTGTGATTTGATTTTATGCGGCTACAACACATGTTGTCGGCGTGTTTTGTATATAAAGTGACACTTATAAACAAATAACAGGTGTAGCGGCTGTCGTAATGTAATACGATACATTGATTGTCAGATACCGACAAGTATTGATTTCGTTCATGTTAGAAATGACTTGGGACTTCATTTTCAATCGTAGTATTTATTTTTTCAAATAATCTTGTCAGGTCTGCAGTACAGTCGTACGTAATTACTTTTCAGTTACATTCATCAGACATAATGTACCGATA
This sequence comes from Mimachlamys varia, assembly GCA_947623455.1. Classification (NCBI taxonomy): domain Eukaryota; kingdom Metazoa; phylum Mollusca; class Bivalvia; order Pectinida; family Pectinidae; genus Mimachlamys; species Mimachlamys varia. The sequence goes on along the minus strand of OX392533.1, from coordinate 38,961,195 downwards.
ACAGTTTAAGTTTACTTCAAAACTGAAACCTTATAAATAAAACAGGTTGATTTGTTATTATTAAAGGGAAGTTGTAGTATATCACTAAAAAACAAATTAAAAATATGTAAATTTTGTCATTGTGAGAACGGTTCGGGTTGTCCCCTGTCCGAGACATACCAGGAGGTTCGGGTTGTCCCCTGCCCGAGACATACCAGGAGGTTCCGGTTGTCCCCTGTCCGAGACATACCAGGAGGTTCGGGTTGTCCCCTGTCCGAGACATTCCCGGAGGTTCGGGTTGTCCCCTATCCGAGACATACCAGGAGGTTCCGGTTGTCCCCTGCCCGAGACATACCAGGAGGTTCCGGTTGTCCCCTGTCCGAGACATACCAGGAGGTTCGGGTTGTCCCCTGTCCGAGACATACCCGGAGGTTCGGGTTGTCCCCTGTCCGAGACATACCAGGAGGTTCGGGTTGTCCCCTGTCCGAGACATACCAGGAGGTTCGGGTTGTCCCTTGTCCGAGACATACCAGGAGGTTCCGGTTGTCCCCTGTCCGAGACATACCAGGAGGTTCGGGTTGTGCCCTGTCCGAGACATACCAGGAGGTTCCGGTTGTCCCCTGTCCGAGACATACCAGGAGGTTCCGGTTGTCCCCTGTCCGAGACATACCAGGAGGTTCGGGTTGTCCCTTGTCCGAGACATACCAGGAGGTTCCGGTTGTCCCCTGTCCGAGACATACCAGGAGGTTCCGGATGTCCCCTGTCCGAGACATACCAGGAAATGTTATTTACTACTCCCTTCTTGTCCATTCCGGGAGTGGAATGACCAGTTTTTCCGTTGTCAGTATAATGTGACCGGATGGGTCGAGTGCACTGCCGGGACCTTCGACCGGTTCGCCTGTTGTCAGTATAATGTGACCGGGTGGGGTGTTCTTCTGGGAGGCCTACGGCAGTATACTTCAGTGTGGTAACACTAGTATTGTGGGATGGTCTGCTTGGAGGCCTTCGGTAGTATACTTTATTGTGGCAAAACTTCAAATCGGCAAAAGATCCGGACTATAGCCAGAGGGCTTACACGAACATACCGCCGCCTCCGCCTCCCAAATACACACTTTCTCAACACACACACTGGGAGGCCGTCCTTAAATGCACCGGTTGTTAATAGGACGTAAAACAATCAACCAGCGAACCAGCTTCGACAGTAAACTTCAGCTTGATAGGACTTTAAATTGACACTAGTACCTGCTACTTCAAATAGGCTTACACAAACACATTGTTGCCTTACGAATACACACGCTGTGCACACATACGCTTACACCGTATACACCAAGACAACGCACTTAAATGACTTAAGCTGCTTATATGACGTAAAAAAAATAAAACCAAAACTCTGCTCAATAAAAAGCAAACCACTGTTCATATGACGTAAAACAAATAAAATTAAACCTGTTCATAGGACGGAAAAAAAACAAACTCCAAACGATTTTTCTATATTTACATTTGCTCTGTAATTTTCCATTGATACAATGCTAAGAGGCAGTTGCTGCGATACGCCTATAACACCCAGTGCCTCAGATTGTAACAGCAGTTGCTATTGTGACGTCATCGATTTCATTGTTGTTCCAAATCGGTCCGAAGCAACAAAATAAATCACAATAATTCTATCAAAATGTAAATATAAGTAAGGCCATACCAATTTAATTTATTGTTCGTCGGATTTACCGCTCCTGTTTTGGAAAAATAAAATAAAAGTAAAAGTAAAATATTACCGCTCCAATTTTAAGGTCAATGAAAAATGACGAATCCGGATATATTTTACAATATTTAAAAATTTAGAAAGCGACATTTCAAATCATTTGAACGTTTGAAACGAAGGTATTTCAAGCCTTTTTTGGCAACAACACGAGGGAAATGCGCGATAAATATCCCGTGTCTTTCGGATAATGAGAAGTCGGTTGAAAAAACAGGTTGAATGAAGGAACGACGAACGTATCACCATGGCATAAACTATCTTACCCATGGGCATGTGAGCTAATAAAGGAGTGACTAGAAATGTCTGAGACAGAAATGCCCCCGCCCCCAGCTGGTTACCTTACCATAAGACGGGACGGACATGGGTAACACTTATATGCTCCCCCCCCATTTCTTGGCAGGAGCATTAACATGATCTTGATCTCCGCGCCGTTTCATAAACTTCCCTCTGCTGCGTCAATATCTGAGAACATCCCATAGGGGGTTACTTTCAGACCACAAAGCTTGCATAATCGCATTTGTACGTTTAGTCATTTCGTCACCAAAAACGTGTTTGTGGAATAATTTCATTAGGCCATACCAATTTGATTTATTGTTCGTCGGATTTACCGCTCCTGTTTTGGAAAAATAAAATAAAAGTAAAAGATTACCGCTCCAATTTTAAGGTCAAGGAAAAATGACGAATCCGGATATATTTTACAATTGTTCAAAATTTAGAAAGCGCCATTTCAAATCATTTGACTGTTTGAAACGAAGGTAATAAATGGTATTTCAAGCGTTTTTTGGCAACAACACGAGGGAAATGCGCGACGAGGCTTTTTCACTTTTTAAGAAAACTGGGAATGTGTCAAAATGGTTTTCTTATCGTGTTGGTCACTACATAATCTGGTCGCCATAACGTATTGCAAATTACCACAATAGATGGTTTATCGTTCCAAGATCTCTTGATCAAATAAACAAAACACGGAACTCAAGCGGTCTCACTAAAACGCGATTTCAAGCGTCAACAGAAAGCATCTTTAAAAGTCATGAATTAAGTAAGCGACATCAGAAGATATGTTGTTAATTTAAATGTACGACTATAATAACCCCTCTATATTGAATTTCAAATCGATATTTTTCGCAAGCAATCGACCCAATTTGGCAAACATCGTTGTCATTTCATCAGTCTTCTTACGTTTTTCAACTATATTTATGTAGGTTATACCATTCGAACTCTCTTCCAGATGCCGCAGTTGGTCACCTAGTCACCAGTAGTCAAAACCTTTAAATCCCGAACAGGGGCGTAGCTGGAGGTGGTTCAATGTGCAAGCCCTGTGAGCGGTTATTAGCAGTTACTTCAAATGGTGCCATTTGGTCGTATCATTATACAAATCATTGATGTAAAAATAAAATACGATGATATATTTAACGTCCATGATGTCTTAATACAAAATTTATAAACTTACGTTTCTTAAGACATTAACTCGTTAGTATGCAATAACAGAGACATAAAAGCCATCTGTCTTACATTCACGTCTCTGTCAGTATGTATTATGCGATGTGATTTTGCCGCTTTCAACTCAGGTACAGCTGTAGTTATACATCTTGCTTATTTTGTTCGGCATAATTTCGCATAATTTAACAGGCTCATCATCAATTATTTTTGCTGTCATTTTAGTCCACATTACCGAAAAGTCAATATCCAAAATTGGAAATATTTATATTATTCTTATATAGATGCACTAAATAGAGGATCTTGCAAGCATGAGTGTCAATGTGTAATATGGGATTTATTAAACGAGCTATCTTTTAGAAAGGATATTTGGAATCCAACAGCAAAATTTTGAATGTAGCTATATTTAAGTCCGCCATTTCTATGACACGTGTGAGAGTGATAGCAGAGGACTAATACAGGCCAATTTGGGCTTTTGTTTTGTTCATTATCTGTTTAATATGTATTTATTACAACTCTATATATTTTGTTTTGTTCATCATTTGTTTAGGAGCTATGGTCATTAAAGGCGTGAATCCATGTATGTCGTGTAAATGACAGTGTATGTTGATCGTTATAGTGCGGATCTGCTGCAATATTCATTCATTTTTGTTCGCTGAAGCATCCTTTCTGTCCATTATAATGAAAACGGGTAAATCAGTGGTAGTTGACGTTCAATGGTGAACACAAGCAGGACACCACAATCTCCTATTTAATAGACAGTGGCAAAAACTCACTAACTAAGGCTAAAGGGGCGGGGGGGGGGGCACTGTTTCCCGGCAGTGGCAAAAACTCACTATAGGCTAAATAAACGGCGGTTGTGGGGGGAGGGGGGCTATTACAGAAACGTCAGGAAATCAAAAGTTAGTTTATATTAGAGAAAAGATAAAATCCTGAATTAATGGATCATGCGATTTTTACGTCCTATATATACAAAACAGAACAACAGTTTGTTGTAACCTTTATGGCTCAGACCATGATGGTTTGCGCAAAATGTACTTATTATACTTTGTCCGACATTTTCATAAAGGGATATCGCTACGATCTGTTTACATATTCGGAGTGCATAATACACATATAACAGATAGGAATATTGTGTTTAGTGCCTTCGACACAATACAGCAGTGGGGAAGCAATATAAAACTTAAACAAGATCGCGCTATTGCCAGACGGCAATACGCCAATTTTCCAAGATCTTAAAACAGATAAAACTAAATACTTATTTGTTGCATTCATACGAGTTTTAATCACACCAATATTTGATTTTTTTTATGCCAGAATTGTAAACTCAATTTAGAGATAATAATAAGTTTGGGATGAAGGTCTTCACACAAGCAATGTTCATATGAAGACTGGCGTTGAGCGAACGCAGATAGAAAAACTTCAAATTATGTTATCAGGAAAGCTTTTATGAATTAACGACGAGTCAAATAACACTAGTATACATGTTGCATCGTTGCATTATTTCTCAATTAGCAATTTGGAGAGATGCAGATTAACACTTAAAGTTAAAGCATCAATATTACCCAATGCAACATTGTTTAAGCAGTCTTTTTTTAGAAAAATAAAGGACATGCAGATGTGGTTCCCTTTTATTTTAATAACATTCCAGTATAACGGCCAGTCTAATGACTTTTAGATTGAAACCAATGTTATGAGGATGTAAACATTTCTATCCATTTAGAAAATGGATTACGGACTTGAAAATCAACAAATGACGACTACAAACTGTTCATAAAGTGCAACATGATTAAGAGATACGTTTTAAAATAGTTTTGCATTCTATCTTGGATATTGGAAATAACTTAACCATTTACTTGGATATGTGTACAACATTTTAAATTAAGTTCATTCCTGTGTTGGATGTACAAATATCATGGTATTTTTACCTTTGTTATCCTCGCTTATGTTCAGAGACTCCGCAATCTGATTAAAATACAGATCCTTGTTCTCACTCCGTTTTACAAGGATCTGACAACATCCCATAAGAGGTCACGTCCAGATGACCTTTGTCGCCTCTTTAGTAAACACTAAAATAATTTTCAATAATTTTCAAATAACCTGTCATCTTGCAGCAAGCCATTTCGTCACATTTTTTCACATGAAATTTTTGGTGACGAAATGACTTAACGGACTCATGCGTTTATGCAAGCTTTGTCGCCTCAAAATTTCACTGTCAAGATTCTGCCAGTAGAAATTTGATTGGCTAATTCGAAAGGTCATCGGGACATGACCTTCTATTGGATTATATCAGATCTTAACGCAGCAGATAGGAGTTTACGGAACGGCGCGGAGATCAAGATATGATTTTAATCAGATTGAGAGACTCTGCTGTAAGCATTCAATTTACACAGATCAATGAACAATAATACATTTAGCTGAACGTTTTTGAAGCTGGCACTGTATATAACGAACACTGACTGCAGAAAAGGAATGTACACAATATGCTCAAAGCAATTACTCATAAAATCGCGTTGACATTTGTATCTACAATGCAGTTAATTTCTCGGAGATCTGATAAGAATGTCATTTATTCCACATTTGTTTAACGATGTGTGAAGTGTCAGCGAAACGCATATTGCAGTTCAGAGTAATTTGAATATCATCAACATAGAAAAAGCCGACGCACATGTCACTGTTTAACGATACTTGCTATGTTTAGTGCTCACGAAGTGTAATCGCTAAAGCGCACCATAGAATATGTTCGTTGCCAACTGCTGTCAAAATGAGGTACATGTACAATACTTATATAAACCATTGCTTGACATAAAGAGACGAATGCAATGATGATAAGATTTGTTACAGTGTGTGCCCGCCCTCGCAGGATCAATTTCTGAATTATAATTATTTTAACGATTGAGATCCCAATCCTGAAATTACATATACATTTGCTGGTCATAAAGAGATGATCACAAGCATGATTGAAGATTTGATCCCAGCATCTGCCACGCCCTCAACCCCTGATTCACAATAGTTGAGACATCCATCCTAAAACTATAAATTCTTGCTTAATAGATCGATACGAACACAATCATGCATGCAGTTAACATTTATGTTAGGGTCTGGTCACAGTCTTAGTTTCTCTAACTTAAAAAACTTAAAAAAGTTGAGATACCCATCAATTAACCGAACTTTAATTAATACGGATTTGCTTCAAGGATTAGTCTTTCAGTTGGCCCCGTCGATGGGACCTTTTTGGGAAATATTTTACCTTGAACACCAAAATACCAATGTATTCAGGTGAACGATAATGTCTTCTTGGCCTTTTGTTTTTTTATTCTTTTTGTAAATTTCTAATATAACATTTGTTACATAATTATGAAGGGAAGTAGACCAGGATCAAACCAGGTGTCAACTGACAAAACCTCAAGGTCATTTGGTCGAAGGTCACTATGTTAAACTCAAGATCAAATTTTACCTTTATTGAGTGCTTAATTATTTGTTAAAATTATTAAGTCAAATTCGTCAGAACCGAGCGAGGTGTTCCTTGACTAAAGGTGAATGTAAAACTTTAACAATTACCGAGTTCTTAACATTATGAAGCAGAGTTGGTAAGAATCAAACAAGGTTTCAACTGACCAAACTTCAAGATCCAAGTCAAAAAGTAATAATCAACTTTTACTTTTATTTATCTGCATAAAAATTTCTTATGACATTATGAAGCAATATTAATTTGTCAGAAACAAAGTATCTCGGTCAAATGTCAAGGTCACATTTTACATTTCGTATCTGCTTAAAATTCTCTCATGACATAAAGCAAACCGACATAACATTTTGTTATTGCATATTGCATAATGAAGCAAGAATTGGACAGATTCAAACGATATGTCAGCTGACCAAAATTTACCATTTATTAACTGCTTAACATGGTATTACACTAGACATTGACTATATACACTGATCACCTCATATTACTATATTATACACAAATTATAGCATGTTATTTAATCCGGCTTTTTCTTTGTCCACCAGCCACTAGTAAACTGACACCACTTTTGTTTCCGAGATGACGCACCAAATCCCCGGGGTATAACACAAACACACGCCGTTCACTCTTTTCAATGTCGGAAATGAGTCTTCAGTTAGAAGAATTGTGCGGTAGTTCATGCTCTTTCAGACTAGCAAGACTTGACTACATAAAATACCTCAATGGTCACTCTCAATGGTCACTGCCTCTATCATCCATCCACTAGAGAATTAGTGTCATCCTGGGGACAGCGGTATCAAAACACCAGAACTTTGACCATTCTTAAACGTATCATGAAGTCAACAGAATACTTGATTTGTGCTAGAGACGTTTATATATATATGGTCTATGTACAGTTATAACTTGGTAAAAAATGGCAATGTTACCTAAATGAGAACGTGTCAATATCAATCTGATTAAAATACAGATCCTTGTTCTCACTCCGTTTTACAAAGATCTGTATCTGATCCCATAAGAGGTCACGTCCAGATGACCTTTGTCGCCTCTTTACTAAACACTAAAATAATTTTCAATAATTTTCAAATGACATGTCATCTTGCAGCAAGCCATTTCGTCACATTATTTCACATGAAATTTTTGGTGACGAAATGACTTAACGGACATATGCGTTTATGAAAGCTTTGTCGCCTCAAAATTTCACTGTCAAGATTCTGCCAGTAGTGATTTGATTGGCTAATGCGAAAGGTCATCGGGACCCCCTATGAGATTATCTCAGATCTTAACGCAGAAGAGAGGAGTTTACGGAACGGCGCGGAGATCAAGATATGATTTTAATCAGATTGTGTCAATATGTGTTGAACATTTGCATGTGTCTATTAGGTTTGTTTAATAAACTAACAAATGACCATTTATTATTCTAAGAAAGATATAGATAGACATCAGTTAATATATGTAGCATGAATTTTGAAATAAAACACCTGCAACGAAACCGTATATATTTTTCAAATTAAATCAACTAACAATGTTACAGTTGTGGGATCGCACAACGTTACACGATGGGCGAACGGTGTATGCACGCTATGCGAACGATGCGATCCTGGGTGATTATTTCTAACGCACATGTGGGCGCACGATAAACTAACATTGTGCGATGACAATCGTGGTCGATGTAAAATGAGAAATGGCTTAACACTAATATACGGCTTCGCGCTAGGTAAAACGTTTTAAGCTTTTTCTAAATTTCAACTACATACATTAGCTGATATTTATATCTATATATTTCTTAAAATAAGGAATAGTCTTTTTGTAGTTTTTGAAACCATATAGACACATGTAAACTTAAAACAAAAGTTCCTAAGAGGTAAATATTGCCAGTTTTTACCAAGTTTTATACCCGTACATAGATCATATATGTAGATGTCTCTTGCCCGGGGCACTAACAACACTCGCCTTGGTATGAAAACACAGGTACAGTGGTGGGAAGGGGAGGGGACGGGGTGTTCAAATAACTAATTATAACAGTCCAGTTTGTTTTCATAACGGTCGCTCGGTAATAGCTGTCGCAGCGGATCGCAGGACACGGGACAGGGAAGACTCTGACATGTTAATTACATTGTACCTGTTATGTTACCTTGGAACTGAACCCCCATTGTGCGCACCATGGGCATACGATGTGTCCACAATGTATGTACGATACACGCACGCATTTTTTGGTGCGTTGTGCGTAACCACAACTGTAGTTTAGCGTGCGCACACAAGGGCGATAGAAATAATCGCCAAAGATCGCATCGTTCTCACATCGTGTACACACCGAGCACACGCCGCACATCTTGTAACGTTGTGCGACCCCACAACTCTACCATCTTCCTCTAAGGTTGATTTTGACCAAGAAGGAATAATTCCTTGCTGAAAAATGGATAATATGTATTATTTTCGTATATAAACTATAGTAAACTTTATCCCCTTCTCGAGGGATTAACAATTTTATTTCTATAAATTACATCTTTAATTGTATAAGCTAGACCTTGTCCCTGTGATCCTGCAACATGAACTCTTATAAAGAATTTCGTGTTAATAGATCGGTTTACAACATACACATTTTGAATAGATCTTTTTTTGCCCTTGGCCTTGACCTTAGCACCTTGAGTCATAGGCATACCCATATTTGACCTTTTAAATAAAATGTCATTACCGTAACCCCCCCCCCCCCCCCCCCCCCAATTTGAGAACCAGAAACTAAGGTTAAACTATTCAAAATAGTTCAACATATATCAATAGCAAACGACCTGCTTGCGATCTCAGCCCACGATTTGAAATTATACAGTGCTAATTTCATTTTTCTTCTAAATTCATAATTTAAGGGGGTTTTACGCACCTCACTCTACTGCTTCTACATCACTTTTCGATTTCGTTTCCCAACTTTTGGCCCCTAGCATCACTGTCGAGTTCTAGAAGGACGAAACAGCTGTGTAATGCAGTTTGAAATACTAATTTTAAAAGAATGTGTGTATTACGTCATCTTTTATACCCCAATATCAATTCAAGCAAGGATTAGGTTCTACTATTTTCAGACTCTGGATTATGTCCCCCTTGACAGAATCCAAAGACATTACGAAGTTTTTAAAAAAGATAAAAACCCAAATTAAGTCTTTTTTACGAATTTGGGAAATTAGGGCAGCAGGTAAATTGCTTCGCAATATCTGCAGTGCAGTGTATACCAAGTAACGAGTAGAAATAGACAGCTTTGACTGTTACAAAGCAACTGTAATTAACAAATACCATCTAGTTCCATTCTCAGTGCTATCGAACAGCGTTAAGTTATATCTCAAACTTCTTTGGGAGATATTGTGTAACTGTCAAGATATCTTTTCCTTGTTGAACACCAACGGCAGTAAAAAGAAAAACAAATTTAATGTCCAACCCGATGTTTCCATGTTTCATTGCATACTGCTTTAATGTCATGATTTATAAAAATCGAAATAAAACAAATTGTTTTTGTCTTGCCATCCTTGGTTATTAGTCAGGAAATATAATTCCACAGAAGCAAGCTGTGAAAAAGGTTTATTTTTGTCGCCGTATGTCGTAAGTATACTGCATTGAGGAAACTATCCAATTTGGAGAGAGGTTAACACGTTGGTTCCCCGCTAATAACTAAAGCGGATAATAGCAAATATTTGAATTTCTCAATTTCCGACCTAGTCTGAAATCCCATCACACAAGCAGGCATAATTAAAAACACGGCGCACCCCCTAAAATTATCTTAACTCTTGAAAAATTAAACCTATTAACATCAAACCCATGGAGTTCAAAAATATCCAAGACTGGAGCATATCTCAGTCTATTTGTAATTGAACACAACAGGTATCCAAATTTACACGTCACTTTCTGGCCTAAGATATAATTACATAAACCACTAATTACAGGTGGCTAATACAGTGTAGGCAAGTAGATTTGCTTATTATGTTTAATTGACGATATGTCAAACATTTATCTAACTGTTTATTTATTCGACTAATGTGCTTCTTCTGTAATAAACTGCGCTGGATGTAACATGATTTAGCAATGTCTTAAGTTTTTTTCTTCTCACTGCTTTGTGTTACATGGGAATTTTTTATGTTAAATACTAAATTTGCACAAAACGGTTATGACACCATACAATCATTCATTTCAAGATAGATAATCTTAATATGCAGCTAAGTAGCACAATTAACCTTTCATTTGTTCATTTAGATTTTCATTTTCATTTTTCAAGTGCTTAGAATTTAAATTTTTCACAAACTCCTGATGGGTCTAGCTTTCTTGGCCACTGAGGTTGTAGATATGCGCGCGTGTGTGTCTGTGTGTGTGTGTGGGAGGGGCAATTGCAATTAAATTTACGTCCATACAGGCTTTGCGGAATTTAGAAAAGTAACTGTTATGGTATGGATTGTTGAGCTTTCCTTTTAGGGTAAAAGATTTGAACGCCTCTTTCGTTTTAATAAGACAGCATTTGTTGTTTTAACGTACATCTGATAACTTTGGTATTTTAAGGAAAAGAGGACTGTTTCCTTCTCCATGTTACACGGCATTGATGATTTACGTGTTTGGTCTGCATCATTTGGACGCCATTTGCTGTTTATAACGGATCAACCTGCTATTTTATGAGATTATCAATCCAATGAAGCAGTTCGTAGATTGTTCCTAAACGCTCTGTTAGTTTATGAGGTAATTAATACAATGATACACGAGGTATTTTACGAATCCTTTACTGTCGACTCCAACTGATTTACGATCTCACAATGTGAACAAAACAAAATGAATATGTTTACGAACAATTAACCTACTTCCCGATCGGATCCATTCCTATGTAAACAGTATTTTTCTGCAACCGATTGATTGCTGCTTTCTTCATTTTAGGCTCATCTGCGGACAAATATTTTATTTCAAAACGTGAGAACGGTTCACTGAATGTAACTGCATGAAATATGCACAAGTCGTTGTAAACTCCATTAAACTGTATACATGTATAAAGGTCGTTGAAAACTCCATTAAACTATATACACAAGTCGTTGTAAAATCCATTAAACGCTATGCACAAGTCGTTGTAAACTCCATTAAACACTATACACAAGTCGTTGTAAACTCAATTAAACTCTGTTTATTGTTGATGTCGTTACACAATGGTAACGAACCCGGGTTAATTGTTAGCTCTGCCCATATGAGTTGTTGTTGACGTCATAAATGTCAGTGAATACTAAATATTTGGACGAAAAACAAACAACAAATCAAACCAGTGTTGCCGATACGGATGATCTACTGAATGCCTAATAAAGATTGCGTAACTGTTAAGACGATTTTAGAAAGTATCTTATCTAAAAGGATATCTAGTACATTTGTGACAGATGCCTATTAATTGTAGATTTGAAAATTATATACATGAACACATGGACGAGTAACATCGATTGAATCACTCGGTACCATGTAATTTTCACTTATTAGGACATACGCTTTATCATGGTATTGGCAATATATTTTGGATAAAATATCAACCGTTATCTGGCTTATAAAACGTCAATCGTAGCCTCCATTTAAATAACAGTTATTTATATCTCATAAGACGAGGAATAGTACCGTCGCTGGGGCTTGAACCCGCGAACTTTGGCATTTGAACAGCCCGATACTCAACCACTGACTTCAAGGAAAATTCCATCTTACTCGAAGCTAGAAGAAGACTACCTTTCTATGTGTTTTAAATGTAATCAAAAGCTGACCCACTATGCTCAACCTTACATCCTTTTAAATGATAGCTCGAAGTTAGAATGCTACCATAATATTTTGTACAACTGAAATCTGCCACATATATCTTACTTACCATGAAATGTTGTTGATTACATTTGTTTACATCACGTCAGACAAAAATGAAACATCACGCCTACCTCAGAAAAACGCGGGAAAGTGTAGCGCAAGCTTCGAAGAAAGGTTTTAATGACGTCACGCTTGACGACGATATAGAAAACCATTTAACTGTAGCCTCCAAAATACACATGCTCTCGACACACACATACCCACACACCGGGATGCCGTCATTAAATGACCCTGGTTGTTAATAGGACGTAAAAGCAATCAATCAAGCAATCAAGCAATCCAATATTGTGTCGCTTGCTTCTATTAATATAAAAATTTCAATCCGAAATTATTTAAATTGAGTCTTTATTTTATAACAACAAGCCCCTGGTACTTCATATGGATACCGCAGGGTCAACTGTCTGTGTACATGTCGGATATCGTCGATAAAGTAGACGATAGTTAATTGTGTATCAATAATTATACACTATTCATTATACAACAACTATGAAACAAGTTATACATTTTATATTGATCACCTTTATTTCCTCGGATGTAAGCTCGCAATGGTCTTATTGTGGAGGAAACCGGAGTAACCGGAAAAAACAAGTAGTCGGGCAGGTGACCCCATACCTGTTCAGGTCCGATCGGGGAATCGAACTCCGGCCGCCTTGGTGAAAGGCAAATGCGCTATCCACTCCACCACCCGACCACCCTAATTGTATATTGCATATCTTACGAAAACAAAATCAGAGAATACCAAACCCTCAACAAAACCATAATCCGAACTCAAAATCGATAAAACTAAGGGCAAAATATGAACATTGGAAAGATTACACGGATACACTCGTAAAAGTACAAGAGAATAAGACCAGGTGTTCCGGAAGTGTAAGCGTCTTCTGCGTCATCGACGATACCCGCCATGTAAATCTGTGTCACTTTTAAGTAAAAATCAATCTTCAATATGAGAATTGAGTCATAAAAGATTATTCCAGATGAATGAACGAAAACATGTTTTGCACCAGCAACAAAGTGATGACACTCAAACCTCCGGATAATGAGAGAAATTAGTTTAATATAATTATTTTAACAGAATTGTCATCTTTAAGAATGCTTATCATCTGTCGGAGAAATGTCACTTTCGTCTCTATGGTTCGTTTTAATTACGTCAGTTTGGAACATTTTCTTCATGTTGGAAATGTCAATAGAATCTATATACACACAAAACAAAATTGAATTAAGATAAGAACATTTGAATAATTTTCCAAATTAATGAACGATAACATTTATTGCACCTGTAACACCGCGATGACTATTTTTACTTTCCAATAATTGAACAATTATCTCATTTTAAATGCAGATGTCGAACTTTTGCTATAGCCAATCAAATTGCCGTTTCTATGATCTGTGAAGTGAATGGTGGTGCCTTTGATCTTATTTGTACGTTAAGCCATTTTGTCACAACAAGCTAATATGCATGTTGTGACGAAATGACTTGGTGTAGATGACAGCTGTCACCAGTTCGATAATTAGACTAGAGTGTGAAGTACAGAGGGTGAAAAGTTCACCATGTCCTGTTACGGGATATTGACAGATCCTTATATGACGGAGTGAGAGTATCGTCCTGCATTTTTGTTAGACAATTATCTACAAATTGTGTTCAGGAGAAAGGTAATCAAACTAACAATACTAATCATCTGCTACGGAAAAATCTATATTTTTCGCCGTTGATAATTGAACTTTAAAACGTTATTTCGAAACATTTAAGATAAGGTTGGCATGTCAATGTAATGACAACCAGTAGAGGAATTGTGACGTTTCGATAATTTCTGTCGACGTCAGTGTCAATACCATTCCACGACAGAGACACGTCACACATAAATCTGGTACTTGTTGTGTTATAATAGCGTCTATTTATTACATCATAATTAAGTTTGTTATAGAGTGATTTGGTTGTCAAATACACACCTTCGTTATTATCCCAAGAAATGAAATATTTACACTGCACGACGCTCTTCATCAACCTATCTTATTCTAAAGCGTGTGTCGTGAGCTGGTAGCTTTCACCGTCTGTCAAAATGAATTGAAGAATACCGAAGCGTTAACAAAATCATAATCCTAACTCAATATCGATTAAACAAGGGGGAAAATATGAACAAAGGAAAGCCCTTGTAAAAGTACAAGAGAAGACCTGGCGTTCCGGAAAAGTAAGCGTCTTTTGCTTCATCGACGACAACCGCCATGTAAACTTTTCACATCCAAGTAAACATCAAGTTCTCAAAATGAGAACCGAGAATCATTGTCAATCACAAAAAGAAAACACACTGACCAATGAGAATACTAACAAAAGTCTGTCTTCATGTCACGTAAAGATACAGAATATTTCTGTTCGACTTATATGAGACAAAGATGGCGACCATCAAACTTGCCCATAGTTCTGATCAACCTGCATCTCTCGAATCCTTGTGTTATTAGTTTAGTTTGTTTGTCAGCAGTCGACATCGATCACGATCACGTAACACGCACATGTGCTGCACCTTTTAAATTTAGTAATAGATACAGTATGAATGAATTAAACTGCACCATACAGCTGTTTCGTCCACATAGGACTCTTCAGTGATGCTAGGGGCCAAAAGGTGGCCTTTACGATCACGTATAGAATTGACTATTCGGTTGGTGCTGTTGTGCAATATTCTTTCCATATTCTTCTGTTTTGGTCGTTTCTTATTTTCCAGAAAGAAACAAGTCGATTGTTTACCATTAATAATACACACTCGAAATCCTTTCGCACACCAAGTATCAGCAGTAAACAATGCATCGGTTATTTTTGATATATTAAGAACACGAACTGTTTATTCTAACTATCTTTTTGTGTATGTGGGTAACTGTGTATCAAGCTTTACCGATATGATGGTATGATGATCATGATGATCCAGACTAGTATACACATACAAGTATGCATTACACACATTGAGGCATATCATAAAAATCACCTTAGCTTTCAGTTAATTGGACGTGGAATTTAAAAAATCCAAACCAATTATGACATTGGTAATTGGACTAGCATTCATTTATATCTGCCTGGTGGAATCATGTTACTTGACATTGCCGGCTCGTGCTGATAAGATACGGGCGTTTGGTTACATAACACGCATAGCTACGTCCATTCAAAATTGCAGTAGAAATTTTTTAACAAAACCAAAAAATATTTTTATTCCTTATTTTTTGTTTTTCCTGTTTGTTATATTTTGTTTTTGTTTTGTTGAACATGATATCACAAGTTAAGATTATTTTAAATGGCCTCTCGATATTATGTGCTGTATGCGTGTGTATAGACCTCCTTGGGGTAGTGCAAAACTTGTGCCGACTTAACTGAGGTATGAAACCCTTTTTAAAATGTATGGCCGTTACTCGGTATATTAACCCATCAAATAGATTCTGTGGTACGTGTTTCATTATTAATCGGCATCATATGCATCCTATCGCAACGAATATTTGTTGTTTATTAGGATAATATACTGTTAAACGATTTAGTCCAATTCCATACACACCTATAGACAATCAAGATTGCAAACTTCCGCTTCGTCTGTTAATGTAACACAAATTGAAAAGAAACCATCGTCTGACCTACTGTTTACCACTATGCTAAATCAATCAGCGCCCTTTGGGACTTTCGTCAGTGAAAAATCTAATGTTGCTCTTTCTACTATTCCTTCAAGCAATTTTCCCATTAAGCAGAAGTTTTCTTATGTGATTTGAGATGACCGACCTGAAAAAAAGCGTCAACAAAACCACAATCCGAACTCAAAATCGATTAAACTAGAGGCAAAATAGGGAAAAAAGAAAGGTTTACACGGAGACTCTAGTAAAAGGCACAAGAGAATAAGACATTCTGTGTTGCATTCGCCTATTTATCATCAGTAAGCCAAATTGTAGTATATCACACTGTATACTACAATTTGCAATCCGCACCACATGACGTTATTTCTGACGCCTTGTTAGATTACGTAATATCAAAGCTTTGCACTCCGCCTCAGATAACATGTATAATGTCTTTGAGTCAATCGTTTAGATGACGTTGATTTAAATCGGGCTTTTATGACGTCATGTCTGCCGCCATATTGGATGACGTAACACAAACATATGCTGCACCACTTAAATTTAGTAATAGATACAGCATGCCGAAAAAATGAATTAAACTGCATCATACATCTGTTTCGTCCTCCTAGGACTCTTCAGTGATGCTAGGGGCCAAAAGGTGGGAATCCAAAATTTCAAAACTAATGTAGAAGCAGAAGGGTCAGGTGCGTATACGTTACACTCCGCCTCAGATAACATATACAATGACTTTGAGTCAATAGCTCAGATGACGTTGATTTAAGTCAGGCTCTTCAAGTAAAGAAACACACATGGAAAAGGGAGAATGTTTAACGACTATATACCAAAGAAATAGACACAGGGATATTCGGAAATTATCCGTAATGTAAATATAAGCATTGAACTATTACCAGATGTAGTATACAGTCGATATCAATACAATTTGGGTGACAGATAAATAATTATGTCGCCCTAGCATTCTATTTATCTGTCACCCGACTTGTATACATATCGACTGTATACTACATCTGGTAACTGGTCAATGCTTAAATGGAAAAACAAAGCCCTATCACTATTGAAGAGGTGTTGAAGTCATAAGATGTCGTCGCCCTCACCAAGGACAATTTACACAAACCAATACAACACTAAAGCCCACTCGACATGGGTACTTACAGAAGTACAATCACAAGTTTTTAGATCTATCTTCATGCTATTGAATATACGTATCTGCAGTGCTCGCAACAAAGTGTTCGGGTATATGCAACTATTTGAAGTTGTATAGATATAAGTAATATACTGTAGGTTTTCATTGACCAGGACAAAACTTTACAATTATATGAACACAGGGGTACTTATATGTACACGCAATAGTAAAAAATCTATCGATTTAAACTTTTGCGATTTTAACACAATCACTTAAAATAAAATGCGCAAAAAACATTTATAGGCATGAATGGTTAAGGTTTATTTGTAAGCGTCTTGCTACATGCATAGTCTAGTTAATTTAAACGCGTCCGCCCATATATGTTATGTATGCGCGTTTGTATGTACCAGGAACATGATACTGTAAAAGCCATATTTTCGCGAGTGGAATTTTTCGTTTAGTCAGCCTCCAAACTGTTAGCGTTGTGGAAATGTTCGCGCTATCAGTCATGCTTTTTAGAAGTGTACCCCTATAACACTATTTTACACTGCAGAGTTTGAGTGGTATTTAATATTTTTGCGTGTGAATATTTTCACGATAATTTAATGTCAGCGAAAAATTCCACACCGCGAACAATACCAATTTTACAGTATGTTGATGAACTCTTCTTGGGATACATGTAACACGGAGCTGATGATGTAAGTATTTGGTTATAGCTACGGTCACTTAAGGGTATATTGTATACCCCATGTGGGAACAGAAAGAGTATGACCCTTCATCATATAAACTAAAAGTATTGATTTGTCTTCTTGATACAACTATGTGGTCTGTCACCATGCATTACCCAAACGCCGTAAAATATGGATTGACCACGTTTCATTTTAACATACCATTGAACCGCAAAGTAAGACTCATCTCCCGAGAATTAACAGTACATTAGAGCATATTTCGCTGGGTGTATTATGTTTCGGGATGTAACACATGCGTATCTCATGATCCTCTATAGTTTTCATTGATTTGGTTTATATTACTTATCGCAATTAATTGGTATGGAATGTTTATAACCATCGCCCCATACACATTCCTCCTCAACACACATGGAATCATTCTTTATCGTTGAACTTGAAATGGTCTTCGTTCTCCAAACACCTTATCTTTCTGTACACGATATCTTGCCGAGATTAAGCTCCATGTTAAATACAAATTGCTAACATGAAACTAAAACTAAACTTAGATTAAAAAGAGACGGTGGTGTGGCAGTAGGAGTTTTATTTGAAGATACGCGCCGGCAAATACATGTTAAATATTACAGCAGTTCAATCATTTGCGGCGTTTATCATGTTTTGCAACACTGTCGTAAAATCTAATTGTATGAAAGAACTCTAAAACATGAACACATGGAACACATCTCAACGATTAAAACTAGTAAATAGTTTATCATGAATAAAGTTTTTGTTCAAACACTATTTTTTTTCACAGAGACCCATTTTTTGTAAATATTTAATAGCAGACTGATGACGTGCTTAAGGAGAGTAAGGCACTACAAAAAAGCGATAATACATTTCTGGGCTTAATTGATGCTATGGGGAAAACAAAATGCTGATAATGAAAAGCTGCAGTAAATGAAATATATTTAGCAGGTTATATACAACACACCCCTTCGCTAGCACATCAAGGCCAAAACTTAACCTTGATGACGCATTGGATTGGTTTTACATTGTCTAACGTTATATTAACGTTTAGGGTCACTTTAAGACATGCTTCCATGTGCGCTGTGTACAAATGCATGTGCGATTTAATTGAGCGACACCCCCATATAAAATTTAAACGAGAACATGTTTTACCTTAATATTTTTAATGCCCAAAGACTAGTCGGTTATGATTTTCAAATATACAAATCGCTTTATTTTTAAGTTCTCACTTTTGAGAACGTGATATCTACTTGTAACCACGATTTGCATAGCAGGGTTCGTCAATAAAGTAGAAGACGCTTTCCCTTCCGGAACACCTGGAATTATTAATCGATTTAAAGCGCTATAGCGGCTTCATTCCGCAGGGAATTTGATATAACTCGCATGATAATATCTATCGTCCAGAAGGGGCCCTCCGGTGGGGAAAAGGAAACACGTAACACAATTACGTTGTGTCATGCTCTGCCTGTATTGGTTATTTCCGGAAGGTTGAATCTCTGACAAGTTTGAGTATCAAGGATGTCGGGTCAAGGTCACTGTTACCATGTTTTGAAAATCTCTAACAGCGTTCTACCAGCTTAATTCTATGAGAGATTGCGATCTAACTTTACACAAAAAGAAAGAAACTTAATAGTACGTACTTACAATAAAACCGAACCAATCTGAGTTACACCTTCAAAAAATCATTGTCAGCATTCACACAAAGGCAAAATGCAAAAATAATCAGGGAGTTAGCTTGATGTCAAGGTCTTCTCATACTTTTCAAGTGTTTTTTGTCGCAGTTGATTCGTTATTCTAGGATTTTCCCTGAATATCGAGATTTTCGTGATAAATGCCAACTACTGACGAACAAACTTGGGGCACAGTAATAAGAGATATACAATTTGATAAAGATTATGGGCATGTTTAATGGTCGCTATGTTAGTCTCATTGGGAAATTGTCTTTGTCTAAAGATGGACGTTTTTGAGTTTGCTCATTAGTACGCTTACTTGTTGTGATTGACATTAATGACCTGGTTCTGATTTTGAGGACTTAATGTTTATTTGGATGTGATCAAGGTCTACATGGCGGATGCCGTCGATGAAGCAGAAGATGCTTACTCTCCCGGAACACCTCACGGTCTCATTATCTTGTAGTGCTAACAGGGTCTCCATGTAAATCTTCCCTTTGTTCCTATTTTGCCCCTAGTTTAATCGATTTTCAGTTCGGATTATGGTTTTGTTGACACATTGGTATTCGCTGATTTTACCTTTTTATTTTACCGACATTTCCGTATTCTTTAATTTTATTTTGATCTAAGTACATTTTGTGAAATCCCTAAAAAATAACACTAATCATTTGTCCCTAAGTATCCCTTAGTTGACCATAAATCTTTTAACAGATTATTAAGCATGAAAGTTTGCTTACTTAGCATTAAAGGCCCTATATACGTAACTTCAGGAAATTGTTTGGGATTCTGAAAAAATCTGTATAAATATAATAAGTTATTAGGCTTAAGTATATTGTGCCTTTAAGGATGACACTAGCAGATTTCCTCGCCCCGAATCTAATCATGCCCCCGTATAAGTCGGCTCGTGCAATCAGTGTTCTTATTTTTTTGCAGTTGTTAGAATTGTACAAAAACCTTAAACGACAATAACACCTTTATCATTACGAATAAGATAATTCGATCAAAGTAATGGTTTGGTTTAGTTTGGTTTGATTGTTTTTAAGTCTTACTAACAGCAAGGTTAATTTAATGAGGTTCTTCTAGTGTATGTGATGCGGGTGTATGTGTTAAGTGTGTGTGTACTTGTGAGGCTGCAATATGTGTGTGTGTATGCCTTCTTGTGATAGTCCGGATCTCTTGCCGATATAAGTGCTACCACACGGAAGTATACCGCCGAAGACTCAAAGCAGATTACCTCGCACCGTCACGTTATACTGAGGACGGATGGACCAGTCGTGCCTTTTCCATAATGCTGAGCGTCAAGCAGGGAGTAGTAACTACCATAGCTAGAGACTCTGGTATGTCGCGGTCTAGGGACAGAACCCATAATCTCCCTAAAAGGGGCCAATTTATTTATTAAAATTGTTGATTAAGCCAAGTTGTTGTTGGTTGGTTAATTGTTTTTTACGTCCTATTAACTGTCAGGGTCATTTAAGGACGGCCTCCCGGTTTATGCGATGTGGTTGTGTGTGTTGAGAGCGTGTGTATTTGTGAAGCTGCGGTATGTTCGTGTAAGCCTTCTTGCGATAGTCCGGATCTTAAATAGAGTAAAGAATTAATTCGTTCAATTCTTGATATCGGACGTCAAGCAGATAATTGTTACGGCAGCATCCAACCTCAATTTATACAGTACCCTGAAAACATTTATTCACCAAACAAACCCTTTCGCCCCGAAACTAATTACTAATAGGCTAGGGAAACATTGGCTACATGCGCTGCAACTATATGATTAAATATTCATTTGATGAAATTGATATTGCAACATTAATTCAAAGTACGCTACATCGAGTTCAAAGTGTGTCACCCCATGCTATTTAACATAAAATAACTCGATAAAGCCGCCAGTTACAATAACAGAACTTACCTGTAAACATATATACCTACCTACAAATGCATAAAAAGCTAACTGCTTAACGATAGCGAAGAGAGCGCAGTGACTTGTAAACAGCTTATCAGACGGTGATATAATCTATGTGTACGCCCATCACGGTGAAACGCAAGTGTATTGGGAGCATAGAAAGCCAGCGAAAACCGTAAAACCAATACTGAACAGATTCTGTGCTGCACAATAGTTGTGATCCTGGATCGAACATGAATGGACCGTATCAATTCTTGACGGGACCATTTGTACAGCCGAACACTACAACAATTTTACCAACAAAACACAGCCTTAATGGATACAATGATTCAATTGAGAATGTATCGGTGAATTCGGATTTAAATGAAACAAGTAAAGGGGCCGTGCCTGAGGCACCAGTGTACCTGTTGGTTTTTGCTACACTATTTTACGTGGTGATTTTTATTGTTGGAATTTTAGGCAATGCGGCTGTTATCGCTGTGGTGATTTACGGGAGGAATATAAGGAATGCCGTCAACATCTATCTAATTAACTTGTGTGTAGCCGACCTCCTTGTCATGGTGGTATGTATGCCTCCCGTCCTTGTGGAGTTACACACAAAGGAGGTTTGGTACTTCGGCGAAGTTATGTGTAAGTAGCCTGTACTATCAGTCATGTAAATAATTGTGTTAGCATAGTCTTCTGAATTAAGATCAAGGTACGGATACCAATTTGCTTTTGATATATCAATCAAGGTCAAAATAAATACAGGATACAGGACTCAACACGAGTAAAACATGCCAAAATACTAGCATCACAAGTGAAATATATCTGTATTACCGACGATACTGTTAGATATTCTGTTTATTATATATCTCTATAGCAACACCTACCCGGGGAGATTTTCATTTTCTACATTGACGTTTGTAAACAGTGTTTTCATTGGTCAAATAAGAAAATTTGATTTTTTTTTTACAAGTAAATATCATTTGTTGAACAAGTGAAAAACATCACTTTAATAGAAAGAATAATTTGCGATATTTCATACATTGGTATGAAAATTAATAATGACAGTTATTGAGATTTCCAAGTAGCCGCTAAATAATCAATAATTAAGAAGTATTGTATACTAATAGTTACGTTAGTGAAAAAAAAAACCTACTGTCGTTATTCGAAGTTACCAGGTTCGTTGCATGCTAAGCGGTCAACACCTGATAAAGTTAATTACGAAGTCAATTTAAATGATCTAAACAAATAAAGTGGCTTATATTTTATAAAAACAAACAACTTTCAGATAGTCTGATTTCTTATTTAAAAGTTACTACTTGGCCATCATCGTGACGCATATTTTCATGTTTATATGAATTCATTGGATACCGTTATTCAAACCTTGTATATGTACTTGTGCCATAATACTTGACACAAGTACATACATGTATTTGATTTATTGGGTACCAGTGTTGATTTATTTCCTCAAATATTCATTTCTATTGCCTGACGGCCAAGAAAATGTTTTAAATGTTCTAATCCTCCGGCATTTTCTGGAATAAGTTCAATTTTAAGCTTTTAGTAGTCACAATATACCAAGACTGATGCAGGCATGGCAATAAAACTGTCATATCCGAAACTACATTTACCGAGATTTGAGTCTGAAGCCTTTTCCAAAATGAAATATGTCTTGACATTAACATAAGGGAAACCATATGTATACCACATCATATAAAACGAACTTTTCAGTATGTTTAAAGCTTGCTTAAAATGCAACTTTACAATGTGTCAATCAATAAAACTAACTCTAACTGACAATCGGTTATCGCCACCTGTTCATGTACATTGTATAGTGGAACTTCCTCAATCAAGTATCCCGCAATTCATGTTTATCCGTTATCTAGAGCATATAATGAGGGACACTTAGTGATATATACTAACAGTATTATCGATCATACCAGTTGGCGGGACTCATTGATTGGTACCCTATGCCATATGGTGTCTAGTCGAGGGGACCGAGATGTAATGTCCGATAAAAATAGAGTCCGTTGCCGCTGAAACACTAAATTCGATTGCTAGGCTTAGGCTTTACTGGTTATCCCCATTAAACTCTTAACATGCATCCTTTACGATCTTGAAACACGGTAGTATTGCACGATGATTGAGGGTCACGGCGGTTAAGTTCACCCGGAATTAATTATTTGTTGTGGCTATTTAAATCTTTATACCACTGATGGTGTGTGCGTGAGAGAGTGCTTGTTTGAATATTTAACGCGTAAAAGATTTCGCAGGTGGAATATTTCAGGCACATTAGTAGCTGAAGTTACAAAAGAGGACAGGGTTATAGTAATCATGTTCAGTTTGAAATCAACCAGTTCTCCTCTGAAAAACGGCTTAGAACAATTCTGATTTTTAATGATTTTCCACCACCGACAGGTTTTACTAAGAGAGACAAGATACATTTTGGAAATGTTTTGCATACCGTTATTTATCAAACACGGGGCAGGTTTTATGTTTTTCCTTAATAAAACATATGTGTTATTAAGCACTTGGTTGTGAGTTCGGATTATGATTGTTTATGCTTCTGTATTCTGTGATTTTTTATATAGTTCTATTTTAAATACCTTTGATTATTTACATGTAACTGAATTATATCAAAAATGTACGATAGATTGTATAAATAATGTGATAGCTATTAATATATTGTGTTTTTCACTGTTGTTTGATCCTTAACTACTCGGATTGTCGACTGTTTGTTAAAACATACATTCAAGTACTCAACAACGTTATCGTCCTATCAACAACTTTTGTCATTTAAGGACGTACCTCTGTCGTGCAAGTTTGAATGTATTCTGGAGACAGAGTATGTTTAGATATTTTGAGATTGATGCCCACTTGATAGTGCTATCTCCCTGAAAAACCATTTTGGAAACATTCGGTATAGAATTCCACCACATCACATGATACTGAACCAGTTGAAATTATCGTCAATGTTGATTGATTGTTTGTAACGGTACTCCGGCAGCTATGCTTTTTCATAACGAGAGCACCGCAAACGGAGGCATGAAATGCCGGTCGTACCATATCGGCAGTATAATGGTATGATACACATAACAAGTTCTGTCATTTTCTACACAATTCCCGAAATTGCATCAGGTACGAAGTTCCAAAAGTAAAAACTGCTAGCGGTGGGAAGTGTCAGCCATACGTATGGCATCATCGTAAAAACTGTTAGCGTTGGGAAGTGTCAGCCATGCGCATTGCAAGCAAATCCATCGTAAAAACTGTTAGCGGTGGAAAGTGTCAGCGAGAGAAAAGCGTAACCATGTCAATTATGAATAAAATACCATCTAGAAATGTCTGTGAGACATAAATGCCCCCACCCCCATATGAAATTAGTTCTTCATGCTTATTATGTATCGTAATATGTAATGTAAGTTTGATGACAATCGCATCAGTAGTTATTTAAATACGCTGGTTACATTACCATTCGACGGGGCGGAACGGACATGGGTAACACTATATGCCCCCCTCATACAAATTTAAACGCAACGATTACGTTACGATATCATTGTAGGTCGGAAGTATTGAAAGGAGAAAATAACGAAATGTACTTATGTGTAGCAAACAAAAACAAAACAGTCAAAATGTATATGTATCGAAGACAGTTATTTTCCATGTTCGGTTGTTGTTACGAAAATCTCGGATTTAAACTTCGGTTGTTACGAAAACTCGGATTTAATCTAACTGGCAAGTGCTATTCACTGCGGTTCAGGTGGATCGGATGTTTCTTGCGCTCACCATTACATGCGTACCTTGTATATTCCTCCTTTCTAAAGTCTAACTTGACATTGCATCATTTTTGGCATTGAGTGAAAGGCTTTATATTTTGTCCCCTTGTCGGGATTTACCAAAGTTTTGAAACACGGTAGTTTTCTTCTCCCAACTTCAGGCTCAGGATTTGAACAGCCGTAAAATTATCAGTATATTGTGACCTTGTGACTTTTCTTCTTTGGGCCTTTTGGTGAGGTGCGCTGCTTGGGGTCTCCGGAAGTATACTTCATTGTGTAAGCACTTTAAACGGCAAAAAAGGACGATTATACGAGCATACTTCAGCCTTCCAAAATACACAAATTCATCATATGCACAAAGCATACACCGGGATGCCGTCTGTTTTATGTTATTCATGGCATACCCAATGCATGGCTTCGAGATAGAAACGTCATATCGAGAGTTGTGAAAACATCGTGAGTATCTATGAGAGTTTTGAAATGTATTTCATTTTTCGTACTAGTTAATAAAATTATACACTTAATTTAACATTTTAAAGGAAAATTTTCTTGAATATTCCAAAAACGTAAGCAGAGATAGTAAGGATCTGTATCTTAAACTGATTGGAGAAAAATACTTTGTTCAGTACAGCTCCATACTTAAGAACCTTTTGTACCGCTCTCGTACAGGTAATGATAATTTCCTGGTGTCTGTCTACTAATAATGCCGAGATGCCGACAAATGATACTCGTTTAAATATCGCCATTTGCGATATCAACTGATTATAACTTTTAAAGGGATTCAATTCTTCAATACATCCTGTTCATTGGTTTCATATGACGAATATAACATGTCTCTAGTTTACTAGCGCGGCAAGAAGTAGGTTGATAGCTCCTGCCTTTGGGCTCCTTCGTAAATTGGTCAGGGGACTTGTGTCAAAACTGAAACGTGACATGATCTTACAAACAATATTCGTGATCAAACTGGACATTTAAAATGGATCTTGACCGTTAGAATAGCCAGGAAACATCATTGATTGTGCGAACAACAATAACTGAAATATTGATTTTTTCACGATTTGCCCCTTGAATGAACCAAAGAAAATGAAGTCTATTAATTAATGTCGGATCAATGTGATAACAATATCTCCATGATTGCGGAGACTCAGCTTTATCAATTAAGGTCGGAAAAGGGGTGAACATATCAAGTATCATCTATATGAAAAATGAAGTAAATCTATCCAAAATAACTCTAAGATACTGAGCGGACAACGATGTGGCATCTAAATAATGGGGCACAGTAAAAATGATCGTCTGATAATGGCAATTACTAAAATCATTAGCCCTATGGTGATAGTTAACATTCCTATTTAGTTTGAAGTAACAAACCCCGTTATAGCAACTGAATACAGAACATTACTTCGTAAATAACCGTCAGACAATGATTGTTATCGAACTCTTCCGTCCATCCCTGACAGGTCACTTTCAAAGACACTGCTTCAGTAGTTGTGTGTTTTGTTTATTGATGTGTTGTTTAACGGCCTATTTACGATTTGAGTAGCATAGGCCAAATAACATAACAAGAAAACATAACATCAGAAACAAAAGGCTAAAATCTAAAATGTTAAAATATGTCTAAGAATGAAAGTACAACAACAAGCAAACGATCATACATTTTTATTACGTGATTTCATTCTGGTGCTTTCTCTTTAGCTGGGATGCCGATCACCGATTTGTTTAATGGAAGACATTGTGTCATGTAATCTATGAATCTTATTATTTTGCTACTGTGATGTGATCAATTGTAAAAATTGGTTTAAAACAAGTTCAAAGAAGTTAATTAAAAATCAATCAGTAGAAACAAAAGTTCTGTTTCCTGGTATTTGCCATATGTCCAGCAAAAGGTTCTATGACATTTTGATGAAAAACGGTGGAAACCGGTTAAACTGAAACGCTCGGGGAAAGTCAAAATGCTATAAATTAACCGGGATTTCAAAATATTTGGTGAAGAAATATAAAGAGCATTGAAATGAGGAGTTAATTATTTTTCTAATTAAGCGGCATTTTATTATATCCAACTTACTCATGAAGTTTTTTTTCCGATTAGAAATATTGTTTAAGTTTTGTTGAAAGGTTCTGCAAAACAGGTGAATAATCTTAGATGAGTTATATCACATGCGATTTAGCGAGCGGCATCATCCAGTAGCATTTTTGTTTTCTTAACGTTACTTCAGCAACTTCATGAACATCATTTGAACTGTTGGTGTAAATTGATGAGAAGTCCTTATATGTTTACTGTCGTTTTAAGAAAGATGATCAAACAATATAGGTTTCAGTCCAAATTATCTGCCTTGTGAAGTGATATATCGAATTTCTGTTAGGCCAGCACCCAATGGGGAACATCAATTCACGATTACATTCCACTCATGTATACTTCACTTTATCATGGAAGCTTCAAGTATTTTTTCACTACATCTCCCTTCTTCTCAATTAAAAAACGTTTTGTTTTCATGTGCCCGCTCAGAAATACATCATCATTGCAGTTGAGCGTTCGACCAGGTGGGGGTAGGCTGTGTTCTATTTTCAGGCCTTGCTGTGCCATAGCCTTGTACCAGGTGGCAAACACAACACACATGGAGGCACGCCCGTATAGTTACCTTACTTAACTATAGATCGAGGTCAAACAAAATGATACCAAAGCAATACAAATGGTCTAAATTCCGTTTTTAATTTTGGCATTCTGGGAAATCGCAACAACTTGTTTATTCGTTGTCAGTAAAATGACTCTTTCAGTGAGTCAGGACTTTCAAGTTATTATCAGGGAGACAGAAAACATACCAACCAAATCCTGCCTCGGCACACAAATACATGAAACATATGGAGCTACGTTTTAAATTAAAGGAACATAACCGTAAAGAAATGATGTAATATATACGAACAAAATAATGACCCGTTGGTAAATTTATCTGTTCTCCAATTTACAATGCTTATCGATATTTAGTCATAAGGTATTGCGCACCTGACCCTTCCGCTTCTTCATTTGTTTAGAAATTTCGGATTCCCATCTTTTGGCACTAAGTATCATTGAAGAGTCCAAAAACGAAGAAACAGCAGTATGATGTAGTTCAATTCATTTTTTTGTCGGCATACTGTATCTTTTACTACATTTAAAAGGTGCAGCATATGCGTGTATTACGTTATCTTCCTGTAGACTCCTTATTTTGGCGCACTCATATTTTCGCGTTTAACCTATTTGAAATTTATACGCGCAGCGATGAATTGGCGCATTCATAATATTTGCAGTGTAAAGCTATATACGGAAACTATAATCAGCGCTATAATTATCAGCAGGCTTTCAGTGCAAAAAAATGACAAAAAAAGAATAACCGCTAAAATATGTACGTTAACATTTGTTTTAATTGCCGAAAGCGTTAAGCAATTCAGAAATGCAGTACTCAGGCAACCAAGAAAGAAATCTCGATTACCAACATTCCTGGTTCTTGTAGAATCGGTTTATATCTGTCGTCCGCAGGGGTATAACAGTTAGATATTTCAAACATGATATATTGCCACATCTGGGACAATCTTTCTTCAGTCGACTTTATATGAAATGAAGAGGCTGTAACGGGGTCACATAGCCTAGGATTTACTTTGGTAATTATTTCAATCAGCAACAACTACTTATTGTACTTGACCTTGAAATTTCGTTAAATGATGTAAAGGTTTTCCTTGGAAATCTCGTTTAGTGATGTAAAGGTTTCGACCTTGAAAATCTTGTTAAGTGATGTCAAGGTTAAAATTTCGTTAAAAGATAAAATGGTATGCCTTGAAAATCTCGTTTAGCGATGTAACGGCGTGCTTTCCTTTTTTGTGTCGGGATTAATCATCACCGGTAAATGAGGAAAGACCGATTATGTAAGACTTAAGAAAATCAATTAGAGAATGAACTTGTTAGATAGCGGATACAAAGTATAGTCATTACTGGAGACCTTTCTTTTATTGCTCTCATTACCAAAGCTGGTCCAATGATACTCTGCAGTTTATGAAATCTCCACACGAGATCCTATACTGGTAGTTCTAGCGTGCTAACTTCGCAAACGTCATTAATCTGTTAAATGATATAAGTGTTTCGTTTTCTCTCTCGTCTGCGCATAGGCATTTACTATTTACAGTCAAACATACGATAACTGAATGTGCTGATTTCAGAAAAAATATCGTGACAAATTTTATAATATACCATCTATGAAATTGTATTTGATACAGTTACTGTGCAATTAATCTTTCATAACTTACATTAAAGTATTCGGTCCGTTATGACTCAAATTGTCGATGGGTTGTGAAACAACACGAAATAAAAAGAAACTGGGTTTGGTGTTGAGCATTCGTTCAGCATCCCCACGACCTTGACATACTCAAGTCTTTAAAATGGGTTTCACCGTTTTGATACCTTTTGCGTGCGATTAATTTTCGCGTATTCCGCAGTTTCTCGATTACAATACCGGGAAATTAGTCACCACGAAATAATCTCAATCAGAGGTATTCGAACTGAAAGAGTACTGTTCTGAACAAAGGCTTTTTTCATGTAAACGTAGGTTTATGTTTCTAGCGGATAACTAAAGTATATAATACTCCTAGGTTAACTTTAAGAGTAGTAAAATCATATATGAAGAATAATTTAAACACGGAATTTTAAGCATTGAACTGTTGTCAGATGTGGTGAATATTATTTGGGTGACGGATGAATAGAACGTTAGTGCGAAATAATTATTTATCTGTCACCAAAATTGCCTTCATATCGACAATATACTACGTCTGGTCGCAGTTAAAAGTGTATATTTACATTTAGAATACTTTTTAAATATGCCCGTGTCTACTTTTTTGGGGATATAGTCGGTAAACATTCTTCCATTTCCCGTGTGAGTTTATTTACAGGAAGAGCCTGATTTAAATCAGTGTCATCTAAGCTATTGATTTAAATCATTATCCATGTTATGTTAAGCGAAGTGCAAAGCGTTGACGTGACTAAGTCCAACATGGCGCCAGAAATCACGTCATAATAGCCTAATTTAAATCAAACTACCATCTGTCATCTTAACAATTGATTCAAAGCAATTATACATATTACTGAGGCGGGGTGCAAAGCTTTGATATTACGTAATCCAACATGGCATCAGAATAACGTCATGAGATGCGGCATTGCAAATTGTAGTGTTGGTTTACTAATGATATATAGGTGAAGGCAACACAGAATGTAATTATAAGGACATAGACTTTATTTGTTTCCTTTGAAATACAAAATTACCAATACTGGAAGTCACCATCTAACAAAGAGTCTGACTCGCGTGAGATTCAGCCACGAAACATTATTATTGGGCAACTACTACCGGTAGTTTGACTTGTTACTTTCTTGTCCAATAAAGCTGAGCGGTACCATCGTTCATAATAATATTCACATTCACTGGGTTTTTTTTCAAATTGAAAAACTCTTCAATGACATGTTTATCGCAGTGTCAACATGAACTGGAATGGCAGTACTGGGCCGATCTAACCAACAACCCGCGGTTTTTTTAAACACCAGCTCAATCGGAAATGCCATGCGTACGAAGAAAGAAGTGAACTCATTTTTCACAGCACAGGTTTGGTTTTGGAATGCCTTTCGAGTAGCAATGGATTTATTATTACCATGTGCTATAGCGAGGGCGTTATTAGTCCCGAGTGATACGAAATCATGCATTAACTGACTGATTTACTGCACACATTCCACCTCGAATAAGTAAGTGACAAGGTCACCTTGACAGTCCACCCTACACATGCTTTACCTGTAGATCTACTT
Organism: Mimachlamys varia; assembly: GCA_947623455.1. Taxonomy (NCBI): domain Eukaryota; kingdom Metazoa; phylum Mollusca; class Bivalvia; order Pectinida; family Pectinidae; genus Mimachlamys; species Mimachlamys varia. The sequence goes on along the minus strand of OX392533.1, from coordinate 38,930,170 downwards.
GTGTCAGGGAGTACTTATCATGGATCTGTACCATATAAGTTTTTTTATAACAAGGTCAGTCTGATAGTATCCTCCAAAATGGAGGAAAAAAATACCTTGTACAGCTCTACACATCGTGTGGAATCTATCATTAACTTATCTAGAAGTTTGCAGCTCGCAATAAAGTTAGATAGACGGACGTAAAAACCAGTCCTTCATATCTTGATTTACGATCGCAAAATTACATCCCTGCGAAATTAAGTCACCGCAAAAATATGTCGTTTAGAGTTAACATGTATGTATGACCTTGTAGATAAGTAGAAGTGCATCATGATACTGAGCAATACGATAAACGTCACGATTTCGATTTACTGATCGTGAAATTCCCGTTCTTGATCGTAACATCCCTGTTTCTCCAAAGTGTCATAATTGATTAATTATTTTAGGGCTTAATCAAAATACATGGACCAATATTTTCGTCATAGGCATCTGTTACCGAAGATTGATATACAGCACAGGGATGAGAGAGATTTAAGTTGCTAAAAACTGTGGGCAAGTTTTATGGTCACCGTTTAAGTATCGTTTAGTCTTGTATGTGCTTATTTGTCTTTTGATTGAGGATGCTTGAAATGCAAATCCATTCTCACTCCGTTAGTCTTCCCATACATGGGGTATTGTTCTTGTGACAGGTGAACGTTTGCATCAGCAAATAAACTACCGCTTGCATAATCTTTAATGTGAATGTTTGCTGGCGAAAGTGCTTGAACCTTTTCCGCTATACATCTGAATAAATCTGATAAATCAATAGAAACTGCAATTGAAACAAAAGGCCCAATGACCTTAACAGTTATCTGACGACTACATGTATCAATTGAAAGTACATCATACTAATGTGTTAAACAGTGATTGCACAATAATGTTACAAAATGGCCGTATAGGTTGACATGTCAAAGTTTTCTCGAACCATGAAAATACAACTTTAATGGACTTCTCTTCCTTAACACCCGACCAATTTTCTACTCAACTACACCAATGGAGCTTGAGAAAAAGTTTAAAATGTGTTTTTCAAGAAGGCGACATTGGTGGCCATCTTGGATTTCAGACCGACCCGAAAATTAACAACACTTGGTCGGGACCATGTCCTCCTGACCCTTCGGTTGACAATTTTCATTATTTTTTGCTGATCTAAAGTGAGTTAAAACTGCTCCAACATTTTTTCGTGATTTATTTTTGATTATTTACAAATTGTAATCGGATTGTTTAATGAACGGGAAAATGGTGCGCTGGAATATTTTTTTCAAGTCGTGTTAATGCAGCTCCATTTCGAGATTACGTGACTTGACAGAAACAGTAACTGCGTTATGCAGCCAAGACCGGTCTTTAACAACCAAGTTTCACGACAAGAAAATTGGTAGTTTAACCGGGGAAATATTAGCTTATTTAAAAAAGACCACATTTCTTCAATTTTATTTTAAAGGACAGCATTAACACCCGTTTATCAATATTTTAATCGATTTCGAGTTCGGATTATGGTTTTGTTAACGCATATGTCTTCTTCTCTTGATTGCTTTACAATGCTTACACAATTGAAATTAGTTTCATGACTAATTGAAGTAAGCTAGTAAATATCACATTCCCTGGATGTTCATCATCTGGTATGTATTTAAAGATGTCATTTGCATGTGCGGATATATGCCTCCTAGCATGGTATGATTCTATTTCCCATTGTGATAACTTACAACGCTATGGTGTTATTCATTTTCTGAATAGAGATCTTACATTATAGACCCAATTTTGTTAATTAATGGTTCATTATGATTTATATTGAATTTCCTGAGGAACGCAAATTATACGCTAGTATGCGGAAGAAGACCATTGTTAAAATATCAGATATATCCACTTACCATTAGGTATATCCCAATCTCACAATCACAACTTGAAAATTGAATACTACCATTGATTAAATACCTGGAATGTATTTTTATATCTTTATATCACTATTGACTATTTTGTTTGGTTATTATTGTACACATATTTATTGACTCATTTAATGTCATTGATTATTCTGAAGGCGACATTTATGAGGGAAAGCAATTAAGGATGTTCTTGATACTTACAAATACATTACAAAATTCCTTTTATTCGAAATGTTTAACAAAATTGGCGATCCATTTCCAATCGTGGTCAAAGAAATGCAATTACTGAAACGAATTTGAAATTAGTATTGGGGTGAAATATCACAGACTTTGTAGTTCCAAAGTTTAGAAAGGTGTTTATTTAGACTTGCTCAATAGCATATATCTCAGAATATGATCACGTACGCTGCTTAAACTTAAGTGTTAGCGCTAAAAAATATAATGTGTGAAATATATATAGGTAATTAATAGGAGGGACGTATATGGTTCGGTTGAGAATAGTTAAATAAACATATCTCTTCAACACTTGTTACATATGAAGGTTTGTACCTTTTGCTAATGGCAAGATTCCACTTTTTTAATGAAACATATTGTTTCTCCAGGCTACAACATATCGCATGGGATAGTGTCACTTTTGCGTTTCCTTGTTTTCATAGTATACATATTTCCATCATTGCATCAAGTTTTTACTACAAATTGATAGATTTTACCAAGCGACATCTACTTCAATCCCTTTGAGCTCTTTATGTACGAAACTAAGTCGACAATCCTGAATTTTATCGGTTGCGATCTCAAAATGTAACACAATGCACTTCAGGATGTTAACCCTGCAAACAATACCAGCCACACGAGAGTTCGTGTCTACTGGAATTCCGACCCCCTAGACCGCCTGCCTGCCCGCACGACTAAGCCCTTTGTCTTGTCAAGTCTGATCGGCTTGAAACACGAGCATAACGACACAATGCAGATGCCGTTATGCAACTACATAAACATGCTGAAGATACCATCAAAACTAAACGACACAAAAATGTATGACATTTCTCATAGACAAAAATACATTGTATATGTCACTTTGTGAAATGTTAATTGGAGATGTGAACACATGTATTTACATTGTTTAAATACAAACCTTTTTTTAATTCCATGCCGCATAGCATTGTTCTCGTATTGAACCTGGTTTATCGTTCTCTAATTATTATTACTTTGCTCGACTGTATCTTATTCTTAATTATGAATGTGTTTTTTTTCGTGTGTGTGTTTTTGTACTGCTCAGTAGACAAGATGGTGAGAATACGAATGCCTAGGGGAAAACCAGCGATTTTTTTTGGTGGGTTTTTTCAGGATCATCACTACAAGTATCAGCTATAATAACTCATTCCCTGTCGTTCAGGTATACATACACACATGGATTAAGTTTGTGTTTTACGGCCCATTGACAATTTATTTCATTGAGGGCCAAGCCGGGTTTGTTGTTATTAGAGCAGAGTGGAATTATTCGTGGTTTGGAAAGTTTCGCTTGCATTAAATTTCCGCGAATATATCCATACACGAACATACTAACACCACTAAAACTCTACAGTGTACAATAGTATTATAATTACATTACTGCGCGATTTTTTTACACCGCGAACAAGTAATATTTTGGAATATATATATATATCAAAATGAAAAAAAAAATAAAATCAGAGAATAACAAGAGTCAACAAAACCATAATCCGAACTCAAAATTGATTAAACTAGAGGCAAAATAGGAACAAAAGAATAACTCACATTTACACTCCCGTAAAAGCACAAGAAAATAAGACCAGGTGTTCCGGAAGAGTGAGCATCTTCTGCTGTATCGACGACACCCGCCGTGTAATTCTTTGTCCCGTCTAAGTAAACATCAAGTTCTGAAAACGAGAACTGAGCATGATTGGCAATCACCACAATAAAACACTAATGAGCATACTTAAAAACGTCAATCCTCATATCACTTAAAGATACAGAATATTTCTCAATGAGACAAAGATGGCGACCATACAACTGGCCCATAGTTGTGATCAACCTGCATCTCTCGAATCCTTGTGTTGTTAGTATGTCAGTAGTCGACACCGATCACGAAAATCAAGATACCTAGAGCAGGCCCTAGAATATCGAATCAACTGCGACATGTGAACACCATAGGTTGGAGAAAAGGGATAATACTATCAAGAAAAGGACTGTTACCCTCAAGAAATGGAAAGTTCACGATCGGAAAAATGAAATCATTACGTTTATCGTATAGCTTAGTAGTAACATGTCCGCGTTGGCCGTAGTTTAAGTAGAGATCGAGGTAAGCAGCTGATGAAGAAGAGTCCTTTATTTCAAGTTCGGAAGGGTATACACGATCGACCTGGTCAGCAAACGTGTTGTTGTTTATAGACAACACATCGTCGATATATCTGAAAGTGAAATTAAAAGATTTGGCAAAGGTTTTTGTAACCTGTCCTGATTAGCTCTTCCTCAAATTCAGCCTCAAGAAACGATGACGTAGCACACACATATACACCGATACTTGTATATTATGAAAATATAGCCAAATAGCAAAGGACAATTAAAAAGTTACAAGAAATAAAAGAAAGCTAAGTCATATAAAAGTCTTGTTGAGAATGAAAAAAATTGATGAATAGTTTAGAACCATTGAAATAAAACGAAATGCTGTCACAGGGTCATAAATTTATTGAGTAATATTTGTGAAATAAATGTGTTTCTATTCTTACGGTTACCGGAGTAATATCGATGGGTGATTTATGCTGACAGAGCTCACGAATGATATTTATATACCGCTTGGCCATAACCAACCTGTGGTTTCACGTTTTGCAAGACCTTTGGAATATTATATATACAAAAAGGATTTTATAGGACAAATTTGTTCCTCCAAACAGAAATCGGAATTATCGCACTTGAAAATCAATTGCCATTTTGTAACGTTAATGTAACAAACATTCCTGCTTGAATTTAAATAAGAAATACACCCTTTTCGGACGCTAAAACAATTTAATTACATAAAAAAATCTCGCCTTGTTTTACTCAAAATGAAGTTGTTATATATTTAAGCATATCATAAATAAACGAACAAAGACTATATTATCTTGTTATTTTGATCAATAAATGAAATGCAATGCGATGACATTACAATGTTATAAATGCGCTAGATATTGTGTCCATTAAGACCTTGAAGGCGAGTCAAGGTCATACATTTGACTTAACATATCCATTTATCATAGGATACTACATGTCTTATGCCAATACTCTGGTCCTGTTGGTTTGTTAAAAGTAGTTGGTTGAATGTTTAACAAATTGGGTCCCTGTGACCTTGAAGGTGGGACAATGTCATTCATTTAAATTATTTTATGTCAATACCCTGGTCATGTTGGTTAGTTAAAAGTAGTTGGTTAAATGTTTAACATATTTGGTCCCTCTGACCTTGAAGGTGGGACAATGTCATTCGTTTGAACAAAGTTGGTAGACCTTTATCCCAGCATGCAACTAACAAATTACCAGTAGTTTGGCCCTTTAGATATGATAAGTTGATTTAAACATTTTGATTGATTTAATCCATGTGAAACAAACTGGAAGAGCTTCACAATAGTAGTACTATAATGCCCTTCGGTTATTGAGAAATTCTTTTGAAAGTTTGAAGACATTTGAACTTCGGGACTTGAAAGAAGGGAAGGTCATTCATTTTAACATACTTCGCAGTCCTTCTCCAAGCATACTACAGGACCGATATAAGTATCATGTCTTTCGGATAATAAGAAGTCGGTTGAAAAAACAGGTTACTAAAACAAATGACAGTGGGACGTATAACCATGGTATTAACTCTCTTGCCCACGAGTATGTGAGCTTATAAAGGGGTGATTTGAACTGTCTAAGACATAAATGCCCCCCCCCCCCCCCAGCTGGTAACATTACCATAGGACGGAACGGACATGGGTAACACTTATATGCCCCCCCCCCCCCCCATTTCTTGGCAGAGGCATAAACAGGATCTTGATATCCGCGCTGTTTCGTAAACTTCCCTCTGCTGCGTCAAGATCTGAGGACACACCATTGGGGGATGACTTTTAGATGACCTTTTGTATTAGCCAATCACATTACTACTTTCAGTGGATTTTCGGCGCATTTGTATTTTTAGTCATTTCGTCACCAAAAACGTTTTTATGGAATAATGTGGCGAAATTACTTGCTGCAAGATGACAGGTCATTGGAAAATTATTTTAGTGTTAAGTAAAGAGGCGATAAAGGTCATCCTCATATCTCGACGCAGCAGAGGAAAGTTTACGGAACGGAGCAGAGACCAAGATATTATTTTAATCAGATTGTTTTGCATACGTGCATAATCTCCAAACATACTTTAAATTGTACATTATATATAATGTTAGGTAACATATGGCGCCTTAGAATATATCCTGTCTGCATGATTTTAACCTGTGCAGTAATATGTAAATAAAATAAATCCGTAAGACTGATCCGAAAATTTACATTGTAAATTCATGTAGAATTGCACACGGTACCACATAATAACTTAAATACATTGATGTTAATACTAAATATGCTCGTGTTTAACAAATTATGCCCATAATTATCCTGTATAACTTGAATTTATTTTTAATGATTGTTATATATTTACCTATGTTTATTTATGTTATTGAAACATAACCGAATACATAAATATTTATCATATCTTTAACCTACATCTTAAAGTTTGCAGCATTTCTGCATCATAATGAGAAAGCCAAATGCATCACTTAAACTTGCCTACATCGCATGCAAACAAAAACACACATTCAGTGATCAATCTACGTGCGAGTCTCGAGTCCAGTACTCATAATATTATGAAAGGACGCATAGACATTCTGGAAATACTTCAATTTAACATTGTGGGACCCATAGTTTTCGGCATTACTTACAAAAACGACCCATGAAAATAAATTGTAAACTGATTGCTGCACATTATACTTACGTCCTTGCACACATATGCTGCAAACAGGACCCGATCAATATAACCCCCCCCCCCCCCCCCCCCCCCCGCCCTCAACACACATCCTCATATCGCTTACACCGGGAGTCCGTCCTTAAATCCCCCTGGCTGTTAGTAGGACTTAAAAACAATCAACCAACCGACATCCTATTAACAGCCAGGGTCATTTAAGGAAGGAATCCCGGTGCATGTGTGAGTTGATAGCGTGTGTATTTGGGAGGCGGCACTATGTTCGTATAAGCCTTCTATCGATAGGCCGAATCTTTTGCCGCTTTTAAGTGTTACCACACGGAGGTATACTGCCAAAGTCACCCTGCAGGACATCCCACCTAGTCACATTAATCTGAAACCGGGTGAACCGGTCGTTCCACTCCCAAAATGGTGAGCGTCAAGCAGAGAGTAGTAACTACCATTGTTAGAGACTCTGGTATGTCTCGGCTTCGGAACAGAACCAATAGCCTTTCTCACAGGGGCGAACGCTCTAAAAACCTTAGATAGACTGTTCGAATCGCCCTGTGTCCATTTATCGTCCTTAAAGAATTCTTGTTTTGACATTTTTTACCTGAAAATAAACAAGAGAATACCGAAGCGTTAACAAAATCATAATCCAAACTCAAAATCGACCCTGAAAAATATTGAATGAATCTGTGTATAAGTCCATGTTTGTTCCCTTTTTATTTTGGGTTAATCTGAAAAAGAAAATGGCTGATGGATGACGTTTTGTTTTTTGTTGTGTTTTAGGGCCCATCGATAATTTTAGTAATTTCAGGCGAAGCATCATTTCAAAAACTGGACGTTTACAGAACACAGACGAAAAAGAACAGAACGTTAAAATCACAAACGGGAATGTCAAATACATTAAAAGCAAACGAATTGTTTATCAAATATATTATATTTATGATGGAGTTTAACTGAATATAAGAAATCAAAGATTGATTGCAGAAGAACTGTATCAAATAAACATTTCTTACAACGTACATTATAACATTTGTCACGTATTTGTTTGAGACAAGCACATTCAATTATCATACGTTTGACTGTAAATCGTTTATCACATGCATGACAAAAAAGTTGGTCTTCCTTAAGCAAGGTGTACACATGCACATGTATTAGGTTGAACAGAAAACAGTTTGTTGTAGGTTCCCTCCGATCGAACCTACGATCATTTATTTTGCTAGTAAGTTTCAAATAAATTCGTTTTTTTAGGGTTTAAAATCATATGGTAGATTATTTGTTTCCATATTGAGGTGGTAGTGCTACCTTAGCATCTGCATTTGCTTCGTTTAATTTCTTTTTATTCCGACACGGCTTGGCATCCAAACTGAGACCAGTAGACAGAAAAGTTAAATTTTGTACGAAATAGTTGTTAAATGATAAAACGAATTCACCTATCTTCATTCGATTTCAATTTGACCTTCACTTTTAATAGGGCTTTAAAAAAACAGAAAATAAAACAAACGCTGTGAAGACGCAAATCCAAACACTAAATAAATACCAAAATTTCGTAGTGTTTATTTGGTTGCATTTGCCTTGGGTCCTCAATCCTCCGGTGGTTCCATTATTTAATGTTATGTACTTTAAAAAGTGTCACTGCCCGGGAAACCGACATTTAAAACACAATTTCCTTCGAACACGTGTAGACGCTTGGATGATTTAGAGCGGATAAAAATGACGGACACTATAGCTAGTTCTTCGAGGTTTGTTTTTCTAGATAATGCAATCTCAGCGATATGTTTTCCAAAGACGACAACAAGGTCCGGCCAACCTTTCTCGTTTAGGTGCTGATTGATGAACTGTGCTGGGGTTTTATATGGTTTAATGCCAGACTTTCAGGTTGATTGTATGTTCGGTGACTCAAATATAAATATTTATCTTTGGTGCTATCTGTTATACGGCCAATCGACAACTGAGGTCATTTAGGACTAAGCGGTTTCGGACTGTTCATAATTTAATAAAATTTATAAAACGAGGTCAAAATAAGTTCAAATCGAGACTTGTCTACCAACTAGCCAAGAGTATTTTGGAAGTTTGCGAGAAACGAAGAAATCTCATGTAAAATTGTTAAAGGCCCAATATACGTAACTTCAGGAATTTTTTGTGATTCTGAAAAATTCTGGAAAAAAAGCACTTTTTAGGGTTTAAATTCATAAGGTAGTTTATTTGTTTCCGTTTTGAGGCTGTGGTGCTGTCATAGCATCTCCCATTTGCTTTGCTTAAATTCCATATATTCCGATATGGCTTGGCATCCAAACTGAGATCAGTAGACAGAAAAGTTAAATTTTTGTACGAAATAGTTGTTTAATGATAAAATGGATTCACCTATCTTCATTCGATTTCAATTTGACCTTCACTTTTTATAGGGCTTTAAAAAAATAAAACAAACGTTGTGAGGACGCAGAGCCAAACACTAAATAAATACCAAAATTTCGTAGTGTTTATTTGGTTGCATTTGCCTTGGTTCCTCAATCCTTTGGTGGTTCCCCTCTTCCATTATCTAATGTTATGTACTTTAAAAGTGTCACTGCCCGGGAAACCGACATTTAAAAAACAATTCCCTTCGAACACGTGTAGACGCTTAGTTGATATAGAGCGGATAAAAAATAACGGACACTATTGCTAGTTTATCCAAAATCGATACGGTTCTTCGAGTTTTGTTTTTCTAGATAATGCAATTTCAGCGATTTGTTTTCCAAAGACGGCAATAATGTCCGGCCAATCTTTCCCTTTTAGGTGATGATTGATGAATTGTGCTTGGGTTTTATATGGTTTAATGCCAGACTTTCAGGTTGATTGTTTGTTCGGTGACTCAAATATAAATACTTATCTTGGGTGCTATCTTTGTTTCACGGCCAATCGACAACTGAGGTCATTTAGGACAAATCGGTTTCGGACTGTTCATAATTTAATAAAATTTATAAAACGAGGTCAAAATAAGTTCAAATCGAGACTTGTCTATTATCAAAACAACCAACTAGCTAAGGATATTTTGGAATATTGCGAGAAACGAAGAAATCTTTTGTAAAATTCATGTAAAACAATTTATGAAATGTCTAGAAAGATTAAGATGGAACGAGATAATATGCGATGGTAATTCATACATTTACTTGCAGTTTATATAAAATTTCAAATATCCGAATTTTTAGTCCACGCCAACGACACGGATTTGATATCGGACACATGAAAGTATTTGGCACGAATATATTAAAGCCAGTCTCATTAAAATACAGATCCTTGTTCTCACTCAGTTTTACAAGGATCTGACAATATCCCACAAGAGGTCACGTTACGTAGCAGTGAGACGTTTACTGAACGGCACGGAGATCAAGATATGATTTCTATCAGATTGATATTAAAGCCTGTGCGTTCTATTTTGGACACTGATTATTTTCGTGTCAAAATTTTACCTGCTGTCTACATTGCTTGATTGTAATAGGCGATCTGTTTTCTTTATTTTTCGGAATAACTTTCTCTTCCTCATCTCCCCCACGACATTGCTTCTATTTCTCCTTAAATTGAGCATTTTCCTCTGTGAGGAAGGTTTTGGTAACTGTCCATTGGTCGAGACATAACCGAATCTTAAAAATCTGTTTCCATTTCCTTCTTAACGCTCAGCACTATGGGAATGACACGACAGGTTCGCTCGTTTTCACTATAATGTGACCGGATTGGACGGTCGGTTGCGGGATAAAACGTGGGCATCCGCTCAGCGTTATTGAAAATATTTGCACACACGCACTTAATATGTTTGTACCAGGATGCCCGTCATCAAATGACCTTAGCTGTAAATGGGACATTTATCTTTATATAGGCTAAACATGTTGACCGAAGCGCAGCCTGTAGGCAAAACTGGTAAATGTATCCAATGTTTTATGACAATGAAATTATTATAAGTTAGTTGAATCAACCTGTATGTCTGTCGTCCGCAGTACCTTGTCCGGAGATTTTGACGAAACTTCACATTAATGATCAGACGTTATTGTGCATCGGCAATTTTTCAGAAATCGACCGTTTTAAAGTGGCAATTAAGCGAAGTTTGTTTACTAATTTCACCAAATATTTTATGAAATTGTAGCTTGGTAATCCTTGTGAACTATTCATACCGATATTTTGACAAAACTTGATATTTCCATGCGTTTTTCAATTAATGATAGGGAAATCCTTAATCGTCCAACCCATGCAAATGAGACATGTTTACAACATCTCTGAGCACTCTGTCCCCATGGAGAATGCGTGTGTTCAGGTTAACAAATTTTCCTTCAGAGGGCCCCTGTGTGTGCGAGCTTTTAATAATATCTGCTTTTGGTTAGTTTGAAGTATACCAACACAATTTCTCGTGGAATCTAATAAGCATCATATATATATCATAATTGTTGACAACGTATTTCTTAAATCTACCTTGAAAGAAGTATGAGTGAAATCGAACTTCACGTGTCCTCGCGTCCAATTGTTTACAAAACACATACATGTGGTGGCGCCAGGTGCGCTGTTATTTTTTCGTGCTATATTTTGATGTCGCTATATTTAGAGCGGACTTTCCCAATAATTAAACTGACCACATCGGACATCGGCAACACGGTATCATAGTATCTTGGATTCCTTTGTCTGAATATAGGTATTTTTTTTCTAATTAATTTTAAAAAAACACAGGTTCACTTAATTGCCTCTTCAAGGGGGTTATGACTTTATCCCCGCACACAGTGCAATTTTACTTTGAATATGTCATTTAAAGAGTATGGCAGACATTGCAGAACCTTGTCTTGCACCAGATGACATTACAAAAACAATCACAAAATGTTTTATTCTATTCAAGTCACACTGATACATCCTGTTCATATTTCAAATGACATTGCACGTTTCAATTCTTTTTAAGGGTCTCTTGATGCAAAATAACTTGTCCAGAAAATCGGTTTTACAGACAATCATCATTTCGTTGAAGCTTCACATTTTATTTTCAGATGTCGACCCCTTTTAAGGGATGCCCCATTAGTGAGAAAAACACGTCTGGAGACAATCTGATTAAAATCATATCTTGATCTCCGCGCCGTTCCGTAAACTTCTCTTTGCTGCGTTAAGATCTGAGATAAGCCCATAGGGGGTCATGTCCCGATGACCTTTCGCATTAGCCAATCAAATTACTACTGGCAGAATCTTGACAGTGAAATTTTGAGGCGACAAAACTTCCATAAACGCAGTTGTCCGTTTAGTCATTTCGTCACCAAAACGTTCATGTGGAATAAATGTGACGAAATAGCTTGCTGCAAGATGACAGGTCGTTGGAAAATTATTTTGGCGTTAAGTAAAGAGGCGACAAAGGTCATCTGGACGTGTCCTCTTATCAATCTGATTAAAATCATATCTTGATCTCCGCGCCGTTCCGTAAGCTTCTCTCTGCTGCGTTAAGATCTGAGATAATCCTATAGGGGGTCATGTCCCGATGACCTTTCGCATTAGCCAATCAAATCACTACTGGCAGAATCTTGACAGTGAAATTTTGAGGCGACAAAGCTTGCATAAACGCATGTGTCCGTTAAGTCATTTCGTCACCAAAAATTTCACGAAATAATGTGACGAAATGGCTTGCTTCAAGATGACAGGTCATTTGAAAATTATTTTAGTGTTTAGTAAAGAGGCGACAAAGGTCATCTGGACATGACCTCTTACGGGATGTTGTCAGATCCTTGTAAAACGGAGTGAGAACAAGGATCTGTATTTTAATCAGATTGACCTCTTATGGGATGTTGTCAGATCCTTGTAAAACGGAGTGAGAACAAGGATCTGTATTTTAATCAGATTGGTCTGGAGATTAGGACTCTTTAAGGTAGCTGGAGCCGATAATGCGAAATAACGTATTGGAAATCTCCACTTTAACTAATGAGCAGATTATCATGAAATGTTACTCGTATAATCGGTATATTACATACAGCTCTGCATCGTCATTTTCATTTCATTTCATATTTTGAACCTTGGTGTTAAAATGGATATAAATAATGTTTTTTGAAAAATCCCATTTCTGTGATTTGACCATAAGGTCAAGGTCAATGAAGAATGATTTAACTACATGCATCTACGGGGGTATTAGTTATCCTTCGGATGATAGTTCCTGTTCATATGAAAACAATCATTCAATGTCATCAGTGGACAAAAATCGTCATATAGCTGTAATATGTGCAACGGGCAATTTTTACATTATAACTTTGCTCCACTTCAATTAAACTAGTTAACTCGGATCACCTCATTTCCAAATGAAGATTAAGGGTCATGCGTTTTTTTTTCGTTCCTGGCGAAATGATAAATAATGTCTACAACAGAGCATCGTTAACGTTGGTGTAAAATTATCTTCGAGTGTACGGTACACTTAAAACACCTGCTTTACATGCGCATGAAAACTGCCAGTACCATATTGCAGACAGCTTAAAAATACTTGATCTGCCAAACTACAGACATTTTAGGAGGCATCAATTCAATATCTTTGGGTGAAAATTGTCTCAGGGGTCCACTTGATGAGTGTGCGAGATGTGATAATCTGCCAATCTGTCGGATTTTGTGGTTTTATATTATGTCAGATACTACAAAAAAGTATGTTTGAGATTGGGCACATAACTTAATTTTTTAATTGCATACATGATTTTTCCATATTCATGCATCAGGCGTTAAATAGGCAGTTTAAACTGTTGTAAGTGTTCACGAAACTCATATTACTAGCTTTCACACAGAGACCAAATAATTCTGCTATTGTGTAGATGTGGTTTTTAGACTTACGGGGTTCAAACTGGGGTAACATTGTTAACGAAAATTCATCGCAAAATCTAAAACGTGTAAAAACTTAACGTAGTTTAGGTACAATACTAGCCGTGATCTTGTCCACACATAATTCGTCCTTGGTCCCAACCTTTCAGCTTGCAGTTTTTGTCCGGTTAATTCCCTGTGTCATTACATTAACATTCGCAAAATCATGTATTTAGTTAATTAATATCATTAAGACTCAGATCCTTATTCTCACTCAACCACATGGTGATCTGGCAACATCCCGTAAGTGTTTTGATTACTTTGTAGCCTCTTACTTCACACTCTAGTAGGAATGTATAAACGTCTCACTGATAACAACACAAACTCATGTGTTCGCGAAATATTTGGTCAGACATAAGTCTGCTAAGTAACAGAACAAGATAGAATTCTGTTTTACCACATTTTTTGGCATATTATCAGTAGTATTAATACCAAGTTTTGTGTCTGATTTTCGCAAATTATCAGTAGTGTTGACGACAATCTCATTAAAAATGCAGATCCTTCTTTTCACTATGTTTTACAAGGCAGCAAACGGCGCAGAGATCAATATATGATTTTAATGGGATTGTAAAATTTAAGAGCCCTGTGTGTGCCACAAAGCCGTGATTACAGCTTATACGAAGTTCCTCAATTCTATTAAAGATCCTATGATAATTCAACCATTCCGTCCGTTACAAACGTGTCCTCAAAGGGTACTAATTTCGACCTTCTTCAATATTACTCTACAGTCACGATATTGAAGATTGATAGCTTCATTCTTCTTTTAAGTAATCAGTATCATGGATCTCGGTGCAATTTAGCGTTGAAGTCGGACGCTTTTTTATATTCAGTTCTGTTTTTCGTGATCCATTGCTGTTTACTTGATCAGTTACTGCAGATACCTTTCTATCTAAACAATAAAAAAGTTCGCTTTTGGACAAACTATTCCTCTTATGACCTCTCCGGCCATTTTTAATACAAAAAACAACACCTCATGGAAGAGGTATGTGTAAAATAGTAGAGCGACAATTGATCTGCATTCCAATCAGATTGCATATCTATTTTCCATTGTTGATCAAAACGATGTTCAAAACTTTCTTTGATGTTGTTTGGAGTGATAGTTTTAGATATTCTCGCTAGGTTTTCCATTCGATGTCATTTATTAGAATGTATGCTATGTGCATTCGCCCGAAGGTTAACAAAAAGATTCGATTGCAGTATTCAAATCTTCCGGAGCAGCTTTTCAGCGTCAAAAGACAATTAAATACATTGTTCGTTGTTAAGAGGTGCCGCATATGTGTGTGTTACGTGATCTTTATGATAGGGAGTGGTAGACTCTGCTGGTGGATTTTTTTAGTCCCCGAGGTTTGCTGGAGCCTCCATAGCCACAGTTTACCTCATTTGAGTAGTGGCACGGTACTTAATATACACATTTTCGTAGTACACGATTTGAAATTATACAGAACTAGTTTAATTTTACTTCTAAATTAATAAATTAAAGGGGTTTTACGCACCTGACCCTTCTGCCTCTACATAAGTTTAGAAATTTTGGATTCCTACCTTTTGGCCCCTAGCATCACTGAAGAGTCCTAGGAGGACGAAACAGCTGTATGATGCAGTTTAATTAATTTTTTCGGCATACTGTATCTATTACTAAATTTAAGAGGTGCAGCATATGTGTGTGTTACGTGATCTTCGTTTCGACATTGTGACATGGACATAAAAAAATCTGTCGAGTTGACCCATTCCCTGTGGTGTCTTTCTAGGCAACATATTTTTTAAATAACATAAACGTTGTAATGACACAATTTGCCGCTATAAGTATGTACCACTTTGACATGTGTTGCTTGTTAAGCAATCAAAAATAAAACCAAATCGATATTTCCTACAGCTTCAGATGAAATAATCGGGTAAGAATTCATCCGGAAGCATATCTTGTTCTTAATCCCTATTTGAAATAAATCAATGGGAAAGACCTTATAAATATGCAACTTGTCCTCTGTACTACGGGGTAAACCCTTACTTACGCTCTATGCTCTCTCTGCACCCTGTCTAGATAAGCACAAAAAAAATCGAAGGATCAGTGTGTACCGCATTCATGGACAAGAACTTAGACAAAGGGCTTTATTTATCAGCCTTGATCATGAGAAAAAAATGCGAACATATATTTAAACAATCTGATTAAAATCATATCTTGATCTCCGCGCCGTTCCGTAAACTCCTCTCTTCTGCGTTAAGATCTGAGATAATCCCAAAGGGGGTCATGTCCCGATGACCTTTCGCATTAGCCAATCAAATCACTACTGGCAGAATCTTGACAGTGAAATTTTGAGGCGACAAAACTTGCATAAACGCATGTGTCCGTTAAGTCATTTCGTCACCAAAGATTTCATGTGAAATAATGTGACGAAATGGCTTGCTGCAAGATGACATGTCATTTGAAAATTATTTTAGTGTTTAGTAAAGAGGCGACAAAGGTCATCTGGACGTGACCTCTTATGGGATGTTGTCAGATCCTTGTAAAACGGAGTGAGAAAAAGGATCTGTATTTTAATCAGATTGATATTTAAACATCCAATTGTTAGCAATTGTCATTTCAGGACTTGCATTCATGTAATGTATCAATGATTGATGGGATATTTTGCAGGGTTGGCACGGGGCTTAAAAAACGTTGCATTGACAGTATTGCTCTGAAAATCCTTGAAAACTCCCTCAAGTTTACTGTTCGTTGATCCTTTAAAGATAATACATTATATTTAAATCAAAGCATGGCAAGGTAGGGTGTTCAAGAAAGATGAAAGCGTGTCCTTAAATGACCTTAAAAGATAAAAGGACGTTAAACAGTACAATCAAATTTGGTCCATATCTGGCTTAAAGATTTTGTTTGATTTTATATGGATTTAATGTCATGACCTAATGTCGGCCTTCACGTCCTATTGACAACTAGGGTCCTTTAAGGACGGCCTCCATTGTATGCGACCTGAATGTATGTATTGAATGAGTGTATTTATGAGGGCAAGGTATGTTTAAGTTAAGATTCCTTGAGATAGTCCGGAACTTGTGGTGATATTAAGTGCTCTTGTGTGTATGTTATGTAAGGACATTCCTTTATGTGCGGAAAACCTATTAAATGTGTCTTTATATGTGGTCGAAATTCCGTCCGATCACATTAAACCATAAAACGGAGAAACCAGTTCTGAAATTCCGAAGTATCTGCAGGGAATTGTAGCACTCGTGCAGAATATAAAATGTTGGTTTCCTATTATACAAACAAATAGCATCAACGCACAGCTTAAATAAGGAAGCACCGTTTCAGAAATAATCTGCACCCTTTACATGTAAAGGTCATTCAAAAATATTTGAAATGTTTGACGGGACTGTCCTGTGTAATTTTACTTTTATTGAAACAGACATTTGGTGTTGTCCTCGTTTATGTTGTCTAGACAAGTGAAAATAAAATAATTAAATACAAAGACTTGCAACGAATTGATGGTTTTCGATCAATACTGCAGACAAAGCAAGATTTACCGAACTGTCAAAGCTTAATGTATATTGAGTTACCTTAGCGAAGATCTAAGCGGCTTATTAAGGCTGATCATCTTTGATTTTCCTTTTACTGTTAATATAATTGCAAATATTTAATACCTTACAGGAAGTATCCTAGGTAGAATGCTGCTGCGATTTTAAGAGGATAACCAGCCTAACGTATTCTCCTGTTTATGATTCGCTCTTACAACAAGGAAGTTTCTAATTAGTTTTTTTTCAAACAATCGACAATCCTACATATAAGGACTACTGTAAACCGCTGCATGACGTAACGGAAAACTAAGGTTGTCATAGTTAGGGCAATTATTGCTCCCGCAAATACTGGTAGTTAATGTGGGATGCTGTCGTTAGAAAACAGATAACATGAAAGCACAGTAGAGCACCGAACACGGCTATATTCCAAATATTTCATGTTATAGGAATGATAAAGTAGAATATGAATAGTGTAAAAAGCTGGAATCGGATGAGCACAAATGGGTTGTCAAATGGCGCATTAGATAACGCACTGGGTTCAGTTCCGCGATTGAACATTAAACTTTATGGTCTCTAACCCGATCACATAGGTTTTCTCCGTGTACTCTGGCTCCCTCCAATACGAATACGCAGGCGTGTGAACATTCGGCTCCTCGAAAGTGATTAATATCAGCAAAAACAATTTATTTTATATTATTTTGCACATAACAGCAAAATCATGACAATGCTAAATTCTCCTGACGAAAAGTCTTGGTAACACTTTATATCGTTCTTCGTCTGTCGTAATGCGTTAACGTTTCCTTTTCCTTGTAAAAACTTACTTGAGAAAGTAAAAACAAATTGTAATGGAAATATAAAGCCCTATATCAATATGATCTTAAATTGTGATTTACATAGTATTTGCCCTTTGCTTCTGTTTGTTTTTGTTATATTTACACCTCTCCCTTCTTGTGCTTGGTAAACTCAGGCTCGGCGGATTAATATTTGTTCAAATATGGCGTCGTTCACGCTTCAGAACAATAAGCATTCACTGACGGCAATTTTTTTATTCCTTCAAGATTTTGAAACAGGCAACATGTACGGAATCAATTTCGTGTGATTATACAATAAATGTTTTCTAGCAAACTTTTGCTTCCAAATGATACGCATTCGAACATCTTTGACGGTAACGCAAACATGGCGGCGCCCTGCAATTGTAACATCCGACGTCGGACCGCGTCACAACCAGATCACTATGCCAATGCGTGAACATAACGACAGTCATAAATAAAAAAATAAGTTCGAAGTGCTAGAAATATTATTTAATACCAAATATACAAATGCTGTTATGAAAAAAACAATTGTATTTTACCGTGTATTTTCTAAACTTACCAATATATCGATAAAGATTCAGTGGTACTATATTATCTTAACAACAACTGCCAACTACTACCATCGTAGCAACCCGCTTCGAATATGTTTTGTCTTCATATAACACTTTAAAATTAACAATGATGTAAATATAAGGATTGTACCTCATTTTTACTGCGCACCATAGAATATGTTCGTTGCCAACTGCGGGCATACTACCGTATACGCAGTCAAAATTAGGTACAATCCTTATTTATCCATTGCCACAGTTAATCTCATTTGAGTAGTGGCACGGTACTAAATATACACATTTTCGTAGTATTCGATTTGAAATTATACAGAACTAGTTTAATTTTACTTCTTAATTAATAAATTAAAGGGGTTTAACGCACCTTACCCGTCTGCTTCTACATTAGTTTATAATGTTTTGATTCCTACCTTTTGGCCCCTAGCATCACTGAAGAGTCCTAGGAGGACGAAACAGCTGTACACGATTTGAAATTATACAGAACTAGTTTAATTTTACTTCTAAATTAATAAATTAAAGGGGTTTTACGCACCTGACCCTTCTACTTCTACATTAGTTTAGAATTTTTGGATTCCTACCTTATGGCCCCTAGCATCACTGAAGAGTCCTAGGAGGACGAAACATCTGTATGATGCAGTTTAATTAATTTTTTGGCATACTGTATCTATTACCAAATTTAAGAGGTGCAGCATATGTTGGTGTTATGTCATCTTTATGATAGGGGGTGACAGACTCTGCTGGTGGATTTTTTAGTCCCTTAGGTTTGCTGGATCCTCCATAGCCACAGTTAATCTCATTCGAGTAGTGGCACGGTACTTAATATATACAGCTGTACATATTTTCGTAGTACACGATGTGAAATTATACAGAACTAGTTTAATTTTACTTCTAAATTAATAAATTAAAGGGGTTTTACGCACCTGACCCTTCTGCTTCTACATTAGTTAAGAATTTTTGGATTCCTACCTTTTGGCCCCTAGCATCACTGAAGAGTCCTAGGAGGACCAAACAGCTGTATGATGCAGTTTAATTCATTTTTTCGGCATATTGTATCTATCACCGAATTTAAGACGTGCAGCATATGTGTGTGTTACGTCATCTTTACAAACCTTCGAAAATGCATTACCATTCGACAATATGAACAACATGACTTATCCAAGTTGTCCATTTCTCTCAAAACTGTGCGTAAGCTGTTCTGTATCAATAGTTCAGAAAATGCAAAATCTTGATCTATAAACACGGTGTAGTATCATGAAGATTTTTGTATTAAGCTTTATGCTTTCATCACAATTTTTTTCTGTTGAATTGTTCTAACGATTACTGTTATAATAAGACCTAGATGATTCGTTTTTTCTGGTTTTCTAAGCGCGTTCAAAACATTAACGTCCCTAAACTTGCGCCCATTTTCCATTCTTAGTTGATATAAAAGGAGCTCGTTGAAACTTAGTATGCAGCCTCTCGGCGGAGTTGGACCGATTTGTACAAGAAAATTTATGGAAAAAACAGTGAGCAAACAGTGACATGGATCTACATGTGCACAACTTCTGATATTTACCACCGATCTAATCAAATTAAGACTTAAACAACAACATAAGACAAATGGTACATAAGCTTTTTATTTCATCAAAAACTACGTTCACTGCTAAGTCATATTATAATGCTCATATCCTATTACTCATGCCAATTGTTTTTTATGTTAACGCTTTTCTGCCTGCCATAGGGCGGATATCTTTCCGCTAGAACGAAATCATAGTCAACTGCTGCAGCTGGAACATGCCTTATCAATAATCAAAGATGAGTATTCTATTATATCGCTCGAATTCATCCGTCATAAAATGATTTCCATGCTGGAACAAATCGAATATAACATGGACATATATTCAAGGAGGAAATGGTTTTCCAGTGAAACATGTCAAACGGTATCCGTTATATATAATGGTCATCCAAACCACTTTCCGTCATGAAACAAATCGCAGCTTCCCAAATACACATGCTCTCAAAACACACATCCACATCTCCTACACGGGAAGCTGTTCTTAAATGACCCTGGCTGTTAATAGGCCCTAAAAATAATCGAAGAAACCAACCATCAAATCTCAAATCGTGTCATATTCAGTAATGCGGGGGAGAAACAATGTACAACGTCTGCCGGAACACCTGGTCTGACTCTGTTGTGTTTTTACGAGAGTCTCCATGTCAATCTTTCCTTTATTCCTATTTTGCCCCTAGTTTAATTGATTTTGAGTTCGGATTATGGTTTTGTTGTCGCTTTGGTATTCTCTGATTTTTCCCCCATGCTATGTTGTATCGATTAAAGTCATTGTTTACCACTGGAGATCGATTTGAGAAGCAATCAGATGATATACTTTAAAATAGATTTAGTTTCTTTCTCGAATGGACGAAGTCCGCAAGCGACTTGCAGGTATTGCGTTTCCAGGTACCGCAAAGGTGGCGTCAACATATGTGTTAAAGATCCAACAGTGGCGTCAATGTTGATGTTCAATGCCACATCATTCAATCAATTACTAGTGCTATCACCACCAAAGCCGTTTAATGAAAATGTTTTAGTAGGTGCGTTCAAGTTCTTATCTTTTAATATATATTTAATTGACATTGAATTCCAAAATTGTTGATTAAATTAGCAATGGTAAAGTTTTGCGTTTATCTCCACACTGAGCTATAATTTGTTCTTAGTCTATAGGTGCAAGGTATCCTCACGAAAGCTGAAATACTTATACCTATATATAGGCACTTAAACATTCACTGTCTATTTGACTTTGTTGATTAATTTGGCCTTATTCGGTTTTGTTTGGTTGTTTGGTTTTTGACATCTTATTACCAGGCAAGGATCATTTAAGGACGGCCTCCTGGTGTACATGTATCCGCTGGGGATGCGTGTGCCGAGTGCGTATGTATTATTTGGCCATGTAAAATGTTAACTCGGTTTTGAGCCGTATATCTCTCTGTTTTCAATAACCACACCTACCTGTATATATGTATGGCCAATCCGACACACTTATCAGATACTGTTAATTGGACATCTTTAAATTAAGTGGTTCTGGTATTTTTCCAATATTGTTCGTATTCAGAATTTTCTAAGGTAATGAAACTGTGAAAATAAAACCTTGAATCTGCGTACATTCCCATCCACATTTTCAATTTTGCCATCGTTAACTGTACCAAGTTAACTAATTGGATCAGGCATTGATTTCCTTAATGTTATTGTCGTTGTCTATCTTTTTCAAAGTTCTGAAGCTGTCATACAAAGATCTTGAATCTGTTTAATCGATCTGCAAACCACACACTTCAGATTTTGATTAACACATACAGCTCAATGTCTTAGCTGTTATTAGGGCGCAAAAACAACACAACAAAATGGTAAATTGTTCACGTGGACAGTGTGACGTTATTGTTCAGTGGACATTGTTACCATATTGTTCCAGTGGACATTGTTATCATATTGTTCCAGTGGACATTGTTATCATATTGTTCCAGTGGATATTGTTATCATATTGTTCCAGTGGACAATGTTACCATATTGTTCCAGTGGACAATGTTACCATATTGTTCCAGTGGACATTGTTACCTTATTGTTCCAGTGGACATTGTTACCATATTGTTCCAGTGGACATTGTTATCATATTGTTCCAGTGGATATTGTTACCATATTGTTCCAGTGGACATTGTGACCTTATTGTTCCAGTGGACATTGTTATCATATTGTTCCAGTGGACATTGTTATCATATTGTTCCAGTGGACATTGTTATCATATTGTTCCAGTGGACATTGTTATCATATTGTTCCAGTGGACATTGTTACATTGATGCAGGTTGATCAGTACTATGGGCAAGTTTTATGGTCGCCATCTTTGTCTCATTGAGAAATATTCTGTATCTTTAAGTGATATGTAGATGGACGTTTTTGAGTATTCTCATTAGTGTGTTTACTTGTTGTGAATGACAATGATACTCGGTTCTCATTTTGAGAACTTGATGTTTACTTGGATGTGACAAAGATTTACATGGCGGGTGTCGTCGATGAAGCAGAAGACGCTTACTCTTCCGGAACACCTGGTCTTTAGTCTCTTGTACTTTTGCAAGGGCCTCCATGTAAATCTTTCCTTTGTTCAAATTGTGCCCCTGGTTTAATCGATTTTGAGTTTGGATTATGATTATGTTGACGCTTCGGTATTCTCTTATTTTATTAGCATACAGACTGGGATTGAGTCTGGGGTCAGGTTAACTTCAATGGTCACTCTTGTTAAAAATAAAACACGCAAGACATTTCACCGGCATTTGAATATTTAAAAGAATAAACAAAGTTGTATGTGCTCTATAGAAGATTTACAGACGTATCTGTCAGTAAAATGAAAATCTTAATGTTCGTCAAACCAGAGACATAAGTACTTATATTTGTTAATTAAGGTGATATATAGGTCAGCATATGAAAAATCAAAGTCCGTTATTGGGTTGGAATTATTCATAAAATGAACAGGTTAACTTCGATCTTCCACTTTTTGCACCATTTACTTCAATCATCTACATGTAACATCCTTTGCATAGAACTTCCATCTGTCTATGTCACATTTCAATTCATTGGTCTTTTTTCCAAATCATTAATATACATAGAAAAAATGGTTGGCGAGGCATTACAACTTTGTTTCATAGTTTGCTTCATATCCATGGCTGACGTTAAGCACGATTGATTCTAATTCTACACTATTGTATAAAATATAATTTCATTGCAATTAAGAAACAACCATTTATACCAACATGTTCTAACGTAGCCCAAAGAAAATCTCTATTCACACAATCAAATGTTTTCTTCATATCGAGAAAACATTTTTTCTCTACCTTTCCGTTACTCAAAACAGAATACAATATATACTGGTGGTCTAGGCAACGTGTAGTCTTTTTAAAACGTTCTTTTCATCTGCGAGTAGTTAAATTGTGATTATCGATGGTTTAAAATGTCGGAATCGCTTTAACATGGGCTCAACATAAGAGTAATTCCTTTATAACTAAGTGGATATAGCGGATCCTTACCCGCCTTTAAAATAGTATTTATAATACTTCATTTAGTCCATTTATCCGGAACTGTATCATAATCAAAACAATTAACAATACTAGTATGCAAGATGTCAATATAAGCTGGATTCCGGAGGGCATTGCTCTGTATATTGTCTATACCAGCCGCTTTGTTTAACTAAGCACGAGAAACGTTTATATATGTTTAGAAGTCATTATTCAAGGTTTGCTTTTGAAGTAGCATCATTCCAGACTAATTGTATTATTATTAAAAAATAACTTCAGATCTTGACGCAGCAGAGAGAAGTAAACAGAACGGCGCGGAGATCAAAATATGATTTTAATAAGTTTGATTGATTTTTCATTGTTTCAAATGTGTTCCCAAGCACAAAAAAAAAGTATTGGCCAAAATCTCCCGAGATATTCTTGCATGCATTGAGGCATACTGGGAAACAACTAAGTGATTTTGAGCAAGAACCCAACATTTATTGAAGCCCAAAACCTCAATTACCATATCAAAATGTGTTTCCTCATACATATAAATGCGTACAACACTGGCCCAGTCCCTAATGTACACAGCGTATTTGCTATCTTTGAACATATTTCGGAGCTGTAGATATTCTACATTCCTCCTTCTCCCGTTACTTACAAGAACCGTTTTGGAAATCGCTTCAATAAATGTCTACAATTTTGAATTACTGTTAGCTTGTTCCGAAGGATATAATTAATCATAACCAATAATTATCTAAAAAGATTCTTTTCGTTTTTTTCATTCGGAGTTTTAGAAGAGCGAAATTCAACAAGATGCTATATGAAAAGCACACACAGGGAAACACGTATCAGCTTATAATCCGTCGTTAACAACACAACTAGTAATGACAATAAATGTTAATAGGAGGTCAAACCCATATATGCACGCATGCTGAAACTTTATTTACACAACTTGTTTTATCATCCTGACTCCCTTAATTCTCTTCGTGCTAGGAAGCACATGGAGCCTTGACTAAGGATCGCCATATATCTATCCACTGCCATCTGGTGAATTGGGCCCCGTCGTAAACAAACCTTAAAAGTATGTACATAAATGCAACACGAGAACGTCGATGCTGTCAAAATATTGATCCTTATCTAATTATCTTGATATACTAGTCACAGCCAGTGCTATACGTTTCCCTTCTAATTGTTATTGTTACTTTGTTTGATACGCATACATAAAATGTCACAGCCTGGCAGAGACGAACATATCACTTCCTAAACAAAGAGTAATGGCGTTGATATTGTACGGTTGAATTTAATTGAACTGACGAACAATGGTATTGGCTATGTGTGAAAATGATTCTGTAATGACCTTAGCTATTAATAGGATGCAAAACAACCTAACAAAACCATCAATATAGTTCATCTTTCAGGATGCAAAGCAAAAATATCAACAATTCATCTTGATTAACATGTTTTTTATGTTATTATCTTGATATAATAGACACAACTAATGTTATATGCTTCCTCGCTAATTGTTATTGCATTTCCTACGCATACAGAAATATCAGACTAACATATCAATTCCAACCAAAGAGAAATGCTGCTAATTTTGTACTGCATGCAGTTTTACAGTAATTACATTTTTGACGAATACTGCTATATGTGAGTAGAATCCTGAATGTAATGTAGTTCATCATCAGGGGTAATAATCAACTAACGTGTTATGGGTATACAAGGTAATTTCAGGAGTTTCTTCTATACATGTATATGCTTGAAACGGCGTACTTATGTAGATGTATAACCGTAACCGTATGGGTGCTCTGCTAGGAGCCTTTTTCAGTGTATTTCCGTGTTTAGCACTAAGAAATCGGCATCGATTTTTTTACTATCACAAAGAGATTTATACAAACATGCCAAACCCATTTCGACCAACCATTCGAAAATATCAGCTTTTCAACCAAAAGCAATTTGAGAACATTTGTTTCCTCAGATATATAAACTATTTGAGTATTGGCTCCTGAAATCATCTGCTCTTTTATTTTAATAGCAAACATTTCGGATTTTTCCCCTTAAAAGA
This sequence comes from Mimachlamys varia, assembly GCA_947623455.1. NCBI lineage: Eukaryota > Metazoa > Mollusca > Bivalvia > Pectinida > Pectinidae > Mimachlamys > Mimachlamys varia. Next base: position 38,904,524 of record OX392533.1, on the reverse strand, counting down.
TTTATTTTAGGTCATTGAAAACGTAGTTATGTTGTTTCGTTTCCAGACATTCAAGTACAGTGCACATCTAAATGGTCATTGAGAATCGCTTACACAATTTTTTTTTTCGAACATTTGCTGTTTTTACATAAAACCCTTGGAGCTAAACAATTCATTATTCACAGATGAAATGGTTAACTCAGTATTCACAGATGACCTTTTCATCTTGATATATAATTCTCAATTTATCTTGATATATAATTCTCTATAATTATATTTGCATCCAATAATTTATAGCAAGCGAGTGATACACTACCATGCAACCTTGTTATCAAACTATTTGTTGTATAAGCTGACAGTTTTATGAGATGGTAACATGTTTTGCCATCTTTTGCGAAAAATAAATTTGCACAATCCCTTTCGGCTAAAATCTGATACTGTTGTTGCATCATTAAATCTATTTGTCTGCGCCAATGATACTATCTGCCATATAGGCGTAATTTTGAATGTAACGGTTAAAGAATTTGCTATTTTTGCACAAAATTAATTAGCTAAACTTCCTTTAGGCTAAAGTATGATACTGTTATTGCATCATTAAATCCATTTGTCCATAGACATCCCCTTTATCCTGTTATTGCAATCTTCAAATTACCTTTTAGCCATGTTTTAACATATTTTTGAGTAACAAGAGCACCGTAAGCGAAGACATGATACGCCCGTCGGACCCTATCAGAAGTATACCGAGATTAAAAGAAGGCGATGTCAAAAAAGTACAGTGCAGAACAGGAACAAAGACATTCTTGAATGTAGGTGAACTGTCCAGTTCTGCACAAAAAAACAACAAGCAAAGTAAACAACGTTTGTTTTACATATTGACCCGAATAGCTGAGAAGCACGTCTTTATGTCATGATAAATGATCTACCAAGTTTGAAATAATTCAGTTGAAAACTGTACGAGATCTCTGGACAGCACAAACAAAATTTTACAATGGGAACGCATTTCTTACATTATGCCCATATTTGGCAGTTATACAATGCTGTGTTACGCAAAACGTTGAAAAATAATCAACAAAACCCGCAATATATGTTAAACATTATAGTTTTTCGAAGTATTATACCAATTTTAAGAGAAATTGAAGAAAACAAAAAAGTAACGACGTTTTCTACATAATGCCCGAAATTGCATGAAATATTAAGTCCAAAAGGGCCATACCTCTAGTACATATTGTCAAAACTAACTGCCACTAACTAAACACAATTTAATATCATTATTATTAAGTCTACCCAATTTGAAAGAAATCGGTGAAACACTCGAAGAGGAGATCTCCGGACAAACAAGAGTTTCAACAGAAATGTGTTTTCTACAAAATGCCGATATTTTGCAAATGTGTAATGCTGTTACTAAAATGTTGAAATACAATCAACAAACCCCGTAATATATGTTAAACATTATGACTTTTCGAAGTATTATATAAAAAAGTTCGGGCATAACCCTAGTAATATCGAATGAGATTCATGTTCTGGAAAACACAACTTCGTGTCATGGTGATTAAGCTCACCCAGTTTGAAAGAGATCGGTTGAAAACTAAATCTCCGGACAAATGGACTTTCGACAGACTGACAACGCCACAACATAATACGCCCCCCTCCCTCCCCCCATTTATGACGGTCGTATAAAAATAGGGTAATGGTAAACATGTCAATATGTGTATTAGACCGTTAAATGTTTCGCTAATTTTACTCACGAGACATGCTGTGTCCTCAATCCTTTAAGCTTAAGAAGTTATTTGTATTAAACGGTTTCATCCCATGTGTATACAGTTCATCTCTTCATCTTAATTTACATTAGTTGCTTTTTCAAATTTCTAGCTCATTAAACTAATGTCACAACACGGTCAAATGCTCTGTAATCAACCCGTTTTCATCCTCAGGGTATTTCACGTCAGACAATTAGCTGATGCGTCAACTCGTATTATTTACAATTTAAAAGCGATGGGCACTTTAGTTCTGTTGTTGTGTCCTTTTACTGAAATTAGTAACCCCAACCAATTTTGAAATAGAAAAATGACATGTCAGCTAACAAGGAACTTATTTAAGGCTTTCACATCTCCAAAAATCATCAAATCTTGTGATTTGAACCCATTGATCAAACTCTGGGACTTCCTTTGACCTTGAATCAGTTACTTGACTCCATGTGTAATTCTTCCCTGCACGTAATACCCTGTGAGAAGGGCATAAGAATTGTACATTATGTTGTTCCCCCATTTCGCGAAAAGCCCTGCAGCATCTCTTAACCCAGATTTTTAATCTTGGAATTCATTTACTAGTCAATTTGTGTCTGTTCTCTCCAACATGAAATATTATTTGTCGCTGAAACGTTTTATCTAGATATTTGTTTTCATCGTAAGCAGTGCTGCCATCCATCAAGTAACTTTCTGATATATGTTCTGTTGCTTCAATTTTTTTCATTGAATACACATAAAACGTTAGATGCAGAATTCCACTCACAATGACGTGTTCGATGATTTTTTTTATGCACACATTATGCTAAAACCAATTTAATACACGTCTGCTGCAGTCAACAATGTCCAACTTACTAATGCCTCTCTATATTATCTTTCACTGAACGTTTTTTTTCCCAGCATACATGCATGCTTTATTTTATTGATCCAGACGTGTCTGTTGCATCTATGCATCACGGATGAAATCAAAATGGAAGTTACATCAACTTGATATATTTAATGGAATGCTTTTACTTCATAAAAGGGAGTAGTAACTTCGATTTCCTCAAAGCATAAACGGTTTTTAATAGAACGTTTTAACACCGGTCACCTATTGACAACGGGTAATCTAGTCGATCCACTCCAATAACGCTAAGTGTAAAGCAGGGCGTAGTAACTGCAATTTGTATACGCTTGAACTCGGCTGTTAATAAAACGTTAAATAGTTAAGAAAGCTATATACTGAGTTTGTTTTGTACACAAAGAGGAATTGAATACTTAATTTGCGAGCTTTAAAAAAACGTTTGTTTCTTTTGTCAAACAAAGAGTACCATAGCCGAGTGTCGGTGTTTTGTACGATGAAATCAGTTCACTGCCAAAAATAGGGCGAGTTAGTCAGCTGTCAAAAACGTAGCGCGACATATCGTCCAAATGTACTCTAATACTACAGAGGGACGAGTAAGATGTTAAGGAGGCTCGACCCTTTCGCAATTAACCGCTAGATTTTCTTGTTGACTATGCTACCAGGTAGAGGTAATTTAGTGAAAATCTAAGCATTCCTATGACTTGTTTAAAGTTTGGTAAAAAAACACCAAAAACATTATTTTTTCTCAAAATTTAATCCTTTTTTATTTTTTATTTCTTGTGAATGTTGAAAATCGCTAACATACAATAAAATGAAAAAAAGAAATCAATGGCTACCTCAAAAATGTGTATTTGTGGAAAAATGGACAAAACGATTTTTACAAAGTGTGTTATTTTTATATCTAGCGGACAAATTTCAGTATTCAGTCAATTGTTTTACATACCATATAGTTAATTAAAGCAAAAGCAAAACATTGAATCAAAATATCACAGACAAGCTTTGTATGCTATTGAAAACTAGATGTAAAATTGTGTCTAGGGTAGGTTGTCTTCCTTGATGCTATTAGGAAGTTTTTTAATGGGTAGTATTTTACATAATATACATACTGTGAATGCGTACAAACCTAAAACATTTTAGAACATAACAACTATCGGCGTTCTGTGTTATATTTTCAACAACATAATAGTGCATATATAATGACACCAGGCACATCCCTTGTGTAAACGTTCTGCCAAAACGGATAATTCTACTACTCGCCGACTCTCTCTCCAGTTTGGGAAATCATGGCCAGTTGTACCGGTACTATAGGCCTACCTTCCGATTCTGTTTCTATACTGTTCCGTCGCTGTCAGTGTCCGACCATGTGTCGATACAGTGTACATCTATTTTTGTTGTTGTTTTGCAATAGGAGTGGTCGTGACAATACTTTATTTGCTCGTAATCTTGAGTTGAAGACTTGAACCGTTCCCTCTCATCTCGCCATTGTTGACATCACGACATATCACTGTGTAGAACGAATTTGATACCCCGTTTTCAAATACCAGGTAACCAAATAGGAAGCTAAGTCACCACAAAACGAGAACCAAAACTTGTGTATTATACGTAGGGTCGAGTGTCCTTGAGTCTTTTTTCTTTGCGTATACGAAAAGTATACGCAGTCAGTTTACTAAGCTGAAGAAGGGAGATATGCAGGTATACTGTAATAATAATCTTGAACAGCTTTAGTTTTTTTAGACAACACTAGTCTTAGCAAGGCAGCAAACTTTCTGGTTTGGGGTAGGAATACACTTGCTACACGATAGTCAACAGCAATTATGGGATCCACTGCTCTGATAACGGTCAAATGATTCACTTGAACCTTCCTCACTAAAATAAAATCATTTGATCAATTATTTTTGTTTCAGGCAAGACTGTGCCGTTCCTGGAGATGGTAGTTGCTTCTGCATCAGTGTTCACCATTATTGCCATCAGCGTTGAGAGGTATAAAGTTGTTTGCAAGCCTTTGTCCGTCACAGTAGAAAACGTGATTTACGTCGTCAAAGTGATTGTCGTCATATGGCTGACCGCCTTCTTTATCAGTGCGCCAATTTTATCTATTGTAACATATAAAAACAGCACTTTACTAGATGGAACTCCAATCCAAGTATGTAGAGTTCCTGTAAGAACAACGATTCAAAAGTCCTATATTGTCATATCAACGTTTTTCATCTACGTCATTCCGTGTGTTCTACTTTTTACTCTGTATTGCCGCCTCTGCCGCAAACTTATCCCCGACGCTGAATGTCCCTTTGACATGTACGAGCGTTATGTGTCGGAAAAATTGCGTCTGAGAAAGCAAGTTGTGAACATCATTGCCACTATAGTTTCCATGTTTTTCATATGCCATCTTCCTTACAGAGCTGTAAGTCTATGGCTAATATTTGAAAGTAGTAAAAATGTGGCAAGTTTGGGACTGGAGAAATATCTTGCAATAGTATACACTGCAAGAATCTTTCTGTATGTTAACCATGCACTGAACCCTATCGTGTATAATTTTGTGTCAAGAAAGTTCCGACGGACATTTAAAATGATGATTTATTTCCGTGGAAGGCGAAATCGAAATAATTCATCTCAAAGACGTGTTGTTGAAAGAAAATCGCGAGAGTCTAGTGGAATGTACTGTAAAGGCGAGATAAACTTGATACGTATAGAGCTTCAACACCGCCAAACATCGTCATCCTCGTCATCATCATCAAACAGACAGCGTATAAACGATTTTTGCCCTTTGTATAAAAATATTGCCAATTCAAAAGAATATGATAATATAACAAATCAACAAAAAGGATAGGATTTTTTTGTGTTGTCAATGAGATCATAACTTCGAATTCCTGTTGACATCATCATGGCCTATCAATACAGTGTGTATGTGCTTGTTTTGTTCGAAAGGATATCGTGCTTTCAAAATTCTGTGGTCGTCATTCTGGTTTATTTATACAGAAGTGCTTTGGTTATTGAATGTAAAATATTGTGATTTCTAAAGAATGCAAAGGTATACGGAATCAACGGAAGTGTTTGGAAGTTGATGACATTTATTTGCTCCTTTGAGCCGAAGGTTCAGGAGAGCTTATGTCATAGGGCAACGATAGTCGTCAACTTTTCTTTTAAAAGACTTTTCAAAATCCACTTCATCGATATATATTATAAATGGTCTTAAGTACCCTTATGGAAAAAGGGTTCTAAATTGTTGAAAAAAAAAGAGATACGTCTCCAAGTCCATACATGTTGTTATTTCTAAGAGTAAAAATTCAAAATAGTCTCGATAATAGATGGCATGCCCAGAGGTCGAATATAAACATAACATAATTTTCTATTATGGCCTATAATGAAAAAATATAAAGTTACAAGCATTCATGCACAAAAACTCGGAAAACACCGAAGCCTTGTCACAATCATAATCGCCTATGGGTAAAATCACGTACTAGGTAAACCAGGGGTTCCAGAAGTTTAAACTTAGGGTTAGCGACACTCGCCAATTAAATCACAAATGCCACATTGAAGTCAATATCAAGACCACAAAATTGAGACATCCTCCTCACAGCAAGTAGGCATACTAATGAGCAAGAAAAACGTCCATCTGTCGTTCAAGGTTACATAATATTTCTCATTGAGACCAATATTGCGACCATACATCTACATTTAAACTGTATCGAGGAATAAAATAAAGTTATTTCGCATTGGTGTTAATGCTGTACATCTAAAATAAAATTGAAGAAATGCGGTCATTTTTTAATAAACTAATATTTCCCGGGTTAAACTACCAATTTTAGTCCTGAAACGCATCTTGTCGTGAAACTTGGTTGTTAAAGACCAGTCTTGGCTACAAAACGCAGTTACTGTTCCTGTCAACAAGTCACGTGACCTCGAAATTGAGCAGCATTAACACGACTCAAAAAAATCCCACAGCGCACCCTTTTCCCGTTTATTAAACAACCTGATTACGATTTGCATTTGTAAATAATCAAAAATAAAACACGACCAAATGTTGGAGCAGTTTTAACTCACTTTAGATCAGCAAAAAATAATGAAATAGTCAACAAGTTTCCCGATTATGACACAAAAGTCACCCAATAAATTTCACATTTCACTGCGGGATTTTTAAAACTGCTCCAACACATCACCGTTCATTTTTTTAATTGCAATTCCCATTGATGTGTCAGATTTAATCATATATATAGCGGAAAAGGGTGCGCTGGCCTATTTTACCGTATGTGTGTTAATGCTGCTCACAATTTTGGAACTCTCCTGTGTTTTCTATATACTTCTTGGCAACAGTAAATAAAAAAGTTACATATATAGATCTAACTGTTACACACGTCCCGATCGACCGTTATTCCTATAACTAATTGTATGTAGAAAGTTTTCATAGATGAACAGATCTTGTTGTACATCTAAGGATATTTTATAAGTTGGTACGTTTTATACAGGTTTATATTGTACAGTGCCATACGATCTTTAGGCCTATCGCTGCTACGACGGTCGATCACGGCTGGACCGACAGAAGGAAAGTTGATGGCTACCGCGAAACTTATTGTATTTCATAAAACTAAATTCATATCTGGTATTGTTTGATATTATACTATATTATCTATCAATTTAAACATAACAAAGTCATTGCAAACGTTTAAAAACAACAGAATAAGTGTACATGTCAGCCAGTACAAACCTACCCGCGGGTCACTGTAAACATTGCGACGTCATCGGAGTATATAACTTGCAACAATGTATCTTTTTTTTAATACACTAATGAGCGACAGAATGAGGAGCAGCATTAACTTCCATGCGTTGGTAAAAGTCACGGATGACGAAGCAACGATAAATGGTTTGGAACGATAATGTGATGAGATACTGATATATGATTATTATAAATGCCGAGTTAAAGCTCTTTCATGTCACAGAACGTCCTTTCTGCGATCTCTTCAAATCAATAGTACTGGTTTGGTTGAAGTTTCGGCTGCAATTTAAGAAGTTTATTTGAAGTCCATTGATGTTGCCATTGGTCTTGAATAGTTGACTGAAAGAGAAGTCTATCAATATAAGTATGAACATTTAGTGACTTTCTTTCTGTACTAATTTTTAGCATGCCCCTTGAAAATGGCAATATAATATGAATTCATTCCTTAAGACCTGTTATAACGTATATTAACCTGGTGAGCGATTAAGGTCTCATGGACTTTTGTTTTATTTGAAAATCACTTCGGAGTTTAATCATTATGCAATCTTTATTGTTTGCATATTGCATTGGATGCCTGGAAAGAGAAGAGACTTACGCAAATGTCTTCTATAATTGCTCAATTACATTAAATATTTAAAATGCTAAAAGTGTGATACAAATTGTGACTGCTTTTTATTATTATTTGATCCAAGATTGTAGAGAATGTATTTTCAATATATCATAAATACAACGAAATATTTCTGCCGGGCTGACTTTCCAGTAAAAACTAACTTTACTGTGTTAAAACAAGTATTTGTTTATTTCCCTTGTAAGACAAAGCTTCTGCATGCAAAACGATGAAATCGAAAAAGGATTCTTATGGTCCAAAATTCAGTGCGGAAAGTTAGAAAAGTATCATTTGATCTATCATTTAGAAATGCATAATGAAATACATAAATACCTCTAAGCTTCTTGCATAAGCGACTTGGTAATTATGTTGTGTTATAATGTTTACTACATTTAACCGTATTATGACTGTTAAAACATTCAACAATATCAATATTTGGCTACGGACAATGAATGAAGCGACGCTGACCTGGGGCCGTATTCATGAAACCGTTTTCGTACTCCAGCATGAATTTTGTGCTCGGGTCCAAAATTTCTTGTTCCGGCTCTAAATTAATTTCAAAATTCTTATTATGTCACAGTTTTGATAAAAAGTAAAGATCCATGAAGCCGAATACTGTTTCCAGAATTTTCAACAGATATTTTGACAGTTAATATGAATTTTTTTTAAGAAAGTTGATTTGAGCATAGAATTCATGCTTGAGCACGAGAACGGTTTCATGAATACAGGCCCTGATGACAATACCTTACCAAAAAGGGTATTCTAACTTGTCTCGTACTGACAATTCTAATCCACTTTACCGATGCTAAATGCAGGACGTTAAACAATAATCTAGAATAATTTAAATTACAATTGATGACAAGAGAAACTTTCTTGATTACAGACATTAAATTGATTTTAGCAATTGCATAAAAGTAAAATATGGCCGGGATGAATACTCAACTAAGTGGATAAACATTTCATTTGGATAGCCTGATCAACGGTATAGTATAGCAAAGAAGCATACACACGCAAATGAGTTTAGCTGTCGAGAAAAAGTTGAACACTTCAAATATATAACCAAGCTATGTTGGTAAGTTCACCGATGTTTGTATCTTGAGATCAGATACTATATAATTATAAGGATTATGGATTATCTATCAATCGATTTGAGAAAGCGCCCTATTAAGCTAACTCTAAAGTGTTTTACAGGACATAATTTATACAATCAATTCAATTAACATATGCATTGATAAACACAATTCTAATATTGCATTCGTATATGTTACTCATAAGCATATTCATTACATTGATTGGATTCATTCGTCCTTCCAACATCTTGCTAAATAAATTACAGAATTTGTCGCATCCAAGTAAATATCAAGTTCTCAAAATGAGAACCGAGTATCATTGTCAATCACAAGTAAACACACTAATGAGCATGCTCGAAAACGTCCATCTTTATATCAATTAAAGATACAGAATATTTCTCAATGAAACAAAGATGGCGACCAGTTGCATTTCGTTTCAACAAGACGTTAGCAACCAGCATGTTTAAAAAGCATCAACATAACTCAATTTTCTGATGAGTAGTTCGTAATGACTATCGTGAAAGTTTGGACATTTACGAGTTCAACTGGAAGGGACATACAAGAACAAGAGGCCCATTGGGCATGTATTGTTCATCTAGATACAATTTGATTATATTATTCAAGAATTTACTAATTTCCCCTATTGGGTACGAAGGCCCAAAGAGGAGCGGCATACCTACTGTTTACTACCACACTGGAGTTAGTTCCACGAACGGTTTAACGGTTAGTTCGAGACCGATTGCCTAAAATCTGCAAACTTTAAAAATAATAGCTTGAAACTCTTCTGATTGGATAGCCATTCGGCGCTTGTGTCATTGGCCTGGACGGGCCTTGCACTTCTTGGCAGCCTGTCAAACATACCACTTGTGAGCTCGTCGATTGGACACAGAAAGTTTTGTGATGAAATCAAATATCAGGCCATCTTTGTTTTGAACTACAGATTGCAAAATGTATTTACGGTGTAACACGTCCTGTGTTCATATCATAGTCTACCACGGACATATACACAAATACAGTAAAATATACAACTGCACATATTCTTCATTCGTGATTTCTTTTACAAAGTTCTCCTCAAATCGTGAGATCTCAAATTACCGTATCGTATTATTTTGATATAAATAAAACGACACAAAATAAGGAAATCAACAATTAGTCGGGATAAATTCAAATGCACCTAGGTTAAACAAATTTACTTAGAGGGCTAGTCTCATTCGTGATAAAATGAACATTACTATTAAACATTTTTGACAAGCTCATTACATGCGAACAGGTTTAAATCCGGCCGAAAACGTGTTTGGAAAGCATTAAAGGAACTATTTGTAATCACTAGTGCTGATAATCTCAAGGTTGGCATATTGGAAGCATTGAATGAAATTTCAGTGTAACATTTATTCAAAATTTTTTATAGAAATAACGGCTGTTTGAATGCTAAAATTAATTCAATCTTATTGAAAGACAACACTTTATTTTGTTGGGAGACGTATTTATATGACTCTGATTTTGTTATCTCCTTGTGACCGAAGCAGCACATGAAATTGAATTACTAAATTTAAAAGGTGTAGCATATGTGTGTGTTACGTCATCTTCGAAGTATTGAATTTGATTATTTTAAGCGAAACTATTTGTATTGTTTTCCAAAGAATTTTCTTTCTGCGAGTTATTCTCCTAGAATGTAAAATTGTGAAATTAGAATGTGATAGCGATGAAACACTACCGATTTTGTTCTTGTGTCAATAGTTTGGTGTTTCAACAAGCCCCGCCTACAGCCAATCACAATGCGATTTCAATATATTGGCTGCCAACTTTTAGTTGACACAAGCGCTTGTTACAAGTACATCTTCATAGAACTCCGAATCCAAGCAATCCGCTTCAAAGAGATGACGTAACACACACATATGCTGTACTTCTTAAATTTAGTAATAGATACAGTATGCCGAAAAATTAAATTAAACTGCATCATACAGCTGGTTCGTCCTCCAAGGACTCTTCAGTGATGTTAGGGGCCAAAAGGTAGGAATCTAAAATTTCTAAACTAATGTAGAAGCAGAAGGGTAAAACTAATTACCGTAACATCATTTGTGGAACTATCCTATAGGATGGCCTCCCGGTGTCTTTACTGTTAATGTATGTGGTACGTGCGCGCATATTATGTTTGTAAAAGTCAGGAATGGTTGCCGGTTTAAAATGCATTCAGGCTAAAGTTCACCTGAAGGGAAACACCCGACCGATCTCATTATACAGACGAGTAAACCTGTCGTTTTACTGCTATATTAGGACGAGCGTCAACAAAGGAATGGGGACAACAGGTATAACGTTTCGTTCGTTCGTTAAACTGAATAGAAAAAAACCAAACCTATCAGTAAGGAATTCGCAAAAAATAAGTCCTTAAGGATGCTTTAGACCCGATTCCATACGACGCCGAAGAGCATTTTCAATGGGCACGGTAACTACATAATAGGTCTGTCTGCAATCCAATTTACATATTTCTAATCCTAGGTTTCGTTTACTACGCGTAGACCTATTTCAGGCGTAGCCCGTTAATAAATGAAGCCATGTTACAGATTAATATATCATACCGCCTATGGCTGCAAGTAACATAACGGACAAATATTCGACGTCATCTCCCCCTGAAGGTTACTAGCAATTAGAACGAAGTTCAACTCGTGCTTACCTTGAATCTGTAAATAACAAGCATCATTTTATTGACTTCCATTATGTCACGGCCTGAGGTTTGGTTTTCTTTCGATTGCCGTCCGATTAACAGGCAAGGTCATTTAAGGACGGACTCTCAATGTACGCGATTTAAGTGTATGTGTTAACTGCCTTTGTATTCTGTAATTGTCCCAATTTTAAGAGTTACCACACCGAAGTCGCATATGGCAACAGGTGAATCACTCCACTTAGGTCGAGCTTCACGTAAGGAGTAGCAACTGCTATTTAAATGACTTGAGTATGACTCGGCTAGGGGACAGAGCCAAAAGCCATCCTCACATTGGCGATATTTGGATTATCTGCACGTTTTATTAACAGCAATGGTCATTTAAGGATGGCCTCCCGGTGTATGCGATGTGTGGGTTGAGGACGTGTATTTGGGAGGCGGCGATATGTTCTCGTAAGCCTTCTTGCGATAGTCCGGATCTTTGCCGAGTGCTACCACACTTAAGTATACAACCGAAGGTCCCCAGCAGAACACCCCACCCGGCCACATTATACTGACAATGGGCCAAGCAGTCGTTCCACTCCCATAAGGCTGAGCAGGGAGTAGTAACTACCATTGTTAGACTCTAGTATGTCTCGGCCTTTGGACAGAACCAATAGCCTTCCTCACGGGGCGAACGTTGTCGCCTTCTACAATCGTGGAAAAGTGTGTGTTTGTTGAATGGTTTTACATTTGAGAGACTGCAGTATGTTCGTGCAAGTATCTTTGCGAAAGTGCTACGAGTTGAAGTGTAGTGTCGCAGCCACCAGCAGAACATCCCTACCGGTCATATTAAAAGCTGAACTACATTTTTTTTTTATTTTTAAAGTGTCAAGGGAGACATTAGGAGAAAGTTGTGAAGAATAAAAAGTTTGAACGTTCTCGGCGACCACAAAGAGGTTAACACGAATGCTTTTGCATTTTGGAGGTTGCAACGGACGGCTAATTAAGCGGATTTCGTTTCACCGAGTAACTGTATAATATGCATTAAATCGAAATTGAACGAAAATTCAGCAAGTTATTTAGTTAACCAGAGTCCGACAGAGTTACTTAATGTAGATATTCAGATAATATGTAATACATGACTTTATCCCACTAATATATCACTGCATGGGCTTATATGATGCTTTGACGCAGGTTCTGATATCGAATGTGCACCCTAACATCATTTGACGCTTAACACGGGATATTGGTATTACGTTTAGATACCCATGGAGAAATCAACCATCAATCAAACCTCGACTCTAACCTGGAGTAGATCCAATAGAAATCACCAATAAAGGAAATTGGTAACGCGCACGTGTAAATGAAAAACAGCCCGTTCAGTACAAAAAGCTTAGAATACGAAAGAACAAGAAAAAAAAACCAGTTTGATGAATAGACAAATTGGACAATTATCCTGGGATTGATGGATAGTTTGATCTTTGACGGGATGTTCGACAAGAAAACTTGTCTGAAAATGTCTGAATTCCATTTCATTGTTACTGGCGTGGTCTCGGGTTATATATGGATATATTATAGTCTCCAAATCGTTTTCCTCAATTTGTTTACCTTTAGCCAATATAACCACAGTTGCTTACTTTTATAGGATATGTCTTGGAATATTCACATAAATTGTCAATGCAGAGTGTGAACGAAACAAGAGGCCCAGAAGGTCTGTATTGCTCACCTGGATACATTGGTATACATATAGGTAATCATGGTAAAATATTTTCCAAAAATATCCCTGACAGACCTGAAGACAAATCCTTGAAGCATAAATTAAAGTTTGGTTAATGGGTGAGTTTCTCAACTGTTCAACTGAGAAACCGGGTCACTAAGGACTGTTCCCCTCCTCCAAAGGATGTTTCTGACCAAATTTGGTTCAAATCTATTTAGTACTTTATGACAAGTAGGGATTTAAAAGGCTTTTCCTCTATTTCCCCTATTGGGCCCAGCCCCTCAGGCCCAACTGGGGGTCAGACCAACTATTTATACAAAATTGAATCCCCTTCACCCAAGGATGTTTCCGGTCAAATTCCGTTGTGTGGTTCATGACTAGTAGGGAGTTATAGGAAAAGTTGACACACAGACGACGGACGCTGCACCATGGCACAAGCTCACCGGCCCTTTCGGCCAGGTGAGCCAATAAAATTGAACACTTTTTTTCTGGTGCACGACATACTGAATTACGTGTACGTCATACTGTTAACAAATGTATATGTACTCGTCAAAAAAGTCGATTCTTTTGATGAAGCTCAAGCCCGTATTTACTTTAATAAGTTTTCCACCGGCTCATAGATATGTGCACTTTTATTAAGGTCATCAACCCCGAAGGTCAAGGGAAAGGATGACCTGTTTAAACTTTCCCTTCAAACGACTTTCCAATAACCAAAGGTCAAGAATATTGCATGAAGAATGCTGGGGTGATTGTTAAAATGAAAGACCTTTACCAACTTTCAAGGCCTCAGGGGTCAAATATGTCAACATCTTTAGCATTAGCAATAACCAACAAAAATTATATATAGTCTGATGTCCATTTACGCCCATGTGCCTTTTGAACTTTCAGTGGAATACTAAGCCTTATGCCTAATCATTGATGTTTATTTTCAGATGTTATTTAAAATGTCTTTTGTCCATTGTTGAGTAATTACAGGTCGTTCAACTATGATGCGCTTAGGGTCCGTCCATTCTACCGATATATCTAAACGGGTGAAAGCGTCCATCTGTAACAAGTTAATTTGTTTTTTATAAATTCAAACATGACATCAATTTACAAACAACTGTATGAGATATAAACCAACTGAAAATATGCCAAATTATACCATGGAAACGTAACCCAAGCTGCTAGCTTTCGGATTAAAAACACACTAGTAATTGATCCGAAAGCTAGCAGCTTGGGTAGTGACTACCAAACACTTGAAAAGTGGATGGGTATGTGTGGAATGTATTTCCATCCCAAATAGTGCGATATCATCCGCATCTCCCGCTCCAAAACACAGTATCTAACACTACTGCATCTCCCGCTCCAAAAAAACAGTATCTAACACCACCGCACCTCTATGGGTTCTCCTATGCCCACGATCGAACATTGGTTGCATTGGTGAGAAGCTAAATACGCTACCGATCACCTGGGGAATTTATATACGTATTGATGAAATAGACACTGATTTCTCCGTTTCTGAAGTACAGTATGCCACACACGTCATAACTTTAGTTTTCAATTTCACTTCGCAAACACACTGCATGTACAATTTCTGTGAATAATCAGTTTCGACACATTCATTGAAGTACACTATATGATGGGATATATCAAAATGTGTAAAAGTGGAGAGAAAGTTGAAACCTGGCCAGTGGTTACGAATGAGTATGAGCGGTAGTGAGTATGTTCGTGCAACAGTATACGAGTGAAATATGAAACACAACAAAAGCTAGGTTGAAATATACTGAGGAAGATATAGTACGAAGATTGAATTTCTGGTTGACAATATCTTTGTTGAGGTAAGAAGAAAGATTTTCAAACAGACCGTTGGCATTCCAATGGGCACTAACTGTGCACCACGTTTGGCTCACTTGTTTTTGTTTTCATACGAAGCTGAATTTGTCGAGGGGCTTATCAGGACGGGTAACAAAAACCTTGCCAAATCTTTCAATTTCACTTTCGGGTATATCGACGATGTGTTGTCTATAAACAACAAGAAGTTTGCTGACCTAGTCGATCGTATATACCCTACTGAACTTGAGATTAAAGACACAACAGACTCTCCTACATCAGCTTCTTACCTAGATCTTTACTTAAGCTATGGCCAACACGGGCAACTTACTACTAAGCTGTATGATAAATGTCATATATACGTCTGAATATCGATATTTTCGTGATAAATGTCAACTGCTGACAAACAAACTTCCGGCACAGGGATTCGAGAGATGCAGGTTGATAAAGACAAGACTATCGGCAAGTTTTATGGTCGCCATCTTGATCTCATCGGAAATATTCTGTATCTTTGTGTGATATGAAGATGGACGTTTTTGATTTTGCTTGTTAGTGTGTTTACATGTTTTGTGATGACAATGATGACTCGGTTATCATTTTGAGGATTGATGCTATCACTTTTTATTGGATGTTGTCAGATCCTTATGTGAGAGTAAGTATACATCAGCATTAAACACGAGAAATATTGGATAAAATTTCCTCCTGTCTACAAGTGTAAGCTAAAGTTTTCGCTTTGTCTGGTATCTATATCCGGTTTCGTTCCTATACAATGACTATCAAGCCCCAGAAAGTCTATGGCAACGCTTGCAATCTCCATAACTACAGTATCAGAAGAGAACTAAGTGTCTTTGGAAACGCACAACTTTTGGTGGATCATATGCATATCCGAGGTAATTAATGTGTCCCTGGATATCACATCGACCAAAACCCAAAATTCAAAAACCTGAACAGTCAAGTGGTGGAGCAGTGGAGAAGTCCGGTAGGGGCATGAAATTGAAATTCACAATTTTGATAAAACATCTAAGACCTTTCTATTAATGAAGAGTATTTGATTCCAGCATATCTTGGCCTGGAGACGAAGACATTTACATTATATTGACCCCTTTTGAGCCCCTCCCTCATGCTCTTAAGGGGTCAGGACCAATTCAGGTGCATCTGTGGCCAGGGAAGCTTCCTGCCAAATTTCATTCAAATCCGTTCAAGGATTTTTGAGAAAAAGTTGAAAATTTAAATTACGCGGTATTATCTTAATTTAAAGTTAGGTCGTGTGCATTATTGATCATGGATGCAAACCAGAGTATCTTCAATAATTATAGATTATCACATTATTACAAATCGAAACCCAAAAACATTTTAAACTCGGAACACTCTGTACGGTGCAGTTAATTCATTTTTTCGACATACTGTATCTATTACTAAATTTAAAAGGTGCAGCATAAGTGTGTTACGTCATCTCATAGATAAATGATAGCATACTCTTAACAAAATATCAACATCGGTATGTTCTTATTTTACAGAAATATTTCTGTAGTCAGTTTGCCGCGACGAATTGTCGGTCGGCAATAATTTTCAACACTTTCCGTCCGCAGTGACCAAAATTTTGTCATAAACATATAGCTCATTACCTCACCTCACATCACCGTTAAACTCACCAGTCGATGCACGATTAAAAATAATGACAACAATATTGATACAAGGAAGTTTCGTCTATTTGCTGGTTATAACTATATACCTTGTTCTCGCTTCTTGTTAAGAGTCATAGTCTAAAAACATTCCATGAAAAATCAGTTGATGCAATTTTTTGATGTTGAAACCTTGCATGACTGGTATAGTAGACCTACGCTGACGAAAACCAGAAGTGTCGTGCTTGCATTTTGAAAAAAAAACTATTGGTGTTGAACAAGGACATGCATTTTAGTCTTTTGCATTCCATAACACAAGAAAAAGTTAATGGCATTTAAGGGATACGTATATAACTTCAAAACTGTTGTTGACAGAATTTTGTATACATATATATATGAGATGTGCTACAATTATACCTTCAATTTGGATATATTTTCCGTTACCATAGGAACAAAATCATAAATATGAAAAATAGAGAACACCGAAGCGTCATCAAACCATAATTCGAACTCGAAATCGATTAAACTATTGGCAAAATACGGAAATTACAAGGGAATCTAACCAGGTGTTCCGAAGGAGTAGGCGCCTGCTGCTTTATCAACAACACCCGCCTTGTTGTTACTGTCATTACTGTTTTCAGGTTTGCTTTTCAAAACGCATCACAACAAAACATTTTAGACATATTATGGTGGGGCCCTTGTTGGGACTTTTGTGACAAAAAATGTGGGGGTATAACTCAATGTGTTGACAATCAATGATTCACTCTGAAATATGTAACAGAACAATTTGGACAGCATTAAGCCTCAAAAGCTAGCGACGATAAATACACCAGACAAAAAATAAACTGGAAAACTATACATGTACTTAGAGCATAAAGTACAACACTGTTCGTCCACTTCTATTCTCATCACATATATATGTAGTCCATGTGATTTAGCGGTATCGGCCAAGTGCCTTATAATCATCATAATGAAAACATTACGTCGCTTTTCCTTGCTAAAACAGTTTCAATATTTCACCATACATTGAAGAATTGTAAAGTTGTTGATGTATTTGCAGAAAGCTGTAGTAATGTTACATGGGACAGGTGGAGAGAAACCCCACACGCAGACAATCCTCCTACAAAACATCCCAGCTTAATTCTTTACCCTGTCTCTCCATGGTTTGCACGTTTTATGAAGTGAATTCGTACAAGCACCTCCGTAAAACGTCTCGATGCTGAACCGGTGGCAGTGAAAATCAACACTTTTACGGGCAAGATCGATCACTTTCTTCGCAAGTCTCGGACTCCAGGAAATGTTCATCAATTCCAACAATATTTTCATTTCGCCCTGGAAATGTTATTGCGTCGTAGTCAGAAGCTCCTAAAGCTTGTCGCATGTTTCTTTTTTTGTTTAGTTTCCTGGCTAGGCCTGCAAGCATTGTTAACATTTGTGTTGTCTGCCAGAAATGTAACGGCGTGTGTCGTATACATTTTTCATGATTCATATAAACGCAATATTGCCCTTTCTGTATCTATTGCATGATGATTTATATGCAAAAATCGAACAGATCAAAATCACGGCTTGTTAAAGCCAACAAGGGGGGAGCAATAATGTTGACATTGGGGGGGCAATAGATATAGTGAAATTGCCGGTTTTGGAGGCAAAAAATTGAGCTTTTGAATGGATTCAGAAGGCTTTAAAAACATTTGATATTTACACGGACTGGAGTAACACATGCACTTTAAATACCAATAGTTGTTTTGTACCTAACTATTACCGTTTTTCAAACACTTAAACACAGTTTTGGTAAATGTGTGCATAAAAAGGGATATTTTTCTTTTTAAAATATAGTGTTCGCAATCTATTTCTGTCTCTAATCATAAAATAACAGTGTGCACGCGTGTTTTATTGTCATGTCCACATCACAAACTTATTTGTTATTGAGGACACAGCAGCAGAACCAACCAATTCATCCGGGAGGGATACTTCTTCTCTTATTGTTGGGAATGGAGAGTTAATTCCGCGAGAATGCCGAGTGACTGTGGCTAAGCGAAGAATGATTCCCCCTAATGCATTTGCACTAATAAAGAGTCACCTTGAAGGAAGTTTGGCGGAATATATCAACGCGAGGACGATGATTGGCAAGCTGATGGTACCGAGAACGGTGCTGAGTGTAAAGAAGCCTGAAGTTTATGTGTTGAACACAACTAGAAAATGTATGTTAATGAAAAAGGGGAAAGAAATTGGCATTGCCTCAGACTCGGATATTTTACCTGAGACCCTAGGTAAGGATTCGGAGAATGTCCAGGGCAATCGAATGCCAGACCAGTTGAAGGAAATGCTTGAGGTGTCGAGAGCGAACCTCGCTCCTGCAAAGTTTGGGACCTGTTGGAGCCAATTGGTTAATTTACAGATGTGTTCCAATTCCCTGAACACGTGTTCAACTTGGGATGTTTAAAAGGGCTCATGTTTCGGTACCTGTGGGAAAACCTGAAGATGCCATAGGCCGTACAAATGTACCCACGGGAGTTTCCAGGGTGATAAATCTGGTGCTGAGAGGCCTATCCTGGAAGGGGCCCTGAATTATCATAGAACGGGTAACGCCGTTATCTATTTACCGTACAACTCCGGAATAAGGTCATCCGCCTGAACCACGACAAACTGAAACCCTGTCGAGACCGCCAGCTCCCCGCGTGGCTCAACAATGTCATGGTTCCCCCGACATCCTCCAACGAGACAACCGATGACGGGATTAACTGCATGTGCAAACAGCCGTGGGGTGGGCAGTTCATGTTACAATGCGACGAATGGTATCACGGAGCATGCGTCAACATTGGACATGAACCGGTACACGTGCTCCAGGTGTAGGTAGGGTCAGACGAGGTATCGGGGGTTTATCTCTATTATGTTTTCTGTATGTCTTTGCAGGCCAGACCCCATACAGCATCATGGATCCTGTCAAGCTAGACCCCCAGCAGAAATTCCTGGAGCTGGTGAGGAGCGCCACCTTCAAATGGCAGCTAGTAACTGCTGAGAGCCTCTTTAAGGAGCTCTTCAAAAAACGACAGGCTAACACCAGAGACCCTGGTAGGTCTTGTGCTTGGCCAAGTGGCCATCACTGAGAGGCGAAGCAACGTCCTTATTCGCCGACAGCTGGATTGAGGCCCACATCGGGCATCTCCCCCGACGACGTCGTCGAAGGGAGTATGAACTCCGTGCCCTGGACACAGTTGTTGACTACCGTCGTACCCTGGACCCCACGATCCCGACCCCGAGGACAGAGGTGGTACGTGGGGAGACGACAACGTCGAGGACTATTACAGCTGCCTTGGGAGGCACCCCTTCCAGCAGCTGAGACTGAGGGGCAGACACCCGAAAAAACCCTGGAGGATGAGGGACGGGCCTCAGAACAGACCCTCGAAGACGAGGGACGGTCAACCGTACTCAAGGTCGAGGGGATCCATTGGAACGGACCAGGTTTACCGGCCGGAACACACTAACATTTGAGCGGTCGGACCGAGGAAGAGCTTGACCTACAACAGAGAAAGAGGGCCCTAGTCGCAAGCGACCACGGGAAGCCAGAAGAGACCCGATAGTGCGCCCTCAGAGTCTGGGTAGGTCGGCGGATCCAGGCCTGAAACATTCATGACTGTGGGAAGGCCACCACCTCATCGAGGAGAATATCCCGGAGGTATTCTGCGAGAAGAAGGAGCTGACGGACAACCTCTCCCTGACAAGGTCATCCGGCTAGGTCACAATGGCCAAACGCATGCTGGGACCCCGTTCCACCCTACGGGAGCTCTGTGACCATCTCAACCGATACCGGTTGATTGCCGAAGGATGGTCGGTCACCGAGTGCCAGCGGGAGGCTATGGACTACCTTTCAGGAGTAAAAGGCTGGTCCACTCCCCAAAGCTATACCCTAGACCCGGTGAACTCGCCAGCGGCCCTCCTACACTGGCGATGTTTGAAAGCGATGGCTTAGACTTTGCCACCTCTACGCTGCGGGACTTGCGACTGACGTACATGTACGCCCACGTCATCCCTCGGCGGGTTCCGACACCGATAAACCCGGAGGTTCCAATCGCCTCCACTGAGAGAGACCCATGGTCCTTCCCGGAACTCGAGGTCGAGTCTTCTGAGGTGAACCCACTCCCCTTAATTCACGCGTTTGACAGCCATTTCCATCTCGACCGGACTACGCAGAAGATGCGCCTACCCCGTACCGCCAAAGTCCGAGACATCGAGGAAGCATGTGCGGGGCCTGAGGGATGACCCCACAGGGCTGGAAGCCTACATGCGCTGCCTTGACGTGGTGAGGGAGATGGTGCCACCGGATCAAAAGATCCAGTTGCATTGCTTCAGCGGATCTGAGGAGGTGATCCAGGCTTGGCTCGCCCGATTCCCGAACACCTACTTCAGCGTGTTGGGAATGGTGTTAAACTTCAATGAGGCCCAATGCCAGGCTCTGAAGCAAATCCAACTTATCAGGCTCCTCCTCGAATGTCGCAGATTAGAGGAGATATCAGCATGACAAGTCCTGGAGTTGACTGACTCTCTATATGGCCGATGACGGCTTAACACCTACCTGAACCCAAAAAACATGCAAACATCAGCGGGGCGTAACCATTTTCGGATGGCCGAGGGCGGAAACCGGCTGTGGACCACCGGGACTCTTAGCTCTTTTCAAATAAAACGGAAGATTGTGGTTAAAGTGCCAACCCAGTCAAGCTTCTGGGAGACCCGGAAGCCTCGACCGGTCACGTGACGTGACCGAGAGCATGTTAGGCAGAACAGAGATCAGAGATTGAACTCGACCACGATAGACATGCGAACCATCGCAGCGACTACAGAACCCGATTTAAACCCATCGTTTCCGCCTGGGATCGACGTCGACCTTGCGGACCTTGCCTAGTTATCTGGGACTAACTAGGTGAGTTGTTAATCTTGTAGAAATACAATACAACTTTCAGTCGGTTTAGTCATGTGACTTCCATCACCACGTGGCTTTATTTAGGGCACTTTGAAAACAAAATGGCGATTAAATAGAAGCTTTCAATGACGGTAAACGAGGTAAAGAGAGGGATAACAACTTCAAATAAAACAAAAGGGGCGTTTGTAAAATTAGCCGAGATCACTGATGAACTGAATTTATCTTTTATTGAGAAATATGTATGCAATCCACAGTGCTCGTGATCGGGGTTTCTCTTAGCTGTGGAAACGATCTGAACGTTACATTTTGCCAGATTGTTGCTTTGTTGTCAGTTTCACATCTAGGTATAGTACAGCACACCATGATTTAGTTTTCGAGTCTATACCTTTGTTTCGTCCCTTTTTAATCTAAAGTGACTAAAAAATCGAATCTAGCTATCATTCTGCCGGCTGCACTCACCATGATAGCTTAAATCCATTGAAAACCTTTGATTCAAGCCAGCTGGTTGGTTGGTTGATTGTTTTAGGTCCAATTAACGATTAACAGCCAGGGTCATTTAAGGACGGCCTCCCGGTGTAAGCAGAGTGGTGACAGCGTGTGTATTTTTGAGGCTGCGGTGTGTTTTTGCAAGCCATTTTGCGATAGTCCTAACACACTGAAGTATACTGCCAAACCCCCACCCAGTCACATTATATTGACTATGGGCGAACCAGTCGTTCCACTCCCATAAGCAGGGAGTAGTAACTACCTTAGACAGAAACTCTGGTATGTCTCGACCTTGGGACAGAACCAATCGCCTTCCTCACAGGGGCGAACACGCGACTACCGGTAAAGGCCAAACGTGAGATTGTGTCGAGGAGAAATTAGGCCAGTGTTAAAACAGACATTTAATATAATGCATTAAAACCAGAAACAACTGTGTAAAAAATTCTTAAAAATATATCAATGGCAAGCGAATAGCATATTTTTATAGAGATCAATTGAATGTAAATAATTGATTGCACAGAAACTGTATCAAAGAAATGTATGATCTTTCGCGTACTTGTTTAAAAGAAGTATTCAATCATGTTCCTCTTTGATGTCAAACAGTCTTGTCAAAGTAATGCAATAGACTATATATCTCAAGGACGTCTGAATGGAACTATGGGATTATGTCGTATTGGTTGGTATGTTAAAGGGACAAAAAATAGAAATGTCTTGCTGTGATGTGGCAAGATAAAGGAAACAGTTTAACGTGGTATTTATTACTCTTTCCGTCCGTCGTGCGGAAAGTTCTATTCCAGAACCAGCGAATAGAATTTGTTCACACTTGGCCAAAATGATCCTTAGTTGATGAGGATACAGATTTGTAAAATTCCGTTGCCTGTCCCTACCCCAGGGGCTAGGGCTGGGGCTAAAGGGAAAATTGTACTAATTTCAAAAAAATTCTTCTCCAGACTCCGCGGTACCACAGCCTATTTCTTTACATGGACAGAAAGATAATCAGGGGCTTCGTAAACCTCAGTACCCCCAGAACATCCGTTCCCTCTCAAGGAGTACTCAAGCTTACTATAGTTTATATAGGGAAATAACACTTTGGTATATTTTGTCCATTTTAAGATGGAAAATATTCCTACTTTGTTACAATCATCCTTGGAAAAAGATGGACTCAACTGTAACATTGGGATTCCTGCCCTAATCCAAGGGGGCCAAGCCGGCGGGTCCCAAAGAGGAAATTATACAAAATTTCAAAAACGTTCTCAGCAAACTAATACGTACTACAGTCTGTTTCTCTACAATGATCATCATGGGTTTTAGTTCATTCGTAAATTTCTTTTCCTTTTTATGACATGTAATATTTCGCCATTAAAATTGAGCTACAATACTTACATAATATTACTCGGGTGACCGGTAAGGCCCTTAGGCCTCTTGTTTATCAATCAGTGACACGCCACATAGTGGCGGACGCCCTAAAGTGATTTCCGAATCCCTCCGAAACACAGAAGAGAAATGACATTTTGCATGATTGGTAACTACTATTAGAATAGGAATAACTATTAAAAGGAAAGTCGCATATTTCAGTCAATGTTGCGTTCCGAAGGTCAAGGTTTACTTTCAAAATTAATGTAACGTTCACTGCTGCAAATTCGGATGGCCGTACAAGTCCCACCTTTGGATACAAATCAGCTTTTACGACGTCATGAAGATTGCAATGTCAGATTTTCGAGCAATCTGATTAAAATCAAATCTTGATCTCTGCGCCGTTCCGTAAACTCCTCTCTGCTGCGTTAAGATCTGAGATAATCCCATAGGGGGGTCATGTCCCGATGACCTTTCACATTATCCAATCAAATCACTACTGGCAGAATCTTGACAGTGAAATTTTGAGGCGACAACGTTTGCATCAACGCATGAGTCCATTAAGTCATTTCGTCACCAAAAATTTCATGTGAAATAATGTGACGAAATGGCTTGCTGCAAGATGACAGGTCATTTGAAAATTATTGTAAATTATTTTAGTGTTTAGTAAAGAGGCGACAAAGGTCAACTGGACGTGACCTCTTATGGGATGTTGTCAGATCCTTGTAAAACGGAGTGAGAACAAGGATCTGTATTTTAATCAGATTGATTTTCGAGCCAATTTCACTACGTTTGTATTGTATGGGCCGAACATGGTCGGGCCAAAACTAATATTTCGATAAATTCTTAATTTTACAGCAATACCATAGTATCTTTTTATTAAGCAGTGTACATCATTTAAAGCTGCCGTTGTGTTTCACGGTTGAGCATAAAAATAATACCGATACTGCTTACAGAAAGTTCGGATTTCTTCCTACGGTTTCAAAACTCGCTTACTCGTGTTCTTCCGACATTATTTTTCATGTGAATGCCCATCCAAATTAACTCGTCAGATCGTGAGAGTTTGCTTTACCGCAACCTCCGAAATACAAGCGCATTTAAAACACGCACCCACATCACAAACACCGGGAGACAGTCCATAAATTATCCTGGTTGTTAATATGACATAAAAATAATCAAACCAAACTAAAACAAATCATTATCTCATAAAGCAAAACTGTTGACAGGGGTCCAGTATTTAAATTTCTTTTCATTTATGAGTTATCATTAAACATGTGTTCACGCGATAGATATACAAAGGCAGCTTAAATAGTTTCGTATTTTTTCTTTAGCGAAAGCTGTATGGAGGAGGGGGTCAATAGATATAAGTAGAACGATCCTCTTCATCAAGGACGGATTCGGTTTGGATCACCTGCCGACCACACCTTTCACATTGGGAATAAATTAAATCCTGTGCGTGTTGTGATGAGTGAACAAGTTATTTAAAGATTTGAAAAAAGTGTTGACAATTTTGCTAACATTCAACGAATGGAAATCGAAAGTAAAAAGAAAATAATACGGCTTTTAAAGATATATCCCGGTAAAATTTTCACTTTTTGTGCCTGTGACAACAAGAACTGTCATCCGTAGTATAACTAATACCCACTGCAGATGCTGGTAGTTTATAAACAGAAATTGGAATTTTCATGAGCCATTCTTCATCTTGAATTTCACGTAAAGGGATATCCTTAAAAGAACAAGTTACTTTACATCAATGGACATATCACCCTTCAAAAGATAAATAGGATATATCGGTGTGACATGAATGCTCCCACTGACTTCCAAAGATTTTTTGGGGTTTTATGTCCACTGGTGTTAGGACAAGGGTCCGCAATGTCAGTCACACAATTTAAATGAAAAGTTCAAAGTCAGTGTTGGGGGGGGTCCTAATTTCATAAAAATGGGGTCGAAATCTGTTTTAAAATTGCCGATACACATCACATGACATACTGCGCATTCAGTTAAAGTTTCATAGAGGTCAGTGTGTGTGTGGGTGGGGGGGGGGAGTCTTAACTCCATAAAAAGGGGGTCGAAAACTTCGGTGCAGGGTTATCAAAATAGAAATAAAACAAACCGACATCAGGAGAAAATGTCCCGGTTACTTTTTGACTTCCCGGGAAAAAAACGATGAAGGCCGAGAATGACTCGTTTGTGTGACATTCAATTGGAGAACTACTTTCAGACGAAAAAGTATTGTAGGCAACGTGAAGCAAGGGGAGGCAAATCTGTTTACG
The DNA here is from genome assembly GCA_947623455.1 of Mimachlamys varia. Taxonomy (NCBI): domain Eukaryota; kingdom Metazoa; phylum Mollusca; class Bivalvia; order Pectinida; family Pectinidae; genus Mimachlamys; species Mimachlamys varia. Next base: position 38,878,749 of record OX392533.1, on the reverse strand, counting down.
CAAGCATGTGTTTCTATCAAAGAGTATGGCTCGAGGCGCCAGAGAGCCATGCTCTTTATATACAGATTGAGTGGAAGCAATTATGATTAATTGCACAGGCGCTGTATCAAAGTAACAGCAAGAATAATTAAGAACCTGATATCTTTTGTTCTTTTTCAACCCATTCAAAATCTATTCAATCTTGCCTGCTTTTACTCTGCAGAAAACTGTATTCATCGCTCTTGCATAGCCAAGTTCCTTTTGTAATAGGAACGTGAACAATTGTATCAAAAGAATTGAACTGTCGACGAAACGTTCTATAGTAAAAGCGTTCATTCCTTTCACGGTCGACTTTGATGAAGATGGGCTAATCACCATTTCTGTATCAAATCAATAAAACGGACATATTAACGCATTCCAGGTTTGTATTTTGTAAATAGGTCACTTTGATTTACAGGTTGTATCATTGTGTATTGATCAATGAATATGATCTAATCGTATAACCCACATGTTGAACCATCACGATTTTATGCGAAAGGAGTGATAGATGGTCATGGGAGAATGTCCTTGAACAGTCGGCGATAAACATGTAAAGAAACAATGAGGTGAATGGTTTTCGCAAGGTTTATGGAGTGTACTGATTTACCAACAGCAGAAATTGACATCAGATCCGCGCCATCAAAATGAGACAAATACAACCTGCCTCGAGAGATACAAAGACACGACCTCTAATGAGCTAAAGAAAAGCTAATAAACAAACACTGAGTGAAATTTCAACTGCACTTTTTTTCTATATTTAACAACAAACATCACGTGTCGAAACAGTTTAAAACACAACTGACTTGCTAAAACCAATTCAAGTTCATAGTTGCAGATTAATTTAAATAATATTTGATTACCTTCCGACATGCTAAATTGGTTACTAATCAATGATAGTTTAGTGCCATCTTTTTTTTATTTTCTTTCTTTCACAAGTTAATCCAGCTGTTCAAATGCAGCATTAAAATATTCACAAACGAGTTTTTTCGGAATAACAGTCTCAATCCTGCACGTTATCATAACTTCCTTAACGGCTTTTAAACACAGGAAAGACTCGCCTTCGATTTTGCAACCAAGAATTAATGCAAGGCCAGTAAAAATTATTGGTTAATGCAAAATATCTGACAAACATGTAAATGAGCTTTCTGAAAACGGTGTTATTACAATTATAATGTCTTAATATCGGTATGTATTCTTGTATCAAATGTCAAAGTTGAAACACAGGTAAGCATTCCTTGCTTAACTTGATTAGAGTTAAAACATAAAAATATGTAACTAATCCAGTATTTCCTTCATGATTCGAATGATTTATGGAGTGACAAATGATAATCACGTTTTTAATAGTTATTAATCATAAAGATTGTTGAACTGCCTTCGTGTATCAGCATATCATTGTTTATAGCACAACTTTAACCTTAAGCAGTTCTTTAGCGGAAATATTTCGTTTGCGTATGTTTGTTTCTTAATGATATTGCTGTGCATGGCCTAAATCATGTAGGGTATAACGGTAATATACAAGATTGAAAATGTATCGATATTTTCAAAAAAATTGTGTATTGGACATACACGGCATGCTAACAGTATTTTACTGGTTTTATATTACATCCAATTCATTCTGTAGAAAGCATATATATATGAAATGTCTGAAGAAAAATCTAATGTTTACGATACATAATCAAGTTGACAAAACAGGACACTATTTCTGTGAGAATTGTGCATGCCTTTCATTTAATAAAAGTGTCAATACGCTTCCCCAGTCTCAACAATATGACGTATTTCCATACCAAAATCAATTAAACAAATTAAAGCGAAATTATATACTACACACCATCATACCAGGGGCCAGTAACTGAAAGCTCTCTTAATCACTAAGATCATCTTAAGTTGATCTTAACGGTTAAATGTGTAACTAGAAACAAGTTTAAGGTAGCTTTAAGAAAATAACGGTTCAACTACTGAGAGCAGCGGAACCTCGCTATCTTACCGCTATCTTAGTGACAAACTAAGATATGGTGTAATCAAAAGCGTTCTTACTTAGTTACGATTACTTTAAGCGATTCTTTGGCTTTTTAAGTGTAACTGGTAGCGTTCGTATTATCCCACTTTTGCTTCATTACTAAGGCTGGCCATACCCTCCCTTAACACACCATCTTAACAGTTACAAAAATAATAACATGGCTGCCTTGCTCCTACATTTTCGAAACAACCAAAACATTCCAAGACGTTTGTTGCGAGATCGCAATAACCCATTGGATTACTTCAGCGATGAAGCCATTATTGCAAGCTATCGTCTTGATAGGGATACGATTTTTGAACTGTGCAACATGATGACAAATACACTCTCAAGACCAACTAACAGAAACCGGGCTCTTCCTGTGTCCTTGCAGGTTATGATTGCTCTCCGATATTACGCCTGTGGAAGTTATATGGCCGTGATCGGGGATGCTCACGGCGTCAGCAAAATGGCAGTGTCACGTGCAGTAAAGACTATCACATACACTTGCCCATCAAAGCACAGCGTACATCGAATTCCCCATGGACCCCCAAGGTCAAGGTGACTTAAAACGAGTTTTTTGCCATCAGCGGATTTCCTAATGTTCTAGGAGCTGTTGACGGATCATTGATACCTATCTCTACACCATCTGAGGATGAACATTTGTACGTCTCTAGAAAGGGGTTCCATGCCTTGAACGTTCAAGGGGTGTGCAATGCTGATAACTTGTTTCTGAACATTGTTGCTAAATGGCCCGGCGCTACACACGATGCGCACATATGGAACAACTGCGGGATAAGTGCCGATTTTGAAGCAGGTGCCATTAATGGTGGTTGGCTGCTAGGAGATAGTGGCTACGGTCTGAAACCCTGGCTATTGACTCCAAAACAGAATCCGCAAACAAATGGAGAAAGACGTTACAATGTTTGCCATCGTCGAACACACTGTGTTGTCGAACGATCATTTGGAATCTGGAAAATGAGGTTTCGGTGTCTCAACAGAGGACTCACCTTGGCGCCTATGAAATCATGAAACGTCATTCTAGCCACCGCAGTTCTCCATAACATTTGCATCAAAAAAAGAATTCCAATGCCAGATGATGATGACGAACCAGAAGATGACGACAATGATGAGTACGATCACGACTTTGGCGCTGACAAAATTCAGGGATCCGAGTGAGAGATCAACTAATTGAGCAGGTTTTCTCCAATGCTTAAAACTAACACAAAAACAGCATCTTTATGTTAAAGATGTTTATTGTAATGCAACCTCATGTGTCAATCTTGCACATATAACAAAAAAAATGTAAACAAATACATAATGTAGATATGTTGTCTACAATTAGAAAGCTTGTCTCAGTGGAAATAAATTTGGTGTATGAATGTACTACATTTATAGTCTTTGTCATTTGTCAATCGGATGTCGTAATATAAGAGCTTCACACCCGGGCTCACATACGTACCCCGAATAAATTGCAAAGTGGGATCTTTTACACTTTTCCTTTGACGAATAACAAGCTAAAACACGCACGGACGGACGAGTGGACGGATAAAGGTACGGACGTACAGACAAAGTGATTACTATAACCCTTACCTAAAAGAGAAAACAATCATGTAAATGACGTCATTTATATATTTGGTAATGTTAGTATTCAATCAATAATGACAAATGCAATAATTACGATTGGACGGATAAAGGTACGGACTTACAGACAAAGTGATTACTATAACCCTTTACCTAAAAGGGAAAACAATCATGTAAATGACGTCATTTGGTAACGTTCATGTTCAATCAATAATGACAAATGCAATAATTATAGTCTCTAAAATAGCACATTTGCAATTTAAGTTCTGGATATAAAGTAATAACACGTTGACACATATAAATATCAATTGTTCTTAAAGTGTAATTGGAACTCACCTGAGTTCAACAACAAAAAATTATACTTTCACAGTAGACATATGCAAGAGGGCACAGACTTCATAAAACTCTTCATGTGTTAACCAACTATTCTGTGAAACCATTATTCCTTCACAGCCAATTGCATAAAAGGAATTTCTTGACAATGATGAACAGGATGAGCACATTGAAAGAACTTGCGTTGAACAGTCAGAATAATCAGTGTATTGGACTGCTGCCTGAGATATTTTTAGCCTGAAACAGGTTACTCTTGTCACATACCATTTCATGGTACCACTGAAGATTAACGTCGTAGTACGCAAGATCATTTGTACACTTCCTCTGGCACCTGTGAAAAATATGAAGAAAAAGAGTAGAAAATGACTGTAAGACATGAATAACACCAACCCCCCAACCCCCCACCCCTTTTCCTTTCTCACCAAATGAAATTTGCATCCGATTTTCAACTGAATGGCAAAATGTGACCTTGACATTGACCTTGGATATTTGAAGCACGAAATAACAACGTCCGAGGTATATGTATACTGTGTGTAACATTTCAATAAAATCGATAAACATACGAGATGACATTGCCTTGGTTGATGATTTTCTAAACATAGTAACTTTGACCTTGACCTTTGAACTCTGAAAACATGTGTCAGATGCCCATTTGGGACTATTATCTTTGATCCTGTATTTTTAACTTTCTTCATGTAGCTTAATTAGCTTCCTATTTATTTCATTCGATACAACATTACTTCATTAACTCGTAGTATAATAATTATCATTGTAGATATAAAACACTTCTGTCCTGTTTTCCCTACCGGAGTACATTTCTTCGCTACAGATTTGTGTACAGTGAGTAGACACCATCAGTTGGTAGATATTGATATTCTGATGGACTGTCACGGTTCGAATAATGCCTTTGATTCTGTCTTTCCTGAGTTTCCTCCTCATCTACTTCAACTGAATTATTTGCTTGAGAAGGACATATGTTTTTCAATGCAGCCAAAATTTCTTTCTCGCATTCAAAACGTTGCTGTTCAATATGTAGCCGCTCACGCTCAATGGCAAGACGCTTTTCTTCAACAGTTAACTTTCTTTCTTCTAATTGATAAATACTGTACTCATTAGGCATAGAGGATGAATCATTCTGGATTACCATCTTTCTTTTTTTCTTTGAAAGGCATGAAACTGAAGGTGTGGACACGCAAGTTGACGATGATATTTTTTTCAACGCAGAATCCCAAGCAGATTCAACACGTAACTCTAGATCTACTGATGGCCTTTCATTCCTGACAGTGACTTCTGGTTTTCTTAGATTGGCAGGAGCCAAGTTGTCATGTGTGATCACATCATCATCATCATGTTCAATAGTCACACTGTTATTTGAATCAAGCTCCTCATCACACTCCAGAGACCTACTGAAATTACAGTAAAACACACAAGAAATAAATAATAAGATATGGAATTAGGTACATAATAACACAATAAAAAAATCTATACATCATGATCAGATTATGAGAAAATATGGCCTGGATAAAGACCCTGTTACAAAGTATTTGAGTAAAATAACATTAGAGATATATGTGTGTGTGTTTTTTTTTTAAATATTACACAGTACGATATATATATATATATACCAAAGAAAATCATAGTGTAATAATATATAGTTTCTTACATTTAAAGTGATGGAATGTTTACCACAACCCAAAAATATGTTTCTGTGAACCGTAACCTCTATAAAATATTTCATCAAAATCGAACGAAAAATGAACATGTGCACACCCATCTCTCTACGTATATATATTTCCTCCCCCATCTTATGGCAACAGTATACAAATGCATTCAACATTTTTGTAATATGTAGTTAACATGCAAATTAACAGTGTATTTGTTCTATTTGATTAGTTTGTTTATATTTTAACCAACATGATGGGAAACACGTCTGTTAACATTTACATTCAATGTACAATACATATACAAAATGTACATGCATGTATGTCAGAGGTCCCTGGAGCATGGCATAGGAGCTCATTTTTGGTAAATTTTGATTCAACTGTGAATGACATATGCTAAACAATGACATATTAGTAAAACATATCATAACCTACCTTATATTTGGGTTTGAAGTCTGAGAAGTCGATCCGGAATGTGTATCATGACGATCAGTCATTACGAAAGTATCTCCAGATCCTAATTCATTGTCAATGCCAAAAATGGCAGTAGTCCCTAAGATCTTTACTACACGATCCTCCAAACTCGTTAGGCCTAGCTCATGATCACCATCGTCATTTGAAGGACCACCTCCGCCGGTCTTCTGTCGTTCTCGTTTAAGCTTTGCCTGGTCCCCTTTCACAATACTGCTCCAATCGTGCCACTTTTTCTTAACATCGTCGTCACTGCGCTGAGTGGAACTTACAGAGCTTACTGCACCAGCGATTTGCCTCCGAATCTGTTTTTTTTTCGTTCATTTGTCACAGTATCTGAAAATTTCCCGAGAATGACATCTCTCCTCCTTTCGATTTCTTCCAAGAGAACTTCAAGTTCGTTTGTGGTATAGTTTGGTTTCCGTTTTCTTGCAGCCATCATGACTAGTTTACAATCGATGTCAAAGAAATGCTCAACACGTAACACCGTTGTTTACAAACGTATCAATGATCATGTAGACGTGTACTATAGAAAACGGAAAGCGGAGAAAGGGATTTTCCGGAATAATTCCCGCTCTTAATGCTATTCGTACGCAAATCGTTAAGAGAGGTTTAAGGCCGGTAGGGTCGAGTTAAGAACAGTTTACAGTTACGCTCTTACGCAGTTCTTTGTGTCACCTTAAACCATTCCGTAAATACATACTTAAGAGAGATGTTTCAGTTACTGGCTCCAGACTCGCAAATTTGTTCGGATACCCCGTCACTTAACCTGGTGTTATGCAGAGAGGTCCATTACGACTTTCTATCTACATATGGTGACAAACAATCTGATTAAAATCATATCTTGATCTCCGCCCCGTTACGTAAACTTCTCTCTGCTGCGTTAAGATCTGAGATAATCCCATAGAGGGTCATGTCCCGCTGACCTTTCGCATAAGCCAATCAAATTACTACTGGCAGAATCTTTACAGTGAAATTTTGAGGCGACAAAGCTTGCAATTAACACATTTGTCCGTTTAGTCATTTCGTCACCAAAAAGTTCGTACGGAATAATGTGACGAAATGGCTTGCTGCAAGATGACAGGTCGTTGGAAAAATATTTTAGTGTTGAGTGAAGAGGCGACAAAGGTCATCAGGACGTCAAGTGACCTCTTATGGGATGTTGTCAATCTGATTAAAATACAGATCCTTGTTCTCACTCCGTTTTACAAGGATCTGACAACATACCATAAGAGGTCACGTCCAGATGACCTTTGTCGCCTCTTTACTTAACACTAAAATAATTTTCCTAACGACCTGTCATCTTGCAGCAAGCAATTTCGTCACATTATTCCACACGAACTTTTTGGTGACGAAATGACTTAACGGACACATGCGTTTATGCAAGCTTTGTCGCCTCAAAATTTCACTGTCAAGATTCTGCCAGTAGTGATTTGATTGGGTAATGCGAACGGTCATCGGGACATGACCCCCTATAGGATTATCTCAGATCTTAACGCAGCAGAGAGGAGCTTACGGAACGGCGCGGAGATCAAGATATGATTTTAATCAGATTGGGGATGTTGTCAGATCCTTGTAAAATGGAATGAGAACAAGGATCTGTATTTTAATCAGATTGGAGACAACCACTTCCATTGCGATTGTTTTTCACCCAAAAAACAATCGCAATGGAAGTGGTTGTCTCCAATCTGATTAAAATACAGATCCTTGTTCTCACTACATTATACAAGGATCTGACAACATCCCATAAGAGGTCAAGTTCAGATGACCTAGAGGCCTCTTCTTGACACTAAAATAACTTTTCCAATGACCTGTCATCTTGCAGCAAGTCATTTCATCACATTATTCCACATGAACCTTTTGGTGACGAAATGACTAAACGGACAAATGCGATTATGCAAGCTTTGTCGCCACAAAAAGTAATCGGGACTTTCTATGGGATTTCCTCAGATCTTCACGCAGCAGAGAGAAGTTAAAGGAACGGCACGGAGATCAAGATATGATTTTTATCAGATTGAAAGTGAATCTATTTCAGTATGTTCACGTTTAGTCCATTTTCTGGTGTAATCTTTATTAAGAATCTTGAAATTCACATTCCAATTGATGCATTGATTCTCTCGATACTTAGGACCTTTCATGAAAAGCTCTCGAAGCTTTATGTTTGGGATAATATTCAAATTAACAGTTACTATGTGTCCAGCTGGACCATAGCAATTATGAAATGAAGAACATGGAATATGCTAAGGAAGAGTATTCTTAGGTCATATGTATTCAATTGTTGCAATGTTCGCTTATAAAGCCTTGGTGCGATAGGTATAGAATAACTAGGAAATGATGATGATTATCGTATTCGGTGTACTTTTAAATCGGAAGTTCGGTGGTATGTTAGCTTGAACACACTTTTGGTGTAAGGTATCCAAGTTCATTATGTCTTCAATCTTGTAGGATTTTCCCAGACAATCGGTCCAGATCGAGAAGCCCTGTTTGCAGTGCTGAATAGCCACATTATGACTTTTAAGATGTTCGCCGCTCTTTAGATATAGGCAGAAGAGTCTTAACTTTTCACTTCAAAAAACTGTTTTATGCCTAGTTTCTTAATCACTTGACTTGCAGTCTTCTGTGTTTCCATCAGAGACATTTCTTTCTTCAGAATCTGTTTCAAAGGTGGCTTGTTGTTTCGTGGAAGGATGGGGAGAAATTTCCCTTTCCTCTAGTTCGACACTTGTCTCCACGTTCTACCACCACTACAATCCAAACTAGGACATCACTTAATTGATTTACTTTGTCATAATTTTTCCAAACAAATTGATCATAGAGTTCAAAGATTCCCCGAAGGTGAAAGAGTCCCCTGCTGACAAAAAAAGCACAATCCACCACAGGATTTGTTGTAATTTATCTCTGCCTGATCAGCCGATTGAATAGAGTGGACATAAGAAAATTCACATCTTCCCTGTTGCAAATATCGAATTAAGTTAAATTTGCTTGGTTTTATTTTTTATTTTGTTATAGGTCCTAATAGCAGGTCGAATAAGGACGGTCTCCAAGTTTATTTAAGGTCACTCGGTCTCTTTGGCAATATCCATGGGAATTACCTGAAATTTCACTCAAACATTCACTAGTGTATGAAGAACAAGTATTGGTATTGCTATCGGACGTAAAACATCATTGATCATTTTTGGGTGAAAAACTGAGATTTTCTGGAAAAACATCGGAACCTACGAAATCATAAAATAAAATATATTTCTCCTATGTTACAGTATGTAATACTTGCGTTTTATACACGTAAAAAACAGAGCAGAAAGCAACAATTTAACATATGTGATTTTTAATAAAAAAACAAACATACATACATAATATTTATAAACATTTTCAGATTTCAAAAAATTGTGTGGATAGAAAGCTAATTTTTTGGAATTCTGATATGAAGAAATATTATAAACTTAACAATACATAAAAAAAATGAACCAAAAACAATATTTTATTCATAAAAATCGAGGAAATAAAATCAAAAATATTGTCTTTATGTTTTTGAGTTGCCTCCCCTTTCAAATACAACACGGACTAAATGTAGGTGGCATAGATTTTCCCATATCACATAGAAAACCACTTCTAAGGTATCTAAATATAGATTTATAAACCAATGTGTATTGAAAAAGTGCATTATAGAGATTACCTTGGTATAGAAATACAATATTTCACAATAATCTGTTTAACAAACATACAAAAAGTAAATGAATCGGTAAGGATTTTCATAAGTGCAGATAAATTGTCTTTTCTTGCTTGTACATATAGGTTCCTTATCTACAAATGTACTTGTTTATATCTGTATATTGACGACCCTTAAATATATATCCGGTCATTTAATTTAAAAACAAAGAAGTAATCTTATTTTAATATCAGTTAATGTTTTTTATACAATATGTTGACACAAATCTGAACACCCAATTATAACAAATATATATATAACCAACAAAACACCAAAAACGTTTAACAAAAAAATTGTTTGGTATTAACATCCCATGTAGTCCGATGCCTCTTCCCGGTCGCTACACCCGTCTCCAACAAACAACTCCGACCCTTGATATAAAAATAGACTTGCCAGCCTATAGCGAGTCTCTGACTGGATGTCGGTGATGTGTAGTTCCGAAAGACAGAACTGACATCCCTCCCTTAACTGCTGACACACAATTTCGAATTCAACAACACACCTACCCAACACTGGCTGTGGCACTTTCGTTCCAGAATCCTCAGTTTCTCCGTTCTCAGTAACAGTCTTTTTCAAAGGTTCGTGTAACTGTGGTCATGGTTAACATTCCTCGACTGTTCACTCAGAAAATCACAATCTAGGCCTTCGGGTTTCACAAGAAACTGTCCATTTATATCGCGGAGACGACCGCTATCGCCCATCGTTGCTGCTTAAATGTCTACGTTGTTTACACGATCTTACGCACCTCATTTATTGGAGAGTTCTACTAAGTGTACGGTGAATTTCTTACCCGAGACCAGTAACATATTTTTCATTCGGATGTGACGTTTCTATTTCCGGCAAAACGGACATGTTTTTGCCAAGAACGACAAGCAACGGACCGAGAGACCTTAAGGAATGAAATTTATTTTTCAACATTCATGAGGTAATAACAACATTGGCTTCTAACGCGATTAATGGAATATGTCCAGGACCCAATGTTGTCATGGCCTCATTAATGTTGAAGAAATAAATTTCGTTCCTTATATTTATATTATGATTATTTTTTATTGCATCGGTTAACGCACACCATTATAAAAAATGCGTTTTTCATGTTTTTACATGGGAGTGACGTCGCAGAGAGAACAGCCGTTATCGCGGGAAAGTGTTACACAGTTCGTGACACGGTCTTAGCAACCGCGTCATAACAAGCAAAACAAAATGTAGTTCCATCTACAAATTTATTCTGTAAGGTTTTTGGAGTGATTTTTATGTTTTCAACTTTAAGAGTACCGATACAATATTGAATATCTCTGCATAATACATATATCGTGTTTATTTAAAATAACACGGGTAGAAGAACAATTCCGATTGCTTGACGGTGGATAGTACTAGGCCTATCAGACGACAGGAAAGCTTCCGGTGCCGTACAGAACGCTTGCATTTGTTAACATTTTATCTAAACATGACAGTATTTGTTGTCCTGTATTTTCAAACTCTTTTTTCAATGTTTTTTTTTATTTTAAATATTTTACTTTAAAAAATCCTAATATTTATATTGTTCAGTAACTACAACTATTGTTCAATGTGCGCTGACTGCATGTGATGAGGCGAATGTTATGTGATATCAATAATTGAATTTTCGCCCATGCTTTCAAGCATACTGAATCTAAATATGTGGTTGTAATTCAAAAAAAAATATAATTTGCGGTTCGAGAGCTCATGACTAGTATTTTTCTTGTATCGCCACGTCATCCAATCAACCTTATTCCCCCCTTTGGCACGGTAGCTTTTAGAGTTGCGCTTACGGCATTATGATTTCTTGCACATTCCCACCATTCTAGAGAAGGAAACGTGCAAAACATACCAGAAATTAGCGAATAAAATGATAGCACTGACATCAGCTGCTCTTCGAAGGAAATGACCATGTGTGTCTGAACTCGTGCCCTTCAGAAAAGCTATTTGTAAAATAAAAAGATAAAACAAAATTCATATTGTAACTATAGTATAACGGAATGTAAGGTAAATAACATGAAAATGGCAAAACGTTAAACGAGTTGTTTGATGTCGTTAATGTCCTTTTCCATTCAATTACGTTAAATTTCTACTCAATCAGGCATTCCAACTTTATTACTAAATCCATTCAAAACTAAATGAAAATCCAATTATCTGTGATGGGTCGACATTAAATAAATCAATACTCCCAAACAATTTGCACCAAATGTTCATGATATAACGCAATAAAATGATTGAACTCATCTTTTTTTCTAGAACAAGTAGTCCGAATGCCTCATGACACTTCTAGCGTGGGTTCATCCCTGTAAGGAATGCTTTGGATTCGGCTCTCTGCTCTGGCCAAGTCGTACAAGAGACCCAAGTAGTTACAGTACAATGCTCTAATCGACAATCAGTATTGTGGGAATGGAACGGCTGGTTCTCGCTGTCAGTATGTGACCTGGTAAGGTGTTCTGCTAGGGCCTATCGGACAAAGTTCAGGATTATCGCAAGAAGGCTAACACGAACGAACCGCTGCCTCTCAAATACATATACCGAGAGGCCGTCATGAAATGACTGGCTGTGAAAAGGACGTAAAAGCAATCACACCAAACCAAGTTTAGGCGCTGAAAGTGGATACACAACGGATTCAGCTGCCTTCCTAAAATAAACGAAACACCGAAAACAGACTCGGCTGGTTGACATTTAAATATTGCATTGTTCACCCTTCAGAACAATAACTATTCGCCTACGGCTATTGTTTGGTTTCTTCAAGATTTTGAAACATGGAACATATTTGGGATCCATTTCGTCTGATTATACAATAGATGGATTTTGGCGCCCTGCAGTTGTGACGTTCGACCACATCATAACTAGATCACCGTCATGCGTATACATAACGACCGTTATAAATCAATAAATCACAATGAAGAAAAATAACGTTGTTCACTGTATTTTCTAAACCGATACATCGGCAATCGTAGTTACCATCGCAGCAATCTTGATTAAAATCATATCTTGATCTCCGCGCCGTTCCGTAAACTTCTCTTTGCTGCGTTAAGGTTCAACATACCACCACATCGGTATTGAAATGAGTCAACATCAAAGAAAGTGTAAATTTCCTTAATGCAGAGAATGTAACTTCTATAAAAACCCACATATAGCATGTACATGGTATCATGCATTTTTCCTGCAACTACAATATTTGATACGGCGCAAGAGAAAAACACCAGACGAGGATAAATATGTGTAAACTGTAACGAATCTAACAGATCAATGACAGGGAGAGTGAAAACGAATAAATGACGTGTTTCACGATAGTGCTTAAATGTGTATCGACATTTCCTGACGATACGAAGGGCAATTTACCAATCAGAATACCAATAATGTTCGCATTGTAACACATTTCTGGTCCAAAATGTTGGTACATATGTACAAGGAGGTCGCCATCTTTGTTCGATGCTTTGGACAGAAATAGAAAATATATAGTGATATTATTAAATATATACAACCATTTGGAAACTGATACTGCAGTTTGTGTCGAGGCTCGAACCTTAGCCTCATGTGGAATTAGCCCAATACAGCTTGATGCGGAAATTTCATCATACGGACTGGCATCAATTCTGTCTGTTAAGTGCAAAGGTTGCAACAAGGACTTTGTGTTTGAAACAAGTAGGCGGTTACACGATAGCAAATTGAAAGCAAACCATTTTGACGTCAATGTAAGAGCTGTTTGGTCTTCCCTAGTAACTGGAAATGGAAATGCACATCTCAATGAAATGCTTGCATGCCTTGATTCCCCAGGACTTGGTCAAAAGATTGAGATTGAGATAAATGAGTGGTGGAAACCATATCACAGAAAGACATAGAAGATTCTATCAATGAAGAGAAAAGATTAGCTATACAAAAGGGTCATTTTCATCAGGGTAATTAAGTTTTGATAGCCATTTATCCCTAACCCATACATTTTAAAAAGATCAATGTGATTGAGTTGTCGATGAGGGAAAGTCAAGATTTTCTTCATGATAAAGAAAATAAAACAAATTGTCCAAATATAGTTACAACATCCAATGATGTGCCAATAGTCCTTCATATTTTAAAATTCTGTGTATAAATATAAATGAAGTTGTAAATTTATGAATCAGAATGTTGCTGACTTTGATTATGGATGCATTTTAAACAAAAAAATGGTGATTGTTTATAGAAAAAGCCTTAGTTTGAAACTCATCTGCCCAAAAAGCAGGTGAGATTGGGCCATTGCACAACGTCCATTGTCTATCTGTCCATGCAGCATCCATCCATCCGTCTTTTTTTTCTACAAATCCCTACAAGTCATAAACCACAAAGCCAACTTTCAGCAGATTTGGTCTGTAGCATGTGGTCTATTAAATTTTATGTCCTGTTGGAGGTGGAGGGAAGCCGGAGCACCTGGAGAAAAACCACTAAGCTTACATGGTCATGAAGTGTAGCATCATTAGGTAAAAGTGAACTAATTTTGTATGAACAGTGAAACTGTTCGGTGTGATATATCGGAGGATGAAGGGAAACTGATTTTGTATAAATGGTCAGTCTGATCCCCCAAGGGACCTGAGAGGCAGGGCCAAATATGGAAAATTCTTCAAAATCCTACTTCGATTAATGAAAGAATTTGTTCAATATTTGATCTCATCAATCCATGGATACAGGGAAAAGATGTTGGTATAAAATGGGATAACTGACACAAAGGGGCAAAGGCCAATAGGGGAAATGAACCAAATGTTTGCTTTAAAACCTTCTTCTACTGTACAAATGAAAGGGTATTTTGTTGATCTGGTCTTAAGCAGCCTTCGGTGAATGCAAATCAATTATGAATATCAAATGATTGGTCTGATGGATGGAGCCCGATATGGGAAATGTAGTAAATTGTAAGTTCAATGAATGTGAGAATATTGTTGTTCAGATGTATTGAGACATCCTTTGGTGAAGGGGATCAGTTTGATATGACCCCCCCCCCCCACACACACACACACACACTTTCAGCTCCAGGGTGAGGTCTACTAGGTAAATTATTTTAAAATGTAAAGTAATGAGTAATGATTAGGTGTTGTCTAAATATTCATCAAACTGTATAGTGTATTAAGCTGAGCGATACAGGCCCTGCTGGGTCTCTTCAATCTCATAATATGTATTAGCCCACCATCATCAGATGGTGGGCTATTCAAATCACCATGTGTCTGTGGTCTGTGCTTAAACAATTATTGTGATCGCTATTTCTCGAGAAGTACTGAATTTATCATTTTCAAATTTCATATGTAGGTTCCCCTTGCTGCCTAGTTGAGCATGGTTCCTTTCCGACAGATCTGAAAACGAAAAACACTATGGCCGACAGGCGGCCATCTTAGATTTGTGCGTTATAGTTTTTTATCGTTATTTCTTGAGAAATTCAGATGGATCATTCTCAAATTTTATATGCAGGTAACGAGAGAGGTTTTGTTTGGCCGCATGTTGTGCGTGTTCAGTTTTTCGGCAGGTCTGAAAAACAAGATGGCTGTCTGTCGGCCATCTTGGAATTTGTATTTATAGTTTGTGATTGCTATTTCTTGAGAGAAATACAAAATCAACTACATTGCTAATTTCCTCGTGACACAATTTTACTATAACGCTATCGAAATTACGTCAAAATGGTGTCCCAAAAATTGAATGTTTTAGAAATTGTGATAACAATAAACAAAGAAAATATTTCTACTTTCAAGGTCACAGGTATCAAATGTTAATATCATCTAATTACAACTAATAACAACTAAAATTATGTACCTTGTATAGTCAGATGACTGTTAAGGCCTCTTGTTGTAGGAGTACCAGCTGTGACAGTGATTTGTGATGGAGGCTGGAGTAAGCGCACACATAAGCACAGCTATAATGCCCTGGGTGGAGTGGCAATTATCGTTGGAGCTGCTACAAAGAAATTGCTCCACATCGGTGTCCGATACAAACACTGTGCCTTGTGTAGTCGTACAGAGAATTTAGACTGTAGCCCTCGCCCCCACAATTGCTTCAGAAACTGGCAGGAGTCTAGTCAGGCAATGGAGGCAGATGTCATTGTAGAAGGGTTTCTGAAGGCAAACGATTATGGGGTTAGGTATATGTACATGGTTGGGGATGGTGACTCTTCAGTTTATGCCCATATTCGGGAAAAAGTGCCTGTTTGGGGAGCCCATGTTACCAAGCTGGAGTGTGCAAACCACATATGTAAGTGTTTACGGTCTAGTTTGGAGAAATTGGTGGTGAACAAACCGATGTACAAAGGCCGTGGAAGATTGACAAAGAATGTACGTGTTCGTCTTACTACAGCAGTTAGATGCGCCATACGAATGCGGTCCATGGAAAGTGACAAAGTAAGAGCTGCCAAATTCCTGGAGCATGATATCCGTAACAGTGTCGACCATGTGTATGGACATCATACCCACTGCAGCAAGGACTTCTGCCAGGCGAAGCAAAATGACTCCGGCATTCTGATTGAACCTCCCTTTGATGATGATGTCATGTCTGAACAGGCAAGTTTTTGGTCTGAAGGAGCATCATTGGCAGAACAGGAGCAGTCACGGAAGAGTTCAGGCCTACATGCTGCAGATCTGTTACAGTGTTCCCAAATGCGACAAGATATTGCGGTGCTCTTGGATAGGGTGGCTTCTTAAAGCTCTCGTCTTATTGACAACTTTACCACCAATTTGGCCGAGAGTTGGATACATATTCGCTCGAAAGTTGATGGAGGAAAAGTGATTAATTACTGTAAGCGTGGATCCTGGCACACCAGATGCTATGCTGGAGGTCTTAGGCTCAACCTTGGTTCCCAGTGGTCTCCTATGGCATGGGAACAATCAACTGGTACCTGTCCAGGACAGCACTTTTCCAAGCTGTATGAAAAGAGAGAAACATACCTGAGGACCTGCAGAATATCAAAAGCAAAGCCACAGAGCAATATCAGAAGATGGAAGAGGAAACGAGCAATCTCCAAGCTGAATTCAAGTAAGAAAGTAAAGCAAGAAATATGGTCCTGATGCTTTGGATGTAAGTCCAGACCTCTCTTCTGATGAACAGGCGAAAAGGCAACAACATTTTGTTGACCACCATATCAATATTTCTCTGTCCAACATCCAAGATATAGAGGTTGCAACTAGAGGGCAGTCCAGTTCCGATTTGTGGAAACATGAAAGGAAAAAGCGACTAACATCCTCTAAGTTTGGACAAGTTGTCAAAAGAAATCCAAAGATCAAGGTACAGCCACTGGTGAAGCAGATCCTTTATAGCACCTTCAAAGGAACAGCAGCAACAGACATGGGTATCATAAAAGAGGAGCCAGCAAGATTGGAATATATTGAATTCCAGAAAAGGAACAACAACTGTGTACAGATTGTGTCCTCTGGACTGGTAATTCACCCAAACCACAGGTTCCTTGCTGCTAGCCCAGATGGATTTGCGACGGACAATACAGGAAAGAAGGTGGGAATTGTAGAAATAAAAATACTCTGTATGACAAACCTGTGACTCTCACTGCAGCTGCAAGTCTCAAACAAATTCGGAACTTTTTCTTAGAGTTAGTAAATGGTGAACTAAAACTCAAACGCAAACACCACTATTACTATCAGTGTCAGGGGTTGTTAAATATCACTGAAATGCCCTGGCTAGATTTCATTTTAAGGACAGAATATCCCTACGAGATCCACATTGAGAGGATTATGAAGGATGTCTCTTTCTGGAGTAGTGTAATGTTGCCAAAGCTTGAGTCTTTCTTCAAACTGGCATTGCTTCCGGAATTGGCTGCTCCTCGATTTGGAAAACTTCCAGGAATACGAGAGCCTGGTGTATGGGTAATTAACAATTTGAAATCACAGTAAAACCCGACTTACTCGAACGCGGTTAACTGGAATACACCTCATTTGTTGAACAGTTTCTTTGGTCCCGACCAAGTTCATACATATTCAAGCAACCTCGGATTACTTGAATACCATGTATTCCTCAAACTATTTATCAGGTCCCCATGAGTTCGAATAAGTTGGGTTTTACTGTAGATGTAACCAAATTGAGTTGCAATGCTCAAGTAAAAAATTATGTCTCCCTTAATTATTTGTCTTTGTATGTTAAATATTTATTTGCATTATGGTTGTCTCTTGTCTATATGGCTTTATCAACTGACAACAGCAAACACTAGACTATGCATACATCCATTCACATGGATTATGACACAATGTATTAATCTTATTCTATGCAAAACTTGTCGCTTTGCTTCAGTTTACACAGAAAACACTCCTCAAATGACTACAGCTAATTATTGGCGCTAAGTTGTTCAAATTAGACCCACTTTCATCAAATCACTTGTAAATTTAGGAGCCACAGTGGCCGAGTGGTTAAGATGTTCCGACATTCTACCACTAGCCCACCACCTCTTGGATGCGAGTTTAATCCCACATGGGGCAGTTGCCCGGTACTTACCGTAGGTCGGTGATTTTTCTCCAGGTACTCCGGCTTTCCCCCACCTCCAAAACCTAGCACATCTTAAATGACCATGGCTGTTAATTAAATAGGATGTAAAACTAAATAAACCAACCAAATCAACTTGTAAATTTCAATATGTTGTTTTCCTTCCTGTTTCAGTTTGCCAATCCACAACCACAAAGAGCAGGGACTTCAAAGTCTGAACGTTGCAGAGCTAGTGTGTATGATGACAGACCTGGGCTGAAGTGACATTACTCTTGGCAGCTCCTGTCTATCACAGTAAATAAGTTTCAATATGTACATTCTATCTGTTCCAAAATGCCACATACCTGTTTCAGGTATAGGTTATAGGTTATAAACAAGAGGCCCAATGTCCTAAGCAGACACCCAAGTTACATAATACTCATCATAAACGCCACGGCACTTGTGTTGTATTCTTGAGCAAGATACTTTACTCTGCTTGTTCCAGTCTACTCAGCTGTAAATGAGTATGTGGTTGGGAAGTGGTAAAAATTGTAGAATGCTAGCCGTGAACGCCGAAATGACAGCACCGAGTTGAGAACAATATCCGCTGGTTGCTAAGGCCCTATAACCACAGATAATAATTTGCGAACCGCTTTGAGGCGGTCTTAAGGTCGTGATAAAGCGGTATATAAGAAACTCGAATTATTATTAGTATAAACTCATAGGTATTTAATATTATACTTGTAGCTCAATACCAGTTCTATATGATGAGAAAATCAACATGTTAAGAAGGTGATTGTGGTTATGTAAATATATAGTTTATAATTGCTATACTTTGTGATTTTTTAAATAACATTATGACTAAATTAATCTTGATTTTTGATACTGCAATTCAATAACTGACATGTGTATGTTTATTGAGGGCCTCCATACTTTTTACAGTGTTCAGAAAGTAGTCCGGTAATGGCTGCCATTCCTTCCAATTCCAAATGAGCCACCAATACAATTCAGGGCTTGTGTGATCCCCCATGTTTGTAAATACTTTTTTGGAGTGTTATAGGACATTCTCCACCATAAAATACATGTGTTGCTGGATATATTAGCACCAAAGATAGAAAAGATAGATAACTACACTTTTTGCTAGAATAGTTCTTTTAAATTTCCATATTAACCAGCTGCAACATTTTTCAAAGCTTAGTGTAATTGTTTCAAGTTCCACACATCAGTACAAACTTTTAATACATAATGTGCTATAATTTTGCCATACATTTTCATACAATTGGACTTTGAGTTTATCTGATATGTTGAACCTTAAGATCTGAGATAATCTCATAGGGGGTCATGTCCCGATGACCTTTCACATTTGCCAATCAAATTACTACTGGCAAAATCTTGACAGCAACAAAACTTGCATAAACGCATTTGTCCGTTTAGTCATTTCGTCACCAAAACGTTCATGTGGAATAATGTGACGAAATGGCTTGCTGCAAGATGACAGGTCGTTGGAAAATTATTTTGGTGTGAAGTAAAGAGGCAACAAAGGTCACCTGGACGTGACCTCTTATGGGATGTTGTCAGATCCTTGTAAAACGGAGTGAGAACAAGGATCTGTATTCCAATCAGATTGCCATCGCAGCAACCCGCTTCGAATGTGCTTTAGTTGTTTTGAGTGACGATGATACTCGATTATCATTATGAGAACTTGATGTTTACTTGGATGTGGCAAATATTTACATGGCGGGTGTCGTCGATGAAGGAGAAGACTCTTACTCTTCCGGACACCTGTCTTATTCTCTTGTACTTTTACAAGGGTTTCCATGTTTATCTTACCTTTGTCCATGTTTTGCCCCTGGTTTAATTGATTTTGATTTTGGATAATGATTTTGTTAACGCTTCAGTATCTTCTTATTTATTTTCTTCATATAACACATGTAAATATATGCCTTGTACCTCACAATGACTGCGTATACGATAGTAGCGCGCTCCATAGAGAATATGTTCGTTTCCAACTGCGGGCATACTACCGTATACACTGCCAAAATTATATCAGCTCTAAAGAACTACATGCTGCTATGTGATAAATACACACGCACTGTCATCGCGAAACGCAGTCCTTAAATGACCATAGCTGTTAAGATGTAAAACGTTACAAAACGTAAACCAGACAGCTAAACAAGACATAAAATGGGGGGAAAACATTCCTACAGTACGCTTTTGCGATAACATCAATAGACAAAACTTCCTATAGTCTTCTCAAACATTTTTTGCCAAGGGAATTTTCATTAAAATCTTTTCGAAATACGAAATTCGTTTCTTGAGAGATAAAAGACGCTATCATCATAGGATAGATTTCTTAAATAGATTTAAAGTTAATCTACTTTCTTTCATCTAAAATTGAAAACCTCTATGTTCTCAATCTTTTTATCCTATCAAACCGTGACGTATCATCTGCATACAGCATAGTAATTGTTTGTTTTAGACGTAATCATTTATGTTCAAAATAAAAAGTACTGGGCCTAATAGAGAGCCCTGTGGCACTCCAATAGAGATTGCTATGGAAATGATAACCGACCGAAAAAACCTGCAGCTTGCATTTTCCGTGTGAGATAGGATTGGGGAAAATAAGGTTGATGACAAAAAATATGCTTTCAGTTTATGCAAAAGTATAATGGGCTTGTAAATACATTAGTGACGCCATTTGCTGACGATGGTGTTAAAGCGTGACTTGAGACTACAATAGAGATATTTCAGATTCTATGACGCCCCTCAGAACCAGATGTGCTTGCGGGAACTGTTGCTGTTATAGAACGGGTGATTAGACAAGAAGGCTGAGGGCGTGAACACATCTTTGTCGAAAAGTATGACTCTATATAAACCTCCACGCGGCACAGAAAATTCAGGCCAATTTTGTATCATTACTGTGAGGAAGGTTATGGGTTCTGTCCCGAAGCCGAGACATACCAAGGTCAATGGTAATTTATACTCCCTGCTTGACGTTCAGCATTATGGGAGTGGAACAACTGGTTCGCCTGTTGTCGGTATAATGTGACCGGTTTGGGTATTCTGCTGGGGGCCTTCGGCAAAACACCTCGGTGTGGTAGCACATTAAATCGGCAAAAGATCCGGGCCCATATTCATGAAACTGTTCTCGTGCTCAAGCATGGATTCTGTGCTCAAGCCAGCTTTCTTGAAACTCCCCTGAATCATGTCGAAGACAGCTGGTTTAACAGGTCTAGCACAAACCTCAAATGGGGTATATAACCCCAATTGGGGTTTATTACCTTAACTGAAGTATACAAATATACCCTAAATGAGGTTACGCTAATATTATTTACGTACGGTATTCAAAGCATGCATGATCGAGGCGTGACACCTGTTTCAATTGAAAGGCCGAGTCAGCATTGCCCACCGACCGTGTCGCACGTTTTACCAAATTCTGAACTTTATCTCGAAAAACATGCTTAACATGTTAATTTACCTGCATTGCCACATGTATACGTCAATAAAAGCACTAAAACCTCCACAACGCGTGCACATTCTCGCTTCAAACTTCGTCAGCGGCGGGAGCACGTTTCGACGAACGCCATAGTTCACCGGAAGTAGAAAATAGTTAAGTAAGTGTAAAACAAAGACGGGCTAATAGGTCCGAATATGTAATTTGGGAATCGCACAAAAAAAAGTTTGATAATAAAGTTATTAACATTTAAAATAAAATTATTTTTACACACTTTGTTGAAATTGAGTGTAAAAAACATGTACTTATCCATGCCATTGTTCACATTCTTTATGTGTAGCACCAGTAGAGGATCAAGAATCTGTAGCTGCCGGATATATTTCTTACGAAACAAATGATGATGATGGTTAGTATAAGATTTATATGTATTATGTGTAGAACTTATAAACAATGAATAAAAAGAACAAAGAGACAAAATACCTCGTTATAATACGTTTATGTTTTTTCAATCGTCATATCTCTATTATGCTTCATCATCCTCATCATCAGCAGCAGTAGGTACACATACATTGTCTGCAAACGATTGGAAATGGGATAAATTAAATGGTTTGTCTACAAACGTACTGTCATATATAGTCAACGAAAATTAAAGGATTTTTGATATACTTTCTCTAATGTGACACGCAATAGCAAAATATTGATTACTGTTTTGCTAGAATACACAAAATAACAAGGAAGACCATCAATACTGGCGGCAACATACCTGGCCAACCAGCAACGTGTAAGACGTTCTAGAGGGGGAAAAGGGTGGCTAAACGTATTGAAAATCCAATAGCCAAATCCAAGTCCTACTGCAAAAGGCGCGACACTTTGTTTAAAAAGGTAAGGACTGCGAAAAACATAACATAACGCTAGTACATACCGATAACATGGTTATTTTCAAGGCATACTGTTGCGTCCTTATAAAGCTGTATGTAGGCAGCCTTTGTCTGGGTTTTTGTCGCGGCCCACTGAGTCATCATCTTGCTCTGTTCCCGACAGCCATGCATCTCCCCAATAGAGTCTATGGTGCTCATAATCATGATTTGTAGCTGAGCTTTCGTTTTCCTGATTAATAAAAGCACAGCTGTATGTTTTTTGTTGAATGTGCGAAATACTAAATAATGACAAATAAATATTTAAATATTCTTTGTTAATTGAATGTTTCAATAAATGATTTATTTTAACTGATAGCATTCTTTGGAGTATTTCTGATTGGCCGAAAAAAGAAAGGCTTTCATTAGCTGGGCTAGGTAGATAAATACAAGGTTCCATCAGATGGAAAGCTCTCTCTTGCCCCGACAGCCGAAGCGAAAGGACCACTAAGTACGAAAGTGACCAAGCTTAAGCTGCATACCTAGAGATGTCATGAAATTTTGTGCGGTCGACTTGCAAAACTAATATTGGAGTGAGCTTAGCCTTGCTGCCCTCGCAATGGTGTCGATGGTAGGCACTGCGATTCTCGGTACAGTTGTGTTGAAAGCGGATCAGGTCAGCGTCTAACGGTTCCCCAGACAGACTAGTATGGTTTTTTGCCACTGAAATTCAAAACAGCAGAACCTTTCTAAACCGACTGCTAGATAAGACGGCTTTGATATGGGGTGGATATATTTGTCTCTAGCTGCATTTTTGACGTATATTTCGGTATAGTAATACCTGTTGGTGCTTAAAGATATCCACTGGTACGTATTGCCATACGCCATTGCAACGTCTCTGTTGTAAGGTCGGTGTTTTTTTGCATGTCTCGGTCCTTCTCACCAACGTTGAACAGCCCAAGAAGATTAACACGGATCTAATAACAAACATCAACCTTACAATTTGCTTTTACTGAATTATGTTTTATTTTGTTTTGTATTAGGCTACGGAAATATTTTACCTAACGGGGACTGAGGTCTCCTTGCAAACCAGAAGTTCATCCGGTGAAAGTCTCCATTACCGAACCGACTATTTTGAGGTTAATATGCACATAGGAATTTTTATAAATATTAAGTTAAACTCAAATAGATTTCATTTGGTAATGCGAATCCTGTAACAAATCTCCATGCAGGTTCAGTATTATATTGGTTTTCATCTTACAGAAACTACATCAAAGGGAAGTGGAACTAATGGACAAGCACACATTGCCGGATGCCGAAACCAAAACAAAAAAACAGACGACCATCGGAACACAGACTGGCATGCTGGGTGTTGCTAAAGGGCAACCCCCCAACACACATTGCCACTCCTTCTGCCGAACATTAATGTGAAAAACAAAAAATACTTGAAAATATATTGAATTCTGGTGTCCATGTCATAATAAATTGTAAAATGTTTGTTCGTTTTAAGTATTTAATTATTCTTAAATTTTTGTCTTTATAGAATACTAGTGCATACCTCTTCTAACCGGTCAAAGTTTCGGCACACTCGTAACCACCGCTGCTCAGTTGGAAC
Organism: Mimachlamys varia; assembly: GCA_947623455.1. Lineage (NCBI taxonomy): Eukaryota > Metazoa > Mollusca > Bivalvia > Pectinida > Pectinidae > Mimachlamys > Mimachlamys varia. The sequence goes on along the minus strand of OX392533.1, from coordinate 38,854,651 downwards.
ACCTGGCGGCATCCACATTTTACATCGCCTGTCTTGGCCTCAAGGCTAAAGTCACCAGCTTCTCCTTTGCTGTGGTTCCCGGAAACCGAATACGCTTCCGTATCCTGGAGGAATGTGGTGACTTCCGGGGCTGCCTGCACTCTAAACTCAAGCTCCTGGTTCATACCATAAACCAGGTCCGTGTAGACAGCCCGGCTGCTCATGATGGCACTACTGTTGTTGCGCCGAATGCCGGCACGAAATACATATATGGCCAGCAGATACGTGAACACTATTTTCGCGATAAAGATATAATTTGGGTCCACGCTATCTGCCAGCCTTACCATGTACAGTAGTCCTCTCCAGAAACGGGGAGACCAGCAGCCACACGGCACCTGTAATATGGTATGAGCAGCTCGTCATCCATACCAAAAAGAGCAATCTCTATCATCTGGAGACTTTTATGATGGTCAGATGCTGCTTTGGCGGACAGCTGGGCTCTAGGGCCGTTATACCCCAACATTTTGGCCAGGTCTTTCAAAACAACCTTCCACAACAACTTAAATGCGCACTAGACCATGTTGATTTCAACATGGGCCAGTCCTGGCTGCATTTATATGTTGCGGATTTTTTTAAACTGACATGCTTTTGGATTATAGCGTTTTAAAAACGAGTCATCTTTATACTGTTCTTTTGATGATAGTGAGTCAGAAACTATCCTTGAACTTAAGTTACCACCAAATGTTTTTGTCAACTTTACCATGTCATGCTCCGGAATAATATCCTTTTCAATTATTTCTATAACCTTGTTCACATGTACTTCATTATAAATGTCACTATTTTCGTTGCACGGCTGAATAAAATTACTTTCTGAATATTCTGCGCACAATGTACATAAATATGTTAGTTTTTGAAAGGCACTGCTCCGTAATCAGTGCTTGCACAACACGTTTTCGAAATTTATTGGCAGAAATCCGAAATATCTTATTATTTGCTGTATCATCGTTACAGGCAAACTCACAATGTTTCCTGCAGCTACATTTCGGTTTCATCCTGCAAAAGTCCGAATTGTGTCATAATAAAGTGGTTTAACATATCAATGAAAGGTTTTTTATTTTTTAATTTCATATTTCTTAATTGTATAATTGCGTTTTATGGGTTTTAAAAGGGTACAAAGGAATTTTGAAGAATTAATATATATGTCAAGTATGGGCAGCCATACATATTTGATTTAATTACATATCTGGACCTATTAGCCCGTCCTTGTTTTACACTTACTGGACTATTTTCCACTTCCGGTGAACATAGGTGTTTGTCGAAACGTGCTCCCACCGCTGACGAAGTTTGAAGCGAGAATGTGAACGCTTTGTGGAGGTTTCAGTGCTTTAATTGACGTTTACATGTGGCAATGCAGGTAAATTAACATATTAAGCATGTTTTTCGAGACCAAGTCTAGAATTTGGTAAAACGTGCGACATGGTCGGTGGGCAATGCTGACACGGCCTTTCAATTGAAACAGGTGTCACGCCTCGATTATGCATGCTGTGAATACTGTACGTAAATAATATTAGCGTAACCTCATTTGGGTATATTTGTATACTTCAGTTGAGGTAATAAACCCCAATTGGGGTTATACACCCCATTTGAGGTTTGTGCGAGACCTGTTTAATTGATTTTGAGCTTGGTTTATGATTTTGTTAACGCTTCGGTATTTTCTTATTTATTTTCTTCATACAATTCTTGTAAATATATGCATTGTACCTCACAATGACTGCGTATACGGTTGTAGCGCGCTCCATAGTGAATATGTTCGTTGCCAACTGCGGGCATACTACCGTATACACTGCCAAAATTATATCAGCTCTAAAGAACTACATGCTGCTATGTGATAAATACACACACACTGTCATCGCGAAACGCAGTCCTTAACTGACCCTAGCTGTTCATAAGATGTAAAACGTTACAAAACGTAAACCAGACAGCTAAACAAGAAATAAAATGGGGGGAAAACATTCCTACCGTACGCGTTTGCGATAACATCATTAGACAAAGCTTCCTATAGTCTTCTCAAACATTTTTTGCCAAGGGAATTTTCATTAAAATCTTTACGAAATACGTTTCATGAGAGATAAAAGACGCTATCATCATAGGATAGATTTCTTAAATAGATTTAAAGTTAATCTACTTTCTTTCATCTAAAATTGAAAACCTCTATGTTCTCAATCTTTTTATCCTATCAAACCCTGACGTATCATCTGCATACATCATAGTAATTGTCTGTTTTAGACAAGAAAGAGGGGTAATAATTTATGTTCAAAATAAAAAGTACTGGGCCTAATAGAGAGCCCTGTGGCACTCCAATATTGATTGCAAAATAAACGATAACCGACCGAAAAAACCTGCAGCTTGCATTTTCCGTGCGAGATAGGATTGGGGAAAATAAGTTTGATGACAAAAAATATGCTTTCAGTTAATGCAAAAGTATAATGGGCTTGTCAATACATTAGTGACGCCATTTGCTGACGATGATGTTAAAGCGTGACTTGAGACTACAATAGAGAAAGTTGGAGATATTTCAGATTTGATGACGCCCGTCAGAACCAGATGTGCTTGCGGGAACTGTTGCTGTTATACAAGGGGTGATAAGACAAGAAGGCTGAGGGCGTGAACACGAAAAGTATGACTCTATATAAACCACCACGCGGCACAGAAAATTCAGGCCAATTTGGTATCATTACTGTGAGGAAGGTGATGGGTTCTGTCCCGAAGCCGAGACATACCAGAGTCAATGGTAATTTAAACTCCCGGTTTGGGTATTCTGTTGGGGGCCTTCGGCAAAACACCTCGGTGTGGTAGCACATTAAATCGGCAAAAGAATCGGGCCCATATTCATGAAACTGTTCTCGTGCTCAAGCATGGATTCTGTGCTCAAGCCAGCTTTCTTGAAACTCCCCTGAATCATGTCGAAGACAGCTTTCGACTTGATGCCTCTTCAATTTTTTACCAAAACACTTTGACAAAATTTAATTTAATTCATAGCCATAACAAGAAATAAGGCTTGAGCTGAGAAACCGTGCTGCTTAAGCATGAGAACGGTTTCATGAATACGGGCAACGGACTTGCGCACGAACATACCACTGCCTCCCAAATACACACGCTCTCAACACACGCCCTTATCCCATATACAGAGAGGCCGTCCTTAAATGACGGACTGTTATTAGTTGGTTGATTGATTGTTTTTACGTCCTGTTAACAGCCAGGGTAAGTTAAGGTGGCCTTCCGGCGCATGCGATGCGTGTTGAATGCAAGTGTATTTGGGAGGCAGTGGTATGTTCGTTTAAGCCTTCTTCACTGCCGAAAACTCCCAGCAGAAGTTAACTTTGTCACAAATCTAAAGACATTATGAAATAACGTCAATGGGATTGGACTGATATGATGAAAGCCAGTAGCAGTATACTTCAGTGTGGTAGCACTTTAATCGGCAAAAGATATGGAGCACAAACATCGCATTCTCCGGGAAACCCGTCCTCAAATGACGCTGACTGTTAATTGTATGCATTTCTATCCAAAGGTGAATAATTATTTCATTATTTAATGATTCTGTAAAAGAATAATTCTCCAATTTTCGGCAGAATCATTCAGAAGATTTTGAAATTAAAAATTGTGACAGTTGAATTAGAAACTCTAAGAGGTAAAAATCTGATTTATTAACAGGATAAATATCTGCGTTTGGAATGAAGCCATGGAAAAGTCAAAGATGTTAAGTGTTTTAATTTATAAATGCTCTACATACTGGATTGTTAGGCTGCTATACATTTGTTAAATTTAATTATTGTTGTCAGTAGTTTTTAGCTCACCTGGCCCGAAGGGCCTAGTGAGCTTATGTGATGGTGCCGCGTCCGTCCGTCCGTCCGTCCGACGTCCTGCGTCCGTCAACTTTTTCCTTTAAACGACTTCTTCTAAAATACTGAAAGGCCCAGTGACATGAAATTTGGCTGGTAGATTTCCTGGAAGGAGCCGAACAAAGTTTGCGAAAAAAAATCACTTTGACCTAATTTCACGGTCACAGGGGTCAAAAATGTCGAAACCTTCAAACAACTTCTTCTAAAATACCGTCAGGCATAGAGACTTCATATTTGACCGGTAGCTTCCTTGGATGAAGCCAAATAAAGTTTGCGAAAAGAAACGACCTTGACAAATATTCAAGGTCACAGTGAGGTAAAATCTATTTTAAACTTAAAACAACTTCTTCTGAAATACAAAAAGCCCTAGAAATATGGTATTTGGCTGAAAGGTTCCTTGGATGAAGCCCGAGAAAGTTTGCGAATTGATATGACTTTGACCTATATTTAAGGGCACATGGGTCAAATCTGTTAAAACATTCAAACAACTTCTTCTGAAATACCAAAAAGCCCTAGAAACATGGTATTTGGCTGGAAGGTTCCTTGGATGAGGCCCGACAAAGTTTTGGAAAAGAAATGACCTTGACCTATATTCAAGGTCACAGGGGTCAAATCTGTTAAAACCTTTAAACGACTTTTTCTAAAATACCAAAAGCCCTAGAAGCATGATATTTGGCTGAACGGTTCCTTGGATTAAGCCCGACAAAGTTTGCGAAAATAAATGACCTTGACTTATATTTAAGGGCACAGGGGTCAAATCTGTTAAAACATTCAAACAACTTCTTCTGAAGTACCAAAAGCCCTAGAAGCATGCTATTTGGCTGAAAGGTTCCTTGGATGAAGCCCGAGAAAATTTGCGAAAAGATATGACTTTGACCTATATTTAAGGGCACAGGGGTCAAATCTGTTAAAACATTCAAACAACTTCTTCTGAAATACCAAAAGCCCTAGAAACATGGTATTTGGCTGGAAGGTTCCTTGCATGAGGCCCGACAAAGTTTTCGAAAAGAAATAACCTTGACCTATATTTAAGGTCACAGGGGTCAAATCTGTTATAACCTTTAAACGACTTTTTCTAAAATACCAAAAGCCCTAGAAGCATGATATTTGGCTGAAAGGTTCCTTGGATTAAGCCCGACAAAGTTTGCGAAAATAAATGACCTTGACTTATATTTAAGGGCACAAGGGTCAAATCTGTTAACACATTCAAACAACTTCTGAAATACCAAAAGCCCTAGAAACATGGTATTTGGCTGGAAGGTTCCTTGGATGAGGCCCGACAAAGTTTTCGAAAAGAAATGACCTTGACCTATATTCAAGGTCACAGGGGTCAAATCTGTTAAAACCTTTAAACGACTTTTTCTAAAATACCAAAAGTCCTAGAACCATGATATTTGGCTGAAAGGTTCCTTGGATGAGGCCCGACAAAGTTTGCGAAAAGATATGACCTTGACCTATATTTAAGGTCACAGGGGTCAAATCTGTTAATACCTTTAAACGACTTTTTCTAAAATACCAAAAGCCCTAGAAACATGATATTTGGCTGAAAGGTTCCTTGGATGAAGCCAGACAAAGTTTGCGAAATGAAATGACCTTGACTTATATTCAAGGTCACTGGGGTCAAATCTGTTAAAACCTTTAAACGACTTCTTCTGAAATACCAAAAGCCCTAGAAGCATGATATTTGGCTGAAAGGTTCCTTGGATGAAGCCCGACAAAGTTTGCGAAAATAAATGACCTTGACTTATATTTAAGGGCACAGGGGTCAAATCTGTTAACACATTCAAACAACTTCTTCTGAATCACCAAAAGCCCTAGAAACATGGTATTTGACTGAAAGGTTTCTTGGATGAAGCCCGACAAAGTTTTCGAAAAGAAATGACCTTGACCTATATTCAAGGTCACAAGGGTCAAATCTGTTAAAACCTTTAAACGACTTCTTCTGAAATACCAACAGCCCTAAAAGCGTGATATTTGGCTGACAGGTTCCTTGGATGAAGCACGACAAACTTTGGGAAGGAAAATGAGCTTGACCCATATTAAAGGTCACAGTGGTCAAATCAGTGGTTAAAAGCTTTGAGTGACTTCTTCTGATAAACCGAAATGCCTAGAGATATGATATTTGGCTTGTAGCGTCTTGGGATGAAGCCAAACAAAATTTGAAAATGAAAATGATGTTGTCTTATAAGGTCACAGGGGTAAAATGTTTAAATCTTAACATGTTCTTCTAAATGTCTTACAGTAAAAGATTTTAGGGGACTTTAGGGTTACACTATAATATAAGTCGGAGATTTATACCAGGTGAGCGATGCAGGCCCATTGGGCCTCTTGTTAATGTGTGTAATGACATGTCCAAAATGCTTTTTAGATTTAGGTGCGAGGAGGAAAACGAAGATGTGGTTTTATGATTAAGTTCTGATTTTTATTAAGCCGAACGTTCCATTAAAAGGACATGCTTCCATATGAGCTGTGCAAGTATATTGGTATACCCTTTTGTAATAGTAATACAGTGCAGATGTTGTATGTATGATATCTCCTAGTAATACCCAATCTGATTAAAATCATATCTTTATCTCCACGCCGTTCCGTAAACTTCTTTCTGCTGCGTTAAGATCTTAGAAAATCCCATAGTGGGTCATTTCCCGATGACCTTTTGCATTAGCCAATCAAATTACTACTTTAAGAATCTTGACGGTGAAATTTTGAGGCGACTAATGTGACACAATGGCTTGCTGCAAGATGACAAGACATTGGAAAACTATTTTAGTGTTAAGTTAAGATGCGACAAAGGTCATCTGAACGTGACCTTTTATGGGATGCTGTCAGATCCTTGTAAAACTGAGAACAAGGATCTGTATTTTTATCAGATTGAGTAATACCGTACCGAAGGCACTAACAACAGCATCAGCCCAGAATACATACTGAAAACGGGTGAACAATTGTTGCCGTTACACGTTAACAATGACGGTTAAGCAGGGAACCCCAACAACCATTTTGTTGATAGTTTTGCCCGTGTTGTGGTATGTTCTTGTCAGCCCTCGTTTGATACGGCGGAGATTGGGAGTTTATTGGATTTTGAGTGTTTACAGTGTTGATATCCGATTGAATAGGAACTTTGATCAAGTTATTGATGCTGTCATACTGATTGGATGACCCGCAATCGTCAGAATTAAGTTTCACAGGTACTTCAATTTCGTATTTGATTTCAATTTTGAAAAAGTTTGTGGATAATGAAACAATTGTAAACTGCAATTAATTATATCACTCCGCTATATTTTTATGGACTTTGGCAAATCGATAAAGGCGCGACATATATATGACGAGTGATGACGTAACACACACATATGCTGCACTTTTTAAATTTAGTAATAGATACAGTATGCCGAAAAAAATTAATTAAACTGTATCACACAGCTGTTTCGTCCTCTTATGACTCTTCAGTGATGCTAGAGGTCATAAGGTGGGAATCCAAAAATTTCTAAACTAATGTAGAAGCAGACATGCTTCCTGATAATTAGTTCTCCAGCACATCTTCATTGTGGTGTTGTATTGTTAAACGGCTTGGCGACAATCAGAGTCATCTCGGGCCAAGCAACAATGAACAAAACCAGACATTTCGGAAAAAAACAGGAAGGAAAAAGTTGAAAATTGACAATAGCGCATGACTAGAATCCATTCTGCAATAATAGCAGAAACCATACACATTCCCACCGGCCAAGTCTGTTGTTACAACGGCACCTGTTCAAGCATTGCTTATGTAATCTTCTGTTCGATCTGATGATGTCGCGTGTCAGATGCTGCTGTGACGCTCGTGAATAATAATCATAAAATTATGTTGGCACATTTTCATAATAAAACACAAAATAGTTAAAAAGGAATCGATATGCGGCCAAATATTGACCCAAGATACACTATTAAACATTTAATTTACATTACTTTATATCAATGAAATTCAACCTCTTTCGTTTGTGTTTAACGTTCCGGCGACCATTTCAGACATTATAGCCAAACAAAAACTGTGAAATATAGACACTATCAAACATTAAAATCAGCAAAAGGTACCAAAATACGTGGAAATGTTTAATGGAATCATATTTTGTAGTATTTGTTGGAGTTTTTTTATGCAATTTCTAACTTAGTAAAGATTGGAACTTATTTCCGTGTTGACACTCTGCATTATGGGTGACTTGTTTATTTTTAAGCACATTGTCTACAGGGGCAAAGAGAATTGTTTAAAAGGTACATGGGAATAAAAGAACTTTATAAAATTGAAACAATTAATGAATGGTTTGGAAGATATGGCAGCCAATACCTATATATTGACCTAATCCTATGAAATAAGCCAAGGAGAAAGCCTACACCTACGATATTGAATATTCATACAAATGTTTGTCACGAATATATCCAAAGTCATTCAATTTAAAAGTGCAGCGAAAAGGGGAGCCATATTCAGGAATTACATATGTAGGTACAATTTAAGTCTAGTAAGAGCCGAGAGTACAACCTCTCCGACTTGACATGAGTTCAAGTTTTGGTAGCTAGTCTCTGTAAACCATCGTTATTGCGATTGATGTTGAATAGCTGACTAAATTATTGGTTTGATATCTGTATAGGAATGGAACAATTGTTAACTCGTCAATATAAAGTGACTAGTTGGGTTTTCGCAAAAAGCCTTCAGCATTATACTTCAGATAAATAGCACTATACAGTCGACAAGAGTTCCGCACTTCTTACATTAACAGACTACAGGTTTCCAAAAATATATTAATGGCCCAATATACGTAACTTTCGGCAAAACTTGAAGCGAAAATCAAGCTTATTCACTTTTTATATTTAGATTAAGTTAAGAATAACTGATATTAGCAATATTCAAGATGAATTTTTTCGCGGTTACCGGTACAGCAGAAGTTGTAAACACGGTATTTGTAAACACGCGTCCATTTTAACGGTCTTATAACTTCAGCTTGCTGTTGAAGTGGGCCCCACCTGAATTATTTTCAAATCTTTGTATTCTTCTGTCAAGAGTTGCTTGTTAGTTGCCGCTCAGGTTTACTTTGTTTTAGCCTTATTTTTTGCATGGTTAACAACTGGATTTTTTTTCAGATTTTTTTTTAAATCACGAAAAATTCTTGAAGTTACGTATATTGGGCCTTTAAGCATCTAATGGGAGGGTGTTTTTTTACATTACATAGCTGTTAATAGGACATTAAACGAAATAAAACCAAATGGAACCATTTTTTGAACTCGACATCACTAAGCACGCATAGAAACGTTTAAGGCTATAGTCTGTATCGGATTGGAGATGAAGGATTAAATGTTGCATATAACGAATAGCAACATACATTTTTTCATCATCAGAAATCAAGTGGGGTGTTTTCATTGTTTTTGTTTTAACGGCCCTTTGACAGTCTGAATCACCAAAAGCCAAACGGCATTGCAAAAAAGCTAGAACTTACAAGAAAAATACACATAAACAAAAGGTAATATGATGAAATAAACGCAAGCAATCAAAGTTTTATTGCACATTAACTGTATCAGATAAACGTTTCATAGATAGTACATTATTATGTATTTAGTGTACATTATCTATCATGTATTTATATTTAGTACATTATCTGTCGTGTATTTGTTTTATATCAGCGCATTCATTTCATGTTTGACTGTAAATGGTTAATCAAATGCATAACAACAAGGTCGGTCTTTTCGTTAAATGGAAGTATTTGAAATGAAGGTATGGCATTTACGCTGCCGAGAGATGACAAATTTCTCTCTGCGGTCGGTGCTACATTTCGCACAAGGATCTCACTAAATATGTTGAACTAAATGTTTCTACTGACCATTCTTCTTGCCAACATGTTCTTACAACTTCGGATAAACCGAAAGCCTAGGGTGATGCTATTTAATCAGTTGTATACTTTGATGAGGTGCGAGAAAAGCTTCATGTTTTTCTCCATTGACCCGCTTTAAAGGTCTAATACTCTGGAACTTCTGAATCTCAGAGTCTCAGAAATTGATGGCCTTCATACATGGGAGATGATAACATGCGAGATATACATGTCACTTGGCCTCCTGCTAACGTTTGCTTCTAAGCTCAATTATCAAGGGAAGGGATAGAAATTGATTTGTAGAAGGATGACAACGCGCCAATAGAGATTGTCCAGATCAATTTTAGTTACAATAGGCTGCTGCGAGGCTTGCCTGCATGCTATTGATGTGAAAGTCGACCAAGGACACCAAGTCAATTACAACACCTGACTCTGTTGCACTTTTTGATAAAGATATCAGAGATCTTAAAAGCTCTGCGAGTAGATCTTACTTCCAGGGGCCCTGTGGGAACAAACTTTCATTTTGTTAATGTAAAATATGCTGATGTAGATGGCTGAGATATGTTACTGTCATTGGGAATTTGTCTGGTTTATAATATATTTCCTATTTTCTTTATTGAAGTGTCCCATTAACGTTTGTAACATCAACTTTCAAATATACTTCATACTTTACAACAAATGGCTTGAAAATTGTTAACGTCTTAGTGTTTACTCCGTTTACGAGATATTGCGATGTTCGTGAATAGCACACCTTTAACTTTGTTGCAACCTGTTGCGTAACAACGCTGTCAAAAATACAGGAAAGCTCCAATCGTGATATCGATTTTGCAAGTTGTTATGCCCCTGGCTTTTCGTCATTCCGTCATAGATTTTGTTATCCCCCGCCCAATGTAGTTGTCGGAGGATGTACAAATGAGTTATGTCCGTCCGTCCGTCCGGGCTATTTCCCACACGATATCTTTTGCAGGATTTTGATAAATCTTGTTTGGTAGACTTGTCACCAAAAGCTCTCTGTCAAGTTCGATTATCGGCATAGACCACACATTGGACGGGGAATCTTGACGATAATGTCTTTGAATCCGAATGAGATGTTTTTCGGTTTGTAGATTGAATAAAAATCCATGTGAAGTTTTAATTTAGTGGTGATATACGGATTCATTCAAAAGTTGTTAACAATAAAGAATTTTAAAAAACAATAAGGGATGACCTAACGTGGAACCTTGTCGAACTCCAATCAAAGTATTGTGTTATGTTCGGGATTTTGTATCCAGGGAGAAGGCTTCCATCACAGCAATCTGATTAAAATACAGCTCCTTGTTCTCACTCCGTTTTACAAGGATCTGACAACATCCCGTAAGAGGTCATGTCCAGATGACCTTTGTCGCCTCTTTACTAAACACTAATATAATTTTCAAACGACCTGTCATCTTGAAGCAAGCCATTTCGTCACATTATTTCACGTGAACTTTTTGGTGACGAAATGACTTAACGGACACATGCGTTTATGCAAGCTTTGTCGCCTCAAAATTTCACTGTCAAGATTCTGCCAGTAGTGATTTGATTGGCTAATGCGAAAGGTCATCGGGACATGACCCCCTATAGGATTATCTCAGATCTTAACGCAGCAGAGAGGAGCTTACTGAACGGCGCGGAGATCAAGATATGATTTTAATCAGATTGCCATCACAGTAAATTTTAATGACAATACATTTAAAGGCCGAATATACGTTTAATGATGGCAATCATTGTTTACTTAAAAATGATTTGTTTAATCTCTGTGCTTCTAAACGAATCTATAAAACCAAACCAATAAAAAGATGTATCATATTGGCCCGTTTCTATAGTTATACTCCTTGGATTAAGAAAATGAAAAATAAGACTACAGTCGAACCTTGTTATCTCAAAGTCGACGGGACCCTAGGAAAACTTTTACATGGAGTTATGTGAGTTAGGATGTCAGTGTAAAGTTTGGATGAGAGCCATCATGAAAATCACATTTCAAACTTCTCAGGTTCTACTGGTGAAATTGAGCTGAAACTTACTTGAAATGATCCTGAGATGGTTCCGACCAAGTGCTATTTTATGGGTCCGTTCAAAATCCAAGATGGCCACCAAAGCCGCCATCTTGAAAACACGTTTTAAACTTTTTTTCAAACTCCACTTGTATTAAGGAAGAGAAGTCCATTAAAGTGTTGTGATTTTCATGGTTCGAGAAAACATTGACATGGGAACCTATGCGCCCATTTTGTAACACTATTGCGCAATCGTTGTTTTACACATTAGTATGATGTACTTCCAATTGAAAGTCAGATGACCGTTAAGGCCCTTGGGACTCTTGTTTCATTTCCCGGTCTTATGAGTTCTCTAAATTACAGAACCGCATTAGTATTTTGAATTGTTCCCATGGGAACAAACTGTGCCCCACTCTTAGCTGACTTGTTTTTGTTTTCATACGAAGCTGAATTTGTGGAAGAGCTAATCAGGTCTGGTAACAAAAACCTTGCAAAATCTTATGATTTCACTTTCAGGTGATATATCGACAATGTGTTGTCTATAAACAACAAGAGGTTTGCTGACCACGTCGATCGTATATACCCTTCTGAACTTGAAAGAAAGGACACAACAGACTCTTCTACATCAGCTGCTTACCTCGATCTCTACTTAAACTACGACCAACATGGACAGCTTACTACTAAGCTATACGTGATTATTTCAATTTTCCTATCGTGAACTTTACATTATTGATAGTAACATCCCTGCTACCTATGGTGTTAACATGTCGCAGTTGATTCGATATTCTAGGTCTTGCTCTAAATATCGGGATTTTCTTGGTCGATGTCGACTGCTGACAAACAAACTAACACAGGGATTCGAGAGATGCAGGTTGATCAGAACTATGGGCAAGTTTTATGGTCGCCATCTTTGTCTCATTGACAAATATTTTGTATCTTTAATTGATATGAAGATGGGCGAATTTAAGTATGCTCAATAGTGTGTTTACTTGTTGTGTTTGACAATGATACTCGGTCATCATTTTGAGAACTTGATGTTTACATGGATGTGACAAAGCACCATATCCAGTCAAACAATTGCCCCTATCGTGTCCAATAGACGCTTGTGAGTACCACGACATTGTTGTTTTGTGCAACATATATGATCTACATGAGCTGATTTTCTTTTTAAATCACTTTATATGCTGTTAAGGCTCATCTTGCAATCTTTTGTGTTTTTTTTTTTTTAAATGCACTTGCAAATAAGTAGAATTAAATGATCAAAAACATTGGGAAAACTTGTATAAAATTTTATTTTTGCATCTAACCTCATTACAGTAAAACATGACCGAATTAAGTCGGTAACTAAATTTGTCAGAGGTCACTAAATTTGTCAGAGGTCAATGTCAAAAGTTAATGTCATAAAAAATCCTGCAGCCAACACTGCTCGTTCAGATGTGAAGCCTATGAAGTTTCATGACCAAAGCCAAGGTTGTTTGGTTGGTTGATTGTTTTTACGCCCGTTTAACAGCCATGGTCAGTTAAGGACGGCCTCCCGGTGTATGCGATGTGGATGTTACGGTGTTGAGAGCAGGTGTATTTGGTATGTTTTCAAGCATTGTGCCGGGATGACGGGCTACCAAGTTTTTTTCAAATGAATGATAATCGGCCCAGTTTCAGGGTCATAGTGTTCAAATGTTCTCAAAATTTTCAAGCAACCCAGGTACCGATATTTGGCCTGTAGCATGCTGGGATGAAGAACTAAATAAAATTGTTATGTTCTACTCTATCAGGGATTCTTCTATATGTTTAAATGAACATATATGCTTAGGTTACACTCGTACGTCATCGCCTGAAGTATCCTTAACGTGTATGGAATCCATACAAAATCAAAAACGTTGATTTCGTAGAGAATGTTCAGAGGCAAGCTACCAGAACTTCCGGGTTTTTGAAAGTTCTCTTATACGTAAGGTTACAAAGGCTGAAACTCCAACTCTAAATCATCGGCATACAAGAGGAGATCTGATCAATACTTTAATGATTGTAAAAAAAACTTATACGCAAGCAGTGACACAGCAAAGATTTTTCACTCAGAGGACAGAGGACTCATGAAATATTTAAAACCGTTAGAACACTGATCTTTGGAAAACCTTTTTCAGTCACATCATTACCATTGCACTGAACAGTCTCTCGCAGCAAGTGAATAGTTCAAATAAAATGTTTGGGATTTTGTATTTTGTTTTCATTATCCTGAGCAATATGCCCAATACTTTGACACTTAAAGCCTGTGTTTACTATAAATCGTATTTAAACGTCAATACGTAGTTCTGTGCGCATCTGACTTGGGATCAGGGTCAACCGGCGGTTAACGGATCTAACCCGAGGATATATGCTTCTCAGGTAGAGAGAGAGACTGAAGTTGATACTCTGAAAGTTGATTGAAATGCTGGTCAGGTTTCTATCTCGATAAGGTATCAAGGTTCGGTCAGAACATTCCCCTAGTACAGGTTAATCTCAAATGTTGGGAAACCAAAGTTACTAGATTGATCAACAACGTTTCCCCTGTACACCACATTACAATGTCGGAAACTAAAAATGTAAGTGGTTCGGGTAATATTGTCGCTTCCAGGTTAAAGGTAAGATTTGATTTCCACCCAATCAACAGTGCCTCACGCGTTATTCAACTTAAATACGCATATTATATAAGCATATTCAGACCCTCAAATGTATCGAGTGCCACCGGATCATGGTAGGGCCAGACTGACAACTCTTTCCCGTAAATATGATTTTACATCGGTACAAGTTGAGACGTAAAGTCAAATGTCTAAACAGAAAGTCGTGTCAAAGACCCAAGAGTTTAGTTCTAAGAAGGATTCAAACGGTTTATTCGTCTGCTTTGCACTGGCAAGCAAATTATGCAAGTTCGTTTGCAGATGTTTGTAGACATATACAGGGAAGGATGAATTCAATTGAGTCTGTCTAAAGTGATGTTAGTGTTAGTGATTATCATAGCGTAAATCCAGAACCTGGAAGTGTGTTTATGTTTCCTACACATACACAGCCATAGCTGTTAACCAGTGGGAACATTCGAACACGTAACAAAACGTTTGTATTACTTTCGTTTTATTTTGCTTAAAAATCCTATTTATTTTGGAGAAAGGGGCCATGAACACATCTCGGAGACACGATTAGATAACATACATGGAGACGCGTCTTTAATGGTCTCGTGTTAATAGGACATTACAAAATAAGCCAGCCCCTATATAGAACCATTATCCTAGGCCCCGTATACGGCACAGCATACCTTCCATTTATTGATGATTACTATAATGCCGATTGTGCAATTTGCGTATTAAAAAATAAACTACGTATAACTTCAGCTAAAACTATCAGATAATAGAGTTCCAAGCTCGACATGTGTTATCTATGCTCGGAATATATTAAGACACCGCCACAGAGGTAGGGCGATGCTTCCAATTATTGATGATACAAGATGGAGGGAGCGTTTACAACTGTCTATTAAAGCGGCTGTATCGGAAGGAGAGCGTTACCCCGGCTTATATATGTTGCCACCACCTATCGGTTGATTTTAAACTTCATCTTACAGGTTTTACAGTGCTTATAGCAAATTTTATGGGGTCAAATAGAAAACACTTTTCAGTCTAAATCGAGAAATCGGTGAATTACATAACGCTGGATGAGTAATTCGGTATATTACCCGTTTGTATTGGAGCCGTTTATTTACTGGGCGCAAACCATTTAATTTCAAATACTTGTTAGGAAACGCGTCGGAGATATCTGCCCGTCTGTCTCTTTTTTATTTATTAAGTGCTTAACATTTTATGACATTATAAAGCAAGGTTAGTCAGAATCAAGTCAGAAGCAAGGTGTCAACTTAGTGATCGTCAACGTCGCTGAATCAAAGATAAACTTTTACGTTAAACATTAAAAGGTGAATTCGGTCCAAATCAAAGTTGTGACCTTAACACTAAGGTTAATCGGATCCCAGGACATGTTCCTGTCTAAGATTGAGCACGAGGTATATTGTCCTTGCAGACTTAACTTTTGAGTCATAACTTTTAAACGTTTGATATCCCCAAAACTTTATATACAATTGCACTGCATCAAGAGACGCTCACAATCATGATATTAGATTTGACCCAAGGTCTGCCGAGCCCTTGCAGTCTTCACTCCTGAATCTTAATACTTAAACTGAAGAGATCCTCATCCCAAAACTATATATATACAATTGCTGGGAGTAACGAAACTATCATCAACATTATTTAAGATTTGATCCTAACAATTGGCCAAACTTCTTGCAGACTTGCTATCACAAAGCACAAAAATTGCTGAGCAGAAAGAGGGCATAATATTTAATATGAATCAATTTCAAATGCATGCTCCTTTGAATCAGTAAGCTAAGAGTTTATTAAGGACAATATTGTGTCGGACCAACAGGGGAAAAGTTTGTGTAATTGAACTTACACATGACTTTTGTTGAATTTGCTGAAAGCCAGGTGAGCAAAACAGGCCCTCTGGGCCTCTTGTTTTTAATGCAGACTATGTACCGGCCGCCCTAATTCCTTTTGCTGGTGTTGAATGGCCGAAAAGCAAATGATAGTATTTGTCGGCCTTTGATTTGCCCTAGTGACTTCTATGGTAATGGGCGGCAAAGGTGTATACAAGGAGCTGTTATAGCTGACCGTACATCAAAATTAAAACATAATTGTGCAACGCCAGAGCTTACTATGAAAGATAAATAAGTGAAAAATCAGTAGCTGAACCGCAAGAAGAGGTGTCGATATCGGCCTTATCTAATCAACACGAGTTACCCTAGGACATTACTTGAATGAACATGATAATTAAGTTTACGAGTGTAATTAGCCAGAATACATATAACTCACCTGTTTGTATCCCGCTTTATCGTCTGGCTCCGACACCAGACTTACATAGATAGATGTCTACACCAGACATATATCTGTTAAAATGTCCAAAGTCTGGCGTCAGGGGCAGAGGACACTCGGGCTGGCCTTATACACCGATCAGTCAAAATGTCGATTTCTTGTGTCAGGGCCGTAGAAAGCACAAACTAATTAGAACATCTACACAATCAGAGACTTAGAGCTTTATGTATGTCTCGGGTACAAAAGGGATTATGTTGCCACTTGATACATTGACAGATTTGCAAATAGTGTCGAGGAGATCCATATACTTTACGACAGAGCCATCTCCTAATTACAAATTTCAAAACGTTTCAAAATGAACTTCACCTCTCTTGTTAATTGACAATTTCTGATAATTTTTCGGCTTCAAATGTAATCGTTTTTATGCAACTTTGTCACGAGTCAGCCGGTATAAAAATATCTAATAAATTGATACAACCTCGCTATATAACATAAATATCCGTCTCTTTCTATTTGTGGTTAATTTCCTTGAAGCATTGGTTTTCGATCGACTTTCGCAAATATTATTGTACATTACATTTTATTGTTATTGGTACTGTAAATGTGACCTCGTGAAGAAGTACTTATTATGCCCCCGCCATGAAATGAGGGGCGGCATATATTGTTACCCATGTCCGTCACGTCCTGCCCCATGGTAATGTAACCAGCTTATTTAAATAACTACTGATCCGATTGTCATTAAACTTCTCATACACAATAAGGATGCAGAACAAATTACATATGGGGGCATTTAACTCCCGGGACATTTCAAGTTGTTTTCTTCGTATTCTCCCGAAACAGTGAACAGTTGAAGCAAGGTAGTCTAGAAGTGAAACTTTGGGATCGTGACCGAAAGATAGTGGGTTCGAGTCGCGTCATGACACTAGGTTGACTCCGTTAAGAAGGTTGCGTGGCTTCCAAGGGAGATGTCTGCTGGTGTGAAACGTATTGAGATAACGTGCAAACTCGAGTGTTATAAAGCGGTACAATTAGGTCACCCTAAAGCGATCGCTCTGTCTGAGTGTCAGTCCAAATCTTATTCATTTCCGGTCCATAATTTTATAACCTTTCATAGTGAAGCGATAAAACATTGCATTATTATTGCTAACCTCTCATTAGGTCATTCTGACATTGACCATTGCTCCAAACATTCACAGGTATGCGCCAAGGTAATGTAAAAGGTCGGTCCCTCATTATTTCTAATTACATACATAAAATGTCAATCTTATATTGCAGCTGCTAGACATTAAGTAGCAAAGTCGAAAGTAATCGAACAAGATTTTAACTGATCAAACGGCCAAGGAAATGTCAAAGGCCGGTCCGTCACTGTTTCCAATGACATACATAAAAGGTCAATCTTATATTGCAGCTGCTAGACATTCTGTAGCAAAGTCGATAGTAAACGAACAAGATTTAAACTGATCAAACTTCAATGTCATCTAGGTTTTAGAAACTAACCTGCCCTAAAGAGCAAAAAGACCTGCCGTTTGGCGGTGTCCTTTCGTCAACTTTTTTTTAAATATCACCTGCATTAACTTGATTAATTTGGTTTATAACAATTCTTATTTCACAAAGTTAAGTTCAAATATAAGGACCATCGGTTGTTTTAAACTGACGATTAAAAAAATCACAAAGTTATCGAGGCAATTGTAGCAAAACATGTTATTGGTAGATGCTGGCTACCGAATGTCTCTATTCTCCGCAGAAACCCAGCTGTTTATCCCAGCCTTGAACACCAAATCAAATCATGTACTGCTGTTATCGGTTCTGCTTCTATATAAAGAAAGCTTACACGAACAGCTCGCGGCCTCCCAAATACAAATGCATTCAAAAACCAACATCGAATGCACCGGAAAGCGTTCTGACGTAAATACAATCAAACTAAATCTATATCTGTTCTACGGAGCATTTGAAATTTGAAGAATATCTCATTATTACACAGTATATCCCCAAAATGTCATGATACCTTTTGCCGCGTTCCGAGACATATAGGAATACCGGGAAGCGAAAAGACAGATCGTGTTGCGAATACGTAGTAGTGATTTTAAACATCGTTTTTATAACTTAAACTACGTTTTACAAAATGTAAGACATTACAGTGGCAAAATAATATTTTCAGCATAGTATAGATAACGAATTCTATTAAAATAAACAGCTTTTCAGGAACCTTTTATTGTAAAGAAATTATTATCGGACTGGGTGAACCTTCAGTTATCTCGAGAAAATTACTATCCTAACGTTATGAAAAACATACATCTAGCTATCTGAAAGCTGTCTTTCTTTTCACTAAAATGTAAGACTCCATAGCCACTTTCAATATTTAAATTGACACAGTCCTTAAATGGCCTAAGTTGATAATAGAACGTAAAAACAAACCAAATGAAACTGACCTTGCCTTTAACCTACAAGTTAGGTAGATATTTTATTTGGCGTTTATTTTTGTCGTTCATTTGTTGGCACTAATAAGCCATCCTGTGTTGAACGGCCGTTTAGGACTCTCACAACTAAATAATTTACTATATGCTATTACTAAGCTTTAGAGCTAACAACTTTAATATTTGAAGTTCAACACTAGTGACAACTGCCTGGATTCACAGATACATACATGGCAAAGACTTCAAATGACATTTTATCAGGAGTTTCGTGGCATTTTAGCTCCTTACGGGCGTCTGCTTCGGACAACCGGAAATTTACATGTCAAACTAGTGAAATGGGACGGGAACACCCTCTGACATTTGACCCCATATCATTCCGCCATCACATATCAAAATCTACCAAAAGTATACATTTTTGTAAAGTTCAATACCTATAGATTTCATTCAATGCGGAATATGTCAACTATTGCCTATTTAGATTATTCAGAATCACTGTACTTAGCCGGAAAAAGTTTTCGGTAGGGACTACAAACGTATGAAACACTTCGCGGTAGGCTGATTTAGTTGTGCGAGTCCGTAAGCATGCAATGGTAGAAGTTATTCTGTAAGAATGACCGAGGCATCCTTTGGCCAGGGGAATTAAAAGACTTAACTTCTGTGTCATTACTTCGAAACAGTCTAGATCCCAACACGTTAGCTAAATAAATTATATATATAATACAATTACTTGACACAATGAGAAAATTGCAGTCACGATATTAGAACTGACCCTGGAGACTTAATCAATCGAAACATGCATATTACAAGCCTGTATGGTGACATTATATGGATTTCTTGTAACAGCTATCCGGTATTATAATTCGTCCAAATTCGAGACATACCACATACAGCTGGCAGTCTAGTTAAGCGTTCGCCCCTGTGAGGCAGGCTATGGGTTCTATCCCCGAGTCGAGACATATCAGAGTATCTAACAATGGGAGGGGAACGACTTGTTCGCCCGTTGTCAGTTTAATGTGATCAGGTAGTGTGTTCTGTTTGGGAGCATTTGACAAGAATTTTTACAAGAACATTACACGCGCACACGCCGCATACGCCGGGAGGCCGTCCTCAAGTGACCCTGGCTGTTAATAGGACGTAACAACTATCAACCAACCAGCCATAACTTTAAACTTCTAAATATTTATTTTTCAAGTTTTATGGAAATGATTTTGGTTTATCGGTTACTAAACTTCGATACCGGACGGTTTCGGAAAAGGGATTGAAGAGTTAAGAGTAAAACAAATACCACGTTAGCATGTTGTGTTAAAAAAGTACAAACATTGTGCATATAAAGAGAGAGATTTAAGTAAATTATGTGACAGAGTCAATTATTTGGATAATTTGGACGGGTGTCGGAGCTGTTCCGATCGGGAGTCAGAGCTGGGCAGATTTGCAGGCTGCATAAATCAGAGTGGCTGGAAAGAGAGTCGGAGATTGTTAGATTTCTTTAAAGACAAGAAGTGAAATAAAGTAAAATGGTTTGACAATTGCAGCAATTATAATGTTGACAGTGAAAACGCGACATTTGGGGAGAAATTTTACTTGAGAATTTAATTCAATTCAATTACCTGTGTGCCGCCATTTCTTGAAGTACAGGATGGATCATTCTCAATTTTAATATGTAGGTTCCCTTTGGTGCCTAGTTGTGCATGGTCCATTCTCAGACAGATCTATTAAACGAAATGGCCGACAGGCAGCCATCTTGGATTTATGAGTAATATTTTGTTATCGCTATTTCTTGAGAAATACTGGATATATCATTATCAAATTGCATATGCAGGTTCCTCTTGGTGCCTTGTGGTGCAAGGTCCATTTGTGGACAGATCTGATCATCAATATAGCCGACAGGCGGTCATCTTTAATTTGTGATTCACTGCGCTTGAATCGGCGATGGTAGTCATGGTTGCTGGAGGTAGATATGCCTGTACCTCGAGGAATGACCCTATGCTCAAATTGGATTATTAGCTCACCTGGTCCGAAGGACCGAGGTGAGCTTATGCCATACCGTGGCGTCCGTCGTCCGTCCGTCCTTCCGTCCGTCCGTCCGTCAACAATTTCTTTAAACGACTTCTCCTCCATAACCACTGATAGGAAATCAACCTAATTTGGCAGGAAGCATCCTTGGGTGCCCAGGATTCAAATTTGTACTAATGGTGGGACTGACCCCCTAGGGGGCTGAGGGGCGGGCCAAAAGGGGTTATTTAGCTATATCGGTTTAAGCGACTTCTTCTCCATAACCACTAATTGGAAATCAGCCTTATTTGGCAGAAAGTATCCCTGGGTGCTCAGGATTCAAAATTGTACTCATGGTGGGACTGACCCCCTAGGGGGCTTAGGGGCGGGGCCAAAAACCGTTTTTTAGCTATATTGGTTTAAGCGACTTCTTCTCCATAACCACTGAATGGAAATCAACCTTATTTGATAGGAACTATCCCTAGGTGCTCAGGATTCCAAATTGTACTCGTGGTGGGACTGACCCCCTAGTGGGCTGAGGGGCAGGGCTAAAAACCGTTATTTAGCTATATTGGTTTAAGCGACTTCTCCATAACCACTGATTGGAAATCAACCTTATTTGGTAGGAACCATCCCTAGGTGCTCAGGATTCAAAATTGTACTCATGGTGGGACTGACCCCTAAGGGGCTGAGGGACGGGGTCAAAAAGGGTTATTTAGCTATATTTGTTTAAACGACTTCTTCTCCATAACCACTGATTGGAAATAAGCCTTATTTAGCAGGAAGCATTCCTAGGTGCTCAGGATTCAAAATTGTACTCATGGTGGGACTGACCCCTAAGGGGCTGAGGGACGGGGTCAAAAAGGGTTATTTGGCTATATTGGTTTAAGCGACTTCTTCTCCATAACCATTGATTGGAAATCACCCTTATTTGGCAGGAAGCATCCCTAGGTGCTCAAGATTTAAAATGGTACTAATGGTGGGACTGACCCCCTAGGGGGCTGAGGGGCGAGCCAAAAAGAAAATATTTTATCATGATTACCTAGATACCAATGTATCCAGGTGAGCGATATAGGCCCTCTGGGCCTCTTGTTTTCTTTGTATCGCTTAGGGATGCGCTCAAGCCATAATTCGTGGGTCAGTCGCAATGATCTCTGAATTCACAAGTATCCAAGATGATCGATAAAGGATCGATCAAGCGTAACAATGACATATCAGAGACTGGGAATGGATTGGTGTGGTAGTGTGACCTCAGTTTAAGAGAATGGGGAAAAAGACAACTATTGTCAAGTTTGAAGAAAATGTACTATATGACATTTGACAGGACTAACTATGAGATCACAGATATTCCATTTCCGTTCGTTAGATGTTGGGTACATAGTTAGGAAATGTCTAATTTAGGATCTAAAGTGTTATGTTTGCGAAGCCACCTCAGGTAATGATTGTTCGATAATTTTACAAGCAAAATGCCATGAGTAGATATAAGTAGCTCAAACGAGGCCTTAGCAGCGATGCAGTGGTTGAACGACAATGACAAAAACGCTTTTTACGGACATTGCAACAAATTTGATCATAGTTTCGGTTGTTTAAAAATAAATGATTATGTGCGTCAGACCAATTTGCAAACGCATGAAGTAAATGTAAGTAATTAGCCTACTCACTTCACTTCCTTTTATGGATATGAAAATTATGTGTATGGCATAGTGTCCATGTCAGAGGTGTAAGCAATGGTTATAATGTTGAATCAAAGGGATTCTGTATTCGTTATCCAGCTTGGCACACAACGGGAAATACTTGCATACACACGTTTGTGTTATTAAAGGTAATGTACTGATAATACATGTTGTAAAACAACATCCCAAGTTTTCCAATACTATAACACATGAATTCACTCCAGGTTTCTGTTATTTTACAGAAGTATGCCATGACCAATTCAGGCTGTAGTTAACGTCATATTTAAGTTTGCGAAATATTCATAAGATCGTTATGTTTAGCTCACCTGGCCCGAAGGGCGAAGTGAGCTTACGTGATAGTGCGGTATTCCTCCGTCCTATGTCCGTCACATTTTCATTTAAACAACTCTTCTGAAATACCGAAAGGCCTAGTGACATTAAATATGGCTGGTAGCTTTCTTGGAAGAAGCTGATCAAAGTTTGCTAACAAAAATTACTTGTACCTACTTTCAAGGTTATAGTGGCCTAAAACCTTTAAAACAAAGTATTTTTCAAGATAACATATTCCCGAAGACATCTTTTCCATAGAGTTGACCTATACAATATGGTCCAAACATGCTTGGGGTTCAAAGGGCATTTGATAATGCACCAAACGAACCTCTTCCTAAAAATGTACACTACTTTATTTCCAATCAAAAACTGGTACACGAGCAAAGAGTATCCAATCAAAAGAGGTACCTCCTTTATCGGCATACAGCTGCTTCTACCACCAGTCTTCGATCAGAAAAGCGTGAAATAGTAACTGTAGATGGAAGTGTAGTGCAAGCACACGTAGCATCCTACTGTCACTTCACGACAAAATCTACGTATCAGGCCAATCGGGGTTTAGGGGAGCTTTGATTACACATCAGCGCATTGGTAGACACTTCTGTGATTGAAACATAAACAACTACTGATAACAAACAATCGATTTATATTTAAAACAAAATCGGTCTAACTGGGTGTACGGCGTTTATAAAATTTACTATCATTTCATGACATTTTACTATTAGCAGCCAAATTTAAAGGAATATGCTGAATTGTGTTATGAAAAATTAAATATTAATAAGGTTTGGAATGGATAAATAAAACAACAAAATTTGATTTATTTTGGTTGATTTCAATGTGAGTAAGATGGTAGGTAACTCTTGATTGGTTTTATCATATCTTGGGTATAACTACAACAGTTAAATCCCCTGAGTACCGCCATTAATCTGTGGATTAATCGGTAATGATTAATGCTCAGATCAACGGTCTACTGAAAAGCTTGTGAAACGGGAAAGGAAGAGAAACACTATACATGTGTTACTAATTCTTTACTTTTTCTCAGACACACCTCTGGTCAATGTTTGGGTGTTTTTCATTTGAGATACAAATCAATGGTTACAAAATTACACACTAGTTACTATTATAAACAAGAGGCTACGACGGCCTGTATCGCTCACCTTGATAATTGTTCGATCATGGGAAAATATTCTCAATAAAGGACTTCGCAGCATTTTCCATCAATTGAGTTTCATTGGAAAAAGAATGTTCCAGACTAGATACACTTTATACTACTCTAACTCCACATGTTACAGGTCAAACCTCAGCACTCAAGGCAACTTGGTGTTGCAGGCAACGTTGTTAAAATATATTTATATTTCTTTCCCCTGTGAGTAGGGCAAAATAATAATACTTGAGGTAAGTTTTTAGCTTTCTGCCTAAAGTTTCTAAATGTATTTGCAAAATACCTTTTCTCTAGGCTTCTGCTTGATATATTTAACCCTTGTGACCTTGAATGTAGGTCAACGTCAATTTTATTTGGGACGTTTTATAGTACTTCATACCAGGTACCTACGTACAATGTAACAATACGGTCTGGTTAATTGCACCAATAAGCCTTATTACCATGAAAGGAGGTCAAGGACATCTAAATAAGGAAACTAATTAGTAATTCATGCTTCATTCTATGGTGGCTGTAATTTCGTACAATTCGAACAGAATTAAATTGACAACGTTCCGAGATGACTTAAGGTTTACCGTTACCCGACAAATGAAACTATTGAATAAAATTCGAAGTCCCGAAGCCACCTCATGTAACGATTGTTCGACATTTGTGCAAGCAAATACGACTTTCCGTCCGTCAACTAGTCCTTTTAACAACTCGTCTGAAATACCGAAAGGCCGAGTGACATTAAATTTAGCTGGTAGTTTTCTTGGAACGAGCTGAACGATGTATGCAAAATAAAAATACTTTCTATGTCACAAGGGTCAAATATGTCAAAATCTTCAAACGACTTCTTTTGAAATACCGTCAGGCATAAAGACTTTATATTTCACTGGTAGCTACCTTGGATAAAGC
This sequence comes from Mimachlamys varia, assembly GCA_947623455.1. Taxonomy (NCBI): domain Eukaryota; kingdom Metazoa; phylum Mollusca; class Bivalvia; order Pectinida; family Pectinidae; genus Mimachlamys; species Mimachlamys varia. The sequence continues at coordinate 38,829,588 of OX392533.1, read as the reverse complement.
CCGACAATGTTTGCGAAAAGAAATGACCTTGACCCATGATGTAAATGTTTTCTTTAATATTGATTTTACAAAGTATTTCTCAATGATAGCACTTAACCATAGAACGTTTCTCAAATCGTAATTATTGTCAATATGAATGGAATCTGGGTGCGAGATAAATAGAATGATGTCCGGTAATACAATATGACAGAAGGTCAATGGCTATATTTACATTTCAGATATTTATTTATGCATAATCATGTCATCTTTGCCAATTTGTTAAGGTTTTGTCCTTGTATGTTAACATACTGGAAGAAATCACAACCACTTTAATGTTTAACTTTAAAATATTACGCATGTTATCTGAGGGGACGTGTAAATCGTTGACGTAACGTAGGACGACATGGCACAAAATGACGTCATGCTATTGTCCTGTGGACTGGGCTGCATCTATACTACTGTAAATACAGTCCAGATTATTACTAAGATAATGAGACGCCATCATACAACATGTAAATATGTTACCATACAGATGACCTATACAATGAGGTCCAGACGTTCTGAAGATTCCAAGGGCACTGGATAAAGGCCCCATCGAACCCCTCTCTATCTTCCCTAAAATATACACTATCTCATTTCCAATCAAAAACTGGTACAAGAACAAAGAGTATCCAATCAGAAGAAGGTACCTCCTTTATCGGTATACAACTGCTTCTAGGACCAGCCTTCTATCAGAATAGCGTGAAATTGTAACTGTAAATGGAAGTGTAAGTACACGTAGCATCCTACAGTCACTTCACGACAAATCTACGTATCAGGCCAATCGGGGTTTAGGGGAGCTTTGATTACACATCAGCGCATTGGTAGACACTTCTGTGCTTGAAACAATGACAACTACTGATAACAAATCGTCGAATTATATATAAAATAAAATTGGTCTTACCGGGTGTGCAGCGTTTATAAAATGTACTAGCATTTTATAACATTTTACTATAAGCAACCAAATGTCAAGGAATATTTGGGATAATGTTATGAAAAATTACATTTTGATAATGTTTTGAATGGATAACTAAAACAACAAAATTTGATTTATTTTGGTTGATTTCAATGTGAGCAAGATGGTAGGTAACTCTTAACTTGTTTTATTCTATCTTGGGTATGCCCACTACAGGTAAATCCCCCGAGTACCGCCATTAATCTATGTATTAATCGGTAATGATTACTGCTCAGATCAACGGTCTACTGAATAGCTTGTGAAACGGGAAAGGAAGAGAAACACTATACACGAGAGTAACTAATTCATTCCTCTTTTTCTCAGAGACACCCCTGATCTTACGAAAGTACTTCGCAGCCATTTTCAATCAATTGAGGAAAAGAAATGTTCCAGACTAGAAAAACTGTATACTACTCCAACTTAACATATTACAGGTCAAACCTTATCACTTAGGGCAACTTGGTGTTGTAAACAAAATTGTTAAAAATGACGTAACACACACATATGCTGCACCTCTCAAATTTAGTAATAGATACAGTATGCCGTAAATTGAATTAAACTGCATCATACAGCTGTTTCGTCCTCCTAGGACTCTTCAGTGATGCTAGGGGCCAAAAGGTAGGAATCCAAGAAATATTTATATTTCTGACCCCTGTGAGTAGAACAAATAATATTATTTGAAAAGGTTTAAAGCTTTCTGCTCAAAGCATCTAGATATATTTGTCAAGTACCTTTACTCTGGGCTTCTATGCTTAATATACTTGACATCGGTGACCTTGAATGTAGGTCAATATTAATTTTATTAGGGGACGTTTTATAGAACTTTATGCCAGGTACCTACGTACAAAGCAATAATACGTTGTTTCATCTGGATATGTGTAACAAGTACACTTTAATTTGCACCAGTAAGCCTTATTACCAAGAAGGACAAGGACATTTAAATGAGGAAACTAATTAGTACTTCATGTTTTATTCTATAGTGGCTGTTATTTCGTGCAATTCGAACAGAATTAAATTGACAATATTGGAGCTGTCTGAAGCTTTACCGTAACCCGACAAATGAAACTATTGAATAGGATTAGAAATCCCGAAGCCACCTCAGGTAATGATTATTCGATATTTGTGCAAGCAAAAACGCATTAGATGATTTAAGTAATTCAAACGAGACCTAAGCAGTAATGGAACGACAGTGAAAAACACTTTCTATAGACATTGCAACACATTCGATTTAAGGTTTTGGATGGTTGAGAATGTCTTAGTATGTGTGTTAGACGAATTTGCAAACACATGAAGTAAATTTAAGAAATTAGCCTACTCTATAATGACGATGTGATTAACTTCCATATATGGATATGAAAAGTATGTGTATGGCATAGGCTGTATTCTCATAGTGTCCATATAAAAGGTGTTATACATGTTTACAATGTTGAATAAACATTAAATGTCTTTTGTTTACAATATAAGACATAAAAGGATTCTGTAGTGATTAATTAAGCTAACATTTGTCACACAACGCGAAATAGTTGCATGCACACATGTGCCTGTTATTGTAGGGTAATGTAATGATACATATTGTAAGACAACATCGGACGTTTTCCAATACTAGTACACGTGAAATCACTTATGTTTGCAGATATTTATTAGTCCAGGACCTTGCTTACACATGTGTGAAGTACATCGGTGTACTGCCATATTTTTTCTTTAAAGTTTAATGCATTGTCTTATATTTTACAGAAGTATGCCATGACCAATCCAAGCTGCAGTTAAAGTCATATTTAAGTTTGTGAAATATTCATAAGATCCTGATTTTTAGTTCACCTGGTCCAAAGGGCGAAATGAGCTTATGTGATGGTGCGGCATTCGTCCGTCCTATGTCCATCAAATTTTCCTTTAAACAACTGTTCTGAAATACCGAAAGGCCTAGTGACATTAAATTTGGCTGGTAGCTTTCTTGGAAGAAGCTGAACAAACTTTGCTAAAAAAACATCACTTGTACCTACTTTCAAGGTCATAGGGGTGTAATATATGAAACCCTTCAAACAAAGTATTTTTCAAGATAACATATTCCCAAAGACATCATTTCCATCCATTTGACCTATACAATGAGGTCCAGACGTGCTTGAGATTCAAAGGGCACTTTATAACGCACCCACCGAACCTCTTCCTTAAAATGTACACTATCTCATTTCCAAACAAAAACTGGTACAAGAGCAAAGAGTATCCAATCAATAGATGTACCTCCTTTATCGGCATACATCTGCTTCCAGCACCAGTCTTCAATTATAATAGCGTGAAATTGTAACTGTAGATGGAAGTGTAGTTATAGTACACGTAGCATCCTACAGTCACTTCACGACAAAATCTACGTATCAGGCCAATCGGGGTTTAGGGGAGCTTTGATTACACATCAGCGCATTGGTAGACACTTCTGTGCTTGAAACAATGACAACTACTGATAACAAATCGTCGAATTATATATATGATAAAATCGGTCTTACCGGGTGTACAGCTTTTATAAAATTTAATATCATTTTATAACATTTTACTATTAACAACCAAATTTAATAGAATATTTTGGATAGTTTTATGAAGAATTAAATATTAATAAAGTTTGGAATGGATAAATAAAACAACAAAATTTGATTTATTTTGGTTGATTTCAATGTGAGTAAGATGGTAGGTAACTCTTGACTTGTTTTATTCTATCTTGGGTATGCCCACTACAGGTAAATCCCCCGAGTACCGCCATTAATCTATGTATTAATCGGTAATGATTACTGCTCAGATCAACGGTCTACTGAAAAGCTTGTGAAACGGGAAAGGAAGAGAAACACTATACACGAGAGTAACTAATTCATTCCTCTTTTTCTCAGAGACACCCCTGATCTTACGAAAGTACTTCGCAGCCATTTTCAATCAATTGAGGAAAAGAAATGTTCCAGACTAGAAAAACTGTATACTACTCCAATTTAACATATTACAGGTCAAACCTTATCACTTAGGGCAACTTGGTGTTGTAAACAAAATTGTTAAAAAGGACGTAACACACACATATGCTGCACCTCTCAAATTTAGTAATAGATACAGTATGCCGTAAATTGAATTAAACTGCATCATACAGCTGTTTCGTCCTCCTAGGACTCTTCAGTGATGCTAGGGGCCAAAAGGTAGGAATCCAAGAAATATTTATATTTCTGACCCCTGTGAGTAGAACAAATAATATTATTTGAAGAAGGTTTATAGCTTTCTGCTCAAAGCATCTAGATATATTTGTCAAGTACCTTTACTCTGGGCTTCTATGCTTAATATACTTGACATCGGTGACCTTGAATGTAGGTCAATATTAATTTTATTTGGGGACGTTTTATAGAACTTTATGCCAGGTACCTACGTACAAGACAATAATACGTTGTTTCATCTGGATATGTGTAACAAGTACACTTTAATTTGCACCAGTAAGCCGTATCACCATTAAAGGAGGTCAAGGCCATTTAAATGAGGAAACTAATTAGAACTTTATGATTTATTCTATGGTGGCTGTTATTTCGTGCAATTCGAACAGAGTTAAATCGACAATGTTGCAGCTGTCTGAAGGTTTGCCGTAGCCCGACAAATGAAATTATTGAATAGGATTCGAGTTCCCGAAGCCACTTCAGGTAACGATTGTTCGATATTTGTGCAAGCAAAGACCCATTAGAAGATTTAAATAACTCAAACAAGATCTTAGCAGTAAAGGAACGACAGTGAAAAACGCTTTCTACGGACATTGCAACACATTCGATTTAAGGTTTTGGATGTTTAAGAATATCCGAGTATATGTGTCAGACGAATTTGCAAACGCATGAAGAAAATTATGAAAATAGCCTACTCTATAATGAAAATGAACTTCCATGTATGGATATGAAAGGTATGTAAATGGGATAGGCTGTATTTTCATAGTGTCCATATAAAAGGTGTTATAAATGTTTATAATGTTGAATCAACATTTAATGTATATTGTTCACAGAAGAAGACATAAGGATTCTGTAGTGGTTTATTAAGCTAACACTTGTCACACAACGCAAAATAGTTGTATACACGCGTTTATGTTATTGTAGGGTAATGTACTTGTACATGTTGTAACAATGAACTTCCATATATGGATATGAAAGGTATGTCTATGGTATAAGCTGTATTCTCATAGTGTCCATATAAAAGTTGTTATACATGTTTATAATGTTGAATCAACATTTAATGTATATTGTTCACAGTATAAGACATAAAAGGATTCTGTAGTGGTTTATTAAGCTAACTTGTCACAACGGGAAATACTTGAATACACACGTGTATGTTATTGAAGGTAGTTTACTGATACATGTTGTAAGACATCTCAAGTTTTCCAGTACAAGAACACGTGAATTCACTTTTTTCAGGCAATTTTTTAGTCCATGGCCTTGCTAACACATGTGTGAAATACATCGGTGGCATTGTCATTTATCGGTTAATACTTTACATTTTTAAGTTTAATGCATTTTCTGATATTTTACAGAAGTATGTCAAGACCAATTCAGGCTGTAGTTAACGTCATATTCAAGTTTGTGAAATATTCATAAGATCGCGATTTTTAGCATAGAGACCTTATATTTGACTGGTAGCTTCCTTCGATGTAGCCTGACAAAGTTTGTGAACAGAAATAACCTTGACCCATGACGTTGTAACTGTTTTCATGAAAATTGATTTTACAAAGTATTTTTTCAATGACAACATATTCCCGAAGGCATCTTTTTCCATACAGATGACCCATACCATGAGGTGAAGACGTCCTGGGGATCCAAACGGCACTGGATAAAGCACCCACCGAACTTTTCGCTCTCTTCCCTAAAATGTACACTATCTCATTTCCAATTAAAAACTGGTGTAAAAGCAAGCAGTATTCAATCAAAAGAAGGTAACTCCTTTATCGGCATACAATTGCTTCTAGAACCAGTCTTCGATCAGAATAGCGTGAAATTGTAACTGAAATGGAAGTGTAGTGTAAGTACACGTAACATTCTACAGTCACTTCACAACAAATCTAAGTATCGGGCCAATCGGGGTTTAGGGGAGCTTTGATTACACATCAGCGCATTGTTAGCCACTTTTGTGTTTGAAACAATAACAACTACTCAAGCAAAATCGTTGTGCTATGTATAAAATAAAATCGGTCTTACCGGGTGTACAGCTTTTATAACATGTATTATCATTTCATAGCCTTAATCATATAAGCAACCAATTTAAAGGAATATTTTGGATTGTGTTATGAAAATTTCAATTTTAATAATGTTTGGAATGGATAAATAAAACAGCAAAATTTGATTTATTTTGGTTGATTTCAATGTGAGTAAGATGATAGGTAACTCTTGACTTGTTTTATTATAATCCCCTGAGTACCGTCATTAATCTATATATTGATCGGTAATGATTACTGCTCAGATCAACGGTCTACTGGAAAGCTTGTGAAACTTGAAAGGAAGAGAAACAATAAACATTTGTGTTACTATATCTTTCCTTTGTCTCAGAGACACCCGTGGTCAATGTTTTTTTTCATTTTAGATACGAAGCAATGGTTACAAAAACACACATTAGTTAGTATTATAAACAAGAGGCTACGACGGCATGTATCGCTCACCTTGATATTTGTCCAATCATAGGAAAATATTTCCAATAAAAGTACTTCGCAGCAGTTTCCGTCAATCGAGTCTCCTTGGAAAAAATAATATTCCAGACCAAAGAAACTTTATACTACTCTACCTCAACATGGTACAGGTCAAACCTCGTCAATCAGTTCAACTTGGTGTTGTAGATAAAGTTGTTAAAAGATATTTATATTTCTGACCCCCTGTGAGTAGGGCAAAATAATATTTGAGGAAAGTTTATAGCTTTCTGCCCAAAGCATCTAAATGTATTTGCCAAATACCTTTACTCTGGGCATCTTCTTAATATACTTGACCCCTGTGGCCTTGAATGTACATGTAGGTCAACATCAATTTTATTTGGTAACGTTTTATAGTACTTCATGGCAGGTACCTACGTACAAAGCAATAATACGGTTGTCCATCTGGTTATGTGTTACAAATACCCTGTTTTGCACCAGTAAGCCTTATCACCATTAAAGGAGGTCAAGGCCATTTAAATGAGGAAACTAATTAGAACTTTATGATTTATTCTATGGTGGCTGTTATTTCGTGCAATTCGAACAGAGTTAAATCGACAATGTTGCAGCTGTCTGAAGGTTTGCCGTAGCCCGACAAATGAAATTATTGAATAGGATTCGAGTTCCCGAAGCCACTTCAGGTAACGATTGTTCGATATTTGTGCAAGCAAAGACCCATTAGAAGATTTAAATAACTCAAACAAGATCTTAGCAGTAAAGGAACGACAGTGAAAAACGCTTTCTACGGACATTGCAACACATTCGATTTAAGGTTTTGGATGTTTTAAGAATATCCGAGTATATGTGTCAGACGAATTTGCAAACGCATGAAGTAAATTATGAAAATAGCCTACTCTATAATGAAAATGAACTTCCATGTATGGATATGAAAGGTATGTGTATGGGATAGGCTGTATTTTCATAGTGCCCATATAAAAGGTGTTATAAATGTTTATAATGTTGAATCAACATTTAATGTATATTGTTCACAGTAGAAGACATAAGGATTCTGTAGTGGTTTATTAAGCTAACACTTGTCACACAACGCAAAATAGTTGTATACACACGTTTATGTTCTTGTAGGGTAATGTACTTGTACATGTTGTAACAATGAACTTCCATATATGGATATGAAAGGTATGTCTATGGTATAAGCTGTATTCTCATAGTGTCCATATAAAAGTTGTTATACATGTTTATAATGTTGAATCAACATTTAATGTATATTGTTCACAGTATAAGACATAAAAGGATTCTGTAGTGGTTTATTAAGCTAACTTGTCACAACGGGAAATACTTGAATACACACGTGTATGTTATTGAAGGTAGTTTACTGATACATGTTGTAAGACATCTCACGTTTTCCAGTACAAGAACACGTGAATTCACTTTTTTCATGCATTTTGTTAGTCCATGGCCTTGCTAACACATGTGTGAAATACATCGGTGGCATTGTCATTTATCGGTTAATACTTTACATTTTTAAGTTTAATGCATTTTCTGATATTTTACAGAAGTATGTCAAGACCAATTCAGGCTGTAGTTAACGTCATATTCAAGTTTGTGAAATATTCATAAGATCGAGATTTTTAGCCTAGAGACCTTATATTTGACTGGTAGCTTCCTTTGATGTTGCCTGACAAAGTTTGTGAACAGAAATAACCTTGACCCATGACGTTGTAACTGTTTTCATGAAAATTGATTTTACAAAGTATTTTTTCAATGACAACATATTCCCGAAGGCATCTTTTTCCATACAGATGACCCATACCATGAGGTGAAGACGTCCTGGGGATCCAAACGGCACTGGATAAAGCACCCACCGAACTTTTCGCTCTCTTCCCTAAAATGTACACTATCTCATTTCCAATTAAAAACTGGTGTAAAAGCAAGCAGTATTCAATCAAAAGAAGGTAACTCCTTTATCGGCATACAATTGCTTCTAGAACCAGTCTTCGATCAGAATAGCGTGAAATTGTAACTGAAATGGAAGTGTAGTGTAAGTACACGTAACATTCTACAGTCACTTCACAACAAATCTAAGTATCGGGCCAATCGGGGTTTAGGGGAGCTTTGATTACACATCAGCGCATTGTTAGCCACTTTTGTGTTTGAAACAATAACAACTACTCAAGCAAAATCGTTGTGCTATGTATAAAATAAAATCGGTCTTACCGGGTGTACAGCTTTTATAACATGTATTATCATTTCATAGCCTTAATCATATAAGCAACCAATTTAAAGGAATATTTTGGATTGTGTTATGAAAATTTCAATTTTAATAATGTTTGGAATGGATAAATAAAACAGCAAAATTTGATTTATTTTGGTTGATTTCAATGTGAGTAAGATGATAGGTAACTCTTGACTTGTTTTATTATAATCCCCTGAGTACCGTCATTAATCTATATATTGATCGGTAATGATTACTGCTCAGATCAACGGTCTACTGGAAAGCTTGTGAAACTTGAAAGGAAGAGAAACAATAAACATTTGTGTTACTATATCTTTCCTTTGTCTCAGAGACACCCGTGGTCAATGTTTTTTTTCATTTTAGATACGAAGCAATGGTTACAAAAACACACATTAGTTAGTATTATAAACAAGAGGCTACGACGGCATGTATCGCTCACCTTGATATTTGTCCAATCATAGGAAAATATTTCCAATAAAAGTACTTCGCAGCAGTTTCCGTCAATCGAGTCTCCTTGGAAAAAATAATATTCCAGACCAAAGAAACTTTATACTACTCTACCTCAACATGGTACAGGTCAAACCTCGTCAATCAGTTCAACTTGGTGTTGTAGATAAAGTTGTTAAAAGATATTTATATTTCTGACCCCCTGTGAGTAGGGCAAAATAATATTTGAGGAAAGTTTATAGCTTTCTGCCCAAAGCATCTAAATGTATTTGCCAAATACCTTTACTCTGGGCATCTTCTTAATATACTTGACCCCTGTGGCCTTGAATGTACATGTAGGTCAACATCAATTTTATTTGGTAACGTTTTATAGTACTTCATGGCAGGTACCTACGTACAAAGCAATAATACGGTTGTCCATCTGGTTATGTGTTACAAATACCCTGTTTTGCACCAGTAAGCCTTATCACCATTAAAGGAGGTCAAGGCCATTTAAATGAGGAAACTAATTAGAACTTTATGATTTATTCTATGGTGGCTGTTATTTCGTGCAATTCGAACAGAGTTAAATCGACAATGTTGCAGCTGTCTGAAGGTTTGCCGTAGCCCGACAAATGAAATTATTGAATAGGATTCGAGTTCCCGAAGCCACTTCAGGTAACGATTGTTCGATATTTGTGCAAGCAAAGACCCATTAGAAGATTTAAATAACTCAAACAAGATCTTAGCAGTAAAGGAACGACAGTGAAAAACGCTTTCTACGGACATTGCAACACATTCGATTTAAGGTTTTGGATGTTTAAGAATATCCGAGTATATGTGTCAGACGAATTTGCAAACGCATGAAGAAAATTATGAAAATAGCCTACTCTATAATGAAAATGAACTTCCATGTATGGATATGAAAGGTATGTAAATGGGATAGGCTGTATTTTCATAGTGTCCATATAAAAGGTGTTATAAATGTTTATAATGTTGAATCAACATTTAATGTATATTGTTCACAGAAGAAGACATAAGGATTCTGTAGTGGTTTATTAAGCTAACACTTGTCACACAACGCAAAATAGTTGTATACACGCGTTTATGTTATTGTAGGGTAATGTACTTGTACATGTTGTAACAATGAACTTCCATATATGGATATGAAAGGTATGTCTATGGTATAAGCTGTATTCTCATAGTGTCCATATAAAAGTTGTTATACATGTTTATAATGTTGAATCAACATTTAATGTATATTGTTCACAGTATAAGACATAAAAGGATTCTGTAGTGGTTTATTAAGCTAACTTGTCACAACGGGAAATACTTGAATACACACGTGTATGTTATTGAAGGTAGTTTACTGATACATGTTGTAAGACATCTCAAGTTTTCCAGTACAAGAACACGTGAATTCACTTTTTTCAGGCAATTTTTTAGTCCATGGCCTTGCTAACACATGTGTGAAATACATCGGTGGCATTGTCATTTATCGGTTAATACTTTACATTTTTAAGTTTAATGCATTTTCTGATATTTTACAGAAGTATGTCAAGACCAATTCAGGCTGTAGTTAACGTCATATTCAAGTTTGTGAAATATTCATAAGATCGCGATTTTTAGCATAGAGACCTTATATTTGACTGGTAGCTTCCTTCGATGTAGCCTGACAAAGTTTGTGAACAGAAATAACCTTGACCCATGACGTTGTAACTGTTTTCATGAAAATTGATTTTACAAAGTATTTTTTCAATGACAACATATTCCCGAAGGCATCTTTTTCCATACAGATGACCCATACCATGAGGTGAAGACGTCCTGGGGATCCAAACGGCACTGGATAAAGCACCCACCGAACTTTTCGCTCTCTTCCCTAAAATGTACACTATCTCATTTCCAATTAAAAACTGGTGTAAAAGCAAGCAGTATTCAATCAAAAGAAGGTAACTCCTTTATCGGCATACAATTGCTTCTAGAACCAGTCTTCGATCAGAATAGCGTGAAATTGTAACTGAAATGGAAGTGTAGTGTAAGTACACGTAACATTCTACAGTCACTTCACAACAAATCTAAGTATCGGGCCAATCGGGGTTTAGGGGAGCTTTGATTACACATCAGCGCATTGTTAGCCACTTTTGTGTTTGAAACAATAACAACTACTCAAGCAAAATCGTTGTGCTATGTATAAAATAAAATCGGTCTTACCGGGTGTACAGCTTTTATAACATGTATTATCATTTCATAGCCTTAATCATATAAGCAACCAATTTAAAGGAATATTTTGGATTGTGTTATGAAAATTTCAATTTTAATAATGTTTGGAATGGATAAATAAAACAGCAAAATTTGATTTATTTTGGTTGATTTCAATGTGAGTAAGATGATAGGTAACTCTTGACTTGTTTTATTATAATCCCCTGAGTACCGTCATTAATCTATATATTGATCGGTAATGATTACTGCTCAGATCAACGGTCTACTGGAAAGCTTGTGAAACTTGAAAGGAAGAGAAACAATAAACATTTGTGTTACTATATCTTTCCTTTGTCTCAGAGACACCCGTGGTCAATGTTTTTTTTCATTTTAGATACGAAGCAATGGTTACAAAAACACACATTAGTTAGTATTATAAACAAGAGGCTACGACGGCATGTATCGCTCACCTTGATATTTGTCCAATCATAGGAAAATATTTCCAATAAAAGTACTTCGCAGCAGTTTCCGTCAATCGAGTCTCCTTGGAAAAAATAATATTCCAGACCAAAGAAACTTTATACTACTCTACCTCAACATGGTACAGGTCAAACCTCGTCAATCAGTTCAACTTGGTGTTGTAGATAAAGTTGTTAAAAGATATTTATATTTCTGACCCCCTGTGAGTAGGGCAAAATAATATTTGAGGAAAGTTTATAGCTTTCTGCCCAAAGCATCTAAATGTATTTGCCAAATACCTTTACTCTGGGCATCTTCTTAATATACTTGACCCCTGTGGCCTTGAATGTACATGTAGGTCAACATCAATTTTATTTGGTAACGTTTTATAGTACTTCATGGCAGGTACCTACGTACAAAGCAATAATACGGTTGTCCATCTGGTTATGTGTTACAAATACCCTGTTTTGCACCAGTAAGCCTTATCACCATTAAAGGAGGTCAAGGCCATTTAAATGAGGAAACTAATTAGAACTTTATGATTTATTCTATGGTGGCTGTTATTTCGTGCAATTCGAACAGAGTTAAATCGACAATGTTGCAGCTGTCTGAAGGTTTGCCGTAGCCCGACAAATGAAATTATTGAATAGGATTCGAGTTCCCGAAGCCACTTCAGGTAACGATTGTTCGATATTTGTGCAAGCAAAGACCCATTAGAAGATTTAAATAACTCAAACAAGATCTTAGCAGTAAAGGAACGACAGTGAAAAACGCTTTCTACGGACATTGCAACACATTCGATTTAAGGTTTTGGATGTTTTAAGAATATCCGAGTATATGTGTCAGACGAATTTGCAAACGCATGAAGTAAATTATGAAAATAGCCTACTCTATAATGAAAATGAACTTCCATGTATGGATATGAAAGGTATGTGTATGGGATAGGCTGTATTTTCATAGTGCCCATATAAAAGGTGTTATAAATGTTTATAATGTTGAATCAACATTTAATGTATATTGTTCACAGTAGAAGACATAAGGATTCTGTAGTGGTTTATTAAGCTAACACTTGTCACACAACGCAAAATAGTTGTATACACACGTTTATGTTCTTGTAGGGTAATGTACTTGTACATGTTGTAACAATGAACTTCCATATATGGATATGAAAGGTATGTCTATGGTATAAGCTGTATTCTCATAGTGTCCATATAAAAGTTGTTATACATGTTTATAATGTTGAATCAACATTTAATGTATATTGTTCACAGTATAAGACATAAAAGGATTCTGTAGTGGTTTATTAAGCTAACTTGTCACAACGGGAAATACTTGAATACACACGTGTATGTTATTGAAGGTAGTTTACTGATACATGTTGTAAGACATCTCACGTTTTCCAGTACAAGAACACGTGAATTCACTTTTTTCATGCATTTTGTTAGTCCATGGCCTTGCTAACACATGTGTGAAATACATCGGTGGCATTGTCATTTATCGGTTAATACTTTACATTTTTAAGTTTAATGCATTTTCTGATATTTTACAGAAGTATGTCAAGACCAATTCAGGCTGTAGTTAACGTCATATTCAAGTTTGTGAAATATTCATAAGATCGAGATTTTTAGCCTAGAGACCTTATATTTGACTGGTAGCTTCCTTTGATGTTGCCTGACAAAGTTTGTGAACAGAAATAACCTTGACCCATGACGTTGTAACTGTTTTCATGAAAATTGATTTTACAAAGTATTTTTTCAATGACAACATATTCCCGAAGGCATCTTTTTCCATACAGATGACCCATACCATGAGGTGAAGACGTCCTGGGGATCCAAACGGCACTGGATAAAGCACCCACCGAACTTTTCGCTCTCTTCCCTAAAATGTACACTATCTCATTTCCAATTAAAAACTGGTGTAAAAGCAAGCAGTATTCAATCAAAAGAAGGTAACTCCTTTATCGGCATACAATTGCTTCTAGAACCAGTCTTCGATCAGAATAGCGTGAAATTGTAACTGAAATGGAAGTGTAGTGTAAGTACACGTAACATTCTACAGTCACTTCACAACAAATCTAAGTATCGGGCCAATCGGGGTTTAGGGGAGCTTTGATTACACATCAGCGCATTGTTAGCCACTTTTGTGTTTGAAACAATAACAACTACTCAAGCAAAATCGTTGTGCTATGTATAAAATAAAATCGGTCTTACCGGGTGTACAGCTTTTATAACATGTATTATCATTTCATAGCCTTAATCATATAAGCAACCAATTTAAAGGAATATTTTGGATTGTGTTATGAAAATTTCAATTTTAATAATGTTTGGAATGGATAAATAAAACAGCAAAATTTGATTTATTTTGGTTGATTTCAATGTGAGTAAGATGATAGGTAACTCTTGACTTGTTTTATTATAATCCCCTGAGTACCGTCATTAATCTATATATTGATCGGTAATGATTACTGCTCAGATCAACGGTCTACTGGAAAGCTTGTGAAACTTGAAAGGAAGAGAAACAATAAACATTTGTGTTACTATATCTTTCCTTTGTCTCAGAGACACCCGTGGTCAATGTTTTTTTTCATTTTAGATACGAAGCAATGGTTACAAAAACACACATTAGTTAGTATTATAAACAAGAGGCTACGACGGCATGTATCGCTCACCTTGATATTTGTCCAATCATAGGAAAATATTTCCAATAAAAGTACTTCGCAGCAGTTTCCGTCAATCGAGTCTCCTTGGAAAAAATAATATTCCAGACCAAAGAAACTTTATACTACTCTACCTCAACATGGTACAGGTCAAACCTCGTCAATCAGTTCAACTTGGTGTTGTAGATAAAGTTGTTAAAAGATATTTATATTTCTGACCCCCTGTGAGTAGGGCAAAATAATATTTGAGGAAAGTTTATAGCTTTCTGCCCAAAGCATCTAAATGTATTTGCCAAATACCTTTACTCTGGGCATCTTCTTAATATACTTGACCCCTGTGGCCTTGAATGTACATGTAGGTCAACATCAATTTTATTTGGTAACGTTTTATAGTACTTCATGGCAGGTACCTACGTACAAAGCAATAATACGGTTGTCCATCTGGTTATGTGTTACAAATACCCTGTTTTGCACCAGTAAGCCTTATCACCATTAAAGGAGGTCAAGGCCATTTAAATGAGGAAACTAATTAGAACTTTATGATTTATTCTATGGTGGCTGTTATTTCGTGCAATTCGAACAGAGTTAAATCGACAATGTTGCAGCTGTCTGAAGGTTTGCCGTAGCCCGACAAATGAAATTATTGAATAGGATTCGAGTTCCCGAAGCCACTTCAGGTAACGATTGTTCGATATTTGTGCAAGCAAAGACCCATTAGAAGATTTAAATAACTCAAACAAGATCTTAGCAGTAAAGGAACGACAGTGAAAAACGCTTTCTACGGACATTGCAACACATTCGATTTAAGGTTTTGGATGTTTTAAGAATATCCGAGTATATGTGTCAGACGAATTTGCAAACGCATGAAGTAAATTATGAAAATAGCCTACTCTATAATGAAAATGAACTTCCATGTATGGATATGAAAGGTATGTGTATGGGATAGGCTGTATTTTCATAGTGCCCATATAAAAGGTGTTATAAATGTTTATAATGTTGAATCAACATTTAATGTATATTGTTCACAGTAGAAGACATAAGGATTCTGTAGTGGTTTATTAAGCTAACACTTGTCACACAACGCAAAATAGTTGTATACACACGTTTATGTTCTTGTAGGGTAATGTACTTGTACATGTTGTAACAATGAACTTCCATATATGGATATGAAAGGTATGTCTATGGTATAAGCTGTATTCTCATAGTGTCCATATAAAAGTTGTTATACATGTTTATAATGTTGAATCAACATTTAATGTATATTGTTCACAGTATAAGACATAAAAGGATTCTGTAGTGGTTTATTAAGCTAACTTGTCACAACGGGAAATACTTGAATACACACGTGTATGTTATTGAAGGTAGTTTACTGATACATGTTGTAAGACATCTCACGTTTTCCAGTACAAGAACACGTGAATTCACTTTTTTCATGCATTTTTTAGTCCATGGCCTTGCTAACACATGTGTGAAATACATCGGTGGCATTGTCATTTATCGGTTAATACTTTACATTTTTAAGTTTAATGCATTTTCTGATATTTTACAGAAGTATGTCAAGACCAATTCAGGCTGTAGTTAACGTCATATTCAAGTTTGTGAAATATTCATAAGATCGAGATTTTTAGCCTAGAGACCTTATATTTGACTGGTAGCTTCCTTCGATGTAGCCTGACAAAGTTTGTGAACAGAAATAACCTTGACCCATGACGTTGTAACTGTTTTCATGAAAATTGATTTTACAAAGTATTTTTTCAATGACAACATATTCCCGAAGGCATCTTTTTCCATACAGATGACCCATACCATGAGGTGAAGACGCCCTGGGGATCCAAACGGCACTTGATAAAGCACCCACCGAACTTTTCGCTCTCTTCCCTAAAATGTACACTATCTCATTTCCAATTAAAAACTGGTGTAAAAGCAAGCAGTATTCAATCAAAAGAAGGTACCTCCTTTATCGGCATACAATTGCTTCTAGTACCAGTCTTCGATCAGAATAGCGTGAAATTGTAACTGTAAATGTAGTGTAAGTACACGTTACATTCTACAGTCACTTCACGACAAATCTACGTATCGGGCCAATTGGGGTTTAGGGGAGCTTTGATTACACATCAGCGCATTGTTAGCCACTTTTGTGTTTGAAACAACAACAACTACTCAAGCAAAATCGTTGTGCTATATATAAAATAAAATCGGTCTTACCGGGTGTACAGCTTTTATAACATTTATTATCATTTCATAGCCTTAATCATATTAGCAACCAATTTAAAGGAATATTTTGGATTGTGTTATGAAAATTTGAATTTTAATAATGTTTGGAATGGATAAATAAAACAGCAAAATTTGATTTATTTTGGTTGATTTCAATGTGAGTAAGATGGTAGGTAACTCTTGACTTGTTTTATTATAATCCCCTGAGTACCGTCATTAATCTATGTATTGATCGGTAATGATTACTGCTCAGATCAACGGTCTACTGGAAAGCTTGTGAAACTTGAAAGGAAGAGAAACAATATACATTTGTGTTACTATATCTTTCCTTTGTCTCAGAGACACCCGTGGTCAATGGTTTTTTTTTCATTTTAGATACGAAGCAATGGTTACAAAAATACACATTAGTTAGTATTATAAACAAGAGGCCACGACGGCATGTATCGCTCACCTTGATATTTGTCCAATCATAGGAAAATATTTCCAATAAAAGTACTTCGCAGCAGTTTCCATCAATCGAGTCTCCTTGGAAAAAATAATATTCCAGACCAAAGAAACTTTATACTCCTCTACCTCAACATGGTACAGGTCAAACCTCGTCAATCAGGGCAACTTGGTGTTGTAGATAAAGTTGTTAAAAGATATTTATATATCTGACCCCCTGTGAGTAGGGCAAAATAATATTTGAGGAAAGTTTATAGCTTTCTGCCCAAAGCATCTAAATGTATTTGCCAAATACCTTTACTCTGGGCATCTTCTTAATATACTTGACCCCTGTGGCCTTGAATGTACATGTAGGTCAACATCAATTTTATTTGGTAACGTTTTATAGTACTTCATGGCAGGTACCTACGTACAAAGCAATAATACGGTTGTCCATCTGGTTATGTGTTACAAATACCCTGTTTTGCACCAGTAAGCCTTATCACCATTAAAGGAGGTCAAGGCCATTTAAATGAGGAAACTAATTAGAACTTTATGATTTATTCTATGGTGGCTGTTATTTCGTGCAATTCGAACAGAGTTAAATCGACAATGTTGCAGCTGTCTGAAGGTTTGCCGTAGCCCGACAAATGAAATTATTGAATAGGATTCGAGTTCCCGAAGCCACTTCAGGTAACGATTGTTCGATATTTGTGCAAGCAAAGACCCATTAGAAGATTTAAATAACTCAAACAAGATCTTAGCAGTAAAGGAACGACAGTGAAAAACGCTTTCTACGGACATTGCAACACATTCGATTTAAGGTTTTGGATGTTTAAGAATATCCGAGTATATGTGTCAGACGAATTTGCAAACGCATGAAGAAAATTATGAAAATAGCCTACTCTATAATGAAAATGAACTTCCATGTATGGATATGAAAGGTATGTGTATGGGATAGGCTGTATTTTCATAGTGTCCATATAAAAGGTGTTATAAATGTTTATAATGTTGAATCAACATTTAATGTATATTGTTCACAGTATAAGACATCAAAGGATTCTGTAGTGGTTTATTAAGCTAACACTTGTCACAACGGGAAATAGTTGTATACACACGTTTATGTTATTGTAGGGTAATGTACTGATACATGTTGTAACAATGAACTTCCATATATGGATATGAAAGGTATGTCTATGGTATAAGCTGTATTCTCATAGTGTCCATATAAAAGTTGTTATAAATGTTTATAATGTTGAATCAAAATTTAATGTATATTGTTCACAGTATAAGACATAAAAGGATTCTGTAGTGGTTTATTAAGCTAACTTGTCACAACGGGAAATACTTGAATACACACGTGTATGTTATTGAAGGTAGTTTACTGATACATGTTGTAAGACATCTCAAGTTTTCCAGTACAAGAACACGTAAATTCAATTTTTCATGCATTTTTTTAGTCCATGGCCTTGCTAACACATGTGTGAAATACATCGGTGGCATTGTCATTTATCGGTTAATACTTTACATTTTTAAGTTTAATGCATTTTCTGATATTTTACAGAAGTATGTCAAGACCAATTCAGGCTGTAGTTAACGGCATATTCAAGTTTGTGAAATATTCATAAGATCGCGATTTTTAGCATAGAGACCTTATATTTGACTGGTAGCTTCCTTCGATGTAGCCTGACAAAGTTTGTGAACAGAAATGACCTTGACCCATGACGTTGTAACTGTTTTCATGAAAATTGATTTTACAAAGTATTTTTTCAATGACAACATATTCCCGAAGGCATCTTTTTCCATACAGATGACCCATACCATGAGGTGAAGACGCCCTGGGGATCCAAACGGCACTTGATAAAGCACCCACCGAACTTTTCGCTCTCTTCCCTAAAATGTACACTATCTCATTTCCAATTAAAAACTGGTGTAAAAGCAAGCAGTATTCAATCAAAAGAAGGTACCTCCTTTATCGGCATACAATTGCTTCTAGTACCAGTCTTCGATCAGAATAGCGTGAAATTGTAACTGTAAATGTAGTGTAAGTACACGTAACATTCTACAGTCACTTCACGACAAATCTACGTATCGGGCCAATCGGGGTTTAGGGGAGCTTTGATTACACATCAGCGCATTGTTAGCCACTTTTGTGTTTGAAACAACAACAACTACTCAAGCAAAATCGTTGTGCTATATATAAAATAAAATCGGTCTTACCGGGTGTACAGCTTTTATAACATTTATTTCATTTCATAGCCTTAATCATATTAGCAACCAATTTAAAGGAATATTTTGGATTGTGTTATGAAAATTTTAATTTTAATAATGTTTGGAATGGATAAATAAAACAGCAAAATTTGATTTATTTTGGTTGATTTCAATGTGAGTAAGATGGTAGGTAACTCTTGACTTGTTTTATTATAATCCCCTGAGTACCGTCATTAATCTATGTATTGATCGGTAATGATTACTGCTCAGATCAACGGTCTACTGGAAAGCTTGTGAAACTTGAAAGGAAGAGAAACAATATACATTTGTGTTACTATATCTTTCCTTTGTCTCAGAGACACCCGTGGTCAATGGTTTTTTTTTCATTTTAGATACGAAGCAATGGTTACAAAAATACACATTAGTTAGTATTATAAACAAGAGGCCACGACGGCATGTATCGCTCACCTTGATATTTGTCCAATCATAGGAAAATATTTCCAATAAAAGTACTTAGCAGCAGTTTCCATCAATCGAGTCTCCTTGGAAAAAATAATATTCCAGACCAAAGAAACTTTATACTACTCTACCTCAACATGGTACAGGTCAAACCTCGTCAATCAGGGCAACTTGGTGTTGTAGATAAAGTTGTTAAAAGATATTTATATTTCTGACCCCCTGTGAGTAGGGCAAAATAATATTTGAGGAAAGTTTATAGCTTTCTGCCCAAAGCATCTAAATGTATTTGCCAAATACCTTTACTCTGGGCATCTTCTTAATATACTTGACCCCTGTGGCCTTGAATGTACATGTAGGTCAACATCAATTTTATTTGGGGACGTTTTATAGTACTTCATGGCAGGTACCTACGTACAAAGCAATAATACGGTTGTCCATCTGGTTATGTGTTACAAATACCCTGTTTTGCACCAGTAAGCCTTATCACCATTAAAGGAGGTCAAGGCCATTTAAATGAGGAAACTAATTAGAAATTCATGCTTTATTCTATGGTGGCTGTTATTTCGTGCAATTCGAACAGAGTTAAACGACAATGTTGCAGCTGTCTGAAGGTTTGCCGTAGCCCGACAAATGAAACTATTGAATAGGATTCGAGTTCCCGAAGCCACTTCAGGTAACGATTGTTCGATATTTGTGCAAGCAAAGACCCATTAGAAGATTTAAATAACTCAAACAAGATCTTAGCAGTAAAGGAACGACAGTGAAAAACGCTTTCTACGGACATTGCAACACGTTCGATTTAAGGTTTTGGATGTTTAAGAATATCCGAGTATATGTGTCAGACGAATTTACAAACGCATGAAGTAAATTATGAAAATAGCCTACTCTATAATGAAAATGAACTTCCATGTATGGATATGAAAGGTATGTGTATGGGATAGGCTGTATTTTCATAGTGTCCATATAAAAGGTGTTATAAATGTTTATAATGTTGAATCAACATTTAATGTATATTGTTCACAGAAGAAGACATAAGGATTCTGTAGTGGTTTATTAAGCTAACACTTGTCACACAACGCAAAATAGTTGTATACACACGTTTATGTTATTGTAGGGTAATGTACTTGTACATGTTGTAACAATGAAGTTCCATATATGGATATGAAAGGTATGTCTATGGTATAAGCTGTATTCTCATAGTGTCCATATAAAAGTTGTTATACATGTTTATAATGTTGAATCAACATTTAATGTATATTGTTCACAGTATAAGACATAAAAGGATTCTGTAGTGGTTTATTAAGCTAACTTGTCACAACGGGAAATACTTGAATACACACGTGTATGTTATTGAAGGTAGTTTACTGATACATGTTGTAAGACATCTCAAGTTTTCCAGTACAAGAACACGTGAATTCACTTTTTTCAGGCAATTTTTTAGTCCATGGCCTTGCTAACACATGTGTGAAATACATCGGTGGCATTGTCATTTATCGGTTAATACTTTACATTTTTAAGTTTAATGCATTTTCTGATATTTTACAGAAGTATGTCAAGACCAATTCAGGCTGTAGTTAACGTCATATTCAAGTTTGTGAAATATTCATAAGATCGCGATTTTTAGCATAGAGACCTTATATTTGACTGGTAGCTTCCTTCGATGTAGCCTGACAAAGTTTGTGAACAGAAATAACCTTGACCCATGACGTTGTAACTGTTTTCATGAAAATTGATTTTAAAAAGTATTTTTTCAATGACAACATATTCCCGAAGGCATCTTTTTCCATACAGATGACCCATACCATGAGGTGAAGACGTCCTGGGGATCCAAACGGCACTGGATAAAGCACCCACCGAACTTTTCGCTCTCTTCCCTAAAATGTACATTATCTCATTTCCAATTAAAAACTGGTGTAAAAGCAAGCAGTATTCAATCAAAAGAAGGTACCTCCTTTATCGGCATACAATTGCTTCTAGTACCAGTCTTCGATCAGAATAGCGTGAAATTGTAACTGTAAATGTAGTGTAAGTACACGTAACATTCTACAGTCACTTCACGACAAATCTACGTATCGGGCCAATCGGGGTTTAGGGGAGCTTTGATTACACATCAGCGCATTGTTAGCCACTTTTGTGTTTGAAACAATAACAACTACTCAAGCGAATTCGTTGTGCTATGTATAAAATAAAATCGGTCTTACCGGGTGTACAGCTTTTATAACATGTATTATCATTTCATAGCCTTAATCATATTAGCAACCAAATTAAAGGAATATTTTGGATTGTGTTATGAAAATTTCAATTTTAATAATGTTTGGAATGGATAAATAAAACAGCAAAATTTGATTGATTTTGGTTGATTTCAATGTGAGTAAGATGGTAGGTAACTCTTGACTTGTTTTATTATAATCCCCTGAGTACCGTCATTAATCTATGTATTGATCGGTAATGATTACTGCTCAGATCAACGGTCTACTGGAAAGCTTGTGAAACTTAAAAAGAAGAGAAACAATATACATTTGTGTTACTTATCTTTCCCTTTGTCTCAGAGACACCCGTGGTCAATGTTTTTTTTTCATTTTAGATACGAAGCAATGGTTACAAAAACACACATTAGTTAGTATTATAAACAAGAGGCCACGACGGCATGTATCGCTCACCTTGATATTTGTCCAATCATAGGAAAATATTTCCAATAAAAGTACTTCGCAGCAGTTTCCATCAATCGAGTCTCCTTGGAAAAAATAATATTCCAGACCAAAGAAACTTTATACTACTCAAACCTCGTCAATCAGGTCAACTTGGTGTTGTAGATAAAGTTGTTAAAAGATATTTATATTTCTGACCCCCTGTGAGTAGGGCAAATAATATTTGAGGAAAGTTTATAGCTTTCTGCCCAAAGCATCTAAATGTATTTGCCAAATACCTTTACTCTGGGCATCTTCTTAATATACTTGACCCCTGTGGCCTTGAATGTACATGTAGGTCAACATCAATTTTATTTGGGGACGTTTTATAGTACTTCATGGCAGGTACCTACGTACAAAGCAATAATACGGTTGTCCATCTGGTTATGTGTTACAAATACCCTGTTTTGCACCAGTAAGCCTTATCACCATTAAAGGAGGTCAAGGCCATTTAAATGAGGAAACTAATTAGAACTTCATGCTTTATTCTATGGTGGCTGTTATTTCGTGCAATTCGAACAGAGTTAAATCGACAATGTTGCAGCTGTCTGAAGCTTTGCCGTAGCCCGACAAATGAAACTATTGAATAGGATTCGAGTTCCCGAAGCCACTTCAGGTAACGATTGTTCGATATTTGTGCAAGCAAAGACCCATTAGAAGATTTAAATAACTCAAACAAGATCTTAGCAGTAAAGGAACGACAGTGAAAAACGCTTTCTACGGACATTGCAACACGTTCGATTTAAGGTTTTGGATGTTTAAGAATATCCGAGTATATGTGTCAGACGAATTTACAAACGCATGAAGTAAATTATGAAAATAGCCTACTCTATAATGAAAATGAACTTCCATGTATGGATATGAAAGGTATGTGTATGGGATAGGCTGTATTTTCATAGTGTCCATATAAAAGGTGTTATAAATGTTTATAATGTTGAATCAACATTTAATGTATATTGTTCACAGTAGAAGACATAAGGATTCTGTAGTGGTTTATTAAGCTAACACTTGTCACACAACGCAAAATAGTTGTATACACACGTTTATGTTATTGTAGGGTAATGTACTTGTACATGTTGTAAAAATGAACTTCCATATATGGATATGAAAGGTATGTCTATGGTATAAGCTGTATTCTCATAGTGTCCATATAAAAATTGTTATAAATGTTTATAATGTTGAATCAACATTTAATGTATATTCTTAACAGTATAAGACAATATAAGAGTATAAGACGGGAAATACTTGAATACACACGTGTATATTATTGAAGGTAGTTTACTGATACATGTTGTAAGACATCTCAAGTTTTCCAGTACAAGAACAGGTGAAATCACTTTTTTCATGCATTTTTTTAGTCCATGGCCTTGCTAACACATGTGTGAAATACATCGGTGGCATTGTCATTTATCGGTTAATACTTTACATTTAAAGTTTAATGCATTTTCTGATATTTTACAGAAGTATGTCAAGACCAATTCAGGCTGTAGTTAACGTCATATTCAAGTTTGTGAAATATTCATAAGATCGAGATTTTTAGCCTAGAGACCTTATATTTGACTGGTAGCTTCCTTTGATGTTGCCTGACAAAGTTTGTGAACAGAAATGACCTTGACCCATGACGTTGTAACTGTTTTCATGAAAATTGATTTTACCAAGTATTTTTTCAATGACGACATATTCCCGAAGGCATCTTTTTCCATACAGATGACCCATTCCATGAGGTGAAGACGTCCTGGGGATCCAAACGGCACTGGATAAAGCACCCACCGAACTTTTCGCTCTCTTCCCTAAAATGTACACTATCTCATTTCCAATTAAAAACTGGTGTAAAAGCAAGCAGTATTCAATCAAAAGAAGGTACCTCCTTTATCGGCATACAATTGCTTCTAGTACCAGTCTTCGATCAGAATAGCGTGAAATTGTAACTGTAAATGTAGTGTAAGTACACGTAACATTCTACAGTCACTTCACGACAAATCTACGTATCGGGCCAATCGGGGTTTAGGGGAGCTTTGATTACACATCAGCGCATTGTTAGCCACTTTTGTGTTTGAAACAATAACAACTACTCAAGCAAAATCGTTGTGCTATGTATAAAATAAAATCGGTCTTACCGGGTGTACAGCTTTTATAACATGTATTATCATTTCATAGCCTTAATCATATTAGCAACCAATTTAAAGGAATATTTTGGATTGTGTTATGAAAATTTCAATTTTAATAATGTTTGGAATGGATAAATAAAACAGCAAAATTTGATTTATTTTGGTTGATTTCAATGTGAGTAAGATGGTAGGTAACTCTTGACTTGTTTTATTATAATCCCCTGAGTACCGTCATTAATCTATGTATTGATCGGTAATGATTACTGCTCAGATCAACGGTCTACTGGAAAGCTTGTGAAACTTGAAAGGAAGAGAAACAATATACATTTGTGTTACTATATCTTTCCTTTGTCTCAGAGACACCCGTGGTCAATGTTTTTTTTTCATTTTAGATACGAAGCAATGGTTACAAAAACACACATTAGTTAGTATTATAAACAAGAGGCCACGACGGCATGTATCGCTCACCTTGATATTTGTCCAATCATAGGAAAATATTTCCAATAAAAGTACTTCGCAGCAGTTTCCATCAATCGAGTCTCCTTGGAAAAAATAATATTCCAGACCAAAGAAACTTTATACTACTCTACCTCAACATGGTACAGGTCAAACCTCGTCAATCAGGTCAACTTGGTGTTGTAGATAAAGTTGTTAAAAGATATTTATATTTCTGACCCCCTGTGAGTAGGGCAAAATAATATTTGAGGAAAGTTTATAGCTTTCTGTCCAAAGCATCTAAATGTCTTTGCCAAATACCTTTACTCTGGGCATCTTCTTAATATACTTGACCCCTGTGGCCTTGAATGTACATGTAGGTCAACATCAATTTTATTTGGGGACGTTTTATAGTACTTCATGGCAGGTACCTACGTACAATGTAACAATACGGTGGTTCATCTGGTTATGTGTTACAAATACCCTGTTTTGCACCAGTAAGCCTTATCACCATTAAAGGAGGTCAAGGCCATTTAAATGAGGAAACTAGTTAGAACTTCATGCTTTATTCTATGGTGGCTGTTATTTCGTGCAATTCGAACAGAGTTAAATCGACAATGTTGCAGCTGTCTGAAGGTTTGCCGTAGCCCGACAAATGAAACTATTGAATAGGATTGGAGTTCCCGAAGCCACTTCAGGTAACGATTGTTCGATATTTGTGCAAGCAAAGACCCATTAGAAGATTTAAATAACTCAAACAAGATCTTAGCAGTAAAGGAACGACAGTGAAAAACGCTTTCTACGGACATTGCAACACATTCGATTTAAGGTTTTGGATGTTTAAGAATATCCGAGTATATGTGTCAGACGAATTTGCAAACGCATGAAGTAAATTATGAAAATAGCCTACTCTATAATGAAAATGAACTTCCATGTATGGATATGAAAGGTATGTCTATGGTATAAGCTGTATTTTCATAATGTCCATATAAAAGTTGTTATAAATGTTTATAATGTTGAATCAACATTTAATGTATATTGTTCACAGTATAAGACATAAAAGGTTTCTGTAGTGGTTTATTAAGCTAACTTGTCACAACGGGAAATACTTGAATACACACGTGTATGATATTGAAGGTAGTTTACTGATACATGTTGTAAGACATCTCACGTTTTCCAGTACAAGAACACGTGAATTCACTTTTTTCAGGCAATTTTTTAGTCCATGGCCTTGCTAACACATGTGTGAAATACATCGGTGGCATTGTCATTTATCGGTTAATACTTTACATTTTTAAGTTTAATGCATTTTCTGATATTTTACAGAAGTATGTCAAGACCAATTCAGGCTGTAGTTAACGTCATATTCAAGTTTGTGAAATATTCATAAGATCGAGATTTTTAGCCTAGAGACCTTATATTTGACTGGTAGCTTCCTTTGATGTTGCCTGACAAAGTTTGTGAACAGAAATGACCTTGACCCATGATGTTGTAACTGTTTTCATGAATATTGATTTTAAAAAGTATTTTTTCAATGACAACATATTCCCGAAGGCATCTTTTTCCATACAGATGACCTTTACCATGAGGTGTAGACGTCCTGGAGATCCAAACGGCACTGAATAAAACACCCACCGAACTTCTCGCTCTCTTCCCTAAAATGTACACTATCTCATTTCCAATTTAAAACTCGTATAAAAACAAGCAGTATCCAATCAAAAGAAGCTACCTCTTTTATCGGCATACAACTGCTTCTAGTACCAGTTTTCGATTAGAATAGCGTGAAAATGTAACTGAAATAGAAGTGTAGTGTAAGTACACGTAACATTCTACAGTCACTTCACAACAAATCTACGTATTGGGCCAATCGGGGTTTAGGGGAGCTTTGATTACACATCAGCGCATTGGTAGACACTTCTGTGCTTGGAACAATAACAACTACTGAGAGTAAATTGTCGAATTATATATAAAATAAAATCGTTCTTACCGGGTGTACAGCTTTTATACAATTTACTGTCATTTTATAACATTTTACTATAAGCAACCAAATGTCAAGGAATATTTTGGATAGTGTTATGAAAAATTAAATATTTACAATGTCTTGAATGGATAAATAAAACAACAGAATTTGATTTATTTTGGTGGATTTCAATGTGAGTAAGATGGTAGATAACTCTTGACTTGTTTTATTATACCTTTGGTATACCTACTGGTGATAGTTAAATCCCCTGAGTACCGCCATTAATCTATGATTGTATTGATCGGTAATGATTACTGCTCAGATCAGCGGTCTACTGAAAAGCTTGTGCATAGGTAAGAAAGAGAAACAATAAACATGCGGGTTACTCTTTCCTTTTTTCTTAAACACAGCCTTTGTCCATTTCTATTTCAAATTGAGATACGAAGTAATGGTAATAACAAAAGAAAAAAAAAAACACCGTAGTTATTATCATAATCAAGAGGCCCCGACGGCCTGTATCGCTCATCTTTATATGTGTGCAATCGTGGGGAAATATAATAAGAGTACTTAAATGTTCCAGACTAAAAACACTTTATACTATTCTTACTCAACAGGTTACTGGTCAAACCTTCATCACTCGTGGCAACTTGGTGTTGCAGACGAAGTTGTTAAAATATATTTATATTATTTACCCCTGTGAGTAGGGGAAAATAATGTTATTATAGGAAAGTTTATAGCTTTCTGCCTAAAGCTTCTAAATGTATTTGCCAAGTACTTTACTCTGGGCTTCTCCTTAATATACTTGACCCCTGTGACCTTGAATGCAGGTCAAGATCAGATTTATTTAGGGACGTTTTATAGTACTTCCTGTCAGGTACCTACGTACAAAGTAAGAATACGGTTGCTCATCTGGTTATGTGTAAAAAGTACACTTTAATTTGCACCAGTAAGCCTTATTACCATTAAAGAAGGTCAAGGACATTGAAATGAGGAAACAAATTAGTACTTCATGCTTTTTTCTATAGTGGCTGTTATTTCGTGCAATTCGAACAGAGTAAAATTTATAATGTTGGACCTGTCTGAAGGTATGCCGTAACTGGACAAACGAAACTAATGAATAGGATTCGAAGTCTGTGTAGAAACTTACTGAATTTCTTCAGCAGTAAGTAAATAGTGTAACCCACCCCCACCCGCAACCCACAACACCCTACCCAGTCTACGACGAGACTAGGGGGATTATACCGGAATCAGGTGGTCTGTCGATCGGTCTGTAGACATATATAGTCCAGACAACTCCTCCTAAACCTATGAACACATTTCATTAAAACTACACAGGAACATAACGGACGATGTGTGGATGTGTATGCATTTTTAGCAGAAATTGCAGTTGCCCTGATAACTAGGTCACTATGCACAGGATTTTGTGTAAAAATCCTGTCCGTATATCTTCTCATAAACCTGCTAGTCGATTCCAATGAAACTGGACAGGAATGATAGTGACCATGTGTAGAATTAAATGCAGATGTTTTAGCAGAAATTTAGGTTGCCATGGTAGCAATGTCACTTTAACACTTTTGTTCAATGGCCATAACTCATCAATACGTTTATCATTTTTATAACCCCCCCCCCCCCCCCCGGCCTACCACACCGCAACGAAGTTAGTGGGGGATATACTGGAATCAGCTTGTCCTTCCGTCTGTAGACGCACATTGTCCGGCTAAGAATTCGCTCAGTTTTTAACGGATCTTTTTAAAACTTTGTGGAAATAGACAGTACAATATGAAGATGTGCCCCCTGTAAATTTTCATTTCCTTTAAGGGAAGTAATTCTCCTTTTATTTAAAAAAAAAGCAACAACAATTTTGTCCGGCTATGCATTTGCTCAGTTTTCAACAGATCTTTCTGGGAATTTTGTGGAAATAGACAGTACAGTATGAAAATTTGCCCCCTGAAGTAAATTTGCATTTCCGACCCTTTACAGAGAGTTATTTCACTTTTATGTAAAAAATGTACATAATGTTGTTGTCCGGCTATGCATTCGCCCAGTTTTCAATGGATCTTTTTTCAAATTTTATGGGAATAGACAGTAGAATATGTTTACATTAAGTATGCTTGAAAGCATTGGCGAAAATTGTATTCAATTCTCATAACAACATTAGCCTAATCACATGCAAACAGCGTGTAGTGATACATTGAAAAATGGTTGTAGTCTAGTTCCTTAACAATATAAATGATTCTTATTTTTTGAAGTTAAATGTTTAAAATTTACAAATATATATATATAGAAAAAATGTTTAACTAAATTTTTAAAAAAATCCCTTGAAAATTCAGTGACAACAAATACTCTCATGTTTAGATAAAATGGTAAAAAACGCTAGCGTTCTGTACGGCACCGGAAGTTACCCTGTCGTCTGATAGGCCTAGTACTATCCGCTGTTAAGCCATAGGAATTGTTCTTCTACTCGTGTTATTTGAAATAAACACGATCCATGTAATATGCAGAGACATTCAATACTGTAACGGTCCTCTTACTGTTCAAAACATAAAAAATCACTCCAAAAATCTCACAGAATAAATGTTGTAGATAGAACTACATTTGTTTCGGTTGTTGTTATGACGGTTGCTTTAAACTAACACAGTTTTCTCTTGTCATACAAGTTTTAGAGTTATTCCCTTGAAGTAATTTTGCATTTTGACCCCTTTTGAAAGAGTTTTATTTATTTTTCATCGCATGGGAGTAGCGGGGTGTATTAGTCAGCCATCCTGGCGACAGTTCTAGTTTTACTGAAAGCTGATTTTACCCCTTGAAATGTCTAGAATTACTCTGAAGACAATTCGTTTGCGTAAATACTCATGTCCCTGTAAAACTTCCTTCTCTATATTCGCTGACTGTACAATATTGTAGAGTCTTTAAATAATAAGTGACTTTTGTTGTAGACGTAAGTTCACTATATGGTCCAACTTACAATGTACATGCATAATTTCCCGGGAGTCCACCATCTTGTATGGCACGTCGGGGTTTCGTTGGAGTCAGGTCATTGTTTGATTGAACGTTGAAAATAATAAACAATAATAACTAGACTGACAAGCCCTGCGAACTTAACTGACCGCACCATGGTTCTAAATTAAACATCGCAAATGTTTCACACGTCTTCGTGTCCCTCTGGTAGTTTGATCAGACGGACGAATCCATAAATTAGGTGGCCGAGAGAGCAAGCGATAATAAAACGATATATATACAGTGACGTGCCAATAGTCTTTCAATTTTTTTCATTTTGCTCTATATTTTTTGTATTTCCAACTTTTTTTCAATGAATTTTCCTGACTTAGTTTATGGATCATTTTTAATACAATTTTGTGTACTTGTAGAGAATTGTTTCCCGTGTCATCCCATAATATTTTCACTGTTTTCCGTTATGTATAACTAGAGAAATCATAATTTATTTACAACATCCAATTTTCGGGACGCCATTTTGACGTCATTTTGGTAACGTTATATAGAGAAATGGCGTCAAACGGAAATTAGCACTGTAGATAATTTTGTATAGCTCCATAAAATTAAATGAATATTATGAGAGGAAACCGTGTATATTTCTGTACCAAATGACAAAATATTGTCAAAATCCATCCATAAACGAAGCCAGGAAAATTCATTGAAAAAAGTTGGAAATACAAAGAATATATAGCAAAATAAAAAAAAAATGAAAGACTTTTGGCACTAACTGTATGTATTATCCTCGCACACGTTTATGACTCCAATGATACAGCAGCATTCAGTTAGTCTTTTACAAGTACGTATAATAATATGTACGTATACAAAATATGTATCGTGTCATACAAATACCCGTTGATAAAGATCCAGTGTTATTTGGAAAACTATCGTTGATATTACTTCTTTTACCCATTCAAAATATGTATCTGTAATTGCTAATTAGGACTTATTTCCTCTTACGTTTCAGTCACTTTCAAGTCCCGTTTTGATCTCATGAAAGAGATTTATGTTATTTTAAAAAGTATGTTAACTTTTAATAGCATATAGATAGCATCTGAAAGTTGTGTAAAAAATATAAGTGTCTGTTATTTGTAGAACTTTTTTTCACATTAATTTTAATGGCATTTTGAAAAAGTATGCTAAATTTTAATAGCATATAGATAGCATCTGAAAGTTGTGTAAAACATATAGATGTCTGTTATTTGTAGAACTTTTTTTCACGTTAATTTCAATGGCATTTTGAAAAAGCGTATTTCTGTGTACATGTAGTTTTTGCAATTTGCGAAAGGCTGAAATTTCACCTTTTTGATGCTAGGTCGATGTGTTAAAATAATCATTTTTGCTGTATAACTTTATAATGTATAATATTGAAATTATGCATATTGATAACTAAACTGTTTTTGGTTTTTTTCATATTTTGATATTTCTGGAGCAATTTATATTTTGAACCTGAAATTGTGAAAAATAACACAAATAGTAATTGGACAAAAATTACTTGAAACACGTATACGTCACCCCCAATATTATATTATTTGCATATGCAAACCTTAGAGAATCAAGTGTACCGTGGGTTTCCGACGATGTTCTCAGAGTCGTAAATGTAGATCTACACACATGTAGATCTACATACAATGGACATGCAGGGACA
The DNA here is from genome assembly GCA_947623455.1 of Mimachlamys varia. NCBI lineage: Eukaryota > Metazoa > Mollusca > Bivalvia > Pectinida > Pectinidae > Mimachlamys > Mimachlamys varia. The sequence goes on along the minus strand of OX392533.1, from coordinate 38,797,874 downwards.
TATACGTCCCTGGTACATGTATGCATGTACATCAGTCAAAGTGTTAAATTATTAATTAAGGTTAATTGATTATGCAATCAAAAATACTTCTGATCTTCTATGTAATAATAAATGAATGTAATAGCAGGTGCATTTAGTTACCTATAATAAAAATCGCAAAAACATAAGTCAGCGCACTTGCATTGTTTAATTTTGGCCCAGAAACAGGATCGACCCCGATTAAAACTGTCACGTGACTTTTGTTTTATCACGTGATTTGTACAAAATGGCTGCGCCCATACTTCTACCATTACACCACATAATGGTCACGTAGCCCACAAAATGTAGTACAAGATTCGCGGAGACAAACAATGTCGGATGACAATGCCATAAGACAGGTAAAATTAATAACTAGTCATTGCTGCTGTATGGTAATATAAAGGAGGTAATGTTTTACGTAATGTTTTGCATGTAAAACATCAATGTCATCAAACAAGATGCGTTGTTAATGTTATCATTGGATGCCAGGTCAAATACATGTGGATCTAGTGTGAACTACACGTGTGCAGTAAGACATGGGGCATCAGCTGATCGTGTGATTAGCTAACAGAACATCAATCACTAGATTTATGTATTAAACAAAATTAATCGATAAATACATATATATACGTAGTACATTGATGTATACGTGACCAACTAGTACTAATATTAATACCCGGCCTCCTATGGATCTGCCCGGAACGACGCAGTATAAAAAAACCTGTATCGTCGTGAAGAGCTACCTTATCGCAGCTAGTGATCTACGTGTACTGTAGATATAGCTTCATTCAATGTTGGGAGATCTACATGTAAAGCTTGTTCTCCTATATATCACTTTGATGTAATGCTTTTTCATGGAATACAAATTAATTAATTTTTTTTATTAATAAAAGATACAGTTGAGTGTAAGCTAACCTTTACACCTAGTGCACTAGTAGTGCACTACGTTTAAACTAGTAGTGCACTACATTTAAACTACAGGTAAACTAGTAGTGCACTACACCCTGAACCCCATATAGGTCAAATACCCCTACAGGTAAATGGGCAGTCCCATCCATCTACCTGTGATTTTTACCTGTACCTCACCTTTGTCGTCTGCTAGTACTTTGAATCTGGCCTTATCATTAGTTAATATTTATAACTTTAATGTATATATATGCATCTTATGTAGTTATTTTTCTCAAATAACCTTTTTTCTTTCATTTCAAAACTAGAAATTGCGAAATCATGATAATTACTCTTACAATTTTCCCCAAACATTTCTTGCATACATCATGTAATTAAATAGAAAATTAATATTTATCTAGTAGTTTTGATGTCTTATATTTCTTTTAATATACACTATTAACGTTATTAATTTTTTATTAATTTACCAATTTACAATCAAGTATATTGAAAAATTGAAGGAATATCTATTGATTATTATTTGTTTAGAAGTATATTTTTAAATATTGTAAAAACTAATTGCAAAAATAACAAATAAATATTCTTTTATTACTTAATTAAATTAGATATATATTTCTATAAAATACATTCATGCCTCAGATCTATATATTTATGAACGCGCTATAGAGTTTTGATAATCTTTATTTTAATTTGTTTTCTATATTAAGATCTGTATGTATATATATCACCACATACAACAGTGTTAATATAACTATAAGAATTTGAAGTTGAAAAAAAGTAATACAACAATAAATTAAAATTTATTCAGATTGTTCAGTATGGGACAGATGTTTTGATTTGACCCTCAGGCCTCAGGCAGTTACCTGACCTGTCTCAACCTTGTCTAGGAACACCTGCTGACATAAGCCTGTCAGTGACATAATTGAGGTGTGGATTTCTCATCTGACTATCACTGGTCAAATTTGAAAACAATTTGATTAATACTTAGGGGTAAACTGGATATGACCAGGATCATAAATATGATAATACATATGTTAACTTTCACTCGGGTTTATCAAGTTTATCTGAAATTAAAAATCTTTGAGAATATATCTAGATATTTACACATTTCTCTTTAAATAGTGGATATTTTGAGAACTTTAATCCATTTTTATGTTTCATTTAAAACATTTAATTATACAATAATAAATTGATAGTACATAAAATAACATTGAAATTAATAATAATTAAGAATATATACTCTCTGGCTTAGTCGCTTCATTATAGTTTGATAATAAAATACTAACATTCATTATACTTAATTTTATTCTAATTATCAGTATAAAAGTATTTTAAAATATTCCGATATTTAGGCCTACATTTGAAGGCAATTACAGGTAGTATTAAATATGACTTGAAGGTTTATGAATATATGTAATAATGATTTTAAAAAAAGCAAGGTCAGTTTATTGGAATCATTTTAATTAATTCTATATTGTAAGACTCAGTATACAACAAATAAATATTATGCAGTTATATTAACCTAACTTCGAACAAAGTTAAGCCTATGCCAGTCACATTTATTGTACTTTTAAATCAACCTAATGACTTATATAAAATCTAACTAAAAGGGACAAATATAGATCTTCAGGTAGAATCCTTTACCCTCCAGGCATAATAACATACATGTACCTGACCTGCCTGGGCCACATCCTCAGGTACAGAGGTCAAGAGAGGGGACACCCCTAGGCTGTCTGTAGTTAGCCAGGTGTGAATTTCTCACCTCCCTCTCCCCCACAGCCATCACTGACCAATCTGATTAAAGGCCTGAGGGCCCTACCCTGTTAATTGATTAATGATGATAACATTGATTACAGTCAATTGGATTACATGTAGATGTATGTTGGTATTTTGATATGAAGAAGGAAATGGCTTTAAATGTTCTGGTGAAAGTAATCGTTTCTTATATTAGTACTTGATGTTAATATAACCTTTCATTTGTATGCATTGTACCTGAGTGTATATTGAAACAGAATACCAATACTGGTACATGTAGGTAGTATTGCCAGAGACGTATAAAACCTTGTACGTCTCTGATATTGCACAGCTAGCTTCTTAATGTCAGATATTAAAGTAATTTGTTATTGAAACAACTATACTTAGTACAAAACATGTTCTTCTAATATCTATTTTTTTATATTAAAATCTGTTGTTTACTTTATTTTCTGTACATATTTTAAGTAGGATTAACTTAATAATTTCGACATAAAACATGTGTTGTACCATTTTTTATTTGAACACATACCTTTCAATTTAATTGTAGAATGCAAATATTTAAATAGAAAAGAATAATTGTTTCTTCTTTTTCTAAAAAAAGAATTATAAGTTAGTATATTTAAATCATTATTTTATTTAAAATTTTGACACGCATTGATTTAATTTATTTAAGTTATTATGATAAATATCTTCTGGTATAAACTCAGAATTGTTCATTCTTGTACTTATATGAGGTTCAAGTACTGACAAACTAATGACTTCAATAGTATAACATAAAAGTACAGGTAAATCATATTACATGTGTACAGGTAAGGACACAGGTAGGTATGGACCCTCCCATTACCTGTAGGGGTTTTTGTGGTCACACCTGGCTGGACGTAGTGCACTACTAGTTTACCTGTAGTTTAAATGTAGTGCACTACTAGTTTAAACGTAGTGCACTCCTAGTGCACTAGGGTGTAAAGGTTAGCTTACACTCAACTGTAACTAAATTATGTTTATGGTATGATTGGCAAGTAATGCAGTTGATGAATATACATGTCATGTGTAATTTTGATGTACATGTTGCACCTATAAATAAAATTTTACATTGTAATTATACAAAAAAAAAAGTGAATAATTTGACAATTTCCATCGGCAGGCTTAATATAGACCCTTTGAATTGATACCGATATGCCACATGACGATACAAACTAGATTCACAAATCGATAAGGAATAAATATACTATAAATCTGTATTTTATAGGAAGAAGAAGTTGAAGCACTTGCAGCTATTTATGGAGATGACTGGTTTGTAGTCAGTGAACAAGCCCATATCTACAGTATAAAAGTCAGAAATGAGGACCCGAAATCCCACAGAATCATCAATGTGGAGGTATAATATGATTCAGAGTGTCACAAAAATATCTTTTAATGTCTACGAGCCTTCATTCTGCAGGAGTGGCAGATTTTGATTTTATATAGGATAGCAGTCACTTTCTTAGGTTCTATCTTCAAACTAAAAGGCGGTAGAATTTCCTTGTAGCTCAGTGGTAGAGCATATCAGGTTTATTGCAGGAACCTCAGGGCCACATGCAAGTTTGATCCCAAGTGGAAACACACTATATTCTCTTTCCTGTGACAAATGTTGGCTGTGGCCCAGGGCCTCCCTGTGTAGGGAGTTGGAACCTGGATTGTGGTGTTCTACGGCAATTATACCAATTAAAATGACAGAGTAATTATAGTGTTGTGGTAAATCATCTTCTTAGAGTCTCGGTAGTGAAGCAAACATAAAAATGCTTGAACAGCAAACAAAACTGTGGAATTTAATTGTTCATACATAGAATTACACCCAACTTAAGTTTTGAGCTAAAGGCGATTGCGATTTTCCTGATATATTTCATAACTCAAATACATGCATTACCATATGATATATAAAATTAATTGTTGTATGAATCGTTTTTGAAAAATGTAGCCATTAGATTTATGAAATGTACCTAAAAGCAAAATTTTAAAATTGATGGAGCTGAAAATGATATGGCTATTGCATATATATATATATATATATTCTCTGGTATTTTGAAATGCTGTAAAACTATTTGAGTTGTCGCCAATTGATTTTTTGAAACAAATGCCTTTTTTTCTGCAATTACCAAACCAACACTTGTTGTTTGTTTTATAGATCACCATGCCTCCAGGCTATCCGACAGAGTCGCCTCCCTTGTACCAGCTGATGTAAGTGTTTCTCATTCATGATTGTCTCCAACTAATAACATTGATTTGTTACTTATTACGGCCCCCATATCTCAGATATGAGTGCTCTACAGTAATTACACTGTCTGTCTGTCCACGAATTCAGCTCCTGGCTGATAACTTAAGTATTAATGACCATGCAGTTTACATGCAACTTGGTCAAGATGTTCAGTTCACAAAAAGTGAAGTCAAAAAGCAAGGCCAAATTAAAGGTTAAGGTTAAAAGGTCAATGTCAAATTTTGTACTTTTTCACAGATGAACTTTTTATTATGATAATATGAAGCGAAGTTGGTCAGTCAATAAAACAAAGAGTCAAGTGACCAAAAGTCAAGGTCACAAAGTCAAAGGTCATCTTACCAGGTCAAGGTCAAATTTTGTACCTTTCTACTGATGAACATTTTGTTATGAAATTATGAAGCTAAGTCATGAAGCTAAGTCAGAATTACACAAGGAGTCAACTGACCACAAGTCAAGGTCATTGGGTCAGAGGTCAAGGTTAGTTTTTTAGCTTAATTGATGAACATTTTGTTGAGACCGATAAGACATGATGAGGCAAAGTTGTTCGGAATTATACAAGGAGTCAATTGACCAAAAATCAAGGTCGCATGGTCAAAACCTATAAGGTCAAGTTCAGATTTTGTCATTCTCACTGATGTTTTTTTTTTTTTTTTTTGACATCATGAAGCAAAGCTGGTACAGTCATAATCAACAAGGAATCAATTGACCATGCAAAGAATAAGGTCAATCAGTTTGACCATTGGGTCCAAAACTCAAGACTTAAGGTCTATGGGAGATATATATTGCCACATGATGGGGATCTTGCTGCCTTGAATTTTCAGTATTTAAGTTTTCCTAGATTGAAATTCAATATGTTATCTTTACAAAATCATCATTGGATTTTTGTAACAGTTGGGTTAAATCAATTCAAAACATATGAAAAATTAACACCCTTTGTCTTTATATTCAGTCATATTTTTTTTAGTGTTTTTTAAAAGTTTTTTTTGTTACTGCGTACATGATAATTTTATGAACAGTGACTTTTCTCAGAATTTTCATGGTACAATGAATCTTTGAATTCAGCTTGGACATGAAACATTTCTGCTTTTGAAGTTATATATATGTGTAATATTGAAATTTTATTAATTATCAAACTCCAATATTATCTTTTAAATTCAAAATTTCCACATAACTGTAAAAGGACAAAGAAAATTGGTAAAGATAGTGCTGTCGCTGGGGCTGAAACCTGCGACCCTTGGTTCTCCAGCCAGATGCTGAAAGGAAATTCCCCCTGACTCAATGCTAGAAGGCGACCTCAATCCTATGTACAGACAAAATCTGCCACTCATACCATTAATTATGTTAGTAGTGATCAATATATATGTATTTACTAACCATTCATACTTTTTACAAGGGCGCCTTGGCTTCGCAGAGAGGAAAAACAGACTTTGGAAGACTCTTTAGCTGATATCTATTGGTATGTGTCTTAAGACTTCTTTTATAAGTTTGGTAAAACATATAGCACTGAAGCTGACAGAGTAATATCCTAAATAGACTTAATTACAATATGACATTAACATAACAGATATCAAGGAATAATTACAACTATGTTTACATAATAGTTGCATCAAAGTCCACTTCCTATGTTTATATTTTAAAAAATTATACCACTGGTATATATTCTTTGTTCAATGATATACATATGTATGGTATAAACAGATATGAGTATACAGGAAATTATTATTATGTATAAAACTGGGTTAACATTTATGAACTTTTCAAAGGCTGCATGAGTTTGAAATTTTTGTCATATTCCATTGGTAATGTTCATGAATTTCAAACTTAAATTTGTAATAGTTTTGATTATGAGCAAAGGGAGGCAATACCTATGCAATTTTAAAGTTTTAGATTTTCTCTTTCACCCCAGAAGACATATTTGAACCTTTCCACTTCAAAGGTTGGAAGAGTTCATTACGCGTAAAATTTAAGGGCTGAATTAATTAAGGATCCCCATGCCAGAGACAAAATCTATCCCTCACCTCTGGGTTGTGGTGGCCAAGTGGTTAAGGTGTCTGACATTCTGCTTCCACTAGCCCTCCACCTCTGGTTTGTGTTGGCCAAGTGGTTAAGGTGTCTAACAATCTGCTACCACTAGCCTGGCACGGATCTGATAACTTCCCATATTTCAGTGGCGTAGCTGCCATGTTAGCACGTAAGACTGTGCTTGCACATCATTTTCCAAAGTATGCGTAGTAAACTTGGGAAATTTCAGACCTCAAGTTATAGATTTATTCTTTTTATACCTCATATTAATACTGGAGTTTCTTGTTAGTTACCGCTTAAGTTTACTTTCTTTCAGGCTTTTTTGCATGGTGATCAACTGGATTTTTCCCAGAATTTTTCAGAATCATGAAAAATTTCCTAAGTTGCGTATATTGGGCCTTTAAGTAACAACAAGCTAATTTGCATGTTGTAACAAAACTATTTAGTTTGATGACACTGTCAATTAGACGATTCGCCTCAAGTGTGAATTTAGAACAGAGGGTGCAAAGGTTATCAGAACAAGAACATTTGTTGGATGTTGTCAGTTCCTTTTAGTAACAAAGTAACACTAAGGATCTGCATTTTAATCACATTTCCAACTCAGCTACAATTATATGCAAAGTGCAAAGGGTAGTTAAGGGTAGATTACTCTGCAAATAGGAAATACCACAGTGTATTTGGACAGGGATCCTTAAGGGGAGGTTACTGTATATATAGTAAAATGCTACAGTACAGTGGGACAGGGACCCTTAAGGAGAGGTAACTGTATATATAGTAAAATACTACAGTACCGTGGGACAGGGACCCTTAAGGGGAGGTTACTGTATATATAGTAAAATACTACAGTACAGTGGGACAGGGACCCTCAGGGTTCACCCTAGAACTTGGGCACAATGAGAGAAAAAATCTCCCTTACCTAATTTCAGTTAGATTTTTCATATATGGATGGGATTTTTGGTATTATGACACATAATTTAGTATGAATTGATAGGAATGCTATAAGTTCATAACAATTAAATTTATTAAGTTAATTAATAAATAACACAAGGTACAGTAATTATATTTTATTTCCTGGAGAAAATCGTCCTTGTTTGTGATTTTAACTCTGTCATATACAGGCCTAATTAAAGTTAAAATTCCTCCAAAATCAATCATTCCTAATATAACATTAAACTTGCTACTAAACATCAATAGCATTGACATCGTCACGGATACAGTCAGTACCGTTGGCCTATTGGCCCCAGCACCGGTGGAGTCATTTCCTCTCTCAACCATCTACTTGTTTTCCATGGATTCATCATTGGTTAACGTTAATTTAATGAACTAAGACATCCCTGGCTGTTAGATCAACTTTCAATACTGTTTCTGGAGGCATTAACTACTTACATTTCCCCCCAATCGCAACCTGTCACAAATTTACAGACACCTGCACCTTTGTGTTTGCGTGGTGGCTTTGCCATCTAAACGTTTGAATTGCAAGTGATTGAGAAACAAGCGTCATTGAGACTATGACTGGTACACACTATCATTAGGATTTGCAGAAAGGAATACTTCTGGAACTACGATCGGTATTATTGATCGATGAAGGTATCCACTATACCTGAATTTTGACATGCGCGATTCTTTCTCGCTTCAGAACGTACTTTAACGCGATTTATCTGAAAATACAGCGAGAATCTCGCGAAATCGCGCCCAAAAGTGAACCCTGGGTCACCCTTAAGGGGAGGTTACTGTATATATAGTAAAATACTACAGTACAGTGGGACAGGGACCCTTAAGGGGAGGTTACTGTATATATAGTAAAATACTACAGTACAGTGGGACAGGGACCCTTAAGGGGAGGTTACTGTATATATAGTAAAATACTACAGTACAGTGGGACAGGGACCCTTAAGGGGAGGTTACTGTATATATAGTAAAATACTACAGTACAGTGGGACAGGGATCCTTAAGTGGAGGTTACTGTATATATAGTAAAATACTACAGTACCGTGGGACAGGGACCCTTAAGGAGAGGTAACTGTATATATAGTAAAATACTACAGTACAGTGGGACAGGGACCCTTAAAGGGAGGTTACTGTATATATAGTAAAATACTACAGTACAGTGGGACAGGGACCCTTAAGGGGAGGTAACTGTATATAGGAAATATCACATTACAGTAGGACAGGGATCCTTAAGGGGAGGTTACTGTATATAGGAAATATTGCAGTGCAATTGGACATCTTGTGTAGTGGGGAAGGGATCCTTAAGGGGAAGTAACTGTATATGGCAAATATGACAGTGTTGTGTGACAGGAATCCTTAAGGGGAGCTAACTGTATAAAGAAAATGCCACAGTTTAGTGGAACAGTGATCCTTAAAGCCCGAGTCACATCGAACCTATGACCAGGTTACGACCTAGTTGCGACCGAAGAAAATCGGAATCGCAGGGAAATCGTAGCATGAGCGCACTACTAGTCGCAGTGGTCGTGGGTGATCGCACGCGCAAAATCAGTCGCAGCAAGGTCGATGGTCATGTTCAAAACTTCTGACCTGCGATTCTAAATTGCAAGTGGTCGCAGGACGGTCGTACCACCACTCGCACATGGACGCAGGACCAGTCTTGCATGATCGCGGGCCAAGTAGTTGCAAATTGGTCGTGCTACTGGTCGTGCCACTCTACGATGGTGGTACCACTGATCGTACAACCTCACAGTTGGTGGTACGATCAGTCACGACCTGTCCCACAAACACTGCGACTAGTCGTGCGCTCATGCTACGATTTCCCTGCGATTCCGATTTTTTTCGGTCGCAACTAGGTCGTAACCTGGTCGTAGGTCCGGTGTGACTGTGAGCAGTCGCAGGTTGCCACGACTGATCGTGCGAGCAGTCGCAGGTTGCCACGACTGATCGTGCGATTGGTCACTGATCGCACCACTCATCGTACGATTGCGTTCGATTGCCTACGATTGATCTTGCGATCAATCTTCTCCAATCGTAAGTCATCGCGCGACCAAGCGCACCACCAATCGTACGATGACCTACCACCAGTCGTAGGACCAATCGCAGTATGCGATCGCGAATAGACATCGCAACAATCATTGCCGATCGGTCGTAACTCAGCCAAATCACCCCCAATCGCACGATTCAAAAATCGTACGATCTAGTGTGACTATAGCTTAAGGGGAGTTAGCTGTATTATAGTATTATTGATTGGTAATTTCTGTATTGGCCTAGTTATTGGTCCAAGGCCTGATATTCGGCTCAGGCCAATATAGCAGGCCGATCGAGGACCAATAACTTGGCCAATACAGAAATAACCAATCAATAATGGCTTTATTAATTGACTCAGTGACAATTAAAAAGAAAATAATAACAAGCACAGCCTTACAGTAATACACGAGACATCTTTTATATTATTTCAGCATTTTAGGCTATCAAAGGCTCAGTACATGTGACATTAGTATTGTTAATGTAGAATGTCGACGTCACTCTCAGAAAAAAAAGAAATGGCAATTAGTGATTTGTTTTTTGAACAATGGTGTGTAAGTTTGAAACATCCTTGTCATATAAATATTTAGGTTGTTTTCTAGGCTACAGTGTACAGTACAGTTCAGAATCAACTCTGCCCGAAAACAAAATCTGCAGAATTCATCTTGGTTACCCGGAAGTTATCATTATTCAAGACATTCATCATCCACCTTGTTTTTCCCTCCATACAGTCTTTATACCGAATAGGATTTTCAGCTATTCTCTCCGTCTTTTACTCCCCATTTAACATTCGTTTTTTCTTTGGCATCTTCGGTCTGTCCATTCTGAAACCTTTCTCCTGTGGCTACGATATGACGTCTATGACGCAATTTGCGGTCGTTGCAAACATACATGTTTTGCGCCAAATCTTGTATTGGCCGACTTTTTCTGTAGTGGCCGACTTTTTTGTATGTATTGCCCGCGCCGATTTTTCTGTATTGCGACAATATGGAGCTTGTTAATATTACAGTACAATAAGAGATCTTGTGTAGTGGGAAAGGGATCCTTAAGGGGAGGTAACTCTATATAGGAATAGGAAATATCACAGTGTAGTGGGACAGGGATCCTTAAGGGGAGGTAAATGTATATAGGAAATGTCACATTTCAGTGGGACAGTGATCCCTAAGGGGAGGTTACTCTATATAGGTAATACCTCAGTACAGTGGGACAGGGATCTTTAAGGGGGGGGGGGGGTAAATACCACAGTTTAGTGGGACAGGGATCCTTAAGGGGAGGTTACTCTATATAGGAAATAACCACATTTCAGTGGGACAGGAATCTTTATCATTGTCATTGTCACTTAGTAGTGTAAAGCACCATGTAAAGCTAGCTACATGTACTGTGTTCTGATATCTGTGGTACAGAAGAAATTGAAACACTTCAAGAAAAATCATTGTAAAAGATTTGAAATGGAAATGTATTGACTTGCACAGCTGTATCATGCAGTCTCAGATCAATTAATATACTTGATTGTAACATGATATTGTCTTTAATGAAAGAACACATAGTCAATTTTTATTTTCTCAACAATCTACAGTGAAAACCTTGGAGAAAGCATAATCTACCTTTGGATTGAACGAATCAGGGAAGTTGTGCAGGCACAACTAGACGATAATCAATCAGGTAGGTCTGGTCCCACAGTTCATATCAAACATATTTCTCATTTAACAAAGATAGAATCTTCAACTTTTAAAATTGGTCATATATTGCTTTGATTTTCTATAAGCTGTATCTACAGAGTGAAAGTTATGTTACGGAGGTTCAAGATTCTAAAAGGTCCAGTTTAAATATTTGGAAATTTCAGATCCCTCACCACGAAATCTACAGTCAGCATCAGCGGTGAATGAGGAGGAGGAAGATGACGGTGACTTTGACCTTTCTGACTTGGTAATCACCACAGTGGAACAACCAGACGATGGGGAAGGTATGTACTAATATCATTAATACAAAACTAATATGGACCCAGCTGATAACGATATGTCCAATACATGTGTAACAGAGGTCATTATTTATTAAAATTCCTCTGCTAGGAGTCGAACCCAGAACCTCTTGCTACTAGTCTAATGTTCAACCGATCGGGCTAAAGAAAAGATCTCCCTAACGGAGCGGAATATTGCAGCTACTGTAGTATTTACCAGGGCTACACATGTGAACTTCAATATAATCATAATCTCCCCTCAACCCCCACCCCCTACCCCACCTCAATAAGATAACCAAGTCTCTAAGGATCCTGTTCCTTGAATTCTTTTAATTTGAGTTTCCCTCCATATTTTGCCAACCTTGTTATACTCTCATAATGTGACTATATATAAGTACTCTAGAACTCTTCCAATATTCAAAGGTTGGAAATTCCTTGTGAATTTTTAGGGGTGAAAGATTTACACTCTTAGTGAATGGGCCAAACATCTGGTGTCAATGACATATTGAACTTTATGAATGACACATGTTTGCACATCATTGTACAGGTGAGTGATACAAATTGCTCACTCAGTTTGACACAGAGACCAGAAGCAACACATCAATGCATAAACTGTTTTTGCATAGAGAAATGTTTTGTCATATTAAAAGGTGAATTGACTTGATACGTACAGTATAACCTGTCAAAACCGGCCATGTCTAATCCAAAACCCTATCCATTCTCGTCTTAGCATCTGGTCCCGGCATTTTTCTCTAACTTGTAGCCTACCTCTTCAACCAGGACAACATTGTAAACAGACAAAACTTTTTTTTCCCCCAGAGACTTCCAATTTAGACTGGTTATATTGTATAATGAGTTGGTTACGTTACTCTTCATTTTAACAGTTATGGAGTGCCCTCCCATCAATAGTGGAGAGCCCATTATTGACAGACGCAGTACATTTCAAGGTCATCTGGCTCCAGTAGTTCATAAAAAACAGGTACAGTGAAATATTTATTTCTTACTTTGTAATTCTCCTCCTCTGTTATAAAAACATAAATTGTTATACAGTGCACTCCTCTTTATATCGTGTTGCATTTGTCAGACAAGAACATGATATAAACAGGAATGTGACATTAAAAGAAACATGTTTTTCCATTAAATCTAGTGCATTTCCAACCTTATAACTAAAAGTTAGCTATTCAATGTACATATGAAGATGTTTCAATATAAATAGATAACATAATTTCAATTAAAAAAAATATTTTGGGGTTATTTTTTTTTCTATGCAACATTTTGTACAAGTTGTATCTGAAAACAATGGATGACATCATTTTCTAGATATTTTATGTGATTGGTTAAAAAAACATGATATTAAGAGGAATTCACCTCAAAATACATGATATTAACCAAATAAAATTGCATAGATTATATAGAAAGAAAAATGGTGTTTGGGAAAAACATGATATAAACTGGACTTGATCGATCATTGGTGACCAGGTAGCTTAGTTGGTAGAGTGTTTGTCTAGAGTTTGGAAGGTCCTGGGTTAGAACCCCAGTCAGACCTATCATTATACCCCCCCGCAACGAAGTTAGGGGGGGTATACTGGAATCAGCTTGTCTGTCCGTCTGTCTGTCCGTCTGTCCGTCCGTCTGTCTGTCCGTAGAAAAATGTTGTCCGGACAACTCCTCCTAAACTACTGGATCGATTTCAATAAAACTTGGCAGTATTGTTGGGGATCATGTGTAGATGTGCATGCAGGGTTTCGTTTGTCAAAATTTTGGTTGCCATGGTAACCAGGTCACTATACACAGGTTTCCATAATAAAATGTTGTCCGGACAACTCCTCCTAAACTACTCGATCGATTTCAATAAAACTTGGCAGTATTGTTGGGGACCATGTGTAGATGTGCATGCAGGGTTTTGTTTGTCAAAATTTTGGTTGCCATGGTAACCAGGTCACTATACACAGGTTTCCTAATAAAATGTTGTCCGGACAACTCCTCCTAAACTGCTGGATCGATTTCAATAAAACTTGGCAGTATTGTTGGGGACCATGTGTAGATGTGCATGCAGAGTTTCGTTTGTCAAAATTTTGGTTGCCATGGTAACCAGGTCACTATACACAGGTTTCCGTAATAACGTGTTGTCCGGACAACTTCCTATAAACCACTGGATCGAGTTTAATGAAACTTGGCAGTATTGTTGGGGACCATGTGTAGATGTGCATGCAGAGTTTTGTTTGTCAAAATTTTGGTTGCCATGGTAACCAGGTCACTATACACAGGTTTCCATTATAATGTGTTGTCCGGACAACTCCTCCTAAACTACTGGATCAATTTCAGTGAAACTTGGCAGTATTGTTGGGGACCATGTATAGATTTGCATACAGGGTTTCGTTTGTCAAAATTTTGGTTGCCATGGTCATGAGGTGACTATACACAGGTTTCCGTAATAACATGATGTCTGGACAACTTCTTCTAAACTACTGGGTCATTTTCAATGAAACTTCCCAGTAAGTAATGTTGAGGATTACTATACACAGGTTAAAATTTGTCCGTTCGGCTTTTAAAATTCTGCTGACTGTTGACATTATATAATGCATGTTATATACAACTTGTACTACATCATGTTTTTTTCAAAAACATGTCAGACACCTCTAATAAGAGGTAGCGGGGGGGTATTAGTCAGCCATCGGCTTACAGTTCTAGTTTTTCCTCCTCTGTTGCATAAAAAATCACTTTTACTGCTATTTTCCCAGGTGAAGCAGATACTGGACACACTATACCAAAACAAGAAGATCGCTAACGCAACACACAACATCTACGCCTACCGGATATGTCAGGGTGGCACGGTTTACCAGGGGTGTGAGGACGACGGAGAAACAAACGCTGGCTCTCGCATGCTTCACTTACTACAGGTACAGTGTACACACTATTAGTGATTTTTAACTCATTCACCCCTGAAGTTTCAAAATGAACTATTCCAACCTTTGAATTGGAAGAGTTCAAATGTTTCTTCAGAGATGAATGAGTTAATTTGTATTCATGTATGTAGACTGTTCAATTCTGTAAATAATACTTTTCGAGTAAATAATGAAGGTTACTATATTGTTGTTGTAATAATGATGTGGACAAGTGGCTATGATATTAAGAGATGTTAAGTGGGCCATGATATTAAGAGAAATTGACAAGTGGGCATGATATTAAGATATGCCAACAAGTTGCCATAATATTAAAAGGTGTTAAGTGGGCCATGATATTAAGAGAAGTCAACAAGTGGGCATGATATTAAGAGATGTCAACAAGTGGCCATGATATTAAGAGAAGTTGTGAAATGACCATGATATTAAGAGAAGTCAAGAAGTGGGCATGATATTAAGAGATGTCAACAAGTGGCCATGATATTAAGAGAAGTAAACAAGTGGGCATGATATTAAGAGAAGTCAAGAAGTGGGCATGATATTAAGAGAAGTAAACAAGTCGGCATGATATTAAGAGAAGTTGAGAATAGGCCATGATATTAAGACATACCATACAGTGCTAAATGTAACCATGTTCTGTTACAAATTTTTAACCTTTATACATCTTTGAGGTGGGAAGTGAAGCTCTATGGAACTATAGTTCTATACCACTATAGTGGTAGTATAAATTTGACAGCAATCATTTTGTTCATAAATGACACATATTTTGGTAACTCCAATTCAGTCAAGGTATCAATTCAGTCTGTTGCTGAATGGTTAAGGTATATGCCGTTCTGCTGCCATGTGCACTAGCCCTCCACCTCTGGGTTGAGTGTTTGAGGTCTACGTTGGGCTGTCCTCTGGTACTGGCCATTCCAGTGGTTTTTCTCCGGGAACTCCAGCCTCGCCTCTAAATCCTGGCATGTCCTTAAGTGACCTTAGATTTGAATAGGATGTAAAACAGAAAAAAATTGTTGTGTTGGAATGTCCTCAAAACAGTCAAGGTCGTAGGAAGACATACTTGCCAACCCTCCCTATTTAGGAGGGGCACTCCAGATTTTGGACCCTAAAATGTTACATTTTCAACTTTGGAATTAGCTTATCTGTTCCTATTTTTAAAGATATGATGACTTCATCTGAAAGAAGAGCTCAAAAGAAGCCATTTAAAAGACTGGTATTATTTTTCCTCTGAATGTACATATATACATATTATTTATTTTAAAAAGTTGGCAAGTATGGGAAGACTGTTGTCTTGGGGACGTTTATGATCAGGATCTGATTTAGGAGAAAGGTAATGTATTGATATTGGTATGTTTACATCTCATGGACAGATCTTGGATTCGGAGAATGTGATGGTGGTGGTTACGAGGTGGTATGGAGGAATACACCTTGGGCCGGATCGCTTCAAGCACATCAACAATGCTGCAAGAAAACTGCTAGAGGATCATGGATACATCAAGTCAAAGGTACAATTAGATACTTCTACACCAAATAAATAACTGACATTTGTCCACATTGATAAATTTTGGTCAATGAATTGCTTTTCATTTAAAATTGGAAGTGGATAAAGGAATTATAAAACCATTATTGGTTTATTATAAATTTTTTATATGCAACTAGAAAGATTTGTAAAATGCAAAGAAGAACTGTTGTTCTGCAGCTGTCCACATCGAGGTGGGTTTCAGGTGAATGACCTTTGAGTGTAAAGGGAAAATAATATGGTATTGAAAATATCCTTTATTTGGGTCATGTTGAAATTTGGAGTACTTATATAAATAAAAGGGTGTAGCAGAGACATATAAAACCAGTAATATTTCTCGTTTTCTTCACAAAAGAAAGGATTGTTCTTCATTTTCATTTATTTTCACCAAGCGTGCCATAGAAACAGAAATCAAATTATAAACTTACTTTTTTAGGTCACCTGAGACGAAGTCTCAAGTGACCTATTCTAATCGCCTTTTGTCCGTCCTCGTCCGTCGTGCATCGTGCGTCCGTAAACTTTTTACATTTTCGACTTCTTCTCCAAAACCACTGAACCAAATTCAATGAAATTTGGCAGGGTGCTTCTATGGCTAAAGTTCAACTAAAATTGTGAATTATATGGTCCCCGCCCCCAAGGGGCATGCGGAGCAGGGCCAAAAAGGGTAAAATTGACTAAAACTTCAAAAATCTTCTCCTCTACTCTCAGATATGGTAGAATCAAATACTCTTCATAGATAGAAGGGTCTTAAGGTGCTTTACCAAAATTGTGAATTTCATGACCCTGGGGTCTCATGTTTGCCCCTGGGAAGGGGTAAACTTTACTATAGTTTATATAGGGAAATCACATTTTTGACTATTATTTGTTGGATTTGTATTGGAATTCATTCTAACTTGTATCAAATTATCAGCATGGGATGACACTTTGATGGTATGTACATGTTGGCCCTAGTTGACCCCAAGGGGCTGGAGGGCGGGGCCAAAAAGGGTAAAATTTACAAAAATTTCAAAAATCTTCTTCTCTACTCTCAGATATGCTGGAATCAAATACTCTTCATAGATGGAAGGGTCTTAAGGTGCTTTACCAAAATTGTGAATTTCATGACCCTGGGGTCTCATGTTTGCCCCTGGGGAGGAGGTTAACTTTACTATAGTGTATATAGGGAAATCACATTTTTGACTATTATTTGTTGGATTTGTATTGGAATTCATTCTTACTTGTATCAAATTATCAGCATGGGATGACACTTTGATGGTATGTACATGTTGGCCCTAGTTAACCCCCAGGGGCTGGTGGTCGGGGCCAAAAAGGGTAAAATTTACAAAAATTTCAAAAATCTTCTTCTCTACTCTCAGATATGCTGGAATCAAATACTCTTCATAGATGTAAGGGTCTTAAGGTTCTTTACCAAAATTGTGAATTTCATGACCCTGGGGTCTCATGTTTGCCCCTGGGGAGGGGGTAAACTTTAATATAGTGTATATAGGGAAATCACATTTTTGACTATTATTTGTTGGATTTGTATTGGAATTCATTCTAACTTGTATCAAATTATCAGCATGGGATGACACTTTGATGGTATGTACATGTTGGCCCTAGTTGACCCCAAGGGGCTGGTGGGCGGGGCCAAAAAGGGTAAAATTTACAAAAATTTCAAAAATCTTCTTCTCTACTCTCAGATATGCTGGAATCAAATACTCTTCATAGATGTAAGGGTCTTAAGGTTCTTTACCACAATTGTGAATTTCATGACCCTGGGGTCTCATGTTTGCCCCTGGGGAGGGGATAAACTTTAATATAGTGTATATAGGGAAATCACATTTTTGACTATTATTTGTTGGATTTGTATTGGAATTCATTCTAACTTGTATCAAATTATCAGCATGGGATGACACTTTGATGGTATGTACATGTTGGCCCTAGTTGACCCCCAGGGGCTGGTGGTCGGGGCCAAAAAGGGTAAAATTTACAAAAATTTCAAAAATCTTCTTCTCTACTCTCAGATATGCTGGAATCAAATACTCTTCATAGATGTAAGGGTCTTAAGGTTCTTTACCAAAATTGTGAATTTCATGACCCTGGGGTCTCATGTTTGCCCCTGGGGAGGGGGTAAACTTTACTATAGTGTATATAGGGAAATCACATTTTTGACTATTATTTGTTGGATTTGTATTGGAATTCATTCTAACTTGTATCAAATTATCAGCATGGGATGACACTTTGATGGTATGTACATGTTGGCCCTAGTTGACCCCAAGGGGCTGGTGGGCGGGGCCAAAAAGGGTAAAATTTACAAAAATTTCAAAAATCTTCTTGTCTACTCTCGGATATGCTGGAATCAAATACTCTTCATAGATGGAAGGGTCTTAAGGTGCTTTACCAAAATTGTGAATTTCATGACCCTGGGGTCTCAGGTTTGCCCCTGGGGAGGGGGTAAACTTTACTATAGTGTATATAGGGAAATCACATTTTTGACTATTATTTGTTGGATTTGTATTGGAATTCATTCTAACTTGTATCAAATTATCAGCATGGGATGACACTTTGATGGTATGTATATGTTGGCCCTAGTTGACCCCCAGGGGCTGGTGGGCGGGGCCAAAAAGGGTAAAATTTACAAAAATTTCAAAAATCTTCTTCTCTACTCTCAGATATGCTGGAATCAAATACTCTTCACAGATGTAAGGGTCTTAAGGTGCTTTACCACAATTGTGAATTTCATGACCCTGGGGTCTCAGGTTTGCCCCTGGGGAGGGGGTAAACTTTACTATAGTGTATATAGGGAAATCACATTTTTGACTATTATTTGTTGGATTTGTATTGGAATTCATTCTAACTTGTATCAAATTATCAGCATGGGATGACACTTTGATGGTATGTACATGTTGGCCCTAGTTGACCCCAAGGGGCTGGTGGGCGGGGCCAAAAAGGGTAAAATTTACAAAAATTTCAAAAATCTTCTTGTCTACTCTCAGATATGCTGGAATCAAATACTCTTCATAGATGGAAGGGTCTGAAGGTGCTTTACCAAAATTGTGAATTTCATGACCCTGGGGTCTCAGGTTTGCCCCTGGGGAGGGGGTAAACTTTACTATAGTGTATATAGGGAAATCACATTTTTGACTATCATTTGTTGGATTTGTATTGGAATTCATTCTAACTTGTATCAAATTATCAGCATGGGATGACACTTTGATGGTATGTACATGTTGGCCCTAGTTGACCCCAAGGGGCTGGTGGGCGGGGCCAAAAAGGGTAAAATTTACAAAAATTTCAAAAATCTTCTTCTCTACTCTCAGATATGCTGGAATCAAATACTCTTCATAGATGTAAGGGTCTTAAGGTTCTTTACCACAATTGTGAATTTCATGACCCTGGGGTCTCATGTTTGCCCCTGGGGAGGGGGTAAACTTTAATATAGTGTATATAGGGAAATCACATTTTTGACTATTATTTGTTGGATTTGTATTGGAATTCATTCTAACTTGTATCAAATTATCAGCATGGGATGACACTTTGATGGTATGTACATGTTGGCCCTAGTTGACCCCCAGGGGCTGGAGGGCGGGACCAAAAAGGGTCAAATTGACAAAAATTTCAAAAATCTTCTTTTCTTCTCCCAGATATGCTGGAATCAAATACTCTTCATATATGGATTGGTTTGAAGGTTCTTTACCAAAATTGTGAATTTCATGACTCTGGGGTCTTGCATCTCCCCCTGTGGAGGGGGTTAAGTTTACTATGAAGCCTTGTGTTGCAATGTTTTGTTGTAAATATTCATCTCAACATATTTCTCTTTCATGTCAACCATCAGGTGACCGTTAAGGCCCATGGACCTCTTGTTTTAAAAAATGACCATACTTGGGATGTAGTATTATCTGTTGTTTACGTGACCATCCTTCAAATTATTTTCTCAAATTATGGTTGCTATGGTAACTGGTCACCATAAACAGGTTTTCTGTAGAAAAAGTTTGTCTTGACAACTCCTTCTAAACCACTTTGCCAATTTGAATGAAACGTTACACAGATATAAGAACCATGTGTAGATCTGCATGCAACATTTTTTGCTCAAGATTATTATAGTCTCAGCCAGGTTACAAATGTATTGTCTCATGTAAAATGAAAAGGTAATTTGCATGATAACAGAGCTGTAATTGAACCTTTTGATTCAAATCCAGTTTTCTTTTATTTTCAGGATTCAAAGAAAGGACCTAAAAGTGGTGGAAAAAAGAAAAGATGATGAAGATTTTAATTGTATCATTAAAACACTATTAAATTGTTATGATGAATGTATGGGACAGTGAGTTGTGGAAAGTTGATGATACAGTAAAACTTTTAACTTACATGATAGTTTTACACTTCAAAAGATTCTTGACTCTGCATTTGTCATTGAACTCCATTGTGTACAAAGAGTGTTTGACGCTAGGTAGTCAACTCTGTCAAGGATGTTGAACTCTTCCTGGTTCCAAGATCTTTATTTTCGAAAGATTTTAAATTTGACCGAATTTTTTATTTGTTAATGAAAAAGGATGACTGCTGTCTTTTTGGGAGTTCGGGTGTTGCAACATTTTATTTTCTATGATTTTGTTTTAGTAATACAGTGTACGTATATTATCTGCAGAAAGTTCGGAGATTGTTTCCACCAATCAGAATGGTCGTTTCTCATGACACTTTAGATCTGTTAGATCATTTTACCGTGACCACGACCAGTATATTTCTGTAGGCATGACGTCGATGTCAATCTCCGTATAGCAGGACCTTATATTTTAAAGACAATCGACACAATTATAACACAATCGACAGGTTTTGTTGACAGGCGTTGCTGGATGTAGTCACGGATGAAACTATCGATATGATTGGCTACTATTTAAGTACGAAAATGAAAGTTTCCACCAATTTTAGCCCACGGGATGCAAACCTTAGAGAAGTGTACCATGGGTTTCCGACGATGGGCCCTATAAGGAAGTGTTAAAACTATAGGAGTATTCATGTTTATGTACATCATCATTCTTATATAGGGTTGTGTGTAAACTAATAATTATTATGATCTGAGAAATGTAGTGTTTATATTGAGTTAACTATCTTTATATATTGATACTGGGTTTAGGTGCAATACTTAAGGCTTAACTTTAATGGGTTTTTTATGTTATGGAGATATACCACAAAAAACAAGAGTGTACTCTAAATCAACCGCAAAGCGGTTTATGATGAGAGTACACTCCGGTTTTTTATGTTTTAACCCCATAACATAAAAAAATAGATTCAAGTTAATCCTTATAATTTAATCTATACCCTGCGAAAATACACTTTATTGTTTGACTCTTTTCTCTTACAAATTATTACCCTCCTGCGTCAGCCATTCAAAAGCGACATTATAAATGCATGGCAACATAATTTTTTTACGCTATTGGCTAATAACATATTTTTTTAAGCCAATGAAAATGCTAGTTTTAAACAAGATTAAATTATATATAGATACACTGTACTAGCCTGAGGTGTCAATGTATCTTCTCTTATATTATCGGGGTGGGCTTATTATAGGACATGGTTAGCATTTCTTTGTTTTTTCGGTTCTTCTGCCATAAATTGTTTGGGTGGACTTAATACCAGGCATGGGCTTATTACCGAATAAGTACATTACTTATACTGTTTTAAGCAGTTTATTTTGTCATTAGCCTAGTTATGTATGTTTATTTATTATAACCAGATTATTATTATTTTAATTTTTGTTGATCTCTCTTTGAATTGAAGTGAAAGAAGCAGTTAGGATTTCAAAGTTTTTAAGATTTCCAAGTTGCGTTAATATAGCAGAATTTTCAACTTTTTAACGGAGCACAAAAACATACTGTTTTAACCCAGTGACCATCAAACATGTTCTTTTTGTTTATTTTTGTTTTGGTTACATATCCATGTTAAGAGCTTATATAACACAGAAAAGTTAAATTTTACACTAGTTACATATATACCAAACACTCTTAGGGGCCGCGGTGGCTGAGTGGTTAAGGTGTTCCGACATTCTACCACTAGCCCGCCACCTCTGGGTTGCGAGTTCGAAGCCCACGTAGGGCAGTTGCCAGGTTCTGACCGTAGATCGATGGTTTTCTCCGGGTACTCCGGCTTTCCTCCACCTCCAAAACCTGGTACATGTACGTCCTTAAATAACCCCAGCTGTTAATAGGATGTAAAACAAAATAAAGTAAAACGAAACTTTTGTTGGACTTATGCTGTATCTAACATCAAAACAATATACCTTCAAAGATCCCCGTCTTATTGCTGTTTAACCAAATCAATCAACACGAGAAAAAAAAATAGAAAACAAGATTTCCTTTTTTCGTACATTCGTGTCGTCTGGGGAGGAAAGTACCAGATAATATACTACAATCATCTTCATCTATGAACAACCGTTATTAATACGTCTGTCTAGACTTTCCCTAATTACCGGATCTAATATTTTTGCCCTTCCTTATTCCAAGTTATTTATACTACTGCGACGTTTGTTTTCTCGCTGTCTGATGCATCTATTGTCATAATTCCTAATAAAACAATAAAAATGTTTCCAAATATGTTTGTCATTTAAAAAGATACCATGCATGCATATGTTACGTACTGAAAAGTATATTTGTATATCTGTAATAAAGTGCCACAATTTAATTTTCGATACGATTTGGTCATGCATCAACGTACCTGGTGCCTGTCAATATTTACCGTTATATGACCGTGATATTCTTTGATGTTCATCAAAGGGGCGGACCAGTCTTCTGGCTTCGTCAGCACGTTAGGGCACACAGAACCTTCAATATTCCAGGAGTATAGAGAGCGAAGGTGAGCGGTACCCCTGGATATCGAGGATGATGATGTTTGGCAATTTAGTCCACAATGAATCCTGATTTCACTGTAACATTTGATATCTTTATGTTCACTTTTGATACGTATATATATATATACACTGTCCATTTCAGTGTGTATGGAAGAACTTCATATTCTCCAGGTGTCAAATTCATAAACATCACCTTAACTCTTGGACATTCAAGGGTCGAACTTTTTCGACAATGACCATCACAATGCCCCAGGAGGAGTGTCCAAACCGGCCGTTCCTGGTTTCCACGAAAATCTCCCAACTTTGAAGTTCTAAATATCCTTCCTTCAACATTTAATAAAAGAAAATGTTCCAGCATCGATATCTGGCCCCGTTTTCATCAACGTTCCTTAACTTAAGGAAATTCCTTAACTGAAAATTCTCCCTAGGAAAGCATTACAGAAAAAATCCTTAGATTCTGTAATGCTTTCCTATGGATAATTTTAAGCTAAGGGACTTCCTTAAGTTAAAGAACGTTGATGAAACCGGGGCCAGATTGTCGTGTTATTCTGCCACTAAGTATTGTGTGCGAACATGACAATAACAATGGTATTGAATAAATCGAGAAACTAAGGCGTTAAGAAGCTAGGTTTTCCATTAGGCCAACTGTGCCACCGTTCGACTTGACAACGTCCTTATTTTGTTCGTGGACATGGTCTGTTGGCAGTGCCGAAAACTCACGTTTTTTCTTATGTATACGACAAACTTGCAAAAAGAGAATTCAGATCCGGTATCGGGGTTTGTGTCCCTTATAGTTGCCATATCCCAGGTGTAGACTGGTAACTTCCGAGAGTTTTTACTTTGACAAACACGTCTGCATATACAAAGAGTTTCCTTGTCGATAAACACCAAGATTTCAAGTTCAAGTTTAAAAGCGAAATCAAAAGTACTGGAAGTACTGGAGGAGGCGCTACTCGAATGTTTGGAAATGTATAAAGGCTTGAAATGTGAACGGTTCATTTTTCAAGATGCAATTATCGATGCTAACATACAACTATTGATATATGTACATGCACGGACAATTATTAACTAAAGTTGCCCACTTATGAATCACGAAGATAATCTTCACCCAAAACTATTTTCAAAAGACTGACATATACAACACCCAACTCTCCAATTAATTCCAGTTTTCATTCTGCTCAAAACACTTCTTAATGAATATAAAACAGTAGAAAGAATAGGTAAAACTAATAAAAAAAATGTGTTTCCCGAGTACATGTTAGCCGATTGAGTGTATTTTTGATCTGCTTGGAGACATCCGGGTAAATACAGCCACTGAACAAATTCAATCTGATTAAAATACAGATCATTGTTCTCACTCCGTTTTACAAGGATCTGACAACATCCCATAAGAGGTCACGTCCAGATGACCTTTGTCGCCTCTTTACTTAACACTAAAATATTTTTCCAACGACCTGTCATCTTGCAGCAAATCATTTCGTCACATTATTCCGCACGAACTTTTTGGTGACGAAATGGCTAAACGGAAAAATGTGATTATGCAAGCTTTGTCGCCTAAAAATTTCACTGTCAAGATTCTGCCAGTAGTAATCTGATTGGCTAATGCGAAAGGTCATCGGGACATGACCCCCTATGGGATTATCTCAGATCTTAACGCAGCAGAGAGAAGTTTACGTAATTGCGCGGAGATCAAGATATGATTTTAATCAGATTGTGAACAAATTATGACTGTGATCACAGACACTTGAAACAATCAAGAATTATATATATGATCTTGGTGAGGACCGGTTATGTAACAGACCGGAATTATTGATTTTATACATTGGTACAATTCATCAATGTGGTGTGTGCAATCTCTCATAGATTTTCAGTAAGAAGGTCACTTTCTGTTGCTTTTCTTAGTAGTTGTAATTCTATGGTCGGCCATATGTACACTAAAAAATAACCTAAACTACGGAATATAAAGGAAACCATTTTGATACGGGCATGTATAGGGTAACTACGACAACGGGTCAGGTAACTACGGCGAACACGTCGCTTTTATCATAAACTTGAACACTAAACTCATAGAAACTGGTCGAATATTTCGCCATTTTACTACATGTTTTGCTTCGAGATTCTGTTTCTATCCCGTCAACAAATTAGAACACTGACTTGTCAATATGGACCCCGTTATGTGCATTTATTTAGCAATTAATAGAAAAAATTTATATATACGAACTTGCCCTTTGGTCCGATTGACCTTGAGGTTTGGTCAATTGAAATCTTCAACTTTGCTTCATAATGTTAAAGACAAGATGTTAAGCATTTAGCAATTAATAATTATACTATTTGTCTTTGACCCGGTGACCTTGGAATTTGGTCGGTTCACACCTAGTTTGATTGTGACCTGTCTTGCTTCATAATATCACAACAAAATACTTAGCAGTAAGAAGATACAAAATTTTGATCTGATGACCTTGAACTTTGATCAGTTGACTTATTGCTGTATTGTGAGTATCTTTCCTTCCTGATATTATAATGAAATGTTTACCAGTTAAGAGCCATATAATTCTGATGTAATTGATAATAAAAACCATGTTCTATTTCACAAATAGCGACCTTGGCTTTGACTTAGGATCATTTTAAACCCCTCATGAGCATGCACATCTGCGCATTACAGTGTGACACAATCTTAAGGTCCCGGGAATGTCACCTTCTGGTTTCTCAGATAGTGTACGGAAACGAAAGTGCTTACGGAAAGACCACAGTTGCTTGAGTTTCTGTCAGTAAATAATGATTAATGTGTGTGAAATGAGCCCCCCCATTACAGTAATGTAATGGAAGTATACCAAGGTTATTGCTCTACTATTTGTAAACAATGCACATAATTTACTGGTTGCGAGTCTGTCGTGCAATTCTCAGACGAAACACAGACATTTCTGATAAATTTAGATATTAATCCACCACTACATGCTAGTTTCGTTTCATCTAACGATAATTTCTCCGTTGCACAGACGGTTTTTTTATGACGAGCGTACCGAAACTTTTTAAGCAAGCCCATAATTCTTCCATATTATTGCGTTAATATTCCACCCTAGTCATACACTAGTTATTATATAAAAGAATGTTGAGGTGGAGTTGGAACTGCAATATCTAAGTCGAAATGTTCATCAGGTTCATTGGCATGTCGAGTCGTCATTCTTATATCATTAACGTATGTATACCCCTGCTTATCGTCGGAATACCACGGTACACTTCTCTGACGTTTGCATACCGTCGGGTAAAATCGGTGGAAACTCTCGTTTTCGTACTAAAATAGTAGCCAATCATATCGATAGTTTCATCCATGACTAGATCCAGCCGCGGTATCCCGTTTAATTTTTAGCACTGCCTGTCAATAAAACCTGTCGATTGTGTTATAATTGTTTCGATTGTGATTAAAATATAAGGTCCTTCTATACGGAGATTGACATCGGCATTATGCATACAGAAATATACTGGTCGTGGTCACGGTAAAATGATCTAACAGCGTGTCACGAGAAACGGCCATTCTGATTAGTTGAAATCTCCTAATAAACTTTTATTCGGGGAAACGAAGGTTTATATCGATTCTGGCCCACGGTATGCAAACGTCAGAGAAGTGTACCGTTGGTTTCCGACGATGACCCCTGCTATAATGTGACACATATAACAGATAAGATTTTGTTATTTTCTTGTAATGTTCAACCGATTGTCTGATTTCAACCTTTTTGAAAATTTCAGTGTAATGTAAAATTTTCCATTTAAAAGATTGAGTAACCTAGTTTCAGCCTTTTTGTCCCCAAGTTTATTTTTATCTCTGGTAGTTGACTTTATATTGATTCAGTTTGATGTTTGACCCCAATCGACTTACTCATTCCCCGAACACCAACCCTGGTAACTTAAAAGGGATTTCTTTATATAGGAAATCTTTTGAAGTTTTAGAAATAGTCTGTTGCTAACTTATCGCATTGTCTTGAGGCAATATAAGTGTACCAATATAAACCCTTCCCCTTCTACAATCACATTCGTCTGTTAATAGATGTGATTATTACGTCTGTCTAGACTTTCTTAGATCACGGTTTTTAATATATATCTAGCTGGTGGTATTTTAGTCGTCATTATTCTAAATATGATACATTATTTGTCTATTTTTGTCTGGTGCATATATTCTTATTACCCCTAATAAAAATCATAAAAATGTTACAAAATATGTTTCTTTGTAATTTAAACGCTTTGATTAATGAACAGTAACATGTTATGTTATATGAAAAATTATATATCCTTATCACTCCTAATAAAATCATAAAAAAAAAATCAAAATTTGTTTCTTTGTAATTTAAACGCTTTGATTAATTAACAGTAACATGTTATGTTATATGAAAAATTATATATCCTTATCACTCCTAATAAAATCATAAAAAAAAAATCAAAATGTTACAAAATATGTTTCTTTGTAATCTAAACGCTTTGATTAATGAACAGTAACATGTTATGTTATATGAAAAATTATATATCCTTATCACTCCTAATAAAATCATAAAAAAAAAAATAGTTTCTTTGTAATTTAAACGCTTTGATTAATGAACAGTAAGTAACATGTTACGTTACATGAACAATTATATATCCTTATCACTCCTAATAAAATCATAAAAAAAAAAAATTGTTTCTTTGTAATTTAAACGCTTGATTAATGAACAGTAAGTAACATGTTACGTTACATGAACAATTATATATCCTTATCACCTTATCACTCCTAATAAAATCAGAAAAAAAAATGTTTCCAAATATGCTTCTTTATAATTTAAACGTTTTGATTAATGAACAGTATAGCATGTTACGTTGTGCTGATGTAGTTATATGGAAAATAAAAAAAAAAACAAAATAGTGTCACTGTTGCAAGAACAAATACCACGAAATGTCTGCACTGCCATGTGACAGGAATCCTCCTAAAACCGTATCTTATCATCCTCTGCAATCCTGTATTCATTATTATATTTATGTATACATGTATAGAACTTTTATTTGGGCCGAGGGGTTAAAGTGTTCCGACATTTTTTCCATTAGCCCTCCACCTCAAGGTTGCGAGTTCGAATCCCACGTGGGGCAGTTGCCAGGTACTGACCGTGGGTCGGTGTTTTTTCTACGGGTACTCCTTCATCCTTTCCTTCATCTACAAAACCTGGGACGTGCTTAAATGATCCTGGCTGTTAGGACGTAAAACAAAATTAACCAAACTTAACCCAAACTTTTCTTTCACTACACACCTGTTAAAAACAAGACTATGTATATTATAGTATATAATATTATTATCTAACAGTATCTTCAGTGAAACAATATATATCTTTTTACAAATGGAGCTATTATTTTTATAGTGAAAATATCAAAATATTAGCTAGTCTGTTTAATACGTTTTTATACCAAAAACCTACGCGGCAGCTTTTCACTTTCACTTTATCGTTCGTAAACATTGTTTTTGATTGGTCAAATCAGAAAAGTGATAATAATTTCCGATATGTTATGTAAAAACGCAATAAAACATAATACTAGTGCACTGTATGCTAGCTTACTGAACATAATATTTTAAATAACTGGTCTATGGTCAATGAACTATCGACCACTATGTGGGGTGGTGACCAGTGATATATTGACCACTATGTGGGGTGGTGACCAGTGATATATTGACCATTATGTGGGGTGGTGACCAGTGACCTATCGACCATTATGTGGGGTGGTGACCAGTGACCTATCGATCATTATGTGGGGTGGTGACCAGTGATAATCATAATTATGTCGTTGTTTGGTCACTGAAAGTTTGATAAGCTTAAAAATGGTGTATTTAGGCTATACCATTTAAAACTTGTTGAACTATGATTGTTTACGGCATATTTCTTTGTGGTTTCGGAAATACACAAACGATATCCATTATAAGGTAAGTTTTACATCATATTTAAAAAATTGTTTGTGCTTTCGGAAATATACAAACGAGATACATGATCATAAAAGTTTTACTTAATATTTTAATAAATTGTTTGTGCTTTCGGAAATATACAAACTAGATACATGATAATATAAGTTTTACTTAATATTTTAATAAATTGTTTTTGCTTTCGGAAATATACAAACGAGATACATGATCATATAAGTTTTACTTTATATTTTAATAAATTGTTTGTGCTTTCGGAAATATACAAACGAGGTACATGATCATAAAAGTTTTACTTAATATTTTAATAAATTGTTTGTGCTTTCGGAAATATACAAACTAGATACATGATAATATAAGTTTTACTTCATATTTTCATAAATTGTTTGTGCTTTAGGAAATATACAAACTAGATACATGATAATATAAATTTTACTTTATATTTTAATAAATTGTTTGTGCTTTCGGAAATATACAAACGAGGTACATGATCATATAAATTTTACTTCATATTTTGATGAATTGTTTGTGCTTTCGGAAATACATTATAAAATAAATTTTACTTCATATTTTAATAAATTGTTTGCGCTTTCGGAAATATACAAACGAGGTACATGATAACATAAATTTTACTTCATCTTTTGATAAATTGTTTGTGC
The DNA here is from genome assembly GCA_947623455.1 of Mimachlamys varia. Taxonomy (NCBI): domain Eukaryota; kingdom Metazoa; phylum Mollusca; class Bivalvia; order Pectinida; family Pectinidae; genus Mimachlamys; species Mimachlamys varia. The sequence continues at coordinate 38,768,168 of OX392533.1, read as the reverse complement.
TTTCGGAAATATACAAACGAGATACATGATCATATATAAGTTTTACTTCATATTTTAATAAATAGTTTTTATTCTGTTACCTCATTAACCCCTGGAAGATTCATTTGAACTCTTCGAGTTTGATTATTGACCTAGACGATTATGCAATTACAGGGGTGGGTCAATGTTTACCAGCAGACAATGGATCAGTACAGTGAATTCAGGGTATCAATAAATATCAGCCATGAATCAGTCACCTGTATACGACGGATCAGTCACCTTTATGCAACGGATCAGTCACCTATCTGCCCCTGATCACGTTCGTGTCATCAGTCGACATTATCAAACTCTATATCCACCCTTCTCTTGTTTGTAAACACAGATATATACTGATATAGTGAGGACGGCTGTTGGTTTGTTTTAATGGAGTTTAAATGCTCAAACAATGGCTAAGGTCAGTAGATGGTGGATGTGTTATGTAATGATAATGACATTGAAGATGGATTCCATTTCCTAATCAAACGTAATATCCTAAAATCTGGATAATAAGCCCGAATCAAAAATTAGGCCGGTCTTGAAAATAAGCCTTGGATTTCTTGCAGTCAAATATATCTTGAAAATATGCCAGCTTTGAAACTCGGCCGTACTTGTAAGTGAGCATTGGATTCCTTGCAGTGAAATAAATATAAAAAATAATGTATAAAAGTTTAATGGACAAATATGTTCAACAATAAATACTATGTAAAAAAATCTAATTATGTTAAAATTAAATATTTTTTAATACAAATAACATGAAAGAATTAGTATAAACTTTATTTTATTTCTTTTTCAATTCAATACATAGTGAAGAGCAAATACACAAATTTTGAAATTGGATTTGGAAACAAGTTTTGCAACTTATATTAATCCATCTCCATTGAAATAATTACGTTTGAAAATTGAGGACTACATTTCATTATGATATTAAGAAAGAGAACAAAATTTAACGGTACGTTGAGTATGGAAGGAAAATGAGTAATGAAAGTTTAACGATAAAGGAGAACGAGAAGGGAAAGAGAGGAAAGAGAGTAGAGTAGAGACAGTTGCTCAGATTTACACTGTATTTAGTTATTGTAAACAGTGAATTATGTAAGATGAAAGAATTATCCAATCTTGGTAAATGTATTGGTTTAGCGTTAGAAAGAAGGAAATAACAATCGACGTAAGTTTTTTTTTCCACTCTCACTTTATATCCTATTGTAAACTGCCATAACATTGTGTGAATGGATGGATGCTAATTATGTGTGAGAGGTTAACATGCGTTTGTTAAAGTACTAATTGTATAATGTGTTATTTATAGTGCTATTTATGTTTTCTTATGCGATGAGTTGAAAAAAACTTCGGCAAATAAAGAACTGTAGTGTTATTTATAGTGCTATTTATGTTTTCTTATGCGATGAGTTAAACAAACTTCGGCAAATAAAGAAAAGTAGTGTTATTTATAGTGCTATTTATGTTTTCTTATGCGATGAGTTAAAAAAAACTTCAGCAAATAAAGAATCTGTATCTGTCAGGAAATTGTACCACTTTTTAACGCCATTTTTTGTTATCGAAGACAAATACTTTTACATTTGCAAGACTCTCTGAACACAGCAAAAGAATTGAGATGCACAAATTGCAGGCTTACTTGTAACAGTACTCTGATAGATTGTTTCATTCCTGCCTTATTTTTGTATTTAGAAATATTTATTGCCCTAATAAGGCACTAGCTGTAAAATTGATTTATCAACGCCCTTACTTCTAATACAGTGCATATTGATATTTGCAGGGTTCATAATATACACACTTTCGTAGTACACGTTTAGAAATTACACGGTACCCATTCTTTTATAAATTCATAAATTAAAGAAGTTTTACACACCTGACCCTTCTGCTTCTACACTATTTATAAAGTTTTGATTTCCATCTTTTTGTCCCCAGCATCACTGACGATTCCTAGAAGGGCGAAACAGCTGTAAAATGCAATGTAATTATTATTATCTCTGTCCTTCATCTGTTCCCCAGGTCCTCCAAATCAGCTATGAGATTTTAACTCTAGACTTTAACAACCTGTAGCAAACTCTGTTTACAAAAATAATAACACAAAGACATTGATTTTGACCTAAATGGCTCATCCAAAAAAATAGGCCGCCTAAGTTATAAAATTATTTTTTTGTTTTCTTGATTTACTTTTATTTTGAAATTATTTTTCTTTCAGATTTATGTTTTTATCTTAATTCTTTTTTAAGTATTTGAAATGAAATACAAATTTTATAAAGGCGAAGCAAATGAAATCATCATAAGGCATCACAGCCAGTGATGTGAATCTATTACTAAAATATGCAGCACATGCGTGTGTTAAGTTCGTTCGTCTTTCTAAATGTTACTCGGTTTTAAGAAAAGTTGCTTGATTCTGAATACTTCTGTATCGGTATCTACGAGCAGATTTCTTTCACCAAATATAATAAACTGGATGTATCTTCAACAAGCTTACATTTTGTAAGTGTGTATTTTTTGTTGTATTGAAAGGCTAACATTATAAGAAAATATGGCAAACATCATTCCAGGGATGTCAACTAGCAGATGCTGGATTAATGGTAATCTTAACACGGACATAATATTAGTATGTTTCTAACGACCCGTACTGATGTCTTCCTTAATATCCAAGAGTTACGCTCACCTACGCTCTCTACACCCCTGGAATATGCCATTGGAAAACGAAAGACACGCATATGTTTAAAAATCCTGACCAATCAATGGGCTGATACCTAACGTTTGAAGATTACAAAGGAGTCGCAACCGACTTAAAAACTTATCAGTGTTTACCGTTATGTGACCACGAGATTATTTTGATGTACATCAAAAGTCGAACCAATCTTGTCTCAACAACAAGGTTGCGCATATATACGGAACCTTCAGTTTTGCCATTTAATTCAATTCAGTTTATTAGCAAATATTTACAATCTACACCGACATTCACTCGATAACCATTGTACTGCAAACAAGAGTTATTTTCCAATATTTACAGTCTACACTGATATTCACTCGATAACCATTGTACTGCAAACTAGTGTTATTTTCCAATAACTATACTTGAGAACGTGCAAAATTTCTATGACGTCGACAACAATACATGAGGGCGGAGCTATGCAAATTATCCCGTTCGAATCACAATTGTATGACGTCATCAACAATGACCTGGGGGGAGCTAGCTACCGCTTATGCAAATTTCATGCTGTTACATTTATTGAACTGTTTTCACGTTTGTAAGTTTTGAAATGAAATAATGTCTGCAGATGGGGCTAAATTGAACAGAAAAATTATGAACCATTTACAGGAAAATACTGTAAATATAAGAATTAACCTTTGATTTTGTTTAGTTTATGAGATCATAAATCCAATGGAGCAGTCGGTAAATTTAACGTAAACGCTTGATCTCATAAACTAAACAAAATCAAAGGTTAATCCTTAAATAACTATACTTGAGAACGTGCAAAAATTCTATGACGTCGACAACAATACATGTGGGCGGAGCTATACAAATTATTCCATTCGAATCACAATTGTATGACGTCATTAACAATTGACATGGGCGGAGCTAGCTACGGCTTGCGCAAACTTCATGCTGTTACATTTATCAAACTGTTTTCACGCTTGTTAGATTTGCAATAAAATGTATGTCCGCAGATGGGGCAAAATTGAACAGAAAAGTTATGACCCATTTACAGAAAAATACTGTAAATATAAGAATTAACCTTTGATTTTGTTTAGTTTATGAGATCATAAATCCAATGGAGCAGTCGGTAAATTTAACGTAAACGCTTCGCAATTTACCTCGTGCTCCATTGGATTTATGATCTCATAAACTAAACAAAAACAAAGGTTAATTCTTAAATGCACATTTCATATAGGCGTACAGAAATATACATATTGAACATTACGAATATCTATAGAACAATGGCAAAGAGCATACATGTATGCAGTAGATTCAGGTCCATATACGTCCATACATAATACTTATAAATTCGTAAACTATCGTAAAAGGATTGCGAAAATGTTAAGTATGTTCCGACATTATTTATTTATTAGACAATACAAAAACTACTTGACATGCTATGACATAGTCTAGTGTGTAAAGAGCGTGGGTTATCGTAACACCTAGATATCGGGGTTGCTCTTATATCTTGTGTTAGCGACATTAACTGACAGTAGCCGAGCTTGTCCGAAAGGTGCTGACTTTCAGACCCGCTAAATAGTCAGACTTCCTCCTTAGTTAAAAAGTGGAAATTTTACCGACTCGTGCACGGGTCGCCTTTTAAGCTGTGTTTTATAATGTGAAACATTTTCGATCACATGTAAATTAAGTATCAGAAAGAACAGATATTTTTCTACTAACTACACATTTAATCAAGTCACAGGAGGTCGTAAGCCAACTGTCCTCATCCATTTCTAAAAAATAACCAGTTTCATGACATTTGTTTGAAAATGGCCGCCGCCTAACGTCACGTGATCAAAATTAGATAGGTCGAGAAATAATTCTCGCGGGATCTCGCGACGTGCGGCCATTTTCAAACAGATGCCAGGAAACTGGTTATATTTTAGAAATATCTGTACAGGTCAAAGTGCCCCCCCCCCCCCCCACCCGGACAGTTCAGCATTGTTAAATTGTATGTAATTAAGGCTGTGTCAGGTTTTTTTGGTGGAGTAAAGCTGAAGTACCCGGAGAAAACTACACCGATCTACGGCGATTACCTGGCGACTGCCCCGCATAGGCCTCAAACCCGCGACCCAGAGATGGAGGGGTAGTGGTAGCAGAATGTCAGACTTATCACAGACGAATTTATGATCCCTTCATTCCGCGATAAACACTCAACAGAACGCTTAATTTACTTTATTTCTATATTGTTTCTCTTGCAAGTTTGATTGACAAAATCACATTCGAACATATAATTTTTTAATACCATGTTTTATACGTGCACTCATCCTCGATATCGAGGGGTTACGATCACCTACGCTCTCTAGAGCGAAGGTGAGCGTAACCACTGGATATCGAAGGTAACATGCACAGGGATGTATAGAGACGTTTGAAAGTTATGTAGCACACGTGTGGGGTGAGTTAATAAAGTGTAGTATTGTTATTGTTATATAAATATTATGAATGAAAATAATAATAAGTAATAGATTTGAAAGGTCTTGATACCCAGAAAGAAATATTATGAAAAAATGGTTATAACTAAAAGCGTTTTCGAACTTGCTCTGTGTACTTGCTCTGGACACAAGTTAGTTTCATTACAACTCGGCTACTCCGGGTATTAGAGAAGTATAAACTAATACATATATGTTGGTTGTTTATCAGTTTATTTATGTTTGTTAATTATTATTATAGACATTGTTTGAATTTAACGTCCTAATAATAATAAATAAGAGAATACCGAAGCGTTAACAAAATCCTAACCCAAGCTCAAAATCGATTAAACCAGGGGCAAAATACGAACAAACTAAAGATTTACATGGAGACTCTTGTAAAAGTACAAGGGAATAAGACCAGTAGCGAGTTCCATTTAGTGGAACGTTCCGGTTGTTCCGAAACGAACCAGACGTTCCGCTAAATGGTACACGACGTGCCGCAGGAACGAACCGGTTCGTCTGGAACGTCTCATTTGAGGGTACCAAGTTGGATCCAATATGGCGGCCAGTGATTGGTTTTCGTTTCAAATGTTCAACAAATTGTAAATAGATCCAACTATAACCAGTAAAACAGCATTTCACCAGTAAAATATACCACCACCATCTCCAAGTGGCATCATAGTGTGTAAAATGTGTAAATAAAAGGAATTACTCCCGTTGTTTTGCGGATTTTATGACGGAACCGTTTTGGTTATTTCCGGAAAAGTTGTTGCTTTTTCATTTTCGATTATTACATTTTCACCCGCAGGAACGGAATTCGGCACGTTCTGTTCCATTTAGCAGACCAGTTCCAAGTTGGCACTTCTGGAACGTTCCGATAAATGGAACACGCTACAGGTGTCGGACCATATTGAATTGTTTAAACATTTACCAGGTCGATAAAGTCCGTACTAGTTTATCAGTATGCAGTAAAAAGTTCACTTCATTATACACGTGCGTAATGCTAAGCTGACGTATACGGGTACAACACTAACATTGTAATTTGATATATATTTTGTAAACTTTATCCTACAGTCATTTTTTAGAGTGTCCTTTTTCTTCATCTATTCTTTTTTAATTTGCAGTCAAATGTGTATATCACCATTTTATGTTTAACAGGAGAAGGCAAATTATAAGTTGTTTAACTTGTTTCTGATCCCATTTGTATACTTGCAAATAAAATATGTTTAAATCAAAAACTGTTTTGAACAAGGAAACACCAGTCGCAGTTTTGAGAGACTTGATCTACCACGTATTTCATTATTTTGAGCACTTTCCAAAAAGAGAACCACTTTTCCGAAATACGATTTGTTTTTTCATATATAACATTACGGAATCAAAAAGGTCATTCAAAAGTTGGTCCTCGGATAGCGAAAGTGTTGAAAGGATTTCTTTAAGTATTGGAAATCATATCGCTTTCATATATATATATAGTGAATATGGCTATATCCGAAGTATTATATTAACAATACCTAATATCGCAGAGGTTCAAATCCTATCACTTTCATATATATATAGTGAATATGGTTATATCTGAAGTATTATATTAACAATACCTAATATCGCAGAAGTTCAAATCATATCGCTTTCATATATATATTGAATATGGCTATATCTGAAAATTTATATTAACAATACCTAATATCGCAGAAGTTCAAACCCTATCACTTTCATATATATAGTGAATATGGCTATATATGTAGTATTATATCAACAATACCTAATATCTCAAAAGTTCAAAAATTCATATTCAATTTATTTGATAAATTGTCTATGCATTTTCGCTACAAGAAATTATTTACCTGATATTGATTAATATTTGTCCGTTTCCATAGCTGACAACTTCTGGAAATAGGCTGTTCCTACCATACTTCTTTCCCGAAAGAGGAGCTTTGGAGGAGAATTGCGATAATGTAGACACTTTTGGTGAAATTCAATTATATAACCGCGTGACGCATCAAGCTGATATTTAAATATAGTCCTATTATAATTTTATTTGACTCTAACCAAATTAATAAAATCCAAAAGAAATTATAAACTTGTTTTCCTTTTCTTTTCGTTATTTCACTGTTTTATATGACGACATATTTGCCTGTGAGTATGTTTAGCTCATATTTTTATTTGTGTTAATTTCGAATTAAATATCACACACATGCATTAAAGGCCCAATATACGTAACTTCAGGAAAATATTCATTAATCTGAAAAATTCTGAAAAAAAATCCAGTTGATAACCATGCAAAAATAAGCCTAAAACGAAGTAAACCTGAGTGGTAACTAGCGAGAAACCCCTGATAGAAAAATCCAAAGAAATGAAAATCATTCAGGTGGGGCCCACTTCAATAACAAACCGCAGGTAGAAGACAGTCAAAATGGTCGCGTGTTTACAAATACCGAGTTTCAACTGCTGCCGTACCGATAACCGCGTAAGAAGTCATCTTGAATATTGCTGAAATCAGTTAATCTTAACTAAATCTATAAAAATAATAAATTATTAGGCTTGATTTTCGCATCAAGTTTTGCCGAAAGTTACGTATATTGGGCCTTTAAAGTACAGGAGAGTTGTTGACCACGTGGTCTGTTTCTCTGTCAATGTCACGCATATGACTCGTTCTATCATCCAACCCCCGACCGAACAAAGTCCCTTGCTTCAAAGTATACCAGCACTTCAAACTTTTCCGTTACATGCGCCCTACAGATGATTTTTGCTCTAGTGTACATGTACTAATACGTGTACTTTTGACACACTGGCCCTGGGATCTAGAACTTTAGTGTTAATAATTTCGTTCCACACGAACTGGTATTAGCATTACGATAGATTTAAAAATAAATACATTTGATGCAAAAGTGTATATAATTTATTATATTTTAATTAAGTTATTGTTGAGATCTATTTATTTTCTAGATTTTTAATTTTCATACACGCAACATTTCAAAATTTTGGAAACCCACATAATTATATTTTAAAGGACAGGTTTTCTTTATTTTGTTGGAATATTTGGTTGGGTTTGATTTGATTGTTTTTATGTCCCATATTTAACAGCCAGTCATTTTTTATGTGCGCTCTTAGAAGTCAAAATGTTCGGCATTTTATTTTCATATGTATTTTTGGAAAGGAGAGTTCATGGCATGGCAGAAAATGCAAAGACACTAATATGTCATCGTGCTCGTTTTTGTGCTATGATCGGTCAAAGATAGCAATTTGACAAAATATGTGATTTAACGTGAATTTTGTATTTTCTACCGATAGCAGTATATCTTCACACCATATCTTTCAAATTTGTAATCCGGGGTGCATAAATGTTTGCAGAATTGACAAAAAAAATAGTATTTCCGTTAAGGTTATATGAAAGTCATTTTTTTTTCTAACTTTAATATTCTAACTCAGGAAAGCAATTTGAGTTACCCCTACTCCTTATTTTTTATTGAAAAAATCCTCATTTTTCACAATTTTTGCTGATCTAAAACTTCATATAAAATGTTTTGCTATTAAACTTTTCTATAGTGGATCAAAATAAAACCGTCATGAAATGGGGTGGGGGTTGGGGGTGGGGGGCAAGCGGGGGAAACGTGTGCTTCGTTTTTTGCCCCATCAATATTTGTTATTTTTCACCATTTCGGGGTCAAAAATAAAAAGTGCTCAAGTTACTCTAAAAAATGTTTTATTATCTCCTATTATTATCTATAATATTCCATGATGTTTATCATTATAAAGTTGAACAGCAAAAGACATGAACTTGTTTTAATTAAAACGGCGAAACATTCATCAATTTGATGATTTTAAGAGATCGATCTAACATCATCAAAAAATGAAATTTTCTGCCTTTCGCGAAGTGCATAAGTACACAGAAATACGCATTATCATAATGGCCACTGAATTGCTGATTTTGTTTGGTTCGTGTGAAAATAATTCTTCAAACAACAGATATCAATATTTTTGACACGATTTCCATATGAATACATGCTATTAAAACTGATCATACATTATTTAATACAACATAAAACCCATCATAAGAACAAAAAGAGAATTGAACGTCACTGAAACCTCAGATGAGTACATCTTAATTTTAATGACGGCCTCTCGGTGTATTGATGTTTGGGAGGCAGCGGTATTTTTCGCGTAAGCCTTCTTGCGATAGTCCGGATCTTTTGAGATAGGCCGTATCTATTGCAGTAGTCCGGATCTTTTGCGATAGTCCGGATCTTTTGCGATAGTCCGTATCTTTTGCGATAGTCCGGATCTTTTGCGATAGTCCGAATCTTTTGCCGATTTAAAGTGCTACCACTCTGAAGTATGCTGCCTAATGCCCATAGCAGAATATTCCATCCAAATGAAGCTTACCAGAGCCTTATTGATAACGGGGGAAATATCTAGAGGATATACAATTGTTTGCCTTTAAAGTCAAAAATATTTCACGAGTATTTTTGATTGATAACATTTCGAATCAGGACTTAAAATGCTTTTTATTATTTCTTTTTAACCTGCCTACTTATCAGTAGCTTGGCCAATCCGTCGAAACGACAAATCTTACAACATGAAAGTAGTTCCGGCAAAACTCCGGCTTATAATTTCACTGCAAAATCTAATATTTTCACTGCAGTGATGAGCAGTGAAAATGTCAGTTTTATCAATTTGATAATTTTCTATTTTTCACAGGCAAAAATGTAATAAAGCGCTTTAAAACACCGTTACAATATTAAACATTGCTGAAAGTTACCGGTATATAAGATTAAAGAGTTTTATCAAATTATCCTATGGTTAGACAATGGTCTAAAATATATCTTAATTAAAACATATTCTAGACCATGTATAATCATAGAATAACATATTGTATGTGTTTAAAGAAGACGCAGTTCACTTTAAGTAGAGTCGTTTAAAGTAGTATTATTTGAGCTCAGGCAAAATGAGAAAAGAAATCATTACTTTGACAAGGGGAATAACTCTCTTGATACCCCTTCATTTTCTTTTTCAATGCAGGAAAAGCGAAAATTTTCTTTCGATTATAAATTGAGCAATTCACGGGTCCTCTCCTTTAAGAACACATTTCTTTGACACGGGAAGATATATTCCAGCAAAAAATTCGATTTAATTTGGTCTGAAAAAAGTTTCTGGACTTAAAATATAAACTTATAATACTCATGAAATTAAACTTATGATGGCAACCATACTCAATAATTTATTCCATGAACACCGACGACCTTTTATTTCATAAAATTATTAAGTATCAAAAATATATTTATCAAAATTGGGATTATGTGGTGCAGTGGATGGCGCACTTGCCTTTCACAAACGTGGCCGGGGTTCGATTCCCCCGACCGCACATAAAAAGGTAATGGAGTCACCTATCCGACCACATAGGTTTTTTTCGGGTACTCCGGTTTCCTCCCACAATAAGACTACCGCAAGCTTACATCCGGGGAGGATTGATTAATAGAAGTTTTACAACATGTCTCATAAGCTTTGTAAAATAAATAGAGTTTATTTAAATGGGGGTCAATGTCCAATCAGTGATTTAAGGCCGTGATTGTGTGTGTAATGAACACGTGTACACATTTGTGTTAAGGGCGTGTCAGAGTATCCCCCTTTTTATGTACCCTCAGAGATAAGAAATATATAATTGTTACGTATACATGGCCTATCTATCGACGACATTGATTATTTCTTCAAGTCCACTTCCTGTACACACGATCACTGTATTTGTGTATAGCAAGCGATGGTTGGTGTGAAACAGTGAGCGAGAGGTCAGAGTACAAACTCGTGTACACATCGTATCTGATATCGAACTTCAGTACAAGTTTATCACTCACAGGGACCCGTAGTAGTATACTGCCAAAATATATAGTGACATCGTTTTATATATCAGAGTTTTCATTTCGTAATTTACAACAATTTAGCTATTGACTCTGATATCACATCTATCAATATGTAGAATATTAAAACCCCTATGATATATAACCGGTTGATATATAGCGATATTGTTTAAATTGTTGCAAATCCCTGTGAATTGACAATATCTAATACCTTGGAGTATATCAAATGTTACAAATCCCTGTGACTTACATGTAGCTGAGCGTTGTGTATCTGAAGGAATATATAAGCCCCGCCAACAAACGAGGACAGCATATATTACGTAAGTTTTCAAACAAATCAATTGATCTCCCCTGTTTTGTGTTAGTCACAAACTCGTGGGCGTTTTTTTATTTTATTTTCTTGTTTGGACAGCTTTACTAGAATTTAAATCCTGACAACTTCAAATAAATCAGGATTTGAAATAATCATTAGATAAATAAAGTTGAAAGAATTTAAAAATACATAAAATACTACCACAATCCCACACATGTTTAATACCCAAACAAACGCGTATTCACTCGTACGACAAACATGTGTTGATATATATATATATATAAATTATATACCTTGGACTTAAACCGTATCAGCTGACTCAATTCACTATACCGGCTGTTTGCAGTTTAACCCAATAACAAGCTAGGTCATGCAACTCGCAGATAACTCGTGTGCACATATTTCAGTAACAAACGGGACTTTGACAAAGACACGATGATAGTTTTACTGTGGGAAATTTTCCTTGCCTCGCCTCATTTCGTCGCTCCATCGAACCAGGCCTTATTCTACAGTACCATGGTGATGGCATTCATTTTCCGAGGACACCACCGAGACGACACCGTTCACAACCTCACGCGCCGCGTCAAGAAGCGCCTGATGGGTAATTATAACAGCTATCCCCAAAACAATAACAACCACCACCACCACCACGTGACCGGGAGGAAACCCGGGAGGCACGGGTATGGGCGAAAGCGACACGGAAGTTACAGAAAAAAATATGCAAGAACGGTATGTGTGTGTGTTTAAAAGTTTCAATGAGAAACGGGGACAGAAATTGATAAATTTGTCTTATGTTGCAATATTAAATTGATGTTGATCTTTATTTGAAAAATCCAGATGTTATATTGGATGTTGTTGTATTACATTAAATACAGTCAAAATAATATCCATTTTTTGGTATGTTATTGGGTTTTTCCTTTCCTGTTTTGTTACACTGGTTATTTTGTCGTATACCAACTGGACCCAGTTGTTCAAAGGGTGATTAGTTTAATCACTATTTAATGACATTTTTCAAACTTGAATAATTCCGTCAATATACAAGTTAAAATCTTACAATTTTGTATGTAAATTGACAATACGAGGTATTTGATATCTGCAAAGACGTAATTGAATTTATGGTTTCATTTTAAAGTTACAGGATAATTAAAATTTGCACTAATCACTGATTAAGCTAATCACCCTTTAAACAACTGGGCACTGATGATTTAAATATTCGAGGTAACCTAACGTATTTTGAAATAGCAAAGTCCGACTCCATTGCCGGTAGTTTGACGTTTCGCTTGGAGTCGGTATTGCTGTAAAGATTGGTAAAATGACATGCTACCTTGCCAATGCTGACGTTCCCGTGGGATGACACTGTGTCTGTATGTAGGAAAACATTACAGATGTTTAGGAACTTTCCAAAGCGTAAGATTTTCCCCATAACTTAAGTAACAAAAAATGTTTTTTTCTATAGAGATTTAAAAGTTAAGGAATGTCCATGGACTGGTGTTTAACACTTTCCTGTAGATCTGGACCCGGTCGATTGTCGGCGACCACATGGCTCAGTTGATTGAGCGTTGGTCTTGAGTTTGGAAGGTTCAAACCCGGTCCAACCGCCCATTTGTCCTCTCCCAATACATTAAGCGCCCAACGAAATAGGCACACGAAAGGTGGTATAGCTAGGGTTTCGTTTGTGTGTTCGGGATAGACAACTTTCCATAAGGCGGATCAAGGATTTTGGGTTTGTGGGAGCAACCAATTTTTCTGGACTGACGTTTTGTGTATAGGTATTCGGACTCTCGTCCACATTTAATCCACAACAACATTATAAATGCCTCTTTGTTGTTCACACGAAAAGTGCCCGAAAATTTTTGTAAACGCACTGTATACTCGAGTATCACGTAATTTACAACAGGGACCTGAGAATTTGTTATAGCTAGTTTTGGACCTAAAACAATACTGTTTAGAGTAATTTTACACTAATAGCTTTTATGACCATTGAGGGGGGCATTTTTATTGAAAATTGATCTTAACCCCCCAAAAGTGTAAAATTACCCTAAACACCCTATCTGAGGTCCAAGACTAGCTGTAACAAATTCTCAGGTCCCTATGGCTGTATTGTGTGCATACATTTCTTTGAAATCCACTAACCGGTTTCCTTGCCATAACACTGTGTTAAAAATGGTTAGAAAACGAAAAGAAAATGTCGCTGAAATCACCAAATTTGAACTCAATAAAATCAAGTCAATCATTGAGAAAGGCGCGCGTTGTGCGGTCAGACAGCTAGCACGAATGATAAACTTGGGTTTATCATCCATCTAATATGTTCACTTCATTCTTTGAAGAAAATTCTCAAGGTTAGGAAATTAAGTGCGCGTTGGATCCCACATTTAATCACTGACGAGCAGAAACGTACACAGGTACAAATGGCTTAGACACTGCTGGAGTAGTATCCAAAATATCAGAAAAGGGCATTTGTTAGTCTCATAATGGGTGATAAGTCATGGGTGCATTTTTATGAGCACAAGAGGAAAAATGACGTAACACACACACATGCTGCACCTTTTAAATTTAGCAATATGCCAAAATATGAATTAAACTGCATCATACAGCTGTTTCGTCGGGAACAAAATGTGGTAATCGAAATTTTCTTAAATATATAATTTATGAACTTAGAAGAAAAAAATTCAATTAGTACTGTAGAATTTCAAATCGTACTACGAAAATTGTGTCTTTTATGTACCGCGTGCCACTTCTCTATGGAGGCTTCAGAAAACCTCGGGCACTAAACAATCCACCAGCAATAGGCTATGGGCTTTGAAACATGCCAAAAGGCCCAGTATTACTTAACGAACACTGACAGCAAAGAATGTTATACGCAATATATGCAAATTGCTGTTCCAAAAGTTAGGAATGTGTCTGGAAGCTTGTATGAGAATTTAGTTCTAAAAAATTCCAAACACAAATGAGAAAACGGTCACCTGAGTTTTATGTACTCGTACCAATAACTGCATATCTTGGTCTTTAAAGCATGAGATTGTTGAAAATTTAGCCAATCTGACCTTTTTGAGCCCCTACCCACTGTCCCGGGGATGGTCAAGAGTCAAAATTATTTCCAACTGAAAATAAACAAAATATATCCCAAAGTGTGTCATTTTCCTATATAATCTATAGTAAACTTCACCCCCCTCCTCAGAGGAGAACGTGAAATTCTTGGGCATGAAATTCAAAATTTTGATGAAGCACCTTTACACCTTTCAATTTATGAAGAGTATTTGATCCCAGCATATCTGGGTCTGGAGAAGAAGATTTCAGGGGTTTTTGAGAAGAAGATGAAAATGTAAAATGTTTACGGATGCACGACGCACACCGCACGACGACAGACCAAAGACGGTTAGAATAGGTCACTTGACATTGGTGTCTCATGTGACCTAAAAGTTCGTCCTAAAACAGGTCTCTGGCAAGTCCAATTGTTATATGACAATGCCCAAGCCCACAAATCAACTGTAGTCCAGTTTTTTGGTTGGAAAAGGTCAATGTATTACCACACCCTCCATTCAGCCCAGACATATATCTAGTAGGAGATATAGGTCAAGAAGTTAGCTGGAATCTACAGTTTACCAGTTTCTGATTAGTGTACCCAAAGGGAAGTATGAAAATTGTTTCAAATTAAAGGGGGATATTTTTGAAGGTAACTAGACAAAATCCCTTTAGAGTTTTGATAAGCGTTTCTGAGAAAATAAGGTTATTTGCAATGCAATCAGATGATGAAATTTTTAGATTTACCTGGTCGATCGCCGGCAACAAGACAGTTCAACCAGGTTTGTCTTCAATTCGGAAGGTCCCAGATTCGCACCCCGTTTTGCCTCTCTTGTTTCACATGAATATACAGCATTATAGTATATGGGAGACAGTACCAATAAAATCTGTTTTGTTATGTGTTCAGGTCAATATCTGTTACATTAGCGGATTATTTCCCTGTACAGTAGTAGATGAATTTTGACATTTTCCTTTGAATTATAATCGTTATTAATTCACAAAAAAAAAAAAAATGCTTGTGAAATTAGGAAATTGATAGAATGGATTCTCGTTGCTATTGGTTTCCAACGTCAGAAGTTGCTAAAACAGATTAATTTGTCATATTCTTTGTATTAATGGTTAAGGTATTTGGCGTTAAGGTATCAATTTCATATTCGCCATAATTAAAGATTAAAAGATTAATTCGTCGTATTCATGTTAAATATATCCAGTTTACTATGCCTCGGAACAGACGAGCCTGTGGTGGAGGGCTAGTTGTATCAGAATGTCACACACCTTTATCATTTTGCCAACGCGGCCCCTTCTGCAGATTCGGAAACTTTTTTCTTTGTTCTTTAATAAGAGTAAATCTAAGTGGTTTTATTTTACTGTTTGTATTGCAACTTTATTCTCGACTTCCCTTCCTTCTCCTCTGTTTTTTTCCCGGCAGTTTCTTTGTCGACATCTGGCGCCCATACATGGCCCTGACTGTACCTAGGAAATTAAACCAAAGTGAAAACGACAATATTAAATATACATTAATCCAATGAATGTCACACTTTCAAATACAATTTAATTTATATTCATGAGCTTTGCCGATAAATCTACGTGCTAATATCAAGATTACATCTTTTTATGTTGTGTGTATTATTGCATATATCTACTGAACGTGTATATGACATATTAATGTGTCGTTTTTTTCTGTTTTCTTTTCAAGGTGAAATTATACCGGAAATTACCCTTGACCTTTATGTCGAGGGCATGGGGCAAGGTCAGTCAGCTTCCTCTTCACCCCTTGCTGCGGCGACCACTGTTGGGATTCTACGTGTGGTTGTGGGGCGTGGACCTTGACGAAGCTGCCGATGAAAATCTGAACAATTACCGGAATTTGAGCGAGTTCTTTCGTAGGCAGTTAAAACCGCACGTGCGACCTGTGGACGAACACCATAGCCTGGTATGATTGTTAGCTCAAAGTTAATTCAGGCCGTTTGAGTCACTCCTAAAAATCGTTTCATCCAGATTGTCCGCTAAATAACTGTTACTTCAAAAGACATTTTGAATGGTACGAAGATGGACGTTTTTGAATATGTTTATTAGTATGCCTGCTTGTTGTGATTGAAAAGTATGTCTCAGTTCTCACTTTGAGGCCATGGCATTTACTTGGATGTGACCTGAATTTACATGGCGAGTGTCATCGATGAAGCAGAAGACGCTTGCTCTTCCGAACACCTTGTCTTGTTCTCTTGTACTTTTACAATATACCTTGTTTAGATTATCATTGTTTGTTGGTTTCGTTACATTTCAATAAAATATTGATTTTTGACTGTTAATATCTTTTCTACATTGACACAGACCTGTCCCTGTGATGGTAAAATGCTACATTTTGGCAAGGTGGAAGACGGGAAGCTGGAACAAGTGAAAGGGGTAATATATTCCCTACAAGACTTTCTCGGCCCGTTGTCATGGAAACATAGAGCCGAACACGTGATATCCGATGAAGAATACTCTAGAAAATTAAAGATAAACTGTGATAACTGTCTGTACCACTGTGTTATTTACCTGGCGCCTGGAGATTACCATCGGTTCCACTCGGCTGCTAACTGGACGGTCGAGCACCGGAGACATTTCCCAGGTACGTATTGTAGACCCCAATCTCTACCCCCGCAACACGTTCATTTATCGCATACACAAAATCATAATGGGCTTTGGAGGACATGAAACATAACAGCCCAATCCACACCCCGCTCCGTCATCCCGCTCCCCCCCCCCGCTCCCCCCCCCCCCCCCCCCCGCCCCCGCCCCCGTTCCTTTGTCTCTCATGTACACAAAAATATAACGGGCATGGAAAGAAATGTCGAAACCGTTTCAAGACATTCCAAAATGTAAAAATGAAATTGAAATAAAACTTTTTCTCGTTGTTTGGAAAACAAATTGCTGAACGAATGTTAATCTTATCTTATATGAAATATTGGAAACAATTAAGCATGATGAATATGCGATTGTTTCCGTTAAATATACGTATATGTTATGCAATGTCGAAATTTTTTTACATTATATTGCATATTACCGCCAAAAAATGTATTCGTGGGGCCACAATTTTGTGGTTTCCTGAAAATCTTCATTTTGGGAGAATCCACTCATACGGAATAGTGGTTAATGTCAAGCTTGTATATACCTCTTGGTAATATGAGTTCAATGAGGAAGAAAATCCACGAAATCAACAAAATTAAAAACTCCACGAAAATGAGTGATTTCACAGTATTTACCGTCACCGTCACCGTAATGTATTGAAGTAAAGAAAACTGCATTCACTATGAATTCTTACCCATCTTGTTCATTTAAGGCTCTACGCATGAAGGGAACATAATATATACGAATACATATTTAACACGCAGACATTGGTAAACATTGGTAAACATTGATGTTTTCACACAGGTGACCTATTAAGTGTGAGTCCGCACGTGGTCCGGATGGTGGCCGGGGTGTACAACTACAACGAGAGGGCGGTGTACTCGGGGAAGTGGGACCATGGTTTCTTCAGTTACACGGCCGTGGGGGCTACCAACGTAGGCTCAATCAAGATATACTGTGACGAGGTAAGGCCATGCTATATCCTTCAACAGCAATCTTCATTCCGACTGTGTTAAGTTTATCATACATGTATGCGTTTAACGTGTCCCTCTATCCCTAAATCACTAAATTGCGCATGATTGAAAGCCAGTTCTCGCTTGTTATATGTCCACTGCAGACACCAGACGTGGACATTTCGACAAATGGTGTCACGGTCGAAATTTCCTCTGACCCTGACATCGGGTGTTTCAGTTTCAGTTGTTGTCGTTGCAGTACAGGTGCCCCAAGTAATTGGATCATTTATGATTCTACAATCTGGCTGAACAAATATTGAAGTGCAAAATTAATATTTTGTTTATTTTGCAGGAGCTGCAAACCAACATTTATCAACATAAAGGGGAAAACTATCGCGACAAGAATCTCTGTGACGAAGACAACAACGGCTTGGATATAAAGAAAGGAACTATGTTTGGAGAATTTAACTTTGGTTCTACTGTGGTACTCGTATTTGAGGCACCTAAACATTTTAAATTTCGCCTAAAAGAGGGGCAGAAAGTTAAATTCGGACAACCAATTGGAGCGGTTTCAGAATTAATAAAGTCGACAAAAAATCTACTTGATGAAGGATAGCAGTGAAGTGTGTACTATTAGCATTAATCTTGCACGTATTTATTTTCTACTTAAGAAATAATTGTTCATTTTTGTTGTTTACTGGTGTCTAAACAGATTTTTTTATACAGATATTTTAAATGACGCGCGTCATCGCGTTATGTTGAAATATCTGTATAAAAAATCAGTTTACACACCAGTAAACAGCAAAAAAGACAAATATCTACATTTTGACACTTTAAAATTGATTTGTGTAACTTAGGAAAGTAACAACCGTCATTAATTGAACGTTATACGCACTGACAGAATAGCCGACAACTGATGGAATACCAAAACAGCTTATTCTAATTTGGCGGGCAAAGCCGACAACTGATGGAATACCAAAACAGCTTATTCTAATTTGGCGGGAAAGGTTGTCAATTCAAGAAGTAACAGAATATAGTCCACAATAACATTGTTTATTACCGCAAGACATTGACGATATATTATTTTTCATGATAATTTGCTTTCATTTGCTTATTAAAGTTTCAAAAAATCAAGTTCATTCAAAGTTTGATTTAAAGGTAACAAATTAACAATGCGCATTCACACTTATAGCACAAGCGTGACAGTGGCCCGGCTTGTATTCCTACGCGCTGGACGAACGTTTACCGAAGTGTAAACGTCAAAACCGTTGGTAGCACCATATAGGGAATACACACCGGAAATGTAAATATTTACAAATAAAAAGTCTTCGGGAGTATGAAGAAACTACGGTCAACCGAAGTATCAATACCCACTACACAAGAGGTTACCCTCATTGTCGCTTATATCCCTGAAATATGTTATAGCAAAATTTAAGGCGATGTGTATGTCGTCTTGGTAATGACACAAGAAGACTAATAAAGCTTTTCATGTACATCAAATGAATTTCGCGGTCGCGTGACGGTAAAATCGACCGGCTGTAAAGTCGGTTGTCACTCATTTGGTAATCTCCAAAGGGCATGTGCCGGCTTTTCAAACAGATTAGTAAGATTTTTTATCTAAGACCAATAGAATAGCTTTCTTTGTACCTTCAATTTTACAATGACATACTACAGAAGCGCAAAGCGCGATGAGCTTAAACACTGCAGTATAAAGGATGTGGGATATCAAGTTGTAACGGTTGTGTGAATATATGATTTGGTTACTAATTATGTAAAAATGATGTTTTTAATGTTTTCTAAGTTTTGCAGAAATTTGAATGAAAGTGTTATAATGTAAGGAAATCCAATGCATTGAGGAAAATTCAATTGGGGTGAGGAAATGAGCAGATTGAGACCGCAATCTACGAAATCGACATGTGTTTCCTTTGCCATCAAAACTGGCGTTAAGACATTACGAAATATAGCCAGACATTATTAAAACTTTGGGAAGGTGGAAGATAAAACATTAAAGTCTACAGATTCACGATTATCAATGAACAAGCTCGTATGTTTTAATGTCTCGATGGGGTTCTACATTTTTCTACACTGTAAGATTTCTTTTAAGTCACACTATATTAGTGTATATCCTGGAAATTTTTACTTTTTGCTATATTAGCATATATGTAAATTACACTTAGCCCTGATAGTGTTTTAACTTTACCTTTAGCAACACTGTATCCGAGTTATGCAAGTGTTCATTCTTAACTATCATTTCCTAACAATTAATCTGTGATACCTTAATCTCTCGTCTATTATAATTTATAGTTTCATAGCCATTTATTTTAAATTAATAGTGCTTTCTGTTCTTAAACGTATCTTCCATGTGCATGTGCTTTGCTATCATGTTTTATGCTTTATATATTTGTTACGTTTTGTCTGTACATTTTATTGTCATGTTTTGTCGAAATACAAGCTCTTGAGAGCTTATGTTACCCATTACTACATTCGACGTAAAATAAAGCTTCTTGTATCTTGTATCTTGTAATGAACACAATCAATTCTATGGATAACGTTATCGGTGCTTCTAAAACGATAGTAGTTATCAACCATTAATTCCAGTGACATTTATTTAGTTTCCCGGTGTTTACATTGACAACTAAATATAACATTTCTGACTACAGAGGCTTTTTTTTTATATTTTCTATAAATAAAACAAATCGTTGTAACGTTTATAACATTTTTGATTCTTGTGATCATGAACACATAGCAATGCTAGTACTGTTTGTTTACCACAAGGCCAGTACTGTTTGTTTACCACAAGGCCAGTACTGTTTGTTTACCACAAGGCCAGTACTGTTTGTTTACCACAAGGCCAGTACTGTTTGTTTACCACAAGGCCAGTACTGTTTGTTTATCAAAATGCCACAATTTGAATATAATATTTACGAAAGCAACCTACTTGCTCAATATCAAGACCTGATGCAGCGTCGGAAACCCACGGTTGATCTCGCTGAGTGAGTAAGCGAAGCGAGATCAACCGTGGGTATCTGACGATGGATCTGATGACGTTTGTGATGAACACATCATTTGATGAAAAAGTGGAAAGGGAGCAAACTAATGGGTTTTTTTTATGTTTTGTTTCTAATAATGGTGTTATATCATAAATTTAGCAGTTGTCTTTTTTTAAATTCCTCATGTTGAAAGATATTGTTGTTAATAAACTTTTGCAAGTGTAAAGTAGATTTAATGTAGAATAGGCAAATTAATGTGCCCAAAATGAGGATTCCCTCACAAGTTATACATTTAGAAAAAACTGTTCTTTCTTATGAAAAAAAATATGACCATAAATTGATCATATTTGTTCTTGAAAACAAATATCATATTTTAGTATCGATAGTTCAAATACGATATTTTAAAATAATTGATGTTTTTTTTAGTAGCAATTTACATTTAACACTGCCACGGGTGTTAGCCAAGGGGATTCCATTTGTCAAGTATTAATTATGAAACTGAAGCTGAAAATGCAAGTTAAAAAGCTTTGTGATTAAGTGTGTGGTAATTATAGAAGTTTCGCCGTGGGCTTTCATTGAAACAATGACTACCGGTTTGATTTGATTTTGAGAGTTTTACGTCCTCGCATGGCCTTACGACCTTTCCGCGGACATCCGGTGTGACGGGTTAAGTGTAGTTTCAAAGCAAGGCAAAAACTAGATAATGTCTGCCATTCCTTAGTTACCTTACTTTGTCAGATCTTTTTTTTTATTTCAGTAGAAAGGCTTTTTAACTTGCATTGTCAGCTTTAAGCTTCCGATTCAGAATATTCCTTATACATTTATCCGGGTTTGAAATGCGACCGGGGCCAATGTTAGCGTGTAACCTTCATTCGTGTTTATGTTTGATAAGGTTTTATTTTGTTTTACATCCTTTAACAGCCAAGGTCTTTTGCAGACAGCCTCTTAATTGGTGTATATGTGTTGAGTGCGTGTGTATTTGGGAGGTTGCGATATGAAGAAACCACGCAGAGAAGCATGGGATCAAAGGCAGTGGCGTAGCTAGGACTGTTTTGGAGTGAACACAGATGTAGTGTCGAAGACAGCACCCGAAGTGCTTGGAGGGGACGGGTACGAGAGGGGTGCGTCCACCTCCCGGAAGGGATGGGGTAGGGGCTGGGTCCCCCAAGAAAACAATTGATTTCCGTAAAGTCTTTGGAGCATTTTAACGTGTTATAGTGCCAATATTCAGGTATAATGAATTAAAGAGCAAACACACTAATTTGCTTGTACAGTAGTCTCATTTTTTTTATTACAAATGTATTTTAAATGGCTTTTTAGGAAAATTATGTGCACGCGGCTGCGTATCCGCGTCTAGGAAGCTACGCTCCTGAAAGGTCGAGATCTTTTAACTGCTGAAAATTTTGTTAAGACATTACGAAATGAAGTTGGTGATTATAAAGCAAGGTGCAAAACTTTACATCAACAGCTAAAGTTAGGGTCAGATGCATGACGTGTCAAAATTCTACTTTTTGCTTAAACTTTGTATGCTATATGATGGCATTGAAAACCCTATCCAGATATCATTTCAAACTAAGGGGTCTATTTTAAGGACTGTGGCATCGGTCCCTTTTATAATTAAAACGTGTTCATGTATGCATTTAAGGTCACCTCTCCGTCGTAAACAATTTACATTTCGATTTCGTCTCAATAATCGAAACGCCTGAGCTACGATACAGGGACAGTAACATGTTGGGATGAAGGGCTTCCAAATAAATGACCTTTACTTTCTTTCAAGGTCACAGGAGTCAAAAGTATTAAAATCTTCTAGCGACTACTTAATAATAATTAAAAGGGACAGAGCACTGATATTTTGCATGCAGCATGCTGAGTTGAAGGGCTAAAAAGTTTGTTAAAATGGTTGACATTGACCCACTTTCAAGATAACATGTGTCAAATGTGTTAAAAATCATCAATCCACTTCTTAATAATTAAAAGGTCCAGAGTACTTATATTTGGCTTGACGTATGCTGGAATAAAGTGCTACCAAGTTTGTTCGAATGAATGACCTTGACCCATTTACAATGTCATAGGGCTCAAACTTATTAAAAGTCCTCAAACAACAATTTCTGAAAGAGTTAAACGCCCGCCTAGGGTACAGATATTGGGCGTGTAGCATATTTTGTTGAGAGCTCTGAGTTTGTTCAAATGAATAACTTTGATCACTTTGCAGATCACAAGGGTCAATGTGTTACCAATTTAAGCTTCTTCTTTCCAATAACAAATAGTCTCTTTGGTTTATCGTATTGTGGATAACATGTCTGTTTGAAGTAGGCTGGCAAGTTTGCAGAAGTTGACTTGAGAGCAGCGAATGACTAAGGCCAATTGGGCCTCTTGTCTTCCAAACCAGATACGCTGGAATGAAATACTCTCCAGAGATGAATAGGTCTAAAGGGCAACTATTACTTTAAAATATAAATGTGGCCCGATTTCAAAACTCTGATGACCTTTAATGCCGATGGGCCTCTTGTAAAGTTTAGCAGAAGCAGTTCTTCGAATCATAATATCAAATAAATGTAGGTGCAAACGTATTTTGATGAAATTCAAATTTGTGAAATATTTTCAGGAAAAACTAAGTTTTAATCCGTTAAAGTACATTTCTGTTCACAAAACAAACCTCTAGTTTTTACATGTATTTTAACATACCCAGTTTTCATTTTGAGAACTTGATGTTTACTTGGTGGGTGTCGTCATGAAGCAGAAGACGCTTACTCTTCCGGAACACCTAGTCTTATTCTCTTGTACTTTTACTCCATGTAAATATTTCCTTGGTTCACATTTTGCCTCTGGTTTAATAGATTTTGAGTTGGGATTATGATTTTGTTAAAGCTTCGGTATTCTCTAATTGATTTTAACACAGCGAGGGGCTGTTGGTATCACCTTGGCGTACACCTTTGTTGCACAGAAATTATTTGTTTGCATTTCACCTAATGACCTTTTAGCATTTGACCTGAAAATTTACAGGGGTCATTAACTACCAATGACCAATCCACATATGAATAATCATAACAATCATGTAAAGGGTTCTTAAGATATTGATTGGACAGGATGTGGTCTTGATCTACCAACCGAAATGTGCAAACCAACATACCGTTTTTTGAACTGGGACAGTAAAATGAAATGTCATGGCCTATTTTCTAATAAACATTTGGAGTTTACTTTTATAAATCTTTCTTTAGATTGGTATGGAACTACTGTGGATGTTTGGGAAATCTCAAATGAATAATTTACATTAACTTTGTTGCACCCAAAGCGTTCATCTCATTTTAATTCAATTATAAGGATTATCTTTGTTTGAACAGTTCAATATAATATCAAAACAAAAACTTGACCCACTTTTGTCCCTATTGGAAGTGTCTATTGTAATATACAAGTACTGTTTTACCCATCCACCCCTTAAGTCATATTTTGAAACAATTTTTTTTACCAAATAAAGGCAGGACAAGTCCATTATAAATATATAGAGGTGAATGGGTTAGCCATCAGAGGACACAAAAACAAAAACAACATATTTCAAAAAGTTAGTTTATTCACTCAACAAGAACATTTACCAGAAAACCAGGAGTGACTTCAAGTCTAATATCCTGATACAAGTCATTTTCAGGTAAACGTCTAAATTCAACTAACCCTCTAAGGTCAGTTTCAAGTAAATGTTGAAACTCAATGAATACTCTTCCATGTAGTCAAAATCCTTTAACACTGAAATGATTTCAACCATGGGGGTTACAGTTTTCAGGCTTACTCGATAAAACATATATTTTATTTAAAATAGAGCTACAAATAGATTATGACACAAGAAGGTTATTCGCAATACATGTATCCATTTATATAACACAAACATCAATTACACAAAATAATGAAATTCTAGGGTATTTTTGTGGCTGTTTAAAACACTGATGCCTATTCCGAACCTAATTATATATGAGGGGCGAGAGGTACTTTCACAGAGACCCCACCAATCATCAAATATCTAAAGAAATTAACATAAGCAATGCCTCCAATGTCCCCCGTATGATTTTAATTTATATTATCTCTCAACAATTTCCACAGGGAAATTAATTTGCACAAAATAAAATGTATTCAACAATCACACATAATATACATATAGAGGATCTTACACGAGTGTCAATGTAATATGGAAATTATTAAACGAGTTAGATAATTTAATATATCACGAGCCTTTAGGCGAGTGACATATTAAAGTATTTAACGAGTTTAATAAATTCCATATTACATTGAAACGAGTGTAAGATTCTATTTATCACATAACTTATATTTATGAGAAAATACACAAAAACTTTCAAATTAACTCTCTATAAGAAAGGCAGATTTCTTCTGTGACAGTACGATTTTCACTACTGAGACAATCATATGACGTCATGAAGATGTCATGAAAAATAATCACAATAGTGTTATTGCATGTGTGTAATACCATTTTTATGACATGGTCGTATGACATGACTGAACGGGTCAGTTTTGTGATAAAAATGAAAACAAATAAGGCACAAACAAATGGTTACAAAGTCACACAAACGCACTATCGATGGAGCAAAACTGAATAAGGTGCTGAGAAGTTCTTTAAAGAATATGTGTTTTCTTACAGAATACTTAAATAAATAGATTAATATGCATATTAAAGTTTGATCTTATTTGATCAGATTTGAGAATGATTTAATGGTTTACATCACACTAGCTAGGGTAGAGCCCAATAACATGTCCGATATACTTTACAAATGGTTACTGTACATGTATAGTTGTTTAAATTTGAATGGAGAAAATTTCATGGTTTTTATATTGGGACTTATTCACAAGTATAAAATTTTGCGCTCTGCCAGAATTATGTGTTCTTTCAAGGTAACCAGCCTTAACGGGGTGTTATATTTCACGGGTATTTATTTTTGCGGAATTACATTTGAACGCAATGTAGTGAAACTGAATCCCTGCAAATAAAAGCATCTATACAGTATTTAATATTAACATTGTACATACTTATACATTGTTTCAGATATTCACATCCTTAATATCCAGGGGTTATGCTTACTTTCACTCTCTGCACCACTAGAATATGTCCTAGCATATCAAAGGATCAGTACAGGTCAGCTTGTGGACAAAACAAATTTGATTCTTTAAAGTACCGTATTCACTGTAATTAACGCCCAGGGCACCTAAAAAATTGGTTCCAAAGGTGGGGGTGGGGCTGTGTAACAAAGCAAAAGTGACAAACTGTTGTTGGTTAAGTTCTGTAGTTTATTCATTGTTTGTTCCTCCAGGTGTTAGGTATTGTTGGTCCATCCATTGCCGTGGTATCACTCTGTCTAATCACCAAATTCCATATCCGTTTTTATGTCTCCCAAAATCTACAGGGCCGTCTGCAAAGTGCGGTCCCCTCCCGAGTTTACCATATTTGTAAATTGATCTAAAGACTGATCGAACATGTGGTAGATATTCAATAGAACTGTGTTTTGATTCAGTTCCTCGTACGACCACCTATAAACCCTGCCCTTACCAATTACCACTAACTAATCACTATTGGTACTGTTGTACTAATTGAAAGCACATTGTGTTCAGGATTTTGTTTTATGCTCAGTTGTGTACACTTCAGCAGAAATACAAGTCTGATAAAGCTGACTTTGTTAAAGGCGCTAGATAGGATAACAAAACTAAGATATGGTAAAAACTTTTTTTTTTTAAAGAAAATAAGTATGATGCATTTTTCCAGAATGGGTAGAACTCACGATGTGCGACATTATTGTCATCATTTCGGAAAATTTGTTAATATATTACCATTATTTGTGGGGTTATTTTTCTTGTGAACATGTACACAGTAAGGTTTACTGTACTGTAATACAGAATCACTTAGTTGTGTCGCGATTAGTAAGCAGCGATTTTATTTCAATACCCCAGCAGGAGGAAGGGGAAGAGGGAGGGGGGGCTTTAAGAGGAAGGGAGCTAATTACAGTGAATATTGAACATCAAAAGAATTAGGAACGCCATGTAACAGTTAAACTCATTGGCTTTGAAGATAGGCATCTCGTAATCTTCAAAAGAAAACATATCAGCCTAGAGATTAGTCAGTATTTTTAACCTAACACCAATCAATTATCTAGCAGAGTGCCTTAACCCTTCCACCCCTATACGACTGTAGTAGAATCTACCACTCTTTGATATGGACGATTCCATTATTGTCTACAGTGGTTAAAATGCTTAATTAATACGGTGAACATACATAATAAAAACAAATATGAAGGTAAAAAATTAACTACTGCTCACCATGGAGTTCAGCAATGCAGATGAATGTTTGAATGTCAAGAATTTCCATCCATTCATTATTTCTAGACTATTGGCTTGTTCAGTGAGTTACCTCCCTTTAAAAATGTCATCTTTCACATTTACAAGGGTTTTATCAATAAATGCTTTTTACAGTGTTTGCTTTTTGTTATTAATAATTCAAAATGACTAAAATAAACATTTGTGTACAATACACATGAAACGTTTCAAGTTATGAAATTCACTTGGTTCAGCAAATGAATATCATCTAGAAACTTAACATTCAGTACTGTTTTGACATATGTATCTACAGCGTAAGTTTGAGTTTGTTACTCTCATGGTATAAATAATGATTTATTTATAATTTATCACACCTCTTTTATTTCATTCACCCCTGAAAGTGTATAATGAACTATTCCAATCTTTTAATTGGAAGAGTTTAAATATGTTTTCAAGGGAGTGAATGAATCAGGAAAACATGAATTTACATATCTACTATAAATTCAATACGTAATGTATTGTACATTTTGTATGTTTCAGGAAATATCACAGATATTATCGCAGCCTGTTTGCAATGTCATTTCGCCCGATTCTGCTGACTTCCTGTGCCAGCTTGGCAATCGTAGCCCCCTTATGTTTCATTGTCTCCCATCGCTTTAACATCTGGAAACAGACTTCGTAGTTGCCCTCCAATCTGAAGTCGATTTCAATCTGATCCATTGCGGCAGGTTTAATGTCTAGGCCCCTTGAGAGTTGGCGTGTACTGGAACCAATGTTTTCGGCGACAATATCAAAGTCATCAGGTGTCACTTTTCTTGTTGATTCTGAAAATGGGAAAAAACAATAATTATCTGAAAATGGGAAAAAACAATAATTATTTGTACATAAATACAGTTTGTCTCGCCTTTCTCGTTTTGACGATTATGTTAAAGTCCAAACGAAATATAACGTTATGAGAAAATACTTACAGCAAGAAGGTATCAGTAACTTTGCCAAAAAAGTGGACTTAAACACAAATTTTCAAAATTCCCCTGTTTTCCATGAAATACCAAATTGGATAATCATAATACAGTGGGCTCCACTTAATATCACCCCTGTTAATATCACATTCCTCTTTATATCATGTTTTTCCCACGCACCATTTATCTCTATATAATCTATGTAATTTTATTTGGTTAATATCATGTATTTTGAGGTGAAATCTTCTTAATATCATGTTTTTTTTAACCAATTACATAAAATATCCTGAAAATGATGTCATTTCCATTGATTTCAGATACAAAAGCATAGAAAATAAAAAATAACCCCAAAATGTTTTTTAATTGAAAAAATGTTGTCTATATATATTGAAACATCTTCATATGTACATTGAATAGCTTACTTTTAGTTATGGAGTTTGGAAATGCACTAGATTTGGTGGAAAAACATGTTTCTTAATGTCACATTACTGTTAATATCATGTTTTTGTCTGACAAATGCAACATGATATGAAGAGGAGTGTACTGTACTGTGAAAAGTCGACTTTAACACAAATGTTTATGTGGTCTCGGCCGCAACCGGAAAAGCATACCTTAGTCTTCCTTTTCTCGTCTATCGCCAAAGGCGAGACAAAAACAATACTTTTCTGAACATACTGTAATAGAGGTCATTGTCTTCTTAATGCCTCCAATAGGCGCCCAGCCCAGGGGGCTTCATGTTTCATTGCATAATGCTCTGGGGGATTAGCTAAAGAGAAATTCTCTCTAGCAAAGTGGGAAAGATGCTGCCTGTATTTCCCCTGGGTGACAAACTCCCCCTCATGGTAATAAAAACTATCTCCAAAATTTCCAGAGGAAAAAAGTGATTCTTTTGCGAGTTTGGCTTACATAATTATGTAAATATTTCCAAGAATCTAAATGGGTCCCAATATAACAAAAGCTATTTATTCTTCTACACTTCCAATCAGATTTGAACCAGGAATGTCTGCTAAACTTTCCCCTCTAGAAAAGGAGCTTTAGAGAATTCTCCTTATATCATTTGGTAGGAAGCAGCTAGTATTCTGTCAGGGTCATAATAATCTTATGCTTTTTAATCTACTGTAAAAGCCAATATTTTCATGCGTGGAATTTTTCGCTTAATCAGCCTTCAAACTGTTCGCGATGTGGAAATTTTCGCGTTATCAATCGTGCTTTTTCGCAGTGTACCCATAATACTATTATACACTCTAAGGTTTGAGTAGTGTTAATATGTTCACATGTAGTTATATTCGCCGAGATTTAATGCTAGCGAAATAAGCGAAAATTTCCACGCCGTGAAAAATTCCACTATTACAGTATGCGATAAAATACTGTTACTGTACTTATTTTGGTGCAGATAGTGCAGTTATGAATTTATACACTCCCAATACTAGCTGCAGAATGTTATTTACAGAAACTGTAATTAGCACAATCAAATTGCTTTCAACGCAAAAATCGCTAAAATCGATCACTGCTTTAATAGATGTACATTTACAGTAATACAGGGTTGTGTTTGTTTGTTTTTGTTTTATCTTAATAAGTATAAACAGAACCAAGAAATCTACTATAAAATGATCTGACACTTTCAAAAGATTGCATACATGTATGCATCGACGGAAACCCACATGACACTCGGCTCTATCGCTCTAAATACTCTGGCCAAATTCAAGAAACATCTGAAGATGTAACTTTTCACGTCTGCACATAAGGGTATCAACTTAGTATATACTGACATTTATTTAATATCTAGTTCGCATTTATATGCATTTTTTATATTATCACATTAGCTTAGATTGTAATAACTTCTTTATTTATGCATTGTCAGTATCAAATTATTATCTACATGTTATGAAGTGCTTTAGAGTAATTTTACAAATTATATAGAGCGCTATATCAATGTTGTATATATTATTATTACCAGGTATTATTATTAAGTCACTAACATTACAGCAGTGTTACATAGGTTTCCGACGATGGCATGAATGAGGTTTGAGAACTGTAGGGCCATAGAACTTCTGTCCATTCTTCTCCCATGAAGAACATGAGTGTTATAACCTTTGAAACCTCCAATGACGGAGATCTCCCTCATTCCATATTTCCAATGAGGGAGAAAGTGCGTGAAATGTGACTGAAACTGCATTGCTCAATTTGTCTTCCCCATTTTATGTATCCAAATATCTTCAAAAACTATTCATTTGATCCAGACACACCTGTTATGGTCACTACACATACCCTGCAGTAACTAGGAGATCATTTGACCACAGGATGTAGATTTCGAGTTTTGAGGGAGTCTCCCTCGTAATGAGGGAGGGTTCATAGGTATGAAAGAATGGATCCCTGGTAGTTGTTTAACTCTTTCAACTGAAAATTAAAAAATGAACTGTTCCAACCTTTTAATTGGAAGAGTTCAAATATGTCTCCAAGCGAAAATGAGTCAACAGAAATGCACACAATTAACCTCTCTTAATTTACCCCTAAAATTTCATAATGACCTATTCCAACCTTTGAGATGAAGTTGTTCAAATGTGTCTTCAGGGGTGAATGATGTTAAATTTTACTCTGCAGAAATGAGAATCAGGATTATTTGTACTTACTGGTGAGATTTGCCGATATTTGTTTGGCAGCAGATTTTTCTGAAGAACCTTTTGTTCTGCTTCCCCCACTGTTCACAACCATTACATTCTTGTCACCGACCTGGATGTTAGCGGGGAGAACTCCTTTATCCCCAGCAAACGTAATCTTGGTACTGCATCCTGGTCCTGATAAATTTAATATTTTGAAAATTTTATTTTTAAACTGAATTGTTAAAAAATATCCAGATTTTTCTTCCATATGATTATGACAAGTAGTTACACATTTTTGATTTAAAATCTCGAATTTCTCCAAGTTGGAAATAAGTTTTAACTTGTGATCTAAAAACTCGCACAAATGTTGAGGTATACAAAGTTTTCTATTAGCATTTGAGAAAATATACATATATCCTAATTATTTAGCGATTTGAAACAGTCAAACCTGGCTATCTAGAACTCATGTAAGACCCTGTTAAATTGAAGCATTCTGTCAGTCCCGACCATTGTTTTTTTTTTATCTTAATTACCGTCAAATCTTCTTATCTTGAAGTCGCTGGGACCATGAACAAACTTCCGACTTTTTTGAGTTTTTGGGTTGAGAAAGTTTGAATATTTAGTGTGAAGTCTGGCCGAGACTGACAGAATGCTTCAATTTAACAGGGTCTTACATGAGTTCCGGATAGCCAGGTTTGATTGTAGTTTCATATCGCTTAATAATTAGGATATATGTATATTTTCTCAAATGCTAATAGAAAATTTTCATTATTTGTAATGACAAGCAATAGATATATAAAATTATTTTATGAATAAAGTTTTCTGTGGATAACACCTAACATATAACTTCCATTCATGGTGAATAGTGTCATGATGAATATAGAGGATATCTAACAGTGTCTTCAGTAATACCAAATATATTTCACGAGTGGGGTTAATATTTTGATATTTTTAACAAGTGCGTAGCACGAGTGAAATATGTTTGATAATACTGGAGATACTGTTAGATATTCTGTTTATTACATTTTATAGCAAAATCTACAGTGGTAGCTTTTGATTTTCCCAAAAGTCATTTGTAAGCAGCGTTATGTTTGGTCAAATCAGAAAAAGTGATATTTTTCACTTAGTCTAGTGAAAAATATCACTTTTATAACATGAATAATTTTCTATATTTCAAAGGTAAAAATGTAATGAAGTGTGTTCTTCTAGTGTCTGTTGAAAATTTTGTTTTTCATTTATCGTAGTAACAGGCAATAAATTAAGATCATTCTAAAAATTAAGTGTTCTCTGGATAGCGACCAACATTTCACTTACGTTCATGGTGAATAGTGTGTGTTGTTGCTCCAGTGTTTGTTGAATATGTGGTCGACGTTTTTGGTATGACAGGCTCCAAACTGGGGTTTGCGTCAATGGTGATATCCTGAACTAAACTCTACAAAATATACGAAAACATCTATTTACAGCTACACAACATCATAAGAGTGTCTTAAAAATAACAAGGGCTGTTCCAGAAGGAACCATATGCGAGGGACGGGAAGCACTTTTTCAGAGACTCCTCCACCCATCAAAAATTAAAAGTGATTTAATATAAGGAATGGTAGGCAGATCTGGTTTGAACCCCACCTGGCACCACCCATAATATACTAATACAGATGTCTCCCATCTCCCCAACACAATTAATTATGGAATAGTTCTAACCTCTTGCGCAGAAATTTTAATTTTCAATTTTTGGATGCAAAGAATAGAGAACCTTGTACCTTTGACTTCGGTAATATTTGATACAAAATGAAAATTCAGTTTTTATTTCTTTAACAGTTGTATTATAACTGTTGAATGCTCACACACATTACAATGAATTGAAATGAAGTGTTCTACTCACAAGTTTATATCATGCAATTCAAGGCAATTGGACTCGGGGATTTCGGCATCTTTTGGAATTTTTAATCTGTTATGGGAAGGGTATTTGGGCATATTTTGGATTTTTTTTTTCTAGTTAGTCATCAAGATTAGCAAATTGAGATTTAGTTTTGTTTTGAAAAACAGCCCCACCAGGTATATAAAATTATATAAGATGGCTATTTCTTGGTGAATGCTTACTTGGTCACCAGTAAATTTTGCCTTTTTTGGCTCAGATGGTGGTGGGGTTGTGTTGGTAGCTTGGGGGCGTGGACGTACTTGTGTCTCTGTGGCACGGCGACTCCCAGAAGTCTCGGGGGCGGAGATGTTTGCGGTGGGGTTGATTGTGCTAGATCTTGAGGCTGCCACAGGACTTGGTGGTTGATAGATCTGTTTCACGCTCGTCTCGGACATCTGACTCAGTCCAAATGTACTGTCTTTCAGGGGCATTAGCGACGGAAAGGGATCCACCTCCATTGGGCTATGAATTTCCGCTGACCCAGCTGACGCTGACAATGCTGATCCAAGGCTAGAAACATTGTTGCCCGCTGAGGGCACACTGGTCGGGGCTGCTGGAGTACTTGTGGCTGTCGATGTCGCTACACTACTACTACTGCTGGGTGCACTAGGCTTGGTTACAGTGGTAGATATCTGCGGTCGAGCGTGGACAGGCGTTGTTGACGGTCTGTCGACTGGCAGAGCTATCGCAGACGGAATGATATCAGCTGTGCCCTGGACTCTTTCTGTAATATATAACATTAATACAACCTCATTTAATATTAATAAAGATACTATCATCCTATCAAATTATTCGTGTTGCAATTCTTAATATCATTCACAACAAAAGAAATACAGTCAAACCTCGATTAATCGAACTTCGATGATTCAAATTTCTAGATGTGTCGAACTTTTGACAAAGTCCTTTTTTTTTCATTATATAACACTACTTGTTTACTTTTCATAAAACGAACTTCTATGAATCAAATTTTTCGCTGTATCGAAGTTTTAATCTGACCTGTTCTTTATGAAACATTGAAATGTACAACTAATAAATTGAAGTGACAATTTTACCTTCTTTGAAAATTAAGTTGACAAATAAAAAAATCTAAAAAGACGTTACAAAAATTACAGTGTGTATTTTAGTATACCATTTTGTATAAATGTAAATCTACAATTTCCTAGCCTGTGTTACGTTACACCAAGCCCACATTGGTTCTTCTTATGTACAGTACATATATACATGTCGGCCCCACAAAGTTCAAAACATCTAAGTTTGACTGTAGAACCAAGTCCTTAAAATGTCTTCTGAAACATCCACCTCTAGGGTATACTCCTATAACATAAGAGGCCGCTGGTCGGCCTTTTTATTATCGGATATGATTTTGCCGACTGCGTTACACGGTGCCTGTCAAAAAATATCTCGCCGTGTTAAACCTCTAACATTGTTGGAGTACTCTAGGGTACAGACTGAAATGATCCTTCTCATATGAGATATGAATTGATTCACTTACTTACTCTCCTATTTATTTATCATCATAATTCCCTTAGTCTGGGGTCCAATTGAGCCAAAAAATCATCAACTCAATCATTATTATTGTCTGTCAAAGAAATCCTCCATCTTTGAATGTTCACCATATAGCACCCTCAACCTAGCGTCAGTCTAACCATCCTCAAAGTTCTGAAGTGCACCAAAACCTGATTATTAAATTTCCCAAGTTGGCCAAAAATATTTGGAATTTTGCAAGTCCACCAAAAAATCCTAAATTGTACATAATCACCTGGCATGTAAAATATAATATACTAGAGTTTTGGTTTGGTTTATTTTGTTTTATATCCTATTAACAGCCAGGGTCATTTAAGGATGTGCCCGGTTTTGGAGGTGGAGTAAAGCCGGAGTACCCGGAGAAAAAATCACCGACCTTAGGTCAGTACCTGGCAACTGCCACATGTGGGATTCTAACTCGCAACCCAGATATGGAGGGCTAGTGGTAGAATATCGGAACACCTTCACCACTTGGCCACCGCGGCCCCTTATATACTAGAGTTTATATGCTAACAATGCTGTAGCACACCTCTAAACATGTGTGTCTAACTGTAACAGATATTGTTCACTTACACATGACCGCTTTACCTGACACCTCTCATCGTAATCGCAACAAATAAATACATCCTTGGTATTTTAAAGAAATGCCCACAGTATGAGCTGATAAATCTTTTTACAACAGTGCATTCCTCTTTATATCATGTTGCATTTGTCAGACAAAACATGATATCAACAGGAATGTGACATTAAGAGAAACATAATTTTTCACTTAAGGATGTACACTTCTGACATTTTTATGTCGAAAACAAATCCGCATGCAAGGGAGGTAACTGCTATCGGCATCGAAATGACGTAAACCATAACCCTAAGTTTTAGATCATTTTTTAAGTTTTTGTTATTATTAGTATAAACTTAAAACAAAAGATCATTCTAAACACCCAATCAATGGAATGACATCATTTTCAAGACAGTTGAAGTCATTGGTTAAAAAACATTATATTAAAAGGAATATACTTCAAAATACATGTACATGATATTAACCAAATAAAATTACATATAGAGGGGGAAATGGTAACAACTTGGGAAAACATGATTTAAAAGGAATGTGATATTAACAAGGGTGATATTAAGTGGAATCCACTGTACTAAAATAAAATAATATTATCAATATCTGAAGTTTTGAATGTGTGGTAGCTAGGACTTGATTATTTCTTCCTTGTCCCATTATCTCTATAATTCTTACCTCATGTCCATTTCTTTCCCCATCTACAGAAAAGCTATAGATCACACTCTAAATATAACTTGAAGTTACTTGGAATTAGCTGATCTAAATATAAGGCTACATCTGATTGGATTTCCTGGTGCAAACCTACATTTCGTTTGTAATAAATTATGTGTACTACCTGTCTATACCTAGGTAAGGGTGAGATTCTACAGTACACCTAGTTCTATTATTAGATATTACAGTAACTACGTGAGCTGGCACTTAGCCAATGTTTACAATGTTAATCTTCTAATCACCTTAAAATCTCCAACTGGTTGTGACCATGACCTAATTAGAAACCATTGTAAAATCATACATGTCATGTTAGGCTTTTCTATAGTATTTTCAACTAGATTCTTAGACCTGAGTTAAAAATCTGTTTACTTAAGCAATATACATATGTAGCTTTCAAACCTCTCTCATTTTGACTAAAAATATCTCTATACATATCACTCCTTCAAAACTTGACAACATCTACATGCAATTCATATTCACACAAACTCAACATTTGCATCTTGTGGTCAAATGATCAAGTTTGTGAAATGTGTCAATTGGTGTAATGCGTTCTTGCCAAATTTTTGAAATTTCCTTGGGGGAGATTACGCGTGCTCAGAATTGAAAACATAAATAATATGTATATATACATTTAGAGGGAAAATTACACTTTTAAATGGCTTCTTTTGAGCTCTTCTTTCAGATGAAATCATCATATCTTTAAAAATAGGAACAATTTAGCAAATTCCAAAGTTGAAAATGCAACATTTTAGGGTCCAAAACCAGGAGTCTTCCTCTTAAATAGGGGGGGTTGGCAAGTATGGTAATGATCACAACGACTGTGTCTGAATCAACTTAGAAATTAAAGCATGTACAGAACTTCCAGTCAAGTTTGATTGACTTTCTCTCTCATTGGAAAATTAATGTGGAATAAGGGAAGTTTCCCTCATTGGAGAAAACCTTAACAAATGTATGTTCATGTAGTTCATCCTGAAAATCTCCTAATATATAAGTCATTAAAATCATGTCCAATTTTCAAATTTTAGGCACGGTCAATGTCTAATCACCCACAGGTCAGCCCCTAATTTGTACTCCTACCACAACACCCTGTGTTATTCCACTCTCAGACCATTGTATAAACGTGCTGAATGTTGGATATATAGAGGTTACACAACGAGTGGTTGTTGGATATGGAATTTATTTCACTTCCTCGAGTTGATTATTTTTTTAAAAGTTACAAAAGACACCAGCTTTAGCGAGTGTCTTTTGTAACTTTTAGAAAATAATTGACAAGACTGAAATAAATTCCTTATCCAATAACCACGAGTTGTGTGACCTGTTTCTACCACAATACCATTACATCGCAGTGCCAGTATTGTTTTCTGTGAACCGCGGATGATATTTGCATGAAAAAACATCATCTCATATATATTCCCGCCAAATTGTGACGACATCAACAATCAGCATGTTGCATTGACCCACGTGATTTCCACTCAAAGTTCAACTTCTCAACCGATCAAAAGTCTGGAAGGTCATATTCCACTAGTGGTATATAACATATACTTATCCAACAGTCAGCACATTTATACAATGGTCTGAGAGTGGAATAACACAGGGTATTGTGGAGAAATATACGGTTTATACCACAAGTGGTATATGATCTTCCGGACTCATGCATGATTGGTTTAGAAGTTGAACTTTGACCGGAAATCATGTGGTTCAAAGCCACATGCAGATTATTGACGTCGTCAACAATTGTTGACGTCAACACAATTTGGCGGGAATATATATATGAGATGATAGTCCCCAGTTCACTCAAGAAAACACTGCCACAGTGACTAAGTATCATTGTGGTAGAAACATGTTACACGACTCATGGTTATTGGATATGGAATTTATTTCACTCTCATGAATTTTTTTTTTAAAGTTAAAAAAGACAATCGCTAAAACTCCTGTATTTTGTAACTTTCAAAAAATAATTAACTCGAGTGAAATAAATTCCATATTCAACAACCTCTTGTTGTGTAACCTCTATTTATATATCTTCTCCAACCCGAAAATGCTCCAAAAGAAATTCAGAGATGATGTCCATCATGCATTTCCTCTAGATTGAGGTCACTTAAAAAACAAACATGGCCAAAACTAAATTGGACCCATCCGTAAGCGACAAGGGATAAGTTCCCCCATTTGTACAAATATTATCCTGAATATTCCTGCCACCACAATCTGATTGAACATAAGGATCTGTCAACATCCCATAAGAGGTCATGTTCTGGTGACTTTTTTGCCGTTTTACTGCTCATGTAGAATTGTCTATTTGATGACAGGCGACGGCTGTCATTTGCACTGAGTCATTTCGGCACAATGTGCATATAAGCTTGTTGTGACAAAATAACTTAACACACAGATAATTATAACATTATGGAAGCTTTTCATCCACGAAAAATTCAGTCAAGATTCTGGAAGCGGTTATTTGATTGGCTGATATGAAAGGTCACCAGAAAATGACCCCTAATGGGATGTTGTCAGATTCTATGTAAGCGGGGAGTAACGCAGGGACAAAGGATCTTCATGTCAATCAGTTTAATGCTGCCACCAGAAAATGTTTCCACCGAAGAATGGTTGATATAGATCGTGTAATGTCACTATATGGTGGTGTCCAAATTATTCCTTTTTGGCCCCACCCCTCAGCCCCTTGGAGAACCACCTCCATCCTTTATGAAATTCTGACTCCTCATCACCGAAGAATAAATACTTTTAGTGAATTGTGATGAACATCTTGTCAACTGGTTCAGAATTGATAGCCATCTAGGCCTTTATATAGTCCCCTATTTCTTTTTACAGTCCCTGACTTTGTGAATTTCCTGAATCGCCAAATATTTAAGCATTGATGAATTGTTTGCAAACTGTAAAAAAAAAAATTTCATAACCCTATGAAACTAAAAAATAATTGACATTAATGCTAATAATTAATTTTTGGAACTTATTTTTCAAATCTAAAACATGTTTATGTACATTTTGACTGATCTAACAACAGATTTTTTTTTTACAAATCAATACACAACATCAATCGTCGCATTGTGACATCACATTTTTCGCACCATTTTCGGATTTTCTTTTCATAGAGACATGAAAAGAAAATCTCCACCAATCAGAAAGCCGCATTCTGCATACAATCAATGGAAAATTAATTATTGAGATATGTTTTTCACAAATGTTTGGTCTAGTGACTTCATTATTACAGTGGTACACACAGACCTAAGGCTATGAATGATTGATATTCTGACTTCTTAGGAACAAATGTTTTTGCAGAATCATAATTGTTATCCTGAAATTGGAAAATGTTTGTTACCCATGAAAAAAAACTCCAACAAACACAAACATTTTCATCAAAAGAGAATTATTTCTACTAAGATCTAAAAGTTTTATATCACTTGCATACACAATATCACAAAAATAAAGCTATTCAACATCAATTTGAATACCAAGGAATGTCTCCACAATAAAAGATAATCTGTATTGATTACAGGCAGATATAAACACTGATAGTGCAGCAGACCCTGATATTAGGGCCCATACAAACAGTCCTATTTTTGCACTGTTAATTTGATGACAAATCTCTCTCCTTAATTATGAAATTTCCATTTTTAAAGTTGTCCACAAGCATCACGATGAAACATGTTTATGTCTTTGTAAATATTAAATTTCATCAATTTATGTAAAGTATTAGATCATGTATAATAGATTTTCCACTTACAACCAAACTACCTGTATAATGAGACCACCTATGTTAAGAGACCACTTCTATAAAGAGCCAATTTTAAGTGAGATGCGAAATATAAAAGGTGTTATAGTATAGCTTGACACTAAATACCAATACAATGGTGCAAATAAAATACGGTAAATGTACGCAATTTGGCATAATTAAATTTTAGCTCGCTGTCATTTTTTGGGAATATTAGCACTATGATCAATATGCGCATCCATGATAATTACTATATAAGCAGTATATAAAAACTCCAATTAGCACCATCATATTTGAGTACAATACTTTAAGTGCAAAAAGCACTAATAAAAATAAGATTGCTACGAAAATATGTATGTAAATATAAAATATCAATGTAAATATGTAAATCAAAATCCGACGAAGGAATATCTCCCTCAATCAACCTTTCAAATGAGTGAGAGTGAATGTGAAATCAACTGAAACTGCACTGCTCAATTTGTCTTTCCCTTTTTATGTATCAAAAAAACTTAATTTGATCCAGACACACATGTAATGAGGGAAATGATCCCTCGAAATGAGGGAGGGTTAACAGATTCTCCTTATGACGACCTGGCATTATCTTACTGGGATTTCATTGAGATTAACACGGCAGTTTTCAACTGCTACTCTTTCAGAACACCTGGTCTTGTTCAAATTGTATAAGGGTTTCCATGCAAAAAATGTCTTTGTTAATATTTTGCCCTTATTTCATCAATATTCAGTTCAAAGTGTATTGCTCTAGTCTACCTAGTTGCGAAGGTCGACAGCAACACTTCATACCATCTTGTTGATTTTGGTTGCCATATTGCTCTAGTCTACCTAGTTGTGAAGGTCGACAGCAGCACTTCATATACCATCTTGTTGATTTTGGTTGCCATTAGTTGGACTTGTGTGTATAAGATTGTGTACTTACCCATAGGTGGCGCTGCATCAGTTTCCAGGGAGTTTGACCTTGGACCATCTTCATCCAGACTGTCACTATCTAGTTTTGTCTGCAATGAAAACCAATATTTAATTCCAGCACCTTACTAATATGGCTCAATGTTAAATGAATTCCCCCAAAAAATAAACATTCCAACGACAATACTGTAAACCAACTTATTTCAATTAAAGGCCCAATATACGTAACTTCAGGAAATTTTGCGGGATTCTGAAAAATTCTGAAAAAAATCTAGTTGATAACCATGCAAAAATAAGCCTAAAACGAAGTAAACCTAAGCCGTAACTAACAAGAAACTCTTGATAGAAGAACCCAAAGAATTGAAAATAATTCAGGTGGGGCCCACTTCAACAACAAATCGAAGGTAGAAGACAGTTCAAAATGGATGCTTGTTTACAAATAGCGTGTTTCAACTGCTGCTGTACCGGTAACCGCGTAAGAATTCATCTTGAATATTGCTGATATCAGTTAACTAAATCTATAATAATAAAAAGTTATTAGACTTGATTTTCGCTTCAAGTTTTGCCGAAAGTTACGTATATTGGGCCATTAATTTTTGCCTATTTCACAGTTAAAATTTGTGAAAATTAATTTCCGCGAAATAGTTTCAATTAGAGGTATGCCAACTGTAGGAGTACTGTACATATGACTTATGACCGTATTTATTGCAAAAAATTAAATGACCACAAGATAGTCATTTCATATGAAAACGCGAAAATAAGTCGCTGTGAAAATAAGTTGGTTTACAATTATATAAATTTTTTTATGCACAAAACTTAATGAAAATAATTTCTGGAGCCAACAAAATTAAATAATAAATACAATTTATGTTCACTTTAAAATATAACTATTCTTTCTGTCAGAGTTAAAATGTATGTCAGTCAGCAAAACAATTTTGAACTAGATTGCCGCAGGGCAGAACAAAATATGGCCATCTAATGCAAAGTGAAAGATATAATTGTATCAGAATGCAAAAATAACAGATTAATATGAAACATTTTTGTTTAACTGCAATTTCACAAAGACAGCACAGTTTTCATCACCTTAATACATTAAAACCCACAAATTTTGAAAGAAACTGGTTGAAAACTGTGAGAGGAGATCTCTGGACAAGATTTAGATTGTAAAAAACTGTTCCAAATAAGGATGAATTGCACCGCTGTTCTAGAAACCAAAACTTCATGTCATAGTGAATAAATGTACGATGTCTAATTTGAAAGAGATTGGTTTAAAAATTTTGGAGGAGTTCTCCGGATAGATAAAAGTATACGACGTATACGACGGGTGTTTAAAAAAGAATATGTTAACAAATGCTGTATTCGCTGTTATTAGCACCCCTCCCCTTTTAAGCAACTCTCTCCCCCTTCTACGGAGGTATTAAAGTTATATATGCGCCCCTTCTAATTGTGACATGACTAAATGATTTTATTTAACCAGGGTTAGAAACTAACTTTTCAATATATTAGTCCAAAGGACTGGTAAAATATTTAAGGTACTAGTCCTGTTGTATTGTGACTGGTCCTGAGGGCTTCTGAATGCATGAAGCCTCAGCTGAAATAATAAGTGGCGAGCAACAAATCCCAAAGCGATGAGACAGTGGGTTAGTGCATAAGGGGGACGGGGGTATGGGGGTCTCTCCCAGAAAAAAAATAATATCTTAATGCTCTGATATGAGTTTTGGTGTACCCTGAGTGCTAACATTGTACCATTTCCTCTTCTTGAGTAAGTTATAGATTAGAAATTATACAAAAACAAAATAGAAAACTCAACTAGTCCACAGGACTAATAAACAGAGCATATTTACTAGTCCTTCAGAATTTTTACTAGTCTCGGACTAATAGACTAGTGCTAGTGTCGAACCCTCTTAACAATACAGAAAACCTCACTGTGTGTATGTCTACAAGAAAACAAAACCCACAAATATAGGTAATATGTGTACAAATTGACTGAAATTGATGACAATAATGTCGCACATCATGAGTAATACCCATTCTTATCACAATACATTGTACTTATTATTTAAAAAGACATTTTTCTTCCATATCCAAGTTTTGTAATCCTATTAAAGGCCCAATATACGTAACTTCAGGAATTTTTTCGTGATTCAAAAAAATTCTGACAAAAAATCCAGTTAATAACCATGCAAAAATAAGCCTAAAACGAAGTAAACCTGAGCGGTAACTAACAAGAAACTCTTGAAATAAAAATCCAAAGAACTGAAAAATGTTCAGGTGGGGCCCACTTCAACAACAAACCGAAGGTAGGAGACGGTTCAAAATGGACGCGTGTTTACAAATACCGAGTTTCAATTACTGCTGTACCGGTAACAGCGTAAGAATTCATCTTGAATATTGCTGTTATCAGCTAGTCTTAACTAAGTCTATAAATATAATAAGTTATTAGGCTTGATTTTCGCTTCAAGTTTTGCCGAAAGTTACGTATATTGGGCCTTTAAGCGCCCCCTTTGGAACAAGGCGCTAAGGGCCCTAATTACGGCGAAAACAGTAGGCCTATCTTTTAGATTCATTGGTGTGTAACATACATTGACACACCTACATACTGAATGGTGTACACTAGCGCGCCATGTTGAATATGTAGGTAAGCCACAGTATGTTACACATCAACTGATGACAAAAATATGACAACCAATACTGATATTTAAATTTTGTTAAAGGCCCAATATACGTAACTTCAGAGAATTTTTCGTGATTCTGAAAAAAAATCCAGTTGATAACCATGCAAAAATAAGCCTAAAACGAAGTAAACCTGACCGGTAACTAACAAGAAACTCTTGACAAAAAAATCCAAAGAATAGAAAATAATTCAGGTGGGGCCCACTTCAACAACAAACCGGAGGTAGAAGACGGTTCGAAATGGACGCATGATTACAAATAGCCTGTTTCAAATGCCACTGTACCGGTAACCGCGAAAGAATTCATCTTGAATATTGCTGATAACAGTTAATCTTAACTAAATCAATATATATAATAAGTTATTAGGCTAGATTTTTGCTTCAAGTTTTGCCGAAAGTTACGTATATTGGGCCTTTAACAAACATACAGCTGATGCAGACTTATACATATAGTATTAGTCAAATCATGTTTCAACATCAGGGTAAATCCAGACAGAGAACAGCCAACAGTTGACAGTGGTCCGGAGCAGTGTAGTCTCAAATGCGATGTCCTAATAAAAATGGTGTACCCTCATTATACCGCCACCTTTCATCCACAGCCATTATGACGGTTTAACGAGGGTGGCAATAGTATCGAATTATGAAAATTTTTTACCATGAATTAAATTGCATAATAGAGTGCATTTCCAACATTTTATTTAAAACAAGCTTAGGCCATACCAAATTGATTTATTGTTCGTCGGATTTACCGCTCCTGTTTTGGAAAAATAAAATAAAAGTAAAAGTAAAATATTACCGCTCCAATTTTAGCGTCAATGAAAAATGACGAATCTGGATATATTTTATAATGGTTAAAACTTTAGAAAACGCCATTTCGGATCATTCGAATGTTTGAAATAAAGATAAAAATGGTATTTTAAGCGTTTTTTTCGGCAGCAACACGAGGGAAATGCGCGACGAGGCTTTTTCACTTGTGAAGAAAACTGAGAATGTGTCAAAATTGCTTACTTATCGTGTTGATCACTACATAATCCGGTTGCCATAATGTATTGCAAAATACCACAATAGATAATTTATCGTTCCACGATCTTTTGATCAAATAAACAAAATACAGAACTCAAGCGGTCTCACCTAAAAGCGACTTCAATCAAATATCTTTTAAAATCCTGAATTAGATAAGCAACTTCAGAAAATATGTTGTTACTATATGTACGACTATAATAACACCACTATATTGAATTTCAAATTGATACTCTTCTCAAGCAATCGACTCAATTTGGCAGACATCAATGTCATTTCATCAGTCTTATTTTAGTAGAATAGGCCTTATGTTGATAGCTAAAAAACGTTTTGGTTATTCGTATTTTGAAATATTTATGTAGGTATTACCATTCGAACTCTCTTCCATATGCCTTAGTTACTTAGTCGTCAGTAGTCAGAACATTTAAATCCCGAATGGATGAACACTGGGTTCATGATGCTTATTCAACTACGAGATAAACAATAATGAACTTATTCATATATGGGACGTCAGCTTATGAACTGATATTAATCTTTCTGACTTGGATATATAGTACACAAATAATGCTTGTGTCCATTATTATTATTATTAATGTTATTGCAACCTAAAGGTTATGTCAGCAAAACACCTAGTGTCATGTATCTAGCTATCAGGGTTTGTTTTATATAGCGGTACATCATACCACGGACTTAGATTAGACTATCTAAGTCTGTGATCATACATCAATTTGCCATCATTAATTTATATCAATTCAATAAAATATGCATTCTGCATGAATAGAAGCATCTTAATACCTACAAGAAAAAAATGTGGTTGCTAAAAGGTGTTCCCTACGGCTTTGGTTCAATCACTAAACTTGAATGAATGATCTTGGGTCTTCTATTAAGAAGGTATTTCAAGAAAACTTTTCTCTCAAATGCTGTTTTATTGCACAGCATTATGCAAGTAGTTTGAACCATGGAAATTATTTTAAAAAACCGCTACCACAGTTTAAATACGTGTACTATTTGATGATACATTATATAAATAGTCAAACAAGTATTCTGACATTTAGTTTTCTATAAAACTACCGCTCGCTCGAAATTTTAAGGAATTCAAATTTTTTTTTAAAACAAAAAAATT
Source organism: Mimachlamys varia (assembly GCA_947623455.1). Classification (NCBI taxonomy): domain Eukaryota; kingdom Metazoa; phylum Mollusca; class Bivalvia; order Pectinida; family Pectinidae; genus Mimachlamys; species Mimachlamys varia. The sequence continues at coordinate 38,723,265 of OX392533.1, read as the reverse complement.
GCGCCCGCTCGCTCCAATTTTGAAATCTCATTTTCCGAAGAACAATAAATCAAATTGGTATGGCCTTAGTATTATATCGCCATATAGATCTACACTGGCACAAATTTATATCTGAAAATAGTAATTGATCTGCTTTTGCCGCATGCCATTCCAAATTGAACACTGAAGAATTCCTCGATCTCCAAAAACAGAACAATATGGCGTTATCGTCGAGGGAAATGTATAGGGATTCGGGACATTTGTATTTTAAATGGTGTGGTGGATGGTGTATGCGAGGTTGGCGAACTTAACGAGGGAATTATATAGAAGGGAAATCCGTTCTTGAGGTTTAGGTGGCGGTATGCAAGGGTGGCAGTTGATTCGGGTGGCGATAGGTCGAGGGTACACTGTACATTGGGACCAGTAGTTTCATCTAGCCTCTGTGGAGTGGCAATGCAAATACTTCTGAATTACCTGTTGTGGTTTGTCCTTGTTGTCTTTGTTGACTTTGCTGTCCTTGTTGTCTTTGCTGTCGTTGTCCTTGTTGTCTTTGCTGTCCTTGTTGTCTTTGCTGTCATTGTCTGTGCCTTTTTGAATAAATCCTTTCACCATCTCGATGAGTCCTGAACTCCCGCTAGCTTCCTGAGAAGACAAGCAACTCTCAATATTAACATTTGCATGACAAAGTCACTATATAAACTTATCAGGGAGACGTGCGAGTTAAGGGATGATAAACGACACCCATCGTGTGACGATTATGATGTCATTGTTTCGGCATAGTAACGGTGACCGTTCGCCGCCAAAATGGCTGTTCCATTTTATGAATTTAGATGTCGATAATGAAACATTTACATTGGTTTAAATCAACTTTAAACTCGTATAAGTCAGGAACATGGATAGGAAATGAGAGCAATATGATATATGTTTGTCTGCAGAGCTCTGTCAAATATTATTTTTTATTTTTGTTAAAGGCCCAATATACGTAACTTCAGGAAATTTTGCGGGATTCTGAAAAATTATGGAAAAAAATCCAGTTGATAACCATGCAAAAATAAGTCTAAAATGAAGTAAACCTGAGCGGTAACTAACAAGAAACTCCTGACAGAAAAATCCAAAGAATTTAGAATAATTCAGGTGTGGCCCACTTCAACAACAAGCCGAGGTTATAAGACAGTTCAAAATGGATGCGTGTTTACAAATACCGAGTTTCAACTGCTGCTGTACCGGTAACTGCGTAAGAATTCATCTTGAATATTGCTGATATCAGTTAATCTTAACTAAATATATAAATATAATAAGTTATTAGGCTTGATTTTTGCTGAAAGTTACGTATATTGGGCCTTTAAGTTTTTATTTCTCATGAATGTCATCAGTTTGCCTATAAGAAACTATTGTCCGAGAACCTCTAGAAATAATCATTTACAGCAAAACAGGTTTATAACAAACACACTTAAAACAAATTCAAGGTTATAATGTAGTGATTTGCATTTCCGCCATACATGCTATCATCTGTATGTTATACACGAATAACGAACTAGGCTTATATAACAAACTTATTTCCTTGGTTCCCAATCTGATTAAAATACAGATCCTCACTATTACTATCGTGTGTAGGATCTGACAGCGACCAGTAGAAGGTCATGTGCAGATGACCTGTATTATTTCCATTTCTATGAAATGAACAGCCAATCAAAATGCACATTGTAAACGGTGTTTGGTAGACGGACAAAAATGGCGGCGGGTCGAAGCGAAGAAGAGAAAATCATTCAGGGCGTTATATAACAATTTGATAAGCATATTTTGTGATAATTTCTTCACCGTAAGTTGTTATTTCTTTTCGGACAAACGAAAACTACAAATCAAGCAGATAATGTCCAAGAAGAACACACGTCTTGGCGTAGATACCGCTGAACTGGGCGCCGCCATTTTTGTTTACGGTCGTTCGGGTTTCTCGCTTCTTTACTCTGGTTTAACGGCAAGTGTGGAAACAAATCGAAGTTAGCTTTTCACTTTCAGAATCTGGTAAGCAGCGATTTGATTGGTGAATACAAAGGTCATCTGCACATGACCTTCTACTGGTCGCTGTCAGATCCTACACACGATAGTAATAGTGAGGATCTGTATTTTAATCAGATTGCTTGGTTCCAAGAAATTTGTTATATAATATGATGCAATATCACTTACTTTAGAACCTTCGTTCACCGAAGAGCTCCTTGCCACTGAATCCATCTTTGAAGCAGAACTAGAAGGTGAGTCGGTCATAGATCTTGACTTGAAGTCTCTTTTATTGATTTCTTCTTGCCGCTTCATTCGTTCCATCTCCATCCTGTGCATGGGGGGTTTCATCTTCTTCCTCATTTCTTCCATGTCTGTGGACAAGGAACAAACTTTCAAAAATCTTGTATAGGTGGAAAAGTTAAAGGCCCAATATACGTAACTTTCGGCAAAACTTTAAGCGAAAACCAAGCCTAATAACTTTTTTATATTGATAGATTTAGTTAAGATTAACTGATATCAGCAATATTCTAAATAAATTCTTATGCGGTTACTGGTACAGCAGCAGTTGAAACTCAGTCTATTTGTAAACACGCGTCCATTTTCACCTGAATTATTTTCAATTCTTGTGATTTTTCTTACAAGAGTCTCTTGTTAGTTATCGCTCAGGTTTACTTCGTTTTAGGCTTATTTTTGCATGGTTATCAACAGGTTTTTTTTCCGAATTTTTCAGAATCATGAAAAATTTCCTGAAGTTACGTATTTTGGGCCTTTAATGTCTAGTCTACTTGTCAAGTGAATAGCAGTCACAGACACGGCTTCTCTCAGAATTCCAACAGGTATGTGCTCCCTTATGACCTCTGCACCTCCGAAAAATGAACTTATTAACCCCTGAAACTTCAACATGGATTTTTCTAACCTTTGACCTGGAAGAGATGTGTCAACATTTGTTTAGAGAGATTTTGGCTACAGGGTTTGCGTCGAAGCCGTCCCTATATCTTTTTCAAGCACAGAAACTGAAAAGGACCCAACTAATTTTCAGGATTCCCATTTAAGGACTCACACAACCAAATAATTTACTATATGTTATTACTAAGCTTTCGAGCTAATAACTTTAATATTTGAAGTAAAACACTTGTGAAAACTGCCTAAATTCACAGATACATACATGACAAAGACTTCAAGGGGAATTTAATGGGGAGTTTACTGGCATATTAGCTTGCTACAGGCGTCTGCTTCGGACAACCGGAAATTTACATGTCAAACCAGTGAAATGGGACGGGAACACCCTCTAACTTTTGACCCCATATCAATCCGCCATCACATATCAAAATCTACCAAAAGCACACATTTTTGTAAAGTTTAATATCTATAGATTGCATTCAATGCAGAACATGTCAACAATTATCTATTTAAATCACTCAGAATCACTGTACTTAGCTAGAACAAATTTTCAGTAGGGACTACAAACGTATGAAACACTTCGTGATAGGCTGATTTAGTTGTGCGAGTCCTTCAACTATGCAGAAGGACCCCAATTATAAAATACCCAGCGCAAACCCTGGGCCATATAAAAAATTTGACAATGTATTGAGTAAAACGTAGAAATAAATTCTAAAGAAAATGAGAAAAAACTAGCTTTGAACTATGTCTGCAGTAAGTTAGAAGACCGATAAAAATAAAAGGCATTATATTGAGGTGTCAATGTATTAAAAAATAATTTTCTGTTTAGTTTTGTAATTCTTCAATTCATTAAAACCCTTCTTCCTTGTAGGCAATAATGGGCTCGCCCATTTCAATACATGGTAAAGGTTCACACACACATGTATATATGCTGCACATTTTAAAATTCAATAGGTACAGAATCCCAAAAACATGAACTAAAGGCCCAATATACGTAACTTTCGGCAAAACCTGAAGTGAAAATCAAGCCTAATTACTTATTATAATTATAGATTTAGTTAAAGATAAACTGATGCATGATATCAGCAATAATTAAGATGAATTCGTATGCGGTTACTGGTTCAGCAGCAGTTGAAACACTCTATTTGTAAACACGCGTCCATTTCAAGCCATCTTCTACCTTCGGTTTGTTGTTGAAGTGGGCCCAACCTGAATTATTTTCAATTCCTTGGATTTTTTTGTCCAGAGTTTCTTGTTAGTTACCGCTCAGGTTTACTTCGTTTTAGGCTTATTTTTGGATGGTTATCAACTGGATTTTTTTCCAGAATTTTTCAGAATCACGAAAACTTTCCTGAAGTTACGTATAATGGGCCTTTAAACTGCATCGTACAGCTGTTTGTCCCAAGACTTGTAAGTAATATGTTAGGGGCCAAAACTTGGGAATTACAATTTTCTAAACCGTAAACTAAACTCTAAACTGTACAGTAGATGCAGAGGGGTCAGGTCTACTCAAGTTATATATGGAGGGTTGAAATTGTTAAAATTTGGTTCTGTTTACGTTGACATTGGTGGTAAACATTTGAGACAATGTAACAAACAAAACCAAAAATGATTTGAAACATAATACTTTATACGTTTACCGTATCCGCGTAGAACAGCAACACCATCACCGGAAGTAAACCGTAATAATACAATTTTTGACAAAAACCGTAACTATTATCTGGAGAGTATGAAATTATATAGAATGGATGAATGCACAAATGAAATGATTTTTTAAATGAAAAAAGGAAGAGAATGAATAAAGTATGGTGAATGATATCCCTCATATGAGGACATTATTTGTATATGTTTGTGTCTTTAAAAATTAAAAAAAAAAAAAACATTTGAGAATTTTTTTTACGTCAATGCTACTACTCACGACCTGGCCTCATGTCTTTCATCATCATCATATCTCTCATCATCATCATGTGCATATCTTCGTCGTCGTCGTCCATGTCATACATCGGGTGTCGTCGCATGTTCTTCCGCATCCTTGGTCCACCCATCTCCATCATCATCATCAGGTCCTCCGGGCCTCGGATCATGTCCTTGTAGCGCATCATGTCCATCATACGCCTGGAGGAGATGTCAATTATTCCATCATGACTGATGCTTTGCCATAAATTACCATATTCATGAATATTCATTAAACATAAATTTGTCATATGATTTTGCGATCATTATAAGTCATTCAAATTGAAAATAAAAGAAATCAGCTGAATTTAGTAAAATCTTATTTAAAGAGATTCCATCTCACTTTCTTCAATTTACTGAATTGATATTGATCGTTAATACAGCTATACAGCAATGAGGCTTTTTTTAGTTGGCATTCATAGTCAATATAATTACCAACTGGACTTAAAACTAGAAATGTCTGTAAATGCCCCCCACGCCATATGAAATTAGTTTTGCAAAATTTCATGAAACTTTTGACAATATTTACATTTCGACCAAACTTTTGACAATATTTGCATTTCGACTAATCAGAGGCTATGAAGAGTATTTTGGTTTTCACTAAATGAATACTGCCATTGCATTCATGTTGCCAGATACAGATACATACCAAATTTTGTGTAAATCAGACAATATTTAATTTTCGAACAATCCGAAGACTTTCTTTGGCAGCCATCTTGAATTGTAATGCCATAATTTTTTTTTTGTTTATAATGAGTGCCGTCACGTTATATTCCCACCAAGTTTCATCATAATCCGTAAATCCGTAAAGTAGCAGAAAATTTATTACAGCATTTGTTGTGGCGACCATCTTGGATGCTTGATCCAGAAATAAAGAGGTGCACAAAAACACATCATGCTTGTTACGTATGTGAAATTTGATGACAATCACATCAGTAGTTATTTAGATCAACTGGTACCATTGCCATGGGACAGGACGGGAATGGATGCAAATTGAGGGGAAGGACATGGGAACCCCCCCCCCCCCCCTCCATTTCATGGCGCGGGCATAAAAATACAACATTAAGTGTCCTGGTATCCAGTTGGCAATCATATTGCCTATAAATGCCAACTTCCAATCATTTCACGATCAGCATATGAAGTAACGGTTGTAACACAGGAACACACCATCAGCTGACTTACATGCGGTTTCTGTTCTCGCTGTAACAGTTGGTGTACGACGAGTAGCCGTTTAGTCCTTGTAACATCTTCAGGAACATGTCTGGGTACTTCCTGAAATAAACAGTGACAACAACAAATGTTACTTACATATTTTAGCGGTAATCTTATTTTAGTCATTTTTGTGCCGAAAACATTCCGATAAAATACGATTGTGTTGTTTACACTTTCCTTCCTCAGCATAGTATTTTGAGGGCACAAATTCATTTTTGCGCTTATCCATTTAAACTTGTTGATGTACGGAAGTCTGAGTGTGCCAAATTTAATTTGGAGTATGTTTACAGTTTTTTTTTAATTGTAACAAACACAGGAAATGTACATCTTTAAGTGGTAATCCAGGTGCTCACAAAGATATGTCCCTACACTCACAAGTGGTTAAAAGTGACCTTTGACCCTTAACCCTTGACAGATGACCTCCAAAATCCAATCAGGTGAAGTAGTTTATAATGTGATGCTATTGTGTGAATATAAACCATAAAGCTGGTGAGGGGTTCACGACATATCATGTACAAAACAACTTAAAAGCATTGTATTACCACAGTGGTCAAGGGTGACCTTTGATCTTTAACCTTGACCCATAACCATCAGAATTTTATTAGATGAAGAATTTTATACTAGGGTAACATGTGATGCTATAGTGTGAATATGAACATAATCTGTCAAGGGATTCATGAAATATCTTAATGTACACAAGCTCTTTATTTCCAAAGTGGTTTGTAAACTTTTGACTTTGACCCGATAACCACCAAAATCTGATCAGATGTAGAAAATGATAGTGTGATAGGCTGTGGTGTAAATATGAACCAAAACTAACTAGAGGTTTCTGAGATATGTTGTACACCAAAGTTATCACAAACAATGGATGCATGGACACTGGGCCACAACATCAACTCACATGCCCAAGCTGAACACCGAGACAATCTACTAACAGGCATAATTATGCAGTATGTTTTGGAGTTGCTACTCACTCTGATATCATATAGAGTAGCTCATGCTCCTGGTACAGAATGCCAACCAGGAGATAGGGGTCCTTCATCAGGTCGAAGATCTCGTTGTCAATGGTGATTAGGGACGAACCTGTGGTCCCGTTTTCCCTGTCCCTCATTGCCTGCCGCAGCTGAGAAGCGTTGTCAAGCGCCCTCTTTAGGCGGAAGTAGTTCCCTGCTGGTGCAAAGAATTGTACGTACAAAATTTTGATATACAGGATTTAGAAAACGAAAGATTATTATGTTAATTTTTGCGACTATTTTTTCAACACCATCCGGCAGAATTCTACTGGTACATTCTATCATGTAAAAATAAGATCATGTGAGTAAGATTTAAGGTTTTAAATATCATGCCCTCTGTGAACTGAAGCATTTGAAACTTTCACTAAAAGAGTGCTTGGGTTGGGCAAGGGGGAGAGGTGTGTGTTCTCATAGTGTGAGGAAACCTAAGACTTTCCAGATAGACATCCCATGTGGTTGAACAGACCGGCATCTTTCACATTTGATCAGAAATACCGAAGCCGTTTTTGTTTAAGCGGTTGAACCGATCCGACCATAATTGTTAGTTTATTACATAAGGTTGGACCTAGTATCTGATGCCGCTGAGCTTCCAGACAAGCCTTGAGAAAGCTTTGCAAGGTCTGCATGAACATTTGCAAATCTGCCAGGATTTATTTTTTTTGGTATGTATAGAAAGGCTACTCACCTCCTGAGTTGAGGCCGCCTACGTGAGGGTTTTTGTTCATTGTCTCCTCCACCCGAGACCTCCGTCTGTCCCGCTTTCTCTGTCCTTCAGTGTGGTACTCTCGTCCAATTCCGTAAGTTGTCTTACGATACGTGCGTCCCCGATCCTTACACAGAGCCTCTTTATGAATCTCATTATACAATTCATTATTCAACTGAAGAAATTTATTTTGCCTCCCAGACAACTCTCGTTTAACATCAAACTTCGCAAATTTCAATTCCCACTGTAAGGCTAAATCACTTTGAATCAAACGTTCGACTTTCTTTGGATTACGCAGATCATTTACAACATCGTCTTTTATTCTAAATATTTCTTTAGCGTAAGGTGTATGCACAAGTCTCATTGCAATTGGATTATGTATAATTTTCCGCATCATTCTCTCCTTTTCATCCAATTCGGCTTCAATTTTGAATAATTTAACATCTACTGGTGTATCATCTTCCTCTTCAACGGTTTCCACGGCGACTGCTGCGCTGCTTGAGCTAGCTCCTGGTGATGGTTGATGCGAGGTTGATGGTGCTTCAGTGGCTGCAGGTACAGGTACCTCTTTTTTTGGTGCCACCGGTAATTTGGGGACAGTAAATGTTGGAATTTGCATGTTGTCTATGTCAGCAGTTTGTGTGTACACAGGGTCATCATGTTCCTGAAAGAAACAAATGAAATAAAACATTTTTTTTATGTGGATTTATTTACCAAATCATAATAGAAAAAATGCGAGCTATATGTTGTTAAATTTTCAAATTGTATCAACATATAGATCTACGCTATTTGTAAACAAAATATGTCGTTGAAAAACTTATATATGGTATAAATTTTACACATAAACCTATATATTTACAAAATAAACACAATATTTCCATCATATGTCTCCGAATTCCAACATTCAAAACAATAAATAACAAAGTCACATACAGAGTACACATGTACTCATCAGATTTACATGCAACGTATAACCTGCGGGCAATCTGCCAGTGCGAACTTTCTGGATTTTATTTTACAAAAGCATCAAAAATGCCTTAATTCACAGACCGCGAGCAGTACCCTGGTGCGGGTAATACATAGGAAATTTAAATTACGACAATCGACACCTGCAACTCAGAAAATAAACTAATTCAAATCAGTCAAGGGCAATTTTATTCACAAACTTTGTTTGGCTCCTTCCAAGGAAGATAGCTACCAATCTGATTAAAATCATATCTTGATCTCCGTGCCGTTCCGTAAACTTCCCTCTGCTGCGTTAAGATCTGAGCAAATTCCATAGGGGGTCATGTCCCGATGACCTTTTGCATTACCCAATCAAATTACTACTGTCAGAATCTTGACAGTGAAATGTTGAGGTGACAAAGCTTGCACAATCACATTTGTCCGTTTAGTCATTTCGTCACCAAAAAGTTCATGTGGAATAATGTGACGAAATGGCTTTCTGCATGATGACAGGTCATTGCAAAATTATTTTAGTGTTAAGTAAAGAGGCGACAAAGGTCATCTGAACGTAAAACGGAGTGAGAACAAGGATCTGTATTTTAATCAGATTGGGTAGCTACTAGCCAAATATCATAAATCTGTACCTTCTTTTTAGGTTTTCTTAGACGGTTTTGACATATTTCACCTCTGTGAACTTTGAAAATGAATTAGAATTTTTTTTTTTACAAAATTTATCGAGCCTTATCCCAGAAAGCTACCACCAAATATCATGACATCAGTTCTTCAGAAACATATTGTCCAATGAATGTCTGCACACCTTAGCCTTGTCTTAACAAGCTATAGAGCATTATATATACAGTGTACCCTCGACTTATCGCCACCCGAATCTACCGCCAACCTCGCATACCGCCACCTTAACCTTTAGAACGGATTTGTCCTAAATAATTCCTTGTTAAGTTCGCCATCCTCGCATACCGCCATTCGCCACACCCTTTAAAATACAAACGTCCCGAATCGCTATATAATTCCCTCGAGGACAACGCCATATTGTTCTGTTTTTTGGAGATCGAGGTTTGCGGCAAAAGCAGATCAATAACTATTTTCAGATATAAATTTGTGCCAATGTAGATCTATATGACGATATAATACTAAGCTTATTTTTAATAAAATGTTGAAAATGCAATCTTTTATGCAATTTAATTCATGGTCATAATTTTCATAATTCGATACTATCGCCATCCTCATTATACCGCCATAATTAATGTTGACGAAAGGTGGCAGTATAATGAGGGTACACTGTACAGTGTATGTCCATGGTGATTTGGGCAGTATAATGAGGTTGGCAATAGTGTCTAGATATCGAAATTACAGCTACCAAATAGGAAGGAAAATGATACTCAAATCCAATGATTTGATTATTGCAAACACAAAGACAGTTTGTGTTCATAATTTCAATGATTCCAAATTACACTACATGCTGGTGAAAATGGGAATTTCCATAAATCTATAAATAAAACACTGAATTGTTCCACGACAACTAGATTGATGACTAAACTGCCGATAAAATTGAGGGAATCACTCATATTTTGAAGTACTAATAGTACCTTACGTACAGTCAAACTTAGATGTTTCGAACTTTGCAGGACAGTTGTGAAAACTTTGAAACATCGGGAGCTAGACTCATGAATTTTGAACATCGAACATCGACATGTATATATGTAAATAAGTACTGTACATAAGAAGAACCGATGCGGTGCTAGTGTAACGTAACACAGGCTAAGAAATTGTAGTTTCACGTTTATAAAGAATACTATAATAAAATACACACTGTAATTTCTTTAACGTGATAATCTTGTAAGATGTTTTGTTTGTCAACTTAATTTTCAAAGCAGGTAAAATTTTCACTTGATTTATAAGTTGTACTTTTCAAAGTTTTCATAATGAGCGGGTCAGATTCAAACTTCGATACAGCTAAAAATTTGATTCATGGAAGTTTGATTCATGAAAAGGAAATCAATAGTTTTATATAATGAAAAAAATTGGACTTTGTCAAAAGTTTGACACATCGAGAAATTTGAATTATCAAAGTTGGATTTATCGAGGCTTGACGGTGAGTATAAGTAATTATATATGTGAAGGAAATTCGTTCTAAGGTTTATTTGGCAGAATATGAGGGTGGTGGCATTACCAGGTGATAAATTGAGGGAAAAGTGTATTTATGCATACAAAGGGCTTAAAGTATCTTGTTCATGGATACAACACAGTGGTTGTGAAGTGACCCAAACCCCTGACTCTTCCTTCACAAGCCCACTGTCCTACCACAAGACTACAGTGTCTCCTTGAATTTGTCTTAACTTAGTTAACTTAGTTTATTCTGAACGCAGGCAATACATTGCCTCTCTTTTCAGATCATCGTCCATAAATTTTTTAAACAAAAAATATAACAATGTTTATGTTGTGACGTTACTCCAAAATTTGTTCAAACAGTTTCCAAAACTGACTAGATTTGGTGCGTTAACTACATTTTCTGGAAAAGAGTTCCAACTGTCCACAGTTCTTTGCGTAAACGAATATTTTCTCAGGTCTAACCTGCACTCAGCCCTGATTTATCTAGGCTTAGTGAATGTCCCCGGGTCCTTCTCTCTTTCTTTTTCGGCAGAAGTCGGTGTGATGCTGTTGTCTCATAGCCTCCTCTCAAGATTTTAACAAGAGGCCCAAGGGCCTTAACGGTCATCTGACTACCAATTGTGATACCATTATGGAATTAGTTTAAACAATATTTTATTTCCATCAGTGTACATGTATATTACATATATAGAAATTGTACAAATAGTGAGGATTGGAAAACAAGCTAATAGCTTATATAAATTCCTCTCCTCTAGGAATTAGTAATACAATCATGTAACAATATGCCACACAAATGTGGTTTTCAAGATGGTGATGATCATGGATTTCTTCGGAACAGTGCGAAAAATAACATTTGGTCAGAATCATTTTAGGCAAGTTTCAGATCATGGAAAGTGTTAGATGTGGATGCAAAATGGGGGCTGTTGCAGCCATCTTGGATCTCTGACAGACTGGAGAAATAACAACATTTGGTTGGGACTATCTGGGGATCATTTTTCTATGAAAAGTTTTAAATGTGTATTCAAAATGGGGGCTGTGGCAGCCATCTTGGATGTCTGACGGAACTTGAGAAGAAGTTTGAAATGTGTTTTTCAAGATGGCGGCTCTGACGGCCATCTTGGATTTCCGACCAACCTGAAAAATAACAACACTTGGTCAGGACAATCTCAGAATCACTTCAGCCAAGTTTTAGCTTAATCCCACAGGTAGAACTTGAGAAGAAGTTGGAAATGTGTTTTGTAAGATGGCGGCCATGGCGGCCATCTTGGATTTCGAACCGACCGAAAAGTAACAACTCATGGTCAGGACCATCTCAGGATAATTTCAGCCAAGTTTCAGCTTAATCCCACAGGTGAAACTTGAGAGAAATTTGGAAATGTGTTTTTCAAGATGGCGGCTTTGGCGGCCATCTCGGATTTTGGACCAACCCAAAAAATAACAACACTTGGTCAGGACCATCTCAGGATCATTTCAGCCAAGTTTCATCTTAATCCCACTGGTAGAACTTGAGAAGAAGTTGAAAATGTGTTTTTCAAGATGGCGGCTCTGGTGGCCATCTTGGATTTCGGACCGACCCGAAAAATAACAACGCTTGGTCAGGACTATCTCAGGATCATTTCAGCCAAGTTTCAGCTTAATCCCAGTGGTAGAACTTAAGAAGAAGTTTAAAATAGGTGTTGTTCAGGAAAACAGTGATTGCGCAATCATGTCACAAAATGGCCGCCATGGCACAAATGTCGAGAGTTTTTCGGACCCGAAAAATAACAACATTTTATGGGCTGCCCTTCCTGAACATCCCTACCAATTTTCAGCTCACAGGTACCAGTGGAACTGTAGAAGAAGTTTAATATGTGTTTTTCAAGATGGCGGCTATGGCGGCCATCTTGGATTTCGGACCGACCCGAAAAATAACAACACTTGGTCAGGACCATCTCAGGATCATTTCAGCTAAGTTTCAGCTTATTCCCATTGGTAGAACTTGAGAAGAAGTTGAAAATGTGTTTTTCAAGATGGCGGCTCTGGCGGCCATCTTGGATTTCGGACCGACCCGAAAAATAACAACACTTGGTCAGGACCATCTCAGGATCATTTCAGCTAAGTTTCAGCTTAATCCCAGTGGTAGAACTTAAGAAGAAGTTTAAAATAGGTGTTGTTCAGGAAAACAGTGATTGCGCAATCATGTCACAAAATGGCCGCCATGGCACAAATGTCGAGAGTTTTTCGGACCCGAAAAATAACAACATTTTATGGGCTGCCCTTCCTGAACATCCCTACCAATTTTCAGCTCACAGGTACCAGTGGAACTGTAGAAGAAGTTTAATATGTGTTTTTCAAGATGTCGGCTATGGCGGCCATCTTGGATTTCGGACCGACCCGAAAAATAACAACACTTGGTCAGGACCATCTCAGGATCATTTCAGCTAAGTTTCAGCTTAATCCCACTGGTAGAACTTGAGAAGAAGTTGAAAATGTGTTTTTCAAGATGGCGGCTCTGGTGGCCATCTTGGATTTCGGACCGACCCGAAAAATAACAACACTTGGTCAGGACTATCTCAGGATCATTTCAGCCAAGTTTCAGCTTAATCCCAGTGGTAGAACTTAAGAAGAAGTTTAAAATAGGTGTTGTTCAGGAAAACAGTGATTGCGCAATCATGTCACAAAATGGCCGCCATGGCACAAATGTCGAGAGTTTTTCGGACCCGAAAAATAACAACATTTTATGGGCTGCCCTTCCTGAACATCCCTACCAATTTTCAGCTCACAGGTACCAGTGGAACTGTAGAAGAAGTTTAATATGTGTTTTTCAAGATGGCGGCTATGGCGGCCATCTTGGATTTCGGACCGACCCGAAAAATAACAACACTTGGTCAGGACCATCTCAGGATCATTTCAGCTAAGTTTCAGCTTATTCCCATTGGTAGAACTTGAGAAGAAGTTGAAAATGTGTTTTTCAAGATGGCGGCTCTGGCGGCCATCTTGGATTTCGGACCGACCCGAAAAATAACAACACTTGGTCAGGACCATCTCAGGATCATTTCAGCTAAGTTTCAGCTTAATCCCAGTGGTAGAACTTAAGAAGAAGTTTAAAATAGGTGTTGTTCAGGAAAACAGTGATTGCGCAATCATGTCACAAAATGGCCGCCATGGCACAAATGTCGAGAGTTTTTCGGACCCGAAAAATAACAACATTTTATGGGCTGCCCTTCCTGAACATCCCTACCAATTTTCAGCTCACAGGTACCAGTGGAACTGTAGAAGAAGTTTAATATGTGTTTTTCAAGATGTCGGCTATGGCGGCCATCTTGGATTTCGGACCGACCCGAAAAATAACAACACTTGGTCAGGACCATCTCAGGATCATTTCAGCTAAGTTTCAGCTTAATCCCACTGGTAGAACTTGAGAAGAAGTTGAAAATGTGTTTTTCAAGATGGCGGCTCTGGTGGCCATCTTGGATTTCGGACCGACCCGAAAAATAACAACACTTGGTCAGGACTATCTCAGGATCATTTCAGCCAAGTTTCAGCTTAATCCCAGTGGTAGAACTTAAGAAGAAGTTTAAAATAGGTGTTGTTCAGGAAAACAGTGATTGCGCAATCATGTCACAAAATGGCCGCCATGGCACAAATGTCGAGAGTTTTTCAGACCCGAAAAATAACAACATTTTATGGGCTGCCCTTCCTGAACATCCCTACCAATTTTCAGCTCACAGGTACCAGTGGAACTGTAGAAGAAGTTTAATATGTGTTTTTCAAGATGGCGGCTATGGCGGCCATCTTGGATTTCGGACCGACCCGAAAAATAACAACACTTGGTCAGGACCATCTCAGGATCATTTCAGCTAAGTTTCAGCTTATTCCCATTGGTAGAACTTGAGAAGAAGTTGAAAATGTGTTTTTCAAGATGGCGGCTCTGGCGGCCATCTTGGATTTCGGACCGACCCGAAAAATAACAACACTTGGTCAGGACCATCTCAGGATCATTTCAGCTAAGTTTCAGCTTATTCCCATTGGTAGAACTTGAGAAGAAGTTTGAAATGTGAAAAGTTTACGGACGGCGGACGGCGCACGGCGGACGGCGCCGGCGGACGACGACGGACGAAGCACGGTAACTATAGGTCATCTTGACCCTTTGGGTCAGATGACCTAAAAACTTCAATCATGTCGCCCCTATTTCGTCTATGGAGTAACGACGGGAGTTTAAGGCAACGCAATCGTTCTTCGTACGAAAGATTCTTCATTCCTGGTAGTAATTTCGTAGCTCGCCGTTGAACGTTTTCTAACAGATCAATGTCCTGTTGCTTATATGGTTTCCATATCCATGCTCCATACTCCAAATGGGGTCGAACTAATGCCTTATACAGTAAGCAGAACGATCTGTTATCCAAGTATGTATATGCTCTTCTGATGACTCCAAGTATTCGATTCGCTTTGTTTACGGCTGCTTGTAAATGATGTCTTAAGTTTAATTTATTATCGATAATTATTCCAAGGTCTTTCTCTTCCATGTCCTCTGATAGCATTACTGGTGTTCTCGTACCATTAACATCTTGATATAAATGCAGATTATTTGAACTGATGTACTTCTTTCCCAATTTCATTGTTTTGCATTTGTTCCTAGATCTTGTCTGACGGATAACCCTCCATTACTGGCGTCAACGGATGCTGGCTTGTTTACATCGCCCGGCATGATCTTATCTTTTTCTTCTAACGTGAGTTTCCTCCTCTGGATATCTGTAGTTTTCCCACTGTGGGTAGGAAATGCATGATGGCACTTCCTTGCCAAAATTTAGATCGATCAGTCCCTGTTTACGGTACTAAATCAAAGTTTTTGTCCGTGTATTCATTCGGAGATATGACAATCGCGTCCGTTGCCATCGATGACGTCACAATCACCTTAATGCAATACATGTAATAAGTTTACTGAGTACCGTAATTTCCTGTGTATTGCCCGAAGGCTATACAATATTTTACATCAGAAGATGCCTAGTGAGGGCTATCTGTGTTTTTTAAAACCAAATTAATGAATAATGCGGGCTATACATTGTTAATTGTTTCCACTTTTATCAACATGTCGATCTACATTATTTGTAAAAAAAATATAGCATTGAGAAGTTAATATAGATCTTTCGTTAAACACATCAACAAATATATTTACTAAATAAACACAATATTTCTATCATATGTCTCTGATTTCTAACATTCAAAATAATTAATCACAAAGTCACATACGAAGTACACTTGTACTCACCAGGTAAACCTTCGACTTATAACCCGCGGCAATCTGCCAGTGCGGGTTATCTGGAATTTATTTTACAAAAGCCTCCAAAACTGCCTTAATTTACTTCCCGCGGGCTAAACCCCGGTGCAGGTAATACGCAGGAAATTACGGTAAACAATGTAAAATTACACTTACATAGTCTTCTACGATCTCAGCCCGGATACTTTTCAAAGCTTTCACAATGTCTTTTTCATATTGGTTGCTGTAGATGGAATCAATCTCTTTCTTGATCACTGTAGGAAATGACAAGTTATACTTCAGATTACAAAGCAATGTATCATCAGTAACAAGATGAGGTAAGAAAATACTTCCCAGAGAGAGAGTATCAACAGCAGTTATAGTTGATAAGAAACATTAAAGGCCCAATACACGTAACTTCAGGGAAATTTTCGTGATTCTTAAAAATTCTGAAAAAAAAATCCAGTTGATAACCATGCAAAAATAAGCCTTAAATGAAGTAAACCTGAGCAGTAACTAACAAGAAACTCTTGACAGAAAAATCCAAAGAATTGAAAATAGTTCAGGTGGGGCCAACTTCAACAACAAACCGAAGGTAGAAGACGGTTCGAAATGGACGCTTGTTTACAAATAGCGTGTTTCAACTGCTGCTGTACCGGTAACCGCAAAAGAATTCATCTTGAAAATTGCTGATACTCAGTTAATCTTAACTAAATCTATAAATATAATAAGTTATTTGGCTTGATTTTCGCTTAAGTTTTGCCAAAAGTTACGTATATTGGGCCTTCAATTATGGTTGAGAAAGGGAGGAAAACATTAAACACAGCTATAGGCCTAAACAGTCACCTGAATCTTAAAATTGAGGCCACATATAACTCATTCACCCCTGAAGACACATTTTAACTCTTCCAATTCAAAGGTTGGAATAATTCGATCACCACGAAATTCCACGACACTTTTATCTATGAAGAACATATATGATTCTGTTAAAATATTAAGCAATTTGACCCCTTTTTGCCCCTTGCTGAGGCCCCTTGGGGATTAGGACCATATATCCAATATATATACTACACAACTTTGATGCATTAGCTGCCATGTAAGATTCCTAACAAATTTCATTCACATCGGGCAGGGTACGTTTTTGGGGATTAAGTAAAAAATGGGAATTGTTTAGAAACAGATGAAGCACGAGGGTGGAAAAAAGGCGATTGCAATTGGTCACCATGGACTTCACCTTGTGTGACATATAAAGGGAGTTAATCCATGTACCTGTAAAGGCTGGACGCTGGGCTGGTTTCTGGTGCCAACATCTGGTCATAAGCTGGGTGAATTTGGGAGAACAGTCTTTAGGTATCTGAGAGAAATCTGGACGCTGTCCACTCAAGACGGCTGACCGCACCAAGTCATCGGAGGCACCTGTTCAAACATTACAACAAAATTGCCAAGCTCATATTCATAATCATATGAAACTTTATTAACATATATTTCATTAAACATTGTCAATATCAATTGAACCAGAACATGTATGACAGTTATTTTTCATGGCCTCCAGATCAACTGCGCCAATCTGTTTTGTTATCTCAACTAGCAACCCTTCAGCCAATTTTTCAAACGCTTAGGACAGTTCACGTTACCAAATCAGCGATTAAAGTAAAGTTTAATGTATTGTCATTATTAAAGAAACAATGGCTTTCAAAGCAAAAAAAATCCTTAAAACACAAAAATCTTATCAGTCTCAACAAATGTTCTTAATTTCTTACATTCATTTTTTCTACATTTTCCCTAACTACTTGTGTTAAAACTTTCTCCACAGTCATCTATAAATGGACCGATCCAGATCTAAGCATGGCAGAGTTTATCTGACGTAAATAGGGGTGAAATGGTTAAGTCAAACTAATGTTTGAGCAACTAGTATAACTATCTTTAATGGTAGATTTATCAGTGAAAGTTTAATTATGGTATAATATTTTGACATTATTAGCTTAACTCTTTCACCCCTACGTAACTATAGTAGACTACACTATACATCTATCTAGGTGGGTCCAATATAGTCTAACAGTGGTAAAAGGGTTACTGGCATAAGCCAAAATTATTGATTGGAAGTTGAACTTTGCCAGTGATTTTTCTTGCATTACCTTTGTAGGGGACTCCACCACTAAGTAATTCCCAGAGAACTATTCCAAAACTGTAGATATCAAAAAGGGTAGTGGACGGCGCATTCACATTGGACCAAACTTCCGGTGGTACGTGGGTCACCGTACATCTCCGACCACCGGCTGACTCTGCCCCTCGGGTCACTGTCATTGTGATTGTCCTCCATTCTGACAACCCAAAGTCCGCAATCTGTGAACAAAAATAAAACAAAATTCTACACTGTTTTTTTTTTTAAGGGATTTGAAAAATGGGAAATACGCTATTTAATTTAATTTCCTTCATTTGTGACCGTGTCCTAACTATCATTTCAGCTTGAAAAAAAAATCTCACTTTTTAATTTGTTGCAAAATCATATCCGATAGAAAAAGGCCAACCGTCTACTTCTTATAGGAGTAGCAAGAGTGAATGCTCATATAATATTTCCTTTCAGTTGCAAAGGTGAACTCTCTCTTTGTTTTTTTCTTCAGATAATCTAATTAATCTCTGCCCTTTTCTTAATACAGAAAAGGTCAAAAACTGTATAAAATATAAGATTTCATATCTTTGTGTGCACAAAATATGCAAATTGAGATATTTTCCCTTTTTACTTTAATTTGTTGTTTTACATGCTATATTGAAAATTCATTTACCCCTGAAATTTTATAATGAATTATTCCAACCTTTGAATCAAAAGAGTACAAATGTGTCTTAAGGGGTGAATGAATTAATTCCAGCCCAAATATTACTACAAGTTTGACAGCAAATCTGAAACACAATATTATTTTCATTAGATCAAATTATTACATTACCTTCGCACGTATTTGTCCGTTAAGTAAAATATTATCTCCCTTTAAATCGAGATGAAGAATCTGCGGATCGTGTGTATGTAAGAATTCCATCCCTGACACTATGTCAGTCAAAATCCGGCCAATCACCGGCCACTGAACTTTGAACTCTTTGCGGAAATCCACCAGACTCCCCAGGGCCATGTACTCGAGAATGAGAGAATAATTGTCTTTCTCCATGATAGTTCCCAACAATTTCAGTATGGATGTATGTCCACAGACTTGTGACAGTTTCTTTGCTTCCTTGTTGAGTACACGTATGTGTCTGTAAGAAAAGAAACAAAACATTGTAATAATAGTGCTACTTATAGTGTTTTTCTGTAAACAAGAGCTGCCTCCCATTATGGTCAAAACCATCTTGACATCATTAGCTTGCTAAGGAAACGGTATGTTCAGTCTACAATAACATGCAAATTTACGTCCTAACAATATAATGACGTCACATTGGAAATGATTTACAGTTGAGATAAAATTTTCTCATATGTGTCAACCTTTGAAAATTCCAATGAGGGAGATCTCCCCCTTTCCATATTTCCAATGAGGGAGAAAGTGTGTGAAATCAACTGAAACTACATTGCCCAATTTGTATTTCCCTTATTATGTACCAAAATAACTTCACAAAGAATTCATTTGGTCCAGACACACCAATTATGGTCATTACAGATACCCTGCAGTAACTAGGATCTCATTTGACCACAAGATGTAGATTTTGAGTTATTGTGGGTTTGGACTTAAATGAGGGAGATTTCAAGGGAGATTGGTAAATTTTGATCAAAATGAGGGAGTCTCCCTCCTAATGAGGGAGATGTCGAGGGAGATTGGTAAATTTTGATCAAAATGACGGAGTCTCCCACCTTATGAGGGAGGGTTGACAGGTATTCTTTCTAGTGTACTAACACTAGAGTTTACAAGATTGTTAACAACTAGAGTTCATAGCTTATACATAGTGCACTGGATTTCAAAAGCTTGTGCACTAGAATTCACATCATGGTGCACTGGATTTCACATCATAGTGCACTAGAATTCACATCATAGTGTACTTGAATTCACATCATAGTGCACTAGAATTCCCATCATAGTGTACTTGAATTCACATCATAGTGCATCAGAATTCACATCATAGTGCACTAGAATTTACATCATATTGCACCAGAATTCACATCATAGTGCACTTGAATTCACTTCAAAATGCACTAGAATTCACATCATAGTGCACCAGAATTCACATCATAGTGCACTAGAATTTACATCATATTGTACTAGAATTCACATCATAGCGCACTAGAATTCACTTTAAAGTGCACTAGAATTCACATCATAGTGCACTAGAATTTACTTCATAGTGCACTAGAATTCACATCATAGTGCACTAGAATTCACATCATAGTGCACTAGAATTCACATCATAGTGTACTAGAATTCACATCATAGTGTACTAGAATTCACATCATAGTGCACTAGAGTTAACGCTGATGTAAACTGGAGTACACTACAGTGTTTTCTCTTGTGCTATACATTGTTCATTATGGAGTACCCTAGATACCAAGTCAAGGTCCCTCCCAACTGTATTTACCAACTGCTCTTTATATAGCAACTATTGTACTTCAAAAGTTTGCTCCAAATCTTCACTTCTTTTTAAATCAATTTTTCACTCATTAGGTCAAGGATAACTTTATTTTACTGAAGTGGTACATTTCACTGTCTGAAACTTAGTAGAAATTCACTTGGTTGGAGGATTTGTTTAAACAAGAACGGTTTTAGATATAAACAAAACATTAAATTATCTTCAACCTAAAAATCTAACTGTAGATTTGTGCTAAGTGATTATTTTGTTTGTAAATTTCCTTAATAAAGACCTTTCTTGCGGAATCATATGTATAACTTACAGAATGGGGGAAATAGGAAAAAGAAATATAATGATACATTCTAATATATCACTTACTTCTGAGGAAGTAGTCCATTATCAATGAGTGTTTTCACGGCCACAATTCCGAAGTCTTTGTGTTTGGCTCTGTATACTGTACCAAATCCTCCTCTACCAATAGGTATCTCGTCAAAATCAAAATCTGTCTTCAACAGCACTGGAGCTTCCGGCTGTTCCTGAGCAGCCATGGCTGTGGTGGAGTGATGAAGTCTAATCTATATCCTGGTATACAACTAGTGTACAGTTTCTGAAATATAATTAATTTTGATGGTTTTTATCATGCAGGGTTTGTGCTGGGTATTATATAAATGGGGTCTCGGCCGTTCCTTTCCCAAATAAATGGGGTCTTCCTGGATAGTTTAAATGGGAATCCTGAAAACTAGTTGGGTCCTTTTCAGTTTCTATGCTGGAAAAATATATAGGGATGGCTTCAAAGCAAACCCTGTTATGTATAATTAATATACAACTATCTTATATCTTTCTAATTGAATTTACATTTTATACCACGAAGTTGCCCATAATATCAGTTTGTTTTTGTACATGAACATGTCAAATGAGAATGTAATCTGGGGAGATTGTTCTTGTCATGTAAGGTGAAAAAAAAATTAATTCATGGTATAAAGTACCTGTATTAAAGAAGAATTAAAGCTATAAACATTTTTACAATTTTATAAGAACTGACCGGTACTCTGACATGAAATTATTCTGATATTTAAACATGAATTAGCTTTTTTTTCAAATTAGTTGCAAAAAAAAAATCCAGAAAAAATGTTATGTTTGATCAATAGATCTAGAGATAAAGCATCACAAAATATATTGACTTTCCCTTCAAACAAGGGGCAGGGGTAAAACATCGTCCACTCCAGTACTTAGGTGCTGGGCACAATGATATTCAGTGTGTCCAGCACCTGCGCTTTCAATTCTTCTTCTATTAATATACAGGGCTCTAGTCTGAAGGGTTCTGACTCTCTGAAAATAGCGGTCTTCTAACATCACATGAACATGTCCGAAACCTATTTATTTTGAAGAAATGGGTGGTGACAGACAGACAGTTTGTAAATGACCTTCTGAGACTAGATTACAGTGTACATATGCATGTGTAGGTTAGTTGAAAAATATCTGTTCATTCCATTGATACCTAATTTGAATGTGATAGAAAATGTTACAAATATTAAAACATCGCTTAATCAGCGACCCATCCAAGAATTGCCAAAACTTTGCAGATTTGAATAAGCATTTGAATCACCCATCACCATCCCAATATTTAGCCGGCCAGAGTCAGACCTTCAGACTAGCCGGGCTCTTAATAGGGATATTTGCACATGTAGATATTTTCTGAGGACGCTTGAAGACGCTTTTAAGAGAGACCCCTAAAATCATGACATAGTGGCAAGGCTGTTATTTTTACACTTCAAACAGATGGCTGCTGACTCGGACTTTGAATACTTTAATCGATAGAGGTAAAATAAGTATCGGACAATCATTTCATAGTGACATACATCATTACATGTATAGGCCTGCATGTGCCTAGCCCCTGTAGGCAAGCCTGAAGGGTACCAGCATGACCACTAATTAATTACAACATGCTCCAACTCAATGGCTAACCAATGATGTGTGACTTTGTCAAATACCTTAGTTAGGGCAAGCAACACATCATTATTTTATTACCGTTTGTTTAAAACACTAGCTACACATGTAAGTCATGTATGGTCGGTATGGATATATTCCATATGAAAACGAAAGTTGACATTCTCTGTTTTCTTAAAAAAGACGCTTGGACTATGGGTATTTGATAACTAAGAAAACAAAATAACAGATGTCACTGAAGAATTGTCAATTTTTACCTGATTGACGCGAATAACTTCGTCAATTAGATAGGGTGACGCTAACACCAGCCATATTCGCCTTCCGGAGTCCAGTTCAATCTAAATTTAGCCAAAAGGATTTTCCACCGGAACTACCCGGAAGTTCAATGTCGTCATCAATATATACCACAGACTTATCTGTCGGAACGAACAGCAGATGGTTTTCTTTGTAATAATGCTATTACTTTCTTTGTGATATTGATTAAAATATTATTTATTATATTTTTAAAAGTATCAATATTTTAAAAGAAATAACATTATATTAAGGACATTTTTGATGGAGACAAAATTTCGTTTATTTGAAAAAATAGAAAAGTTCGTAAAATTATTTGCACCAAAACAATCATGGCCGACACGGTGGAGTTAAAAGTCTGTCGAGAACTGTTGGATCCAAAATTTGACGGTTATAAACTTTCATTGGATAGACTACCACTCTACAAGTCACAGTTAGACAATGGTGAGACTGATATGGTTACATAGTATTGCTTTATTATGGTGTTTAAAAAATGTATAACAGTAACGCTAGGCGCTTGAGACTTGAACAGCGTGGAACTTCCACGTGTTCAAAAATGATGCCGACAGTTTTAACTGTCATGGCAATTGATTACTGAAACATACAATGACAGCACATACATCTTATGTTATTTTAGTAAAAATATCATAACATGAAAAAAATACCTGGTGTTATAGATAAAACACTTTCTTCTTTACTTTTTATACCCGTATACATTTTTGTTGACTGTACCCATATACTGCAGTCATGATCACTGTAGTGTAATAAATAGAAGAAAGAAAAATGCAATAGCTAGACCAACTCCAACAATATTAGAGGTTTTACAGGATTGCAGATATTTTCCAAAGGCGCACGTATATACGTCAGTCATAAAAGCTCATTACTGTTTGTGCTTTATTTGTTACATACCTGACATGCCGACTTTCAATAATACTTATCTGATCTTTTTCAAACTCTGGAAATGCATGCATAGATAATCTACGGCTCTATCAACTAAGCTAAAGAAGCATGCTCTGTCAGCTAAATGACAGAGGCCGTATTTAACACTAAACTGTATTTACTTAGCCACACCGACCTGCTCCTTTAATACTTCTCTCCCTGTTTTTCTTATGAGGCTCGATATTACTACTGTTGGATTTAGTTGGGCACAAATAAAATAATAATGTACTAGAACAGTGAAAATCACATTCCTGTCGAGTGCCCTAAAGAAGAATCTAACCTGGGTCTCTGATGATAATCTAATTGTACATGTACTAGCATACTTGCCAACCCTCCCGATTTAGGCGGGAGGCTCCCGATTTTAGACTGCCTCTCCCGCCTCCCGATCGTGTTTGCAAAAATCGGGAAATCTCCCGATTTTGAGAAACCCCAAGTCAATTTAGCTCAACCGTATCACCTTCTTGTGATTTGTACAGCCCTTCACTCTAGAATTTGACACTGATTAAATAACAAGGCTGCCCCAAGTCCAGTAATGACCCTACTGATAATTGTAAGGGCAGTGTATGCCCCGGAGGGACTGTAATTAGTGTGGGAGGGGGATCGGGAGAACAAGTCAACACAGCCACGGCACAGGTGTCCGGGCACGTGTGCTCACTCACGCATCAATCAATTACAACCAGATTCTCTTACATGACCAACAGGTTATTAATTTGTGTAAACGACTGTATGACTTCAAAACAAACACTTGATAAGGCTTTTATGTATCAATTTACTCACATTTGATTGCATTAGACACCGTTAAAATGTGTGTATTCACTGATGGTCGCCATCTTGGATTACGTAAGGTACAGAACGGAAAACGGAATTAAAATCCGGATTTATTAACTTACTGACAAATATGTATTTTATGGTTTTATCAGAAATATTTACACTGTTAATTGATTAAAACATTTTATTTCACATTTAAAGTAAATGTGATATTGTGTTTTTCATATTTGTTTCCCTCCAATTTGTAAATATATAATGCTAAAAATTAAAAAAAAAATTTCTTCAAAAAATAATTTCTAATCAGGATAAGTTGAGATACAAGTGCAAAAAATGAATTCATGAAAAGTAATTATATTCCATGTACAAAAAACATACACCTGTGTATTTTTTCCTTTTTTTATTCTTTTATTGATATGATTATAAATTGATAAAAAATTAAAACAAAAGGAATATATTCTAATTCTTTCCCATTTTCTGGTAGTATATAGAACAATGAAAAATTATTTATGCTTTGGTATGTCAAAAGAACCTTGGCATCAGATATGTGCTATTATGAGTTTGCAAATAGATTATTCTCTTGAAAATACTACATTATGATATATCATAGCTACCGGTTCCGCGACATATAGGTAGATTCCAGTCGAAAATTTCAAACACGCACTTTTCTCCCCCATGGAGATTTTGAAAAGTTGGCAAGTATGTACTAGGATTTACCAACTGAGCTGATCAGGAAGCATGACTGTATTTAACACTATGTACAAGCCACATATACTCACATAAATCTGCTAGCTCCTTACAGTCAAAAGAATGAAGCCCCTTTTTGCTCCTTGTACGTGTTTAAAAGACTTATGACTACACTTATATTAGGAGAAATTAAAATTATTGTTCATAAATGGGTAACTGTTACTCAAACCTGATCAGACTTAGCTAGTTCCTCTACCTTGGGTAACACAGATCTTATATGGTGCCTGTCAAAAGTATCTAGCCTTTTAAACCTCTAACGTTGTTGGAGTTTGGAGACCAAAAATGTAGCAGAACAAGACTAGGTTGATTGCTGGAGACATGATAGCTTATAATTGGTTGAGCATCTGTCTAGATTTCAGAAGGTCACAGGTTCAATTCCAGCCTGGTCGTGCATTTTCCCATCCTTTACATTGCTAATATCTGTCAGAACGCTTTTAAATTTGGTTGCCAACTGTAGCAGGTGCATGAAACATAGAACCACCAAACCAGGGTCCCTACCCAGGACCTTCCAAACTCAAAACAGATGCTCTACCAATTGAGCGACCAGGTCTATTTTCTCTGTATTTTGTTGATATAACCCAAAATAACTAATGTTTTGCTGTGTTGACTTAAGCTGACAAATCTTAAGTTTGGGATTTCTCCTTACTTGAAAGTATGCATTAACAATCATCTTTTGAAATTCACTGAGCTACTTTTTGACATAAAATCTACTTTTTCTTCCCCAGCGATTGAAGTGGTTAATCTCAGTGATGACCAGTACTCCTTCCATCATGCTAAAATCTATGGCGTCCATAACCACTTGTTCCTGGATTTGTGGTCGGAAAATAGTGTGTACATCATCGACTCTGACTGGGCTGTTGTCAGATCCACATCAATGGTAAGACAGACCAAAGTAATTACTGAAGTGTTATCCTTAATCTCAAGGTTGATGATAATAGAAAGTGATGATAATCAAGCAAAATGTGAAGCTTTTATTTTGGTGTAAAGTCAGGTAAATCATGGCAATTTTTAAAAAAAAATCTGCCGTATTGACTGATTGACTGTTACATTAAAGTATCGTTACCTAGGATGTAGCATAACGATAGTTTAAAGTTATTTGAAAGTGAAAGTAGAATTCTAGAGCTGATCATTACGACAGCAAACAAAACAATTTTTTTTCAAATTTGCTGATACAGAGATTGAATACCAGATATTCAGGTGGGATACCAGATCACTGTATAATGGTATTCCGTCTGGAGTACCATACCTTTTAGCTTAATTTCTACCCCTGATGATGATGATGATGTAGATTGTATGATTGTTGATGATGATGATGATGATGATGATGATGATGATGATGACAGTAGTGTTCATGATTTATGGTAAAAACAAAATAGTACAGTTTACATCATCAAATTAAACAAATCTATTGTCAAATAATCAACACAATCATGTACTTGTCTTCGATATGGGTTGTTTTGCATGTATGCTGCTGCTTGCTCTATAATGACAATATTCCAGACAAACACATGTCAACCTGTACATGCCAAATCCCTTTTTCAAGTTTTTTTTATTTTTCTATTGGATATTCTAATCAGTTTATAAAATATATCAACTTTTGACTCTCAACTCTTCAAATGAAAGCCATATATGATTCTTGCTTGAAATATCAATAGCTCATTATAACTGGATACCTGCAGATGTGATTTTTAGCTCACCTGGCCCGAAGGGCCAAGTGAGCTTATGTGATGGTGCAGCGTCCGTCGTCCGTCCGTCCGTCCGTCCATCCGTCCGTCCGTCCTGCGTCCGTCAACTTTTTCCTTTAAACGACTTCTTCTAAAATACTGAAAGGCCCAGTGACATGAAATTTGGCTGGTAGATTTCTTTGAAGGAGCTGAACAAAGTTTGCGAAAAAAAATCACTTTGACCTAATTTCAAGGTCACAGGGGTCAAAAATGTCGAAACCTTCAAACAACTTCTTCTAAAATACCGTCAGGCATAGAGACTTCATATTTGACCAGTAGCTTCCTTAGATGAAGCCAAATAAAGTTTGCGAAAAGAAATGACCTTGACCAATATTCAAGGTCACTGTGAGGTTAAATCTATTTTAACCTTTAAACGACTTCTTCTGAAATACCAAAAGCCCTAGAAACATGATATTTGGCTGAAAGGTTCCTTGGATGAAGCCGGACAAAGTTTGCGAAAAGAAATGACCTTGACCTTAATTCAAGGTCACAGAGGTCAAATCTGTTAAAACCTTTAAACGACTTCTTCTGAAATACCAAAAGCCCTAGACGCATGATATTTGGCTGAAAGGTTCCTTGGATGAAGCCGGACAAAGTTTGCGAAAAGAAATGACCTTGACTTATATTCAAGGTCACAGGGGTCAAATCTGTTAAAACCTTTAAACGACTTCTTCTGAAATACCAAAAGCCCTAGAAGCATGATATTTGGCTGAAAGGTTCATTGGATGAAGCCGGACAAAGTTTGCGAAAAGAAATGACCTTGACCTATATTCAAGGTCACAGGGGTCAAATCTGTTAAAACCTTTAAACGACTTCTTCTGAAATACCAAAAGCCCTAGAAGCATGATATTTGGCTGAAAGGTTCCTTGGATGAAGCCGGACAAAGTTTGCGAAAAGAAATGACCTTGACCTTTATTCAAGGTCACAGGGGTCAAATCTGTTAAAACCTTTAAACGACTTCTTCTGAAATACCAAAAGCCCTAGAAGCATGATATATGGCTGAAAGTTTCCTTGGATAAAGCCTGACAAAGTTTGCGAAAAGAAATGACCTTGACCTTAATTCAAGGTCACAGGGGTCAAATCTGTTAAAACCTTTAAACGATTTCTTCTGAAATACCAAAAGCCCTAGAAGCATGATATTTGGCTGAAAGGTTCCCTGGATGAAGCCGGACAAAGTTTGAAAAAAGAAATGACCTTGACCTATATTCAAGGTCACAGGAGTCAAATCTGTTAAAACCTTTAACCGACTTCTTCTGAAATACCAAAAGCCCTAGAAGCATGATATTTGGCTGAAAGGTTCCTTGGATGAAGCCCGACAAAGTTTGCGAAAAGAAATGACCTTGACCTATATTCAAGGTCACAGGGGTCAAATCTGTTAAAACCTTTAAACGACTTCTTCTGAAATACCAAAAGCCCTAGAAGCATGATATTTGGCTGAAAGGTTCCTTGGATGAAGCCGGACAAAGTTTGCGAAAAGAAATGACCTTGGCATATATTCAAGGTCACAGGAGTCAAATCTGTTAAAACCTTTAAACATCTTCTTCTGAAATACCAAAAGCCCAAGAAGCATGATATTTGGCTGAAAGGTTCCTTGGATGAAGCCGGACAAAGTTTGCGAAAAGAAATGACCTTGACTTATATTCAAGGTCACAGGGGTCAAATCTGTTAAAACCTTTAAATGACTTCTTCTGAAATACCAAAAGCCCTAGAAGCATGATATTTGGCTGAAAGGTTCCTTGGATGAAGCCGGACAAAGTTTGCGAAAAGAAATGACCTTAACTTATATTCAAGGTCACAGGGGTCAAATCTGTTAAAACCTTTAAACGACTTCTTCTGAAATACCAAAAGCCCTAGAAGCATGATATTTGGCTGAAAGGTTCCTTGGATGAAGCCGGACAAAGTTTGCGAAAAGAAATGACCTTGACCTATATTCAAGGTCACAGGGGTCAAATCTGTTAAAACCTTTAAACGACTTCTTCTGAAATACCAAAAGCCCTAGAAGCATGATATTTGGCTGAAAGGTTCCTTGGATGAAGCCGGACAAAGTTTGCGAAAAGAAATGACCTTGACTTATATTCAAGGTCACAGGGGTCAAATCTGTTAAAACCTTTAAACGACTTCTTCTGAAATACCAAAAGCCCTAGAAGCATGATATTTAGCTGAAAGGTTCCTTGGATGAAGCCCGACAAAGTTTGCGAAAAGAAATGACCTTGGCATATATTCAAGGTCACAGGGGTCAAATCTGTTAAAACCTTTAAACGTCTTCTTCTGAAATACCAAAAGCCCTAGAAGCATGATATTTGGCT
Source organism: Mimachlamys varia (assembly GCA_947623455.1). Taxonomy (NCBI): domain Eukaryota; kingdom Metazoa; phylum Mollusca; class Bivalvia; order Pectinida; family Pectinidae; genus Mimachlamys; species Mimachlamys varia. The sequence continues at coordinate 38,693,938 of OX392533.1, read as the reverse complement.
GAAAGGTTCCTTGGATGAAGCCGGACAAAGTTTGCGAAAAGAAATGACCTTGACTTATATTCAAGGTCACAGGGGTCAAATCTGTTAAAACCATTAAACGACTTCTTTTGAAATACCAAAAGCCCTAGAAGCATGATATTTGGCTGAAAGGTTCCTTGGATGAAGCCGGACAAAGTTTGCGAAAAGAAATGACCTTGACTTATATTCAAGGTCACAGGGGTCAAATCTGTTAAAACCTTTAAACGACTTCTTCTGAAATACCAAAAGCCCAAGAAGCATGATATTTGGCTGAAAGGTTCCTTGGATGAAGCCCGACAAAGTTTGCGAAAAGAAATGACCTTGACCTTTATTCAAGGTCACAGGGGTCAAATCTGTTAAAACCTTTAAACGACTTCTTCTGAAATACCAATAGCCCTAGAAGCATGATATTTGGCTGAAAGGTTCCTTGGATGAAGCCAAACAAAATTTGAAAATGAAAATGATGTTGTCTTATAAGGTCACAGGGGTAAAATATGTTTAAATCTTAAGATGTTCTTCTAAATGTCTTACATTAAAAGATTTTAGGGGACTTTAGGGTTACACTATAATATAAGTCAGAGATTGATACCAGGTGAGCGATGCAGGCCCATTGGGCCTCTTGTTTATCACTGGGTTTGCATCACTGAAGTTGTTTCATGATTTCATTTTTTCGGTATTTTGATATAACTGTTGCTGATACTCGGCAGCTGGTGTCAGGGAAAGTTTTGTTTGATTCGTTGATGTTTTTTTTTTTCTTTTTTTTTCAGGGAATGAGTTTGGACACTGGAAGGAAAGTTTTACAGATTCCAGATGCGACTAACCAGAAATTGACACCAAAGCGACTGAACCTTGTTCTACAGTTCATCTCTCCAGACATGGCAGTCATATCAGATGGCGCTGGCAAATTCCACCTGGTCGATACAGGAAACAGGGGAGATGACTCCAGCAGCTGGAAGGTATTAGATAGTGATTCACTGTAGAAATAGGGATTTTTTTGAAATGAACAAATGAGACCCATGATTACTTGTTACATGTCCTCTGTTAAATTACTATCTTGGTAGTCACTTTCTGCTGACTTTGGAAGGGAAGATTTCTCTTTAGCTCTTTAAGTAAGTGTTTCGGGCTAGTAAACTAGAGGTCCTTGGTTCGACACAGTCTGTTTAAACGATATTTTGATCCTCACGTCGTTCCATAACCTCTCTGCTTGAGGTAGCAGAGCGAAGTTTACTGAACAGTGTGAAGATCAAGATAATATAATTTTAATCAGATTGGGATTCGACTCTTAGGGGAGGCATTGAAAAAAATAGCATCCTCTGTTACATTGGCACTAAATGTGGGGTCTGGGGAATATGGCCAAAAAACATAACAATACTTAAAATAGAGAAATAACTGAGACCTTTTTAATTTGGCAACCTGGAGTATGTCAATATGAAATCAAAGCTGCTTTCTACTAAATTGGTTAGAGAATTTCTGTTTATAAGCTCTTTTGATAGAACATAAAGTTAGTGAGCCAGAAGTTCTGGGTTTGAATCCTACTGGATGCATTTAAAAAAATAGTTATCTCTGTACATATAAATTTGGTGGTATATACAATGATATTAGAGACTAGTGGGTGAAAAATTAGTTTGGATGTTATTGTTAGATGGGGGCAGGAATGAGAGCCAAAAAAAGGCATTTAACATGTCTTAAAAAACATCAGCGAAAATGGTTATTACTGGTTGTATGATCATTTTATTGTTTCAAATTATTTGATTATTTTCAGATTATCTTTTCCAAAGATCTGATAGACAAAGGTGAGCCATTTGTACTGGGAGACGCCGTGGCACACACTGTGGATGAGACACACCATGTGGAATGTCTGTGTGTCCATGTTCAGGAATCCACAGAAGAACAGAAGGAAAAGTACAAATCTCCATACCTAACCATGCTGGAATGGATCACGTTAACTTCAGGTAAAACATAGGTCACACTGGGTAAAACATTGGTCACACTGGGTAAAACATAGGTCATACTGGGTAAAACATAGGTCACACTGGGTAAAACATTGGTCACACTGGGTAAAACATTGGTCACACTTGGTAAAACATTGGTCACACTGGGTAAAACATTGGTCATACTGGGTAAAACATAGGTCATACTGGGTTAAAACATTGGTCACACTGGGTAAAACATTGGTTACACTGGGTAAAACATTGGTCACACTGGGTAAAACATTGGTCACACTGGGTAAAACATAGGTCACAATGGGTAAAACATTGGTCACACTGGGTAAAACATTGGTCATACTGGGTAAAACATTGGTCACACTGGGTAAAACATAGGTCACACTGGGTAAAACTTAGGTCATACTAGGTAAAACATTGGTCACACTGGGTAAAACATAGGTCACACTAGGTAAAACATAGGTCACACGGGGTAAAGCTTTGGTAATACTGGGTAAAACATAGGTCACACTGAGGTAAAACAGGTAATACTGGGTAAAACATTGGTCATACTGGGTAAAACAAAGGTCACACTGGGTAAAACATAGGTCACACTGGGTAAAACATAGGTCACACTGGGTAAAACATAGGTCACACTGGGTAAAACATAGGTCACACTGGGTAAAACATAGGTCACACTAGGTAAAACATTGGTCACACTGGGTAAAGCTTTGGTAATACTGGGTAAAACATTGGTCACACTGGGTAAAACATATGTCATACTGGGTAAAACATTGGTCATACTGTATAAAACATTGGTCACACTGGGTAAAACTTTGGTCATACTAGGTAAAACATTGGTCATACTGGGTAAAACATTGGTCATACTGGGTAAAGCATTGGTCACACTGGGTAAAACATTTGTCACACTGGGTAAAACATTGGTCACACTGGATAAAACATTGGTCACACTGGGTAAAACATTTGTCACACTGGGTAAAACATAGGTCATACTGGGTAAAACATTGGTCACACTGGGTAAAACATAGGTCATACTGGGTAAAACATTGGTCACACTTGGTACAACATTGGTCATACTGGGTAAAACATTTGTCACACTGGGTAAAACATTGGTCACACTGGGTAAAACATCGGTCACTGGGAAAACATCGGTCAAACTGGGTAAAACATTGGTCACACTGGGTGCCCATATTCTGTATGGACTTTGAAGTTATTGACAAAGCGAAAAAAAGGAGATTTAAGATTATGCAACATATTTCTTGTGGTGTGGAATATTGTTACCAAATAATTTCGGCCTGCTAATTGTATCACATTTTATTGTGTGTTTATATTACCTCAAACTCTCACACAAATTTGATAGCTCATTACCTTCACTGGAACTTACTGACTGGACATTAACAAGTAATGGTTTTAAATGGTATTTCTGGTGATTTTTAGCTCACCTGGCCCGAAGGGCCAAGTGAGCTTATGTGATGGTGCAGCGTCCGTCGTCCGTCCGTCCTGCGTCCGTCAACTTTTTCCTTTAAACGACTTCTTCTAAAATACTGAAAGGCCCAGGGACATGAAATTTGGCTGGTAGATATCTTGGAAGAAACTGAACAAAGTTTGCGAAAAAAAATCACTTTGACCTAATTTCAAGGTCACTGGGGTCAAAAATGTCGAAACCTTCAAACAACTTCTTCTAAAATACCATAGAGCATAGAGACTTCATATTTGACCAGAAGCTTCCTTGGATGAAGCCAAATAAAGTTTGCGAAAAGAAACGACCTTGACCAATATTCAAGGTCACAGTGAGGTAAAATCTATTTTAAACTTTAAACGACTTCTTCTGAAATACCAAAAGACCTAGAAGCATGATATTTGACTGAAAGGTTCCTTGGATGAAGCCCGACAAAGTTTGCGAAAAGAAATGACCTTGACCTACATTTAAGGTCACAGGGGTCAAATCTGTTAAAACCTTTAAACGACTTCTTCTGAAATACCAAAAGCCCTAGACGCATGATATTTGGCTGAAAGGTTCCTTGGATGAAGCCCAACAAAGTTTGTGAAAAGAAATGACCTTGACGTATATTCAAGGTCACAAGGGTCAAATCTGTTAAAACCTGTAAACGACTTCTTCTGAAATACCGAAAGCCCTAGAAGCATGATATTTGGCTGAAAGGTTCCTTGGATGAAGCCCGACAAAGTTTGCGAAAAGAAATGACCTTGACTTATATTCAAGGTCACTGGGGTCTAATCTGTTAAAACCTTCAAACGACATCTTCTGAAATACCAAAAGGCCTAGAAGCATGATATTTGGCTCAAAGGTTCCTTGGATTAAGCACGACAAAGTTTGCGAAAAGAAATGACCTTGACCTATATTCAAGGTCCAGGGGTCAAATCTGTTAAAACCTTTAAACGACTTCTTCTGAAATACCAAAAGGCCTAGAAGCATGATATTTGACTGAAAGGTTCCTTGGATGAAGCCCGACAAAGTTTGCGAAAAGAAATGACCTTGACCCATATTTAAGGTCACAGGGGGTCAACTCTGTTAAAACCTGTAAACGACTTCTTCTGAAATACCGAAAGCCCTAGAAGCATGATATTTGGCTGAAAGGTTCCTTGGATGAAGCCCGACAATGTTTGCGAAAAGAAATGACCTTGACTTATATTCAAGGTCACTGGGGTCAAATCTGTTAAAACCTTCAAACGACATCTTCTGAAATACCAAAAGGCCTAGAAGCATGATATTTGGCTCAAAGGTTCCTTGGATTAAGCACGACAAAGTTTGCGAAAAGAAATGACCTTGACCTATATTCAAGGTCCAGGGGTCAAATCTGTTAAAACCTTTAAACGACTTCTTCTGAAATACCAAAAGCCCTAGACGCATGATATTTGGCTGAAAGGTTCCTTGGATGAAGCCCAACAAAGTTTGCGAAAAAGAAATGACCCTGACCTATATTCAAGGTCACAGTGGTCAAATCTGTAAAAACCTGTAAACGACTTCTTCTGAAATACCGAAAGCCCTAGAAGCATGATATTTGGCTGAAAGGTTCCTTGGATGAAGCCTGACAAAGTTTGCGAAAAGAAATGACCTTGACTGATATTCAAGGTCACTGGGGTCAAATCTGTTTAAACATTCAAACGACTTCTTCTGAAATACCAAAAGGCCTAGAAGCATGATATTTGGCTCAAAGGTTCCTTGGATTAAGCACGACAAAGTTTGCGAAAAGAAATGACCTTGACCTATATTCAAGGTCCAGGAGTCAAATCTGTTAAAACCTTTAAACGACTTCTTCTGAAATACCAAAAGCCCTAGAAGCATGATATTTGACTGAAAGGTTCCTTGGATGAAGCCCGACAAAGTTTGCGAAAAGAAATGACCTTGACCTATATTCAAGGTCACAAGGGTCAAATCTGTTAAAACCTTTAAACGACTTCTTCTGAAATACCAAAAGCCCTAGAAACATGGTATGTGGCTGAAAGGGTCCTTGGATGAAGCCTGACAAAGTTTGCGAAAAGAAATGACCTTGACCTATATTCAAGGTCACAAGGGTCAAATCTGTGAAAACCTTTAAACGACTTCTTCTGAAATACCAAAAGCCCTAGAAGCATGATATTTGACTGAAAGGTTCCTTTGATGAAGCACGACAAACTTTGGGAAGGAAAATGATCTTGACCCATATTAAAGGTCACAGTGGTCAAATCAGTGGTTAAAAGCTTTGAGCGACTTCTTCTGATAAACCGAAATGCCTAGAGATATGATATGTGTCTTGTAGCGTCCTGGGATGAAGCCAAACAAAATTTGAAAATGAAAATGATGTTGTCTTATAAGGTCACAGGGGTAAAATATGTTTAAATCTTAAGATGTTCTTCTGAATGTCTTACAGTAAAAGATTTTAAGGGGACTTTAGGGTTATACTATAAAATAAGTCAGAGATTGATACCAGGTGAGCGATGCAGGCCCATTGGGCCTCTTGTTTCAATGTGGCCCATTGAATATCATGACAATTGTATTTTACGATTTTTTCATTGGCAGTGTATCTTGATGACTTTATTGTGTTTTCATTAAATATTCTTCATCCTCAAAGTTGTTCAAGACCAAACTGTTCAATATTGTAGAACATAAATTCGACCTTCGTTTCCTATCTCTAGTTGACCGTAGATCCTGGAGCGTAGATCGAACACGCCAGCTGATTGGACGAAAGCCGTATGACTATGCTGCATTTGACCACACAGGGTCATCTGTCATCCTATCAGCTGCTGCGGAGTTCAAGTTTGTATTTGACTCGTCAAAACCAGTCCAGGAAGAAACGGCACAAGGGCCTGTGAATGGGCAGAGTGGTATGTACTTATTTCTTAGAAGTTCAATTTCAATAATCAGTTTTTATAAAGGCTTTTTTCAGTTCAGTAGCAGAGATGCTGAGTAATAATATGGAATAAATTGTGTTAAACTTTTTCTCTTCATGGCAAGACTAGGGTTGATCTAATGTTCATCAACAGCTGTCATTATCTTCAATTATTGTAATTTCACCATATTGGTAACATAACGATCAATGCTTTTCATTACTCATGACAACATATTTCTTCATGCATTTTGGATAATTTAAAAAAAAATGCATATGCAAGTAAGAAAAGATTATGCCAGTGAAGAATCTACCCCACCCCGGTGTACATGTTTAGGGTTTCACATATACAGTATGTTATCAATAATTTATATAATAGGAAGCAAGCCAAACTAAGGACAGATATGATTTTATTTTCGGGTCTAGGAGTCAGGTAGAATTTTTACTGGAATACATGTAATTATAAGCCCTGTTTGACTTGTCTTGGATAAATTACGTACCTGTTTTGTACGCGAGTACATATAAAAATTATCCATTTACATCCACGGAAACTGGTTCAAGATGTCCACTGGCCCTAAAACAAGAACTATTGTAACATTTACTTGTTTGTAAAACAAATTCAAATGTGTAATATATCAACTGACAAATACTTGAATGGGGAAAAACAGGCTATAATGAAATGTTGGATAATCTTGGTTTAATACATTTGTGATTTTGTTTACTTCCGTCAGCAAAATAATTTCTGTAACCTTTTGCAGGTCATAGGTTCATTCAGCCCCTAACAACCGTTGTTACCGCACTTTTTTTTCGCCAGGTAAACCTACCCCAGAATACACCTGGCACCAGGACTCCGATGAGATCTGTGCCTTGTTTACTGTCCCCGAGGGAGTCAAGAAAGAGGACATTTATCTGTCCCTTAAGTCAGAGTACATTGACTTCGGCATCAAGAATGTCAAGGCCCTCCTGAAGGGTCAGCTTCATCGCCGGGTCGACGTTGATTCCAGTACCTGGACCATCAGTGGACAAAGGTTGGTGCTTCATATCTGGAGTACTGTAAAATGGGAAATATACGCCTTGACTTTATTTCGCTCCTCTTAGGAAAAGTTTTGAATTCGCCACTCAAACTCGTGTCCTCATCATTCATGTGATTTAAACCTATGTTTGGAAACATATTTGCTCTAACCTGAATTTGCCCTTTCATTGTTGGGTGAAAAAAGGCAAAAAATTGAACTAGGGTGAATTTTTCCAGTTTTACAGTATTTCTTTAAAACATACAGTGTTCTATAGTGTTCCATCCAGTGTATTTTGTTTACTCATGCACCCTTAAATTTCATTATGAACTTTTCCAACCTTTGAAGAGGAAGAGTTCAATTATGTGATTAGGGGTGAATAAGTTAAACAAAATGATGTCTCACCAAATAAGCTATGATGAACCCTGGAACCCCAGAAATCATAATGAACTAAATGTATTGTCATTTATGAACTATACAAATCTTTAAATTGGACTTTTAACATGCATATGAATTTCCACTATGTTGAACCAAAAAGAAAGAAAAAGAGTAGAAAAAATGAACAAACCATGTTCTGAGGGGAAAATGCTGACAGAATTATTATTAAATGAAAAGTTTTACATGTTTGCAACACAAGTCATAGTAACTGTTGTAAGTTTCATTCATAAAAACAGCAAGTGTACTAAATAATATTGTGCTGGAGAAATAAGTATTTAATGCCACTCAAATAAATCTCAAGGGTTATCTTCTTATTTTGACTTAGGATGAAATGATGAAATTATAAAGGCTTTGTTATAGGTAAATATGTTATACCTGCATGGAATAAAATCACAGTCACTGAACATAACTGCATAAATGAGCATGAACTTTCAGCCGGCCTGAACTTCATTTGAACTGAATGACTTTCTTGAGGACTGAAAAAGGGATACTAATTTAATATCGAAATATTAAGGTGGTTTAGAATTGTTTTTATGGATGGGTGGTTGCTTGGCAGTCTATAATTTTGTGAATTCTGGATATTATTCATGAAATGTTTATACAGTGTATTATGTCCTTTTCAGAACAGTTAATATTAAGAAATTTCCTTTGCAAACCTTTAAATACATGTATTGGACATTTGTATGACTGTGATTGCTTGAAATCATAATATGTCTCGCATAAAAAAATGGTTTTATGTTATATAATGTTTAATGTCTTATTGATACTGCAATGTACTTGGCACAAAACATGTAGCCTTTATGAATTATAAACCTGAAATTACAGGATTATCATTATTCATTATCCTAGAAGTTGAATACTTTTTGCATCTGGTTCTGAAAATTTCTTTCAGGATAGAGTTGACACTTAGTAAGCCTCATCTGGAGGCATGGCCCGTCATCGTCCAGGGAGACGAGAGAGGAGAGATGACTGTTGACGAAGGACTTGTTGCCCAGATACATGAAAGGCTAGCCCACCTCACATCAGACCAGCTGGTAACAAGATTGGTTGATGTACATGTTGTCAGAGAACATTTACTGCAATCTCAAAATGAACAGATAAGGGATTTGATATACATATTAAAAAAATATATAAAATGTATTACTGTTATAATCATGGTTATTGGAAATAATTTAAATTGACCAAACAAAAATAATTGTTATTCATGTGCATGTATTACATTTCAAATGAGTTAGAATTTATTGGATTAAGACCCTTAAACATGTAGAAAATCTAGACCTTGACTTTAAAAATTTGTGTCCTCAGAAAAATGATAAGATTGTTTAAATCTCATAAACAAATTGAATTTAAACAATATTTAAAAGAGTTACTAAGATAAGATAACAAGATAATAGAGGTCTGTTTGATAAGATTTGTAGAAAGTTTGAGCAAATTCAATTAATTATTTCATACCTTCAGTCATAATACCATTGATGAGTGTGTATATGATGTAAATGTACAGTATTTTGACCTTGTTGTAGAACCCAGCCCCTGAGATGATGGAAGGTCAGCCATACAATGCTCAGCAGCTGGAAGATTGTGACGCATTCCCCGATGATAGTTCCCTTCTCCACCGGATAAACGGCAACACTCATCGAACAGTCTCACAGGTAAACCAGGCATGGCAAGCGACACAAATCCCCTTGTGTGCAATGTACACCTGTCATAAAAATCTTTTAACACTGACACAATGTAAGAGATGGGCGTATTTTCCGAGTGTAATAAGCCCCTAGAGCGATGACAAATATTTTCTATAAAAAGTAACAGTGACCTTGGCCTGGACACCCTGAAACATGAATTCGATCCAGGTATTATCATATGTTAGCTACATATAAAGTTTGTATAAAATCCATTTTTAAAAAACGTCGCTAGAATAATGACAAAGATTTTCTTTCAATAGCAACCGTGACCTTGACATTGACTTTTGTACCCTGAAACAAAAACTTGCATGAGGAAGTCTCATGAAAGTTTGATTAAAATCCATTAAAAATGGAGTCACTAGAGCGCCGACATAGATTTTCTATAAATAATTATGACGACCTTTTCGTTGACCTTGGCCCCCTGAAGCACACACTCATTTGAAGTGTTCTCATACTATACCAATATACCTGGTACGAAGTTTGATAGTCTCTTGGAAGATGACATTAATGTAGATTTATGAAACCCCACCAAAAAATTCATTTTAGCTTGCAAAAGGCTTGCTAATTTGAAAAATTCTTAGACTTACTTCATCAACCTCATATACATCTTTATGAAATGGAAACTCTTTTAAGATCCTATATACAGTTCAACTTCTTTTGTATTTAATTAATTTTTTATTCATTTTTAAATAATATTACAAGACTTACATAAATACATACACAAAAACATACATGCATATAGCAGGTTGTTACATCATTCAGATGATATTTGATTACATTTTTTTTAATGAGGCCATGAATCATGGTGGTAAATTATATATAATTATGAAATTAACATACACTTAAATGACCAAAAATGACAAAACAAAAACAAAACAAAGCAAAAAAATAACAACAACGACTTATACATAAACACAAAGATGTAGACATGAGATGAATAAGGTGACCCTGGTCAGTTAGCTATCTATAATTGATATAATGATGTAATTGATTTGAAATTATTGTTAATGATCACCTACTCCACTGACTTCTGAAACAATCAACTTGTATAACTTGTCTGAAGTGAAAGTCAGTGGGACCAAAACATTTGGCTGGTTTACACAGGTGTCTGGTTTCATAGAGGTAGGATATTTTTCAGTTAAGAAAAAAATGCTTGGACCAAATAGTAAGCCAGGTATATACAGGCTTTCAGATTAGTCAGGAGCCAGTTTACACAAGTTGAACTGTATACATATCATTTACTGCTGTATGCTGTAGTAATGACTTTGCTCTAATTGAGAGGGGTAAAAAAAATGGAATGTATAAACTGAACTTGAGAAAGTATGCTTTTAAGGAAAGGTTGGTCAATCATTAGAACTCCCTGCCAAATCATGTCGTCACATCACCAACAATAAAAACATTTGAAGCCCGGCTGGATAAGCACTGGGGACAACCGGAATGCTATTACAACCATGAACTTGACAATAATGAGCTTATTCACTGTCGTGGTGTCAGCCTAGAGTCTGACTAAACATATGATCTGGATATATAGGCATTTAGCCTGCGTCCAGTATTATTATATTATATTATGTATTATAAAAATTAAACTGCGGCAAAAATGTCCCAGTTAACATTGTAATGTTATATTTGCATTTCCATTGTAGCCATAGATACAGTGTATAATTATATGAAATCAAGGTAGATGTCATTTCTAAATGCCAATGATTGATTTTTCAGACCAATCTAGGGAGTCATCAGTGGTTGTTCAATGCCAGACTTAGTCAAGACCAGCCTACGGCTCTATGTCTTCGACACGATGTCGATGGGTTGTTATGGCAACCGGAAAATATTGTGAAAGAACAGATGACACCGTGGAAACACGTCTCAACGTTTAATGCATTTGGTTATGTACAAGCCTCAAAACAACAGCGGAAATATACCACGTGTCCCCCGGGGAGTTCGTACGTGGCAGTGTGTGACTGCGTAAGACATATATACATCTACCGACAGCCCATGCCGATTACATCTCCAGTACGGAATAGAAAGACAGGGCAAAAGGTCAATGCCGTTGCTAAGCAACAAGTTGTATCCCTTGAAAATGTGGACAATATTTTGGGAATACAGGCAACAGATGAGAAACTCTTTGTTATTACCAGAAATATGGTTTATGCTGTGAATGTGAATACATCCCCATGAAATATGGATCCAAACAAGCAGAATTAACCATGTGGGGGATGCCAGGAGGCACGTTTTCAGAGACCCCACCACACATCAAATATTAAAAGATTTCTAATATAAGAGATAAGGTAGATCTGGTTTTAAACCAACTACTCGTGATATATGTATACACTCAGGTGCCTCCCACCTCCCCCACATGATTAATTATGGAATAGCCCTAACTCCAAGACCCCCTGTTTAATTTGAAGTATTTCGTTAGTCCTGACCAGACTTCAGACTCAATATTTTAACTCAGTTGTCGTAAATACTTTAAATTATCTGAAAGTTTTCCCACACGTCACTGACTTTGAGATAACAAATTTTGACTAGGTAATTATTTTGGCTGTCACCCATCCAACTACTGACCACGCTCACTGCTGCTTAACAAGTGTGACCAGGTCCCTGGGTCTTACAGCAAGACTGGAAAAGCTAGCTCGTCATTTAGGCAGTATTTGCTCCTCATATAACTTAGCTGGACATTACATATCAGGAGGGAGGGGGGGATTGTGTAAAACAACCAAAATTCATATTCTTTTGAGAAAGTTCATAATTGTTGGATGAATGAAAACACTTTGCTATGCGCGAGGTCCAAGCTGTTTTGGTAAAAATGACAAGGGAGGTAACATAGCAGTAGTCCAAAATAAATAAATAAGTTCATATCAGTGAACTGAGGGTCAGAGGTGACAGATATGTAGGTCAAGTCTGCCATTTCAATAAGTAAAATAATGAGTTTATATTGCGTCTTGTTATCACCTGTATATGGACTTTTAATTTGACTTGGTTTGAAATCAGGAATAAGCTACGATGGTTACCAACTATTACGTGTCTTTACAGCTACTGTGTAACACATGATTGCCTACACACTAATAGTTCAACTTCAATACAGCCAAATTATGAAGAAACAAAAATGCAACAAAATGTTCAAACATCATTCATCTATTTCATTAAATTTTTTGTTGATTTGAATATAAGAAAAAAATGTGCATGTGAATGCACATACAATATCCATAGGCAAATGGAATTTGTAACATTTGGTAGTTGCATGGTATCCACTTTGGGATGAAATTCATCTGTTTTCAATTATTCATGCCGTGAATTGGCAAATTAGTGATGCTGTAAGTCTTAATCAATTATTATAAGTTTCTCACAATTTTATCATGACATTAAAAAATGAAAAATTGAAAGCTGAAGTGACCTTTAACCTTTTAAAGTCAATGACCTCACATTAGTGCTTCAAAAAATTGCAGATTAACCCACAAAGAACATGTAAATATTGGGGGGGGGGGGGGAATTCTTGATATCTGTGCATCGTGTGAAATACAAAAATAAGTAAAACTATCAATGAAAGATTTCAAGAATCTTGTGTAATTATATGTAATGTATCGAAGCATTAAGCCTTTCACCCTATGGACAAAAATGGACTCCACCAGATAATGTGTGGTAGAGTCTACTAAGGTTACCTGGGGTGAGAGATTTAAATTGATGAATTGACACTCATATTATGAATGATTGCCATGAGAAAGCAATTCAGTTCTTAACGGGTAAGAATAATGTCGTTACATAATATGGAAATTAATAATCTTATGAAAGAACAAATAAAAAACTATTACAATTTTTGTGTGCTTGTTTTAATAAATATCCACAGTAAAATCCCACTTACGCGAACCCAGTTAACTCAAATGTCCGTCATTCGTGGAATAGTTCATTTGGTTCTGACCGAGTTTGTACATATTCAGCATACTTTGGATTACTAGAACACCAGGTATTCTTCGAACCATTGATTAGATCTGCACAAGTTCGAGTAAGTGAGGTTTAACCTTATCTCCATTCTGATGTCTGGTAACAACAAAAACATGATGTTCAGCCATGTACAGTATAATTATATACATGGGCATTAAAATAACAAACCTCCAGTTATTAGTAGATTTTGTAACAAGATGCCCTTTAGCATAATCAGTCATCGGACTTTAAAATATCTATATAATGTTTTGTTGGTTATTAAGAAGATAGTAACACATTTGACCCCTGTGACCTTAGAAGTGTCATTCATTCGAACAAACTTCAGCAAGCTACATGCAAAATATCTGTACCCCAGGGCTGTTCCTTAATTAGAAGAATTATTTTAAGATTTTTAGAACTTTTGTCCCCCTGTGATCTTGAAAGTGGATCAAGGTCATTCATTTTAGCAAACATGGTAACCCATTATCCCAGCATGCTACTGGCAAAATACCTCTACCCCAAGACTCTTAAGTTACTGGGAAGATTTTTATCAACACATTTGACCAATGGGAAAATAAAAATGGATCAAGGTCATTCATTTGAACAAGCCAAATATCAGTACCCAAGGCATTTCGGTTATTGAGAAGTATCTTGGAAGATTTTAAGACATTTGACCCCTGTAACCTTGAAATCAGGTCTAGGTCATACATTTGAACAAACTTGTTAGCCCTTTATCCCACCATGCTACTGGCAAAATATCACTACCCCAGGACTTTCATTTATTGAGAAGTTTCTTGAAGATTTTAAGATATTTGACCCCTGTGACCTTGAAAGTAGGTCAATGTCATTCATTTTAAAACAACTTGGTAGCCCTTCACCCAAACATGATACATGGATAATACCAGCACCCTGGGTCCTTTGGTTATCAAGAAGAAGATGATTGAAGGAAAAGTTTGCGGACGGGTATGGGGGACGTCTCACAACGGACAAAGTAAGATGTCTATAACACAGGGACCTGAGAAGTTGTTATAGCTAGTTTTGTATCTAAACTAAAGGTGTTTATAGTAAATTCACACTTTTATAGGGTTTTAATCAATTTTCGACCACCCCCCCTAAATTTACTCTTAGCACCTTAGTTTAGGTTTAAACCCCGTTGGACGATAGGTCATTCTCATCCTTCGCGTCAGATGTCCTGAAACTGCACCAAAGTCTCTTGCTCCAACAGTTGTTGGCTTATCGTTGCCATAATATTTCTTTGGGTGTGTATTTTTCGATGATGTGTAATTGAATTTTGTCACAATCACAGACATAGAGCCATACGTCTCTGGTACAATCCAGGCTCAAGTACGGATCTTATTGATCCATTGGACTGGATAGAGGTATCGAATGAAGAAAAAAAAATAAAAGGTATCGAATGAAGAGAAGGACAAAATTTTAATAGTTCTGATTAATGCAAGACAACGAATAGTTCTGATAATTTTTTTACAGAGTTTATGCTGGTTATTTAAAAAGAAGTTCTGATTTAGATTATAAGTAGACATTTTCCCATGTCTAAATCATATGCCCACTATATTTTCCAGTCTGAATTAATTTCTCATAATCTGACCATACAGTTTCTGGGATGTGCTGTGCTATCTGAAAACCTGCGTCAGGGTAGACCTTGACCCTATAAAATGACCCCACTAACACCGTCACAACGTCATGGAGCGTTCCCACGTGCTCGTTGGGGTAGTCCAACATGGCGATCGGCGGTGATGACACGGTTATGTCCAGACTGGTTGCGTCACCAGGCCACTGTTTCATGAACGTTGCATATACCCGTCTCTCCATGTAGGGCATCTGTATAAGTATGAAGCTTTGTAAACTATTTAGGAGGTTTAACTTCTGGAGAACTGTGTAAGAAAATGACACATTTTGTCCTGTGTTCGTTGCCTCGGTTTCCAATATGATCTTTTCCCTGGGAACGCCCATTTTTAAGGCCACATCACAGAAAACTTCCGCTTCTGTTTTGTCCCACTTACCTTGAAACGAAAACATGGAAAAATCTGATAAAATTACGCTTCAAAACGATCCTCTTTTATTACTGACATTTGACAGCTTGAATGAAATGTCCAAGACTGCTTTGAATATCGGAAACATCGGATAAGGTGAGGATAATTTCAAGAAATATTATAGTAGATTTCGCTTAACAACATTTCTCATTGGTAAGCCAAAACGTGTTATGAACAGGGACATAATATTATGAGAAATCCTGTTTTTCTGACCATTTCAGATTTCTTGAGAATGACCACATTTATATATCAAAATCGTATTGTTTCACAAAGATGATCAGTTAGTAAAAAAATATTAGGGCCCCGTCACAAAGGGGCAGACGCCCTAAAATGATCACTCTGTGCGTCCGTGCGCCCATCCAAAACACATCATTCCGTTCCATAACTTGTACACGAGTCATAAGTATAGAAATCAAAACTTCGCATATCTTTTACCACTATTAGAAGATATGATGTGTACTTCATTCAATTTTGTCCTCCAAAGTTCAAGATCTCAAACTTAGTTTTTTTTCATGTGACTCCTTTATTATGAAAAATGTCCATTTCTACTTCATACTTTAATAACCGTTCATAGAAGAGCGGCGAAACTTTGCATGATTTTGAACCTCTATGAGATGATATGCAATCAATCTGATTAAAATCATATATTGATCTCCGTGCCGTTCCGTAAACTTCTCTCTACTGCATCAAAACCGAGTGAGAACAAGGATCTGCATTTTAATCAGAATGATGTGTATTACACTCTCATTAAGTTTTTATGACTTCCAGAAAGTCTGAAAAGCAAAAGACAAAAATGTCTAATTGCTTCAAACATTCAACGGTGGACGCCAAGGTGATGCCAATTGTCTGTCACCGTTTCTAATTACATGTAACAGTAACTAACCAAACTCCAAATATCACATTAAATGCCCCCTCAATGGTCATAAAAGCTAAATAGTCCAGTCATTTTAGCAAAAAAACAGGCCTTACCTCAAACTAATTGCAAAAGAATTTATTTTTTGGTTTTTGGAATTGTTATCATTTGTACAATAACAGGAAAAAAGTCTACATCGATCAAAATTTGGGAAATTCATTTTTTAGCCATTTTTATGGTCTAGAAACAAGAAAAATTACATATATGACATTTTTTAAAGTGAAATATTTAGCTATTTTACAAAAATTAACGTATGAAATTAATTGTATAAGAAGACCAAATTGAGTAGAGCTCAGAATAACCAAAATTTGTCACCAAAAGCAATTTATCAACGATTATATCAACTATAAAAATGGCTATTTTTTTTGTTTAATTTAACAATATTGACATTTTTGCTCATTTCGAATGGAAAAGATAAAAATATCTGACTCTAAACAAACTTAATTAACACTTAGTTGCTAAATCCAAAACATATTAACTAATTTTAATTAATAAGAATTGGTATATTTTTATGTAAACAAATAATATGACACTTCTTAATTGACCAGTTGAACCAATTTGGTGTTATTTCATGCCTACATGAACAATATCCGTATTTCTCTAACAAATATTTTGATAAAAAGAAAAGCAAATGCTTCAAATCAGTTCATATCCTTTTGTGTATTGTTTATATTGTTAAGAAACAATAAATTTGGCAAGTTCTCTCAAAAAGTATATTCAATAACTGACGGTAAAAACTTCAATTCGTGCATTTTTGCCTGAACACTACAAAAATGGCAAAGTCCATCAATATGAACAACATAAATCATATTTTTTCGAATATGTCTTGTCCGATTTGAATATAATTTTGCCAATGGAACCACAATAAAACTTATGATTTCATGAGATTAATTTGAAGTTAAAGATTCCTTTACTTTAGTATTTTCACTAAAAATTAAGTATCCCACCATTCATTTCCATTATCAGAATATGAAAAATCAATTTATTTAAAGTTGACATCAATCATAAATTTAAATTTACTTTTATCCAGAAGGCTACGTCATGGTGGTAATTACTGCCAAATTATTTCAAAATCCAGCAAAAAACAAGAAATATATTCACAATTTTGTTGTTGAAAAACGTGGACTTAGCCAATTTTAGTGGTCAAGTCAAATTTGCACCAAATGTGGTTTTCATCTACCTAATTTCAAGTAATATAATGGAGGTATCTTGTCAAATGTTTTATTTTTTGTTAAGAATAACTTGCATAGAAAATAATTTAATGCACATTTCAGCATATGCTGAAGGTATTTATGAAATATTGTTCACATAAATCGATGAATTATTCAATTTTATTTAAAATCAGCTCCAAATCAGACCAACAGACAAACTTTGAGCAGCCATATAATTTAAAAGGTGTAAGTTAAATATATCATTTTCTGAAATTTAAATAAGCAAACTATATGTGAATACATTCTCATAAAACAAGAATCAATAGGGACGTTGATCTTAAAAATCCAACACAAGCTGAAATATTGATAAATTAACAACATTTTAGTGATTTTCAAGGTGTCATAATTTTTTTCGTAAAACCATTCAAACTGTTTTGTTATTGATTTTGTGTTGTACAACAAACAGGCTTGTCATACAATGCTTTTTAGTTATCCTGTATTACACCTGGTGCTGATATTTGGGTTAAAAAATGATCCATCAAGTAATTTTTTATATTTTTCCGATTTTTTAGGGGTAGAAAAAACTATTTTCCCCAATTTTGATTAATGTAGACTTTTTTTCTGTTACAGTGTATACTAAAACCTGTATGAAAAACCAAAAATAAATTCTGTTGCAATTAGTTTGAGGTAAAATCATAAAATGACTGGACTAAAAGGGTGGAAAGCTTTGAATAAGCATCAAATGACAGCAAAAGGCAAGCGCGTGCGGTGACGTCAAAACTCATTTGCAATGCAAAAGTGGCTGGATAGCCGACGAAAACTTTGAGAAACGGACATTTTGCGTGTTTTTTGGAGGAAATCGAGATTATTTCTGCAGAAGGATACATCTGACGTGCATTAAGGAGGTGTTTAAAATAAAAATTATCCATCTTTTCAACGGAACAAAGCGTTTTTTTCGTACCTCAACTAGAAATATGATGTTTGATGCAAGAAAGGTAGGTGGAGTCGATTTTACGACCTGGAAAGCTTTCCAAACCTTTATATTCTAGTGGCTGGATCAGAGTTGTATGCATTTATATGTATAGAGGAAAACACGTTTATATATGGTAGTGTACGTTCTAGGCTTGAAAAATGGGTTCTCGCTCGAAATCCTTATACATTTCTTTCCACCATGCCCCAAATGCTTCCGTTAGGCGAGAAACCATATCTCGGCAATTTCTTGAGAGATTTTTGCAAACTTTTTTTTGAATGGTTGTATTTTGGACTAGGGAACATGTTTTTTTTTTTACATTATATTGACACATTTCTGATGTACATTATATTGATATACATTTCTGATGTACATTATATTGATATACATTTCTGATGTACATTATATTGACTTATATTTCTTTCTTTTTTTAATTATGAAATTATAATTATTATTTATAATTAATATTTATATTAATTTTTTTAGTCAGATTTACATCTATTATCCACTCTAAACTCGTATACCGCATTCGACTCCCTATCTCACTCTTAACACGTTTAAAACCGTTAAGAATCGATATGGAGTCGTCTCTTTCCATTGATTCAAATGTCAATCGAAGGATTCGAACCATATTTCCACACATTTACTCATCAATTAAATACAAACAAATGTAGAATGAATAAAGATATTGAAATGTAATTTGGTATGTTGATTCATCATGATAAAATGCAGGTCGAGTATTGATTTGGTGACGATCCACACATACATTCAAAAGTTAGACTGGTTTAAGTTGAGGATTTTAATTATTTAGGGCATGACCCAACGTGGAAACTTGTCGAACTCCGGTCAGATTTGTGCAAGATTTTCCTAAGAGTTATTTGCCTTGAACGAATTCCCATAAAACTTTCAGTATAATATTGAATTCGGTCAGGTTGAGTTTGGTCGCAACACCTGTTTTTAAAATGTAAGGAGTTTTTTTATATATACTACCACCAATAGCTTTGATATAGTCATGATTGTCATTTGTCCATAGTTTTTTTTACTCTTAAAACTGACTATCATGATGGAAGCAGTCAATCTTAGGGCGGCGATTAATGCTGTGGTTGCGTTTGATGAGTAGCTTTGTATTATTAGCAAAACGTATACTCGACAAGCTTTGTATTATTGTCAACACCGCATTTTGTCGTGTCTCACTTTCAGATTTTATCTGATTGAATCCATGTCGTGTACTCACCAGCTTGTCTTGTGTGTACTTATTGCTAATAATGCAAAGCTACTCATCAAACTCAAACACGGCATTAATCGCAGCCCTAAGATTGACTGCTTTCATCACTGCAGACTTATTGTGTCTTTTACCATAAATGTTGTGAAAAGGTCAAACCAAAACCCTAGCAAAACATGGGACGATCTTGTGTATCCTTACAGAAAACATTTATTATAGGTCAAGGCACAGTTGCTTGAGTTTCTGTCAGTCAATATTATAATATTATATAGACCTATTTATATATTTTTATTTACTGACAAAAGCAACTCTGGTCAAGGTATCGCAGGTACAATAATCACCTGTTGTGAGTACTCCTTTGTCGCCTGAGAACATCAACCAGTCAGCATATCCGCCCAGAAATAACTTGGCAGCATGCTCGGCAGTCCTGGTGTCATGGTTACCTAGCACCAGGATTATGTCACTCTGAAAGGAGAGTTGTAATCTGTGAACAATCGGTCAAGTTTTACTTTCTACCGATGGATATGTCCATGTGTGTATTGATTATTATTATTTGACCTCTAGTTACACACTGGCAAGAGAATAGTGTGCATTCCCTAGATCTCCAGGTTCCTAGTTGGACACTCTACCACTGAGCTAAAGGGAAATTCCCTCTAGCTCAAAGCTAGAAGGCGACCTAAATCCTATGTACAATTCAAATCTGCCACACTACTCCCCCCTTTTTAAATGTGTTTACCCCCGAACACCACAACCCAGGTTCTAACTCCACTGTCACCACAGGGAGGGCCACGGACACCATTTGTACGGGAAAGAGAATAGTGTGTTTCCACCTCGGATCGAGCCCTAGATCTCCAGGTTCCTAGTTGGACACTCTACCACTGAGCTAAAGGGAAATTCCCTCTAGCTCAAAGCTAGAAGGCGACCTAAATCCTATGTACAATTCAAATCTGCCACACTACTCCCCCCTTTTTAAATGTGTTTATCCCCGAACGCCACAACCCAGGTTCAAACTCCACTGTCACCACAGGGAGGGCCACGGATACCATTATAACAGGAAAGAGAATAGTGTGCTTCCACCTGGGATCGAACCCTCGATCTTCAGGTTACCAGTCGGACGTTCTACCACTGAGCTAAAGGGAAATTCCCTCTAGCTCAAAGCTAGAAGGCGACCTAGATCCTATGTACAATTCAAATATGCCACAATTGCCAAATGTGTCAAATTGAAATAAAGAATCTTGAATCTCTAGGTCATACCTGATATACGTCCTTGCTGATACAACGGACTAAGATTGCTATCTAAGTCGGTGCTGATACAGACAAAACATTGAATAGGGAGGGGACGGGCAAGGCCAAATTATCAAACGCCATCTATTGTATGTAAAGACAGCATAAAAAACACAGGGACCTGAGAATTTGTTACAGCTAGTTTTGGACTTAAACGAGGGTGTTCAGAGTAATTCTACACTTTTGGGGGGTTTAGATCAATTTTCGATAAAAATGCCCCCTCAATGGTCATAAGTGCTTTATGACCATTGAGGGGGTATTTTATCTCTTTATGACCATTGAGGGGGTATTTTTATTGAAAATTGATCTAAACCCCCCAAAAGTGTAAAATTACTCTAAATATCCTCGTTTAGGTACAAAATTAGCTGTGACGAATTCTCAGGTCCCTGTGTAAAAAACAAGTTACCGTAAACGTATCTGTTTTAGTGGTTATCTTATTTCATAGATTTTTCAGCTGATTTAGTATTCGATTAAATTAATATTGCGCTAAATACAGTTTCTGTATATTGCTTTCTTTTTACAGCAATTATTGTTCTAAAGACCCAACATGTAAAATTTGAGAAAAGTTAATGATTTTTTACGAAGAAAACGTATTAACAAACATTCGATCAAAGTCAAAATCCAAGATGACTTCCTGTTAGCCATTTTGTTTTTCTGACCAGTTACAAAATTTCAAGGAACAACTAGGGACCAAAGGGAACCTACATATGAAATTTTAGAAAGATCCTATCTGTACGTCTCAACAAAAATTCCTATTCGAAACCAGAGATGGCCGACTGTCGGCAATATCGTTTTTTGAAACGGCCCGAACCAATCGGACAACCTCGGGCCTTTCCGGCAATCTCGGAAAAACATCGAAGAATACCCGAGGTGTTCCGAATGGGTCCGAACATAGGACAAGACACAAGGAGAACGTACATACGAAATATGAATGTGATACATCCAGTACTTATCAAGTGAATAGTGATGACACACTATCACTGTACTGTCAAAATCCAAGATAATTGTCTTGTCGGCCAAGCTGGTTTTCGGTTTAGACCTAAAAAGAACAGTGATGCACAACTAAGGACCGAGGGGAACCGTCATATGATATTTCAGAATGATCCATCCAGAACTATTACTTCCAAATCCAAGATGGCCGCGCATGGGGCATTTTTAGTGTATTCCATTTATCGGAACGTTCCAGTTGTACCAAGTTGGAACTGATCTGTTAAATGGAACATTACATGCCGAATTCCGTTTCTGTGGGTGAAAATGAATTAATTTAAAAGGAAAAGAAAAGACATTTCCGGAAATAACCCGGTTCAGAAGCAAAATCTGCAAAACAATGCGAGTTATCGCTTTTATTTACAAGTTTAACAGACTACGATGTCACTTGGAGTCGGAAGTGATATATTTACTGATGAAATACAGTTTAACTGGTTACAGTTATATCTATTTACAATTACTTGAACAACTGAAACGAAAACTTTTCACTGGCCGCCATATTTTATCCAACTTGGAACCCTTAAATGCGACGTACCCAACGAACCGGTTCGTTCCACAGGGACCTGAGAATTTGTTGCAGCTAGTTTTGGACCTAAAATAGGGTGTTTAGAGTAATTTTATACATTTGGGGGGGGGGGGGTTAAGATCAATTTTCGATAAAACTTTAATGACCATTGAGGGGGCATTTTTATCGAAAATTGATCTTAACCCCCCAAAAGTGTAAAATTACCCTAAACACCCTATTTTAGGTCCAAAACTAGCTATAACAAATGATTAGGTCCCTGTGGTTCGTTCCGGCGGAAAGTCAAATGGAAGTGTTCCAAATGGAACATGTTATTTGTTTTCATATAAATCCGAAAGGACGAAGAGAAACTTCGTGATTCATCCAGTACCTCTGATGAAATAGCGATAACAAGCATTGTTCAAGGACAAATTCATTATCCATCCAGTACAGTACCGCTGAAGAAATAGCGATAACAAAAAAAATGTTTAAGGACGGACGACAAACCACAGACGAAGGTTCATTGTCTGATGATTGTTGGTTTTAAGTAGCAGAACCCGAGGTCCTTTTTAACAATAAAAATTATATCAATTTAGATTTTTGTTAAATAATATTATGGACATCGAATATCTGGGGTTTTTTTTTTTGCTGTTTGCCTACGTAACCAAGGCAATGGTGTGATGGAGATAAGAACGAATGTGTTAATTCTGAATCTAAATATAGTTTCAAGCAATTTTGAAATTATATATCTCTTACCTTGTTGACCTTGTGATATAAGGTCATGTAATTCCATAGCGTTTGGGCGGTGTCCGTCTCCTCTTCCGTTACGGTCAAATTTCCAAACATGTCTGAAACCGCCTTTCTGTCCACCGTCCGTTATGCTTGTATGAGTAGTTACACACACTATAAGGGCGTCTTGTGTTCATGCGTCAGTTACTCACCGGGGCTGCCGGAAACTTCAGAGGAAACATGGTCTACGCTACAGAACTCATACTCGTATATTACATTGGGAAAAACTGTGTATGTACTCGATTTGTTTGTCTGTATAAAGTTTATCTAAAATAGAACTAGCATAAGTCATTTCCATGACAATGATGCCTACTATGACCACAGCCCGAGTTTCCTCTGGCCCTGTCACCAGAGACTTCGCCATTTTGATAGATAAATGTCTGGTTGGGGACATCTATCTGTCAAAATGTCTCAAGTCTGGTGACAGGGCCAGAGAAAACTCTGGCTATTATGATCATTTTCAAATGTGTGCAAAAACAATTCCTTAGCGGATTGGTAAAATAACTTATAGTCTGAATCTTTCACGGGAGTGACAATTTTACCGCCAAGATGGCACTTCCCTCCTTAACTCGAACATTCACCCATAAAGTAACGTATGCACTCTCCAAGTTCAAAGATTAGAATAGTCTATTACGAAATTTCAGGTGTGAATGGGTTAAACGTACAAAATTCCTTTTAACACATTAGTTAAGGAGTAACAAATTAGCAGGCTACTCAGTTAAATTGAAGTTTTCCTGAGATACAAATGTTCATGCTATTCAATTGAAAAGATCGTTTATTGAAGTTTTCTAGATACCGATGGCTCCTTCCACGCATAAATTCAAGATTAATTTCTGATATTTATTTAGGGTTGAACTTCATTATAGGGACATTAAACTTAAAAACTAACACACGTTCCGATCGCCTTTGGTGATGTTACGAGCAAACACGAGTTAAAAGAACACGTGATCTACATGATCTATATATATAATGATATCACATGTTTTCCCCAGTTAAGTGATCGTTATAAGTATACCACATGATTGAATACAAAGGCTTATAAGTATTTCACTTAAAACCCATGTATGTCCATCAATATTTATACGTGTATCAGTCATTTCAGAAGATACAAAACACATTGCCAGAAAAATAGCAAGTTGCTTTAGAAATTTATACTAAGATGCACCACGATGGCTGAATGTGATAATTACAAATCTCATTTTAAAACGGGAATATATTCATGTTCAAATGTAGTCGGTTGGTTCAGTAGTCAGCACACTCGACTTCAACCAAGAGGACCGACGTTCAATTCCCTAATCTGACGTGAAAAAGGGGTATGGGGTCATCTGTCCGACCACCCAGGTTTTCTTCAGGTACTGCGGTTCCCTCTCACAATTAGACCCTCTGCACTTAGTTTGGTATGATTGTTTGCGTCCTATTAACAGCCAGGGTATCCCCATGTATGCTATTTGGATGTGTGTGTTGAGTACATGGAGGCTCAGTATGTTCGTGTAAGCCTCTTTGTGATAATCCGGATATTGTGTCGATTTAAAGTGCTACCACGCCGAAGTATAACGCGGAAAGCCCCCAGCAGAACACCGTAACCGGTCACATTATACTAACAACAGGTGTTAGTACCCAGACCCACAAGTTGAAATAACTTGGTACTTAACATTTTGTATGAAGAATCAGGCCCCAGTTTCATCAACGTTCCTTAACTTAAGGAAATCTCTTAACTTAAAAATCTCCATAGGAAAGCATTACATAATTTAAGGGGAAAATCCTTAGCTAAGGAACTTTCCTTAACTTCTGTATTGCTTTCCTATGGAGATTTTTAAGTTAAGGGATTTCCTTAAGTTAAGGAACGTTGATGAAACTGGGGCCAGTATGGATACTAGGGAAGACAGCAACACTAAATAAAAGACTTCACATCATAATTCGGGTTTTTACTTATTTATAATTTTTAATAAAGACATATTTGGTTCCCTGATAACCGTTGTTTTACCATTATAATTCATGTACCTCTTTCCGTCAAGGAACATTTCGTCACGTGACCCCGATGTCTGGTTTCGGACATCATGCATGTTTCCCTATACGTCACATCTAATATTCCCTTTTAATCTTTCCCGCGTCTCCGGGACACGTGCCCTGCGTTATCGCGAGGGGTTCCTGCTATATTTGCCCATGTCTCCGGGATACATATACACTTGTAATAGAGGGAGTTTTTGCCCCGCGTCGCTGCCTGAGGTACACAATTATGTTCATGGTATAATTTGCTCTACATCACCGAAAAGAAATCCTACTCTTATCGTTCCTGTGACACTGCAATGATACGTCAGATGCATTCGCCTTCTGTTTCAGTCCGATATGGCAAGGCACGTAGATACATGAGCGCGGTATTTGTCCATCTTGATTTTCCCGCGCCTACTACATCAGCGGCATGTTTTCCAGCATCATCCTCGGGCACGTCCCTGCGTCATTGCTATATTTTCCGAACACATGTGCACTGCTTGTCTTCCAAGTATACTTTGTCACGGCCTGATGTCAATCCAAGTTCGCTAGAGTATAATGTCCGCAGTATTTGACTAGTGACTCTGGTGCCATCGCTAGAGTATAATGTTCGCAGTATTTGACCCGTAACTTTGTAGAGTATAATGTCCGCAGTATTTGACCAGTAACTCTGTAGAGTATAATGTCCGCAGTATTTGACTAGTGACTCTGGTGCCATCGCTAGAGTATAATGTTCGCAGTATTTGACTAGTGACTCTGGTGCCATCGCTAGAGTATAATGTTCGCAGTATTTGACCCGTAACTTTGTAGAGTATAATGTCCGCAGTATTTGACCAGTAACTCTGTAGAGTATAATGTCCGCAGTATTTGACTAGTGACTCTGGTGCCATCGCTAGAGTATAATGTTCGCAGTATTTGACTAGTGACTCTGGTGCCATCGCTAGAGTATAATGTTCGCAGTATTTGACCCGTAACTTTGTAGAGTATAATGTCCGCAGTATTTGACCAGTAACTCTGTAGAGTATAATGTCCGCAGTATTTGACTAGTGACTCTGGTGCCATCGCTAGAGTATAATGTTCGCAGTATTTGACTAGTGACTCTGGTGCCTTCGCTAGAGTATAATGTTCGCAGTATTTGACCCGTAACTTTGTAGAGTATAATGTCCGCAGTATTTGACCAGTAACTCTGGTGCCATCGCTAGAGTATAATGTTCGCAGTATTTGACCAATAACTCTGGTACCATTGCTAGAGTATAATGTTCGCAGTATTTGACCAGTAACTCTGGTGCCATCATTAGAGTATAATGTCCGCAGTATTTGACCAGTACTGTAACTCTGGTGCCATCGCTAGATTATAATGTCCGCAGTATTTGACCAGTTACTCTGGTGCCATCGCTAGAGTATAATGTCCGCAGTATTTGACCAGTAACTCTGGTGCCATCGCTAGAGTATAATGTCCGCAGTATTTGACCAGTAACTCTGATGCCATTGCTAGAGTATAATATCCGCAGTATTTGACCAGTTATTCTGGTGCATCATCGAAATTCCGGTATTACTGTCACTTGCGCTCTTGGCGCCCCTGGAATTGGTCATGGTAAAACTTATGGCTCACAGATAACTGTTTCATTGGTTTTAGTTTTAACTAAATGATCAGTTGCGAGGCCATACCCTGTCCATTAAATATCAAAAAGGAGCGACTTCCAATTTCAATATACATTTTCCGTCACCCTTTTCATATTCATTTTTCAACAACTCCAAAAAGATTAGCTTGATCATGACGCCAAACCATTATGCTAATGTGCGTTGCTTTTCAGTTTTCACAATCAATTTATCAAATGACCAATGAAGTTTTCTTGTACCATCGACAAGGTGGTGAAGCTTACATTTACAAGTACATGTATGTTATTTCACTGAGTCTTAACTTAATTAGTGGCATAACACATGGAATTTTGAGAATGAATCGCAGAGTCTTTATCTTCCGTATTTCTCTGCTTGAGTAGATCACGTCACCAAGTTATGCTAGCAATGTTTGCTTACGTCATCAAGGAATGTGTCCACCGTATTTACCTGACCGAAGAAGACTGAGGTAGCTGTCCCATACATCCTCTGGTATATGCTGGTAAATTTGAAACCCTCTTTCCGGGTAAACTTTTAACCTATAAAGACATCCCATCATCACCGTTATTACACATCGAAGTGACCCGACGTCGGGGTTCGGGTATTTACGTAACGGAATAGGTGGTGACGTCACCGTGACGTCAAGTTTCGTCGGATCGCCTGGCCACTGTTTCATAAAGGTAGCATACACACGTCTCTCCATGTGGGGCATTTGGACTAAAATGATACTCCTGAGATTTGCCAATAAACGTTTTGCCTCCAGTAAGTCGTATGAAAACGCAACATTTTCTCCCGTATTTGTGGCTTGTAATTCCAGTAATATGCGTTCTTCAGGAACACCTTTATTCATCGCTATATCTCTAAATATCTCCGCTTCTGTCTTCCTCCATTTCCCTACAACAACACAAAAACGAAATAAATAAGTGATACAGGTATTTCTAATAAATCATAAGCGATTTCGTACGTTGCGAAAATTTTGTGATTTTTTTTTATTAAGTTAAAACCTCCTTAATCCTTCTAAGATAAGGACATTTATTGTTAAGGTTGCAAGTTCTGTTTTTTTCTGTGTTGTCTTGGACGTCCACTGAAGTTAAGTTTGAAACCTTTTCACTGTACAGATGTATTTATTACGAAAGGTTTAGAATTTTTAAAGGCGAATTTAATTGTAATTGCCGATCAGTGGAAGGACTTTAACCACCTAATGTATTAGCTCGGTTCACGATTTACACACAATTGTACCTTGTGTGAGGACTCCGACTTTGCCTGAAAACATCAGCCAATCTGCTTTTCCGTCCAAGAAAAGGTTTGACGCGTAGTCAGCTGTTCTAACGTCATGGTTACCCAGGACAAGTATGACGTCACTCTGAAAAAATACGTCCATGACATACATATTATGAAGAAAATATTACAACGTTATGCAAAATTAACAAACAAAATAACAAAAAAATCAGCTGGGTCCATTGCAATTTTTTTTATTGGGCATATACATATCATTTGTCATTCAACAAAAAGAATTAACCATAAAGTTATTATAGCATAGAAATACCATCTAGACATCCAATGCAGCAAATATGTTTAGCATTAAATAAGAAGAAAAGAAGGGAAATGATACGATTTGGATGATATAAACCAGTAAACTAATTATGATTTTACACTTGGATTCCCTCTAGATTTTGATTGAGCTGTTGTATATAGGTCTATGCAACAAATTAATGTACACTATTTTTAATTTATTAAGTTATTAAAACTATCCAATAACCGATTAGTATACAGTGAAATCAAGCATCTAAGCTTAATCATTTTATCTACCCTACCTTTTTAATTGTGTGATTAAGTATCATATAGTCCCATATCTTCTCGGCAGCAATCAAGTCCTTGTCGGGCACCGGATTGTTGCAGAACATCTTCCAGAGCTTGACGTGACCATCACGAAATGATCTCGTCACTAAACTGCTAACACATCTCATCATCTTGCATAAATAAGTCTATCGTAACAAATTTACCATATGTTGCACGTATTCTATATATATAGTGCAAGCACAAACTAGATCACGCCTGCAAAACGAAACTGTCTTTCACCAGCACATACTCACGTGCGTTTGTTTACGTAGGGAAGGGAATCCCCAATATTGTGACGTAATAGGGTTGTGAATCCAGTAATCTTTATTTTCGTAAAAAAAATAATTTCAATGTTATTTAATTTATGAATTGAAAGCTATTATGATTTTAAATAGCTTTGGCTTTCAAATATTCAATTTCTTACCGGCATTGTATATTACAGGCATTTTTGTTAAAATCATAGGATAGTTTCGCATTTTTTATGATCTCGTTGAGAGCGAGAATCTCGTTAGCGCCAGTTTTCGAAACAACAATATTGCGGGATTAGAAAGTTCTGCGTATCAAGATACCATGACTGCCGGTAAGCTACAGTCGATGCAATTAATCTTAACTAGATAACATCATTAAGTACGACAAATAAGAATACCCATATTTGTTGACCGAATGTGGAGTCACCGATGTGACAGTTCATGATAATCGCCTGGTCGAGTACGAGCTGTACTGAACAGTGTAACGTATCGGGGGTCCGTACCCTAGTCACTTCTAAGGATCCCTGTGCTATAGGCCTGTCTATAACTATACTACAGTTGCAAATATATACAAATATGTGTTACTACCTAGTAACGCTAAGCATTATATACAGAATGTCACAGCGTACCTCGCTGTACATGTACACAGGACTCTGTCAACGGTAACGAAACACTGTAACATGCAGAGTTATCCTACAACCGCACATACAGGTACAAACGAGACTGCTGACACATAAAATTACTCAAGACATATATTCAAGTTGTAAACTATATACACTATACAGCTGCTTGCTGTCAATGCCCTAATGTATAGTACTATCGACTATGTCGCCGACCACCGTGTCACGACCAACGTCGATACCCTGTGCTCTACTCGGGCTGTGGTTATGAGCGTGTCGTAATCACACTACGCACTAACACAGGCTACCGTGCTAGCGACGACAACTCAAGACCTATGGTCATGAGCGCTCACGACCTACTGCAGTAGTCGTGAGCTGCTGTATACTCGCGACCTCACGGTATACCCGCGACACAGGTAGCTGTGAGCAATGACGCTCTGAACAATAACCACGGTACCTATCTGTAGTCGAGGCACTATATAACTATAGTATGGAAACAGACCAAGGTAAGACTTATTCAGTCACATCTATCTCTCTGTGTCCATGCCTATGGAATGAAACTATAAACAAAGCTATCTGCTCTGTATCAAATATAACGCACTACGACTACGCGTGTATATGTACACACACTACCGTACACCTCGGGCAGTGTCCCCTAGGCAGTAAACAGTAAAACTAACGCCTGCTACCAATGCACGGCACTCTCCCAGCTAGCTACGACAAAACCTAGCTGGCGACCACGCACAGTGCTCGATACACGTGCTCACGACTACCCTCTGGTCAGAACCACAGTACAGGGTCTAGTCGTCTGTTAACTCTATACAGCTATGGTAGGATCAAGGCAGGCTGACAACAGCCACTTCTATCTCTCACTACCCAAAGCCGGACTTACTGTCTATCGCTAGTGTTAACACGCCGAGCTCAAAACAGAACTATCCGATTCTCGCTGGAATCTGGCCTTATATACCCTCCGTCTATCCTAGTGACCCCTAGCGGCGAGTATGATACAATCACATGAAAGTTTGTACGGTATGCCTAAAAACTATCTATCTGCTAAGCGCTTAAATAACAAAGATAACACAAAATGATTAACGCCAATAGAACCTAAACAATATACTCAATCATCGAAGGTAGGGTTACGAAATATATACATTCATCACATTACCCACGCCTCCGAGTACAACGCGTCCTCGCGTTACAAATAAACTCGGCTACAAAACTGTAAAGCTATAACTACATTAATCAACAATATATACAGATGATTCAGAACGACCACAAATGAATTGGTCATATCCTACCTAGTATTCGGTAGTGTAACTTGAATGCCACCGAGGAGCTCGTCGAGAGCGTGTTGGCCGAGAGTTGGTATCAAACTCTTTCTCGCCATCACCGTTCTCTGCATCACTATCGACCTCTATGGGGATATCTATCAGCTCACTCCCAACATTGTCCCCAGATGATGCAGCACCCCCTAAGTTCGAGTAATTGAAGCAACTCTCATCGACCTGAGTTTGTCGATCCCTCAGACCACTGTGTTCTTGAGGGTTCTCCCCTCGCAGGACCTGCACGTTTCTTCTTTTCAGTCGGTCAGCATGTATGACTTTGGCCTTTCCCTTTCGACCACAACGCACCTTGTAGGTCACATCTGTCAACTTGGACAGTACCCGGAAAGGTCCACGCCATCTACATGATAACTTAGGGCTCAGTCCTGTCTTCACGTTTGGGAAAAACACAAACACTTCTTCTCCTGGCTTGAAGCTCTCCCATGACAGTTTCTGGTCATGATTCCGCTTTTGTCTTTGCATGGCTCCTTTGACATTTTCTCTTACCAGTTGATGAGCATCCTCCATGGTCTCTTGGAGTTGCCAAGCCCACTGGTTCTGCGGAATTGCCTTCACATTTCTTGGCATGGCGTACTGGATGTCTAAAGGGGTACTGGTTTCCCTTCCTAACATCATGAAGTTTGGTGTACATGACGTTGTTTCGTGCTCTGCTGATCTATAGGCCATCAGAACGTAGGGAAGTTGCTGATCCCAATCAGTCTGGTGTTCGTTAACAACCGTTCTGAGCATTGCTATTAACGTTCGGTTGAACCTTTCAACCATACCATCGGATTTCGGGTGGTATGGTGTTGTGCGCGTCTTCCGTATTTGAAGCAGCTTGCACATTTCGCTAAACAGAGCACTCTCAAACTGTACTCCTTGATCTGAATGCACCATGGTCGGAACACCAAAGCGACATATCACCTCTTCTACCAGTATCCTGGCTACGGTTTGTGCTTCCATGTTGGGCATTGCGTAGCTCTCGGTCCATTTGGTGTAATAGTCAGAAATCACCAGAATATGTCGATTCCCATGATCAGTTACAGGTAGCTCACACAAAATGTCGATTGCTAGGCGTTCCATAGGAAAT
Organism: Mimachlamys varia; assembly: GCA_947623455.1. Taxonomy (NCBI): domain Eukaryota; kingdom Metazoa; phylum Mollusca; class Bivalvia; order Pectinida; family Pectinidae; genus Mimachlamys; species Mimachlamys varia. The sequence goes on along the minus strand of OX392533.1, from coordinate 38,662,016 downwards.
CCAGTTTCCACAACTTGCATAGGAGCTCTCTTTGTCCGGTTGGGGTTTTTCCCTCTGCTACATTGTATACACCCAGCAACATAGCGCTTCACGTCTGCTTGGAGTCCCGGCCAATAATATGACTGTCTGATCTTAGCCAAGGTTTTCCTCAATCCCAAATGTCCAGCAGTTCTATTGTCATGTGTATGACCAAGGACAGTTCGTCTCTCAGATTTGGGGAGTACAACCTGCAATGTCCCATTAGGACTTTCTCTATACAGCATGCCTGCATTGATCGACAGTGCCTCAAACTGTGACCAAAGCGATTTCACAGTCATATTGCGACCCTCGATGCTTTTAAATGCTGGTTTCTTGCCCTCTCGTACCCATACAAGAACAAGTTTGATATCCTCATCACCTTCCTGTTTTTCTTGTAAAGCTGGTTCTGGCACAGTCTCGTCACCTTCCTCAGGTATCACCCCTGTGCTAACAACTCCAAAACATCGTGGTGTATCATGGACAGCACAAACATGATCGTCTGCCAGGCTTTTACTTTCCCATTCTGGCTCATAACCACACTGTCTACAGGGCAACCGGCTGAGACTATCAGCATTCTGGTGTTTGACTCCTGGTCGATGGACGATGGTCATGTCATATGAGCTCAGCACTTGTAGCCACCTGGCCATCTGTCCTTCGGGGTTTTTGAAGTTCAGTAACCAACGAAGCGAACTATGGTCGGTACGTACAGTGAACCTTCTACCATACAAGTAATGACGGAGGTACTTGGTGAAGTATACGACTGCCAACAGTTCCTTTCTGGTCACACAATAACCTCGCTCTGCTTTTGTTAGAGTCCGACTAGCGAATGCTACTGGCCTCTCTACATCATCGACTATCTGAGACAACACTGCCCCGATAGCGTCATTGCTTGCATCGGTGTCTAGTATAAACTCCTTGGTGAAGTCTGGATGTGCAAGGATAGGTGCCGTTACCAACAACCGCTTAAGGGTCTCAAAGGCTTCCTGACAAGAGGAACTCCACTCGAATGCTCGTCCTTTTTCGGTGAGTTTGTGAAGGCACTTCGCGATTTTGGCAAAATCTTTTATGAACCTTCGGTAATAGCTGCAGAACCCTAGAAAGGATCGCAACTCTCTTACATTGCCAGGAACAGGCCATTGCTCGACAGCTCTTGTTTTAGCTGGGTCTGTCGACACACCTGCCTCTGATATGACGTGCCCTAGGTATAAAACCTCTTTTGCACACAGCAGGCACTTCCTAGCTTTCAATTTCAATCCAGCAGCCAACAACCGGTCAAAGACTTTTTCGAGATTTACAATCATCTCCTCAAATGACCTTCCTACAATGATCACATCATCAAGGTAGATGAGGCACACCTGCCACTGTAGTCCCGCCAGCACAGTCTCCATCAACCGTTCAAATGTTGCTGGGGCTGAATTCAAACCAAAGGGCATAACTTGGAACTCGTACAAGCCTGTGCGAGTAGCGAATGCTGTCTTGGCACGGTCCTCTGCATCCAACTCTACCTGCCAGTATCCTGAGTTCAGGTCTAGAGTAGAAAACCATGAACAGCCAGCAAGTTGGTCTAGTGTCTCGTCAATACGAGGCAGAGGGTATGCATCGGGAATGCTCACAGCGTTAAGTCGTCTGTAGTCAACGCAAAACCGCATTGTCCCATCCTTCTTCTTGACCAAAACGATGCCTGAGCTCCAAGGACTAGATGATTTCTTTATAACACCCCGGTCGAGCATGTTCTGTACTTGTTTGTCTACTTCAGGTCCCATATTGCCTGGAACACGCCGTAACGGCTGTTTTATCGGGCGGGCATCACCTGTATTGATTTTGTGCTTCACGACATCTGTTCGCCCCAAGTCTTCATCCGATGCAGCAAACAACCCTTCATACCTTTGTAAAAGGTGTCCCAACTCCTGATATTGCTTGGCAGTGAGGCTGGTTTTTGAAGCTTCTAGTAACTTAGCAAGGTCTTCTCTCAAGCTGTTACTGCTGTGAGGCTGTGACTCTTGTATTTCCTCTACCACACTCTGGATTGCACTCACTTGTGCTATGGTAGTGCCAGGATATATCAACTTATCCTCCTCTGAGGTATTCATCATACGTACAGGCACCGTTGCTACATTGTCTACCAGTGATCGACCAATGATAGCACGGTCGCTCTTCAAAAAGGATTCAAACCCTTCCACAATCAAGGTGTTGCCCTGCATGGCCTTACCATCAGGCACACACACCTTCCCAGGGACTATGACCTCTGATTTTGCTGGTACTGAAATCCTCTCAGATGTACATACTCGGAAACAACCCATGGTTCCCTCATACTTAGCCTCAACTTGCACACCGTCTAGGGTCAGACATCCCCTAGCTAGGTCCAGAGTTACATTTCTATCTATCATGACATCAAGACCTAGAATGCCATCTGTGGTGAGTTTCGCAACAACAGCCTCTACCAATATGTTGGTGTTGTCCTCCAACCTAATGTTAAATCTCCCTTGTCCAAGGATCGGTAATTGGTCGCCACTCGCTGTCAGGACCTCCTTACTTATTTGCTTTAACTCGGGTCTAGCCGCCGGAGAAATGTTGTGATACAGATCTTCCGATATCAGAGTTATGGTTGCCCCTGTGTCAACCAATAACTTGGCCTGAGCACCATGTATGTCAGTCTTTACGTACATACCAGCCTCATGGACAGCTGACGACACCCCTAAATTGGCTTTATGCTCGGTGCGTCTTCGCCTTCTACGAGTTCTAACTTGCTTCGCCGACCCATTGTCCTTGCTTGTCTGATGTTTTAGTTTAGGGCAATTTCTACGAAAATGACCCTCCTCCTTGCAATAGTAGCAAGTTTTTCGACTAGCCTGGTCTTTGTTTGGTTTCTGCTGATGCTGAGCTGAACTCCTTTTGCTTCCCTTCAGCTTCACTACATCATCCTGTAAAGACTGTAGCTTCTGTTGTATGTCCCTTAACACACTGGACATGTCAGAGTTCTCACTAGCTTTCTCTGTAGTCACACTACTAGCTTTGTCTGCTGCAGGGCTGTCCTCCGTGTTTGTAGCTCTCAGGTGTGCTTTACCATCACTACGTCTCTTTTCAGCTCGATTGTAGGCCTCTAGTTCAACAGCTAACCGTATTGTTTCTGTTAGGTTTTGAGGTCTTGCTTGCTTTATCCTGATTCGCATGTCTGAATCAGCTAGAGCCTCAATGAACTGCTGCTTAGCCAGAGTATCACGCACATCACTGGGCACTGTCGGGTATGCCAAGTTTACTAGTCGTCTGATAGCTTGACCTAACTCTGGCAGACTTTCTGAAGCCTTCTGTCGCCTCTCTAAGAGTTGAACCCGATATAACTCTGTCTGGTCCGGAGGAGCGAAGCGTTCCTCTAGTGCAGTGACCAGGGACTTGAAATCCTCCTGCTTTGATATGGCCAGATCCCCAAGGATACCTTGTGCTTGACCCCTCAGTGCAACAGCCAAATACAGTCCCTTCTGATGCTCCGACCAGTTGTTGATGCGGGAACAAGTCTCAAAATGAGACCTGTAGTCGACCCATGAGGTGGAACCATCATATGTTGCAGCCTTCACGTGCATGGTCTTTATAGGAGTGCTGCGAGCTTTCCTGGTATAGTCCTGCTCTTCCTCGTCGTCACTGATATAGCTATCATGGTCATAAACTGACCTCCTGTGACGTCTGGGTTGAGGTTTTCTCATTGTCACCCAGTCACGACTACCTCCATCAATGTCGCCAACATAGTCAGGGAGCTGGCTTGTTCTCAAATGTGCTCTCCCTCTGGGGAGGTCCCATTTCTCCTCAGTATATGGCCTGGTAGTTGGAGACTGTTTGAGAATACTATTCCCTTTAGCTTGCAACCTAGCTAAGTCAGACCTCATCTGTCTGATTTCCTGCTCAACCTCATCAACATCAATATCTGACGAGAGCGGGGGAACAACTATGTTCTGACTATCTACCCCTCTAGTTCTCTCCATTGATGCAACACCAGAGTCCCTATATCTATGAGGTGTAGAGTTAGAGTAACTAACATGCTTTTTTATCACCGGTGTTTTTGGGCTTGAGCGACTATGGTACGGCATATCCCTGCCCTGGCTCACCGCTTCCTCAATATCATCTAATGGACTGAGAACATCATCCTCTAAATAACTAGCCATATTGAAAAACAAATCACACAGCAATACAAATAACAACTATAAAGTATGTGTATAAAAGCAGAGTAGTTTTACTCACACCCACTAAAATTATAATACAGAAACCTATCTACAGGGATCCCACACGCTGCCACCAAATTTATGTAACGTATCGGGGGTCCGTACCCTAGTCACTTCTAAGGATCCCTGTGCTATAGGCCTGTCTATAACTATACTACAGTTGCAAATATATACAAATATGTGTTACTACCTAGTAACGCTAAGCATTATATACAGAATGTCACAGCGTACCTCGCTGTACATGTACACAGGACTCTGTCAACGGTAACGAAACACTGTAACATGCAGAGTTATCCTACAACCGCACATACAGGTACAAACGAGACTGCTGACACATAAAATTACTCAAGACATATATTCAAGTTGTAAACTATATACACTATACAGCTGCTTGCTGTCAATGCCCTAATGTATAGTACTATCGACTATGTCGCCGACCACCGTGTCACGACCAACGTCGATACCCTGTGCTCTACTCGGGCTGTGGTTATGAGCGTGTCGTAATCACACTACGCACTAACACAGGCTACCGTGCTAGCGACGACAACTCAAGACCTATGGTCATGAGCGCTCACGACCTACTGCAGTAGTCGTGAGCTGCTGTATACTCGCGACCTCACGGTATACCCGCGACACAGGTAGCTGTGAGCAATGACGCTCTGAACAATAACCACGGTACCTATCTGTAGTCGAGGCACTATATAACTATAGTATGGAAACAGACCAAGGTAAGACTTATTCAGTCACATCTATCTCTCTGTGTCCATGCCTATGGAATGAAACTATAAACAAAGCTATCTGCTCTGTATCAAATATAACGCACTACGACTACGCGTGTATATGTACACACACTACCGTACACCTCGGGCAGTGTCCCCTAGGCAGTAAACAGTAAAACTAACGCCTGCTACCAATGCACGGCACTCTCCCAGCTAGCTACGACAAAACCTAGCTGGCGACCACGCACAGTGCTCGATACACGTGCTCACGACTACCCTCTGGTCAGAACCACAGTACAGGGTCTAGTCGTCTGTTAACTCTATACAGCTATGGTAGGATCAAGGCAGGCTGACAACAGCCACTTCTATCTCTCACTACCCAAAGCCGGACTTACTGTCTATCGCTAGTGTTAACACGCCGAGCTCAAAACAGAACTATCCGATTCTCGCTGGAATCTGGCCTTATATACCCTCCGTCTATCCTAGTGACCCCTAGCGGCGAGTATGATACAATCACATGAAAGTTTGTACGGTATGCCTAAAAACTATCTATCTGCTAAGCGCTTAAATAACAAAGATAACACAAAATGATTAACGCCAATAGAACCTAAACAATATACTCAATCATCGAAGGTAGGGTTACGAAATATATACATTCATCACAACAGTAAAGCTGACAATACAATAAATTTCAATTTTGAAATGTATTTCGAAAAAGCATAATTTCAATCACCCAGCTCTTGATCGTTGGAAAAACCTTTTCTGACCAAGGTCTCCCTAAACATGTTCCATATACGAGTCATCAATCTTCTAAGAGATAGTATTGGATAGGCCTATTTTTCTATGGAATGGGAATCACATTCCAATAAACCAATATATGATATTCACTAGCCTCGGGTTTTACCAAATTTGAAAAACCCTCAGGTAGAATTTCCCTATCTTATACCCCTTGTCATGAAAGAGTCTTATGATATTGTCATATAGGCCTATAGTCCAAAGGGTTCTGACTCTCTGACCTGCTAATTATATAAATATTTTGGCGAGAGTCAGAATTCCTGCTTAGTAAAAAAGTGGAAATTTTACCGACCCGTGCACATTTAAGCCGTGTTTTATAACATGAAACATGTTAAAAATACCCATGTATCTATTCCCACACAAAATATTCTAACACAATCTGACAGAAGAACACGGAGTCACATAAATTCAAATCTGCTGAAATGCTCTGTCTTCCCACATACTATCATCAACAGTTTACCCACGCACATAGCCGCTAGCGACACTCTCTCCTCCTTTAAAACCAGCTTAGCCAAACACGTCCACCATCCTCCATAATTCTTCTGTAATTGACTGTCTTTTTAATTGTAATTAATTGTTGACTTTTATACATTAAAAATGAACAAACAAAAAAGAAAGATAATAATTATTATTTTTGCACATGCGCTCAGGAGGGATGTTGTACACTCTTGTCTAAGAGTTTATTCCCTTAATTAACGGAAGAAGAAGAAGAACATTTTCGATCACATGTAAAATAAGTATCAATGGAAAGAACAGATATTTTTCTACTAACCTACACATTTAATCAAGTCACAGGAGGTCGTAAACTAACTGTAGCCACCCATTTCTAAAAAATAACTAGTTTCATGACATCTGTTTGAAAATGGCCGCCGCCTAACATCAGGTGATCAAAATAGGTAGATCAGAACGTAATTCTTGCGGGATCACGCGACGTGCGGCCATTTTCAAACAGATGTGAGGAAACTGGTTATTTTTTAGAAATGGGTGGCAACAGTTAGTTTACGACCTCCTGTACATGTGACTGGATTAAATGTGTAGGTTAAGCCATACCAATTTGATTTATTGTTCTTCGGAAAATGAGATTTCAAAATTGGAGCGAGCGGGCGCAATTTTTTTCCGTATTTTGTTTATTTGATCAAAAGATCTTGGAACGATAAATAATCGATTGTGGTGTTTTGCAATACATTATGGCGACCCGATTATGTAGTGATCAACACGATAAGAAAGCAATTTTGACCCATTCTCAGTTTTCTTTATTCACAAATGAAAAAGCTCTGTCACGCATTTCCCTCGTGTTGCTGCCGAAAAAATCCACTTGAAATACCATTTTTACCTTTATTTCAAACATTCGAATGATCCGAAATGGCGTTTTCTAAATTTTGAACCATTGTAAAATATGTCCAGATTCGTCATTTTTCATTGATGCTAAAATTTGAGCGGTAATATTTTACTTTTACTTTTATTTTATTTTTCCAAAACAGGAGCGGTAAATCCGACGAACAATTAATCAATTTGGTATGGCCTTAGTAGAAAAATATCTGTTCTTTCCATTGCTACCTATTTTACATGTGATCGAAAAAGTTTCATATTATAAAACTCAGCTCAAACAGTGACCCGTGGACGGGTCGGTAAATTTCCACTTTTTAACTAATGAGGAATTCTGACTCTCGCACCCGCCTGTCGTCAAAATATTTAGTGGGTCAGAGAGTCAGAACCCTTCGGACTAATAGGCCTATAGGAATCTATCAATGAATTTGATCATACCAGTGAAATCTATTGTTCCTGTAGCGGATCTAGACTGGGTTGATTGTCGGCGACCAAATATAGCTCAATTGGTTGAGCGTCCGTCTAGAGTTCGGAATGTCCCGGGTTTGAACCCCGGTCTGGCCGTGCATTTATCCTTTCCTGTTACAGTTACGAAACTTGACGGCATATAGAACTTGACGTAGGCATCCAATTTAAACAGATTCGTCATGAGGTATCATTTTAAAGGGTACCAGGGGCTGTAATAATATTCAAGAAATTATCATTGTGATAATTAGTACATTTTGTACATGCACACACCAAGACATGCATGGGTTTTTAATAATACAGACATCCCCACCTGAGAAATAAACCATATTTTACAACAAAGAGCAGAAATGAAACTAGTGAGACGAGTTGGCCGCGAACCCGAGACCTCTAGGTTATGGAGCCAAGAAGTTGAAACCAAGCCAAAAGGTTCGAACAAGTTGACCTGGTTTGGTTTGTAATTTCCTGATATTGTAATGCAAGGTCGCGTCTCCACGTAACACTATACATGTCCCTATGCAATGGCTGAGTTGAAGGGAAATTCCCTACAGCTCAAGCTTGTAAGGCAACCTAATGAATGCACCTCTTTTACAAATGACTTGAAACATTTTCATGTGTGTGGCTTGTGCAGAAGAAAGCATCAGGGAAGTTCTCATTAAACTATTGCAACATGTACAGGTGACCCTACTCCAACAATGTTCACACACCAATTCTAGCTGGTTGCCATAACTTGCCAATGATCAACCCAGTCCAGATTGCAGAAAAATCCCTGACATACAAATTGTATACTGTTTATTACGGCCATTACCTGGCAATTGCCTAATATAATGATCACTTCGGCCTCGAACTGACAACCAAGAGGCGGAATATGCTAGTGGACGTAGTGGTAACAGAATGTTAATAAAAACACCTTGACCACTTGTATTGGCAACTACGACCCACCAAGTGCATGCCAAGTCCATGATTTCCCTCATGTTTTTAAATAATCTTGCACATATAGTGACAGACCTCATATTTTTAGGTAATACATGTAATCCATAATACTCGGACACCATTTTGACAAGTTTTCTTTTTGTCTTTACAGATGGTTCTAAAAGTTCTGAAGAAATTGCAAGGTAAAAAGTGAAAACCACTTTTAAACCATTAGATATATCTATATATATGCAATTCATTTTAGCTTGTATAAGCTAAAATGATTTGTAATGTTGATAATGTTAAGTATCTTTGTTATTCTGATTCTGGATTATGGAAGGTGTATTTTAAGGCATTTAAAAAAAAATCTGGAATCATTAAATTAATTCATTTTTGCAAGATACATGTATTTGGCTTCTGTCGCTTAATTTTAAAGTTTATATTATACATGTTCAGTAATTCTGCATTATGTGATTTGTAAATGAAAATGTTTTTGATTTGAACAGTGATGGAGATGCTATTAAAGTATTTGTGAGAATTCGTCCCCCTGACAATGGAGATTCCGGACACCAGAGTGTGGATGTTGATCAAAGTGGATGTGCCATCATCGTACAGACAAAACCTGTACCCAAAGTCTTCACCTTTGATCAAGTTGTCAACACCAACGCACAACAGGTAAATCGGCCCCCACCCTTCAGGAGAGGAGTCATGATATTTTCACTGACATTCAGAGGGTCAAATATTGATAGACATTCAGTGTTCAATCCAGGATTTGTACAAAGAGGGCCACTTGGGCCCAAAGTGTTAAAAATTAAGGGCCATTTTGAATTAAAGGGGGCCACTGAAAAGTATATTTTAATTATATAATATATCTAATATATGAAACATGGTAACACAAATGACGAAGGAAGACAATTTTTTGACTCGTGCCCTATCCGGGCCTCGAACTAACGATCTCCAGCACCAAATCGCCTAGCCAGAAATACCTGCGGCTGTTACCACTGCAACAACTCGACATCCCCAAAAAAAGGATGTTTTGAAGTCGCAGTGATAGACGGTCCAGTATCTGACATGATCATAGTGGAAATCGTCTATTATAGTGATGTGAACACCTGGATCGCAATGCATACATGGATACGAACTGTACAAGATAACATATATTAAGCACGGGTACAATTACGACAGGAAATTCACATTTTTAACCTTCGGATCAACAACACTAAGTGTATATGATACATTGTGTTTAACATATTATATGAAACACGGAAACACAAATGACGAAGGAAGACAATTTGTCCTTCTGAAATAAATTTCCCTGATAACACCTGACAAGGCATTCAAACAATCAGTGTGTTGAATTTGCGCCGTTTGTTTAACAAAGGGGTCATCGGCGCAATGGCGCGACCTGGATTGAACACTGGACATGATGTCCTTTGACATCTCGGAGACAATTTTTATGCCCCCGCCATGAAATGTTACCCATGTCCATCCCATCCTGTCCCATCTCATGGTAATGTAACAGCTTATTTAAATAACTACTGATCCGGTTGTCATCAAACTCTGCATACGTAATAAGCATGAAGAACTAATTTCGTATGGGGGAAGAGGGCATTTATGTCTCGCAGACATTTCTAGTTCATTTTTGGCTATACAGTTGTTGTTCATCCCGTTTTGAATTTGGCTGAGAGTTTAAGGGATGTCCGCTATGGAAATTCGAGAGAAGGGGGCTGTTTTTGGTGTTCATTAATTGCTTTAAATCATACATACCTCTTTAAAATTAGGACTTTTTGAAGTTGTCATTTTAGGTTGAATTAGTATTTTAATTAGCATTACTTTTCATCCCTTAAATTCATTGTTGACAATATTATAATATTGTTCACATTTTGTTTCAGGAAGCTATTTTTTCAACAGTGGGGAAAACCTTGATTGAAAGTTGTGTCAGTGGTTATAATGGCACAATTTTTGCATAGTAAGTATTATAGATCTAATTAACTTTCATATTACACTGTACTTAATAAATACACATGTTAATAATATGTTTCGGTAGATATATAGTTCTGGATACAGAAAAACTAATTTTTATTTATAATCAAGCAATTAATACTCAATATTACTAATATTCTTTTTTCATGTTTTTCTTTTCTTGCTTTTGCATATTATATATGTATGTTTAAAGGCCCAATGTACGTAACTTCAGGGAAATTTTCGTGATTCTGAAAAATTCTGGAAAAAAAAATCCAGTTGATAACCATGCAAAAATAAGCCTAAAACGAAGTAAACCTGAGCGGTAACTAACAAGAAACTCTTGGCAAAAGAATCAAAAGAATTGAAAATAATTCAGGTGGGGCCCACTTCATCAACAAACCGAAGGTAGAAGATGGTTCGAAATGGACGCGTGTTTACAAATAGCGTGTTTCAACTGCTGCTGTACCGGTAACCGCGAAAGAATTCACCTTGAATATTGCTGATATCAGTTAATCTTAACTAAATCTATAAATATAATAAGTTATTAGGCTTGATTTTCGCTTTCAGTTTTACCGAAAGTTATGTATATTGGGCCTTTAAATAGCTATGAACGTAATACACATTGATAATGCATCAAAGACTTTGAAAATAACATACTTTTCAAATTAATATCAAATTCCTTTAAAAATTGATATAACTTTAATGTTTATTCAGTGAAACCCCACTTACTCCACTCATGGGGAAAAGTTTGAGGGGACCAAACAAACTGTTCGACGAATGATGGGTATTTAAGTAAACCTGATTCGAGTAAGTGGGGTTTTACTGTATTGTGGATCCGTTTTGTTCCTGTTCCTGTGTATTATAATAATTATTTCATTTTCGTAGCGGGCAGACAGGATCGGGTAAAACCTACACCATGCTTGGTAAGTATATGGTATAAATTAATGCGTATACAGGGCTTTATCACCCTTCTATTTAGGTCCAGTAAACGGACCAATTCCCAATGAAAAAATGTGTAATATTTCCCTATCTTCCTCTTAAAAATTCCCAATTCAGATGCTTAAAAAAATTTGTACAAAATTAAAATATTTTTTCCGGGCTGTAAATGTATATTGAGTACTGACAGTACTTTAAATGATTATTTAGAAGAAAAAGGTAATGTATTTAGCTGTTGTAAACTTAAAACGTACATTTTTCCCAATTTGAACTCTGATTCCACATACCCCCTGATAAAGCCCTGGTATATTTTCTCATGGCTAGTGATTATGATTGAAATAATGGCCTTTACATAAAATTAATTTTCCATTGATTGAATGCAGAATGCAGCTTTCTGATTGGTTGAGATTTTCTTTTCATACCTCTATGAAAACAAAATCCGAAAATGGTGCGAAAAATGTGACATCACCATGCGGCAATTGACGTTTGCGTATTGATTTGTTAAAAAGAATTTGTTGTTAGATCAGTCAAATTGTACATAAATATGTTTTAAATTTGAAAATAATTTCAAAAATTAATTATAAGCATTGGTGTCAATTATTTTTTAGTTTCATAGGGTCATGAAAAAATTTTGCTAGCAAACTTTTGTAAGAATCTGCTACGCGGATTCATACAGTTTGCAAAAAAAAAATCATGAATGCTTAAAGATTGAAATGTAAATGTGTACCAGTTGTATAAGAAAGGCTCCAACTGTATAGATTTCCTGTCTGAAACTAACTTGTATATTGACATGTGTCTTACTGTAAAGTTTTCTTATCCTTGCAGCACTAATCTAAGAAAATAAATTCCTTGATATTTTTTGAAGGACCAAGTGAAGATGCTGAAAACTTCCAGCACAAAAATAGGGGGATCATACCAAGGAGTTTTGAGTACTTATTTAACCTCGTTTCAAGAGAACAAGAATTGGTAAGAAATTTTGATTTAATGTAGATACACAATTTTCTAAGTGTTGCTAGTTATGGTGGTATATTTTTTTCTTATAAAATATACATTCAGTCAAAAAATGTAACTTTTTAAAGTTTTCTACTTACAAAAATGAATCTGAAATTTCTTTACTGTGAAATAAGAATTAAGTTCATATTGAATAATAAACATTGATAATCAGCTTTAAAGATACATAATTACATTTTTTCATGTCATATTTTATGAGGTAATCATAAATATTGTTTTGTAATTATGTGTATACCAAATGCAAGCGTTCTGTACCTTTCACTGAATACATATACCCATTCAGGTAAATCCCCCCCCCCCCCCAATCTTCTTCTTAGGTCCTGTAAACGAACAGTTTCCCAATAAAAATAAAATTCTATTTTTCCGATTTCTCTTTTTAAAATGTTATATTAAAATACCTTAAAAAACAATGTAGAAAACGACATGCTTTAGGAGCTTCTTATGACATGACATTATATAATTAAGGGATACAGAAGACAGAAGGATAAAGTTTTAAATGTCACAATGATTACTGAATGTGCTTTAAATAGCAAATATAGACAAGAAAATTATGAACAGTCAAACTTAATAATCTCAAACACGGTAGTATTCGAGTTAGCTGAATTTGAATACTGAGTGTCAAGTATGCCAAGACCAACAAAATGCTTTGAATTAAACAAGGTCTTTGCGTTACACGAGTTTGAGGTAATGAGGTTCGACTGCATTTAGTTTTACCTTAATGATAATTGTGAAGTCCAAATTTGCCAAATCAATGTTACCTAAATAAACTTTTCCTCAAATTTGTCCTTGGATCCGATTATCAAAACCCCCAGATCTAGATAAAGCCCTGGCTTTAACATATATTTGGTTTACCCTGTAATTTATTTTACCCTTTGATTATTTTTATTCCAACAACCCAGTTGGAGTATAAAATGGTCTGGGGTGGGTGTTGCAGTATCTGTGCTGTAGCATTCAAGTGTGGTGGCACTCTAAAAGATGCCATTGGAAACACAGTCCCACCACAAACAGAACACAATTCATCTCCAGCACACACACACCCACATACACACATATATGGAAATATTAGCCAGGTGGTACAGGACAAGTAGTTATCGCCTGATAAGGCAGCTCCTGTGAACTGCTCAGAATTGTATATGATAGAACTGTATGTGTTAATTGTATTGATTGTATGAGAATTGTATATCTATGTACTGTAAAGTGCTTTAGAGTGGCTTATGTTAGCTAGATAGGGCGCTATATCAAATGTTGTATATTATTATTATTATTTCAGCATGGTAAGGGGAAGGAGTTCCTGATGAGGTGCACATTCCTAGAGATCTACCATGAGCAGGTATACGACCTCCTCGACCCCTCCACCATGAGCCTCTCTTTGAGGGAGAGTATGAAGAAAGGCGTTTACGTTGACGGCCTGGCGGAGAAGGCGGTCACCAGTGCTAGTGAAGCCTACCAGGTTAGATCTTGGTTTTAGGTTCAGTTTATAATGAATGTTTTAATTTGACGTTTTGATGACTAGTACGTTAGCGAAAAATCAGTGATAGCAATGCTGTAGTCTCAGCTATAAAATTGTATGTAAATCAACTATTAAACTTACATGAAGGATTTCATTTAATAGTTCAGGCAGATTTGATATTCATGTTAAATTACTACTTTTACCAGTACTGTATTTTAAGTGCACTGTGTGCTAATAACAACAATAAAAGGGCCCACTTCATAAAACCATGTACAGGGAAAATTTCCCATGTTAAATCTTAAAAATATTAATAAGCAGTCTTTGGTGAAAAAAACACCTGAAGATTTGATAGATCAGTTGAGAAAAGAATCTTTGTAGGTTTTTTGGTGAACCCATTCTCTTTCCCAGAAAAAGGGTGGGGTGCATTTATTTAGTCCAATACAGAATATTTATAATTACGAACATTTTTTATTATGAACATCTACCCATCACTCCATAAATACCATTTACTGGTTAGCACTATCTGTACATATGTGTAGATAATTAGGAAATTTGTCGTGTCAATTAAACATTTTGTTACAAATGCTAGGTTTTGAATGACGGATGGCGGAACAGAAGAGTGGCCTCTACTTCCATGAACCGTGAGAGCTCCAGGAGTCATGCTGTTTTTACCATCTTTATAGAATCTAAAGTAAGTTTGAAGTGAATGTTTTTCTAGGTTGTGTCCCCTTAACAATATGTACTAGTATTTTACAGAATGTAAATGGTGGTCCATAAGTTCAGGTAATATTAGGTGATCTGATAACACAAATGGTCCCTTAATTCAGGTAATAGTATGAAGTGGTCTGTTATCATAAGTGGTCCCTTAATTCAGGTAATAGTATGAAGTGGTCTGTTTACACAAGCAGTTCTTTAATTCAGGTAATAGTATGAAGTGGTCTGATAACCCAAGTGGTCCTTTCTTCAGGTAATAGTATGAAGTGGTCTGTAAACACAAGTGGTCCCTTAATTCAGGTAATATTATGAAGTGGTCTGTTTACACAAGCAGTTCTTTAATTCAGGTAATAGTATGAAGTGGTCTGATAACCCAAGTGGTCCTTTCTTCAGGTAATAGTATGAAGTGGTCTGTTAACACAGGTAAAGTGGTTCTTTTATTGAAATTATTGTATGAGCAGATTGGATTTAAAATAATTTCACATTATTTATTGCTACAGGAACAGAAATCTGGTGTACAGAACGTAAAGGAATCCCTATTAAACCTTGTCGACCTTGCTGGAAGTGAACGGCAAAAAGATTCCAATGCAGCAGGTCTCAGACTGAAGGTGAAACTTCATTTCCATTATATTTTCCCTGAGTGAAATGTCAGGAATTATCCATTTAATAAAATCTTACATTAGTTAAGATAGATGTATGAACTGTTATATCTTAACTTCTGAAAGAATACATTTCACATAGTATTTTTCCTGTCAGAATTCTACAAGTATTTAGTTTAAATATAATTCAAATGAAGCGATAGCAAAATATGTAGTACTTCTGATGCGCCTTTGCTACACAGACACAAAGTTAATTTAGTTAATTAAAGGCCCAATATACGTTACTTCAGGATATGTTTCATGATTCTGACAAATTATGGAAAAACTCCATTTGATAACGATGCAAAAATAAGTCTGAGCGGTAACTAACAGGAAACTCTTAAATCAAACGAATTGAAAATAATTCAGGTGTAGCCCACTTCAACAACAAGACGAAGTTAAAAGACAGTTCAAAATGAGTGTGTGTTTACAAATACTGAGTTTCAACTGGTGCTGTACCAGTAACTGTGTAAGAATTCATCTTGAATATTGCTGATATCAGTTAATCTTACCTAAACCTATGAAAATAATAAGTCATTAGGATTGATTTTCACTTCAAATTTTGCCAAAAGTTACGTATATTGGGCCTTTAAACAACTTTACAATAGATTTCAGTTTTGTTGAGAAATATTATCTGACAGATAAAAGCAGCAAGCCGCAGAATTGCATTGATCATTCAATTCAAAATGGTGCTCTGCCATGTCAAATGTGACTTCATCACACTACTAATTCCTACACTTTATTTGCAGCGTTATTTGATTAGTGTTACTTCCTCCCTAAAAAATTGTGGGAACAGAAAATTTATTGATTTTCTCGTTGAATACTGTCATTTACCCGATGACATCATAATAATTCCAGAATCATCTTATAATTATTTAAAGAAAATGTGATTTGTTAGAATCTAATTGAAGGTAAAGAGTGAACAGTTGTGTTGTATTCTGTAAATATTTGTGGTGTATTTATAGGAAGCTGGAAGCATCAACAAATCTCTATCTGTGTTGGGGAAGTGTATCATGTCGCTGGTAGATATAGCCCACGACAAGATGCGACACATACCGTACCGCGAGTCTAAGCTGACCTTCTTACTCAGGGTGAGTAACCATGTCACAGGTAGATATAGCCAACGACAAGATGCGACACATACCGTACCGCGAGTCGAAGCTAACCTTCTTACTCAGGGTAAGTTGTTGGAAACCATGTCACAGGTAGATATTGCCCACGACAAGGTGCGGCACATACCGTACCGGGAGTCAAAGCTGACCTTCTTACTCTGGGTGAGTAACCATGTCACAGGTAGATATAGCCCACGACAAGGTGCGACACATACCATACCGCGAGTCGGAGCTGACATTCTTACTCAGGGTGAGTAATCATGTCACTGGTAGATATAGCCCACGACAAGGTGCGACACAAACCATACCCCAAGTCGAAGCTGACTTTCTTACTCAGGGTGAGTAATCATGTCACTGGTAGATATAGCCCACGACAAGGTGCGACACATACCGTACCGCGAGTCTAAGCTGACCTTCTTACTCAGGGTGAGTAACCATGTCACAGGTAGATATAGCCCACGACAAGGTGCGACACATACCATACCGCGAGTCGGAGCTGACCTTCTTACTCAGGGTGAGTAATCATGTCACTGGTAGATATAGCCCACGACAAGGTGCGACACAAACCATACCCCAAGTCGAAGCTGACTTTCTTACTCAGGGTGAGTAATCATGTCACTGGTAGATATAGCCCACGACAAGGTGCGACACATACCGTACCGCGAGTCTAAGCTGACCTTCTTACTCAGGGTGAGTAACCATGTCACAGGTAGATATAGCCCACGACAAGGTGCGACACATACCGTACCGAGAGTCTAAGCTGACCTTCTTACTCAGGGTGAGTAACCATGTCACACGTAGATATAGCCCATGACAAGGTGCGACACATACCTTACCGCGAGTCTAAGCTGACCTTCTTACTCTGGGTGAGTAACCATGTCACAGGTAGATATAGCCCACGACAAGGTGCGACACATACCGTACCGCGAGTCTAAGCTAACTTTCTTACTCAGGGTGAGTTGTTTGGAACCATGTCACTGGTAGCTATAGCCCACAACAAGGTGCGACACATACCGTACCGTGAGTCGAAGCTTACCTTCTTACTCAGGGTGAGTAACCATGTCACAGGTAGATATAGCCCACGACAAGGTGCGACACATACCGTACCGCGAGTCAAAGCTGACCTTCTTACTCAGGGTGAGTAACCATGTCACTGGTAGATATAGCCCACGACAAGGTGCGACACATACCGTACCGCGAGTCGAAGCTTACCTTCTTACTCAGGGTGAGTAACCATGTCACTGGTAGATATAGCTCAAGACAAGGTGTGACACATATGGTACCGCGAGTCTAAGCTGACCTTCTTACTCAGGGTGAGTTGTTAGGAATTAGTTAGTTACATGTTTAACAGCATTACAGACACCGAAATATATCTGTGTTACAACCAACGTGAAACCATGTCGTTGGTAGATATAACCTACGACAAGCTGACATTCTTACTCAGGGTGAGTAACTCAGAGTTAGTTGTTAGGAATGATATTATTAATATGGTCAGACTTCATCATTTCTCAGCGATTTAAAATAAGCCTAAGGTCACATGGAGGTCCATTTATGACGTCATAATCATTGTAACGTCACAGTGCCCCACTGTAAATTTCATGCTTTATCAAGATAGATAAAATGCAATTCAGTTTTTTTTCAAACAAGTTTCATATTTACATATAAAAAATTAGGGTGGTCGGATGGTGCAGTGGATAGCACATTTGCCTTTCACCAAGGCGGTCGGGGTTGGATTCCCTGACTGAACGTGAAAAGGTATGGGGTTTTCTTTGGTAATCTGGTTTCCTCCAACAATAAGACCCTTGTGTGCTAACATCCGGGTCAACAAGAGTGATTAATATATGTTGGATATTGCTTGTTTCATTATTGTTGTAAATAAATAAAGTTTATATTTTAAAATATCTGATATACAAATTAACGAACTTTGATTTGGTCAAAATGATTACTAAATTATATTGGATACTATTTCCATGCTGTTATATTATTGGAATTCTTCACTTTTTTATCAATTATGGACCTTTAGTGAGGTCAATATGGTGTTGTTGTACTGACCTGGTAGAATCAAATATTGACCTAGGGAGAATTGTTAAATTGACAATTGTTCAAATTTTGTTGAAGAAATGAAGTTGATTGTTTTCCACCTTATGATATTGATAATTTTACATTTCAGGATTCGCTAGGTGGGAATGCTAAGACCCGCATCATAGCATGTGTTCACCCAGACTCAAGGTAAATGTACAAGACCGTTGGAAATATTGTTTGGTAATAAGATTTAAAAGGTAGCCTGAAAAATATATTATATGCATCATTTTAAACAACTTCATCACAATAAATTACCAGATTTTCTTTCAAAACTTTTCATGAAGTGTCACCAGATATATGCAAATTCTTTTCTATTTTATTCAAATAGATGATGATTCAGAATTCAATCAATATTACATGTTCATCTTCAGAAGTTGGTTTAATAGGCCTAGGTCATCACAAATATTATTATGAGTCTGAGTAAGTCTCAGTTTCTTATTGCTTCCAACTGTACCACATTCTGACTTTTTCCTCCACAGACATTTCGGGGAGACATTATCCACACTTCAATTTGCCAGGCGGGCTAAAATGATAAAGAATAAGGTAAGAACAAATTGACTAGGATGATTTTGAGAAATATTGCTCCTGTTTTAGATCCTGGTGTGTTTTTACAATATGCCTAGAGTGTATCACACATTGCAATACAGAATGAATATTGTAATATTTATCCGATTCCCAATATTTTGTGATATGTATCCCAATATATAATATATTGTGATATATTTCCCAATATGTAATATATTGTAATACGTATCCGATTCCCAATATTTTGAGTTATGTATCCATATATAATATTTTGTGATATGTTTCCTGTACTATCGAAGGCGAAATGGGCTCAATTTAAAGTGGAAACAATTGTATACCTGGAGGTGGGAATCAGTTTCGTAATTAATGGTTGGTTCGACAAAAATCTTGAAAAAATATGACGCCAACATTTAGTAAAAGAGTGATTATTAGAATTTAGAACAAAACTGTTGGCTTTGGTGAATGTTGTGTCCAAAATAAGTTGATGTAAACAGTTATCATATTAAAACATACAGGCAAAAGTGAATGAGGATACACAGGGAAATTTGATGTCGCTACAAGCCGAGATTCGCCGTCTCAAAGAGGAAAACCAACAACTACTGTCTGCTGGTGGAGCAGCTATTATCAGTAAGATTTTAAATTTAAAATACACTCTGGGCTGAAAATCTGTTATAGCAGAAACATGGCATTGAGTTAAACTGATTGTACATGCTTTTGGCATACTAAGAGAACAGTCAAGGAGAATTTAGAGTTGTATTTTTGAAAACTAATATCAAAAAACTAATCTCAAAAAAAAGACAAAGCGCTACTGTAAATGCAGTATTTTCGCACCTGGAACTTTTTTGTCTAGCAAGCCTCCAAACTGTTCGCGTTGTGAAATGGTTGTGCTGTCAGTCATGCTGTTTTGTATTGTCTACCAATAATACTATTATACACTGTAGAGATTGGGGAACTATTTGTCAGAGCTTCCCCTAACTGGGGATGATATATATAGTTTTGACTCTTCCCCAAATAGCATAGAAACAATGTATGATACATTGTCTTTCATTGTGACACATTAACACAGAAAAAATATGGATTTAATTGTGAAAGGCAAGAAATTGTCAGAGGGGGCGAAAAACAAATTCGTGTTATACACGCGAGTTGGAGTTGTTTACTCGTTAATAGTCAGATATTGATAGTGCTTTATATTTAATTAGGTACTGATCAGTCACAAGGCCCTAAAACCCAAGAAGCTGGTTCATCAGTATGGAAGGAGAGATTTTTGAACGCCATGATGCTCAAGGAAAAATCTGATGTAGACAAGAGGGTAAGAATGAGTGTAGTTGTATCTCTAACGTTTGAATGCAAAATGGCATACAGAAAACCCTTCTCAGTGATCCTTCAAATAAGAAAAATATGTAAATGTGTTTCCGCTTTTTAACTGTATCCACCCTAAACTTTTGTGTTACTCAGTGATATGCACTGTTTAAGCCATAACTGCTGCTCTATAAGCAAAGGAAAAGTAAAATAGTATGACTGACATTAGAGAGCCTTGCCTAACACCAGTGAATGGGGACTAAATAGGGGGAAAATATACCATGAAAAGACAATTATATATTTATAATTATATGTTATTCCTTTAAGATTTGAGGATCAAATGTTTTGCAGTTTCTGATTTGGTTATATCCATTTGTCTGTCTTTAAATATAACATTTTCGAGTATAAATCCTGGCGAACCTGCAAAATTTATGTTCATGCAGGCTTGTAAGGCTTTGTTAAGGCTCACCTGAAAGTAGGTAGAATCTTATTTAATAGTTTAAAACTTTGGTCTAACCAGTTAAACTGACGAAACAACAACGGCCTGAGTAAACTACAGAACTTCAGTTAGCAAAATCATTATTTAGCACAACACTGTCAAACATGCTAAATTCAATGTGTGAATGTAATAATTAAATATTCATCTAAATGATGACCAGAGCAAAATTTATTTAAATATCAATATGAAATTCATATATTGTCCACATTTCATGTCAAATGTCTTTTCAGCCCTTACAAGAAAAGATCATGAAACTTGAAGAACTCTGCAATAAAAAGGATAAGATGTTACAATCGACAAAGATGATCATCAAATTCCGAGAGAATCATATCGCTAAGCTAGAGAAGACCATCAAATCAAAAGAGGGATGGTCTGATTCAGAGGAGCGCATGGTAAGTAAAAAGAACATGGAACTGATTCTTTATATGCAGTTTAAACTGGGCAAGATTTAAGATCCATATCCCTTAGACTGGGATATATATCATATTATATATTGGGGGAAATAAAAAGGTAGGGGGGGTGGGGGATAAGGTGTCCCAACATTCTACCACTGGTCCCTCCGCCCCCTCTACTTCTGGGTTTGAATCCCACGTGGGGCAGTTGCCTGGTACTGACCATAGGTCAGTTGTTATTCTGCAGGTACTCCAGCTTTCCTCCACCTCCAAAACCGGACATGTCCTTAAATGACCCTGGCTGTTAATAGGACTTAAAACTTTCAGGGAGAGAGCTTGTATAGGCATTGCCTGTTGTTCAATCCCTTTAAATCAAATTGATTTAATAAAATATTTTGAAATGAAAAAAGGACTTAAAAGTAAATAAACTAATTTCAGGGGTAATTGAGTTTAAAAAAGACTAGTCTATGTTAATCTGTATAATGTTTCGTTTCAGGTGGATTTAAAAGCAGAGATTTGTAGTTTGAAGGACAAGATGGAACACAACCCTATGGTGACCAAATATGCTATGGAGATTCAGCACCTCAAGTCTGAGCTGCAGCAGTACCGGTCCAACGACACCACACAGGATGGAGCTACGGCCAGCAACCAGCGGGCCCTGGAATTGGAACGCTTGTATTTTGACCTCATGGCAAAACAATGTAACGATGGTAATGGATGAGGAATATTCCGTCTTGTGATAGATTTAACACTTGCTGATGATTTTAAAGTTATTAAAGCCATTTAAGTTGCATTTTCAAATCCTTTTAAATTTCAAAGGTAAATTTGGTTTCCTCTTAAAGGCCCGATATACGTAACTTTCGGCAAAACTTCAAGCGAAAATCAATCCTATTAACTTATTTATAAATTAATTAAGATTAACTGATATCAGCAATATCCAAGATGAATTCTTACGGTTTACCGGTACAGCAGCAGTTGAAACACGCTATTTGTAAACAAGCCTCCATTTTGAAATGTCTTCTAACCTCGGCTTGTTGTTATAGTGGGCCACACTTGAATTATTTTCAATTCTTTGGATTTTTCAAGAGTTTCTTGTTAGTAACTGCTCAGATTTACTTCTTTTTGAGCTCATATTTGCATGGTTATCAACTGGATTTTTTTCATAATTTTTCAGAATCTCGAAAAATTTCCTGAAGTTACGTATATTGGGCCTTTAACTCTTTACCACTCGAACATTGTTGTAACATTTTATCCATTTTACTTGTTGGAGTGTCAGAGTTGGCTCTGTTCCAACCTCTGCAACAGTTTATAATTTGTGCACCCATTTCCTCAGGCATTTTTTCAATTTTTATTCAAAATTGATGTGTGTTTTTAAAACTTATTTTTCAGATAATATTAAACAAAATATGGTATTATAAGTATACATTTTTTGTTTCAGTGGAACCTGCACTATATTTTGATACATATTTCAATTTCAAAATCAGAAATATATGCAAGTTTCAATAGATTTATTACAAAACATTAATGCATAGGATGGATATTTGCAAAAAAATAAGTTTTTCATATCTTTTTACTGTCATTACAGATTTGATCCCTTAATTTTCTAAAAATGTGTCTTTAGACCAAAAGTTTTTGTAAGATGGTAATTGAAACACTCCCATAAAGATAAGCATTGGCAGGCAGACATTTTGTTTCCTGTAGTGTACCGGGTGTATTCATTAGTATATCGCACGATATCTACCAAACTTTCTGGCTTAAAGACGAGATCAAACAAATCTAAAGGTGTAGTAGTATCAATATTAAAACCATCATACAATACTGGTCCAGTTTTCTGCTGAAAAGCATGAACAATAACATCGTTAAGTTCACACGGTTGATTGCCGTAGCAGTAAGTGGGATTGAACGCTTCTAGGTTGCCTTCTTCGCTCTCACCGCCAACCTTACTCACTGTCACAACTAAAAACTACATAAATTTCAATGCCTGAATCCTCCTTGTTTGAAAAACCATAAAATCTATCTGAATCGTCAGAGTTGAAAATTTCCTCATTGGAATTTGTTCCTGGCTCGGCCGCCATTACGTTTCTAGCCATGCTTTCACAAGTTGACATTTTGCGATTTCCTGGCTGAATTACGTCACAAGGTCAAGGTGATGATCTATAAAAGTATCTAATTATATTGACAAATCACAGAGCTACACGCAGGTATGTGTCATTCAGCCCAGTCATGTACAGTGGCCGAGATATTTAGTCTATAAATAGGTACACGGGGGAAACACGCTTCCGAGGAAAACATGGCCATGCGTTCTCGGTCGCTTGTGAATATGATGCATGCGTCCAGACACGCTTCTGTGGAAATAACGGACAGGCGTCCAGACACGCTTATGAGTGGTAAAGAGTTAAAACACCAAAATATTTCATTTACGGTAGAATTTGAATTATGAAAATGCTGACGAGAATTTTTAAACTGATCTGTAATATGAAAACCTATTAGAATACCAATGTATGAAAAGTTGTTCTATAAAAATTTCATGTTTGAAAATTTCTAAAATGATAATATTTAATCAGTCATAGATTCAAATTGTATATTATAGGTGGTAGGTTTAAACCAGATCTGCTTTCCATTCCTTATATTTAATCACTTTTGTTATTTGATAGGTGGTGAGGTTTCTGAAAATGTACCTCCTGCCCCTCTTATATTATTGATTCTTAGCTGAATCCCAAAATTAAAAATGGAATAATATTAATGAAGAAATTTTGATGCTGCCCTGCAAAAATTTGACTTGATTTTAAATTTAAATTTATGAATTATATCATCCTACAGATCCTGAACAAGAATATGTGGGCACACCGACACGCACTCCCGTGGCTGTTGACAACATTTCGGTAGCCACCATAGAGAAAAACAAGTCCCTCGAGGCACAAGTTACAACGGTAAGATTATTGTTAGGGTATACCTCTTGAGTAGTGTTTATCTTGCTTATAACTACCACAATTGGTCCAACCGTTGATTTAAAATCTTTTGAAAGGACGGTCATATTTGTAAATGGATCTTTTCACTGCATGAGGCCATAGTTCATAATTCCTGTTTATCTGCCGACATGCATATGCAAAAAGGACTAGAAATTTATTAAAAAAAAACACTAGTCTGTCAGGCTAGATCATATTTTATTTCACTTGGCCGTGTTCAAATACCATCACCTCAGTATTATTCAACATGATACAGTCAATTTTAACTCGTTCACCCTTGAAATTGTATAATGAACTGTTCGAACCTTTGAATCGGAATAGTCCAAATGTTTCTTCAGGGGTTAATAAGGTAACATTTTATAAATACAAAGCGAGCTACAATAGCAAAGTATTGCTATGAATTCTATATGTAACAGAGGTCATTATTATTTCAATGCCTCCGGCTACTAGTCTTACGCTCAACCGATCAAGCTAAAGAGAAGATCTCTCTGGCCGAGCGGTATATTGCAGCTAGTATTTACCAGGGTTACATATATAATTTTGACAGCTGAAGCAAACAGTGACGGAACAAAAGGAGGCTGCAGAGAAGAGAGAGATGGAACTGGAGTCCGAGGTGGCGTCCCAGAAGAAAACTATAGAAGAGTTGACCACTGTTTTAGAGGCTCAACAACTAAAGAGCAAGCTGGAGAGGGATGTCCACTTCCAGACTGTCCAGGTATGTGTTATTATACCACCCACTTAGGTAAGGGGGGTATATAGTTATCACTTTGACCGTGTGTCAAAGGTCAGTGTTGACCACTGAAAATATAAAAAGGTTGTGTACATGATATTGGAAAACAATAGGCATCTATCCATTATTCCTTTAATGTAAATGATTAAGTTCAGAGATTTACAGTCCAGATTCCATACCGGAAGTCATTACTAGGCTCACCCCAAGACGTTTCGGCCAAAATGGTGGCTCTTTGTTGTGTTTGCGTAGCGGATATTATGCCAAAATAATGCAGGTAATTGTAAACCAATGCTCTTTTCGGTTCTTCTATAGTTAGAAGACATACAGAGCTTTATTTTCGCAGCAATATGTTCGTCAGATGTGGTACCGCTATGTATAGCTAAAGCATTCGCTGCCATAATGTTTACATTGGTGATGACACTTCACAGTTTCTCGCGGGAAATTCAATCTAAATAGATCACATGACAGAAAATGTGTACTTGGTGCCTATCAAATTGTTTGTTGTAAACTGACACAGTCGATTTTGTGTAAAATATTATTTGTCAACTCATCTGTCGGCTGCTGTACCCAACTAATCAAAAAGTATTTAACATCAAGTAGCTTGTCGTCTGTATACGACAATGGGGAGGAGACGTTACGTTTTTTTGTCATCTGTATATGCCAATGGTACGGAAAGAGGTAATGCTGGAACAGCCCCAACAAATATAATTGTAAATCAGTTAGAGCTCTCACATGAAGCTTCATAACAGGGCACCACACTTTTCTATATTTTCAGACAATCACTACTCCTAAGAAGATGCGATATAACCTCCGTAGCCATAACAACCTTAGCTCTCCTACCAGTACCATACCTAACCTGGACAACAGCATGGAGGTTGATGACCTTGGGGACGACCTTTTCGCCGAGGCCCAGCCTCCTTTTATGATGCAGCAGGCTAACGAAGCACTCAGGGCTGAAGTTGACCAGCTACAGGTATGGTATAAGTTCCCCAAGTGCTCGCTTCTAGTTGGGTATAATTCTATAGTAGTACTTTTATATTGTGCAGATTGATTATCAAAATTTGAATTTGATATCTTAACCAAAATTAAGAATGTTACCTGTTTGTTCAAAACATTATGTAGCTGATATTTGTGTATACAGTAAAACTCCATTTACTTGAACCCGGTTTACTTGAATACCCCTGATTCAATGAACAGATTGTTTGGTTCCGACCGAGCTCATACATATTCAACAAACCTCAAATTACTCGAATACCATGTATTCCTCGAACTATTGATCAAGTCCCCACAAGTTTGAGTAATGGGGTTTTACTGGAAATAAAATATAGATTTAATATTATTTATAATGAATATGTTATTTCATTTATGTTAATCCTGATATGAAACACTAGGGCTTTTTCTAGGCCTCTCAAGAGTCAATATAAGGCCCTATTCCCTATGAGATTTTAGCTTCAATTTTCCCAACTTTAGATTTATTTTCCCCGTCAGATAACTAGGCTAAATTCCAGTCTGTAATTTCCTCAAAGTTCCTGAAAGTTATGTAAAAACATAATTAAAAAATCTTGTGCATTGCAAACAATGAAGACAGCGGATGTTGACACTATTTTTGGCAATTTAATATCATACATAGTAATAGAGAATTTTTACTCAAGGAACTAATTTGTTGATATAATGATGATTTTTTCCAATTGAAATTGGGAAAAATCATTGTTATATCAACAAATTAGTTCCTTTCTTTCAGAGGCATTTCCGAATTTACCTAGAAAAGCCCCTCTGAAATGTATATAGATACAGCCCTCCAATCACAATAGGGGAGACAACTCTTTGTGCTTTAGAAGCTGACACTACAGAAGTATGCTTTATATCAGAAATTTATGTTGTAGAATACAAATTAGATATTTAGGTTTAATACTTGAAGGTAAAACTTTAAATTTCAGAGTTCCATCAATAACATGACAGAACGTATAGACGAGTACGAGTCGGATGCAATAAAACTAAAACAGCACATCTCCAAGATTGATCACCAAAACGCCCAGCTCACTGAGGTAAGGTTTTAACAATAAGCTATCTTCAATTGCTTTAATATTTTATTTAAAGAAACTTTTTGAGGAGCTCAATAAAAAAAGAAATGAATAAAAGTTCAATTTATATTTTATGTCCTAATCACAATGCTTTACTCACTGGTTGTGTACCAAGAAACTGTACATAAATCATAAAAAACGCTTGAATGTTATTAAGATCACAAAATAATGTTTTGGGTGTTTGGAAATAAATTCAACTGTTTGGTATGAATAATAAAAACTTTTTTAAAAATGTAAAAATTTGTTATTTAAAAAAGAATTGTTTTGAACACAAACAGGAATTGAAAACTTATTTTGCTTGCTTTGATAATGTCTGATTCCTTCGTTCAACAAAGTGTGCAAATAACTAAATAATTTTATTTCTTGGTGTGGTTTATCTACAGATTCTACAGCGAGAGAGAACAGAGAGGACCACCACTGGGGAGAAATCTGATTCTGAACTTGTAGAACTTCGCAGAAGGTTAATGGAGGCGGAGAGAAACGTGACATGTAACTATGTTTAAATGATATTGAAGCAAATCACTCCCAACCATATATGTCTGGAGGTTGGATCATTTACTTATCACAAAGCTAATGGTCATACATATACCAAAAGTCTGTAAATTTGTCAACTCTTAACATCTTCTTTCAACTATTACATTCCTCTGTGACATTGTTCTCAAGGAAATATAAACTTGTATCATCCTCCCGCCATAAAATGAGGGGCGTATAGTTGATATTGTGAATGTCTAGCTGTGTACTACCTATTTTAGTCCCCTGGCGGCCAAGCCAAAAACAACTATAAGTTTACCTGCCATCTGACTGTCTGTCACCTTTTTGGGGTTTCCGAGAATTATCTCTGCAGCAAGTGTACATATTGAACTGCAAGTTGGTATACAGATACATCATGGGGATATCTAAGTCAAGTTCTGATTTGGTTATGTTTGAATGATATTACAGAGTTACGGCCCTTGGACTTAGAAAATTTCCAATAATTCAGTTTCCGTTCCTTATCTCTGCAACATGTGCACACATTGAACTTAAATTTGGTACACAGATACAGCATGGAGATATCTAGGTCAGGTCTCTGTGATTTGTTTAGTGAATCATAACATCTTAATAGCTTGCGGGGGCCACTGGAGGCATGTTTTGCTTCAGCAATACTCAATATGCGTGGTTTTTTTTAAATGCAGATTTTAAAGAGGAAGCTGATGACTTAAAAGTGGTTCTTCTGTCTTCGGACAAGGAGCTGAAAGATTTCAAAAATAAGAAGACAGATGAGGAAGACCAACTACAGAAAACGATTGAAATGCTACAGACTCGGGTAAGTCTTGTTTTTAGCTGGAAGCAGAGCTAGAGTAACCAGGGTAAAAGTTGGGGGTTAAGGTTATCCAAAATGGATAATATCAACTTTCAGATTTGCTGTTTAAAAGTAATTATATTATCAATTTTTTTAGATTGAATTTGTGTTGTCTTCCTCTTTAAAGGCCCCATATATGTAACTTTCGGCAAAACTTGAAGACAAAATCAAGCCTAATAACTTATTATATTTATAGATTTAGTTAAGATTAACTGATATCAGCAATATTCAAGATGAATTCTTGCGTGGTTACAGGAACAGCAGCATTTGAAACACGGTATTTGTAAACACGCGTCCATTTTGAACCATCTTCTAACTTTGGCTTCTTGTTGAAGTGGGCCCCACCTGTATAATTTACAGTTCTTTGAATTTTTCTGTCAAGAGTTTCTTGTTAGTTACTGCTCAGGGTTACTTCGTTTTAGGCTTATTTTTGCATGTTTATCAACTGGATTTTTTCATGATTTTTCAGAATCACAAAAAAATTCCTGAAGTTACGTATAATTGGCCTTTAAGATACTTATAAATGAAAAGAAAATGAAAGATCTGTTTTACAACATAAAAATCTGTATATTTTGTCTAGATATGAACTTTTGTGAGCCAAACATCCAATTTGTCAATCTTCATCAGAGATACAGATGCCCTATAAAACTCTTTGCAATATGTTTTGAAATAACAGAAATTGTGATTTGTGAAATACTAAACATACCCTTGTGATTAAGTTCTGGACAAAAGCCTGAAATTTTGATGCCTCAAAAAATAACTATACTGTGTCTTCTGTCACACTCAATCAATATCTAAACATGGTTCTCGATGCTATTTTTTCATGCAGATTTTTCGTAAGATTTTCAGTGTGTATGTACTGTTTAATATAAAATAACAAGATGTCTTGATTTGTGATATTAAAGATTTATATGCTGAGTTTTATTTTCTATTGAAGCTGATGCAGGTAGACATGGAAACGACAAAGATGTCCAAGGAATATGAAAGTGCGTGTGAGGAGCGCGACATCCTGCTGGTTAGTGGTCGTCTATCTTGTGTTAACATCCTAAATAGAGCTTTTGTAATTAGGGAAGGTTGTATCAGGTTTTGGCAATGGAGACAAGAATTAGTATAGTTATATGGGTCTGACATTCTGTTACCACTAGCCCTCTACCTTCGGGTTGTGGTGGCTTAGTAGATAAGGTGTCTGACTTTCTGTTTCCACTAGCCCTCTACCTCTGGGTTGTGGTGGCTAAATAGTTAAGGTGTCTGACATTCTGCTACCACTAGCCCTCTACCTCCGGGTTGTGGTGGCTAAGAAGTTAAGGTTTCAAGGTGTCTGACATTCTGTTACCACTAGCCCTCTACCTCCGAGTTGTGGTGGCTAAGTAGTTAAGGTGTCTGACATTCTGCTACCACTAACCCTTACCACTGGGTTGTAGTGGCTAAGTAATAAAGGTATCTGACATACTGCTACCACTAACCCTTACCTCCAGGTTGTGGTGGCTAAGTAGTTAAGGTGTCTGACATTCTGTTACCACTAGCCCTCTACCTCCGGGTTGTGGTGGCTAAGTAGTTAAGGTATCTGACATTCTGTTACCACAAGCCCTCTACCTCCAGGTTGTGGTGGCTAAGTAGTTAAGGTGTCTGACATTCTGTTACCACTAGCCCTCCACCTCTGGGTTGTGGTGGCTAAATAGTTAAGGTGTCTGACATTCTGCTACCACTAGCCCTCTACCTCCGGGTTGTGGTGGCTAAGAAGTTAAGGTTTCAAGGTGTCTGACATTCTGTTACCACTAGCCCTCCACCTCTGGGTTGTGGTGGCTAAGTAGTTAAGGTGTCTGATATTCTACTACCACTAGTGTTCCCGCCCTTAGATGCGGTTTCGAGGCCTATGTCAAGCAATCAACAATCACTGATCATAGGTGGTGTTTTTCTTAGGGAACTTTGTGTTTTTTTCCACCACCACTGAAATCTGGCACATCTTTAAATGGCCATAGCTGCTAATACTAGTACATAAAACACAAACTAATTAAATCTATATTACCACATTTAGCTTTAAATATAATAAAAGGATTAATTTTACGGGAAATACTCTACTGTACCATGTATTCAATTAAAATACAGTACATTGAATTATGATTTGTTTTTGAACCCAACAGCAAGATTTGGAGAATGCACAGGACACGGTTAGATTCAACGAGAGTCTGATGAGGGACCTAGAGGCTGAGGTAAAGGAGGGGAAGGAACGGCTCGAGGACGTCCAGTCTCAACTTGAGGTCAGTACACTGGACTTAATGGTAGAATATTTAACCCTTTCATCACTATATACTAGAGCTGGGTACCACAAAATCAAAAGTACCACAGTATACCACGGTGTTTAGTCAAATACTGCGGTACGTACCATGGTATACCATCTTGATTGTATGAATCAGCTAGCTAAAGGTCTCTGGCTGTTTTGTTCTGAAGCAAATCAGCAAGTGGCCTGTCATAAGTTTCTCTTTTTATTATCCTCTTATGTTGTTTGAGTGAAGCTATGTCTGTCCTAGTTGATCAGCAAACTTATAGGAAATTATAACTAAACCATATTGGAATTCCAATTGATCTATGTAAGAAATAGTTCATTGATAAGGTTAAGTTAAATGAAAGTTCCAAAAAACCGGTACAGGACAAATGTACCACGGTACGTACCATGACAACTTTATACCACGGTATACTGGTAAAACTGCCCAGCTCTACTATATACTCTATTGGACTCTCCAGATAAATTGAAGTTTCTCGAGGTTGAGAGGTTAACCCTTGTTTGTTATTTGTTGCCTTCAATGCAACAAGAATGGTTTTAATTAAAGTTGATTACCAGACTATGTTATCACAAGTTGTAAATATTGTCTATAACTTCAGCTTTTCTCTAGATCACTGCTATTTACATTCCTTACCCAGATTGTTTCGCCACATACTGCCATTTAGCATGCCATATCGCTAGTGTCACCAGTGACGAAGCTGGTGGTATGTTTGTGAAACCGTCTGGGTAAGAGATGTAAATAGCAGTGATCTACAGAAAAACTGAAGTTAGACATATTTCCTGCTAAATTAACCTTTAACTAGTTAGACCTAGTGAAATGTGAAAGTGTTGGTCCTCTTCAATAATATCTGTGAGAATTCAAACTGAAACATTGGTGATGTCAGCTCCTATAAATGATTTTGATATAGTCTGTAACTTGTTGGATTTAGCTTATTTTTTCAATGTTAATCTTTTTAAGGCCGTGTCCAAGAGTTTAGCCGTGGAGAAACACAACCATGATCAGCTGGTGTGTCGTACACAGTTAGAGGGGGCAGCTCAGGTAAGGAATTTAATGTGTTTTTTAAATATGTATCCAGTTTTTATATATGCCTATCAAAGTATTGAAACAGACATATTGTGTGGCGAACTTCTCTTTTGTTTTGGCTGATGTATTGCTTAGAACTTCCAGTAAAAAATCTCCCTGACCCCAAAACAAAACACCTCTGTGCATTGTTGTTATTATAGACAGGTGTCCTTAATACAGAGTTTAATTGTATAGTAAATTGCACTGTGTGGGAATGATGAGTCTGTCCTTTATAGACAGGTGTCCTTTATATAGAGGTGTCCTTTATGACAGGTTTGACTGTACCTCTAAACAAAACCTGTACTCAATTTGCTGTCAAATGGGTTGATAATGTTATACCTGTGTTCCAGGAAAAAGCTAACCTGCAGCTTGTTCAGGAGAATGAACTTCTACAGTCTGAGGCGGAGGTGGCTCGCGTGAAGCTAGAACAGCAGGAGAAGACCATTCAGAACCTGAAGGGTAGCACCGAGGCTGCCCAGCACATCATCTCAACACTACAGAAACAGCAGGAGCAGAACAAGGTCAGAGGTCGTTTGATAAGCGTTTTACTGAGGGGGCTTTAATCCTTGTAGGATTGTTATCTGATCTCAGACAAATTTAAACTTGGAAGATACAAGAGGGAGGGAATACACTATAAACTCAAGTGTCTTTCAAGTTCTATTTACTTTCACGAATTTTGCTATAAAAAGAAATTTGGCAAAAATTATCACTGCAAATATTGATGGGGATGTTTCACTATATTCATAAGATATAGTGTATGGGGTGTACATGTTTTGTGAAAGTTAATTGTCTTAAACTAGTTGCGATACGGAACGCAAAATTTAGTAGCTGCGAAAGAAACTTTACTTACACATAGTCTAGCAATTTCACATTTAAGTAGTTGTCGTAGAGATGTTATATAAAGATGAGGCTCGGGTAATTTTAGTTTTATCTCAGCTTATGTAAGGATCATAATTTTTGATTGTCACATACATAGAGGTTACACAACGAGTGGTTGTTGGATATTGAATTTATTTCACACAAGTTAATTATTTTTTTTAAGTTTCAAATGACACAAGTTTTAGCGAGTGTCTTTCGTAACTTAAAAAATAATTAACGAGACTTCGCCACAGCAACCAAGGTTTTGAGTTAAGTTTTTGTTCTATCTATGAACAAGTCCTGATCTGCCTCTCAGAATTTCCTATGTACTGTGTTACAGGAGGCTGTGGCTGGGTACATGTCCCGGATAGAGGAGCTGAGAACTGCTCTCAACATTGAAACCAACCAGCTGCTGGACCAGAAACAGCAGTGTCAGAGTCTGTACAGGAAGCTTGAGGAGCAGGCAGGAGACCTCTCGACCACGGAACAGGTCAACAAGGAACTACAGGCCAAGCTAGAGGCCCAGGTGGACTACCACAATGCTGAGGTAGGGATAGAAATTGTTGTAGAACTATAAACATACATATTTTAGTAGTAATCTTATTTTAGCGATTTTTGCTGTAAAAGGATTCTGCTAAATTATTGTTGTGGTAATAAACGTTTCTGTATATTGCTTTCTACAGCAAAATGAGTTGATTTATCATTGCGCTAATTTGTATATATTCGGTTATGTGCTAAAATTTGAGTCCACCAAATAAGAATGTTTGCAATAACTTAAGCTTCTTTAAAACTGCTTGCTCTATTACAACCTAGGTCGTCTCAAAATAGTTCATGTACTGTTATTCGTGGCTATAGGGCCTTTGCAAATGGGAATAAAAGAATCTTTCATCCCCTTGGGAGTGAGACAAGGGAATCCCAACCCAAGAGAAAGATTCTTAAGTTGATAAACACAAGGCTTATCTCAACCCTAGGGTAAGATAAAAAAAAATCTCACACCGGAAAATTGTGGATATCGCTGTCCAGGGTAAGAGAAATATCTTTCTCAGCTCCCTGGGAAGCAAACAACTGGTGCTGCCAGTTTGGCACTCACATTTAGCTTTCAACAACATCAGCATTGCCAGACCTCATGTTACTTTACAGCTGGGTAGACTGGAACAAGTGGGGGTAAAGTAGCTTGTTTGAGGATACCACTCAGTGTTAGGACAGGATTTGAACTTGCATCCTTCAGTCACATACCAGTGTCCTATTTCTGGATCACATTGCATCCTGTAATAGTTTAAGATATTATCAACTACGTTGTATTATGTATTGAAGTAAAATGTACAGATGTTATACAGTACATACTTTCTGCTGTAACAGATGAGCATGATGAAGGAGGACCTCGACTGTATTACAGAGGCAAATGACAAAATCCAAGAGGAGTACGCAAGCACTCAGCGTGAATTGGAACTTACTCAGGTAAATATTATCACTATAAGTTGTGGAGGCATATCGTCCCCCATCACTGGGATAGGTTTTACGTCCTTCTAAGTAAAAGAATTCAAAATCCTGATGAACTAGCCGTGGATATCATTGTATACAAGAGGTCTCGCTAAAAATCCAGCAAATAAGTTAAAAATGAGTGAACCCAACACAGTTGGTTCATATACTGTAAAATTGGGAAAAAAAATCCTGGTTTTCTTTTCGTCTAACAATGGGAGGGCAAATTTCAAATTGAAGACGGCGAATATTTTACCAAACATAGGCTTGCAACTCATATAACATGTACGATGTGGATCCAAGTTTATGAAGGCGAATTCAAATCAATTAATGGGAGGGTGAAATAAAGACGGGGCAAAAATTTCTCACTTTACAGTATACCTGTTGTTTATTCCGTTGTTGACATGTTTCGGCACTAGGGGAGCCATCATCAAAGCAACAGTCCTACACATTGTATTGTGATGTCATGGATACATGTGTAAACAAATAAAATTGGTGATGTCATAATTGAGTACATAAGATATTGGCAAACCTACCTGTGATTTTGGCGGAAAATATTAGTTTGACCTCCGATATCCTATAATGTACGTTGTTGATCTCACATGATTGATCATACAAATGATGATTTGTCTTGCGTCTCACAAGTGTCCCTGTTAATCAGTAATGATATTTACCTTACAGAGAAAATGTGAGTCACTGGAGGCAGCATTACAGACAAAGACATCTCAGGTAAGTGATACAGCAGGAAGGTATATAACTAAGATATCTCACCTGTACAGCTCATATATGCAAATCAGTCTACCTTTAATAATATACCATATATTGGTTCTACAATAAACAGGGGGGGGACACATAATATAAACCAGGTCTATTTTGCAGCTACAGTGGACTCCACTTAATATCACTCCTGTTAATATCAGATTCCTCTTTATATCATGTTTTTCCCAAGCACCGTTTTTCTCTCTATATAATCTATGTAATTTTATTTGGTTAATACAGGGATGATTCTCGCTCTTAAAACCTATGGGAGAATTTGAGGGATTTTTATGAGATTAGTAAATTTTCTATGAGATTTTCTGGAAAAATATGGGTAAAAATCCCCAAATCTTGCCCAAATTGATCCCTGTAATATCATATATTTTGAGGTGAATTCCTCTTAACATCTTTTTTTTAACCAATCACATGAAATATTAAGAAAATGATGTCAATTCCTTTGATTGTACAAAATGTTGCATAGAAAATAAAAAAATAACCTCAAAATGATTTTTAATGGAAATAATGTTATCTATATATTGAAACATTTTCATATGTACGTGAATAGCTTACTTTTAGTTATGGAGATTGGAAATGCACTAGATTTAGTGGAAAAACATGTTTCTGTTAATGTCATTCCTTTTCATATCATGTTTTTTGTCTGACAAATGCAACATTATATAAAGAGGAGTGTACTGTACTAACTTTTATGGTTTCGCATCATAAGCAGTTTGCAGTGTTTAACTAATGCAAAACATTTATAACCAGTACACAATATTTTAGAGTGAGTCATCCCAATGAAAATTTCCGACAAGCTAGTGAAAGATTTAAAAAAAAAATGGATTTATAGCATTCTCTGACTGATAGTAAAGAGTTGGATTGTACAGTAAAACCAAAACATTATGCCCCCTTGTTTCCCACCAACATATTTCAATGTTCTTGTTTTCTTAATCATTCCTTTATATATTTCTCTCGGACAGTTACCGAACCGGCCAAGGTGGGAGGCACCTGTCTTAATATATCATGGGTGATGCAGTAACAACCAGATATGCATAATGTTCCTTATATCAAATCTCCTTTGATATTTGATGGGTGATGGGTTCCTTCTTGCCCCTCCCATATGGTTAATTCTTATACAGCCCTAATGTAAATTGTTTCTGAAGGGTATTTATATGGGTTTCCTGTTATGCAGTCCTCGTATAGCTAATGTCTATAATGTAACTTTGTCTACATCTTTCCACAGCTAGAAGATAAGGAAATATCACACTGTAAGAAAATTGCCGAGATGGAAGATCAGATAAAAGAGATTAGAAATTCCAACCAGGAGGAATCCAAGGAACAGGAGTGGCTGACGGAAGAGCTGGATACATATCCTTTATTATACCCCGGCAATGATGTTATTAAAGCTCGCAACAAAGTTATTATACCCCAGCAACAAAGTTATTATACCCCAGCAACAAAGTTATTATACCCCAGCAACAAAGTTATTATGCCCCCGCAACAAAGTTATTATGCCCCCGCAACAAACTTATTATACCCCCGCAATGAAGTTATTATACTTCTGAAACAAAGTTATTATACTTCTGAAACAAAGTTATTATATTTCTGAAACAAAGTTATTATACCCCTGCAATGAAGTTATAATACTTCTGAAACAAAGTTATTATACCCCTGAAAAGAAGTTATAATACCTCAGCAGCGAAAGTATTATACCCCTGAAACGAAAGTTTCGACTTTTCACTTTAAGATCCTTAAACCCGCAAAGTTAAAAAATCAACAAAAATTAGTTTATGGAAGGATTGATAAGAAAAATGTACACTGTCATATATATTCTTTCAAAACACTACAATTGTGTTAATAAACCTATCTAATCCTAGAAATCAGTATTTTCATTGGATTTTACCCGTTTTGTTGAATTGTTTCATCTGCTAGTATCTTTAACTGTTATCACTCTAAAGACAACAAACTCTAGTTTACACAAGATCATAGAGGAGTACGAGGTGGGCCGAAAGGCGAAAAATGAGGAAATCAAAAACCTATCTGTGAGTATGTCAGAATGATGTCAATACTTGTGATTATAATGATCATTCAAAGGGTGTGTGCTTTGGGTGTAACCATGTAAAATTATAGAAGAATAACAAGAGAATGAGGCCCAGTTAGTGGGCTGTAGTATCAATGATACTGGTTGCTGTTAAAGTGTTTGACTCAAATGCTATATGTCGTGTCGTAAAAATTATATGCATAGTCTGGAGGAAGAAAACTTAAAAGAATGCAAAAGGTACAAGGGAAAAGAATTTTTGTGTTTTCAGAATTCATGATTGCAATACATCAAATGTATACCTACATACAAGTCAAACACAACTCACTTTTTTTTTAACCCTTCCAATTCAAAAGTCTGGATAGTTCATTATGAAATTTCAGGGGTGAATGAGTTTTAAGTAGTCAAACTTTCTTGCAGGCTAAACTAGCTGAAGCAGATGGTGTCCAGGCCCAGCTTGAGAAATATATAACAAAAAAAACAGAGATGGAATACCAGATCGAGTGTGAGAGAATGTCTCATGAAGCGAGGTATGTATATTATACGGGATTCAAGATGGCCACAATGGCCGCTGATTTAAAGTCAAGTTATAAAAACAAATCTGATTGAAAACAAAAACATGTCTTTTATGGAACTTATTTTGAGGTAAAGAAACTTTATAATGTTTCAAAAAGAAATTCAAAAATCTAATGTAAGGCTGATTTATAGGCATACTTCAAATTTTCTTCACATACGGTACTTATAAAAACTTACACTAAATATTAGGCTTTTCAATAAGCTTTACTACATCCAGTGTGGTGATTTTGTTTTCTAGGATAAAAGAGATTGCCCAGGTGGCTGAAGTTTGTCAGCTGGAGCTGAAACAGGCGCGGGAGGAACTACAGATACAGGATCGGCGGAGAAGGGACGCGGACACGGCCAACATCGAACTACACACAAGGTAGTTTATCAGTAAAGGACTGGAACCTCTCTATTGCTTTGTCGGGAGGCACAGAGTTTGATTTGAGGGAATCCTTGACGTTAAGCATTTTATTGACCAGGGTATCGCTTCACTAAGGTTCGTAACTTACGAACGTTCGTAAATATATACGAAAAAGTTACGCAAAACTTACGAATTTCTTAAGTGCGTTTCACAAAGGTCTTCGTAACTTTTTTCGTAACTTACGAACAGAAGAAGCAGTCCATGTTCCCATCTGTGTGCGTTTCCGGTGAAAATATAAACTTACCTAGTGCTCTCTAACGTGGAAGTTAAAGCAGACAACACTGTTTACAGTGGATACCAAGAGACCCAGGAGACCCATTTGTTACTGCGGTGGAGACTGATATTTTTTTCAATACATTCAAATGTTCTGTAAACCATATTATCAAATCCAGAAATATTTCTTTTCATTTTTTTTACAAATATAGATACACGTATGTTCGTCTTTTCATCAATTTTGGGCACACGTTTCCACAAATAGAACGCAAAATACTAGGGCCTATAAGGGTTACGTAGGCTCTTGAACAGACATCATTATTCTTAGAAAGGGTTGTTTTTTTGGGGGGGGGGATTAGCGATCATTTTTGAAAGAAAAATATGCATAGTTGAACTTTTTTGTGTCAAAGAGGGTTCTGTTTAAATTACTTTTCCTTAACTAGTACATGTTTTGATAAATTTGACTTTTGAAAACGATATCCAAATCAGCACAGATTTGTTTTGGTACTTATTCTTTAATTTGTCCATGTAGCGATAATCAGCTACCGATTAAGCTAATGTAGATATAGATAGTTTATATGAATGTTGTATACATAAAAGTATTTCATTACACTGTATCGATGCTACTTCTTGTAGTTGGACTCCTCGAGAACCTTATTGTAATACATCATGAAGTTGACTTCAAAAAATACTTACAATGACCGGCATTTATACGCAACAAATGTGTGATAACAGGGACGTATATGTCTCATATATACGTCCCTGCTAGATACATCAACCTTGAAATTTACACTACTGTACAGAACTACGCTGGAATTATTCTATCTTGAACGTCTTTCCCTACCTACGGGAATGGAAGATGGTACTTTCCGA
Source organism: Mimachlamys varia (assembly GCA_947623455.1). Classification (NCBI taxonomy): domain Eukaryota; kingdom Metazoa; phylum Mollusca; class Bivalvia; order Pectinida; family Pectinidae; genus Mimachlamys; species Mimachlamys varia. The sequence continues at coordinate 38,623,291 of OX392533.1, read as the reverse complement.
AATCAAAATATTCGTCCCGTAAACGTAAATGTGCCTCATTTCCACCCCTCTTCCGACGCCGAAGTGAATATAGAAGAATGATTAACGGGGTGGGGTTAAGGATGCGACAATAGATACATATATGTAGGTGGTGGATTTAATTGATAATATGAGAAAAATCCAATTCAACTTCAAATTAATACTGTTCTATTCTATTCACAGAGTTTTAATACGTCAAAACTAGTGACCGGAATTTCACGCACATACACACAAAAGTGTTTTTAATTTCGGTCACTATTGTTCCTTTATTGATTCTGTATTTTATATTAATAAAAAAAAATGGGCAAGCCCGACAAATACAATTAATATTGCTCTAGCCGACAATCTTGAGCAAACGAGCTATCTTATCTTGTATATCACATATAGTTGTGTTTTTCTTTAAACAGAATTAAATCGATTTAACTTATTGTTAAATAATATAATTGAATACCCTTAAAGTTATTAAAAGCTTGAACAAAATAAGGATTTTTTCCTGAAAAATAAACCCAGATTCGGGTTTTACTATTATAAAGCATCCAAAACAAACATGACTGTCATGTCCTGCCACTTTTTGCAGAGATGAGCTTTATTTCTGTACCCCACATGCTTAGTTCAGAACTTCCCCGCTTAATTGTCGACAAGATTCTCCCTCACTGAGATTGTAAGCCTTATTATGGAAATAAAACCCAATCGAATCGTGAGTAGACAATACAACATCATTTTCTCTCGTAACTTACGACAGGTTGGAGATGGCGTAAAGTTACACAAGGTTTTTGCGTAACTTACAAACGTTCGGAAGTTACAAAGTTTTTGTGAAACGCTTAGTAATTCGTAAATCTGACTTACGCAAAAGTTACAAACGTTCGTAAGTTAAGAAGCTTAGTGAAACGATACCCAGGGCCCGGTTATTCAAAAGATGATTAGCTTAATCACTATTTAACGACATTTTTCAAACTTGAATAATTCTGTCAACATACAAATTACAATCTTAAAATTATGTATGTAAATTGACAATATGAGGTATTTGATATCTGCAAAGTTGTAATTAAATCTATGGTTTCATTTTAAGGTTACAGGATAATTAAAATTTGGACTAATCATTGTTTAAGCCAATCATCTTTTGAACAACTGGACCCAGATTGGTATCTACAACTCTTTAACTCATTCACCCCTGAAATTTCACAATGAACTATACCAACCTGGGAATTGGAAGAGTTCAAATGTGTCATCAGGGGTGAATAAGTTAACACATGCAGCAGAGATTGTATCGTACAACACAAAATAGAACCTATTCAAGGCAAAATTATCTCTATGATAATCGGGCTTCCATTCATAGTACATGTATAAAACCATATTATTATAAGACTCTTTCATGACCAGTGGTGTAAGATACGGAAATTCCACCTGAGGGGTTTTCAAATTTGGGTAAACCCAAGGCTTTGCTGAGGATTGTGCCAAATTTGAAAACCTCGAGGGTGGAATTTCCCTATCTTACACCTTTGGTCATGAAAGAGTCTTTTTCTCTCGTGTCAACTACCCGAATAAGCTCAAAAACCATGAAAATACGTTTTGACTGGCTACCATTTTGAAAATTTGAACTTTTTCCTTGAGCTTTTTTGACGAAAACAAATTAGACAGTGAGTTTCAGCATATCCTATTTTTGCAAACAAAGTTCGCACAGAATAATTATCTCACCTTTCCGGTGTTTATGGTTAAATTTTTGTGAAATGTGTTAATTTCATCACGCCCTCGTTTTCTCTTTGCGGCATCAGAGTTTACCGTATTCGTGATGTCACATCATTATTGAGCCATTGTGCTATGTAAGTTAGATCTTTCTTACATAGCTTTCTTACATGGGCAAACTCTATCCAACATGGCGAGATATGAGAGAAAGTAACGTATGCTGTATTCCCAGTGTTGGCTTAAGTGTCATCCACATAAGGTTAAGAAGAATGGTTTAGGTCAGTAAAATTGAGATGATTTTGAGTCCTTTATCAACCAAACTTACATGGCTGATGTATCTAAGGATAAATAACACATGCTAGGTTTCATATGCTGGATTTTACCAAAACGTTTTGCTTGAATGACCATGTTTTAGGACTTAATTAGTGTATATGGTTAAGAAAAATGGTTGTGGTCAGTTGTTAGGTAACTATAAGTCTGGTGCAATGTGTCACTTAATTACTCTATGTTTTCCTATTGTAGACTTGACCAGGTAACAGAGGAATGTAGAACTGCCACAGACAACAGCCGGTATCTGGAGGGAGAAGTGGAGAGGTACTAATCCGAGGCATTTTCTTCAAAACAAGGGAATTTGGACTTTTAACTTCTCATATTAAATTGGGGCTATTCCAGTAAAATTTCTATCCCAACCCCGTACAGTAGACTCCACTTAATATCACTCCTGTTAATATCACATTCCTCTTTATATCATGTTTTTCCCCAAGCACCATTTTTCACTCTATATAATCTATGTAATTTTATTTGGTTAATATCATGTATTTTGAGGCAAATTCCTCTTAATATCATGTTTTTTTAACCAATCACATAAGAGATCCAGAAAATGATGTAATTTCTATTGATTTCAGATACGACTTGTACAAAATGTTGCAAAGAAAATAAAAAAATATCCCTAAAAATGATTTTTAATTGAAATATTAAATGATATCTATAAATTAAAACATCTTCATATGTACATTGAAAAGCTTAATTTTAGTTATAGAGATTGGAATTGCACTAGATTTAGTGGAAAAACATGTTTCTCTTTATGTCACATTCCTGTTAATATCATGTTTTTGTCTGACAAATGCAACATGATATTAAGAGGAGTGCACTGTATTCCATCAGGGTAAATTCATTGTGATTCTATTAATAATGTACATTGAAGTAATATATAGGCAAGACACCCAACCATCATTAATTATTAGAAGCATTGCATTTGTTTCTCTTGGGATACTTTTTTTTTCCCGAGAGGATTGTTGGTGCGGAAAAAGTAAATGTTGAATCATTCTAATATTTCGTCCAAATCATGATACACTGGAGTGAATATGTTTTTATGCCCAAGGGAATATCTGATTAATTATTTAACCTGTTCGATTTTGAACGAAAATAATACATTCATGTTTTCCATGTTAATTATTACAGTCCATAATAGAAAGCAATTATTCATACCAGGGATGAAAACCTCCTCCAAAAGCAGGAATTCCTCCTTTTTGATAATTCTACTGTCATGTTAATTCTTTAAATTTCCCATTAAAACCATTGAAAATATGGGTTTTCTTCCTTTTTCAAAATTGTCTGTTTTCATCTCTGTCATATTTAAATACTTACTTTTTTAAACACATTCACCCCTGAACTTTGAAAATAAACTGTTCCAACCTTTGAATTAAAGGATTTCAAATGTGTCCTGAGGGGGTAGAGTTATTTCCTGTGAGTCAGACTTCTTTATTGTAATTGGTTCTTAAAATTCCTGGTAGTTATAACATAGAATGTTTCTCACATAAGCTGTTTAACTCACACCTTGTACATATTTTCTCCACCAGGCTGATCACATTTGGTAAAAAGTATACCATCGAGAATGAAGATCTGAAGGAGGAGAACGAGAGGTTGATGAACGAACGCATACAGTGTTGTGAGGTATTTCTAAACCTGTAATGCTGTACAACCATATTACTGAATATTATACGTCATTTATTTAAGTGACAATACGATTCTGGTAGTTGCTGTGGTCAATAATTTCATATATTGACCCGGAGTCAAGAAATACAGGCTGATGCTATATATTTTGACGTCATAATTGCAGGATGATGTAATATACAATGAAGTGACGTCATCATTCCAGACAATGAGCAAAATGGCAGCTGACCTAATGGTCTGTTTTATTGCATATTAAAATAGTCGTGCGGGGTAGATTCAGTATAAGATAACAAATATTGCATGTCACTTCGGGCAATATAGGAGTTTATCGACTGGTCAGTCACCCAAAAATATGTATATGGACCTCAGCTTCGCTTTGATCCATGTACATATTTTTGGGTAACTGACCAGTCCATAAACTTCTCAGCTTCGCTTCAATCCATGTACATATTTTTGGGTAACTGACCAGTCCATAAACTTCTCAGCTTCGCTTCAATCCATGTACATATTTTTGGGTAACTGACCAGTCCATAAACTTCTCAGCTTCGCTTCAATCCATGTACATATTTTTGGGTAACTGACCAGTCCATAAACTTCTCAGCTTCGCTTCAATCCATGTACATATTTTTGGGTGACTGATCAGTCTATAAACTCCCATATTGCCCCCAGTGCCATGCAATATTTGTTAAATGTTTAAATGATTTAATTTAAGTTTAGGGTATACCAAGGATCCTTCTAATAATTTAAAAGTAATGTGAAATGTGGGGTCAGATTCATAAATGACGCATACAAACATTAAAGTCATATAAAAGAGAGAGAAAAATTCATGGAGATTCATAACCTCTGAAATAATCATTCCTGGCCCCAGTTTCATCAACCTTCCTTAACTTAAGGAAACTCCTTAACTTAAAAATCTCCATAGGAAAGCATTACGGAATTTAAGGAAAGTTCCTTAACTAAGGATTGTTCCCTTAAATTCTGTAATGCTTTCCTATGGAGATGTTTAAGTTAAGGAGTTTCCTTATGTTAAGGAACGTTGATGAAACCAGGGCCAGGTATCTTCCTACAAAGATCCATCAAGCGTAGAGTAATGGCAGTTAAACTTTCAAAATGAATTTGATCCTGATCCTCTGTTGTGGTCACAAAGGTGAGGGTGGATAACAGGTCAGCAAAGCAGGCCTGTTGGGCCTCTTGTTATTAAACCACTATCAGATGCAAATTATACTATTGTAGTAAGAAGCTACAGCTAATTTGTATGAGGATTCTATAGTTTGCCAATGACAGTAAGTGTAATCTATGATCAGACCTAACAGTACGTAAATACATCCGTGTAGCGGCTCGACCAATTATAGACTACACCCTATACCGTCACACATGACAGCTCATCACCTTCGAATCGAGTTGACATGCTCCGCGAACATACAGAGAAGTTAGCTCGACATCTACAAATACCTGTACCCAACAATATGAGAATAACTGAATGTTCTCTTTACAGCTTGATTTAAATCAGTAATAGAAAATATTATTTCTTGTTTGTGTTTTTTTTTTATCATTGTTTATAATACTTTGCTTTTTACAGGAAATGGAAACCTTGAAAAATAAGATCGAGGAAGTTTCAAAAGAAAATGCCAAACTTCAGGGACATCAGAATCACAAACAGAAAATTCAGTACCATTTAATGCTGAAAGAGGAGAACACATCCCTTCGAGAGGTATGTACTGGGTCTGTTATACTGAAGAAGACAATCAATATAGAATGTTTCCCCATATTTGTATTCAGACAGAGAAACTCTCCCTCCCACCCCTATGAGAAGTATATACAGTGCACTCCTCTTTATATCAAGAATGTGACATTAAGAGAAAAATGTTTTTCCACTAAATCTAGTGCATTTCCAATCTCCATAACTAAAATTAAGTAAGCTATTCAATGTACATATGAAGATGTTTCAATATATAGATAACATTATTTCAATTAAAAAATATTTTGGGGTTTATTTATTAATTTTCTATACAACATTTTGTACAAGTTGTATCTGAAATCAATGGAAATGACATCATTTTTCTGGATATTTTATCTGTTTGGTTAAAAAAATATGATATTAAGAGGAATTTGCCTCAAAACACATGATATTAACCAAATACAATTACATAGATTATATAGAGAGAGAAAAGGTGCTTGGGGAAAACATGATATAAAGAGGAATGTGATATTAACAGGAGTGATATTAAGTGGAGTCCACTGTACTGGTTCCTGCTAAAATAGTTGCTGTAGTGTATTCACTTCAGTTCAAGAGACCTGTCAATTTCAGTTCTAGTTTCAATCGTGGTAATATGGATTCTACTGATTCTGTACTGTTCATATAGCTTTTATGTCGTGCGATATTCTTCGGGAGTTTGCAAATTGCTGACAATTGCGCAGTGTCCCTCTTCTGGCTTTCTAGTGACCAGAAACATTCTATACATTCTATATTCTCGTCCCGCCCCATGGTAATGTAACCAGCTTATTTAAATAACTACTGATCCGATTGTTATTAAACTTCGCATACATATTCGCATGAACAACTAATTTCATATGGGGACGGGGCATTTATGTCTCACAGACTTTTTCTTTTTCACCTACTGTACACAGGCAATATTTCTTCAAATTTCATGGGAAAAAACATTGGCAGTGTATAGTATGAAATCTTTGTTGTATATAAACATTCATTGATTTCGTAGTTGCTATCTTACCACAACAAATAAATACAGTGTACCCTCGACCTATCGCCATCCGAATCTACCGCCTCCCTCGCATTCGCCACCTAAACCTCTAGAACGGATTTCCCTTCTATATAACTCCCTCCTTAAGTTCGCCACCCTCGCATACCACCATCCGCCACACCCTTTAAAATACAAACGTCCCAAATCGCTATATATTTTCCTCGACAATAACGCCAAATTGTTCTGTTTTTGGACATCAAGGAAATATTTAGTGTTCCATTTGGAATGGCATGCGGCAAAAATAGATCAATAACCATTTTCAGATATAAATTTGTGTCAATGAAGATCTATATGACGACATAATACTATGCTTGTTTTTAATAAAATGTTGGAAATGCAATATATTATGCAATTCAATTCATGGTAATAATTTTCATAATTCGATACTATCGCCACCCTTGTTATACCGCCACCTTTCTTCCACAGCAATTATGCTGGGTACACTGTACAACAAACTTAGATGTTATATATGTTAACTGTTCGTTAATTTAGCATATCCACGAAGTTTGTACCACAATGTAATCCAAATGGCCCATATGGAAGTATCCACGAATAATTCAGAAATCTTGCTTATTGTCATGTTCTCTCTGTTACAGCAATTACTTAGAGCTCAAAGAGCTTACCAAGAGCTGAGTAGTAACAAAAAAGGCTTGGCAACGACAAGTACTCGGAAAGAAAACATCCCTCCCATGATGGCCTTCGATGGAATGCGACAGAAACAGCAGACTAAGGAGAAGCCCCGTATGTTTTTGTCGGGCGACTTTAGCTGACGAACCGGCCGCCTTCTGCAGGTGCTAGATTGTGTGTCTACATACAGCCAATCAGGAACTACCTTTCCCCGTCTCCATGATTTATAATCTTACTACGGTACATGTCCCCTGCTGTGTGTATACATACAGCCAATCAGGAACTACCTTTCCTCGTCTCCATGATTTATAATCTTACTACGGTACATGTCCCCTGCTGTGTGTCTACATACAGCCAATCAGGAACTACCTTTCCCCGTCTCCATGATTTGTAGTCTTACTACGGTACATATCTCCTGCTGTGTGTCTACATACAGCCAATCAGGAACTACCTTTCCCCGTCTCCATGATTTGTAGTCTTACTACGGTACATGTCCCCTGCTGTGTGTATACATACAGCTAATCAGGAACTACCTTTCCCCGTCTCCAAGATTTATAATCTTACTACGGTACATGTCCCCTGCTGTGTGTGTACATACAGACAATCAGGAACTACCTTTCCTCGTCTCCATGATTTATAATCTTACTACGGTACATGTCCCCTGCTGTGTGTGTACATACAGACAATCAGGAACTACCTTTCCCCGTCTCCATGATTTATAATCTTACTATGGTACATATCCCCTGCTGTGTTCATTCTACCCATTCGCATTATCGTTATTAACGAAATGAAATTCTTAAATGCTATAAGAAATACATGCCTTTTAGCTAAAACCATTTTTATAACAACTAACTCTCAAAAAGCTAAATGATATATATAGAGGTTACACAACTAGTGGTTGTTGGATATGGAATTTATTTCACTCGAATTAATTAACAGTCGTGTGACCTGTTTCTACCACAATAATATTAAGTGGCAGTGTTTTCTGTGAACCGCAGGATATTTGCGCGAAAAACACATCATATATATATATATATATTCCCGCCAAATTGTGACAACGTCAACAGTCAGCATGTTGCATTGAACCATGTGATTTCCGGTCAAAGTTTCAACTTCTCAACCAATCAAAAGTTTGGAAGGTCATATTCCACTTGTGGTATATAACATATATTTATCCAACAGTCAACACGTTTATACAATGGTCTGAGAGTGGAATAACACTGGGTATTGTGGTAGAAAAATGTATAATTAAGGGCTAGTCCAATTCATTGAATGATGTGTTAAAATATGGCCAAACTTATATTAATTAATACCAGCACTTTAATCTAGACAACTGCTTTAAGGAATTAAAGTTTTTCTTTGTCAAATTGATTTGGGCCATCAACTGTGGTTGCAAAAAATGTTTTTTCATGCTAGAATTAGCACTGCTGACAGCTAGGCAGCAGAATCTTGCTAATTTGACTCTAGTCTACGGAAAATGTTTAAACATATGAATTCAGTAACTATACAAGTGAAAATTTCTGTTTTATTGAAGCATTAAACATCATTCTGTTCCGTGTTATGATCCTATAACACGGAACAGGATTGCAGACAAAATGAATAATACGTGTTATGATTATTTGTCTGCAATCCTGTTTTGGGTTATAGGACCATAACACGGAACAGAATGATGTTTAATGCTTATATTTACATTTTTTCATTGGTTTTTATAATAAATTTATATTTATAATCTACATTTGTTCTGAAAATTTAAGGTAGATTTCTAATAAACGGAACAACCAACAGCCAGTATCGGCCAGCTATTTCCAACGTTATAATTATGACGTCATAATAACCACTCCAGTGTTATGGTCTCATAACACAGAACTGCCCTTGGTAGTGTTATATAGTGGCAATGCCGAGCAAGTGTAAATATTTATCCTGGAGAAATCTTTTCTGAATGTTGTTTTTGTTTTAAAACAAAATAGTGTAAACATACTTATTTTGGTGCACTCAAATTTTAGTGCATAAACAGATATTACACAAGGTATTAATGAATTGGCTCACTATTAGTATTTAAATTAAATTAAATTTAAAGAAACTATAATTAACATTTTGGTAGTTTTGCGTAATGCTTTCAGTGTGAACATTGCTGTTGATGATAAAACATGTAAGTTTACTGTGGTATGAACATACAGGTCTTGGAAATTGGATTTTGAAGTGACCATTCCAACTATATAACCGGAAAAGCACTTTTGAAATCATATAAACACAAAATGGTGCTCAATCTCATCATCAAAACTTTCCATGTCATTGAACTCTCACACACAGTCATCAGAACTTATTTCATAAAATTGTTCAGTCCTTTGTAAATTTGTTTTAACCATACAAGTTCTCTATCATTTTGTTTTGAAAAATATCATGATCATATATACATTATACCTGTGTTTTTCACCTTTCCATTTTAATCATCAACTAAATCACTTCGTAGATTGTTTTTGGGGGAGGGGGCTGAACAATCATTTAGATGGGAATGAGGAACGTTTTAATTGTGAATGACACTGAGAATATTTTATTTGATTTAAAATTAATGACAGGAATTGTTGATAGTTGTTTTTATTGGGAATCTGTAAAACAAATTCCAAAATTTATAAAGGATATTGATAAATTATTCTTTAATTATAAGTAAAACCTAACAAATGCAAACCAAACCAAATCTTATCAGCATATCCTTAAATCTAACTTGCCATTTGGAAAATTAATACAGGTCTTGTGAAATTGGCTTTTCACTGACTTTGATTTGCCGTTATCGAAAACCTCAGTATTTTACATATATCAGAAATATCCCAGCATATAACTGGTAGTTCTGTGCTCATAAATGATCTTGTTTGAGAACCAAACACTCAGCTCTGCTAGAAGGTGAGTAGCTTGTTATAATTTGTTATGAGAGAGTGTCCTGAAAAGTCTCACTCTCTACACCTGTCAACTTATTGTCTTCTTGTATAGTCATAAAAACATTACTTTTATGTAGAAGTTACATATACAGGTTTCCCTTCAGACAAATAATGGTTTATGCTAGTTTAGAGGATTTTAAAGCCTAGGATTTAAAAAAAAATGAGGTTTGATTTGGTTATGCCAATCAAATTGGGTTTTTTGTGTCATTGTTAAAAAAGTATTTTTGTTGATAGATTAAGATTTGTATCAATATACTCATTCATTAGAAATTCTATTAGAAACATTTGTGCTGAATATCATATATGTGCATCATTATCATCATCAACATCATCATCATCATCATCATCATCATCATCTTTGTACTTGTCTGTTAAAAGTATGTTGTATATTTAGAACAGTACTAATAATATATACTTGTGTATCATGTATCTTTTGCTTTGGATACTTCCTATCTTCTTTTCTTCTTCTTTTTTCTAATTTTGAGTTTCTTCCCTTTATTCTTTACTTTGATATCGAAGCTGATATTTATATTTTTTTCTTCAAATTTTGTTATGTTGCTTTATACAACACTTTTTTCCAGTTTTTATAAAAAAAAAATCTTAGATATTTTCAGTTGATATAATACTGAAATTGAACGTGCTACAAACAGGAAAATTAGGAAGGATATCACTTGTTTAGTAAGCCACTGAAGGCTCAACTTGTTCGATAATCCTGCTAGGAGCACAGGGGCTAGGCACGGACCTATGTCACTATGAAATGATTGTCAGATATTTTTTTTACCTTTCTCGAATATAGCCCCTCCCACTACTATATATCTGTGACAAGGGAAAGAACTAGCCTCAACGAGAAAATCGACCTATTTTCACTCTAAGCTTGTTTTTGTCACTGAATGAAGTCCAATTTTTTACATGCATGCCTCATTTTAAAGGTGAAACTTTTATCTTTCAGCCGATACCAAATATATCCCGCTACACACATGTAAAAGCTCACTAGGCTGTCTAGAATCCGAGGTTTTGCATGAAAATCGTTAGGTGGGCACTTCCGTGTCCAGTGCTTCATACCTTGTCTAACCATGGGTATAGCTTTATTAACGTGGTGATTACTGAAAACGGCTTTGCAGTTCCATCACTAATGCTAAAGCACGTTATCCTACCTTGAAGTCGAATGTTTATCGCTATTGTAATCCAGGTCATCCGAGGTTAAATTTACGGTTCACTGAAGATGTGAACTTCATCCGCCATTTTTCAAGTTTACATATTTTCGGAATCCATCTAGATTTTCCCACTATTCATGTAGACCGACAAACTCCGAACAGTTGCACTGGACGCGGAAGTGCCCACCTAACGATTTTCATGCAAAACCTCGGATTCTAGATAGCCAAGTGAGCTTTTACATGCGTGTAGCGGGATATATTTGGTATCGGCTGAAAGATAAAAGTTTCACCTTTAAAATGAGGCATGCATGTAAAAATTTGGACTTCATTCAGTGACGAAAACAAGCTTAGAGTGAAAATAGGTCAATTTTCTCGTTGAGGCTAGTTCTTTCCCTTGTCACAGATATATAGTAGTGGGAGGGGCTATATTCGAGAAAGGTAAAAAAAAATATCTGACAATCATTTCATAGTGACATAGGTCCGTGCTTGCCTAGATATATAGTAGTGGGAGGGGCTATATTCGAGAAAGGTAAAAAAAATATCTGACAATCATTTCATAGTGACATAGGTCCGTGCCTAGCCCCTGTGGCTAGGAGTGGTGTAACATTTTTGATTATTTGTCAATCATCTAGTTATAATGTCAAGTAGCAATGCAACTTCATCTTCTATTGTGACATAATAGATCATTGGTGGGTTTTTTTCCAAATAAAAAAAAATGAATATTGTGTTCTTGAGTCCAATATATAAATTGTTTTGGTATTTTATCTGAAAGTTGTGAGAACATTTTTTTTTTTCTTGGCAGCATACTGTAGCTATTTCTTTTAAAGGTGCAGCACATGTGTATGTGTGTAAGGGTCATCTTCTGTAATTCACAACAAAAATTTCTCAGGAAACTTCTAGAATTTATACATGTATAATGTTTTCAGATAGTATAATTATTAAGAAGAATGCATGTGTCATCGTTAGGTTTCATATTGTTAACATTCTGATATTTGTTGTTTCGGGACAATACTTTACTATTGGTAAAATCGCTATTGTCTTATTATTCTATAGTTGTTATACAAACAGTAGAATTATATCTCCCCTTAGCATTAGTGAAATTGTTGATTAATCATGTCAGTGAATTGTTTATATAACATGTTGAAGAAGAATGAGAGAAATATGAATGAAACTTGTGTGAAATGAGAGAAATTATGTTTGAATGAAAGTCAAATGAAATGGTAATACATTGAGTGATGAATCAGTTTTGTGTTGTGTATTTTATTTCAATCACTTTTAATACTTCAATGAGGTATACCGTAAAAGTGGATTTGTTTGTGGTGTGGAAATTTTCACTTATTTGCTTGCATTTAAGCTACACGAAAATATCCACATACCGACACAGCTAACACCATTCAAATTCTACAGGAATTAATAGTAATATAAACACTCAATATTAACAGCATGACTGACAGCGTGAAAGTTTCCACATCATGAACAGTTTGGAGGCTGACTAAGCGAAAAACTCCACATGCAAAAATATTATACAGTAACTTATATGTGACGACCAAGCAGTTTAGGGTCTGTATTCCTGAAACCGTTGTCATGCTCAAGAATGGATTCTGTGCTCAAACCAACTCTCAAATCGAGCCAAAATGATATAAAGCCAAAAAAAAATTGCTGGAAGCATTTTTTCCTCTTTAAGTCGCTTCAACATTTTCCCAAATCATGATCCAAATAAAACTTCCTTATCAATATAGAGCTGAAACAAGAAATTTAGCTTGAGCACAAAAACCATGCTTTAACATGAGAATGGTTTTATGAGTTTTGGCCCTAGTGTCTACTCATCTACAATCACTAGCCCTCCAACACTTGGTCACATGTTTGATGCCTACATGGGGCAGTCTTAGGTCATCTTTTCAAACAACTTCTTCTCGGTAACTAAAATACCCATGGTACTGATAATTGGCTGGTAGCATGCTGGGATGAAGTTTATTCACATGAGTGACCTTGACAACTTTGAATGTCACAGGGGTCAAATGTGTTGAAAATCTTTCAAACTACTTCTCGCTCACCGAAAGGCCTGGGATACTGATATTTTGACTAGAAGCTTGGATGAAGGGCTTCTAAGTTTGTTCAAAGGGTGGCCTTGACCTACCTTCAAAGTCAAATGTCCAATAATCTTCAAGCAACTTATTCTCATTAACCAAAAGGCTGAGGGTGCTGATATTATGCATGTGGCATGCTTGGATGCAGGGCTACCAAGTTTATTCAAATGGATTACCTTGACCTATGGTCACAGGGGTCAACTGTCTTAAAATTTTACAGAAACATCTTGGTAACCAAAAGGCCTGGGGTACTGATATTTGGCTTGTAGCATGCTACAAATGACCTTGACCCAAATTCTAGGTTACAGAAGTCAAATGTCTTATAATCTCCAAGTAACTTCTAACTATCCGAAAGGCATAGGGTACTAATATTTGGGCTGTAGCATGCTGGGATGAAAAGTTAACAAGTTTGTTCTCATGAATGACCTTGACCCGCTTTCAAGGCCACCTGTCAAAAATAATTCATATATAGTCGGATGACAGTTAAGGCCCATGGGCCGCTTGCTATTCTGGTACTATAAAACCTTTGCTGCCTTTAAATGATCATAGCTGTCAACTGAATGTAATGAGCATGTTAAGTCTCATGAGTAATAGTTCAATTCCCGATGTTCCAAAACATAGTTTAACAGTGTTGGGACTGCACAGCAACTGTTAAACTACATTATATAAAGTTCTGCCAAAAGATTGTGACCTCATCAGGTACAAAAACCCAAGATGAGCTCAAGCCACACACGTCTGTGAGTCAAAAAATGTTTTTAAAACGAATTCTTCTTAACCTTAGATCCATTAACCAGCTAGTAAGGCTTAATTACCGATATAGAAATTACAAGAAGCTAGATTGATAATGTCCGTGTGGGACGAGATGGTGTAATTGGCACAATATCGACTGCAATCTCCCAAGAATAGCGAAGTACGATTATGAGGAAAGTCAGATCCAATGGGAAATATACCGCTCATTAGTGGGTCTAGGCAAAGAAAAAGCAAGTGTAATACATGGTTATACCAACATGGCACGCGGTCAAGACTCCGGATAAGTATAAAAGAATCTATCAACCCCTTAGGGGCTAGACAGAGGGTTCACAACCCGAGAGGTATAAGTTGCCAAACAAGTGACTTGACGTCATATAATTGTTGAGAACGTGCAAAAAGCACAGATAGCTTTTCTCAACCTTAGTGTATGATAAGAAAAATATCGCTTGTAAAATTGTCGATTGAAGAATCTTTCATTCACTTAGGGATGAGACATAGGGATCTCAACCCGAGGGGTCAAATTGTAAGTGGCCAAACACGAGGCTTGTCTCAAATCAAAGAGGAAATAAGAAGTTATCACACCTTTACAATTGTGAATATCCCTGTCAAGAGTAAGAGAAAACCCTACCCAGGGTAAGAGAATTCACTATTTTAACCCCAACAGTGGAATCGGGTATGATGAATGGACAACCCAAAAGGGAGCATGGCTTCCAAACAGTGTTCGTCTTAATTGCATGTACCGTTGAGACTGAGTGGCGATGAGTGCATTGATGAGGATTATGAAAGTGGATTCCAAAAACAAGGATCCGCAAGGCAGGCCAGAATTGAGAGGAAATTGACTCTTCAGTAACACTACTACATTAAAACCAAAGAGAATGTAGCGGGGCTAAGGTATTGCTGTATGAAATATTTTTCGGATGACAAGCAATTGTTTACAACTATTATTTCAAATGACGTGAAAATGCAACCGCTTGTGAAAGACAACAACAGACACTTACAACAGGAAACAAAGAGGCATTACCAAAGTTGAACCTTCAGAAGAGGAAGGCAACATACTGTAAAAAAACTAATTTTCGCGTGCGATAATGTTTCACGGTTGATTTAAATTTACGAAAAGAAATCGCCGCGAAATACTTTCAGTTAGAGGTATGCAGGTACACCAACTGCAGGAGTACTCTACATAGGAAGTATGATTTCTCGCGAAATCAAATCGCCGCGAAAATAAGTTGGTTTACATTAGACTGAATTGTTTTCGATGTAGTTTTCTTTGATATTTTTCAAAAAATAATCCTTGTACGATAATCGCTTTCCCTAAATTTTGCGACTGATAGTTGAAAATTATACATACACGAAAATACCACAATGGAAACAATACCATTTGAACGCAAAACCGATTAAACTCGAGCAAAACATGAACAAAGAGAAATGCGCGGAGAAACCCTTGGTGGCTATAACTAGCTCTGATAACATCGCTGTGTAAATCTAAATTATACGCATTTGAAAAATATCTATGTCGAAAACTTGGATAGAGACAACGAAAAATACGAAGGCACCACGTACCTAATAAAACAAAGCCAGAATCAACTGCGTCATATAAACACTACGAAGGGAGAGGTATATATGCATGAAAGGATAAATGTGATGTCTTTCATCTTGATATGAAAAGAGTCACTGCTGCGAAATGTCTTGCATATTCATAGATATGCCAGTAGCTAACAAACAGATATACAGGAGAACTGAATCGACTTAAAAGTTATTCTACCGTTCAGGGCTGGACACAGATTTGTAGATGGTGGTGAACCTAGACAGACTGATTTTTTTTTCGTGGCATCCTAACGAAAATGCCACACTCCATAGTTCTCTCGAAGGTTTCTTTTTAGTTTTATCGCTACCAAGTGAAAAAATGTTACAGTCCCAAAGCCAGAAAATAGAAAACCAATCACAATAAAAAAGATAACGTCGAACTTCATATTACTTGAAGAAGCGTATTTCCATAAAGATTGTGACGGTGACTATTAAACATTTACCGGTATTAATGTTGTCTTCAGCAGTCGATATCTATCTTATACCGTATAGCGTGAATTTTTAGTGAGGTCTACTTAGGCGGGTCCGTATATAGTTCGCCAAAATTTTAACCCGTCAAATTTTAACAACGCCAATTAAACAAACGCGAAACTTTCACTTTCAGCAATAGATATATCTCGTTTTCGTTCCCACCGTCATTTACGTTCGATTACTCCTGTTGCTCCGTTAACTCTCGAAAGTAACGAGTGGTACGTATTGTTAGTACAATACACAACAAATTTAATCAACATGGATAGGATATAAGGACATAACCATATTAATCTATATATCCCGGAAGGTAATATTTTTGCTCAACGCCAAATTAAAACCATAAATTTATTGAAAATCGCTCAATTTTAACCCGCCAAAATTAATTTTTCTCTTTTTATGACCAAATTTTATGACCGCTAAAATATCCCGCTATACGGTATGTCATGATATTCAGACTACCTTAAGTGAACTGCAATATCTGTGAACTGCACCATAGGTAGGAGACTAAGGAGATGGTTCTTTCGAAGAAATTTCATACAGAAACAAGACAGATATATTTTAAATTCGTTTATAAACGTTTTATTTTCAATGATTCATATGCGTAATGTAAACATGAATGGAAAAACGAGTAATTAACATACAAGTAGAACAGAAAAAAATAAACAAGTGGCGGTTGTTTATCATATAACTCACAAGGCGTAGTTTTGAACGCTGGAACACGAGTTAGATGATTTGATTAACAACTGTCATTATAATTTATTTCTACCATAACCCACTAACATATTTTTAAGCAAATTTTGACCAGACGAAAACGTTTTCTTTTGACAGGCCCCACATCGTTGTGATCATCCATGTGGTCTTTTGATCGTTCACTTTCTGTTGTATACGTATTTGAAGGCCGTAAGGTCAAAATGATGTGTCATGTGTTCGCCCATGGCCGATGAAATTGTTGCCCCTACGCATGATAATATCTAGGAAGGCTATTGAATAACTGGATGCCAAACTCTGTTTGGTATAGTCATCTACCTATCCTTGCCAGCGGGAACTATACAAAAGTTAAACCATTGTGTAATAACTCCTGTTGATTTTAATTATCAAACATATAAGCATTGAAATTTATATTGTTTGTCTTTTTTTTATTGTCAAATGACAGTCATGTGATGTATTAAATCTATTACGACCCTTCCCAGAGGGAACTGTTCGCTTATAGTGTTGTCTAGGGCACAGGGGCTAGACACGAACCTATGTCACTATGAAATGATTGTCAGATATTTTTTTTTTACCTTTCTCAAATATAGCCCCTCCCACTGCTATATATCTGTGACAATAGGTAGATTTTCTCGTTCGGGCTAGTTCTTTCCCTTGTCACAGATATATAGTAGTGGGAGGGGCTATATTCGAGAAAGGTAAAAAAAAAATATCTAACAATCATTTCATAGTGACATAGGTCCGTGCCTAGCCCCTTTGGTCTAGGGAGGTAAAATTCCCAAGCCGTCAGACTGTCTCGATCTGGTGTACGACCCAGATGAAATTAGGGTTAAGAAAATCGGGCTATATCACATATGCCTTTGGCGTGGTATAAGATTCGCGGGTTATGGTAGAATTATGGCTGTATCATAGATACATATTGTGGATTAATCCATATACGTTAATAGCGTAAACACACATCAGCATGTCCGTGTAAATAGATGTAAAGATGACGTAACACACACATATGCTGCACCTTTTTAATTTAGTAATATGTACAGTATGCCGAAAAAATGAATTAAACTGCATCATACAGCTGTTTCGTCCTCTTAGGACTCTTCAGTGATGTTAGGGGCCAAAAGGCAGGAATCCAAAATTTCTAAACTAATGTAGAAGCAGAAGGGTCAGGTGCGTAAAACCCCTTTAATTTATGAATTTAGAAGTAAAATTAAACTAGTTCTGTATAATTTCAAATCGTGTTCTACGAAAATGTGTATATTATGTACCGTGCCACTACTCAAATGAGATTAACTGTGGCTATGGAGGCTTCAGCAAACCTCGGGGACTAAAAAATCCACCAGCAGAAAGGAAGTTGTTCCAAAAGTCTCTAACTTATACATATACTTTTCATTGTAGAAATGAGATAAATAAATGTACCAATGTGACGTCACATTTTTGGCAGTGGTACAGGGACTTTAAAGGATCACACAAACGTTTATGTGCCTACTTGTATGTATTAATGATTTATATTCAAGTTTAACTGTATTGATGAGAATATATCTGGCCTTATGTAAGAAAATTGCTGAATATTGCGCCATTAGACTGGACTATTTCTCTTTAATAAATACAACTCTTATAAAATATACTTCCCGACCTCTTATCTTCTAACACTGAGATCAATGTTAACACAAAATTAAAATACAAATTATAGTACGCACTCTCAGATAGCATCATACGGATTAAAAGAAATGAGATCTATATACAGATGATTACAATTAAATGCCCAATATACGTAACTTCGGGAAATATTTCGGGATTTTGTAAAATTATGAAAAAAATCCAGTTGATAACTATGCAAAAATAAGCCTAAAACGAAGTAAAACTGAGCGGTAACTAACAAGAAACTGTTGACAAAAAAAATCCAAAGAATTGAAAAAAGTTCAGGTGGGGCCCACTTCAATAACAAACCGAAGGTAGAAAACGGTTCGAAATGGACGCGGGTTTACAAATACCGTATTTCAACTGCTGCTGTACCGGTAACCGCGCAATATTTTATCTTGAATATTGCTGATATCAGTTAATCTTAACTAAATCTATAAATATAATAAGTTACTAAGCTTGATTTTCGCTTCCAAGATTTGCCAAAAGTTACGTATATTGGGCCTTTAAAGCATTATTGATTTTAAAAAAATGATGACAAAGGGTAACAAAATGTTGTATTCCCCTTCAACAATCAAACTTTCATTACTAATAGCACTGTTGCGCCAGTTTGAAAAAAAATGTTTTTTCAAAGAAATCTCAACGAACATTTTGATTCATTTGTGTCAAAGAATTGTTCCATTGTTCTTTCTGTATAGTCTTGAGTATTGAAGGTTTTTACAAATAACATTATTGAGTATTGAGTTTGGAATGAAAATTCTCGTAGAATCTATTTATGACGCGCAAATTTTCATTGGCTTCTCTTTTGCGCTAAACATGATGTGTGTATATTTACAGTGATACAAAAATGATTTGTTTAGTATAGTATGGGTATATTGACATACTCTCTCACTCACACCCTTTTTTCTTTCTTTTTACAATATATACTCACTGTGACACGTTTGTTTCTGTTTTTACGTAACTCATGTCACTTTATGAGATATTTGAAAAAAACAAATTGATCTTAATTTCTGCATTGTATCATTTCTGGATTCATTTTGCCAAATTATCCAATATAAATGAATACTGTAGCATCGAAACTAAACAAAATCCTCGAGAACTTTGCTAAAACACCTTTATACATATATACTATATCTCACGACGCAGTGATATCTATTTATTTAATATACAATTATTGTCCGGTTTAAGATACTTTTGGATGGTATTAATTTGAAATATATTTTTTTTTTCCATCTGTACCTGGACCAGATGACGTTTTGATTGGTTTAACTAGCACCATATGTACGTTATGATAATAAGGACAAATTAATCACGTGATATTAATACGTAGAAGCAGTCACTTGATAAAAGAATCCGGTCACGTGTCAAAGTACCATATATGGCAAAAGCGTCTAATCACGTGTAGTAACATCCGGCGATATAAAACGAGATATATCCGTTTTATAGAAAAGGACTGGTCACTTGTTTTGCTTGAAATATTATCAGATCACTTTAGAGAAAGATTTAACCGTTTTATAGAAAAGGACTGGTCACTTGTTTTGCTTGAAATATTATTAGATCACTTTGGAAAAAGATATAACCGTTTGATAGAAAAGGACTGGTCACTTGTTTTGCTTGAAATATTATTAGATCACTTTGGAAAAAGATATATCCGTTTTATAGGAAAGGACTGATCACCTGTTTTGCTGAAAATATCATCCGATCACTTTGGAGAAAGATATATCCATTTTATAGAAAAGGACTGGTCACTTGTTTTGCTTGAAATATTATTAGATCACTTTGGAAAAAGATATATCCGTTTTATAGGAAAGGACTGTCACTTGTTTTGCTGAAAATATCATCCGATCACTTTGGAGAAGATATATCCATTTTATAGAAAAGTACTGGTCACTTGTTTTGCTGGAAATATCATCAGACCACTTTGGAGAAAGATTTATCCGTCTGGTAGAAAAGGATCACTTGTTTTGCCGGAAACATTCCATCACGTGATAGAAGAGCTTGACCAATTACAACAGCCCGACCCTGTTGACAGTGGAGACAACGAGAAGGAAGACGATGGTAAAAACAGAGTAGGTCACGTCACTGGCTCCGGAAACCCTGCACCTCATCGCGTCATACCTGGTAAAGGTAAGTACAATGGATATAATAAACACTAATGATTTGTCTTTAAGTAATATAATCATAAAAGAAAAATTCTTAATTGTTACATATAATATCCTTAGGTCATTGATTATCATATTTGAAAATATAAATGTACTTTATCCATTTTTCAAGGTCACAGGGGTCAATTATCCTGAAATTGTATCTGTAAATGACATTTTCTTCATTATCAGGAGGCACAAAGTAATGAATTTCTGGGAAAATAAACATAGTGTTTGAAAATACCTATTTGACTGTGAAATGCCCATCAAATTGTTAGACAACGATTTAACTTATTAGAATTAATCATAAACAGTAAAACTTCGTAATACTGCCATCAATTCTCCGGAGAAATTCCGCCCTTTTGAAGGTGTTTGGCAATATGGTAACACATTGAGGAAATGAAGGTATTTGGCAATATGGTAACACATTTAGGAAATGAAGGTGTTTGGCAATATGGTAACAATTTGAGGAAATGGAGGTGTTTGGCAATATGGTAACACATGGAGGAAATGAAGGCGTTTGGCAATATGGTAACACATTGAGGAAATGAAGGTATTTGGCAATATGGTAACACATTGAGGAAATGAAGGTGTTTGGCAATATGGTAACACATTGAGGAAATGAAGGTGTTTGGCAATATGGCAACACATTGAGGAAATCAAGGTGTTTGGCAATATGGTAACACATTGAGGAAATGAAGGTGTTTGGCAATATGGTAACACCTTGAGGAAATGAAGGTGTTTGGCAATATGGTAACACATGGAGGAAATGAAGGTGTTTGGCAATATGGTAACACATGGAGGAAATGAAGGTGTTTGGCAATATGGTAACACATTGAGGAAATGAAGGTGGTTGGCAATATGGTAACACATTGAGGAAATGAAGGTGGTTGGCAATATGGTAACACCTTGAGGAAATGAAGGTGTTTGGCAATATGGTAACACATGGAGGAAATGAAGGTGTTTGGCAATATGGTAACACATTGAAGAAATGAAGGTGTTTGGCAATATGGTAACACATTGAGGAAATGAAGGTGGTTGGCAATATGGTAACACCTTGAGGAAATGAAGGTGTTTGGCAATATGGTAACACATGGAGGAAATGAAGGTGTTTGGCAATATGGTATCACATTGAGGAAATGAAGGTGTTTGGCAATATGATACATGTAACACATTGAGGAAATGAAGGTGTTTGGCAATATGGTAACACATCGAGGAAATGAAATTGTTTGGCAATATGGTAACACATTGAGGAAATGAAGGTGTTTTGCAAAATAATAACACATGGAGTAAATGAAGGTGTTTGGCAATATGGTCACACGTTGATGAAATTAATGTGTTTGACAATATTGTAAGACATTGAGGAAATTAATGTGTTTGGCAATATGGTAACACATTGAGGAAATTAAGGTGTTTGGCAATATGGTAACACATTGAAGAAATGGAGGTGTTTGGCAATATGGTAACACATGGAGGAAATTAAGGTGTTTGGCAATATGGTAACACATGGAGGAAATTAAGGTGTTTGGCAATATGATACATGTAACACATTTAGGAAATTAAGGTGTTTGGCAATATGGTGTCACATTGAGGAAATGGAGGTGTTTGGCAATATGGTAACACATTGAGGAAATGAATGTGTTTGACAATATTGTAACACATTTACGAAATGAGGGTGTTTGGCAATATGGTAACACATTGAGGAAATGAAGGTGTTTGGCAATATGGTAAAACATTGAGGAAAGGAATGTGATTGGCAATATGGTAACACATTGAGGAAAGGAATGTGTTTGGCAATATGGTAACACATTGAGGAAAGGAATGTGTTTGGCAATATGGTAGCACATTGAGGAAATGGAGGTGTTTGGCAATATGGTAATACATTGAGGAAATAAATGTGTTTGGCAATATGGTAACACATTGGGGAAATGGAGGTGTTTGGCAATATGGTAACACATTGAGGAAATGGAGTTGTTTGGCAATATGGTAACACTTTGAGGAAATGAAGGTGTTTGGCAATATGGTAAAACATTGAGGAAAGGAATGTGATTGGCAATATGGTAAAACATTGAGGAAAGGAATGTGTTTGACAATATGGTAACACATTGGGGAAATGGATGTGTTTGGCAATATGGTAGCACATTGAGGAAAGGAATGTGTTTGGCAATATGGTAATACATTGAGGAAATGGAGGTGTTTGGCAATATGGTGACACATTGAGGAAATGAAGGTGTTTGGCAATATGGTGACACATTGAGGAAATGAAGGTGTTTGGCAATATGGTAAAACATTGAGGAAAGGAATGTGATTGGCAATATGGTAAAACATTGGGGAAATGAGGGTGTTTGGCAATATGGTAACACATTGAGGAAATGAGGGTGTTTGGCAATAAGGTAACACATTGGGGAAATGGATGTGTTTGGCAATACGGTACCACATTGAGGAAATAAGGGTGTTTGGCAATATGGTAACACATTGACGAAATGAGAGTGTTTGGCAATATGGTCACACATTGAGGAAATGAAGGTGTTTGGCAATTTGGTAACACATCGAGGAAATGAAATTGTTTGGCAATATGGTAACACATTGAGGAAATGAAGGTGTTTTGCATAATAATAACACATGGAGTAAACGAAGGTGTTTGGCAAAATGGTCATACGTTGAGGAAATTAATGTGTTTGACAATATTGCAAGACATTGAGGAAATTAATGTGTTTGGCAATATGGTAACACATTGAGGAAATTAAGGTGTTTGGCAATATGGTAACACATTGAAGAAATGGAGGTGTTTGGCAATATGGTAACACATGGAGGAAATTAAGGTGTTTGGCAATATGGTAACACATTTAGGAAATTAAGGTGTTTGGCAATATGGTGTCACATTGAGGAAATGGAGGTGTTTGGCAATATGGTAAAACATTGAGGAAAGGAATGTGTTTGACAATATGGTAGCACATTGAGGAAAGGAATGTGTTTGGCAATATGGTAATACATTGAGGAAATGGAGGTGTTTGGCAATATGGTGACAGATGGAGGAAATGAAGGTGTTTGGCAATATGGTAAAACATTGAGGAAAGGAATGTGATTGGCAATATGGTAAAACATTAAGGAAAGGAATGTGTTTGGCAATATGGTAACACATTGGGGAAATGGATGTGTTTGGCAATATGGTAGCACATTGAGGAAAGGAATATGTTTGGCAATATGGTAACACATTGGGGAAAGGAATGTGTTTGGCAATATGGTAGCACATTGAGGAAATGGAGGTGTTTGGCAATATGGTAACACATTAAGGAAATGAATGTGTTTGGCAATATGGTAACACATTGAGGAAATGAATGTGTTTGGTAATATGGTAACACATTGAGGAAATGAGGGTGTTTGGCAATATGGTAATACATTGAGGAAATGAGGGTGTTTGGCAATATGGTAACACATTGGGGAAATGAGGGTGTTTGGCAATATGGTAACACATTGAGGAAATGAGGGTGTTTGGCAATATGGTAACACATTGAGGAAATGGATGTGTTTGGCAATACGGTACCACATTGAGGAAATGAGGGTGTTTGGCAATATGGTAACACATTGACGAAATGAGAGTGTTTGGCAATATGGTAACACATTGAGGAAATTAATGTGTTTGGCAATATTGTAACACAATGAGGAAATGAAATTGTTTGGCAATATGGTATCATATTGGGGAAATGAAATTGTTTGGCAATATGGTAACACATAGAGGAAATTAATGTGTTTGACAATATTGTAACACATTTAGGAAATGAGGGTGTTTGGCAATATGGTAACACATTGAGGAAATGAAGGTGTTTGGCAATATGGTAAAACATTGAGGAATGGAATGTGATTGGCAATATGGTAAAACATTGAGGAAAGGAATGTGTTTGGCAATATGGTAACACATTGAGGAAATGAAGGTGTTTGGCAATATGGTAGCACATTGAGGAAATGGAGGTGTTTGGCAATGTGGTAATACATTGAGGAAATGAATGTGTTTGGCAATATGGTAACACATGGAGGAAATGAAGGTGTTTGGCAATATGGTAACACATGGAGGAAATTAAGGTGTTTGGCAATATGGTAACACATTGAGGAAATTAAGGTGTTTGGTAATATGGTAACACATTGAGGAAATGAAGGTGGTTGGCAATATGGTAACACCTTGAGGAAATGAAGGTGTTTGGCAATATGGTAACACATGGAGGAAATGAAGGTGTTTGGCAATATGGTAACACATTGAGGAAATGAAGGTGTTTGGCAATATGGTATCACATTGAGGAAATGAAGGTGTTTGGCAATATGATACATGTAACACATTGAGGAAATGAAGGTGTTTGGCAATATGGTAGCACATTGAGGAAATGGAGGTGTTTGGCAATGTGGTAATACATTGAGGAAATGAATGTGTTTGGCAATATGGTAACACATGGAGGAAATGAAGGTGTTTGGCAATATGGTAACACATGGAGGAAATTAAGGTGTTTGGCAATATGGTAACACATTGAGGAAATGAAGGTGTTTGGCAATATGGTAAAACATTGAGGAAAGGAATGTGATTGGCAATATGGTAAAACATTGAGGAAAGGAATGTGTTTGACAATATGGTAACACATTGGGGAAATGGATGTGTTTGGCAATATGGTAGCACATTGAGGAAAGGAATGTGTTTGGCAATATGGTAATACATTGAGGAAATGGAGGTGTTTGGCAATATGGTGACACATTGAGGAAATGAAGGTGTTTGGCAATATGGTGACACATTGAGGAAATGAAGGTATTTGGCAATATGGTAAAACATTGAGGAAAGGAATGTGATTGGCAATATGGTAAAACATTGAGGAAAGGAATGTGTTTGGCAATATGGTAACACATTGGGGAAATGGATGTGTTTGGCAATATGGTAGCACATTGAGGAAAGGAATGTGTTTGGCAATATGGTATTACATTGAGGAAATGGAAGTGTTTGGCAATATGGTAACACATTGAGGAAATGAAGGTGTTTGGCAATATGGTAAAACATTGAGGAAAGGAATGTGATTGGCAATATGGTAAAACATTGAGGAAAGGAATGTGTTTGGCAATATGGTAACACATTGGGGAAATGGATGTGTTTGGCAATATGGTAGCACATTGAGGAAAGGAATGTGTTTGGCAATATGGTAACACATTGGGGAAAGGAATGTGTTTGGCAATATGGTAGCACATTGAGGAAATGGAGGTGTTTGGCAATATGGTAACACATTGGGGAAATGAATGTGTTTGGCAATATGGTAACACATTGAGGAAATGAATGTGTTTGGTAATATGGTAACACATTAAGGAAATGAGGGTGTTTGGCAATATGGTAATACATTGAGGAAATGATGGTGTTTGGCAATATGGTAACACATTGGGGAAATGAGGGTGTTTGGCAAAATGGTAACACATTGAGGAAATGAGGGTGTTTGGCAATATGGTAACGCATTGGGGAAATGGATGTGTTTGGAAATATGGTACCACATTGAGGAAATGAGGGTGTTTGGCAATATGGTAACACATTGACGAAATGAGAGTGTTTGGCAATATGGTAACACATTGAGGAAATTAATGTGTTTGGCAATATGGTAACACATAGAGGAAATGAAATTGTTTGGCAATATGGTATCATATTGGGGAAATGAAGGTGTTTGACAATATGGTAAAACATTGAGGAAATGAAGGCGTTTGGCAATATGGTAACACATTTGGGAAATAAATGTGTTTGACAATATGGTAACACATTGAGGAAATAAATGTGTTTGACAATATGGTAACACATTGAGGAAATGAGGGAATTTGACAATATGGTAACACTTTGAGGAAATGAGGGTGTTTGGCAATATGGTAACACATTGGGGAAATGAATGTGTTTGGCAATATGGTAACACATTAAGGAAATGAATGTGTTTGACAATATGGTAACACATTGATGAAATGAAGGTGTTTGGCAATATGGTAACACATTGGGGAAATGAATGTGTTTGGCAATATGGTAACTAATTGAAGAAATGAATGTGTTTGACAATATGGTAACACATTGAGGAAATGAGGGCGTTTGACAATATGGTAACACATTGAGGAAATGAATGTGTTTGGCAATATGGTAACACATTGAGGAAATGAATGTGTTTGGTAATATGGTAACACATTGAGGAAAGGAAGGTGTTTGACAATATGGTAACACATTGAGGAAATGAGGGTGTTTGGCAATATGGTAACACATTGAGGAAATGAATGTCTTTGGTAATATGGTAACACATTGAGGAAAGGAAGGTGTTTGACAATATGGTAACACATTGAGGAAATGAGGGTGTTTGGCAATATGGTAACACATTGAGGAAATGAAATTGTTTGGCAATTAGTAACACATTGAGGAAATGAAGGCGTTTGGCAATATGGTAACACATTGAGGAAATGAAGATGTTTGGCAATATGGTAACACATTGAGGAAATGAATGTGTTTGGCAATATGGTAACACATTGAGGAATGAAGGCGTTTGACAATATGGTAACACATTGAGGAAACGAGGGTGTTTGGCAATATGGTAACACATTTAGGAAACGAAGGTGTTTGGCAATATGGTAACACATTGAGGAAACGAGGGTGTTTGGCAATATGGTAACACATTTAGGAAACGGAGGTGTTAGGCAATATGGTAACACATTGAGGAAACGAATGTGTTTGACAATATGGTAACACATTGAGGAATTCTTTTAGAAAGAACGAAAAATGGACTTCGATATATGTTGGCGTTATGTGAGATGGTAATTACTAATTATATAAAATGAGGAACATTTTATCAACATTTTAATATATATCAACGTATTTCATAGGAGAATACCAAATCATTAACAAAATCATAATCCGAACTCAAAATCGATTAAACCAGGGGCAACATATGAACAAAAGAAAGATTTACATAGATACCCTTGTAAAAGTACAAGAGAATAAGACCAGGTTTTCCGGAAGAACAATCGTCTTCTGCTTCATCGACGACACCCGCCATGTAAATCTTTGTCACATCCCAGTAAACATCAAGTTCTCAAAATGAGAACCGGGTACACATCTACTTTGCATAATTTGCATTCATCAATAGTATATAAGTAGATTGGGCAACACTAGTCGTAGACTAATGGTATGACATCGACAACGATGAGTTATAATAACCCTTGTCACTATAACTTACAGATTAAAGAGTCCCTGCTGCTTTTTCTGGTACTCGAGCTCAATGAGAGAACCCTGGACCCACTCACGTCCGTCCTTGAATGGGTACTCGTAACCTCTCTTACAGGCGCATTTGTAGTTTCCGCGAGTAAATTTGTATCCAGAAATCTGCGAGCACTATAGAAACAAAAAAAATATTCGTGACAAACAGTTACAATCCTTTGATCATGCATTTTGAATCTTGTAGAGAATTACAAAAATCTAGCTTTACATGAAAATGGTAACAAAGACGCAAATGTAGATCTACAAACCTAGATACTATACATGATAATGGTTTTATCCTGATATTGTTTATCATAATAGCTTACGACCAGCATTGGACTTAAGAACACGAGGATGAATTTTCTAGGAATATTTTTTTCAACTTGACCGTCATTGGTTATATGAAAAACATGTCATTTATGTTTTACCACAGTTGCTTGAGTTTCTGTCAGTATATATTTTGTTTATATATATGGAGCCGCGGCCCATTATAGTTACAGTAATGGGAGGCTCATTTCACATATGTATTCATTATTTACTGACAGAAACTTAAGCAACTGTGGTTTTACATACATTCAGTCAGTCGTTTTTGATTCGTGTTTAGAGTGATCTCCCCTTTATGTCTGTTTAGCATATAAGTTTTACATACATTTCTTCATTCGATTTCGATAATGATCCCTTTCCCACTTTTTTCGGATATAAAGCCCCTCCCCCACTCCCTTTAACGTCTGTTTGAATAAATGTAGTTGGACGACGACACTTCCGATGACAAGTTAGCTCAGTATGTTCAACAAAACTCTGAGGTTTAGGGTTCGAGTCACCAGTTATCGATAACTCTTAAACATATTTCCTGTCCGCAAGGTATATCACAACCAGACCGGAAAACAAGCATTTAATGTGTAGATATACTTTGTGCAATGGTCCTCGGATTTTTTATTACTGTAAAACCGTGAGAGCAGATCTACACGTTATCATTGAGGGGTCCCTTATCCGCCACTACTTACCTTCTGAGTACGGTAGTCACATCGTGCTGTGTTCTTGAAGGCATTAGCAATGGCGAACGGCTGGGCACACTGGTTAATGTCCAGAAAGTCCAGGGGCACATCAACAGTGACCATTCCTCTGAAAGATTAAAACAATGATCAAGTTATAATTTACTTGTTTAGTATGACCACGAATGACCTATTGCGTTGACCTTTGAAATCCGTATTATCTGCTCGGATAAGGAAGAAAAGTAGCCTTACATGCATTGGCGAGTCGATATTCATACAGAGAAGTACATTCTATGGAGAGTTTAACAAATAAATTGGAAAGTTAATGAAAACAATCTGTTTTTAACTGAGGGAATTTATATCTTTGCTTTAAAATATATAACACTGCTCGTCGGGCGGGAACATATATATTCTAGCTTATTCCTTATACGCAGATTCGTATTTAGACTTTAGACATCAATTTAAAAAAAATGATCTCACTCTCAATCAGGAAAAATAATACCAAATCGTCAATAAAACCGAGATCAGGACCCAGAATCAATTAAAGCAGGGTCAAAATATGAAAAAAAGGTACACGAAGACCTTGAAAATGAAAAAGAAAGTAAGACAAGCAGGTGTTTCGGAAGAGTAAGCGTCTTCTGCTTCATCGACAAAACCCGTCATGTAAATCTTGGTCAGATCCAAGTAAATCTCCTGGCCTCAAAGTGAGAACCGAGTAATCATTCTAAACCACAAAAAGTAGGCATTTCGATGAACACAAAAACATCCACCTTCATAACTGTCATACAAGGACACATAATTCAATATAACTTGTCTAAATCTACTCCTGCCTAATCCGAATCTGTGTATATTGCGGCCTTACAGTCCGGTCCCAATATTTCCCTCTGAACTCAATCAAACCTGTACAAACCGGACACCTGTGTAAACCGGCCAAAATTAATTTGGTTCAGATGACATCCGGTTTAGACAAGTTATACTGTATCTCTCAATGATACCAAGAAGGCGACCATAAAACTTGCTTATAGTTTTTATCAACCTGCATCTCTCGGAAATCAAGATGTCAGCACATTCGTCAAATTAATCATCCGGATTTTTGTCCAGTCTACGACTATGTTTAAAGGCAATATTGAAATATATGTACACCACACAAAATTGATGTGGTTGAAGCATAAACATGATTAACTTACTTGAAATGCAGCGTCTTTTTGATGCCGTTCTTGCCGATGAAGGGTACGACGTACGTGACAACCCAATCATCGACCCGTCCGTCACACTTGAATGTTGGACGGGTCCAGTAACCGTCCCCTACGCTCGGTGCCCAGTAACCAATGGGGAAATGTTCGTGTTTTATAGTGGTAGAACCGTTGATGTCGGACCGGATCAGATTCTTCATCCTGTATTTCAGAACCCCTTTAGTGTTGGTCTGCCATCGTTCTTTTATGACGCGATACCAATCAGCGTCCGTGTAACGCTCCTTCAAACCAGCTGTGTCAATAGCGTAATAGTTGCCGTCTGCCCTGTACGCTAGAGGACCAAAGAACTCCCGAGGTTTGCCATCCATATCTTCGAAAACGTACGGCTCATAGTAAATTCCACTTGAGACAATTTTGAAATCGGACATGACGTTTGAGATGACCTCGGCGAATAAATGGTCAAAATGAAGCCTACCTCCTCCCTTCATGTATCCAAAATTCTCGTCCGGGGCGGTGTTTTGCATGAAGTTGCTGATAAAGTGGGAAATCCTGAGCGCCATTCTCGCCTGCATTTCGAACTGCGAGTCGGCACCGTAGGCCACAGATCCAGGGAGCTCCAAGGCGGACGGAGACATTGTGTGACAATTCGCTTTCGTCACAGCTGCCTTCTTCTTAAAAATCTGCATCATTTTGTCAATGGCTACTTCGTCAAAGTTGGTGGAACGTTTCCTTCGTTTCTTCTTTTTCTTTTCTTTCTCTTCGGCTTCGTCCCTACGTACTCGAACTCTCTCCAAGGAGTCTCGTCCATCTACCACTGATTTCAGAGCCCGTCGTTGGATGCTCTCAGTTTCGAATCTTCCAGAGCTTCCGCCCTCAAAGGAAACTGGCTCTGTATTCTCCACCACAGGTGGAACTCTCAAGACTGCAATATAAAGACGATACTAGTTTATTTATATTGAAAGTAATTCCGTCATGATGCATTTGATAAAACTTAAAATTGAAAAAATGTACAAAATAGGTTGATGAAAACCGACTGCCTTGTGTCAACGTGTTAGTTTTGTGTATATTTACATTTGCGCTGCAACCCACTATATAAACATGACCAGCAAAAATGCCTTTCATAAAAGAATGAAAGCAGTGGTTCTCGAGACGTAGCACGTGGTTTAATTATGACGTCATAGATAAAGCTTGTTCGATGAAAGTCTTGTCGCGCCGCTTCGAATAACATGGAGAATGTCCTTGCGTCAAACGCTCAAATGACTAATTATTATAATTGGCGCCAATTTATTCAAACTGAGCTGTTCCGCCAATGTAGTTTAAATGACGACGTCTATGCAAATGCAGCTAATAAACTAATTATTTGGAAAAATATAAATGAAATTAAGCCACTGTGCTATAGTAAAAATGTAAATGTATGGATTGAAAGTCATTTTTTAAACTTTCATAGTGATATGAAAGATCAGCCGTAACATCCATATTAAGCTTGAAGCCCTAGCTGGCTTCATTCAATATGGATGTAACGGCTGACCTTTCGTAACACTATGAAAGTTGCAAAAATGACTTTCAATCCTTATGTATTCTTTTTCATCTAATTCAATACGAATACAACCTAACGCCAAAAGGAGATACCCTTTCCGAGTACCTGTTTATTTTTGATGAGATTATTAATCCTTTTCCATCTGCAATCTTCTGAGTTCTACAAGCTTTTAGTCATTTTTCCATATCTATACTTTAATTTATTATTCACTCCGTATTCAATATTTACTGTGGCTAATTGTAGACATACAAAATCTATCTTATCTTGTAATAGACTACTACTACTACGTAAACATACAGCCTAATTTATACATTTGATAACTAGTAGAATGTTTTAGATACATTTGAATAATTTTTATATGATTCCAATACTTCTCATTATAGAATTGTATTTTTCCATGAGCATTATTTCAGTTCTTACTTGTGATGAACGATGACGTAACACACACATATGCTACACCTTTTAAATTTAGTAATAGAAACTGCATCATTAAGCTGTTTCATCCTGATAAGAATCTTCAGTGATACTTCTTATGGGAACAATTGACAGCATGTTCATTTAGGCTCCACTTAAAGTTATTATGTAATATTGCATATTTCTCGGCACCTGCAAGCTGTATAGAAATAGGAGAATGTATCTTTTCATTTATCGGGCGAGTTTCTGTAAAAACAAACATTACATTTCAAGTCTACTTTAGATGTTGTGGTTTTAATGGGTCCACACACAATTTGAAGCTTTACACCAAAATCTTAATTTATTCAAAACGGGTACGTCAGGTACTTAATTATTTCAATTCTATCAGGAGGATCTTAATAAATTCAGCTAAGGAACAAAACTCTAACATTTGATTACATGTTAGACATATAAATCACTTCCAGTACAATAAAGTGTAATGCTATGCCTGCAAAAAGAATATTAAAGCTGTATTCTTCACCAGTTTGTTAAAAATTTACCCGCTCAATTATGTAACATGACGCAAACGTGATGCTTGTTTTTAAATGTGTAACACAACTGCACTTGTTCGTTGAGAGAGTGTTGCGTAAATAGTCAACGTTTGAGACTGGTCTATAATAAGTGTTTGTGACTAGGTATCTCAGTGGTATACAGTTAGTGACCAGGTATTTCAGTGGTCTATAGTAAGTGTTTGTTACCAGGTATCTCAGTGGTCTATAGTTAGTGTTTGTGACCATGTATCTAAGTGGTATACAGTTAGTGACCAGGTATCTAAGTGGTCTATAGTTAGTGTTTGTGACCAGGTATCTCAGTGGTCTATAGTAAGTGTTTGTGACCAGGTATCTCAGTGGTCTATAGTAAGTGTTTGTGACCAGTTATCTCAGTGGCCTATAGTAAGTGTTCTGTGACCAGGTATCTCAGTGGTCTATAGTAAGTGTTCTGTGACCAGGTATCTCAGTGATCTATAGTAAGTGTTTGTGACCAGGTATCCCATAGGTCTATAGTTAGTGTTT
This sequence comes from Mimachlamys varia, assembly GCA_947623455.1. NCBI lineage: Eukaryota > Metazoa > Mollusca > Bivalvia > Pectinida > Pectinidae > Mimachlamys > Mimachlamys varia. The sequence goes on along the minus strand of OX392533.1, from coordinate 38,590,357 downwards.
GTGACCAAGTATCTCAATGGTCTATAGTTAGTAATTATGACCAGGTATCCCAGTGGTCTATAGTAAGTGTTTGTGACAAGGTATCTCAGATGTATATAGTTAGTTTTTTTGACCAGGTATCTCAGTGGTCTATAGTAAGTATTTGTGACCAGGTATCTCAGTGGTCTATAGTTAGTGTTTGTGACCAGGTATCTCAGTGGTCTATAGTAAGTGTTTGTGACCAGGTATCTCAATGGTCTATAGTTAGTGTTTGTGACCAGGTATCTCAGATGTCTATAGTAAGTATTTGTGACCAGGTATCTAAATGGTCTATAGTAGGTGTTTGTGACCAGGTATCTCAGTGGTCTATAGTAAGTGTTTGTGACCAGGTATCTCACTGGCCTATAGTAAGTGTTTGTGACCAGGTATCTCAATGGTCTATAGTAAGTGTTTGTGACCAGGTATCTCAGATGACTATAGTAAGTGTTTGTGACCAGGTATCTCAATGGTCTATAGTAGGTGTTTGTGACCAGGTATCTCAGATGTCTATAGTAAGTGTTTGTGACCAGGTATCTCAATGGTCTATAGTAGGTGTTTGTGACCAGGTATCTCAATGGTCTATAGTTAGTGTTTGTGACCAGGTATCTCAATGGTCTATAGTAGGTGTTTGTGACCAGGTATCTCAGTGGCCTATAGTAAGTGATCGTTACCAGGTATCTCAATGGTCTATAGTAAGTGATCGTTACCAGGTATCTCAGATGACTATAGTAAGTGTTTGTGACCAGGTATCTCAATGGTCTATAGTAGGTGTTTGTGACCAGGTATCTCAGTGGTCTATAGTTAGTGTTTGTGACCAGGTATCTCAGATGTCTATAGTTAGTGGCCAGGTATCTCAATGGTCTATAGTTAGTGTTTGTGACCAGGTATCTCAGATGTCTATAGTTAGTGGCCAGGTATCTCAATGGTCTATAGTTAGTGTTTGTGACCAGGTATCTCAGATGTCTATAGTTAGTGGCCAGGTATCTCAATGGTCTATAGTTAGTGTTTGTGACCAGGTATCTCAGATGTCTATAGTTAGTGACCAGATATCTCAATGGTCTATAGTTAGTGTTTGTGACCAGGTATCTCAGTGGTATATAGTTATTGACCAGGTATCTCAATGGTATATTATGGTATTAGTATATTATAATGGTCAACATTATCAAAGATGCATATTCGACATATAGCAGGAAGAAACTGGCTCAATCCTGAGGGGCCTCATAAGACCATGCAGTGAGATGCAGCAGACCTATTACCCCCCCCCCCCCCCCGTTCTCCAACCCTGGTTAGCAGATATGGTATTTTGTTCATATTTTAGTTTAAATAATTAACCAAGATTCGTGAACACAAACATGATGCATTAAAGCTATACTAGGTGCCTTTCATGGAAGTTGTAGTTACTATAATATTGTAAATCTCTTGAATGCGCTAAGACATATTGATGCACTTGGGCCTATTGCGTGCTCTTACCCTTCTATAGAGACTTAAATACAGGGCTTAGAAGTTGCTATATATATAAACTTTATTCATTTTACAACAATTATGAAAAAGTTATACAACTTATATTTTAATCACTCTTGTTGGCCCAGATGTTAGCGCACGAGAGGTCTTCCTGTGGGAGAAAACCGGAGTACCCAGAGAAAACCCACGTGATCGGGGAGGTGACCCCATAACTTTTCACGTCCGGAAGGGGAATCGAACCACTGGTCGTCTTGATGAAACGCAAGAGCGCTATCCACTGCACCACCCGACCACCCAGCAGAAGTTACTGTAGGTATTTGGTTAATTAATTAAATAAATATGATACTTTCAGAAAAACAATAGAAAAAAACACGCTCCGACACTTCTAACACATCATCTTAGTCGTCAAATCAGAATGCCAAAGCGTCAACAAAACCATGATAAGAACCAATCAAAATCGATTAAACCAGGGGCAAAATTTTAACAAAGAAAATATTTACATATTAGAATATGTCCTGGGCCCAGTTGTTCAAAAGGTGATTAGCTTAATAATCAGTGATAAGCGCAAATTTTGATTATCCTGTAACTTAAAGATGAAACCATATCTTTTGTTAAAACTTTGCAGATATCGAATATATAGCAATGTTAATTTGCATTCAAAATTGTAGGATTGTACTTAAATAGTGATTCACCTTTTGAACAAATGGGCCCAGGCGTTCTGAAAAAGTAGCATGTTCAGCTTCATCGACGACACCCGCCACGTAAACCTAGGACCTAACAGAACGTATTTTGCTGGAAACTTACAGTCCGTACGGAGACATTCGTAGCTGTGGATGTACTCCTCCTCTGTCGCCTTCTCTAGATCGGTGCCGAGGTATGGTCCTACTATATCCCAGGGGTAGTGATGACCAGACTTACACTGACAGATGTAACCCCCTCGTCTAAAGCCACGCCCACTTCTGTGTTTGCACTAAAATGGAATATAAAAAGAATGCGAATTCAAACTCAAAATCGATTTAACTAGGAAGACAAATATGCCAAATTTCAGAAACTTTAGGGAATCAAAGTACTGTACTTATATTGGTGAGAATAACCAAATTCAACGAATTACCGCAGATACTTGCTTTAAAAAGCAGTATGCATAACTTTTAATTAGCGCATTCATAATTAAGAGTGCGAATACCGCTAAATATGAAATATGTACATATTACAACACAGAAAACAAATTTTTCATGCGATTTTAGAACTTAATTTGTATTTCGGGTTCAGCGGAGATTTTCTAAATTAGACGTTTTACCGATTAGTTATTCAAACGAAACCCACCTCATTCCCGTCATATGGTGTCGCACCTTTTCCTATATACAGTTATCTCCCCTGAATTTCGTTTGTGTACAACTGTAGCAATTAAGCTGTACCATGCTACTTCCGTTTACCAGACAGTTTAGACGGTAGAGGTATCTGTAGACTGGGGCTCGAACCCACGTCTTGCTTCTCTAAATTTGTTTACACTACAAAACTGGTTTTTTGTATTTTCTTTAATTCGTCCTTATCATACTTCTTTAAACTACCACAATGTTAGTTTTATCGACATCGAAAGCTTGCCAACCTGTCAGTAAGGTCTGTAATAAACCAATCTGAATGAAATGAAGATATCCATTGTCGCTTCGTTACCCTCTGGTTTCACAGCATCCGACAACAGCCCATACAGGGTCATGTTACCTGGTGATTATTTGCATCAACCAATCAAAGAACCGCTTCCAAGATCATGAATGTGAATGTTTTATGGTCAAAAAACTTGCATAGTCCTATTTGTGCGTTTAGTTATTTCGTCACAGGCTAACGTGCATGTTGTGACATTATGACTTGCTGTAGATGATAGCGTCTATCGTAAATTAGACTCTTCTAGAGGTTACAAAAGTCACCAGAACATGACCTTGTTCGACAGAGTGAGGATAAGGATCCGCATTTTAAACAAACCAATGACCAACAAGGTAGCACTTTAATCGAATTTTGTTCTAAACCCCCTAAACCACAGGGATCTGAGAAGTATAAAATAACTATTAACATCTTAGTTTAGGTCCACAACTAGCTGTAACAAATTCTCAGGTCCCTGTGCCTCAAACATGTTAATCTACTCTAACAATTTACTTGAGGTTCAATAAAAATTTAAAAAATCAGAGAATACCAAAGCGTCAACAAAGCCATAATCCGAACTCAAAATCGATTAAACTAGGGGCAAAATAGGAACAAAAGAAAGATTTACACGGAGATTCTCGTTAAAGCACATGAGAATAAGACCAGGTGTTCCTGAAGAGAAAGCGTCTTCTGCTTCATCGACGACACCCGCCATGTAATTTTTTGTCACATCCAAGTAAACATCAAGTTCTCAAAAGGAGTAATGAGTATCATTGTCATTCACAACAAGTAAACACACTAATGAGCATACTCAAAAACGTCCAATAATAGCTATGACAAATTCTCAGGCACATGTGACCAGGAGAATTCAAACTTCCAAGTAAAAAAATGTGTTATACGGAAACAAAAGAAATTATTGTAAAAAACATTTTACATAAAGTAATCGACCCACAATCTTGCAAAAAAAAGAGATTAAAATTTTTGATTGATGAGGTTTGGTTTTATCTACAGGTTTTATAAATGTCATATGCATGACGTTTATAATGAAGAATATCGAGTCCCTTAACTCCTCCATATTAACGTATTTTTAACAGGTCACAGTTCATTACTTTTTGATGAAAGCTGTTTCTGTGTGGCAAAGCAGACACAGACTGCCATTGAGTTTAAAAAGGCGTCCTCTATCCTTTTATTCATTTCATATAGTCACTTATCTTGTAATTATATCTATTCATGAGGATGTTCCCAGCTAACTTCTACCCTGTATTCCTACGCAAGTTAGCGATAGGTTCTACTAAAATACGGAATGGCCCGATAAAATACGGAACGAAATTTAATGAAAATATGGAACGGGGATATGACAGCGGCGTTATGTTCTTGGCATAATGAACATACTTGAATATGGGGAAAAAACATACATCATAAAATGGTCATTTTCCTCACAAAGAATGTCATCGGGTATGGGTCAAGTGAATACGGACCAATTCAACGCCCAAATCTCTTTCTCTAACTCTAGCTTACCCCAGTAGTAACGGTTTTGCATCTTGAGACGCCACAAAGGTAGCACGGTTCAGGGTTTCCGATAGACGATGGACATGCGTTATAATCGATTTCCTGGAAATGCATATCCATGGTAACCACGCCAACAAATCTGCAAAAGATAACAGTAATGGCTAAATGTAAAAAAAATAAGTTTAATTATGCACTAATTTACGTCACACTGCAACCCACTGTCCCATTGCTTCTCTGATATACACAGAATAGATGTATATCAAATTTGAGATATTTATAATATAACGTATATATTTTCAAATAATATATAAATTAAAGGTTTTTTTAGGCACCCGGCCCTGCTGCATCTACATTAGTTTAGAAATAATGGATTCCCACTTTTTGGCCCCTAGCATCCATGAAGAGTCCTAGGAGGACGAAACAGCTGTATGACGCAGTTTAATTCATTTTTTTTCGGCATACTGTATATTATATAACTACATTTAAAAGGTGCAGCATAGATGTGTGTTACGGCATCTTTTATTAACATGTTTTCCCCACAGTTATAATACATACTTCTCCAATTTGAAATAAAGTATTTATTTTTGGCGCTCTCAATTTTTAGCGCATAACATAATTTAAGTACCGAGTAGATAAGCACAATCATCACTCAGCGCGCTCAAAAACTTACGTAGAACGCAACAAACAGAAAATTCATAATTAAGCGGAATATTTTCATCGCAAAAATAGATAAAGATGACATAACACACACATGCTGCACCTTTTAAAACAGATACAGTATGCGGGAAAATTGAAATAAACTGCATCATACAGCTGTTTCGTACTTCTGGAACTCGTCAGTGATGCTAGGGGCCAAAAGATGAGAATCCAAAATTTCTAAACTAATATAGAAGCAGAAGGGTCTGGTGACTAAAACCACCCCTTTAACTTATGATTGTTGAAGTGAATTTGAGCTAGTTTTCTATAATTTCAAATCGTGTACTACGAAAATGTGTATATTAATTATTGTGCCACTACTCTTCCTATTATTCTTAGAAGGACACTTGACACCATAACAGTCAAAAAAACATTTTTATCTCAGATAATTTGTGTACACGTTACATGCAGATGCTAAATATAAACGCAATTTTACTATGTATAATTGTGCAACAAATGAACATGAAATATGGATATTTAATATCGTACAGGGAATAGACGTAAGAATAGTTTCAAATGACAAACTACTTGTCTACACGGCAAATTCAATGTTATCAGGTGTAACTATGCGTAAATAAAACCTTACAGGGAAGGTGTAGATTATATTATTTATGACTTGTGAATTATTTTAAGTGTTCTGTCTCTGATGGAAATTTTTAAGAACATATCTAAAGATGACGTAACACACACATATGCGGCACCTCTTAAATTTAGTAATAGATACAGTATGCCTAAAAAATGAATTAACTGCATCATACAGCTGTTTCGTCCTCCTAGGACTCTTCAGTGATGCTAGGGGCCAAAAGGTAGGAATCCAAAATTTCTAAACTAATGTAGGAGCAGAAGGGTCACGGAACATTTAGAGCGATTAGTATGCAGTTAATATCCACAACTATAAGCCACAATGTACGATGTTATTAAATAATGCTTTTTGACCCATTTACACAGGAAGGTCACCAGCGTCAAAGAATAATCGACCAAGCTGCGTGTTTAGCATGTTTAACCTCCTACTAGCCCGCCTAGAGCTGATTTATAATAATCTGTGTCTGTAAACGTCCACTCTATCCATCAATCTGTAATGATTTTCTAACGGTTAGATATATTTATCCTGTCCGTTTATTTCAAAATTAACACCCCAGGTATCACTACCAGATCAAATGTACCTGTTACCATGGAAACACCGATCATGGTACTCACAATGTAAAACGAGATATAAATAAATTTTATACTTTATACATGAATCAATAATATCTCATTTAATTGTCATGTATCACATAATATTTGCATTTTACATTAACATAACATCAAGGTTTAAACGTGATATCCAACCGATATCGATTTACGACACATTTTTCATAGGAAAGATTTGATAAATCAATATATATTTATAGAGTCCGCCTGAAGAAGCCTAAGAAGGCAGAAAGGCCTTGCGACAAAGTCTTTGTTTTTTGTTCTTTTTTATATTCAACTTCGCAAGGAAAAATAATAACTTTTCTTTATACAGATATAAAGTTAAAAAAATAAACTCATTATGTATGTAAAGGCAGACGCTGCTGTATAAGCATTAAAAGCACTGTTTTACAAAGTAAGAATTGAATCTCCGGCTTCTGCATTAACAAATAAAGTTTCGCTGTTGAATTTAAGATATTTTTTTTTATATTTTTCATATAAAAATCATCGGTATATTTGTGTTATATGAAGATGGGGGTTTTTGAGTTTGCTTATTAGTGTGTTTACTTGTTGTGATGATGATGATGCATCGGTTCTCATTATGAGGATTGATGCTTACTTGGATGTGACCAAGATTTACATGGCGGGTGTCGTCGATGAAGCAGAAGACGCTTACTCTTCCGGAACACCTGTCTTATTCCGTTGTACTTTTACAAGGGTCTCCATTTAAATCTTTCCTGTGTTCATATTTTGCCTCTAGTTTGATCGATTTTGAGTTCGAATTATGGTTTTGTTGACGCTTTGGTATTCTCTGATTTTTTGTATGAAAGTTCGGTAAAATATGACAGTCATATTAAATAGATCAATCATGATATCTTCATAATAATACAGACGAAACCTGATGGAAGACGATACAGAGATCCGATTGAAAAACAAATTAAATGTGTTGAAAGCTAACAATTTAAACCATATTCAAACTTGCATTTTTTACCTTCATAATACAAGACATATCCGGAAAATGGTCCCGAAATGAAAATGCGGGGTTTTTTTTTTAAGAATTACTCTTTTCTTTTTCATCTTACGGGGTGTCTAAACACAGCCTCATATCATGCGTGCATAACAACAATGTTTATTTCAGAACAAAATAACACTTCTCGTGAAAGCCACTAAAAGGACCAAATTGACATCGTTTCCTGTGTGATACAGTGATAAATAAAAACAGACTGAAAATCAATATTTACATATCAAATACATTATCAACAAAATCAAATATATTCAACCTTTATTTTGGGCAATTCTTTAAGCGAGAAGCTGTTAGCGGTTTTAATCGAGTTTTGTATCAGACATTGACTGTTTATATGGAATATTACAGCAAATGATCTGTTTGACCTACTTTTCACCTATTGCAATATGTAAAACATCATTTACATATCAGAAAAAAATTATTCCCTTCCAGTAACGAACTCTATTTAACCGAACTGATCTTATCACTTGAGCTGTAGTTAATAAATGTTCATAGCCTGCCACGTTTATAATATATGCGAGACTACTATTGTTGAATTGTGTGAAGGCAGCCTTTATGTGAAAAAAGGCAGAAAAAGTACATTTATATCTGATGATATACAGCGAAAGATTTAAAAGCTGTAAGCGATATACCCCAAAAAGAAAACCGCGTACCCTGACACCGGCTCATATTTGGGCCTAATAGGTATGTATACGCTAAAAGGACTCTTAAATCATGTTTTGATAAGTATACTATGATTTGTATTTTTAGTATTCATAGTTACATTTTCCCCAAAAATATAAGTCGTCAGATGAATAAGTTGTAATAGTAATATTAAAAAAAAAATCAGTTAAACGCCATGCAATATGTAAGTGAATATATAACAAAATGTTACACATTTTTGTTTAAATGATTTGTTTTAATGGGCGCAGTATTGTGCTACCATAATGTATACATGAGCATACGTCTAAACCGAACACAGCATTTTTTCTAATGAATACCGAAGCTTCAACAAATAAATCAATTTGTTAATTCTAAAATATTATAGATCTCTTTTTGGATCAACGTTAAGAAAATATTTAACTTCAAAAATGGAAATATCAATAGTTTTCATAATACCGAAATCCACTCATCAATTAGAACAAAGTTTTTGTTCCCTATCGGTTTACCTATTATAGATTAACACCCTTTAAGACAAACGATCTAAAAACTCTTTTAAAGTTTGTACTTTATAACCAATGTTATTAAGCATTTACCTCTTGTTCATTTGGTTTGGTTTATTACAATCATTTGAGTTATTTACCACGGAATTAAATCCCTAAAATCATTTCCTTAAAGGGTAGTCACTCTGAACGATTTAATATGGAAAGAATATATCTGAGTAGCTCTAGTATTGTACTTTTCTTCAGATATAATCACCTTTAGTTAAGCTTGTTAAATAACATGCCTTTGTTTACCGGAGTAAGTATTAAACTACTTCAACAACTTCCGGTTCGGTTATTTAGAACCAAACAAATTAATATCGCTAAAGATACTTATTTAACGATAGGAAAAAACGAAACAAACTTATTCCCTCAGTGGAAGAAAATATAAAACAATATTCTAATTCGGGTCTAAATAAAGTAAATCTAAACGATGACCTTGTCTCACTCCCTGAGAAGGACAAGTTTTTTTCGAAGTATTTTGTACTCGAAGTAATATTCAGTTATATTATTGATAACTTCCCGGTTGGAAATTAAAACCTTAAGTTATCGAAACAAAAATTCCGTGTAATAAATTGGCTAAAACAAAAGAAGAAAACAAATTTATCAAGAGAAGAAAGTAAGAAAAGAAATAAATAGAAATGGGAATCGTAAAAAATATATTCCTTATTTTTTCATTTTATACTAATTATTTAAGAGGTGCAGCATATGTGTGTGTTACGTCATCTTTATGATAAGGGGTGGCAGACTCTGCTGGTGGATTGTTTTGTCCCCGAGGTTTGCTGGAGCCACCATAGCCACAGTTAATCTCATTTGAGTAGTGACACGGTACATAATATACACATTTTCGTAGTACACGATTTGAAATTATTCAAGTTTAATTTTACTTCTATATTCATAAATTAAAGGGGTTTTACGCACCTGACCCTTCTGCTTCTACATTAGCTTAGAAATTTTGAATTCCTACCTTTTGACCCCTAGCATCACCGAAGAGTCCCAGGAGAACTGAACAACTGTATTCATTTTTTCGGCATACTTTATCTATTACCAAATTTAAGAGGTGCAGCATATGTGTGTGTTACGTCATCTTACACATGCCAACTTTTACGGCTTTCATTTTTATACTTTGCTGACTTTATTCATATTCCATTAAATCATCTATTTCCATTTCAGGAGAAACTAAATAAAGCTCGTCATTTTACAAAAATGCGAATCATCAACGAGATAAAACGAAATTAAATAAACGCTCCGTAAGGAATTATTGTCATTTTTTCTTATTAAGTTAACAGCTACTGTGTATCTCACACGATGATAGTAACAATTTAACATTGTTTATACTGCATTTACCACTTTACCACAAGTGAAAGTAAACAAGGTATTATTCTGCATAATTTTACTCGTATAAGAGGCCAGTGTGACCCCATCGAAATCAACTTAACTTTCATCATTTTCACATGAGGTAACATATGGACGTGGGATCATAATGGTCTATATATGAGTGTTTGCTGACTAAGCTATTTGATATCGTCACCTTTCAAGGCTAACCTTGACACAGCGGCAGCTTTTCTGCTTGGTTCGCTGTAGGTATTGTTGGGTCTTTATTGGTCCTTTGTGTACAAGTGATTGTTGACACGGTCGATTAATACGAATAATAACTTGTCAGATTAGCCTGAGGCTCTTTGAAGTAACACAACCGTCTCGCTATGACCGTATACTAGTGGGTTTTAATGGCCAGCCTGTTCAAGCTGTTATTGAACTTGACTACACTTTCATGTATTTCAAATTAGGGGTTCAAATAACCAATCCGTTTTATGACCTTGTCTGTGACATACCAGTCTGTGCCTTCTCTTACCTATCTGCACTAGGTCAAGGTTTCAGTCAAGAGGGTAATCTCTGATCGGTTGATAATACCCAGCTGAAGAATTTCAACTTTATTCATAAGCATGTATCGATACTAAAAATGTAAAACTTTACTGAAATTAATATAAAATTTGTATATTAATAATGAGGCAAAGTTGTACACCTTGTTGATGATGAATTTGTATGTCACAAATTTCTAACGACCGCGCCACTAAAATTCATTAAACCAACTGAAGCCAGTTATAACGTAGCTATTATCAAGCGAGTGTTCTTTATATCTTCTATCTACTTTGCATCAGTACAATTATAAATATATTCACAGTCTAGTCTAGACATATATCTTTATTTGAATATTTCTTGTAATATTACTGTTGAAATACTCAACGATGTGCAGTGACTTGTGAGAATTGAAATTAAAAATGTAATTCTTTTAGTGTTTGATATTCATGGGGTAATGTTAAAAATAAAGTTATTTTAATTTTTATATTCATGTGATATTTTGAAATATTGTTTTTTCGATTGAAATCGCAGGTATGACGTTTTAAATCTACACAAACAAACACATTTATTTATTCCAGTCACTCATTGCTATTCCTGACAAATTTTCATCAAGTCGATAGGGAGGCCTTCATGAAGAATATCGATGGCAAAGTACAAGAATATCATTAACGAAATTTCAGTGTTCGGTTTAAGTTCTTTAAACATACCGAAGCTTCAACAAAACCATAACCCGAACTCTTAATCGATAAAACAGCGGCAAAATACGAAAAACGAAAGACCCACATGGAGAACCTTGTAAAAGAACAAAAAGACTAGGTGTTCCGGAAGAGTAAGCGTCCTTTGCTTCATCGACGACACTCGCCATAAATATCTTGTTCACATCCAAGTTAACATCAAGTCCTCGAAATGAGAACCGTGTCATCAATAACAATGTGTGTTATATGACTGTATCAACATTTGCTTCAAAATTCTTTGCTTAAATGAAACTATGTCATGTAAATTTACCAAAAGTAAATCATTAACGATTTATGTAATATTCTCGTATTTTTCTTAAATGATTTCACGAATAAATACAGAAGACGAATGCAACTTCCTCCCTCCTGTTTTGTCTGTAATATCAGTCATATTGGCGACAAGAGGCTGTAATGTTATGGTGGATTTGTCTAGATGGATGTTTATGGGGAAATGCACGCCGTTAACGTTAACGATTGTACAAAGGACACACGAGAAAAGGACCTTTGTGATTTAGAATATGATACAGTCGAGCTAAATAATGAATTAAATTGCACTATACAGATGTTTCGTCCTTCCACACTTGTCAGTGATGCTTGGCAAAAGACACAAAAACTGAATACCAGGAGACGACTGAGGGAACAAAAATGGCTGAAAGAAATGCCCAGCTCCAGATAGATGAATTAGCACTATGACTCGCTAGATTTTTAAATATTGAATAATTTCAAATAAATTAAAACCAGGCATACACGTTACGGTAAACCTTGGACACTTAAAGTCCACCAGCACTATCTATCTTTATAGAAGATTGTACAAAGGGATGCAACATTATGATTTAGAATAGGATTCAATTGAACCAAAGCAAACAGAACTGCACCACGTGTATATCTATATAGTTGTTTCTTCAGGACTCGTCAGTGATGTTAGGCAAGGGCGTACACAATAAATAAGGGGGAACATTAGGGGACTGCTGACAACCCCAAGCTAAAAACACAGGGATTCGAGAGGGGCAGGTTGATCAGAACGATGGGCAAGTTTTTTGGTCGTCATCAATGTCTCATTGAAAAATATTCTGTATCTCATGCTCATTAGTCTGCTTACTTGTTGTGATTGACAATAATGACTTGGTTCTCATTTCGAGGACTTGATGTTTACTTGAATGTGACCAAGATTTACATGGCGTGTGTCGTCGATGAAGCAGAAGAAATTTACTCTTCCGGAACACCTGGGCCCGTATTCATGAAACCGTTCTCATGCTCAAGTATGGATTCTGTGATCAAACCAGCTTTCTTTAAACTCACCTGAATCATGTCGAAATGTCACCAATAAAAACATTGTAAATGTTGAAAACAGTTTTTGTCTTCATGTGTCTTCAACGTTGTACCAAAACTTTGACAAAATTAGATTGTTTAAATAATTTATAGCCATAACAAGAAATAAGGCTTGAGCACATAATCATTGCTTGAGCATGAAAACGGTTTCATAAATACGGGCCCTGGTTTTGTACTCTTTTACTTTTACAAGTGTCTCCATGTAAATCTTTCATTTGTTCATATTTTGCCCTTAGTTTAATCGGTTTTGAGTTCGGATTATGATTTTGTTAACGCTTCGGTATTCTCAATTTTTGTATGCACCTTCTCTTCTATTTTAAAGGAAGTTTGGAACAATTTGGTTTGTCGAAACAGTTGTATGGTAAAGTGTAATTGTTCATATTGGGTATACTATATCAATTACTAGTCGTATACATACAAACACATGCGTGTGTGTCTTTGTTCTCAGTCCTTGTATTCTGATACCCTAACGTTATCAGTGTGGCGAATTTACTGCATGTCGTTATCCACGGTTGGACTGTTTTGCTGCAAAAGCACTATCTGTATCAGTCTTTAAACAAACCAGTCTTTCCTGTAGCTTTGCGTGTAGCGTGGCCTGCATCGCACTAAGGTAACACATTGACTGTACAATGTGTACCTCGTAAATTATAAAATTTGAAAAAGATTTGCTGACTTTAGAAATTCTAATCTCCGATGAGTAAGAAAACTTACTTGAGTATAAAGGAACACATTCACACACAAAATACACATAGGTCATCATTTCAAAATGCAATATATATCCATCGTTTTACCTAACAAAAAAGGCTAGACAGGTTCCCTAGCGTCCTACTTTGTCTATATATAAATAACCCGCTGTTCGGGTGGCACCCAGACGTACAGCGTGGCATTTTTTATATTTAACTAGACACCTAGCGGATTACAGTAATGGAAAAAACACATTTAGGTCACAGTAAAGTGCTGAGTAAGAAAAAAATCAAATTACAAGTATTAATACAGGTGATTTAATATAGATTGGACAACATTAGAAAGAAATATTTTAATGTATGAAATGGATAATTTTTTATATCTGTTCATGCACTAAGTCTCATCATTAATTAGACAACTCTGTTAGGCGTATAGAAATAATTAACACAAGTTTTACCACTATGAAGTGCTATCGTCAAAAAAATCAGAGAAAACCAAAGCGTCAGCAAAGCCATAATCAAAATCGGTCAAACTAGAGGCAAAATATAAACAAAGGAAAGCTTTTCATGGAGACCATTGTAAAAAGGCCAGGTGTTCGGAACAGTAAGCGTCTTCTGCTTCATCGACGACACCCACAATAAATTTATAACCCGGCTTTTCGTTAGTAATTACCCTGAAGTTTAAGTTAAAGGGAACCATTTTTCCTGTATCTCAACACATATTGGTCAATCATTTCTCAGAAACATATGACGTGCTTTGTATTCCTTACTAGTTATTCTACGTTCTTCCACAAAAATCACGGGCTTCCATACTCAAGGCTTATAAGCTAAACTTGCCAAAGTTGTTAGAATGTTTATACCTCCAGTGGATAACACCCGGGACGTGATTTCAATGTTTTTCTCATTATGATTTTTGGATATCACCTAGCTCGTTATTTGATAAACAACAACCACTCATTGGATTTTATTGCACATGCGCGAGGAGTGAGTTTTTGTGGGCTCTGTCGAATTATAGTATTTCTATTAAAATATGATTTTATGTCTGTCTGTTTCTATGTGTCATTCTTGATATTTACGGTCGAAAGTTGTGGTTATGATTTAAAAAGTTATTCTCCGTACAGCGCTTGAAGGAAAAGAGTATGCCTGCAATAACTTAATAATTTTAATAAACCTGCAGAATTTTGGGCTCTGTTTTTCTTGCTTGGTAACGAATAGGTACTTGGGTGATCACATAGGTTACACTTGTGGTATACAGGGTATGTTGGTGTACCTCATTGTGGTAACGCGAGTCTGTTACCAACTTTATTATTCTCATTGAAATACCATACCAAATGCACTAAGCGCGCATCATTTAACCTTGTCAAATGGAATTGACCACAGATGGCCAAGTTGTTGCAACAGCCTCTGAATATTAAACTGGGGGTAGTAAAATTGTGGAGGAAATATTCCTCACAACGACAGGCCCTGTCCAGCAAAGGGAAAGGTATGACACTCTTGTAAAAAAAACAATCATTTTTCGAAGTATGCAGTAACTACCATTCAAACGGCTCGGGTATGTCCGAACATGCAAACAGAGCCCATTGCCTTCTTCAGCTGGATGCATGTGATAGTATTCGAGACAACCTGTGCGGGTATATTGTCTTAACTTTTTAAAATGTTTGTTTTTTTTGCTATATTTAAACGTGTTATATTTACCTTGGCCTCCGAAGGTGAGTGAAGTTTGAATATCTCGGCATGTAGTCTACAATAGGCGCTGCCGCTGACAAAACCCAGTAGTTGGAATTTCCACAGTCAAAATATGGATCAGTGAACCGCACAGGAAGTAACCGCTCATCCTTGTCGCTCTGTCCCGGAGAGTTTGGACCGAAGAAGTTGGTTGTCTCAAATTCGTCATGGATAAATTTCCCCGTTTCATTGGAATATTTCAGTTTTACGGAATACGTGAATTTGAGAGTAGAATCTTCGTCTGATTTCAAATCCGGCAGCCAGAACTGGTACCACGGACTCATTTTAAATGCTTCACTTGTGTAGTTCATGTTCGTACCGGAACCAAGGTCCTTGACAACATTAGTTCTTCCGGTTGGTTCTCGTAAGAAGACACCCATGTCAAACGTATCGTCTGCTCTCCAAGCTTTGGCGGCAAACAGCGGAAGAGTGTTGTTGAAATTTAAATTCGTCATCCAATTTGGATAGTAGCAGTTATTATCAAATGCTACCATACTACCGTTGAAAATATCTTTGTTTCCATTCATGTCGGCAGTAACCGACATGAAAATTTGCAGCCAGTTTGGTTGGATGAGAAATGATTCTGAACTGTTCATCTTCTGCATGATGTAACTGTAAAACATAGCTCGATTGAGAGCCATGTTGTGCATTTGGACTAAAGCTGTCCTGTTTTTGTAATAAATCTTACTTTTAAGCTCATTGAATTTTGGAATTTGAGAAACCGAATTCCTTGGAAGTGTAAGGTCTGCTTTGGACTTGGCCCTACAGTCAGAGTTCTCGATCAGATCAATCTGGTTTTGAACTTTGGAGTGGTTATCTCCTTTAATCCAGCGGAACACACTCTGGCACTGGTACGTTAGAAGGAGAGATAGGATTAGAAATCCCAAAAAGGACCACCTGTCGTTATCCATCCTTCCTTCGGGTTAATCCAAACGAACAAAAAAGCAGACAACAGCCAGACGTCGTCAACACATAATTCTATGGGGCTATTTCACCATATCCTGAAAAAAAAACATCAGAAGAAAAAAATAAATAACAACAACTAATACCCAAATATAAACAAAAATATTATAAAATAGAATGTAAAATAACAAGACGAACGCCCTATTATTCCGTTTATGCAACGGTGTGAGAATACCGGTCTGCATTCCAAGCAGACTGTATTAGAATCAGCAACAGGAGTACACAAGTTTATTTTGTTGGTCATTTAATGTGGCTTTTACAAAGGAAAACCTCCTGCCAAGTTTGGTTGAAATTGGCCCGAAAAGTGAAAATGTTAAGGACACCAGACGAAACTTGATCACAATAGATCACCATAAGCTTTGAGCTATGGTGACCTAAAGAAAATGATCAAGTGTTTGCAACTGCTCAAAGCATGGTTAGGTTAACAATATTCAGAACATTTTGAAATTTGTCTCAGAAAATCATTTTCAAAATTTGTTTAAAAACTCGTTAATCTGAGAATGCCAATCGGCAATTGGAGCACTAGCGTTTTAGATCATCTGGTGATAGTGATGATGTCCCAAAGCCATTGTGCTTCGTCCATTGTCGCATGGCGTGCGCCGTGCGTTAACTTTTCCTTCAAACAACTTCTTTTCATTTAGCATGCTTGGATTAAGGGCAACCAAGTTTGTGAAAATGATGGACATTGACCCACATTAAAGATCACATATGGTGTATCAACTTGGACGACATGTATGTGCCGACATTTGTTTGTCTACAGTGGATGTACTTCGTATTTCTGTGCATTTTTTGTATTGTCACATTGGCTTAGATTGTGTTGGCTTCTTTGTTTATGCAATGTGGCTGTCAGGTTGTTGTCTACATGTTGTGAAGCGCTTTAGAGTAATTTTACAAAATTATATAGAGCGCTATATAAATGTTGTATATTATTATCACAGGGGTCAAATGTGCTAAATTTCTTTCAAACAACTTCTTCTCAATAACCGAGTATCCCATAGTGCAGTTATTATGCACGTAACGTGTTTGGATGAAGGGCTACCTTCCTACCAATTTCAGTGTCAAAAGGGTCAAATATGTTAACAACTTTTGCAATATTCAGCAAAAATTATACATAGTCAAATGACCGTTAAGGCCAATGGGCCTCTTGTTTATTTTCACTATTTTCATTCAAATCAATTGTAGGAGAAATAGTAGTCTAGCTTTTCTTTGTTCTGATTCTTAAGGATCCTAGAATACATATCGCCCGTCGAAGAATAAACAAGTAATAAAATGCAATAATTTGATTTCTATCTACTTAATGTGTCTGTTATCTATCTTTAATATTCCTACACGAACGATTCCAGAGAGATATGCTGCGTTAAACAGCAAAGTTGCTGAAGCGCTTCGTTGCAATTCCGCATTACTCAGCATGTGTATTTCATGATCAGTGATGCACAAACAACCATTAGCCATAAGTTAAAAAAAAAAATTCACGAGAAATAGAACATATTGGCGTCAAATTATAACATTTCTGTCAATCGAGGAATGCTTTTTTACATGTTTTATTTTCAATCTTTCGAATGTTGTTTTTTTCTACGTTTTGACAAGTCCCCTTTGATATTTCGGAAATAATAATGATATGATGTATTTGAAATTATGATAAAAAACCGGACGTGAGCTGTTAATGAAAGACATTTAATTTCATTTGACAAAATTAGAATTACCATTATGAATAACATTTGCGTAAACCGGTGTACTTGGAGCAAATATAATAAGCGGAATTTCATTATTATGGATGTTCTCACCAACCAACAGAGGAATGACTGCAATCTACCCCGACGAGGTAAAACGGTCTTTCGGAAAACTGTCGCCATTTTGCATTGTGATAAAGTAAATCCGACTTTCGAGGTCTGTTATTTAGAAAATAATGAAATGCTTCCCCACATACTTTACAGCTCATATGATTTCTTAAAGAATTATCAAAACCCCTTCATGTTTTAAACGATTCTGTACACTGGAGTAAATTAACCTCCTTCACACTGCCATCAACATTGGAAAATAACCTTTCTACCTTATATTCTTTGCTTATTTACACATTTTCGTAGTACATGATTTGAAATTATACAGAACTAGTTTAATTTTACTTCTAAATTCATAAATTAAAGGGGTTTTACGCACCCGACCCTTTTGCTTCTACATAAGTTTAGAAATTTTGGATTCCTACCTTTTGGCCCCTAGCATCACTGAAGAGTCCTAGGAGGACGAAACAGCTGTATGATGCAGTTGAATTCATTTTTTCGGCATACTGTATCTATTACTAAATTTAAGAGGTGCAGCATATGTGTGTGTTACGTGATCTTCGAGTGATCGTTTGCTTATATCGGAGAGTATTATTTGCTTTTTCAAATCTATGGTACCTTTGCCTTTTGATAACGATGCCTTTAATTACATATGCTTTTACTTTGATTGGTTGAATGATAAGTGAAATATTTTGGATAAACTGCTGTCATGTTTAATTTTACATTAATCAAATGGGGGATTTGGGATAAAGTAGTGTCATGTGTTGTTGTGTTTGTCTTTGATTAAGTGGGAGATTTAAATATTCATACTTATAATGTACGTACGTTTGTAATTTATATCATCACGTTGCTTGCGTGACTTTCGTTTATTTGTCTCGAAATATATCGCATAGTATGTAAGAAACGACTTATATTTTACATTCCAACTAAAGTGATACATTTAACACTATTTACAACATTTTTGGGTGTGAAAGCTGTGAGCGACATCTTTTTGCACTGAAATACTAAATAACATTTAAGTACAAAAATTCTGGTCTCCCACCCTATCTCATTCCTACCTATATTCCGTTATATCGGATGTATATGTGTTTACATTTTTATTAAATAACAGTACAAGGATATCGTGTTTGTTGCAATGTTTATTATCGTATTCATCATGATTTTAAGTTACATTTTTTTTTTTTTATTTGCCTTTGAAATGTTGAATGAACAATTGGCGTAGAAGAGAGCGCTTTGCCTTTCATCAAGGCGGCCGGGATTCGATTCCCCGGTTGGAAATGAAAAACCTGTATGGTTTTCTCCAGTACTCTGGTTCGCGCTCTCCTTCGGTCCAACAAGAAACATTTTTACCAATTGAAATGATTTCTTTGATAATTATTGTTAATTCAATTCAGTAAATACAGTGGAACTCGTTTAACTCGAATACCACATATAATTCGAAGCATTTCACCAATCCCGGCCAGATTTAACACGGAGTATTCGAACCTACCTAACTCGAATATTTTGATATATCGAAAATGTTTGTAGCCCCACCGACTTTGAGATAACATTTCTATATAAATCGGTCCGTGTAACATTTGGCTTGTGGTGGATGTACGGTCTATATGCGTGTGTGGTGATATGTTGAAATACGGGTAATTTTGGGCGATGCTTTCCTTACAATACATATGTCAATATCAATCGGGTTAACAAATACCACTCGCGGGCGACTTGTCCGAGAACGGTCACACATTTTCAACTGTATTGTTCAGGTCAGACGTTCATAATGCAAATAACAACGTTCCCAAAGAATATATTTAGCCGTAACAAAAGGAATGTTAGGTTTTAATTCCAAATTTATGTTCACAATCACAAGACTATATTCGAGTGTAATATCTTCTTCAGTCAAACCTAAATATTTTGATCGAAACAAATCGTAATGTGTTGAAAATACATAAGCTTGGAGTCGAAATGTATATTGGGAATTCGTGTGGTACACAGCCATCAACATGGTGGCCTGGATTCGATTCCCCAATCAGTCATGAAAAGGTATGGGGTTACTTGCCCGACAACATGGGTTTCTTCCGGGTACTCCGGTTTCCTCCAAAAATATATCACAACGCGCTAACTTTCGGGACAATTGTTTAATATACAATTGTAATTGTTTTCCCTATAATTGTTGATAGGGAAATAAGTTCATATATTTCAATGAACTTTGTAACTAAGGTAAAACTTTTAGTTATACCTGGACGTCTTAATAATTCGACCGAATCATGCCCGGGTCACGATTAAGCGAAGTTGATCATGTATTTACTTTTAATATCATTAAAATGAGTCATCAACATCACAATAACAAACAATCACTCGTCGAAATAATTTAGATAAACAAACCATCAAATATAACTGGTAAATATAACAATATTTTTTTCGTCTGTATTCCTTCAAATAAGTCTCCGTTTTCAAGAGATGGTTGCATAACTAAGATTGTTTCTGAGCATGCCCGAGATAAAGTTTTCATTTTAAATAAAAAACAACACATCTGGTTATTATATGGACACTAATTTTACAGCCGAATCTGGCGTACTTTTAACTCCGTATCTGGATTATTAATGCAACACCTGATGTAATGGGATATGGAATGTGGGGAGGGGGGACACACGCAGTTCATTTTGTACCTATTTTTTACAGAAAATATTGTTGCTTGCACCTTTTTAACGTACAAAACAGTTGTTAATGCCGACACTTTTTAACCTTATCATTTTATGTTATTTGCATTGTGAGTTTCTCCTATTGTTGTAATATTTTAGGTACATCGAGTCGCTAGGCTGGTGATGTTTTGACCTTTCTTCGTGTATTCAGTTAAATTTTGTATCCATTTGTTTTGTTTATTTATGCCCTTCACATTTTTTTGTTATTTATATCACTAAAATAACAGTTTCTGTTGTAAAGGATTTACAATTGAATTGCTTTGTTCAATATATACAACAAGGGTAAATAAAACGACAACACCATTGACATTTAAACTAATCAACGGCGACGACATATATGTACATCAACGATGGTGAGAATATCGAAAGCCAACGTCAACAAAGACAACAGAATTGACAACGAAGACAACATATATGACAACGAAGACAACAAAGGTGACAAAGTGTTTTTCTCCTGCCCACACAACTCCAACAACCCAAGTGGAGTATAAAATGGTCTGGGGTGGATGTTGCAGTATCTGTGATTTAGAATTCAAGTGTGGTGGCACTATAAAAGATGCCGTTGGAAACACGATTCCACTACAAACAGAACACAATTCATCTCCAGCATACACGCATACATACACCCACACATATGGGGTTAATTTGCCAGGTGTTATAGGACAAGTAGTTAGCACCCGATAAGGCAGCTCCTGCGAACTCCTCAGAATTGTATATGATAGAACTGTATGTGTTAATTGTATTGAGTGTATAAGAATTGTATACCTATGTACTGTAAAGCGCTTTAGAGTGGCTTATGTTAGCTAGATAGGGCGCTATATCAAATATTGTATATCATTATTATTATTACAACGAAGACAACAAAGGTGACAACGAAGACAACAAAGGTGACAACGAAGACAACAGAGGTGACAACGAAGACAACATATATGACAGCGAAGACAACAGAAACAACAAAATCTAGTTAACGGCGACAACACGGGTAAGGACATCAGGCAACAACGAGTAGAACAAATGTTGACAACGAAAAGTAATCAACGGCGACGACAACAACAACAACAACGATGGCGAGAACTTCGAGTAACAAAGAGAACAACGGCAACAGAGGTGACAACGGAAACAAAAAAAAAACAACGAAAACTATACAACGTCGACAAAACGGGTAAGGACATCAGGCAACCAGGACGGGTAGAAACACTGACAACGGAAACTAATCAACGGCGATAACAACAAGATGGTAAGAACATTGAGTACCAACGAGAACAATGACAACATATGTGACAACAAAAACTAATCAACGGTGACAACAGCAACGACGACGATATCGATAAATCTTTTCCGACAAAAGCAACAGAAACAAAGAAATATTAATATATAGCAACAACAACATTTGCGGTAAGGACATCGATGAGCAATCAACTCAACAACAGTGACAATGAGAGAAAAATTCGTAAACGGCGGCGGCGACAACAGCGACAACAACGGAAACTCGGCAATAACAGTGACACCAGAAACTAAACAACTACTGCAACAACAACAACAATAACAACAACAACTACAGCGACAGCAACAGAAACTAGGCACGGCTCGGGACGACGGCAATAACAGTGACACTGGAAACTAAACAACTACTACAACAACAACAACAACTACAATAATAACAACAACAACTACAACAACAACAACAAGTAAAACCAATTCAGCAACGTGAAATTTAAAAGTAGAGATAATACCTAAGAAAAAGCAATAAAAATAAATCAACACGTCAAAATGAACGCCAAAAAAAAACTAGACACCACAAAAACTGTTAGCTGCAAAATCGTAAACGCAAAAACAAAAACGCCTTTTTGTAGTGGAAGTGGTTGTTGATGTTTTTTTTTGCGCAAATGACATAACAACAACAAGCACCTTCCGCCTTAAAACAACATCAAAACAACTCCCAATATCAACAAGTCTTCATGTAAAGCATCACCAGTCGTGCCAAAACACCAGCAACAACATATTCAAAACAGAACCAACAGAACCAATCAAATTATATCACTCCGATAGGGCTTAGAAATAGCCGATTTGTAAAATATCTTAAAGGCCCACTAAACGTAACTTCAGGAATTTTTTCATGATTCTGAAAAAATCCGAAAAAAAATCCAGTTGATCACCATGCAAAAATAAGCTTAAAACGAAGTAAACCTGAGCGGTAACTAACAAGAAAATTCAAAGAATTAAAATAATTCAGGTGGGGCCCACTTCAACAACAAGCCGAAGGTAGACAACAGATCACAATGGACGCGTGTATACAAATAGCGTGTTTCAACTGCTGCTGTACCGGTAACCGCGTAAGATTTCATCTTGAATATTGCTGATATCAGTTTATCTTAACTAAAGGCTATATATATAATAAGTTATTAGGCTTGATTTTCGCTCCAAGTTTTGCCGAAAGTTACGTATATGGGGCCTTTAACAATTTGAACGTTGAAACTTCAAATTATGTCTTAAGACTGTAAACATTCAAATATGAGACCCTTTTGATATTGTAAATATGTGTGGTTTTAGAAACGGACAGCATATACGGTAGCCAACAAATACAGGGTTCCCCTTTAGAACTTTTAATCGCCGAGGAGTTTATTTTAAATGTAATCGCAGTGGTCACTCTGTGTATCTATTTACCAGTGAGGTCCGACTGGTCATCTGATGACTCATCTTGAGGGAGTTTTGTCTGTTGTCAATTGTGGTCAAACATGTTGACCGAGCAACCTTGAGCGTGAACACACGGCAGCCCCTAATCACCATTACGCGCGTTCATAAGCCGACCAGTGGTCATTTGGCAAAGTGGTCATCTACAGACCACACGTAGTCTTCGGACCATGAACAAAATAAATATTTGCCAAGCAAACTTCATATAGTAAATTTTTCGTTTCGGTCAGCAATGTTTATGTGTATGCGACCGGTCAGTCCACTTAAACGTGAAAATGTTAATTATAGATATACAGACGCGCAAACACCGCAGTTTGTCATTCAGCTCAGAATAAACCCAAGCATGATATAACGCGACTTGTCCAAGCAAAAATCAATATTCGTAATTTCATATTACGACATCGTAGACTTTCAAAATGAAACGATGGCGTAATAAGAACACGGGTGAGTTTCAAAACTGAAGCTTTGAATTCGTGTTTTAATATGCAAAACGAAACATTTCCTTGTGCGAAATAGAATTTGTTTCATCCATTTACCAATACACTATCACAAAACTACTGCTTCAAAATCTTCATATTGAATGTTTTATTTTAATAATATCATATGCTAGTATTTCATCTTTTATAACATTATGTATTAAACCATGTTGTTTAGTCAAAATATGTAATAATAAATAATAAACCTGATCATTTTTAAACAGAAAACTGATGCGTCGCACAACTAAGCTGTACGACGGGGGACCGATGGAACGTATATAGCGAGATAAAATTTCCCCTCTCAAAGATGGATACAATTTTATATCTATCTCCCATATTTAAATTTTTATATGAATAATAACTCTAATTTGTTTAACTTAAATATAATATTTAAATTATTTTCGATGTTAATGAAATAAACAAACTTTTGGCAATTGCCATTTTCACTTACCTGTTTGAAAGGGGTATATATCTTCCGTTTTGGCTCCTTAGCGCTAGTCTCAGATTTATCACCGGGTGAGACATTTTACGAAATACACATTATTCCATCAATTTATTCGTTATATTAATTATTTAACACTTGTTTAAATCGTATATATCCATCCTGTGTAAATTCCAGCAACACAATCGAAAACAAAAATGCTCAAAGTTTGGATTATTTCTTGGTCGTATGAACATATAAAACTGAGTAAACGGGCTCTCCGTTTAAATTGCGCCGTGTGTAAACGACCTACGCATGGTCTACAACGAGAGCATCGATATGAAGGCGATACACTAAATAAAAACGAGCTCATCCCAAGGACAAGATTTACCCTTCACGGGTGGGTAATCTCGCCAGACAAAGGGAACTCGCGTACCGGCGAGGTCATACACAGTTGTCTTTGTAGGCAGTCTAGTATTTCAAGTTTAAAAAAACATTCTTAAAGATAGATCCATGTGCTTGTGTTCATGCAGCTCCAGTGCTTGGATTTACATATAAACATGCGTATATAATTATTTCACAATGCCAGTTAACAGCGAGAGATATGCAGGGATTTTCTTTTGAGCCTGGATTTGTGAATTTGTTGTTTCGGTGTCAATTTCAACGAATGTATATTTATATATACGGTATATGTTCATATACGTGCAGTGGTGTATTACATCGTTAGCTCGACTGATGATATTTAAATAAAACGAATTTTAAGTTGACGCGTCATCATGTACAATTTACATGTCGTTGGTTAGGCGGAATTCTTTATCTCGAACTAGTATAACTCGGAAGTATAACTTTGAATTCGCAAATACAAGATACAAGAAAATGTATTTTGTGTCATATTTGGCAATGGGTAACATAAGCTCCCACGAGCTTGTATTTCGACCAAACAAGACAATAACATTGTACAGACAAACAGCAATATATATCAAGCATAAAACACGATGCACAAAGCACATGGACAATACGTTTTAGTACTGAAACCACAAGGAAGAAAAAAAATAGCTGACATCTCGACTAATGACATTTAAGTAATAAGGATCTTCAAATTGACACGTCATGATACATGTCGTTTGTAATGCGGAATTCTTTATCTCGAATTTGTATAACTCGAAGAATAACTTCGAATTCGAAATACAAGATACACTTAACTTCATTTTGTGTCGAATATGGCAATGGATAATATTAAGTTCTTATCAGCTTTATTAAATATCGACTGACTTTCCTCAATTCTCATTGGCTAAAATATGGTCACATTGATGTTCATATTTTGTGATATCAACCTGCTGTTTCTATTTTTAGAAACACTGAGTCAGTATTGCATTTGTGACGTCATACTCATTGTGACGTTATAGTACCAATGCATGTAACTGTAAATCTTATGCTTTAGTAAGACAGATATAATGCAATTGAAGTCTTTTGCAAACAACTTTCATATCTAATATGAAAATTAAGGACCTTTGATTCGGTCAATATGGTGTTATACCAACCTGGTAGAATCTACAATATCGACCGGGGGTTATTTGAATCTACCAGGTTGGTATAACACCACATTGACTTCAGCAAAGGTCCATAATTGATATATATAGCAACAAAGTAAAATAAATCCAGGATATACACTGATATAGTGTGAGTTAAAAGAAACTTACTGACGAATTTTGAAATTGATTACACAAGTATTTTGACGGTTCCGGTCACCCGATCAAACTTGCATTTGGGACGATACGCATTAATGATAATCGTCGTCCTCTTCCTCTTTCTGTCTTCCTTCACCTCCCTGTCGTCATGCCTGTCTCCTCCTCCTCCTCCTCCTCCTCCTCCTCCTCTTCATGCAGTAATACACTTGCAAATTTTGAAATGAATTTCAAGTACAACATAACCACATATCTTGAAGCCATATAACAATTGAGTGAAAGTGTTTTGAGAGTATTGTTGGTGGGATGTCGTACCTCGCAATTTTCACCATTTATGGATATTATATACTATCGTCAAAAGTATTTGTCGGAATGGCTCACGACGTTTTGTTTTTATTATGTTTGTTTGTTTTTTAATTTATTTGACAATATTGACTTCAGTCAGTATTAATAACAACAATAAAACAGAGGCGCAATCTGATTAAAATCATATCTTGATCTCCGCGCCGTTCCGTAACCTTAGCTCTACTCCGTTAAGATCTGAAAAAAATCTCATAGGGGGTCATGTCCCGATGACCTTTTGCATTAGCCAATCAAATTACTACTGTCAGAATCTTGAAAGTGAAATTTTGAGATGACAAAGCTTGCATAATCGCATTTGTCCGTTTAGTCATTTCGTCAACAAAAAGGTTATGTGGAATAATGTGACAAAATGACTTGCTGCAAGATGACAGGTCATTGGAAAATTATTTTAGTGTTAAGTTAAGAGGCGAAAAGGGTCTTCTGGATGTGACCTCTTATGGGACAATGCCATATCCTGGTAAAACGGAGTGAGAACAAGGATCTGTATTTTAATCAGATTGACAGAGGCGTTTCTTTTGATTCAACAAAGAAATCCTAGATCAATTTTAGAATATAAATAAGCGGTTGAATTTTCACGTTATTTAAAATAAAATGGAAAAAAATTGAAAGTACATGTAATTATATACAACTACTATACAATGGTTTCGGAACACAGCCTGTCGGCCACACCCCTTTCTGTAACAGTAAATGGAGGGAGTCTTTTCTTCCTCATATGCTACAAGTGTTTTCGTATTTTTTAGGAAATTACGAAATGCCATAGTTTTCAATCGTCGGCGTCTGATGGATTGCTGAAGCGAGAGAGGGGCTGTCACGTGGATTGCTGAAGCGAGAGAGGGGCTGTCACGGTCTGTATTATTGCTGAATGGAGTTTTATTTTTGTGTCGTGACCGTTCAATGCTCGTTGTGAACTATATGTACGTAACAGAGGTTGGGCAATAAGGTATTAGGTCAAATACTGAGGTAAAACTCAGTGACCTCGAAATGAGCGTCACTACCCTCTCATTACAGCAGTCCGGAAACGCCCAGCTGTCATTCACATACACAGCAAACTAAGCGTTGCTATGGTTTCGGTAAGAAATTGTAAGAAAATTGGGGAAAAAATGAAAGTAACTCGAAAGGTACATGGTATTCTTTATAAACTGATAAACTACTAAAGTAAACGGGCCATGTAGCAATGTTTGTAGTGTTCAGACATTCGAGTAACATAAGCACTTCCCGTAAATGAGAAAGTAAGCAATATGTTGTCTTTTCATATCTTATGTATGTCTGAAATATCGATACCACTTTTCTAATGTGCTTCAATAATCTGTCTTTAGTTGATTTTCTTTCTTTCAGCAGAGGTTTTTAAGATCGAATTGAGATTCGCTGGGATCTTCAAACGTTATATGGCCTGCTAACAGGTAGCACCAACTGTCGGGATTATGAAAAAAATATATAAATTTACATGGATATTATGAATTAAGTTCAACAACTTATATTAATCACGTTTGTTGGCCCAGATGTTAGCGCGCGAGGGGATCCTTTTGTGGGAGGAAACCGATCGCAACGTGGTCGGGTAGGCGGGGAATCGAACCCTGACCGCTTTGATAAACGTCAAGTGCGCAATCAACTGCATACATCACCCGACCAATGTAGAAATTCTGTACATAAATAAATACTTTTGCGCTTTGGGATTTAAATGTGAGTTAAATTGTAGAGTCTTGTCAGATTGTTTTTAGATCCGCCATTGTGCCTTTTGACTCTTACTGGATGATTAAACAACATAATTTATATATAAAATGAAGACATAAATTTGACCACAAACCGATCCATACTATTACCAAGTCATCTAGTTAAATAGAAGAGTCCTGTCAGGTTATTTTTAGATTCGCCATTTTGCCTTTTGACTCATACTGAATCGTAAAAAAAGACAATTCCTATAAAATGAAGACTGGAATTTTACCACAAACCAATCCGTACTGTTATCGAGTCATCTGTTAACTTCACACACGACAGTGTCATATAACGAGAACACGATCTTCAGCTGACGCATAAAAAAAGCACATTTCGCAATGATTGATACGTTATACCGCTCGAAATTCGAGGCGGCGTCAACACACCGCATAAACGTGTCAGGGTAGCCGGGTGATGAAGCGAATAGCACACTTGTCTTTCACCAAACCGGTCGGTGTTCAATTACCCGATCGGACGTGAAAAGGTATGGGTTCACCTGCCCGACAACGTGGGTTTTATCTGGGTTCTCCGGTTTACACACACAATGAGCCCCCCCCCCCCCCTGCGCGCTAACAGGAGTGATATGGCCAATGTAAAATAAATTTAATTTTTTTTTTTTTTTTTTTTGTAATTTTTTATTTTTCAAGACTTTTATCCACAATTACAATACATTTGACACACACATGCACACACATGCTCATACGTACATACAACCTTAATCACTCGTGGTTCATCACGACACTCCATCTCACTCAGTATCGTAAGATCACTTGATCATCATCATATATATACAATCACAATAAGTTATCATTATCATCATCCCAGTTATCATAATATCACCATCATCGCCATTTAAGTATCATACTAAACATCATCAACATCATCATCATTTTAATTAATTAATGTGTAAAAACACAAATATCAAAGGTCTCTTCTGTAAAACGGTCAATATTGTAAAAAAACAAATAGTAAACTATGAGTGTCACTTCTGGTCTACATTATTGATTTTTATCTGATTTATATTCGATGTGAACGGTACACAATATTTCAAATTAAAATAACCTACATCAAAGCTCTGCCGTTAATCATTTTGCAAACCATCATCAAATGGCGGGCTATTCAAATCGCTTTGCGTCCGTGATCCGTCCGTCCGCCCGCCCTTAAACAATTCTAGTTATCGCTATTTCTTGATAAGTGCTGAATGGGTCTTTCTCAAATTTCATATTTAGGTCCCCCTTGGTGCCTAGTTGTGCCCTTTTGATTTTGGGACTGAACGGAAAAACATAAAGGCGGCCATCTTGGATTTTGACATTGAAAGTTTGTTATCGTTTTTTCTTGAGAAGTACTCGATGGAGCTTCCTCAAATTTCATTTGTATGTTCCTCTTGGTTATTAAAGTTGTGTTATTTTGTATTTGAGAGTGAAAAAAATGCACATACGCTACCATCTTTCAATTAACACATGTTCTTAAGAGGAACTCTCTTATTTTAGAGACAGCATCTCAAATTAAAAACCATGAAAGAGAAAAGAAGGGAAAAGAAAGTAAAAGATCCAAATCTTTAAGAGCAAACAAAGATTGTCGATGGTGGGCACCGAGATCCCTCTGGGATCTCTTATTTTGAAACATTTTTTATTGTATTTCTGTTATTCGTTTCCTGATGACGTCATTTACTGATTTAAGAAACGTTGCTCAGAACAAAAATATAGGTCAGATTAATTTCTGTTGTATTTTGTTTTTTACACTGGCGCCTGAGAGTTTGTTATATACGGTGTCTGACGTAGCTATGGTATCAAATTATACTCGGGTAATTCTAAATTTTTTGGGGGGTTTCGATTAATTTTCGATAAAAATGCCCCCCTCCAGTAGTCACAGTGGCTAGCCTTTTATGACCACTGAGGGGTCAGTTTTATCGAAAATTGATCTAACCCCCCTCCCCCCCCCCCCAAAAAAAAAGAGTGCAAAATT
Organism: Mimachlamys varia; assembly: GCA_947623455.1. NCBI lineage: Eukaryota > Metazoa > Mollusca > Bivalvia > Pectinida > Pectinidae > Mimachlamys > Mimachlamys varia. The sequence continues at coordinate 38,560,590 of OX392533.1, read as the reverse complement.
ACTCTAAAGAATCTAATTTATGTCCAAAAATAGCTGTAACAAATTATCCGGTCCCTGTTCTATAAACAGCCAGGCTCGTCATTTTTATTGAAAATTGGTCTAACACCCCAAAGTTTGATAATACTCGTCGGAACACCTTAGGCCAGGTCTGTCACTACCTGTAACAAATTATCGGGTCCCTGTGGTTTTTATATACATGGCCTACTATGTTATCCTATATATAGGATCAGACGTTAAGTATCCCCTGCCATTGTATTAGCGGCCCCGTATTTGGACTCGGATTTCTGTGGGTCTGCCGGTCAGGGACTACGTGATTTTTATGACGTAACGGAAACCACGTGACACCTAATACGCTCTCTAACAACCTACAGCCGGTGTTAGCAAACAACGTCGTATAAATACCTATAACAGGCTGATCCAGAAATGATTAAAAACACGTGACGTAGGTAGGGCTCTTGCCTGAAATTAAATACCCACTTACAAAAATGAAATCAGTCTCGCTTGAAGCGACATGTTTGAATTGAAAAGTACTTTTAATACAATGATATAAAAAGGCGATGAAATGGGGTACAAATATTAATAATAAAAACAAGCAAAATATATGAAATCTAGATCATTTTATATTGTCGTTATTTATTTCATCTCGTATATATATTTCCTGCCAAGTTGTGACGGCATCAACAATCGATGACGTCGTCAACAATCCGCACGCGGCATTGAACCACGTGATTTCCGGTCAAAGTTCAACTTTTCAACCAATCCAAAGTCCTGAAGGTCATATATACAACTAGTGGGATATAACATATATTTATCCAACAGTCAGAACGTTTATACGATGGTCTGAGAGTGGAATAACACATATATTTTGGTAAAAAAGCTTTTCTTTCATTTCTAAGTGTATGATTCTTGCCTGTATAGGGCAATACACTTTTCATTGCTGTGGTTGTATTCAACATCTACCCACGCCGAATACAGTCATGTGCGTGACGTCACAATGGCTCAACAATGACGTGACTCATTCGTTGTCGTCAAAAAACCTCAAGGAAAAAGTTGATATTTTCAAAATAGTAGCCAGTTAAAAGGTATTTTCATGGTTTTTGAGCTTATTCAGGTAGTTGAAATGAGAGCAAAAATACTCTTTCATAAACAGGGGTGTAAGATAGCGAAATTCCAACCGATGGGTTTCCAAATTGGTTAAAATTTGGTAAAACCCGAGGCTTTGCCTATTATGCTATAAATATTAATACCATATATTTGCTTTAGTTTATACTCGACTGATTTGCATATTTTGGAAACTTGAAAATGAAAAGAATAAGCTTTATTCTTATCATTGCTTAACATCTGTGACGCGCAAGTCGTTGTTCCTTTGACGTCAGGATTGATCGCATTACATCGGTCAAAACAGTAACGTGGTTCGAGAGTTACTTCCCTTGTTTCTTGGTGATGACTGTTATTGCTACTATATTGGTTGTCTTATAAAATGTATACTCGTCATAATAATTATCTGTTTGGTTGTAATATAAAAATGTCTAGTTGTCGCATGACATGTTTAGTTGTCACGTGACCTGTTTAGTTGTCACATGATCTGTTTAATTGTTACATGACCTGTTTAGTTGTAATATGGCATATTTAGTTGTCGCATGATCTGTTTAGTTGTCACATGCCCTGTTTAGTTTTAACATGACATGCTTAGTTGTCACGTGGTCTCTTAAGTTGTCACGTGACCTGGTAAGTTGTCACGTGACCTGTTAAGTTGTCATTTGGCCAGTTTGGTTGTCACATGACCTGTCTAGCTGTCACAAGATCTGTTAATTTGTCACATGATCTGTTTATTTGTCACATGATCTTGTTAGTTGTCACATGACCTTAACAGTTCTCCCATGATCTGTTAGTTTTGTCACAATACCCGTGTTTTTGTTACAATACCCGTGTTTTTGTTACAATACCCGTGTTTTTGTTACAATACCCGTGTTTTTGTTACAATACCCGTGTTTTTGTTACAATACCAACTTGCCGTTTAAATTGTTTGGTTGTCACACTACCTTTATGTTTGATTTACTATCTGGTACGTTGTCATTTAATGTTTATTTGTTGTCGTTAAGATACCTGTTTGGTTGCCATATTACCTATTTTACAATCCGTATAGATAACGAAATATGAGCGTGTTAGCTACTGAGCCATCCAAACACCAAACACTACCACCAATCATGTGTCCCTGGTGATACTAAATAGTTTAACTTTGTGTTGAAGTGTGATTTTGTTTTTTTGAGATCACAGATCATGTACCTGTATATTAAATAACAATTATATGGTTGTTGAGATACAGCAATTAGTGCAGATTGAAACAAGAGTACCGCAAGCGGACGCATGGGATTCCCGTCGTACCCTATCGGAACTATAATGGTATGGAAACACAAAAAGTTCTGACACTTTCTACATAATATCTGAAAATTGCATCAGCTATGAAGTCCTAAAGGGCCATAACTCTAGTAAATATTGTCAAATCGACCTGCCATTCTGGAAAACACAACTTCATTTCAAAATGATTAAGTCTAACAAGTTTGAAAGACATCGATTAAAAACTGTAGAAGATCTCTGGATAAACAACATAAATGCATTTTCTATATAATCAGTGATCAATTTACAATTTATTTTCATGTATCCTTTTAGTACATATTGCTTAAAACAATGAGTCTCACAATGTTAAATTGGAGTATTTCCAGAATTTCTATGAGTCCCAGCATAATTTCATGAGTACTGGACTCGAGACTCCCACGTAGATTGATCACTGCACAATGTTTATATTTTGCAATTGCAACTATGCAATGTAATTTTCACCACAGTAACATAATAATTCATATGTTAAACAGGTACTTTCTTTGAATACATGTAAATCCAGTGAAAACATACCAATATATAAAAAAAGCAATAACAATTGTTGAAATATTTGTGGTCAGTTTCGTTCTTGATAATCATCAAAAACGTCTGGCGTGAGAAATCAAGGTTTTGGTTTTATTTTGTTTGACGTACTTTAAACACTAGACTTAGGTCATTTAAGGACGGCCCCGGGGTATGTGATGTACGTGTTTAGCCCGTAATGTATATATAGATAGATACAGTCAGTCTATTGAAGATAAAAGGTTGTACTAAATACGATGTTTAATAGTTTTACCCCTGGGTGTCGGTTAAATTTTTACTCGCGAGTCTGAATACTTGAATATATACACCCGTACTAATCCGCAATGCTATAGGTCCGGAAACCATTAGATACATGCTATATATACACAACCTACAACGCACAAAACGTAAAAATAGCCGGTGGTCAAATTCTGACCTCGGAATCACCCGGAACAGGTAGGTAACTGGGCTTAAATATACTCTTATTTTTCTGATACACAACCCAATCCCTTTGATTCAATAGTCTTTTCCTAATCGAGCAAAATCAGGATATCTTTGTTAAACTATTAAAGTAATCGAGGATTTATTCAGACGTTAATTCTACATACGTTTAGAAATTTTGGATTCCCACCTTTTGGTCCGTAGAATCACTGATTAAGAGGACGAAACAGCTGTATGATGCAGTTTTTTTTCGGCATGCTGTTTGTATTATTAAATTTAAAGGGTGCAGCATGTGTGCATTGTCATCTTTTTAAATCACTGTCATGGATCATTGAAGGGGGGATTTTGATCAAACATTACTCTAAACACCTAAATTTAGGTCAAAAACTTGTTTCATTTTTGACATAACAAAGGATTTAGTCCATTTATGAGCATTATGTTAGCGATACCATATTTACTTACTGTTTCTATAAATCGTTTTATTAGGAGTAGCTTTCACCTTCGGCCAAGAACGCGTCACCAACACGTGTTGTTTAGCGTCTGTTTATTTCCAACCCATGTCTACTTTTAACAAAACATGAACTTTTAATTGACATGGCAGACAAGCTGTTGTTTTAAATATTGAAATCTTTAAAAGGAAGAAAAACACTTAAAGGCCCAATATACGTAACTTTCGGCAAAAGTTGAAGCGAAAATCAAGCCTAATAACTTTTTATATTTATAGATTTAGTTAAAATTAACTGATATCAGCAATATCCAAGATAGATTCCTTCGCGGTTACCGGTACAGCAGCAGTTGAAACACGCTATTTGTAAACACGCGTCCATTTCGAACCGTCTTCTACCTGCGGTTTGTTGTTGAAGTGGGCCCCACCTGAATTATTTTCAATTCTTTGGATTTTTTTGTCAAGAGTTTCTTGTCAGTTACCGCTCAGGTTTACTTCGTTTTAGGCTTATTTTTGCATGGTTATCAACTGGATTTTTTTTTCAGAATTTTTCAGAATCACGAAAATTTCCCTGAAGTTACGTATATTGGGCCTTTAATAGAAGTATAGCGCTTAAGGATTTGAGAAGTCCAATGTTCTTTCCTAGTAAGGGAGATAACTCTGGTAAGCTTGTGTACACAATTCAGACCGGTCTTTTCAATCTGAAAGCAACGAAGAAAATATTCCATCTTTGTTCCCAAGTCGGCTGAACAGTCACTTTTGTGGGATAGTGATCATTTTTATCCCAATGACTATTTTTTATTGCAAACGTAGACAAGTTGATTTCGAACTCGTATAACTAACTAAATACCTCGTTTATATCGAAGTACTTTTTGTCCAACTTAACATTCGAAATTGCGTAATATGACTCGAATACTCGGAAATTTCACACAGTCAAACCGATTTCGAGAAAACGAGAATTGACTGTAATTTATAACCATAATAGGATAACAGAGATATCCTGGTTTTTCTCGATTTGAGATAGACTAGCTTATCAAAGGGAGTGTACACATGTCAAACATTTCATGCCGAGACCGCACCTTAAGTTAAGTGGCAGCTTAATTTCCTCTACTTTAAAACAAGAAAATGCAGCATAGCATACATGCGTCCAGTCACTCCATTAATTACAGAGTGTGTGGTTTGTGTATTTTTTATGCAGAGAATGAAATTCATTTCTTATGCGAATTATTTTTCGATCTTAGAATTCCTGTCTGAAAGAGCAGGTGCGTTAGAGAGATCTTTCATCTCTATAAAAGGCGTTTGTAAATATATAATTTTAAGAAGAATCGTTACAAATTCTATTAGCCATGTTAATGTTCCTTTTCATGCAAATGAGGCGAGACATCTAAAAGGACCTGTTGCAGTAAATGAGCAGAATGGTCAACGAGGAAAATATTCTCGAAACTTTATGATAACATTTGTCGAATTACACATTTAAAGGCCCAATATACGTAACTTTCGGCAAAACTTGAAGCGAAAATCAAGCCTAAAAACTTATTATATTTATAGATTTAGTTAAGATTAACTGTTATCAGCAACATTCAAGATTAATTTTTTCGCGGTTACCGGTACTGCTGCAGTTGAAACACGCTAATTGTAAACACGCGTCCGTTTCGAACCGTCTTCTACCTTCGGTTTGTTGTTGACTTTGGCCCCACCTGAATTATTTTCAATTCTTTGGATTTTTTTGTCAAGATTTTCTTGTTAGTTACCGCTCAGGTTTACTTCGTTTTAGGTTTATTTTTGCATGGTTATCAACTAGATTTTTTTCAGAATTTTTCAGAATCACGACAATTTCCCTGAAGTTACGTATATTGGGCCTTTAATGGAAAATAATGAACGCGGGCTAAAAACCTCCAAGTCCACATCACAATATATACAAAATAAAAAGTCACTGGCGTAGTTAAACATGAAATATATATATATACTAAAATAAAATACACATGGAATGGGATTTTTTTCATATCTTATTTTTTGGTGCGATAATAGCACCACCCAGTACTGACTTGGACTGAAAACTTCACAAAGTGATTTCAATGGCTGCTAGTGTGGTGAATTTCGGAAGAGTTGTCTCCCCTGGACCAATGACCCCAGCCGCCACAACTACACGATACTGACGCAGTGACGTATTGGCGCGGTCTCACATCATCCCGACCATCGGAAGACTAACACTTGAGTGATTTGCCTCCACATTGTACCCTAGATTTCTGGGTCTCGGAGCCATTCCCTACTTGTTGTTGGGCTGGTGTGATATACACCCCCAAATTTCCTACACTGGTCTTCCAATGAGAAAATATTTTATGAAAAACCATAAACATACTTATCCAAACTAACTTAGTTTTGAACAACATAAGCCCGACTTGCGAGCTGATTTGACTTTATTTTAGTTGAAAAATGGTCGCAGACAGGTATCCCTTTTTCGTCAGTCTGATGTAAACGCTTCAGAAAATGATCAACAACTGTACCCCCCCCCCCCCCCCCCCGAGTAAAACTGTGTTTAAAAACATCTTTGGTTTTCTTGTGAAGCATTGTGGAAATATCAAGATACAATTTTAGTAGGTGCCTGACCAGTAAAAGTGATTTCATGTTTAACTTCCCTACCCCGTAAATTCAGAAAAAAATAGACAATTGTTTCCCAATGGCCACTAGTTACCAAATGAGAGAAAAAAAGTTTTACACAAGCATATTAATGTGATATACCTAAATACACTAGTTTTGAATGAATCGTTCCCTAGCTGAGATGATAGTGAATGATTTACAGAATGCATAAAACGAGCTGGAAGACAGGGACGCTCCTTCGTTAACTTGATTTGGGAATATGGACAACCATCCTCGATATCCAGGGGCAACGATCACCTACGCTCTGTACATCCCTAGGATATGTCATGGCAAAACTTAAGGCTCACTGAGGTAAAATAAAACACTGATCAATCGCTAGGCTAAATGCCTGTCCCTTGAGAGATTATAATGGAACCGCAACCGACTTCAAAGCCTGTCAATTTTTACCGTCATGTGACCTCGAGATTCTATACATCAAAGGGTCGAGCCAGTCTTCTTTTCAACAAAATGGTGCACACGGGGCCTTCGGTTTTGCCATGATATATTCCAGGGGTGTAGAGAGCGTAGGTGATCGTAATTCCTTGATATCGAGGATGACGGACAACACGAGGTACGGGAAACTACGAAATATTCAGTGGATGTTTCACGGGGAGCAACTAAATGACGGACATAGACCGATCGGACTGAAAAGAACAAATGTGTGTATATTTATCCTATCAATCATTCACAGACCCCCTCCCTTTACCTGTCAACTCTTCTCTGTCACCTCCAAGGGTATGACAGATGGCACGATCTGACAACAATGTAATGACGTCACGACAATAATACAATGACGTCAAAACAATACCTTCACACCAAGTCAAAAATGTTGCATTGATAATTTCTTTAAAATAAACCAATTGATGGGAGAAAATACAATCATCTCCTACCTTGAGGGTATGACAGAGAAAACTAATTCTGCACATATTGTGTTCAACTGCGCCCTTCGAGAACACCAATTAATGATGGCTCTGTTTCATCCAATTTCAGGCGTATTTCAACCAATCTGAAAACAGTATGCTAATTAAGCATAGAATTTGCTTAAGTTCAGACTCGTTCTTTGCATATATAAATATTGTCAAGTTTAATGTTTTGCATCATTATTGTGCAGAAGCCACTGTCTAATGAAAGCGCAGTGAATCAATTAATTACTTGACGATGTTGCTCAACTTTGCAGATATCATGCTTACCACGTTTCAGCGTTGAAACCAAAGTGTGGGCGGACAGACAAATGAACTCTCATTTCAAATGGCGCGCCGTCAAACTTTTGACGAGCGTTTAAAAAGAGGTGAAAACATGGTATTCGCTAGATATTCCTTATATTATATTATAAACTCTGGAAAACATATATCTGCAACTATCTGATAGAGCTGCTATATGTTATTTTCACCACAGTAACATAATAATTCATATGTTAAACAGGTACTTTCTTTGAATGCATGTAAATCCAGTGAAAAAATACCAGTGTACAAAAAAAACAATAACAATTGTTGAAATATTTGTGGTCAGTTTCGTTCTTGATTATCATCACAAGGGTCTGGCGTGAGAAATCAAGGGTTTGGTCTTATTTTGTTTGACGTACTTTAAACACTAGGCTAAGGTCATTTAAGGACGGCCCCGGGGTATGTGATGTACATGTTTAGCCCGTAATGTATATATAGATAGATACAGTCAGTCTATTGAAGATAAGAGGTTGTACTAAATACGATGTTTAATAGTTTTACCCCTGGGTGTCGGTTAAATTTTACTCGCGAGTCTGAATACTTGAATATATACACCCGTACTAATCCGCAATGCTATAGGTCCGGAAACCATTAGATACATGCTATATATACACAAACAATCTAAAACGCACAAAACGTAAAAATAGCCGGTGGTCAAATTCTGACCTCGGAATCACCCGGAACAGGTAGGTAACAGGGCTTAGGTACATTTGTATACTCTTATTTTTCTGATACACAACCCAATCCCTTTGATTCAATAGTCTTTTCCTAATCGAGCAAAATCAGGATATCTTTGTTAAACTATTAAAGTAATCGAGGATTTATTCAGACGTTAATTCTACATAAGTTTAGAAATTTTGGATTACCACCTTTTGGTCCGTAGAATCACTGAATAGTCCTAGGAGAACGAAACAGCTGTATGATGCAGTTTAATTTTTTTTCGGCATGCTGTATGTATCATTAAATTTAAAAGGTGCAGCATGTGTGCGTTGTCATCTTTTTAAATCACTATCTATCATGGACCATTGAAATTGGGGTTTGATCAAACATTACTCTAAACACCTAAATTTAGGTCCAAAACTAGCTGTAACAAATTTTCAGGTCACTGTGATATGTACCAGTTGTAAATCTCTTTCGAGACGACATGATCTTAATTCATAGCGGTTAATAATTCTGTTGTCACACGAGAAACTGGACAACCACGAGTCTACATACACGTAATTCCTGAATACTTTTTTTTATTTTTGACACAACAACGGATCTAGTCCATTTATGAGCATAATGTTAGTGATACCATATTTACTTACTGTTTTTATAAATCGTTTTATTTGAAGTAGCTTTCACCTCCGACCAAGAACGTGTCGTCAGCATGTGTTGTTCAGCGTCTGTTTTTTTCCAACCCATGTCTACTTTAAAAAAAAAAACATGACCTTTTAATTGACATTGCAGACCAACTGTTGTTTTAAATATGGAAATCTATAAAAGGAAGAAAAAATCTTAAATATAAGTATATCGCTTTAGGATTCGAGAAGATCAGTGTTGTCTAGAGACACAGCGCTTTACTATTTGGAGACACACCGCCTAAAGGCACGACACCTAGAGACACAATGTCTAGAGTCACATTCTTTTCTAGTAAGGGAGATAACTCTGGTAAGCTTGTGTACACAATTCAGAACGATCCTTTCAATCCTTATATTGAATTTGAAAGCAACGAAGAAAATATTCCATCCTTATTCCCAAGTCGGCTGAAAAGTCACTTTTGTGGGATAGTGATCATTTTTATCCAAATGACTATGTCGATGTACTTTTTGTCCAAACATCAAATTAAAAGCCCAATATACGTAACTTCAGGGAAATTTTCGTGATTCTGAAAAAACATCCAAGTTGATAACCTTGCAAAAATAAGCCTAAAACGAAGTAAACCTGAGCGGTAACTCACAAGTAACTCAGAAGAAAAAAATCCAAAGAATTAAAAATAATTCAGGTGGGGCCCACTTCAACAACAAACCGAAGGTAGAAGACGGTTCGAAATGGACGCGTGTTTACAAATAGCGTGTTTCAACTGCTGCTGTACCGGTACCCGCGAAAGAAATCATCTTGAATATTGCTGATATCAGTTAATCTTAGCTAAATCTATAAATATAATAAGTTATTAGGCTTGATTTTCGCTTCAAGTTTTACCGAAAGTTACCTATATTGGGCCTTTAACATTCGAATTTGCTTAATATAACTCGAATACTCAGAAATTTCACACAGTCAAGCCGATTTCGAGAAAACGAGAATTGACTGTAATTTATACCCATAATAGTTAAACAGGTATATCCTGATTTGTCGAAATGTTTGCTTTACAGGAAATTAAATGATACAATTTTATTACAATCGTATCTAACAAAATCAGTTAATATCAGATATACGAAAGAAATTGCTCGGCTCAGACTGCCAGCTCACAAATTAAATATGCAATCTGGGCGCTATGTTGGAGTTGATAGGAGTAAAAGATATAGAAGACGAGTTTCATTTTGTATTAGTTTGCACTAGGTATTCTGATTTAATACAGAAGTATTTAAAATGTTATTATAGAAATAATCCGAGTGTATATAAAGGATATCTGACAGTGTCTTCAACTTGATGCGTTGTTTTGCAAGAAAACTTATATCAACATAATATAACAGTATCTTCAGTAATACGAACTATGTTTCACTCGTGTGGCTAATATTTTAATATTTTTCACGAGTGCGTATATTTCGTATTACTGAAGACTCTGTTAGATATCCTTGTGCTAAGCACTCGTGAAAAATATCAAAATATTAGCACCGTTAAGTTAAAAAGCGGAACCTTTCCACTACTAAAACAGAGACGGGTAGATGCAAGCGTCCAGTCACCCCATTAATTACAGACTGTGTTATGCAGAGAATGAAACTCATTTCTTTTGCGAATTATTTTTCGATCTTAGTTAGATAGATCTTTCATCCCTATAAACGGCGTTTGTAAATATTATTAAAGGCCCAATATACGTAACTTCAGGAAATTTCTTCTTGATTCTGAAAAGAAATTCAACCTGTTGCAGAAAATCATCTTTGTCAAATTACACTTAGAATGGCATAGTTTCTCGTACTTTATTTTTGGTACGATAACATTACCACCCAGTACTGATTTGGACTGAAAACTTTATCAAGGGATTTCAACGGTAGCTTGTGTTGTGAATTCCTAGATAGTTGTCTCCCCTGGACCATTGACCCCGTCTGCCATGCACAAGATCTCGTCGGGCTATACGCGCTATTGTCGCTGTGACGTATTGGCGCGGTCTCACATCATCCTGACCATAGAAAATACTAACGCCTCCACATTGTATCCTAGATTTCCGGGACTCGGAGCCATTCTCCACTTGTGGTTGGGCTGGTGTGATATGTACACCCAAATTTCCTTCACTGGTCTTCCAATGAGATTGTGGAAATATCAAGATACAATTTTAGTAGGTGCCTGATCAGTAAAAGTGATATTATGTTTTACTTCCATAACCCGTAAAATCAGAAAAAAATAGACAATTGTTTCCCAATGGCCACTAGTTACCAAATGAGAGAAAACAAGTTTTACACAAGCATGTTAATATGATATACCTTAATAAACTTGTTTTGAATTAATCGTTCCCCAGCTGAGGTGATAGTGAATCATTCACATAATTCATAAAACGAGCTGGAAGACAGGGACGCTCCTTCGTTAACTTGATTTGGGAATATGGACAACCATCCTCGACGCCCAGGGGTAACGATCACATACGCTCTGTACATCCCTGGAATATGTCATGGCAAAACTGAAGACTCACTCAGGTAAAAAAGAACACTGATCAATTGCTAGGCTACATGCCTGTCCCTTGGAAGATTATAATTGAACCGCAACCGACTTCAAAGCCGGTCAGTTTTTACCGTTATAAGACCTCAAGATTCTTTTGATATACATCAAAGGGTCGAACCAGTCTTTTTGTCTTATCAGCAAAATGGTGCACACGGAGCCTTCAGTTTTGCCACGATATATTCCAGGGGTGTAGAGAGCGAAGGTGATCGTAACCCTTTGATATGGAGGATGATGGACAACACGAAGTACGGACAACTACGAAATACTCAGTGGATGTTTCAAGGGGAGCAACTAAATGACGGACATAGACCGACCGGACTGAAAAGAACAAACGTGTGTATATTTCTCCTATCATTTACAGATCCCCCTCTCTTTACCTGTTCAACACTTCTCTGTCACCTCCAAGGGTATGACAGATGGCACGAGCTGACAACAATGTAATGACCTCACGACAATAATGTAATGACGTTACGACAATGATATAATGACGTCAAAACAATACCTTCACGCCCAAGTCAAAAATTCAACCACGTCACATCAGCATTGTGTTGCATTGAAACTTTCTTTAAAATAAACCAAGTGATGGGAGAAAATATAATCATCTCCTACCTTGAGGGTATGACACGGAAATCTCCAACCCTCGGAGTGATATTCTTGATTGTCTAACCCCTCGGCAGAGCTTCGGGTTGGACCTCACCTCGTGGGTTGGAGATTTCTCTGCCACAGCCTCAAAGTATAGGGGTAAATTCTTTTAATCACCTCCGTTCTTTTAAAGCAAGTACTTTCGAATATTAAAATTGCTTCCTAATGACAATTGTAAAGTTTTAGTATAAATAACTAGAATTAAATTGTATTATGCTGTCTGACTGAAATGCAGCTTTTAATGCGTTAGTCCTCGAACCCCACAAGCCAGGTTACAATTCCCTGTACCGAGGAGATCGAACACTATTTGTAATGAAATAGGAAATAGAATAGCGTGCTTTCACAGGGACTGAGGGTGTGATCCATAGGTTCATCGTCGAATGCTCTAACCCAATCTGATTAAAATACATATCCTTGTTCTCACTCCGTTTTTATTTACAAGGATCTGACAACATCCCATAAGAGGTCACGTTCAGATACAGAAGCCGTTTAGTGCCACATAAAGTAAACTTTTTATGTCGTTATTACGAATTATTACGTAATCACGACTTAGCTATCTCGTAATTACGACTTGGTTATCTAGTAATTATGACTTATGGAATATCCTAAGTGCATCAATACAAAAAATCAGAGAATACCAAAGCGTCAACAGAACCATAATCCGAACTCAAAATCGATTAAACTAGGGGCAAAATAGGAACAAAGGAATACCTACATGGAGACTCTCGTAAAAGCACAAGAGCAGGTGTTCCGGAAGGGTAAGCGTCTTCTGCTTCATCGACGACACCCGCCATGTAAATCTTGGTCACATCCAAGTAAGCATCAATCCTCAGAATGAGAACCGAGTCATCATTGTCATCACAACAAGTAAACACACAAACAAGCAAACTCAAAAACGTCCATCTTCATATCACACAAAGATACAGAATATTTCTCGATGATATCAAGATGGCGACCATAAAACTTGCCCATAGTCTTCATCAACCTGCATTTTCTCGAATGCCTGTGCCGCAAGTTTGTTCGTCAGCAGTTGACATCTATCACGAAAATCGCGATATTCAGAGCAAGCCCTAGAATAACGAATCAACTGCGACATGTAAACATCAATGCTCAATATCGTACACGCTCTCATTGGCCGAGGTGCTCTCTAGGTTCTTGGGACAGCGAATGGCTGAATTGAAGGGGTATGATAAACTAACTTACCTTAACTTAACGACAGCAAATACTCCAAGACACCCGTTCTAATGAAAGCACAGCATTATACAGAAAAAATAATAATAATGTTTTTCAGGTAAAAGGAACAATTAAATACATAAAAAGAAGCAATATTTGGATTTACTTTTGAATTTAAAATATTACAAGTGGTAATTATAATAAGATTTTGACTCGAATTTCTTTTATCCTTTTCCCTGGGATAGCCCATATAAAGCCTTAAAGGCTTATTTCCAATGGGCTTCCTATAGACCAGACAAAACTACGAGATATAACTTAATCGTAATTACGACATACTAAGTTGTAATTACGAGATAGCTAAGTCGTAATTACGACATACTAAGTCGTTATTACGACTTAAAAAGTTTACTTCATGTGGAACTAACCGGCTTCCGTACTCCGATGACCTTTGTCGCCTTTTTACTACATCTGAACGTGACCTCTTATGGGATGTTGTCAGAACCTTGAAAAAATCTGTATAATTGGTGAAGTTTAATACTTCGCCTTACCTCTACTGAAAGTGCCACCAAACAATCTGATCCCTAACTAATTAGCCGACCCGTCCTGCGAATTAACTATTTTCTTTTATAAATTATATACATATATTTATGGCCATATTGTCTTCAATTTACTTAATAGATATACAATTTATTAAATACGCAATTAATTTACATATGCATACAGAATATTTTTTCAATGATAATAACAAGTAAACTTTAATATGGGTGGTAGCTGCGCGGGACGACTCCGCAGAGTTTGTAAAGGGTTCCAGCCCCTACTGACGCGTTTGTAAGCCTCCGGCCCAGCCGGGGCTTCAACAAACTCGAGAACCTCGTCCCGCGCCACGTGAAGTTCTTGGGCCAGGTCCATCCTCTCCGCGAGGTCAATTTGCATCCTTCTGTTTTCCTGTGCTGTCGTCTTTAATTGTTTGGTCTTCTGACAGCAATCTGATTAAAATCATACCTTGATCTCCGCGCCGTTCCGTAAACTTCTCTCTGCTGCGTTAAGATCTGAGAAAATCCCATAGGGGGTCATGTCCCGATGACCTTTTACATAAGCAAATCAAATTACTACTGTCAGAATCTTGACAGTGAAATTTTGAGATGACAAAGCTTGCATAATCGCATTTGTCCGTTTAGTCATTTCGTCAACAAAAATCTTATGTGGAATAATGACTTGCTGCAAGATGACAGCTCATTGGAAAATTATTTTAGCGATAAGTAAAGAGGGGACAAAGGTCATTAACGTGACCTCTTATGGGATGTTGTCGGATCCTTGTTAAAACGGAGTAAGGACAAATGCGATATACAAGATGTATATACGTATAGTATGCAGAAAAAGCTGTTTTGCCCTCGGAGGACTCTTCAATAATGGTGGGTATCCAAAATAAACTAATGTTGAAGCAAAAGGGTTCAGGTGCGTAAAACCCATTTCATTTATCAATTTAGAAGTGTACTACGAAAATGGCAGCTGCCACTGTCCTCTGCAGCAAGTGATTTCGTCACATCATGCATACCAGCTTGTTGACTTAACACACAGGGACGATTATGTAAGCTTTTTCGTCCACACAAATTAAAATTCAAGATTCTGGAAGCAGTTATTTGATTTTGATTGATGCAAGAGTTTACCAGAACATGAACCTTGTTGGATGTGAGATCCTATGTAAGCAGAGAAAAACGGAACGAGATCCAGGATCTGCATTTGAATGTTTTCTGTTCAATCGTATGAGCTAAAAAAATGGATAAAGTACAACTTTACGGCACAACAACACGCGAGGACACTCAATAAAGTAGATAAACGGAGGGAGGGTCTAGCTTGATCGTCAATGCAATTGAATTGATCAAACAAGTTCAATAATAAAATGCCACGAGCCTTTCGGTGAGAGATATATTAAATTCAAATAATTCATAGATACAATACAAGTGCAAGATTCGATTTTAACAACGTATAATAATAAAAAATACACAAACTGTCAAATTCAATTGTTTGAAAGAAAGGCAAATTTATACTTTGACATGGGCGTATATTTACATTTGCTCTGTAATTTTCCATTGACGCAATGCTAAGAGGCAGTTGCTGTCATAGGCCTATAACACCCAGTGCCTCAGACTATAACAGCAGTTGGCATTGTGACGTCATCATTCTCTATTGTGACGTCATCGATTTCATTGTTGTCTTCACTTGATTTGCTGTTCAAAATCGGTCCGAAGAAACTAAATAAAGCACAATTATTATATAAAAATGTAAATATAAGTAATGAACATTTTAGCAAATATTGTTACAGTCCTATAACACACATTGCTATTGCTGACAAACTTACATAAAGCCCTACCGGGCTTTATTTAGTTTGTCATCAATAGCAATGTGTGTTATAGGACTGTAACA
The DNA here is from genome assembly GCA_947623455.1 of Mimachlamys varia. Classification (NCBI taxonomy): domain Eukaryota; kingdom Metazoa; phylum Mollusca; class Bivalvia; order Pectinida; family Pectinidae; genus Mimachlamys; species Mimachlamys varia. The sequence goes on along the minus strand of OX392533.1, from coordinate 38,544,855 downwards.
TCATTTGCTAAAACATTCATTGCTTAAATGACTTCAGTTTTGTGATAAAACATTTACAATGAAATTATGTCATAAAACATGTTAAATGAAATTACATCAAACAATACAAGTAGTTAAAGACGAACATCAAAATGAACTAATTTGTTTAACAGAGCAACATTTTTTGTACATAAGTTCGTCAAAATTGCAAATTTACATGATCACCAGTAAAATTATTATATTTGAATATTGAAATATCAGATGCATCGGTGTTAATTACTAAACGTCAGTCGAAATTGAGCATGAAATATATAAAGAGGATATCTCACAGTGCCTTCAGTATTACGAAATTACGAGTGAAAAATATACAAAAATATTAGCCACACGAGTGAATTTATTTTGTATTACTGAAGATAATGTTAGATATTACATTTTTGTTGCAAAACAACACATCACATCGACAATACTTGGTGTAGATAAGGATTGTACCTCATTTTGACTGCGTATACGGTAGTATGCCCGCAGTTGGCAACGGACATATTCACGCTAACGCGCACCATATAATATGTTCGTTGCCAACTGCGGGCATATTACCGTATACGCAGTCAAAATGAGGTACAATCCTTATATTTACATCATTATACATTGTGTTATACGAAGAAAAAACATTCGAAGCGGGTTGCTACGCTGGTAACTATGATGGCCGTGGTTGCTAAGATAATACAGTCCCACTGAATCTTCATCGATATATTGCTAAGTTTAAAAAATACACAGTGAACAACACTATTTTTCTTCATTACATCATTTGTAAATTTGTTATTAAATTATATTACTAGCACTTCGAGTTTATTTATTTATGACGGTCGTTATGTACACGCATTGACACAGTGACGCGGTCCGACGTCGGACGTCACAACTGCTGGGGCCGCCATGTTTGCGCTAACGTCAAAGAATTTCGAATGCACATCCATTGGAATCAAAAGTTTTCGAGAAATCTTTTATTGTATAATCAGAAGAAATGGATTCCGTATATGTTCCATGTTTCAAAATCTTGGAGGAACCAAACAATGACCGTCAGCGAATATTTATTGTTCTGAAGCGTGAACGACGCCATATTTGAACAAATATCAATCCGCTGAGCCTTTTTTCATTGCGTATACACTAATTTATTCGCAGTCAGAGTTTACTTAGCTCAAGAAGAGAGAAGAGTAAATATATTCTTTATGCAAAATCTGTCCCCCCCACCAACCCAAGGATGAGCTAATAAAATGTGTATGTATATGGAAAGGTAGGACTGGGATGAAAAGTAGAGGGACATCCTAAATCTAGTAGGAAGGGCAGAGAAAAACATGTGGAAATGAGGGGAACACCAGGAGGCTGGGTTAGAAGGAAGGTTGATAACAAAAAGAAACCGGAATATTCGTTTTATACGCAGTGGCATGGTCAAATATAGTAACTCGTTTTATATGAAGGTTACGATGATCATATAACACCAGGAGGCCGAGTTCGAAGGTATGTTGTTAAAGCTCGTGTCTTTTGTAACTTTAAAAAAAATTAACTGGAGTGAAATACATTCCATATCCAACAACCACTTGTTGTGTTAACCTCTATTTATGAGTTCATCACTGAAGGGCATCAAGTAATTTCCGAAAAAAATTCGGGCGATCACTCCTCTCGCTTCCCCACTCTATATAGGTGACGGCGTGGAGAAGGTTCTGAATGATATTGTCGACATGTCGGTGTCGGATGTCTTCAAGCATAACGATAATAACAGAGGATGCTCCCTCAGCTATGACCCTGTTGTAAGCGTTCTTTGCCTCGAAAAGACACCACTCACTGTTGGCAAAGTCTACAGAGAAAACCAAAATAACTTTCCGACTCGCCTTCATATTGTCAACGATATTGTCGACAATGAAATTCCCAGGAAGGAAATCCCTTTCGTGGAGACAAAGGCGCAGCTTTCTCTGTTTTTCAAGGAAAGGAAGTAGATGGTTTATGACCCAGAGTCTATTGTCCATGTGGTGAGCGACGAATGCGTCATACATAAATTCTTCGCCATCTGGAAGACGGTCGTACGGCTGCAGAGAGCGGACGAGTAGCATTCTATGTTTGATATGATATCGTCCTTTATACACGATGACGGCTAGCAGCAAGAGCACACCTGCTAAACAGCCTAACCCGATTCCAATCACAAGCAGCGAGCTCACAGCGGGTTGGCATTCATTTGGCGCCGGTTCATATTCGTCAACAGTTTTGTATTTCCATCTGTCAGGGGATAAACATTCATACATACTATATTTCGAGGAAAGTTTGCTTATGTTATCCTTCAACCAATTCTTAAACCATAAGAGGTTGCACGTGCACTCGAGTGGATTACTTGTAGCGGTGAAGTATTTTAGATTGTCCCATATATGCTGAGGAAACGAGTTTTGGTTAAAAACACCAATTTGGTTTCTGGTTAGATTTATTTCTTCCAGTGGTTGACCCCTGAAAATTTCGGGATTCCATCTTCTGATATAGTTACCAAACAAATCAAGAAAAATCAAGTTCTTCATTGTTGATAAAAAGGAAATATCCCAAACTATTCCATATCTAAGTTTGAAATCTTTCATCTTGATTAAATGCGAAAAGGTTTCTGTTAGATTATACGGTATATCTTGTATGTATTTGAAAACGACATTTGTAAAATGTAGCGTATGTAAATTTGGGCACAGCTTGAATAGTTGGACATGTTTTGGCTGAAGAAAAAGCTGTTCACTTGTGGTAAGATGGAGTTCCAACAATGTTGATACGTTGAATGCGAGCGGATGAACATCGGTTCTACCGCTGACATACTTAAGGACAATTGTGTTGATTCGAGGAAGACGGGAAAAGACGTTATCAGGAATGTTCAAGATGTGATTGTTACTGCTTAAACTTAAGCTCTGTAAATTCCAAAGACAGTGTCCTTCTGAATTAAAAACAGAAATGTCAGACAGAAAGTTCCAAGAGAGATCCAACACGCGTAGCCGATTTGAAGGTAACGATCCGTTCACACAGAAATGTAGACCTGTTGACTGTATTTTGTTTCCTGTTAAATTCAAGAACTCAAGTTGATTCAAATTGGCTGTGAACGGAAACGTTTTTAAGTTATTAGTTGAAAGGTCGAGAATACTAAGAGACGGGAATCCGTATGCCAGAAATGTAGCATCGACGTTTTGAATCATATTTCTCCGGAGACTCAGCTTAGTGACGTATTTGAAAGGAGTGAACGCAGCGTGACTCATGTTACTCATCCCCGCGTCGTCCAGATTTAAGTTGGTAATGTTTATATTGACCAACGCTTGTGATAATTCCATTAATGGGATATTCTGATTTCCACTCACATTCAAGTGCGTTAACCATTGATAATCCAAAAATGCGTCTTTGGAAATGTGCATCACTTCACAGTATCCAAGCTCTATCGCCGTGACATTAAGCATTTTAACATTCTCAAATATATTTCCTGTAACGGTCGTCAAGGTGTTTTGAGAAAGAATGATTTGTGTTATATTGCTGCGCAAGACCGGAACTTTTGTGATGTTCCTGTTGCTACAATCTGCAGTGACGTTATAACAACGACAAGGAGAACATACTGATTGTTGTGCAGTTTGTTTTGATCCATTAACCGTCAGAACAAGTACCGTAAACGTTACAAATATCTGGAGCCTCATAATCGACGGTTGGGTCTTTTGTCGCTCACTAACCAAAGGTATCGTCAACGGGATCGTGTTTGAGAGATTTCTTGAAATGTATTTTCACTGAAAATAAAATGAGGACGTTATCACACTATTCACTTAAATCAATAATCAATGTAACAATATTGTTTGCTAAACTACTACATATTCAACACATCCCTTTGAAACTGCTTGTCTGGAATATATAAATCATGCTATTGTATCTGGAGTATCATTATAGATATAAATATTATGCTTAATCACACAAAAAGTTTAGCGCATATCCTACTTTGAACAGATTAATTAGCGCACTCGCATAATTGTTAAGAAAGTAATATTCAGAAACATAAACACCAGAGAGTGAAATTGCAGGGACATTTATTTTTTGAAAAGATATTTGAAGCGTGTAGTATTATATATAACTAGTACTAATTGTAATGGGGGCCATTGCAGAGATCCCCCAAACCCCCGCAGTTCGATTCGCTTAAATGCACTATTATATAAAGTTAAATAAAAATCGAACGATATCTAATTTCGACCGATCAGAGGTACAAAAAATGGCGGCAATTTTGTTGAATCATGAAACCGAGGTTCCAATGTCACTCATCACTCATGTAAACCTTCTACAACTCTCTATTCATCGCCCCATTAAAATAACTTTTTCCAGTTAACCATGCACGAAACTTAAGTTCTCGTATTAATAATGTACAACTTTGTCTGAATCGACTCAAGTACATACCATTGATATCGACCGAACACAAAACATGTTATGTCAAAATCACATCAGAATGAAAAGGAAGTGAGTCATGCGCCGCTTAATCTAAACAATCTTAAGGATAAATGGACCAGGAAGATGAAACTGGATGATTTAAGGGTTAAGAGGCTCCCCTTCCCACAATACTAAAGCTTTTGCAAGAGAACAAATGTGAAGTTTTTATACAACTGAGTCATATATTAAAAGGGAACTAGTTGGTCTTGCATTATTGCTGAATACGTCCATCGTTTGTGTGTTAATAAAAGTTAGCTATCGTGTACAACTCCCGTCCACTGACCCTAGCATTACTACTCCAGCCCTGCCAATACCACCCCTAAATGACAAGGTGTTAATACGACGTAAAAGGACAGAAAATGAAACCAAACCTCGTGTAGCTACATTCAACCTATCCCGGTACAGCTATCACATCCAATTAACCATGTATAATAACGTTTTTCTCGACCAAATTACCGCAAGCGTAAACAAAATGCAATTGATCAAAGTATTGCTACCGCTTCAAGTTTTTCATATAGCTGTACATAGGAAATTAACAAAACTTTATCATACCACACAATCCGTTACATAGTACACATGTGAGTTAAGAAAGTTAATAGCTCATAGTATACTAATTTGTGAACCGCTTCGAAATAACGTACGGAACAAGTTTGATGAGGTAACATAAAAACATCGAATTATTAATCTTATTTTTGCTAGTTATGAATGAATAATCAACAGTGAATTTTACCTCTATAATGTACAACTCCCTTTCACGGACCAAGTATGATAAAATCGAATTAAAATTATTCACAGTGCTCCATGTACATGCAAGAACCACCCCCTCGATAAACCATCTCCTTCAAAACGTTTAAGTATGTGTTTCCATCACATCGCATACGCCGAGAGGCCGTCCTTAAATGATCTCAGTTGTTAATAGGACGTAAAAACAATCGACAAAACCAAACCAAACATACCTGACTAGTGAATAGGATCGACACACCCGATTGTCGTTTATGTGTGGGTAGCTTGTTTTATCTTTTTATGTCAACTGCATTTGTATTAAAGTATTTAATTCCCCTGTAAATAACCTTGGCAGTCGTCGCTACAATACACAACCTACAATGTCATTATAAAGGGTCAAGGTTTGCCATCTATGTAATATTACACTTGAAATTCCGATATTGTCTGGCTATGTGCGTCACTAAAATGATAAGCGTGTACGAACGGAAGATATTTAAGAGTATTTTTATTGATGTTACAGTTTTAACAATGTCCAGGTAAAAGTTATTATTGGGAACGCAAGCCAAAAACAAAATGCACAGAAGGCCTGTATCGCTCAGTTTTCAAGATAAACTGAAAAACCAAATCCCTAAGGCTGTGGCCAGACCCCGACATAAATGCTAATATCATGATTGGCTTTACTTCTATTTTCCCTATAGGGCCCCGCCCCTAGAGCCCCAGGGGAGTCAACGTTTATGCAAAATCAGTTTTTCTCTTCAAAATGATGTTTCTGATCAAATACGTTATGACAAGTAGCGATTTAAAAGGTTTTGGCCCCACTTCTCTGGTCCCTAAGGGTTCAGAAAAAAAAATCAGAGAATACCAAAGGTCATCTAAACTCGAAATCGGTAAAATTAGTCAGAATAGTAAAAAGTCACTATTTATGCAAAGTCTGTTTCCCTTCCCCCAATCCATTTATAACTTCGACTAGTAGCGATTTATAGTAATCAACTCTATTTCCTCTATTGTGCCCCACTCCTCTGGCACCATGGGGGTCATGATCACCATTTATGCAAAATCTGTTCCCCGCCAAGGATTTTTGTGACCGTTGGTTGAAATGCATTCATAACTTTGACTAGAAGCGATTTAAATTAATTGCCTGTTTTCCCAATTTGGGCCCCACCGGGGGTCAGAGTCACAATTTATGCATCATTATGTACTTCAACCAAGGATGTTTCTGACCAAATTTGGTTTAAATTAAATCATAACTTGAAGACTAGTAGTGATTGAAAGAAAATACTTCTATTTTCCCTTTTGAGCCCCATCCCTCTGGCTCCTTGGGGGGCAGAGTTACTATTTATGCAAAATCCATTTCCATTTCCATCGAGGATGTTTCTGACTAAATTTGGTTCAAAGAAGAGATTTTATGAATTACCTCTATTTCCCCTATTGGGTTCCATCCCTCTGGTTAATTAGGGATCAGACTAACCATTTATGCAAAATGTATTACCCTTCCCCCAAGGATTGTTCTGACCAAATTTAGTCGAAATCCAACAAGGACTTTAATACAATAATAGCGATTTGAAGCAAATGTTGACGGACGACGGACGCCCCGCCATGTCATAAGCTCACCGGACCTTAGGTCCAGTTGAGCTAAAAACTGGTCATCTACGTACGAAGTTAATGCTGATTTTTATAACAGCTCATATAAAGGAAAGGTAATGTGAACTTTACGATACAATCAAATTACGTGATGGTTATGTACGGACCAAATCCAGAATAAACACTATATATAACGTAATGTATTGCTCGTGTAATTCGTGTTTTCATTATAGAATACAGAGTTCTGTTTATTTTAATATTGGCATGTGTCCAGCTAACATATGGTGATGCATGATTACTGCTAAGGTTGTCTAGTACGTTTCAACACGAACTTGCATACGATCTACCAGCCCTTTTGTTACGTTAAAAATCCAGCTATTTATTAGTATAGTTATGGTAGACTATCAATGAAATATTGACAGTAATTCTGATTCGAGTTATGGTTATAATACCATGTTATTCCGGCAATTAAAAACGTGTACGCACTAGGCAATCACAGTCAGCAACAATTAATTTGATCATAACTATATTTAGATAACCTCGTTCCCCTCCATTGACACCCTTAAATTACCCCCTTTAAACTTTAAAAATTACAATTTACTGACGCTATAATTCCCCCGTTCGTTATCGGAATGAAAAAGTATCTCTTCACATGCTACAGTATAATGTTCCAAACTTCAAACATCTTCATCTATTTAGGCAAACATATTCCCTATACATCTCCACCTAGGGCCTTAGTGCTTTAATGCTTACTTGTAATGATATAAGCGATTTATAGGCTATTAAACAATCTTATTTACAAAATACATGAATCAGCAAATTCTGGTGCAATACTTACAGACGTATTCACAGAGAGTTCGTTTAGCTGTCCCATATTACCAGAGAATCCTTTTGTTAAAACTTAACTTCCTGGTATTTGTGTTTAAACTTAACTTCCTGGTACGCTGGTGAAATATGAATACTTACTTCCATACTGCCGTCCCCTGCGTAGGGGAAATAACTGCTATAAAGCATATCGGACGGAAGTTCTCATACAATCTGAGTGGTAACCTTGTACATTTAAAACAGGTAGATCATGTTCTACTTCCCCGAGGTGTCCTTAGGTGAACATTAATACGGAAGATGACATGCACATACGCTGATTAACAACATTTATTTAAAAAAAATAGGATACAGACACAAATTAAAGAGTTAAAAAAATTAAAACTCAACATTGTGCAGATTATAAAAATACAAGGACATTTTACCATAACAGAATGTATAGTACCATACAAACATAAATATCTTGTCAACGATCGTACTCCGATCAACACAAATTTCTTTTAAATTTAAGAGATGCAGCATATGTGTGTGCTAAGTCATCTTTTAATAATGATTTTAACACTATGGATGCATTTCTGTATTTGGGTTTAACTATAGCGGAACTGTCTCGCAACATATTTCACATTACAGTGGGACGGGAAACTTCATTTGTTAAATAAAACAACTCGCTATAAAATGTTCTTGCTTCATTCTAGGGGTCAAGGTAGATCCGGTTGGGCCTGAAAACCAACCTCTGAATTGATATATATCTTTGAAACATGCAATAGGTTTTTTTTTATTGTTTCAACACATACTCATGAATTACAAATGTATACCGTAATTCCCTGCCTATAGCGGGCTATACGTTGTTAAATGTTTCCACTTTTATCAACATGTAGATCTACGCTATTTGTAAAGAAAATATATCAATTATTAGTTAATAAATAGCTTTAATTATACACATAAACATATATATTTACAAAATAAACACACTATCTCCATCATATGTCTCTGATTTCCAACATTCAGAATAATAAATCACGAAGTCACACCAGGTATACATTCGACAGATAACCCGCGGACAATCTGCCAGTGCGGGATATATGGATTTTATTTTACAAAAACCTCAAAAATGCCTTAATTTACTTCCCGCGGTCTATACCCCGGTGCTGGTAATACGCAGGAAATCATGGTTATTACTTTGCGAATCTGCGCGCACTCTTAAGATCTACCAGCAATTAAGTGTCTCGGTCGATGATGCTTAAATAATCATAAAGATATATAAAAATTTATCCATTCATCGGGCCAGATTCTAGAATGGGCCCGAAACAAAAATAAATGGGACGAAAAAACATAAAAGGAGATATAATTAGAATTTATATATCCTACCTGCAGATAAGTGAAATCATTTTGTTTGTTTTGTGTTGAAGTGACGGCGTTTTGGAACAGCCACGGTCATTTGAGGACATGGTCGAAGATACCGCAAGAGAAAAGATGGGGAAGAAAACTTATAAATGATTTGTTAATTTTTCTTCCATATCTCTCCATGTTGGATAGATTTTGCCCATGTAAGAAAAATCTATCTTACATCGCATATCACGCGACGTGACGTCACAATGGCTCAACAATGACGTGACGTCATGAATACGGTGAACTCTGATGCCAGATAGGGAAAATGACGGTGGGATGAAATAAAAACCTTTTCACAAAACCTTAACCATAGACACTTGAATGGTGAGATTAATTTTTCTGCGCAAACTTCGTTTGCAAATATGGGACATGCTTAATCTCGCTGCTAATTCGTTTAAAAAGCTCCAGGACAAAGTTGAAATATTCAAAATAGTAGCCAGTCAAAACGTATTTTGATGGTTTTTGAGCTTATTCGGGTAGATGATAAAGGAGACAGACTCTTTCATGACCAAAGGTGTAAGATAGGGAAATTCCATCATCGGTGTTTTCAAATTTGGCGAAATCCGAGGCAAAACCTCGGGTTTTAACAAATTTGAAAACCCCTCGGGTGGAATTTCCCTATCTTATATCCCTGGTCATGAAAGAGTCTTGTATTATGTATGGCATATCGCCATTCATATTTATACAAAACAGGTCGTTCTTGTGAATTTGTAGTCGGTAGATTTCTGAAATAGATTTCATGTTAAAAGTCCTTATTCAATTCATTATGCAAATTCAGTTGTAATGTGTATTGTGTAACATAGACAATTTGCGTCATTTTATTAAGGCTAAAACAACAGTGTAAAAACCCAGACATTTTAAAAACTTGATACATACACAGCAGGAACAAGACAGTGTAAAAAAACCCCAGGCATTTTAAAAACTTGATACACACACATCAGGAAGAAGAGGGAACAATGGGTTAAAATGCGTAATATAAAAAACTGAACAAAGCGGCAAAACACTATAATCGGAACACTCAAAAACGTTTGAACTAGGCGCAAAACATGATCAAAGATAATATTTACACAGAAACTGATAAAAAATACAAGGAATAAATCTATATGTAAATACAAAAATATATCGATAGCAAACGAATTTTTCATAAATTTAATCTTTGTATTGTAAAAGTCTCAATGCTATCTGCAACATGCTGCACTTTCGCCAATTCAATTTCCATAGTTCTACACATTTTTCGTAGTACACGATTTGAAATTATACAGAACAAGTTTAATTCTACTCTAAATTCATTAAAGGGGTTTTACGCACCTGATCCTTCTGCTTCTACCTAATTAGTTTAGAAATTTTGGATTCCCACCTTTTGGCCCCTAGCATCACTGAAGAGTCCTAGAAGGACGAAACAGCTGTATGATGCAGTTTAATTCATTTTTTTCGGCATACTGTATCTATTACTAAATTTAAAAGTACAGCATATGTGTGTGTTGCGTCATCTTTCCAGTACGCTTTGAGCATATTACGTGTTAAATTGTTGGTTGGTTGATTGTTTTTACGTACTAGTAACAGCAAGGGTCATGTAAGGACGGCCTCCCGGAGTTCAATTTAATTAGGACCGTGGTTTACCTACTTTGAAAAGTTGAATGGACTTCAACGCCGTCTCGGAGCGTTGTGGTCAATATCACTTTCCGCTTACTCTTCCGGAACACCTGGTTTAATTCTCTTGTACTTTTACAAGAGTCTCCATGTAAATTTTTCCTTTGTTCATATTTTGCCCCTGATTTAATCGATTTTGAGTTTAGATAATGATTTTGTTAACGTTTCGGTATTCTCTTATTTATTTTCATAAGACCAAAACAGCATATTAACTTTGGCAATAATTCGTAATTGATAAATAGGGTTGCACAACAACGAGAGAGGTAATGATGATCATGAAGGAAACCTTCATAGACATGTTTAGTATCGCTGAAATGCAAGTATACGTCAAAAAGAATAGAAAAATGATATAAGAAAATTTTCATCACAAAAATTGAATACAAGAAAACAAGTCTACATATTGATAAAAAATCGGTTTGAATAAAAAAAATATATGCATTGAAATGGCGAATAAAATAACTAAAAGGTTAAATGCGTTCAAAACATTTTAAAAAGCTCACACTGAATATAGCATAAAATCATACATTAACAGAGAATGTTGCAAAATACTATATATATAATATATTGTTGAACAGTCATAATAAATGTTATAGATAATATTTAATTGGCATGTCAGAACCAGTATTTTAACAATATAGTCTAAAACATTGTATTCTTAATGTTTAAAGGGAAATTGATTGGTAATATGCGATGCACAAAGGATAATTCGGCGAATCACAGTTCCTTTCCGTTGCTTTTGATGAATATTATACCAAGAACGAACACGCAGACCGTCTGCTTCGAAGCTAACGAATCCGTGAACTTCGAAATCTAAGATGCTCATGTCAACCAATCCTGAACTCACTCACCCCTGAAAACAAATTCGAACTCTTCCGATTCAAAGTTTGGAATAGTTCATTAAGAAACAGCATTGGTGAATGAGTTAATGTTAAAGGCTTGTATTAAGAGCTGAATAGACCAACTTTTGTGAAAAAACGAGTCTAGCACTTAAAGGCATCGCAAAGTTTCAGAAAGAATATCGCGCGATCAAGTTTCTCGTTTCCCCACTCTATATAGGTAACGGCGTGGAGAAGGTTCTGAATGGTATTGTCGACATGTCGGTGTCGGATGTCCTCAAGCATTACAATAATAACAGAGGAAGCGCCTTCCGCCATTATCCTGTCATAGGCGTTCTTTGCCTCGAAAAGACACCACTCACTGTTGACAAAGTCTACAGAGAAAACCAAAATAACTTTCCGACTCGCCTTCATATTGTCAACGATATTGTTGACAATGAAATTCCCAGGAAGGAAATCCCTTTCGTGGAGACAAAGACGCAGCTTTCTCTGTTTCTCAAGGAAGGGGAGTAGATGGTTAATGACCCAGTGTCTATCATCCACATGGTGCGCGACGAATGCGTCATACATAAATTCTTCGCCATCTGGAAGACGGTCGTACGGCTTCAGAGAGCGGACGAGTAGCATTCTATGTTTGATATGATATCGTCCTTTGTACACAATGAAAGCTAGCAGAAGAAGTACACCTGCTAAACAGCCTAACCCGATTCCAATCACAACTACCGATTTCATAGCGGGTCGACATTCATTTTGCTCCGGTTCATATTCGGCAATAGTGTTTTCCTTCCATTCGTCAGGGTATAAACATTGATACAACTCTGGATAATTGGAAGGAAGTTTGTTACTATTTTCCTTTAACCAATTCTTAAACCATAACATTTGACACGTGCATTCAAATGGGTTACTAGCAGCAGAGAAATATTTTAATGTATCCCATATATGCTGAGGAAACGAGCTGTGGTTAAAAACGGCAATATGGTTTGCGGAGAGTACGATATTCGTCAAAGGTTTATCTATGAAAATGTCGTAATTCCATGTTCTGATATAGTTACCCAACAAATAAAGGACTGTCAAATTCCTCATTGTTGAAAGAACGGAAATGTGCTTGATAACTCCACGTTTGATTTTAAAATCTTTCATATTCACTAAATGCGAAAACATATCTGTAAGATTATCGGATATGGTTTTGAAAACAACATTTGTGAAATGCAGCGTATGTTAATTTCGGCAACGTTTAAACAAATGGACATGTTTCGCCTGAAGAATCAGCTGTTCACTAGTAGTGAGGCGGAGTTCTTGCAATGTTGATACGTTGAAGGCGAGCGGCTCAATATTGATTCCACCGCTAACATATCTGAGGAGGATTTTGTTGATTTGTGGAAGCCGAGAAAAGACATTATCATGAAGTTTAAATATGTGATAATTATTGTTCAAAATTAAGCTCTGCAAATATGGAAGACAGTGTCCTTCTGAATGGAAAACTGAAATATCAGAAAATAAGTTCCAGGAAAGATCCAACATAATCAGTCTACTTTCAGGGACCGATGCGTTCACACAGAAATGGAGATTTGTTGACTCTATTTTATTTTCTGCAAGATACAAAATCTTAATTTTATTCAAATCAGCCGGAAACGTTTGTAGGTTGTTGTTTGTTAGGTCGAAAATATCCAGAGACGGGAATCCGTATGAAAGTAAAGTAACATTGACATTTTCGATCAGATTTCTTCGGAGGCGTAACTGCTTAACGTGTTTGAAAGGTATGGCCACGACTTCATTAATGTTTCTAATCCCTGCGTCGTCCAGATACAGGTGGGTAAGGTTTATATTAACCAATGCTTGAGAAAATTCCTTGAAAGAGACGTTCTGATTTCCACTCATATTCAAATGTGTAAGCGACTGAAAATCCAGAAATGAGTCATTAGTAACATGCACAATGTTACAATAATCAAGCTTTATAAATGTGATATTAAGCGTTTTAACATTCTCAAATAGATTTCTTGTAACCTTAGTCAAGTTGTTTTGAGTAAGAATGACTTTTTTAATGTTGCGGCGAAGGACCGGAACTTGTGTGATGTTCCTGTTGCTACAATCTGCAGTGACGTCATAACAATGACACGGGGAACACGCTTCTTCCTGTCTGGTGTTTTTGAAAAATGACACATTAACGGACAGAACAATGACCATAAATGTTACAAGTGTCTTGAAACTCATGATTGCTGGTCGACGCTTGCACGAGTCCTTTGCTATTCTCAAATACGTTTGCTTGAATTGCGATCGCTGAAAAGAGAACAGAAAATTAAATTAATGCACGATGCTGAATCTGTTTTACCTTTAATCTTATCACTGAAATTAATTGTATCAGTATATTTAGTCATTGCGGGTTAATTTATGCTTTGCAATTTTTAAATTCACAATATTATACAAAAACTAAAATGTACTATATTGGTACTATGCTGGTGTTTATGCCACTAAACGTGAACATTGAAACAAAAAAGAAATACATAGAATACATGGACCCCACTTTGACTGTTTTAGGAAAATACACACATTTTCTTTCAATCCATTTAGCATTATAAAACGACCAATTGGTTCATTTGATTTGTTTTACGTCCTGTAACAGTCAAAGTCATTTCAGGACGTGCCAGGATTTTGGAGGTGGAGGAAAGCCGGAGTACCCAGAGAAAAACCACCAACCTACGGTCAGTACCTGGCAACTGCCTCACGTGGGATTCGAACTCGCAAACCAGAGGTGGAGGGCTAGTTGTAGAATGTCGGAACACCTTAACCACCCGGCCACCGCGGCCCCTATAAAACGATTAATACCCATTGAATATTATAAAGCGTTTAATACCCATTGACTATTATAAAATGTTTAATACCAATTGACTATTATAAAGCGTTTAATACCCATTGACTATTATAAAATGTTTAATACCAATTGACTATTATAAAATGTTTAATACCCATTGACTATTATAAAACGTTTAATACCCATCGACTATTATAAAACGTTTAATACCCATTGACTATTATAAAATGTTTAATACCCATTGACTATTATAAAACGTTTAATACCCATCGACTATTATAAAACGTTTAATACCAAGGCTTTGTTATATCAATCGTTTAACATGCAAAGTGATAAAATAACTTTTGTACACTTAAAACAGTGGAGTTGTGGGTAATATAAATTGCAATCATGAAAGTACAAGCTGTCCAAGGACCTTATCAATCACCCGAGTAGTGTTTAAAGTACCTGTAGCTCAATTTCATTTTGGGATGTGACGAGGAAACGAACATTTAAACAAAGTGGGATAAGAACTAAGAATATTATTTAGGGTGATTTGGTTTAAGCAACACAACAAGGAGGCACGTCCTAATATGATTAAGCATTAAGCCCCCATGAACCGAGGAGTATTAAATATTAACCCCCGTTCTCCTTATTGGACTTCTCACCTCTTCCGCCCCCTTCATACCTCAATTTATACTTGTTACGAAACGTGACGGCATATAAAACCTGGCATAGGCATACAAATCAAACAGATCCGTCACGACATAACGTTTAATCGGGTACCAGAGGCTGTAATTATGTTTTTAAGAAATCATCACTGATAATTAATACATTTCGTACATAAAAACAATCAGACATGGGTTCTTATCAATAAAACATCCCAGTCTTTTACAACAAAAAGCAGAAATGAAACTTGTGAGACGAGCCGGGCGCAAACCCGAGACCTCTAGGTTATGAAGCCTGGATGTTACCACCAGGCCAAAAGGTCAAAAACCTAGTTTACCTGGTTTGTAATTTCCTGATATTGTTATGCAAGGTCGCGTCGTCACAGATTTTACTGTTGCGGTAAATTCATTAACCCGAAAAAGCCTTAAAAAAATATGTCGCATTAAGCCTCACGACGTATTCCTAGGACAAGAGTGGAACATCTAGTGTCAAAGATGAATTATCTATTAAATGTTACAGAGTGTATAATGGTCGCCCAGAGAGCTTCGAGGCTCTTGGCCTCTTTTTACTTAACAGAAAAAGTCTAAAAAATGCAAGTCCCATTTGCAGTAAAACAGGTGCGAATTCGAGAAAGCTGACTTATAAACGTTTTCCTCAATTTTTCTTTTTCCGTAACAACAACAATAAATCATGTACAGCTTTTTATTATTCTCCAATTTATAACTATAACCCCGCTTGCATCAATCTAAATACACATCATCTATACTATTCGGAATAATTTACAACAGAGTGGGAGGTTGACAAAGGGATCAGTCGGGCTTGAAACGTACACCGTTGGGATCTTGTTCAACATTCCTCAAGCGAATCTATGAAATACTACTTTATTCTAATGTACAACTCTTGCTCCAGTGAATATTTTAGGATGACTCCTTGATCAAACTAACCAAGCACACTAACCATTTGCATTGTTCCTTTAAGCACATTCCCCATTAATAAACTATGCTTCCCTCAGATTCAACCATAGTTGAACAAATATCTCGCCAGTAAAAAAACATATACTCATCGACTTTGTTAAAATCGTTTTACCATATTCTTCTAATTCCTAGGCTTGTTTAATTTAACGTCATATTAACAGCTAAGCAATTTAAGAATCTGCCTTAAATGCGAGGGTCTTCGTTAGTAATCGCCAACCAACATAACATACACGATTATTACATACATACCTGGTAAATGAGTTGGACAACAAAACGAGGTATGAGCCTTTCTCTAACATAACCTCCGACTGTCGTTCCTATGCCGTGAACTAGTTTCCGTGTGTTTTTATCTATACTTATCTAACGAAAAATACTTCCCGGTTAGGAAGCAAACAAAAGTACATAAATAGCATCTAACCAAATGGTTTATGAGAATGTAAATTGTACAGGGTGCGAATCGCTTTATAATCAACAAATCGAACTGGCCGAAAGGTAGGCTTGCGCATTTCTTATTTTGCATTAAAATTTCGAAAGCATTTTTGAAATTTCAGCCTGATGCAGGTTTGATGTGCGTGGAGAAGAGAAAACAGCAGAGAGGAAAACTATGTACGAGTCATGCTTACGTCAAACAAATACATTGTACTTAAGGAAGACTTCGTCATGTAAGGTTCGGTTTGGATTGATTCAGTTTAACGTGCTGTTAACACCAAAGGTAAATTATTATAATTAAGAACGTATGTTCATGTATGGTGTGTATGAGTGCGTTTGTGTATTTTGTCGGAGAAAAGGTATATCGGTGTACTTGGCTCCTTATGATAGCGCGGATCTGATGTCGACTCTATAGTGCTACATCAATGTACTACCATACAGAGTGCGGCACCAAGCACCGCACTCTGCCAGGATTTTCTTTAACTGACCACGGAATAAAAACCTTTTCCATATTAACATGAATCGACCATAAAAATATTTAAAACAAAAATATAATGTATAATATACCATTTTTTATTACGTTTAGTTGATAGTTTTAGTTAGCCTGTCCGAAAGACATGTGCTTGACGCCCTGCATTATGGGTGTAATTGGCGCATACCTACATGTCAAATACCGTAAAAGACGTAAAAGCAATTAAACCAAACCAGAATCGACAAATATAGTTACAATTCCCAATACCTTTCTACTTCCGAATCTTTTCCCTTGCTTTTTGTACGAGGGTATACATGCAGATATTCCCTTTGTTCATAATTTCCCTATAATTTGATCGATTTAGAGTTCTGTTGACGCTTTGGTATTATCTTGAATTTTTAGCTCACCTGGCCCGAAGGGCCAAGTGAGCTTATGTGATGGTGCAGCGTCCGTCGTCCGTCCGTCCGTCCTGCGTCCGTCAACGTTTTCCTTTAAACGACTTCTTCTAAAATACTGAAAGGCCCAGTGACATGAAATTTGGCTGGTAGATTTCTTGGAAGGAGCTGAACAAAGTTTGCGAAAAAAAATCACTTTGACCTCATTTCAAGGTCACAGGGGTCAAAAATGTCGAAACCTTCAAACAACTTCTTCTAAAATACCGTCATGCATATAGACTTCATATTTGGCTGAAAGGTTCCTTGAATAAAGCCAAATAAAGTTTGCGAAAAGAAATGACCTTGACCAATATTCAAGGTCACAGTGAGGTTAAATCTATTTTAACCTTTAAACAACTTCTTCTGAAATACCAAAAGCCCTAGAAACATGGCATTTGGCTGAAAGGTTCTTTGGATGAAGCCCAACAAAGTTTGCGAAAAAAAATGACCTTGACCTATATTCAAGGTCTTAAGGGTCAAATCTGTTAAAACCTTTAAATGACTTCTTCTGAAATACCAAAAGCCCTCGAAGCATGATATTTGGCTGAAATGTTCCTTGGATGAAGCCCAACAAAGTTTGCGAAAAGAAATGACCTTGACCTATATTCAAGGTCACAGGGGTCAAATCTGTTAAAACCTTTAAACTACTTCTTCTGAAATACCAAAAGCCCTAGAAGCTTGATATTTGGCTGAAATGTTTCTTGGATGAAGCCGGACAAAGTTTGCGAAAAGAAATGACCTTGATCTATATTCAAGGTCACAGGGGTCAAATCTGTTAAAACCTTTAAACGACTTCTTCTGAAATACCAAAAACCCTAGAAGCATGACATTTGGCTGAAAGGTTTCTTGGATGAAGCTTGACAAAGTTTGCGAAAAGAAATGACCTTGACTTATATTCAAGGTCACAGGGGTCAAA
This sequence comes from Mimachlamys varia, assembly GCA_947623455.1. Taxonomy (NCBI): domain Eukaryota; kingdom Metazoa; phylum Mollusca; class Bivalvia; order Pectinida; family Pectinidae; genus Mimachlamys; species Mimachlamys varia. The sequence goes on along the minus strand of OX392533.1, from coordinate 38,526,729 downwards.
TCTGTTAAAACCTTTAAACGACTTCTTCTGAAATACCAAAAGCCCTGGAAGCACGATATTTGGCTGAAAGGTTCCTTGGATGAAGCCCGACAAAGTTTGCGAAAAGAAATGACCTTGACCTATATTCAAGGTCACAGGGGTCAAATCTGTTAAAACCTTTAAACGACTTCTTCTGAAATACCAAAAGCCCTAGAAGCTTGATATCTGGCTGAAAGGTTCCTTTGATGAAGCCTGACAAAGTTTGCGAAAAGAAATGACCTTGACATATATTCAAGGTCACAGGAGTCAAATCTGTTGAAACCTTCAAACAACTTCTTCTGAAATACCAAAAGCCCTAGAAGCATGATATTTGGCTTAAAGGCTCCTTGCATGAAGCCCAACAAAGTTTGCGAAAAGAAATGACCTTGACCTATATTCAAGGTCACAGGGGTCAAATCTGTTAAAACATTCAAACGACTTCTTCTGAAGTACCAAAAGCCCTAGAAGCATGACATTTGGCTTAAAGGTTTCTTGGATGAAGCCGGACAAAGTTTTGCGAAAAGAAATGACCTTTATCTTTATTTGCCTAAAGACATGATATTTGGCTGGTAGCGTCCTGGGATGAAGCCAAACAAAATTTGAAAATGAAAATGATGTTGTCTTATAAGGTCACAGGGGTAAAATATGTTTAAATATTAAGATGTTCTTCTAAATGTCTTACATTAAAAGATTTTAGGGGACTTTAGGGTTACACTATAATATAAGTCAGAGATTAATACCAGGTGAGCGATGCAGGCCCATTGGGCCTCTTGTTTTCAAGATATTGGTCCATCTGTTCAACTTACTTATAAAACTGTTTGTCGCAAGGGAAAGCTTTGTTATTTTTTGGGTCGACGACCTTTGGTCGTAATGATGTGTTGGATTTGTTGATACTAAAACTGATGTGTTGGATTTGTTGATACTACAACTGCAAAGTAGCCAAATATTTTAAGTGACTCCAACAAAAATAGTGTTCATTCATTTGGATAGTACCGTTAAACGAGGTATGGTTCAAGCAATAACAATTTATGTCATTAAATACAAGATGTGGTATTATATTCCATGTCATATTTTAATGAAACCGTGTTATTGAAGTCTTGTAAATATATACATACATCAAGAATTAGTAAATATATACATACATCAAGAATTAGTAAATATATACATACATCAAGAATTAGTAAATATATACATGCATCAAGAATTAGTAAATATATACATACATCAAGAATTAGTAAATATATACATACATCAAGAATTAGTAAATATATACATGCATCAAGAATTAGTAAATATATACATGCATCAAGCGTATTAATACTATGTAGTTCCCAGAAATGATTCGTCATCTTCTGGTCCTGTTCTATGCAACAGGTAGGAAACTAACGGTGCCTTAATTATAATGTAGTCTTAGTTCAAGCAGCAGTGTACGCTTACCACACGCTCACCTGCATGCAAACGCATATGGGAATTGACACTGTCCTCCGAAACATTTGCCGTAGAGCAAGCGTGCCTAATCTGTTGTTTAGGTGTGTAGACACGGTGACAAGTTAATTAATGTATTGCTGTTATTAACATGTACCCGTGGTATACTATAGAACATCAAATATAACTTTATACAGCCGTATATGAAATGCTTTTTTTTTTTTTAATATTTACCTGAAGAGGTCACGCTTGAAATACCAAAGTATTTCTTTAAAACGAAAATTATTAGATGAAAAATAATCAGATGATTTTGATTAATTTGAAATCAACTTTATAATATGATGACACATTAGATTGTAGAATACAATGGTATTGTAGGATATATCCATTATTTATTATAACCATGTGAAGATTGAATAGCAAAGGTAAATTACATGTTTGGCACAATTTGTAATACAACCAAAAAAAATCACAACACTCGGTCATTTGAATTGTGATAATCAGGGAGACGCCCCTCAGACCTTTCAGGTCTTTGATTTTCAGTTTTTAACTATTAAATCTGTTTCCGGTATGTGTAAAATCACATTGCGCATATAGTACCGGATATAAAGGCTAGTTTGCTTGCAAATGTTCGGTCCTAGCAAAAATTGTTTTTTATGCATTCATGTCATCAAAAGCAGTGTACAAAAGACACGATAACAGTACCGTTTGAATTAGATTAAGGTTCATCGCGAATGATGCTAAGCAAGGGCCTAACAAGTGAAACTAAGAAGGCGACTAAATAAAACAAAAAACAGAAAGGAAGGTACACTAGCCCAGTTGATAAAAAAAGAAAATCATACAATGTGCAAATAACTAGATAAGCCTTTTGTGACAAAATTATTCGACGCACAAACAGGACTATGCAAGCTTTTTCGATATCGATAATCACTTTAAAGATCACGTAAAATGTAATTTGACAGGCTTAAACAACAGTTCACGGGAACAAGACCACATACGGGAAATTGTCAGATCTAATGATTCAGAAAGTAAAGGAGCGACAATAAGAACCCACACTTTAATCAGATTGAGCTGGAAGACAAAATGTTCCGAAACCAAAACTAGTCAATCACTGAAGGGCATCGAACAGTTTCCGAAAGAATTCTGGGCGATCATTCCTCTCATTTCCCCACTCTACGTAAGTGACGGTCTCGATGAGGTTCCGAATGGTAATATCGACAGGTCGATGTCTGATGTCCTCGAGCATTATAATTACAACAGAGGATGATCCTTCCTTTAGTATTCTGTTGTAGGCGGTCGTTGCCTCAAAGAGGCACCACTCACTTTCCGCAAAATCTTTAGTGAACACCAATATCACTTTACGGCTCGCCTTCATATTGTTAACGATATTGTCAACAATGAAATTTCCGGGGAGGAAATCCCTTTCGTGGAGACAAAGACGCAGCTTCCTCTGTTTTTCAAGGAAAGGAAGTAGATGGTTTATGACCCAGAGTCTATTGTCCATGTGGTGCGCGACGAATGCGTCATACACAAATTCTTCGCCGTCTTGAAGACGGTCGTACGGCTTCAAAGAGCGGGCGAGTAGCATTCTATGTTTGATATGATATCGTCCTTTGTACACGATGACAGCTATCAGAAGGAGTACACCAGCTAAACAGCCTAACCCGATTCCAATCACCTCAAGCGAATTAACTGCGGGTTGACATTCATATGTTTCTGGTTCATATTCGGCAATAGTCTTGTCCTTCCATTCGTCTGGGTATAAACACTGATACAACTCTGGATAGTTTCTAGAAAGTTTGTACGAGTTGTCGTGTAACCAATCCTTAAACCATGTCAGGTTACACGTGCACACGAGTGGATTACTTGTGGCGGAAAAGTATGTCAAATCATCCCAGATATGCTGTGGAAATGAGCTTTGGTTAAAAACGGCAATTTGGTTTGCGGTGAGAATGATTTTTTTCAAAGGTGTACTCATAAAAACCTCGGGGTTCCACCCTGTTACATAATTATTGAACAAATCAAGGGCTGTCAAATTTTTCATTGTTGATAGAAAGGAAATATCCCATATAATTCCACTTTTGATTTTAAAATCTTCCATATCGACTAAATGCGAAAACATATCTGCAAGATTATCGGATATGTTTTTGAAAACAACATTTGTGAAATGCAGCGTATGCAAATTTCGACAATGGTTAAACATATGAACATGTTTTGGCTGTAAAATCAGCTGTTCACTAGTAGTAAGGCGGAGTTCTCGCAATGTTGATACGTTGAAGGCGAGCGGCTCAATATCGATTCCACCGCTTACATATCTGAGGAGGATTTTATTGATTTGTGGAAGCCGAGAAAAGACGTTATCATGAAGTTTAAATATGTGATAATTATTGTTCAAAATTAAGCTCTGCAACGTAGGAAGACAGTGTCCCTCTGAAATGAAAACAGAAATGTCAGAAAGGAAGTTCCAGGAAAGATCCAACATAACCAGTCTGTTTTTAGGGACAGATCCGTTCACACAGAAATGGAGATCTGTAAATCCGATCTTGTTCCTTGCCAATTTCAAAATCTCGATTTGGTTCAAATTGGCTGGAAACGTTTGCAGGCTATTGTTTGTTAGATCGAGACTATTTAGAGACGGGAATCCATATGAAAGTAAAGTATCATTGATAGTTTCTATCATGTTTCTTCGGAGGTTGAGCTTCTTAACGTGCTTGAAAGGCATGGCCACGACTTCCTTAATGTTTCTAATCTCCATGTCGTCGAGATATAATTGGGTAAGGTTTATATTCATCAGCGCTAGAGAAAATTCCATGAAAGAGAGTTTCTTATTTCCGCTCACAGATAAGTGTGTTAACCATTGAAAATCCAGAAATGCGTCACTTGAAATATACTTTATGTTACAGTAATCAAGTGTCATAGATGTAATGTTAAGACTTCCAATATTCTCGAATATCTTCCTTGTAATATTGGGTAAGGTGTTTGTAGTAAGTATGACTCGTGTAATGTTGCTACGTAGGACTGGGACTTCCGTTATGTTCCTGTTGCTACAGTCTGCAGTTGTGTTATAACAATGGCATGGAGAACAAACTATTTTCTGTATGGTTGGTTTGAACACGGATGCATGGACAGAAAAAATAAGGACCATGCACGTCATATAGGCCTGGAAACTCATTATTGAGTGTTGAATTCTGAACTAGTCCCCTGCTATATTTCTGTGGTATCGTTTGCGCCTCCTTCTCGTGACGATGTGTCTGTTTGCTGGAAACGTATTCACTGAAAAATAAAAAATGAGATTAGTACACTTGTATCATTTCCAAAAAATAATCCTAACAATCTGATAAGCGAGATGACTATAGACCAAAAAGTCAAAAATTAAACATCGTTTCAGATTTATTAGATACACATACTTTGCACAAATCAATTTATACCACATATTACTTAATATACACGACATAAATAAACTACCTCCAGAGCTTTGTTTTAAACAAGACAAATCCGCATTAATTTAACTGTCCCCCACAGAATGTAAACGCTTCACCAACATGAATCCATGTTCAAGCGTAAAGTTTAAGTGACTTAAACAAACGTACCATTAATATATAACATTAATACGTAATCCAATATCCCAAGAACAACGTTCTAGTGACTTGTAGTGTACAGTCAAACGTTGATGTAAGCGAAAGGTTAGAATTAGAATGTAGGAGTGACCTACCTACTTTTGATACAGGACACACTGCCTTACCAAGGTGGTATGGTTTTGTTTTGATAACATATAGGTATGCGATGTGAATTTGTTGGTATGGTTTTGTTTTGATAACATATAGGTTTGCGATGTGAGCTTGTTGGTATGGTTTTGTTTTGATAACATATAGGTTTGCGATGTGAGCTTGTTGGTATGGTTTTGTTTTGATAACATATAGGTATGCGATGTGAGCTTGTTGGTATGATTTTGTTTTGATAACATATAGGTATGCGATGTGAGCTTTTGGTATGGTTTTGTTTTGATAACATATAGGTATGCGATGTGAGCTTGTTGGTTGATTAGATAAAAAACTAACCCAAAGTATGAAGTTATAGTCAAGAAGTGATAGAGCCGGGACTTGGTAGCGGAATGACAGACGGACACAACGCAAAACTGTAGTCTTCCCGTCTATCAGTGGGGGACTAGTAAAACAGTAGAATTGCAGAATTACGTAATATTTTTGTAACTTTTTTTGTTTTCAATTTTATTATAATTCTGATCTTGTTAATTGGAGGCAGTGTCAAGAGAGGCACTGAAAAAGGTAAGATGTCAAAGTAAGTCTTGTCTGTTTACCGGCCCATTGACAATTTAGTTCATTTTGGGTCAAACTACATTGTACAAAACTAGACATTAACAACAGAGAATACACAATCACAGCCCTAAGATTGAAATATTGATCGCTTCCATCATGATAGTCAGTTATCGGAGTTAAAAAGGTCCAAAATAACTTAAAAACACATTGACAAATGACAATCATGAACACATGTATATGCAAATTTCATTACATTCTAACAACAGTTGTTTCGTACATATACTGAAAGTTTTTTGGGAATTAGTCAAAGAGACATAACTCTTACGAAAATGTTACACAAATTGACAGGAGTTCGACAAGGTTCCACGTTTGGGCATGCCCCAAATACTCACATTTCTTAACTTAAATCGGCCTAACTTTTGAATGCAATCTGATTAAAATCATATCTTGATCTCCGCGCCGTTCCGTACAATTCTCTCTTCTGCTTAAACGGAGTGAGAACAAGGATCTGTATTTTAATCAGATTGCTTTTGAATGTAGTAGTTGATTGTCACCAAATCATAACTTGACCTGCATTTATCACGATGAATCAGTCAGATTTGTATTTCTCAACAATCGGATTTAAATACAGATTCTTGTTCTCCCTCCGTTTTACAAGGATCTGACAACATCCCATAAGAGGTCACGTTCAGATGACCTTTGTCGACTCTTTACTTAACACTCAAATATTTTCAATAATTTTCCAATGACCTGTCATATTGCAGCAAGTCATGTCGTCACATTATTCCACACGACCTTTTTGGTTACGAAATGACTAAATGGACAAATGCGATTATGTAAGCTTTGTCACCTCAAAATTTCGCTGTCAAGATTCTGACAGTAGTCATTTGATTGGCTAATCCAGAAGGTCATCGGGACATGACCCCCTATGGGATTATCTCGGATCTTAACGCAGCAGAGAGAAGTTTACGGAACGGCGCGGAGATCAAGATATGATTTTAATCAGATTGATTTCTCAAGAAAATAACTATAATCTACTTTCATTTACTTTCGCATGGTTGTAAATGACGTACTTCAAGTACCGGTTAATGAGCAAGACGCTGACCTACCTTGTCTTTATTGGATACCGAAACTACACAAGGATCCTTAGGTGGCAGTGTATAGAAGGATTTTGTGGCCATGGGTGATATTTTTGTACAATGAATAACCCCTATAATAGCATGCCTATCAAAATCTTTAAAAAAAGGAGTAAAATTGCCTTAAGCATGATAAAGTGGACTTTGTGGACTTCACATTTGTAAAAAGAGAAAAACAAATTTTGGTTAGAGATTAAAATTTTGACCCTTCCGAAACGGGTGTCTACACATGAAAAGCTAGCTTTACAGGAAGTGAAATTTCGACAACAGCACACGAGGGAAAAAAGCGAAAAATCTAAACAAACGACCTATGCTGGGACACAGATAATTCTGTAACCAAGTATGTATACAATCTTTAGTTTTAGAAAGATGGGTCAGAAATAGTGTTTTCTTTTGCAGTTTTATACGCCCCTCAAAAATGACGGGACGTATTATGGTATGGCGTTGTCCGTTTTTTAACCTGTGTTTTTCACTGGTACATGTGACAGAAATTTAGCTTTTTAGTTTTTTTTAAATAAAAAATGAATATTATCCTTTTGTAGAAAGGCTTTTGATTCTGTTTCATAGAAATTTAGAGATAAAACACTAATTTTTGTTTGTTTGGGGACAGTATAAGAAAATTGGTAAAACTCTTTCACTCAAATGTAAATTCAGTTATAAATCAGGGTGGTAATCTTTTAGCTTTCTTTAAGGTCAAACCGTCAAGGTGACCCAATCGCGCCGTATATTTTTAATATAAATATTAGCAATATGGTTAAGAAATACTAGAAATATAACGGGTATGTATATAGAGAAATAATAGAAATATAAAGGTTTATATATAGATGATTTTCCAATTCCCTTTTCTCATTACGCTGATGCTACTTCTGTAATAATTTATGGATCTGAAAAATCGATCTCCCTTTCAAATAAATTGAATCGAATCTACTTTTTCAATTTTCAGGCTAGAATATAAACACAATTGCATTTTCGTATTATCAAATCTCTTCAAATTAAAAAAAATATCTTTGGTCAGATGTGATTAAAGCTTTGGAGAGGTTGATTATTGATTCTGATGTTATGAGAAAGAAAACGTTCACTTCTAAAAATCCCTTTATAAAGATATATACTCTAAAGTTGTAAGATTTTTAAAGATACTAGTCCCCCCCCCCTGTTTCTCTCCCTATCTTCTTTTTCTCTTAAAAAGGAAATCCAATATTTCCAAGGTATTGTTTAAAATTAAATAAATAATATTGAATTTCCGTGTTACAGAACTTCTTCCTTTCATTCCTTTAAACCATATAATTGATTGTGAAAAAGACAGAAGTAATAAAAGACATGTAAATAATTCCCTCAAAACAATAAAGAAATCTCAACAGGTAGGAAAAGTGGACTCGGCATTTTGACTTTGATGAATCTGCTTGGGGGATTTTTTTCTTTATCTTTCAAAATCACAAATAATTCAAAACTTCTGTGGTTAAAATTTAGAATTTTCATAATATTTTGGCAACCAATTCATATTTATTTAAGGCAAACCTAGTTACAAGCAGCCCATTGTGTTCACTCTGCAACTTGAACAATTGCTGTATAATGTAGGAATGTCAACTAGTTCAAATATTTACTACAAAGTTTTGAAATACTTCTAGATGCACTTTTAATTCTGTTCAGTCAACAAAGATTAATTTATGTTTGGAACATGGTCTCAGAAATATGATTATAGTAAAATTGATAATGAATGTTTGTAAATAATTTGAATAATCATAAAACATTTACAAATTAACTAGGTGTTCATAAAACTCTCTCAGATTAAGTGCACTTGTTAAATCACAGACTTAGATAGCAATCTAATCAAATTCCGTGGTTAGATTAAGATCGTCATTAACATAAAAATGTATTAAAATGAGATTATCAACACTTTAAATAAATAAACAGCATCAGTACATGTAGTATTAAATATTGAATTTGATATTATTATCTTAGATTTCTTTTATGAAGTTTCAATAGTTTCAGTAGAAACCTATATAGGTGATATGTCTCGGGTAAATAGCACAGGTAGATTTACAGGTGAAATATCTCAGGTAAAAATGATATAGACTATAATTACCCTCCCTTTGATGTTCTACCCATTGTCCTAAACATATATGCGTTCGGGGAATACACCCCCTCAGGCCTCAACCCTTCTTGGTCAAAGTTTACCTGAATCAGGTCTGATTAAAGGTGTGAAGATCTTGAGATAATAACCCTGAGGCCCCTAATTGTTTAGTTGGGAACAGGTCATCACACCTTATATTTATTTTTATTAAAGTGTCATCTATTTTAAACATATAAAATACAAGAAAAAATTCACAAACAGACTTACGAGACACTATAAGCAATTAATAATTATTTCAATCATAACATAGATAAATGAAATATGTATAAAATCTTATCCAGCCAAACGTAACACTGTAATACTTAGTATAAAGATTATAATAGTAACGTGTATTTTGATCAATATTGTGGTTTCCTTGTATGTTTGTTAATGTTATTGATGATAAACAAAAATATCGTTTTGAAAACACGGCCGTTTAATACGTTATTTCTGTATATAAAACATGTCAATTGTCTAGTGGTAACGGGCTTATGATATAATATGCATGTTGACCGCTATAGGTGAGCAATAAAAATATTGGATTGTGATGTCACCACAACTTTAATTCACTCCATTAATTTGAATTACCGGAATGAAGTAAATGTAAAATAGTTGATTCACTTGATTGTAAATTTGTCTGTTGTTTTTTCATCAATTAATGCAAATACCCGAAAAACGGCCGTTAAATACCTGGTCGCTTGCATATTTCTGTGTATACAACTTGTCAACTGTCTGTCGGTTTATATACGAGTATGTTGATCACTATTGCGGTATAGTTGTATGTTTGATATTGATGATCGATAAAAATATTGCATTGAAATTTTGTCGATTTATTTTATTGTAGACCGCGTGTAACTTTTATACACGCTTTCCCTCCATATGTATTCTTTTTATTATCGTACCAACCTATAGGAAGTAAATAAAATTATATATAGTTGATTCACTTGATTGATAATGGGTCTGTTGTTTCTTTCCTTCTTATACATATGCAAATATCCCAAAAACGGCCGGGATTTTGTTCTGAAATATGCTGATGAGCCATGAGCTAGTTAATTACATGAAACGGCTTTACTTCCTACTTTATAATTATGTTGTAACTCTGTTAAGACTTAGACATTTTAATGTATTTTTATCATTTATTTTAAGTTTAAATTAGGTGACATATAAAATAAAATATAAGGTGTGATGACCTGTTCCCAACTAAACAATCAGGGGCCCCAGGGTTATTATCTCCAGATCTTCACACCAGTTAAACAACCAGTTTTAGTCCATTAACGCACCTTGTAATACCTAGTTGTTTTAGACCAATCTTGACTGCATAACGCAGTTACTGTTCCTTTCAAAAAATCACGTGACCTCAACATGGAGCAGCATTAACACGACTCGAAAAATTCTCTCAACGCACACTTTTCCCGTATTTTATACGACCCGATTTCGATGTACATGTACTTTCGAACATAAGTAAAGATAAATCACGACCACATGTTGGAGCAGTTTTAACTCACTTTAGATAAGCAGGAAATAATGACTATTCTCAATTTTGACACATAAGCCGCTCAATATACTTAACATTTCACGCTAACCCGGGATTTTTTAAACTGCTCCAACACATCATCGTTCATTTATGTAACGTGACTGCAGTGTCCATTGATGTATCAGATTGTATTACAGAACAAGCTGGCCAATTTTACCGTCTGTGTGTTACTGCTTTCAACAATTTTGGAACTCTCCTTTGTTTTCTTTATTCTACATGGCAACAGTAACTAATGAAAAGCCACACACACACGTCCCGATCGACCTTTATTCCTGTAATTCATCGTACGACATGACATGTAGGTATCATAAGCATTTTTGATGGGTACATGTACATTGCTTTTGTTGCGATTCTAAAAATGTTAGGTTTTTCGGCAAGTAGAGCATTAACCCATAAAATGCGTTCAATGCAACATCAATATAGCCAAATAGACACTTTTGGCCCCGCCCCTCAGGCCCCTGGGGGGGGTCAGTCCCGTCATTTGTATAAATTTGAATCCCAGCCACCTAGGGATGCTACCACTGAAATAAAAATGCCATACATTGCTTAGTTCCAGAGAAGAAGTCGTTAATATCAATATTGCCAAATAGACACTTTTGGCCCCGCCCCTCAGGCCCCTGGGGGGTCAGCCCCATCATTTGTATAAATTTGAATCCCAGCCACCTAGGGATGCTACCACTGAAATATAAATGCCATACATTGCTTAGTTCCAGAGAAGAAGTCATTTATATCAATATTGCCAAATGGACCCCTTTTGGCCCCGCCCCTCAGGTCCCTGGGGGGTCAGACCCATCATTTGTATAAATTTGAATTCCAGCCACACAGGGATGCTTCCTACCAAATTTAGTTAAATTCTGATCAGTGGTTATGAAGAAGAAGTCAATTGTTGACGGACGGACGGACGCCACGGTATGGCATAAGCTCACCTTGGTCCTTTGAACCAGGTGAGCTAAAAAGTACAAAACGGATTTTTGTTGACTCATCGTCATGCTGATTTGTTTTTTAGACCGTCAATTGGACATATATGATTCTTTTTTGACTTCCGATATGCAATTATTTTCGTAACAGATTCAATATGATTAATAATAAAATTTGTGGAATTTTTCTATGTATGATGGCATAAGCAAAATTCTTCTGTCCGAAATCAAAGCTGTAGATCTCGTTCGCACGTGCCGTTTAACAGTTGCATTATCATACATTATATCTTGTATGTGAAAAAGTCTTTCACTTTGGCAATAATTAAACCATTCCGGTTTACCGGAAATATTATGGAAGTGAACATTACAAAATACGCTTTTAAAGGAGTATATGCAGTAAGGACGAATTTGGTCCCATTTCCAAAACAAATAAAAAAAACACAAAAGTTGATAGCCTAGACTTGCTGCATTTGGAAATGTACTTAATTAAGCGATTTTATTTGATGTTGCTTAGCAACGGCCCTTAGAAACGGGCCATATTTAAGGCAGACTTTGTACCATATCAAGGGCTTTATTACTAGATACATGAACTTTTACAATTTCATTTTTTCAAATGCATCCAAGTCAAGTATGAGTTATATCATTTGGACTCTTACACGAGTCAGTTCTAAATTATTGCCAATATCACCAGCAAACAACTCTAGCAACCACATTTATTGAATATAAAAACAAGTGTTATTGCCTTCTCATTTTTCTTAATTCTGAAAAAAACATGTTTACAAATTCATACTTTGGTCAGAAGTTTTTATTTTGATAATTTCAAGCAATAACCATAATAGAAATATACCTAATAAACCAAATACCAGGCAAAGCAATGGAATACACTTAGTGATTTTATCTGTCATTCGTTGATATTTTTAAGAGAAAGGTATCTGCAGTTTACCAAAATAAAATTCAAAAAAGTAAACGTTGGATATATCTGGGTTTAAGTTATCAAAGTCAATTATTTACAATTCTTCATAGATTATCAATCTGATTAAAATCATATCTTGATCTCCGCGCCGTTCCGTAAATTTCTCTCTGCTGCGTTAAGTTCTGAGATAATCCAATAGGGGGTCATCTCCCGATGACCTTTCGCATTAGCCAATCAAATTACTCAAGAGGAACATGCATATGAAGTTTGTGAAAGATCCATCCTGTACTTCTCAAGTTATAACGGTAACAATAAATGTTTAAGGACGGACGACGGACGCAGGGTGATTTGATAAGCCAATAAAAAAAGCTAATAAAATCGGAAGCGAATACAAATATTGACGCCACCGAGAAAGAAACACCAATTACGTCGTCGCACGCGATGATTAAAAAATTACATTTAAACCTGTGCAATATCCCCATGTATCGGCATTATAATATAGCGTATGTATCGACTGAACTGTGAATATCCTGTCCTAGCTTGACAAAGGAACCCTTCAAGCTTGAACCGTCGTGACAAGTCGATACTTGTCGATAAAATAAAACTTTGATATAATGCACAAAGCTGCTCCAATGCATCGAGTATATCTTCCCCATCACATTAGTCATATACACTATCGTTGCATCACCAGTTCTAGTATATTCCTCTTTAGTAATAAAGTGTCCCCCAATCTGACCTCGCATCAACAACTTCCCGTTAATAGCAATACGCCTTGAACCATCCTTATCGATCCGGTGACCTTTGTCATTATCTTCACCGACAACATAATAAACGGTGATTAATTGATTACATGTGGAGTGCATAATACATACCTGATAAGTGAAGAGGTCATCAAAACGTTATACTTCACTTTCAAATACAAAGTCCCCGATCATTACTATGTTGTTAACTAGTGCCTGCTTGTTTTTGTTGAAACTAGTTTACTTCCTGGTTAGATACTTATTATGTTGGTTTATAAATAGCTCTAACCACTGGGTCGTAATGTAGCATAACGAAATACGATATTTGTCCAAGGGGGAAAAACTCTTACTAAAATTCATAAAATAGTACAATTCGATAGGGTTAGGTGTTTGGGGCGGGGCCTAAAGGAAGGAGACGCGTAACATGAACGTTTCTGATGAAAAACAGAAATTAATTAACATTAATAATCAGACGGCATTTCGGCGTTATTTATCAACACCAGGAAAGTATACACATGAATGAGACCGGTACAAATAGGTACGGGACACAATCCAGGAAAAAGAATTAATGTATGTAAAATGTAATATTCATGAAATAAATCTTCCTTTTCGAATGATTTCATAAAGTATAAGCTGGCATTAAAATGAAAAGTACGAAACGGATTTTTGTTAACTCATCGTCATACTGACTTGTTTTTATACCGTCAATTGGACATATATGATCCTTTTTTATTTCAGATATGCAATTATTTTCGGAACAGATTTAATATGATTAATAATTCGCGTTCTGGTAATATCCCAAATTTGTGGAATAATTATGAATAGAAATTTTTTCTATGCATGATGGCATAAACTAATTTCTACTGTCCGAAATTAAAGCTGTAGATCTCGTTCGCACATGCCGTTTAACAGTTGCATTATCGTAAATTATATCTTGTATGTGAAAAAGTCTTTCACTTTAGCAATAATTAAACCATTCCGGTTTACCGGAAATATTATGGAAGTGAACATTACAAAATACGCTTTTAAAGAGTATATGCAGTAAGGACGAATTTTGGCCCCATTTCCAAAACAAATAAAAAAACACAAAAGTTGATAGCCTAGACTTGCTGCATTTGGAAATGTACTTAACTAAGCGATTTTATTTGATGTTGCTTAGCAACGGCCCTTAGAAACGGGCCATATTTAAGGCAGACTTTGTACCATATCAAGGGCTTTATTACTAGATACATGAACTTTTACAATTTCATTTTTTCAAATGCATCCAAGTCAAGTATGAGTTATATCATTTGGCCTCTTACACGAGTCAGTTCTAAATTATTGCCAATATCACCAGCAAACAACTCTAGCAACCAAATATTCACCCTAGCAACCACATTTATTGAATATAAAAACAAGTGTTTTTGCCTTCTCATTATTCTTAATTTTGAAAAAACATGTTTACAAATTCATACTTTGGTCCGAATTTTTTATTTTGATAATTTCAAGCAATAACCATAATAGAAATATACCTAATAAACCAAATACCAGGCAAAGCAATGGAATACACTTAGTGATTTTATCTGTCATTTATTGATATTTTTAAGAGAAAGGTATCTGCAGTTTACCAAAATAAAATTCAAAAAATGTAAACGTTGGATATATCTGGGTTTAGGTTATCAAAGTCAATTATTTACAATTCTTCATAGATTATCAATCTGATTAAAATCATATCTTGATCTCGGCGCCGTTCCGTAAACTTCTCTCTGCTGCGTTAAGATCTGAGATAATCCAATAGGTCATGACCCGATGACCTTTCGCATTAGCCAATCAAATTACTACTGGCAGAATCTTGACAGTGAAGTTTTGAGGTGACAAAGCTTACATAAACGCATTTGTCTGTTTAGTCATTTCGTCACCGAAAAGTTCATGTGGAATAATGTGACGAAATGGCTTACTGCAAGATTACAGGTCGTTGAAAAAGTATTTTGGTGTTAAGTAAAGAGGCGACAAAGGTCATCTGGACGTGACCTCTTATGGGATGTTGTCAGATCCTTGTAAACCGGAGTGAGAACAAGGATCTGTATTTTAATCAGATTGAATTAATTTGGTTTTGTTTATTTTGTTTTACGTCCTGTTAACAGCCATGTTCATTTAAGGACGTGCCAGGTTTTGGAGGTGGAGGAAAGCCTGAGTACCAAGAGAAAAACCACTGAGCTATGGTCAGTACTAGTACCTGGCAACTGCCCTACGTGGGATTTCAACTCGCAACCCAGAGGTGGGGGACTAGTGGTAGCATGTCGGAACACCTTAATTAAACCCAGGGCCACCACAGGCCCTTTCTTAATTATAAATAGTGATTATATAATCTTGAAGCTATTTGCTAATGCATGGTGTAATGCAGACTTAATAGCATTTGGAGGGATGACAAGCCGTGGTCGAATGGCGGCAGTGAAAAGAACACTACTGTTAAAAATAATTGGTTACTGAAAACACTCAGGTTGATTTTGGTATTCTGTGATTATTTCTGAAATATTGGACTTGTGCAATCTATGAAACGGAAGGTGCCAAGACATGTGATGTCATCACTCACTGTCTGACGTCATCAAATGAAATTCAGAGTGGTTTTCGTATTAAAAACAACTATAAAACGGTACAACACAAACACTTATTTGATCTGAAAACTTAAACAAAACCCAGGTTGTAAACAGTTTGGAATAAGGGACTAATTCCTGCACTACTTAAATGATGTATTTATACCATTGCCAATTGGAAAGTTTATCGAAAAACAACCTTCAAACACTTTGGAAGGTATTCGAGTCCAAGTTCACTAGAAATGTAAATATGTCAACATTCGTCATACTGCAGACGGTAAGACTTTTGTTTTGGCTATGTGGCGTGCACATAGTTTTAAAATTTAATCCAGATGTGATCGGTGTTCAGAATGTACGCAAGTTGCCATTCTTGTGATGAGTACGTTATCTTGTTTCCGGTTTTCAATTGGAAGAATGATTTATTCAAAAATCGAAGGCTCATCTATCATTCTGTGTATATGAAGGAAACAAAAAATGATTTTCATTGATTTTAGCTCACCTGGTCCAAAGGACCAAGGTGAGCTTATGCCATAACGTGACATCAGGCGTCCGTGCGTCAACATTTGATTATTGACTTCTTCTTAACCGCTGATCAGAATGTAATTAAATTTGGTAGAAAGCATACCTAGTGTCTGGGATTCTGATTTGTACAAATGATTGGGCCTTAGGGGTGGGGCTCAAAGGGGTATATACCCGGTAGTTTGATGTTTCAAACATTCATATTTTAGTTGTAGCATCCTTTGGTTGCTTGGATTGAGGGGCGGGGCCAAAAGGGGTCCATTTGGCTATATTCATATTAATGACTTCTTCTCTGGATGTAAGCAATGTGAAACATTTATATTTTAGTGGTAGTATCCTTAGGTGGCGGAGATTCAAATTTATACAAATTATGGGGCTGACCCCCCCCCCCCCCCGCCAGGGGCCTGAGGGGCGGGGCAAAAGGGGACCATTTGGCAATATTGAAATCAATTTAAACGGTTAAGATCCCCACCCCCAAAACTACATATACAATTGCTAAGCATAAAGAGAACATCACAAATATGATTTTAGATTTCACTCCAGGGTCTTCCACGCCTTTGCAGATGTGACTCTTGAGTAATAACTTTTAAACGGTTAAGATCCCCAGCCCCAAAAAGTATATACAATTAATATTACTGAGCATAAAGAGACATTCACAAATATGATTTTAGATTTGACCCCAGGGTATGCCACACCGTTGCAGACGTGACTATTGTGTCATAACTTTTAAACGGTTGAGATCCCCACCACAAAACTATATATACAATTGCAGAGGACAACAAGACGATCACAAACATGATTTTAGATTTGATTCCAGGGTCTGGCACGCCCTTGCAGACTTGACTCTTGAATTTGAGTCATAACTTTTGAACGGTTGAGACCCCCCCCCCCCAAAAAAAGAAGTTATATATACAATTGCTGAGCGAAAAATACAAGCACATAAATGATTTTAGATTTGCCCGAGGCTCTGGCACAACCTTGCAAACTTAATTCTTGAGTCGTAACTTTTAAACGGTTGAGATCCCCACCTCAAAACAATATATATAATTTCAGAGCATAAAAAAGACTATCACAAAAATTGATTTTAGATTTAATAATATACAACATTTGATATAGCGCCCTATCTAGCTAACAAGCCACTCTAAAGTGCTTAACTGTACATAAGATATACAATTCTCATACAATCAATACAATTTAACACATACTGTTCTATCATATACAAGTCTGAGAAGTTCGCAGGAGCTGCCTTATCAGGCGCTAACTACTTGTCCTTTACCCCCTGGCTAATATCTCCATATGTGTGTATGTATGTGTTTGTCCCAAAATCAAAAGGTCACAAATAGGGATAAAGGGGAAACAACATTAAGTGCTTCTCAAGAAATAGCAATAACAATAACTGTTTAAGGACGGACGGACCACGGACGCAGATAACAATTTTCGAATTCTGAAATTTTCAATACAGCACATTTTGAAGTGGTACAGTACAAGATAACATCCATGGTCAATTTAAGTTCCTATCGTTCGTCATTCTATATCAAGAAAATATGAATTCTAGCATTAAATACAATTTTAAAAACGATAATTTTTTAAACATTACACTGTGAAATGATAGAAAGAAGAAGCCTCTTTCAAACGGTAGAGGAATAAATCGGTTATGCGAGTGGCAATAAAAGGTGCGAACGAGAAACGCGTATATTGTATAAGACACTTGTCGAACTATCACACGTAAACGAAATTGTTTACCCTCGTGTCTGATGGAAAAAAATATTACCTTCATAAATTTCTCCATAATAGACACGGATACGTTTAGTTAACGAATTCTTGCTTAATCTCAATTACTGTAAATGTACATATTTTGGCGCATTCAAATTTCTGAGCATAATTTTAATTTATTAACTGAATTTAAACAGATTAGTGCACTGATGAATTGGCACGACCACAATACTGCTCTAGAAAGCAATGCATAAAAAAATAATCGCAATCATTTTTTACATCAATGATAATATAATGATTGTGTTTGTTTCTGTATAATTTTGGGGTGGGATATCTGTAAGAGCGTGGCAGACCCTTAGGTCAAATCTAAAATCATATTTGTAATGTTCTCTTCATGCTAAGCAATTGTATATGTAGTTTTTGGGTGGGGATCTCAACCGTTTAAAAGTAATATCAATATTGCCAAATGATCCCCTTTTGGCCCCGCCCCCTCAGGCCCCTGGGGTGTCAGCCCCATCATTTGTATAAATTTGAGCCTAGTCACCTAGGGATGCTACTACTAAAATATTAATGTTTCACATTGTTTAGATCCAGAAAAGAAGTCGTTAATTAATATCAATATTGCCAAATAGACACTTTTGGCCCCGCCCCTCAGGCCCCTGGGGGTCAGCCACATCATTTGTAAAAATTTGAATCCCAGCCACCTAGGGATGCTACCACTGAAATATAAATGCCATACATTGCTTAGTTCCAGAGAAGAAGGCGTTAATATCAATATTGCCAAATAGACACTTTTGGCCCCCGCCCCTCAGGCCCCCGGGGGGTCAGCCCCATCATTTGTATAAATTTGAATCCCAGCCACCTAGGGATGCTACCACTGAAATATAAATGCCATACATTGCTTTGTTCCAGAGAAGAAGTGGTTAATATCAATATAGCCAAATAGACACTTTTGGCCCCGCCCCTCAGGCCCCTCGGGGGTCAGCCCCAAAGTCGTTTTATTCAATACATCTAAGTTAATTGTGGAGCAAGCATGTGTCCAGGATAAATATCCTCTAATACGTTTCTGGAGCAAGGGAACACACCATTGCCTCCATTACAGTACAGGTTGTCGGATGTGCTTCTAACATAAGCCGCTAAAATACTGAACCCACTCTCGGTGATCACTAACAAGTCACATGTTGTCACGGTGTAGAAATCAACCATACTTGCCTCAAACGTTTCACACTTAGCTGCAATATTGTCCATGTTCCCTAATACACCTGGTGTGGTAATGACATTATACCCATTGAGCGCGTCAATACCAGCATCTCGAACATATTGCTGATCTGAAGCTATAAAAATGTCATATTTTGACTGGTCTAATTTCGAAAGAAACCTCCAAATATTTGAAAAATCTCTCGGCTTACCCCCAGGGTCCCCTGCACGTGCATGGGAACATGCTAATAATTTGTGCTTTCTTCTTTTTTGTATATTATTGAATTCGTGTAAAACAGATTTACCAGGTTTGAAGAGATAATGATACAATCCGTAATATATATCGGCGTACTGAAGTTTTGTTATCCAAGGAAAGTCTTCAGCGATACCAGGTCTTCTTCTAAAATCGTGTGTTATATCCCAGTTCATTCGTATGGAAGTAACATTTTGTTTAAAAGCGTTTTCTAAATTATTTGTTTTCAGAGCTAGTTCCCGAATCTTTCGAGACATATTGTCGATTAAATACATGTATTCAGTCTTTATAGGTATTTCCGATTTGTCCAATTTCCAGTTATAATTATTAGGCTCAAGAAAGCCGTCTAAGGCACATGGTTTATTATGTTTGATCTTAAAGTGTCGACGGGATATGATAGCTAAGCCAAAGGTACTTAGTATTCCGGATATTCTGTCCGCCCAACCGCCACATAATCCAAAGTGTTGTTTTGTACAGTCGTAAACTAAATATCCATTAAGGGGGCGATCATCTGGGAATAACACTTGTTCTGTACCGACCTCAGCCGTCTTTGATCTGTCTTTCACCACGTTTCGCTGCGTTTCATCAATAGGAGGTATCGGGACGTCAATAGCATCGGAGAATCTTTCGACATTTTTTTCATGTTCTTGATGTAGGTTTGTATGTTTAGGCATGAAAAATAATGCCTTAGAGATATAAGTAACAATGAATATCATTATCAGAGTAAGTATCATAACAGTAATCTTCTGTGATCTCCATCGGCGAGGAAACTAAAACAGAAAAACAGAACAAAATTCACAAGAGTCTTATTTTGTGTCACCGTCCGAATCCGATAACGTTTTAAGCTTTTATGTTAAATAATTAACAGTGGACGCCTAGATTTTATAACTTTAAGTGTTTCCTAAACGCTAGCACTAAAACGGCATTCAGCCAACAGCTAATTATGGGACACAAACGTTTTAAGTAAAATTAGACTTATGGTTACACAAAGTGCTTTTGAAACTTCAATTACTTATAAAAAATATTGAACAAATCTCATCAATGTAAAATGCAATGAAGAATTTTGTAAACGAAAACAAAGTATATTTTGCTTATTCTTTGTGGTAATAATATCT
This sequence comes from Mimachlamys varia, assembly GCA_947623455.1. Lineage (NCBI taxonomy): Eukaryota > Metazoa > Mollusca > Bivalvia > Pectinida > Pectinidae > Mimachlamys > Mimachlamys varia. The sequence goes on along the minus strand of OX392533.1, from coordinate 38,506,292 downwards.
AAACATTATAAGCATGTTATTTTTTCTATATATACTTTTAAGTTATCTCGGTCCGTTGATTATCGTTCTTGGCAAAAACATGGCCGCTTTGACGGATATAAAATTTGATACTTATCGTGGGTAAGAAATTCACCGTGCATATGCCGATGATTATACAGTTTGCAATCCGGCAAATGTACAAGTGTCTGATAAAATCTATGTAAAAGCTAGAAGGTTAAGTTGGTTGAGAATTTATCGACTGTATCAACCTGATCTTATGTTAACGTAGACACCCGGACGACCTATATGTCCGCTTCAATTGTTTACAACTACATCATTCAACAAACACATTGTTTTATTTTAATTCGATATCAAATGCAACATGTTCTAATGATATCACTTTCAATAAACACCGTAAATGCTAGTTTTAATTATTTTTTTGTGTGATCTGACGCCAGGCGAGTTTATACATACATATTAGGCTGAAACAATCGATAAACCTAATATCTCTCTACTTTCAACGCATTAAACGGATACTCTTTAGAAAGACTAGAATTATTTTACCGGATTGGATAATCCAATGTAAACATTGAGCAGCAACAAGATCCGCGAGGCCGACAGTTTCTGGCGAAACAAGTATATTGTGATTTAATGAGTGAACAGTGAGTCAAGTGTTGCTCGTCCAAACTTACACTTCACCTTTGCCTCATTCAAAAGAGAATGTCATGCACAACGGAGGAGAACCAGACTAACCGAAAGTACCACAGTCAGTGTCGGATAGACGTGTTGTGAACTTGAAGTGTTGTGAATAGCTGTTAATGTTGGTCTGTCGTTTTGACTTTCAGTCGGTATGGACTTGAAAATCTGTTTTATACACATTTTTTTTTTGTAAAGTATCGGAGTTGTTAAATTAGGGTTAACTCAAATATTCCTTATATGTATTTTCAATAAACGTGGTTCTATCAATCTATATTTAGATATTTTAGAAGTGGGTTTTATGTGATACAGGAAAATTTATACTTCATAAAATTAAGCCCAGTTGCAGTGAAAGGAGGCAACTGAAATTAAAAACAGAAGTCTGATTATTTTTCCACAATTCTACGTGAAATAATATTTTTTGGTTAACATTTTTTATGAATTGTTAAATAATAAATGTTTGTTCAAAACACGATTTAAAATAAATAAATTTTCATCCACACAATTTTCGGAAATTTAGAAATGTTGGTGAAAAGCATGCATATATGTGTTTGTTTTGTTGAATTAAAGTTATATCAATGTTAAATGTTTGCTTTCTTTTCTGTTTTATATGTACATATACGTTAGCATCGCAAAACATCAAAAAGAAATATGTAAGTTGTTGATTTCGTTCTTTCTGGTGTTTTTCCTGAAAATATCAGTGCTCAAATGCCCTACAGGCAAATGCAATCTTGACTGGACTAAGACAAGGTTCTCCAATCACACCATTTTAATTAAGTTTGCTATGTGAACCTTAACCATAAAATCAGAATTAACTTGCATCTCAAACGGACATTTCAGTGATTTTTTCTTTATTTGCCCCCTATCGGCTTGCTCAATATGATTGTTTTCTGTTGTTATATCGACACTATTGCGTAACATTTAAGTTATATACTACTTATCAACTATTTAAACCGATATTGTGATACAAGCCAATGTGTTCCGTGCGTGTTTAGGTCACCTGAGGCAGTCTTTGATGACCTAACTGCGATCGGCTTTTGTCCAGCGTCATGCGTCATAGATAATTTAAATTTATAACTTCTTCTGAATAACCATAAGGCCTGGGGTCATGATAATGGATGGATATGTAGCATGCTGGGACAAAGGCTATCAAGTTCAAGACAATTCTAAAGGCCCAGTGTACTGATATTTAGCTTATAGGATCCTGGGAATATCAATCCTTTGTCTACGGTAAACAGAACAACAAATGGTGTTTTATACATAGTATATGCATATATAGATATGATCAGAACGTCTAAAAGGACTAGAGTGCGTTTAAAGTTTACCTGGAGTCCAAGTGAAATACTCTAACCTTCAATCAACACTCGCCGATAATTGATAATAGGAACGATAATTTTTTCATCGAATGTAATGCCGCCCGGATTAAATGAATGAATTCTAACTTGTCCGAGGTAAAATCCCGATCGTCATGGGATTTCCGTAATTGACCAAATATATTCATATCGCTTTGACTTTCGAAAATATTAAAATATATTACTTTTCCTTAAGCACATATATTGTGTTTATACATGCGCGCGCTTCTATTGTTTTGATTGTATTTTAGAAAATAATATTTTGTTCATATTTATTGGCAACACACAATGTTAAAAAGGCCGTGTGTGAGACAATAACATTGGTTGGTTGATTGTGTTTACGTCCTACTAACAGCCAGGGTCATTTAAGGACGGTCTACTGGTGTATGCGTTGTGTGTGTGTTGAGAGCGTGTGTATGATTGGGAGGCTGCAGAATGTTCGTGTAAGCCTTCTTGCGATAGTCTGACCATTCACAATAAAAGTTTACGTTGAAATTCACAATACATAATGTGTAATATTGAAATCAGATAATCTTTCTTTTAACTTCAAATTGATAGCGCGAGATAATACAATTCGTGTACATATTGGGTGTTGAACAACCGACTAACCAGTTGTCAGTGCTATTTGTGCTCATTGGGGCTGTTGGCATTGTACTTCAGTGTGGTAGTAGGTCCTCAAGGGTCATATATATAGCATATATATAGATATTTTACAAGCTTATTAATCACTAGTGTTGATATGTATCATACCTAACCATGGACCTTGCTTTTGATATGTAATTTGCCAAAACATGCGAAAAATGCATGTTTCAGGGCGTGACAATAAATGTCATAAATGTTGCATAAAATAACAATGCCGTAGCTTTTACAAAGGTGGCGAAAAAAATATTTTGACCATTCATGATCACCATGGTAAGTGTTGCATTAGAAAATTTCTCGATACAGGCGAGCCGAGATTGAGAGGTAGACTACAAAAAAACTTACCATATTTACATGCGTATTTAATCGATATATGGTGAGGATTCTACAGCCTTATGCCCGTGTTGTATCTGAAAAAAACCGTTAACATAATTGAATATATCTTTCATTTTTGCGCTGCATTTATGTTAACAGAACATTAAACAATCTAAACAAACATTGATTCAAAGTGTACAGTGATCTCCAATTTAAAACCGATTTTGTGTACTTCCTGGGCATGGAAAACGGTTCTGTTTCAATTTGAACATATTGTCCATGCTTTTATTTATTTTTTCAAACGAGAACATTACTTGAATGAATGTTAATGGTTTATTGAAACCGGCTTCACTTTATTATCATATAAATAATAGATTTACAAAAAAAAATTAATTAATTTGTTTTGATTGTTTTACGTCCTAGGGTCATTTAAGGACGGTCTCCCGATGTATGCAATGTTGATGTGTGTCAAATTGCTGTTGATCCCAACAGCAAAACACTTAACCTGGTCACATTATACCGAAACTGGCGAACAAGTACCATAATACTGAGCGAGACAGGGAATTAAAAATCTTAATCTTAATTGTTCATCTACTTGGAATGAAAAATCTGAATTTTAATTGTTCATCTACTTGAAGTTACCGGCATGCCTTTATGAGGAAGGCTTTGCGTTCTGTCCTTTTGCAGAGACATACCAGAGTCTCATTAAAGATATTTTACACCCCGTTTGACGCTCAGTATGACAGGAGAGTGGTGACAGGTACATCCGTTGTCGGTATAATGTGATCAGGCCGCGAGCTAGTGTCTTTGAACATACTTCCTGAATAATACCTTATCAGTTTAGATTTAATCATATGTGCTGGACACAATAATACACGATATCAAAATACAGGTATATAACATAACGACAAGTCGACCCCAGCTACCAAAATCCCCGAAAATAAATAATGAAACCTGAAATGAAATTCCAAAACTGCTTTAAATATGAGCTTGATACCCAATGCATTCATTAAAAGCACCGGCTCAGGTACCGATTTAAATTACATTCAATATATCGTTATTAAAGTAGAAAATCTACCCTAAAACAAATACACAAACAAAGTCACAAACATTAACTTATAATAACATACAAATATCCACAAATATAAACTTGCATATGAAATTCGAGAAACGTGCATCCATTTTATTTCAAGAAATAGCAATTAAAAGTGTTCAAGGATGGAAGACGGACAAAGCAAAAAGTTAACGATGGCAGGACAAAGCATATTTTATGTCAAATAGTAAAAATATGAATAATCATTTATGTAACTTCAAGATTGGCTAAAGCAATTATGTTTATGTGACAAAAAAGACTGCGATGCAAATCACAAGTTTCAGCTTATAAATGTCAATTTGATATTATTTTAGTGTAAATCTCAAACTAACGATAAGAAATGGATAAATTCCCTCCAAGATAGATACTGGTACTTCCAAACCGATCATGAAGTAAGCAATTAAAAAATGCTTACCTTCATTCAATGCAGAAACTCGTATCACTTCATCACTCAATACAGCACTTGGTCATGCTATTCCGTTTCTGGAAGTGTCACGCTTGCATGGATACCTAGAAAGAGGAAACAGGAACTCGTGACACTGCGCATTGATATTATTCTGTATACAATACTATGTCACCTCATGTACAATCCTCTGGTATCTTATTCGGAAAAAAATATGTTGATACTCTTTGTAATGTAAAATGCGTTGATACTTATAACGTGTCGTTAGCCTGGAGTGATAAGAACTTCAGCAATGCCATATACTTCCTTAATACAAAAAATCGCCCCCGGTATGATTCGGACTTGGTCCGTTACGAGGAGCAATGCCATATACTTCCTTAATACAAAAAATCGCCCCCGGTGTGATTCGGACTTGGTCCGTTACGAGGCATGGGACCGCTTTAGTACCCGGCCGAGGCAGAGCCATAGGAGGCCGGGTACTACAAAAATTTTAATATGTACAGTTCATATATACATATAGGCCTACACGATGTTCGATCTTCATAAGTCGAAGTCCCTATGTTTCGAAGTTTTCACGACGGTCCCGCAAAGTTCGAAACATCGAAGTTCGACTGTAAGTGTGAATATCTGACCTATATAGTCTCGATAGTACCTGACCTATAGTTTCACTATCGATTCACATAATTATATCAATGGTTTGTACGCCAAACTGTCAATATTACCAACTACAAGCTTCCTTGACAAAACTTGGGAGTTGTACCTGAAATAATATCACGTCGCACAAAGCAAAACTAACAATAAATGAAAAATGAAATAACAAGAAATGTGTGCGAGACATAAATGCCCCCGCCCCAGCTGACATGTCTTACGTTTAAGAAGAGATTTTATCTTCATTTCATAATTATGTCGATGTTGAAAGATGTTTTAACAAATAAATAGTGATTTTTATTTGCAGCATATTTGAAGATATTACAATGTGTGTGAAGATCTAGAGATAATGACCCCGGGGCTCCTGATTGTTAGATGCGAACAGGTCATTATACCTTATATGACGTGCACAGTTGTGTATTGATAGTTGCAGATACACTTGTACAGGCTGCTAACAGGGTTCATCCATGCTCTGTCTATATCTTAAAAACATTACCTGTTTGGACAAAACTCTTTCTCTTTTTCAATAGATTTCAACTTAACCTACAGTAAAAGATACTTTATGCTTTACAAAAAAATCTTTTGTACAGAAAATGGTTTAAATAAGTATATCAAAGGCAAGTGGTTAGCCGATAATTAGTAAATTTTCAAAAACAGGCTCACCTGTAATTGGTACCAATTGTTCTCGCCTTTATGACCTATACTTCAATTAGATATATATTGGGCGATTGGGAAGTAGGCCAAAGGGCTTTAACTATCTGACCCGCCATAATATATGGTGGTGTTGGTATCAGCCACCAGGAACACCACAATTTATAAAATTGATGCTGATCAGACCATTTGGACTAAGTGGGAAGACACAACATCTTGAACTTTTTTTTTATTAATTTGAAACCTGAATACAAACACATACATATAATATAAAGGGAAATATGATAGCCAAGACAGAAAGTCATACTTAACATACCCCGGACGGAACATAATTTCTGGTTAAATTAAAATTTAACTCATATAGAACATAATTTATATAATTTATACTAGTCCTTGTGGTGGCCGAGTGGTAAAAGGTGGTCCGACATTCTTCCACTAGCCTTCCGACCCTGAAAACTTACGAGTTCAAAACCAATGCGAGGCAGTTGCCAGGTACTGACCGTAGGTCAGTGGTTTTTACTCAGGGTACTCAGGCTTTCCTCCACCTCCAAAACCTCCTTAAATGACCTGGCCGTTTATAGGACAAAATAAACCAAGCCTCATAATTAGAAATGACTGCGAGACATAAATGCCCCCTTCACCCATATGAAAGTAGTTCTAAATGCTTAATTATTACACATGTGAAGGTTGATGACAATCGGATTAGAAGTTATTTAAATAAGCTGGTTACATTACCATGGGATGGGACGGACATGGATACACTATATGCCCCCCCCCCCCCAACTCCCATTTCATGACAGGGGCATTAAAATCATGTAAACATTGTATTTGTCAGAAATATGTCAACGTTTCCCTGATTTATGAGTCTTAAGCAGAACATTGAAAGAAAATCCCCTTCAATGGAGAAGCTTGGTGATTCAAGCAAAACAATTCTTATCAATGTTTATTTTTCAAACGTTTTGCACATATGTATACATTTAGGTGTCCTCTGTAGCATATAATCATATTGTGATCCGTTTCTTTGTATACAAGGGAAGTAATTCAATCTAATTATCTCCCTTTTCACACAAATGCAATATTCACAAAGAAAAAAACGAGTTATCAGTCATAAAGTATTTATTTTTCGGACAAGAAGACTTCCTTTCTTATAAAAATGATTAATTTTAGTTTAACCTAACCTTGAAATATGGCACAGACCTACGTTATAACATTTTCAAATATAATATGCAGTTACAAAGTGTCTTCATTTACTCAAAATAATGTAATATTTGCACTAAAACTCAATATATGAACAATAACAGCAGAAATGCTTTTCATTTGAGTATGAAAGCGAAATCTCTTCTGACATAACTCCTGGTCTGTTGATGACATCATTGCATTAACATTGTCCAATGAGAATCTTTTAAGCTTGCTTTGCTTCGGATATCATGGAGAATATCCCTGGATCAAGTTTATCTGAATTGCATATTGTTTACCTTTATTGAGATGCATTTTTGTTTTTAAGAAAATGTAGACTTCAAAGCACTAGTGTTATTCCTAGTCCAGTCCCTGTGTACCCCATGTGATTTATTTTCACTTCCAGGAGAAAGCAAGGCTTTTCATTCACCCGAGAAAAATGTTTTGTCAACATACAGTTTCCAAATTTTTGCATACATATATATATACAAAATTGACAATAGATAGCTATACGAGTACTTAGAAAATGTATATTGACCCAAGATATGTTTGTAGAACACTAAACTTTAATCTTAATAAAGATCTTGACCCTTACCTAAAGACATTTCTCTTGACAAAATATGAAGTGTTTATCTTGTAAAATTAAGACAAATTTTATAAGAAAGTTACAAATGAAATTTTTGCTCAGGTCATGATCAGTCAGTATAAAAATAAATACAAATCGTACAAAAATTTAAGATATACATTATACAGAGACAACTTTTTTGAGATATTGCACTAAATTGAGGGTATTTATGAAGCCAACACTTACCTTGTTCAGCCAACTGTATCCTTCATTCTTTTGCATCCCAGCAGGAGATACTCTTGTTTCCAAAGACTTGGTCAAATCATATAACCTGTAGAAAGTCATAATGTTATATATAGAGTTGGAAATAATTTATTAATTTCCATTTTCTCCTTTTTAATAAAAGAAAAAAAATATGAAAAAATATGTGGTATTGATCAAAAGTAGGCAAAATTATCAAATACCCTTACCTTACCACTTGACATTGACTAAACTGGCTGCTGTGTAATAGGAATTCCTGTCTAATATATGGCCAAGTTCTAAGAACTTATACCTATATTATCTCCAATACAGACCGATAATTGTTTAAACAAAAGACTAATAGTTTTGGTCCCAGTGAGTGGGTTTAGACAGCTGGTTTAACTGTACAGTGTACCCTCGTTATACCGCCACCCTTCGTCCACAGCAATTATGGCGGTATAACGAGGGTGGCGATAGTATCGACTTATGAAAATTATAACCATGAATTAAATTGCATAATAGATTTTGCATTTCCAACATTTTATTAAAAACGAGCTTAGTACCATATATCGTAATATATCGTCATATAGATCTACATTGGCACAAAATTAAATCTGAAACTAGTTATTGATCTGATGTTGCCGCATGCCATTCCAAATGGAACACTAAAGAGTTCCTCGATCTCCAAAAACAGAACAATATGGCGTTATCGTCGAGGGAAATATATAGCGATTCGGGACGTTGTATATTAAAAGGGTGTGGCGGATGGCGGTATGTGAAGTTGGCGAACTTAACGAGGGAATTTTATAGGACAGAAATCCGTTATAGAGGTTTAGGTGGCGGTATGCGAGGGTGGCGGTAGATTCGGGTGGCGATAGGTTGAGGGTACACTGTATATAGTTGAATTAAAATAAAAAGTTTTTCACACAGTCTCATGGTAATAAGATTAAACTAAGAGTGAATGGACTGTCAGTTTTATAGATACGCAAAATGATCTATATACAATTTTGACTAACTCTACAAACCTGTACAATTAACACTGCATTAATGTTTTGAAACTGTCTCGGGCCTTCCCAGATGATACTGGCACACACTACAACTCGGGTGGTGATAGGTTGAGGGTACACTGTATATAGTTGAATTAAAATAAAAAGTTTTTCACACAGTCTCATGGTAATAAGATTAAACTAAGAGTGAATGGACTGTCAGTTTTATAGATATGCAATATGATCTATATACAATTTCGACTAACTCTACAAACCTGTCCAATTAACATTGCATTAATGTTTTGAAACTGTCTCGGACCTTCCCAGATGATACTGGCACACACTACAACTCGGGTGGTGATAAGTTGAGGGTACACTGTATATAGTTGAATTAAAATAAAAAGTTTTTCACACAGTCTCATGGTAATAAGAGTAAATTAAGAGTGCATGGACTGTCAGTTTTATTGATACGCAAAATGATCTATATACAATTTTGACTAACTCTACAAACCTGTTCAATTAACACTGCATTAATGTTTTGAAACTGTCTCGGACCTTCCCAGGTGATACTGGCACACACTACAGCTTCTTGTTCTCAAGTCAAAGTCCACAATCTTTCCAGTGTTGACACCAATAAGACCTGAAATTTAAACAATATAAGTTATCTCCCTTTATTTTGTTAACTCCAGGAATACAAGAACTAAAACTACCCCTTATCAGTCACAGGGACATGTTACAATGACAAGATGTTAAGGAGTTTTCATAAACACAGTCTCCCGCCATTTTATACTTGTAAACATTTTATGCATATCTGTAATAAAATTCAACTTTAAGAAAATAAATGTATTGAGGCCAATAACAATAATGCGCGGTAAATATAGGGTTAAATCGTTCCTCTTATAATATGGACCATAACAACTACATGTATGCAGTTTGTTTATTAGTGTACTTAAACTGGAGACAATGGGAAGATTTAATTTCAATTTGTCACGGGGAAAATGTAACATCCTCATATCATTATTATAAAGGAAGAATATGATAGAAAATAAGGGATGAGTAACTGATGTTGAAAAGAAGATTGTCAGAATACGCTCTATTCCAAACCTGATTACACTTAAATAATGAAACCTGCAATGAAATTCCAAAACTGCATTTAAAAATGAGCTTGATGCCCTATGCATTCATTAAAAGCACTGGCTCAGGTTCTGATTTAAGTTACATTTAATATATCGTTATTAAAGTAGAAAATCTACCCTAAAACAAATTAAGTCACACACATTAACTTAAAATAAAATAACATTAAAATATCCACAAATATAAACTTGCATATGACATTTGAGAAACGTGCATCCATTACATTTCAAGAAATAGCAATTAAAAGTTTCATGGCGGGGGCTTAAAAATCGTTAGCTTGAATTCCGACGCGATTTCAATCGTCTGTACGCACACTAACTAAACGTTCGCTAAAATACTGCTGATAACTAAATACCAATGCACTGTACAATAACTACGGAAGCCTATATGTAACCTAGGACCACAGAGACGATACACCTACACCATTTAATGACAATCTCGGAATGGTCGTACTAAGACTTTCGGTGATGCTAGGGGCCAAAAGGTGGGGAACCAAAATTTCCGATTTTTTCTGATTTGATCAGTCCCAAAGTCAATACATCACAACTTGGCATCAAGGGAAATTTGCATGTGGAGTTTGAGAACGATTCATCCCCTACTTAATTATAACGGTAACAAATTTTCATTGTTAAAATCCAAGATGGCCGCCTCGCAGCCATTTTTCCGGTTAGTCCCAAAATCGATACAGCGCAACAAGGGACAGAGACTCACATGCATATGAAATTTGAGAAAGATCCATCCTTTACTTCTTAAGTTATTACGGTAACAATAAATGTTAAAGCAAGGACGACGGACCCTTCAAGCTTGAACCGTCATTACACGTCGATACTTGTCGATAAAATAAAACTTTGATATAATGCACAACGCTGCTCCAATCCATTGAGTATATCTTCCCCATCACATTAGCTATATACACTATCGTTGCAACACCAGTTCTAGTATATTCATCTTTAATATTAAAGTTTCCCCCACTCTGACCTCGCATCAACAACTTCCCGTTAATAGCAATAAGCCGTGAACCATCCTTATCGATCCGGTGACCTTTGTCATTATCTTCACCAACAACATAATAAACGGTGATTAACTGATTACATTTGGAGTGCATAATATATACCTGATAGGTGAAGAGGTCATCAAAACGTAAGCCTTAACTCTTTCCGTACCGCTGTCGACTATAGTCGACAAATAAATGTGCTCCCTCTTCCCCGTTGTCGACTACAGTTGGAGTGCATAATATATAATAATATAATATCATCAAAACGTAAGCCTTAAACCATCCTTATCGATCCGGTGACCTTTGTCATTATCTTCAACGACAATATAATAAACGGTGATTAACTGATTACATTTGGAGTGCATAATACATACCTGATAGGTGAAGAGGTCATCAAAACGTTATAGTGCGCTTTTAAGTACAAAGTCCCCGATTATTCCTATGTTTTTAACTAGTGCCTGTGTCCTGCTTGTTTTTATTTAAACTAGTTTACGTCCTGGTTAGATAGTTAATATTGGTTTATAAAAAGCACTTACCATTTGGTCGTAATGTAGAATAGCGAAATACGAAAGTTGTCCAAGGGGGAAAAACTCTTACTAAAATTCATAAAATAGTACATTTCGATAGGGTTCGGCGTTTGGGGCGGGGCTTAAGGAATGAGACGCGTAATATAAATGTTTCTGATGAAAAAGAGAAATCAATTAACATTAATAATCAGAGGTCATGAACACATACCGGCATCTCGGCATTATTTATCGACACCAAGAAAGTATACACTTGAATGAGACCGGTACAAATAGGTACGGACACAATCCACGAAAAAAAATTAATGTATGTAAAATGTAATATTCATGAAATGAATCTTCCTTTTCGAATGATTTCATAAAGGGTAAGCTGGCATTAAAATGAAAAGTACAAAACGGATTTTTGCTAACTCATCGTCTTGCTGTTTTGTTTTTATACCGTCATTTATATATACTTATTTATAATCTATCCCACTTTCAGTGTCTTCATGCATATGTTAAAACTTATCACGGAATTATTAATCATATTACTCATCACACGCTAAAAATGTAGAAAATGTGTCGAGATCGGAAGGTGTCGAGATACTTTAACTTACTCAATACTGAACCAATTTTAAATATGTTATAACTCCGGTTTCTTTTTACATTTTGTTATCTCCTTGTAAAGGAACATGCATTTGCAGCTATTGGACGCATGTGGTTCTTTTTTACTTCAGATATGCAATTATTTTCGTAACAGATTCAATACCGGTCGCGTTCTGGTAATATCCCTAAGGAGTATATGCAGAAAGGACCAATTTTGGCCCCATTTCAAAAACAAATAAAAAACACAAAAGTTGTTAGCCTAGACTTGCTGCATTTTGAAATGTACTTAATTAAGCGACTTTATTTGTTGTTGCTTAGCAACGTCCCTTAGAAACGGGCCATATTTAAGGCAGACTTTGTACCATATCAGAGGCTTTATTACTAGATATATGAACTTTGGCAAAATCATTTTTTTAAATGCATCAAAGTCAAGTATGAGTTATATCATTTCTAACGCGAGTCAGTTCTAAATTACTGCCAATATCACCAGCAAACAACTCTAGCAACGAAATATTCAGCCTAGCAACCACAATTAATGAATATAAAAAAGTGTTTTTCCATTCTCATTATTCTTAATTCTGAAAAAAACATGTTTACATATTCATACTTTGGTCAGAATTTTTTATTTTGATAATTTCAAGTAATAACCATTATAGAAATATACCTAATAAACCAAATACCAGGCAAAGCAATGGGATACACTTAGTGATTGTATCTGTCATCTGTTGATATATTTAAGAGAAAAGTATCTGCAGTTTACCAAAATAAAATTTAAACAAGAGGCCCATGGGCCTAAACGGTCATCTGACAATTGCAAACACTTATAGCAGGGACACACCCCTTAGTTCAAAAGTGTTCAAACCAGCATCATTGTCATAAACTATCTGTTCAGATCTAGAGTCGGTTACGAAATTTATTTATGGTGTTGTCAAAGCAATGAACAACATATCGGCCATGCTTGTTATACACTTTGCAATGATTTGGTAATCTCCTATTTGATTGGCATTGCAAAATCAAAAGCGTCTTAGCTATAGTAAATGTATACCAGCATTGTGGAATACAAGACTGTATCACAACTACTTTCACTTTCAGAAATTTCTATCCTTCAGTGTATGTTAACAGGTATTTTACTAATCTTTAAAATTCAGCAAAGTTCCCCTTTCGGGGCCCCGCCCCTCTGGCCCCAAGGGTTGGATCAGCCTCATTTATATAAAATCTGATCGCCCTTCCCAAATGATGCTTCACACCAAATTTGGATGTAATCCATTCAAGTATTAAGGAGGAGTAGGAATTTAAAGCAAAAATTCAGCAAAGTTCCCCTTTTCGGGCCCCGCCCCTCTGGCCCCAAGGGTTGGATCAGCCTCATTTATATAAAATCTGATCGCCCTCCCCAAATGATGCTTCACATCAAATTTGGATGCAATCCATTCAAGCATTAAGGAGGAGTAGGATTTTAAAGCAAAAATTCAGCAAAGTCCCCTTTTGGAGGCCCCGCCCCTATGGCCCCAAGGGTTGGATCAGCCTCATTTATATAAAATCTGATCGCCCTCCCCAAATGATGCTTCACATCAAATTTGGATGCAATCCATTCAAGCATTAAGGAGGAGTAGGATTTTAAAGTAAAAATTCAGCAAAGTCCCCTTTTTGAGGCCCCGCCCCTATGGCCCCAGGGGTTGAATCAGCCTCATTTATATAAAATCTGATTGCCCTCCCCAAATGATGTTTCACACCAAATTTGGATGCAATCCATTCAAATATTAAGGAGGAGTAGGAATTTAAAGCAAAAATTCAGCAAAGTTCCCCTTTTGGGGCCCTACCCCTCTGGCCCCAGGAGTCAGATCAGCCTCATATATATAAAATCTGATCGCCCTCCCCAAATGATGCTTCACACCAAATTTGGATGTAATCCATTCAAGTATTAAGGAGGAGTAGGAATTTAAAGCAAAAATTCAGCAAAGTTCCCCTTTTCGGGCCCCGCCCGTCTGGCCCCAGGGGTTCGATCAGCCTCATTTATATAAAATCTGATCGCTCTCCCCAAATGATGCTTCACATCAAATTTGGATGCAATCCATTCAAGCATTAAGGAGGAGTAGGATTTTAAAGTAAAAATTCAGCAAAGTCCCCTTTTGGAGGCCCCGCCCCTATGGCCCCAAGGGTTGGATCAGCCTCATTTATATAAAATCTGATTGCCCTCCCCAAATGATGCTTCACATCAAATTTGGATGCAATCCATTCAAGCATTAAGGAGGAGTAGGATTTTAAAGTAAAAATTCAGCAAAGTCCCCTTTTTGAGGCCCCGCCCCTATGGCCCCAGGGGTCGGATCAGCCTCATTTATATAAAATCTGATTGCCCTCCCCAAATGATGTTTCACACCAAATTTGGATGCAATCCATTCAAGTATTAAGGAGGAGTAGGAATTTAAAGCAAAAATTCAGCAAAGTTCCCCTTTTGGGGCCCCACCCCTCTGGCCCCAGGAGTCGGATCAGCCTCTTATATATAAAATCTGATCGCCCTCCCCAAATGATGCTTCACACCAAATTTGGATGTAATCCATTCAAGTATTAAGGAGGAGTAGGAATTTAAAGCAAAAATTCAGCAAAGTTCCCCTTTTCGGGCCCCGCCCCTCTGGCCCCAGGGGTTCGATCAGCCTCATTTATATAAAATCTGATCGCCCTCCCCCAATGATGCTTCACATCAAATTTGGATGTAATCCATTCAAGTATTAAGGAGGAGTAGGAATTTAAAGCAAAAATTCAGCAAAGTTCCCCTTTTCGGGCCCCGCCCCTATGGCCCCAGGGGTCGGATCAGCCTCATTTATATAAAATCTGATCGCCCTCCCCCAATGATGCTTCACACCAAATTTGGTGGTGATCCATTCAAGTATTAAGGAGGAGTAGGAATTTAAAGCAAAAATTCAGCAAAGTTCCCCTTTTCGGGCCCCGCCCCTATGACCCCAGGGGTCGGATCAGCCTCATTTATATAAAATCTGATCGCCCTCCCCCAATGATGCTTCACACCAAATTTGGTGGTGATCCATTAAGAAATGAAGGAGGAGTAGCATTTTGAAATGAAAAGTTTACTGACGGCGCACGGCGGACGGCGGACGACGACGGACGAAGCACGATGACTATAGGTCATCCTGACCCTTCGGGTCAGATGACCTAAAAATGTAAACGTTGGATATATCTGGGTTTAGGTTATCACAGCCAATTATTTTCAATTCTTCATAAATTATCTATTTATTATTATTTACATATTTATCAGTAGTCTTTATGGCATTGCTTTTTACAAGAAATGCTAAAAAATTGTTAACTGATAATGGCTGTTGTCTTAGCTTGTCTTAAAACCTGATGGTCAAACAAGGAATCTGCCTTTCAAAACTAATAATTAACAATAAGATTAATAAAAACGCTTTGTTTCCAAGTTTTTGGTTAGTCATATAATTTAATTTCATTATGTTTCCATGATTTTGCAAAAGAATTAAATATCAACTTTAATTGCATGCACTTATTTTTAATGTAAAGAGTTGTTTCTTTAATGGTAAGTGCTTAACAATTCATATAAGAAAAAAGTAACAAATATATTTATTTAAACAAAGGGGTCAAGTTAAACGTGAAAAAAAATTGATCCTTATAAAAAAAAAATAAAATAAAAAAAGTGTGGCCGGTGGGGTTCGACCGCTCAACCGTCAAATTGAAAGACCTAGACGGTAACTATTACACTATTACAAAGTCACTTACACCCGGGTACTAGTGTTTAATTTTATTAATTTTGTTTATACACCTAGGCCTGTCAACTTTCTTACTGATTCCAAAATTAGATTCACAAAGCCCGTTTTGTTTCCATTAATATAGGCCTAGACATTTCTTTACAGTATTTTTGGGTGGAACGATTGATTATCACTTATTGCATCTTCATTTTTGTGTCGCCTGAAAAGGCAACATATAGGGATCACTATGTCGGCGTCGGCGGCGTCTGCACCAACAGTTTCCGTGCGACAACTTGAGTTTCCTTGGGCCAATCGAACTCAAACTTCATACAGTGCTTCCTCACCAAAAGTGGTCGCGTGGGATTCTTTTCAGGGTCAAAGGTCAAGGTCACTGTTGCTATAAATAGAAAATCGGTTTCCGTGCGATAACTTGAGTTTCCTTGCGCCGATCAAACTCAAACTTCATACAGTGCTTCCTTACCAAAAGTGCTCGCTTGGGATTGCTTTTCAGGGTCAAAGGTCAAAGGTTAAGATCACTGTTACTATAAATAGAAAATCACTTTTCCTGAGCCAATGAAATCTTCCAACTTGCTGCGCAGGCGACACATCCACTTCCGTGGAATTCTTGTTTATTCTAACAGCAGCCCTTAATCAAATTAACCGGAGTCTGGTCAGGTAAATTTATGAATGAAATGTTGCATTGTAAACAAACAGTACGGGCAGACGGCGACGGACGATCCCAATCACAATCATCGTTGTATTTATTCACCATAAATCTCTTTTTTTATGGTTTGGGAAAATATGACAGGACCTTAAAGAGTAACTGTAGTGCAAAACCATCTTTTGTGTATGGAAAGATTGCTAAATAGTAAGTGAGATAATTCACACGAAAAATTTTGTTTTGTAAAAATTACGAAGTTTTGACCATTTTTCTAAATTTCACACCTGAATGCAAATCAGAAAATCCCCGATTTTGCCATACGACCGGAAGTGACGTCACAACGGTGACCGCACTGATAGACTTGTGTAGTCATTATATAAAAATTATATGAATCGTATCACGACTTGTTATTTGTATAGAGTCTTCTATTCAAGAATATGACACTTATTATATATCAAGGTTGTATGGAGTTCATTAATGACCCTACTGATAATTCCAAGGTGTTGTATCCCCCAGGGGGCCGTGATTAGTGGTGAGGGGGGTCGGCAGTTCCAAAGGTGTGCGGCACACGTGGTCATGATCACTCGACCATAAATCAATTACCGCCGGACTCGCTAACATGATTAACAGGTTATTAACATGCGCTTGATATGATTAGGTATTAATTTTCTCATATTTTATTTCATATAACACCGCTAAAACGGCGTGTGTATTCACTGATGGTCACGTTGATTGCATGCACATATCAGCAGGAACTGATCGTAACACCTTTTAAAATGCACGCTGAAAAATTTTAATGCATGTCGGTCGGCTGTATAAATACAAAACTACTTAGAAACAACCTCAAACAGATATTGAAAAGGATATTTGTTTTGCTTTAGACTACGGACTTAGCCCAATCTAATTCCGTGTATAGACTCAAAGATTCAAAGAAGAACAGTTAGTAACGTCATATATAACGACAAGACCAGCCTTTTTATACGTACAATACGATGTACGTATATTGGAAAATGAAAATATATAACTTTTATCAATACTTTCGACCTGTATAAACTGTTTTGACGGGTATCACATTTCGACTTCTTTTATATCCTTATATATGTTTGAGAAATTATAGGTGTGTATTAAAGTTAACAGCTTTCTATCCATTGATAATTTATTTATTTCTATGCAGTATAAAAAAAAACATTTCAAATCGTGAATATGGTAAAATAAATAGAACATGAGCGAAATCCTGATGTTACCTGTCTTCAGGTACATACATGTACATCGAAATAGAAATCAAGAACAATGTATTTCGAATTCTGTTTGAGAAAAATAAGATTAGATCTTTGAAAAACCCTGTGTTTTACTGACAAGAAATGAACATGGAACATCTTTTGAAAATAAGATGAGAATATTACTTAATTGGTTTTAATCACAGGCATTTGTGGCCAGGAGAATAGTCATCTAAATATATAGATAATTTGCAAAATATGAATAATTAAAATAAAATATAAAAACTGACTTAAACAATTTTCTTTTTATGTTATTAATCATCTAAAACCATAATGAATGTAATTGCCAATTTTCAGCTTGATACGTCAAGCGGTTAAATTTCACAAAAAAAAGAGTGTCTGATAGTCGATTTTTTGTTGAATTAAACCGCTTGACGTATCAAGCTGAAATTTGGCAATTATTTTCAATACGGTTTAAGATGATTAATAACATAAATATGAAATATGAAAAAACTGTGATACAGACATACCAGGGACGTATGTGTGCATATACGTCCCTGAGACATATCAAGCAAGTTTTCAACAGAACTTTTCTCGTTGAATAGAAGAGTCACACTCGAAATCAAAAAAGTGTCATATACTGTGTGAGTTGACGGTGGGTTACGGAGATTTCAAAAGATACATGTGCACTCGATAGTCTATGTTCCAGTCGAGAACTAACTACAGATTTAGAGTACACATTTTGAAGAGGGGATAATAACCGCAACATACTCAACTATTACAATTTAGTTAACTTTGATAGCCCCCCCCCACCCCTCTCAAATGTTAATTACTTCCTATTTGAGTAACAAGTTACGTGTGTAGTTATCGAACTGACCAGGTAGATTATCTCGCTAATCTGATTACGTAATATAATATAATGGACACTAACATGAGATGTACAATACTCAAAGGTATTATTATAAGAGTCAATCTTGAATCATTGGATAAATGATATGTATAACTGACATTATAAATGACACAGAGTATTACAATATGATAGCGCATATATACCAGGTCCATTAAATTAATTTGAACAATAATTAAACACTATATTTATGAAAGAAGCAAAATAATGTTATTTCAATGACGATTTCAGATTATTCTCCCGACCCTCATATTATGATACGTCCTTTAATTTCATTGTATAATACATTTTGAATCATTAATCAACCAGACGTACATATTACTATTATATATAGAGAGACATAGGACCCAATTTCTTGTGTTCCCGTTGTGACGTCACCAATACGTGTGCACAACTTTTAGCGGTTCGCGGTGCGCTTAATTAGCGTGTGGCAAAACAGGTAAAAAACCAAACTTTAACATGTCGTAACTTTGTAACCGGTCGGCCGATTTCGATGCGGTTTTCGACAATGTATTAATGCCGACACAACGAGTCTGATCATTTCAGTTTCTATTTGCACTACAGTTACTCTTTAAAAATAATACTTACAACAGAATCTCAACGTAATAAAAATTACAGTGGTTTTATCAATATTTTTTTCCGTGTTTCATATCCAAAATATCCGGATCGCCGTCACCGTGTTGGCTTTTACAATGGAAAATCGCCCGATTTTGCAATGACAGAGTAAACTATTTTCAAATTTTAAATACCTGCGCAGGCTTGCACCAGAAAATATTTTACCTGTGATTTGTTAATCATCAGTTAAAAATATTTTTTGGTGCAAGCATGCGCACATACTTTCTCAGAGGTTATAAATGGATCAAATTGCCGTTTTCCCCCTAAACAACCGGTGTTTAAAAGTCATATTATGTATTTTATGCAAATTTAGTTAGAAAACAAATGTTTGGAAACGAAAATCTAGTTCTTTATGAATTACAAAATGCAACATAAACCCACCATTCAACATATTTTTATCCCCCCCCCCCCAAGTTCTGGGGAACGATGTAATGCTATACTGAATATACTCCTTTGTGGAATAATTATGAATAGAAAGATTTTCTATGCATGATGGCATCAACTAATTTCTTCTGTCCAAGTCTAGATCTCGTTCGCACGTGCCGTTTAACAACTCTTTATTCTGTTTTTAATGCCGTTTCTGATTCTAAGAATTAAATTACATAAATTATATCTTGTATGTGAAAAAGTCTTTCACTTTATCAATAATTAAACCATCCTGGTTAAATATTGTAGAAGTGAATATTACAAAATACGCTTTTAAATTTGATTGCAAACACAATTCATTAGACAAGAGTATCGACGGAGGAATAGGCTGAAAGTACACAATCACAACATGTGTTCCTTGGGGTCACTAATAGTAAAATCAAAGCTTTATTTGTATTATTGTGCGTGTACCGAGGGTACAGTATAACCTTGATATTTAAGTTTAAGGACACAGCAACAAAATAGGTATCACTATCCAATTCAGGTAACCCTTTCAGGCCCCTTAGTCTAAAAAATAATGCAA
This sequence comes from Mimachlamys varia, assembly GCA_947623455.1. Lineage (NCBI taxonomy): Eukaryota > Metazoa > Mollusca > Bivalvia > Pectinida > Pectinidae > Mimachlamys > Mimachlamys varia. The sequence goes on along the minus strand of OX392533.1, from coordinate 38,486,253 downwards.
GAGACAAACAAATGTTATTTGTTCTGTTTGAAGTTATATACGTCCTTTGCAAATCGTTTCGTTCAATACATCTAAGTTAATCGTGGAGCAAGCATGTTTCCAGGATAAATATCCTCTAATACGTTTCTGGAGCAAGGGAACACACCGTTGTCTCCATTACAGTACAGATTGTCGGATGTGCTTCTAACATAAGCCGCTAAAATACTGAACCCACTCTGGGTGATCACTAACAAGTCACATGTTGTCACGGTGTAGAAATCAATCATACTTGCCTCAAACATGTCACACTTCGCTGAAAAACTGTCCATGTTCCCTAATACACCTGGTGTGGTAATGACATTATACCCATTTAGCGCGTCAATTCCAGCATCTCGAACATATTGCTGATCTGAAGCTATAAAAATGTCATACTTTGACTGGTCTAATTTCGAAAGAAACCTCCAAATATTTGAAAAATCTCTCGGCTTATTCCCAGGGTCCCCTGCACGTGCATGGGAACATGCTAATAATTTGTGCTTTCTTCTTTTTTGTATATTATTGAATTCGTGTAAAACAGTTTTACCAGGTTTGAAGAGATAGTGATACAATCCGTAATATATATCGGCGTACTGAAGTTTTGTTATCCAAGGAAAGTCTTCAGCGATATCAGGTCTTCTTCTAAAATCGTGTGTAATATCCCAGTTCATTCGTATTGAAGTAATATTATGTTTAAAAGCATTTTCTAAATGTTTTGTTTTCAGAGCCAGTTCCCGAATCTTTCGAGACATATTGTCGATTAAATACATGTATTCAGACATTATAGGTATTTCCGATTTGTCCAATTTCCAGTTATAATTATTAGGCTCAAGAAAGCCGTCTAAGGCACATGGTTTATTATGTTTGATCTTAAAGTGTCGACGGGATATGATAGCTAAGCCAAAGGTACTTAGTATTCCGGATATTCTGTCCGACCAACCGCCACATAATCCAGAGTGTTGTTTTGTACAGTCGTAAACTAAATATCCATTAAGAGGACGATCCTCTGGGAACAACACTTGTTCTGTACCGACCTCAGCCGTCTTTGACCTTTCTTTCACCTCGTTTCGCTGCGTTTCATGAATAGGAAGTATCGGGACGTCAATAACATCCGAGAATCTTTCGACATTTTTTTTATGTTCTTGATGCAGGTTTGTATGTTTAGGCATGAAAAATAATGCCTTACAGATATAAGTAACAATGAATATCATTATCAGAGTAAGTATCATAACAGCAATCTTCTGTGATCTCCACCGGCGAGGAAACTAAAACAGAAAAACAGAACAAAATTCACAAGAGTCTTATTTTGTGTCACCGTCCGAATACGATAACGTTTTAAGCTTTCATGCTAAATAATTAACAGTGGACGCCTAGATTTTATAACTTTAAGTGTTCCCTAAAAGCTAGCACTAAAACGGCGTTCAGTCCCCATCTTAGTATGGGACACAAACGTTTGAAGTAAAATAAGACTTATGGATACACAAAGTGCTTTTGAAACTTCAATAACTATTGAACAAATCTCATAAATGTAAAATGCAATGACGAATTTTGGAAACGAAAACAAAAGATATTTTGCTTATTCTTTGTGGTAATAATATCTAAACATTATAAGCATGCTATATTTCAATATATACTTTTAATTCAATATAAGTACATTGATTTTGTAAAGACATTCAAGTACAATGTGACGAATATTAATATATTTCGAATTTGAAAGGTCTTCAAACAGCAACAATTGCAATAAATTACTTTAAATATAGGTCTTGCCCGCCCCTCACTATTCAATGTATTACTTGAGTCAGGCCAGGATTTGGACAGACTTACACTCGCCCAATTAATCAATTAATTCCTCCTGATCAAAGTTTACCTGTATCATGGTCTAACCGTATTTAGTGGCACGGTACATAATATACACATTTTCGTAGTACACGATTTGAAATTATAGGTCACCTGAGGCAGTCTTTGATGACCTAACTGCGATCGCCTTTTGTCCGGCGTCGTGCGTCATAAATAATTTAAATTTATAACTTCTTCTCAATAACCATAAGGCCTGGGGTCATGATAATGGATGGATATGTAGCATGCTGGGACAAAGGCTACCAAGTTCAAGACAATTCTTTTTAATATCCTAAAGGCCCAGTGTACTGATATTTAGCTTTTAGCATCCTGGGTATATCCATCTTTTGTCTACGGTAAACAGAACAAGACATGGTGTTATATACAGTGTATTTGCACATATAGATATGATCTAAAAAGACTCCTAGTAGACCAGAGTGAGTTCAAGATTTACCTGGAGTTCAAGTGAAATACTCTCACCTTCAATCAACACTCACCGAAAATTGATACGAGGAACGATATTTTTTCATCGAATGTAATGCCGCCCGGATTAAATGAATGAATTCTAACTTGTCCGAGGTAAAATCCTGATCGTCATGGGGTTTCCGTAAGTGACCAAATATATTCATATCGCTTTGACTTTCGAAAATATTAAAACATATTACCTTTTCTATAAGCACATATATTGTGTTTATACATGCGCGCGCTTCTTTTGTTTTGATTGTATTTTATAAACTAATATTTTTCATATTTATTGGCAACACACAATGTTAAAAAAGGCCTTTTTTGAGACAATAACATTGGTTAGTTGATTGTTTACGGCCAACGAACAGCCAGGGTCATTTAAGGACGGTTTACTGGTGTATGCGATGTGTGCGTGTGTTGAGAGCGTGTGTATGATTGGGAAGCTGCAGGATGTTCGTGTAAGCCTTCTTGCGATAGTCTTGACCATTAACAATAAAAGTTTACGTTGAAAATCTTTTAATTTCATATCGATAGCGCGAGATGATACAATTCGTGTACATAATGGGTGTTAAACAACCGACTCACCAGTTGTCAGTGCTATTTGTGCTCAATGGGGCTGTTGGCAGTGTACTTCAGTGTAGTAGTAGGTTGAAAGTATAACATGCGGCTTCTCAAAACCACACGCATTAAACACATACATTCGAATCGCTTACACCGAAAGGCCGTCCAAAAAGGTCATATATATAGATATTTTACAAGCTTATTAATCACTAGTGTTGGTATGTATCATACCTAACCATGGACCTTGCTTTTGATGTAATTTGCCAAGGTGTTTTTTTTTTTTTATTTTGGTAAAACATGCGAAAAATGCATGTTTCAGCGCGTGACAATTAGCTCAGCTAAATCATACATGTTGCAAAAAATAACGCTGGCGTAGCTTTAACATAGGTTGCGAAAAAAAAATATTTTGACCATTTATGATCACAGTGGTAAGTGTTACATTAAAAATTTCCTCGATAAAGTCGAGCTGAGATTGAGAGGTAGACTACAAAAAACTTACCATATTTACATGCGTATGTTATCGATATGTGGTGAGGATTCTACAGCCTTATGCCCGAGTTGTATCTGAAAAAAACCCAATTAACATACTTGAATATATCTTTCATTTTTGCACTGCATTTATGTTAACAGGACATAAAACAATCGAACCAAACATTGATTCAAAGTTGACGAAACACACATATGCTGCACCTTTTAAATTTAGTAATATATAGAGCATGCTAAAAAAATGAATCAAACTGCACCATACAGCTGTTTCGTCCTCCTATGACTCTTCAGTGATGCTAGGGGCCAAACTAATGTAGAAGCAGAAGGGTCAGGTGCATACAACCCTCATAGTGTACAATGAATTCTGATTCAAAACCGATTTTGTGTACTTCCTGGGCATGGTTCTGTTTCAATTCTAACATATTGTCCATGCTTTTATTTATTTTTTATAAACGAGAACATTACTCGAGTGAATGTTAATGTACCAAGGGGGTTTATTGAAAGCGACTTCACTAAAATAATATAAACTATTGATTTTCAGAAAAACATTTTTTTTAATTAATTTGGTTAGATTGTTTTACGTCCTAGGGTGATTTAAAGACGGTCTCCTGATGTATGCGATGTTGATGTATGTCAAATTGTTGATCCCCACAGCAAAACACTTAACCTGGTCACATTATACCGAAACTGGCGGACCAGTACCATAATGCTGAGCGAGACAGGGAATTAAAAACCAAAAACCCCAAAAAGAAATAACGAAACCTGAAATGAAATTACAAAACTGCATTTAAATATGAGCTTGATACCCTATGCATTCATTAAAAGCACCGGCTCAGGTACCGATTTAAGTTACATTTAATATATCGTTATTAAAGTAGAAAATCTACCCTAAAACAAATTAAGTCACACACATTCACTTAAAATAACATACAAATATCCACCAATATAACTTGCATATGAAATTTGAGAAACGTTCATCCATGACATTTCAAGAAATAGCAATTAAAAATTAAAAAAGGATGGGCGACGGACAAAGCGATTTAAAAGCGAAATTCTAAAAATCAAGACAAGCATATTTTAATGTGAAATAAAAATATAAATAATCATTTTTGTAACTTCAAGATTGGCTAAAGCAATTATGTTTAAGTGACAAAAAAGACTGCGATGCAAATCACAAGTTTTAGCTTATAAATGTCAATTTAATACTATTTTAGTGTAAAGCTCAAACTAACGATAAGAAATGGATAAATTCCCTCCAAGAAAGATACTGGTACTTCCAAACCGATCACGAAGTAAGCAAGTAAAAAATGCTTACCTTCATTCAATGCAGAAACTGGTATCACTTCATCACTCAATACAGCACTTGGTCATGCTATTCCGTTTCTGGAAGTGTCACGCTTGCATGGATACCTAGAAAGAGGAAACAGGAACTCGTGACACTGCGCATTGATATTATTCTGTATACAATGCTACGTCACTTCATTTACAATACCCTGGTATCTTATTCGGAGAAAATATGTTGATATTTCTTGTAATGTAAAATGTGTTGATACTTATAACGTGTCATTAGCCTGGAGTGATAAGAACATTAGCAATGCCATATACTTACTTACTCAATACACAATACTTGTGTTAATGCTCCTTCCCTTATCTATTTGTGATTACTTAATACAAAAAATCGCCCCCGGTGTGATAAGGGCTAGCTCCGTTACGAGGCATGGGACCGATTTAATAACCGGCCGAGGCAGAGCCATAGGAGGCCGGGTTCTACAACAATTATAGTGTGTATTTTAATATACTATTTTGTTCGATGTTCAATATTCATAAGTCGAAGTCCCGATGTTTCGAAGTTTTCACGACAGTCCCGCAAAGTTCGAAACATCAAAGTTCGACTGTAAGTGTGAATTTCTGATCCATATAGTCTTGATAGTACCTGACCTATAGTCTCACTATCGATTCACATATATAAATGGTTTGTATACCAAATTGTCAACATTACCAGCTACAAGCTTCCTTGAATAAACTTAAGAGTTGTAACCTGAAACAAGAGGCCCAGAGGGCATGTATCGCTCACCTGGATACATTGGTATCTTGGTACTCGTGATAAAATATTTAGTTTTTAGCTTGCCCCTCAGCCCCCTAGGGGGTCAGTCACAACATTAGTACAATTTTTGCACCTAGGGATGCTTCCTGCCAAATAAGGCTGATTTCCGATCAAAGGTTATGGAGAAGAAGTGGCTTAAACCAATATAGCTCAATAATCCTTTTTGGCCCCGCCCCCTAGGGGGTCAGTCAAACCATTAGTACAATTTTGAATGCTGAGCACCTACGGATACTTCCTACCAAATAAGGCTGATTTCCAATCAGTGGTTAGGGAGAAGAAGTCGCTAATATCAATATAGCTAAATTCATTTTGGCCCCTCCCCTCAGCCCCCTGCGGGGTCAGTCCCACCATTAGTATAATTTTGAATCCTGCGAACCTAGGGATGCTTCCTGCCAAATAAGGCTGATTTCCAATCAATGGTTATGGAGAAGAATCGGCTTAAACCAATATAGCTAAATAACCCTTTTTGGCCCCTCCCATCAGCCCCCTAGGGGATCAGTCCCACCATGAGTACCATTTTGAATGCTGAGCACCTAGGGATACTTTCTGCCAAATAAGGCTGATTTCCAATCAGTGGTTATGGAGAAGAGGTCGATAATATCAATATAGCTAAATAATTCTTTTTGGCCCCGTCCCTTAGCCCCCTGAGGGGTCAGTCCCACCATTAGAACAATATTGAATCCTGAGCACCTAGGGATATTCTGGACTATTGCACAGACAACCATGATATATATATATAATGTATGCGAGACATAAATGCCCCCGCTCTAGCTGGTTACATTACCATGGGACGGGACGGGATGGACATGGGTAACACTATATGCCCCACCCCTTTCATGGTGGGGCATAATAAAAATCGTTAGCTTGAATTCCGACGCGATTTCAATCGTCAGTACGCACACTAACTAAACGTTCGCAATAACTATGGAAGCCTATATGTAACCTAGGACCACAGAGACGATACACCTACACAATTTAATGACAATCTCGAAATAGTACTGAAAATAAATGAGTTATTCATATGGCACAAAATTTGGCATCGAAGGAGGGCTTTTACTTTTATAGCATTGCCCTGTGAAAAAAAAAATTCGACCATAAAATAATACAAATTGTAGCTCCAAGAAACACTTGTATGTTGAATTGGCCCGTAGCGCGTGCTCATTTTCGAGAGACGGAATCGTTTCACTTGCTTTCTCCTGGAACGGGGACTTGGAAATATAGTCCGTGGAAAACAGCTACCGTACAAAGATTTTATTGTTGAAACTTTTTCTTTCTTTTGCACTATTTGTGTCTAAGGGTGCTTTGGAAAAACACTTGGAAGTAATTGTGGTAATTATAAAAGATATCGCCTCAATCTGATTAAAATACAGATCCTTGTTCTCGCTCCGTTTTACAAGGATCTGACAACATCCCATCAGAGGTCACGTCCAGAAGACCTTAGTCGCCTCTTTACTAAACACTAAAATAATTTTCAAATGACCTATCATCTTGCAGCAAGCCATTTCGTCACATTATTTCACATGAAATTTTTGGTGACGAAATGACTTTACGGACTCATGCGTTTATTCAAGCTTTGTCGCCTCAAAATTTCACTGTCACGATTCTGCCAGTAGTGATTTGATTGGCTAATGCGAAAGGTCATCGGGACATGACCCCCTATGGGATTATCTCAGATCTTAACGCAGCCGAGAGGAGTTTACGGAACGGCGCGGAGATCAAGATATGATTTTAATCAGATTGGACATCGCCTATTTATGACGTCATTCTGCGGAGGCATGTCCGCTGAATTTGAAAATGAGTCATGTGACGTGGTCAGCCATGGAAAAAGTTGTCAGCGTCGTGTTGTTTGTTACATGTGATGCACATGTTCCATGTTAAAATAAATATATTCGATTTGATCTATTAAACGATTTAAATGGACTAAATTCAGCCAAGAAGTAGTCTTATTTTGTATCCAAACGAGAACTCGGCGTGATATGCATTTTTTAAACTTTTATCTCACGTTCGTATTCATACTCCTTTCGGGTTATAGTCCTATGAAGCTAAACGGAAGTTTTTGGTTTATATAGCGACACTGCAGCGCAAATGTAAATATATCCATGTAAATGTCAAGACTTAAAAGAGAGAACCGAGTCATAATTATCAAGTCAAATCAATTGCGCACACGAACGAGCATATTAAAAAACGTCCACTTTCATACCATTTAAGGATAAAAAATAATTTTCAAGTTCAGAAGGGTATACGATTGGTCGGTTAATTAATTGTTTTTTTTTTTGGGGGGGGGGGGAGACATAACTTCTACGAATCATGCAATGGGGGTATCGGGTAGACGCCATACCTGTATGACAGGAGTATATACGATCAATGTGCAGTTATTTTGAATCCTGGGCAGTTATAACATGCAGTTATTTATGGAGAACGCATCGCCGATATATCTGAAAGTGAAATCGAAATATTTGGCAAGGCTTCTGTTACCTGTCCTAATGATTCCCTGGGTGGTGTGTTCTGCTTTAGGCCTTCCGAAGTATACTCCAGTGTGGTAGCACCAACAATATACCACTTTACCGACTCAAGGCAGTACAGTCTCTTCACAATTGATCTCGTGATGACTAAATACGTGAAGGCGAAGGGAGCCTCACGAGGACTAAATATGCCCAGGCAACGGGAGCCAACTAGTTCTTACCAAATGCTTCACAAAGTAGGCCTTTCGAAGTACGGTGTTTTTGTTAAGATTTCCCTGTGTTAAACGCAGAAAATATTGATGCCGATATAACATTCAATTACTCTTTACAAGCTACAGCTCAAATTGTGCGCAGGTAAGATCCTTACTAATGAAATGGCCGGGGCATATAGTTTTACCCTTGGTAACTCGTTAACGAATAGACATTGAAATGCTATTTGGTTTGCAAGATGACATAACAAGCACACGTGCTGCACCTTTTAAATTTAGTAAAAGTTACACTATGCCGCGAAAATGAATTAAAACGTATCATTCGGCATTCTCGTTCTTCTCGGACACGTCAGTGATGCTAGGGGCCAAAAGGTGGGATTCGAAATTTCTAAACTAATGTAGAAGCAGAAGGGTCAGGACTGAGTTTTTGTAACTTTTATCGTAACCTAAGTTACCTGAAAAGTCCGTCTTACTAAAACTATAAGACGCGAGCGAGTGTTTAGAGACCGAACCAAAGTTCTCGACACCATGACCGACATGGAATTGATCGCAAGATACAGATTCCCAAGAAGAGTGATATGGATGCTAGTAGACATCAGAGATGGGATACAGCCGCTTTGTAACTTAAGTTATACATACAATTCCGTCGTAACTTACGACAGATTAGGGGCTCCCTTGACTAACGATTTTTTTTTTAAAGTTACAGCACCTTTGTAAGTTACACAAACTTAACTTACGATAAAGAAAATACTCGCGTTCGTGAAAAAAATGTCGGCGTTTGTTGTTATTTGGAAAGAGGGAAAACTTAAGACGCCAACAAGTGTTTAGAGACTGAACCAAAGTTCTCAACACCATGACCGACATGGAATTGATCGCAAGATACAGCCGATATAAAATATTTGGTGTGTGTAATTCCGGAAAGTGAATCATCCGGTTCTTGTTTTACAGTAGTATATTTGGAAGTTTATGTCCATAAAGCTGACCTAGGTCAATTGGAAGACTGTTTTACTTTTTTTTTTAAAAAGGAGTAGGGTATCTATCGGTCATGAAAAAAGGATTAGACCCAATTGCAAACCTTGACAGTGTTATGCCGATCGACCGCATATTTCAATTATTTTTGTGTATTCAAGTATTGTACAGAGGTTGACACTACATATACAATTTGTATGTGTACAACTGTACATGTGATATTGCCATTTATAGTTATGGGAAGATGGCACCAATAATACTGGTTTCGTATTGTTTTTACCTCACTAAATTATATCATTTCTTATGAAGGTAATTTGAACTATTATGTAGATTAACCAATTTGAGGTGTCAGGTCTGTTAAGTATCAGTATGATCAATGTAACGAACCCTTGTGGTCCGATATTGACACTATTTCGTCCATCGATTATCACGGGAATATCACCTTTAAATGGTCTCACTTTGTTTTATTACACAAGACCTTAGCCTTATGCATATATCTTATTCAAATAATAATGGATGCTGATGTTGTATAAATTCCCGACATGAACATGTTTATTATATGAAGCAACTGTATTAACATTCACCGCTATGTGTGATCTCTTAAGTTTTCGGTAATAACACGTTAATACTCATAATGATTGTTTAGCATGTTGAGATAATATCATACCTGCCATGTTTATTCATTTACTCACTCAGTCATGCATTTTAATAGCCGTTAGAGTCGATAGTTTATCTCAGTGAGACGGGTTCGTCTTTCTCGGCAGCCGTATTTGTTTACCTATTTGGAACTTCTCGGGAATGTACCCGTAGTATAATTTGGGTCTCTCGGACTTTATTCACTTAGTATAATATTCGCGGAAGTAATAATAATAATAATAATAATAATAAACTTTATTTATTGAGGATAAAAACCTGTTTAGCAAAGCTAATCTTCCACAGGGTCCTCTGTTAGTAAAATACGTTAGTTGCACATAAATATTACAGTTATAATGTACATATAATCATGATCAAACATATAAAGGACTGAACTTGTTTAAGAGAGCATTATATCATATAACATGAATAATATTACAATTCTATAAAAATTATTACATAATGCATACATAGTATTGCTATAAAACCGCCCTAGTAAAATGAATAACACTTACAAGGTTAAATAATGTTCATCTGAAAATATCACAGACAGTATGAAATAAAATTATCACAGAAGCAAAGATATCAACATCCAAGCTTAACCAGAAGGTAATCAGTAAAAGACATTATGTCCAATATACATAAATGCTAATATAGCAAACTGATAAGATTTAACACAATACACGCTAATATAGCGTAAATAAAACAGTATATATAACCAACCATTAAAAGATCATTTATAAAAATAAAATCAACTTTTTTTCTTAATGGTTTGAATCATGTTCTGTTTAAAACTATGTAGTGAAGAGGATAGTCTGACTTCCACAGGTAGGCTGTTCCAAATCTTACAACCGTCTATCAAAAAATGTTTGGAAAAGAAAGTAGATTTGTGTTTGGGTATCTGAATATAATTTTGTGACCCAGATCTTGTCCGTGTGTTGTTAGAAACTTGAAATTTGTTACCCAGATAATGAGGTACAAGGTCATTTACACATTTGTACACCATGACACCTCTTTTAAAATTCAAATATTCATTGATTGGTAACCATCCTAATAATGAAAACATGTCTTTGGATGGTGTATCAAATGGGGCATCTAGAAGTAGTCTAGCTGCCTGTTTTTGAGCCTTTGACAGCTTTTGCATAAGGTTAAGGGAACATCCACTCCAGACAGTACTACTATATGTAAAATGAGGAAAAATACAGGCATGGAAAAATTTGATTCTTGCTGAGAGTGGAAGGTATTGACGTATACGTCTGAGAAGGCCTAATCCACGATTTATTTTGGAAATAGTATATACAATATGATCGGACCAGGATAGGGAATTGTCAATTTTCACACCGAGAAGTTTTTCAGAAGTTACCTGTTCAATATGTTCTTGATCCAAAGTGAGGTTATCTGAAATTCTGTTTGCTTTTTGTTTAGATGCAACTAGCATACATTTTGTTTTAGATTTATTTAAAATCATTCTATTTTCATGACACCAATCCTGTACTTTGGTCACGTCTGATTGTAACTGTGTGCGTACATCAGAAACATAGCTACCAGAAACACTTAACGTGGAATCATCTGCGTACATATCTGTACTGGACTTCAGTCCTAGAGGCAAATCATTGATAAAAATCAAAAACATCAGGGGACCTAATATGGATCCCTGAGGTACACCATGTGTGATTGGTTTACTGTTTGAAATATGACCGCCAATTGAAACTTTTTGGTATCGATTTGAGAGATAAGATTTAAACCAGTTTAAAGATTGAATATCGCATTGATACAATGTTAACTTCTGAATCAATACATCATGGTCAACCATATCAAAAGCTTTACGAAAGTCTATAAAAATGACACCATTTACATTACCTTTATCAATCTCTTTAGCCCAATTATTAACAATGCTGAGGAGGGCAGTTTCACAAGAATGATTTTTGCGAAAACCTGATTGTGAGGATAGAAGGAGATTATTTTCATTAATATATGAATAAAAACTGTTGTGAATATGCCTTTCCAAAATTTTTGACAAAATAGGCAAAACCGACACTGGTCGGTAATTAGAAATGTCAGTTATAGATCCACCTTTGTGTAGTGGGATTACCTTGGATATTTTCCACTGGTCAGGAAATTGACCAGTTGATATACTCAAATTTAAAATATATGTCAATGAATGAGAAATATGAGAACTCGCTGCTTTTAGCAACGTACAGCTTATATCATCAAGGCCTGTAGCTTTATGTACATCAAGAGAATTGAGGAAATTTTCAGTGAATTTCTCTGTAACTTTAGGAATAGAATATGTACAATTTTCGGAAATATTCAACCGAATGAAGTTGCGTAAATTCTCAAATGAAGAAGATACATTGTTTAGAGTCGTACTTAGACTGCTAGCAATTGACGAAAAATATGTGTTAAAACATTCAGACATCTCTGATTTTTCAAAAACAGATTTATCATCAACCTGTATAAAGCTAGGATAGGGAGTGGACAGTTTAGGGGCCACCTCCCGAATATATTTCCATAGTTTTTTAGGATTATCAAGATTGCTCTCAATCAGATTTTTAAAATATATAGACTTAGCCTCTTTGATAAGCTTCGTCACAAGATTTCTTTTGAGACGATAATTTTCAATATCACCATTACGTTTGTAATCGTCTCTCATGCGAATATGTTCAAGGATGTTGTCATCCATCCACTCAGGTTGAGTTGACTTTTTAACCCTCGCTGTAACTTTGGTGCGTGTTCATCAACAACGCTAAGAAAAAGTTCCATCCACGTATGCAGGGCATCGTCCACTTCTGAGAAACACTCAATTATGGACCATAGAACAAGCTGCAAGTCATGCAGGAAGGACTGTACATGAAAATTTTTAGATGACCTGTAAAATATCGTCGTGTGTGAGAATTTTGTTCCAAATTTGTGTTTTCTAACGAAACATACAGGGTAATGATCACTCAGACCATTTTCTATCACCTTAATAACCCGTATGTATTCTGGAGAAGAGACATATACATGATCTATCATGGTTTCAGTCTCTTGCACGCGTGTAGGTGCACGTACGATCTGGTGTAAGTGAACACTTGAGGTAATGTCTGTCAATGTACACCGTTGAGATAAAAGTAGATCAATGCTAAAATCACCCGTGATTACCATTTCCAGGTTATTTTCTTGACAAATGTCAAGAAAAAGTTCAAAGCTTTGCATCCAACTTGTATCTGAAGATGGTGGTCTATAGACATTAGCCACTAAAATTGATGATGTATGATCAAATTTCAGTTCAACACATACAAGTTCTAATTCCTTATGTTCCAAATCAAATCGTCTTACATAGGGAATATGGTCTTTCAAATAAATAGCAACACCTCCATGTCTTTGGCCATCATGTCTGTCGAGGCGCTCAATTCGATAGTGATCTATAGAGATTTCCTCATTTTGAATGTTTGAATTTAACCACGACTCTTGAATACACATGATGTCAATAGAATTGTTTATAACATGGAGAGATATTTCCGGTAATTTATTAAATATACTGCGGACATTCCAAGATAAAAAACGGAGCCCTGCAGGTAAGTTGAAGTTGTTGGTAACAGTTTCAGTATTTCCATAGTATAAGTGTGCCTGTTTGTTACCTGTAAATGAACTACCAGATCTGTACTCACAATAGGAAAGTCCCACAGGTAAGCGATCCACTGTGCCGGTATTCCCAGACAAAGTTGGGGCTCCCAACAGGTTATCCATGAACAGGTACTCACAAGGAAATATCACACTAAGAGTCACAATAGAGAGAATTAGGACAGATGTATTTTGGAAATACCATCTGTGATTGTCCTTGCCAGGGTTCCCCATATTGGGCCCCTTTGAGGTAGTTTCAGAGTTGTTCATTTTCATAGTAAAACTAAAACATCCAATTCTCATTCTGTAAACCATCAAATCACACATATCTTGCTATGTCCAGTATGAAATGTTAAAAATGATAGACAGTGCAAAGTTTGATGACACAGGGATGCTGTAAAACACCATAAAATCCATAAAACACGAGAGCTGTAAAATCCACAGCCACCCTCACTGAAATCTACTCATCGGAAGATATCTCGTGCTTGATTTTTAGAGCATTTTGATTGGTTGAAAGTTTCTATAAATTGCGAACCGGGAGATACAAAGCTCAGTGTCATTTTGACCTCAGTAGTGGACAAGCGGTGATACATTTAAGAAGCAGAGCAGTCTACTCCTAATTATGGCAGGAAAAGCAGGGCATGCAGAGGTTGCAGAGGCAGAGAAGGTACTAGGAGAAATATCAAGGATTTATATTAAGAATACTATGAGCAATAAGGAGTACTAGGAGAATTTAGGAGAATTAAGGAGAACTAGAAGCAATATAAAGAGTACTAGAAGAAATGGTTTTATTAGGTTTAATTTGTTACTAGGAGTAGTAGGAGCGGTAGTAGAAATCAATACAGTTTGATAAGTTAATAAATAAGTAAATCTCAACATCAACAGCCTAATCTTTTATTATTGAAGGGAGACAACTCATTGTAATTAAAATAAATGTAACAGTATATTTGTTTGTACTTGTGATCAGTGCTGTACAATCTATAACTTAATAAATTTCCACATTATCTTTATACTTTTGAGTCATTCTTGAATTGTAAACCACAAGCCGACTACCAAACGGACCTGAAAATCAATTTATACAATGCACCGTCAGGAAAGATGCTCGGTCTGACGACTAGACTTTTAACAGTCGGGTGCACCTGACGGTCGGCATTGCAACAGTTCCACTGTCTGCTAATCATATATTATATATATTCCAAAAACCTAACTTAATTGTTATGAGAAGCCGGTTAATGCAGTTTCACTTTCTACTGCAGACCCACTTTCTATTTTGTTAACGCTTCAGTATTCTCTTATTTATTTTCTTTTGCAGTCCCTTGAACCACAGGGACACGTTAAAAAATTATATGTATAAAACGTAAGGGAGGGGGGACAGGTGGTAACCATCTTTATGTGAAGAATCTTTGGAGTATCCAATTTATCATGAGAGCAATCAGTTATGAAGAATATGAAAATATAAAAGAAATAAAACACTGACAGGTCAGCAAGGGCCCCGTTCTGTGGCTATTGATTTCCTGCAAAAAAATTAACCTCGACATTTGACCGGTGACCTTGAATATAGGTCAGTTGACTCTTTGTTTAATTCTGACCAAGTTTGCTTCATAATATCATAACAAAATGTTAAAAAGTGAACCAATCTGATTAAAATCATATCTCCGTGCAGATCCGTAAACTTCTCTCTGCTGCGTTAAGATATGAGAAAATGTCATAGGGGGTCATGTCCCGATGACCTTTTGCATTAGCCAATCAAATTACTGTCAGAATCGTGACGGTGAAATTCTGAGGTGACAAAACTTGCATAATCACATTTGTCCGTTTAGTCATTTTGTAACCAAAAACTTCATGTAGAATAATGTGACGGGTCATTGGAAAATTATTTTAGTGTTAAGTAAATAGGCGACAAAGGTCATATGAACGTGAACTCTCATGGGATGTTATCAGATCCTTGTAAAACGAGTAAAAATAAGGTCTGTATTTTTATCAAGATTAAGAAGTGAACAAGAGGCACAATGGCCCGCATAGATCACATGGTATCAATACTTTACTTATCACCCTAAAGTCGCCTAAAATCTATTGCTGCAAGATATTCACAAGAATGGGTTAAGATTTAAACATTATTTATTCCTGTGACCTTGAAAGCAAGACAAGGTCATTATCAATTTTAGGCCTTTTGGTATTTCTGAAGTCGTTTAAATGTTTTAACAGAATCGACCCTGCTACCTTGGATATAGGTCAAGTTCATTTCTTTTCGCAAACTTTGTCAGGGACATGACCCCCTATTGGATTATCTCAGATCTTAACGCAGCAGAGCGAAGTTTACGGAACGGCGCGGAGATCAAGATATGATTTTAATCAAATTGAATTTATGTATACATATAGATCTGGCAACTTACTAACAATTGAATATTCCTTCTATTTCAGCTTTGAACTGCAACACGAAGTATGTCGGCTAACATGAAAGATTCAATGAAGAGGAAATTGTATAATATCATTATTTTACAATCTAATTAAAACCAAATCTTGATACCCGCGTTTTTCCGTTAGATGTTGCAGTTGATTCGTTAGTCTAGGGCTTGCTCTGAATATAGATTTTCGTGATAGATGTCAACTACTGACGAACAAACTAACGGCACAGGGATTCGAGAGATGCAGGTTAATGACTATGGATAAGTTTCAAGGTCGACATCTTAATCTCATCTGGAAATTGATTTTTTTTTTAGATCTTTGTGTGATTTGAAGACGGACGTTTTGGAGTATGCTTATTAGTGAGATTACTTGTTGTGATTGGCAATGATTACTCGGTTCTCATTTTGAGGATTGATGATTACTTGGATGTGACCAAGATTTGTATGGCGGGTGTCGTCGATGAAGCAGAACTCCAAACCGATTAAACTAGAGGCAAAAATAGAAAAAAAAAACAGTTTTACATGGGGACCCTCGTAAAGGTACAAGAGAATAAGACCAAGTGTTCCGGAACAGTAAGCATTTTCTTCTTCATCGACGACAGCCGATAAACATCAAGTCCTCGATATGAGTTCTAATCAACCTGTATCTCCCGAAAATCCGTGTTGAATTTGAGTTTGCATTATGGTTTTGTTGACGATTCGATATCCCCCCACCAAAAAAGGGGGGGGGGGGAGCAAGGACCTACCTTCGTACAC
The DNA here is from genome assembly GCA_947623455.1 of Mimachlamys varia. Lineage (NCBI taxonomy): Eukaryota > Metazoa > Mollusca > Bivalvia > Pectinida > Pectinidae > Mimachlamys > Mimachlamys varia. The sequence goes on along the minus strand of OX392533.1, from coordinate 38,469,749 downwards.
CCTGGTCCACCATCTTGAAAATACCATTCCATAACATATTATTGACCGTGGTTTTTTGGCTACAAAGGTGTGGTTATATATATAATAAGGCGGGATCGAGCAAATGTTTGCGCGTCAAAACAGACCCATGCAGTCATTAGATGCACGTCGATCTGATTAAAATGCATATCGTTACTCTCACCCAAATACCTAAGGATCTTGATGCAGCAGAGAAGTTTACCGAACAGCGTGGGGATCAAGATATGCTTTGCTGCACATGTCCATGTACTCGCATCATCCATTGGTCTTCTGTAAGAGGATTTGGCGGTGTTTGTCGCTCTTTTTTATGACTAAAGTTCTGTTGCGCATGACTGATATTTGTGTCAGTCTGGCTGCATTTTCGTCCATTTCTGTGTGTATATATACTATGTCCAGGGAAGAATCTTGCCAAATGACTTGATGGCTATTGACACTCAGAGTGGTACATATATATAATATGCAGAACGTTTGCCATTTTGACTAAAGCTCTTTCATATCTGTTGTGCATGTCGGAAATATCGTCTAGTCCTTGGATTTATCTTGATACCAAAATTCATTGCTGGTTTTGAAAAGAATTCATTTGTTTGATGTATTATAGACAACAAAGGTCATTTTAGGACGACCTCCTGGTGCATGCTAGGAGAAGCACATGGACCTGAGGATATGTTACAGCTAGTTTTGGATCCAAAATAAGGTTTTTTAGAGTAATTTTATTCTTTGTGGAGGGGGGGGGATGTTAAGATCAATTTTTGATGAAAATGCCCTTCTCAATGGTCATAAAAGCGAAAGGGTGGAAAGCTTTACAGGTCGATCAATCAATCCCACCTTCTTTTCTTGCATAAACAATCACATTTCTAGTTGAGTTACGAAAAAAACGCTGGGTACCGTTGGAAAGATGGATACTTTTTTATTTCACAAACCTAAATGCATGTCAAATGTATCCTCCTTCCGCAGAAATAATCTCCATTTCCTCCAAAAACACGCAAAATTTCCATGTCTCAAAGTTTCATCGGCTGGCCAACCACTTTTGTATATTCATGGACTTTGACGTCACCCTGCGCGCTGGAACATTTCGACGTTTACTCTTGCCACCATATACACACACAAGAGGACTCGCAAACGACGGGGAAATTTTGTTGATCTATTTATAAATTTCACTGGAAGAAGAACGCATATCACAAGTTTGTTGATTAATTTCAACTTATTGCCATTTAAAATCATATTGTGTTTGTTTCATATATTAACGTACTGTATAAGATCTATGGTAGTGTTTCACAAGATATCTTTACATGAACGAGTTTAACTGATGCAAATTTAAGCGCCCCTGAATAATGACCATGACTAAAAACAGGTTGAGAGAGTTAGTTAGTAAAGGCGTTGATTACAAAAAATGCCAATTTTCTTCGCCTGGGTTTCTTAGTAGGCAGCCAAGTGTAGTGTCTAACAGCAAGAGAGTTCGTCTAAGTCGAGCCAATAAACTGAGTGTGGCACCCTGTTAGATTAGTTATTTTATCTTTATATATTTGAGAATTAGATAAAATACATCTAAATCTAATCAGTATTGTTTAAATGTTTCGTGTAATTACGTGTCGTCCGTTTTAATTCGTTATCCGCGTTCCGTTTCCGTTATTGTAGTTCGTCATAGTATAAGTCACTTGTGCTACTTTCCTTTTGTCTGGAATGTGTGCGAGTGTGACGTAATTGTGTATGCTTTTGTTTACCTGTTTGACAGTTGACCAAACTGACCTATGACACCTGTCGAATTGCGATATTTCTTCCCGCCTTTATGCTTTCTTTGCTTCTCTATTCTCTCTTGTCTACTCACTTCCAATCTGCTCCTCGTAGAAGTAACATCGTCATACCGCCAGATCCAAATATATATATTATATAGAGCTGCGCTTTAGTATAGTGGATCATCCCCGGTACCACATACAGGGTAAGCTACATTGTATTGTGCTTAGTAAATACCAATATATATTTATGGGTGTGGTTATAGCTGACGTGTTAGGTTTTGGTTTCAAATATAATGTAACACCGAAGCATTACATCGGTGTAGGTTATTAAAATAATACTTTTCACGTTATATGAACCATATTCATATCACAGCTAGATTTTTTCAGGTTTAGATTATTGTTTTATATTTAAAGTCTACACCGACATGCACTCGATAAACATTGTTCAACAGACTATCATTATCACCGCATAACTGTACTAAAACACGTGACACATTTCTATGACTTCGACAACAATACATGTGGGCGGGGCTATGCAAATTTCACGCTGTTACATTTATTGAACCATTCCCACGTTTATTAGTTTTGAAAAGAAATCTGTGTCCGAAGATTGGACTATAATGAACAAAATAGTTACGAACATTTCACAGAAAGATACTGTAAATATTAGGATAAACTTTCTATTTTGTTTAGGTTATCGGGGGATAACTAAAATGGAAAACGGGTAAATTATTTCGGCGGTTATGGAATTTACCCGTTTTCCATTGTAGTTATCCCTCGTTAACCTAAACAAAATAGAAACTTTATCCTTAAATATTGACTTGTAGTTTTAAAATGTATCGCACGTTTCAATGTGAATTGTCCATCTGTAACTATATTGTTAGGTGTGTTCGTTTCTGTACATTGTCTCATGTGTGTATTTTTAGTATTGTTACAGGGAAAAATAAAGTATTCACTGAAAGGATAACCGGCTCTGAATGGTTTTTTTATTCTGCAAGAACCCCAATACCACAGAGTGCTTAGAATTGAGTTTTTTTCCTGAAGGTCTGGGTGTTCTACAAATGAAGGCATTGATCTCTTCTAAAATTTGAGAGGGCAACTAATGTCTACCGAAAAGCAATTGTTTATGTCTGGCTTGGGACTTGAGACCTTACAGTCAAGGAGGGGAAATTTATCAGGGCGAGGCAATGGGATGATGATACTGTTAACAATATTATTAATCAATATGAAAGGGAAAAGAATTCTGTTTCTACCCTACATGACACTCAAATTGTTTCTGTTGAGATTCCTCCGGTTTGTGTCACTAAATGGGATAGTTTGAAGGGTCATTCTAATGCCGAAACTTTTATTACTCATGATCAAGAAATTACATGCCAGGCCCCGGGATTATGAAACGGACTTCAAATTCTGGACTTAAGTTTAAACTTAGTTTGGGGATCATGAAAAAAACCCTTTAAGTCTGAAATTCTGTCGTAAATCCAAAGACTGCTATTGGCAGACTTAAGTCTGAATTTGATCTTAAATATGGCGGACACATTGTTCGCTTCAGACGTCCTTTGAGAAAAACGAAGATATAGAGATAGATTTTTAGATAAGATCTACTTACGTTGTTAATGTAAACATGGCAGATTTAGTCGCCGGTCTAAGACGGAGAGAAGAAAGGAGGGCGATTCGTCCAAGGGTCTTTCGCGACAGGCTAAACCCATTAGAAAGGAGGACTGACGACGAACTTTACATGAGATACAGGTTCAGGCGACCGACGTTGCTGTTTCTCGTTGATTATTGGGTGTCCACATTACCCGTCCTACTAGGAGGTCCATGAGTCTGGCACCATTATTGCAGATACTGATCTTTTTTAGGTTTGTGGCCACTGGGGTTTTTACCAGTTGATGGGCGATGCTGTGCACATTTCAAAGGCAACTGCTGGGAGATGCATCCGGAGGGTTGCTGACGTCTTGGTTCAGTTTTGGAGACGATTTATTCATTTCCCTAACGGACAGTCAGCAAAAAAATGTCAAAAGAGCATTTCATGTTATTGCAGGTGCGTATTTCCTCATCTCGACTGATTACAAGCGTCCCGCTGTTGTGAACATCACGATTGCAGCGAAATCATTCGATTGCCCAATACCGTATTAATAACTAATAAACACCCTCATGAAGTATCGCTTTGGATACACAAGCCATGTTAAGATCTATCAAGATTTTCAATGTTTCAAACAAAAGACATTATGATCAATTGCTTGTTACTTACTGAATGTTCATGTTGATTGGGGTTCTTTTAATAGTCATGATAAGCAATCCTACATTGTATTTCCCATTTTTACTGTCTTGTACACATGCAGGTGCTTGTGGATATGAATTTTGAAAACAGAATTCGAAGGTAACAGACAAATAAGGTGTTTCATAATAATATAACACATCAACACAATAACAACCCATGCAGAAAAGCCTTAAAAGCCTAAAAAATGGTTTCATCAACGTTCCTTAACTTAAGGAAATTCCTTAACTTAAAAATCTCCATAGGAAAGCATTACAGAATTTAAGGAAAGTTCCTTAACTAAGGATTTTTTACATAAATTCTATAATGCTTTCCTATGCATATTTTTAAGTTAAGGAATTTCCTTAAGTTAAGGAACGTTGATGATACCGGGGCCTGGAGTGTTACAATTATAAGAAATAGATAAATATGTCCATAAATTCATATTTATGCATGATTTTCGTTTTTATCAGGAGATGAAGATTTGACCTTATGAAGGAAAGTTGGTTAGAATTTATCAAGGAGTCTACTGACCAAAAGTCATGGTCACTGGGTCAAAGGTCAAGGTGAAATTTTTGAATGTTCGCAAATGATTTCAGTGTTGGGACAAAACAGTTATTGGTACTAGTACATCACAACTTGGTTGACTGTTAAGGTCCATGTGCTTCTCCTTCTGTACAATTGTTGTGTCTAGTTGATATAAAGTTTTTATTTTCAACACAGAATCATGGTGTTTTAAAATAACGTGGTCTTTTACAAGTATGTCTTGTTTTTGAATTTGTCCCAGCAATAAAAAACACCCGAATGGGGCAGCTTCCATCGGATAACGTTATGTGCTATCTGTAATAAACAAACACAAATATTTAGTTAACTCGAGCCTACTGTAGCTGAATGTACAAAAAAAGCCAGTCGCTCCAGCAGCTATTCGTACAAAATAGTGGCAGCTGATTGTACAGTTTTCCGTCATTAGAACATGCCTTTGATTGCTAATTATTCAAATTCTGGTCAAAATCTTGTATGGGATAGTGTGCAAAATAATTCTCAAAATAATTACGTACTTATATCTGGTGTTTGTTAAGTTTTACTGGCATTCAGCTGTTTCTTAAAACAATTTGTTTGCTGGTGTCAGCAGTTTTCAGCAGCGAGTTTTACGAATCAAAATAGGTTTTTCATGGAAAATATACATTTGTCATGTTTTAGAACATTACAGGTTATGCATATATTATCCATTTATATAATATTGGATGCGTTTTAGCATTTGTTCACTGTAAGACATAAAACTGTGTGTTTAACTTACCTGTATCCAGCGTATGATGATCGCCAGGCCGCTATTCCTTCGCTTCATTACTCGCAGCTATCCGTATTAACTCAAATTTTGCAGCTGATAGTACAAATCGATTATACTGCTGAGCTAAAGGGAAATTCCCTTACAGCTGACGCCTTGTACGAGAGTCAATGAAAAAACTTGCTTCATTTCTACCAGCAAAATAGCAGTACCATTGGATATATATTTATTGAGAAGAAGTGTTTAAAACATTTCGAGACATTTGAACCCTGTCACCTTGAGAGTGGGTCAAGGTCTTTCATTTGAACAAACTTTGTAGACCTTCATTCCAGAATGCTACATTGTATATGCATAATAGCAGCACCCGGACCATTTGGTTATAGAGAAGAACTTGATGTACAACACACGACGACAAAGCACAGTGACTATACGTGTAGGTCATCCTGACCCTCAAGATCAGATAGCCTAAACGTCTATTTCTGGTTTTACTCAGACCCTACGAGTATAAATGGTTTAAACAACCCAATATGTTGATTTTTTTTTTATATAAAATAAATGTAATAAAACGAAGAGTTTTTGTTTGACAATTTGAATTTATTGGCTATTGTATACATTTTGCAAATTTAATCCGTTTTTTTTAAGGAAAAAAACAAAATGCAAACTAATTCCTCGGGCCAATATGAGAGGCCTTGGCCTTATAACTGGGCCAATGTGAAATTGGCTGATTAATAATAATTTTATTAATGAACTACTAGCATATTGTTGGCATATGGATCAATTGAACAAATTTTAATACAACAACCAGAAATATTTGGTAAAACAAAACAAAAAAGTTTATGGAGGGATAATCAAATCAACATACCTGATAATCTCTTCATTTTTGATAAAAAAAAATTCAATCATTTTATGCAAAGGTAAAAAGCCTAGGAGTATATTATTATTTGATACTTGTGCATCAAAGTATGAAAAACATTTTGTAAAGAAAAATGTGTTCTTTCAATTAACATAAAAGTTCCTTAATTAACACTAACAAATTAAATTCCAATATTATTGAAATATCTCAAGTTTTCTGATTGAGCTATGCATATTAGATTATTAATAAGGATGTCCCCCCCCCCCTCCACACACACACTCCTGTCCCTAACACTTAATATTATTACTGATATTCAAAACAATAAATAAATCTTACAGAACTATAACACAGGAAGATAAAACCCAAATATTATGTTCCTATGACTTTTAATTATATAAATGTTGACCTCTTTGATATTGCAAGTAGCTAAAGGTCATTTTCCTTCTGAAAATGTCTTGGCTTAATCGCAAAAAGATTCCAATCACGACTCTTTAGAAGCCTATCCATTCTTCAGAAGAACTTGTTTATTTATTTTGCGGGGTGTATTATTCAGGTATTCCACAGGTACTTGGGATGCTTTTTCAACTCCAAAAGAAAACGAACCTGACTTTGTAAACAGGAAATGATTACATTTCTTTAATGTACAGGTATGAATAGTGAAAATGAAATATTTCAACACTGAAATTATGACATGTTAAATAATGGCACATTCTGACATGCTCACTTGCGAATGAGGTCATTGTGCTACTTTTCTTTATATATTTAAGCATTGAACTGCTTTCAGTTGGCATTCATAGGCTACATGGTCTATATATCGGTTCCATAAAAAATCCCAGGCTGTCTACATTTGGCAGAAATATACCTGGCAGTGGTAACGAAGGTGCTGCAAACATTAAGCAGTATTTTGTTAAAATTCTATAAAATCAAATTACAAATTGTATGCATGAATAATTAATTGTAAGTGGTCACGTTCAATTTCATGAAATTCATTGATAATTGTTTGGTTACTTCTATTGATATTTACGCATTCAAACCAACAATACAATCAAGCATTATTTCGCATTTTCTGTGTTTTGTAGTTCCCCTTCAAGACAATCCTTTCCAATCAAACCTTTTCTAAAGGAACTACCGACCCCTTTACAGAGAGCATTTTCACACTTTTTAAACAATGATCGAATCATGAGAATATCTTCAGCCTATTTTCTAATGTTATATAGCCAAATCAATCCGATTAAAATCATATCTTTATCTCCACGCCGTTCCGTAAACTTCTCTCTGCTGCGTTAAGATCCGAGATAATCCCATAGGGGGTCATGTCCCGATGCCCTTTCGCATTAGCCAATCAGATTACTACTGGCAGAATCTTGACAGTGTAATTTTGAGGCGACAAAGCTTGCATAAACGCATTTGTCCGTTTAGTCATTTCGTCACCAAAAAGTCCATGTGGAATAATGTGACGAAATAGCTTGCTGTAAGATGACAGGTCGTTGGAAAATTATTTTGGTGTTAAGTAAAGAGGCGACAAAGGTCATCTGGACGCGGCCTCTTCTGGGATGTTGTCAGATCCTTGTAAAACGGAGTGAGAACAAGGATATGTATTTTAATCAGATTGATGTTTAGATAAAATGTTAACAAATGAATTAGATTAAGTCCGTGACAAATGCAAGCGTTCTGTACGGCACCGAAAGTTACCTTGTCGTCCGTCAAGCAATCGGAATCATCAAATGTAGAAAATGGATTGAGTTTGCAGATTATTTTTCAAAACTTGACAGGAAATAAAACACTAACTGTATACTTATATATTCCATTTGGTCCGAGTAGAGTGATATTGCAGTCGGGAGTGTTTTATCTTTTTTAATCACGTTTTTCGTAAAACTGCTGCAGATGCTTACAATATTGAACAAAAATGTAAAAAAGAACTCTTATCACTAATCTAGGACTCGATATTATGTCGTAATACAGTGGTTGTTTAATGTATGTGTGGTAACATTGCAAAGGGTGTCGTGTAATATTACGTAAAGAAGCTCTGACATTATCTTCAGCCACTGACCAGTTGAAGTTTAAAAGCACAGTGCTTAAAAACTTACGCATTCAAGCGGTTGGCGATTTCTTGCCAGGTTGCGGTTTTCTGTGACTGTGTTCTTGCTGCTCCATGGAGCTTACCAAATAGGACTTCTTCGGATGCTGTCGCCTCCTCTACAAACATCACTTCCTCGTCCGCCACCCAGTTCGACCTACGGATCTTCGGCTTCGTTTCAACACTTACAACAGGCTCCATTGATATTATTGTTTCTAGGAAGTCAGCCTAGCAGACGATGAAGTGGTTTTCCCGCGCTGAAGAGTTCCAAACAAGAGGCCCAAGGGCCTTAACGGTCATCTGACTACCAATTGTGATACCATTATGGAATTAGTTTAAACAATATTTTATTTCCATCAGTGTACATGTATATTACATATATAGAAATTATACAAATAGTGAGGATTGGAAAACAAGCTAATAGCTTATATAAATTCCTCTCCTCTAGGAATTAGTAATACAATCATGTAACAATATGCCACACAAATGTGGTTTTCAAGATGGTGATGATCATGGATTTCTTCGGAACAGTGCGAAAAATAACATTTGGTCAGAATCATTTTAGGCAAGTTTCAGATCATGGAAAGTGTTAGATGTGGATGCAAAATGGGGGCTGTTGCAGCCATCTTTGATCTCTGACGGACTGGAGAAATAACAACATTTGGTTGGGACTATCTGGGGATCATTTTTCTATGAAAAGTTTTAAATGTGTATTCAAAATGGGGGCTGTGGCAGCCATCTTGGATGTCTGACGGACCCGATAAATAACATTTGGTTGGGACTATCTGAGGATAATTTTTGCAAGGTTCAGCTCAATGTCACTGGTAGAACTTGAGAAGTTCAAAATGACATATGTGGCGGCCATCTTAGATTTGTGACAATGGGCGAGTTCGATTGCCGACTATAGTTACTGTAGTCTACTAGAGTTCAACCGAACACACTTTAGTTATAATGTACTGTGCATGTGTACAGAAAGAAGGAGTTGAACTTGAGAAGAAGTTTAAAATGTGAAAAGTTTACGGACGGCAATTTTGTTTTTCAAGATGGCGAATCTGGTGGCCATCTTGGATATTGGACCAACCCGAAATGTAACAACACTTGGTCAGGACCATCTCAGGATCATTTCAGCCAATTTTCAGCTTAATCCCAGTGGTAGAACTTGATAAGAAGTTGGAAACGTGTTTTTCAAGATTGCGGCTCTGGCAGCCATCTTGGATTTCGGGCCGACCCAAAAAGTAACAATACTTGATCAGGACCATCTCAGGATCATGTCAGCCAAGTTTCAGCTTAATCACACAGGTAGAACTTGAGAAGAAGATTGAAATGTGTTTTTCAAGATGGCGGCTCTGAAGGCCATCTTGGATTTCCGACCAACCTGAAAAATAACAACACTTGGTCAGGACAATCTCAGAATCACTTCAGCCAAGTTTTAGCTTAATCCCACAGGTAGAACTTGAGAAGAAGTTGGAAATGTGTTTTGTAAGATGGCGGCCATGGCGGCCATCTTTGATTTCGAACCGACCGAAAAGTAACAACTCATGGTCAGGACCATCTCAGGATAATTTCAGCCAAGTTTCAGCTTAATCCCACAGGTGAAACTTGAGAGAAATTTGGAAATGTGTTTTTCAAGATGGCGGCTCTGGCGGCCATCTTGGATTTTGGACCAACCCAAAAAATAACAACACTTGGTCAGGACCATCTCAGGATCATTTCAGCCAAGTTTCATCTTAATCCCACTGGTAGAACTTGAGAAGAAGTTGAAAATGTGTTTTTCAAGATGGCGGCTCTGGCGGCCATCTTGGATTTCGGACCGACCCGAAAAATAACAACACTTGGTCAGGACTATCTCAGGATCATTTCAGCCAAGTTTCAGCTTAATCCCAGTGGTAGAACTTAAGAAGAAGTTTAAAATAGGTGTTGTTCAGGAAAACAGTGATTGCGCAATCATGTCACAAAATGGCCGCCATGGCACAAATGTCGAGTTTTTCGGACCCGAAAAATAACAACATTTTATGGGCTGCCCTTCCTGAACATCCCTACCCATTTTCAGCTCACAGGTACCAGTGGAACTGTAGAAGAAGTTTAATATGTGTTTTTCAAGATGTCGGCTATGGCGGCCATCTTGGATTTCGGACCGACCCGAAAAATAACAACACTTGGTCAGGACCATCTCAGGATCATTTCAGCTAAGTTTCATCTTAATCACACTGGTAGAACTTGAGAAGAAGTTGAAAATGTGTTTTTCAAGATGGCGGCTCTGGCGGCCATCTTGGATTTCGGACCGACCCGAAAAATAACAACACTTGGTCAGGACCATCTCAGGATCATTTCAGCTAAGTTTCAGCTTATTCCCATTGGTAGAACTTGAGAAGAAGTTTGAAATGTGAAAAGTTTACGGACGGCGCACGGCGGACGACGACGGACGAAGCACGGTAACTATAGGTCATCTTGACCCTTTGGGTCAGATGACCTAAAAATTACCGTACATACGCAAATCAGCGCGCGCCCCCCTTCACAATTAAGATTTCGGAATCTCAGCTAAGATTTTGCTTAGCACGTTCCATGATCCACTTACAATTGCTGTCTAAGATAAGTCAAAACTTCAGACTTAAGTTTAAATTTTGGCTTAGACTCAAGTTTGTTACATGATCCCGGGACCAGGTTCAGCTATTGAATGGCCATATTGTTGATATGAACAATATGTTAGGAATGTTTACCAAGGACATCAGGCTTTCTCGGGTTTCAAAATCTAACAAGAGGCCCAAGGGCCTGATTAAAGTACAGGGCTGAGTTTATCTAAACAACTTAACTTACGCAAAAAATTCCAACTTACGAATTTCGTAACTAAAAACCTAAGTTACGAGCGGTCTGTTTTACTAAAGCGTTTGTAAGTTTCGTAGTAAAATAAAATAAGAGAATACCGAAGCGTCAACACAATCATAATCCAAACTCAAAATCGATTAAACCAGAGACAAAATTTGAACAAAGGAAAGATTTACATGGAGACCCTTGCAAAAGTACAAGAGAATAAGACCAGGTGTTCCGGAAGAGTAAGCGTCTTCTGTTTCATCGACGACACCCGCCATGTAAATCTTTGTCGCATCCAAGTAAACATCAAGTTTAACATCAAACATCAAACTTAACTTACGAAAAAATCGTAAGTTACGATTTCGGAACTTTCCTGTGTTGAAGGTAGGATATTCGTCTTAGTTACGAACCCCACGCAAGCGCAGTCAGACTCTAGACCTACTTTCGTTTTATCTTGCGTCGATTTTTGGCAACACGCCTAACGTCTGACGTAAGCAACGTCAATAGCCACGTCACTTCATTCAGTAGGATTAGAACTTTACGTTTGCAAGTAAAATGGATGTCAAGAGACGGAAGCCAAATCGGACTGACCGGGAGCTTGTGTCACTTGCGGAGGTGGTCATTCATCAAGGGGAAACTTTCTCTTTTGATAACTGCAGAGAGAAAACACTTTATTTGGATCAGAATTGCAAATCAGTAAGTGTTATATTTATCTTTTAATTCTATAAAAATGTTAAGATAATTGGGCATTATAGACTGTAACTTTCTTTTCAGATCCGTTCAAGTGTGTGATAAACGTACTGTACAGTACCGACTAAAAATTAAAGCATATACAATACAAGGTATTTAATAATTTAAACTGAGTTTCAAATAGTTTAATCAGCTGTCAATAGGATTAATAGTCAATAGGATTAATATACCGGGTAAACCCCAATCTGATTAAAATACAGATCCTTGTTCTCACCCCGTTTTACAAGGATCTGACAACAACCCATAAGAGGTCACGTCCAGATGACCTTTGTCGCCTCTTTACTTAAAGCTGACAATGCAAGTTAAAAAGCTTTCTTGTTGAGATTAAAATAAATATGGCAAAGTTATATTTTAGAAATCTTATGAGAAACCCCCTTAAAGGTTACTAAGGAATGGCAGACATTTTAGTTTTTGCCTTGCTTGGAAACGAGAGTCGGCCTCCGTGGGTATAAAAGGCGCCCAGCCTGTCAAACCCGTTTTTACACGAACACTTGCCGTGCAAAGTGCAACACACCTGCGGACACAACAGGTGACACAGGATTACGAAACTGGAATGACCAACACACACCTACCTTGAAGTTGAAGTTAAGTGAAGATGGTCACTCTCTCAGACACCATAATAAATCGTGTGCCAATGCAAAATAACAAATAAAACTAAAAAAACCCTACAGACTGTAACTGCCCCTTCACCTATGTAATGGACATCGACATGTTGATTTTACATTCGGAAGCATAGCGAAAAGTTCCGATCAGATTATGTACTCGCTCCTAATACTACATATAATATTACACCATGCCACTTGCCACTAAAGCGCTTGTAATGAAAATGTAGTGTAACACGCGAGCATAATTTTGATCATGTAAAACACGAACACATGCGAGTGAGGGGAACTTATTTTGATGGAAATAAATGGATGTTATAACAATATTTATCATACAGGAACTGATTACTGTAAGGGATATGATGTTCCAATTGAATAATAAAGTAGGTGTATCAGTTGTCATTCATGTACTTGTTTTATTTTGCTCATTTCGTATAATTTCGTTATAATAACACCTTCAAAATTCATGTCAATCTTCTTCAGATACTAATAAAAAATATCGTGAAAAAAAAATCAGGAAGTATCAATCGCAACAATGATAACTGGTTTGACGGCCTGGGTGGCTTTTATACCCCGGGAAGCCGACTTTCGTTTCCAAGCAAGGCAAAAACTATAATGTCTGCCATTCCTTAGTAACCTGATTTCTAAATTTGTACTTTGCCATTTTTTATTTAATTTCAAAAAGAAAGCTTTTTAACTTGCATTGTCAGCTTTAACACTAAAATAATTTTCCAACGACCTGTCATCTTGCAGCAAGCCATTTCGTCACATTATTCCGCGCGAACTTTTTGGTGACGAAATGACTAAACGGAAAAATGTGTTTATGCAAGCTTGGTCGCCTCAACATTTTACTGTCAAGATTCTGCCAGTAGTAATATGAGTGGCTAATGCGAAAGGTCATCGGGACATGACCCCCTATGGGATTATCTCAGATCTTAACGCAGCAGATATATTAATGTGTAGAAATTATGTCAATAAAGCAAAGAAATCACGGTCGATTCAAGGGAGGTAATTGGCTTGTAAGTTAAGTTCGTAGGAGTTACTTCCCTTTTATCATTAATTGATGGTTTATTAGGATATGGCTACTATTATGCTTTATGGTGCATAATACATAATAGAAATATTCAAAACTAAAATTTTTTGAACAGTTCAAACATAATTTTTTTCATGGAAACTATTTCAGGTATCTCTTTATTAACTGTTATTCAAATTTATTTGCACATGCATATTTTGTTTTGAAGAATAATCCATAAAAATAACATTTAATACAAAATACTTGATTGCATCCTAGAGCATAATAGTAGCCATATCGGTCTACAAAAGTATTTACAGCAGTGCTGTAAAGCGAATAATGTTAATAATTCTTTAGGGAATTATTTTTCAAGAGCATTCGGCTATAAAGTGCAGCTTTTCCTGGGTAATAGCTGTAACACTTTTTTACTAGACATTAGACCATATTGTGTTCTTTTCAATATTTAGTTTGAAATAGCTTTTATTCGGTATAGTGGCTTGATAATATTGATATACATATATAAATGATGCGGAAGCGGCAATATAGACGAGATTCGTTACGTCATATTTGTATTTTCATTTAGGTAACGTTATAATATACTGTATTTCATGCATTTAGACAAAATTTCACATACATATGTACTTGAAGAGGATAATAAACCTGATATTTTCTCTACTTTTGACGTGCTTTGTTTTCGGGAAATAGACATACAGATGATATGGAATGGTTTGCCGGTTAATATCGAATACATTTCACGAGAATGGCGGATATTTTTGGGGATATTTAATGAGTGCGAAATTATACAAATATAATCAGAATGATGACATGATTATCTGTAAGTTGGTGGAATTAAAAAAAACAATTTAAAATAAATATCGAAAATTTGTCACAATGAATGGAATAACAATAGACTGACCTTTCGCATTAGCCAATCAAATTACTACTGGCAGTAGTGATTCAGATTGGCCTGTCTTACTAAAGGACAGATGTCCTAAATGCTGAAATTTTCTTAGGCCATTATGTCCGGAACTACAAAACAGTTTAGGCCATTGTGCTGAAATTTTCTTGGTGCCGTCGATGTAGCAGTTTCTTCAGTGCATGATTCCTCTAAGGCTTCTTTCTCTTGTTGAGGTCTGTCGGGTCTCGATACAAGAAAACAACGTTTTCTGACCCTCTTGCAGCAATTTTCGTTATTTAGGTCCCATATTTTTTTTCTGTATCTTCTGAAAGCTTACAAAAGATCGTTACTATTGAAGCGAAGTACAAGCGCCCGAGTGATAGCAGTTATTTTTTTACATCGTCCAAACGTTTGTAAAAGCTTATATGACATAGAATGGTAACAAGCGCCCGAGTGATAACAGTTTGGTTGTGTTTGATCGCTGTGAAGTTCAGGAAATGGACAAACGATCGTATTTCGACAGATATTTTGACTTTAGACAAAAAAAGGACATGACCCCCCTATGGGATTATCTGAGATCTTAACGCAGCAGATAAATTAATGTGTAGAAATTATGTCAATAAAGCAAAGAAATCACGGTCGATTCAAGGGAGGTAATTGGCTTGTAAGTTAAGTTCGTAGGAGTAACTTCCCTTTTATCATTAATTGATGGTTTATTAGGATATGGCTACTATTATGCGTTATGGTGCAAACAGTGTGACATAATAGAAATATTCAAAATTATTTTTTTTTTAAACTATTTCAGGTATCTCTTTATTAACTGTTATTTAAATTTATTTGCACATGCATATTTTGTTTTGAAGAATAATCCATAAAAATAACATTTAATACAAAATACTTGATTGCATCCTAGAGCATAATAGTAGCCATATCTGTCTACAAAAGTATTTACAGCAGTGCTGTAAAGCGAATAATGTTAATAATTCTTTTGGGAATTATTTTTCAAGAGCATTCGGCTATAAAGTGCAGCTTTTCCTGGGTAATAGCTGTAACACTTTTACTAGACATTAGACCATATTGTGTTCTTTTCAATATTTAGTTTGAAATAGCTTTTATTCGGTATAGTGGCTTGATAATATTGATATACATATATAAATGATGCGGAAGCGGCAATATAGACGAGATTCGTTACGTCATATTTGTATTTCCATTTAGGTAACGTTATAATATACTGTATTTCATGCATTTAGACAAAATTTCACATACATATGTACTTGAAGAGGATAATAAACCTGATATTTTCTCTACTTTTGACGTGCTTTGTTTTCGGGAAATAGACATACAGATGATATGGAATGGTTTGCCGGTTAATATCGAATACATTTCACGAGAATGGCGGATATTTTTGGGGATATTTAATGAGTGCGAAATTATACAAATATAATCAGAATGATGACATGATTATCTGTAAGTTGGTGGAATTAAAAAAAACAATTTAAAATAAATATCGAAAATTTGTCACAATGAATGGAATAACAATAGATTGACCTTTCGCATTAGCCAATCAAATTACTACTGGCAGTAGTGATTCAGATTGGCCTGTCTTACTAAAGGACAGATGTCCTAAATGCTGAAATTTTCTTAGGCCATTATGTCCGGAACTACAAAACAGTTTAGGCCATTGTGCTGAAATTTTCTTGGTGCCGTCGATGTAGCAGTTTCTTCAGTGCATGATTCCTCTAAGGCTTCTTTCTCTTGTTGAGGTCTGTCGGGTCTCGATACACGAAAACAACGTTTTCTGACCCTCTTGCAGCAATTTTCGTTATTTAGGTCCCATATTTTTTTTCTGTATCTCCTGAAAGCTTACAAAAGATCGTTACTATTGAAGCGAAGTACAAGCGCCCGAGTGATAGCAGTTATTTTTTTACATCGTCCAAACGTTTGTAAAAGCTTATATGACATAGAATGGTAACAAGCGCCCGAGTGATAACAGTTTGGTTGTGTTTGATCGCTGTGAAGTTCAGGAAATGGACAAACGATCGTATTTCGACAGATATTTTGACTTTAGACAAAAAAAGGACATGACCCCCTATGGGATTATCTGAGATCTTAACGCAGCAGATAAATTAATGTGTAGAAATTATGTCAATAAAGCAAAGAAATCACGGTCGATTCAAGGGAGGTAATTGGCTTGTAAGTTAAGTTCGTAGGAGTAACTTCCCTTTTATCATTAATTGATGGTTTATTAGGATATGGCTACTATTATGCGTTATGGTGCAAACAGTGTGACATAATAGAAATATTCAAAATTAATTTTTTTTAAAACTATTTCAGGTATCTCTTAAAACTATTTCAGGTATCTCTTTATTAACTGTTATTTAAATTTATTTGCACATGCATATTTTGTTTTGAAGAATAATCCATAAAAATAACATTTAATACAAAATACTTGATTGCATCCTAGAGCATAATAGTAGCCATATCTGTCTACAAAAGTATTTACAGCAGTGCTGTAAAGCGAATAATGTTAATAATTCTTTTGGGAATTATTTTTCCAAGAGCATTCGGCTATAAAGTGCAGCTTTTCCTGGGTAATAGCTGTAACACTTTTTTACTAGACATTAGACCATATTGTGTTCTTTTCAATATTTAGTTTGAAATAGCTTTTATTCGGTATAGTGGCTTGATAATATTGATATACATATATAAATGATGCGGAAGCGGCAATATAGACGAGATTCGTTACGTCATATTTGTATTTCCATTTAGGTAACGTTATAATATACTGTATTTCATGCATTTAGACAAAATTTCACATACATATGTACTTGAAGAGGATAATAAACCTGATATTTTCTCTACTTTTGACGTGCTTTGTTTTCGGGAAATAGACATACAGATGATATGGAATGGTTTGCCGGTTAATATCGAATACATTTCACGAGAATGGCGGATATTTTTGGGGATATTTAATGAGTGCGAAATTATACAAATATAATCAGAATGATGACATGATTATCTGTAAGTTGGTGGAATTAAAAAAAACAATTTAAAATAAATATCGAAAATTTGTCACAATGAATGGAATAACAATAGATTGACCTTTCGCATTAGCCAATCAAATTACTACTGGCAGTAGTGATTCAGATTGGCCTGTCTTACTAAAGGACAGATGTCCTAAATGCTGAAATTTTCTTAGGCCATTATGTCCGGAACTACAAAACAGTTTAGGCCATTGTGCTGAAATTTTCTTGGTGCCGTCGATGTAGCAGTTTCTTCAGTGCATGATTCCTCTAAGGCTTCTTTCTCTTGTTGAGGTCTGTCGGGTCTCGATACACGAAAACAACGTTTTCTGACCCTCTTGCAGCAATTTTCGTTATTTAGGTCCCATATTTTTTTTCTGTATCTCCTGAAAGCTTACAAAAGATCGTTACTATTGAAGCGAAGTACAAGCGCCCGAGTGATAGCAGTTATTTTTTTACATCGTCCAAACGTTTGTAAAAGCTTATATGACATAGAATGGTAACAAGCGCCCGAGTGATAACAGTTTGGTTGTGTTTGATCGCTGTGAAGTTCAGGAAATGGACAAACGATCGTATTTCGACAGATATTTTGACTTTAGACAAAAAAAGGACATGACCCCCTATGGGATTATCTGAGATCTTAACGCAGCAGATAAATTAATGTGTAGAAATTATGTCAATAAAGCAAAGAAATCACGGTCGATTCAAGGGAGGTAATTGGCTTGTAAGTTAAGTTCGTAGGAGTAACTTCCCTTTTATCATTAATTGATGGTTTATTAGGATATGGCTACTATTATGCGTTATGGTGCAAACAGTGTGACATAATAGAAATATTCAAAATTAATTTTTTTTAAAACTATTTCAGGTATCTCTTAAAACTATTTCAGGTATCTCTTTATTAACTGTTATTTAAATTTATTTGCACATGCATATTTTGTTTTGAAGAATAATCCATAAAAATAACATTTAATACAAAATACTTGATTGCATCCTAGAGCATAATAGTAGCCATATCTGTCTACAAAAGTATTTACAGCAGTGCTGTAAAGCGAATAATGTTAATAATTCTTTTGGGAATTATTTTTCCAAGAGCATTCGGCTATAAAGTGCAGCTTTTCCTGGGTAATAGCTGTAACACTTTTTTACTAGACATTAGACCATATTGTGTTCTTTTCAATATTTAGTTTGAAATAGCTTTTATTCGGTATAGTGGCTTGATAATATTGATATACATATATAAATGATGCGGAAGCGGCAATATAGACGAGATTCGTTACGTCATATTTGTATTTCCATTTAGGTAACGTTATAATATACTGTATTTCATGCATTTAGACAAAATTTCACATACATATGTACTTGAAGAGGATAATAAACCTGATATTTTCTCTACTTTTGACGTGCTTTGTTTTCGGGAAATAGACATACAGATGATATGGAATGGTTTGCCGGTTAATATCGAATACATTTCACGAGAATGGCGGATATTTTTTGGGATATTTAATGAGTGCGAAATTATACAAATATAATCAGAATGATGACATGATTATCTGTAAGTTGGTGGAATTAAAAAAAACAATTTAAAATAAATATCGAAAATTTGTCACAATGAATGGAATAACAATAGACTGACCTTTCGCATTAGCCAATCAAATTACTACTGGCAGTAGTGATTCAGATTGGCCTGTCTTACTAAAGGACAGATGTCCTAAATGCTGAAATTTTCTTAGGCCATTATGTCCGGAACTACAAAACAGTTTAGGCCATTGTGCTGAAATTTTCTTGGTGCCGTCGATGTAGCAGTTTCTTCAGTGCATGATTCCTCTAAGGCTTCTTTCTCTTGTTGAGGTCTGTCGGGTCTCGATACAAGAAAACAACGTTTTCTGACCCTCTTGCAGCAATTTTCGTTATTTAGGTCCCATATTTTTTTTCTGTATCTTCTGAAAGCTTACAAAAGATCGTTACTATTGAAGCGAAGTACAAGCGCCCGAGTGATAGCAGTTATTTTTTTACATCGTCCAAACGTTTGTAAAAGCTTATATGACATAGAATGGTAACAAGCGCCCGAGTGATAACAGTTTGGTTGTGTTTGATCGCTGTGAAGTTCAGGAAATGGACAAACGATCGTATTTCGACAGATATTTTGACTTTAGACAAAAAAAGGACATGACCCCCTATGGGATTATCTGTGATCTTAACGCAGCAGATAAATTAATGTGTAGAAATTATGTCAATAAAGCAAAGAAATCACGGTCGATTCAAGGGAGGTAATTGGCTTGTAAGTTAAGTTCGTAGGAGTAACTTCCCTTTTATCATTAATTGATGGTTTATTAGGATATGGCTACTATTATGCGTTATGGTGCAAACAGTGTGACATAATAGAAATATTCAAAATTAAATTTTTTTAAAACTATTTCAGGTATCTCTTTATTAACTGTTATTTAAATTTATTTGCACATGCATATTTTGTTTTGAAGAATAATCCATAAAAATAACATTTAATACAAAATACTTGATTGCATCCTAGAGCATAATAGTAGCCATATCGGTCTACAAAAGTATTTACAGCAGTGCTGTAAAGCGAATAATGTTAATAATTCTTTTGGGAATTATTTTTCAAGAGCATTCGGCTATAAAGTGCAGCTTTTCCTGGGTAATAGCTGTAACACTTTTTTACTAGACATTAGACCATATTGTGTTCTTTTCAATATTTAGTTTGAAATAGCTTTTATTCGGTATAGTGGCTTGATAATATTGATATACATATATAAATGATGCGGAAGCGGCAATATAGACGAGATTCGTTACGTCATATTTGTATTTTCATTTAGGTAACGTTATAATATACTGTATTTCATGCATTTAGACAAAATTTCACATACATATGTACTTGAAGAGGATAATAAACCTGATATTTTCTCTACTTTTGACGTGCTTTGTTTTCGGGAAATAGACATACAGATGATATGGAATGGTTTGCCGGTTAATATCGAATACATTTCACGAGAATGGCGGATATTTTTGGGGATATTTAATGAGTGCGAAATTATACAAATATAATCAGAATGATGACATGATTATCTGTAAGTTGGTGGAATTAAAAAAAACAATTTAAAATAAATATCGAAAATTTGTCACAATGAATGGAATAACAATAGACTGACCTTTCGCATTAGCCAATCAAATTACTACTGGCAGTAGTGATTCAGATTGGCCTGTCTTACTAAAGGACAGATGTCCTAAATGCTGAAATTTTCTTAGGCCATTATGTCCGGAACTACAAAACAGTTTAGGCCATTGTGCTGAAATTTTCTTGGTGCCGTCGATGTAGCAGTTTCTTCAGTGCATGATTCCTCTAAGGCTTCTTTCTCTTGTTGAGGTCTGTCGGGTCTCGATACAAGAAAACAACGTTTTCTGACCCTCTTGCAGCAATTTTCGTTATTTAGGTCCCATATTTTTTTTCTGTATCTTCTGAAAGCTTACAAAAGATCGTTACTATTGAAGCGAAGTACAAGCGCCCGAGTGATAGCAGTTATTTTTTTACATCGTCCAAACGTTTGTAAAAGCTTATATGACATAGAATGGTAACAAGCGCCCGAGTGATAACAGTTTGGTTGTGTTTGATCGCTGTGAAGTTCAGGAAATGGACAAACGATCGTATTTCGACAGATATTTTGACTTTAGACAAAAAAAGGACATGACCCCCCTATGGGATTATCTGAGATCTTAACGCAGCAGATAAATTAATGTGTAGAAATTATGTCAATAAAGCAAAGAAATCACGGTCGATTCAAGGGAGGTAATTGGCTTGTAAGTTAAGTTCGTAGGAGTAACTTCCCTTTTATCATTAATTGATGGTTTATTAGGATATGGCTACTATTATGCGTTATGGTGCAAACAGTGTGACATAATAGAAATATTCAAAATTATTTTTTTTTAAAACTATTTCAGGTATCTCTTTATTAACTGTTATTTAAATTTATTTGCACATGCATATTTTGTTTTGAAGAATAATCCATAAAAATAACATTTAATACAAAATACTTGATTGCATCCTAGAGCATAATAGTAGCCATATCTGTCTACAAAAGTATTTACAGCAGTGCTGTAAAGCGAATAATGTTAATAATTCTTTTGGGAATTATTTTTCAAGAGCATTCGGCTATAAAGTGCAGCTTTTCCTGGGTAATAGCTGTAACACTTTTACTAGACATTAGACCATATTGTGTTCTTTTCAATATTTAGTTTGAAATAGCTTTTATTCGGTATAGTGGCTTGATAATATTGATATACATATATAAATGATGCGGAAGCGGCAATATAGACGAGATTCGTTACGTCATATTTGTATTTCCATTTAGGTAACGTTATAATATACTGTATTTCATGCATTTAGACAAAATTTCACATACATATGTACTTGAAGAGGATAATAAACCTGATATTTTCTCTACTTTTGACGTGCTTTGTTTTCGGGAAATAGACATACAGATGATATGGAATGGTTTGCCGGTTAATATCGAATACATTTCACGAGAATGGCGGATATTTTTGGGGATATTTAATGAGTGCGAAATTATACAAATATAATCAGAATGATGACATGATTATCTGTAAGTTGGTGGAATTAAAAAAAACAATTTAAAATAAATATCGAAAATTTGTCACAATGAATGGAATAACAATAGATTGACCTTTCGCATTAGCCAATCAAATTACTACTGGCAGTAGTGATTCAGATTGGCCTGTCTTACTAAAGGACAGATGTCCTAAATGCTGAAATTTTCTTAGGCCATTATGTCCGGAACTACAAAACAGTTTAGGCCATTGTGCTGAAATTTTCTTGGTGCCGTCGATGTAGCAGTTTCTTCAGTGCATGATTCCTCTAAGGCTTCTTTCTCTTGTTGAGGTCTGTCGGGTCTCGATACACGAAAACAACGTTTTCTGACCCTCTTGCAGCAATTTTCGTTATTTAGGTCCCATATTTTTTTTCTGTATCTCCTGAAAGCTTACAAAAGATCGTTACTATTGAAGCGAAGTACAAGCGCCCGAGTGATAGCAGTTATTTTTTTACATCGTCCAAACGTTTGTAAAAGCTTATATGACATAGAATGGTAACAAGCGCCCGAGTGATAACAGTTTGGTTGTGTTTGATCGCTGTGAAGTTCAGGAAATGGACAAACGATCGTATTTCGACAGATATTTTGACTTTAGACAAAAAAAGGACATGACCCCCTATGGGATTATCTGAGATCTTAACGCAGCAGATAAATTAATGTGTAGAAATTATGTCAATAAAGCAAAGAAATCACGGTCGATTCAAGGGAGGTAATTGGCTTGTAAGTTAAGTTCGTAGGAGTAACTTCCCTTTTATCATTAATTGATGGTTTATTAGGATATGGCTACTATTATGCGTTATGGTGCAAACAGTGTGACATAATAGAAATATTCAAAATTAATTTTTTTTAAAACTATTTCAGGTATCTCTTAAAACTATTTCAGGTATCTCTTTATTAACTGTTATTTAAATTTATTTGCACATGCATATTTTGTTTTGAAGAATAATCCATAAAAATAACATTTAATACAAAATACTTGATTGCATCCTAGAGCATAATAGTAGCCATATCTGTCTACAAAAGTATTTACAGCAGTGCTGTAAAGCGAATAATGTTAATAATTCTTTTGGGAATTATTTTTCCAAGAGCATTCGGCTATAAAGTGCAGCTTTTCCTGGGTAATAGCTGTAACACTTTTTTACTAGACATTAGACCATATTGTGTTCTTTTCAATATTTAGTTTGAAATAGCTTTTATTCGGTATAGTGGCTTGATAATATTGATATACATATATAAATGATGCGGAAGCGGCAATATAGACGAGATTCGTTACGTCATATTTGTATTTCCATTTAGGTAACGTTATAATATACTGTATTTCATGCATTTAGACAAAATTTCACATACATATGTACTTGAAGAGGATAATAAACCTGATATTTTCTCTACTTTTGACGTGCTTTGTTTTCGGGAAATAGACATACAGATGATATGGAATGGTTTGCCGGTTAATATCGAATACATTTCACGAGAATGGCGGATATTTTTTGGGATATTTAATGAGTGCGAAATTATACAAATATAATCAGAATGATGACATGATTATCTGTAAGTTGGTGGAATTAAAAAAAACAATTTAAAATAAATATCGAAAATTTGTCACAATGAATGGAATAACAATAGACTGACCTTTCGCATTAGCCAATCAAATTACTACTGGCAGTAGTGATTCAGATTGGCCTGTCTTACTAAAGGACAGATGTCCTAAATGCTGAAATTTTCTTAGGCCATTATGTCCGGAACTACAAAACAGTTTAGGCCATTGTGCTGAAATTTTCTTGGTGCCGTCGATGTAGCAGTTTCTTCAGTGCATGATTCCTCTAAGGCTTCTTTCTCTTGTTGAGGTCTGTCGGGTCTCGATACAAGAAAACAACGTTTTCTGACCCTCTTGCAGCAATTTTCGTTATTTAGGTCCCATATTTTTTTTCTGTATCTTCTGAAAGCTTACAAAAGATCGTTACTATTGAAGCGAAGTACAAGCGCCCGAGTGATAGCAGTTATTTTTTTACATCGTCCAAACGTTTGTAAAAGCTTATATGACATAGAATGGTAACAAGCGCCCGAGTGATAACAGTTTGGTTGTGTTTGATCGCTGTGAAGTTCAGGAAATGGACAAACGATCGTATTTCGACAGATATTTTGACTTTAGACAAAAAAAGGACATGACCCCCTATGGGATTATCTGTGATCTTAACGCAGCAGATAAATTAATGTGTAGAAATTATGTCAATAAAGCAAAGAAATCACGGTCGATTCAAGGGAGGTAATTGGCTTGTAAGTTAAGTTCGTAGGAGTAACTTCCCTTTTATCATTAATTGATGGTTTATTAGGATATGGCTACTATTATGCGTTATGGTGCAAACAGTGTGACATAATAGAAATATTCAAAATTAAATTTTTTTTAAACTATTTCAGGTATCTCTTTATTAACTGTTATTTAAATTTATTTGCACATGCATATTTTGTTTTGAAGAATAATCCATAAAAATAACATTTAATACAAAATACTTGATTGCATCCTAGAGCATAATAGTAGCCATATCGGTCTACAAAAGTATTTACAGCAGTGCTGTAAAGCGAATAATGTTAATAATTCTTTTGGGAATTATTTTTCAAGAGCATTCGGCTATAAAGTGCAGCTTTTCCTGGGTAATAGCTGTAACACTTTTACTAGACATTAGACCATATTGTGTTCTTTTCAATATTTAGTTTGAAATAGCTTTTATTCGGTATAGTGGCTTGATAATATTGATATACATATATAAATGATGCGGAAGCGGCAATATAGACGAGATTCGTTACGTCATATTTGTATTTCCATTTAGGTAACGTTATAATATACTGTATTTCATGCATTTAGACAAAATTTCACATACATATGTACTTGAAGAGGATAATAAACCTGATATTTTCTCTACTTTTGACGTGCTTTGTTTTCGGGAAATAGACATACAGATGATATGGAATGGTTTGCCGGTTAATATCGAATACATTTCACGAGAATGGCGGATATTTTTGGGGATATTTAATGAGTGCGAAATTATACAAATATAATCAGAATGATGACATGATTATCTGTAAGTTGGTGGAATTAAAAAAAACAATTTAAAATAAATATCGAAAATTTGTCACAATGAATGGAATAACAATAGATTGACCTTTCGCATTAGCCAATCAAATTACTACTGGCAGTAGTGATTCAGATTGGCCTGTCTTACTAAAGGACAGATGTCCTAAATGCTGAAATTTTCTTAGGCCATTATGTCCGGAACTACAAAACAGTTTAGGCCATTGTGCTGAAATTTTCTTGGTGCCGTCGATGTAGCAGTTTCTTCAGTGCATGATTCCTCTAAGGCTTCTTTCTCTTGTTGAGGTCTGTCGGGTCTCGATACACGAAAACAACGTTTTCTGACCCTCTTGCAGCAATTTTCGTTATTTAGGTCCCATATTTTTTTTCTGTATCTCCTGAAAGCTTACAAAAGATCGTTACTATTGAAGCGAAGTACAAGCGCCCGAGTGATAGCAGTTATTTTTTTACATCGTCCAAACGTTTGTAAAAGCTTATATGACATAGAATGGTAACAAGCGCCCGAGTGATAACAGTTTGGTTGTGTTTGATCGCTGTGAAGTTCAGGAAATGGACAAACGATCGTATTTCGACAGATATTTTGACTTTAGACAAAAAAAGGACATGACCCCCTATGGGATTATCTGAGATCTTAACGCAGCAGATAAATTAATGTGTAGAAATTATGTCAATAAAGCAAAGAAATCACGGTCGATTCAAGGGAGGTAATTGGCTTGTAAGTTAAGTTCGTAGGAGTAACTTCCCTTTTATCATTAATTGATGGTTTATTAGGATATGGCTACTATTATGCGTTATGGTGCAAACAGTGTGACATAATAGAAATATTCAAAATTAATTTTTTTTAAAACTATTTCAGGTATCTCTTTATTAACTGTTATTTAAATTTATTTGCACATGCATATTTTGTTTTGAAGAATAATCCATAAAAATAACATTTAATACAAAATACTTGATTGCATCCTAGAGCATAATAGTAGCCATATCTGTCTACAAAAGTATTTACAGCAGTGCTGTAAAGCGAATAATGTTAATAATTCTTTTGGGAATTATTTTTCCAAGAGCATTCGGCTATAAAGTGCAGCTTTTCCTGGGTAATAGCTGTAACACTTTTTTACTAGACATTAGACCATATTGTGTTCTTTTCAATATTTAGTTTGAAATAGCTTTTATTCGGTATAGTGGCTTGATAATATTGATATACATATATAAATGATGCGGAAGCGGCAATATAGACGAGATTCGTTACGTCATATTTGTATTTCCATTTAGGTAACGTTATAATATACTGTATTTCATGCATTTAGACAAAATTTCACATACATATGTACTTGAAGAGGATAATAAACCTGATATTTTCTCTACTTTTGACGTGCTTTGTTTTCGGGAAATAGACATACAGATGATATGGAATGGTTTGCCGGTTAATATCGAATACATTTCACGAGAATGGCGGATATTTTTTGGGATATTTAATGAGTGCGAAATTATACAAATATAATCAGAATGATGACATGATTATCTGTAAGTTGGTGGAATTAAAAAAAACAATTTAAAATAAATATCGAAAATTTGTCACAATGAATGGAATAACAATAGACTGACCTTTCGCATTAGCCAATCAAATTACTACTGGCAGTAGTGATTCAGATTGGCCTGTCTTACTAAAGGACAGATGTCCTAAATGCTGAAATTTTCTTAGGCCATTATGTCCGGAACTACAAAACAGTTTAGGCCATTGTGCTGAAATTTTCTTGGTGCCGTCGATGTAGCAGTTTCTTCAGTGCATGATTCCTCTAAGGCTTCTTTCTCTTGTTGAGGTCTGTCGGGTCTCGATACAAGAAAACAACGTTTTCTGACCCTCTTGCAGCAATTTTCGTTATTTAGGTCCCATATTTTTTTTCTGTATCTTCTGAAAGCTTACAAAAGATCGTTACTATTGAAGCGAAGTACAAGCGCCCGAGTGATAGCAGTTATTTTTTTACATCGTCCAAACGTTTGTAAAAGCTTATATGACATAGAATGGTAACAAGCGCCCGAGTGATAACAGTTTGGTTGTGTTTGATCGCTGTGAAGTTCAGGAAATGGACAAACGATCGTATTTCGACAGATATTTTGACTTTAGACAAAAAAAGGACATGACCCCCTATGGGATTATCTGTGATCTTAACGCAGCAGATAAATTAATGTGTAGAAATTATGTCAATAAAGCAAAGAAATCACGGTCGATTCAAGGGAGGTAATTGGCTTGTAAGTTAAGTTCGTAGGAGTAACTTCCCTTTTATCATTAATTGATGGTTTATTAGGATATGGCTACTATTATGCGTTATGGTGCAAACAGTGTGACATAATAGAAATATTCAAAATTAATTTTTTTTTAAACTATTTCAGGTATCTCTTTATTAACTGTTATTTAAATTTATTTGCACATGCATATTTTGTTTTGAAGAATAATCCATAAAAATAACATTTAATACAAAATACTTGATTGCATCCTAGAGCATAATAGTAGCCATATCGGTCTACAAAAGTATTTACAGCAGTGCTGTAAAGCGAATAATGTTAATAATTCTTTTGGGAATTATTTTTCAAGAGCATTCGGCTATAAAGTGCAGCTTTTCCTGGGTAATAGCTGTAACACTTTTTTACTAGACATTAGACCATATTGTGTTCTTTTCAATATTTAGTTTGAAATAGCTTTTATTCGGTATAGTGGCTTGATAATATTGATATACATATATAAATGATGCGGAAGCGGCAATATAGACGAGATTCGTTACGTCATATTTGTATTTTCATTTAGGTAACGTTATAATATACTGTATTTCATGCATTTAGACAAAATTTCACATACATATGTACTTGAAGAGGATAATAAACCTGATATTTTCTCTACTTTTGACGTGCTTTGTTTTCGGGAAATAGACATACAGATGATATGGAATGGTTTGCCGGTTAATATCGAATACATTTCACGAGAATGGCGGATATTTTTGGGGATATTTAATGAGTGCGAAATTATACAAATATAATCAGAATGATGACATGATTATCTGTAAGTTGGTGGAATTAAAAAAAAACAATTTAAAATAAATATCGAAAATTTGTCACAATGAATGGAATAACAATAGACTGACCTTTCGCATTAGCCAATCAAATTACTACTGGCAGTAGTGATTCAGATTGGCCTGTCTTACTAAAGGACAGATGTCCTAAATGCTGAAATTTTCTTAGGCCATTATGTCCGGAACTACAAAACAGTTTAGGCCATTGTGCTGAAATTTTCTTGGTGCCGTCGATGTAGCAGTTTCTTCAGTGCATGATTCCTCTAAGGCTTCTTTCTCTTGTTGAGGTCTGTCGGGTCTCGATACAAGAAAACAACGTTTTCTGACCCTCTTGCAGCAATTTTCGTTATTTAGGTCCCATATTTTTTTTCTGTATCTTCTGAAAGCTTACAAAAGATCGTTACTATTGAAGCGAAGTACAAGCGCCCGAGTGATAGCAGTTATTTTTTTACATCGTCCAAACGTTTGTAAAAGCTTATATGACATAGAATGGTAACAAGCGCCCGAGTGATAACAGTTTGGTTGTGTTTGATCGCTGTGAAGTTCAGGAAATGGACAAACGATCGTATTTCGACAGATATTTTGACTTTAGACAAAAAAAGGACATGACCCCCCTATGGGATTATCTGAGATCTTAACGCAGCAGATAAATTAATGTGTAGAAATTATGTCAATAAAGCAAAGAAATCACGGTCGATTCAAGGGAGGTAATTGGCTTGTAAGTTAAGTTCGTAGGAGTAACTTCCCTTTTATCATTAATTGATGGTTTATTAGGATATGGCTACTATTATGCGTTATGGTGCAAACAGTGTGACATAATAGAAATATTCAAAATTATTTTTTTTTAAAACTATTTCAGGTATCTCTTTATTAACTGTTATTTAAATTTATTTGCACATGCATATTTTGTTTTGAAGAATAATCCATAAAAATAACATTTAATACAAAATACTTGATTGCATCCTAGAGCATAATAGTAGCCATATCTGTCTACAAAAGTATTTACAGCAGTGCTGTAAAGCGAATAATGTTAATAATTCTTTTGGGAATTATTTTTCAAGAGCATTCGGCTATAAAGTGCAGCTTTTCCTGGGTAATAGCTGTAACACTTTTACTAGACATTAGACCATATTGTGTTCTTTTCAATATTTAGTTTGAAATAGCTTTTATTCGGTATAGTGGCTTGATAATATTGATATACATATATAAATGATGCGGAAGCGGCAATATAGACGAGATTCGTTACGTCATATTTGTATTTCCATTTAGGTAACGTTATAATATACTGTATTTCATGCATTTAGACAAAATTTCACATACATATGTACTTGAAGAGGATAATAAACCTGATATTTTCTCTACTTTTGACGTGCTTTGTTTTCGGGAAATAGACATACAGATGATATGGAATGGTTTGCCGGTTAATATCGAATACATTTCACGAGAATGGCGGATATTTTTGGGGATATTTAATGAGTGCGAAATTATACAAATATAATCAGAATGATGACATGATTATCTGTAAGTTGGTGGAATTAAAAAAAACAATTTAAAATAAATATCGAAAATTTGTCACAATGAATGGAATAACAATATGACCTGACCGAACACTTTCGGCACGTCTCTGCCCCAAAGCCTTGCCTGTGCGTACTCCTACCCTGCAGAAGCACGCGGGGTAAGCAACAAATT
The DNA here is from genome assembly GCA_947623455.1 of Mimachlamys varia. Taxonomy (NCBI): domain Eukaryota; kingdom Metazoa; phylum Mollusca; class Bivalvia; order Pectinida; family Pectinidae; genus Mimachlamys; species Mimachlamys varia. The sequence continues at coordinate 38,439,975 of OX392533.1, read as the reverse complement.
AAAACAACTGTTAACCTAGTGTATCTAGTTTGATTATTGTGCCATATACAGCATAGGGTTGGTTGGTTTTACGTCCTATTAAAATAAAATGTAAAATCAATGATATCCGGCCTGTTTCGTAAAGTTCTCTCTGCTGCAGCATCATATTCAGATGACCTTTGTCGCCTCTTTACTTCACTTTTAGAATTTTTAAATTGTTCAAATTTTGCCCCTGGTTTAATCGATTTTGAGTTTGGATTATGATTGTGTTGACGCTTCGGTATTCTCTTTTTTTTAACGACACTGTCATCTTGCAGCAAGTCATTTTGTCACATTATTCCACAACATTTTTGGTAACGAAATGACTAAACGTACAAATACGATTATGTGGGCGTGGTCGCCTAAAAAATTCACATTTCCGATTCTGAAAGTAGTCATGTGATCGTGACCCCCTATGGGATGTCCTCAGATTTTGACGCAGCGGAGAGAAGTTTATAAACGGCACAGAGATTAAGATATAGTTTTAATCAACCTGATTAACAGCCAGTCTTTTACGGACGGTCTCCCGGTGTATGCGATGTGGGTAAGTGTGTGTTGAGAGCGTTTGTATTTGGGAGGCGTCGGTATGTGCGGAAGCGATCCATGGCAATTTGGATTTCATTTGGATTTTCATCCCAGACATTGACTTGAAGAGAAGGCGTGTCTTATCAATGTTGTAGATTGTTACTCCAGGGATTTTTTGGACAGTTCAGATAAAGTCATACCTCTAGAAATAATGGCCAGAATCTGAAGTTGTTATCCATTGTGTTCTCGGAGTTGAGTTTGTCACTTCAGGAGAAGACAAATTCTTCTTTATTTGTCAATGTGCTATGAGATCTAATACTGCATCCATTACTTTCCTTTTGTAATAATTCAAGCTGCTGTTTGGTAGAGACGGATTATCTTCTTGCAAAATGTTGTTCACTTCCGGCAAAGTTAAATTAATGTCCTCACTCCGTTTGATACTTCAGAAAATGGACTCTGACTCCTGAACTGTAAAGTCTGAAATATGCAATAAATAAATTTTTAAGCTGATCTCTTTATTAGAAAAAGTCATTAACGTTTGTTGTCAATTTAGAAATCTTAATTTTAACTAATCGGGCCCTACAGGTAGGGCGTCAGAATTGTACCTGCTGCCCCCAATGATCGTAGAAGGCGATTAAACTTGGGTTCTAAACAAATTTCTTTTTCCTAAATGTCCCTTGACACAACCACTTTTGGCCTTCAGTTGAGTGTTCGCCCCTATGATGAAGGCTATGCGTTCTGTCCCCAGGCCGAATCTCTAACAATGGTAGTTATTATCGCCTGCTTGACTCTCAGCACGATGGGAGTAAAACGACTGGTTTGTGTTACCCGTTTTCAGTATAATGTGACCGTGTGCTGGTGGCCTCCGGCAGAATACTTCAGTAGGTAGCACTTGTAATTGGCAAAAGATCCGGACAATCGCAAGGCTTCAGAATCTGAAATGTGGATTTTTGAGGCGACAAAGCTTGCATAATCGCATTTGTACGTTTAGTCGTTTCGTCACCAAAAAGTTGATTTGACGAAATGACTTTAGGTCATTAGAAAATTATCAAATTGTTAAGGAAAGAGGCGACAAAGGTTATCTGAACGTGATCCCCTATGTGATGTTGTCAGATCTTGAAGCAGCAGTGAGAAGTTAACGGAGCGGAGATCAAGATATGATTATGATCATGATCATTCTGATTAAAATACAGATCATTGTTCTCACAAGGATCTGACAACATCCAATAAGAGGTCACATTCAGATAACCTGTGTCGCCTCTTTACTTAACACTAAAATAATTTCCCAATGACCTGTCATCTTGCAGCAAGCTATTTTGTCACATTATTCCATATTAACTTTTTGTGACTAAATGCAATTATGCATGTCTTGGTCGCCTCGAAGTTCCGCTGTCAAGTTTCTGGCAGTAGTAATTTTACTGGCTAATGCAAAAGGTCATCAGGACATGACCCCCTATTGGATTTTCTCATATCTTAACGCAGTAGAGAGAAGTTTACGGAACGGCGCGGAGTTCAAGATATGCTTTAATCGGCCTGATTAATTAGGCAGGATTGTGATGATGATTTTAATCAGATCGAAAGACAATTAAATATTTTTTAGTGTATTTTAATGTCAACTGGTGTTAGCCAAGTGTCTGCAATGTCCGTTATACTATTTATGCCAGGTAGTTTAGATCTCCGGACCATATCCACTATACCTGAAAAATATATTCGCGCCGTCACGTAAACTTCTCTCTGCTGCGTTAAGATCTGAGATAATCCCATAGGGGGTCATGTCCCGATGACCTTTCGCATTAGCCAATCAAATTACTACTGGCAGAATCTTGACAGTGAAATTTTGAGGCGACAAAGCTTGCATAAACACATTTTTCTGTTTAGTCATTTCGTCACCAAAAAGTTCGTGCGGAATAATGTGACGAAATGGCTTACTGCAAGATGACAGGACGTTGGAAAAATATTTTAGTGTTAAGTAAAGAGGCGACAAAGGTCATCTGGACGTGACCTCTTCTGGAATGTTGTCAGATCCTTGTAAAACGGAGTGAGAACAAGAATCTGTATTTTAATCAGATTGTTTATTTCCAAACCTATTTTGCCAATAATACTTAACTCTTTATTAGTGCCCTGAAGATTTATTAATAACTTTTTTTTTGCTTTTTAGGTGTTGTTTAACGGTCAAAGTCTTTTTATGATTGGTTGGTTGATGAATTGCTTTTACAGCTAAGGTCATTTAAGGACGGCTCCCGATGTGCGTGATTAATTGTTTTACAGCTAAGGTCATTTTAAGGACGGCTCCCGATGTGCGTGTGTATTTGGGAGGCGGCTGCGATGCCGATTCAAAGTGCTGCCACACTGAAGTATACTGCCGAAGGAACCCCAGCAGAACACCCCAACCTAACTATTTACACTTCTCGTTATGTTGCCGTTAATATTTTACAATATCAAGCCTTTTTAGCTCACCTGATTCAAAATTGTACTAATGGTGAAACTGACCCCCTAGGGGGCTGAGGGGCGGGGCCAAAAAGAGTTATTTAGCTATATCATGGTTTAAGCGACATCTTCTCAATAACCACTGATTGGAAATCGGCATTATTTGGTAGGAAGCATAGCTAGGTGCTCAGGATTAAAAATTGTTCTTATGGTTGGACTAACCCCCTTTGGGCCTTTGGGAATGAGGGCGGGGCCAAAAATGGTTATTTAGCTTATATCATGGTTAAAGTGACTTCTCCATAACCACTGAAATCAGCCTTATTTGACAGGAAACATGGCTAGGTGCTCAGGATTCAAAATTGTACTAATGGTGGGACTGAACTCCCACCCCCAGGGGGCTGAGGGGTCACCAGGGGCCAGAAAGAATATTTTAGCATGATTACCTAGATACCAATGTATCCAGGTGAGCGATACAGGCCCTCCGGGCCACTTATTTATGTTCGCTTTCAGTTTTTAGCTCACCTGGTCCAAAGGTGTCCGTCCGTCAACAATCGACTTCTTCTTAACCACTGATTGGAATTTAATCAAATTTGGTAGGAAGCATCCCTAGGTGGCTTGGACTCAAATTTATACAAATGTGCGGGGACAAAAGGGGTCCATTCAGCTATTAACGTCTTCTCTGGATCTAAGCAATGTGAAACATTCATATTTTAATGGCAGCATCCCTAGGTGGCTGGGATTCAATTTTTTACAAATGAGGCTGAACCCCCACCCCCCTTCCTGGGGCGGGCCCAAAAGGAGTCAATTTCGCTATATTCATATTAACGATTTCTTCTCTGGATTAATGTAATGCAAAACATTCATATTTTAGTTGTAGCATACCTAGGTGCCTGGGATTCAAATTTATACAAATGATGGGGCTTGAGGGGCAGTGCCAAATGGGGTCCATTTGGCTATATTCATATTAACGACTTCTTCTCTGGATCTAAGCAATGTGAAACTTTATACAAATTATGGGGCTGACGGCCCGAGGGGCGGGGCCAAAAGGGGACCATTTGGTTATTAGCTCACCTGGACCGAAGGTCCGGTGAGCTTATGCCATGGCGCAGCGTCCGTCGTCCGTCCGTCGTCTGTCAACATTTTCTTCAAATCGCTACTAGTCAAAAAGTCCTGATTGGATTTTAACCAAATTTGGTCAGAAACATCCTTGGGCGAAGGGGGACAGATTTTGCATAAATGGTGACTCTGACCCCAAAAGGGCCAGAGGGGCGGGGTCCAATAGGGGAAATAGAGGTAATTCTTTAAATCTCTTCTTGTCAAAAAGTCCTGATTGGATTTTGACCAAATTTAGTCAGAAACATCCTTTGGGGAAGGGGAACATATTTTGCATAAATGGTGACTCGGACCCCTAAGGGGCCAGAGGGGCGGGGCCCAATAGGGAAAATAGAGGTAATTCCTTTTAATCTCTTCTTGTCCAAAAGTTATGATTGGATTTTGACAAAATTTTGTCAGAAACATTGTTGGGGGAAGGGGAACAGATTTTGCATAAATGATGACTCTGACCCCTAAGGGTCCAGAGGGGCGGGGCCCAATAGGGGAAATAGAGGTAATTCCTTTAAATCTCTTCTTGTCAAAAAGTTTTGATTGGATTTTGGCCAAATTTAGTCAGATACATTGTTGGGGGAAGGGGAACATATTTTGCATAAATGGTGACTCGGACCCCTAAGGAGCCAGAGGGGCATGACCCAATAGGGGAAATAGAGATAATTCCTTTAAATCTCTTCTTGTCATAAAGTTATGAATAGATTTTGTCCAAATTTGGTCAGAAACATTGTTGGGGGAAGGGGAACAGATTTTGCATAAATGGTGACTCTGACACCCAAAGGGCCAGAGGGGCGGGGCCCAATAGGGAAAATAGAGGTAATTTCTTTAAATCTCTTCTTGTCAAAAAGTCCTGATTGGATTTTGACCAAATATGGTCCCAAACATCCTTTGGTGAAGAGAAACAGATTTTGCATAAATGGTGACTCGGACCCCAAAGGGGCCAGAGGGGTGGGGCCCAATAGGGGAAATAGAGGTAATTCCTTTAAATTTCTTCTTGTCATAAAGTTATTAATAGATTTTGTCCAAATTTGGTCAGAAACATCGTTGAGTGAAGGGGAACAGATTTTGCATAAATGGTGACACTGACACCCAATGGGCCAAAAGGGCATGGCCCAATAGGGAAAATAGAGGTAATTCCTTTAAATCTCTTCTTGTCCAAAAGTTATGATTGGATTTTGACAAAATTTTGTCAGAAACATTGTTGGGGGAAGAGGAACATATTTTGCATAAATGGTGACTCGGACCCGAAAGGGGCCAGAGGGGCGGGGCCCAATAGGGGAAATAGAGGTAATTCCTTTAAATCTCTTCTTGTCATAAAGTTATGAAAAGATTTTGTCCAAATTTGGTCAGAAACAACGTTGGTGGAAGGGGGACAAATTTTGCATAAATGGTGACTCTGACCCCTAAGGGGCCAGAGGGGCGGGGCCCACTAGGGGAAATAGAGGTAATTCCTTTTAGTAATTCCTTTTAATCTCTTCTTGTCCAAAAGTTATGATTGGATTTTGACAAAATTTTGTCAGAAACATTGTTGGGGGAAGAGGAACATATTTTGCATAAATGGTGACTCGGACCCGAAAGGGGCCAGAGGGGCGGGGCCCAATAGGGGAAATAGAGGTAATTCCTTTAAATCTCTTCTTGTCATAAAGTTATGAAAAGATTTTGTCCAAATTTGGTCAGAAACATCGTTGGTGGAAGGGGGACAAATTTTGCATAAATGGTGACTCTGACCCCTAAGGGGCCAGAGGGGCGGGGCCCAATAGGGGAAATAGAGGTAATTCCTTTTAATCTCTTCTTGTCATAAAGTTATGAATAGATTTTGTCCAAATTTGGTAAGAAACATTGTTGGGGGAAGAGGAACAGATTTTGCATAAATGGTGACTCTGACCCCTTAAGGGCTATTTTGGCACTTAAGGGTTACAAGTCAGAGATTAATTCCAGGTGAGCGATGCAGGCCCATTGGGCCTCTTGTATTGATATTACTTTTAAACTGTTGAGATCCCCACCCCAAAACTACATATACAATTGCTGATCATAAAGAGAACACCGAACATATAATTTAAGATTTGAACCAAGGGTCTGCCACGCCCTTACAGACATCCCACCCCAAAACTATACAGAAACAAAACACAATCATGATACTATCACTGATGTGATGGTCTAGCCCAGCCTAGCCCTAGGGACCTTGGTTCTCTGTTAAGCTTGAAAACAACGAGTTGAGATACACACCCATTAACCTATCTTTATTTATATATAAAGATATACTTCAAGGATAAGTCTTTGGGTCTGTCCCTGCCCATAGTATCTTTTTTTAGCTCACCTGGACCGAAGGTCCGGTGAGCTTATGCCATAGCGCAGCGTCCGTCGTCCGTCCGTCGTCTGTCAACATTTGCTTCAAATCGCTACTAGTCAGAAAGTCCTGATTGGATTTTAACCAAATTTGGTCAGAAACATTCTTGGGCGAAGGGGAACAGATTTTGCATAAATGGTGACTCTGACCCCCAAAGGGTCAGAGGGGCGGGGCCCAATAGGGAAAATAGAGGTAATTCTTTAAATCTCTTCTTGTCAAAAAGTCCTGATTGGATTTTGACCAAATTTAGTCAGAAACATCCTTTGGGGAAGGGGAACAGATTTTGCATAAATGGTGACTCGGACCCCAAAGGGGCCATAGGGGCGGGGCCCAATAGGGAAATAAAGGTAATTCCTTTAAATCTCTTCTTGTCAAAAAGTTATGAACAGATTTTGTCCAAATTTGGTCAGAAACATCGTTGGGGGAAGGGGAACAGATTTTGCATAAATGGTGACTCGGACCCCTAAGGGGCCAGAGAGGCGGGGCCCAATATGGAAAATAGAGGTAATTCCTTTAAATCTCTTCTTGTCATAAAATTATGAATAGATTTTGTCCAAATTTGGTCAGAATCATCGAAGGGGGAAGGGGAACAGATTTGCATAAATGGTGACACTGACCCCAGAGGGGCAGGGCCCAATAGGGGAAATAGAGGTAATTCCTTTAAATCTCTTCTTGTCATAAAGTTATGAATAGATTTTGTCCAAATTTGGTCAGAATCATTGTTGGGGGAAGGGGAACAGATTTTGCATAAATGGTGACTCGGACACCCAAGGGGCCAGAGGGGCAGGGCCCAATAGGGAAAATAGAGGTAATTCCTTTAAATCTCTTCTTGTCAAAAAGTCCTGATATGATTTTGACCATATTTGGTCAGAAACACCCTTGGGGGAAGGGGAACCGGTTTTTACATAAATGGTGACTCGGACCCCTAAGGGGCCATTTTTGCGACTTTAGAGTTACAAGTCAGAGATTAATTCCAGGTGAGCGATGCAGGCCCATTGGGCCTCTTGTTTAGAAATATTTTACCTTGATACCAATTTATCCAGGTGAGCGATACAAGCCCTTTGGGCCTCTTTTTTTTGTATTTGTTGGGATTTTTATTCATTATTTCGAGCAAAATATCGAGAGTCATTTAAACCTTATCAAAAAACAATTTGATTCGCTGGTCTCTTTGATGGTTAGGTTGTGCGCTTTATTATGCATATTAAATATATAGTTTTGTTTTGATTGAACTGAAGAAACAGCTGTATGATGCAGTTTAATAAATATTTTGGCCTGCTATATATATTACCAAGTTTCAAAGGGTTCAACGTGTTGCGTTTAATCATTGTGCATGTACGTCCTTTTTATACCCCAAGGTCATTTAAGGACGGCCTCCTGGTGTATGCTGTTCACAGTCGCATATCATATTTAATAGTGTCAAGACATCTATAATATATGTGTTGATAGTTTATCTAATATGTAGGTAAAAATAAAGGATATTTAAACAGTATAAAATATTCTGTCGTTGGAATGTGCTAAAATTGTGTAACGTAACCGGTCATTGTATTCCTCAGATAATAAGTGTATGTGACCGTAAAGAAATATGTCACAAAGTATTTTTTATGTGAATACATAGTGTGTGTTTGATGCAAATTCATGTAAATGATATCGTTATTTTTCATATGAGTGTTTTTCTTTACTGTAATTATCTTTGTGACATCGTAGGAACATTGCATGCGTGCACCAAGATTTATCCACACCTCTGTGACCTTTCCGTGGAGAATAATCCATCAGTTTCATTATTTCTGTTTAGGAAAACAATAAGAAAATAAGTTTAAAGTCCATTTTTTATGAACGAAAGATTGTTATTTTGCAATGGAGACTTTCATGTCGTAAAAATATGTCCCTCATAATTAAAACTACATGCTGCATTTACTGGGAATATAATTCTTGTTTACCTTTATGATCATTGGTTTGTTGTTTGATTGGTTTTATTTCTTATTAACAGCCAGGGTCATTTAAGGACGGCCTCCCGGTACATTTGATGTTGGTGTGTGAATGTGGGAGGCTGCGATATGTGATATGTTCGTGTAAGCCTTCTTGCGATAATCCGGATCTTTTGCCCATTTAAAGTGCTACCACATTGAAGTATACTGCCGAAGGCCCCCATCAGGTAATCCGAGACTTTCGTCTCGGGGCTATCTGATTAAAATCATATCTTGATCTCCGCGCCGTTACGTAAACTTCTCTCTGCTGTGTTAAGATCTGAGATAATCTAATAGAGGGTCATGTCCCGATGACTTTTCGCATTAGCCAATCAAATTACTACTGGCAGACTGTTGACAGTGAAATTTTGAGGCGACAAAGCTTGCAATTAACACATTTGTCCGTGTAGTCATTTCCTCACCAAAAAGTTCGTGTGGAATAGTGTGACGAAATGGCTTGCTGCAATATTTTAGTGTTAAGTGAAGAGGCGACAAAGGTCATCTGGACGCGACCTCTTATGGGATGTTGTCAGATCCTTGTAAAACGGAGCGAGAACAAGGATCTGTATTTTAATCAGATTGCGTCTCGGGTGACCTATTCTAACCGCCGTGCGTCCGTAATCAGTTTACATTTAAGAATTAACAATAAAAGAACCTAAACCAATTTGAATAACATTTGGCAGGAAGAATAGATGCACCAAATTGTTCAATGGTCATAGGGCCTGATGAAGGGCCAAAAGTGGTAGTTCATTAAAAAAAAATTCTAATGAAAACACAGTTATACTGGAATCAGATACTATTAACCAAAGGAAAGGTCTTGCGGTACTTTATCGAAATTGTGAATTACAGGCCTCCTAGACTCCAGGTTCATCCCTGGAGAGGGGGAAGGTGTTCATTTCACTATAGTTTATATGCAAAATGACACTTTTAAATATATTTTGTTCATTTTCAGTAGGAGATACATGTGATTAAAACTACTTTGTTGGAATAATAACCGTCGGCTTGACTTCAGTAGGATTTGGAGTCTGGTTTTACATATGATATATGTCATCTGATGTCCTTTATATGTCGCTTAAATAGATTTTATTTTCCGAACTCACTGAAATAAGTGTAAAACGCAAATTATATTCATGTCATGAATCACACATGTTTTTGATTTGTGTTTCAGATGTTCTAGATGAATCGCATATTTTATCGATGTTAATTAAAATGCAGAAACATCAGAAAGCATTGATACTGTAAATGTCATCGCACCTACCGAAGCCAAGTCGTCTGTGTGGTATTTGAGTGCATATGCTACATGTAATCATCTTTTGAAAACAGCATTGTAGGCAATGTAACCACCACGATGCCAATTTAAACCGAAACCGGAAATAAACAAATGTTCACCATGTATATGGCGATAAATGTATAACAAATTCTTTACCAAAAAATGTTACACTTTTACAAGATATTAGAAAAAAACATCTTTATTAATGCTTTGTCGTCTGTATCTAGCCATAAAAGTGTCGAGTTTGAGCAATCTACAGCATCCATTTTACAATTTTATAATATCAGAAAATGAACCTTTGATAGCAAGAATTCGTGGTATCAGAAAATTTTATATTTTGATATCAGAAAATCATTTTCTGATTTCAAAAAAGGGAAAATGGAAAAAGTCTTATCTTACACCAATTACTGCTCCCTTTGATTTATGCAAAGTTTCATTTTTTTCAAACGTCCATAACTCTGTACTTAAACGAAAGATATTTTAATAGGCCTACTTCATCATTTTTAAATTGATAAAACGGAAAAGATATTTTTATAGGCCTACTTCATCATTTTTAAATTGATTAAAAACCTATCAAAGAATTTCACCTTTTCAAAAAATCGTTTCAATGGGCCTAATATTTATTTCTACAGCATATCTAAATTGAAAAATATAGACAACTTGGATTTGAGAAAATGAAGTACTAATAACCAGCTTTCCATTGCATTAACCTGTTCTGAGCTTGCTTGTTGGACAACCTCATTTCCATCTGATGGATCAAGGCTTTGAAAGTTGATTCGACATCACGTTTGTTGGCATATTAAGTACAGTCAAAGATATTAAAGTCGGTCTTAAATCCTTTAAAACTACATTATAATCAACGTCGTTGCTCAATCTGATTAAAAACATATCTTGATCTCCGCGCCGTTCCGTAAACTTCTCTTTGCTGCGTTAAGATCTGAGATAATCCCATGTGAGGTCATGTCCCGATGACCTTTCGCATTAGCCAATCAAATTACTACTGGTAGAATCTTGACAGTGAAATTTTGAGGCGACAAAGCTTGCATAAACACATTTGTCCGTTTAGTCATTTCGTCACCAAAAAGTTCGTGTGGAATAATGTGACGAAATTGCTTGCTGCAAGATGACAGGTCTTTGGAAAATTATTTTTAGTGTTATGTAAAGAGGCGACAAAGGTCATCTGGACGTGACCTCTTATGGGATGTTGTCAGATCCTTGTAAAACGGAGCGAGAACAAGGATCTGTATTTTAATCAGATTGCGTCGTTGCTTTGGAAATACTTTCTTGTTTCGAGTTAAAAAATTGTCCTGCTCAGCAGCTGGTCCGCCCGCAGTTCCGTCTGCCAAGTATTTGTTAATTTGGTGACCGTTTCGTTTTGACTAATTATCATTTATAAGAGGCTTGGCCTTGTATACTGCTCAAATGGTCTTAGTTTATTTAATTATTTCATCCCGTCTTGCACAAAACTAGTGAAATAAAATGAGCATACACCCTTGTCCCGAGAGGGATCATTTATTTAGGAACCAAAAAGTTCGTGTGGAATAATGTGACGAAATTGCTTGCTGCAAGATGACAGGTCTTTGGAAAATTATTTTTAGTGTTATGTAAAGAGGCGACAAAGGTCATCTGGACGTGACCTCTTATGGGATGTTGTCAGATCCTTGTAAAACGGAGCGAGAACAAGGATCTGTATTTTAATCAGATTGCGTCGTTGCTTTGGAAATACTTTCTTGTTTCGAGTTAAAAAATTGTCCTGCTCAGTAGCTGGTCCGCCCGCAGTTCCGTCTGCCAAGTATTTGTTAATTTGGTGACCGTTTCGTTTTGACTAATTATCATTTATAAGAGGCTTGGCCTTGTATACTGCTCAAATGGTCTTAGTTTATTTAATTATTTCATCCCGTCTTGCACAAAACTAGTGAAATAAAATGAGCATACACCCTTGTCCCGAGAGGGATACGATTTTGTATTTTCTTTCATCAGAAATTCGATTTTTGGATATCAGAAAAGACCTAGCAACCTAAGCAAAATCGTATTTTCCGATATCAGAAAATCGATTTCTTGATATCAAAAATATATATAAAACAAATATATCCGATTCTGAAAATAGTAATCTGATTGGCTAATGCAAATAGACATCTGAACGTGACGACCTATGGAATGTCCACAGATCTTGACGCAGCAGAGAGAAGTTTACAGAATTTTTCTTTAAAAGCATTTGTCATATAAAGCTTACTAAAATAAAACCTGTTATCTTCCCGACTTCATCTTTCTTCACTATTAGACTTTGTTTCTCATGTGTAGTTTGTTGTAAACTGCGCGTAAAACTGTTTCCCGTTGTCATATCAATTTTGTATCCGCAATCAACAGAGTACCTTGACTTTTTCTAACTATTGAAAGGCCCCTTAAATGTTTTTGTTAATGTTGATTTTAATTTTGATGGCGATAATGTCAATAACAAGAGGCAAAATAGGATCAAAGGAATGTTTACATGATACCCTCGGAAAAGTACAAGATAATAAGACCAGGTGTTCTGGAAGGGTAAGCGTCTTCTTCATCGACGACAACCGCCATGTTAATCTTTGTCAAAACGGGAACCGAGCCATCACTCGATTACATTACACAACAAGTAAGCACACTAATAAGAAAACTTAAAAACGTCCGTCTTCATATCACACATTGATACAGAATATTTCAAGATGGAAACCATAAAACTAACGCATTCTTTATTAACCTGCATCTCTCGAAAACCTAGAATTACGAATCAACTGCGACATGTAAACACCATAGGATGGAGAAGTAGGGATGTTACTATCAAGAAAGAGAAAGTTCATGATCGGGAAATCGAAATCGTCACGTTTATCATACAGCTTATTAGTTGCCCATGTTGGTGAAGATGACGTAACACACACACATGCTGCACCTTTTAAATTTATTAATGAATACAGTATGCCGAAAAAATGAATTAAACTGCATCATACAGCTGTTTTGTCCTCCTAGGACTCGTCAGCTTTAAAAATGTAAGATAACTTCAAAAATCTCTCAAGAGGTAAGACTGTACCACTTTGCTCTCTCAAGAGACAAGACTATACCACTAGTCCTTATGTGGTCTTTCCAATAAAACAGAAACTTTTCATCCTCTTAATGCTAGTAATGATAGATTCATCCATTGAATAAAGCAGAAGCATTAAATATTGTATGCTATGTAGATGTGTGTGTTTTGTAAGCGTGTGTATTTGGGAGGCTTCGTATGTTCGTGTTACCCTTCTTGCGATGGTCCGGATCTTTTGCCGATTTTAAGTGCTACAACACTGAAGTATACTGCCGAAGTCCCACAGCAGAACACCCCACCTGGTCACATTATACTGACAACGGGAGAACCAGTCGTTCCACTCCCATAATTCTGCTGAACGTCAAGCAGTAGTAATAGTAGTAGTAACTACCATTGTTAGAGACTGCGGTAAGCCATGGCCTGGGGACAGAACCCATAGCCTTCCTCACATGGGCGAACGTTCAATTTAAAGCCAAAAGTCAGTTCGTGTCAAAGGAGACATTAGGAAGGAGAAAGTTGTTTAGAAATAGAATGGAAAAGATCCCTGGATAAAAAGTGACAAAGACTATAAAAGATATTCTAGCAATATTAGCGATAAAGTTATTTTAGTTTTATTAGGGGTAAAACATATTTGGAGCTCTCAATTAGCTATTATCAAGAAAGCGATACCAAAGAAATGGCAACAAAAACTTTACCAATCAGGATGATATACCAGCAGTTGCATTATTCAAAACATCAAAAACTGAACAAATAAATCCTACCTTGATTTTCACTAATAATTACATCTTGTATAAATGGAGGATAAGATAGCCCACTTTGCAACACATGTGATGTGGTTGAAGATTATGATCATATTTTTTACTAAAATGCAAATATATTGATATTTTTTAAAGTATGTAGGTAATCTGTTCAAAGCACTGGGTTTTGATAAATATAGGATGACACTTTATTTTAGAATTGATCATGAAAAATATAATTTAGTTAATTACTAAATAGCATATTTCGGATTTCCAATATATAAAGGATATTACTTGGGCGACCACCAAGTCAAAACAATCAGTATTGAAAACATTCTGAATAAAGAACTTTCTATGGTTTTCAAAATTTAAAAAAAATACAACAAATCAAGGGGATTACGCACCTGATCCTTCTGCTACTACATTAGTTTAGAAATTTTGGATTTCCACCTTTTGGCCCCTACGCATCACTGAAGAGTCTTAGGAAGACGAAACAACTGTATGGTGCAGTTTAATTCATTTTTCGGCATACTGTGTCTAATACTAAACTTAAAAGGTGCAGCACATGTGCGTGTTACGTCATCTTTAATGATGGGAGTGGCAGACTCTGCTGGTGGATTGTTTAGTCCCCGAGGTTTGCTGGAGCCTCCATAGACACAGTATATCTCATTCGAGTAGTGGCACGGTACATAATATACACATTTTCGTATTACACGATATAAAATTAAACATTGATAAAGGTAAGTGTCCTCCTTGGCATTAATCAAGAGGTAGATTAAATACGCCGTAATTCTTCATTTCTCTGTCAATTGAGTCCAATCCACACTGGCACGTGGTCGCCCGAAAAAGTAAACAGATATACAGCAAGACCTGGACCTTGCCACTGTATTTTATTTTTAGCGAAGTAGACCACAAATAGACGATAACAACGCTACACTATCATATAATGTAAAATATTTGCTTTATATGTACATAGCTTATGATACACTTCAATAAATATTTGTTGTCATATATTAATACCAATCTTTAATGTAAAAATTGATCTGAGCCATGTGTATATCTGGATCTATGCCTAAAGACTGCACGTGGTCGTGTCATAGCGTATCCAAAGGTCGCGGTGGCCATCCTGGATCCTTTTTTTCGGAAAAGAAGAGGAAGGTGCACAACAGGACATCAGACTTATTATATATGCGAAGTTTTATGACAATCGCATCAGTAGTTAATTAATTAAGCTGGTTACATTACCATGGGACGGGACGGAACGCTATAACACTATATGGTGGGGGAATACAAATGACATTTCCCACCATACATATTGTAAAAATAATTAAATATGCAGTTTGATTTGCCGGTAATTCTAAGTGTCTTTTTCTCATGGAAAGCACACTTATGTTTTACTTTGTGCAGTAAAAGAATTTCATTGTTTTATCGGTCATGGGGTGAAAGGTCACAGATGAGCCACGTTACTGAAATCGGCTGTCACATTGGATACCATGCCTTACAGATGACATGTGAACGAAGTGTCGGGTCACTGTGACCTGGACACTAACGGCCATGTCATCCGTCAAGTTGGAAAATTATTTAAAAAGTGCAAATGTGTACGCCAAGGTGATCCTAACGGTCCCTGTCTAATTTTACTTTAACTTCGTATTGCAAGTGATTGTAAACTCATCCAACTATCATTTGGGGTCAGTTTTGAGGACTTCTGTATTGTTCCCATTACAATTTTCAACATCTTCATTTATGCATTTAATGATTTGGCTGGAGACAGTTCTGCTAGTAAATTAACAATGAAAAAAAAAATGCAAAGATATTCTAATTGAACTCAAACTCTTATATTACTGATATATATATTACCTATATTACTGAAGCGGCTCATAATACAGAAAAAGTAGATGTTTGGTAAACACTTGCCTAAGACTATATGTACTAATGATGCAAGCTACATCGTGACAAACTATAGAGGTCACTTGGTCAGAAGTTTGTCTTATTTTACAGTGGAAAAAGCGGTCGGAATGCGGGGAATATTAGAAAGCCCATGGGCGACAGTTCTAGGTAACTTTAAAAGTGCATTAAAAATATATAGAAATAAAGCGAAAATGTCCCTTTAAAGCCTTGATAAGGTTATAAACAAAATTTAAGCTAGAACAGAAAATGTATCCTTAACTGTCATCTCGGCATTTGGTAAAAATGTATGAAAATTACGTAACTCTTCACTGCGTTGTATAAATATCTTATTGTCAAGTTTTTAAATCTTTCAAGTAGAAACACGGGTAATTACAGGTAATCACGAAAATGTACGTTTTTTTTCTGCAGTCCTGTTGTTACTTAAATGGACGGCATGCCTAATGTAGCTACCTACGCCAGAAACTATCAATATCACGCTACTGGTATAATCTGTGTATACATTTGGGGATATTAGTTTGCTATTCGCCGTACCGCGTGTGTTGTGGTACAGTGATGGCGCGGGTTACCTGGGCGAGAAATTCCGAGTTTCTGTTATCCTGTGTTGGATATGCCGTTGGTTTGGGAAACATATGGAGATTTCCTTCACTTTGCTACAAGAATGGTGGAGGTAAGTCTGAAATAAGAATAAGATATTTACAACATTCATGTTTTTAGTTCACCTGAGACGAAGTCTCAAGTGACCTATTATAATCGCCTTTTGTCCGTCGTCGCGCGTCGTCCGTAAACAATTTACATTTTCAAATTTGAATGAAATTTGGAAGGAACCTTCCCTGGCCTAAGATGCACTAAAATTGTTAATTTTATGACCCTAACCCCCTAGGGGCCTGAGGGAGGGCCAAATTAGTAAAATCATTAAAAATGTTCACCAGGTCCAGATATACCTGTAACCAGAATCAAGTACTCTGTATAAATGGAAAGCTCTTAAGGTGCTTTATCAAAATTGTAAATTTCATTCATCCCGGATTTTACTTCCCCCCCCCTGGGGAGAGGGTGAAGTTTACTATAGTATATTTAGGAAAATGACACTTTGGGGTATATTTTGTTAGCTTACCTGACCAAAGGTCCGGTGAGCTTATGCCGCGGCGCGGCGTCCGGCAACATTTTCTTCAAATCGCTACTTGTCAAAAAGTCTCCATTGGATATTGACCAGATTTGGTCAGAAACATCCTTGGAGGAAGGGGAATATATTTTGCATAGATAATGACCCTGACCCTCAATTGCAAGGGGCCAGAGGGTCGGAGCCTTATAGGGGAAATAGAGGTCCTTAAAATCGCTACTAATCATTAAGGTATCAATGGATTTGTTCAAATATGGTCAGAAACATCCTTTGGGAAGGGAAACAGATTTTGCATAAATTGTGACTGACCCCAAAGGGGGTAATAGGGGTAATTCTTTTAAATTGCTACTAGTGATCAAGTTATCAATGGAATTCGACAAAATATGGTCAGAAATATCCTTGAGGTAAGGGGAACATATTTTGCATATTTGTTGACTCTAACCCCAAGGGATCAGAGATGCGGCGTCCAATAGGGGAAATAGATATAATTCTTTAAATCGCTACTTTGATTGGACTTTAACCAGATTTGGTCAGAAACATCCTTGGATAAGGGGAATAGATTTGCATAAAAGGTGATGGTGACCCCTAGAGGGGGCGGGACCCAAAAGGGGAAATAAAGGTAAAGCCTTTTTAATCACTACTTATCCTAAAGATAAAATGGATTTTGACCAAAGTACTGAATGTAACATTTTGGAAAATATTTAACCATGATGCAATGTATTCAGGTGAGCGATACAGGCCCTCTGGGCCTCTTGTTTATTTTCCACTGGAAATAGTTCAAACTTAGTTGGAATTATAACCAGTAGACATTGATTTGACTTTGGATGAATTTTGACTCTAACCCAACCCCGGGGCTGCGAGGAAGGGGGCTCAAAAGGGGTCAAATTGGCTAAAATTTAAACAATCTGCTAGACCCAGATATGCTGGATTTAAATACTATTCACCAATGGAATGTTTTAAAGTGGTTTAGGTGTCCGATGTTCTACCACCACTAGCCCTTCAGCTCAGGGTCGCGGGTTCGAGGCATCCGTTTGGCAGTTGCCAGATATTCGTTGTAGGTAAATTGTATTTCTAAGGAAACTCGGGCTATCCTCCACCTACAAAACCTGGTCTCGCCTAAATAACATGACAATAGCTTTTGATAGGACGTAAAACTCAAATCAACTTAACCGAACTATTTAACGTCACTGAATAATTATGTAATTGATCGTGACATTCTTTTTTTTTAATTAAAGATTGATCGATTTAATTGCAAAAGAGGGGAGGAAATTCAAGAGAGAGAGAGATAAACTTTTAAGTGAACGTACTAACTATTTTTCTCTGACGTGCTTATTTTGTAAACAAAGTACTTACCGAACCGTATATAAATTTATGTATAGTATGGTTTTCAATTAGTAACCCTTTTGGAGCACAATTTCTGTAGATGCGACCGAAATCTGAATTTTTTAACAAGAAAAACCTTTCCACAGATTACTTCAAAGTGTTGTTATTATACACACGTCATAATTGACGTGGCGTTTTATTGTATTACTTTGTTAGTGTTATTTGTTTTATTTGTCCGAATATGTCCTCCCAACAATATTCAACCTATCTTTCAAAGATGACGTAACACACACATGTGCTGCACCTTTTAAATTTAATAATATATACAGTATGCCGAAAAAAATGAATTAAACTGCACTATACAGCTGTTTCGTCTTCAGTGATGCTGGGGGCCAAATTAATTCATATTTAATTTATTTAAATATTGACATTTGATTTAATTTTTCAATTTTGATTTATGATTATGATTCTGTTACATTTAAAAACGTTATTTAACATCAAAGTCGCCAGAGTGAGCTAATCGGGGGGGGGGGGGGGATGAAAAAGGGAAAGATTTACATGGAGAGAATAGGCCGGGTGTTCCGGAGAGTAAGTATCATTTGCTTCGACGCTACCCGCTATGTAAATCTTTGTCCCATCAAAGTAAACATCAAGTACTCAAAGTGAAAACCGAGTCATTATTCTCAATCACAACAAGTACGCACACTTATGAGCATACTCAACAACGTTCATCTTCATATCAAACACAAATACTTAATATTTCTCGACGAGGCAAAGATGACGACCATATAACTTGTTCATACTTCTGATTAACACGCACTTTTTCGGAGTCCAAATTGAATGCTTTACACATTTAGTTTCACTGGTGTTTTAAAGGATTTGTGCGAAAAATGAAAATTTTATATTTGGCAAAAGAAGTGTAATTGTAAAATCATAATAACATGCCCTGACTATCGTGCGGGACCTTGTTTTCTTGTTAACACGAATTTCGGGTTATACGTCGTGACCTCTTGAGCGAAACTAGAAATAAAGAACTCGTTGATCGCGTGACGTCAATTTTGTATATAAGGCCTACCTAATGTAACCGTACCTGCATATCATCTTGTCTTAGGTACGCTGGTTACCGACCTAAAGTACTGTACTGCAACATTCAGCATGCCAGATACAGATAGTGATGTACTTGGTATTGGAGTTGACCTTGATATTTTATCCACGTAAAAAGAGACATGTTTATCAAGCAACAGAATTACTCGTCGCTTTCAGAGACTGAAAAGTAGAGTGACATCAGCACAGAAAACATCGTCAACACGCATATATCGTCGTCGGATACCCACGGTTGATCTCGCTTCGCTAACTCACTCATCACCCGTGGGCAAACTCGCTGAGAAATCCTCGTAAAATATGGTAATTCGTATCTTAGAACGGACCAATCAAAATCCGATATGTAATTCTGAACTCTCCAGTTTGAAGACCCATTTCGTGGTGAACCATACACAACAATGGCTGCGCCCATGAGAAAGCATGTAAACGGCGAGTAGAAGATGGGTTCAGGACTCGCACAACTAAATCAGCCTATCACGAAGTGTTTCATACGTTTGTAGTCCCTACCGAAAATTTGTTCCGGCTAAGTACAGTGATTCTGAATAATCTAAATAGATAAATGTTGACATGTTCTGCATTGAATGAAATCTATAGATATTTAACTTTACAAAAATGTATACCTTTGGTAGATTTTGATATGTGATAGCGGATTGATATGGGGTCAAAAGTCAGAGGGTGTTCCCGTCCCATTTCACTGGTCTGATATGTAAATTTCCAGTTGACCGAAGCAGACGCCCGTAGCGAGCTCAAATGCCACGAAACTTCTGATAAAATGTCATTTGAAGTCTTTGCCATGTATGTATCTGTGAATCCAGGCAGTTGTCACTAGTGTTGAACTTCAAATATTAAAGTTATTAGCTCTAAAGCTTAGTAATAACATATAGTAAATTATTTAGTTGTGTGAGTCCTTTAAGAGAACTAGCCATGTGCTCAATGAACTTGACCTCTAAGACATTTTCTGTGCTAACGGTTATTTATTTTTTCAGACAACCACTGTCATTAAGGGTTAGCACTTTTTTTCAGTATGCAGATATATTTAATTTGAAAAAAAAACCTTCAAAATTAGCTGAAATCTGGCTAAACGTGGCCCTTATGAAGCCTATATTGTTGGACAAACCTTTATATTCAGGGTTTAAATAAAGTTTGGTTCAATAACCTGTAATAATTGATATGCGTGTGTGTTAGAAGTACTTCGTTGATATATGTAGCAGGTTTCAGCATCCAATAGAGATCTAGTCTAATGTGTTGTCCCGCACAACCAGCACCCCCCCCCCCTTCCTAGTTCCAACTCTGCCCAGTCATTCATAGCTTCTTTATCCATACAACTTACAAATGTATGTGTTTTTAATAGCCAGAAGAAAGCAATAACTGTATAAAAAATTGCACATATGAAATTATATATGTGTATGTGTCCCTTGTAGGTTTTGGTGGTTAAATCCAACTTAAAATACCATATTTTCAGTTTATTCTAGATAATTCTTTATTCCGTCACAATATATACCTTGTTCAACATCTTGTTTATTGATTTAATGTGTTTGTAATCTTTGTTTACTCATACAATAAGCTGTTTATGGCATTACATCTCCCCTACCCCCAATATTCTCCCTGTAAAGTGGCGGCACTCCTGGGAGCTAGAAGTACTATATGTAAGCTGTGTAATTGATAGATAAACAGTTAAGATGGATATCTAATAACCCTTTATGACTCAAGAATTCTGTAGAATTTTGGAGTTTGGTGTGAATTCTAAATGTGTTAAATTGTTAAAATTAAATAAAATTTACTTGAAATAAAAATGTAATTACTTCAGAGACTCTAAAATTAACAGAAAATGAAATAACAAGATATCTTTTCCAAAACCGTAGAGTGGTATGCGTATCTGATCTGTGGGCAAAATATGAAATTGCTAATTGCGTGCTGAATTGAGGTGCTAGAGGAAAATGTTATGCTAAAGAAATTAAAAAATTCTTGTGCTTACTTTGAATAGCAAATTTTGACAATAACAATACAACAGGTACAATAACTTGGGTTTTCTTCATAATTTATTATTCAATTTCAACCAAACTTCACCATTTTACTCGGAAATGTATATGCTTTCAAATAGTTAACTTTATTTCAACATCTTAAAGGTTCGGGACACTTTAAAGGACTCACACAACTAAATCAGCCTATCACGAAGTGTTTCATACGTTTGTAGTCCCTACCGAAAATTTGTTCCGGCTAAGTACAGTGATTCTGAATAATTTAAATAGGTAAATGTTGACATATTCTGCATTGAATGAAATCTATAGATATTTAACTTTACAAAAATGTATACTTTTGGTAGATTTTGATATGTGGTCAAAAGTCAGAGGGTGTTCCCGTCCCATTTCACTGGTTTGATATGTAAATTTCCAGTTGACCGAAGCAGACGCCCGTAGCGAGCTAAAACGCCACGAAACTTCTGATAAAATGTCATTTGAAGTCTTTGCCATGTATGTATCTGTGAATCAAGGCAGTTGGCACTAGTGTTGAGTTGAACTTCAAATATTAAAGTTATTAGCTCTAAAGCTTAGTAATAACATATAGTAAATTATTTAGTTGTGTGAGTCCTTCACAACGACGGCGGCGCCGATTAAGTCTTGTGAATTTTGTTTAAAAATCATACGAGATAAGTCTTACAGGTCGTTGACTTCAAAAACAAGTCAAGAGCAATACAGTGCTACTTATCTAAGTTATGCTTCCGTATAGATTATATAACGCTTATTCTGATTGGTTTAAAATCCATCGCGAAACTACACTGGAACCAATCAAATGTTTCGTACATATTAATATTAATTACCTACGAGGATTTCTCGGCGAGTTTGCCCACGGGTGATGAGTGAGTTAGCGAAGCGAGATCAACCGTGGGTATCCGACGATGGCATATATGTGCTTCACGGGAATACAATATAGCTATCTAACTTGAAGAAGGGAACTTGAAGAAGGAAATATCGCTTCTTTATCAGATTTCATGTCAGTGACAATTTTTACATATCCATCGCAACGATTGCACTACCGACGTTTTTTTTTATTCATATTTTTTCAAGTGAATGCAAAATATATCGGTTGTGGGCGTCATACGGTACATCGCAACGGCTCCGCAAGATACAGAATATATGGTGTTAACATAAATATTTTTATCTGAGAGAGTTCTGGTATGAATTTCACAGGGTGGGTCAGTCTTGTGTATATATCGCTAATGTGGTAACTGCCCAGATGAATAAAGTTATAATTGCATGTACCGATTGTCTTTTTACCTCTAACCGCCGCGCATCACTTTGATATCCCAGGTAAGTCATTTCATGAAATATCTAAAGCTCACATTAATTATCATATTAAAATATTTACATTTGCCATGCAGTGTCACTTAATAAATCAAGTAAGTTTTGTTTCGGTCCATAGGACTATAACCCGAAATGAGGTATGGATATGAACGTGAGATAAAGGTTCAAAAACAATGCATATCACACTGAACTCTCGTTTTGACAAGAGACTATAGACAAATTATTTGCTTTATTTATTCTATTTAAATCCCTTATTGGGTAAGATCGAATTAATAAGCTTTTAATCACTCACTGTCTGCCATGGAGAGGGTGTCCCCCTCCGTGATTCCCGGAATGTGCAGTATTGTTTCAGTAGGCCTATCGTCCGAAATAATGTATTGTCAACAATCTGTACATGTTATGTAGAAAGGCTATTCGTATCCCCCATCAGCAGTGAAGTCGACCAAAATATAGCATACATGCATTAGGGCTATTATGCAACGCAGCAACAAACAAAACGACGCAGACAACTTTTTCCATGGCGGACCATCTTACTCATTTTTAGCTCACTTGGTCCGAAGGACCGAGTTGAGTTTATGTAATACCGTGACGTCCGCCTAATTTGGCAGGAAGCATGCTTAGGTGCCCAGGATACAAAATTGTATTTATGGTTAAACTGACCCCCCTAGGGGGCTGAGGGGCGGGGCGGGGCGGGGCCAAGAAGGGTTATTTACCTTTATTGGTTTAAATGCCTTCCTCTCTATAACCAATGATTGCAAATCAGTCTTATTTGGTAGGAATCGTCCCTATGTGCTCAGGATTCAAAATTGTACTAATGGTGGGACTGACACCCCCCCCCTTTCCCCCCAGGGGCGAGTGCAAAAAGAAAATATTTTACCATGATTACCTTGATACCAATGTATCCAGGTGACCGATTCAGGCCCTCTTGGCCTCTTGTTCAAATTCAGCGGACATGCCTCCGAAGTATGACGTCATAAATACTCGTCATTTATAACGAAGACAATTATTTAGAAGTGCTATTTTAAATAACTCATGAACCGCTAGCGCCAATCTTGGATTTCGCCATTCATAAAATTGCTTAATTTACCTTATTTTAAGCTCACTTTGTCCAAAGGACCAAGGTGAGCTAATGCCACACCGCTAATCGGGATTGAATCAAATTTGATGGGAAGCATTCCTATCTGGCTGGGATTCAAATTTATACAAATGATAAATAATTACCAATATTATTTTGAACTCTTAAAGTGATGGGTATATACTGGATCAGGTTGTCAGTCCGCCTGTCTGTAGATATATCTTATACCCGTGAACAAATTTCAAAGAAACAACACAGGAATACTTCGACTATTTGTCGATGTGCATTCAGGTTTTTTAAGCAGTAAATTCGGTTGCCATGCAATCTGATTAAAATACATATCCTTGTTCTCACTCCGTTTAACAATGATCTGACAACATCCCATAAGAGGTCATGTTCAGATGACCTTTGTCGCCTCTTTACTTAACACTAAATTAATTTTCAATAATTTTCCAACGACCTGTCATCTTGCAGCAAGCCATTTCGTCACATTATTCCGCACGAACTTTTTGGTGACGAAATGACTAAACGGAAAAATGTGTTTATTATGCAAGCTTTGTCGCCTCAAAATTTCACTGTCAAGATTCTGCCAGTAGTAATTTGATTGGCTAATGCGAAAGGTCATCGGGATATGACCCTCTATTGGATTATCTCAGATCTTAACGCAGCAGAGAGAAGTTTACGTAACGGCGCGGAGATCAATATATGATTTTAATCAGATTGGGTTGCCATGATAATTAATTCACCAATCTGATTAAAATCATATCTTGACTGAGGCAGCCCTTACCACCACCTGTATATCATTATTGATTTGTAGTTTTGAATATTCTATAATTTTTAAGCCAATCCAAAATATGCATAACAGCTGTCCTGTTTGTTGTTGGTTTATATCGTATGAATATATTTCAATACGTGTTGCGGCAATAATCAACACAGGAGCTATTTACCTCAACCTTGAATAATGTTAATCAAACAAGAACATAAATGCAGTTGTCTGGATCCCAAATATTGTATTACATGCAATTTAAGTGGGCAACATTAATAAAACAATGAAAAACATGACATATAGCATTTAGAATTATTAAATGTATATTCATGTTCAGTCAGCAAGTTCCTGTGAATATAATTAACATAATTAATAACAATTCAATAAAATATTTTATTACGTTTTAACCAGTGAAATATCAGAAAATATCAGCTTGATAAAACTGCTTATATCATCACTAGTGATAAGAAATCTTATATCATCACTAGTGATGATATGAGTTTCGGTCTGATATCAATGCGCACTATTGTGTACTATTTTTTCGTTCTAGAATCAAATCTAAGAATGTAAGGAAATTTAAAACCTTTATAGTATTTTTTAAATAAATTGATATCTAATGAATTTTTATTTTTCATATATTTTGAACAAAAAATAAAACTTTATCCTCTGGCGTATTAATATTCTATAAGCCTTAGACACTCTGTCCCGATCAGTTGTAACAGCAAATTTTAAAAATGAAATCAGACTTTTGGGAATTTCGAAAATGTAATAAAAAGAAAATTCAATGGTTTCCCCAATAAATATCATATGTGCAATGTACGAAATGACTTGCTGCCGATGCAAATTAGAAAATTCTACTAGAGTTTGAAGTGAAGAGGCGATAAAAGTCACCAGGACATGACCTCTTATGGGAATCAGATCCGTATGTTAGTGATAGTAAGGATCTGCAATTTAATCAGATTAACCATCCCTTATTTGTTAAAATATGAACTTTAGATGCATGATTTAGAACTCGTATTGATATTTTTTCTGTAGGTGCATTTCTTATACCATACCTATTTTCCTTGCTCTTTGGGGCGGCGCCAGTTATGATCATGGAGTTAGGATTGGGCCAATATATGAGTCAAGGTGCTGTCGGAGTCTGGAAGATATGCCCTCTCTTCGAAGGTATGTATGTTAGGCAAGACTCTCAAAATAGCCGAAATACTAATAATACAATTTCAGTTAAATGTTTCTTTCACAAACATCCTATGTACATGTTAACTGTATTATCCTTCGGCAAACTAGAAAACAAACCATCGTATAATAATAATAATAATATTTTGTTTTATCGTGGTTACATAATTAAACAATGTCTAGCTTACAATATGACTCTGCATCAAAGATATGTACAAGCATGCTCAATTTAAGATACATATTAAAACAATGTAGAAATCTAAAAGCAGAAATAATTAACGAACACTTGAATATCTCACAAATGTTACTAAATGACATGGTTAAAGCACTTATATATTTTAATACATTGTAATATAGCACAGGGTAAAATTGGACAGGATAAATTCTTATAAAGTGTGTATTAAAATAAAACAATGAAGTCGGGAGTACAAACAACAAAAAGATACTGAAGCGTCATCCTAACTCAAAAACAATTAAAACTAATGGAAAAATTCACAAAAAGGAAATATCCACATTAAGACCCTGTAAAAGTACAAGAGAATACGACCAGGTGTCCCGGAAGAGTAAGCGTCTCATGGTTCATCGACGACACCCGCCATTCAAATCTTTGTCACATCCATGTAAGCATCAGGTTTTCAAAATGATTACCGAGTCATCATTGTCAATCACAACAAGTAGCCACACTAATGAGCATACTCAAAAACATCAAATCATATGAAACAAAGATACAGACTATTATCAACAAGACAAAGATGGCGACCATAAAACATGCCTATAGTTCTGATCAACTTGCAGCTCTTGGTTTAATCATCTTAATTTAAACTCTGAAAACATATTCGAAAGAACATTTATACCACCCCACATCAGTGTGATTATGAAAACCGATAAAAGCTGTTAAGACAAGTATGTTACCTTAAACAAAAAAATTAAATGTAAGGCTAAATCTGAAATAAAAGGATTTTCTTAGAAACATTGACTGGGAACGAGATTTCTTTTAAAAGTACAACAGATACAACCATACAGTGGTTCCAATACCGGTTATAACATTGCATACTATATATTCTATAAAAACTACATAACATGTTGTCTTGGAATGGCCTAACTCTTAGATTTGCAAAATCAAAATACATTACAAATTAGATAAATTAATTAAGGATTAACTTGAATCATTTTTTATGTTATGGAGGTATAACACAAAAAAACGGTGTGTACTCTAAAGCGGTTTATGATGAGAGTACATTCCGGTTTTTTGTGTTATTAACCCATAACATAAAAAATAGATCCTTATAATTAACCTATACCCTGCGAAAAGTTTTTTTATTGACGGACTCTTTTTTCTTGAAAACTAGTACTCTACTGCATTAGCCAATCAAAAGCGACGTTATAAACGGCGACGTCATTTTTAGCTCACCATGCCCGAAAGGCCAAGTGAGCTTATGTGATGGTGCAGCGTCCGTCGTCCGTCCGTCCGTCCGTCCTGCGTCCGTCAACTTTTTCCTTTAAACGACTTCTTCTAAAATACTGAAAGGCCTAGTGACATGAAATTTGGCTGGTAGCTTTCTTGGAAGGAGCTGAACAAAGTTTTCAAGGTCACAGGGGTCAAAATTGTCAAAACCTTCAAACAACTTCTTCTTAAATACCGTCAGACATAGAGACCTCATATTTGACATGTAGGTTTCTTAGATGAAGCCGAATAAAGTTTGCGAAAAGATACGACCTTGACCCATATTCAATGTCACAGTGAAGTTAAATCTATTTTAATCTTTAAACGACTTCTTCTAATAAACCAAAATCCGTAGAAGTATGATATTTGGCTGACATGTTCCTTGGATGAAGCCCGACAAAGTTTGTGAAAAAAATGACCTTGACCTATATTCAAGGTCACTGGGGTAAAATCTGTTAAAACCTTTAAACGACTTCTTCTGAAATACCAAAAGCCCTAGAAACATGGTATTTTGCTGAAGGGTTCTTTGATTGAAGCCCGACAAAGTTTGTGAAAAGAAATGACCTTGGCTTATATTCAAGGTCACTGGGGTCAAATCTGTTAAAACCTTTAAACGACTTTTTTGGGAGTACCAATAGCCCAAGAAGCATGATATTTGGCTGAAAGGTTCCTTGGATGAAGCCCGGCAAAGTTTGCGAAAAGAAATGACCTTGACCTATATTCAAGGTCAAAGGGGTCAAATCTGTTGAAATATTCACACGACTTCTGAAATACCAAAAGCTCTACAAGCATGATATTTAGCTGAAAAGGTCCTTGGATGAAGCCCGACAAAGTTTGCGAAAAGAAATGACCTTGATCTTTATTCAAGGTCACAGGAATCAAATCTGTAAAAACATTCAAATGACTTCTTCTGAAATACCAAAAGCCCTAGAAACATGGTATTTAGCTGAAAGGTTCCTTGGATGAAGCACGACAAAGTTTGTAAAAAGAAATGACCTTGACCTATATTCAAGGTCACTGGGGTAAAATCTGTTAAAATCTTTAAACGACTTCTTCTGAAATACCAAAAGCCCTAGAAACATGGTATTTGGCTGAAAGGTTCCTTGGATGAAGCCCGGCAAAGTTTGCGAAAAGAAATGACTTTGACATATATTCAATGTCACAGGGGTTAAATCTGTTAAAACCTTTAAACGACTTCTTCGGGTATACCAAAAGCCCTAGAAGCATGATATTTGGCTGAAATGTTCCTTGGATGAAGCCCGACAAAGTTTGCGAAAAGAAATGAGCTTGACCTATATTCAAGGTCACAGGGGTCAAATCTGTTAAAACCTTTAAAAGACTTCTTCTGAAATACCAAAAACCCCAGAAGCATGACATTTGGCTGAAATGTTTCTTGGATGAAGCCCGACAAAGTTTGCGAAAAGCAATGACCTTGACCTATGTTCAAGGTCACAGGGGTCAAATCTGTTAAAACCTTTAAAAGACTTCTTCTGAAATACCAAAAGCCCTAGAAGCATGATATTTGGCTGAAAGGGTCCTTGTATGAAGCTTGACAAACTTTGGGAAGGAAAATGACCTTGACCTTTATTCAAGGTCACAGTGGTCCAATCGGTTGAAAGCTTTGAGCGACTTCTTCTGATAAACCCAAATGCCTAGAGACATGATATTCGGCTGGTAGTGTCCTGGGATAAAGCCAAACACAATTTGAAAATGAAAATTAAAAGGTCACAGGGGTAAAATATGTTTAAATCTTAACATGTTCTTCTAAATGCCTTACAGTAAAAGATTTTAGGGGAAATTAGGATTACACTATAATATAAGTCAGAGATTGATACCAGGTGAGCGATGCAGGCCCATTGGGCCTCTTGTTTTACGTTATGGTTTTTTAACAAACCAATGAAAGTGCTTTCAAACAATATTAAATTATTTGATTTTTAATTAGAAACAATATTATTCGGAGACAAAGGGAAAGTTGCCGTACCAATTAATTTCATAATCCTGCATGCAAAATATTGTATATACACTTTATCTAGAAAAACAACAACTCTGTGTAGACGGTTGGAATGAATTTCTATCCTTCCGATAGAACATAGGAACAACAAATCTGCTGTTATGAATCTATGGGAAGAAAAATTAGATCAAATATGTCTTTAATGGAAAGATGTCTTTGAACAAACTTAAACCAATATGTACATACAAATAATTTCTCCTTTATATCTTAATGTTTGATAGTTATTGTTGTGAAATATACATTATGTATGTCTTGGATACAAGTAAGTATGTTGCTTGAGATGTATTGTGTGCTGGTAATCCTTACTAAAGTCCTTGATCAAACGTCACACTACCAAAGGACCATAATATTTTGAACAAATTCGACGATGGATTGGTTTGACATTCAATAAATTCAAGAACATTTCTAAGATAAAGTTAAATGTCTGAAATATATTTTCGAGAAAAATTATCTCTACAGTATTAGGCTCAAAGCTGTCGTTTTTTGCTTTAGATAAATTATAATTTACCATAAATACTTTTCGTTTGTTTGATGCTTGTGTTTTACATTTCTACTTTGGCCTTAACATTTGAAGGGTCATTAAGTATTTAATGATATTATTGCCTAATGTTAAAGCCACATCAGCGTTGCAATAATTTCTGTGTATTTTAGGTGTCGGCGTGGCTACCATGGTGCTCCTGACGTATTACAACACTTACTACATGTTGATCTTGGCCTGGGGCGGGTACTACCTCGTTATGAGCATGCAGGCGGTACTTCCATGGACTCACTGCAATAACACATGGAATACTGACAGGTACTTAATAAATACTGAATAACAAAATCAAAAGAGCAATCATATTCTATTACTCTTTGACCGTACTCCAAAGAATTGAAAGACGTTACTTTAATATCTTCCCATAAAACAAGCCATAATATAGAGGATATGCAATGGTTTGCCGTATTACATTTTGAAAGAGGCCTTAAAATGTTTTATTTTTCTTTGCTTGCCTAACGGAAAGTAGCTAGGCCTAATCCGTCGAAATCAAAATCGAATGGAATGGGTACACAGCTGACTGGGATAAGTTTATCGGAAACGTTGAACAATCCTCATCTTCCAATTTATTACTTAATAAATACTGCAGCAGTATCTCATCAATATCTACTGCTGTTGCCATTACTTCAAGATCATCCCAAAATCTCCAAAAGACAAGTTCTACCAGACGACAACAATGCCGAGCCTCCAATGCCAGGGGGGAATGTTGGAGTTCGATTCGATCGAAAGGGATAACTCGTACAACATTTCTAGTGTAACGCGAAAAAATGACTCGGATGGAAAACAACCCACCATTGAAATCTACGGCGGGCCACTTGTTCACCGAACGAATTACAGAAATATCGAGTGGAGTCATTTTTCCACAGACGGCTGTTTAAGATTTCTACTGTGAAATAACTTTTACCACGTAGAATAATTACCCCGTGTAGGTTTTATGTAGGATCAGTTTTTCACATTACACTGACAAAACAATCTGATTAAAATCATATCTTGATCTCCGCGCCATTCCGTAAACTTCTCTCTGCTGCGTTAAGATCTGAGATAATCCAATAGGGGGTCATGTCCCGATGACCTTTCGCATTAGCCAATCAAATTACTACTGGCAGAATCTTGCAGTGAAATTTTGAGGCGACAAAGCTTGCATAAACGCATTTGTCTGTTTAGTCATTTCGTCACCAAAAAGTTCATGTGGAATAATGTGACGAAATGGCTTGCTGCAAGATTACAGGTCGTTGAAAAAGAATTTTGGTGTTAAGTAAAGAGGCGACAAAGGTCATCTGGACGTGACCTCTTATGGGATGTTGTCAGATCCTTGTAAAACGGAATGAGAACAAGGATCTGTATTTTAATCAGATTGACTGACAAAACCTTCTATTTTCACTGCCCACCACTGGTTGGTTGGTTTGTTAGTTGATTAGTTATTTGTTTTTACGTATGCGATGTGGGTGCGATAGTCCGAAACTTCTGCGGATTTCAAGTGCTACCACCCTGAAGTATACTGCCGAAGGCCCCTAGCACAACACCCCACCCGGTCACATTATACGGACAACGGGCGAACCAGTCGTTCCACTCCAGTAAATATAAGTTTTATCAGTTTGATAATTTTCTATACTTCACAGACAAAAATGTAATAAATAGATATATTTCATGTTGTCATCTGATCTTTCTTTGTTAAAACAACAGGTCTCAGAAGATTTAGTTACAAAAGAATCACTTAACCGACAAACAGTGAATACAAACTGACATTCTCGGGTTATAAAACGAATTCCTTAGTTAGTGTAAACAAGGTTTTATTTTGTTCACCTGAATTTATTGTTAAAGTTGTACTATGTAGGAAAATAGGAAATAAGAGAAATCAATACCATCAAAACACTAAATATGAAACCATGCATAACAATTACCCGTAATCCCTGTGTGGAAGATAATTTTACGCGGCGACGCCTATACTGTGCAGAATTTTAACAAACATGTGAGCGAATTTTTAATAAAACTACTATGAAAAAAAGTGTAGTTTATGTAGTCTACGTCGGCCTATAAAAGTACACCATTTGGGTTATCTCCACTTGCCTATCCATATCAGATTCTCACAAATGGTTAAACTCCCTATTTGATGCTCTATATTATAGCCGTAATAAGTCGTAAACTTCTCTCTGGTGCTTGACGTAGCAGTGAGAAGTTTACGTTACGGAACGGCGCGGAGATCAAGATATGATTATAATCAGATTGTAGTCGATGTAACCGGGTGAGGTGTTCTAGTGGAGGCCTATGGCAGTATACGTTAGTGTGGAAGCACTTTAAATCGGCAAAAGTTCCAGATTACACGCAGGAAGGCTTATACGAAAATACCGCTGCTTTCCAAATACACATCAACCTACAACGCACATCCTCATCGCATACACCAGAAGGACGTCCTTAAACGACCATGGCTTTTAATAGGATGTAAAAACAAGTTGGCCGGGACAAACGGAAGTCTATACTGTTTGCAGTTGCAATTGCCTCTTGTACACAACATAAAGTATATTGGTGTACGTGTTTAAATGATCATAGTTGTTGACATTAAACAATACTAAACATAACGTTTTTGCACTGTCGCTACAAGATTCCAAATATATAAATTTACTTTTTAAGTAAAATAATAACTTGCCCGGTCTATTCATGCGTATTCCCACTTTCCACGAACATCTTAATGTAATTTAATAGGTTGTGTCCAGTTGTTATTGTTGAGATTTGATAATCATTTTTGTTAATTGTCTAAGATGGTACTGTTCTTATATTATAAGATATGAATTGTCGCCTGTAACCAACCTGCGAAATGATACCAACAGGTGTGCGGTTTCAAAGGAGGCAGCAGTAGCGTCATGCCTAAGCAGCTTGAATGTATCTCAGGACATGTACAATGTGTCTAGAAGTCGTTGTTTAGAGGGAAATTCGACAAATTATCTCCCTGTGGACCCGACTGTCGAATTCTGGGAGTAAGTATCACTTTTGTCATTTTACTGTCATTTAGGAAAAGCATAACAGTCGAAACTCGTTATTGAGAACTCGAAGACCCCGTTTAATTCATTTGAGTATTTTGTGCGTCCGGACAAACCTTTACACCTCGAATACGCGGTTAATTTCCACAGTCCCGTCTACTTCGTCAAAAAGGGGTTAGACTGTTTATGTTTTGACCGATCCGTGCTGTTCAAGGAGACACTAATATACCGCGTAGCGATCAAACCAAATCCTGTAGCGAACACACACAAGTATATTAATTACACAACATACGTCGATTCATAACGGATATAATTCCTTTAAATTTTACATATATTGCAGAGAACTATAAGTTATTAATTTCTTCTTTAAATGAATATTAACGACTGAAGTAATATGCCGCGTGAATTCGGTTTGGATTACAGTAAAATAGCACTGCTTGACACCGGAAGTAGGCACAATACACCAAGTATGCCTTACCTCGCGCATACAACATACACAACATACAAACGGAGACAATATTTTTAAAGACCATTAACAGAATGTTTAACTTCATCAAAATAAAACAGAATTTCCCTTGCTAATGTTAGGATATATTTCATAGAAGGCGTGTTATCCAGATGTCCGATGGGATAGAAGACAGTGGTGGAGTTGTGTGGGAAATCGCCCTCAGTTTACTGATTGTGTGGGTTATCATATACTTCTGTGTATGGAGAGGTGTTAAATGGAGCGGCAAGGTAAGTAATGCGACCGCAAATTGACTTCAACCTTAGGATATAAACTGACCACAATAAAACAAAATGTGTACAAAATCGACTACCATCCAATTAATATGTCGGCTAAATTTTATGAGTTATTTTGAGTTATATTGAGTTTTAAAGTTATTTTGGTGAACCCACTTTACTAGATAATTTTGTTTCATAGTATACAGTTGATGACTCGGGTTGAGGACAACAGATGATCTGATGGACCCGAAGACAAAGTCTTGTGTCCGACAGATCATCTGTTGCCCTCAATCCCAGTCGACACCTGTTTTAATGTTCCTCCACAGCAATGACGTCATAACTGTTTGTGACGTCACAGCGAGCAACAGCCGATTTTAACAGTTACTTCCGCCCGGTGACTTAACAGTTTGTTTAAAGGCCAAATATACGTAACTTCAGGAAATTTTCGTGATTTTGAAAAATTCTGAAAAAAAATCCAGTTTATAACCATGCAAAAATAAGCCTAAAACGAAGTAAACCTGAGCGGTAACTAACAAGAAACTCTGGACATAAAAATCCAAAGAATTGAAAATAAGTCAGGTGGGGCCCACTTCAACAACAAACCGATGTTAGAAGACAGTTCAAAATGGACGGGTGTTTACAAATACCAAGTTTCAACTGCTGCTGTACCGGTAACCGCGTTCGAATTCATCTTGAATATTGCTGATGTCAGTTAATCTTATCTAAATCTATGAATATAAAAAGTTATTAGGCTTGATTTTCGCTTCAGGTTTTGCCGAAAGTTGCGTATATTGGGCCCTTAAATACATACAATGTAGAGGAACTATTTTATACGGGGTAAACAATTTATATTTTTTTATCTGCAAACTAATACCGCTTACTACTCTGTCATGTCTGTTATAAGTGCATTTAATCCAAAATTAACGAAATTTCACACTGATGTGATTGCATGTTATTATTTATTGATATTCTAAAATTACAGATGTTCTAAATACATATTATTTGGTTTTTCAGGTCGTGTACTTCACCGCTCTGTTTCCATATATAGTCCTAGTGTGTTTCTTGGTGAGGGGACTTACGCTTGACGGGGCTGTGGACGGAATCACCTACTTTCTCATTCCCGACTTCAAAAGGCTTGCTGATGTACAGGTAAACCTAGGGGGGTTTTAAATGTTTGCAATTCATAATCCCAGCCCTCTCGCATGACATTGTTAATAATCTATTACCAGCATTAAGTAAATATGTATGTACATGTGCAATTAACTTTTGTCCATTTGGCATTAGTCCTGTTACCTTTTGGGTCATCTGACATTTCCCAAAAAAAATAATTGAAGCTATTCTCCATATGTCATTCATCGTCCATAGGCTTTTTACATATTTGGCTTTTCGATAAAATTTCTTTCCAATTTATCATCGTTGGCAGGGAAGTGTATCAAATGGAAAAAACCCAAAGGCAAAATATGAACTACTTCATTGAAAGAGTGACCTTTAGCTAACTTATCTCGACAGATCAAGAAACTCATTACCCTCGTGTTAATTCGTTCTCACTTTTGGAGGCAGTGTATAACACTGCCAGGTACATTGTGTCCGTTTCAATCGGAAATCATTTTTTTTTAATGATGACGACTAGATAGCACTTACAGGGTATCAGAAAATAAGATCCTGTACCATCCCTGTGGTAGTCGGTGTATACGTCAAGTACAAACAAAAAAGGCACTTCCACAGGGATAGGTAACCATATCTAAAATACACAAATGAATTCCTGCATCTTTGAAATTCTACACCTACACACAAAAAAATGAAATAGTAAAAATCCGCGCTCTGCATGACAGCTTCAGATAAAATATATTTGCATAAAAAAGTGTATTCAAATTTTTCGCTTCGCTCTGCTTTACCTTGAAATTGCTATCCATTAATAAAATGGATTTCATCAAGATAAGTCATTCTCAATCCTTAACTGGTTTTATTTACTCAATGTAAAAAATGTTGGATGTCAAAGGACACTTTTTCTTTAGTCAGCGTTTTTTAAATGTACAGGTCCAAACAGCTTCAATTTATACATTACACACTAATGGACATTGTCCTGATATCGAGAAGTACAGAGGTCATAAAAGGAGTATACACCCCACTTAACGATCAGTATTAATGCTACAGGCAAAGCCAGCTCAATTTCTTGTCACTATAACGTTACCAGGTGATATGTTTTAGACAGAATATTTAGCATAGTATTTCAGTAAGGAGTTACTTATGTACTTTAGTATCAGGTCTGAGTTATCCCCAGGTAGCACCACCGAGGCACATCCCAAATGAACTGTTATAAGGCGAATATGTCCTAGAAGTGTACGGCGCTGCCTTGCAGATATTAAAGTAGTTATATAACTAGAAATGTATGTGAGCCATAAATCCCCCCTACCACCCCCCCCCCCCCCCCCCCCCCCCCGTGAAATTAGTTCTGCAAAGTTTCATGTAACTTTGTCAATATTTGGGTTTTGACAAATCAGAGACCACGAAATGTCTCCAATTTTCGCTTGATGACAACCACATCGTTAGTTATTTGAATTAGATGGTTATATCACCATGAGACAGAACAGAGAATAACAAAGCGTCCAGAAACCATAATCTGAACTCAAAATTGATTAAACAAGTGGCAAAATAGGATAAAAGGAAAGATTTACATGGAGACTCTCGTCAAAGTAAAGAGAGTAAGACCAGGTGTTCCGGAAGAGTGAGCGTCTACTGCTTCATCGACGACACCCGCCATGTAAATCTTGGTCACATCCAAGTAAGCATCAATCCTCAAAATGAGTACCGACTCATCATTGTCAATCACACTAATAAGCACACTCAAAAACGTCCATCTTCATACACAACAAAGATACAGAATATTTCTCGATGAGATCAAGATGGCGACCATAAAACTTGCCCATAGTCTTCA
Source organism: Mimachlamys varia (assembly GCA_947623455.1). NCBI lineage: Eukaryota > Metazoa > Mollusca > Bivalvia > Pectinida > Pectinidae > Mimachlamys > Mimachlamys varia. Next base: position 38,404,143 of record OX392533.1, on the reverse strand, counting down.
TCAACCTGCATCTCTCGAATCCCTGTGCCGTAAGTTTATTCGTCAGCAGTTGACATCTAAATATATATTTCATTAACGACATTAAGATGATTCATTGTTTCCTTAGTAAAGCAAAAACTGGATACATATCCAACCTACAGAGTGATACAAGCTTTTAAAATACTAAACTGACAATATACAATGTATGATGTGGATGCAAGTCCAATTTATCATGTATAAAAAACAGGTTTTAATAACGAGCATGGAATGTAAAGAACGCAATACAGTATTAACAACAAGAGGCCAAGAGGGCCTGTATCGCTCATCTGGCTTTCAGCAAATGCAACAAAAAGCCATGTGTAAGTTAAATAACACTAACTTTTCAAGTGTGGGATCTGCCACAACATTGCCTTGAAGTAATGTAATTAATAAAATCTTAGCTTTCTGATCTGAAAGAGCATTTAGAGGAAATCTATTTGAAATTGGTTCAAATTAAATAGTATGCCCTATTTATACGAAGCAAATGTAGTATTTGGTGGTGGGAAGTCTGCCAAGGGCATGGCAAATCTCTAGGATCTAATCTTAAATAATATGTGTGATCGTCTCTTTACGCTATACAATTGTATTTATAGTTTTGGGATGGGGATCTCGACCGTTGAAGTGTAATGACTCATGAGTCAAGACCGCAAGGGCGTGGCAGACCTGGAGTCACATCGAAAATTATATTTGTGATCGACACGTTATGCTCGGCAATTGTATATATAGTTTTGGGGTAAGGATCTCAACTATTTAAAAGTTATGACTCGGTGTTAAATCTGCAAGGATGTGGCAGACCCTGGGATCAAATCTAAAATCATGATTATGATCGTCTCTTAATGCCAAGCAATTGTCTATAATTAATTTTGGGGTGGGGATCTCAATCGTTTAATAGTTATGACTCGATGATTAATTCTGTAAGGGCATCATGATTGTGATCGTCTCTTAATGACAAACAATTGTATATATTGTTTTTGGGCGGGCATCTTAACCGTTTAAAAGTTATGTCAATATTGCTTAATGGACTCCTTTTCGCCCCGCCCCTCAGGTTCCCATGGTATCAGCCCCATCATTTGTATAAATTTGAATCCTAGCTACCTAGGGATGTTACCACTGAAATATAAAAGTTATACATTGCTTAGATCCAGAGAATAAGTCGTTAATATGAATATTGCCAAATGAATCTTTTTTTGCCCCGCCCTTTCATTTTTATAAATTTGAATCCATACCACCCAAGGATGCTACCAACGAAATATTAATGCTGTGCATCGCTTATACCAAGATAAGTCCTTAATATGAATATTGCCAAATGGATCCCTTTTGGCCCCGCCCCTCAGGCCCATTGGGGGTCATAATTTGAATCTTTATCATCTAGGAATGCTACCACTGAAATATGAAAGTTGTATATTGTGTCAGCCCCATGATATATATAGATTTGAATCCAAGCCACATATTAATACTTCCCCCAAATTTGTTTTGATTCCGATCAGTGGTTACAATAATCTGATTAAAATACGTATCCTTGTTTTCACTCCGTTTTACAAGGACTTAACGCAGCAGAGAGTTTACGAAACGGCGCGGAGATCAAGATATGAGTTTTAATCAGATTGCGGTTAAAAAGAAGTCAATTGTTGACGGACGGACGCCAGACCCATATATATAGATCACCTTTGTCCTTTAGACCAGGTGAGCTTTAAATCTGAAGAAGTTTACAGGCTTAACATCCGGTTTACTAGCTGGGCTATGATTTGATCTACTGATAAACACTCGGTCAGGACAACACGGTATCGTTATACATGAAATGTTGATGGATGTAAAATAGATCTATCCGCTTTACTTGGAATGCTTTCTATGAATTAATTGATTGTTAGCACTTTTACAATGGCGTTATCAGCTTGTGAATCGGTACGAATATAGCTTACAATGAAATCATGCTTTTTTAAATCGATTTGACTTTTTTTTATTCAAGCTCTGATGACTTTTTATTAAAGTTCGAATCACCCTTGGGATGATTTCTATGGTGATTCTTTTCGTATTTCTTTTGTGATTTCAATCTCTTTTTTGGCAAAATTGTTGATTAATTGACCATTGTTAAACAACACATGAGCTAGAGCAATATTTACAGATGTACGTAATTACTCATTTCTTTTTCAGATGATACGTAATCAAATATAGGCTCCATGGCCTTGAATTTAGGTGATATTCTAGGTGAATACATTGGGCCGAGTTCGAGCGTCGACTATTTACTAGAGTAGGGCTGTTACATTAAATGTGTTTACACGTGCGTGTAAACGTCAACCAATCGCTGCCTTGCTGTCAAAAAAATCACGCATGCGCAGACGACCGCTTGTTGCTCTAGTCCGACTGAAATAAATCAGGTAGTTTGTACTATAGTCGCTTGACATGCGCAGGGTATACCTCTTGTTTCTATACACATGCACAAAGCACATAACTAAAGTTGAGTTCGATCGTACTAGCAACTAAACTTGACGCTCGAACTCGGCCTAACACCGTCCTTGATGACTCAAACAAACCGTCGTTGGATGCACATTTTTATAGGTATACGCCAAGGGGTGCCAACTGTTCCGTTCTATTTCCGATATTGATCTTAGTACTTAGGATTATAATGGCAACGCAAAAGCCCAAGACTAATTGCAGCTACATGGGTATTTTGGATGAGTTTTGTTATAATCCCTGTTTTATTTGATTATTAACTAATGATAATTTGCCTACTTTCCTATCATTTTGACAGGTATGGGTAGATGGGGGAACCCAGATCTTCTTCTCTCTTGCTGTTGCATTCGGAGGTTTGATTACACTCGGAAGCTATAAGAAGTTCAACGAAAACTTTTACAGGTACAGATTTCTAATTGAAAACTATTTCGCAATACATATAACGTGGTAACATAATAATTATTTCTTTAAAAAAATCATAAAGATCTGATGAACGTAAGTATGTTCTTGTCCGTTATTTGGTCTTAGGTTAATGATAACAAAACACTAGTTGTTTTCATTGAAAGTTGGTTTGTTTTTGCATTTTAAATTACATCAAAAACTGTTGATAAGCTTTAAAAAATATTATCATTAATTCCGACGATTTAACCGCATTAAATTAAAACTGTCAAATGTGATATCGACATTGTATTGACTATAATGACCATGGCGACCTCTGTGCTGATGCAGCGCCGTACCTAGGTGTGAAGTGGTCATGATCAAGGGACGAAGCCCTGGTGGGGGTCTAGAGGTGACCCCAACCTACTTGACGCTCAGCATTATGGGAGTGGAACAACTGGTTCACCCGTTGTCAGTATTATGTGACCGGGTGGTTTGTTATGCTAGGGGCCTTCGGCATTATACTTCGGTGTGGTAGCATGCCGCTGCCACCCAATTACACACCCATTACCAATTATCAAAGTCTTTCGAATATTAGCAGGAATCTTCATGACAACTTGGTAACGAGAAATGTACCTATATTTGGTTTTATAAAGATAAATTGGAGGGGAAGTGAAGTAAAAGTTTTCTGACCAAAAACAAACGTAAGAAACGGCAGTTTTTTTGGCATGCTTTGGCATGCAAATATGCACGGAAGCTGCGCCACTGTGATGAGTTTATTTAAGCATTAAACTGCATTCTGTTTCGAGTTAACAGGCGATATGAATGCCCACTGCATTAGCGGTTCATGTTTTATTTTCCTGTAATGCGAACGGCGTTCATATCGCCTATAACTCGAAACAGAATGCAGTTTAATGCTTAAATTTACATTTCAACGTCTAAGCATATCCAAAAATAAAATAGTCGCGACAGAAAATTACGAATCGTCTTTCTACATGTATGTTCTCGGTGTCAGATTGGCGATAATTATTTCGAACGATAGACCTTCATGACTTTGCCAAAATCAGGGCCTCTTCATGGCGGACAGTAAGCTTATACATATGTTGGCAACGCTTCTTTTCAGTGTTTAAAAACATTCATTCGATTTTATCCATTAAGCGATTTAAATGGAATATTTAAGCCAAGAAGTTGTCTGTAATCTATTTGTCGTCCAGCCGAGAGTTCTGCGTGATAGGCATTGCTTTTAACCTCTATCTCGCGATCGTACTCGTACTCGTTTCGGGTTATAGGCCTATGAACCGAAACAGAACATGCTTGATTTATATAGTGACACTGCAGCGCAAATGTAAACATTAAGAATGTAAATAGTAATGCTAGCGCTTGTACCTCAAATTGATTCCTTTTCAGGGTTTATAATTGTTGGCTGGTCCGGTTTTTATTTTAGAGACAGTATCGTCATCATGTGTATCAACAGTGGCACAAGTATTCTCGGAGGATTCGCCGTGTTCTCGGTTCTTGGGTTCATGGCACGTGAACAAGGAGTTGACATTTCAGATATATCCACCTCAGGTACACGAAGCCCCAGTATTTTACCAGTATCTCTTTTTATTTAATACAGCTCGACGTGAATACATGCAATGCTTGATATTGACTTTATTGGAAGCAATGTTGTTGTACTTAGACCACCGTGTATGACCGAATCCGGAAATAGCTACTTTTGAAGCGAGGCATGTGCACCTCAAGATAACGGGGCAGAGTAAGTTTTTACTGAATTGAACACTTTAATTAGGTTTATATTATTGACACTTTATATGAATGTTTGTGAGTTAATCCCGTAACAGTATAATGTTAAAGTTAACAATTATGTATAACAAATATCGATGAAAAAAGCAAATCTGCTTGCCTAGTACCAGGCATTTGCCGGTGCGATTTGTTTTTTCAGCCACTTAGAAAATAATTTACTGTCAAAACTTTGTTTGTTATGTTCTGAAAGACTTAATGTGATAAAAACTAATGGTTTTACAAACCAGTTAATACGATCATCCAATTAACGATAATTTTTTTTTTTAATCTGGAGTTGTGTACGGGGGATAGGGTTTTTGTGTACGGGGTAAAGCAACATCGGGAACCTCGAAGGTGTACGGGGTATAGCGAACGCATTTTTTTCTATGACTGTTTTCCCCTTTAAACTTTCAGATATGGTTTGGTACAAGTGTACATATTGTGTCCCATAACGTGGCCAGTCGTCCGGCGGTCCCTCTTTAAACACTCATTGTTATTACCGTTTCATGACTAGTATAAATATGACAAGTAAAATAACATGTTTCTCTATGTTGGTTATCGATTGTCATTAGTTTTTGCCTAATCGATTGTTTTAGATCTGTCTTAGCTTGCATGCTAATAATGAAAGGAGGAAGAAGGTAAAGTAGAGAAAAGATAGAATCAATAAAGATTATATTCAATGATGGGACTTCTTGTAATGCAATATTCGTTGCTGTTACTATGGGAGATAAATAATGCTATATAATTATTTCATTCGTTTAAAAGGCTTTGAAGCATGTAATATTGCAACCTATTGATCATTTAACTTGAATTGCTTGTTTCATATAGGCGTTTTGCAAATAATATTAAAAAAACGTATCTTTTATTTTGTAAATTTTATGTACAACAAACATCACATACATGATAGATTCACAAATTTCTTGAGACAACTGAACTTCTTTCATTGTAATGAATCAATGAATTTTGTCACAAAATTATGGTAAGTTGCCATAACTCGTCTCAAATTAAATTTATTATTATTTGTTAGCATATTTTTGTAAAATACTTAAACTGAAACCAACCGTAGACTGTTCATGAACTACATGTTTATAAAGTATTGCGCATTTAAACAAAAGCACAATCGCTGCTTGGCAAAATAAAAATATATAAAATAATTCAACGTTGTTCTTTGTGCATAAGAATCACAGACGTGTAACAAAAGTCATGACTAGCTAACTGGATTGAACAAACCACAAGATTCAAAAGTAGTCTGTCTATGGAACGCAATAAAAGTTATTTGAGATGCCACCTGCAGAATAGTCGCCTATCTGGCGAAGGACGGATTGCAAAGAAAAGTTTATGAAGTATAACTAGAGGCCAATTTTAATCAACTGGCACTGAAAAAGAGTAATTTTTTTCTGACGGTTTAATCAACCTTATTTTGACAAATGGTTTTATGGGATTTCATAGATGAACGCCAATTGTATCGCTTCCCACAAGGGCAGTAATATGTAGGCGCACCATGCTTGCCTTTCATTTGCTCGGCCATCTTGTATTTTCTGGAAAAGGCGGCTTGGCAGATGTCACATACAAACAGTTTCTTGGGGTCTTTTGATGGACAAACCTCTAGATGACGACTGATTGAGCTGTGCCCAAAAAGGTCCGCCTTACACAACTTGCATTTGCGAAGCGGAATTTGAACATGTGATGAAACGTGGCATCTGTACTGGGTAGTTTGGTTAAATCCTTTGTTACATACAGTGCATGTATGTTTGAATACCAAGGAGTGTTTGTTCTTTGTGTGAAGGCTAAGGCTGTAGGAGGTTTTGTAGCTCTTTCCACATGTTTCACAGATGTATTCTTGTATTTTCCACTTCCTTTAAAGGCGGGCTTGTGACGGGTTGCTTTTTTCCTACCCTATGCACGTTCTTACGATGCTTTGTATAATTACTTTTATCTTTTGCCGTGTATCTACAATCAGGACAAGCATGATGTAATGATTCAGAAGATGTTTCTACTTCCTCAACATCAGATTCGTCTAATGAATCGTCCATCTGAAATCAATAATCATCTAAAATATTATGAAATGAAATGAAAATGTCCGGAGAATGAATCAAAGAAGGCCGCCCTAGTATTATTGTTTATGGTGAGTGATGTGTTACCTGCAACGCTCCATTGCTTATTTGGAGGCAGGTTTACACGTGGCAATATATTAAGACAAGGTAGTCTAGAAAAAGATTTTAAGCAGTACTGTGGTCGATTTCATGAGCATATTATGTGCTTTAAATTTGAACTGTCAGTTATAATACCAATGTCCTTTACCTCAACGTCCTATATATATGATTGTAGCTCAAGAGAAAGAATCATAACGATTTATAAAAAGTCAATCGCAAACAATGGAAGTTTGTTGAGAAAAAATAAAACATGTGTGCACTATTGCATAGACAAAAACTTTACAGGCTTTAAGCACTGACGCAGGTCACTATAGGCAATAATATATTATAACAGTCTGCGACTTTAGCCACTAGTCCTATGCCCATGACTAGTAAATTTTGGTTTGGACCAGTGGAAAGTCCTTAAATTTCAATACATTTGCTATAATAAACATTGCATTTTGCTTATCTGGACAAAGTGCTTGAAAATATTAATGTCACAGACTGTTATAATTATGATATCTACATGTATTTCAGTCATAATTGCAATAATTCACGTGATAAACAGATAACTCAAACTTCAAAGCCAAATTGTATATATTGACGTGCCCCTGTGCTTCAAGTGAGACCAATTTCCCTTTTTACCGACAATAAATTATATGCCTATCCCCCGTACAGTGAAAAAACTATCCCCCGTACATCTTATTCTGTTTCTCTTACTAGCCCCCGTACACCAGCGGAAACTGTTTTGTTAAGTTTTACGTATTTCTAACAGATCTTTCACACAATCTGTTTTGCAGTCTGCCTGGGGGACTAACACAGATTATATAACACATTAAAAATCGGTAGGGAAAGGTCAATAAAATCATATAATTAATCATTGAACGTGAATGTACACCAGATTTGTCAGGTACTAGGTAACCAAATTAATCATTTGTTATTACATTAACAGCGCTTGCCAATTTATCTTGTATCTTATGAATAGTTGGATAAATATATAATTACGAGGCAAACTGATACATGTTTGTATACGCTGTAACACTGAAAAAATAACGTTGTTATTACCGTGTTCATGTCTCCGTTTAGGGCGAAGCGAGAGGAAAAGTAGCTATTTCCGGATTCGGTCATACACGGTGTAGGACTCACACAACTAAATAATTTACTATATGTTATTACCAAGCTTTAGAGCTAATAACTTTAATATTTGAAGTTCAACACTAGTGACAACTGCCTGGATTCACAGATACATACATGGCAAAGACTTTAAATGACATTTTATCAGAAGTTTCACGGCATTTTAGCTCGCTACGGGCGTCTGCTTCGGACAACTGGAAATTTACATATTAAACCAGTGAAATGGGACGGGAACACCCTCTGACTTTTGACCCCATATCATTCCGCCATCACATATCAAAATCTACCAAAAGTATACATTTGTGTAAAGTTAGATATCTATATATTTCATTCAATGCAGAATATGTCAACAATTACCTATTTAGATTATTCAGAATCGCTGTACTTAGCCGGAACAAATTTTCGGTAGGGACTTCAAACGTATGAAACACTTCCCTTTAAAGGGCCCTAAACCTTTAAGATGTTGAAATAAAGTTTACTATTTGAAAGTATATACATTTCCGAGTAAAATGGTGAAGTTTGATTGAAATTAAATAATAAATTATGAAGAAAACGCAAGTTATTGCACCTGATGTACATTTGCTATTCAGAGCTAGCACCAGAATTTTTTCATTTCTTTTGCATAACATTTACCTCTGGCAACTCAGCACGCAATTAGCAATTTCATATTTTGCCCACAGATCAAATATGCATTCCACTCAACGGTTTTGTAAAAGAAATCTTGCTATTTCACGTTCTTTTAATTTTACAGTCTCTGAAGTATTTAAATTTTTATTTTAAGTAAATTTTATCTAATTTTAACAATCTAACACATTTAGAATTTACACAAAACTCCAAACTTCTACAGAAAACTTGAATCATAAAGGGTTATTAGATATCCATCTTAACTGTTTATCTATCCATTTCACAGGCTTATATATAGCCCTTCTAGCTCCCCGGGGTGCCGCCACTTTACAGGGAGAATAATGGGGGTAGGGGAGATGTAATGCCATAAACAGCTTATTGTATGAGTAAACAAAGATTACAAACACATTGACTCAATAAACAAGATGTTGACCAAGGTATATATTGTGACGGGAATATAGAAATATCTACAATTAACTGAAAATATGGAATTTTAAGTTGGATTTAGCCACCAAAACCTACAAGGGACACATACACATATATAATTTCGTATGTGCAATTTTTTATACAAGCTTATTCCGTAATAGTTCTAGTTATTGCTTTCTTCTGGCTATAAAAAACACATACATTTGTAATTTGTATGGATAAAGAAGCCTAAGAAAGACTGGGCAGAGTTTAAACTGCGAATGGGGGCGGCTGGTTGTGCAAGACAATATATTAGAATAGATCTCTATTGGATGCTAAAACCTGCTACATATATCAACGAAGTACTTCTAACATACACGCATATCAGTTATTGCAGGATATTGAACCAAACTTAATTTAAAACCTGAGTATAAGGGTCAGTCCAACAATATAGGCTTCAACATAGGGCCATGTTTAGCCAGAAATTTTGAAGGTTTTTTCCAAATAAAATATATCTGCATACTGATCAAAATGTGCTAATACTAAATGACAGTGGTTGTCTTTGAAAAAATAAATAACCGAAGGCACAGAAAATGTTGTGGAGGTCAAGTTCATTGAGCACTTGGCTAGTTCTCTTAAAGGACTCGCACAACTAAATAATTTACTATATGTTATTACTAAGCTTTAGAGCTAATAACTTTAATATTTGAAGTTCAACACTAGTGACAACTGCCTGGATTCACAGATACATACAAGGCAAAGACTTCAAATGACATTTTATCAGAAGTTTCATGGCATTTTAGCTCGCTACGGGCGTCTGCTTCGGACAACTGGAAATTTACATATTAAACCAGTGAAATGGGACGGGAACACCCTCTGACTTTTGACCCCATATCATTCCGCCATCACATATCAAAATCTACCAAAAGTATACATTTGTGTAAAGTTAGATATCTATATATTTCATTCAATGCAGAATATGTTAACAATTACCTATTTAGATTATTCAGAATCGCTGTACTTAGCCGGAACAAATTTTCGGTAGGGACTACAAACGTAGGAAACACTTCGTGATAGGCTGATTTAGTTGTGCGAGTCCTGTAGACGTTAGAAACACTGGTACAAAAGACGGCAGCATTTCACACCAACAGCTCCATAGTGCTACCATTAATTAAATATTTATTTACAGTTTTTGTTTTCTTCCTGTGTGTTCTTGGTCAACCAGTGAAGCTGAATTCAATTCTTTTTATCCAGACTGAAGTCCATTGGTGGGGTTACTTTATACAGAGCAGTTTCGTCCTACAGGCCAAGGATGCTGTTATTTTGTGTCAAGTAATGACTTGTCTATTGAACATCAATCAATCCCTTTTCAGGAGAGTCACTTCCTTACAAAGCGGTTAAAACATGACCAATACTTAGAAGTTGATAAATATATCATTAAGTCATTTTCAAGACTAAATTTGCAGCCTAGAGACATGATATTTCATAGGTAGCTTCTATTAAAGGCGACCGAACGTAGTTTGTAGAAAGAAGTCGCTATGACCTACCTTCAAGGTCAGAAGGGTCCAATATGTCAAAACCTTCAAACGACCTTATATGAAATATCGAAAGGCATATAGAGATGTTATTTTGATGGTATCATTCTTGAAAGAATGCGAACAAAGGTTTTGAGACAAAAGAAATTTACTTACCTGCAACCTCATCGAGCTCAAACACACTGTATGTTTAGATATGTATGCATTTCTTAGAATGATTTAATCACAGGTTGCCCAATACTATCTTGTTGACAGATAAAGCGAAGAGATTCAAGCAAATGTGAACTTTGCTACTTGCTTGATACTAGTTAGTGTGTAGTATTTGTTTTAATGGAGACGTGTTTTATTTCCTGATACACGTTAGTTCCCGCAATGCTGACTTGCATGAACTCACGTTGGTTTTTAGCTCACCTGGTCCGAAGGACCGAGGTGAGCTTATGCCATACCGTGGCGTCCGTCATCCGTCCGTCCGTCAACAATTTCTTTAAACGACTTCTCCTCCATAACCACTGTTAGGAAATCAACCTTATTTGGCAGGAAGCATCCTTGGGTGCCCAGGATTCAAAATTGTACTAATGGTGGGACTGACCCCCTAGGGGGCTGAGGGGTGGGGCCAAAAGGGGTTATTTAGCTATATCGGTTTAAGCGACTTCTTCTCCATAACCACTGATTGGAAATCAGCCTTATTTGGCAGAAAGTATCCCTGGGTGCCCAGGATTCAAAATTGTACAAATGGTGGGACTGATCCCCTTGGGGGCTGAGGGGTGGGGGCCATACAAATTATTTAGCTATATTGATATGAGCGACTTCTTCTTAATGACCACTGATTGGTAATCAACCTTAATTGGCAGGAATTATCCTTAGGTGCCCAGGATTCAAAATTGTACTAATGGTGGGACTGACCCCCTAGGGGGCTGAGTGGCAGGGCCAAAAACCGTTATTTAGCTATATTGGTTTAAGCGACTTCTCCATAACCACTGAATGGAAATCAAACTTATTTGGTAGGAACTATTCCTAGGTGCTCAGGATTCCAAATTGTACTGATGGTGGAACTGACTCCCTAGGAGGCTGAGGGGCGGGGCCAAAAACCGTTATTTAGCTATATTGGTTTAAGCGATTTCTCCATAACCACTAATTGGAAATCAACATTATTTGGGAGGAACCATCCCTAGGTGCTCAGGATTCAAAATTGTACTCATGGTGGGACTGACCCCTAGGGGGCTGAGGGGCGGGGTCAAAAAGGGTTATTTAGCTATATTGGTTTAAATGACTTCTTCTCCATAACCATTGATTGGAAATGAGCCTTATTTGGCAGGAAGCATCCCTAGGTGCTCAAGATTTAAAATTGTACTAATGGTGACACTGACCCCCTAGGGGGCTGAGGGACGGGGCCAAAAAGAAAATATTTTATCATGATTACCTAGATACCAATGTATCCAGGTGAGCGATACAGGCCCTCTGGGCCTCTTGTTTTATATCATTTCAGTATTTTCTGATACAAGCCGTTTTTATTTAATTGCTGATTAACACACGCATTTTGATAGAGTAGATTTGCTTTTTCTCCACATATTAACTTGCATAAACTTGCGTCTGTTCTTGTAGAGTTGGTCATCATTTTATTCAGCTTGTAGTTTATAAAATGCTGACCCCTGGCATCATGTTGCATATACTAAGGTAAAAATAAACTTCTTTATAATATAGTTTTTTTTCATGAATTATCTGAACTTGTTTGCTGAGTTAAGGTCATTGTTGATCTTATGTGATTATTTGACAAATTACCAGGTCTAGCACTTGCTTTCCTCACCTACCCAAAAGTCGTTTCGCTGATGCCTGGATCCAGCTTTTGGGCTGTGCTGTTCTTCTTCATGCTCTTTCTAGTCGGAATGGACAGCTTGGTAAGTGAACAGATCATGGTGTAGTTAATTAAACAAACTATTTTTTTTTATTTTCCAAATGAGTAAAAGAAATGTTATTGTTTGCAATTTCAAGTTGTTTTGAAATATAAATAAACGTTAACTTTTTTTTAGAAAGAAGCTTGATATAACATTCCACCGTAAATACAAGGACATAGTCATCAAGATAACCGGTCCAATGCCAATATGTAAAATACATGGCATTAAAATGAGTAAAAAGCATGCAATCAGCAGCCTCATTAGTTATACGCAATATTAGCAGTTTTAATCAAAATCAGATCATTCCTTCAAAATATATTATGCGGAAAACAATCAGCAAATCAGGTCACAGCAGCCTCATCAAATATGTGCGGAATAGGCTGATAATCAAACTTGGGCGAGGGGTTTACGTAATAACTCTAGCATACGAGAATAACTCTACCAAGCAAGTTTCATCAAAGTACGATCATTCTGTCAAAAGACATTGGGCGGAAAGCAATCAGTCAATCAGGGTACATAAGCCTCATTAAATATTCGCGGAATAGGCTGATAATCAATCTTGAGCGAGGGGTTTACGTAATAACTCTAGCATACGAGAATAACTCTACCAAGCAAGTTTCATCAAAGTACGATCATTCTGTCAAAAGACATTGGGCGGAAAGCAATCAGTCAATCAGGGTACATAAGCCTCATTAAATATTCGCGGAATAGGCTGATAATCAATCTTGAGCGAGGGGTTTACGTAATAAGTCTTACAAGCACCAAGCAGGTTTCATCAAAAGCCAATTATTCCTTCAACAGATATCGTGCGGAAAGCAATCAGCAAGTTGTCACAGCAGCCTCATTAAATATGCGCGGAATATGCCGATAATTAACCTTGCGCGAGGGGGTAATAAGTATACAAAGCAAGTTTCATCAAAATCCGATCATTCCTTCAAAAGATATTGTGCGGAAAGCAATCCGGACGGAACCCATTTGTATACCCGGGCCCTACGAACGCCAGCTTCCAATATGGATGTTAAACAGATTAAGTCTAAAATTGTTCACCTCATCGTGTTGTTGGGGACCATATTACAAGTTTAAGAACAACAGAATATCCTTGATATCTTCAATAGTACTACGGTACTTTTAGTGTGTGTTACAGAAATGGTTGCTTTGATACTTTATTAAATTTTATTTCCTCTTCAGTCCCTTTGTATAATTGTGTCTGTGTCTTGAAAGATGACGTAACACACATATGTGCTGCACCTTTTAGATTTAGTAATAGATACAGCATGCCGAAAAATTAATTAAACTGCACCATACAGCTGTTTAGTCCTCCTAGGACTCTTCAGTGATGCTAGGGGCCAAAAGGTGGGAATCCAAAATTTCTAAACTAATGTTGAGGCAGAAGGGTCAGGTGCGTTTATGAATTTAGAACTGACGGTATTTACACACATGTTTAGTTCCTCGGAGTCGAAGTTGCAGTGACCATGATGGTTGACGCCCTCCCAGAGAAATACGGGAAGAAATGGAGTCGGATGCTATTGACCGCTGTATACAGTGTTACTCTTTTCCTTGTTGGGCTGTCTATGACGACACGAGTACGTATTGTCTGAAGAGAAAATATCATATCTTCGTCATTGATAGGAAAATGATTTTTTGATAGAGTGTTGTGTCGTGTGTATCGTTAATTTCTTTGATGGATAAATACTTGTAAGGAAAGACAATGTTGAGGAAAACTTTTGTGTGGGTGTCGATTCGAGTAAAATATTGCTGCTAGGTCTTTTTGTACGGAAAAGACCAAACCCTTGTTGTGTATTTGACATGGCGGGGAAAAAACCCTTCATGACAACTTAAGGTCACTTTTCAGACTATGATTTGTTATGTCAAATCAATCACTCCTCGAAATGAGCAACTTCCAATTATAAAAAATATCACTTGTACAAAACACACTCAATAACTCATTTAAATATAACGGGGAAGTGCAAAGAATAACTTATATATCATTAATTACAAGCAAATATAACTATAATTGTTTTCATTATTAAATCGTTTCAATTTAGAATATAATGATACATTTCATCATCACTGGTAATCTGAATTAAAAACGCATATCCTTATTTTCACCGAGTTACATAAAGAAAACAACGTATGCGAAGACAACGATGCAAAACAATTACGGTTTGCATTTGAATCAGAGTATTCAAACATGCAACATAACATTCCCCGAAATTCAATGTACAAAGTAGCAGAAATATATGTTGGTTTTTTTTTTCTTTTAAAAAGGGAGGTATCTACATTTGGATCCTGTTTGACAATTTCTCTGCCAGCGGCATGGTGTTGCTATGGGTCTGCTTTTGGGAATGTATTGCAATCGGATGGGTTTTCGGTAGGTATCGCTCATGACAAGCTTAAAAATGTTCACACTCGCTTGCATTTTCTCTGATGCTTTTGACGAACCATTTACTTTAACTGTCAAACTTGAAATCACTTCTGTGAACTTTGATAAGTTTGTTGTATATTGTTTCTTTACAATTTACATTAAATCAATTTATCGATAATATCTAGTCTAAAAATAAATCTAAAAAATGCAAAATATTAATGGCGGCCGTACTTATAAGGCTTGTACTTGAATGACATTAACCGTTCATAGGGCTTTAACAGTAAAAAGCCAAACCAACAGACAAGTGGTCGTTAAGAATAGACTGCCCATAAAAAGGTGATTTCACAGCATGACGTTTTTTATACTGTTAATGTACATATTTTAGCGGTAATGTTATTTTATCGATTTTCGAGCAGACAGCATTCCGCTTAATTATTGTTGTGCTGATAAGTTTATTTATATTGCTTTCTACAGAAGTATTATGAATGCACTAACTCATCAAAGCGCTTATCTTTTTAAATTAGGCTATGCGCTAGTATTTGAGTCCGCCAAAATAAGTGCGTTTGCAGAACATTATTCAGTGATCGATCTACGTGCGAATCCCGAGTCCAGTACTCATAAAATTATGAAAGGACTCATGGAAATCCTGGAAATACTTCAATTTAACAGTGTGGAACCCATATTTTTGGCAATATTTACAAAAAGGACCCATGAAAATAAAATGTAAATTGATCGCTGATTTTATAGAATAAGGATAATACTTTAATTTGTGTCAAAGAAAAATGAGGACTTTCTCCAGGGGTGGGAAGAGGGGTAGTCAAATAGTTCAGACGTCTCACTGCTAACGATCACTAAGTTTCGGTTTCCGGGCCTACGTGGCAGTTTTCAGTTCTGGTGATATTCTAGTTAACATCCAACATCGAAAATACCCTGTCATTAATTGGTTATAGCTGTAAATAGGACTTAATACACAAACTCTTTGGCAAAACAAAACGGCTTGCAATACAGTTAAAGAATTCCGAATTTAATATTTATAAAACACTTAAGAGTCTCCATGTAAATCTTTCCTTTGTTCATATTTTTCACCTGGTTTAATCCGATTTTGAGTTTGGATTATGATTTTGTTAACGCTTTAAAATTCTCTTATTTATTTCAACTAGTGTGAAAAAATATACAATGCTCATGTTCTTATGCAAGTTTCATACCTAGTGAAAATCGCAACCCTGAAAATTCATTATCAATAATTTTGTTGAAGCTATCCGCAACAAATCGTTAGTTTTAAGAGCGCGTACTTTTAATATGCTAACTTATCTTTTTTTGTTATGGAATTATTAATGGTTTGCTTAATCGTTTACTATGAAAGAAGAATTATTTAAAAAATCACGTTCAGTTTAGATGAATCGTATAGTATTCATTGCATTAAGTGAAGTGTTCAAATGTGAGGTCAGATCGATCGGGCATTGCTGTTTACTAGTGCTGTTAGATTTGATGACCTTACCGATAAGTCTGATAATAAATTAATCTTATTTACCCGTCCTGATGAGTTTGATGACCTTACTGTTTAAGCTTGTACAGTACCGTGCCATAAGTATGGGAACATTATTCTATATCACTATTTATTCTTTGTATTTCCAACCTTTTTCAATGAATTTTCGTCACTTTGTTTCTACTGAAATTTTGGCAATACTTGTTCGTTTTGTACAGAAATATCAAAAGGTTCTTCTCATAACATAATGTAATTTCCCGTCGTGTATTTATGGCTCAACACCGAATTATCTACACTGATAGTTTCCATAACGCCATTTTTCTATATGACGTTACCAAAATGACGTCCAAAAATGGATTTTGTAAATAAATTGTGAATTCTCTTGTCATACACAGCAGAAAACAGTGTAAATATTATGTGATGAAGCAGAAAACGATTCTTTATAAGCATACAAAATTTCGTAAAAATCATTCATAAACGATGTCAGTAAAATTCTTTGAAAAGCGTTAGAAATACAAAGAATACAAACCAAAATAAATCCATACTTTTTGCACGGTACTATATTTGATGACATCACTTTTCACAGGAGCCGATAGATTTGATGACGTCCTTTACATGATGCTTGGTTTTAAGGTCAACAGATTATTGTGGGCGTGTTTGAAGTTCATCACTCCCATACTGACTACGGTAAATATAATAGCTATCGTGATAACTTTTAGGATAAAATAAAATCAGTCAAAGTATACACAATTTTCATTAAAACCCTGTCGTATTTTTTATGCTCCTTTGGTCTACCCTACAAGGTCAATGTGCTAAATTTTGAAATGTCATGCCTAATATATTTGATATATGAAATAATAGCAGCATCATGGTTTTATTATCATTTTAGTGTAAATTCTGTTTTGTTTTAGGCTTTATTCATATCTCAACTGACGTCATTACGACTGGATAATCTAGGAATTTCGTATTCATATCCGCCCCTCGCTCAAGCATTTGGACTGCTGTTGTCTGTGTCATCAATGGTGTGCGTTCCTATTGTCATGATCTATAAGTTAATGGGTACTTCCGGTACTTTTTCCGAGGTAAGACAACTTCGATTATGATAAGCCAGATCTGTGTAGAACTAGTAAAAGTAACAGAAATAAGTGTTTGTTAGATCAGTAAACAGTAAAAAGTCACGATGTATGAAAACCAAAAATGAGAAAAGAAAGAGCGAAAGAAACTCTAACAATACAGTTAAAACAACGCACAACAGTGTAGATTACTTATAATGCGGCTTGATGATTGGATGGTGTGTTCTGCTTGGGCCTCCGGTAGTATTCTTCAGTGTGTAGTCGGTACACCGTGTATCAGTTCCGAAGTATCACAAAGAAAGTAATGCATAAAAACCCACTCAAATGAGAGAGGTACCATATGAGGCGACTCCAAACATTTTTGCTCAGGTTATAAATACATGCATCAACTTCATTTCCATCCTTATTTATTACGTTCGTTCTGACTGGATATCTGACCGGTGTCTATATTTATATAGCCCTGGTTGGTCGGGATCTATAAAAGCACGTGAGAGGGGATATAACTGGCCCTTTCTAAAATACTTTTTCTTTTGAAATTTTTTGACAATATATTTATCCTAAAATGCATCATTATTATAACTTATATGTTGATACAATCATTGATTTGCTAAAAGCTATTCTATTTGGGTACGGATCCGATTTGGATCCCATCTCAATAATCGTATATATTAAATTTAAATTTGTAAAAAAAACCACCTAAAAATAGCAAACGACTGGTATGGTAACAAAAACGATTAGGAGGGGTCTACAGGCTCACATCAGATATAATATATTTCATCGGTATAAATGACAAAAGAATGATCAATTTTAAACAATTCTTCCTGGTTTTTCAGCGGCTAAAAATACTGACAACTCCCATTATAGAAGAAGGACGGATACCTAGCACATGGGATTCGGACAAGTACAGGATTACAAAAGTTCCCGTGGACAAGAACGAAGAGAAACACCAAATGTTATGAAATATATATTATGTTATATCATCAATTTTTTTATAATTATGTTGCGTGCCAGCGGATCTGATCTTACTAGGTGTATAAATTATTTACGTCAGCAAGAAAAATAATTGCTTGAATTACCAATGTTACGAGTCGGAGGTATTATTCACTGGTATTTTTAAGATAAGTTTGCATGATGTCACCTCTCTATTTTATTCTTCTGTCATCGCAATGCTTACTTTCTTACTCTCTAACGAAATAACTACATACCAAGATAATATTTAAAGCTCCATTTTCCTTCGCGGAAGTGTTCCTATTCATTATACAGGAGGCAGTATGGCGCTTGGTGTTGAAAGATTTAAGCATCATCACGTCAATAACGTTTTTGTCCTTTAACTCATCTCTCCATCAAATCATATCCCTGTTCATTTTTTTAAACCATGAAACGAGTGGGTCTTGCTCGTCTTCCCACGCTAAATGTTAATCCCCCTCGTCCATTTTCAATTGCGACTCGTCAACCGATTGTAGATTAAGTCGAAACCTGTCAATTTTGGTAGATTTCTCGCACCCTGGAATACACTATACAGTTCATTTGGCCAACCTCGGCACCCGAATATACCAAAATCCCAAGTCCCTGTTATCCTTTCGTCTATAAAATTAGGTGTTATACTATTCAAATTATCTAATGAGGCATTCATTGGTCATCAGTGATATCCTGTGAAGAATATATTATGCAATGTACCTGCAGAAAAACTTGTATTGGCATTTGTAGAATGTTTAAACATTCTATGGCTAAGGATAATTTTTTGCTCCAATGTATTCAGATGCGTTATTCCCAGTTATGACGACTTTCAATAGGGTTAGAGTGTTTTTATTTACAACTCGTGTAATGATGATATTTTTGGTAACATGTTTAAGAACTTTTTAGTTCACCAAACTATCATTGACGTATCAATCGCGTACAACACAGCATGGAAGTACGAAATCGTTAAAGATCTGCACGAAACAAGTATTAAAAGTCATAGGTCATATATTTCAAGCTTTCTATCAAATATTTTTTCAAGATCGGAAAGGAACGACGCTTTCTAGAAGGAATGGGCATTGCGTAAGGTAGCATTTTTTCCATTGTAAGCGGATAACTTTCTAATATGCCATCGATGAAAACAAACCATATACTTCAAATTAGTTCAGAAATGTTGGATTCCTACCTTTTGGCGCTAGCATCACTGAAGAGTCCTAGGAGGACGAGTGCAGTTTAATTCATTTTTTCGGCATGCTGTATCTATTACTAAATTTAAGAGGTGTAGCATATGTGTGTCTTACGTCATCTTCAAATCTGGGTCGATGAAAACAGATTATTTTTCGTTCACCTGGTTCTACCGCCAGTGAGTTGATACCATAGCGCTACTAGTCATGAGCGACTGAATGAATTTTCGACTAAATTTGGTCCGAAGCATACTCGGGGGAAGAGGAAGAAATTTTGTATAAACCGTGGGTGTTGGCACCCTGGAGCCTGCGGGGCGGATCCCAAAAGGGGAAATTTAGAAAATTATATTTATCCTTCTTTGTCCGTTGGATCATTAGGTGTTGTCAAAATTTGGTATGAAGTATCCTTGGGTGAAGGGGGGTTCAATTGTGTATATAAGTACGCCTGGCACTTCTAGGGGTAGAGGACGGTGCCAAAAGGGTAATGTGGGAACCGCTTAAAAATCCTTCCGTTTCGATTTGAACAGATTAAGACAGGAGTCTTTTTTACAGAAGGGAAACCAGTTTTGTATTCATGATTTTTTTTATATTAGTGAAATTTATAATTATTATACTCTGAAATTAAAGTCCAATATTTGAAAACAATTTTTGGTTGAGGATTCATTTTGTATACAAGGATGGATTGGGACCCGAGTTATGGGTCCTAATAAGGGATATGTTGTAAATTCAGTTAATTATTTTAATGGAATGACAAGATGTTTTACAATTTGTCATGGTGCGTCGTCAGTTGTCCATTGTCTGTCGTCAGTCATCTTTTTTCTTTAAAACACTTTATACCAAAAGGCATGTACACAATAGTATCCTTACTCACTCCGTTAATACGATGAATAACGGAGCGACGATAGGATCCGCATTTAAAAGAACGACTTACGAAGTCCTGGAGTTATAATAATATAGTACAAGATATTCCACCATTTGATACCGACTGTTAGATAAATGATCTTAAAGTTGTCTCGGTCAAGGTAGCGCTACATAAAATGAGTTATCTATTCTGATTCTCTTTCTCATCTCTTACAAGCATTCGCATTAAAAATTGGAAGAATCATTACAAGATATTATCTCTTGATGTCATATCACTTTTTGCTGGGTTTCCCAGACATGTTGAAATGCCAAGCAGTAAAAAGACGGATCGTCCCACGAAAGTAGCACTGTTGCTTCCACCTGCAGATTGTTATGACTGGTTTGACCGTCATTTTTGCTGGATTCTTATAATTTCACATGCACGTTGGTCACTGGTATTAGATAAACCCTATTGATTTAAAAAGGTTATGATGCAATACAATAACTTATATAATTGGTTTCTGTCCAACAAAGGTGTACACCAAGGTGATGTCAACGGTCCCTCTCTTTGTATAATTACATGTAACAATTACTAACCCAATTTTACCAATCTGATTAAAATCATATCTTGATCCGTAAACTTCTCTCTGCTGCGTTAAGATCTGAGATAATCCCATAGGAGGTCATGTCCCGATGACCTTTCGCATTAGCCAATCAGATTACTACTGGCAGAATCTTGACACTGAAATTTTGAGGCGACAAAGCTTGCATAAACGCATTTGTCCGTTTAGTCATTTCGTCACCAAAAAGTTCATGTGGAATAATGTGACGAAATGGCTTGCTGCAATATGACAGGTCGTTGAAAAAGAATTTTGGTGTTAAGTAAAATGGCGACAAAGGTCATCTGGACGTGACCTCTTATGGGATGTTGTCAGATCCTTGTAAAACGGAGTGAGAACAAGGATCTGTATTTTAATCAGATTGCGATAAAGGTAATTTTGGACGTGACCTCTTATGGGATGTTGTCAGATCCTTGTAAAACGGAGTGAGAACAAGGATCTGTATTTTAATCATATTGCAATTTTACATCATATAACATAGTTGGCCCTTCATTTTAGTGTTCCAGTTTTACTTCAATTTATTTATTTTGTTTACAATATGATGAAATTGAAAACTATGCAAGCATCATTTCTGACTATGGGGCGAATTTATAATTTAGCAAGAGACATTTCCTCTAATGATTAGGTCTAATAAGAGCTCAGGCCCTGGTTTCATCAACGTTCCTTAACTTAGAGAAACTCCTTGACTTAAAAATCTCCATAGCAAAGCATTACAGAATTTAAGGAAAGTTTCTTAACTTAAGATTTACCCCTTAAATTCTGTAATGCTTTCCTATGGAGATTTTTTTGTTATGGAGTTTACTTAAGTTAAGGAACATTGATGAAACCAGGGCCAGATATTGATGAATTAAAATAAAACTTTTTTTCTGGAAAATCTTTTGTAGGCTAGAACTATTAAACTGAGATATGCGGTTTTCGTCACAAAACCATATCTCGACCAATTTCGTTGCGATTCTAATAGCCCATCATCTGGTTGGTCTAAAGCACAGCTTTCATACAATTTGAAATCAAAGAGATGTAGTGTTTTTATATGCTGCGGGTATAACATTATTAAAGAATTGTCCATGAGTTCACTAATTATACATGCAATCTAATAGCAAGTGCTTGACTATAAGTGGTTCTTGACATGCAATTTATGTATCCAGGCTAGTCTTCACAACTTTATGTAAACTTGACTATCTTAAGATTCACTTAAATAAATAATGTCTTACACAGTTTCTCATTTAATTTTATTGGAAAACAATACACACAATATAAAAATAACAGCAAAATCTATCCAGTAAGACTATGGGACACGCTAGTTGAGGGAAGGGACCTCACTCTTCTTGATAATTAGGCGGGTAATTGATAGTAACATAGTATGGACAGTTAGGAGTCTTACAACACTTGCCCTTAGCGGGTTCGTTCAGGTGACAGATGGGAGGCAAGTTCCAGGTGACACATCTGAAACACAAGAAAATTTAATTCATGAACAGAAATATCACCACTTCATTTTCCTTACTGGGAGATTCTCTGTCCAAAATATGAAGGTCGTCCCTTGTGAGTGATAGCACTTATAAGGTCAGCAAAGATCTGTTCTACAACAAGAAGGCAAACACACTAACATACCTACAAAAGATATGCTCTCATACAGGCACGTTCTAAACAAGAGATCCCAATTTTAGTTCTATGAATTCCTCTTGAAAATCAATAACAGCTGAAAGAAAACCGGTTTCTTGTCGGGAGATTTGTTTTTCAGATCAAATCCAAATTCCAAATAAGAAAGATTTATCTTGTATCTCTTAAAAAATAACCATAATATACGTTCATATTCAACATAGAAGATGCCCGTCTGGTGGCCATAATTTCCCCTTAGAGCAGTCTAAAAATTAGACCATGCACAACTAGCTAGGGACCAAACAGAACCTGCTTATGAAATTTTACAAGAATCCATCCGGTTGTTCCCCAGACATAGCGATCACAAACTGTCACTATCAAAATCCAAAATGGTCTTCTGAAACCAAATTGTTTTATTAATCACCTCAAAAAACTGGCAATGCACAACTAGAGACCACAGGCAATCTGCTTATGATATTTGAGAAAGATTCCATCCTAAACTTCTCAAGAAATAGCAATCACAAACTATAAACGCAAAATCCAAGATGGCTGCCTGTCAGCCATATTGTATTTCAGATCAGCCTAACAACTGTACAATGCACAGCTAGTCATGAAGGGGAACCTATATGTGAAATTTGAGTAAGATATATCATATACATCTCAATATATAGCGATAACAAACTTACAGTGGCAAAATCCAAGATGGCTACCTTTCAGCCATTTTGTTTTTCAGACCAGTTCCAAAATCAAAAGGGCACAACACGGGACCAAGGGGAACCTGCATATGCAATTTGAGTAAGGTCCATCCAGGACTTTTGAAGAAATAGGGATAACAAACTTTCATGTAAAAATCCAAGATGGCCACCTTTAAGCCGTTTCTTTCTCTCCGATCAGTCCCAAAATCAGAAGGGCACAACTAGACACCAAGGGAAACCTACATATGCAATTTGAGAAAGATCCATTCAGTACTTCTCAAGAAATAGTGATAAGAATTGTTTAAGGATGGACGGATGGATGGACGACAGACTACAGATGCAGGGCGATTTGAATACACTACCGTCTGATGATGGTGGGCTAAAGATATGAACACCCTGCCCTGCAGGTAGACCCTAAGAATTGTACCTGCTGCTGCCGCCATTTAGAACAATTGCATGATCGTAAGAGGCGACTAAATTTTAGATCTTATTTTTAAACAATCTTCATCTTCCTGATGTCTCCCTTGACAAAACATCACTTACGGCAGATAGTTGAGTGTTTAACCTCTGTGAGGAAAGCTTTGGGTACTGTCCTCTGGTCAAGATATACCAGAGTCTCTAACGATGGTACATGTTAACAAATAGTTCACCCATTGTCAGTATAATGTGACCGGGTGGGGTATTTTACTGGGTGCTTTCGGCAGTATACTTCAGTGTGGTAGCACTTGAAATCGGCAAAATATCCGCACTACCAGTGCCACAAGAAGGCATAC
This sequence comes from Mimachlamys varia, assembly GCA_947623455.1. Classification (NCBI taxonomy): domain Eukaryota; kingdom Metazoa; phylum Mollusca; class Bivalvia; order Pectinida; family Pectinidae; genus Mimachlamys; species Mimachlamys varia. Next base: position 38,380,203 of record OX392533.1, on the reverse strand, counting down.
ACGAACAAACCGCTGCCTCCCAAATACACATGCTCTCAACACACACACCCTCATCACATACACAGAGAGGCCGTCCTTAAATGATCATATCTGTTAAAGGGATGTAATGAAATCAAACCAAACTATCATTAACGTTCACCACAATAAACTCCTAATAAATTCAAAGTAGAATATACTAAAGCTATCAGGGGTAGAGAGGTTAAACCTTACCATTTCATAGAACATTATACCATGGACAACCACCAAACCCTTAAAGAAACCATTAACTAAAATCAAACCTACAAGTAGTCCATTGAACATCACGAAATTCAAGAAACATGGACGGAGAAACCTAAATGAAAGATGCAGACAAATGCTAGTTCTCACGATTCCTTTATATAAACTTTTATTTATTTTACAACAATTATGAAACAAGTTATCCAACTTATATTAATCACTCTTGTTGGCCCGGATGTTAGCGCGTGAGGGGTCTTATCGTGGGAGGAAACCGGAGTACCAGGAAAAACCCACGTGGTCAGGCAGGTGACCCCATACCTTTTCACGTCCAGTTGGGGAATCGAACCCTGGCTGCCTTGGTGAAAGGCAAGTGCGCTATCCACTGCACCACCCAGGAAACCGTGCAGTTTTAGTTTCGCCCACAGTTACGTCCAAACTTGTGTTTATCATAGAATATATCTGCACCACCAGAACCCTTCCAACCAGGTTACAACCAAAAATAACACCCAATGTCCTACTTACTTCTGTGTACACTTGTATCTGCCAGTTGCAGCATCCAGACAGTTACATTTGTAATCACATCCATCGTCCCAGGTCTCACCAGTACCGTAGGAATTTCCCTTATAGAAGCACATGTCTGCAAAAAAGATTGGAAATCAGTGAAAGTGTGTATACAGACTCTATAATCAACACTATCATCATTAAGCAGAAAAGCTTTAAAGGCCCAATATACGTAACTTCAGGAATTTTTTCATGATTCTGAAAAATTATGGAAAAAAAATCCAGTTGATAACCATGCAAAAATAAGCCTAAAACAAAGTAAACCCAAGCGGTAACTAACAAGAAAGTCATGCCAGAAAAATTCAAAGAATTGAAAATAATTCAGGTGGGGCCCACTTCAACAACAAACCGAAGTGGGAAGACGGTTCAAAATGGACGCGTGTTTACAAATACCGAGTTTCAACTGCTGCTGTACCGGTAACAGCGTAAGAATTCTTCTTGAATATTGCTGATATCAGTTAATCTTAACTAAATCTATAAATATAAAAACTTTTTAAGCTTGATTTTCGCTTCAAGATTTCCCGAAAGTTATGTATATTGGGCCTTTAAGCTTAAAGTTACCTTTAAGTATATGCTTACAAGATGAGACAATATTGTTGATACTTACTGGGTGGAGCAGTGAAGGATATGATGGTTCCAGTGAAGATAAACACGACCTTTGGACAGCATTGTCCTGGCACCTTCTCCAACTTCAGACTGCTTGGTAGATTTGTGTAGATAGGACACCTTTGTTGTAAAGATACATTGAGGATAGTTAATGAAGAGACAAGATCACTCATTAAATACTTGTAGAACACTTGTTCATCTACCGTGAATTTCAGGTATAATGACCGGTGACGTAAGAATCACAGGTACTTACAGGTATAATGACAGGTGACGTCAGAATCACAGGTACTTACAGGTCGTTACAGGTATAATGGCCGGTGACGTCAGAATCACAGGTACAGTTGTATTTACAGTCGTCAACCCAGTTATCTCCGGCCTTGTAGTTTTTGCCCTTGTACATGCAGCCGTTGGCTAGAGAAAGAAAATGATTATATAATCGTCAAACACTTTCATACTGGAAAATTACAATTTGGAAAAATATTGTTGTATGACAAAGAGCCTGAAAATAGGTTATATCACTTGTTCTAGATGCTATATCTAAGATTTTATAAATTAATTGCTTTTGAGTGTTAATATCTCAATTAAATGTCAAACCACTGATTAACTTGGTATTAATTATATTGCAGGTTGATTATCATGTCTAATTTGAAACTGTTTCTTTTACGTATACCAATTCATATGTCACTTGAAAACTAAAACAGGTGGAGTTGGAATATGTAAATGATAGATATGAAAGAACAGGTTTATTTTAATAGGCTCTACTGTTCATCTGAAAGAAGTTAAATTATTTTACATCGATACAATTTCTGGTTGAAACCTATGACAATCATTATAACATATTAATGATAACTCACTTGATCCTGAATTTGTAGGCACAACAAGAGTTGTCGGACCTGAAAAAATAATTACATGTATTAACTTCATATTACTTAATAGTCATTCAATTTATTAAAATCCTGCAAAACTTCCTATTCTAAGACATAAATGAAAATAAGCATCGAGTTGATAAAAGTATCCTGTCAAATGTATCATAGTAACATTAATTCTAATATGACACGATGACAATTAAGTCATCGGTAACGTGTGTGCAACCAGTTCTAGTATTTCATATATACTTCCCTGTCCCACTGTACTGTGATATTGCCTAGTATGTACAGTTACCTCCCTTTAAGGATCCTTGTCCCACTATACTGTGGTATTTCCTATATACAGTTACCTTCCCTTTAGGATCCTTGTCCCACTATACTGTGGTATTTCCTATATACAGTTACCTCCCCTTAAGGATCCTTGTCCCACTATACTGTGGTATTTCCTATATACAGTTACCTCCCCTTAAGGATCCTTGTCCCACTATACTGTGGTATTTCCTATATACAGTTACCTCCCCTTAAGGATCCTTGTCCCACTATACTATGGTATTTCCTATATACAGTTACCTCCCCTTAAGGATCCTTGTCCCACTATACTGTGGTATTTCCTATATACAGTTACCTTCCCTTCAGGATCCCTGTCCCACTATACTTTGGTATTTCCTATATACAGTTACCTTCCCTTCAGGATCCCTGTCCCACTGTACTGTGGTATTTCCTATATACAGTTACCTTCCCTTCAGGATCCCTGTCCCACTATACTATGGTATTTCCTATATACAGTTACCTTCCCTTCAGGATCCCTGTCCCACTATACTATGGTATTTCCTATATACAGTTACCTTCCCTTCAGGATCCCTGTCCCACTATACTATGGTATTTCCTATATACAGTTACCTTCCCTTCAGGATCCCTGTCCCACTATACTATGGTATTTCCTATATACAGTTACCTTCCCTTTAGGATCCCTGTCCCACTGTATTGTGGTATTCCTATAAACAGTTACCTCCCCTTAAGGATTCCTGTCCCACTACACTGGTATTTCCTATAAACAGTTACCTCCCCTTAAGGATCCCGTCGTCCCACTGTACTGTGGTATTTCCTATAAAGAGTTACCTCCCATTAGGATCCCTGTCAAACTTCTCCTCAAGGAAGTCGTAAGGGTACATTCGTGCTAACCATTGAAATAATTGAACCATGCAGTTGAACCTGAACGAAAACACCAGGCACAGATTTGGACTGAGAAAAATCTGTCACATGTGGTTTGAGGGGTCCAGACGAACCTAGCCGAAACTAATTTGCTGACTTTTGCTAGTTTGATTATTGCTCTATCTCTGCACCGTTCCGTAAACTTCTCTCTGCTGCGTCAAGATCTGACAACATCCCATAAGGGATCACTTTCAGGTAACCTTTTGCATTAACCAATCAAATTAGTACTTTCAGAATATTGAATGTGAATATTTTGGGGGCAAAAAAAACTTGCATAATCATATCTGTGCGTTTCGTCATTTTCGTCATATCAAGATAATGTACATATTGTGACAAAATGACTTTGTGCAGATGACAGCTGCGTCTGGTCATCATTTAGAAAATTCTACTTGAGTGTGAAGTAAAGAAGCGACAGAGGTCACCAGAACATGACCTCTTAAGGGATATTGTCAGATCCTTGTAAAATGGAGTGAGAACAAGGATCTGTATTTTAATCAGATTGAATGTAATCAAGTTTCAATTAAATCAGATAACAATAACAATGTGAAAAGTGGACTTTTAACACAAATGTTGTCGCAGCCACCACTGGAAAAGCAATACCTTGGTCTCGCTTTTCTCGACTATCGCGAAAGGTGAGACAAAAATCAAACATTTACACATTTCAGCAATACAAACAAAGATACTTACATGTGCTGTGGCCCTGGATGGCAAACACATCTCCTGTGCCTTTAGCTGGAAACAAATCAAACATGAATGAAAAGCGGCCGAAACCATAATCAGGATCAACAAGATCTTCTTAATTGAATAACTGAACCAATATCGACATTTTTGAACTGATGACCTATTAGATGATTTAGTCAAAAAATATGTTGTGGATCATTAAAAAAGTTGAAAAATTTGTGTCACAAATCAAACAATTTACAGCAACAATTAGAATTCATGGGTGAAACTAATGGGGTTTATTTTTAATGGCTTTTTGATGTTATTTTATTAGCTGTGTATATGGTAGTGTTAAGGCGATAGCCTTACATTGAATCAGAAAATGATGCTTAAGACCCATGGCTTTAATTAAAGTTTTATCGAGTGGATTGCTAACAGTAAAACCCAACTTGCTCGAACACGGTTTACCCTTCATTTGCTGAACAGTTTGTTTGGTCCCACCCGATTAAGTAAATATTCAACCAACCTCAGATTACTTGAATACCATGTATTCCTCCAACAATTGATCAGGTCCCAACAAGTTCGAATAAGTGGGGTGTTAACTGTAATTCAATATTTAACAACTGACAACAGCTTTTCCATGTAATTTTTCTGGGAGATAGACTTACTGAAGCCCCATCTTGCCTGGGTCTGCCCTGGAGCATAGTAGAAAGCAGGTTTGCTACCAGACTCGAAGAAACAAGGATTGGTGGTTGTGGTAGAAATCATCATCCAGCCTGTCGAATCACATCCGTTGGAATTTCCACTGGCGTAGAATTGTCGACCAACCGTTGGGTCTCTGTAGGATAAAAAACTAAACTTAGTTAATTTTACTTCTAAATTCATAAATTAAAGGGGTTTTACGCACCTGACCCTTCTGCTTCTACATTAGTTTAGAAATTTTGGATTCCTACCTTTTGGCCCCTAGCATCACTTTAGAGTCCTAGGAGGACGAAACAGCTGTATGATGCAGTTTAATTCATTTTTTCGGCATACCGTATCTATTACAAAATTTAAAAGGTGCAGCATATGTGTGTGTTACGTCATCTTTTTGACGGTAAACTGCAACACCAGCCAGTAGTCATGCTGGACAGCAACAACTTTTGAAACTGGATTATGACAGTCGAACTTACCCTGGCATAGAGAACTGACTGGCAGCTGTCTTGATGTCGGACCAGCTGGAGTCGACTATTCTGTCCTTGGTGAACCAGTTCATCTTGTTTGCGCCGGTAGCGTTGAACACGATCCAGGCCTTCTCTACGCCCTTGTTGTAGATAGAGACCTTCACCTGAACAAACATAAGTCATCGGTCAATACTTGAGGCATACACTTACTGTAAAAGATGTGCATTGATTAGGTTGCCTTACACACAAAACTTCCTACTTTTCATACAAGCAAAACTTCCTACTTTCTTTACAAGCAAAACTTCCTACTTTCTATACAAGCAAAACTTCCTACTTTCTATACAAGCAAAACTTCCTACTTTCTATACAAGCAAAACTTCCTACTTTCTATACAAGCAAAACTTCCTACTTTATATACAAGCAAAACTTCCTACTTTCTATACAAGCAAAACTTCCTACTTTCTATACAAGCAAAACTTCCTACTTTCTATATAGAGCAAAACTTCCTACTTTCTATACAAGCAAAACTTCCTACTTTATATACAAGCAAAACTTCCTACTTTCTATACAAGCAAAACTTCCTACTTTCCATACAAGCAAAACTTCCTACTTTCCATACAAGCAAAACTTCCTACTTTCTATACAAGCAAAACTTCCTACTTCCTATATAGAGCAATCATAATCAAGTGAAGGCTTTCAGCGTAAAAATTGCTAAAATGAGATAACCACTAAATTAAATGTGTTTTTAATGCAAAAATTTGAAAAGGTCAAAATAGTCAAATACTCAGAAGTTTACTCTAAGCAATGTTAAAAATGTTTTCATCAGTTGACCTAGGCATGCTTATCTCAATTTAACCAAACAACACTAGATATAACTTGAAATCAATGTGAGAATGACCCACTGACCCTGTCCAGACAGAGTGACCCCCAGTTGTTGGAGAGGTCCGGTTTGTAGTGACCGGGATACTGGGCTGTCAGATATTGTGCCTCGGGAACATTCGGGTTGAGGGTGTTCTGTCCTGACCATAGCTGGTACAGGTCACCTGGTACTCCGGCCACGCCCTTCATCAACAACAGCCAGCCGTTACCAGTCGTCACTGTAGGAAAAACACATTTGGTTTTACTCAATTGTCATTAAACTTGCTTTATCTCGTACAAAGACAATAAATTCTTTATTATAGAAGCAGAAATCATGACCTAGGATAACCACCCAGAATTGCAAATTTTTGCAAAATACTGTAAACAAAGCTTATTCTGCCGATACTAAATTGCATTATTTCTGTATTGAAACTAGTGGAAAGTGACAAACTTTCGTGAAACATTTTAAACATGTCACTCCCCTATTAAAGGAGTTCAATAATTTAATATATGTCACGAGCCTTTAGGCGAGTGACATATTGAATTATTAACAAGTATAATAAATTCCATATATCATTGACATGAGTGTAAGATTCTATTTATCACATAACTTATATTTATATTTACTTATATCCGAGTTCAAACTAGAACTGACATCCAAAGTGAATTAAAAAATTTTGGGTTTTTTTTTTAATGTCCACTGGTGTTAGACAAGGATCTGCAATGTCGGTCATAGCATTTAAATACAATTTTCAGTCAAAAGTAAAATTACTTTGTAAGTGTGGGGGAAAAAAAGCATAACTACCTAAAAAGGGTTCGAAATCTGAAATAAAAATGCCAATGCATACTGAACATTCATGTGAAGTTTCATCGAAATCTACTTGTCAGTTAAGGAGGAGATCTCCGGACAAGTTACTGTGGACGAGAGACAGAGTGGTTCCAGTTCCCCTCCCCCCTTTTAGCTTCATTCCAGGGGGTATAATTAATTAGGCAGGTTCGATTGAATATGATGATAAGTTAGGAAGTGACCCTGTTATAACAGTCTACTTACTTGACCCAACAGTAGAGGTTGGACCCTGTGCACCACCTGTCAATAAAGAGCAACAACACATTTTTAGCACGCTGTTAAAACTCAGTAACCCTAGGAGACACAACTGAACCCTTCCAATTCAAAAGTTGGAATATTTCATAATCAAAATTCAGAAATAAGTGTTACGTAAATCAGTACTCCCATGACTGATAAATCTTGTAAATCTGGTGATGATGAAATAAAATCATATTTTTGTTTTCTCAATGTTTTTTTCTAAACATACGTTAGGTTATTTTTAATCTACCCTAGACAAAAAACCTTTTTTTCCCAACTCCATATATGGTATAATGAATTGGAATCAAATTTTAACTGGAAAATGCAAATCAAAAATTAGGTGCTATATACAGTGTAGATTAGCCTTTGTCGAGTTGGCATTCATATTGCCTATGAATATCAACTGGAAAAAGTTTAATGCATAAATGATTTTTTGGTACATTAATTGATGCAATGTTTGAAGTGAAGCTTTTGCAGCAAGGTGAAACTCTTATGTCCTGTAAATGAGAACATGAATCACATTGCTCTACAATAGAAAGTAGAACTACTTTTAAGTTTTTCTATCTTTTTTCTTTTTAATGTATCCTTGTGTAATTCTATGCATTTGACATAATGGGTGTATCCTGCAGTAACAATCAATTGTTAATTCCGAAAAACTGCAGGATACACCCATTATGTCAAATGCATAAAATTACACAAGGATTTCTTCCTTTTTGAGACACTTACCTGCACATAGGCCACAAGTCTTAGCACAGTTGGTCAGAGACCAGTTTCCGTAAGCTGGATCTTGACAGAAGTTGGCCGCAACAAAGTCTTGGCAGTTGGGCAGGACGTCCACACATGGTATACCAGTGGTCGTCGTGGCAGTGGTCGTCGGGTAGTGTGTAGCTGTAGGACGAAACAACATAATGAGTGTAACAAAATGGGCTAAATAATTATTAATGTATTACAGTGTATAAAATACTAACTAACGGAGACAGCAGAGCTTAGATCGAAAGTCCGACATTGCTGGACTCGAATAAAAACACCTGCAGTGTGTGAAAGTAAGGATAGACTGAGGCAACAGGAAAACTTGTCGGTCTATGCAAAATGCTATTACAGTAGACATGATGTCCAAGCAATTTAATTGCTCATGAATGTCGAAAAAGTATCAAAACTGTTGGAATAAATCATATTAATCACATTTCTCTTCCATGTTGTATGTTCCCTAACTTTTTTGGCTGAATTTGTCCTTGCAAATCAATTTTTGTTCAAACATTGGTTGAAGGAGGGGAGATAACTCTGCATTAAGCAGTTAATTGACACTGATGGAAAAATGCAGTGTATGGAACTTGATGAATTACTTTCGCACACTGAAATTAATGTGAATTAAATGTATTTACTAAACAATTAAGTTAAGCAGCTGATAAGTCTACATCATCCTTCAAGTAAACATATTGTTTTTGTTATTTTTTCTTGATTTGATAGGATATGGAAATTCCTATAAATCTTCAGAACAATAACCTGCAAGAACAGTGCACACAAGACAAACTTTTATTTGGTTATTTTTTCAGGTGCAATTATCTTTACATCTAGTGGTAGCAGAAAGTCACTGACACCATAACCACCTGCCCCCTAACTTGTGTACAGCCATGGCCAACAAACATTATTTGTTCAAGTTGTTATACCATGTTTCATAATTGATGTAAATATATATAAAGTTCAAACTTTTTTTTCCATTTTTTTTTTGTGTGCATGTTTTCACCTGACTGATTGATTTTGTGATCTTAACCCGTTTTGCGGTGGTAATCAGCAGCAAGAATATGATTTGTTAAAATTACTTTACGGTCAAACCTCGTTATCTTGAAGTCGACGGGACCGTTACAAAGTTGGAATACTATGGAAAGCTTGACCGGAACCATGCAACAAAATATTTTCGAATTAAACAGGGTCTCTGGGTTTTATAAGTTTGATATAACGATGTTCGTCTGTATTTGATATTTATTTCTGGCATACCCACCTCCTGGACACAGACCACAATAGTCGGCACAATTGTCCTTGGCCCAGACACTGTAAATACCGGTACAGTGGGAGTATCCAAACTCGTGACAGTTGGGCAGATTGTCCATACAGCCCGGAGTTACAGTGGAACCGCCGACACCAGTACCAGCTGAAACAGTGGTTAGAAACAAGATATTCTAGTTAAATTGAACTCCCAAGTGAGGAGGAAATATTTAACTGGGTGATATTTTCAAGTGTATAGTAGAATAATTCTGGAAACTAGAAATGACTGTGAGACATTAATGCCCCCATCCTCAGGTGGCAGTGTACAGAAGGCTTTTGTGGCCATGGGTGATATTTTTGTACAATGAATAACCCCTATAATAGCATGCCTATGAAAATCTAAAAAAAAAAATAAGGAGTAAAATTGGCTTAAGCATGATAAAGTGGACTTTGTGGACTTCACATTTGTAAAAAGAGAAAAACAAAATTTTGGTTAGAGATTAAAATTTTGACCCTTCCGAAATGGGTGTCTACACATGAAAAGCTAGCTTTACAGGAAGTGAAATTTCGACAACAGCACATGAGGGAAAATAGCGAAAAATCTAAGCATACGACCTATGCTTGGACAGATATAATTCTGCAACCAAGTTAGTAAGCTTTAATTTTAGATAGAACTTGAGAAAAAAATTTCTATCTGCATAGGTCAAATTTTGTGTCAAAAACAGTGATATTTTGCATTTTTCGGTAATTTTTGATGTGGTAACCATGGTAACCATTGGAAATGATATACAATTTACAAAAATGTGTACATTTACATCTATGCAGTGTACGGTTAAATCTCTGTGTTGACAATTCTCAGGCATTGGTCTTTTTTTCCATTAATCTCTAGGTCTACTGTACACAGCTACCTCAATATGAAATTTGTTCTTCATGCTTATTACGTATGTGAAGTTTGATGACAATAGGATCAGTAGTTATTTAAAAAAGCTGGTTACATTACCATGGGACGGGACGGACATGGTTACACTATATTATATGCCCCCTCTCATTTTATGGCGGGGGCATTAAAATGTTGCTTTAAGTATGTCTGTATTTCATTCCATTTGGGAATAATTTTTCATAATCAAGAAACAGTTCTGGTTTATCCTTTTAAGCTTAACACCACTATTAAAACAAACTAGAAATGTCTGTTAGACATGAATGCCCCCGCCCCCATATGAAATTAGTTCTTCATGCTTATTATGTATGCGGAGTTTGATGACAATCGAATCAGTAGTATTTAAATAAGCTGGTTACATTACCATGGGACGGTACAGGACGGGACGGGACGGACATGGGTAACACTATATGCCCCCCCCCCCCCCCCATTTGATGGCGGGGGCATAAAAATAGAACCAGCATAAGAAATCTTAAATTGTAGTTTGCAGTTCATTGCCGATGGTGTTGTGGAATGTAGTGATTTGAACCACATACAAGTAGTTCCGAAAAATTCTGTAAACCTTTAAAATGTTGGTGCACTCAAATTTGAGTGAAAAACTGAATTGAAACAAAGACGGGCAATGATGAATTAGCACACTTGCAACATTTGCTGTAGAAAGTAATATACAGAAACTGTAATTAGGGTATCATGATTTAGTGGGAAAAGCTTTCAGTATGAAAATTAAAAAAAAATAAGAATACCACTAAAATATGTATGTTTACAGCATAAGGCCAAATATCAGTACATGAATTCATTATACTCACTGCACATTCCGCAGTAGAATGGGCAGTTACGCTTGGCCCAGCTACTGTACTTGGAGCAGGAGGCCTGTCCATAGGTGTTACAGTTGTTGATGGTGTCGACGCAGTGAGAGTTGGGGTCAGGTGTGGGGGTCGGGGGGTAGGGGGTAGGCGTAAGGGTGACGGGGGTGGTTGTTGATATCTGGAGCAGACCTGGGTCACATTGGACCTTCATACAGCAGCTTCCTGTTTGAGCTACCTTAGAGCAGTACGATGGCAGCTTGGCAAAGGTTGGACATCTGAAACATAAAAATTTTGTTTGAATTGGATTGAATTCCATCAGGACAAAATTTAGTTATTGTATTTTTTATTGTATTTTTTTTCAAATTTAATATTGTTTCCTTACATGATATTGCACAATATCCAAAGCATGTGTCGATAGTAAAAGGAATGTGTGTGCAGCATTTCTTGTAAACATATTCTAGTTACAGTATAACTTGTCTAAACCTGCCCCTGTCTAATACGAAAACCTATAACTATTCCAGCCTTATCATTTAGTCCCAGTGTTTCCCTCTTAACGTACAACCTATATTTACAGACCTGACACCTGCGTAAACCAACCAAAACAAATTTTTGTCTAGATTGCTTCTGGTTTAGACAAGGTTATACTGTAGATTCAAAGAAATTAGTACATAATAGAAAACTGTAAAATCTCACAATGTCTATATGCATAGGCAAAACATTAACATATAAAGTTGCTAGAGCAAATATTTAATGATTTGTTAGTTTGCTTTTGTTTACAACCCATTAACAGCTCTAGTTATTTAAGGGTGTGACTGGTATTTAAGTGGCAGACCACGGCCAGTACCTGGCGATCGCACCACATAAGCTTTCAACTTGCGATCCAGAGGACGAGGTCTAGAGTATCTAATTAATATCGTAACATACTTGGTGCTACACTGGTAGTGTCCGGTGCTGGAATCATCACAGATACAGGAATAGTCGCAGCCATCGTCCCACTTGTCATTTTGATGGTAGATCTTACCCTTGTACACACAAACATCTGTAGACAAAAAAAAAAAGATTATCTAGTAGTTGCTTAAACCAATATAGTTAAATAACTATTTTTTGGCCCTGCCCTTCAGCCCCCTTGGGGATCAGTCCCACCCATTAGTACAATTTTTAATCCTGAGCACCTAGGGATGCTTCCTGCCAAATAAGGTTGATTTCAAATCTGTGGTTATGGAGAAGTTGCTTAAACCAATATAGCTAAATAATTCTTTTTGGCCCCGCCTCTCAACCCCCTACGGGGTCAGTCCCACTGTTAGTTCAATTTTGAATCCTGAGCACCTAAGGATGCTTAATGCCAAATTAGGTGTATTTCCTATCGGTGTTATGGAGAATAAGTCATTTAAAAAATTGCTGATGGACGACGGACGCCAAGGTATGGCATAAGCTCACCTTGGTCTGCCATTAATATATAGCTAATTAAATCTCAAGGACAGATATAAATAAGTACCTCTGACTCCTGTTGGGAACGTCTGCGTGAAGTTGATTCCTGGTTTGAAGCCGGTAAACCCGCCGGAGTATTGTCCTACTACGGGGATACCTATCTCGGGGTGAGCTACTGGGTCAAGCACCATGCCGTAGTAGGTACACTGAGGGGTACGACAACAGTTGCCTGAAGACTTGATGAGGAAGCACGTAGCTGGTAGGTCCGGATAGGCTGGGCATCTGTCAAAAGGATTAAAGGAATGGTTTGAAAATGTCATACCGGGTCCAAAAGCATCTCTTGTTGATTAACACCAATTAAACTAGATATAATATAACCTTGATTTATTTTACAACAATTATGGAACAAGTTATCCAACCTATATAATCATTCTTGCTACCCAGGATGTTGGCATGTGAGGGGTCTTATTGTGGAAGGAAACTGGAGTACCCGGAGAAAACCCAAGTGGTTTTGTAGGCGGCCCCCATACCTTTTACAGAACCAATCCATGTGGTTGGATTCCCTGACCATACCTGGTCAGGGAATCCAACCACAGCTGCCATGTTGAAAGGCAAATGTGCTGCTCTCCACTGCTCCACCCACCAACCCATTAAACTAGATTTGTAAGCTACAGACTGACGAAAATGATAGAATGAGGCAAACCAATTTCAACCGGCTACGTAAATGCCACCATAATCTTTTAAATGCACCCTTTATTCTTTCAAACTTTGTTGGCATTGTTCTCGGCGCCATGGTAACGTGATGTAGACGTACTTTGGTGTACATTCGTAGTAGCCTGTGCGTCCGTCGATACAGTTACAGGTGTAATCGCAGTCGTCGTCCCAGGTCTGGCCCTGGTTATACAGCTTGTTCTTGTAGATACACTGGTCTATCAGCACAAAAGAAAAGTGGATCTGTTATAATGGGTTAAATTTTCACAAATCTATTACAATAGGTTAAATTAATTTTCATGAATCTATTAGGATAGATTAAACTTTCACAAATCTATAATATTAAGTTAGACCACAAATCTATTAAAATAGGATAATTTTTTACAAATCTGTTATTATAGGTTAAGTTTTCACAAATCTGTTATAAAAGGTTGAATTTACACAACTTTCCTGGCTTGTAAGAGAAATTCAGGAACTGTTGTAACTATGAAAATCACACTACAAAGAATTGTACATAAAGAGATCCCTATAAATATACATGTAGGATATTTCTGCAACTACAATATTTTGCTCAAAATGTCAATTGCATAACGTTTGACCAAAGTAGTTTTGTCACAGTGTAAAGCCTTATCAAAATATCAAATTTATGATAATTTCCTAGTACTTTCATATATGACTTTCAAATGCGAAATGAACCATATTTATAACTGAAAAACTCCAAAAATTAAAGATTAATTGTATCATATCACACTTATATTGTCAAATAAAATTATCTCATACAGAAAAACGAAATCATGATGCAACAAAAATTTCTTCAATTCCAGAAAATGTCAGTGTGCTATATATCATGGTTTTAATCAAATTTCTTTGGTTTATTTTGCTTCACGTCCTATTAACAGCCAGGGTCATTTAAGAAAAACCACGACCTATGGTCAGTACGTGGCAATTAACTGTCCCACGTGGGATTCAAACTCGCAACCCAGAGGTTAAGGGCTAGTGGTGGAATGACAGAACACCTAAATCACTTGGCCATTGTGGCCACTTGAATTGAATTTCACTTTAAGGTCCAAATTAATTGTTTATATAACCACAAGTATAATATGAATAAGACATATGCAAAAAAAAAAACACTACAGAATAATTTAATCAAAATGTTCCATTGACTCATTCATCCCTGAAGACACATTTGAACTCTTCCAATTCAAAGGCTGGAGTAATTCATTATGAACGCTCAGGGGTGAATGAGTTAAAACAAACCATCTGCATGACTTACTTGTGACGCCGGAGACCTGGTTGTTTGTGATTGGATAACCACCTCCTGGGAGGGGAGCGAGACCGCCAGTGGTGTTTCCCTGTGATGTACTTGGGATGACGTGGATGACAGGTGGTAGACCGGACGGCCTGGGTGTGGGTGACACACCGGGTTGTAGCGTTGGTGCGACCACGGGAACAAGCTGAGGTACGGGGTTGTAGTTTCCGTAGCCCGGCACGTCACATGAGAGAGACGGACAGCACTGTCCTGGCACAGTCACCTTGTGGCAGTAGTTGGGGATCTGAGGATAGGCGGGGCACCTGTCAAAGTAATAGAAGTGGTGTATAATTTCTACTGCGGGAATGTTAAGCCTATCATCACACCTGGGCCCAGTTGTTCAAAGTGTGATTAGCTTAATCACTATTGAACAACATTTTTCAATTTTGATATTTCTGTCAATAAACAAGGTAAAGTCTTACAATTTTGCATGTAAATAGACACTACTATATATTTGCTATTTGCAAAGTTGTAACTAGATATATGGTTTCATTTTAAAGTTACAGGATAATTAATATTTGCGCTAATCACTGATTAAGCTAATCACCTTTTGAACAACTGGGCCCTGTGGATAGGCTGAAAGCAATGATGAGCGGTGACATTCTGAATGAAACTTTCTGCAGTTTCCACTCCGAAATTTCATATAATTTCATTTAGAAGTTTTCTTGTTGTTTTCTATTCATTTGAGGGAGTTTGTACCATCTTAAGTAATCTTCTATAAATATGGATATCAGAGGCTGGTTAACATGTTCAGCTCAACTCATCCACCCCTAAGTTTTCATAATAGACTATTCCAATCCTTGATTTGGAAGAGTTCAATGTGTCTTCAGGGGTGAACGAGTGACCTGACCTTACAACCCTTAATTAATTTAATCATCATCTAATACATTGTTGAACCTTAAGTGTTTGAACACTGACGATGATGGAGATAAAAGATACATAACACTGGTTGTGCTTCACGAACCTATATATGCCAAAATGAAATTTCTTATTTACCCTCTTTTTAGACTTTTGGTACCCCCATTGAGCTTTTATTGTCATTTAGTGATGAAAAGAATAGTTTAATCCCATAATGGTTCTCATTACAAACATTTAGTAAAAAAATTGAAGAAACATTCCCCAAAACCTTAACTGAAAGGGTGGACATACAGACAGGGTGATTCCAGTATACCCCCGAACCCATCCTCATCCACAAAAAAACATTGCCTTACTATCAAACCCTATCTTTTTTCAAGCAGAAACAGAAAATATTATTATTTTTCTGGCCAAATTTAAATCTTTTATTTGGAAAATTCCACAAAATTTGCAACAAACTACTTGCCAAATCAAAATTTTCTATTTGGAAAATTCCACAAAATTTTCAAAAAAACTTTTAAAGTCAGATCTAAATAATTTATCACATCAACAGTATGAATAGGACTTACTTGGACAAGCATCTGTATATACCCTTGTTGGCATCCTCACAAGAACATACGAACTGACAGCCGTCATTCCAGGACTGTCCCTGGGAGTAGGCCTGGCCCTTGTATATACACTTATCTAGAGAGAAAAGAAGTTAATTACAATCTTATTGTGAAAGCAATATACTGTATAAGTGGAATTTGTAGTGGTGTGAAAATTTTTGCTTCTTTCGCTGGCATGAAAACCTCCGCAAATTAATCCACACGCGAACATATTTAACACCACTCAAACTATAGTGTACAATTATAGTATTATATTAAAAATGTCAAAATTTCCACCATTTGGAGGCTGACTAAACGAAAAATTTCACATGCAGAAATATTGGCTTTTACAGTACATAAACTGTAATTAGCACAATCGTAATTCAGCAGAATTCAGCATGAAAATTGCTAAAATATACTGTGAACATACTGATTTGGGCGCACTCAGATTAATCAGGGCATAACCAAATGTCAACAGATAAGCGCAACAATGCATTTAAATACTCAAAATACTTGCTGTCAAAAGCAATATTCATGTACATAAATTGTAATTAGCACAATCATAATTCTTTCAGATATCACTGAATAAGAATACCACTTACAAGTGTAAGTATTTAGTACTTTTACAGTTTTTTTTAACTACTTGTGGTCATCTTCAAACCACTATAATTCAGCAGACATATAACGGGATGATTTATTATTTTCAAAACTTCTTTTTTCATTTTTTCTTATAACAGAGAAGCCTGTAGTTTGGCCAAGTGTGTTTCTTTATCATGGAATATATATTTCTGCAAGACATTGATGTACTGTTTTAACGGGGACACGTAAATGTTTCGCCTTATTGAGCATTCTTACCACGTTGGCCGGTGACAGGATGGGTGCCGGAACCCGGTCCCCAGCTGGAGCCAGCAATCAGGTTATGGGTACCCACAGGCAACACGTTGAGAGAGTTGGGCGGGGGTGTGGCCGTGCCGTTGATTACAGTGACCGGCTGGTAGGCACCGCAGCTGGGAACCTCACAACACTTATCACTAGGGTCAGGTATCAGCGTACATACGGACGGGAGGCTGGCAAACACCTGACACCTGGTAAAGAAAATCATTGACTGGTTAAAGTATCCAAACTTACTTTTCCTGGATAATACAGATAGACTAAACTGATGTTGATGAATGGCAAAGGAAGCATGTTTTGCAGCATAATAATAAAATTGACATTAAAGTTCCGGTACTGTAAACCAATTTTTTCTGTTGTGCACCATTTACTTTCACGAATTTTGCAATCAAAACAAATTCACGAAAAATTAATAGCCGTGAAAAAAAATGGTGTAAAGTACGTAGCTCCTTTGTAATCTTTAAAATTCTGGATTGAGTTTTGTGATTGGTCAGGTTTGATACATATCAATTTCTGTACTTTCAGAGTTTTATTTTGTCTTGAAATATTCCAGAGGTGCCAAAAGAATTTCTGCAACAGAAGTGGAACTCTTCAATTTTGTGAACGGTTTCAGGGATTCAGAGGAGATATTAAATATGAATATCAAGAACAGATTAACTCATTCGATCACCCTTAAGACACATTTGAACTCTTCTTAAGCAAAGACTAGAGTAGTTCATTATGAATTTTCAGGGGTAAATGAGTTTAAGCCTCCGACTTTGAGGATGGATTGAAGTTTCTCTTACCACTAGACAGGGATATCCACGCTTTTACCGGTGTGAGATTTTCTTATCTTTTAAACTCCATAAGTTGAGACAAGCTACACATGCTTTTTGCACGTTCTCAACAATTGTATGACGTCATAGCCACAATACGATGACGTCACGGCAACAATACAATGATGTCACATCGACACCTCAATCACATTACATCAACATTGTCTTGCATTGATATAACGTTAATATTAGATATACATGAGGTTTAACAGGGTAAGAGAAAATAATCATTCACCTCCTTAGTAGTGAGACAGGAGATCTCAAACCTCGGGGTAAGATTCTTAACTGCCAAACACTTGGCAAGCCTCGTGTTTGGCAACTTAAGAATCTTATCCCTCGGGTTGAGATTCCCCTGTCTCACCCCAAAGGGGTGAACGATTCTTTTATTCTTACCTAGCATTACAGTTGTATTTGTTCTGAGTGGGGTCCTCGCACACACAACGGAAGTCACAGCCGACATCCCACGTCTGGCCCTTACTGTAGGTGGTGTTGTCCAGGTACATACAGACATCTGAAGTAAAATGCACATCAATAACAATTCATAAAATATATGTTTGCTATTTCAAACATTACACTGTAGTTTTCCTATTTTATAAATCAGCATAACTCAATTTAATAAATTCATGTCTTCAATACCTTGGAGATAAGTCAAAATCCTGAAAATATATTTCCTGGCTTAATTTTACAATTAAGTACACTCTGTAAAACTATTAATTTTTGTGGGGTTGCTATTTCATTGATTTCATGGTATACTTAATCCATGAATTAAAATATGCAGAAATTAATACAACACACTAATATTTATATTAAGAACAATATTCTTTATCCACAAATTCATGTCCCCATAATAAAGTGTTTTTTTTTAAAACCATGAAATTTTAGCCACACCAAAATATATGATAATACAGTATTCAGAGGTCTTTTACAAGAGCCCCTTTACACGGGGAATCAAATGAACTCCTACCAATATATCAGGGTTCAAATTCCATAGAAATTACACAGTGACCTGAGGCTCGGGTAAATCTGAAGCCTGAACTGTCTCACCATATACTTACCAAGTGGTTTGACGGTAGGGCCGGTCCAGCCGTGAGGAGTGGGTGCCATGGTGATGGGGGCCGGAGTGGACGGAGCAGGGGTCGGACTCAAGTTGAAGTCACATTTCGCTGTCTGACAACACGAATCTTTAGGATCTTTCTCGTAATGACATTGCCATGGCAACTGATAGTACTGCGGACATCTACAATACGCAAGATGTTCGTACAAATATAAACCGTTTTTATTAAGTGCATTGTTATTTTGTAGTAATATGCATCAAATTATCGATGTTTTGCAAAAGTGTACCACCAAATAGTTCTATCGCAATAGTGTACCACCAAATAGTTCTATCACAGTAGTGTACCACCCAATATTTCTATTGCAATATTGTACCACCCAATAGTTCTATCGCAATAGTGTACCACCCAATAGTTCTATCGAAATAGTGTACCACCCAATAGTTCTATCGAAATAGTGTACCACACAATAGTTCTATTGCAATATTGTACCACCCAATAGTTCTATCGAAATAGTGTACCACACAATAGTTCTATTGCAATAGTGTACCACCCAATAGTTCCATTGCAATAGTGTACCACCCAATAGTTCTATTGCAATAGTGTACCACCCAATAGTTCTATCACAATAGTAAAGTGGCAATGCAAAAAACAATCGCAATAGTATGTGACTATTGCAATAGTATGTCACGGTATAAATTTACTCATCATGCAAACTTAAATGGACTAAAAAGATGAATACTTTGGCCTTAATGTAGTAAATAAAGGTACTTGTGACATTTTAATTACAATATTTGAAATATATTGAGTATCAATAGCTATCCCAATAGTTTGTCGATATCACAATACTATTGTAATAGTAATTCTATTGCAATTGTAAATTTGTGTTTAATAATCACCCCTACTTTGAAGCCATTCATTTCTATTTACTGTAAAACCCCACTTACTCAAACCCAGTTTACTCGAACACACCTCTCATTTGTCGAACAGTTCGTTTTGTCCTGATCGAGCTCGTACATATTCAAACAACCTCAGATTACTAGAATACCATATATTCCTCGAACTATTGATCAGTTCCCAACAAGTTTAAGTATAAGTAGCGTTTTACTGTAGTTTTAGTTTCTTACATTCGAAGGTATATATTTTTTTTTAGATGAAAGATTTTCACAGTTCTATTTTTTCACAGAATAATGTCTTTGCAAAAATTAAAATGATATAAACAGACAACAGATGTCTACCATGACTCTACACACAATCTGATGGTATTTACATATTATTACACTTGTACAGACCCCAGGTACCTGTTGTTACACCTGTTTAGACCCCAGGTACTTACCTGTTGTTACACCTGTACAGACCCCAGGTACTTACCTGTTGTTACACCTGTACAGACCCCAGGTACTTACCTGTTGTTACACCTGTACAGACCTCATTTACTTACCTGCAGTTACACCTGTACAGACCCCAGGTACTTGGGTGTTGTTACACCTGTACAGAATGTACTTACCTGTTGTTACACCTGTACAGATCTCGTTAACTTACCTGTCGTTACACCTGTAGAGACCCCGGCTGGCATCCTCACAGGTACACTTATAGTTACAGCCGTCGTCCCATGTCATACCCTGGCTGTACACTTTACCCTTGTACACACAGTAGTCTACAATACAACATTATCACGATATTAGAAAAAACAAATTATATTTTCTTATTCCTCCTGTGGGGAACATTGCACAGAACTTATCAAAAGATTTCTTTTAAATTAAGTTTATGTGTTCAGTATGATAGTTTGAGCAATGGGACTAAGTTTCAATGCAATTATTGCCGAGTTGTTCAAAGGGTATTAGTTTAATCGGTGATTAGCACTTTTGTTTTTATTTTCCTTTAACTTGAAAACGAAACACATGAATTTGTTACAACTTTCCAGATATCAAATAGTAAGTAAAGTCAATTTACATACAAAAGTCTGATATTCTACCAGGTATATTGACAGAATTGTATCAAAGGTTGAAAATGTTGTTAAATAGTAATAAAGACGATCACCTTTTGAACAACTGGCTCAAGTTTTAAAAAAAATTGTGAAAAGTCAACTAAATGCAAATGTTGACGCAGGCGCAACCCGTAAATAATACTTAAAATTTCGCTTTCCTCAACTAACATTGAAAGCGAGATGAAAAATATTCCCCTTGGACTTTATACCAAGATTGTTTTTACTTTCTAACACTCACTGATTCCTCCTCCAGTAATTCCGTTGGGATTTTGTGCTGAGCCTATGAAGCTGCCTGTGACAGCAGATGGCACATAGATCGGCAGGGGTGTGGTTGGTGACGCGCCAGGAACAGGTGGTAGGTCGGGTCGAGGGGTGGGGTACTGGTTACAGTCTGGTGCTAGACAGCAAGGGTCGGCAGGGTTCGTCTTCAGCACACATGAGCTCGTCAAGTTATTGTATCTGGGGCATCTGAAAGTCACCAATCAATATAGAAATGTTATAGTTGACAAGCAATAATAGAACGTATTAAAGGCCCAATATACGTAACTTCAGGAAATTTTTCGTGATTTTGAAAAATTCTAAAAAAAATCCAGTTGATAAACATGCAAAAATAAGCCTAACACGAAGTAAGCCTGAGCGGTAACTAACAAGAAACTCTTGACAGAAAAATCCAAAGAATTGAAAATAATTCAGGTGGGGCCCACTTCAACAACAAACAAAGTTAGAAGACAGTTCAAAATGGACGCGTGTTTACAAATACTGAGTTTTAACCGGTGCTGTACTGGAAACCGCGTAATAATTCATGTTGAATATTGATGATATCAGTTTATCTTACCTAAATCTATAAATTAAAAAAGTTATTAGGCTTGATTTTTGCTTCAAGTTTTGCCGAAAGTTACGTATATTGGGCCTTTAACAAAGTTGTGTTGTAATTTCATACATGATGATACAGATAAGTGGCATCCTTGATATCAAGAGGTTACGCTCACATACGCTCTCCACATCCCTAGAATATATCAGCAAAATCAAAGGTTCTGTGGGCGTGATATTGTCGATAAAACAAGAAAAGAAGACTAATTGACCCTTTGATGTACATCAAAAGAATCTTCTGGTCACATAACAGTGAAATTGACAGGCTTTGAAGGCAATTATCTAAGTCTCCTTTATAATCATCAAAGGACAGATATAAGGCTCGTGATTGGTCAGGTTTTTTAAACCAGAAGCCAATCAAACTCCTATCTTTGAGTCTTCACTTTTGTTATGACATATTCCAGGGGTGTAGAAAGCATAGGTGAGCGAAACCTCTGGATATTCAGGATAGGAAAAGTAGTATCAAAATATATCGACGAAGTTGTATTGTAATTTCATAGATCATGATACAGACCAGCAGTACAAATTGTACCCAGTTGTGTAATATATGTACCAGTAATTGTATTTTTCATTCAACCTCCAAATATATAACCCTTGGCTGGCAAAAAATCATCTCTGACTCAATATAGGGAGGACAATAAAATAACATTGTTGATATTTTTACTGAACTACAAAAGATATATGAGTGGGCTTATCGCCAAGCATGGGCTTATTACCAGACAAATTTGGTACAAAAAATTATATACATATCATCAGTCTCTAGCTAGGAGAGAAGATTATTGCTAACTGCAAAGTGGAAGCAGTTGTTTGAATTAATGAAGAAATTGCTTAACATTGCATACCACACAATAATGTTCTTAGGACAACATGATTAATCAGAATATTTATACAATTTTCATTTAGTCATTGCAATGTGAAAAACTTAATAGGAATTATTACTCAGGTAAATAATGACAAACTACACATCTGAAAAATTTTCTGAAATATCCGGTAAGTTGAGATTTGTGAAGAAATAAAAATTATCAGAATCATATATGTAGGCAGCAGTCAAATATTCAGTAAGATTGGGGAGTTTTCCTGCAAATTTGAGCTGATCACAATCTGACTGAAATACAGATCCTTGTTCTCACTCCGTTTTACAAGGATCTGACAACATCCCATCAGAGGTCACGTTTAGATGACCTTTGTCGCCTCTTTACTTAACACTAAAATAATTTTCCAACGATCTGTCATCTTGCAACAAGCCATTTCGACACATTATTCCAAATGACATATTTTTGGTGGCAAAATGACTTAACGGACAAATGCGTTTATGCAAGCTTTGTCGCCTCAAAATTTCACTGTCAAGATTCTGCCAGTAGTGATTAGATTGGCTAATGCGAAAGGTCATCGGGACATGACCCCCTATAGGATTATCTCAGATCTTAACGCAGCAGAGAGGAGTTTACGGAACGACGCAGAGATCAAGATATGTTTTTCATCATATTGAGCTGATCATGACCAGGTTCTAACGTCACTATATTTACCTGGATGAACACTGGAAGTATCCCTTCTCCGGAGCCTCACAGCGACAGATCTTCTGGCAGCCGTCGGTCCACGTCTGTCCCTGGGTGTAGTACACACCCTTGTACTCACAGAATCCTGCAGTACAACAGAAAACACCATTTTAATAACTTCCATTGTGAAATGTATAACAGTTACAAAATCATCTTATCTAAGAATTACAGTCAAGCCTTGTTATCTAAAACTCGAATAACTCAAAACACCCTTTGTATTTCAAAGTATATTTTGTCAGTCCCTGCTAAACTTCACTCAAAACATTCAACCTCACTCAACTAAAATACTCAGATAACTCAAAGTTTCTCAAGGTCCGGCCAACTTCGAGATGATGTTTGACTGTATGATCCTTTAGGCTATACCATAACTAATGGACACTTGTATTGATCGATATATCATGGGTGGTGGGGTTAAAACCAGATCTGCCTACCAATCCCTATATCAAATCACTTTTAATTTTTGAGGGGTGGAGGGGTCTCTGAGAAAGTGCCTTGGCCCATCCCATATGGTGAATCCTTGAACGGCCTATACACTTTGCTTGTATATGTTGTTTCAGATAATTTTTCTCCCTTTTTCTTACACATTATATTTTAATTCTTACAGGTTTTTTTATATTCTAATGATTAATTTTCCATTGATTGTATGCAGAATGCGGCTTTCTGATTAGTTGAGATTTTCTTTTTATATCTCAAAAAAAATCCGAAAATGGCGCGTAAAATGTGACCTCACAATGCAGCATTTGACGTTGCGTAATAATTTGTAAAAAAGAATTTGTTGTTAGATCAGTCAAATTGTACATAAACATGTTTTAAATTTGAAAAATAAGTTTCAAAAATGAATTATAATTAAGCGTTGATGTCATTTTATAAAAAAAAATTTGTTTGTAAACTTTTGTAAGAATCCAGATTCATACAGTTTCATCAATGCTTAATAATGTTCCTAGACTGATATCCCTTAAAAACATATAATATTAATGAAATTTCATCCAGAGATAAATATAATGGGTACAAAAATTGTTTTCAAATGCAAAACAGGTTTACCCAATGAATCATAGGTTTGGAAATTGAATGTTGATGTGGGAGAATGGTATGTAACATTCTTTTCATAAGAACAAGTGCTGAATGAGTAGACTTACCTCTCTGTTGAGGGATGAGCCCAGGAGTCTGGCCGTTAGGTGCGGGTGTCATGCTTGGCGATTTGGTTGGATAGTAGACTGGAGCCAGGAAGGGGTTGGGTGGGGTGGCACCATTTGGCCCCAGGGTGGGCTGTATATTAGGCCTGGGGGTGGGGGACACACCAGGCTGGGCACTAGGAGCCATAATTGGGCGAGGGGTTGGCACGCCGTTGGGGAATGGTGTCGGATTGAGGAAGTCGCAGTACGGAACCTGGCAGCATTTGTCGTTAGGATCCTCTATGAGGACGCATTTGTCCTTGGGTATGTTGTCGAACCTCTGGCAGCGCTGGGAACATTGGTAACGCCCCGTCATGCTGTCCAAACACTCACATTTGTAGTTACAGTCATCATCCCATTTGATACCTTTACCGTAGACCTGTCCCTTGTACAGACAGCCTGCAATCATATATATGTTTGTTACCCGATTATAATTATATATTAAGCAGTTCTTACTTTTTTCCAAATGAATTATAAAAGAGTAGCTCTTAGACACCAAAGGTGCCCTGGTGAAGCTCTTAAATGGTGGCACATGCACGAGTAAATATAATTGCTACACTATGCCTGTTAGTTTTTTCGACCGAAAGTATACATAACTTTTTGACCTGTATATTATACAGATGTATGACCTTATCACCTTGTACAGATGTATGACCTTGTACAGATGTCTGACCTCATGACTTTCGTCTGAACTAGTGGTTCTAAATGCTGCTACACCACTAGTCAGATTAAGGACATCTCTAGCTGGACAAGTGTTTCTAAACACTGCTAGCCTGATTGACTTGTCAAAATGACATTTCTTAACATGTTGAATAATATTGGGCTAGAAGAATTTGCATATGGAATTGTAAAATTGGAAAATATTAGCATGACAGACTCTTAGTTCTTTGAATGAATTTCTGACCTTGTACAGGTGTAGCACTTACCTGGTACAGGTGTAAGGTTGACTGGAGCGATGGTCGATACTCCTGGTTGAGGAACTGGTGTGGGTTGAGGAGCTGGAGTCGGCACCTTACCAAATCCATTAACCACGCCTGGGGGCGAGGGATTCGGGGTGTAGATCCCGGGGGTGGGAGCAACACTCGGAGTGGCCAGAGGACAACTTGGTACCTTGCAGCATGTTGGATCTCTGGAATCTGGCACCATGGTACATCCAGCCCCTATTGTGTTGAACTTGGCGCATCTGAATGCAATGAATATTCATTAGTCAAGTCTTTGCATATTAAAGGTGTTTTCTAATTTTTTTTGTTTGTTTCTTTTTGCAAGGTGAACATATTTTTTTAATCTACAGTTCTGCGTATACCTTTAATATCAAATCTTTCTTGATTCATTAAGATCTTTGTTCTTTTCAGAAAAATTCACAAAAGATTAGTTATCTCTTAAAGTTGAAATAAATTCTTTTCAGATAAGATATATATCTCTTCAATTTGAAATAAATTCCTTTCAAGATAAAATCTTTTCCAGATAAGATCTCTTAAATTTGAAATAATTTCTTTTTCAGATAAAATCTATCAATTAAAAATAATTTCTTTTTCAGATAAGACCTCTTAAATTTGAAGTTATATCTTTTTTCAGATAACTTTTCATTTTCAAAGTGGATAGTTGGTCCTACCTGTCCTGACAGCGGACGAAGTTGGTCCTTCCATTTTCACACAAACAGATCTTGCTACAGCCATCGTACCACAGTTGTCCTTGCTGGAACTTCTGGCCGTTGTACGTGCAACCATTGTCTGTGGAAATTCAAAAATGTTCCAATCCCGGTTAGTTTAAAAAGTATTTTATTTCAGTAACAAAATGAATATGCAATACAATACAAAGAGGTCTGAAGAAGGATTTGGAAACAAGCTAGTAGCTTATATTAATCCATTTCCCTCAGAATATTGGCTAAATTGATCGGCATAGTGGTCAAATAGCAAGCACTGTTTTGTACTAGTTATGAAGAGAAAAAAAATTGACAGAAAATTAAAAAGTAGTATACAGTACAGGCAGTTTTGAACATCATTTGACATTTTAAACATTGGTGGAATACAAAGTATGAGCTAGTTGCTCAAAATACATGAATATAGTATGTATAATTAAAGTAACAATGCTTGTTTCCAGTAACAATCCCGGTTAATATTGTTCATCTTTAAAGTTGTGTCTGTTTTAAGACTTACAGAGAAACATCCACATTAAGGCTTGATGTATTGTATACAGGAACATTTTTGTCACAATTTGTGCTCTTTCTGTCTTTTGTAATGACTTTCCACAACCTCGGAAATAAGTACAAGGTAATAATATGTCAAGGTCAAATTTAACTCAATGTGAAAGTAACAGACAATTTTTACTTCCAAGACCCTGGAAATGACAATTTGATTGGCTAAAGCTAAAGGTCACCAGAACATGACCCCTTATTACAATGAGGATCTACTTTTCAATTGGATTGGCTAATTTATCAACATAATGAAAGGAATTGCTGAAGTGAATAAATCTACAAATAGGATTATGCAAGCTTTGTCGTCAACCAACATTTAATTCCAAGATCCTGGATGTGGCAATTTGACTGGCTAATTGCAAAACTTCACCAGAACATGACCCCTTTCAAGAAATTATCAGATCCAGAGAGTATGTGGAGAGAACTGGAGCGACAATTACGATCTGAATTTCAATCGGATTGGCTAATTTATCAAAATAATGAAAGGAATTGCTGAGAAGAGAATTGATCTACAAATGGCTACCATACTTACTGCTGAGCTGGGGTGGTGCGAGAGGCGACACGGAGGGTGGGGTTTGCCCGGGAGCCAGGGACGGCTGAGGTGCTGGGGTCTTATTTGGTGTACAGTACGGTTTCTCACAACACTGGTTGGCTGGATCCTGTACCATCGTGCAGTAGGACGGGATCCGAGCATAGCGTGGGCACCTATAGAAAGACCACACTTTGAAGGCAACCATACAACTATATTTGTGCAAAAGCTACAAGACAATCTTAGAATCAATTGACTCTTGAGTTATCATTTATGGACTGAATCATACATGTTTACTCCTCAATTTTAATTTGCAGCATTTGTGTATCACTTGTCATGAGGCATTTTTGTGTAACATGCACGCCCAGTACATCAGCAGCACTAAGCATTTGACTTAAAGGCCCAATATACATAACTTCAGGAAATTTTTTCGGGATTCTGAAAAATTTTGAAAAAAACCCAAGTTGATAACCTTGCAAAATTAAGTCTGGTAACTAACAAGAAACTCTTGACAGAAAAATCCAAAGAATTGACAATAATTCAGGTGGGGGCCACCTTAACAACAAGCCGAAGTTAGAAGACAGTTCAAAATAGACACATGTTTACAAATACCGAGTTTCAACTGCTGCTGTAATGGTGACTGCATAAGAATTCATCTTGAATACTGCTGATATCAGTTAATCTTAACTAAATCTATAAATATAATAAGTTATTAGGCTTGATTTTCACTTCATGTTTTGTTGAAAGTTACATATATTGGGCCTTTAATGGTGGATCAGAATATGCACATGGGCCTGTACATGTAAATTCTATAGATACTTTGTTTTTATGTACATTTTCCTTTAACAGTCTTAGCTGAGAGCTGTTTCAAAAGTAACTGCAAAGGACGGCTGGGAGGCCAATTTTTTCTGACACCCCACCACCCTACATTTTATAAGACTTGAACCAAAACACCGGAATTACTGTGTTACAGTATAAGTTTGTAGAGGTTTGATATGAAATCAGAGGGAAATATTGGAAACGAACTGTAAGGCCAGAACAGACAGGGATTTGGATTAGACAGGGACAGGTTTAGACAATTTATACTGTATATAACTTCTGAAAGGTGTAAGTTTAGAGCCGTACTTCTCTGTACATCTGTACAGGCCTGCAGTGCCGTCCTCACAGGAACAGTGGTAGGTACATCCATCGTCCCACTGCTGGCCCTGAGTATAGTACTGTCCCTTGTATACACAGCCGTCTGAAACAATCAGGACATATTAATGTTGATCTAAAACAACAGACCATAGGAATCTACTTTAACAGTCAAAGCTAGCATTGATGGGTGTTTAATGTCACAATTTTAAAAGTCCATTAGCAATTCCTGTTGAACTTCGTCATCTTTATGACAGCATCATCACTGAAAAATTTGGGAGTTGAGTCCTGTTTAATTTGAAGCAATAATAGTTGTCATACTTTGTATCAAACAGTTGAATTGGCTTCACTCAAATAGTAGAACATTTCAAGGAATTACAGTCGAGCGTTTCAGAATTTGATCCAGTCACAGTTCCATTGGTCCCGAAATTAGAGGTGGTGCGAGTTAAGAATTTAAAGATGAAGGAGTGCACCAAAATCTTTAACATTTATTGAAATTCATTGTTCCCGGCCTATTTCAGTCCCATTCGATTGGTAGAACTTTTGTAACAAATTTCTGTGTATCAATTTTACTCCATTATTGGATTTGTCAGAATGACAGCAACTCAAATCCAATACTCCAAACGAGCACACCCAATAATAACTCACTTCGGGTGCCGGAGTTGGGGTTGGGAGCCATTCCGTGTCCTCCGTTGGTGATTGTGCCCGGCACACCGATGATCACCTGGTCGGGATTGGTGGTGTTGTTGTTGACACACTTGGGAACCTGACAACAGGCGTCGTTAGGGTCGGTCACCAGGGAACAGGTACCGGTCAGTACGGGGAAGGATGGACATCTGTAACAGATACGATGAGTCGTCATAAACTTGAAATAAGTAGCTGAAACATGTTGGTCAAATACTGTAAATTAAAGTGGAATTTTTCATGGTGGGAAATTTGCTGGCATTAAATCTCCGCGAATATAACCACACATAAACATATTTAACACCACTCAAACTCTACAGTGTATAATAGTATCATGGGTACACTGTGCAAAATAGCATGATTGCAGCGCAAAAAATTTCACATCACAAACAGTTTGAAGGCTGACAAAGCGAAAAATTCCACACGCAAAAATATTGGCTTTTAAAGTAACTGCCAAAAATGACTGGAAAGAACAACTTTACTTTAATAAAAGTATCTCGTCACTCCCAGCAAAAATTAATTCCAAACATTTGAACTCTGTTAACTCGAAAACTTGGATAACTCAAGTTTCAATTGAGCCCACTGACTTTGAGATAAAGAGATTTGATTGTATAACAAAAAAATATTCTTCGACAGGATTATTTTGAAATGTTACCTGTCATCACAGTTGACACGTCCGATCTTAGCATCGTCACATCGACAGACCTTCTCACAGCCAACCTGCCACGACTGACCCTGTTTGTAGGGGATTCCATTGTACACACAGAAATCATCTGAAACACGTTAACGTCACATTAGTGATAAAAGCACTGTAAACATACCAGATGGAGTATTACTGGCAGTGGTCTCATCTTTGAACCAACCTTACCCACACAGAGGGCCAACACCACCGAGGGCATAGGTATAGTTCATTCATAAAAGTTTCTGCACAATTCAAGAATTTGTATGAATTGAGTTTTTCTACAGATCTTCATTGAATTTTTCAAATCAACAAACTGTTAAGTTTAAATTTTAGTGGAATATTATTTTGGTGACTTTTGTGCTAAAAGGAATGTACTAAATCATGTTTGAGCTAATTACATTTTCTGTAGATAGGTTTTTACAGCACGTATTGTGAAGGCGTCAATTCATTATTATGTTTATCTGTTTGAATTTGATTTTTGCATTATCAAAAATAAATTATATTTACAATACTTGTTTATTAACACAGGGCTTCTCAATGAATCTAATGAAATATTAATCTGCAATGGACAAATGGGTAAAGTATAATTTGTCTCAACCAGCCCCTGTTTAATCTGAAATCCCCGTCTTTTCAGGCCTAACTTTTTGGTCCCAGTATTTCCATCTCATCTATAGGCCTTTCTCGAAAGTGTTGTTATTCCCCTTGATAGTCCACAATTGTGGATACAAGATGGACCTCCGGGAAGTGTTTTTTTGATGATTTGGCGCCATGTGACAAACAGATGACGTAATTCCAATTATGACGTCATGATTCAATGGCGCAAATTTGTTTCAAAAATATTTCCCAGTGTAGCTGTGATATGGTAAACAAGGGAGATAACAACACTTTTGAGAAAGGCCTATAATCTTTCCTCTATTAACCGGAACACCTGTCTAAACTGGCAAAAATGTTTTTAGTCCAAGAAAATTCAGTTTTCGACAGTTTATACTGTATATTAAAACTTCTGTTTGTGAGTGTCATAAAGTGAGATACATTACTTGGATTTGGTGTGGTCTGGCCTGGTCGGAGAGTTGGGGCAGCATTCGGTGTGCAGTTTGGTTTCTCACAGCAAGGGTCCATGGGGTCAAACTCCAGTCGGCAACTGAGCGGTAAGTTAGGGTAGCGAGCACATCTGTCGGTACAGATAAATCGTCCTGCGTCGGCATTCATGCATTCACATTTGTATGAACAACCATCCTGCCATTTCTGTCCCTGAGTATACTGGGTACCCTTGTAGACACAGACCTCTGCCAACAAGGAAATCAAATCAGTACGATTTATATAACCAAAATTAGATAACATAACACGAATCGGAACTTTTATACTTTCTAGACCAACAGTCGAAACTTGTTATCTTAAAGTCTATGAGACCATGGGAAATCTTAGAGCTATCAAAGTATTTCAGTTACGTGAGTTTGACTATTAGTGTAAAGCTTGGCCAGTACCAACAAAATACTTTGAGTTAAATAAGGTCTTCAAGTTATACGAGTTTAAGATAACGAAGTCCGATTATATGTATACATGACTTTAATAAATGTCTAATACAAGTAACATGAAACTTTTGATAACATAACACAAAATGGTAATATCATTCCTCCTGTAAATTAAGCTCCTTAATACGACTTTCCGAGATACAAGAACTCTTTTGAAGCGGAGTAAGAAATCAATGATTTGATCATGTGACTGCGAAAAATTTAGGGCACTGCACAATGGCAGCATTGACGTCCGAATGACAGCTAGATTTGATTCAATTTTGTTAGTCGCTTATGTTAAAAAGGGAAGCAACAAAGGTACAGACTCTAAAACTAAACCATTGTGTGTTGTACCTAGATGTGTAACTGTCAGTCGTAAAGAAACAATATGGCAAAATGTAATGTTCAGATCGTTTTCAACAGCAAAGAGAAACACTGATTACGAGCACTGTGGATTGCATTCATATTTCTCAATACAAGATAAATTCATTTCATCAGTGATCTCAGTTAATTTTACTAACACCCCTTTTGTTTTATTTGAAGTTGTTATCCCTCTTTCGACCAAAGAACTTTACCTCGCTTACCGTCATTGAAAACTTTTATTTAGCTGCCATTTTGTTTTCAAAGTGCCCTAAATAAAGTCACGTGGTGATGAAAGTTATATGACTAAACCGACTGAAAGTTGTATCTCGGAGATGGTGTATTAGGACAGGGTTTTACAAATTCAAGCAGTAGCTCACCTCTGGGACTGCTTATAGTTTTGTTCAGCTTGCGAATATTTAAGATTTTTACATGAAATTATAGGTTGGGCTCACACTTTTAATTCAAAATCCACCTTCAGGCTATTACTCCTAATTTTAAATTGTACATCTCCGCCATGAAGTTGTAGTGTTATCAAAGCTATATCCCATGTATAAGACACAAGCCAAGTATTAGTCTCTAATTTATTTATTATATTTTATGGCAGTTATTTATAGACATTCAGCAAACCTGTTAGGGACTTGGCCTGAGGCTTCTTATGATTACTGCTAGCAAATCTGAATGTTTTATGCTGGGGCCTGATATATTTTCTTGTATTTATGTCATTAACTGATACTTAACGATTTTTCGAAAGAGAAAAGACTGTGGGCCGAATCTTTCGGATTAGAGAAATTTTCTACTCAGAAACCTTTGACCTCCTGCACACAGCACTTCAACATGATCTAGTCCAGCGGTCTAGACCGCTCAGCTACCGAGGCGGTATAAGTGTGAATGAAAATGCGAGGTGACAATTAAAATGAAAAAAGATTACAAAGCGATACGTTAATCGATCACGTATTGTATTTTTCTAATTGCTTGATCACCCAGTATACCATTGGGTATCCAGCTGAGGAGTGGAGGCCCCACTACCCATCCAACTAAACGCACAGTGTTGGCCCTATCATCTGCATCCTTCTAAGATTACGAAGCTGTACAAAGACAAATTGTTTCATGTTATAGCTTTAAAGACTGAAAAGCCTGTGACCTTATTTGCAATTTCGTCAACTCAATGCAGCAACATCCACTGAACAAATACAGAAATAACACAATTAATCTTTGTGTTAGCTTACTTGGCATTGGTGTTGGTGATGGAGCATTGGGGTCGGGGCTTGCCCCTGGGGCAAGTGTGGGTGCCAAAAATGGTGCTGGAGTTGGAGGTCGTCCGTTTCCTACAATAGAACCGTACACACCAGTCGGGTTGGTAGTGTTGGTGTTGTCACACTGAGGAGCGGTACAGCAGTCGGGGTCGTTGGGGTCGGGAACCATTACACAGGTCGGAGTTAGGTTGGTGTAGCTCGGACATCTGAAATTTTTTTTATTGATCAGAGACTAATGAAGCATCAATAAAACCATAATCCACACTCAAAATCATTGAAACTATGAGCAAAATATGAACAAAAAGGGAAAATTAACATCCAGATCTTGAAAAAGTGTAAGAGTATAAGAACAGGTGTTCCAGAAGAGTAAGCATTTTCTGATTCATAGACCAAACCCGCCAAGTAAATCCAATTATGATTAGTCGGTCATTCTATTCAACTAAAACATAATACCTAAAGTACCGAAAGATCTTTAAATTTCCCAAAACTTGTGCTTTTAGTGTATGATCAAAACTATTTGGTTTGGTTTTGAAAATCAAACTGCTTTAAGCTAATATTGTTATGAAATTTTGAACAGTCTTAATTTCAACCCCAACAGTTATTTTGGATTTTTTTCATTTCTTCATGAATCAAACCATTTTCGGTTATATTATCATATTTACATTTGCTCTGCACTCTTCCACTGTAATGCATAGTGAAGGCAAATGTTGTTATAAGACTGTAACTACATTTGCTATTGTGACGTCATCAATTTCATTGTTGTCTGCACTTGATTTCCTTTTCAAAAACTGTTCAAAATTCCTAAATAAACACAATAATTCTATCAAAATATTATTAAGTTTGTCATCAATAGCAATGTGTGTTATAGGACTGTAACAAAATTTGCTAAAACATCCATTGCTAAATAAATTCCGAAACAATGTTTACCTGTCTGTACATGTGTAGTATCCAATCTTGGCATTCTCACACATGCATTTCTTGTCACATCCGTCGAACCACTTCTGGCCCTGGGTGTAGGGGTGACCCTGATATATGCACACATCTGAAAAACAGTTAAAAAGCTTTGTATGTTACAGAATTTTCTCAAACTTTGGCCTACGTATAGTTCATTAAGACCACAGCAGATTTTGATTGAGAAGGAAAACTGGAATATTCACAAAACTAGAAATGTATGTGAGACATTAATGCCCCCTTTTCCCCCATATGAAATATGAAATTAGTTCTTTATGCTTATTATGTATGCAGAGTTTGATGACAATTGGATCAGTAGTTATTTAAATGAGCTGGTTAAATTATCATGGTACGGGACAGACACGGGTAACATTATATGCCCCCCCTCATTGGCAAAAAAACCATGGACCTGTGGCCAGCGAACGTGTTGTGGAAGGTTAGTGGTAGCAGAATGTCAGACACCTTAACCACTCGGCTACCACAGTCTTATCTATTACCAATAATATATTACTGTCTCTTTTTTAACTGAGAGTTTAATAGTGTGCATAATCCCAATTGACTTATCTAATTAATAAACCCTGTCTTTTCCAAACAGCAATATTGGTATCAAATGATCCTTGATTAGGAAAAAACTAAATATGTCAGTATGACACAAACGCCTCACTATCTATCAAGAGGTACTTTTTTTTGTGAAAATTTCCACTGGTGTTGGACAAGGGGCTCAAATGTTGGTCAAATCATTTTACTAAAATTTTCAAGGTTGAATTTAGCCATAACTCTAGAACAAATAAGTGGATCTTCACAAAATTAGAACCTGAACTGCATCTAATCATCATACAATTACATCAGGCTTCGATACTAATGTAAGACCGGGGGCCCGAGGCCCCGAGTTATACCTTACGGGCCCCTTCATTGTTAAATATTGGTGGCCTGCCGGGCCACCCCTGTGTTTTATTTATTTGAGTTTTTGAAATGATGTATAATTATGTTTTGCGACAATAGTCTTCAGAATGTAATAAAGACAAATATGACCACAAATTAACACAAGCAAGCGAACCACTCTCCGTCTTTCTACTCACACTTTGTTAGTCGCGATCACTAGGCCTTATGGGTATCAACGCCATTGGGTCAAGTCCAGTTACATTTTCAGTCAGCAGATTCAGCGGAATGTTTGATTTTTATAAAACAGATTTTATAATATGAAAGCAAAGCTTTTGAAAGATGCTGATCACATTTTATGATACTGGGCCCCCAGATTTCAGTCAGGGCCCTCACTTTTCATCACCAAATAAAGTTAGTGTCTAACCCTGTACATACCAAATTTCAATTCAATATTCTATCTGTTTAAAAAAGAATGAGCGGAAATGAAAACGTGACAGCCACGGGCAATGCTTTAAGTGCCAGCCATTTCATGACAGGGATTATAAAAACCTAGGTATCTTACCTTTGCTTTGGGGTACAGGTGTGGGTGAGGCGAAGGGACTCTGAGTCGGCAGGGTGTAGCCTGGAGCTGCTGTGGGGGACAGCCCTGGGGCGGGGGTAGGGGGACAGGACGGAATCTTACAACATCTGTCATTGGGATCTGTGGCCATGAAACAGTTGGCAGGTAACTTGGCGAATCTTGGACATCTAAAAATAAAACTTGACATCTGAAGTACACATATTAGAAAGTGGTAAATTCAAAATAAGATCAGAGAAGATCATTACATGTAAGAAAGGGTAAGTTCCGCCCAAGGATTTTCAAAATGCAGGAAAA
Source organism: Mimachlamys varia (assembly GCA_947623455.1). Taxonomy (NCBI): domain Eukaryota; kingdom Metazoa; phylum Mollusca; class Bivalvia; order Pectinida; family Pectinidae; genus Mimachlamys; species Mimachlamys varia. The sequence continues at coordinate 38,344,961 of OX392533.1, read as the reverse complement.
CCCCAGGCTTTGTCGAGTTTTGCCAAATTCAAAAATCCTGAGGGGGGAATTTCCCTGTCCTACACCCTTTGTGAACGAGTATTTTTTTCATTCCATATTTTTCTATCATTTTAACTGTCAAAACAAGCTCAGTAACTATGGAAACATATCTGTATGTGTATTTAACAAGAGTATAGTCACAATACCTTTCATTACAGGTGAATGTGCCAGTCGTCTCCTCGATACATTTACACTTGTAGTTACAGCCGTCATCCCAGGAGTCACCCTTGTGGTACTGTTTACCCTTGTATTCACAGAAACCTGCACACAAATACATACATGTACTTTCTGTAAGTATCAAAATACTTATTCAAGTTAACAAACGTACAAATAGCAGACTTCTAGAAGAATCTGCATCATTTCAAGAAGCCACATTTTTACTTTGATTGTGATTCTTCAAACATAATGATGCGGACAATTTTGCCTTCCAATGATTCAAAAATGAATGTGAAGTGGTCTTAATAGCGACAGGGCTTTTTCTAGGTAAATTGGGAAAAGACCCCTGAGTGCAATTGGAGGAAAATCATCTTTATATCAACAAAACAGTTCCTTGAATAATAATCATCTAGTATATCATTTTGTCTGCATTGTTTCCAATGCACACAAATTTTATTAGATTTTCAAATAACTTTCACAAGTTTTGACGAAATTACAGCCTGGCATTTAGCCTAGTTACGTGATAAGGAAAATAAAATCTGAAATTGGAAAATTCAAGCCCAAATCTCATTAGGAGACCATAGAAAAAGCCCTGAGCGAGGTGGTTTTAATTCTGAGGTTGTCTTTAAGCGAGGTTTCACTGTATATGATATTAATATGTGAAAAATAACAGGCCTATACCCTCATGAATGGAAACAGAAGTATTTCTGAATCATGAAAATTTAATTTTCACATTAAAAATGATATACTTATTCGCATAATGAGACCTACTCATAAACAGTAATAAACGTAGAGCAAATTGTAGATAAATGTAAGTTACACAATGAGTGGCCAATGGATATGGTATTTATTTCACTCAAGTTAGTTAATTTTCAAAAGTTACAAAAGCCAAGAGCTTTAATTAGCGAGTGTCTTTTGTAAATGTTGAAAATTAACTTACGAGAGTGAAATAAATATCATATCTAACAACCAGGAGTTGTGTGATCTGTTTTTACCACAATTTCAGCCGAAACAGCAGTATTTCAATTAACTAAATATAAATGAACAGCTGAATAATATGGACGTACAAATATCGGATAGAATTTTCTGGCCAAATGACGACGGCGTCAACAATCAGCAAATGACGTTCCAGTCAAAGTTCACCATGTCAGCCAATCAAAATACATTTAGCACTTATTCAATGTGTGGTATAAACAAAATGTTATTCAACAGTTGTAATGATTATTTGATACCCTGAGAGTTGAATAACACCCACCTAATGTGGTAGAAAGATAATTAAGTGATCAAAATAAAGAAACTTTGTGAACTGAGATTTGAAGCCCTAGAACTCACCGACGACCTGCGGAAGTCCTGTGTTGGGGTTGACTTGTGGACCAGACCCTGTAATCTTGCCTGGGGGCAGGGTCGGAACAGGGTAGGGGTTGGGTGTTGGTGTAGCTCCTGGCACGAGGGTTGGCTGCATGTTGGGGGCGGGTGTAGGCGAGTTCAGACACTCTGGGATCTGGCAGCATGGATCGCTGGGATTCGTCTTCATGATACAGCTTGGGTCAAGGTTGCTGAAGGATGGGCACCTGTGGAGAACACAACAGGTTGTGTTAGAAATTACTTATTTTTATGATCAAATAATGATCCCAAACAAGGCATCTTACAACACAAAAATATAAATGAGTTATATTACGCAGAGAAAACCCATGTAGTCATGCAGGTAATACCAACCTTTTCACATCCCACTAGGAAATTGAAACCTGGCTGTTTTGGTGAAAGGCAAGTGTACTACCTTTGCACCTGACTATCCCAGCTTATAATAGTGATCCATATTTGCCATCAGCAGGGCTTTCCCCGAGGACCACAACATGTTATAAATTTAGGAGCCTTGGGATACAAATCACACATAATATCGAATAATACTTTTTCAATTTTAGGAGTCTTTTGGCAATTTAAGGAGTCAAACTGCAGGTTTTTGCGACTCAGGGAAAACCCTGCTTCAGTGTAAGAAGTTAGACAACAAATGTTGAACAGGTGTATATGAGGTACATGAGAACACTGAATATTGGCCTCATACCTGTCGAAACAGGAGTAGTAATTGGTGAGGGCGTTGTCACAGCGACACTGTTTGGAGCATCCCTGGTCCCAGACCTGTCCCTGCTTAAACGCCAGACCATTGTACACACAGAATGCTGAAATTTATACAAATACATCCTAATTAATGAAACAGACAGACATCAAAAACATAACATTTTTCTATACATGTCAAAAACAACTGATTTTTATCATTTTAGTTATTTAGGCCCAGCAAAAAATATAACATTTATCAAATGCCAATCCCATATCACTTAAAACAAACTTTCTTTACCTGTAGATAGTCCTTTCAAAAGCAAACTCTTCCACAAATTTCTGTCCTGTTGTGCAAGATTTTGCAAGAAATTTCTAAATTAGTTTTTCATTTTGGGAAATAAAGAATTATGTTGAAAGTTCTGGCACCAGAAGGACCCTCAGGTGGGCCCTATCACCTGCACCAGAAGGGCCCTTAGGAGGACTAGTGGTAGCAGAATTTCAGATACCTTAACCACTTGGCCACTGCAGCCCAGAGGTGGAGGGCTAGTGGTAGCAGAATGTCAGACACATAACCACAAGGCCACTGCAGCCCAGAAGTGGAAGACTAGCGGCAACAGAATGTCATACACCTTAACCATTTGGCCACCTAGCCCCCGCCCTCCTGTCAGGCAGGAACGCTGTGTATACTCACCAGTAGAAGGTATGTTGACAGACCCAGGGCTCGGGGAGACCTGAGGTCCCGGAGTCGGCGCTGTCTGGTTGAAGTTGCACAGAGGAACAAAGCAACAGAAGTCGTTGGGGTCCCTCTGCATCTGGCATTGTGAAGGGATGACTGGGAAGGTGGAACACCTGTTACATACAACATACATCAAAGGTCATGTCTTGATTGACTCGTCAATGTCCTCTAGCAATATTCTCCTTCTATATATTACAATACTATAGCTAGACTCTGTTTAAAAAATATCCTGCAATAGCCTCCTTTTCTTTGACTTAAAAGAATAAACCTTTAATTTTTTTTATGTTTTATGATGAATTCAATCAATAATTAATCTTCATCTAATCTATATATGGAGAAAGTTCAGCCAACAACTTGTCTTACATCTGCACAAGTTCTTAAATCAAGAACTTGAGTTTTGTTTTGCTACTTTTCTAAGATAAAAAATAAATTAAAGAATACTGAAGCATTAAAAAAAGCATAATCCAAACTCAAAATCAATTAAACCAGGGGAGAAATATGAACAAAGGACAGATTTACATGGAGACTCTTGTAAAAGAACAAGAGAATAAGACCATGTGTTCCAGAAGAGTGAGCATCTTCTGCTTCATCGACAACACCGGCCATGTAAATCATTGTCACATCCAAGTAAACATCAAGTTCTCAAAATGAGTAAACACACTAATGAGCATTCTTCATAACACTTAAATATACGGAATATTTCTCAAGATCAATGTACGACATTTAATGGATTCCAGCCAAAATGGTGTTTTCACTACTTATGGGTGTTCCTAAATTAACAAGGAAGGACAGAAGGCACTTTCTTCAGAGGAATGGTTAAAGGCCAATATACGTAACTGCAGGGAAATTTTCGTGATTCTGAAAAACTCTGAAAAAAATCCAGTTGAAAACCATGCAAAAATTAGCCTAAAACGAAGTAAACCTGAGTGGTAACTAACAAGAAACTCCGGAAAAAAAATTCCAAAGAACTGAAAATAATTCAGGTGGGGCCCACTTCAATAACAAACCGAAGGTAGAAGACGGTTTGAAATGGACGAGTGTTTACAAATAGCGTGTTTCAACTGCTGCTGTACCGGTAACCGCGAAAGAATTCATCTTGAATATTGCTGATATCAGTTAATCTTAGCTAAATCTATAAATATAATAAGTTCTTAGGCTTGATTTTTGCTTCAATTTTTGCCGAAAGTTACGTATATTGGGCCTTTAATAATGCAGATCAGATTTTAACCCTACCACCCATGCATGATATATTTATACAAGTGCCTCCTAATTCAATATAATATACATGACCTATGTATTTATAAAAGACTCTTACCTCTGTGTACACTGGTATTTGCCCATCTTTCCGTCGATACACTCACAGTTGTAGTCACAGCCATCCTGCCATTTCTGACCCTGATGGTAAGCCTGACCCTTGTATATACATTCATCTACAACAAGAACAATTATAATACTGTTATAATTACAGATTGATGAATCAAACCCTGGCTGGCTCAGTCTAGGTGAAAGGCAAGTGGTACCTTATCCATTTCACTACCAAGACATAATTAGAATTCTATATAAATTATACAGTAAATTAAATTTCAATCTATTTAGTAAGTGTTGAGTTTAGACCGAGGCTGCTGAGGTTGAGGTCACGGTAAGTGTTTAACTGTATAATAGTAGACATGTATCACATCAGTCTGTCATCAAAGAACAGAGTACGTGAATCGGTCAGAAGTGTCATACTTTTAGGCAGAGGAGCACTGGTGGAGGGCGGAGTTTGTCCTGGAGGTAGGACGGGGGTCACGTATGGATGTGGCACGGGGGTGCCTCCTACACCGGTGATCACTCCCGGTACGCCGGTCACGATGACGGGCTGCGCTGACGGGTTCACTGTGTTGCCGTTCACACCGGGGATGGGGATACACTGTGGCACCTTACAACATTCGGGATCCTTCGGGTCGGCAGTCAGAGTACATGTGGTAGGCAGGTTGGGGAACTTGGGACACCTGTCAACATAGTAAACAAGGTTAATAAACCAGGTTAATTAGACAGGTTAATAAGATAAGCGAGGTTAATTAGAGAGGTTAATAAGCAACTAGGTTAATAAAGCCAGTTTAATAAACCAGGTTAATAAGCCAGGTTAATAAGCCAGGTTAACAAAACAGGTTAATAACTCTAATATTACTACAGGTTAGCAGCTAGCCTAACTCTTTGCCTGGTTCAGCTAAAATTACGAGCCTGCGGAATTGTGGATAGTGATGTAATGTGCTTATATTTAGAAAACGAAAGGTTTTTGATTACAAAATATCAGCAGGGAAGGAATTCGCGCCGGCAGTGCTAGTGACAGACGTTAAGGAATGCTCCAGCGGAAGCTTCCGCCAGGCGCAGGCCAAGAGTTTTTCTCCAAATATACACTCTTCGAGATAAATAAATTTATAACCTCAGGTTCAGTTCTGGATAAACTGATGGTATAATTTGTATACAGTGTATTTATGTACTGTATAGTGCTTTGAAGTGGCTTATGGCAAATGTTGTATATTATTGAGTATCTTTGGCGTAACGATACAGACCTGTCGTCACAGCGGTAGTAGCCCATGTGAGCGTCCTCACAAACGCAGGTTCTGTCGCAGCCATCGTACCATTGCTGGCCCTGGGTGTACGACTTCCCGTTGAACACGCATGTCTCTGCGACAAATATAGATTTTGGTATATTTTTCCTGTTGTAGTTGCTTTGTTCCTAATTTCTTTACTCCTCTTATCTTATTATCCAAATCTTGTGCAAACTCCAAAAAGGAGAAATCAAAAAACATTTTAAAAACGTAAATTTTGGAAACTATCAGTCGGATAAGAATTGCTACAGTCACTGAAGTCATATAAGTAATTTTATAACTTTACATAGGGTATGATAAAGATTTGATTTTATATTGGACAATTAGTTAATTGTTTTAAAAACCGCAGATGATGTTACAGTAGAAATGGACGTAACCATGGTACCTAGAGTTCACAGCTAGTGGGACCAAGATGGATATAAGCATTAATAACAGCAAGAAAGTTGTGTGTTAGAGTAAAACGTTCACATCCAATCAACAGCTATGGCCAGTTTTGGTGGTGAAGGAAAGCCAGAGTACCGGGAGAAAAACTGTGACCTATGGCCAGAAATTATTAAATGCCCCGCATAGGCCTCAAATCTGTGACCCTGTGGTGGAGGGCTTGTGGTAGCAGAATGTCAGACACCTTAACTATTGCGACACCAAGATCACTTCAAAATGTCAAAAATCAAATATTTAAAACTCTAGACTTTTTGTTTTATAATGTAAATAGGCTGCTTAATGTTTGTGTACCTGTCAGAGTGGGTGCAACAGTCTGTGGTCCTGTGTGTGGGGTTGGGGACACTCCGGGGGCCAGATGTGGTGCAGGGGTGGGGCGTAGAGTTGGCTCCACACACTGAGGGATCTTACAACAGGCTTCGTTGGGGTCCACCACCAGGCGACAGTAGCTCGGCACGTTGAGGAACAGAGGACACCTTTAAAAAAATGTCACAACATCAATAAAAACACCAATGTGTTACAAAACCTATTTATGTAGTATTGTTAACAATTATTTCAATCTATAAAAAAGACCTGATATATAGAGGCTATTCAATGGTTTCCCGTTAAATATCAAATATATTTCACAAGTATGGCAGATTTTTTTTTATATTTTCACGAGTGCGTAGCACGAGTGAAAATATATTTAAAATCTGCCATACGAGTGAAAAATATTTGATATTTATTGGGAAACCATTGAATTTTCTTTTTATTTCATTTTCTAAATTCCCAAATTTCTGTTTTAATTTTTGAAATTTGCGGTGAAAACTGATCGGGACGGAGTGCCTAATGCTTATAGAATATTAATCACTAGTGATGATATAAGCAGTGATGATATCAGTTTTATCAAGTTGATATTTTCTGATATTTCACTGGTAAAAATGTAATAAATTGCAATCTATTTGGTAAAATACATGTATGATTGATAAAGACAATTTAACAATCTGATTCTAATGTAGATCCTTATTCTCACTCTGTTACATAAGGATCTGACAACATCCTAGCAATGTGAGGTCATGTTCTGGTGACCTTTTGAATTAGCCAATCAAATTACCACTTCCAGAATCTTGAATGTGAATTTTTTTGGATGAAAAAGCTTGCATTATCCTATTTGTGTGTTTATAGTCATTTTGTCACAACAAGCTAATGTGCAGTGTTGTGACGAAATGATTTTGTTCATATTACAGCCTCAACTGTATATAGGTTGTGCGCAGCCCACAACTAATTAGTTGATACTGTGTATCACAATTTATCCACTTTCGATCTCCTTTCCTGTTGAATATCATTGGTTGAGTCTATAGGCGAAAATGGAGGAAGTGAAACTCTTCTGGCACAATCATATAGTACCCATATAAATGTATATCATTATTAACTCTCGACTAAATACCTCCAGGTGGCGGTGACTATTATGGTCTGTAAGACTTGATATTAGAAACCGTTCGACTCACTTTTCCTTACACCTGTATCTGCCGATAGAATCATCGATACATTCACAGTCATAGGCACAGCCATCTTGCCACTTCTCTCCCTGTTGGTAGGCCACGCCCTCGTACATACACACCTCTGAAAAACGAACACAATGTATTACATATTATAAATGTCTTAACAGTATACTCAATGTATTACATAACAAATACATATCAGCTATATATATACCTCTGATTGTCTATTATCTAATAATGACACGCACAGTAATTTGTTCTCCTTAAAAAAAAAACCCCTTAAAACCTCCAATAAATACCCTTTGTTTCAGTTGCCACTATTTGCCACAGACAAATCCTGACATCCCTCTCTCTCTGTATACGAAGAATTCCTTCTATAATTTATAGCCATACCACCTCCTCACAATGACAAAACTGCTCTTGATAAGTGATGGCAGTATAACAAAGACTTACTATAATTTTGAAGCAATTTAATGAAGACAGCAATTAGTCATATAAATTATACATTTGTTGATTAAAGATTAAGAATCCAATTAACAGCATTCTGTTAATGAACTTTTTTAGTGAACTCAAATTTTAGCATATCACTTGATTTAAAAAGATAAACACAGCAATGAATTGGCACACAAATAATACAGAAAGCAATTTAGCGCCATCATAATTTAGCAGAAAGCTTTCTGCGCAAAAATTGCTACAATAAGATTGCCCCTAAAAAATGAACATTTACAGTACCGGTAATATGTAAAGTAGCATACAGCCTTAACTTGTTTGTTAACTTACTTCCTTGTCCGTTGACTCCCTTGCCTTCGAAGATACCCGGTACAGCCGTGGGTACTGGGTATGGTGATGGAGTGACGGCCGGAGTCGGTGGGGTGTAGACCGGTACATGGTACGGAGTGGGTACAAGTGTAACACCACCTGGTAGAGTTGGATACATGCCTGGCTGATACATAACACCAGGCTGTGGAGTCAGAATCATCCCCGGCATCAGTGTCTCACCTCCTGGTACGGTTGGGTACAAGTAGGGAGCGTAGGTCTTGCCTGGCGAAGGTGTGTACGTCTGACCGGGTATACCCGGAGCTGTCGGGAGCGGTGCAAAGGTGTAACCTGGATATGGAGTGTTGGCTAATTGTGGTACTAGAGTGACTCCACCTGGGAGTGTTGGGTACAAGCCAGGAGCGAAAGTCTTTCCTGGTTGGGGTGTTAGCATCATACCAGGTACAAGTGGTATTCCTCCAGGAAGTGTTGGGTACAAGCTTGGTGCATATGTCTTCCCTGGGGCTGGTGTGTACAGCTGTCCGGGGATTCCTGGAGCTGTAGGGATCGGTGCGGGATACGTAAAACCAGGATATGGGGTATTGACCATTGGTGGAACGAGAGTTGATCCACCAGGCAGAGTTGGGTACAATCCTGGAGCATATGTCTTTCCTGGTTGAGGAGTGAGCATCATGCCTGGGACGAGAGGAATACCACCCGGTACAGTTGGATACAAGTACGGGGCATATGTCTTTCCTGGTGAAGGTGTGTAGATTTGGCCTGGGACTCCTGGTGCCGTGGGAATGGGTGCAAATGTATAACCTGCAAATGGTGGTACCAAGGTTTCACCACTTGGTAAAGTTGGGTACAACCCAGGAGCATAGGTGCGGCCTGGCATTGGGGTGAGGATCATACCAGGTACAAGTGGTTGTCCTCCGGGGACTGTTGGGTACAGGTTTGGTGCATACGTCTTTCCTGGGGCAGGTGTGTATATCTGTCCTGGGATCCCCGGAGCTGTCGGGATTGGTGCGGGATAGGTATATCCAGGGAATGGAGTGTACATGAGTGGTGGTATCAAAGTACCACCTCCAGGAAGTGTCGGGTACAAGCCAGGAGCGTAGGTCTTGCCTGGTTGTGGAGTCAGCATCATACCAGGTACAAGAGTTTGTCCCCCGGGTACTGTTGGGTAGAGTCCTGGGGCATAGGTTTGTCCTGGTGATGGGGTGTAGGTCTGTCCAATGATTCCTGGAGCAGTTGGGATGGGTGGAGCGTAGGTGTATTTAGGATATGGAGTACTTGCTAGAGACGGCACAAGAGTACCTCCACCCGGTAGAGTTGGGTACAAGCCTGGTTGGTACATAACTCCAGGCTGTGGGGTAAGCATCATCCCCGGCATCAGTGTCTCACCGCCTGGTACTGTTGGGTACAAGTAGGGAGCGTAGGTCTTGCCTGGAGAAGGTGTGTACGTCTGACCGGGTATACCTGGAGCAGTGGGGATCGGCACAGAATAAGTGAACCCTGGATATGGAGTAGGTGCATACGGAGGCACCAGAGTACCACCACTTGGGAGAGTTGGGTACAGTCCCGGGGCATAGGTCTTTCCTGGTTGTGGGGTGAGCATCATACCGGGAACCAGAGTTTGTCCTCCAGGCACCGTCGGGTAGAGTCCTGGGGCGTAGGTCTTTCCTGGTGAAGGAGTGTAGGTTTGACCTGGGATACCAGGGGCGGTAGGAATGGGTGGAACAAACGTGAAACCAGGATAAGGGGTATACGCCAATGGTGGCATTAAGGTGACACCTCCTGGTAGAGTAGGTAGCAGATTTGGCGCGTACGTCTTTCCTGGCTGTGGCGTCAGCATCATTCCGGGGACGAGTGTGACACCTCCCGGTAGAGTGGGGTACAGTCCTGGAGCATAGGTCTGCCCTGGCAGAGGAGTGTATGTTTGGCCTGGGACTCCTGGAGCGGTGGGAATGGCTGTTGTTTTCAAGGGAGGAATTAGAGTGGCCCCTCCAGGAAGTGTTGGGTATAATCCCGGAGCGTAGGTTCGGCCAGGCTGAGGTGTAAGCATCATTCCAGGTACCAGAGTTTGTCCTCCTGGGACCGTTGGGTAAAGTCCTGGAGCGTATGTTTGGCCTGGTGAAGGGGTGTAGGTCTGACCTGGGACACCAGGGGCTGTGGGGATTGGTGGACTAAAAGTATACCCCGGATATGGTGTATATGCCAAAGGTGGTATCAGAGTTCCTCCACCTGGCAGAGTCGGGTACAATCCTGGAGCATATGTCTTTCCTGGTTGAGGAGTGAGCATCATACCGGGAACCAGAGTTTGTCCTCCAGGGACTGTTGGGTAAAGACCTGGAGCGTATGTTTTGCCTGGGGAAGGTGTGTAGATTTGGCCTGGAACTCCTGGTGCGGTGGGGATCGGAGCAAATGTATAACCTGCAAATGGCGGAACAAGAGTCTTTCCTCCTGGTAATGTTGGGTACAGATTAGGAGCATAGGTCAGACCTGGCAGTGGAGTAAGGATCATACCAGGTACAAGTGGTTGTCCTCCTGGAATCGTTGGATACAGGTTTGGTGCGTACGTCAGTCCAGGGGAAGGTGTGTATGTCTGTCCTGGGATCCCTGGAGCTGTAGGGATTGGAGGAGCATAGGTGAATCCTGGATAAGGTGTGTAGGCAAGAGGAGGAATCAAAGTCTGTCCACCTGGTAGAGTTGGATACAATCCTGGAGCGTAGGTCTTTCCTGGCTGGGGTGTTAGCATCATGCCAGGGACAAGTGTTTGTCCTCCGGGTACTGTTGGGTAGAGTCCGGGAGCATACGTATGTCCTGGAGAAGGAGTGTAGGTCTGCCCAGGAATGCCTGGAGCAGTAGGGATGGGTGGTTTACTGGTGTATCCTGGGTAAGGTGTGTAGACCATTGGAGGAACAAGAGTGATTCCCCCTGGCAGGGTTGGGTAAAGACCTGGAACGTAGACCTGGCCTGGCGTCGGGGTCAGCATCATTCCCGGCATCAGCGTCTCGCCGCCTGGTACTGTTGGGTACAGGTCTGGCCTGTAGGTCTTGCCTGGCGAAGGTGTGTAGGTCTGACCTATAATACCTGGAGCTGTGGGAACTGGTGCAAAGGTGTAACCTGGACGCGGAGTGTTGGCTAATTGTGGAACAAGAGTGACTCCACCTGGTAGAGTTGGATACAATCCTGGAGCGTAGGTCTTTCCTGGCTGGGGTGTTAGCATCATGCCAGGTACAAGTGGTTGTCCTCCGGGAATTGTTGGATACAGGTTTGGTGCGTATGTTTGGCCAGGGGAAGGAGTGTATGTTTGTCCTGGGATCCCCGGAGCTGTAGGGATTGGCGTTGGATAGGTAAATCCTGGGTATGGAGTATTCACCAGTGGTGGTATAAGAGTTCCTCCACCAGGCAAAGTTGGGTACAAACTAGGGCCATAGGTCTTTCCTGGTTCAGGGGTGAGCATCATACCGGGAACCAGAGTTTGTCCTCCAGGTACTGTTGGGTAGAGACCTGGAGCGTATGTTTTGCCTGGGGAAGGTGTGTAGATTTGGCCTGGAACTCCTGGAGCGGTGGGGATCGGAGCAAATGTATAACCTGCAAACGGTGGAACAAGAGTATTTCCTCCTGGTAGAGTAGGGTACAGCAGAGGAGAGTAAGTTTTACCGGGAGAAGGCGTCAACATCATACCGGGCACAAGTGGTTGTCCTCCGGGGACTGTTGGGTACAGGTTTGGTGCGTATGTCTTTCCTGGGGCAGGTGTGTATGTCTGTCCTGGGATCCCCGGAGCTGTTGGGATTGGTGCGGGATAGGTATATCCAGGGAATGGAGTGTACATGAGTGGTGGTATCAAAGTACCACCTCCGGGAAGTGTCGGGTACAAGCCAGGAGCGTAGGTCTTGCCTGGTTGTGGAGTCAGCATCATACCAGGTACAAGAGTTTGTCCCCCTGGTACTGTTGGGTAGAGTCCTGGGGCGTAGGTTTGTCCTGGTGATGGGGTGTAGGTTTGTCCAGGGATACCTGGAGCAGTTGGTACTGGTGCAGGATAGGTATAGACTGGGTAAGGCGAGTTAATCATTGGTGGCACAAGAGTGGCTCCACCTGGTAGTGTCGGGTACAATCCAGGGGCGTAGGTCCGGCCAGGCTCGGGAGTCAACATCATACCAGGGACAAGAGTTTCTCCACCAGGAATGGTTGGGTAAAGTCCTGGAGCATAGGTCTGTCCTGGAGCAGGTGTGTAGGTTTGTCCTGGTATTCCTGGAGCAGTTGGCACTGGAGCAGGATTTGTATATCCAGGATAGGGTGTATTGATCATTGGTGGCACAAGCGTGGCACCTCCAGGGAGAGTGGGGTACAATCCTGGAGCATATGTCAAGCCAGGTCGTGGTGTGAGCATCATACCGGGTACCAGAGTTTGTCCTCCAGGGACTGTTGGGTAAAGACCTGGAGCGTATGTTTTGCCTGGTGAAGGTGTGTAGATTTGGCCTGGAACTCCTGGAGCGGTGGGGATCGGAGCAAATGTATAACCTGCAAATGGTGGAACAAGAGTATTTCCTCCTGGTAATGTTGGGTAAAGATTAGGAGCGTAGGTCTTGCCTGGCTGGGGTGTTAGCATCATACCAGGTACAAGAGGTTGTCCTCCTGGAATTGTTGGGTACAGGTTTGGTGCATACGTCAGTCCAGGGGAAGGTGTGTATGTCTGTCCTGGGATCCCTGGAGCTGTAGGGATTGGAGGAGCATAGGTGAATCCTGGATAAGGAGTATACATCATGGGAGGAATCAAAGTCTGTCCACCTGGTAGAGTTGGATACAATCCTGGAGCATAGGTCTTTCCTGGCTGGGGTGTTAGCATCATGCCAGGGACAAGGGTTTGTCCTCCGGGTACTGTTGGGTAGAGTCCTGGAGCATATGTTTGTCCTGGTGAGGGAGTGTATGTCTGTCCGATGATTCCTGGAGCTGTAGGTATTTTAGGAGCAGGCGTGGACAGAGTCGGTGGTGTGTTGGCCAAATTGGGCACAAGTGTTGCACCTCCTGGAAGTGTTGGGTAGTAGCCTGGAATGTACACCTGGCCCGGTGCGGGGGTCAGCATCATCCCTGGCATAAGTGTCTCACCGCCTGGTACTGTTGGGTACAAGTAGGGAGCGTAGGTCTTGCCTGGCGAAGGTGTGTACGTCTGACCGGGTATACCCGGAGCTGTCGGGATCGGGGCACTGGTATAAGCTGGAGCTGGGGTATTGGCTAATTGAGGTACTAGAGTGGCTCCACCTGGGAGTGTCGGGTACAAACCTGGAGCGTAAGTCTGACCTGGAAGTGGGGTCAGAATCATGCCAGGTACAAGTGGTTGTCCCCCGGGAATTGTTGGGTACAGGTTTGGTGCATATGTCTTCCCTGGGGCTGGTGTGTACATCTGTCCGGGCACTCCTGGAGCTGTAGGGATGGGAGCTGGTGTGAAAAATGGATAAGGAGTGTTGGCCATCGGTGGTACGAGGGTTCCTCCACCAGGTAGCGTTGGGTATAGTCCTGGGGCATATGTTTTCCCAGGAGCCGGAGTGAGCATCATGCCAGGAACAAGAGTTATTCCCCCTGGAAGAGTTGGGTAAAGTCCTGGAGCGTATGTTTGTCCTGGAGCTGGAGTGTATGTTTGCCCTGGAATGCCTGGAGCAGTTGGTATAGGTGCAGGATAGGTGTAGCCTGGGTACGGAGTTTGTGCCATGGGAGGAACAAGAGTTGCTCCACCTGGCAGTGTGGGGTAGAGTCCTGGAGCGTAGGTCTCCCCGGGGGCTGGTGTGAGCATCAATCCTGGCATAAGAGGTACTCCTCCAGGTAAGGTTGGGTACAAGCCTGGAGCAAAGGTTTGTCCTGGCTGTGGGGTGTAGGTCTGGCCTGGGACTCCCGGGGCTGTGGGGATAGCTGGGCCAGGAGTGGGCGTGATTCTCGGGTCACAGTATGGCCTTACACAACACGAGTCCCGTGGATCTGTGATCATTGTACAGCCTGGCGTCAGGTCATAATGGGGACACCTGAAATTCAATATACAGTTTTATTATCTCGACAGAAATAAAAATGAAAGAGTAACTCTAGTGTAAATCAATATTTCAAGTAAACTGACATCAAACAACAACCAACTGAAATACTTTGAATCGTTCAGGTAAAATCTTCTAAAATCCATGAAAACACATCTTACGATAGTGTTGAATTATCTATTTATACCACAGATGTACTTGCATGCTGATTTTCACTCAGATTTGAACTACAATATAAATACTGTTCTAGTTTCTACATCTGATTTATATATCTTTTATCAAATTATTTTGCCAAATCTGTTATAGAACTAAGCAGCATACATTACTCTCATTATATATGTTCAACTTGAAACTTAGTGTTTTTCTTTGTTAAGTATAAATACTAACAAAGTATCTTCTGCCAGCACTATGTTTTGACTTATGAAAAACCGCAAACAAGTCAGACGACCAGCCAATGTATGTTCACTCAATATAGCATTATACCCCTTAAGGATTAACCTTTGATTTTGTTTAGTTTATGAGATCATAAATCCAATGGAGCACGAGGTAAATTGCGTAAACACGAAGCGTTTACGTTAAATTTACCGATTGCTCCATTGGATTTATGATCTCATAAACTAAACAAAATCAAAGGTTAATCCTTATAGTTACAGTATTTTTCTGTAAATGGTTCATAACTTTTCTGTTCAATTTAGCCCCATCTGCGGACATATATTTCATTTCAAAACTTACAAACGTGAAAACGGTTCAATAAATGCAACAGCATGAAGTTTGCACAAGCCGTAGCTAGCTCCGCCCATTTCAATTGTTAATGACGTCATACAATTGTGATTCGAACGGGATAATTTGCATAGCTCCGCCCACATGAATTGTTGTCGACGTCATAGAAATTTTGCACGTTCTCAAGTATAGTTACTGGAAATAAACCCTAATTTGCAGTACAATGGTTATCGAGTGAATATCAGTGTAGACTGTAAATATTTGTCAATAATAAGATAGGTGTAAAATTACACTAAAAACTGACCTAAACTAGATGTGTCAGTATGACATGAATACCTAAGGCAACAAATAAAGAGATGAACTGTTTTTGTGAAAATCTTTTTAAAAACTTCCACTGGTGTTTGACAAGGCTCTCCAATGTCGGTCATCCCATATTTTGACTATAATTGTCCATTTTCAGCAAAAACTAATAAAATTGGTTAGAATATTTCCACATCCACTTAAATATAATCAGAAAGTAAGATTTATGTCTTGTTGGGAGCCTGATCTGGAGATCAACCCTCCCTTCAGTCAAACTTTGTTGTTTTATTGGTAACAGACCTACCTATCATTACACCTGAAGTATCCTGTGGTGGCATTTTCACACACACACTTGAGCTCACAACCGTCGGACCATGACTGTCCTTGAGTGAAGGGTACGCCGTTGTACATGCAGACTGGGTTGGGTGATGAGTTTGGCTGGATGGATGGAGTCTGGCCGGGGCCTAGGGACGGCGTCACTGCTGGCTTTGGTGTAGGCTTGAGGACACAGTAAGGCTTCATACAGCACGGGTTCACATAATCCCTCTGTAGAGTACAACCATCAGGCAAGTTCACGTACCGAGAACACCTGTCAAAAAAACCCAAACATTTGAATGTAAAGTATATAAAAGAAAACAAGAGAATAAGAATTTATAGATTATTCAATGTGTAAAGACCACACGATTTGTATTAATTTTGAGACTTATTAACAGCCGGGGTCAAATAAGGATCGTGTCCCAGTGTATCCGATGTGGATACATGTGCTGACGGCTTTTGTTTAGGAGACTGCAGTATGTTCATGTAAGCCTTCTTGCAATAGTCTAGATCTTTTGCCGATTAAAAAGTGCTACCACACTGAAGTATATTACCGAAGGCCCCAGCAGAACACCCTCCAGGTAACATTATATATGACCTCACTAACAGACCAGCTATGTTTGGTAAAATATTGAAGACATATGAGATGCAACGCGAATAATCAAATACATGATCATAAGTACATTTGTTAAATATTGGAAAGGAGCTTCTTGTGCTTAGAAGGTTTTATACAGTTGTTTCTGTCAGTACTTACCGTTCTGAACACTGGTAGAAGCCGGTCTTGGCGTCGACACACTCACAGTTGTAGTCGCAGCCATCTTCCCACTTCTGGCCCTGTGTGTACTGCTGGCCCTTGTACACACAGACATCTGAAGACACGTAAATATTATACTGTAAAAGTGGAATTATTTGTGGTGTGGACATTTTCGCTTATTTCCCTTGCATTTTGAAATCTCAGTGAATATATCCACATGTGAACATATTTCACACAACTCAAAATCTACAGGGTCTAATAGTATTATAGGCACACAGTACAAAACAGCACGACCAACAGTGCAAAGATTTCCACATGGTGAACAGTTAAGAGACTGACTAAGCAAAAAACTTGCTAAACTATCAACTTTCACAGTATCTATATTATTGACAGACAATTTTGTGATACCATTCTACCTATGGAGTGACAGGTGTCATCTTTCGGTTTCTACAATTTCCTTCTGTTTAAGGCTATCCCCCTTAACTCTTTGCCTGCGGCTGGTGGTCAGCGCCACCCAGACATTTCCTACCGTCAGCCACTGCTGGCGGGAGCTCAAGCCCGGTTGATATTCGTTTTCAATATATAAGCATTACATCACTACCCACAATTCCTCAGCCTCATTTCTGGCAATAACAAAGATGAATTCAATGCTTTCTACAGCATGATTCTCGCTGTTTTACAATCAAAATTTTACTAATGTATATGGGAAATTTTTGGCAGGGAATGTCAGCGGGGCTCCTTTCAACCAATGTTATGATATAAATTGAAATGTTATAGACTTCTGAGAGTATTTTTATCTGACAGAATCATCTGAGATGACATCGATAATGCATTGATATGTATGTTGAACAAATGGAAATACATCATAAATTTGAAATAAAAGTAGGTTTTTTTTTTCAAAAATTACTCAGTGCCTGGGTCTAGGGAGATGACTCCATTACTTAGCAGGCAAAGAGTTAAGATACATTCAACAAATTCTTCTCATCAAAGCATTTCTGATTTCTCTTCATGGTAGTAATGACAACTCAAATACTAATTGTCATCTCCAAACATCTGATGATATCACAGTACAGTATAATCTGTCTAAACCAAACATTCCTGAGACAGAAAATATTTGGCTGGTTTACACAGGTGTCCGGTTTGCAGAGGTAGTAGGATACATGATAAAAGGAAAAATGCCGGTAACAAATGGAAAGACCAGAATAGACAGGATTTGGATTAGACTGGAGCTAGTTTAGACAATACTGTATAATTATATAAATGGGCTATGGACTGTAATTACCTTTGAATGTTGGCCCTAAGCTGGGAGAAGGTGAGGGAGCCACAGTCGACACTCCAGGGATGGGCTGGGCCGTGGGTACAACATTAGGGCGTGGCGTTGGCTTGACAACACTCCCTCCGGAGATGATACCAGGGGCAGCAGTGGGATAACCGTAGCCGGTGTATGTACCGTTGGCGGGCGTGAAGGAACACTCCGGTACCTCACAGCAGAACGGGTCCTTAGGATCTGACACGAGCTTGCAGCTGGCTGGAAGTTTTGGGAAAGCTGCACATCTAGAATGCGAAACATTTTCATTCTAATCAATTCTGGTCCTAGTTAGTACACTGTTATTAGTTAAGTAGAAGTTTTATCACTTCAGTCAAGTCTTGGAGGGGATGTGAAATCCTAAAACTGCAAAAAAATTAACCACCATTTGCTGTGCACCTAAAATTTTCATCAGTTTCATTTTCGCCAGTTTAATTTTTGCCCTTATTTATGAGAGTGAATATATGATATTCAACGATAACAGCCATTTTTTCCAAACAATGTATATGTACATAGTACACGTTAATTATAGGTTTATTCATCGATCCCTCGATGAGTCCCCTACTGAGCTCAGTAAAAGATGAAGGCAAAACCTGGTCACTGGAATATACCCATGAGTAGTTGAGAGACATTGTTAAGTGGTCGTTTAATATCTAAAATTCAATTTACTGTCAAACAGAAACTTTTCTGGTATAAATTATATGTTTTTTTCTTCTACAAATTTACATATCACAGCCCCTCCTATTTTTTTTATATTGTCTAAAACTTACAGAAATTGCTTGAATCTCCTTAAATTATTCCCACGTCATACTTGCAGAAAATGGTCAATGAGTCAACGACAAGCTTTCACTAAGTCTGATAACCATAATGTAAATTCCCTGCAGGTCTGTTCTCACAGTAACACACATAGTCACATACTTACCTTTCACTACACCTGTAGACACCTGCGGGTCCGTCCTCACAGAAACACACATAGTCACAGCCATCATACCATTGCTGGCCTTCGTTGTAGTTTTTCCCCTTGTACACACACGCTTCTGTTGAGGTAAAAAAATCATAGAATATATTACAAACAGAATATTTCAACAGGTACACTCAACATAAGAGCTACTCACGGCTAAGCTTTCACCTGCTACCGGGCAGGCTTCATCAGCCCTACTGACACTCACAGGGGACAGATAGGCTTAGTGGTGTTCAGTCACCCGACTGGGGATTATCCCTTATTCATGTGACTGAACAAGGCTGACATAGGCTGTGGGCAGGGTGTGGCATCCTCTATACGTCATTTCCTAGATACTTTATCTCTACGGATTCGACCAGGTTAGATATGCTTGTCACATTATAGGGGGGCATGTATACTTCGGGTGTACTTCCAAAGCATCAGCAACACAAAATAATATTCAAAAAGGGCTGCTATAAGTTTTCAAAGGTCATATTTATCTACATGGTACTGGTCAGTAGAAATAACTTTGTTAGAATATCCTAAACTTCGGTAATGTCTGTCCTTATTTACCTGCGTTTTACGCCATCAAAGTTGGTTAACTACCATTTTACCCTTACACTGGATGTATACATGCCCCCTGAATGTACCACATGACTGTCAAATCACGTGACATTTAATCCGGAAAGTTGTATCTCGGAAACGGCTTATTGAATCCATTCTCAGTGTCCAAACAAAATCTCCCTTATCAGTGCAGCTCATAGACATATAGGTGTACACCCAATATTACACATTACAAATCTAAATGAAGCTCATTTTAGTGGCAAACATTCGCGCCAAAGGATTTGCCTTATATGGTTAAAAATAGGCATTCAATGTCATTTCTGTTCTATT
Organism: Mimachlamys varia; assembly: GCA_947623455.1. NCBI lineage: Eukaryota > Metazoa > Mollusca > Bivalvia > Pectinida > Pectinidae > Mimachlamys > Mimachlamys varia. The sequence goes on along the minus strand of OX392533.1, from coordinate 38,325,451 downwards.
TAATGAATTTAATCGACCCCATTTTATATTTACTGCAATAAGTCAAGGGATTAGAAACTGATCAAGCACCCTCTAGTGGCAAAAAGTAGTAAAAGTGAGAGATTTTAGGAATATCATTTCAGATATTGTGTGTGCATATCAAATTAACACCCACAAACTTATTAGAAATTGTAAAATAGACTAGAAGGCAACTAAAATTAAGGTAAATGATGATTTTCTTTTTCTCATTGAAAAAACAGAAGTTAAACAAAGTCTGTATACAGGGCTTTATCACCCCTCTTTTTAGGTCAGGTAAACAGACCCATTCCCAATGTAAAAAAGGTTTGATTTTTCCCAAATTTCCTCTTAAAAATTCCCAATTCAGACACTTGAAAGGAAATTGGTGGTTTTACATGCTTGAGGTGCTTTTTGTGACATTAAATTTAACAAGAAAGATGGGCTGTAAATGTCATGAGAACTGACAGTGCTTTAAATAGTAATTAAGAAAAGAAATATGTACTTGTTATAATAGTGTTTGTCAAAATTTCCAAAATAGCTGTTATGTCGATCAATTTTTCCCAATTTGATCTCAGGGTCCGATTCCCAAAACCCCCTGATAAAGCCCTGGTATATGACCTGAAAGCATGGCCACAGCCAATTATAAAAATATTCGTAAGTGGTTTACCTGTTGGTGTGGGTGCTGGAGTGGGATTAGAATTTGGGTTAGGAGCCAGGGTTGGACTACCCGGTCCCGGGGGTCCCAAGGTGGGACCGACTTGAGGGGTCGGGTTGTTAGTGATGCCCTGGGTCACACCCTGGAAGTCACACTCTGGAGTCTTACAACAAGGATTAGCTGGATCCTTTACCAGGCGACACTGAGCTGGAAGATTTAAGTATCTTCGACACCTAGCAAAAAAGTGCAAAATATTATTGTGATGTACAGCTCAATTTTTTTAATAAAGAACAGTGATCACTCACAATCCATTTTGGTATATAATTTAACATAAATGATCAAAGCCTCAATGAGACAAGATTATTTATATTTAAAAAGAAAAGAATTTCATAAGCCTATCAAAATTAAACGATCACAGGAATTAGCAATTTTTTTTTCAATTTCAAAATATTTTATTTAACAAAAGGATTTGATATAAGGCAGAACCTATACAAGTCCAATCCTATATAAGCAAAAATATTTTGATAAATTAATTAAAATTTCTTTGAAAATTTCCTTGAAAAATAATTACTACAAGGTTTAGTCAGTCCTAAAAGTTTGACCTTTACAACAACTGGCTGTAGTAACTTACCTTTCCACACATTTGAATTTGCCTGTAGAAGCAGATACACATTCACACTGGTAGTCGCAGCCGTCATACCATTTCTCATCCTGACCGTACCGAGCCCCCTTGTACTCGCACCAAGCTGCAAACATATCATTCTACTGATATTAGACAGCTTTTGCCGTAAACCAAGTTTTTTGTGTGGCTACCAACTTTAACGATTTTTTTGCATCACAACTAGTTTGCGGCTATTTACTGTCATAAAACAAACTATACCTGTATTCAAGATTTCCACTCATTTTACGCTCTTTGCACCCCTAAAATATGTAATAGCAAAACAAAGGCTGATTGTAGTGCACCACCCTCAGGACGAGACTTAAAGACAGTAATTTAATCCTCAGGGCGCAGTTGTTCAGAAAGATGATTAGCTTAATCTTTTAAACCTTTCATTATTCTGTCAATATACAAGGTGCAATCCCACAATTTTGCATGTAAATAGACAGTTATGTGAGGCACGGTGGTCTAGTGGTCGAAGGGTTGTGAGTTCGAGTCTCAGTCACGGCACTTGTGTTGTATCCTTGAGCAAGATACTTTACTCCACTTGTTCCAGTCTACTCAGTTGTAAATAAGTACATGGTTAGGCAGTGCTAGAAATTGTGGAATGCTATCTGTGAATGCCAAAATGGCAGCACTGGTTGTTTGCTCCCCAGGGAGTTGAGAACAAAACTGGCTGGTTGTTAATTAAGGCCCTATAACCACAGATAATAATTTGTGAACCGCTTTGAGACGCCATTTGTGGCCCTTGTATATAAGAACCTTGAATTATTATCATTATTGTTATTATGTGTACTAGATTTTTGGTATCGGGAAAGTTGTAACTAATTAAATGGTTTGGTTTGAAATTTGTACCAATCACTGATTAAGATAATCACCTTTTGAACAACTGAGCCCTGATTTATGACAAAAGAATCTCAGAGTTGCAAAATCGCTAAATTGACTGGCTTTAATGTCAGGTGTCAAATTCTCTGAAATTTTCCATTTACAGTGTACCCTCGTTATACCACCACCTTTCGTCCACAGCAATTATGGCGGTATAACGAGGGTGGCGATAGTATCGAATTATGAAAATTATTTCCATGAATTCAATTGCATAATATATTGCATTTCCAACATTTTATTAAAAACAAGCTTAGAATTATGTTGTCATATAGATCTTCATTGACAAATTTATATCTGAAAATAGTGATTGATCTACTTTTGCCGCATGCCATTCCAAATGGAACACTAAAGAGTTCCTCGATCTCCAAAAACAGAACATTATGGTGTTATCGTCAAGGTAAATGTGTAGCGATTCAGGACGTTTGTATTTCAAAGGGTGTGGCGGATGGCAATATGCGAGGGTGGCGAAATTAACGAGTGAATTATATAGAAGGGAAACCGTTCTAGAGGTTTAGGTGGTGGTATGCAAGGGTGGCGGTAGATTTGGGTGGCGATAGGTCGAGGGTACACTGTACAGGTATCAGCCTAGTGATTAGTCAGGTATTTGTACAAGAGACCAACTAAGAAGATAATGGCATGCTTTCATTTTACAATGACATAATCCAGGTGGTGAAAAACGCAAAAGTAAGTCTAACCTCTGAGTGGTATGTGATTGGAGAAGGTTTAACCTTAAATTTTACTCCGACATATATTCCTTGGGGCAAAACTGTATACTCCCCCCAGAGTAGAAGTTGATTGGGTGAAATAATGACTTACACAAGATGGGTGGGGCCACTGTTGAACCTCCAGGGACTGGAGCTGGGGTGGGGATGTTGATGCTGCCGCTAATGACCCCCGGAGCAGCTGTAGGGATCATGTCAGGTGTGAAACTTCCAGTGGCGTTGCCAGTAAGTGGTGGGAATATACACTGTGGGGCAAGGCAACAGCCGTCGGTATTGTCAGCAACCAGATGACATTCACTTCCCAAGTTGTTATACTTGGGGCACCTGAGTACAAGGAAAAAATTGTTTATCAGATCTGTCCGACAATGGACCATGTGCAACTAGGGACATGGGAAATCCAACAGATGAAATTTGAGAAAGATCCATTCAGTGTTTCCAAGAAAATTTAACAGAGATAACAAGTCTTGTTTAAGGATGGAACATGGACCACATTATTTATATAGCCCACCATCTGATGATGGTGGACTCATTTAATAAACACATAAACATTATATGATATTTGCAAACTCGCATTTATATCAATAACAAATGTTTCAATAGTGCAGAAGGGGAAGGTTTGGATATTTATCTTTTTGTGTTTATTACACCACAAACATTTCCACATTCTCACTGTCCTAAAATTTCAGTATCACAACATTTGAATTGGAGATAATGAGCACTTTATTAAAAACTTATGCTTAGTTTTCAACAAAATATTTCAACATTTGAAACCAAAACTTGATAAAGGCAAAATAAAAGTTTAAAGAAAAGTCCTTGCAGTCTTTCCATGTTTCACACAAGTGGGTCTTGTATTATTGGATAAGTGATCAACTCATTCACCCCTGAAATTTCATAATGAACTACACCAACCTTTGAATTGGAAGAGTTCAACTGTGTCTTCAGGGGTGAACGAATTAAATCCACTGTTACAGTGCACTCCTCTTTATATCATGTTGCATTTGTCAGACAAAAACATGATAAAAACAGAAATGTGACATTAAGAGAAACATGTTTTTCAACTAAACATTATTTCAATAAAAAATCATTTTTGGGGTTGTTTTATTTTCTATGCAACCTTTTGTACAAGTTGTATCTGAAAATCAATGGAAATGACATCATTTTCTGGATATTTTATGTGATTGGCTAAAAACATCATATTAAGACGAATTAATCTCAAAATACATGATATTAACCAATTAAAAATTCATAGATTAAATAGAGAGAAAAATGGTACTTGGGAAAAACATGATATAAAGTGGAATGTGATATTAACAGGGGTGATAATAAATGGAGTCCACTGTTATTACCTTTCGTTACAGACGTAGACTCCTCTGCTAGCGTCGTCACACCTACACCGGTACTCACAGCCGACCTCCCACGTCTGGCCCTGGATGTACTTGGCGTTCTCATACACACAGTACTCTGCAATGAAGTTTAACAGTTTTGATATGATAGGGTCATCTGATGCTTAACTGCTTTTTTTTGGTTTCTCTACTTTTTTTATAACTTATCCCAAAATACTTTCAACTTACAAGGTTAGGCAAAGGATATTGCCATAAACAAAATAGAGCTGAATTACTAACTAATGCCCCCCCCAGCCATCCATCATAAGTATATGTGTCAGTGTGACAGTCTATGTATAGTGACTTGTTATCATGGCAACCAAAATTTTTGCTAAACCAACCTGCATGTACATGTTCACCCAGTCTGTAACATTCCTCGTTAGTTTCATTGAAATTTGTTCACAGGTTTGGGAGGAGTAGACCAGACGAAATTTACACAAAAATCAATGAGCAGAGACCTGGTTCCCATGACAACCAAACTTTTTTTTCTATTATATACCTGCATGCACATTAACACATGGTCCCTAACATTCCCGTGTAGTTTCATTGAAATCTGTTTACAGGTTTAACTTTGTTGCGGAAAGTGTAATCAAGGGATCGGAAACATTTTAAAAAGCCCAACCCTGTTGACTTACGGGCATTGGGGGCCAGAGTTGGTATTGGGTTTGGTGCCGCTGTGGTTCCGCCAATAACTGGATTGAGGCCGGTGACCACAGACCCCGGCTGGCCATCACATACTGGCCTCTTACAGCAGGGATTCGTAAAGTCGGAGATCAGTCGGCACTGAGAAGGCAGACTTGGGTATTTTGCACATCTGAAAATGAAGATCATACATTTGGATATGTAACAATTTAAGTTATGCAAAAAAAGCAAACAAAGTACTGAAAGTTCTGCAAGCTAAGGTGAAAAACAGTTTAAGTATGATATTTTGATGTAGTGCAAAACAGAAATAAAATTTTATGGAAGATCAGCAAAAATTGACTTTCTACCGACCATGCTGAAAAAAGTAAGAGTTGTTGGTGAAAAGTCAGCATGGTTGGTGAAAAGTAAGAGCTCCCAAGGAAATTAAGAGTTTTGTATTTGCCAGTGTTACGCATTAAATCAAACAATTAGAAATTACCAAACATAAACAGAAAAGTCAATAATATTTCAGACAAGGATTCATTGGTGCAGCTTTTTATTGTCAGGTTTGTATGAATCTAGATGATATAATTGTAAGATTAACACCAATAATGTCTGCCAGAGGTCATCGTAAATAGCTGCGGAAGAAACGCAAAGCACACAGCGAGAGACCAGAGAGATATATTAAATCGAGAGGCTATAACAGAGGTGAAAGTAAAAAAATCCTGAAAAACTGAAAATAAATTAAAATAAGAAAAAGCTGAAAAACTGGAAATAAATTTATTGACTATCCATGTTTCAGAAAACGGAATTCCGTCACAAAACGGAAAACTATCACCCATGTAGAAAGCAAGATCTTACATAACAGGAAAGACAAGTAGCAACACGCTGTCGGCAGATACCGCCTTAGCATAATAAGGAAAGGTAACTGCTAAAACTTTATTGTGATATATGGAAAATGTATAAGTAAAGAAAATTTCAAAATATAAACTTGTCATCACGTATGTGATATTACATACTTGTCAGTACAGGTGTAATGGCCTTTTCCTGCCTCCACACATTCACAGTTGTAGTCACATCCGTCCGACCAAGTCTCGCCTTGGACATAGCTGTCTCCTTTGTATATACATTTTCCTACAAATCAAGATGAAATCATTTTAATTAATTTTAATTAAAGTACAAAATTTGCAGTTTCAAATCAACAATATTTTTTCTGGTATACCCCAGGATTGTCCAGTCACCTTTAACATCAGCTAGATTGTAAAGTGCCTGGGATGTTGGCAATTCCTATAACACTATGTGGGATTGATAATTCCTGAAATACTGCCCGGGATAGTCAAAGTGAAAGGTTACATTGCCTATTAGGATACTTGCAATTTCAACATGCTTACTCTCAGCATTAGTAGAATTTGTACACAAGTTAACAGCTAGATCAACACTTGCAACAGTAAAGGACATCAATGTTTTCATTATAATTCTAGGAATTTATTTTTGTCAGGAGGAATGAAAAGTGGCCAAACAGAACAGATGGTCGTTTAATCCAGCTTAACACTTGAGCAGTTTTGACAGTCCGTCATTCAAAACTTTTCTTAAAAAAAAAAATTCTTAAACTCATGAAATGATCTGGTGGATGATGATCTGATGGATGATAAGGTCAATATACTGTACACATTCTAATATTGGTATACTCAAATTTTAGCGCATAACCCAATTTTAACATAGAACCAAAATGATAAATTTTCTAAACCACTCTAACCTGCCATAGAAAGCAATGAATGGAAATCACAATTAGTGAACTCATAATTTAGGGGAAAGTTTTCACTGTGAAAAGCACTAAAATAAGATTACCCTTAAAAAATGTACAGTAACAGTATAAGACAGACACAGGACAGAAAGCACCACTGACTAACCGATGTTGCCGCCCTGGTATCCAGAATAGTAACCAGTGGGAGCTGGCGTAGGATTGGTGGAGGCATTGCCCGTCACGTTCGTCGCTGGACAGCTGGGAATGTTGCAGCAGTATGGGTCGTTAGGGTCTGGGACCATGGTACAACTAGAGTTGACGTTATTGTAGGCTGGACATCTGATAGAAACATAATTTATACAGTTATTGAGCGACAGGTAATTGGAGTGAAATTATTACAAATAGTTACTCTTAAGAATAGCAGATGGACCATTTTGGTAATTTAAAAAACACAATCTACCCGCAATTAACCATGGGTGATATAATGACCTTCAGTGACATTGACCTAGGTCAATTAACTGATATTCAGTGACATTGACCTTGGGTGACATACTGACCTCAATGACATTGACCTTGAATAACATACTAACCTTGGGTGACATATTAACCAGCTTTGACCCACTCAAACATACACATAAATTTAAATTTCTAATAGGTCTCTGATGGAATGCTGGCCTGTTTATAATTAGCTGTGTCTATACAATTCTGAACACTACTGGATCTTTTAGTCAGCTGTGTGAGTGGGAATGATGATTGCTAAGACATCTAACTTGATTGAAATTTGGAAATTTTCTCTGTGAAATTGATGGAAAATACAGAGTTTTCTAATTGATATTGGCCGACAGCCTAGTGAAATAAACTATAATTAAATTCATAAGGTTTTTTTGATAAATCAACTGGCTTAAAATCATAGTATTATCTATACTGGCCGACAGGTACTGCATTTCGAGGCCCCAAAACACGGCTGGTATCGGCAAATGGCTACAACTTTCAATCGAAATAATTGTGACACGGACACTCCAACACAATTCTAATAGTGTTATATCAGTTATATATCTGATTTGTCCACAGACTGTTCTCATTCAAAACTCAATGTAATTTACCATTTAATTCTTCGCTATTAACACCAAACGCGCTGACCCATAAATCGTTATTGTCCTAACTGGGACGATTGGTCACGAGCCAAAACAAAATATCATATGAATTAATAAAAGCAAACGGGCATTCCAGTTTCTGTTTCTACATAACTGACAGTAGTATTCACACTGTCTTTCTCAAATTCAAAGTATTTACTTGCCTATTCTTCCCTTTTGACGATAAATTTGTCATGTTATGACATTTTCTTGCAACACATGCTTTGGATTGTGTAATCTTACGGAATGAAAATAAACATGCGGACCGCAAATTACTTTCGTTTTAGCATATATTTGCCTTGCGCCGGCAGACCCATGTGGAAACAAAGTTGTGCACCGTATTCAAAATTTATGCGGGATTGACGCGGGCGCACCGTCAATCTGAAGCCCTGCATGTAGCTACTGACCTTGAGAGACACCTGTAGCTACTGACCTTGAGACACCTGCAGCTACTGACCTTGAGATACCTGCAGCTTCTGACCTTGAGAGACACATGTAGCTACTGACCTTGAGAGACACTGGTAGCTACTGTCCTTGAGAGACACCTGTAGCTACTGACCTTGAGACACCTGCAGCTACTGACCTTGAGAGACACATGTAGCTACTGACCTTGAGAGACACCTGTAGCTACTGACCTTGAGAGACACCTGTAGTTTCCTGACAGAGCATCGTCACAGGTACACTGGTAGTCACAGCCGTCGTACCAGGACTGGTCCTGTTTGTACTGACTCCCCTTGTACTCACAGTGGTCTACAACCAATCATCAATAAATTACTTTGTCAGGATCAAAAGTTCTTACAGGAATAAATATCTAAAATAAAAAGGACAGGAAAGACAACAATGTGACATATAATTATTCTATAACAGCATTTTTTTTCTTTTTTTAGACTGACTGAACACTTGTGAAAAATATCAAAATATTAGCCACACTCGTGAAATATATGCATTCATGAAAATTATCAAAATAATAGCCACACTCGTGGTTTTTTTTTTTGAATTAGTAAAGACACTGCAAAGAGGTTTATGAATAAAGTTCACCCTGATTTTTATGGCTCAATAACATAAGAAATAGATTGAAGTTAAGCCTTATAATTTAATTTTTTCTTCATAATCCCTGTGAAAATCCACTTTTATTGTGGGACTCTTTCTTCTGTTGTATAAGAAACTCAAAAGCGATGCTACAAATGGTGAAACCAATTTTAAGTTATGAGTGATAACACAAATAAAAATACCTCTTAAAAGCAAGATTTAATCATATTTATTTAACATTAATAACGGCATCATGATACCAAGTCAGTGGGTACATTCGCGCTACAGGTTGAACTAGCTGAACCAATTGAACCTGCAGCAAAACACCAGGCACAGATTTGGACCGAGGCTGACCTCTGGAAAATCTGGCATGTGTGGTTTGAGGGGTCCAGACAAACCTGGCCGAAACTAAATTGCTGACTATTGCTAGTTTGATTTAAACAATGTCATTCCAGATGAAGATGTAAAAATATGTTACATATTTAAGTGGACGTGTGAAATAACGGCATTTTATTATTAATATGTCATTGATTTCTCCTCTGAAACTGTGGATTTTTAGCTCGGCCTATGGTTCAGTCCAAGTGCATTTGTTTATCGTGGAATATTTCTGTGCCTCCTGTGCTGGTTCAACCTGTAGCGCGATTGTACCCCAGTATCTTAACTTTTTTTCAATTCATTCACCCCTCAAGTTTCATGATGATCTATTCCAACCATTGAATTGGAAGAGTTCAAAAGTGTCTTCAGGGTTGAAAGAGCTAGACTTTGTACTAACTTACCAGAAGGAGGTTTAGCAGTACTGATGTAGCCAGTGTTGGTCACGTAGTTGATTGGGAAGTTACAGTACGGAATCTTACAACACGGGTTGGCTGGATCTTGTTTGAGGTAGCAGTATGGCTGAGGTAGGTTACCGAAGTGGTTGCACCTATTCAAAGAGTAAATTAATTTACAGGTTTACAGGAACATCTATTTCGGAGGATATACAAAAATACTGATCAATCATGGACGCCTGTCGAGGTTGATAAGATGACTTATGAACCTCATAGAAAAATATTGACCAAGGACACAATAACATATAACAACATATAGACTTATACTCGTGGCCATGACAAATTCACCTTCGTGAGGAAGAACAGAAGCAAAACAAAAAGAAATTGCCACTTATACTTGAGATCTTCATAAATTTGCCCTCACAAGGAAGAGCAAAAAAATGTGAAAACAAAACTGCGAACAATATTTGCTTGTATACAGCAAGCTTTCATTGTAAATCTAGAGAATAGGAGAAGCTGACAGTTTGCGAAAACACTGTCACAAATACAGTACAGATTATCCAGCTTACTTTTCGATACAGCGGTACAGTCCACTCCTCGAGTCTTCACACACACAGTTGTAGTCACATCCATCCTCCCAGGTCTGGCCCTGAGTGTACAGATTCCCGCGATACTCACAGTGACCTGTACAACAGTAAACACGAAGTCAGTACAAACCTAAAACACTTGTAGGTCACATTCGTTTAACACTGTCTATTGCAATTTGTTTTTGTTTACGAAATAAGGTCAGACCTAGCAATCTGATAATACTTTCAGGCAAGTCTCGACAAAGTCAGTCAGGGGTAGAATTTAATGGTTTTAGCAACTCGCATTTTGTGGCGAGTGGGTTAAATTTTAACTTGCCAAATTAGAAACTTGCTCGAAATTTTCGAGTGGTTAATGAAAGCATTCTGAATCAGTCTAATTTACAATTTAGACAAATGTCAACAAGACATTGCACTCTTAATGTGTGTGTTTGGTTTTGTTTCACAATTCATTTTATACTTTCGACAATATTTTCTGACATGTGTACATGTTGGAATAATATATACCTTTCAACAATTTTAATTATACCCACTCGTCGAAAAATGCAAGTACAATAATTTTCTACTCGAAATTTCAGAAATCAACTCACATTTGGCGAGCTCGCGAGTGTTAAATTAAACCCTGTCTGCATACCAAAACATTTTCAGGTCTTCTGTATTTAAGCAACAAACAAATTCCAGAATTGGGCTTAAACATGATAGGCCTAAGGCTGTTACTTAGGTTATGTATAAAAGACTGCAATTAAAACAAAAGAAACCAAACAAACATTGTGTTTGCATATCTATCATACTGTTTTGTTTTAGTTATAGTTTTTTTACTGATTACTTATCCAGAATTTCCTTCAAATATCAGTAATTGTCTTGTAAGGTGAAGAGACGTTCAGTATAATACTGATTTACTTCAGACATAGCTCATATAAGGCAATTACATTGTACTTCACAACTCTCAAACTTAATTACATTGAAACTTGGCCCAGAGGTGAGTAATATACTGCCTCCATCTTTTTTTCTCATCTCCACATAAGAAGTTCCCATATATCATTACTTTATAAAAGAAGACCATTTTTAAGCCTTAAGTTCCAGAACTTATTCACCCCTAAAGATGCATTTAAACTCTTCCAAATCAAAGGTTGGAATATTTCATTATGAAATCTCAGGGGTGAATGGGTTAACTGGGAAATCTCAATAAAAAAATTATATACATTAATTTTGTCTTTGATTTGAAATTGATGAAGATCTGTGGGACACCTTATTTCATACAATTTATTTCTTCATTTTGTAGAAACCTTGTTTTTTAATTAGCTACCTATGCCTCCTGTGGTGTTGGCCCTCTGTGTAGGTGGAGCAGGTGTAAGGTTGGTTCCGAAGATGAGGACACTGCCAGTATACTCCATCTGGTTGTATAACTCTCCAACCGTCGGTGGCCGCACCAGCCCGTGGTACTGTACTGCCGGCTGGAATGCTGGGATAGGTATGAAGGTACTTCCTGTGATGGGGTCGTATCGACACTTAGGTGCCTGGCAACATGGGTCGTTGGGGTCAGTGTCCATGTGGCAGGATGATGGAAGGTTATTGTACATTGGACACCTTTAAACATGTGCAACATTTAAAATTACTTTGATGAAATCTGTCTCCCAAAAGAACATATAAGACCAGGGTCGAAACGTTTTACTTTAATACGCAAAAAACCAGAGTTTAGTGGACTGAAATCAGGACTTAATGAAATTGTCCGTCAGGCAAAAAGGTTTTTTTCCCAAATATCTTGCAGGGAAGCAATTAAGATATTATAAAATATCAAACAAATATAATGTATCTGAATACTGTAAACGAAAAGCTTTTGTTACAGCAAGGACCATGGTCATCTAATTCATTTACCCCTGAAGACAAATTTGAACTCTTCCAATTAAAAGGTTTGAATAGTTCATTTTAAAATTTCAGGGGGGAATAATGAGTTAAGGTTTTAGTGGCAGAGGAAAGCCGGAGTGACCGGAGAAAAACTACCAACGGTACCTGGCAAATGTATAAGGCAAGGTAGGCATTGAGCCCACTTAATGAACCAAGTAAATATCTCAGAAAGTAGATGCTTAATACTAGAGCTGGGTACCACAAAATCAAAAGTACCACGGTATACCACAGTATTTAGGCAAATACTGTGGTACGTACCACGGTATACCACCTTGATTGAATGTTTCAGCTAGCTAAAGGTTTCTGGCTGTTTTTGTTCTGAAGCCAATTCAATCAACAAGAGGCCTGTCATAAGTTTCTTGTTGTGTTATCCTCTAATATTGTTTGAGTGAAGCTATGTCTGTCCTAGCTAGTTGATCAGCAAACTTATAGGAAATTATAATTAAACCATATTAGAATTCCAATATTTTCAGTTAAATGAAAGTTCCCAAAAAACCAATACAGGACTAATGTACCACGGTACGTACCATCACACTATGGTATACCTGTAAAACCGCCCTGCCCTACTTAAGATATGTAGTTTGGAATACATTGATATCATACTTGGGTCTGCAGGAGTAGACTCCCTTAGCACTGTCTGTACAGCGACACGAGTAGCTACATCCGTCCTCCCAAGTCTGGTCCTGGACGTACAGTTGGCCCTTGAACAGACAGCCCTCTGTGAAAATTCAAAAGTTACAAAATTAGACTCACTGGCCAATATCACAATAAAAAGATGAAGTATCTTCATTTTTTTTATTTTGGTTAGTTCACCACTACAGCATCAAAATAACAGATTCCTTAATGCAAAGATCCCTTTAACAGTCGTATATGCTTTTACCTAATCCTTGATAGCTATTTCAGCAAAGAATCAATTCCGCCCCAGAACTCCAGGTTTCGTTAAAGAGTACCACCTACAAAACTTTATTAATAATTTTCATTGGAAGGAAACCCAACATGGGATAAAAAAGTGGGTTTTTTTTTTAGATTCCTGGGGACTTTTTTACTGGAACAGCCCAGAACAGATTATTTTTTATCATTTTGAGATTGTTCTATGGACTTTCCTGACAAGTGTAATTTGGAAATACCCATACTTGATTGTTGCTGGTAAAACTGGCAGTAAAAGAATATTTCGATCTCATTTATAAATGTAACTTGACTTAAATAAAGCGGAACTCCAAAATTTCAACCTTTCATCAGATACAGCTACATGTTTCTCAATTAATGCACTGCACATCCCACTCCTCTACAGTACCTCACCCTCTGAAATATGTCCAGAAGCTTATCAATTATTACATACTGAGTGTTGGGGCGATAAATCCGGTGCCTCCTGCCCCCGGGGCCACTGTGGCTCCAGACGGCTGGGTAGGGGAGACAACCTGCTGACTTCCAGTAGGGTTCAACACGTGGATGAGACCTCCACTTCCGATCGAGTTGGGATCTGTTGTGGACCCTATAAAGTTGCCAGAGTCACATCGGACCGTGGTGCAGCAGTCGGTGGAATGTTTGGTCTCGTAACATCCAGCAGGCAGATTGTTGTATTTTGGACAACTGTGTAGACAGAATAAAAATTGAAAGTCAATAATTTGAATTCATAATACAGATACAGATATTGTTTTACATCTCCTAAACAAGAGGCCCAGAGGGCCTGTATCGCTCACCTGGTTTCGTGTGATATGAAACAAGAATGACTCATAAGTGTATGTGTGGCCCTTCTTGTTATGTCAATATATCATAAGCATTTTTGATGGGTACATGTACATTGCTTTTGTTATAATTCTAAAAATGTTAGGTTTTTTGGCAAATAGGGCATTCATCCATGAAATGCGTTCAGTGCAGCTTCAATATAGCCAAATAGACACTTTTGGCCCCGCCCCTCAGGCCCCTGGGGGGTCAGCCCCATCATTTGTATAAATTTGAATCCCAGCCACCTAGGGATGCTACCACTGAAATATAAATGCCATACATTGCTTAGTTCCAGAGAAGAAGAAGTTAATATCAATATTGCCAAATAGACACTTTTGGCCCCGCCCCTCAGGCCCCTTGGGGGTCAGCCCCATCATTTGTATAAATTTGAATCCCAGCTACCTAGGGATGCTACCACTGAAATATAAATGCCATACATTGCTTAGTTCCAGAGAAGAAGTCATTTATATCAATATTGCCAAATGGACCCCTTTTGGCCCCGCCCCTCAGGTCCCTGGGGGGTCGGACCCATCATTTGTATAAATTTGAATCCCAGCCACACAGGGATGCTTCCTACCAAATTTAGTTAAATTCTGATCAGTGGTTATGACGAAGAAGTCAATTGTTGACGGACGGACAACGGATGCCGGACGCCACGGTATGGCATAAGCTCACCTTGGTCCTTTGGACCAGGTGAGCTAACAATGCAATATATACAATGTGCAATATCCTTTGAATTTTTGCTGAATGGCGATTTTCATTGTTCCCATAGAAGCCAAAGACAAATTGCTACTGATGAAAAGTCAACCTTTGTGTCACATGTGCCGGTTTGAGCAAAATACACAAATGTCTAGAGTTTTCAGTCTTGGTCATCATAATTTCTTCTATGATTTTTTTTTTTTTTTTTTATTTTCACTAGATTTAAACTGCGCTCTGCAATGTCAGTCATACATCATACCATTTTTGTGAAAACTTTTAGAATTCTGAAAAAAACTAAATTGACATTCACTGAATCATAACTTGACCTTTATCTTATCGTTATACAACTCCATACCAAATTACAGTTGAACATCTGTATCTCTTAAAGAGTAAATGAGCAAAAAAATAATTATGACGGAATGACAGAAAACGGAATGAGGGTGATTTTCCCCAGTTTTGAAGGTTATAATGATTCAAAAATATTGTATACTGCTTTATCATAATCTATTTTGCAGTGGTCTCAATACGGTTCACCAGTGATAATTTGCAATGATGGTTGATGCTATTTTCCTTACGTGTTGTCGCAACGGTAGTAGCCGTACGCTGCGTTTTCACAGGTACACTGGGTGTCACAGCCGATGGACCACGACTGTCCCTGTCCGTGGGACTGGCCCTGGTAGATACACTTGTCTGTAAAACACAAGATTAAACAGCTGTACAAAAGAGTTCATTTTAGTATTGGAGTATCTTGATATATTCTTTATGGTCGATATAAATGACAGCTAGAGTTTTACAGGAAAACATCATATAATGTTTGCCTGCAAAGTTCTGTCATTTATATCGACTGTAAAGACCGTATAAAGACACTCCAATGCTTATATTTATCTTTCCTATCGATGTTGCTGACTTATAATGATTTCAATTTGATCTAAACAATGAGAAAAGCTTCAAAATCAACATCTAAATTTGCAAAATGGAACAACTATTTTGACGGCGAAACTGACACTGTTTCTATGCAAAATCAATGATGTCATAATTGTCGTGCAGTGCGTGTTGCTGATGTCTCTTAAATCGCATGTTTTCCTGTTTATTTTATATAGTAGCTTAGCAATCAAAATGTAAATATTTCATTTCAACATGGTATTGATGTAATAGTCCACCAATAATTATTAATTGTCTTGCGAGAAGAATCTATAGAAAACTCAAGCAGTTCACATTTTTTAAGGCAATGAGGAAAAAAGAAAACCTGCACAATTTCAATTAAACAAAGGCTTCAATTCCCGAAATTTCATGCCAGAAAATGCTGCTGTAAAATTCAGGCAGCAAAAAATACTATCTGATCAGTGTGTGAATTTTGTGGGCAGTTTTATGTACAAACAAATTGCTTCTTTTCGAAGTGGTAAGATTATTAAATCAATAGCATGAAAAAGTGTTAAAAACTTATTTCATTCTTACCATTTGAATTGGGAGTTGGTTCTCCACCTGCAAATCAAATATTTGAGTGTTAAAGTGACATATTTAAAGATAACAAACAAAGAAAATAACGTAATTTTTTTAAATGCTCCAAGTTCAGTTATGATATTATACATCCTTTACATAGGACCAGCAGATAATAATATTTACTGTATTTTTTATCCCAATTGTTCAATTTCAAATTAAAGCTAAATTCCACCTAAATAAGGATTTTCACAAAATTTTGTCTAATCAATGTTTGCATACTTTTTTACTTAATATTTTATTATGCTGCCAAACAGTTATCAAAAATTTTGAAGATATATTCAACTCAAAGAATTTATGTTTTCAAAGAAAGTTCAAAGAAAGGGGAGGGAAAAATTTACAAAAAGAAGTTTTCATGTAAAAATATTTTATTCTATATTCATAATGTTATAAGAGAGGAAAAATGCATATCCAGACAAGGGTTTGAACCCAGAACCTTTCCAACTCTAGACAGACGCTCAACCAATCAAGCTATCTGATCAACAACACTTAAACCCTGTCAAGTTCCTGTACAATACATATGACTCTGATTTGTGAGCTTTTATATAATAATTTAAAACTACAATTCAGTATAAAGTGAAGGCACATGCTTACCACAGATTCCACAGAACTTCCTACAGTTGTCAGACGCCCAGCCCTGATAGTTGGTACATACGTCTTTGCCATACTGAGCACAAGTGGTCACTCTATCTTCACAAGGAATAGGAGTAGTTGGGTGGGCTCCTGTGAAGAAAGTTTGTTAAAAAAAATTTATAATCTCATTCTTGCCAACTTTTTGAAATTTCCATCGGGGAGATTTGGCAAGCTCAGAATTGAAAATAAAAATAATATGTATACATGTACATTCTGGGGAAAAATAACACTTTTAAATGGCTTCTTTTGATTTCTTCTTTCAGAATTGAAAATGAAAATAATATGTATACATGTACATTCTGGGGAAAAATAACACTTTTAAATGGCTTCTTTTGAGCTCTTCTTTCAGATGAAATCACCAGATCTGTAAAAATAGGAACAGTTAGGCAAATTCCAAAGTTAGAAATGCAACATTTTAGGGTCCAAAATCGGGAGTCTCCCTCCTAAATAGGGAGGGTTGGCAAGTACGTAATCTATTTAACATTTGATTGCTGATAGTGCCTGGTCATTTTTGTATCATTTGGAAGTTTTATTGATAGAGAATAATTCCATCTAATAAATAGAGTGGAAAATTTGGAATTTGAAAATAATGGTCTTATTTAAAGATGTTTTGTGACATTGATTATAAAATTATTTGAGACACAACATCTAGTAATGTAAGTTTGTATATTACTGTACGTTGATGACGCTGTTAGGACCTGTACATGTACTTGTGATGTCATCGTGGTTTATGATCATGAATAAACTAGGACTGTTACCAACAATTACGTGTCATTACTGTGGACAGTTTCACACAAGTTATTCAAGTTTGAGATACAAGGTTTGGCTATTTATTACATTTTTACCAGTGAAATATCGAAAAATATTCATTCTATAAAGGTGATATTTTTCACTAGTGAGAAATATGATATTTTTCACAAGTGAAAAATATCACTTTTCCTGATCTGACCAATCAAAACGCTGCTTATAAAAGACATTTGGGAAACTTAAAAGCTGCCCGTGTAGGTTTTGCTATAAAAATGTAATAAACAGAATATCTAACAGTATCATCATTAATACCAAATATATTTCACTTGTGTCGCTGCGCACTCGTGAAAAATATCAAAATATTAGCCCCACTCATGAAATACATATTTGGTATTACTGAAGACACTGTAAGATATCCTCTATATATTTTACATTGATCATCGCCTTACCTAACCCCTGTCCGCTGACTGTGCCGATTCCTGTAAAACTACCATGTTGCTGATCATACTCGCAAATCGGTTTCTGACAACAATCTCCGGGTTTCTGGTCAAGATGACAGTTGGCTGGAATATTGTTGTAGGATGGACATCTACAGAATAAAGAAGTGAAATATACAAATTAATTATTTCATTTAATAATATTAATAATCAATACCTTGGTTTAATTCATACCTGTCAACCCTCCCTTATTAGGTGGGAGACTCCCTCATTTTGACCAAAGTTTACCAATCTCAATCGAAATCTCCCTCATTTAAGTCCAAACCCACAATAACTCAAAATCTACATCTTGTGGTCAAATGAGATCCTAGTTACTGCAGGATATGTATAATGACCATAATAGGTGTATCTGGATCAAATGAATACTTTGTGAAGTTATTTTGATACATAATAAGGGAAAGACAAATTGAGCAATGCAGTTTCAGTTGCATTTCACGCACTTTCTCCCTCATTGGAAATGTGGAATGAGGGAGATCTCCCCCTCATTTGAGGTTTCAGAGGTTGACACCTATGATAATCTAATATAATATAGGTTTTTACAAGACTTGGGAGCTGATTCAAAATGTTGGGATCAACCATCCCTTACCATCCACTATCGATTAACAATAAATGTATCTACCATATCAAGGACCTCACAGGAGTTTCCATTTTAAATCAGATTTGAAGCAAGTCTAACTTTTTTTTTATTTAACTTATCTCTGAAGATCTAAAACAAAACAATTGTGACAAGTTTCATAATTTCATAAGAAATGAAAACAATTGTAAGATCACATTATAATAATTTGAGTCATTTATTCATATTAAATGACAATTTTCATACAACACTGAAATGTAAAATGCCACTATTTTGACTCCAGGGGAAGTTGATAATGTCTGATGTAATTGTCCTAGGCATGAACTCAGGAAAAGAACAAACGAAACTTTAAAACCAATCACAGGGATGATAAAACTCTGCAAATTTTCAAAATCTTAATGAATTCACTACTAATCACTAGCCTCTCAACTAGGAGATTTGCATAGTTTCACTTTACACTTATGTGATATCTCCAGTCAGAACAGACAATCTCCCAGTGAATTATAATTAAGTTACATTCATTAATGTTAATTAATAATACCATGTATGTTAATTTATTCTATATGTGTAATGACCAATGTTTAGATACAAAATATTTTGATAAGAATTTTTCGAGGTCTGTCAAATGGCAGCCAGGGTGACATTTCTGACTTGAAATTCAACAAAATTTATCCACACCTTTGGACTTTGTTTGGGTATGTAGATTTGCTTACTGATAGTACATGTACTTGTAACTGAACCGGGGTAAACATTCTCGATAAGGATTGTTTCAGAATTGACCTATCTATCAATGAAGACCATAAATAATGGACTTGTATATTATATTGGGTTGAAAGGGTTAACCAGATGGCAGGAGGCACTTTTTCAGAGACCGAATAATATGCAGATTTGGTTTTAACCCCACCACCCATGATATATTAATACAGGTGCCTTCCACCTTCCCCACACGATTAACTAGATGGAGTCTCTTAATTAAGGAATAATATGCAGATCTGGTTTTAACCCCTTCACCCATGATATATTAATACAGGTGCCTCCCACCTACCCCATACAATTCATTTTAGAATAGCTTTACCAGTTCCAGCCTTAATACAGAGTCAGTTTAAATTTTACATGGCGTCACAAGAATACAGTCCCTAATACACAGTTAGTTTAAATCTTACACGGCGTCACAAGAATACAGTCCTTAATACAGAGTTTAAATCTTACATAGCATCACAGGAATACAGTCCCTAATACAGAGTTAGTTTAAATCTTACATGGCATCACAGGAATACAGTCCCTAATACAGAGTTAGTTTAAATCTTACATGGCATTACAGGAATACAGTCCCTAATACACAGTTAGTTTAAATCTTACATGGCATCACAGGAATACAGTCCCTAATACACAGTTAGTTTAAATCTTACATGGCATCACAGGAATACAGTCCCTAATACAGAGTTAGTTTAAATCTTACATGGCATCACAGGAATACAGTCCCTCTGTGGCGTTGGTACACACACACTGTTTGGAACATCCGTCCTCCCAAGTCTGGCCCTGGAAGTATTGCTTCCCACTGGATACACAGACCTCTGAAAACACACCATATCTAAATGTCTCTATGCTGTTCTGAGGGAAGTACATTAGGGACTCATTTCATTGAATTACTCATAACACAAGTGCAATGTCCAGAACCAATGTGAACTGATCTTTCACAACTTCTATAAAACCTCAGTTGTATACATCTAAACATGTAAAACACTAAAAGTTAAACTTTTTCTCAAAGTTTTTTTTCCGAAAAAACTAATTTAGTTTTAATAGTTATGGTATTAATTAGATTTTTATCATATTTTATCAAGAAATCATAAAAAAAAATCCCCATATTCCATTTAAAATCAATTATAAAAATAACCTTATTCTAATTAAACGTAAGATGAGTAACACAGATTACAATGTAAATGATATTTACTTATTCCGGATGCTGTTTGTCCTTTCCCTGTACTTTCAAATTTCTGGATTGTCTGATGAAAGTTACACACTGGTTGCAGACAGCATTCTCCATCCTTCTTGATCAAAGTGCAATCTTTTGGCAGACCATGATACAGCGGGCATCTACATGACAAAGAGAACAAATTAGATGTTAATTAACTTGTGCATCCCTTTAGTATCATAATGAACTATTCCAACCATTGAATTGAAAGAGTTCAAACGAGTCTTCAGGGCTGGAGGAGTTAGGACAAAATTGTTTGACACAATATCAGTATTTATAAGTAATGGTCAACATATGGTATGTATGAATTAGCAAGGACTGCAATTTATTTCTTTATACAGAAACTCTAATCTAAAGGAATACATTTGGGATGTGATTTATTTCGCCGTACTGTAAAAGAGTAGTATTGTGTGCAACTCTATCATATTTTCAAATTCGTGCAAAATATTAAGATACATGTACACCTATCTTACCAATTGGGGCATTTTACTCAAGAAAAATCACAGGGATTCTATTTTTTTTTTCAAGAAGTATAACCGGTACCCATTGTCAATAACCCACAGTCCCGACGCTGTCTGTGAGCTTCAGGGCCGTGGGTTACAAAGGATGACCAGTAAATAACTGTATGTATCGTTCTGTGCTCACTCTAGCCATTAGCATTTTCGTTTTTAACGAAACGAAATGAAATGCTTATTTGCTAAAAGAAAACATATGCCTTTCGCTACTTTTGCTAATGGAATTTGTGTTGAATAAACCATTTTCTAAAACACTGACTCACTATAAATGTATAATAAGAATTGATCCAATTCAATGAATGGTTTCTTAAATATATCGGAGTTTATATTAATATTAACGCTTGAATTATGACTCTACTAATGAGTAAAAGATGCTAAGGGCAATTCTTATTTGCTAAAACTTAGTAAAAGAGAAAAGTGGTCTTTAGTGACTTTTTCTGAAACATTTTTCAGACTAGAGTGAGCACAGTCTTTACATTCAAATAGCATTGGAAATTAAGGCAGGGATTTCAAAAAAATGTGGATAAATAATATTGAATATTAAACTGAGGTTACTTGTTGAAGCATTTGTAGCGTCCAGTGTTGCCATCCTCACAGATACAGTCATAATCACAGGCATCAGACCACTTGGCTCCAGTCTGATATGTCTGTCCCTTGTAAGAACATTTTCCATCTGTGGTAATGAAATTATTTATTTCAATTATAAATTTCTGGAAAAGAATTTTGTACTCTCCACACTCCATACTCAATAATCATTAAAGTTAATAATTTGATTGCACTAACACTCAAGTTCATAAACTATAGCTTTGAAGTTTCAAAATAAACTACTGATTTCAAGGCTTTATCACACCTCTTTTTAGGTCCAGTAAACAGACCCATTCCCAATGAAAAAAAGGTGCATTTTTTCCCAAATTTCCTCCTAAAAACTCCCAATTCAGACACTTGAAAAGAAATTGGTGATTTTACATGCTTCAGGAGCTTCTTGTGACATTAAATTTAACAAGGAAGATGGGCTGTACATGTCATGAGAACTGACAGTGCTTTAAATAGTAATTTAGAAAAGAAAAAAATGTACTTTTTAGTTGTTATAGGTAATAGTGTTTGTCAAAATTTCCCAAAAAACTGTTATGTTGATTTGATCAATTTTTCCCAATTTCATCTCCGGGTCTCATTCCTAAAACCCCTGGATTTCCAAAGGTGTTTATTGATATCCAGTTCATTTTTGAAACAGTTTGAATTATTTGCACACACGTGCTGACATTTCTCAGTACCAGTAAGTTATTCCACACATTTACAGTTCACAACAAAACAAGTATTCTTCCTCCCCATGACCACTGATGCAGTATATTTTCAAAAAATTCTTTGTTCCCCAATCAATTTGAAACATTTTTCCATATTTATAAAAGTTCTATTGCATCTCCTCACTGTCTCTCGAGAAACAGCATTAAAATTTAATTTAGGCATTTCAGTTTATCCTGTATAAAAAATATTCATTTCAGGTGTGGCAGAGAAAGCCTGTCTAGGACTCCTGGAACAGTTACTAATTAGACTTTACACCATACTGGGTACAATTATTAACTTGACCGAATAATATATATATATACAATTATTATTAATTGTCATTATATACATGACATATGACACCAGGATATATGATATATTTAATGGATATGATATAACTTCCCTCTGCCCCAAATTCGCATCCCTGTTTAACAGAGACGAATTTTGCTACCCTTCTTGGGACTCCATTTTTTATATTTATATTAATGCAGTTAATCTGTATATAAGGAGACAAACTATCATTTTGAATCATATGAGTCATACACTTTCATTCATAGACAACTCAAACGTATCCAAATATCAAAGTCATTCTGTCATGATGTGTGCCTTTGTCTTTGCTCTGATCAGGGACGTATACGTCCCTGCTCTGATCATCTAGCTTCGACGCAGCAACATTTTACACTTTCGGCCTAGGAAGTTTTTGAAATCAGTACGGCCACGCACTAAGCTGGTTTTCTTCATTTTGATTATCATATGACCTAATTTTGTACTCTGCAAAATAACAGATAAATCAACTTGAACATGCAACTGCAGCAAGTATAGCTACAGGTGATACAAAACAGAAGTTTCGTCGGCACAAGTTTCCCCTCAAATCAATGGCGTGCAAATAAAACTACAAAATGACAATCGGAAACGCTTGAGCATACTATAGGGTAGCTCAAGCCCTCAAATTCACATTGCCTAAACCAATTTTACGTGTGTAAAACGTTTTAAATGTTTAACACGAACGTCTTGGAGCTTGTTCACCTAACAATTCGATGATGTTAGATGGCCGAAATGTAAACACAAAATGGCGGGTTGACTGCTCTTTCCAAATAGAGAGGTCTTACCAAGGGAAGTAACTCTAAGACTATCTATCGTTGGGCGGGGCACGACTATCCACGTATTTATTCTGGAGGAGCTAGAGAAAATATCATGCTGTTTTAAATCTTCATTTTTTTATTCAAATTTTCACTATAAAAAGAAATACAAGAATTTATTCTCGACTCTTTTCGACTCTAAAATATTTCAACCCTGCATATTTTGCTGCCATTTATCCAAAAAATGTGTTAGGCTAGATATAATACCCGGCCTCCTATGGCTCTCTAACGCAATAAAACAAAAACATTGTCTAGTCGTGAAGAGCTACGTTATCGCAGCTACATGTAGCTAGATATAACTGGATGGTCATATAGGAGAAACATTCATTGGGAGACAATCCGGTAACCACAGATGTTTTGGCCTTGCGCAAATATCGGTAATCCTAGCCGAGTTTAGTTTGCTGGGCGGCACATTTGACTAAAAGTGAAATATGCATAGCAACGAAAATTCAATAATAGAATCACTTACATGATGGAAATTACTTTTTGAATAGAAATCACGACCTCGCTTCTTTTTAAAGAGCTGACGTTTCATGCTTTAATTTATAACCCTGTGATTAAACTGTTTCAAAAGTGGGTCGAACTAAACTCGGATTGTCTGTCCAACTTTAAATTATTTAAATGAAAAAAAGGAAAATAGAATGTGCTAGCAACTTAGTATGACACGAATGCCTAACAGAAGTACTTCTGTATTTAAAAAAAAAATTATTTCCATTGGCGTTAGACAATAAAGGCTCTCTAAAGTCGGTCATACCATATTACTACCATTTTCATTGGTTATAACACTTGGGAATCGAGTTTTAGATAATGGGTTTGACTACTAAGGGATTAACTTTTATTTTGTTTAATTTATGAGGTCATAAGTCCATTCACGTTTACGTTAAATTTTACAAGAATGTATGTCATAGTTTCAATAAATGGCAATAAGTATAACGCTGCCCAAAGCTGGTTGACAATCAACAAACCATTAACATAAAGTGTTTTGTTTGTTATGACAGTCACTTACTGATAATTCACTGGGAACAGAAACATATGTCAGATGTCCTAGATTTCAGTTTGTTATTCTAAACTCGCTCTCTCCGAAAGCAGTTCACACTATCAATATTATCCCTCTGAATGTTTGGTCTAAAGTAGTTTTGTATCCCGAAAGCCGGGTTTCCCTTCTGTGATTTATTCATCTGACTTGTGACCCTATGATGTGTATTATAACTTAATGTCTCATGGCATGAGACATTGAACGTGTCAACGAGAACTCGTGCAGTCAGTTAATATTATCACTGTTTAGTCGATACTCGACGACATATTCCTTTGAAGTTTTAAAAATCCCTTTCGAGTTTCCGAGGCTGACCACCATATACACCAGGTTATTGTATCTATAATATTTACACAAAGACAGTATCGGAACAACCGGAACGTTCCGCTAAATGGAAAACGCTAGTTGTCAACATTTGACCAGTTTTAATCGACACCCAACAAAAGTCGGCATTGCATCTACATGCCCAGTAAGTTATGTGTTAATTAAAGAGATCGACACCATCACCGGCAAATATACTTACAGAATCCTGAGGAACTCGCGCTGGCTGAAATCAAACCGTGATAACTATATTATTGAAAGCTGTGAATGTCAATCCATATTATATTTTCATTACCCATTCCATTTCCTATTAGTCACAACTTCACTTTGACAAAACAGGAGAATTGTTTAAAGAACTTCAGCTAACAGATATAGTTTGATTACAGGTGCACTTCTAATTACTGGCTAACAGGCCATGGTTTCATCAACATTCCTTAACTTAAAAATTTCTATAGGAAAACATTACAGAAGTTTAGGAGAAAATCATTAGTTAAGGAACCTTCCTTAAATTCTGTAATGCTTTCATATGGATAATGTTTAGTAAAGGAATTTCCTTTAGTTAAGGAACGTTGATGAAACCGGGGCCTAGCACCCAATAGATCTGTCCCTTTTTGTCAGTTCAAATTGAATATGGGCGGTCAAAACAAGATTAATGTAACTTTAAGACAAGACTATTGCCATCTTCGTATTGGGAGAGTTGCAGACAGAATATTATCTTTTCCTATATAAGTCTTCAACAGTTGTTATTGGTGAATTCGTATATAAGGACTCACACAACTAAATAATTTACTATATGTTATTACTAAGCTTTCGAGCTAATACCTTTGATATTTGAAGTTCAACGCTTGTGAGAACTGCCTAGATTTACAGATACATACAAGACAAAGGCTTCAAGGGGCATTTTATGAGGAGTTTACTGGCATTTTATATTTAAGCTCGCTACAGGCGTCTGCTTCGGACAACCGGAAATTTACATGTCAAACCAGTGAAATGGGACGGAAACACCCTCTGACTTTTGACCCCATATCAATCCACCATCACATATCAAAATCTACGAAAAGTATATATTTTTGTAAAGTTAAGTATCTATAGATTTCATTCAATGCAGAATAGGTCAACAATTACCTATTTAAATTACTCTAAATTTCACTAACCTAAATTAATAAAACATAACCCCTCCAATTAACAATTGTAACTTAAAAGTGAAATATATTGAAGGTCAAAGGTCAACTTAAAGGTTATCACTATATTATACAAACAAAAGATCATTTACCATCACATAATCCACAGAAATGCTGGCAATTTGCTTTGGCCCATTCCGGAAATTGCGTACAAGCAGACAGTCCGTATGTTGCACATGTGCCTAGTGAATCTTGACAGGCAACGGGTGTCGTGAATAATGCTAATAGAAACAGAAAGAAGAATCTATAAATAAAATGAGACAAAGGAATCGTGTATAATACTAGTAAAATGAAATCAGAAAGTAGAAACTATAATTAATCCGGTAAAAAAAATGCGGATGGAAACAGAAAATTGTCACTGAAAAAAGGGGGGAAAAGAAAAGAAAAAAGTCGCTACAAGAAATGCCATAGGAGCCGTGTACATTTATGCTAATTAATTTGTGCCTTAGACTAAAAAGCATGCTAGCATTTGAGAAATTATTCGTGATCATGCCGAAAAGGGTCTTCCTGTAGATGTTTTCTTCGTTCATATTTCGAATTACGGGTTTGTTGATATTTCGGATTATGGGTTTGTTGATATTTCGGTGTTCTATGATATTTTTCAAATCCAAAATTATGCCCGGTAAAAATAAATTTGAATAAATCACTAAAAAGTTTCAGTTTTTGGCACTGATAACAGAATTTTATATGCTACCTTATATCAGCAGGTAAATTGTATCGATTATGATTGAATATACAGTATTTTAAAACAGTTTGCCCGAGTCACTTACGTGTACAAACACCACAGAAGCGAGCACAGTTATCGTTGGCCCATGGACCGTAGTTGGTACACACTTTTTGGCCGTAGCTGGCACAGTTCACGTGATCAACGCACGTGTCCGGAGGGAGGGTGCCACCTATACGGAAAAGCCAAAACTAAGATAACGTATTCTATATTCAAGGTCAAATTAACAATGACTATAGTAAAGTGGTTTAGATATTTAAGAAACGTTAGCTGAATGGATACTCTCAAAATTTTCGACAAGGAAAACAATCCGCATTTTTAAAAAATTGGGATTAAACACGTGTTTTGTTTTTTGACACTATTTCGATTATTATGGCTGTAAGAAATTTTGTATCTAAAAATAGAAATTTCGGGATCAGGGACATATATAGATTTAAATTCAAAGCTTGACTATATTTTCTTCTTAGAATTCTGCAATCGTTTGTTCTAGTTAAAAAGAAAATAATATATAAAAATGAAAAGGACAAATTTTAAAAGAGTAACCTCAGCAAATTTGGAAACATATTCCCCCCGAATACAATAAGCAACACAGCAACAATAACTTGCCAGTAATTACGGCACTGAGTTTTAATGTTTGTTCCACGACGATTTGACATCGTTAATAGATAATTTTGGATGCAATATTAATACTTCTATAAAAAAATCGTTTCCTGCTTCATCTTATAATATTTTCACTGATTTCCGGTTGGTATGAAATGCAATTCATAATTTATGTACAATATCCAGGTTAGAAACGTCATTTTGCTGTCATTTTTGTAACTGGTGTCACACGGAAATAAGCAGCGTAAATACTTATGTTTTATTTCATAAACAATGGAAAATTAAATGACTAATACGAGAAGACACTACATGGATATTTTTGTACAAAAAGACCAAATACTGTAAAACAAAGTCTGGAAAATTCACTGGAAAAAATTGAAAATAAAAAAAACAAAAATTTGATATGTTACTGTAGCTTATTTGAAATTGACTATGACCCTTCAGTGATGCTACGGGCCAAAAACTGGGAACCCCAAATTAATGAAGTAGACACTTTCTTACCTGGCGCAGCCGTAACCATTGGTTGCATGGTAGGAGTAACTGCAATAAGAATAAAGAATAAGACAATTGGATTAATGCCTGTAATGTGTTTTTTAAGTATGACATTTACATTTATTACAAAATAAATTGAAGAAATGAAATAATCGACAAAAGTATTTTTGAGAAACCAAAGGTCTTTATATACATGTAATTTCCTAAGCATGCTATACATTCTCTTCTCATTGACCGCAAACTTGTTTCTTCTGTTAACAATACTGTAATCAAACTTAAAATCGCGTGCGATAAATTTCCGCGCTTGTTTCGCGGGTGTTTAAAACTTGCAGAAATTAGTCGCCGCGAAACAGTTTCAATCAGAGGTATGCCAACTGAAGTAGTAACAAATACCCCAAAATGACTACAATCAGACACATCCTTAAATGACAAAAGCTGTTAATAGGACGTAAAACACAAACAAATATAAATCTGAACTTACTTGTGCATGTCTTGGCCAGCAGTTGGTCAACTATTTGGTCCAGTTGGTCATAGTTACTGACCGTGATGACGTTCTGTGAAGCTGGACTGTTTGCAATGCTGTCGAGTTCGTTCTTGTTGACGTTGTTTCCCACCCCGACGGCGATGAGGCCGATGTTGTTTGTTTGTCTCGCCTGGTCAGCTTGGTATGTTGTTGACGCACCGTTGATGGATCCACCGTCAGTCACAACGATGGCAATACGAGGAACATTTCCACGTGCACCACTGTTCAAGGAGAACATTTGCTCGCGCATGTATTTGATGGCGTCTGCTGTGTTGGTACCACCTGACATGTAGTGCACACTTTCTACGGCTTTGAGAGCGTCGATGCGGTCAGTGTACATGTTGAGAGGAAATTCCATATTTGGGTAGCTACTGTACTGCATCAGACCTACGTGAACCTTGTCCGGTCCGACGTCCAGTTTGGAGATGGACTGCTTGAGGAAATTTTCCATCTTCTGGAAATTAGCCGGACCAACACTTGTAGATGAATCGATCAAGAAGGCCAGATCTGCTTTGTGTAGACAGCCTATTTTCGGGGTTACGGAAAGAAAAGTTGAATATTAATAAACAGGTACGTAAATGCAAATCTTTAATGTAATTTATACTGCTACATACATTGTATAAATCTATACAAGTCCAGGATTCAAATCCCTATTTTCTTTCAAGACCAAAATCTTCCTCCTAATATTTGAAGTTGGAAGGAAATCCTAAAATGTCTAAGCATAACAAAGGTAAAATGTTGATATTTGTTTTACATCAACATGGTAAGTTTATTTGACGCTGTATATGCATTTCTGAGGCCAAGTTGTTTAACGACATGTAAACCTTAACAACAATTTTAATCGGTATTTAAAAACAAATTATTACTGTAATTGCATTCATTTAAAATAGTCGTTTGCTTTTACCCAGAAAAAAATATTTTTAAAAATTTCCATAGTTCTCAAAAATAACACTTTGAAAATTCGTGGAGATATCACGTGAAGTTAATTTAGTGATTGAGTGAGTGTTTGTCGGGGTATTTCATTTTGTTTTCATGTTTTTCTATAATTCTAATCACGTTTCCTTTTTTTTTTGTGAATTCCTGTGTGGGCTATTGACATTTATATAAAGTATAGTACTTACTTGTTGGTGCTGGTAGAGCGGCTGATGAACTTGGGAGTTCTGCAAAATCATAATGGAAATGCGTTTTACATGTGACAGATTTTATATTTCTTCTTAATCTTTTGTCATAAATATGTCACCTATCGAATGTTTAACTATCAGTGTAGCGGAAACTATAATTTCGTTATTTGAACTTCGAAATAAATTGTTGTAAAAGAATCAATTGAATATCATTTCCAAAGTCTCCATGTTAATCTTTCTTTTGTTCATATTTTGCCCCTGGTTTAATCGATTTTGAGTTTGAATTATGATTTTGTTAACACTTCAGTATTCTCTTATTTATTTTCCTACTTGTATGATGTTCTCGTTGACGACACACTTAGGAAGTGACATTTCTATGTACAACTTATTCACATTTATTCTACGCGTTATTGCATGTATTTTGATGTACAAATTGTTCTATATCTACTTTGTTTTTTATTACAACAATTAATTATCATACATAGTA
Organism: Mimachlamys varia; assembly: GCA_947623455.1. Lineage (NCBI taxonomy): Eukaryota > Metazoa > Mollusca > Bivalvia > Pectinida > Pectinidae > Mimachlamys > Mimachlamys varia. The sequence continues at coordinate 38,295,608 of OX392533.1, read as the reverse complement.
TATATTACTTGATAGTCCAAATCAATATGACCAGGAATAAAAGGACAGGAGAGAATCCATGCACTATACAAGCCAAGAACGAAACTCTTACATCCCTTCAGCATAGTTATATTATGCATCATTGTAAAAGTATACCATTGTGATGCTTGATTGTTCATTAAGTGTTGAAAATGTTATCTATGAATGCAATTTTGAAACCTTGCCGAAAATGTGAAATACGTGTACCAACTTTTATTTTATTTATTTATTTTGAGAGTTTTACGTCCTCATATGGCCTTACGACCTTCGGTGGACCAGAAAAGATAGGAAAGAGTGAAGAAGCGATAAAGTATATATGAGTAAAGGCAAGGGGAATAGGTTGAGAGGGTGTACTAACAAAAAGCTCCAATTATACTCCAATTATATATGTAAGTGCGGAATTCAATTATTATTTTCTTCATTCCTAGAATATCGGCAAAAGTCACCTTAAACGTTGTTGATGGAAATTCATGTAAAATGGAATATATTGGGACGTATCAAGTACTAAAAGTGTCCAACCAATAGTTAATTTTGGTAACTCGTCACGAATTTTTCAATTTATCTCGTCATAGGCTCGCTGAAATGAAACATTCTTTCCATAAATTTTAAATGAATCTCATGCAAGATTCTATATGTAACAATAATGTCTATTAACGGTAAGGGATGCCCTCTAGGTATAATAGGAAACAGACATTTTCGGTATTTTATTAGATACTTTAAAGGCCCAATATACGTAAATTTCGGCAAAACTTGAAGCGAAAATCAAGCCTAATAACTTTTTTTATATCTATAGATTTAGTTTAGATTAAATGATATCAGCAATATTCAATATGAATTCTTACGCGGTTACCGGTACAGCAGCAGTTGAAACTCGGTATTTGTAAACACGCGTCCATTTTGAACTGTCTTCTAACTTCGGCTTGTTGTTGAAGTGAATTACTTTCAATTTTTGGATTTTTTTTGTCAAGAGTTTCTTGTTAGTTACCGCTCAGGTTTACTTCGTTTTAGGCTTATTTTTGCATGGTTATCAACTGGATTTTTTTTTCAGAATTTTTCAGATATATTGGGCCTTTATTACATTATAGACTTATTATCCACTTGATTCTGTACCTGGAAAGGCTTTCTGATTGTTATATAAAGGTCGCGGTATTCTATTATTTAATACATTACAAAATATATGTCTTCATTATTTAAAAATTGTTCCACTGTCGAGATCATGTTTTTACGGCGACCTATGTGCTCTTTTCTAAACAAGTTATAACAATTAGGCTATTTGAAAATCCATCTCCGTTGCTATGAATTAATATTACATTATACAACAAAACGCTGCTGTATCATCGAGACATTGCTGTCTACTTGTTGTGTAGCAGTCAAGCATGATAATTTAGGTTTTAATAATATAATAATCACGATGGCCTATAATCAACATTTAATCATTTATGGCAATGTCAAAGTGTTACTAAACCGAAACTAGCGTGATGAAATTGTGGAACAAAACGCTCAGAAAATCTTCGACGAAAACATTTTCAACTTACAGTATGTGGCTATATGTTTATATTACTTAAATGTGGACATGTGTATACCTATAAAAAGAAAAAAAACCTTACCATTGCAGATTTTAGTTGCCAGAGGTCCAGCGATACTACCAAGAGCACCATAGTTCTGTGCCTGCATTAAGTATCGAGAGTCTGGGTCACTTGCGACGGCCTGCAATTCATCCTTGTCGACGCCACTCCCGACGCCGACCGAGTACATGATGATGTTATTGTCCTTGGCCGACTGGGCTTCGATCTTGGTGATCTGCTTGGACGACGACGGACTATTAGTCACCAAAACAGCTATATGGGGCACGTTATTCCGAGCCCCATGAACTGGGTTGAATGATGTTTGGGTGACATAGCGAATAGCATCCGCCGTGTGAGTTCGTCCTCCCCTGAACGGGATGTGCAGAATTTCGTTCCTGATCGGGTTCGACTTCAGGAAGAACTGGTTGTACACCCCGGAACTATACGTCACTATACTGACGCGAGTTTTACCAGGAGAGGTGTCCATTTGTGACACACTGTTGGCTACAAAATCCAACTCCTTGTCGAAATTGTCTTTTCCGACAATGTCGGAGGAATCAAGCACGAAAGTGACATCAGCTTGAGTTTCACATCCTGGAAGTAAAAAAAGTAAGATTAAAAAAAAAAAACATCGAAAAGAACCACATGAGACGCCTTTAAAAACAGTGGTAGGTAACTACCTTAATCAGAAGGGTTCGTGTTGTATTATCAAAATGTACCTGTCATGAAAAGAGAATAAAATGAGAAACGAAATTGTTAGATAACCAATTTTGATCTTCAACTTAAATATTGAATCTTGTTAGAATTATAAAACTTTTCTTTTCCTTTTATAAAACTGTAAACAGAAAAAGGTTAGGTTTTTGTTGTATTACGAGAGCAAATCGATCAGTAGAGTATTAATAAATAGTGTGTATTAGTGTATGGCGAATTAAAACGTAATAGGTTATTCTGGTGAGGGGTTAAATATTGACTAGAATAATGCTTAAACGAGGGAGAGGTTCCAGATAAACTGTACTCTGCTAAGTTAATGTATATTTTGTATAAGGATTTCTTCAACGTATTGATTTGATTTAATTTGATGTTATACAATATTTGCAAAGTAATATAGCAAACGCATTGTTAAACAAATTGTTATAACATTATACTTCTATGAACATTACTTACTGTTTAATTTGCCAATACTAGGGTGTTATTTCAAGACCGAAAGGCTTACAGAAGCGAAAGATAAGATAATTAAATGCACTTTGCCTTTGTAAATGTTTCCACAACGGAGAAAATATTACTCAAAATAGAAATATTGTTTCATGATAATCTTTTACATAAAGAGATTTCTGATAAATGGGAATAAGTCAAATACGTTGGCGTTACTAATGATCTCCTCTATACCATACAGTAATGTTTACACAACACGTTAACATAAGATCAGGTTGATATAGCCAATAAATACTCAAACCATTTTACCTTCTTGCTTTTACATAGATTCTATCAGCTTGCGTCTTTGCCGGATTGCAAATTGCATGATCATCGGCGTATGTACGGTGAATTTCTTACCCGCGTTAGGTTTCAAATTTTATATCCGTCAAAGCAGCCATGTTTTTGCCAAGAACGATGATCAATGGACCTGTGATCTTAAACCAGAAACTGAACGTTCTAGGATTCAATGTCTGAACGCTCGATGAATCCCGAGACTACACGTAAACTGATAAATAACAACTATTCGTAGAATTTATATAATTTTTGGTGTAAAGGTGGAGGATATCTAAAGATGAAAAAAGGAGTTTCATGTTCAAATAAGTTTATTTTCCATGACATGATTCAGTATTTAGAAAACCATTAAAGTTTTTCATATGGCCATGGCTCATTCGATTAACGAAAACGCAGTCGAGAATAAAGCAAGATAAAATATTAAAATAAAATCAGTGTTGGTGACGTTCATTCAAACTTTCTATCATTCTCCCTTTTTTTACGCACCTTACCTTTCTGCTTTTACATTAGTTTAGAAATTTTGGATTCCCACCTTTTAGCCCCTACCATCACTAAGAGTCCTAGGAGGACGAAACAACTGTATGGTGCAGTTTAATTCATGGTTTTGGCATACTGTATATACATTACTAATTTTGAAGGTGCAGCATACTTGTGTGTTACGTCATCGTTCATAAAAAACACCAGTTAAAAGCAACATGTATGTTTACATTGTGTTTTTCATGCGTCATGAATATGCTATTATAATATATTTAAGGGAAACAAAAGGGCAAATAACAATGTTACAAAAACCAATCACAGCTTTGTTATCAATTGTAACAGCATGGTTACCTGTTAAAAGGTAGGGAATACATTGGATGATGGGAGAACACAAGAAAAGACTATATCTTGAATAATATCAATTTATATTTTATCCTTTGTAAGTTTACACAAATATATCTTACGGGAGTTTGGAGAGAATACAATTTTCGACTTTTTAATTATAAACTGGTAACTATTTTTTTTCTCATGATGGTGATGGAGTATGATGTAGAAAAGTCAAAGATGACGTAACATACACATATGCTGCACATTTTAAATTAAGTAATATATACAGTATGCCGAAAAATGAATTAAACTGCGCTATACAGCTGTTTCGTTCTCCTAGGACTCTTCAGTGATGCTAGAGGCCAAAAGGTGAGAATCCAAAATTTCTAAACTAATGTAGAAGCAGAAGGGCCAGGTGCGTGAAACCCCTTTAATTTATGAATTTAGAAGTAAAATTAAACTAGTTCTCAATAATTTCAAATCGTGTACTACGAAAATTTGTATATTATATACCGTGCCACTACTTAACCCGAAATGTAACAACAATCTTTCAGGTTTGAAGTTCAGATAATCATAATTTCATAAATATTTCTAATAAATGGAGCGAAACCACATGTTTTCATAACATAAATTTCCCTAGCTGCACCCAAAACTGTTATGTAAATGTGTTATATTTATATAACTATGCGATAGTGAACACTAGACTATATGTTACTCAACTTAGTTGTGCTATTCAGCGAAATCGCCTTCAGGCCAGAAACGGAAGACAAATTCATCTTATCTAAGAACTGGGAAACAGCACATATGTTAGGATTGAACTGGGACAGAAGAGGGAGTGAGCCCAAAAGGAAATGGTCTATTCTTAGTGATAGAACACGTCTCCTATTTTACACAACTGTGGAATATAGAAATACACCGCTTGTATAACGAGAAAGCAGGAAATGAAGACACGTGCCTAGATGTGCTAGGGATAGTTCGTTCTATTTTTAGAAATCCCACATAGTCTTGTAATATTAACTACCTTGAATAATTTTATTAACATTGTAAAATTATTTATCTGTTCATTTAGACTTATGGTAATAATATGTATAATTATAATGTTAATGATTCCTTTTTTTGCTGTTAGTTCATTCACGTAATAGTGTGAATTTTAAACATATGATTTGATTTCAAATGTATCGGATGTATGTCTCAAAAATGCAAAAAATAAATGATATTAACACAATTTTGTAGGAAAATGTATGAAATTATATCTAAACATGCTCGGTTCTACCATTTTCCTTTGAATTCAACATATCTAATTTGCAAAACTTTCAATGGGGAATATACTATGCTTAAATGAAAGAGAAAGGTGAAAACTAAGCATCGGTAGAATTAATATGTTTTTTTATTATAAATATACCAAGCTTATTATCAAAACCCTACAAAATGGTTTTAAATTCTCTTCTTTGTCCATTACATTGACGCCTAGTGCCATTGAATAGCTCACAATTCAAATATTGCAGATGTACGTAATTTGGCCCTCTCAAATGTTAGCGTATAACCTTATACAATTAACCTTATACTCCTCAATTAAAAATCATTTTTGGGGATTTTATTTTTTATTTTCTTCGCAACATTTTGTACAAATTGTATCTGAAATCAATGAAAATGAAATCATTTTCTGGATATTTGATGTGATTGGTTAAAAACAACATGATATAAAGAGGAATGTGATATTAACAGGAGTGATATTAAGTGGAGTCCACTGAATATACAAATAAGCACAATGGATTGGCACACTCACAGTTCCTGTAGCGGAAGCAATATAAGTAAACTGTAATTAGTAGAATGTAGCTAAGATACGGTAACTGCTAAAATACAGTGCATTTACGTTTACAGTGAAAGTAGATAAAATTTGTAGTCATCTTGTAGTCGATTTATTAGTTTTGTAACCGAAACTTTTAAATAATTCAAACAATAATTAGTTATGCTTTTAGTATAACATTAATTTTATACATGCATGTATCAAGAGAGGGTTTTGAACGAAAGTACTAAGCATTTTTATACTTTAAACATGGATGGTTTCGGAAATGTTCAAATTGCGAACTTTTCCTGTGGGAATATGTTAACGTTTTGTAACAGAACACAAAACAGCGAAAATTTTCATCCTTCGAAAATTTCCACTTTGACAATTCACACTTCCGGAGCACCTGGTCTTATTCTTGTTATCTTGTTTTAATGACTGTTTCCAACACCACTAACACAAGGGAATTTCCTGATTGGTACAGAGTAAATAACCTCGATATTTATACAAAACTTGTGTTATTTCTATACCTGAAGTATAAACATGACAAATTTCTATTACTGTTGTTTTTTTTAACTTTCCTTTTCTTCTTTGTAAAAAAAAAAACAACCAAGAACAACCAAAAACAAAAAATAAAAAACCATAGTCGAAACTAGAATTCGATTAAACTAGGCACAAAGTATGCACGATGGAAAAAACTACATGGAGACCCTTGTAAAAGTCCAAGCGAATATACCAGATGTTCCTGAAGACCACACGTCCTCTTGTTCATCTCCTTATAAATCGCGGTCACATTCAACTTTAGTACAGTACTCAAAGTGAGAACCAAGCCATAATTGTGTATGTCTTAGCAGTACAAGTTTGGCAAAATGGAAAAAAATCATGTATTGATAAATTGTTATTTGTACAAAAACATTTTTGATTTCATAATAAATATATCTTTCCAAAAGAGGAATTCATTGATTCTAGTATTTGACTTTGGGAAATAAATAAGAGAGAAAGAATTCAGCTATAAGAAAAAGACCCAATAGATCTAATAGGTAGCTCGCTATGGTTGGGGAACATTGAAACCTTAATATGATCACGAATAAGATACTGCTATTAAAAAGTTATGTTTTTTTTACTAGATCTTTGACATTATATTGTGTCATTAATTCAATGTCATTTGAAGTTTGTATAGCCTTATCGTAGCTGATTGTTATTTTTCATCACTATAATTAATTACCTTTCTCAGAACTTCAATTATTTTTCAATCCTGTGTTTTCTTATTACCCTGTAATAATTTTTCAAAATTAGCATTTTATTTGTTGTTCTGTTTCTTTCATCATTAGCTAAGAGATTAACTTCCTTTTGAATGTGGCGCTATGTATCGTCTTATACATTGTAGTTCGAAATTATCAAAACAAACATTTTTAAAATAATTTGGTACATTTTTCTATCAATGGATGCAACTTTTATCTAGAATATGAACATCATGTGAAATAGTAAAATGAATGCATATATAAAGTCACACTATCAAATAAGTGCAAGTGATGTGTAAATGAAAAAAATAAAAAATATATATAGTCGTATTCAGTGTTACGATTACTTCATGTATATTATGTTTTCAAGATTGCTACACCGACATCCTTATTTCTATAAATTAAAAACAATATATGCCTCCACAGATGTTTTAGAATTGGAGAAACCACAAGACGTTTTTCACCTTCGATAAGTATAGGTGCATATTTATTATATCATTATGTGCTTGTTTTGCTATTATTAGAAAAGTTATGAAAGTAAAGCGAACCGTAATTGCCATTTAGCAAAAATAGTAACGAAATGTTGTCAATGTGACGAGTGAATGAATGGTTACCAAATTAACAAACAAAATAAAGTTACAGAAACCACCAGCAAACTATACCAACAAGCAATTCGTGTGTGAAAAAAGCGGTGGCACTTAAGATTTTATTCATCACATAACTTACATTCATAATAGAGTAAATACACCAGAAATTCTCAAATTCATTTCTTTATAAGAATAGCTTTCTTCTGTGTAGGTACGCTTTTCACTACCGAGATAAGTATATGACGTCATTAAAGCGTCATTTATTTGTGACGTCATAAAAGTGTTATAACACATGTGCAATACCATATTTATGACATGGCCGAATGACACGACAGAACGGGTTAATTATATAATAAGACTATTATAATCTAACAAGTGTGAATAAGCTTCCGAAATAGACAGTAAAAATAAATGAATGACTGAAAAAATGTAATAAAAAAATAGAACAATCATCGCAGAGGATAGAAACACCATTGCAAAACGCAAACTAGCACAAAAGATGATGTTTTTGAACACCTGTGCTAACTTTCCAGACAATTACTTAAGAAATGACTGATCTGTAGGGCAGGGACGCCTTAATTCAATTTATAGTAACAATATCCTCGTTTTTGACCGCAGAAGTCGAAACGTGCACCAGTACAAGAGGTCATTTTTTGAATTTGTTAAAATTTCCTGAAAATTGGTTACGAAATGAAGTCTGTAGAGCGGTGATGCCGAATTCTATTTTGAGTAGCAGCGACATCGATTGTGACCGCAGAAGGTCGAATCTCGCAACTCGTACAAAGGGTTGTATTTAGGAACAATCTGAACGATCCTACAAGAAACCATCTTATCTCTCTAAATTCAAGGGGCCCATTAAGGAAAACAATGTTACATAATTAAATACTATTTCAACTTTGAAATAATATTAATACTAAAACTTAAGCATTATTTCAGTTCTGATGATTTTTCAATTGAAATGTTAATTTATGTTGATATTAGTTAACAAAATTGTGCATATTAGAACACTTGTTGCTGACGGTTAAGAAATGAACTCGTGCGGTGACTCCGAAATTTAGGAAGTGATATTTGTGAACACTTGTGTGAAGTTTCGTGATAATTGGTTGCGAAATGAAGTATGTATAGAGATATGACGACACAATTCTATTTATAGTAAATAACAACCTGGTAGGTCCAATCGCAACCTCTTATAATATGTGGTATTTGTGACTACATATATAAGTTTGTTAAGAATTGAAGTATGTACGTTGAGAGGTGACTCCGAAATAAAGGAGGTATTGTTTGTTAACATTTGTGTGAAGTTTTGTGATGATTGGATGAGGAATGAAGTCTGCAGACGACGAAATTATTATTGAACTATTTATAGTACTGGTAACCTACTTTTTAACCGCAGAAGGTCGAATCGCAACCTTGTACAAGAAATGATGTTTGTTAACACATGTGTGAAGTTTCGTGACCTTAGTTAAGAAATGAAGGACGCCGTTGGGGATACGTTGTAAGAAAAATCATACTCGTGTGCCTTTATCTACATACATGACGTGTTTCGTTGTCAAGGTTATGTTATCTGTATACAATTGTTCTGATCATAGAATGCCTTCGTTTTACTACCGTTGTCAAAGATAAGCACTTCAAATTATGGGACCATCTGCCCGACCAACTAGGTTTCCTTTGGGTACCCCGGTTTCCTCCCACAGAAAGACCCCCGCGCGCAAACATCCATGCCAACTTGATTTATTAATGTAATTTGTATAACCTGTTTCATAATTGTTGTAAAATAAACAAAGTTTATAAGCACTTTAAAGTTTATCCATTTTCTGATTCAATGAATATTACACACACTGTATTTACTACCATAATAATAATCTAATAATTAAAGAACTGTAATAAAGCTTCGCTATACTGGCAAATTTTCCATTGAACGTTTGGCTTTATAACGAAATTTCTTGATAAACTAATTCATAAGAGAATGTGGAGAAGGAACATCAATATGTTGAAAGTGAGTAAGGGTCATCATTTTGATGGTTCACTGTATCAAGTTAAACATGTAAAAGTTTATCACATAACCTACCCGTTCAGTCATGTCATACGGCCATGTCACAAATATGCTATTACACACGCGTAATAACACTATTGTGACATCATAAACAAATGACGTCATATGATTGTCTCGGTAGTGAAAATCATACCGTCAAAGTAGAAATTTGCCTTTCTTATAGCGAATGAATTTAAGAGTTTTGGTGTATTTTCTCCTAAATATAAGTTATGTGATAAATAAAATCTTACACTCTTGTCAATGTAAAATGAAATTGATTAAACTCGTTAAATAATTTAATATGTCACGAGCCTTTAATAAATTCCATATTACATCGACACTCGTGTAAGATCCTCTATATAATACATGTACATATATTTATACGGTTAAGGAATATTTACAATGAGTTGGTTTGAAAGTATGAGTGGATTTATTTTTTTGATTATGGAATAACGTTAAGTTAATATCAGTTGTCTTATTCCCATGTGATAATTCTATATTAAAATACTAGTGACGTCACAGCTACCATGCTTGAGTGAGCACAGTTTTGCCACACACTCTGTTACAAAACAGTAAAAAGAAGCTTGAAATCAACTTTGAATAGTTCCATGTAACTCGATTGAGAATGTTTTACATATTCGTATGGAAATAGTAAAAAATGATCAGGTTAGAAAATTAATTTACAGTTTACATGCGTTTTTCCGACAAGACTATATACTATAAACTATAAATAGAATACAGATTATCTTTTCATTATAAATGTGTTACGGAGGACAAAATATAGAACATTCCTGTTCATCTCCTCAAGTAATTTTTCATTATAATATTTCAAATGATAATACACACTTTTAAATATTTATTCAGCGCCTTCATCTTTTGAAAGTTTTGGGGGTAAATGTTTTACGGAATGGCAATGAAATGAAATATAAATGAGGAATGCTAGGCGCGCTCGTCATTCTTGGTCAATGCCTGACACAAATGTAACAGATAGTCTAAATTCAAAAAATGACTATTAAATATACATATATATTTATAAAAAAAATAATAATCAATATCTTACCTCCCATCGCTCTCCTCGAAAACGTTGCCGCCCTATTGGCGGCAACTAAAGCAAGAATGATCGCGATGAGGCGTATCATTCTTCCGAAACGAAAATTGACAATTTCTTGCCTTGTTCAAGGTAATATAGATATTCGGCAAGCTATAGTGTCACGTGACAAAACTTCATAAGACATCCGGGGCGTCAAAGGGGGATTTAATAACTAATATGCACAATTTTGTTAAATTATATCAACATAAATTTACATTTCAATTGAAAAATCATCAGAACTGAAATAATGCCTTAGTTTTAGTATTCATATTATTTTAAAGTTGAAATAGTATTTAATTATGCAACATTGTTTTCCTTAATGGGCCCCTTGAATTTAGAGAGATAAGATGGTTTCTTGTAGGATCGTTCAGATAGTTCGAGATTGACCCCCACCCACAGACATTCATTCTATGAATGTAATTCCAAGATAACCGGTGGTCTAACATTACACTGAAGGTCGTAACCCATTACATATGAATGAGCTTTGCTACTATCTATATGCTTACCAACGTTAATATCAAAACAATCACTTTTTTTTTTGTAAAGTGGTTTTACTCTATAGAGACCTTGTACTGTACGTTGTGAATGACCTATTGAACTTTTTTATCTCTATTATAAATTGACAATTGCATAATACAAGGTAAAGGATAGGCGCCTATGAGGTTGATTTTATGCTCTTTCACTTTCACATTTCCATAAGTTTGACATTTTTTAACGGAATTGTTTCAATTTTATTTTCAAGAAATTAGTTCATTCATAGATATTGAGAGAATACCGAAGCGTCAACAAAACCATAATCTGAACACGAAATCGACTTAACTAGGGGAAAATTATTAGTTTTACATGGATGCCCTCGTAAAAGTACAAGAGAATAAGACCAGGAGTTCCGGAAGAGAAAGTTCTCAAAGTGAGAACCGAGACATCATTGTCAATCAACACAAGTAAACAAACTAATAAGCATGGGATGTTACTATCAAGAAAGGGAAAGTTCAAGATAGGAAAATCGAAATCATCACATTTATCATACAGCTGGGTAGTAAGTTGCCCTTGTTGGTCATAGTTTAATTTAAGTTCGATGTAAGAAGCTGATGTAGAAGAGTCTGTTGTGTCTTAAATCTCAAGTTCAGTAGGGTATATACGATCGACTAGGTCAGGAAGTTGTTGTTTATAGACAACACATCGTCGATATACTTGAAAGTGAAATTGAAAGATTTTGCAAGGTTGTTGTGACCCGTCCTGATAAGTCCTTCGACAAATTCAGCCTCGTATGAAAACAAAAACAAGTCAGCCAAAAGTGGGGCACAGTTAGTGCCCATTGGAATGCCAACAGTCTGCTGGAAAGTCTTTCCTCCAAAATCAACAAAGATGTTGTCAACCAGGTATTCAATAATTCGTAATGTATCTTCCTCAGTATTTTGTTGTGTTTTTCACAAAGTATGCTCCAAGATAGCTCACAACCATGTATTTGTATCGTCGTTCACCTTTCTTGAAAAAGAAAGCTCTCATAATGAGAGACCGAAGACGTTCTTTCATTTTGGCATGTGGTATGGTAGTGTACAGGATGGAAAATCAAATGTTTTGATGGACGAAACATTTTTGAAAAGAATGCTCAAGACTGATCAGAAGATCTTTTGAGTTTTTCGAAATCCACATCCCATTAATGCCACTTCTGGAGTATAGTGGCACAATAAGACTGAAGCCCTGATTTAACGATACTAAGAATGGTAGTAAGAAGTTTTGATAAAGGCTTGGTTGAGTAATGAGACGAGCCAGCGATAAAACGTTGCTTATAAGGATCCTTGTGTAGTTTAGGTATCCAATATAGCCGAGGTAAGTCAGCGTCTTTATCATTAACGGGTATTTTGAATGGTTGTAAAACTGATGTATGATTGGAAAGTATTTCATCTTTCGAAAAACTGGTCAATGCGTAAGTATGGTTACCTTGGTTATCAAAGGTTTACAAACAATAAATGTAATAGTGTTTATCAAACCAGGATCATGTTATTAGATGCCTTGCCTGTAGACACAATTACATACTTGTCATGTAGGTCGTTGGGTGTTGTTCGAATATCGGGGTCAAGAAAGATCGACTTGTGTTTAGTTTTCATTTTGTATCGCAAACTGCTTATTCTTTTCTGAATAGAGGCCTGACATATTTTAACCAACCCTGAAAGTTAATTCAATTCATCTTCCACAGAGTCCATAAGAATCTTGAAATTCACATTCCATTTGATGGATGGAGTCTCGCGATACTTAGGACCTTACATGAAAAGCTCCCGTAGCTTTGTATAGGGGACGATCCTCGGACATGATTTTGACCCATTATGAAACAGATATTGAGATCCATGTGAAACTGTTTATGCATGTTTGTACAGAAGCGAAACCAAGATACAATTTTAATTCCATAAAATTCATATCTTAATGCAGAATAATTTACCTTTTTGTTCATTTGCATCAACAGATACAAAGACATTGTTTCTATGGGGTAAAGAGTAAAGCAAATTTGAATCGTACATTACATGTATATGGATTTGCTGCACAATACAAAGCCGTTGCTGAAAACTTTACTTTGAATTCACCACGCTTCGCTCTTTTTTTATTCTGGTATATCCATGTGTATTTCCCTTTTAATCCGATGGCATTATAGTTAAAACCCTTTGTCTAGTCATTGACATTAAAAAATGTTGGTTTTATTCAATGATAAAGCAAAAAGAAAGCCAGAGACTTTATTCCAATAACGCTATAAGATGAATCTCTTGGTCTTCAAAATCTTTCTGCAAAGAAACGTTCAAATTCCATAGCAAAAACAAACTTCGATTAAGTATGAAAACAGTTTTATCCTTTGATTAAGTCTGAAAACAGTTTTATCAAAAATAGCCATTGACTGAAGGGAAAAGGCAAACGTACATCAGCATGTTTACAGGAAGGGTGCGATGAGAAGACCAACAGCTTGAATACAAGCTGAAGTGATATTGTCGGACAATCTTCGTATTACGAAAAAATCCGGGAAGTATAGTTAACCATATGGCATGGATTTAAAAGTTTCGCCCCCGCTTTCTAGGTATACTGTAAACAAAGTATCTGTTATCTTGAATAATACCGGACGTGACTTTACTGCCAAGTGTGATAAATATTCATGTTTAAGTTAATTTTGCTGGTAAAACAATCAAAAGCTATAGCTAAAACACAGACAAGGACAGAAACGTATTACCAATATCGCACTGTTACACAAATACTTTATAGTTATGAAAACGCTATGTTACAGCGTGCAGTTGGTTTTATGTAATCAGTTATCGAATGAAATTATGAAACGTCCTTTAACTAAACCGAAAGCATTTCTTCTATAATATCAAATACTAGAGAAGGAACAACTTTAAAGTAGAACGCATGGTTTTATATGTGATTATAAGTTAACTCGGTGTTAATGTCAATTTCATTCTGTGCATGTACACTTAATTTCTGTACTTTATATTGCACAAGTCTTAGACCATGTTTTATGTTTTATCAGGTGTTAGGGTTAGCTCAATTTGGGGTTTAGTACAACATTTTTTTGTTTTTAATAAAAACTTCTTTTTTTATTGTATCAATTCTTTCCATTCACGAAAACGGAAAATCGATCATGCATTTTCGATATATGTTTTTCATTTTTTTTTTATTTTGCCGGACCGTAACCTTGACCGTAACCTAAATGTTGCTAAATTTGTTTTTGTTTGTTTGGGTTTTACGGCCCATCAACAACTATGGTCATTGACGGGTCAAGCGGTATCTGTTATATCCGAGATGGTCGTTTCATTAAAAAACGAAAAAAGGCTTACAAGCTTGACTACTATATTTAAAAACATAGTTAACTAGCAAAATAAATTTAAAATGTATTAGGGGAAATAAAACCAAAGTTTTTGTATAAAACTTTGCAAAAATGTTTACGGCTGATTAAAATTGAAAAATCGATGAATGGTAAATGGAAAGGTAAAAATGTGTCAACATGATTCTGTTAGATGATAATGATTATGATATTGCCATTTAAATTTTGTGAAATAAACTTATCTCTTTTAATGTTGCTAAAATAGACAAAAATAGCTATAGAACAATTATTAATTATGAATTATAAGTCTTGAAAAAGTCTTTAGCTATGCAGCCTTATGAAGGGTTAAATAGGATTTATTGAAAATGACGATGAGTGGCTAGTAATAGTTATTTATAGTGCCTTAAGTGATAGATATGGTCACCGAACTAATGGCGTAAGATATATATATATATATGGTCACCGAACTTGTTACTTCAGATAAGATAAAGAAATACCGAACTTCGTGATTTTCTTGAATATCCAATGTAGTGACTGCATTTTGGTTCACAAAACATTTCTTTGTAGATATATGCATCATCAAATGTATTAATATATAGTCTGTGATCGGCTTTTACTTTAAATCAAAACGTTAATCATGTAAATAGAAATACTTATAATTTGTTTGAGTGTTAATTTTAAGATTTATGTGGATTTAACTTCTGCATATTTTTGGCAGTATGTCGGAGTTGAGTTACCCTTGGTTCGTCAATTTATGATTTTTCTCTTCCTTTATTCTTCTCTTACATTTCTATGGCAAGTCATTCATTCATTTTTTCATTCCCATTTTTTCCAACTATATGTTGTAAAAATATATTAAATCTGAAGTTAGTTTATGTTAGTAACTACTGCTATAATTTAGTTTAAACTAAATTTACATTGTCGATGAATAATAAATCTGATTAAAATACAGCTCTTCGATACGCTAACGCTTCATGGCGTACGCGTATTGAAGAGTTGTATTTTAATCAGATTGGATGCATAATCAGCAACGATTGGAATCAAATAACATGTATACTAATGCTATGCCCGTTTCATTATATTAAACATTAAACATATTTTGAATTCCAGAAGCAGAGGACGCTTACTCTTCCGGAACAACCTAGTCTTATTCTCTTTTTAAGAGGGTCTCCATGTAAATCTTTCTTTTGTTCATATTTTGCCTCTGTGTCGTCGATGAAGCAGAAGATGCTTACTCTTTCGGAACGCCTGATCTCATTCTATTATACTTTTACGAGGGTCTCTATGAAAATCTATTTTGCCTCTAGTTTAATCGATTTTGAGTTCGGATTGTTTTGTTGACGCTTTGGTATTCTCTGATGTTTTTTTAATAATTGGTTGCTGATTGTTTCGTTTTTCATTGGTTCAAATATTGTGTTGAAATATTTGCAGATATCATATATTCCAAAATGCAATAAAATAAAATAAATACAATTTAATTTGTCAATATTTAAAAAAAATCCACATCCCTAAGGCAAAAAAACCAAAAAGAGGATGAAATACGAAGCAATGGTGAAGATGAAAAAATGACAGCAAAAAAAACATCGGAGAAAAATAATGTACACAACGAACAAGAGGGAAAACGTTATCTTGTTTCTCAAATGTTCTCTAATACCTGTTCCGTTGATATTTCATGTTTCTTCAGTGTTTGGAGTACATGATGTGCTATACCATCAACGTATTTAAAGTTTTACTGCGTCAGTTCGAGGATTAAGATCGTTTCATTGAGCAAATTTATCCGAACGGTGAGATAAATACGAGCCCGGGTGATCCAGAAGCCTGTTCACATTATGGTATCACCTATTGTAAGTTAATAACGGTCTAATTCTGGACTTGTTCCTGCTCTATATAGAAAGAGCATCCTTGACATATTTTCACCAACCCCATCTTCCTGGACACCAGGGCCCGTATTCATGAAACCATTCTCGTGCTCAAGTATGGATTCTGTGCTCAAGCAACCTTTCCTGTGATTCACCTAAATCATATCAACCATCAAAAGGTCAATTGTAAGTATTAGAAACGGTATTCGGCTTCATGAGTCTTCACATTTGTACCAAAACTTTGACGAAATATAAAATTAGTCTTGAGCTTTATAGATACAGGTAATTTTGAAAATGTTAGATGTCATCACTTGTGTCATGATCACTATGTGTGACATCATCATAGAAAAGAAAATAGATATTCGTTATTCTACGGCATGCTGTAAATATCGTGATTTTCGTGATGTATTTCAGTTTCTGCCAAACTGCCAACACAGGGGTTCGAAAGATGCAAGTTGATCAGAACTATGGGCAAGTTTTATGGTCTCCATCTTGATCTCATTGAGAAATATTCTGTATCTTTGTGAGATATAAAGATGGACGTTTTTGAGTTTGCTTATTAGTGTGCTTACTTGTGATGACAAAGATGACTCGGTTCTCATTTTGAGGTTTGATGTTTACTTTGAAGTGACCAATATTTACATGGCGGGTGTCGTCGATGAAGCATAAGACGCTTACTCTTCCGGAACACCTGGTCTTATTCTCTTGTGCTTTTACGAGGGTCTCCATGTAAATCTTTCCTTTGTTCATATTTTGCCTCTAGTTTAATCGATTTTGAGTTTGGATTATGATTACGTTGACGCTTTGGTATTCTCTGAATTGTTTTTCTGAAACAGAAGGCTCTTACTTTTATATACATGTAATACCTTTTCCCCGTCTCCGTGTAATCTTTTGTTTTGTTCATATTTTACCACTGGTTTAATCGACTTTGAGTTCTGATTATGGTGTTTGAGTTTGCTTATTAGTTTGCTTACTTGTTGTGATTGACAATGATGACTCTGTATTTTTTCTTAAATATTTTAAATTCTGGTCCATTGCTGCATCACTGAATATCAAATGTTCTGTTTTCCGATAGCAATGTTTTATCTGGTCCGTTTTTTTCTAAGATGTATATTTTTGACAACCTAATTGTTTGTTTTTTTGTTTTACAATTTAGTTGACAACGGTTCTTTCTGCAATAGGAACTGCATATTTTTCTGCACTCATCGAAATCAACCCTTCTTTTGTTAGTTTCCTGCTTGGTTATCTGTTGAAGAAGTCAACATAAGCTACGAAATCTATGAAAGGTGTAATTTTGTAAACTTTTCCATCAAAAAGACAATATGAGAGTTAATTGTGAGCCTTAAATTGAAGCAGTTAAGCAGGGACGTCATTGTTCAACCCTGTTATTCCCTGACTATCTCAGGCTAGGCTGTGTACCAAAAGACTGGTATCATTTTGTCAGCACTCTAAAGTAAACAAGGCAAGTGACTTTTTTAAATGAAAAAAAAAACGCCGACAGAGACATCTTTTCAATATTTAAATAGGAAAGGTCTAACACAAGGATATCTATATGTATATTGATATGGTATATGATCGTGGAAGTAATAGCGACAGTACGGACAAATAAATTGTCAAATTTTCAAGGCTATCCGCCCCTTTATCAAGACACATAAAATATACGTTACATCACATAAACAGAATATACATAAAACATGAAAAAAAGGTTTAAAGGCATAAAATCCCTTCGGCTGATCAGATGCCGAAGGTCCCACCAAATCAGCAAAAAAACATTCTAAGGTGATGTTAAGAATGTATAAACTTCAGCCAAAAATGTTGGTAATAATCGTGGATGACAGCTACTGAGCGTATCTATTTGGTTGTTTTTAAAATTTGTTTCAGATTGGGTCGACCCCGAGAAAGTCAGAGTCGGTACATTTTCGTCCCACTCAAAATAAAAAAAATTGATGTTAATATTCTGAAAATATATCGTCAAAGGTTATATAAAAGTATGTTGAACTAGTTTAAAAGTTATTTAGGAAAAAATACATTAGTGATGGGCAAATTATAGTTTTTTGAAAAATGGTTGAATTGTCTGGTGTGTGATGACAATCTCGAGAAAACGGAGTCGGCACATAAATGTCCGACTCTTAATTAAAAGTTGAATGGTTTAAATTATTGGAATTATGTCGTCAGTATTAAAATGACAACACCTAGTAATAAATAAAATGTTATTAGAAAGAAAAGATATTGATTTAATTAAAATAAAGATTTCAGAAAGTGGTCGAATGATCGAATATTCGGGGTTTCCGAGTGTCAATTCAAACAACTCGGTCCCGCCAAAAAGTTGTCCCAAAACTTATTTGAAAAAAAAAATCGAAAATGGCGGTTACATTAGGCTGGAATGTAGTATGACTTTTGATTGACATAAACATTGTAATTGAATTAAATTTTGAGAGCGAATAACAAATACAAACTTTTATGAGGAATGTGCTTGCTGCAGGGACCCCTACATGGTGATGGGGTGTGCTGCAACGACTATCAGATGGATCTGTTTGAATCCAATTCATATGCTACAGTGAAAAGGTGAGTGACGGAATTTAAATATGGCAGCAGAGCCTTGGGGACGAGAGATATCTAGGATTTCACAGGAAAGAGTACATTCCATTCTAACGGAAGAGATCTTGCAATAAGAAAGCTCTCAGCCCTTGGAGTACCAAGACTTCTGACAGTTGATTAGAAGCACACCAGACGGATTTTGTCGCGTGCTAAAATGAACATTTTACAGTCAGATCTGCAGAGGTTTGTGACTATGGATGGATGAAACGTGATCCACCCTTTTCACCCCAGAAGCCAAACAACAGTCTAAACAATGGAAGCACCATGATTTACCACCGCCAAAGAAGGCAAATACTGTTCCATCAGCAGGAAAGATTATATTATAGCCTGGGTTTTTCTTGCAAGTTGATGGTATTCTGATGGTAGACTATCTGCTAAAGGGAAAATCAACGGCACATATTATGCATCACTTCTTATGCAGTTAAGAGAAAATATTAAAGAGGCAATTTTGTGAACCCACGTTTTTTCTAAAATCACCTAGAATGAAAAATACCTATATTCAGACAAAGGAATCCGTACTTGATGATTAGATACTATATAGCTGAGGTTCAATGTTGGAA
Organism: Mimachlamys varia; assembly: GCA_947623455.1. NCBI lineage: Eukaryota > Metazoa > Mollusca > Bivalvia > Pectinida > Pectinidae > Mimachlamys > Mimachlamys varia. Next base: position 38,276,181 of record OX392533.1, on the reverse strand, counting down.
AGACTGTGCCAAACATAGCGACATCAACATATAGCAGGAAACTACTGTGCCCCCTGGCCACTTATGTTAAAAATAATGCAATATGTCCGCCAAAAATCAAACCCTTAAATATGAGGCTCACAACTATCAATCAGCCCTCGTAAATACTTCATTATGCGGTTTCTGAACTGGTTATTATTGCATGGCTGACTTACAACGAATGAATTGTATGACAGGGGAAGAAATTTATTGAAAGTTAACAGTTTTCAGACACACAGGGTCAAATTGCGGAGGCTGATGTTGATGTAGGCTGATGTTGATATAGGCAGATGTTGATATAGGCAGATGTTAATGGAGGGGGATGTTGATGTAGGGGGATGTTGACTCTATCTCAAATAATACCAGGAGCAATTTCAAGTTAAAGTTTCTGTGAAAGGCCTGAAAATAACAGTCATGACATACACACTGTAACAAGTATACAAAGATTGGTGTTCAAAAATAAAGAAAAACTGTTTTTTTTATCAGTTTTATTCTGGCATTACAAAACTGATGACCATTTACTACTTTCTGACAATATTCTGACACAGTATACAAAAAACTCACTTTCATCCTTTTCATCCATTTCAACATTTTGAACTTTGAATTACGATTTTTTATGACAGATATATTCAACTGTCCCTGCCATATGTTAAAATCTAGAACAGCCCTTATGTGCTAATATTTGAGTGTGACAAAATATGTATATTCACAGTAGGCCTATTCCAAGGACTAATTTTGAATCACATTATCTGTGACATAGAAATGAAAATCAACACAGAAGCTTGCATTTCTGTTTCAATATTTACAATTTGATAAATAATTAGTACAATGGAAGTTACTGTAAACATACTTAATTTGGGGCAATTCGATTTTCATTGTCAGTTTCTGACATATTTGTACAATGATAAATTTGCGCATACGCGATAATTCCAACTAGCGCAATAATATTTTAGCATATATTCTTTCAATGCAAAAAGTGCTAAAATAAGATTACCATGAAAATATAAACGCTTACAGTATACCATCTCTGTACAAATCAGTTATAACGAGGCTTGTCAAACTAGACAAATACTAATTGCTGGCTACTAGAGTAACCTGTTGATTGGTCAGTTCTGTATCCAATCAAATCATATACAGCAATCAGTACATTATGGTCAGCAAAGTTTCTATTGAAAATTATGAAAAACATTCAAATATATTAACTTTTCATCAGTGGTGTAGCTAAATATTAAGGGATATGCATGCCAGGGGCGGGGGTCCAGGGGCGAAGCCCTGTTGGGGGTCGGGGGGGGGGAACCCCCTTGAAGCTGACGAAAAATTATCATGTTTATTTTCAGCATGCAAGAATGCACGGAAGCTATGCCACTGTTCATGATAGTTTATTGACATATTTCGAGCTGTCAACACCTAAATGAGATCTCTATGGAGGCAAATTAATGTCTCTTACTATTCAGTTACACATATATAATCTTCTATGAAAAATGATCTGAATACTGAGTAGCATCATAATCAACAATGATGAAACTTAATACTTATCAGTTTTTTGTCAATTAATTACCATGATTGAATGAAAAACTTTACCTTATCCATGATTGATTTTTTTTTTTTATAAATATCACAGGCAGATGACTTAAAATTACATTTCCAGCAGCAATGGAATTTACTGCATAGATTTGGGGATATTTACAACTACGCTTTATGTCAAGTGCAATCTGCGAAGCTTCTGGCCCCGGTTTCATCTACGTTCTTTAACTTAAAGAAACTCCTAAACTTAAACATCTCCATAGGATAGCATTACAGAATTTAAGGGGAAAATCCTTAGTTTCTGTAATGCTTTTCTATGGAGATATTTAAGTTTAGGAGGGACCAGGGACAGGTTTATCTTAATTCCACTATTTCCCATTATTTAAAATAAATGAGATGCAAAATTTATTTTTTCATGTATGTGATCAAAGAAAAGACGAAGCACATTTTTGTCCTGGTGTAGACTTACACACAATTCATCTCATCAAGAGGTCTGTTGCTGGATATTTTCATAAATATGCTGTCTTTCGGTGAAAGCTGGGGTGTTTATCAGCTTCAGTATGACCACCCTGTAATCACAAAGAGGCTGATCAAATGAAACATATATCTCTGAAACTGCAGCAAGTTCAAAACATTTTGATCGAAATCCACCAGAACTGATATGATTTGTGTAACAGTAATTACGCCACCGCCGCCCCATAGCCACGCACAGTTCTCTGGTGAATCAAAATGAGAAGCGATGTCCTTCAAAATTGTCAGCCTGTCCTTTATTTGAAACTTGTAATCAGTGCACAATGCATTGTCGTTCTTTGTGGTCATTGGGCAAACTAGAACACTGACAGGTCAGGAAGGGCCCCGTATTGCGGCTGTAGATATCCCCCACATGCCCACACGCCAACCTACTCCCTCCCGCAAAAAAATGTCATTTCTCAAATCATCAAAATTGACACTGGCTAGGACACATTGTCTCATTTCATCATTCAGCAAAGAAACTGTCAACTATTTCACATCACCCGTATCGGATATCGCCGATACAGTATGACTTGAATTCTACCCTAATATGACTTTGACCTTTGACCCATTGACCTTAGCATTCAACCTTGTGTTTTATATTTGTTTATTGAACATGTTGACCAAGTTTCATGCAAATCTGGTATTCACCCGTATCGGATATCGCTGATACAGTATGACTTGAATTCTACCCTCATATGACCTTGACCTTTGACCCAGTGACCTTAGCATTCAACCTTGTGTTTTATATTTGTTTATTGAACATGTTGACCAAGTTTCATGCAAATCTGGCAATGAATACCAAAGTTATTATGTAAAAACAAAATTTGTGGACAGACAGACGGACAGACAGACGGACGGACGGACGGACAGACGGACAGACGGACGGACAGACAGACAGAGTGATTACTATAGGGCACCCGTATCTCTGATACGGGGCCCTAATAATAAAATCAACTCACCAATTAAAACTGCTGCTTTCAGCCAGGTATCTAGAAGTCTTCATCAAAATTGACACTGGCTAGGACACAATGTCTCATTTCATCATTCAGCAAAGAAACTGTCAACTATTTCACATCACCCGTATCGGATATCGCCGATACAGTATGACTTGAATTCTACCCTAATATGACTTTGACCTTTGACCCATTGACCTTAGCATTCAACCTTGTGTTTTATATTTGTTTATTGAACATGTTGACCAAGTTTCATGCAAATCTGGTATTCACCCGTATCGGATATCGCCGATACAGTATGACTTGAATTCTACCCTCATATGACCTTGACCTTTGACCCAGTGACCTTAGCATTCAACCTTGTGTTTTATATTTGTTTATTGAACATGTTGACCAAGTTTCATGCAAATCTGGTATTTACCCGTATCGGATATCGCCGATACAGTATGACTTGAATTCTACCCTCATATGACCTTGACCTTTGACCCAGTGACCTTAGCATTCAACCTTGTGTTTTATATTTGTTTATTGAACATGTTGACCAAGTTTCATGCAAATCTGGCAATGAATACCAAAGTTATTATGTAAAAACAAAATTTGTGGACAGACAGACAGACGGACGGACGGACGGACAGACGGACAGACGGACGGACAGACGGACAGACGGACGGACAGACGGACGGACAGACAGACAGAGTGATTACTATAGGGCACCCGTATCTCCGATACGGGGCCCTAACTACACATATGTATACAGTTGGTGCCGTGCACATGTGTATACATGTCTCCGTCAAACTTCCATGAACATCAGTTAATTGATAGGCATATTGATGACCAATATTGGTTTAAATGAAACACTTGGATGGTTAAGGTGATCAAATTCCAAACTTTGCAGGAGTCCTTCGAGGTGTATACGCTGGTGTACCAGGGTCTTTCAGTCCAGGTGTGGCAATGTTCGTGCTGTAAATTATGAATCATTCATATATTAAGTAAGAAGTCATAAAAATCATATTATCATTTAGTAGTAAAGACTTTTATATAAGGCCTCCAATAAGCCCACACTCTAAAGTTTGAATTAGTTATATTTTTGTTCTCCTTCCCCCTGGCTTATGCTGGATAAATTTGGTCAGAATACTCACTATTCTTTTAATACATTTAAATATATCAGGAAATATTATACTTTAGACTGAATATGAATCCTTTTCATGACAGACATATTATTTTAAGGTACCGCTGTTTAAAGAATTTCAATGTTAAGTCTATGTAAGTAGGAAAACCTCTCGTGGTGGTCTTTGCACTAGTATGAAGACGTACCTTTTCAAGTCTTCACATTTGGGTATCAACTTACATTAGACGACATGTTTATACTGACATTGTTTATCTAGTTCGTATTTATATGCATTTTTTATATTATTACATTAGCTTAGACTGTAATAACTGCTTTATTTATGCATTGTAAGTATCATATTATTATCTACATGTTGTGAAGCGCTTTAGAGTAATTTTACAAATTATATAGAGCGCTACATAAATGTTGTATATTATTATTATTATAGATAATTGGCAGAATACCATACCCTTTGCCCGTGAGGTTTTTAGCATCCTGGTGTTCTTTCCGAGCACGAATCAACTCCTCCGCACGTTTCATTTCTTCCTCCATTGCGTTCATTTCCTCCACAGCCACTTTCTTTCTTTCCTGTAAAACATCCCGAATATATATAAATCACTGTTTCTGCTTTCTTTTTCTTACGATCGTAAATTATGATTTAGTAAAATATGATACACCACTTTAACTTTTCTCTACAATTTCAATTAACCTAAGGTATCCCACAATTTCAAGAAGCAGCTTATATGATTGACTTTATAGATTCTACGGGTTTATCTTTTTGCCTTTCTTTAGGATATTCACTAAAAAAATTTTTTTTCTGCTGAGCTCCTATAATTCTGCTTTGTTTCTTCAATACTTTTACCATGCACTTCAGGGTCTGTCTACACATACATAGAGCTATACCTATATTCTACTTTTTGACCCAGAATCACCTCATTGTATTGATAGGCTTTTTAGTCTACTTTAATATAATGCTGAAAACATCAAAATATTAAAACCAATTATCTCCCTTGATCCATGAATCACCTTATAGCTGTCAACTCTCCCTTACAGGAAATAAGACTACCTCTTTTAACAATCTCCTTAGTGAAACTATAGCTACCAAGTACGTATACAAACTCACACAAACTCAAAATCTACATCCTGTGACCAAATGATCTCCTATCTACTGCAGGGTGTCTGTATGTAATGATCATAACAGGTGTGTCTGATTCAAATGATCTATTTACTGCAGGGTGTGTATAATGATCATTACAAATATGTCTACATTAAATAAATGGTGTGCTTTTTAGAGCTGTTTTGATATGCCTTTTTCAATCAGATATATTTTTGACTGGAACGTTACACAGCAACTGTCAAAAGTGTCTCGTCCTGTAAAACATTTAACATGGTTTGAATTCACTGCACACCTGAAAAATCCTGAAGGATATAAAGACAATACAGAGGATTGCCTTTTTCTGGAGAAAGCAAATCTACATTCGTCTCAGGATTAATGAATCTGATCTATTGATCATAGAAGACTGATAACATGTAGTTAAACGTACCTGTCTAGTCTTGGAAGGGTCCTTGATACTGTAAAACATGGGCCCCAGCTCGGCTAGCCACTGTCCGTCCACAGACGTCACGCACTGCATGTACTCCTGTATCACACGAAAAAATAATACATCTTACTACTCCAGGAAGCAAACTTAATACCGTGTATCTGGTATATTTTGGGTGTGTCTAATTTTTGTGAATTTAGCAACCCTTTAATAATCGCAAAAAAAAAGCTATATTACAGTGGACTCCACTTAATATCAGCCCTGTTAATATCACATTCCTCTTTATATTATGTTTTTCCCAAGCGCCATTTTTTTCTCTATATAATCCATGTAATTTTATTTGGTTAATATCATGTATTTTGAGGTGAATTCCTCTTAATATCATGTTTTTTTGAACCAATTACATAAAATATCCAGAAAATGAAGTCATTTCCATTTATTTCATATACAACTTGTACAAAATGTTGCAAACAAAATAAAAAATAACCCCAAAAATGATTTATAATTCAAATAATGTTATTTATATATTGAAACATCTTCACATGTACATTGAATAGCTTATCTATAGTTATGGAGATTGGAAATGCACTAGATTTAGCGGAAAAACATGTTTCTCTTAATGTCACATTGCTGCTAATATCATGTTTTTGTCAGAAAAATGCAACATGATATAAAGAGAAGTGCACTGTACTAATTCACTGTAATCAACACCAATATTGCGACCCTCTGACTATGTCATGGTCAAGTTTACCTGATGGGCACTGAACCAAACAAGTGACTTTAGGTCTCGATTGTTTCTGTCAGGGGTTGCAGATTTTGCCACACAGTGGCGCTGTTAGTACATACCTTGGCTGTCATGATGAGTTCGTGGTACACAATATAGTCGGGGGTGTAGCCCATACCAAACAAGGCACTGGTCGGATGGAGGTGACACGGCATTCCAGTTCGTACATTCACGTACTCACCAATACCCTATAAAATAATATTTATATATATATTCTAATGTAATTAAGCATGACTGAGCATTTAAACACTGTAAAAGTGGAATTTTTGGCGGTGTGGAAATTTTCGCTAATTTCGCTGGCATTAAATTCCCGTGAATAAATCCACACCCAAACATATTTAACACCACTCAAACTCTACAGTGTATTATAATAATACAGGTACACAGTGCAAAACATCATGACTGAAGCACAGTTGATCGAGTTTGTCAGTAAATAATAAATATACGTGTGAAATGAGCCTCCCATTACAGTAATGTAATGGAAGTATATAAACGTTACCATGGCGGCTTGCTAAAAAAGTTGCCGGTACGCTCGTCATTAAAAAACTGTCAATGCGACGCAGAAATTATCGTTAGATGAAACGAAACTAACATGTAGTGGTGGATTATTATCTAAATTTATCAAAATGTCGGTGTTTAGTCTAAGAATTGCACGACAGCCTCACAACAAGTAAGTTATGTGCATTTTTTACAAATAGTTGAGAAATAACGTTGAATACTTCCATTACATTCTGTAATGGGCCGCGGCTCCATATATATAAACATTTTTTTATATACTGACAAAAACTCAAGCAACTGTGACTGAAGTGCACACATTTCCAAATTGCAAACAGTTTGAAGGCTGACTAAGCGAAAAATTCCTCGCACGAAAATATTGATTTTAACAGTATGTTTTTTAATGGAACTTACCATTAATCTGCAGTAAGTTAAGTTTTTAACCTAAGTTAATAAACTATACATATTGTCTAATGTAATTGAGCACTTTTAAAATGTTTATTCAACAGACTTTTCCATTAAACTTTGGTAAGTGAACATTTCAACCTTTCCTCAATCACCCCTGAAGATACCTTTGAACTCTTCCGATTCAAAGATGGGAATTGTTCATTATACAAATTCAGGGGTGAATGAGTTCATAATAAAACTATATAGACGGGTTAGTGATTTTTGACATTGAATGATTTAAAATCTGGTCCCAAGGTTATGACATATGTTCTGAAGTCTAAAATGTGTCGAAAGTTTTAATTAGCACAAATAACATTGTGTATTTTATGTAAATGATTCAGTAGAATTTAAGTTGAAGATTATTTTATAATACCGGGCCTTGCCATAGTTTTGCCATATTGATGAATTTCAAAACCAAATTTTAGGATCTTATGGGCAAAGGGACCTAAACATTTACCGGGTACAAGTTTATGAAATAATAGATAATCATTACCCTAATTTGATCTTAGACATTTATGCTTTGGGTTTGGTTTGCTTGTGTTTTATATCACAATATTTATATTTGCTCTGCATCGCCACTATATAACACTTCCAAGGCCAGTTCCGTGTTATGAGACCATAACACTGGAGTGGTTTTATTACAAAATTACTATTGTGATGTCATTATCATAACGTTGGAAATAGCTGGCCGATACTAGCTGTTGGCTTTTTTCATTTATTAGAAATCACCCTTCAATTTTCAGAACAAAAGTAGAATATAAATATAAATTTAATTTAAAAACCAATGGAAAATGTAAATATAAGCATTAAACAGCATTCTGTTCCGTGTTATAAGACCATAACACGGAACAGAATGTTGTTTAATGCTTAATTAACAGCTAGGGACACTTAAGGACAGGTCAGGTTTTGGGGTTGGAGGAAAGCTGGAGTTCCCAGAGAAAAAACCCCGACCTACAGGCAGTACATGATTAATGTTCCACATAGGCCACGAACTTACAACCCAGTGGTGGTTGGCTAGAGGTAGCAAAAAGTCAGACACCTTAACCACATGGCCACTGCAGTCCCCAGTGGAATGGGACAGAAATGGGCTAGATTATAGCGCCCTCCATTTTATGTTTGGGGCATATACACCAAGAATAAGGAAGAGTTTGACTAACCTTAATCCGGGGAGCCTGATGGAAGTAAGACCCAGAGGAATGGGACAGGAAAGGGCTAGATTATAGCTCCCTCTATTTTAAGAGTACGAACTAAACCTTCAGTCGGGCAGCCTGATAGACTTATGACCAAGTGAAATGGGACAGAAATGGGCCAAACTATAGCTCCTTCCATTTTATGTTGGGGGTATACAGAACAAGAATAGGGAAGAGTACAGAATTACCTTGAGCCGAGCAGCATGATGGAAGTAAAGCCCAGAGGAATGGGACAGAAAATGGCTAGATGATAGCTCCCTTCATTTTAAGAGTAAGGACTTACCTTGAGCCAGGCAGCCTGATGGAAGTAAAACCCAGAGGAATGGGACAGAAATGGGCTAGATTATAGCTCCCGCCATTTTAAGGGTATGGACTTACCTTGAGCCGGGCAGCCTGATGGAAGTAAGAGGAACAGATACACTTCCTCACGATGTCCCATTCATTGCCTGTAGAAATGAGCTCCATCTTCTGTTGGTCCATGATCTCCTTCAGCTGCTGACGAACCTCGCGTACCTACATACACAAGAGAATTTAAACTAATAGTTCCAATTATGGACTTTTGACGAGGTCACAATAATTTTTATACCGACCTGGTAGAATCTTGTAGAATCTTAGATAACACCATATTGACCTAATCAAAGTCATTAATTTTTATATTAGATATAAAATTTGTTTGCAAAAGACTGAGATTGCATTATATCTATCTTGAAAAAGCATGACTTTTACAATGAGCACTGTAATGTCACAATGATTATGATGTTATAAATGCAATATTGACTTGAGTGTTTTTTAAAAGCAGAAACATCAAGTCAATATAAAAAATATTGACCTCCCCGTGACCATATTTTAGCCTTCAAGAATTGAGGAAAGTCTAACCATATCTCTTAATCTATTATAACTTTTTCATTTTTTTTTTTATAATGTATGTGTTGTGTTTTATTGTGTCTCAATAAAGGCTTAGATTGCTCTTAAAACTGTTTACAAATTACATACAATTTTTGCCTTGACTAATGAACAACAAAATGAAGAACTTGATGTTACCATTATGATAGTATGCTGTTAACATGCACTAAATCTGTCAAAGACTCATGTGAAATCCTGTGAAATCCTGTACACAGGCTTTTTATTCCCAAAATGGTAAACAGTGACCTTTAACCTTTAACATTTACCAAACCCCTCAAAATTTAAGCAGGTGTAGAACTTGATAATGTGATGCTTTGATGTGAATATGAACCAAATCTGTCAAGGGGTTTATAGAATAACTTATACAAAAGATTATCACGGATGAGCAGACGGACAAACAAAGTGATTACTATACCTCTTTTACCAAGTGGTTGGGTTGGTGGGGGTATCCTTGATATCTAGGGGTCAAGCTCACCTACGCTCTCTACACTCCAAAAACATGTCATCATGATGGCAAAACTAAAGACTGTGTGTGTGCCACCTTGTTGATGAGACGAGAAGACTGGTTCTGATGTACTGATGTATATTAAAGAAATCGCATATTCAAATAGCGGCAAAAATTGTAGCTCCTTTGTAATCTTCAAAGGACAGGCATACAGCCTAGCGATTGGTCAGGGTTTTTTAAAACATGAACATGTTTTTAGTTTTGCCATAATATATTCCTGGGGTGTAGAAATCGTAGGTGAGCACAACCCCTATAAATAGAAGAGCTTGTTAGTCACCAGAAACATACGAGCCCCTGGTAATGTACGTAAACTTGATATTAAAACACTGGTGCATGTGTACTAGTACTACCACAAACCTTTCTCATGGCCTTAATATGGATGAAGTGTTCATTGCACCAGCTGGCGGAATAACTGAAACAGAAATACAAAACTGTTAAGTAAAACCTCCATATAAGGCCATTCCTTTACTACTGCCAACTCATTACACTATATTCATAGATATAACTGTACATAAATACCAAAACTCTCAATCTGGATATCTGTAACACAATTATACCTATTCAAAGGCTACTGGGGCCAAATAATTAAAGCCCAAAGGGATAAACAGAAATGTCCATGCCCCAGTTTCATGAATGTAACCTTTAACTTAAAGGAATTAAAAATCATTACAGATATATTGAGGAAAATTTCCTAGCTGAAGATTTCGCCTGAACTTATGTAATGTATTACTTGGTTATGGAAATTTTCAAGTAAACAAATTTACTAATTAAGGAACGTTCATGAAAATTGACCCAGGAGGTTAATAAGTTTATGTAATGATGAATTTATAGAAAGTTTCCTACGCGTTTCGTTTCCACTGCTCATAGACATTGAGGAAGGTGAGGTGGTCACTCTCCGGAACCTGGAACTTTTCCCTGGCTGCGTCAGAATCCTCTTCCCGACCTTTAGGGCGGTAGAAAATGGCAGGTACCGACAGCATGGACACAATGATCTACAACAATATCCATAACATAGGTTTTCACTTAATAATTTTTAACACTGGGACATGTAATCACTTGATGGTATAGGAAAGTAGAACAAAAGACCCAATAGGCTTGTACCGCTCACCTGGTATTGATCTCTCATAGATCACTTGTAACTGTAAAATGGACTTAAACTTATAAGTCAATTAAACGAACCTGTTAAAAGATTTAAACACATTTGACCTCTATGATCTTGCAGAATGAGTTATGATAATGCTAATTTTTCTATGTGGTTTTCAACATTTTTTATTTTGAATCATATAGAATCAAGGGGTCATGTCCCAATCAAGATTATTTTGAGAACAGCAGTGTGGAATCTACTAGAGTTTATGGAAAATTTTCAGAACAAGACAATTTGGTGAAAACCCATATAATTACACTACGTTTGTCTTGAGTTTATAAACGTTTACAGGTTGATACTCCAAGAGTATTTGAGGGCAATATCTAGACATTTTATGTAATTATTGCCATGGTTAGTGCACTAGTATACACTACCAGTTAAATATTTCTTCACTGTTTCAATTATGACACATGTGAAAACATTTGAAGGAGAGAGATTTTTACAATATTTTTTTCCTCATGTTTTCATACATAGACAACATACTGCCATAGCAGTGGACATCTTTCAATAAACAATTAAAAACTTGTTTTGATAGGTTTGTTTATGTAAATACATCCTAAAAATAGCTCAATGGTTATTTAAAGATGTGCCAGGTTTTATTGGTGGGGGAAAGCTGGAGTTCCCGGAGAAAACCACCAACCTTACGACTAGTACCTGGCGACTGCCCTAAATAGACATCAAACCTCAGAGACCCTGAGTGGTGGAGGGCTAGTGGTAGCAGAATGTCAGACACCTTAACCAGTTGACCAGTGTAGCCCAATGAAAGGATGATTTACTAGAAAAGACTGACATAGAGTGTATTCTTTGTAGTAGATAATTTCAGTATTGCATAATGCAATATCCACTTTATATGCAATATCAGGAACATGGGAGTATCAAATTAAGGTTGTGCGAGTTATTTCTGTGTGACAATGCATAATTACATCATAAATTTAAACTCTTGACTAGTATTAAGCTAGCTATAGCACTAGATCAACTTTCCTTGACTCCTGCTGCAAGGCTCAGAAAAAAACTTATCCTAATTCCTACACTTGTTTATACCCCTGAGATTTCATAATGTACTACAACATAACTATTCCAAGCCTTGAATAGGAAAAGTTCAAATGTGTTTACAGCGGTGAATTTACACAAAGTGGCCATCAACCCAGAAAATAACCCCATAGAGTAAACAATTTCAGATAAATAAGGGATTATTGTCTGTTTATAGGACAATATCTTAGAATAGGTCATAAAAATAACTCTTTAAATTTGAATAAAAAGTTATCAAGGTAAACCATGCTGTAACATATTGTAAACACAATCAAATTTAAACGGCAGGAGCTCATTGATAAATAGGCACACTCACAATTACTTGCTGTAGAAAGCAATAATACAAAAACTGTAATTCAAAAGGGCAATCCGAATGCTTTCGGCGGAAAAATTGCTAAAAAGAAATATTACCACTGAAATTTGTACATTCACAGTATCGAATTGGTATTAATAGATTCACGATAATTCATATTTTTTCCTGATGACATAAGGGTCATATTTCTGAATTTAACTTATAGAAGTCTTTAAAGCTGGCTAGTCTGTATTTTTTTTAAATGTTGTACTCTAAATTGCCGGAGGATTATGCAAATGAGATACTTGACATAATGTAAACGTACATTAATGGCCAATAAATGATACAGCTTCTATGACATACCCAGGTGAGGTTTATAGATTTTTCACCTGATACAGGTACTTAAAGTGCTCTTAATCCAGATCAGAATCTATGTGTAAACTAAAATTTAGGTTACAGCGTCACCCTACTCAATCCTTCATTTCATTTCATACTATGTACACGTATAACATGGATGTACAGAGTGGAACATTATCTTCTTAAACTATTCACCCCCGGAGACACAATTGAACTATTCCAGATCAAAGGCTAGAAAAGTTCATTACGAAATCTCAGGGGTGAAGTTAAATGTTTAACTTGGCCTACTGTGATCAAGTTTTCAGATTACCCAGTATTTAACTTATCATAGGAATGTTACTTTAGGTACTTTTACATGACTTGTGGATAAAATACACAGGTTCCCTGCTACAGTATACGCTAACCTAGTATTTAACTTTCTGGTAGTTTTCCATTATTCGATCGTGGATCAAGTTTAAATATTTATTACTTATCAGCGGATAGAATAAACAGGTTCACTGCTATGTAAGAAAACAAAGCAATCTCTGATATTTAATAAATAAATGTGTCAGTACCACATGAAATCAATCAGCCCCGGCTGACAACTAAAGATAAGACATTTTTTGAGGTTTTAAAAAAAGAAAACAAATTCCACTGATGTTCAACAAGCTCTCCAATGTCAGTCTTACCATTTAACTTAAATTTCAAAGCTCAAGTTGGCCATGATACATACTCTTTGGATCAAACGTGATTCCCATTTATTGTTTTCGCAGTTAAAGCTGCTCTGCCGATTTAGCTTCAGGGAAATCTCCTCTAGGAAAAAGCTTAAAGGGGTCTGTAACCAGTTAATACCTGCTACACTCACCCAACAATATATAACCATAACAAATACTGTAAAAGTGGAAAGTTTTGCTTATTTTGCTGACATTAAACCTCCAGCTATAAATCCACACCCAAACATATTTAACAACACTCAAACTCTACAGTGTATAATACTATTCTAGATACATAGTGCAAAACATAATGACTGCAGCGCAAACATTTCCATATCGGAACAGTTTGGAGGTGGACTAACGGAAAAATCCATGTATGAAAATTTTCGCTTTTACAGTACAATATCAAGTTTCTCTGTGTATAAAAATCAAGTGAAGATCTCACATTTTTATCGCAGTGGGACAGGGACCCTAAATTAACAATGAAACTGACATTCATGTTTTTTGTAAGTAATTCAGTCACATGCAGGTGGCAGGTTTAGCTCAGACACATGTTTATATGTTTCACTCCCCATGATTATCATTCAACTCACACACAAGATTTAACCCTTCCTATCAAATGACATCTTATTTATTTCTTGGCCCTTGTGCCATTGGCTTAATGCAAATTTGCATACCAGTAGAAACATAGTCCCCAGTTCCGGGTATCAATTTACACTACAGTCTCAAATATCCTTATCACATGCTTGCCAACTTTTTGAAATTTCCATGGGTGGGAATACGCGTGCTCAGAATTAAGAGCATAAATAAGATGTATACATGTACATTCAGAGGAAAAATAACACTTTTAAATGGCTTCTTTTGAGCTCTTCTTTCATATGAAATCACCAGACCTTTAAAAATAGGAACAGTTAAGCAGATTCCAAAGTTGAAAATGCAACATTTTAGGGTCCAAAATAGAGAGTCTCCCTCCTGAATAGGGAGGGTTGGCAAGTATGTTATCAGCATATTTGAAGTAGTATCTACACAAACTCTCCCCTCACTTAACACTCAAATTTAACATTTTTAGCAACTTGCATTTTATGGTGAGTTTTGAGTGGATAATGAAAGCACTATTGATGCATTCTGAATCTGGCTTATTTATAATTTAGACAAGTACACAAGACATTAATACACTATTTGATTTGTGTATGAAGTTTTGCTTCACGATTTGTTTTATAATTTTGACATTTTCTGACATGTGTACAGATTTGAATAATAATACACCCTTTCAACAGCCATTATACCCATTCGTCAAAAAACGCAAGTACAATCATTTTCTTCTCGCAATTTCAGAAATCAACTCGCAATTGGCGAGTGCGTGAGTGTTAAATTCAAACCCTAATATATTTGCTGATTCTTAATTTTGGTTTGTGTTTTATTTACAGTTATGGGCATTTAAGGCATACCAACTAGTTTACGAGGTGGAGAAAAACCACTGATATACAGCCAGTACCTGGTCACTGTCCTATATAGGCCTTGAACCCGTGATCCAGAGGACGAGGGCTTGTGAAAGCTTGAACCCGTGATCCAGAGGACGAGGGATTGTGGTAGCTTGAACCCGTGATCCAGAGGACGGGGCTTGTGGTAGCTTGAACCCATGATCCACAGGACGGGGGTTGTGGTAGCTTGAACCCCTGATCCAGAGGACGGGGGCTTGTGGTAGCTTGAACCCCTGATCCAGAGGACGGGGGCTTGTGGTAGCTTGAACCCGTGATCCAGAGGACGGGGGCTTGTGGTAGCTTGAACCCCTGATCCAGAGGACGGGGGCTTGTGGTAGCTTGAACCCGTGACCCAGAGGACGAGGGCTTGTGGTAGCTTGAACCCGTGACCCAGAGGACGGGGGCTTGTGGTAGCTTGAACCCCTGATCCAGAGGACGGGGGATTGTGGTAGCTTGAACCCCTGATCCAGAGGACGAGGGCTATGGTAGCTTGAACCCCTGATCCAGAGGACGAGGGCTATGGTAGCTTGAACCCGTGATCCAGAGGACGAGGGCTATGGTAGCTTGAACCCGTGATCCAGAGGACGAGGGCTATGGTAGCTTGAACCCGTGATCCAGAGGACGAGGGTTTGTGGTACATTTGTAGCTTGAACCCATGATCCAGAGGATGAGGGCTTGAGGTAGCAGAACCTTTATACCACTCGACCACTGTGGCCCTTATAATACAGAAGAGATGAAAACAGCCAATTTGGAAAAGGAGGAAAATCAATATTTTAAGAGGTTTTAATGGGAAATTTAAGGAATTAAGTACCGTTACAGCAAAATTATCAAAAATGAGGAATTCCTCCTTTTGGAAGAGGATTTTCATCATGCCTTATATCTAATTGTTCAGTATAATTATACTTATAAATGTTCAATATTTGCATTAATAAAAGCAACAAGCCACTGTTGTCATCCAATACAGAAAGATAACTTGTCTCAAATTTCCTTTTATAATTTTTTTGATCTCGTGGTTCACAGGGTGATGAAATTCAGCACCTGACATATTGAAAGCTCAATATAACTCAATAAACTACGCCTATAAATGTCAACTGTGTCACGTACAATCTAGTACATCCATGCATGTTTTAAGATAATGTCCAACATGCATTAATTCACACTGTAAAAAAGATACGATTCTTCAGAATTTGTCAATTATACAAAATCTCTTTCACCAAAAAGCGTTAATAAACAGGGAACCCATCCAGGCGGAAAAAATAAAAAAGACTGCCCTGCAGGCTAGATTGTTAACTCAGCGAAAGTGAACCATCTGATCAACATACAGCTAATCCTAGTGTACCCCAACTATATATATACACAGGGTTTTTATTAGTAATGCTTTCATTACCCTAGACTCACAGTGCCAGCCCCTTCCATCAACAAACTGAATGTACAAATACCTTTTGCACACCACCTCCAGGTCTACTTGAGTTTTGAACACAGCCCTTAACTTTGTCTTTCAAACTACTCAGATCCACACCCTAGTACGAAATAGTTTCAAAAGAGAATAAAACACCGGGAATAAAACACCGGAGTGGAAATCGCTGACTCTAAGGACAAATCTTATGGTTCTTTGATCACTTTGGGAAAGGAAGTCCAAATAGACAGGGTAAGTGTTCAGTATACTTATTTCAAGTCATATTTTATCACATAAGTCATGTTTATTTATTACCATATAAATTACTTGATAATTCTCCAAACACTTTCATGATTTGAAATGAAAAAATAATTTCAAAATCATATCAGGGTTTTTTAATCAGTCATATTTAAGTTTGTAAAATACCCTGTTCAAAACAGCAATTTGAAAAATAAGTAATTTGAGCTATGTTTTTTAATGGCATCAAATGAATTTTATGAAAATAATTAATCATTATTATTTTAGTAGTTGAAAATAGTGTTGATGCTTATGATAATTCATACTGATATCCGAATTCACAATAGGTCTAAGATGTTAAAATTAAGATATAAATCACAACAAAAACTCTTAGTTTTACTGTCTGGAATTTTTAAACGCATGAACCTGTACATATCTGTGTTAAAAAAAGTCTACAAATTTAAAAAGATAATGCATGCACACCACCCCACAAGCTTTCAACACCACCCCACAATCTTTCAACACCACCCCACAATCTTTCAACACCACCCCACAAACTTTCAACACCACCCACACACTTTCAACACCATCAACACACTTTCAACACCACCCACAAACTTTCAACACCACCCAATACACTTTCAACACCACCCAATACACTTTCAACACCACCCCACAAACTGTCAACACCACCCCAAAAACTTTCAATGTACACCACCCAACACACTGTCAACATCATCCCACACACTTTCAAAATCACCCACACACTTTCAACACTACCCACACACTTTCAACATCATCTGCTACACTTTCAACATCATCTGCTACACTTTCAAAATCACCCACACACTTTCAACATCATCTGCTACACTTTCAACACTACCCACACACTTTCAACATCATCTGCTACACTTTCAACATCATCTGCTACACTTTCAAAATCACCCACACACTTTCAACACTACCCACACACTTTCAACATCATCTGCTACACTTTCAACATCATCTGCTACACTTTCAAAATCACCCACACACTTTCAACATCATCTGCTACACATTCAACACCACCCACAAACATTCAACACCACCCACAAACATTCAACATCATCTGCTACACTTTCAAAATCACCCACACACTTTCAACATCATCTGCTACACATTCAACACCACCCACAAACATTCAACATCATCTGCTACACTTTCAAAATCACCCACACACTTTCAACACCACCCCACACACTTTCAATGTACACCACCCCACACACTTTCAACACCACCCCACACACTGTCAACATCATCCCACACACTTTCAAAATCACCCACACACTTTCAACATCATCTGCTACACTTTCATCCACACACTTTCAACACTACCCACACACTTTCAACATCATCTGCTACACTTTCAAAATCACCCACACACTTTCAACATCATCTGCTACACTTTCAAAATCACCCACACACTTTCAACATCATCTGCTACACTTTCAACACCACCCACACACTTTCAACATCATCTGCTACACTTTCACCCACACACTTTCAATGTACACCACCCCACACACTTTCAATGTACACCACCCCACACACTTTCAATGTACACCACCCCACACACTAACCCGACATTCCCACACACAACACTAAACTGACGGAAAAAATCCTGCTGAGTATAATTTGTTTACAGACAGGTTAGATGACACAGAAATATCCTGGAGGGAAGTTTTCAATAGGAATGTCACAGTCAAACGTCTTGATTAAAGATTCATACCTCAAAGTGTTGTTTATACACTGACACCAATACACAGTGAAATCGTATACACATTGGTGACCTTAATCCCGACATAAACAAAATATCTCATTTACAAGCCATCTTGATCAAATGACACAGTTTCAAAACGACTCAATGAGAACTTCTGACAAATCTATTTTCAACAATATCTGAAATATCCACACATATGTATGATAAATAGATAAAGATACTTTCATGATAAAACCTTTGATAAATATACTTATATTTAAGACACTTTATTCTTTTACCTAACTATGCCATTTTAAGACTTGTTTGTAAATCAAGTATACCTATATAATGACATTAAGTATTTAAGTATTCATTATTATTAGTTATTAGTAATTCTTTATAATAATATCTTTATTATAATAGTTAAGAAAACCTAAATATATAATAATATCTTTATTAGTTGAGTATTAGCCTTTATAATGGTATCTCTTTTAGTTGAGCAAGCCTTTATAATGATATCTCTATTAGTTGAGTAAGCCTTTATAATGATATCTCTATTAGTTGAGCAAGTCTTTATAATGATATCTCTTTTAGTTGAGTAAGCCTTTATAAAGATATCTCTATTAGTTGAGTAAGCCTTTATAATGATATCTCTATTAATTGAGTAAGCCTTTATAATATCTCTATTAGCTGAGTAAGCCTTTATAATGATATCTCTATTAATTGAGTAAGCCTTTATAATATCTCTATTAGCTGAGTAAGCCTTTATAAAGATATCTCTATTAATTAAGTAAGCTTTATAATGATATCTCTATTAGCTGAGTAAGCTTTTATAATATCTCTATTAGTTGGGTAAGCCTTTATAATGATATCTCTATTAGCTGAGTAAGCCTTTATAATGATATCTTCATTAGTTGAGTAAGCCTTTATAATGATATCTCTTTTAGTTGAGCAAGCCTTTATAATGATATCTCTATTTGCTGAGTAAGCCTTTATAATGATATCTCTATTAGCTGAGTAAGCCTTTATAATATCTCTATTAGTTGAGTAAGCCTTTATAATGATATCTCTATTAGTTGAGTAAGTCTTTATAATGATATCTCTATTAGTTGAGTAAGCCTTTATAATGATATCTCTATTAGCTGAGTAAGCCTTTATAATATCTCTATTAGTTGAGCAAGCCTTTATAATGATATCTCTATTAGCTGAGTAAGCCTTTATAATATCTCTATTAGTTGAGCAAGCCTTTATAATAATATCTCTATTAGTTGAGTAAGCCTTTATAATGATATCTCTATTAGTTGAGTAAGCCTTTATAATGATATCTCTATTAGCTGAGTAAGCCTTTATAATATCTCTATTAGTTGAGCAAGCCTTTATAATGATATCTCTATTTGCTGAGCAAGCCTTTATAATGATATCTCTATTAGTTGAGTAAGCCTTTATAATGATAACTTTTTTTAGTTGATCAGTAAGCCTTAATAATGATATCTTTATTAATTGAGTAAATCTTTTAATATCTTTATAATATCTCTATTAGTTGAGTAAGCCTTTATAATAATATCTCTTTTAGTTGAGCAAGTCTTTATAATGATATCTCTCGTAGTAAATTAATCTAATTTAATTATATCTTCAGGGGTTAAGTAAATCTTTATTTGATTATCTCTATTAATATATAGTTAAGTAAGTATTTATAATTATATCTCTATTAGGTAAGTAAGTCCTTATAATTATATCTCTATTAGGTAAGTAAATATTTATAATGATAATTAACTCTACACAATATGAAGATATTTTTATCATATCAAGACAGGTACATGTATATCGAATACCTGTTTGTTTAAGCTACAAGTTATATACAAATTTACCAATGTAACTCTATTGGCAAATCATACCAACAGGAAGAGATCTGTGTTATTTCAAGATCTTGCATAAAACACACCAATCTCTTAGCCCATAATGATAACTAAATGGAAAAGATTTTAAAGTTCTGGTATTCAATCTTGATATGAAACCTGATACCATTTTGAGGCAACGTTTGCATATAGATGGGTTGTAATGATCACGAAGTATATGCGATCTGAATAAATAATTAACAGTACACCGGGAATTTTCATGTAATATGTAAATTTATAAGTAGTATGCAAATATTTCCAATTGAAAGGAGACATCACGGTCAACATGTCCTATTCCGAGTACAATCAAAGCCAGAGGGACTTCAACTAATGTCCTTGCATCTCTGTAGAATAGCTGTACTGACAAAATCTTTTTGCATATATGTCAAGCATTTTCTAAATAAGAGGCCCAGCGGGCCTGTATTGCTCACCTGGATACATTGGTATCCCAAGAACAGAGACATAAAGACTAAAAGATCAATCCTTGAAGCTTATCTGTATAAATTAAAAGTTTGGTAAAGGAGTGAGTACCTCAACTATTTTCAAGTTCAACTAAGAAACTACGTCCCTAAAGTGGGTGTGGCCAGACCCTGACATCAAGCTTAATATTAGGATTTTGTTTATCTCTTTATGACCAGCCCAGGATGCTTCCTGCCTTTCAATTAGTGGTTATGGAGAAGAAGTCGCTTACACCAATATTGCTTAAAATGTTTTTGGCCCCGCCTTTTGTCTCCCTGGCGGGTCAGTCCCGCAAATAGTACAATTTTGAATCCTGAGCACCTAAGGATGCTTCCTGCCAAATTAAGTTGATTTCCAATAAGTTGTTATGCTCCGAGAATAAGTTGCTTACACCAATATAGCTAAATAATTTTTTTTAGCCCTGCCCCTCAGCCCCTGGGGGGGGGGGGGGGGTCAGTCCCACCATTGACGGTTTTGAACAAATCTGACCATTATGACCTTTGTATATGTTAAGGTCATTCATGTGAACAGATTTGGAGCCCTTTATCCCAGCACGTGATTGGCTGAATGTCACATCACAAAAGGCCTTTTCCTTTGTTTGAAGATTTCAACATATTTGACACCTGTGAAATTGAATATGGGTGAAGGTGCATCATTTGAAGTCATTTTTGAAATATTTGAATATGTTTGACCCCTGTGACCTTGAAAGAGGTTCAAGGTCATTCATTTGAACAAACTTGGAACTTCTTCATCCAAGCATATCACTGGCTAAATTTCAACAACCTTGGTCTTTGGTTTATCAAAAAAAAAAGATTTATTTTTTTAATATATTTGACTATTTTGACCTTGCATGAGTATAAGGCAAGGTCATTTATTTCAACTAACTTGGTAGCACTTTACACACAAGTCACATCATTTCTCAAATAGTTTAAAGATATTTGCATTTTGCTTTCCTTTTTTTAGATACACCATGATGAAGTGTCTCCCGGGTGTGTTTTTCCTTCTACTTGGAAGCCATGCAGTCGCATCGAAGCAAATCTGTCCAAACAATCTGTCTGTAAACTGTGTATGTACAAGCCAATCAAACCAAGCCTTTGTCACGTGCTCTTACCCAGACCCTTCAAACATCTCCAAGGTATTGTCTACACCTACCGACCAATTACAACCATTGTGGATCATTCAATATTTCGGAGTACCGCACAACAACTTGAGAACTTTACCGGATGATTACTTTGATGGTTTTGACATGATATTTGTAGTGGATGTCAGTGGTAACCAATTGACCTCAGTGCCCGAGGCATTGAAGAAGGTTTCTAAAACAACCGAGCTGAATTTGTCATTAAATCATATGGAATCTCTGAACCTTCAGGATTTCTCGGTTTTCAAAAATCTTAGGAAGCTGAATCTGTCCAAAAACAAAATAATGGGAATAGTTTCAACCGAACCAGGAGTTACGATGTCGGCACTACGGGAAATTAACTTGAGTTCTAACAATGTAAGTAGTGTTGAACCAACAGCCCTACTTTCATTTCCAAATCTGCGGAATCTGATCATGTCAGAAAATCGCAACTTTGAAGCAATCGGTACCTTAAAATTCCCAGAACACATTTCAGCCATGAGATTTGAGTCCACTGGGATTAAAACAGTTGATGTTTGCAAATTCAAGCATCTCAATGACCTTGAAAGCCTGAATCTTGACGACAACGACTTGGAGTGTACCTGCGATTTGTTCAGCTTATTTCACTGGGTCGAGGTAAACCGCGATGACGGGTTAGTACATGAAGCTCATGGAGAAGGTTCGAAATGGCAATGTCTAGAAAATGGAATCAGCGTTAACATTTCCGACTTTGGAGACAGAAAATGTAATGATACCAGTGTTTCACTTAGTAACAGTCTGTGTGCAGAAATAATACTGGGAGGAAATCTAAATGTCAACTTTTCACTGTCTGTTGTCTCAGAATTCAACCTTGACATTGAATCTGCTGAGAGTGAGCATATCAACTTGGTGTGGGATGCACCAAACACAACAACACTGTACGGGTTTGTTGTTGTAGCTTCCTTGGTCGATTCTGAGGACGAGCCTTTCTATACTTCCGCGGTTCTACATCCAAACACACTTTCCCATTCCTTACAAGGGTCTGATGTGAAGTCGGGTAACTTCAAAATCTGCGTAAAAGTACTGCTGTACAACGAGACGACTGTAGCCAAGGTGGACTGCGAGACGGTCTTCATTTTCTCATCACAGATAATTGTCGGAATTCTAGCTGGAGTCGTTTTCATTGTACCTTTTATGGCCATCCTTTTTTGTATCATACGTCTTGATCAGAAAAACATCAAAAAGGACAAATATATGCATATCCAAGAAGCACAAGATTCTGAGACAAAGAAGGTTGCTGCAAACTTGGGTGTCGGTGTTGGTAAACCTGCTGTTCCTTCAGATAAGAACAAATCGGCCACCAAGTCTACCACATCCTTCACATCAGCAAGCAGTCTGCCTCCAGTCAAAATTCTGGCGGGAGAAACCAAAAGTGTATCCAGTCCTGAAGCTAAGTCAGGGAAAGATAACCCAAGCTTTGTAAACGGGGACAAAATTGAAGTGAAGGTCACTGGGTCAACCAGTGACAAAACTCAAACGCCTACGACACACGAACCACAATACGGATCAATTTCATCCCATCTCTAAGAGGTCTGTGTCACAGGAATCCAACCAAAGAAACAATATCTTATGCAAGATTCAACTAGTAAGGAAAAATGCGTAACAGTGTTGTTGCTATAAGAGTTAAACTCACAAGTGACACAGAAAATGAAAATATGTGTGTTCAAGGTGCTTAAATTTCAGAAAACTTACTGTGGAATTGCCACTATCTATAAACCTGCAAACTTTCCATTACTGCCGAAGATTACAAAACCATTCTTCAGTTAGTTTTTCATTATTTTCTTAACAGAATAGGACATACTACAAGACTTTCTCATCTAAAATCAATCAAGGAAAATAAGAAAATTAACAGTGTTTTTGTAGAAGAAATTGTTCATTATTTTAAAATTTTGGAACTTATTTTTTTTTATCAAACAGGGAGACAAGTAAAGATCTTGATGAAATTTAGAGAATCAGATTTCTAACCAAGCAGTAAAAAAACTAATATGATCTTGGTTGGTTATAAGCAAGAATCTAATTCCCTCTTATTTCAATCTTGATTTTTGATGCTGACACTGGGTTGTGTCATTTAGTTTTATCTTTCACCATTGTTGTTCTTTAAAGAGCAGATCTACTTGAGCAGGACAAAATGTTACTCAACGAACTTTAAAGTTGGTTAGTGTTGGATTTGTAGCATGCTCTATCCAATATAGAAATAGAAACCCTCGCCTAAAGCTATTAAAAATCATCTAAGTACATACACACTGGCGAAATACACTGCCATCCAAAAGTTCTGATACATGTTTTCTGCAAACGCTTTGAAATTGAGCAAAACCCTATTTTGAATTATGTATTACACTATTAGTATTTCTATGTTATAACTATAACTGCTTACGTTGTTTTCTTATTTTTCAACTAAATGTAAGTATGTTTTTTGATACAATTAAAATCTTCAAATGCAATATTTTTGCAATTTCACGTTTTTAATTCATCGAGTTCAACAATATATTTCTTTCTTATATTTTTGACAGTGCATCCCATTGTATTAATTCCATTTAATTGTGCAAATGAAAGAAAAACAATATTTATTCATTTTTGAACATTATCAAAAATAGACCCCTCCCTGAAACTTCCAGGACTTTTTGAAATAAAATGCCTGGTTGAATTGTCACTGATAAGTGGACAATCTTTAGGAAATTGCATCAGTTGTGTTCATTTTTTGTTGGCTATTGGCTTAATATGTACACAACAATTGTAATAAAAAATTTCGATGGCAGTGTATACCATTTAAGTTTTACCAATGGTTTTATGTGGCACAACTTGTTAGCCAAGAAATTGTTCAAAGAAAATGTGCCATATTACTTACATGACGTTTCTAAGTATAGACAGCGGCTGTAATAGGTAGGTTTAATTAACGTAAGAAACTTCTAGAAGATAAAACATTACAAAAAGTCTCATCCTTTATTGTGATTTAATATCTTACCCATGTAAAAAAAAAAAAAGAGACAGAATTTTTATGTGAAGCAATCTTTTCCCAAGGAACAGGGGATGGAGGTGATTCTGCCCCCCGCCCCCATCTCCCATCCCCCTTCACCAACTTCTAATGAATGAATCCACTCCAAGCAAAGACTTTTATCCTGCTGATGGCAACAATCTCACTATCCCATTGGTTAAAATAAAGTCACATAATGTCCTGTATTGGGTCACTAAAAATCTGTGTCACTTCATAATATTGTATAACATCAGACACAAGTAATTGTTCCTGAAAGGACCCTGTATTCAATAACAATCATGGTTGCTCTTAAACGCTTTGGCCACACCATGGAAGGTGAATTGGCCAAGACATCAGAAGGAAATTCTTACAAAACTTGCAAGATGCAATGAGAAAGCGGCCAGAATATTGAAATCTTATTTACGCAAAAAATGCCCATGATACTACGTATGGAATGTTTGATGAGTCGAGGATGGCGAAAATGTTGGGGCATATTGACACCCGCAACACAGACAGTTCAAAATATAAGTCCGGCTCATGTTTTTTCCTGTAATTAATACCAAGGGTATAGGCCTTCAGCAGGATAAATTGTTACATAGTTTGTTAGTGACCTATACGGAAAAATATCGGGTCTAAAAAACATGTATCAGGTTCAGCTTCGCCTCACCTGATACAAGATTTTTTAAACTTGATATTTTTCCGTATCGGGTCGCTAAAAAACTATATTAATATCGGGTCTAAAAAACATGTATCAGGTTCGGCGAACCCAGGTGAACCAGGCGTGATTACATAATCACCTGTGAACCGTGACGTGGGTGGAAATTCCCGAGCTATACTAATGGTATTACGTGTACCAAAGCATAGTTTGAATAATTATTCGCACAAATAGCGTAGTATTTCGGAATATTGATATAAGATTAAGCTAACACCATTACTGTTACTTACAACATTTTTTTCCCCTTTGAAGTGGTTTACCTAGTATGAAAGACATTAAGGATCCTTGCATTGTCTCATTACAGGTTACGATTATCAACATCAGAGAGTTCCCCTTGTTTTAATTTTGGATATAAATAAATGTAGCAGTCTGGTTGGAATCCCCTTAAGTTGCCCAAACAAAGACCTTGACCTTTACACCCTAGCTACAAGGTTTACATAAAAATGCAAACTCATACTAGACCATTGTAAAATTTTGAAGAAAACATATCACAGAATGAAGTTATCGACTGTTTACAATAAACTAGGACAGTCACCTTGTTGACATTGGTTGGTTTGTTTACTAATGGGTTTAATTTACCCCTTGGGTTGGTTAGGGTTAGATTTCTACCTAGTAACCAGGCCCTGGGAAATTCAAATTGACCTTGCAAGGCCATGTCAAACCCCAGCTACTTGGATACGGATAGGGTGTCGCTAATGATGTGGTAAACGGACAGAATTATGCTCTCACATATGATCCTGCATATCCTCATATGATGTTGGTGATAAGAACGTTGACAAGGCCTCCCCCCCCCCCCCTGTCACAATGTAAGAATGAGAGACCAGGGCCCGTATTCATGAAACCGTTCTCATGCTCAAGCATGGATTTTGTGCTCTGGCATAATATCTTGTTCTGGTTGTAAATTATTTTACAAATCTGATTTTGTCAAAGTTTGTAAACAAAATTGAAAAAACATGAAGGCACGTAACTGTTTTCAATATTTACGATTGACATTTTGATTGTTATTATTATTTAGGCGAGTTTCAAGAAAGTTACCTTTGAGTACAGAATTAATGCTTGAGAATGAGAACTGTTTCATGAATACAGGCCCAGGATCTGAACCCTGACTTGGACTGGCTCCAATCATAATCTTAACACACTTATATAACAACCTACCCAATTGAACTTTGTTGCTACCTATAATGATAATGTTATTACCCTGACCACGCATGCTACAGTTATATTCAAAATTCAAAAGAGTATTAAGGGACTGTAACTCTAAAATGGAAATATCTAGTATTTTATCGACAGTGAGACAAGGATCCTTAAAATGTTTATGTAGATATTGCTTACTTAAGCTGGCAAATCTCACTGGAAGTATCAATTGCTTTTGTCAAATTCACAGAAATAAATTTGTATAAGAAATACATTAAAATTCAGAAGGGTTAGATACTCTCTAGACTTATCAGTGAAGATATCACGATCCATGGGAAAAAATGAGATTGTACATGATATTATGATACGAGTTCATTTCGGATCTTTCATTTGAACTGTGTATTAATGCAGGCCATCATCACTTCTGCATGATTCAGTGAAATTAAAAAGAATTCCGGGTTCAAGTTCATCCCGGATCTTTCTTCATTTTATCAGTGTATCAATGTAGGGCATCATCATTTTTGAAAGATTCACCAAAATTAAAAACAGTTCCGGGGTCTTTTGACTGGTTATGTTGCAAATATACACGTTTACTGTATGAAACCGAGTGCAAAAACGTGATGATAGCCTTTGTCATTATGATTGAAGTCAATCGGATTAAAATGTATATCCTTATTCTCACTCCATTACGTAAGGATCTGACAACATCCCATAACGTGTCACGTTCTTGTGACCTTTACGCCCTCTGTATACTTCACACTCAAGACAAATTGGCTAATTGACGCTGTCATCTGCGGAAAGTCATTTCATTACAATAATCATATTAGCTTGTGATAAAATGACTTACAAATCATGTACAAATAGAATAATGTAAGTTTTTGTCGTCAAACGAAATCCACTTCCTTTAATCCTACATAATCAGAGTATAATAAAGTAACAACTAGGATCTGCATTTTACAGTGATTTCCAGTGTATTACCAGAGCGGCGCAATGTAATTTAAGGAATTTTTTTATGCTTTTGTGAAATAAAATCCAGATAGCTCGCACTTGTAGATTACACGCAGGTTATACATTGATTGTATACCCAGTGAGTGCAAGTGTACTTTGTATGTGACTTTGTGATTTAATGTTTTGAATGTTGGAAATCGGAGACATTTGATGGAAATATTGTGTTTATTTCGTAAATATATATAGGTTTATGTGTAAAATTTAAGCCATATATAAGTTTTTCAATGACATATTTTGTTTACAAATAGCGTAGATCTACATGTTGATACAATTGGAAACATTTAACAAGATATAGCCTTTATCTTTTAATGATCTGGCAAAAAAATCCACTGATAGTCCGCATCGGCAGATAGCCCGTGCCAAGGCATCTACTGAACAGATGTAAAACAAGAGGCCCATGGGCCTAAACGGTCATCTGACAATTGCAAACACTTATAGCAGGGACACACCCCTTAGTTCAAAAGTGTTCAAACCAGCATCATTGTCATAAACTATCTGTTCAGATCTAGAGTCGGTTACAAAATTTATTTATGGTGTTGTCAAAGCAATGAACAACATATCGGCCATGCTTGTTATACACTTTGCAATGATTTGGTAATCTCCTATTTGATTGGCATTGCAAAATCAAAAGCATCTTAGCTATAGTAAATGTATACCAGCATTGTGGAATACAAGACTGTATCACAACTACTTTCACTTTCAGAAATTTCTATCCTTCAGGGTATGTTTACAGGTATTTTACTAATCTTTAAAATTCAGCAAAGTTCCCTTTTGGGGCCCCGCCCCTCTGGCCCCAAGGGTTGGATCAGCCTCATTTATATAAAATCTGATCGCCCTCCCCAAATGATGCTTCACATCAAATTTGGATGCAATCCATTCAAGCATTAAGGAGGAGTAGGATTTTAAAGCAAAAATTCAGCAAAGTCCCCTTTTGGAGGCCCCACCCCTATGGCCCCAAGGGTTGTATCAGCCTCATTTATATAAAATCTGATCGCCTTCCCCAAATGATGCTTCACATCAAATTTGGATGCAATCCATTCAAGCATTAAGGAGGAGTAGGATTTTAAAGTAAAAATTCAGCAAAGTCCCCTTTTTGAGGCCCCGCCCCTACGGCCCCAGGGGTCGGATCAGCCTCATTTATATAAAATCTGATTGCCCTCCCCAAATGATGTTTCACACCAAATTTGGATGCAATCCATTCAAGTATTAAGGAGGAGTAGGAATTTAAAGCAAAAATTCAGCAAAGTTCCCTTTTTGGGACCCTACCCCTCTGGCCCCAGGAGTCGGATCAGCCTCATTTATATAAAATCTGATCGCCCTCCCCAAATGATGCTTCACATCAAATTTGGATGCAATCCATTGAAGCATTAAGGAGGAGTAGGATTTTAAAGCAAAAATTCAGCAAAGTCCCCTTTTGGAGGCCCCACCCCTATGGCCCCAAGGGTTGTATCAGCCTCATTTATATAAAATCTGATCGCCCTCCCCAAATGATGCTTCACATCAAATTTGGATGCAATCCATTCAAGCATTAAGGAGGAGTAGGATTTTAAAGTAAAAATTCAGCAAAGTCCCCTTTTTGAGGCCCCGCCCCTACGGCCCCAGGGGTCGGATCAGCCTCATTTATATAAATCTGATTGCCCTCCCCAAATGATGTTTCACACCAAATTTGGATGCAATCCATTCAAGTATTAAGGAGGAGTAGGAATTTAAAGCAAAAATTCAGCAAAGTTCCCTTTTTGGGGCCCTACCCCTCTGGCCCCAGGAGTCGGATCAGCCTCATTTATATAAAATCTGATCGCCCTCCCCAAATGATGCTTCACATCAAATTTGGATGCAATCCATTGAAGCATTAAGGAGGAGTAGGATTTTAAAGCAAAAATTCAGCAAAGTCCCCTTTTGGAGGCCCCGCCCCTATGGCCCCAAGGGTTAGATCAGCCTCATTTATATAAAATCTGATCACCCTCCCCAAATGATGCTTCACATCAAATTTGGATGCAATCCATTCAAGCATTAAGGAGGAGTAGGATTTTAAAGTAAAAATTCAGCAAAGTCCCCTTTTTGAGGCCCCGCCCCTATGGCCCCAGGGGTCGGATCAGCCTCATTTATATAAAATCTGATTGCCCTCCCCAAATGATGTTTCACACCAAATTTGGATGCAATCCATTCAAGTATTAAGGAGGAGTAGGAATTTAAAGCAAAAATTCAGCAAAGTTCCCCTTTTCGGGCCCCGCCCCTCTGGCCCCAGGGGTTGGATCAGCCTCATTTATATAAAATCTGATCGCCCTCCCCAAATGATGCTTCACATCAAATTTGGATGCAATCCATTCAAGCATTAAGGAGGAGTAGGATTTTAAAGTAAAAATTCAGCAAAGTCCCCTTTTTGAGGCCCCGCCCCTATGGCCCCAGGGGTCGGATCAGCCTCATTTATATAAAATCTGATTGCCCTCCCCAAATGATGTTTCACACCAAATTTGGATGCAATCCATTCAAGCATTAAGGAGGAGTAGGAATTTAAAGCAAAAATTCAGCAAAGTTCCCCTTTTGGGGCCCTACCCCTCTGGCCCCAGGAGTCGGATCAGCCTCATATATATAAAATCTGATCGCCCTCCCCAAATGATGCTTCACATCAAATTTGGATGCAATCCATTCAAGCATTAAGGAGGAGTAGGATTTTAAAGTAAAAATTCAGCAAAGTCCCCTTTTTGAGGCCCCGCCCCTATGGCCCCAGGGGTCGGATCAGCCTCATTTATATAAAATCTGATTGCCCTCCCCAAATGATGTTTCACACCAAATTTGGATGCAATCCATTCAAGTATTAAGGAGGAGTAGGATTTTAAAGCAAAAATTCAGCAAAGTTCCCCTTTTGGGGCCCTATCCCTCTGGCCCCAAGGGTTGGATCAGCCTCATTTATATAAAATCTGATCGCCCTCCCCAAATGATGCTTCACACCAAATTTGGATGTAATCCATTCAAGTATTAAGGAGGATTAGGAATTTAAAGCAAAAATTCAGCAAAGTTCCCCTTTTCGGGCCCCGCCCCTCTGGCCCCAGGGGTTCGATCAGCCTCATTTATATAAAATCTGATCGCCCTCCCCCAATGATGCTTCACACCAAATTTGGTGGTGATCCATTAAGAAATGAAGGAGGAGTAGCATTTTGAAATGAAAAGTTTACTGACGGCGCACGGCGGACGGCGGACGACGACGGACGAAGCACGATGACTATAGGTCATCCTGACCCTTTGGGTCAGATGACCTAAAAAAGTATAGCCTGCAGGCAATAATGTAACGCAGGAAATTGCGGTTATCAGATTTTGTTGTTATGCCTGAGTCGTTGTCACACATGAAGTAGCAATTATCAATTTGAAACTTATTTAGTAGGTTTGTTATTATCACATTGTGGTTCAATTTGTTTTTATTATAAACATTTTACCTTAGTCATGTTTTCATGAAATTAAGAAGCAATAAATAAATTGAACAATCATTTCGCAACTTTTCAGTTAGAAATGATGAATTTGGTACTTTTTCAGTTAAGTTAATCATCATGACAATATTTTTACGTTGACGTATTTATAATTTGTTTTCATAAAATTCATAAAAAATTCTTCATAGCTACATCTCCATCATTATGTAACATTTCATTATTAGGATGCTGTCACATAATCAGTTTGGTGCTTATTTTAATAGTAGTTTAGTAATCGTGATACACATATTATTTTTCAAATTCAGACTTATTTATATCTTCATAAAGCTCATATATATAAATTATCATAAAAACATCCATTAATAGTTTTTTTCCTCATTTTCAGCTTTTGTAAATATGAAAAATTCTTTGTCTTACTTATTTCAGTAATCAGTTTTAATATGAATATATATTTTTTCAGAATCTGTATGAAGATGCTATTTATCAAATGCAACAGTTACTGTATTCCCCTTTTGCTCTTTAGGGATAAAGTTCCTTGAAAACTGCACACTGAGCCCTCCCACTTTGAACCATCAAGCAATATTCATTTTCATATTTGTATGATAAATACTTCATATTTTGCCAATATTTACAATGCAATCATGAAAGCATAATCAGATGTACATATTCCTGAATTTTTTTTATAATATATAAGCGAAGTTGACACAGGAAGCCATGGGGATGAGTTGGGGTTAATTAACAACCTTAGAACCGAAAGGTGAAGTCTAGATAATAACTCCACCCCCCACAAATATCTTCTTGTAAATATAATATGTATTTTTAAGATAGGCTTTAATAGAAACTATGAGAAAAATTGACTGAAATCCAGTTTACATATTAGAAGAGTAAGGCAGTTTTCATTTATGTGAAACAATGTTTTTTTTCCACTTTTAAATGTAATGTTTTCGGGTAGAATTCCTGGTGGACCTGTAAATATATATTTACAGGCCTTGCAACTTTTCTCAAGGCTCGCCTGAAAGCCGCATTAGATAGTAGGTCCAATCGTATAACATAAACAAAAAACTTTGGTCTGGCCGGTTCAACCGCTTTAACGATAACAACACTGTATTATTCATGCTTTCATCAATGCAAAGGGAGATAACTTCCCACAAAACTGTCAAATGAAAAACACTGCATAATATTACTGATAACTTATAACGTTTCAGTAAGATTTCTGACATAATTTTATCGACAGACAGCTTAAACGTAGTAAATGCCATAGCTTTTATTGTACAGATATGAGGGAGTACTTTTTATATTCAAATAAAAATACATTTATCAATCCTGTTTTGTTGTGTTGTGTTGTAAAAGATCTGCATTGATAAGGTTGCCTTACAAGCGTGAGCTGTAGGGAATTTCCCTTTAGCTCAGTCGGTAGAGCATCGTGCTGGAGAGCCAAGGGTCGCGGGATCGAGCCCCAGCGACGGCACTATATCACTTTTCCTCGTCTCAATGAAGGAAAAGCCTTGGCGGAAAGAACCTGAGTTGGAGATTTAGAAAAAGGGGGGAATAGTGTAAAATTTGTGCATTGATTAGATTGCCTTTCAAGCTTAACGGTAGGGAATTTCCCTTTAGCTCAGCAGTAGAGCATCAGGTTAGAGAGCAAAGGGTTGCAGGTTTAAGCCCAAGCGATGGCACTATCTTTATCACTTTTCCTCGTCCTATTACAGTGTTGTACCTCTTTAGAGATCAGGGTTTCAACAATAACAACAGTAAACCGATGAATGATTAATTTTCAGCAATAAAAGGACAACAGAATCAACCTACTGAACTGGTCCTTTGGACTCATTAAAAAAACATGTGTTAGCATAGTATTACTTGACAGAAAGATTGTAAGATTAGAAAATTCCTTTTTTTGGAAAAATGTTTGAAATACACAGTCAAACGAAGATTGTGAGACTATGGGAAAACTTTTGGAATTTCCAAGTATATAAGTTAAGTGAATACTTGAATGTTCAAGTGTGAAGTCGTATAGTGACTGACAAAATACTTCGAATTAAACAGGGTTTTCGAGTTATACGAGTTCCTAATAACGAGGATCAATTGTATTATATTAAGTTATATTTATACATCATCCCCATTAGAAAATAGCTCACTGTCAGCTGATATAAATACTAAAAAATCCTTACCTAAAGTAGAATGCATGCGTGGTTCTGAAACTGATAGGCCTGCATATGCATGCACAGTACAATCTTTGGATGATAGTAATACAGATATTTCCAGTAAAATATCACCCTCAAACTTATCTCCTTGTATTAAACCTAAAGTTCCTAAAATTAACACAAATCTAAATACTTTAATTTTTCCAAGTAAAGGATTACATCTAGGTAGCTGGAATATACGACACCTACTGCCAAAAATTGATGAGATCACTTTTCTTCTACAACAGAATAACTCCATTCATATACTTGGTTTATGTGAAACTTTCCTATCAGATATTGTTAATGATACCTTGTTAAACATTGAAGGATTCAATATGGAGAGACGTGACAGATCAAACAAGATTGGTGGAGGTATTGTAACTTATATCAAAGAAAATGTTGCATATACAAGAAGGAATGATCTAGAGGAAGAAATGATTGAATGTATATGGCTGCAAATTAATCCCCGTCATAGTAAAAGTATTCTTGTTTGCTATTTATATAGGCCTCCTAGCACCAATGTCTCATGGATAGACATATTCGATCATATGACAGACAAAGCTTCAAGTGAAAATCTTGAAGTATTATTCATGGGAGATTTTAACATGGATCTCATAAACAACAATAATAATAATCAAAACACAAAATGGGAAAATGTCTTATCTGTTTACAACCTTACCCAGCTTGTTAACCAACCAACTCGGGTTACCAAAACTACTTGTACTCTTCTAGATCATATATACTGTAGCAATCCGGACATTACTACAGATGTCAGAGTGCCATGTATAGCATTAAGTGACCATTACCCAGTATGTGTTACTGTCAAATCATCACCATCTAAACAAGCCTCTTCATCACATACCACATTATCGTACAGATGCTTTAAAAACTTTGATGAGGAAAATTTCTTAACAGATCTATCATCATCTAACATTAATGAAATATCCCAGACAGAAGATCCAAATGAGGCTTTGTCTCTTTTAACTTCAGCAATTTTAGATAAACTAAACAAGCATGCACCGATCAAGTCAAAGAGGGTAAAAAGACCTTAACAGCCCAGCTGGTATAATACTGAAATCTCCAATGCAAGGAACCTCCGAGATAATTATCACAAAAATAAGGATATGGTTAACTACAGATTGTGGAGAAACAAAACAAACACCCTTATATTACAGTCAAAAAGAGATCTATTTAGAAATGCAGTTGTAAATAAAAAACCGAGTAACACTTTATGGAGTCATCTAAGCAGCATGACTAAATCTACAACTAAAAATCAATTACCAACAGAAATTGTTGTAAATGATGAATATATCTCTGAAAAACAAAATATCCTAAATTACCTAAATAATCACTTTGTGAATATTTCTGATGTTGTTAAGAAAAAGCCTTTTAATGAAAATGATCATGTACTTTTCCAAAAACAAGTAAATGAGAAAGTAGGTAACAACCCAACGTTCTGTATTCCACTGATCAAAGTAGATGAAGTTTATAGATACATAAATAGACTTGATGATACAAAAGCAACCGGCAATGATGGAATAGGTCCTAAAATTCTCAAACTCTGTAAGGACTTAATATCACCATATATAACCCATATAATAAATATAAGTGTAAATAAGAATATTTTTCCAAATATTTTAAAAGAAGCCAGAGTAGTTACAATACATAAAGGCAAAGAAAAAGAAAACCCAAACAATTACAGACCAATTTCAATTTTACCAACTCTCTCAAAAATATTTGAAAAACATGTAACAAAACATCTCTACAAATTTTTGAGCAGATATCAGATACTGCATAGTTCACAGTCTGGTTTCCGATCTCAGCACTCCTGTCAGACGGCACTTATAAATTTGCTGGACACTTGGATCAAAGGAGTGGACAATAGAGAATTGATAGGAACCCTTTTTATAGATCTGCAAAAGGCATTTGACTTAGTAGACCACAAAATACTTCTTCATAAACTGAAACTTTTAAACATTTCTAATTCAAGTCTGCAGTGGTTTACTTCCTATCTATCTGACAGATTCCAGTCCATCAAATCAGGTAATCTGACATCCTCCCAAAAAATGATAAAAACTGGAGTACCCCAGGGATCTATTCTTGGTCCACTGATGTTTATAGTTTATATTAATGACCTACCATTGTATGTGAAACAATGTAATGTTGACATGTATGCTGATGACACTACCATACACATAAAAGGGAATACATTATCTAATATTGAACATTGCCTGCAAGAAGATCTTGGAAATATCTTAAAGTGGTGTGAATGTAATAATATGACCATAAACATACAAAAAACAAACAGTATGCTTATTGGAAGTAAGAGAAAATTAGCAGGAAAAGACATGCAAATAGAAATAAATGAAATGACTATTACCCCTTCAAACTGCCAAAAAGTACTTGGTATTTACATAGATAAAACATTAAGTTGGACAGAGCAAGTAAGGAGAGTATCATCCAAATTATCAACATCAGTTGCTTTACTACGAAAAATGAAACAATATCTACCAAAAGACGCCAGGAAAATATACTACAATTCATACATATTACCAATTTTAGATTATGCAGCCATAGTATGGGGAAACGGTCTGACAAAACAACAAATTCACCAAATAACAAAATTACAAAAGAAAGCTCTTAAAATAATGCTAGATAAACCAATGCTAACTGAAAGTTTATCCCTTTTTAAAGAAGCCAAAGTACTTCCATTTGAACAAAGAATAAAATATCATACTACAATATTAGTGTTTAAAGCCTTGCATAATATGACACCCGATTATATACGCTCACTAGTTGAAACCTGCCAAAATTCATACCTTTATAACTTGAGGTCAACTACAGATAACAAACTTCTCTTACCTAAATTACAATCAGAAACAATGCGAAAATCGTTCAGCTACTGCGGAGTATTGTTATGGAATAACCTACCACTTGATCTAAAAAATACCACATCCCTTACAACTTTCAAACAAAAATTAAGTAATCATTTCCTATCATGCTTATAACTATATGTTTAAAAATTTGTTTTTATTATTCACACAGAATTATTACTTAGAAACATTATTATGATACAATATTGTATGATTATTCTTGTTTCCCTATAAAGAAACTCATGTTCTTCAGAATGATACATATGCCAGTATAATTACCATGTTCGTTTGACTTGTATTTAGTATGGTATATATTTTCAGGTATCATGTTATCTGTTGATCCATGTATATTATGTATTGTATGTTGTTATAGAGGGCCATATGGAAGATTAGCACTTGCTAAATATGTCACCCTCACAAAATAAAGTATTATTATTATTATTATTATTATTATTATTATTATTATAAGTAATAAATATTTATCAAAATTTTGTTCAAGTTCATTATGTGTTTATGGGAGTAGTAATTCTAAGTCCTTAGAGTCATTTAGATTTTATATTTCATGTTTCAAATATTTCCTTCTGGAATATTTGGACTAGTTACATTAATGTTGAACAAGTAAATAATCGGTTCAACTTGTCCTGTGGACCTTCAACCAAAATCTGAGTCTAGACCACAAATCTTTAAATTGGAAGAGCTAAAATGTGTATTAAAGGGTGAGCCAACAAACTGGCCCCAGTTTCATCAATGATCCTTAACTTATGGAGATTTGATTCTTATGGAAAGTATTACAGAAGTTAAGAGAAATATCTTCAGTATTTTCCTTTGGAAGATCATACATTATAGAGGAAATTTCCTTAATTTTGTCATGCTTTCCTATGGACGTTTTTAATTTTTTTTATTAAAGAATTTCCTTAACTTTTTTCTGGACTTGTGACATCTAGAAACAACTAAGTACAAATTATTGTCAAAATAAATTCAAGAATATGTTAAATGGGTTTTCCGCAGCATATGAAAGGGTTACTATGAAGTGAGTGACACGGTAAGCAGATCAACAGTTTGCCTTCCTGTCATTTTACCAGACATTTTCATCATGTTTTTTGTAGATATTTGATAAACATTTTTCTACCTCTTTCATACAATAAATTGCAACAAATAAATGGCAACCCACCAAGAATGTAAGCTTGGTTTGGTTTATTTTGTTTTACGTCCTATCAACATCCAGGGTCATTTAAGGACGAGCCAGGTTTTGGAGGTGGAGGAAAGCCAGAGTACCCGGAGAAAAACAACCGACCTATGGTCAGTACCACGCGGGATTCGAACTCGCAACCCAGAGGTGGAGAGCTAGTGGTAGAATGTAAGCACCACAATTTATGTAAATCATCTTTTGAAGTAAGTGGTCTCCATCTGCCATGTGCTCTGTTCAGCACTAATTCTTTCTAACCGTGATCGTTTCTGGGTAGCAGAATTTGAATTGAGTATGGAAAGAGCTAAGAAACTGTGGTCACGTCACCAAAGATTTCTGGACAAGTGTCCATGGCAGCATAATGTGGACCAGTGTTGTACTTGTATAGTATTGAGCCTCCTCATGATCAAATAGTTTATAAGAAGCATGGCGACTTGTGTATATGTTAATACAACAAAGTCTACTCACCAAAATTTCTGCACTGCAGCACATTTCAAGGGAGATAATCAACATCTTGGATAATGCTGGATCTAGTGGAAACTCGACCATCTGTCGGCCGAGGGGTGTCAGCGATCCCGTATTGTCTAGAGCACCAAGGATCCATAACTGGTACATAGAGTTCAGGATGTTGTCCTAAAAAAGAAATTATCACAAGACTTTAAAACGTTTAAAGAATGGCTTCTGCGGGCTATATTATGAAGTAGGCTATGCGATGAAAAGTTTTCAAAAACCATAGAAAGTATGGGCTGTGTGATGTCTGTCATTTCCAAAATTTTATACATCTGTATAATTTTACAAGCGTATAAACTAGAACTGTAAGGTAATGGCTAACTAATTTTAGTTTAAGTTGCTGTTATCTGAACATTCCACCAAATTTGGTTGAAATCAGCTGATATCTAAATTTCGACAAATCAGAGGCCATCACTTGCCTCAGTATAGTTGTCATGGCAACAAAACCTATACAGTGATGTTTGGCATCAATTTATCCCCATAATAGCACTATATACCAAATTCGGTCCAAATCGGATATTATCTAAGTTTTTAATGAATCCGAGGTCACTATATATCATAAAACATGTATTGAAGGGATAAAATGCATGCATAGCTACACACAACTAATAGTCCTTAATATTCCTAGGTTTAAAATTGGTTCACAAGTGCAGGACAAGAAATGTCTACAGACAGACAGAAGGACGTAAGCTCAAAAAAATTGTGTTTACCGGTTAAGTTAATGGTTTTTAGATAATGGCTAAGCTCACAATATTCTATCATATTATGAGCTAACGGAAAGAATCCGAGAATTGTATAATGACTCTACCTCTAAAACGATAAACCTCATTTGTTCGCGCAGACAACCTGATTCCAATATAACCCCAGTGATCAATTTACTTTTAATTTATTTTCATGGATCCTTTTAGTACAAATTGCTAAAAACAATGGGTCCACAATGTTAAATTGAAGTTTTTCGAGAATTTCTATGAGTCCCAGCAAAAGTTTTTGAGTACAGAACTCGGGACTCGCACGTAGATTGATCACTGTAACCCCCATTTTCCTTACTTCGTTGAGGGGGTTTAAAAATGATGAAAATCTTTTATGAAGAAAAATACTTCTTATGAATGAGAGAAATCTTCAAAATATCCAAAGTAGGGTTATCTAAGGACAGCCTCCCGGTGTATGTGATGAGGGTGTGTGATTTGAGAGCATGTGTATTTGGGAGGCGGCGGTATGTTCCTGTAATGCTGAACGTCAAGCAGGGAGTAGTAACTACCATTGTTAGAGACTCTGGTATGTCTCAGTCTGGGGACAGAACCCATAGCCTTCCTCATAGGGGTGAGTAGTAACTACAATTGTTAGAGACTCTGGTATGTCTCAGTCTGGGGACAGAACCCATAGCCTTCCTCATAGGGGTGAGTAGTAACTACAATTGTTAGAGACTCTGGTATGTCTCGGCCTGGGGACAAAACCCATAGCCTTCCTCACAGGGGTGAGTAGTAACTACCATTGTTAGAGACTCTGGTATGTCTCAGTCTGGGGACAGAACCCATAGTCTTCCTCACAGGGGTGAGTAGTAACTACCATTGTTAGAGACTGGTGTGTCTCAGTCTGGGGACAGAACCCATAGCCTTCCTCATAGGGGTGAGTAGTAACTACAATTGTTAGAGACTCTGGTATGTCTCGGCCTGGGGACAAAACCCATAGCCTTCCTCACAGGGGTGAGTAGTAACTACCATTGTTAGAGACTCTGGTATGTCTCAGTCTGGGGACAGAACCCATAGCCTTCCTCACAGGGGTGAACGCTCAACTAAAGGCCAAAAGTCAGGTTGTGTCAAGGGAGACATTAGGAATGTACAACTACATGTGAGGCTTACCTGAGGGGGCGGGTCCATGAAGTGGAACTGGAGCAGGTCCTGTACTCCCAGGGACTTGAGGAGGAGGACCACGTTAGCTAGATTAGTCCTCTGTATCTCTGGTACAGTGGAGGTCAGCATCTCATTCTTGTATTGTCGCTGGGTGTACAGACGGTAGCAATGGCTGCAGGTTAATAAAACATTAAGTTATTTAAAATGTTAACAGAACATTTAGTTATGTAAAATATTAACAGAACATTTAGTTATGTAAAATATTAACTGAACATTTAGTTATGTAAAATATTAACAGAACATTTTAGTTATTTGAAAGATTAACAGAACATTTAGGTATGTAAAATATTAACAGAACATTTTAGTTATTTGAAATATTAACAGAACATTTAGTTATGTAAAATATTAACAGAACATTTAGTTATGTAAAATATTAACAGAACATTTTAGTTATTTGAAATATTAACAGACATTTTAGTTATTTAAAATATTAACAGAACATTTTAGTTATTTGAAATATTAACAGAACATTTTAGTTATTTGAAATATTAACAGAACATTTAGTTATGTAAAATGTTAACAGAACATTTAGTTATGTAAAATATTAACAGAACATTTAGTTATTTAAAATATTAACAGAATATTTTGTTATCTAAAATATTATCTACACATATTGCAGCCATGCACTAGAATAGGCTGTGTGGCCAACAGTAGAAATTTTATTACAAGACAAATGCACTTCTCAACCTCGAAACTGTTCACGATGTGGACATTTTGTGCCGTCAGACGTGTTTTTTTTGTGTGCATATAACACTAAAAGACAAAGAGTTTGAGTTGTGTAAAATTTATTTGTGTGTGGATATATTTACAGAGATGTAATGCAGGCGAAATGAGCGAAAATTTCCACACCATGAAAAATCCCACTTTTATAGTATTATTTATGTGAAAATTTCTTAAAATTTCCACAGGAGTTAGACAAGGCTCTCCAATCTAGGTCAACCCAATTTTGTGAAATTTTATAAAAATCTCAAGTAAAATGTGGCCATAACTAAAATTTGTGAACCTTCAACGAGTCAGAACTTGACCTGCATCTTGTCATTATACAACTTCATACCAAATAACAGTTCATTATCTGTATCCATTAAAAATTTAATGAGCAGAAACTAATTTTGTACATTTATTTTATCTTACAAATTTTTTCTTACCCTGGGCCTGTCCTCCCAGCCCTGCCCGATCTCTGGTTAGCATTGGCCTGTAAGCAGATTTCATGTAAAACAATTTAGAAAACTCATTTTCATACATATATCAAACATACAGTCTACAGTCAAACTAAAACATTTTGTACATCTACCACCAGATACTTTATTCAGACCGACCTGCTGTGGATATAATGGTATATTGAAATGACACATAAACATAACAGGTTTAGTACATTTGTACTTGTGAATTGGTCTGTTAACCTATATACCAAACTTTTAATATTTTGAACTTACGTGAAATCAATGAAAGAAAATTAAAACAGATTCTGCAGTATACAGCAGATATTTACGTTACATAATGTATTTCTAAACACTTTTTTTTTAAATTGATTATTTTGGAGCATATGATAAAAATTTCCCTGAATACATATAGCTGAAATAACTAGAGGCCAAGTTGGCTTGCATTTTACTCACCTGGTATTAATCTTAATCTTACAATTGTAACCTTTAAAAGGTCTAAAATCTTACAAATGATTCTTAAGATCACATCAAAATTTAAGCTTCCAGCTAAATAACATATCTCTTAACCAAATCATTTTTGTGTGCAAATAATTTTTGTGTATTTCGCAGATGATTAAAATTCGCTAAAATCATTTGCTGTGAAAAAAATAAATCAGATGTATGCCAATTGTAGGAGAACTTTACTGTACTGTACAAAGAATTTATGACTGTATTATCTTGGAATAAAATTG
The DNA here is from genome assembly GCA_947623455.1 of Mimachlamys varia. Classification (NCBI taxonomy): domain Eukaryota; kingdom Metazoa; phylum Mollusca; class Bivalvia; order Pectinida; family Pectinidae; genus Mimachlamys; species Mimachlamys varia. The sequence goes on along the minus strand of OX392533.1, from coordinate 38,234,524 downwards.
CGGCGAAAGAGTCTCAAATAAAAACGGGAAATAAATTAAGTCGCTGCGAAAAAAGTTGCTTTACGTTCATTCATATCGTACCTGGCTGATGGGGTAAATAGACAGGGCGTCCATACCGATCTTAGGGTTGTACACTTTAAGTTTACAGTATCCAGCATCCACCACAAACATGATACCATCGACTGGATAAAGATAAAACACTCATACACATTAGATAAACACTAGTGTGGAAAAGAGGTACAGTGCACTCCTCTTTATATCATGCTATATTTGTCAGACAAAAACATGATTTTAACAGGAATGTGATATTAAGAGAAACATGTTTTTCCACTACATCTAGTGCATTTCCAATCTCCATAAATAAAAGTAAGCTATTCAATGTACATATGAAGATGGTTCAATATATAGATATCATTATTTCAATTAAAAATTATATTTTATGTTATTTTTTATTTTCAATGCAACATTTTGTACAAGTTGTATTTGAAATCAGTGGAAATGACATCATTTTCTGGATATTTTATGTGAATGGTAAAAAGAACATGAAATTAAGAGGAATTCACCTCAAATACATGAAATTAACCAAATAGAATTACATAGATTATATAGAGAGAAAAATGGTGCTTAGGAAAAACATTATATAAAGAGGAATGTGATATTAACAGGGGTGATATTAAGTGGAGTCCACTATATAGGCTTTTCCAGAACTAACCATGTGGAAAGGGAGGGAAGCACTTTTTCAGAAACTCCACCATCCATCATATATTAAAAGAAATTTAATGTACAATGTATTATTAAGGAATATTATTCAGATTTGTTTGTAACCCCAACACCCATGATAAATTAATACAGATGCCTTCTGCCTCCCCCACACAATTAGTTATGGAATTTTTGGCAATTATATACTGAAATTAAATTATGAAATTTGACAATTTTTATATTAGGAAAGAGAATTTGAGAAATATATCACCCGTTATACCACCAAACCCGCTTAGGCCACAAATTTACTCAAAACGGATTCCCCCCCCCCACCTTAAAGCACCCGTTTAACCGCCACATTCGCCTATCTCTGTCCGCCATCATATTACCAGAATAAATGGTTAAAATAACACTATCATGACCTTGTTAATAACGCGAAATTGAGTCAAGAAGGTGATTGGAACCTGAACCTACTTGCCAAAGTATATTTATCTGTCCTTACCTGTGAGCGAAGTTTCCGCTATATTTGTGGCGACCACACACTTTCTCACACCATCCGGGGCCTTCTGGAATATCTTGGCCTGAAGGTCACTTGGCAGTTGGGAGTAGATTGGCAGGATGGCTAATGGTGGAGCGTCGTCTAGCTCGCTGAGTCGCTCTACAACAGACCAACAGTACAGTAAATTTAGAAGACCAAGGAGTCGGACAATACAGTAGATATAAAGAGACCTAAGAGTGTTTCCTTTCATATTCGCCATACATGGAGCAGCACAGTTTAAGTGGAGTACATGGAGGAGCAGCACAGTTTAAGTGGAGTACATGGAGCAGCACAGTTTAAGTGGAGTACATGGAGCAGCACAGTTTAAGTGGAGTATATGGAGCAGCACAGCCCAAGTGGAGTACATGGAGCAGCACAGCTCAAGTGGAGTATATGGAGCAGCACAGCTCAAGTGGAGTGTATGGAGCAGCACAGCTCAAGTGGAGTGTATGGAGCAGCACAGCTCAAGTGGAGTGTATGGAGCAGCACAGCTCAAGTGGAGTACATGGAGCATCACACCTTAAGTGGAGTACATGGAGCAGCACAGCTCAAGTGGAGTATATGGAGCAGCACAGCTCAAGTGGAGTGTATGGAGCAGCACAGCTCAAGTGGAGTACATGGAGCATCACACCTTAAGTGGAGTACATGGAGCAGCACAGCTCAAGTGGAGTACATGGAGCAGCACAGCTCAAGTGGAGTACATGGAGCAGCACAGTTTAAGTGGAGAATATGGAGCAGCACAGCTCAAGTGGAATGTATGGAGCAGCATAGCTCATGTGGAGTACATTGAGCAGCACAGTTTAAGTGGAGTGTATGGAGCAGCACAGCTCAAGTGGAGTACATGGAGCAGCACAGCTCAAGTGGAGTATATGGAGCAGCACAGTTCAAGTGGAGTATATGGAGCAGCACAGCTCAAGTGGAGTACATGGAGCAGCACAGCTCAAGTGGAGTACATGGAGCATCACAGTTTAAGTGGAGTATATGGAGCAGCACAGCTCAAGTGGAGTACATGGAGCAGCACAGCTCAAGTGGAGTACATAGAGCAGCACAGTTCAAGTGGAGTACATGGAGCAGCACAGTTCAAGTGGAGTATATGGAGCGGCACAGCTCAAGTGGAATACATGGAGCAGCACAGCTCAAGTGGAATGTATGGAGCAGCATAGCTCATGTGGAGTACATTGAGCAGCACAGTTTAAGTGGAGTGTATGGAGCAGCACAGCTCAAGTGGAGTACATGGAGCAGCACAGCTCAAGTGGAGTACATGGAGCAGCACAGCTCAAGTGGAATGTATGGAGCAGCATAGCTCATGTGGAGTACATTGAGCAGCACAGTTTAAGTGGAGTGTATGGAGCAGCACAGCTCAAGTGGAGTACATGGAGCAGCACAGCTCAAGTGGAGTACATGGAGCAGCACAGCTCAAGTGGAGTACATGGAGCAGCACAGCTCAAGTGGAGTACATGGAGCAGCACAGCTCAAGTGGAGTACATGGAGCATTACACCTTAAGTGGAGTGTATGGAGCAGCACAGCTCAAGTGGAGTACATGGAGCAGCACAGCTTAAGTGGAGTGTATGGAGCAGCACAGCTCAAGTGGAGTACATGGAGCAGCAAAGCTCAAGTGTAGTACATGGAGCAGCACAGCTCAAGTGGAATGTATGGAGCAGCATAGCTCATGTGGAGTACATTGAGCAGCACAGTTTAAGTGGAGTGTATGGAGCAGCACAGCTCAAGTGGAGTATATGGAGCAGCACAGCTCAAGTGGAGTACATGGAGCAGCACAGCTCAAGTGGAGTACATGGAGCAGTACAGCTCAAGTGGAGTACATGGAGCAGCACACTTTAAGTGGAGTACATTGAGCAGTACAGCTCAAGTTGAGTACATGGAGCAGCACAACTTAAGTGGAGTACATGGAGCAGCACAGCTCAAGTGGAGTGTATGGAGCAGCACAGCTCAAGTGGAGTACATGGAGCAGCACAGCTCAAGTGGAGTACATGGAGCAGCACAGCTCAAGTGGAGTACATGGAGCAGCACAGCTCAAGTGGAGTGTATGGAGCAGCACAACTTAAGTGGAGTACATGGAGCAGCACAGCTCAAGTGGAGTACATGGAGCAGCACAGCTCAAGTGGAGTGTATGGAGCAGCACAACTTAAGTGGAGTACATGGAGCAGCACAGCTCAAGTGGAGTACATGGAGCAGCACAGCTCAAGTGGAGTACATGGAGCAGCACAGCTCAAGTGGAGTACATGGAGCAGCACAGCTCAAGTGGAGTACATGGAGCAGCACAGCTCAAGTGGAGTGTATGGAGCAGCACAGCTCAAGTGGAGTACATGGAGCAGCACAGCTCAAGTGGAGTGTATGGAGCAGCACAACTTAAGTGGAGTACATGGAGCAGCACAGCTCAAGTGGAGTACATGGAGCAGCACAGCTAAAGTGGAGTACATGGAGCAGCACAACTTAAGTGGAGTACATGGAGCAGCACAGCTCAAGTGGAGTGTATGGAGCAGCACAGCTCAAGTGGAGTACATGGAGCAGCACAGCTCAAGTGGAGTGTATGGAGCAGAACAGCTTAAGTGGAGTGTATGAAGCAGCACAGCTTAAGTGGAGTGTATGGAGCAGAACAGCTTAAGTGGAGTACATGGAGCAGCACAGCTCAAGTTGAGTACATGGAGCAGCACAGCTGAAGTGGAGTGTATGGAGCAGAACAGCTTAAGTGGAGTGTATGGAGCAGAACAGCTCAAGTGGAGTACATGGAGCAGAACAGCTTAAGTGGAGTACATGGAGCAGTACAGCTTAAGTGGAGTGTCAGTCAGATTGGTTGTTTATTGTTTTAATGTAAAAGTGGAATTATTTACCTTGCATTAAATCTCTGCAAATATATCCACATGCGAATGTATTTAACACTACCAAAACTCTACAGTGGCTTATAATATTACATGCACACATTGCAAAATAGTATGATTGACAGTGCAAACCTTTGATGAGTATGTTGAAACAATTAAAGAGGCCAAATAAAAACATATTTTCGTTGACTGTAAATATACTTTCAAGCATTTAATTCAAGTTGAATATAGGCTTTACCTGTTGTCTAATCCATTTATTTACACTGTTTACTAATTCTTTGTATTTCTTCTAAACTATTTGTAGTATCAATAATAAAATATTTTGAAATTGAAATTAAAGAGGCCAGTGCCTGAAAATTAAACATATTGTGATGATCTATAAATACCTGATATTAATTCACACGTCACTTCAATGTCCTCCTGACCAGGCATGAAGATCAGAATATCGCCCTCCATGCCCTGGAGGTGGACCTGCAGCGCCTGTTTCACGGATGAATCCACGTAGTCCTCGACCGTATTTTTGCTGAAGAAGAGTTCCACGGGAAAGGTCCTGCCAGGGATCTCAAAAACTGGCACATTGCCAAAGAAGTTCGCAAATTTGCTTGCATTCATTGTGGCGGAGGTGACAATCAATTTCAAGTCATGACGCCTTGAAATGACCTGAAATGTATGAAGAAAAGAAAATCAAAAATTAATTTAAAAATGAAACGTAATTGCATTTGATTTCCAGCCAATTCTACTGTATGGAAATATCAACTTGAAATGAAGTCAGGAGAATAAAAAGAAAAAGAAGAGTATAAAATCTGACACCTGGTTCCCATAGAGAATATACTTTTGCCCGGCTGTTGACATGTCATTGTCACTGCACAATGTTTCTAAGGCTATTACATGATGAAGATTAATTGACAATTAACATGTAACGTAGGGCTGGGCAGTTTTACCGGTATACTTTGGTATAAAGTCGTGATGGTACATACTGTGGTACGTTAGTCCTGTACCGGTTTTTTGGAGACTTTCATTTCACTTTTCAATGAACTATTTGTTACATAGATCAATTGGAATTCCAATATGGTTTAATTATAATTTCCTATAAGTTTGCTGATGAACTAGCACAGACATAGCTTCGCTCAAAGAATATTAGAAGATAACACAAAGAGAAACTTATGACAGGCCTCTTGTTGATTGGCTTCAGAACCAAAAATAGCCAGAGACCTTTAGCTAGCTCAAACATTCAATCAATGTGGTATACTGTGGTACGTACCGCAGTAAAATTTTGTCTAAATACCATTTTTTTTTTTCTATTAAATTTATTTTCCCTATATTGATATGAAACAGAAACACCAAGGACTGTTTTTACTGACTTAACATATTCACTTGAATAGTGAAGAGGAACAGAAAATACCCGTACACATGTATACATGTTTTCACTTGAAGATTTAGCTAGAATAATTAGGGCTGCTTCAGAATTAACAATTAACAAGAGGGAGGGGGGTAGAAGGGAGGAACTTCTTTCCGATGCCACCACCATCAAATAATAAAAGTAATTTGATATAAGAAATGGTGAGCAGATTTGGTTTTAGCCCTGCCACCTATAACATATTGATACAGGTGTACTACATCTCCCTCACACTATTTATCATGGAATAGCTCTTGTGTAAATCATCTCATACATAACCAAGAATTGTATATTAGCTACCCTTCACCTCCCCAACCCCCCGAAATACCGATTTTGGGTGTGACCTACTTCTCGTAACAAGCCGAACAAGACATCGGTGTTGAGTGACCTTTCGTGAGCTTCGTCCATGATAACCGCACTGTAATGGTCCAAGTCTGATTCCCTCAGCGATTCCCTCAGTAAGATACCGTCTGTCATATACTTTATAATCGTTTTCTGTGAAAAAAAAAAAAAGAAGAATATCATACAGACATGTTTTAATAAATTCTCCATGAAAAGATAAGAAATAATGGCAATATACTATCAGTGCATTAATTAAAATAATATAAACAAACAAAGTAACTATTGAAATTAAAATAATATAAACAAAGTAACTATTGAAATTAAAATAATGTAAACAAGCAAAGTAACTCTTGAAATAAAAATAATGTAAACAAGCAAAGTAACTCTTGAAATAAAAATAATGTAAACAAGCAAAGTAACTCTTGAAATAAAAATAATGTAAACAAGCAAAGTAACTCTTGAAATTAAAATAATGTAAACAAACAAAGTAACTCATCATAGTATTTGATATTTATTGAGACTTCAAGTGTTAAAAGTTTTTGTATATTTTCTTTTTCATTCTATCAAGTGTTTATCAGGGAATCTTGTGCATCAATATTTGATAAGTAAAAAGTTTTGATCAAGTCACATTTTGACATTTCAGAACAAAGAATGGCTATCATTGGGCCAATCAGGTACATTGTATATCAGCTGTCCTTTGGACCATAGAGTCCACACTTGGTAACTCTCTCTATTCAAGAGGGACACTCCTGATTGCAGACCCTTTTAAAAATTCTGTTTATTTTTAAACAGTGCATTTGGCTAAATTATTCCTATGTTCTAAGATACAGTGGATTCCACTTAATATCACCCCCGTTAATATCACAATCCTCATTATATGATGTTGTTCCAAAGCACAATTTTTCCCCCTGTATTATATATGTAATTTCATTTGGTTAATATTATGTATTTGAGGTGAATTCCTCTTAATATCATGTTTTTTTATACAAATCACATAAAATATCCAGAAAGTTGTCATTTCCACTGATTTCAAAATCTGCTCCAACTTGTACAAACTATTGTAAGAAATAAAAAAAAGTTTAAATTTTTTAATGAAATAATTTTATTTACAGATTGACACATCTTCATATGTACACTGAACAGCTTACTTTTAGTTATGGAAATTGGAAATGCACTAGATTCAGTGGAAAAAAACATGTTTCTCTTAAAGGCCCAATATACGTAACTTCAGGAATTTTTTTGTGATTCTGAAAAATAAATCCAGTTGATAACCATGCAAAAATAAGCCTAAAACTAAGTAAACCCGAGCGGTAACTAACATGAAAGAAAAATCCAAAGAATTGAAAATAATTCAGGTGGGGCCCACTTCAACAACAAACCGAAGCGAAAAGACGGTTCAAAATGGACATGTGTTTACAAATACCGAGTTTCAACTGCTGCTGTAACGGGAACCGCGTAAGATTTCATCTTGAATATTGCTGATATCAGTTAATCTTAACTAAATCTATAAATATAAAAAGTTATAAGGCTTGATTTTCGCATCAAGATTTGCTGAAAGTTACGTATATTGGGCCTTTAATGTCACATTCCTGTTACCTGGTAATGTCATGTTTTTTGTCTGACAAATGCAACATGATATTAAGAGGAGTACACTGTATAAATATCTCATACAACTGAAAGAATAACTCAAATTACTGAAGAACGTCATGTCAGAATCAACAACACTGTACTAACGTTGATTTTTTCAACAGTTTCACATGTATACTAAATCTGATAATTCAGGCCCTGGTTTCATCAACGTTCCTTAACTTAAGGAAACTCCTTAACTTAAAAATCTCCATAGGAAAGCATTACAGAATTTAGGGAAAGTTCCTTAACTAAGGATTTCCCCCTTAAATTCTGTAATGCTTTCCTATGGAGATTTTTAATTTAAGGAGTTTCCTTAAGTTAAGGAACGTTGATGAAACTGGGGACTGTTGGCTTTTAAATCCTACCAACAACTACAGTCATTGAAGGACCTCCAACATGACCCAGTGGTGGAAGGCTAGTAATAACAAGGTATCCGGTGCCTTAACCATTTACCCACCGATATGAACAGTTGAACCTTATAATCTCGAAGCCAACAGAACCATAGGAACACTTCGAGTTATCTGAGTGTTTGAGTAATGTGAGTTTCAGTGCTAGTGTAAAGCTTGGTAGGGACAAACAAAATACTTCTTAAACAGAGTCTTTGGAATATATTTAGGGGATAGTACGTTGTTTTGAGTGGCTATACTGGCAATTAGAACATGAAATTTGGTTTGAACTCGAGACAGATAGGTCAAGAGTTTAAACCAAATTTCATGTTCTAATCGCCAGTATAGACACGAAAAATAACGTACTATCTCCATTCTAACACTCATTGACAAATTTACTATGCTAATATGATTCGGTACATTGTATTTCCTTGCTACAAGACGTAGTAAAGTACTCTGTGACCTGGCTGGTGACGTGTCTTGCTATAGCCAACTGACCTATCAGAAAGAAGCTTTCAAAAGTAGGTCGTTTAGATTTAGATTTAGATTTAGATTCTTTGTGAACGTATTTAAACGACATACTTGAATTAACATTGACATGTCTATGATTCCATGTCAATATGTTCGTATCGACAAAATTGTGTGTTTAGATCTGTGAAGAGTTTTGTGCGAATTTACATGACACAGTCACAGTGTTAGAATGTATATTATTTCTACCAACATACCTCAGTGGTACAGTCCTCAAATCGTATGGCGTATCCGACGTCTTCACCCAGCTTTGATTTCATCTCCTCCGAGACACGCTTGGCAACAGACATAGCGGCTACCCTACGAGGCTGTGTGCAGCCAACCATGCCGTAGTTGGTGTAGCCATCCTCGTGAAGGTACTGGAAACAAATAGAGCATAACCTTTCAAAACCAGTCCCTGTCTAATCCGAAATCTTGTCTATACAAGAAGCAAATTAAATGTTTAAATACTAACAGAAGTTATCCCAAATCAATGGATTCTGCCACTAATACTGTAACACATATATTTTCTACCTGGAAGGCGTGCAATGGTGTACCATGAGAAGTTTTTTCTGTTTCAAACTTAAGTTGTACCATTAGCTCTGCAACATCTATGCTGCTTATTGCTAGAACTTTTCCTTTTATATGTTTGACATTTTTTAATTAAATTGATTGAAATATGTCAGGAAATTCTTAAGAAACATGAAGAGACATTGAAATAAATTTGAAGTAGACAATGTAGCAAATGAAACAAGGAACATTCTATCTAGGTCTAACTATACGAAGGGCATTGTATCGAGGTCTTACTATACGAAGGGCATTCTATCTAAGTCTGACTTCAGTAAAACATGTTTATAATGAATCTCAGGGGACCAAGAAAATTATTTTGTTATAAGCTAATTTCATTATACATTGTATAACATACAGATGATAGGGTGCTTAGCGTGGAATAAAAAACATTAAGTTATTACTATGAATTTGTTATAAACGTGTTTTACTGTAAACACATATACAAGGGGAATTCTATTGAGGTGTGACCATATATAAAAGTGTACATGCTACACAAGATGAGAGCATTGTGCCTTACCTGAGTGAGCTGAGTGGTCTTTCCTGATCCTGTTTCTCCAACAATGATGATGATACTGTTATCACGAATCACGTTCAGCAGCTGAAACATTCATACAGAAAGGCATTAATCAGAAATAATAGTAATAATAAAGCGGTTCACAAACTATTATCCGTGGTTATAGGGCCTTAGAACCAACCAATATCGTCTAAACTCCCTGGGTCTTGTAAGTGCATGGTGCGCTCATTAGGTCGAAAACAGTAATCCTAATGGCAACAGAATCAGACCTGTTTACCTTTTCTCGGGACAATGTGTAGTGAATGTTTCAAAAATGTGTAGTTTTTGCAGTTTATGTGTAGTGTTCAACACATTTGTTGCTGACATGCGGATCGCGGATTTAGGTTCGGTTTGGAGGGGTTCTCTTCTCCTGATTGACATCTAGAATAAATCTATGTAAAATGGTGATATCTTAGGCTTATAAAAGTTTATAATTTATATAGAAGACATGTAACATTAGATTGGTTTATTATGGCTATTATAAAGTCAAGTGAACAAAACTCATTTACACAAACATGTATTGAAAATATTTTTATGTGAAATGTACCCTGTGAATTTTAATATAATTTCATTTAATCAATAATGCAAACATTTACAACAACAATTTCTACTGGCAATTTTAGAATCCGAAAACTCACTTTGAACGATGGTTCACACTGGTTCATTGGTCAATTTAATGTTTACCAATGACGACATACTGATCATCCGGTCCAAAAGATAATAAATTCTGGCTATTAGCCGACTAAAGATCAGTTTAGCACACATCGTTTTACTAGCAGAATCAATTTTAAGATCTGCTGTAAAATCTAAAACGTCCAATGGTCTTGTATGTTTTGGGTGTGTTTTTTTTTTTCGTTTTTCAGGTCGTGTTTGGAGTTCATGTGACATGTCATTTCAGTCGCTCGCTTTGAAAAACATGGAATTTTCTCCATTCATCAGTATATGCCGTTATGAAAGTTTTTTTTTAGTATCGTTCTTTCGTCAATATCATCGTTTTTCTGCTTTGCCGTAACCACAAACTGTCGGCGTCAGGCGGCAAGCAAGCGAGGTGTTAACATTTTATGCTTCCGGGGTTCTGGGCGCGTTCGAAGAGGAGCACGATGACTGTGCGCAGGTGCGTTTGAGTAGGGAAATTTAAATATACCGCGTCAAATTTGTAGCTTTTCCAACCGATGCGTAGTTGCGTAATGGGGATGTGAAATTCGTAGTAATTACGCCAAATGCGTAGGGGTAAACAGGTCTGCAGAATTGAATGTGGGTTCTGAAATTATTGCTATAAGATTCCATATAGAGAGGTAGGAGGATTTTATTTGGAGGGTGTGTATGTGCAAATTAAACTTTCTTTTACGCTTCCTCTATTTTCTTATACAAAAATCATCTGAATTTAAAACTCAGAAGACCTTCTTCCTTCCTGATTTGAACTATAAGGGTCTGATTTCAATTTGTTTGAAGATGATGGGGAATTCATCAAACAATTGCCTCGATCATTATTTGAATTAAACAGTTTATTTTGTTAGCTTTAGATGCACAACTAGACAGCAAAAATAATACTTTAAAAGCCAATATTTTCGCGCGTGGTATTTTTCGCTAGTCAGCCTCCAAACTGTCAGCCGTGCTGTTTAGTACTGTGTACCTATAATACTATTATACACTGTAGCGTTTGAGTGATATACAATTTTTTCGCATGTGGATAAAAATATATTCACGAATTTAATGCAAGGGAAATGAGCGAAAAATTTCCACACTACGAACAATTCTAATTTACAGTACTTTATGAGAAACAAGCAATCATAAATTACATATCAGTATATCAATAGATTTGATAACATGTTTAAAATATAATTTTTATACATTATTGAATAAAAACAAAATATTTCCGTACCTCATTTCGAACTGCATATATGGGCAAATACTTCCTCTGTTCTGACAGCGACTTTGCCTTGGCGAAATCGCTGACTGCTTCAGTTTTATCTTGTAACAGATCTGCAAACTTGTGGTCCGCTTTGTAATCTAGTTCCCCTTTCTCATCCACCTTGTCTACCTAAAGGCATAAATATTTCATAAATAGTTCTCTTTTCTCATCCACCTTGTCTTCGTAAAGGCATAAATATTTCATAAATAGTTCCCTTTTCTCATCCACCTTGTCTTCCTATAGGCATACATATTTCATAAATAGTTCCCTTTTCTCATCCACCTTGTCTTCCTAAAGTCACAAATAATTCATAAATACGTGTAGTTCTCCTTTCTCATCAATCATGTTTTTCTTAAGACATATAAATAATTCATACTAAATAAATGTAAATCTATTTTCAGAAGAGACAGTTCTGCAATAAATATCTTATAATTTACCTGAATTTTAACATCATTCAACATTTCACCAAGTTTGAAGTTTTATAAAAATTCATAGAAGTTAAGAATACTTAATACAGATTGTGTCAATCAAATATTAAATTAAGAGAGAGAGAGAGAGAGAGATGAACAAAAAAGATGAATGAAATGCTATCTCTGTTTTTGCATAAAATGGTGAAATGAAAGCAATTCATTTAATATATAACATTTATGATCAATATTTTCTCCATCTACAACTCAATTTTAATAATGACAATCCAAATTCATTTTTCCAGTGACATAAGTTAAGAAGTTTGCCATTCAACAAAAAGTTTGAATTTTACATGATCTGCTACAAAATATACAATTGAAGTACAGGTTCATTTCTAAAATATATTTCATTAAACTGCAATCACGCTTATTTTGGCACACACGAAATTTTAGCGCATAACTGAATTTAAACAGGTCAGCGCAATGATGAATTGTCGCACTCGATATACCTGACGTAGAAAGTAATACACAGAAACTGTAATTATAGTGCAATTATAGTTTAGTAGAAAGTGTTTAGCACGAAAATCGCTACAATAAAATAACCGCTAAAATGTGTACGTTTACAGTAACTTCTAACTCTGATAAAGGAAGATTCATTTTCACTTAACATACCTCCTCCTCTTTCTTCTTCACCCCCATGATATCTCCAATCCTCGTGCCCGCTACTTCCCAGTGTTTCTGCTGGGCTTTACGCTTTTCCTTCTGTTCTCGGAACTTTCTCACAACCAAGCTTCCCTTCCTCGCCACTTGAGCCAAATCTGATGTTGGGTCCTTATAGGGAGATGAAAATATGTCATCACAGAGAATTGAAATTGTATGCATAAGGCCAATGTTCAATCCCTTAAAATTTAAGTACATAATATATAATTATAGTCTAGTAAGTAATATCGACGGTATGATCCACTATATGTACTGGATCCTAACAAACAAATGTCCGTTGGATGCGTATTACTAGAAATAAATATATGATCATGGAAGTAATAGCAACAGTACAAACAAATAAATTGTCAAATTTTCAAGTCTATTCGCCCCTTTATCAGGTCACATACATTTTTTAAGTTGCTTTGTTCATTTAAATAAACAAAACTCAAAATATAATTGGAACAATACATCAAAAATTCATAAGCTAATTCCGCTTGCCAGAAAGAGTAAATTTAGCTTCATAGCATGACAGAAAATCCTCCCCCCGAGCAAAAACAGGGGTACACCTATGAAATAAGCAATATCTTTTTTTATATTTGTCATTTTACAGTGCAACAGAAAAGATTTTGTTTTTCTAAGCAATTTTTTTACATTTGTCCTTTTACAGTGCAATAGAAAATTAGTTTTTCTAAGCAATTTTTTTATATTTGTCCTTTTACAGTGCAATAGAAAAGATTTTGTTTTTCTAAGCAATTTTTTTACATTTGTCCTTTTACAGTGCAATAGAAAATTTGTTTTTCTAAGCAATTTTTTTATATTTGTCCTTTTACAGTGCAATAGAAAATTTGTTTTCCTAAGCAATTTTTTTATATTTGTCCTTTTACAGTGCAATAGAAAAGATTTTGTTTTGCATACCAGTCTAAATACAATTTTTACAGATAAGTGCAATGATGAATTGGGCACTCACAATACTTGTGCAATCCTAGTTGAACAGATTACTTTCAACATGAAAATTGCTGAAATTTGGGAGGGGTAATTCAGTCTTAATATGAATTATTATATATTAAAATAATAAAATAACCAAAAAAAGTTTTTTAATTGAAATAATATTATCTATTTATATTGAAACATTTTCATAATTATGTACATTGAAAAGCTTACTTTTAGTTATGGAGATTGGAAATGCACTAGATTTAGTGAAAAAAACATGTTTCTCTTAATGTCACATTCCTCTTAATATCATGTTTTTGTCTGACAAATGCAACATGATATAAAGAGGAGTGCACTGTATTAAATTGACAGAATGATCGACATAGAACATGCCTTTTAATATTATCTTAAGTGATAAAATATCCACTTGGAAAATGCAGCTCTATAATATGCGGATGGTATCTTTGATTTCAAGTTTCTTGAAAATCAAATTTGCAGCTATCTTTTGGAAAACGTCTTCATAAAGATGGGCTTCAAAACACATAAAAATTATCAAAATACAGTGTATCTCCACCCGAATATACCGCAACCCTCGCATACCACCACCTAAACCTCTAGTACGGATTTCCCTTCTATATAATTCCCTCGTTAAGTTAGCCACCCTCACATATCGCAATCGGCCACACCCTTTAAAATACAAACGTCCTGAATCACTATACATTTCCCTCGTCGGTAACGCAATAATGTTCTGTTTTTGGAGATCGAGGAAAGCTTTAGTTTTCCATTTGGAATGGCATGCGGCAAACGCAGATCAATAACTATTTTCATATATAAATTTATTTTCATAATTCGATACTATCGCCACCCTCGTTATACCGCCATGATTGCTGTGGAGGAAAGATGGGGGTATAACGAGGGTATACACTGTATAAGATAATTGAAATTTGGTTGCTGTTGTCACAGTTTAGGAACCAAGACTGAATTCCCCCTTCTTTATAAATTTACAGTATCCTGTATATAAGATCATAAATATAATATTTTCCTTATTATTTACCTTAACAGGAACGACAGGCTCGGGTTGTTTGGTGAAGACAATACGTCCATCGAGAAACGGTGGTACTATATTATGGACTAGAAGATGCACCTTCGCTTCGTTTTCGTCGTCAAAATCCTCATCATAATCTGTCTTTGTGACAACTCCACTTCTAAGCATTCTGTTAGTTTCCCACAACTCAATATCCTGGAGTAAACAAAAAAGTCAATTTAAAATAGACAAGAAAACAGCCAGGAAAAATTTGTTTCAAAGGGTAAAACCGGGAGGTAGGTCACGACGAGCAGTGGTCACCAAGGAGTGGACAGAAAGCCACTACAAATGATAAATTTCGTTTTCTTTCTTTTTTCTTTCATCCAAGTACCTAACTATGAATTGCTATTTACTTCAACTTGGATAAACTGCATGCCTGGGACAATATTGTTATTTTAATCCAGCTATTTGTTATGATCTTTGTCTGCAACAGGTTTAATAGCACATATGACAAGGACTAAACACATGTTTTTTTTAATGAAAAATCTGAAAAATTTCTTGCTGACTCCAGCGATCAATGTTTTTTTGTTATTAAAAGAATTTTTAGGAAAACTAAATTATGAATCAAATAAGCTCTGAAGCTTTTGCAAATTACTGCATTTTTTTAAGATATAAAACTCAGAATATTAATATATGGTTTTTTTCTACTCTTCTCAAATACATTTTGAGTCTCTGTAAAATCTGCTATATTTTTGGGGTTAGAGGCAGGAAAAGAAAGTTTGATTATAATATTTTCTGGCTATTAAAGTGATTTCGTGCCATAGATCGTGAGTTCACGGCCCGGTCAGGGCACGAGTCACAACTGTTTTCCTTTATCATTTGTGTTTCTACAATATTTATCTAATTACTACACACAATGTATTATATACACTTCATTACTGTTGTTGATCAAAAGGTGAATTTCCTGTCATAATTGTACTGTGGTTACTATATAAGGATTGTACCTCATTTTGACTGCGTATATGGTAGTATGCCCGCAGTTGGCAACGAACATATTCTATGGTTAGCGCTCCATAGTGAATATATTCATTGCCAATTGCGGGCATACTAGCTTATATGCAGTCAAAATGAGGTACAATCTTTATATTTACACCATTAATAATTCTAAAGTGCTATACAAAAGAAAAACACATTCGAAGCGGGTTGCTACGATGGTAACTATGATGGCAGTGGTTGCTAAGATAATTTAGTCCCAATGAATCTTCATCAATATTTTAGTAATTCTAGAACATACACAGTGTATAACACTAGTTTTCTTCATAACAGCATTTTTTAATTTGGTATTGAATAATATTAATAGGTTTTCAAAGTTATTTCTTTATTTATAACAGTTGTTATTTACACGCATTGACACAGTGATATGGTTGTGACGCGGTCCGGCGTCGGACGTCACAACTGGAGGGCGTCGCCATGTTTGCGTTACCCTCAAAGAATTTCAAATGCGCATCATTTGGAAACAAAAGTTTGCTAGAAACCATTTATTTTAGAATCACACAAAATCTTGAAGGAACCAAACAATGGCCATCAGCGAATACTTATTGTTCTGAAGCGTGAACGACGCCATATTTGAACTAATATCAATCCGCTGAGCCTTTTTTCATTGCGTATACACTAATATATTCGTCAGAATTTACTTAGCACAAGAAGAGAGAGGTGTAAATATATACATATATAATCAAAGTAATGATCAATAATGATCATTTTCACAATTTATTCAAATGTCTGACAGGTTGATACAAATTACAGGTAATTTCCAGGTTTTTTTCCATTAATGACAGAAGAAGTGATCTAAAAGTGTTACCTGGATTCAAGGGGAATAAATCCTGTTGTGATTTTCCTAAAGTACATAAATCACCAAACAAAACCTTAACATTTCAACAAAAAGAACTTTGTTCTTAATCAATTATTCATAACATTATGTAAAAGTGTAATCAGTGTATTTATCAGGGCCATTATCAGTGAAATGACTGGGCTATATATAGAACTGGGTCAAATTAATTTTATCAGTCAGTACATGTACTTTCTACCTTCGGGTACCGTATTTGCTGTAATTAGTGTCCCACCACCTCGTCTGTCAAAACAATTGCTGTATTATCTGACAATGTTATGGTATTTTTAGCATTGGGTTGGAATTCACCTTTAATTTATATGAACAGGTATACACAATACATTGTACGTGCATTTATTTTAACTGAATACCTAATGTGATAAGTACAATTAGTTATCAATGAGATAAAATAATCTTTCAGCAGTAAATCAAAGAACTGAAGTGCCTTCAAATGGCATTCATATCGACCATGAATGCCAACAAAAACATTTCAAAGCTAATTTGATCAACCTAATAGCCATATAACTATATGAACCTTATTAATTTGTCTCTGCCTAGCAGTCATCCTTTTTTTCTTTTTCTTTTCCATCTCCTCCTCCTTCTTGCGGGTGTACTCCTCTGACGTGCCAGAGAACGGGTTGTGGTCATCATCATAGCCTTCGTCCATGTTGTACCACTCGCGGTCAAGTCTCTTCTGTTCGCGCTCCCAATCCAGTCTATCCTCCTCTGACTCAAATTCAATGTCCCGTCGGCCGTCTACAGAGACAAGATCAAATGACTGGATCATTATGCTAACTTTTGAATGTGTAAATGATATTTTTTTCTTATTAAATATGACAGTTTTGTCAACTTATGCGTTGGTTATCTTTTTATTTCTTTTTCCTTTAAATCAATATCTGTAGCATATTCGACTTAACATGCTCCTAATTTTTTTCTGGTCCCTGAGACTTACTTCATTTAGCATCAAAATGTTGGAAGACCTATGCAAGAGGTTGCCGGCACCTTTGAAATCATTTCAACGGTTTTAATTTTGCTATATATTTGAAATCACCAAAAAGGCACAAATTCAAAATTAAATACACAAAACAACAAGAGATCCCAGAGGGATCTTGGCGCCCACCATCAAATGATCTAAGTTTGTTTTTTGAAAGATGGTTCTTTTCTCTTCTTTCGATTGTCTCTTAGGTGTTGATTAAGTGTGAGCAGAGACTCTGGTGGGACACAGATGCATTTTTTTGTTTTTTTTTGTGAATTACATTGTCGTTTCCTTATTCTTAGCACCCATGAATTGTATTTGTTTTTGTCTTTGTCATGGGTTTTTTTTTTCGTGTATGTAGATTGGATTTTTTTTTAAAGATTTTGTTTTTCTGAATCATGTCGAAAACCTACAGTTACGTACATTGGGGGTTTTAAGTATATCCTTGAACAGTATTTTGGTGATATTTTGTTATTTTGTTATTTTTATTAAAGATGCTACGTCGTCGATAGAGCGTCAATATCGTCGATTGAAAACTAGAATAGGCCATTATATAATTTGATACAACAACAAAAGTTACAAAATCCAAGATGGCTGCCTGTCGGCCATGTTGTTTTCCGATCTGTCCAAAAATGGAATATGCACAACTAGGGACCAAGGTGAACCAACAAATGAAATTTGAGAAAGATACCTTCAGTACTTTCTTAGAAACAGCGATAACAAACTTCAATTGTCAAAATCCAAGATGGCTGCCTGTCGGCCATATTGTTTTCTGATCTGTCCCAAAATGGAATATACACAACTAGGGACCAAGGTGAACCAACACATGAAATTTGAGAAAGATACCTTCAGTAATTTCTGAGAAATAGCCATAACGAACTTCAATTGTCAAAATCCGAGATGGCTGCCTGTCGGCCATGTTGTTTTTGGATTGGTCCCAAAATGCAATATGCATAACTACACACCAAGGGGAACCTACACATGAAATTTGAGAAAGATCCATTCAGTACATTCTCAGAAATAGCGATAACAAAGTTCAACTGTCAAAATCCAAGATGGCTGCCTGTCGGCCATGTTGTTTTCGGATTGGTCCAAAAATGCAATATGCATAACTAGGCACCAAGGGGAACCTACACATGAAATTTGAGAAAGATACATTCAGTACATTCTCAGAAATAGGGATAACAAAGTTCAAATGTCAAAATCCAAGATGGCTGCCTGTCGGCCATCTTGAATTCAGATCGGTCCCAAAATGGAATATACACAACTAGGGACCAAGGTGAACCAACACATGAAATTTGAGAAAGATCCATTCAGTACATTCTCAGAAATAGGGATAACAAAGTTCAATTGTCAAAATCCAAGATGGCTGCCTGTCGGCCATGTTGTTTTTGGATTGGTTCCAAAATGCAATATGCATAACTACACACCAAGGGGAACCTACACATGAAATTTGAGAAAGATCCATTCAGTACATTCTCAGAAATAGCGATAACAAAGTTCAACTGTCAAAATCCAAGATGGCTGCCTGTCGGCCATGTTGTTTTTGGATTGGTCCCAAAATGCAATATGCATAACTACACACCAAGGGGAACCTACACATGAAATTTGAGAAAGATCCATTCAGTACATTCTCAGAAATAGCGATAACAAAGTTCAACTGTCAAAATCCAAGATGGCTGCCTGTCGGCCATGTTGTTTTTGGATTGGTCCCAAAATGCAATATGCATAACTAAGCACCAAGGGGAACCTACACATGAAATTTGAGAAAGATCCATTCAGTACATTCTCAGAAATAGGGATAACAAAGTTCAAATGTCAAAATCCAAGATGGCTGCCTGTCGGCCATCTTGAATTCAGATCGGTCCCAAAATGGAATATGCACAACTAGGGACCAAGGTGAACCAACACATGAAATTTGAGAAAGATCCATTCAGTACATTCTCAGAAATAGGGATAACAAAGTTCAAATGTCAAAATCCAAGATGGCTGCCTGTCGGCCATCTTGAATTTAGATCGGTCCCAAAATGGAATATGCACAACTAGGGACCAAGGTGAACCAACACATGAAATTTGAGAAAGATTCCTTCGGTACTTTATGAGAAATAGCGATAACAAGAATTGTTTACGGACGGACTAACGGACTAACGGACTAACGGACGGACGGACGGACGGACGGACGACGGACCACGGACGCAGGGCGATTTGAATAGCCCACCATCTGATGATGGTGGGCTAAAAATATTGTCTTAAAGGCCCAATATACGCAACTTCAGGGAAATTTTCTTGATTCTGAAAAATTCTGAAAAGAAATCCAATTGATAACCATGCAAAAATAAGCCTAAAACGAAGTAAACCTGAGCGGTAACTAACAAGAAACAATGGACAAAAAAATCCAAAGAATTGAAAATAATTCAGGTGGGGCCCACTTCAACTGTAGAAGACGGTTCGAAATGGACGCGTGTTTACAAATAGCGTGTTTCAACTGCTGCTGTACCGGTAACCGTGAAAAATTCATCTTGAATATTGCTGATATCAGTTAATCTTAGCTAAATCTATAGATATAATAAGTTATTAGGCTTGATTTTCGCTTTAAGTTTTGCCGAAAGTTACGTATACTGGGCCTTTAAATGCAATAAATTCCTGTGAACAACTTTTATTTTTGCTTGGAACAGTCCCTAAAATAAATTTAAGTGAAAGAACAGTAAGAACAGTATACATTAGGGCCTACCTGTATCTCTCCTGCTGCCCCCATCCTTTGGTGTATACTGTATCCGTTTCTTGTTGTCCATCCAGTCATTATACTTGTAAGTCGGGGTCGGTAGTGGAGTCTCTTTCGGACCTCGCTTGTTTCTGCTTTGAAAAATTCGAAAGATATTTAATAAATTTCAAAATTCAATAAGTTTAACAAGAGCTTAACGGTCATCTGACTACCAATTGTAAAATCACTATGAAAATACGTGTAGTCATTAAATCAAGTTATAATATGCCTGTATAGATTGCCAAGTTCAAGATAGTGGCCTTCTTGGATTTCTGATGGGCTTGAAAAATAACAACACTTTGTTGGGACCATCTCAGGATATCATTTCTGGCAAGTTTCAGCTCAATTCCACTGGTAGAACTTGAGAAGTTTAGAATGTGTTTTCAAAATGGCCGCTGTGGAGGCCATCTTGGATTTTTGACTACACGAAAAATAACAACAGTTTCGTTTTGGCCCCAGTGACCTTGAATGAAAGTCAAAGTCATTTCTTTGAACAAACTTGGTAGCCCTTTATCCCAGCATGCCACAGGCCCAATATTAGATCTCTGGGCCTTTTGGTTATTCAGAAGAAGTTGTTTAAAGATTATGACCGTTTTGGTCCCTGTGACCTTGAATGGAAGTCAAGATCATTTCTTTGAACAAACTTGGTAGCCCTTTATCCCAGCATGCCACAGGCCCAATATCAGGTCTCTGGGCCTTTTGGTTATTCAGAAGAAGTTGTTTAAAGATTATGACCGTTTTGGCCCCTGTGACCTTGAATGAAAGTCAAGGTCATTTCTTTGAACAAACTTGGTAGCCCTTTATCCCAGCATGCCACAGGCCCAATATTAGGTATCTGGGCCTTTTGGTTATTCAGAAGAAAATGTTTAAAGATTATGACCGTTTTGGCCCCAGTGACCTTGAATGAAAGTCAAGGTCATTTCTTTGAGCAAACTTGGTAGCCCTTTATCCCAGCATGCCACAGGCCCAATATCAGGTCTCTGGGCCTTTTGGTTATTCAGAAGAAGTTGTTTAAAGATTATGACCGTTTTGGCCCCTGTGACCTTGAATGAAAGTCAAGGTCATTTCTTTGAACAAACTTGGTAGCCCTTTATCCCAGCATAACACAGGCCCAATATCAGGTCTCTGGGCCTTTTGGTTATTCAGAAGAAGTTGTTTAAAAAGATTTTAACCTTTTTGGCCCCTGTGACCTTGAATGAAGGTCAAGGTCATTTGTTTGAACAAACTTGGTAGCCCTTTATCCCAGCATGCCACAGGCCCAATATCAGGTCTCTGGGCCTTTTGGTTATTCAGAAGAAGTCGTTCAAAGATTTTGACCTTTTTGGCCCCTGTGACCTTGAAAGTAGGTCAAGGTCATTGATATGAGGTAACTTTGTAGCACTCCATTCCAGGTACCTACTGGCCAAATATGATCACCCTTGGCCTTTTGGTTAGTGAGGAGAAGATTGTCAAACGTTTTTTTACATATCTGACCCCTGTGACCTTGAAAGTTAGTCAAGGTCATTGATATGAGGAAACTTTGTAGCACTCTTTCCCAGATACCTACTGGCCAAATATGATCACCCATGGCCTATTGGTTAGTGAGGAAAAGATTGTCAAACGCTTTTTTACATATTTGACCCCTGTGACCTTGAAAGCTAGTCAAGGTCATCGATATGAGGAAACTTTGTAGCACTCTATCCCAGGTGCCTACTGGCCAAATATCATTACCCTAGACCTTTTGGTTACTGAGAAGAAGATTGTTAAAGGTTTTTACATATTTGACCCCTGTGACCTTGAAAACAGGTCAAGGTCATTGAAATGAGGAAACTTTGTAGCACTCAATCCCAGGTGCCTACTGGCCAAATATCAGCACCTGGAGCCTTTTGGTTACTAAGAAGAAGATTGTTAAAGGAAAAGTTTACGGACGGCGGACGGCGCACGACGACGGACGAAGCATGATGGCAATAGGTCATCTTGACCCTTCGGGTCAGATGACCTAAAAAACATAAGACTGCCAGTCATTATGTATTCCGCTACTCATTATATTTGTTCTTCCAAACTAGGAAACATGAAATATTTCAGAACTCTGCATATAGTCTTTGTCTATGTATATGTGCCTATGAATTTGTTGTGAGATTTTTCAAGAATATTGCAAAGTGTAAAAGTGAAATTTGGATAAAGTGGCAGAGGAAGAAGACACCTATATTTTATCATAGAAAGATACCTTCCTTTTATCATAGAGAAGAAACAACTTCCTTTTATCATGGAGACGAGAAAACTTCCTTTTATCATAAAGAAGACACCATCTTTTTATCAAATGCAGAAGACACCTACATTTTATTATAGAGACGAGACACCTTCCTTTTATCAAATGCAGAAGACACCCACATTTTATCATAGAAAGACACCCACTTTTTATCATAGAGAAGACACCTACCTTTTATCATAGAGAAGACACCTACCTTTTATCATAGAGAAGACACCTACATTTTATCATAGAGAAGACACCCACTTTTTATCATAGAGAAGACACCTACCTTTTATCATAGAGAAGACACCTACCTTTTATCATAGAGAAGACACCTACATTTTATCATAGAGAAGACACCCACTTTTTATCATAGAGAAGACACCTACCTTTTATCATAGAGAAGACACCTACCTTTTATCATAGAGAAGAAACCTACATTTTATCATAGAGAAGACACCCACTTTTTATCATAGAGAAGAAACAACTTCCTTTTATCATAGAGAAGACACCTACATTTTATCGTAGGAAGACACCTACCTTTTATCATAGAGAAGATACTTACCTTTTATCATAGAGAAGACACTTACATGTTATCAAAGAGAAGACACTTACCTCTTGTCATAGAGAAGACACCTACATTTTATCGTAGGAAGACATCTACCTTTTACCATAGAGAAGACACCTACCTTTTATCATAGAGAAGACACCTACCTTTTATCATAGAGAAGACACCTACATTTTATCATAGAGAAGATACTTATCTCTTATCATAAAGAAGACACCTAGCTTTTATCAAAGAGAAGACACATACCTTTTACCATAGAGAAGACACCTACCTTTTATCAGAGAGAAGAAACAACTTCCTTTTATCGTAAGAAGACACCTTCCTTTGATCATAGAGAAGACACCTACCTTTTATCAAAGAGAAGACACCTACCTTTTACCATAGAGAAGACACTTACCTCTTATCAAAGGGAGAAGACACCTTAACTTTAATCAAAGGAAGAAGACACCTACCTTTTATCATAGAATGAGCGATTGCTCCTGACACTGCTCTCAGACTCATTGCCACTGTTTACACTCGGAGTCGGGAGATCCCAAGTGGACCGTTTGGGGGGTGTCAGATCATCATCATCCCATCCATACACAGAAGGGGTGTCTGTCGAAGTCAAGTACAACATTTACCAAAACTTCTACCATATACATCCCTATTAGATCTATAAGATCTCTTCTAACTTTTGCTTCACAATATTCGAGAATAAAATTGTTTTGTGGATATATATTTAAATGGATTGCCAAATGAAATTTGTGGAATTGGCATATATTTATTTAAAGTTTTCAAAAATGTGTTCTGAATCCTATAGTCCTGAATAATGGAAGTTGTTTTCCCCCTGCTAACTATATATTAATACTATTATGTTTCTGGAATGTGAAACCAGTTGACCTTTCTGGAATGTTAAAATCAGTTTACCTTTGACCCCAAAATCAGGAGTCGGAGGTGCATCTCGGAATCTCTCGGGAGTCTCATCCCATTCTCTGTCACTACGGCGACTCCTCTCTGAATCACGGTCACCACGACGACTCCTCTCTGAATCGCGGTCACCACGGTGACTCCGGTCTCCACGTTCACTTCTGTCATCCCTTCTCTGTCTGCGATCTTTCAAATAGTTACAATAGAGAGGTGGTTGAATATTCATCAAAATGTTAACAACATAATTATACAGTTTAAAGAAGTAAATTAAGTTTTGACCGATGGGTGATTTTATGAATATTTAAATACACTGTAAATATTTTCTATTTTCTAAAACTGAACAGTCATACTTGCCAACCCTCCCGATTTAGGCGGGAGGCTCCCGATTTTAGACTGCCTCTCCTGCCTCCCAATCGTGTTTGCAAAAATCGGGAAATCTCCCGATTTTGAGAAACCCAAGGTCAATTTAGCTCAACCGTATCACCTTCTTGTGGTTTGTAGAGTCCTTCACTCTATGATCTGACACTGATTAAATAACAAGGCTGCCCTAACTCCAGTAATGTAATTGTAAGGGCAGTGTGTGTAATTAGTGAGGGAGGGGGATCGGGAGACAAGTCAACACAGCCACGGCACAGGGTAGTCGTGCTCACTCAAGCATTAATTCGATCCTCTAACATGACCAACAGGTTGTTAATTTGTGCAAACAACTGTAAGACTTCAAAACAAACACTTGATAAGGCTATTATGTATCAATTTACTCACATTTGATTGCATTAGACACCGTTAAAATGTGTGTATTCACTGATGGTCGCCATCTTGGATTACGTAAGGATGTAACGTAAGATACAAAACAGAAAAACGGAATTAAAATCCGGATTGATTAATTTCCTGACAAATGTGTATTTTATAGTTTTATAAGAAATATTTACACAGTTTATTGATTAAAAAATGTTATTTCACATTTATAGTGAATGTGATATTGTGTTTTTTATATTTGTTTCCTTCCAATTTGTAAATATATAATGCTAATTTAACACTTTGAATTTCTTTTCCTTCAAAAAATAATTTCAAATCATGATAAGTTGAGATACACTTGCAAATATATAAATTAATGAAAATTAATTATTTTCCATTTACAAAATTCATACACCTGTCTATTTTTTTCCTTTTTTTTAATTCTTATATTGATATGATTAAATTGATAAAAAATTAATTAGGCTATTATGAAGTTGCAAAGAGATTATTCTCTTGAAAATACTACATTATGATATATAGCTACCGGTTCCGCAACAAATAGGTAGATCCCAGTCCAAAATTTCAAACACGCACTTTTCTCCCCCATGGAAATTTTGAAAAGTTGGCAAGTATGAACAGTCATATTTTTTAGAAATTACCTAGGACTTGTACATTGTACTTTCAAGATGAAGCATTCAGACCAGTAATGTTCTTATATAAAAAAAAAAAACAAGTTATTTTTTAGAAAATCAAGTATACAGTCAGTAATTATAAGACACATGGTATCATGATATCACATTGTATCAATTCAATGGTAACATATCTTTAAGTGATTTGAGTATGCTCATTGGTGTGTTTACTTGTTGTGATTGACAATGATACTCGGTTCTTGTTTTGATAACTTGATTTATACTTGAATGTGACAAAGATTTACATGGCGGGTGTCGTCGATGAAGCAGAAGACACTCTTCTGGAACACCTAGTCTTATTTTCTTGTACTTTTTCAAGGGTCTCTATTTAATCTTTCCTTTGTTCATATTTTGCCCCTAGTTAAATCAATTCTGAGTTTGGATTATGATTTTGTTAATGCTTCAGTATTCTCTTAATTGTTTTCAATGATTTTATCATTTCAGTTTATTATAAACATTTGTTTCTGATAAAAGATTATGTGATAATCATTAATTCACAAACTTGACCCACTAAATTGTTTTTTCAAATGTTTGAAGGTTTTCAAAAATATGCATTGATTGCAAATGAAAAAACTCCTTCCTAATCACCAAGTTCTAGAGATAAAGGTCAGAATGAGAGTTTCAAAAGGACAAACTTTTGCATTACATAGCTTACTTTTCTTGTGATAAAGCTTGCAAAGAATTTGATCATGGTGTAGCTTTGGAATTATTGACATAATAAATTGTAGTTTGTTTGATAAATAATTTATATAAACAAAAGTGTTATACATCAGATGCAAATACAAAGATGAGATTTTTTTTATACCATGTAAAGACTTGTATATAAGAATATAGCTAGGAGGCTTGATCTACATGTACCTGTACAGAGAATAATCCATTTGTAAGCTAAAGGGGGCCTATCCCAATTAACTCTGTTTTTACATATACAAAGTTGTCTCCCCTTAATTCATTCTGAATATAGCAAAACTGTGCAAAAATGCTTCCCTTAATCAGAGAGCACAATAGGTTAGAGGGGTCAAAATAGTAAGCAGGCTTCCGTTTCATCAACATCCCTTAACGTAACAATCTCCATAGGAAAGCATTACAGAAGTTAAGGTGACAATTTTAAGCTAAGGAACTTTTCCCTACTGTCTGAAACGCTCCCTATATGAAGATTTTTAAATTAAGGAATATCCTAAAGTTCACTAATCCACCCCTGAAAAAACAATATAAACTGCTCCAACCTTTGAATTGGAAGAGTGCAAATGTGTCTAAAGGGGTGAATGAATCAAGGAACTTTCAGAGAACTGGAGCATGGGCTTATTGCTTTGGGCTATTCTATAATTAATCATGTGGGGGAGGGAGATAGGAGGCACCTGTTTTAATATATCATGGTGGTAGGGTTAAAACAAGATTTCCATACTATTGAGTATTCCATATATTGAATACCTTTTAATATTTCATAGATAATGGGGTCTTTGAAAAAATGCATCCCACCTCTCTCACATGTTTAATTCTAAAATAGCCCTTAGGAGAAATATTTCCAATTGCTTTGATGATATAAATACATCTATACCTTTGTCCCTATGTCTATTGCGATCTCTGTCTCTGCTATGTCTGTCTTCTCTCCGCTCCCTTCTGTCTTTGTCTTTTGAAGAACTAGAAGCATAAACTCCTCTGTCCCTGTGTCGTTGCTTTTGTCTATCTTTTGCCTCCTTGCTCACACCTCCTGGATGCGATGGTGTCTCGATTCTAGACTGACGATAGTTTCTGCAAAGAAAAGTTTCCTGAAGAATTCAAACATTCTAAATATCATAATAATAAAATAATATTAAAATGCTTTCAAAAATGGGTATTCATGTATTTGAATATTTCAGGTTAATATATGAGTTTGATATTTAATTATTTCTTAATTTAAAGATGAAAATAGCTGAATTCAGCTACAGCTGTATATAGATGAAAATAATCATGTCTGAGAAATATCCCTGTGACAGCTGTCAGCAAAACAGACCCATGTGAGATTCCATTATTCAGCTCCCATGACCAATAAAATGACATTAATCGAGATGAAATTTTTTGAATGATGGGAAACTGAAGAGACTACTGGCAGAATGTACATGTAAAAGCTGTTGGTCAAAGAGAAGCCAGTTTCGGTGATCATAATTATTGACTTAAGTAGTAAACCGGAAGGCGAGCTGAAAGATTAAAATTCACACGGAAGTGGAAGATTATAAACAAACTAAACTTGAAGTTATTATGAATAAATCAGAAATATTTTCATTATTTCTCAGAGTTTAAAAATACAGACAACTGTTATTGAACTTTATCACATGCATTCACAGGGGGAAATTACCTAAAGTCAGTTCTTTAAAAGGGGTAAACAAATCACTGAATCCATACAGCTTAAACTGTGGAAACTTTTTTTATTTTACCTTCCTTTGGCATCACAACGGAGAAAACATGTACCGAAATTGCCAAAATTAGTGCCCCTTATATTACTCATTCTACAGAGGTAAAAAAATAAATAAGCGCTCAGCCTTTCAATCGTGACACAACTAAAGGATTCTATAAACAGTGCAGTAAAACGTAGCTGTGCGCATGTTTACAAGACAAAACCCCACAAATATCTGTTATTTGTGTACAAATTATCCAAAATTGATAACAATAGTGACGCACATCATGAGTACAGTCTACTACCCCATTCTTGTCATAATACACAGTACTTATGTTTATAAATACCTGTTATCCTATTAAGCGCCCTCCCTTTAGGACCAAAACTGGGAAATAATTACGGCGAATATGATAGCTCCATTATCTCCCAGATTCTCTATGATATACGTATACTCTACCTGTCTTTACGGTCTTTGTGTTTTTTTGACTGGTCTTTGTTTTCATCAGGTTCATCATCACTATCACTGTCATCGTCATCTTCATAAGACATTATTTTAGACTTTTTCCTGGAGTCCTCTTCTGACGCATCTCCCAGACGTTTAGCAGCTGCTAATCTATCCAAACCTAACAGAGATACTCTTGGACTTGATATTTGTGGTTTTGAAAATTCATGGTTCGACTTTTTCTTTTTTATAATTAGTCCTCCTTTCTCTCTTCCCGTGGACCCCTCTAATCTATGTAACGAAGGGTCGTCATCGGGTTCAACAATTTCTGACATGTTCGGTTAGTCGTTTTATGCCATTTTGAGTATTTTCATCAAGCAGATGTTGATCGGTTTAAAACCTGAAGCAGACGAATTTCGAAGATTTACAGTGATTTTACACGTGGTACAGCGGTATTTCAACCAAACCTAGCACATCTTGGCGCGTGTACAATTTCAAAAGAATCTTGGGATGAAGAAACAATGTAAAACAACGAAATCGGCGGTATGAAAATGGATAAAATGTCATAAATTACACCACAGGACTGCTGTTTTGAAACGTATTTCCCTCGTCCATTTAAACCGGAAGTATCTTGATTCGCTTTTATCAGTGACGCCACTGTTTCGTAAAAAATAATAATTTTAACTTGAAAGTAAAAACATGAGGTCAAGACCACCCATTAAAGAAAAGATGCATATAAATTTAAAATTAAGAAGCAATTACAGACACATTTCATCAATATAAGCACAGAAGTCGGTATTTAATGCTAGCTCAGCATGTCTGTAGCAACAACAGCGTCAAAATGGCGGACACCTTACTCGTTCGGGCACTGAAAGGAAAACCAAAGACTCTGAACCTATGTAACAAAAAATTACACAAAGTACCAAGAGCTATAGGGAAATTGGATTGTGTTCTACATCTTCAGCTGCGAGGAAACAAACTGAAAGATCTACCAAATGAATTAAGTCACCTCTTTCAGGTATGATTCTTCTGATTTTACATCATGTACTGCAGTGGTCGGCATGACGAATTACACAAATCTACCCAAATCTACCCAAATCTTACCCAAATCTACCCAAATCTTACCCAAATCTACCCAAATCGTACAAGTACACCACAATTATAAGAAAACCAATAGCATTATTAATTAATTATACGCAAATTTTTGATGGTCGACGCGTTTTCTCCAGGTTTTAGTAAACCAAACATGAGTAAGGTTTATCTCCCCTATATCACGCATGGCAAAGAAATTACCAACGTTATATATCTGTATTGTGCTTTAGGCCTATTATAATATTTATCAATTTGTTAAATAATATAGATAAAGAAACATTAGAAATGCAATAATCAATAGACGTTATATAATCATCACATCACCCAAATCTACTTAAACCTTACCTAAGACTTACCCAAATCACGGACCTAGATCGCAATCAAATCTAAGTCCATGCCCAAATCTACCAAAATCTTGCCCAATATTCAGTTTAGTTCAATTGATAGGTATAACGTGACATGCATAAAATAATCGTTCTATATAATAATTCCTTTGATAAGTATAATGGGACATTTATCAAACGATCGTTTTTATTCATTTTATAAATATGACACGGGGCATATATAAAACGATCGTTTTTATTCATTTTATAAATATAACGGGCATACATAAACGATCGTTTTTATTCATTCAATAAGTATAACAGGACATGTATCAAACGATCGTTTTTATTCATTTGATAATAAAAACGGGACATGTATCAAACGATCGTTTTTATTCATTTGATAATAGAAACGGGACATGTATAAAGCAATCGTTTTTATTCATTTGATAATAAAAACGGGACATGTATCAAACGATCGTTTTTATTCATTTTATATATAATAGAAACGGGACATGTATAAAACGATCGTTTTTATTCATTTGATAATAGAAACGGGACATGTATAAAACGATCGTTTTTATTCATTTGATAAGTATAACGGGACATGTATCAAACGATCGTTTTTATTCATTTGATATTAGAAACGGGACATGTATCAAACGATCGTTTTTATTCATTTGATAAGTATAACGGGACATGTATCAAACGATCGTTTTTATTCATTTTATAAATATAACGGGGCATATATAAAACGATCGTTTTTATTCATTTGATAATAGAAACGGGACATGTATAAAACGATCGTTTTTATTCATTTGATAAGTTGTTACTATACAGCATAACTGGTGTGATGTAAACATGTTTACTATATTCGTCGCTTTCATATAACCCAATTGATATTGTGACACTAATTAGTAAATAACACAAGTCTGTTATCTGGAGTCCAGCTTCATTGTGGACTGGGGCCAATATACTTGGTCGTGTCCTGGGGGCTACTACAATATACGAGGAACTCAGATACTGATAACGAACGTGAACAAAAGAGACCTATGTCAATCAATTAGTCCATGTTAAGTGTCAATAAACATCTAACAACATATATTTATAATAAATTATTCGCTAAGTACGAAGGGACGTATATCGATCAATTCTTACGAAATATAAAATGGGACTTGCAATTTGAATAAATCGCTAGATACAGGGACGTATATGTGAGATATACGTCCCTGCGTATATTTATAATTATATCATTAGTTTAAACACGGACTTAGATAGCAATCTAAGTCCGTGGTTTAAATAACTCACGGGGTAATTAGATGAATAATACGCCAGTTACAAAAGAAGGACGTATAGATATCAAAATTGATAAAATAATTTTCTGGTTTACGGATTAATTGGAATATTTCGCTTAGGATAATGGGATGTATATAAACAGAGACGTATACAGCCTTTATACGTCTCTGATATAAATCAAAATTCCAAGTCACAATAACTTCTATTTAGTCCCATTTTTATTTTGACGTTATAGTATAGGGATTTGGGAGGGTGATATTAAAAGGTATTGTATAAGAGAAGAAAAATTAAAAAAAAATATTCGTAACGTGACGTTTTTATAAGAACTTCACATGTATATTTTGATAAAATGTCAAATTACTGATTCGTATGTTAACACAAAGTCAAACACACTCACTCACATACCATTCTTATTAATTAAAGGCCCAATATACATATCTTTCCGCACAACTTGAAGCGAAAATCAAGCCTCATAACTTATTATATTTATAGATTTAGTTAAGATTAGCTGATATCAGCAATATTCAAGATGAATTCTTACGTGGTTACCGGTACAGCAGCGTCCACCGAAGGTCGTTAGGCCATGTGAGGTCGTAAAACTCTCAAAATAAATAAATAATTAAGGAACCATCATCAACCAAATGTTCTATCAATCTATCATAATTTAAATCACTGGCATTGTTTCTCAATTGACACAAATGATATTTAGATTTCTAGGATTACAGTTATTAAACATTTCAGAAATACTATAGTTATAGGGGATACTTTTTTAAGTTTCGATTTAAAGCTAGAGATTGAAACAGAATTTCTTATTGAGTCTTCCAGAGAGTTCCAGTTATGCATAGCAGAAGGAAAAAACTATTTTTATAATTATTAGTTCTAGCAGTAGGTACATTAAATATTCTTTCATTTCTAAACGAATAAGATGTATTTGTATTAAGGAATGGTTGTATAGAGATATGTAAGAGAATAGTCATTGATAATTTTAAACATAAGTGTCCTTTATCCAGTTATTATTTTCATAGCTTCAATTTGGATAGATTCAAGTAAATCTAAAAATGTATTTGTGTCAACTATATATTTCAGAATTCTCAGTATATTCAATCTCGATAAAGCTTGATCGTTATGTTATCAATATGATTGGACCAGGTACCTTTTTTATTAATGTTAGTCCTAAATGTTTGTGGCAGTCATGCTGCGTTATAGTATGGTTATTAAAGTAAAGAGTTGGATGAGTATTAGAAAGCTTACGAGTAAATAACAGTGCAACTACATATACAATACATATTGATGACTGATAATGCCAGAGTCCTATATATAATTGTCGCCTCAAGGAGTTTGTGGCCATTACGATATTATTTACATACTAACCCGTAACTTGGATTGTAACGGCACATGTCTAGCTAATCGTAATTAGCACACTTCGGAATATACATATACTAAAAAAAGCTTTGACGTCAAGTAGGTATATATACATTATTACGGAATGTATTATATAGCATTATGATAACTGGATAATTTCCCAGTTATTGGTTATTCAGTTTGGTCATGCTTTACCTGTAAATTAACATGTATGTTCATAATTACGTAGATTTTCACCTGTTTCCACTCTTTGTAAAATGTATAATTGTCTATCAGTGTAATCATTCGTTGTTGAAATGTTGATTGCATAATTTTTAGAAACGTATATATATACTCTCTGGTAATAGGTTATTTGTGAGATATGGGTAAGATTTAGGTAGATTTGGGTAAGATTTGGGTAAGATTAAGGTAAATTTGGATAAGATTTGGGTAGATTTGGGTAAGATTTGGGTAGATTTGGGTAAGATTTAGGTAGATTCGGGTAAGATTTGGGTAGATTTGGGTAAGATTAAGGTAGATTTGGGTAAGATTTGGGTAGATTTGGGTAAGATTAAGGTAGATTTGGATAAGATTTGGGTAGATTTGGGACAGATTTGGGTAGATTTGGGTAAGATTTGGGTAAGATTAAGGTAAATTTGGATAAGATTTGGGTAGATTTGGGTAAGATTTGGGTAGATTTGGGTAAGATTTAGGTAGATTCGGGTAAGATTTGGGTAGATTTGGGTAAGATTAAGGTAGATTTGGGTAAGATTTGGGTAGATTTGGGTAAGATTAAGGTAGATTTGGATAAGATTTGGGTAGATTTGGGACAGATTTGGGTAGATTTGGGTAGATTTTGGTAAGATTTGGGTAAGATTTGGGTAGATTTGGGTAAGATTTTAGTATATTTGGGTAATGTGATTTTTATATTATGAAATATAAGCTTTTCGAGCACGACAATTTTCTATTGATTATTGCATTTATATTGTTTCTATAGTTATATTATTTAACATGATTAATATTATGATTAGTACGATATAGAAATAGAAATATAGTCACGTTTTGCTGATAATATTCTTTGTCATGCGTGATACAGGGGAGATAACCCTTACTGAAGTTTGGACGGCTAAAATCAGGAGAAAACGACATCCATCATCAAAATTTGCGAATAATTAATTAATAAAGCTATTGGTTTTCTTATAATTGTGGTGTATTTGTACAATTTGGGTAAGATTTGGGTAGATTTGGGTAAGATTTGGGTAGATTTGGGTAAGATTTGGGTAGATTTGGGTAGATTTGGGTAAGATTTGGGTAGATTTGGGTAATTCGTCGCGCCCGCAGTGGTATTGTGCAGTGCAAATTAATAATGACAGTAGTATAGAGTTACACAGAGATTCGATTTACACTACCGTTAACCCCACCCCACTTCTCGCCAAAATGAATGCTAAGTTGATCATGTGTCAATGTTTTTGTGATAAAACAAAACACGTCCAGTCAAGTGCCCCAGCCAGCAATCGAACACAAGTCCATGACATGATAATCAATGGCTCTACCAACTGGGCCAAAGAAGCATGCATAGTTCGATTGACAGCTACGTGTATAGTATATACCTTTGTATATATATTATATTATAGACTCTTTAATACCTCAACCTGTTGAATTTCGTCTGGTGCCGAATGTAATATAGACCAGGGAAAAACACATTCCTGTCGTCCGATTGAGTGCCTAGATCAGAAATCAAACCCTGGGGTACCCGTCTCTTGTGTGCTGCACATTCATTTATTATCCACATGTGTACAGCTCTATCATCATCATCATGGTGACCAGCAGATTGAGCCAGAGAGTTAAGGTTATACTCCGATCCATCAGCTGAATAATAGAGGCTACATTTAACACTAGATATGTAAAAGCAACACAGGCTCTTTCTATCTCTTTACATTTTATTGAACATTTCTTTTATAATAAATGGATTTTGAAATTTGTCTTCAGTTGCAGATTTTGAATTTAGGCAACAATGAATTAGAAGATCTACCTGAAGTAATTGAATACCTGACCATGCTGGAGAAACTTCATTTGTTTAACAACAACATTCAGAACTTGTCTCCTAAAGTATTAAGTGAGTATTCATGCAGGTTTACCAAAGTGCCTTCAGGAAAGATGAAAATCATTTGCTATATGATGACTGTCATTCAAAATTAAGATATAAGGTTCGATTATATATTAATTGTTTTCATTATAACCCCCTCCCCATAGAAAAAATCTACAAATCTGACACTTTGACTGAGCTGCAGTTTCTGCAGTTTGAGCTAACTTACTCTAATAACATATTATAAAAGATACCCATGAGTCATTACAGTATCAGTTGAACTTTTTTATTTAAAAAAAGCAGACTTATTACCACGGTCGTACTGTTTTTTTTTACAAATGGTGTCCTGTCCTAAATAAACGGGGTCATTTCCTAAATAAATGGGGTCCTTCTGCATAGCTTTAATGGGAATCCTGAAAATTATAAATGGGGTCCTTTTCAGTTTCTATGCTTGAAAAAGATATAGGGATGGCTTCTATGCAAACCCTGCTTTACTATTAACCCAACAGTTGAAATTTTGAAAATCTATTTTGACAGTTTAAATTGGAATAGTACATTCATAAATGAATGCATTTTCTGTTTTTGTTGTTTTATCAAAACAGAAAGAGGCACAATATATAAATTCTCTTCATTTCTTTTTTTCAGCTGTAGAAATAATAATTGAAAAATTGCCTTTTGAACAAATTACTGAATTATGTTTTCTCTTCATTTTTTAGCAAATCTAAGGAATCTCACATTTTTGAATTTGAATTCAAATCAGTTGAAAACATTTCCTCCAGAAATATGCAGGTAAGATGACCATGCATTCATATTGACCATTAAATGATATATATCATATAATTTATGAAATATCATCAATAATAAAATACTTATATTCACTTGATATTCCCACATTTCAATCTGATTAAATTCATATCTTGATCTCCGCGTCATTCCGTAAACTTCTCTCTGCTGCGTTTAGATCTGAGAAAATCCCATAGGGGGTCATGTCCCAATGACCTTTTGCATTAGCCAATCAAATTACTACTTTCAGAATCTTGACAGTGAAATTTTGAGGTGACAAAGCTTGCATAATCCCATTTGTCCGTTTAGTCATTTCGTCTCCAAAAAGTTTCATGTGGAATAATGTGATGAAATGGCTTGCTGCAAGATGACAGGTCATTGGAAAATTATTTTAGTGTTAAGTAAAGAGGCAACAAAGGTCATCTGAATGTGACCTCTTACGGAGTGAGAACAAGGATCTGTATTATAATCAGATTGCCCTCATTTCTGACTCAATGTATTTTGCTAAGAGTTGCAGTACTGCGACTATTTCTAAGTAGGAAGCGTTCTAACCTTCTGATTATATTTACAATGATGTCATGTAACACTATTTGGGGCTAATCTTCCATTGTAATATCATAAATGAGGAGCCAATCTTATCCTGATCTCAAACAGGAATGATTTATTTATTGTCATCGTGTTTAAAGAAAATTTTATGCACTATCCACTGTCACCCATTCACCATATTGTTAGGAGATTGGCAATACATGTAACAAAATAATGAGGAAAATTTCAATAGAATTAATGATAGGAAAATCATTTTGAAAACTTCAAACAATTAATAATTATTTCAAATATTTTCTTATTGTCATCAGATATATTTTTATAGACTTTTATTACGCCTTCATCATCTGAGTGTAGGTTATAACACATTGACAGAACTGACACATTTAATAATAGGAAGATCATTCTGAAAATTTCAAATCAATTTCATTCATTCACCCCTGAAATATCATATGTGCAATTCCAGCCTTTGAATTGGAAGAGTTCAAATGTGTCTTTAGAGATCAATGAGTCAATAATAATTTCAAATATTTTCTTTATTGCTGATAAATATAACTACTATATGTATATTTTTTACAGACTTTCAAGTCTACAACATCTGAGTGTGGACTACAACAAGTTGACAGAACTGCCGGTCGAGATGTGTGCCTTGTTGCGATTAGAGGAGTTCAGAGCTGCTGGAAATCAGCTGACCAGTCTTCCCCTGGAGTTTGGATTCCTGGTGAATCTGGAAAAACTTTATCTACAGAAAAATAAAATCAGGGAGCTACCAGAGGTACAGACTTTATTCGTAGAAAAATATAATCAGGGCGCTACCAGAAGAACAAACTTTATTTGTAGAAAAAAATCAGAGAGCTACCAGAAGAACAAATTGTATTTAAACTTTATTTGTCAAAAAATTAACTTCAGGGACCTACAAGAGGTACACACTTTAATTTATAGAAAAATAAAATAATGGAGTTACCAAAGGTACAAACTTTATTTATAGAAAAAAATCAGGAAGCAACCAGAGGTATAAACTTTAATTTATAGAAAAATAAAATAAGGGAGATAACAAAAGTACAAACTTATTTGTAGAAAAATAAAATAAGGGAGATAACAAAAGTACAAACTTATTTGTAGAAAAATAAAATAAGGGAATTACAATAGGTACAAACTTTATTTATAAAAAAAAATAGAATAAGTGAACTACCAGAGGTTTAATCTTTATTTATAGAAACAAAAGTAAAGAACTACAAGCTTTATTTATAGAAAAAAAATCAGAAAGCAACCAGAGGTACAAATTATATTAATAGAA
Source organism: Mimachlamys varia (assembly GCA_947623455.1). Taxonomy (NCBI): domain Eukaryota; kingdom Metazoa; phylum Mollusca; class Bivalvia; order Pectinida; family Pectinidae; genus Mimachlamys; species Mimachlamys varia. Next base: position 38,197,764 of record OX392533.1, on the reverse strand, counting down.
AAATAAAATAAGGAAGATACCAGAGGTACAATTTATAAAAAATAAAATAAGGGACCTACCAGAAGTACAAACTTTATTTATAGAAAAATAAAATAAGGGATCTACCAGAGGTACAATTTATAAAAAGATAAAATAAGAGACCTACCAGAAGTACAAACTTTATTTATAGAAAAATAAAATAACGAAGCTTCCAGAGGTACAAAGTTTAATTAAGAGAGTTTGCTCAGTTAAGAATGTGTAATGGCAATGGAAAGTACTCCACTGAAATGGTATTAAAAACTCATGTAATAAACTTGAATATTCATGATTATTCTTGTTGCATGTTTTAATATATTTAAGTTTGAAGAAACTTCTTGAATTTTCATAGTTATTCATGGTTATATACATTTTTAATGGTTAGGAATGTTTTTAAGATATTTGCCAATTAAACTTTTTAAACTTTTAATAAGTTACCCGGTATATATAAAAAAAAAAAAAAAAAAAAACTCTACCTGGTATTAAATTTCAAATGAAAAAAGTCTGCATTACTCTTGTCTCTATTGGTTCTAAATTGTTATGTTACATGTATTTATTTTTCAGAGTCTTGGAAAATGTTACAAATTAAGAGTTATCGATATTGCTGCTAATGAGTTGAGGATTTTCCCTACAGAGGTAATTTTTTTTTTTTGTAAAATCAAGTTGTATAGATGCATTAATATGATTAAAAACATTTACTCAGAGTAACTGTTAGAATAAGCTTATTAATCCATACCTTAAAGAAATAAAAAAAAAAAAAATAAAAAAATTGGTTAATTAATAGAATTAATTAACAGTGTACATTTTGTTTCTAAAGTGATATAATTTTGATTTTAGCTAGGTGATCTGCCCCTGAAGGAGATGTATTGTGAGGAGAATCCGTTATTACAACACATCCCAGTCCACTCTGTACAGGAAGAGGAGGTGCTGTCACTCAAGGTATATAGCTATTTATTACATTTTACCAGTGAAATATTAAAAATTATTCATTCTATAAAAGTGATATTTTTTCACTAGTGAGAAATATCACTTTCTCTAATTTGACCAATCAAAATACAGCTTACAAATGCGATGGTAAATTGAAAAGCTGCCCAGTGGATTTTGCTATAAAAATGTAATAAAAAAAATATCTAACAGTATCTTACATAAACCAAATATATTTCACTTGTGTGGCTAAAAGTTTAAAAATGTTCCTACGTGCTGCACACTCATGGAAAATATCAAAATATTTCAATCTCACTTGCAAAATTTATTTGTTTTACTGAAGACACTGTTAGAAGCAATTACGGTGAAAGTTGATGTTTTTCGATTGTGAGTTCTTTACTTAGTAAACCTCTAAATTATTCGCGGTGTGGACATTTTCGTGGTCAGTCGTGCTGTTTTGTACTGTGTACCTATAATACTATTATACACTGTAGAGTTTGAGTGGTGTGGAATATGTTCGCATGTGGATATTCGTGGAGATCTAATGCAAGTGAAATAAGCGAATAATTGCCACTCCACAAATAATTCCACTTTTACAGTATAAGATTACAAAATCAAGGATTTATCGTATGAAAAGTTTAATTTTATTCTACTGGTTTTATATATATTGTATATGAATGTAATTTTTCACAATTGCTTCAAAAAGAACAATGTGAAATGATTTAAATTCTATTATAATTAAGTGGATTATTATTTGATAATTGTGCAAGTTTACTTTAATATTTGTAACTGTGTATGCATAATTTCTTAATTTGTCTTTATTGTTTCTGAACTTTTATAATGAGTCAAACTATTTCTACATTTAAAAATTCAAAGTTAACTCATTTACCCCTGAAAATTCATAATAGACTATTCCAACCTTTGAACTGGAAGTATTCAAATGTGTCTTCAAGGGTAAATGAAAGATGACACCTATGTTTTGTAAATACAAAATTGTAATGGGTTTGGGATATACTAATTCTTTCTTTAATTAAAAGGAATCTTTGGTTTTTTTTTGCTTTTTTTTTATATCGATAAGAAAATATTTGTTTACTGTTCATTTTTAATACACATATGCTATCTTTGTTTGCAGGAAATAACAGCAAGATATGTGATGAGAGAATTAAAGGACAGGTATGTACAGTATATAAGGATGTTTCAGGTAAGGTCCCATGACTGTTTTCATAATTTACATTTAAAGATATAAAGTCTTGTAAAGGATCCCTGGCAGGCACTGAGTGTCCCACTGCAGTGTTTTTATTTTTCAATAAATAAAAATAAAATATTTGATAAATGGCCCTATCTAGCTAACGTAAGCTACTTTAATGTGCGTTACAAAGTACGTGGATCACAGTTGCCTGAGTTTCTGTCAATATATATAAAAAAATTTTTTTATGTATATGGAGCCACAGCCCATTACAGAATGTTACTGCAATTGGAGGCTCATTTCACATATATATATATATTTATTATTTACTGACAGAAACCCGAGCAACTGTACATGGATACAATTATCATATACAATTCTTAGTATCCTGGTGTAGCCGTTTTGGAAAAAATAATAATACAGTTTCCTAGTGTTCTTAGTTGATATATAAACATTTTTTGTCAGTGATATCGGAATGCAACTACCCATCATTATAGTTTTGTTAATTCTAATCTTTTGACACAAAAAAAGACTTGATATTTTCAGTGGGGTTTTTATAACTTTAGCAAATGAAAATGCTAAGGAATTTATTTATAGATGTTGTTTAATAATTCTGGATTTCATTTTATTCCTTTGAAATTCATTTAATTATCAAATGTTAAATCTTTGTATCAATATTTTGGAACAAATATAGGCGTCCAGAAAAGAGGTATAATTTAAATACTGATACAGAATTCACCAACAGCATGTATGAATGTTCTCACATAGACAACATGTAGATATTTACCTAGTCCCTGATACATGTACATGTAATTACAGAACTATTTGTACTTATTCTACGAAATATTTGTAATTTTTCTACGAAATATTTGTAATTTTTCTACGAAATATTTGTATTTTTCTGTCAAATACTTGTAATTTTTCTATGATATATTTTTGTTTTTTTCTGTCAATTATATGTAATTTTTCTATGAAATAATTTATTTTTTTTTTATTAATTTTTATAAAATTTTTGTGCAGGAATCACTTTGGAGCAAGATTTAAGAATTTTTACAGAATGGCATATTTTTCCTGAAAATCTCATTAAAAATTAAAAATTGTGTTACTTAAACAGTAAAATCTCATAGAAATCTTGCTAATCCCATTCAATTTCTCAAATTCACTCATAGGTCTTAAGAGCCAGAATTATCTCTGGTGTGTTAATTAATCTATTAGTGCTCACTACAAGCTTTCTTCTACTAAACTCTATACGTTGTGTGATCATGCATGTAAGATTAGAACAAGGGGCCAATTGGTCCTGCAACACTCACCTAGTATTAATCTCGCACTAATGTAACCTTAAATGAGATTTAAAATAAAGCTTAAGACAAAATATCAGTATTTTTGACTATAAGTCATTCAAAAGAACCTTTTTTTTTAACAACGGATGGACAGACGGACATATGACTGATGTCAGATAAGTTTAACTTGCCTTTCGGAGTTGTTATGGGTCCTTTAATCTAGGGATTTTTTTTATATATACACAGGGTTTTCCCTGATGCACAAAAACCTGCATTTTGACTCCTAAAATTGTCAAAGGACTACCAAAATTGATGAATTAAGTGTAGCTCTATATTAGTTATGATTGGAATCCCAGGATTCCTAAATTTATTAAATCTGAGGGTCCCAGGGGAAAACCCTGTATACATATATCTGACTGTAGGGTTAAAAATCTATAGATATCTTATTTCAGCTTGGGATTATATGCACGAACTGTTATTATGTTAATAGGTCACTTTTTTAAGCAGTATGCTGTGTCAATATACCAGCTAGTGGACACCATTAAGTATTAAACTAATGCATGTTTTTGTAGAATTATCATGTTGAATCACATATTAGCAACTACCAGGTATACTAATTAAATCGCTAAGAAAAATTCACAGTATATATCTTAGTTTGTAAAAAGAAGATAACATTTTTATCTTAATGACTTTTAACCTTTAATGGGATGTGAAAAAATAAAATAAAGGGAGATAATACATTTTTTTGCATAGATTACTTAAAGGGGCATCCCGGGGAAGTCTACAATGAAGTTCTTGAATGTACATGCTGTCTGCACTACCAGATACATTTTCCTGTTATTTCAATATTCAAAGTCCACTCAAAATGTATTTATTAGCCACTTGCAAAATTGCATTCCTCGGGAAAGCCCGATAAAAATAGCGCTGATCACGTGACTATTTTGTCGCAAGTCGACGAGGGGCCCATAGGGAGGGGATACGTAATGTACAGGTCCAATGATGAACCAGACACAAAGTCCGTGTATAAATTTATTGAATCACATTCACATTAATAATCAGACGTTAATTACACACAATATGCATATGAATAAATTTATGTCGACATCTCTGCATCATTTATCGACATCAGTACCTGACTGAAACCGATGCAAATCACAGGGACCTGAGAATTTGTTACAGCTAGTTTTGGACCTACATGTAAAATAGGATGTTTAGAGTAATTTTACACATTTGGGGGGTAAAGATCAATTTTCGATAAAAATGCCCCCTCAATGGTCATAAAAGCTACACTGCACTCTTACATTGTACGTTTAACAGTGTCATCTAAAATCTATCCAAATTTCAGCGTCAACATACTTTAACACTTACAAGTATATATGTATCACGGAAGTCCGTGCGCTCATATGACGCACCACGTACTAAACATGTAGAATACATGTATAATATATATCTCAAATTTGGAACTTGTCGAGAAGATAATTGTCCAATACTTAATCCATTTATAAATGTTATGATTCTTTACTTTTTATGTAAATTTAAAGGTTCGTTAACATTTTCAACACAACTGCAGACATGGGACATACATATATATGCTTTTTTTATGAATTAATGACTTCACTTATATAATGCATATATTTTGGTTCATATCAAATTTAATACCGGGGTCCAAACCCGATAATATTTGTACAATCCGTATTTTATAGATTAGGTAAGACAAGATTTTTTTATCCGCACATGATGACATAAATTTATTCATTTTGTCCAAATTGAATCTGTATACATTAAACTCAATCACCCGGGATACCAGCGTTTTACAACGTAACCCCCCCCCCCCCCCCATACGGTTTTCCTTGTATGTGAAAAGGTCTTTCTCTTCAGCAATATAATTCAATAATGCCGTTTTACTGGAATATTATAAAGGGAATATTACAATACACGCTTTCAAGTTTTACACACGCATTTCATGTAACAGAGGAATGAAAGAGTTATCCCTTGGGAAGCCCCACAACCAACTAAAAACTGTGTCACCGGCTATCCAGAAGAAAACTGTAACAATGCAAACAATTGGGCTGTTAGTCTCTCCCTTGAATACTTCACATCCCTCATTATGCTTCCGTAATATAATCCTTACGTTAAAATTTGACCATTCGGCCACTTTTCGCTTGGTAGTTACATGTAGGTCACGCAGATCGCCATTTTTTGTTTACCGATGTAGCTTGTTATGCGCATGCGTTATCATATGTGATGCAAAAAAATTTACATGTCCAAATCGTTGATCAACGAATAGTGATTCCCTTTTTTAATTATTAATTAAAATTTTTGAGAACATATTTCAGCGTAAATCGCCCATTAATTTTCCACAAGAGTATACATTTAATTCATATATACAATAATTCTAAATAAGCATAAAAAAATATAGTTTTACCGTGATGCCTCTTTAATAAATTGGATCTGTATGTTCAGAAAATTTCAAACATTACAAGTATGACATGGAAAGTAAAATGAGGGCCTCTTTGTGCATCATAATGTATTAATAAATAATTATTTTAGTTCAACTATATCTAAATGATATTATAAAACCAAAATAGCCATATATACATATCTTATAACATTAATTATTGTGACAATTTTTTTGCTGCTTTTTTTTTCTCTCTTTTTCCAAAAAAAAAGAAATATATATATATATCAACATTATGCATACTTCCTTTAACTTAACCTACAGGAGATTTGACCTGCCTTGTGATCTTCCACTACCACACAACACATTTTGTTTAACCATACCAACATTATTCATTATTCACCATTTGCAGCATCCTCAATATTCAGGAGTTACACTCACATACGCTCTCCAAACCCCAGGAATATGTCATGGCAAAACTGAAAGCTCCTTAACTTGTGGCCACCTACACTCACATACGCTCTCCAAACCCTAGGAATAAGTCATGGCAAAACTGAAAGCTCCTTAACTTGTGGCCACCTACACTCACATACGCTCTCCAAACCCCAGGAATATATCATGACAAAACTGAAGGCTCCTTGTGGCCACCTACACTCACATACGCTCTCCAAACCCCAGGAATGTATCATAACAAAACTGAAGGCTCCTTGTGGCCACCTACACTCACATACGCTCTCCAAACCCCAGGAATATGTCATGACAAAACTGAAAGCTCCTTGTGGCCACCTACACTCACATACGCTCTCCAAACCCCAGGAATATGTCATGGCAAAACTGAAAGCTCCTTGTGGCCACCTACACTCACATACGCTCTCCAAACCCCAGGAATATATCATGACAAAACTGAAGGCTCCTTGTGGCCACCTACACTCACATACGCTCTCCAAACCCCAGGAATATATCATGACAAAACTGAAGGCTCCTTGTGGCCACCTACACTCACATACGCTCTCCAAACCCCAGGAATATATCATGACAAAACTGAAGGCTCCTTGTGGCCACCTACACTCACATACGCTCTCCAAACCCCAGGAATATATCATGACAAAACTGAAGGCTCCTTGTGGCCACCTACACTCACATACGCTCTCCAAACCCCAGGAATATATCATGACAAAACTGAAGGCTCCTTGTGGCCACCTACACTCACATACGCTCTCCAAACCCCAGGAATATATCATGACAAAACTGAAGGCTCCTTGTGGCCACCTTATTGATGAAGCAAGAGGACTGCATAATGTACATCAATAGAATCTTGTTGTCACATAATGGTAAAAGTGACTCCTTGAAATTGTAATCTTCAAAAGACAGGCATCAGCCTTGCGATTGTTTTTTTTTTTTTTTTTTTAACCAAGCGTGCCTTCAGTTTTGTAATGACATATTTCAGGGGTGTAGAGAGCGTAGGTGATATTGTAACCCCTTGATATCAAGGATTCATTTGTAGTTGTACCCGATATAATTATAACCTCTTTCTCCAAATTCCTGCTTACAGGTGGTCGTACCTGCGTCGTGCTATCCGCCATTACCCCCAGATAAAGGATATGTTAGCCCAGGCCAGCAAGTGTTCTGTTTGTGGCGAGTCTTTCCTGAATACCTGGCTAGAATGTGTACGCTTTGTGGATGCAAGAAGTGTAAGTATATTTTAAAGGACTAAGAATATAGTGGGCAGCCATTTTCAAGGATTAGTCTTTATATTTCAAAAAATACTCCAGTAAGTTTTTCCATAGAAAAGCATTATTGGTGGTTGGGTGGTGCAGTGGATAGTGTGCTTGCCTTTCACCAAGGTGGAAGGGGTTGGATTCCCCATTTGGACATGAAAAGGTATTGGGGTCACCTGCCTGACTATACAGGTTTTCTATAAGTAGTCGGAGTACTCTGGTTTACACCTACATTAAGATCTGGTAGCGCTAACATTCAGGTCAACCAGAGTGATTATTATAAGTTGAAGTAAGTTGTTTCATAATTGTTGTAAACTAAATAAAGTTAATATTCTTTGTGGAAAAAAAAAAGAAAAAAAGAAAATGCTTTAATCATGCAGTGGTGCTTGAATTTGTAAGTGCTAACCACTTGCCCTATGTCACCTTGCTAATATCTCACTATGTGTATATGTCAGAATTTTTTTTTCTAAATAAATGTTGGCATTTCAACTAGGGCCTTAATTTACAGTTGGTACACTGTAACTCGATCCTGCTCATGAAACCAAGCCTCTAGAGTTACTAATTTGCACCTCACTCATCTTACCCATTATAGTGTTTGTGTGTACTAATTATCATGATTAATAAATTATCAAATGTAATTACAGCCCCTGGTTCCCATTCAGTGTTACGTTAGCTGTGTGATGACGGATCTGGTTTGATTCGTGTACTGTATGTTATGTGCTATATATATATTGGCCAAGTTCGAGGATCATCTTTAGTGGCTGTAGTCTAACTATAGTACGATCGAACTCACTTTAGTTATGTGCTTTGTGCATGTGTATAGAAACAAGAGGTAAACAGTACGCATGTCTAGGGACTATAGTACAAACTACCGACTTATTTTAGTCGGACTAGAGCAACTATAGCGGTTGTCTGTGCATGCATGATTATTTGACAGCAAGGCAGCGATTGGTTGACGTTTTACACTCATGTGTAAACACATTAAAGCCCAATACCAGGTATACATAACTTCAGGAATGTTTTCGTGATTCTGAAAAATTCTGACAAAAAATCCAGTTAATAACCACGCAAAAATAAGTCTAAAACGAAGTAAACCTGAGCGGTAACTAACAGGAAACTCTTGACAGAAAAATCCAAAGAACTGAAACTAATTCAAGTTTGCCATGGCCCACTTCAACAACAAACCGAAGGTAGAAGACAGTTCAAAATGAACGCGTGTTTACAAATACCGAGTTTCAACTACTGCTGTACCGGTAACCGCGTAAGAATTCATCTTGAGTATTGCTGATATCAGCTAATCTTAACTAGATCTATAAATATAATAAGTTATTAGGCTTCATTTTCCCTTCAAGTTTTGCCGAAAGTTACGTATATTGGGCTTTTAAATGTTACAGCCCTAGTATAGTAAATAGTCCACACTCGCACTCGGCCATTATTATTCTGTCACGTTGATCATAACAGCATTAATTTACCTTGAAAATTCAGTTGATATTACTTGTTTTTTTTTATTTTTAGGACCTTCACCTGACCAACATCACTGGACTTGTGCCAGTCAGAGCTCTGCTGTGTTCTTACAAATGTTTCAACTCCGCCGGCCATCAGTATTACGGAGTTGCCTTTCCTTGACAGGCTACAGCTGATAAGAACATGGACTGGCTTCTTGTATCATCTGTACAGTTTATAACAGGTCAACTGATTAGCTGTTTATGTTGAGAGCTAGGTCAACATTGATGAAATTTAACCTTAACAGTTCATGACCTCCGACACGGACAAAGACATGTGTTACATACTGCTAAATGTGGTCAGTTGAACCCAATTTGTAAACTGTGATATCTGACACATTAAGGATTATTTGGTTTAAACTGTTAAATGAACCAAATGATAAATGCAACTGCAGGCAGAGCAATTTTTGAACTTTTGACATGCATGGAGATTTGGCCTTTAAGTGTGCAAATTCTGAGGAACAACGGAACTATTTGACTAAATATGATGATACATTTTATGAATCTGATGATATATTCATAATATATATGTTGACAGTAAACAAAAAAAAGTCCAAATGAGGAAAATAACAAAAAAATTGGAAAAAAAATGTAATAAATGACTTTATGAGTTTCATATTGTAGCTGTATATATAGCTGAAAGTAAGAAATTATACAATAAGTATTTGTTTATTGTACAGGGTATAAGCAATCTGTGATATTAATGATAAAATGAACACCTGTTGATTATTATGCATATATTTTATACATGATACATCCTACAAGAGGTATTTCAATGCCCGAAGGGTTTAGGAGTTGTCAAGTTCAATTGTGATTGCCAAAAAAAAAAAAAGAAAAAATTCTTTGACATAATGCCAGTCGAGCAATACAAAATTAGAGGGTAATAAGTGTAAGTTCTGAAATATTAAAACCACAGAAGTACTTAACACTCTACAGAGTTGTGAGGAATTTGTGAATATTTTCCCCCCACTGTGGTTTTAATTGCAGTCAGTAATGAAGAGGCACTTAATTGAATAAATATACAGTATCCTCATATTTCCCCACGGAAAAGCATTATATTGCAACTTTGTAATAACTTATACCGTTTTATGATAATCCTTAAGCACCTCCAACCCCCACAGGTGTGTATCTATTTCATTATTCTCTACATTAGTTGTAAATACATTCATGATAACAGCAATGCCTTATTAATATTTAAACTGTGAAATCACTAATTTTTGTGAAGTTTTTTATTTGAAATTCATTATTTTCGTAGGTAATTTCATCATCAAATTCAATGGTCCAACAAGTAATTTTAAGTTTGATATAAAACAGTTCTCAGTTTGTGTGATAGTGGTCAATCCACATATTCGTACTATACTCATGAAATGGATTTTTAAGCCGCTCTCAGCAGAGCCGTACAGCTTATTGTTTTTGTTTGTTTCTTCTAGAAACAACAAATGTTTTTGCCCATGAAATGTCTGATTTCACAGAACCTTATTATAGAGTATTTATTGCAGTTTTTGTTTTGAATACTTTATCATTAGCATTAAGTTTTCAAATGCCTTTTATATGTAAATGTATGTTGATTTGAAGAATAATAATTATGTACAAATGAAATGTATTCATTTCTATTATTCATTATTTTAAATGACAAGTTTTTAATTTGTTAATGTCATTTTCCATGAAATTAAAAACAAAATAAACGAAGAATGTGTTTTTTTTTAAATTCTTTTTCTTTAATCATTTTCAGAAATTACAAAAATAACAATAAAATGCATACTGTTCCTAAATCTGATAATCTGTAATTTCTACATTGATGCAATGTAAACATTCGAAACTTATAAATAAACATATTGTAACCTTTGCTGCAAGTTCAGTGTTTGAACTTGAACAGTAAATCCATTAAAAACAGAAATCATCACATCACATCAGGTTAAATCATAGAAAAAAAGTTTTGTACACTAAGTTATTTCCCTTGATGAGTACAGTGGCTGACAATCAGTTTTCTTTTTACCAATATTAAAAGATATCATTTATAGCATCTTGTATCAATCTTCAATGATATTCAAAATAAATAAAACTTTCTTGACAAAATACCCGTTAACCCTCCCTCATTTCGAGGGAGACTCCCTCATTTTGACCAAAATATACTAATATCCCTCGAAATCTCCCTCATCCAAGTCCAAACCCACACAAACTCAAAATTAACAACCTGCAGTGAAATTATCTCCTAGTTACTGCAGGGTATGTTTAATGACCATAACAGATGTGTCTGGATCAAATGAATACTTTTTGAAGTTATTTTGATACATAAAATGGGAAAGACAAATGGAGCAGTGCAGTTTCAGTCGCATTTCGCGCGCTTTCTCCCTCATTGGAAATATGGATTGAGGGAGATCACCCTCATTGGAGGTTTCAAAGGTTAACACCTATGTGACAAAAGTATGGTCTAGAAAACTTTGAATTGATATAAATATTGCAAAAAAATAGACCTATGGATGACAATAAAAGGCAAAATTCTGTATCTTAATTATTAAGATCCCAGAATTGCTCATTGAAATATTTTATGTGCTTATTTTCTATATGGCAAACAACTGGCATTGAAAGACAAAAGCATACTATAAAACAGAAATTCTGATCTTCATTTAAAAAAAAAATCCTCTATGACACATTGAGTACGCATTTGTCATAAACTTATAACTTATATTATTATTATAACAATATGTCAGATGCATGTATTTTAAATATGTACACCTAGAAATCTGGGTATGGATAAAACACGGGATGAATGTTTCTTAAAACAAAAAGGAAAAAGGTTATGTTTGCTGGTCAAAAATGACTGATTTACAGTTACAGGTATTCCAGAGTTAATCATTTATGAGGCACTCGGTCTCTTTTCAATCTGGATTCTCTTCATGTACAACAGAATGTATTGAGCCGTTTCCACTACATACTGAAGCATTATTCACTTATTTTGGTAACTATCAACGGTTCTATGTTAAAACATTTTGCTCTATGTGAATAACCTCTCCCAAATGTGAATACTTCACATGATACATGTGAGGAAATCAACAGAAGCTAATTCCTAGTGTTAGTAGCACTCAAATACTATAGCCAGTCTGATGTCATTATATGATTACTAGATATCTGTTCTAACCCTGTTTTGTTAGAGTGCTAAAATCTAAAGTAACAAATTGTAAAGTTCTACTGATGGCTGAACCTACCATTTTATCACATTGTGGCTGATCATGAGTGAGACTTTTTTTGCAGTTTGCTAGACAAGTAATAAGATAATATTCCTAACCTCACAAAAATATTCGAGTTTTTAATTCCTCTGTGATCAAGCAAGCTTGACGTTATAATTAGTTATCCATAACAAATTGATAAATCACATTCGAAATGCAATTTCTGTAATTCTTGTAAACAAATAAACAACAAAACAAAACATTCTTCAAGGTTATAATCACGAGTAAAAAATCTTGGAAGTACATTTAAAAAAAAAGGTTTGAACCAATTATTGTTGCCCTATTATTGAACAGTCAAGTCTTGTCAAATAACCCTTGTTTCTAATATTCACATCCTCAATATCCAGGGGTTATACTCACCTACGCTCTCTACACCCCTGGAATCATTCTCGTTATCCAGGGTTTACACTCACCTATGCTATCTACACCACTGGAATATGTCATTGCAAAACTGAAGGCTCTGTGTGTGCCACCTTGTTGATGAGACAAGAAGACTGGTTTGACACCTTGATGTACATCTGAAAGAATCTCTCGGTGACATAACGATAAAAATTGACAAGCTTTGGAGTTGGTTGCGACTCCTTTGGAATCTTCAAAAGAGATGGTGGCTTAAAGCCTAGCGATTGGTCATGGATTTTACCTGAGCATGCCTTCAGTTTTGCCACAACATATTCTATCTTTGGGAATTGGCGAGTTCTCAATTTGTTTTTTACAATTTTATCAGAGACCCCTTGCCTTGTCCAAATTGCTGCTCTGAGTTTCACAAATTCTATAAGGCAATTTATGATGAACTGAACAGTAGAAAGTAAGGATCAATTAATACTACATATATGTAAGTGGTGGCCTAACTGACATTCACAAGGCTTGACTATACAACATACAATACAGGTTAACTGGTCGTTTCAAATGCCTTACACTGACTGAAACATAAGTCTCAAATGCCCTATACATAATTATGCATAAATGCTGCTTTTACAAAAACAAACTTCAAGAAAAGTGTAACAGTAAAATTATGCATATCCTTTTGTTAATAAAAGTACAGTGTACCCTCGTTATACCACCACCTTTCGTCCACAGCAATTATGGCGGTATAACGAGGTAGCGATAGTATCGAATTATGAAAATTATTACCATGAATTAAATTGCATAATAGATTGCATTTCCAACATTTTATTAAAGTATCATAGCGTTATATAGATCTGAAAATAGTTATTGATCTACTTTTGCCGCATGCCATTCCAAAAAGAACACTAAAGATTTCCTCGATCTCCAAAAACAGAACAATATGGCGTTATCGTTGAGAGAACTGTATAGCGATTTGGGACGTTTGTATTTTAAAGGGTGTGGCGGATGGCAATATGCGAGGTTGGCAAACTTAACGAGGGAATTATATAGAAGGGAAATCCATTCGAGAGGTTTAGGTTGCGGTAATCAAGGGTGACGGTAGATTCAGGTGGCGATAGGGCGAGGGTACACTGTATATGTATTATTAACATCCTTCATAACTATATTTTACAGACTTTTGTCACTAGATATTTTAGACATTTACCACCAAGACCCAGACACATACAAAGCGTACAACATTAAGTGTAGTCCTTAGACATGCATTTTCAGGTACAGATCTAGACATCCTAGCACTATAATAACATCTAATGATTCTCGATTTTCTTTCTTCTTCTCATTACCATTGCATGTAACAGGAGAGGAAAACTGCACAGCCAGACCGGGGTGCGAACCCGGAACCTTTCAAAATCTGGACAGACACTCACCCAGTTGAGCTATCTGGACACCGACAATCGACCTGGTCTAGATCCACTACATTACCATGCAGCAATCCCTTTTTTTAACACAGACTTTAACCCCGAAGACCCTATACCATCTTCCGTGGATATATTTTGTCTGGCTCCAAATGTAACAGGAGAGAAAAAATGCACTGCCAGACTGGGGTTTGAACCTGGGACCTTCCGCACAATAAGCGGGCACTCAACCAATTGAGCTATCTGGTCGCCAACAATCCACCTGATCTAGATTCGCTACATTACTCCCTTCTTTAACACAGACTCAACCCCGAAGACACTTGCACCAGACCCTATACCATCTTCCCTGGATATTTTTGTCAGGCGCCAATTGTAACAGGAGAGGAAAAATGCACTGCCAGACTGGGGTTTGAACCCGGGACCTTACGCACTTTAGACGGACACTCAACCAATTGAGCTATCTGGTCGCTGACGATCAACCCGATCTTGATCTGCTACATATGTACTTAATATGTTTAGTTCTTGCATTTACACTGATTATTCTCATCATCTCTTCTGTACAATGACTTATTTCATATCATTAATTTTTCTCAAGATTCTTTCAATAACCTTTCCTGTAATAAAATTAATTTAATTCTCGAGATTTTCTTTTGGGACATAATGAAAGAGTCCCTTTCTATTAAGTTTGATGGATGCTGAAATCTTGAATTTCATCAAAGCTTGAGGACAATGATCACATTTACAGCTTATATCACGAATAAATTAAATTGTTGAGCTTAAAGTAAAAATAATAATCAGATCACACTTCTGAGAAATTAATTAAAACTGGATAGTAACTGTTTTATGTAATGATTATTTTACACAACTGATAGTAAAGGATTTTATGTGATGTTTCAATGACTAGTACGCTATTTACCCTGTCACCTCCATCAGACAAGTGACCAGCAAATTGCGTAGCTGAATCAAGTCATTTTGGTACAATAACTTAACTATTGTACAAACACCCAACAGTGTAGACGAAATTGACCAATTTGTTTTTACCAACTCGTACACAATTTGCACCATTTTGAGCACATCCACTTTGCATTTGTCTGATGAAGGTGACAGAGTACATAGCGTAATAGTCAACAAAACGTCACGAAAAAACATAAACGAAAAATCATATGTTAAACGAAATGCTACGATATATCACTTTTCCAGTTCCAGGGTATGGAAACACCCCCGTCCTTCATGACTGCATAGTAGTTGGACACACGGACACTGCCTCCAGACAGTGCAAACAGATACACTGCGTCTTCTAAAAGTCTCTCACAACATGAGATCATCTGTTTGGGGGTCACACTTTCGTCTCGGCCGATGGAGGTCAGTTGGAGGCGATCCATACACTGTTCTTGCACTACGCTCTCCATTCTCATCAACCTGCAAGAAAAAAATTTGTAGAGTGTGCGACAATATGTGATAGAAATGTGTTACTGTTTTAATGTTTTCAGATGTCTGGTAAGGGTTATCCACAGTCAAACCTCCTTATCTCAAAGTCAACCGGACCGTAGGAAAACTTCTCAGTTATCCGAGTATTCGTATTTGAATTACAGTGTAAAGCTTGGCCGGGACCAAATATATACTAAAAAATAAACAAGGTCTAAGAGCTATACGAGTTCGAGATAACAAGGTTCTACCGAAATTTATCTGTCAAAATGTCTAGCTCTGGTGTGAGAGCCAGAGGAAAGTTGAGCTGGCCCTAGACATTTATCTGTCAAAATGTCTAGTTCTGGTGTGAGAGCCAGAGGAAACTTGAGCTGGCCCTAGACATTTATCTGTCAAAATGTCTAGCTCTGGTGTGAGAGCCAGAGGAAACTTGAGCTGGCCCTAGACATTTATCTGTCAAAATGTCTAGTTCTGGTGTGAGAGCCAGAGGAAAGTTGAGCTGGCCCTAGACATTTATCTGTCAAAATGTCTAGCTCTGGTGTGAGAGCCAGAGGAAACTTGAGCTGGCCCTAGACATTTATCTGTCAAAATGTCTAGCTCTGGTGTGAGAGCCAGAGGAAACTTGAGCTGGCCCTAGACATTTATCTGTCAAAATGTCTAGTTCTGGTGTGAGAGCCAGAGGAAAGTTGAGCTGGCCCTAGACATTTATCTGTCAAAATGTCTAGCTCTGGTGTGAGAGCCAGAGGAAAGTTGAGCTGGCCCTAGACATTTATCTGTCAAAATGTCTAGTTCTGGTGTGAGAACCAGAGGAAACTTGAGCTGGCCCTAGACACTTATCTGTCAAAATGTCTAGTTCTGGTGTGAGAGCCAGAGGAAAGTTGAGCTGGCCCTAGACATTTATCTGTCAAAATGTCTAGTTCTGGTGTGAGAACCAGAGGAAACTTGAGCTGGCCCTAGACACTTATCTGTCAAAATGTCTAGCTCTGGTGTGAGAGCCAGAGGAAACTTGAGCTGGCCCTAGACATTTATCTGTCAAAATGTCTAGTTCTGGTGTGAGAGCCAGAGGAAAGTTGAGCTGGCCCTAGACATTTATCTGTCAAAATGTCTAGTTCTGGTGTGAGAGCCAGAGGAAACTTGAGCTGGCCCTAGACATTTATCTGTCAAAATGTCTAGCTCTGGTGTGAGAGCCAGAGGAAACTTGAGCTGGCCCTAGACATTTATCTGTCAAAATGTCTAGTTCTGGTGTGAGAGCCAGAGGAAAGTTGAGCTGGCCCTAGACATTTATCTGTCAAAATGTCTAGCTCTGGTGTGAGAGCCAGAGGAAACTTGAGCTGGCCCTAGACATTTATCTGTCAAAATGTCTAGCTCTGGTGTGAGAGCCAGAGGAAACTTGAGCTGGCCCTAGACATTTATCTGTCAAAATGTCTAGTTCTGGTGTGAGAGCCAGAGGAAAGTTGAGCTGGCCCTAGACATTTATCTGTCAAAATGTCTAGCTCTGGTGTGAGAGCCAGAGGAAAGTTGAGCTGGCCCTAGACATTTATCTGTCAAAATGTCTAGTTCTGGTGTGAGAACCAGAGGAAACTTGAGCTGGCCCTAGACACTTATCTGTCAAAATGTCTAGTTCTGGTGTGAGAGCCAGAGGAAAGTTGAGCTGGCCCTAGACATTTATCTGTCAAAATGTCTAGTTCTGGTGTGAGAACCAGAGGAAACTTGAGCTGGCCCTAGACACTTATCTGTCAAAATGTCTAGTTCTGGTGTGAGAGCCAGAGGAAAGTTGAGCTGGCCCTAGACATTTATCTGTCAAAATGTCTAGCTCTGGTGTGAGAGCCAGAGGAAAGTTGAGCTGGCCCTAGACATTTATCTGTCAAAATGTCTAGCTCTGGTGTGAGAGCCAGAGGAAAGTTGAGCTGGCCCTAGACATTTATCTGTCAAAATGTCTAGCTCTGGTGTGAGAGCCAGAGGAAAGTTGAGCTGGCCCTAGACATTTATCTGTCAAAATGTCTAGTTCTGGTGTGAGAGCCAGAGGAAACTTGAGCTGGCCCTAGACATTTATCTGTCAAAATGTCTAGCTCTGGTGTGAGAGCTAGAGTAAACTTGAGCTGGCCCTAGACATTTATCTGTCAAAATGTCTAGTTCTGGTGTGAGAGCCAGAGGAAAGTTGAGCTGGCCCTAGACATTTATCTGTCAAAATGTCTAGCTCTGGTGTGAGAGCTAGAGTAAACTTGAGCTGGCCCTAGACATTTATCTGTCAAAATGTCTAGTTCTGGTGTGAGAGCCAGAGGAAAGTTGAGCTGGCCCTAGACATTTATCTGTCAAAATGTCTAGCTCTGGTGTGAGAGCCAGAGGAAAGTTGAGCTGGCCCTAGACATTTATCTGTCAAAATGTCTAGCTCTGGTGTGAGAGCTAGAGTAAACTTGAGCTGGCCCTAGACATTTATCTGTCAAAATGTCTAGTTCTGGTGTGAGAGCCGGAGGAAACTTGAGCTGGCCCTAGACATTTATCTGTCAAAATGTCTAGCTCTGGTGTGAGAGCCAGAGGAAACTTGAGCTGGCCCTAGACATTTATCTGTCAAAATGTCTAGCTCTGTAGTGAGAGCCAGAGGAAACTTGAGCTGGCCCTAGACATTTATCTGTCAAAATGTCTAGTTCTGGTGTGAGAGCCGGAGGAAACTTGAGCTGGCCCTAGACATTTATCTGTCAAAATGTCTAGCTCTGGTGTGAGAGCCAGAGGAAACTTGAGCTGGCCCTAGACATTTATCTGTCAAAATGTCTAGCTCTGTAGTGAGAGCCAGAGGAAACTTGAGCTGGCCCTAGACATTTATCTGTCAAAATTAATGTCTGGTGTTTAAGTAAGAGGAAACACAGGCTATTTCAACATGAAAAGGTCAAGGAGCGGGTCGTTGAGGCTTGTACTTAGTGCCTAATACAGTCCCAGTCACTCAGCTGACAGAGCATGCTTCTTTCGCTCATTTGGTAGTGACATAGATTATTTTGTCGGAGACCCAGGTTCAATTTCTGGTCAGGGCACTTGGCAAGAATGACTTTTTCCCTGTTCTATTACACATGCATGTGTGAAACGAAGAATTCTGCAGATTCAGTGCAACAAGGTCATATTACATCAGAATCAAGGAAGGATTTTTTATTCACTGCTGGTTGAGGATCCCTGTACTGCAAAAGATTTTCTTTTTATATACAGTAATATTTTCTTAATTTCATTTTGGAAATACAGTGGCCCTCCTCTTATGAGACCACCTATGGGACAGGCATCAGATGGTCTTATACTTGAGGTGGTCTTTCTTGAGAGTATTGTTATCCGAGTGATTCCAGTGAGTAAGGTCAATAATGATTACAAAATGTACATGTTACATTGAATGTAGCATTGGATTTTTGAATTATCAACTTTATTTATTTCACAATTATGAAACAAGTTATCCGACTTATATCAATCACTTTTTTTGGCCCAAATGTTAGCGCATGAGGGGTCTAAGGCAAGTGCGCTATCCACTGCACCACCCGACCAACCTGTGTAGCAATGGAAATGGTCGGTGCCTGATAAAGATGGACGTGGCCAGGTAGTGCAGTGGATAGCGCACTTGCCTTTCACCAAGGCGACCAGGTTCGATTCCCCAACTGGACGTGAAAAGAATTGGGGTCACTTGCCTGACCACATGGGTTTTCTCCGGGTACTCCAGTTTTCTCCCACAATAAGACCCCTCGGGCGCTAACATCCGGGCCAACAAGAGTGATTAATATAAGTTTGAAAACTTGTTTCATAATTGTTGTAAAATAAATAAAGTTTATATATATTTATAGAAAGATGGATATGGTCTAGTAAGTAATATCGACGGTATGATCCAATATATGTACTGGATCAAAGATGGATGTATAGAAGGGGTGGTTGCTCATGAAAATGGCTGTGAGTAGAGGGATCACTGTAACAGTAGGGCAAGTACATGTACACTTCGTTCAAAAACCTGGTTCAGTTTATTTGTGTTCCATGTCCTATTATCAGCTATGGTACGTTGTTTAAGGACGTGCCAGGTTTCGGGGTTGGAGGAAAGCTGGTGTTCCTGGTGAAAAACCACCGACCTACAGCCAGTACTGACCACTGCCCAACATAGGCCTCAAACCTGTGTCAAATGTCAAAGTCTGTCTGGTATCAGGGCTAGAGGTAACTTGGGTTAATGATAAACCTAAGACTTACAATTCCATATCTTGGATGATTGTAAAGGCTATTTCCTTGTTGTCAGCGATGAACTTCACAATCATCGAGCCAGGTACTGTAGCTGGCACAATGAACTGGCCGTTACTGGACAATGTGAGGGGGGCCTCGCCTCTACAAAACATTAATTGGTACACATGATAGACAGTGGATAAGTCTTAACCAAATACTCTGTAGAAAACAAAAATTAACAACTAGTTTTAAACAAACAGATGAATTTGTTTTTGATACATTTTGTTCAATTATCTTAACTATATCCCTATGCACATCCACTTATACATACCTATCTGTTGAGACACTTATACATCAATCAGGTAGGTATACATAACTGATTTGGTTAGATGACTTACCCCTCCACTATCGGCTGTAAGTGAGAGAGATCATCGTCCCTTAAGTAATGACTTACATTAAGGATGACTTACCCTTCCACTATCAGTATGACTTACCCCTCCACTATCAGTATGACTTACCCCTCCACTATCAGTATGACTTACCCCTCCACTATCACTATGACTTACCCCTCCACTATCAGTATGATTTACCCCTCCATTATCACTATAACTTACCCCTCCACTATCAGTATGATTTACCCCTCCACTATCAGTATGACTTACACCTCCACTATCAGTATGATTTACCCCTCCACTATCAGTATGACTTACCCCTCCACTATCACTATGACGTACCCATCCACTATCAGTATGACTTACCCCTCCACTATCACTATGACGTACCCCTCCACTATCAGTATGATTTACCCCTTCACTATCACTATAACTTACCCCTCCACTATCAGTATGATTTACCCCTCCACTATCATTATGACTTACACCTCCACTATCACTATGACTTACCCCTCCACTATCAGTATGATTTACCCCTCCACTATTACTATGACTTACCCCTCCACTATCACTATGATTTACCCCTCCACTATCAGTATGACTTACCCCTCCACTATCAATATGACTTACCCCTCCACTATCAATATGACTTACCCCTCCACTATCAGTATGACTTACCCCTCCACTATCACTATGACTTACCCCTCCACTATGACTATGCTTTACCCCTCCACTATCACTATGACTTACCCCTCCACTATCAATATGACTTACCCCTCCACTATCACTATGATTTACCCCTCCACTATCACTATGATTTACCCCTCCACTATCACTATGACTTACCCCTCCACTATCAGTATGACTTACCCCTCCACTATCACTATGACTTACCCCTCCACTATCACTATGACTTACCCCTCCACTATCACTATGACTTACCCCTCCACTATTAGTATGATTTACCCCTCCACTATCAGTATGATTTACCCCTCCACTATTACTATGACTTACCCCTCCACTATCACTATGACTTACCCCTCCACTATCACTATGATTTACCCCTCCACTATCACTATGACTTACCCCTCCACTATCACTATGACTTACCCCTCCACTATCACTATGACTTACCCCTCCACTATCAGTATGATTTACCCCTCCACTATCACTATGACTTACCCCTCCACTATCACTATGACTTACCCCTCCACTATCAGTATGATTTACCCCTCCACTATCACTATGACTTACCCCTCCACTATCAGTATGATTTACCCCTCCACTATTAGTATGATTTACCCCTCCACTATCAGAATGATTTACCCCTCCACTATCACTATGACTTACCCCTCCACTATCACTATGACTTACCCCTCCACTATCACTATGACTTACCCCTCCACTATCAGTATGATTTACCCCTCCACTATCAGTATGATTTACCCCTCCACTATTACTATGACTTACCCCTCCACTATCACTATGACTTACCCCTCCAATATCACTATGACTTACCCCTCCACTATCAGTATGATTTACCCCTCCACTATCAGTATGATTTACCCCTCCACTATTACTATGACTTACCCCTCCACTATCACTATGACTTACCCCTCCACTATCACTATGACTTACCCCTCCACTATCAGTATGACTTACCCCTCCACTATCACTATGACTTACCCCTTCACTATCAGTATGACTTACCCCTCCACTATCAGTATGATTTACCCCTCCACTATCAGTATGATTTACCCCTCCACTATTACTATGACTTACCCCTCCACTATCAGTATGATTTACCCCTCCACTATCACTATGACTTACCCCTCCACCATCAGTATGACTTACCCCTCCACTATCACTATGACTTACCCCTCCACTATCAGTATGACTTACCCCTCCACTATCAGTATGACTTACCCCTCCACTATCACTATGACTTACCCCTCCACTATCACTATGACGTACCCCTCCACTATCACTATGACTTACCCCTCCACTATCAGTATGATTTACCCCTCCACTATCAGTATGATTTACCCCTCCACTATTACTATGACTTACCCCTCCACTATCACTATGACTTACCCCTCCAATATCACTATGACTTACCCCTCCACTATCAGTATGATTTACCCCTCCACTATCAGTATGATTTACCCCTCCACTATTACTATGACTTACCCCTCCACTATCACTATGACTTACCCCTCCACTATCACTATGACTTACCCCTCCACTATCAGTATGACTTACCCCTCCACTATCACTATGACTTACCCCTTCACTATCAGTATGACTTACCCCTCCACTATCAGTATGATTTACCCCTCCACTATCAGTATGATTTACCCCTCCACTATTACTATGACTTACCCCTCCACTATCAGTATGATTTACCCCTCCACTATCACTATGACTTACCCCTCCACCATCAGTATGACTTACCCCTCCACTATCACTATGACTTACCCCTCCACTATCAGTATGACTTACCCCTCCACTATCAGTATGACTTACCCCTCCACTATCACTATGACTTACCCCTCCACTATCACTATGACGTACCCCTCCACTATCAGTATGACTTACCCCTCCACTATTACTATGACTTACCCCTCCACTATCAGTATGATTTACCCCTCCACTATCACTATGACTTACACCTCCACTATCACTATGACGTACCCCTCCACTATCAGTATGATTTACCCCTCCACTATTACTATGACTTACCCCTCCACTATCAGCTGTAAGTGAGAGAGATCTCCGTCCCGTAAGTAATGATCCACCTCCGCCTGACTGTGACGTAGGACGTTCAGAATCTGGTTCAGAAGGAGTTCGTACTCCTCGGCCATGACTAGTCTGTCCGGACAGGTGACGCGGATGTTGGCGAGAAGTCCAGATAATTTACTTTCCATAAAAGGTAACCTATTGACCATACCCTTATAGGCTTCAACAAGGGACAACATCTGAAAAAGCAGACCAGAAAACTCTGTTTTTGTAAAAGCCATTCATATCTCCCGAGAAATATAAAAGTAAGCTGGAAGATAATGAAGGTAATTGAAAATGATTTCATTGAAATAAACTGTAATGAGTAATGAGTCCCAATACATTATACTAGTAAACTCATTCCCCCTGAAGACACATTAAACATTTTTAACTCTAGATCTTGCAATTCACAGTTGGAATAATTCATTAATTAATTTCAGGGGAGAATGAGGCAATGATTGGCCATAATGAATTTGCTTACCAAAGGGAGGTAATGCTTTAGTATTCACCCTTTACCTTGAAATTATTACAAGATTTATTTTTTCCTTTCATATAATTATATTGGACCTCGGAAATACCCAGTTAACTATTATATAATTATACAGTTTAACTTGTCTAATCTGGCCCCTGTCTTATCCGAATCCCTGTCCATATTCCGGCCTTACATGTACAGTTCGGTCCCAACATTCCCCTTTGAACTCATATAAAACCTCTACAAACCGGACACCTGTGTAAACCGGCCAAAAACTTTGGTCCCAATGACATCCGATTCAGACAAGTTACACTGT
Source organism: Mimachlamys varia (assembly GCA_947623455.1). Lineage (NCBI taxonomy): Eukaryota > Metazoa > Mollusca > Bivalvia > Pectinida > Pectinidae > Mimachlamys > Mimachlamys varia. Next base: position 38,174,201 of record OX392533.1, on the reverse strand, counting down.
ATACATGTATATAAAGTGTGTACTATTTAAGATAGCATCTCTGTAATAAGTACAAACCTTCAGCCAGTCTGAGGGAACCGCCTCCATACTTAGTACAATGTCTCCTTGTGCAGTAACCCCTGTCTTCTTACTGAACACCAGTGTCTTACCTACAGAAAAATGTTACAATGATCAGATTGTGCATCAACAAATCAAATATTCAACAGAAAGGAGAGTAACTTGCTTTCATTTAGGTTTAAACATGCTGATCACCAGACCAGTTGAATGCTTTCTCACTGAGCGAAAAGGAAGATTCCCTCTAGTACGAAACCAAAGGGCAATTATTGTTGTATTTGTAACAAGACAGGGAAAAACACATCTAATTCTAAACCGGTACTCGACCAACTAAGCTATCTGGTCGCCGACAATTGACCCCATCTGCATTTTGTAGCATCAAAACTAGAAAACAACCGTTATCTTTTGTAAAATTAAAGTTTGCTAAAAGAATATAGTACCCACAATGCAGTAATCTTATTTGAAATTCCTACCAACCTTTGAGGGCATGGCGAGTTTTGGCAGGATGTTCCTGAAACATTCGGTGAAATGACTTGAGAGAAGCGAGACAGTGGATGCTACCCCAGTCGTTTTTCCAGACGAGCTTCTTCAGTCCTATCCCGGAAATAACTTCCCGCTCTATAGCCACTATTTCCTGCTGAATTCTGTGACACAATAGTCGCTTAGCAACAGCCTTGTTGGAGTTCTTCTGCAACCAATCCCTGTTTTACAAAGGTAAGTTACACCTTAATCAACATCAATTAGAACTAACAAACTTACTTAAGCATTAAACAGCATTCAGTTCCGTGTTATGGTCCTATAACAGGGAACAAGATTGCAGACAAAATGAATAAGGTGCGTTAACGCGTTTTAATTATTTGTCTGCAATCCTGTTCCGTGTTAAAGGACATAACAGGGAACTGATTGCTGTTTAATGCTTATATTAACATTTTTCCATTGGTTTGGATAATAAATTTGTTTCTATATTCTACATTTGTTCTGAAAATTTAAGGGTGATTTCTAATAAATGAAACGGTAAACAGCCAGTATCGGCAAGCCATCTCCAATGTTATGATTATGACATCACAATTGTAATGACGTCATAATAACCACTCCAGTGTCATGGTCTCATAACACGGAACTGGCCTTGGTAGTGCTTAGTATAGTGGCAATGCAGAGAAATGTAAATGTTTTGAAATAAAAGTACATTGTATATTTAGTGTAACAGAGGTCATTATTTATTCAATGCCTCCGCCAGGAGTCGAACCCGGAACCTCTGGCTACTACTCTTATGTCAACCGATTGAGCTAAAGAAAAGATATCTTTAGCCGAGCGGTATATTGCAGCTAGTATTTACCAGGGTTCATACTCCCCCTCCAGGAGAGAATTCCGGGGTCATAGGGATTCCTTTGCAAGTATTTTTAGTGTATGCCATTCCCGGGTCCCTACGTGGGCGCCATATGTAACAGAGGTCATTATTTATTCAATACCTCCGTCAGGAGTCGAACCCAGAACCTTTGACTACTAGACTTATGCTCAACCGATCCAGCTAAAAACAATTCAAGTGAAATTCATGTGATTTTTTTTTTCACATGAATTTTTCACGTGAGATTCACATGAAGAAATATTGGCTGTGTTTAGATATAATGAGCACTATATTCCCTGACAAGGATAGTAATTGAGTTAGGGACGAAAAAAACTCACAGCAGTGTCCATTCTTTCTTCCTTTTGTAGTACTCTTTGTATGGGTTCTCCTTTCCCGTGACATGGTAGTAGGTTGGGTCCCATCGAATGTCAACGTGTTTGTACCGTTTCTTCGGGATATTGTGTACGAAGTCCAGAGGGAGGTGAACCGAGGACAGGACAGACGTAACTGTTGACCTCAGACTCTCAGACTGTAGATTTACCTTAACGCTGCTTAAATCTGAATATTTGTTTAAGTGGAAACTAGACTAAATAAGAATATATTAAATGCATATTACATTTTTTATAAACATTAAAGACAAAGTTTATTTATTTTACAACAATTATAAAACAAGTATTTTTATAACTTATACCAAACCAATCAACAAGCGTGAGCTGTGGGTAATTTCCCTTTAGCTCAGTGGTAGAGCATCGGGAAGGGGAGCTAAGGGTCACAGGTTTAAGCCCCAACGAAAAACACTTTTTTTATCACTTATAAATCCTCGTCCTTATACAAAATGTTACAGAACCCTCTGGGTTCAAGAAAGAGTCAGGGAAATCCTTAGCCGGCAGTCAAAGAACCTGGGTTGCAGATTTACTATAAAAAGGGGGAGAATCGTGTAAAAAATGTGCATTGATTAGGTTGCCTTACAAGCATGAGCTGTAGGGAAATTCTCTTTAACTCAGCAGTAGAGCATCGAGCTGGGGAGCCAAGGGTCGCAGGTTTGAGCCCCAACGAAAAAGTACAATCTATTATCACTTTTCCTCGTCCCATTACACAGTAGGTTAGATAGGTACTGATGATATCAAACATGGTGTCATCTATCTGTCTATCTTACCTTCATTTTGCTGAGGACGTACAAAGAATACCAGCTCTGTGGGGGTGGCTGTTCCTGTCTTCTGTAACGAAGTTAGGTACTCATGTAGCCTCTTCAGGGACTCTTCGTTTACTTCCTGGAAATAAACAAATGGTCTGCATTTAAAAAAAAAAAAAATTAGCTTCAACCTATATTTCATTTAAGCAATGAATGTTTTAGCAAATGTTGTTACAGTCCTATAACACACATTGCTATTGATGACAAACTAAATAAAGCCCGGTAGGGCTTTATGTAAGTTTGTCAGCAATAGCAATGTGTGTTATAGGACTGTAACAATATTTGCTAAAATGTTCATTACTTATATTTACATTTTTATATAATAATTGTGCTTTATTTAGTTTCTTCGGACTGATTTTGAACAGCAAATCAAGTGAAGACAACAATGAAATTGATGACGTCACAATAGAGAATGATGACGTCACAATGCCAACTGCTGTTATAGTCTGAGGCACTGGGTGTTATAGGCCTATGACAGCAACTGCCTCTTAGCATTGCGTCAATGGAAAATTACAGAGCAAATGTAAATATTTCTCAATGATAGTGGTAATTTCTATTGAATCACTTACAATTGAAATTCTTATACGATAGGTAATCAGTCTATGTAAGAGTTACAAAGGTTTCAGATTTGAAATCCTATCTGCATGACTATGTATATTACATTTAGCAGCTCCTAATTATACACTTGGTACCAGTGATCCAACTTTGTATCATGAATTGGGTGATTGCTTGTTATGTGGATACCTAAACCGGTGGGGTTTGGTCATGTATTTTTCTGCTCCAATTACAGTGGACCCTTGTTAATCCGAACACCTTTGTTCCCAGCCAAAACCATCTGGATTACGAGTTTTCCGGACTGCAGAGTTTTTGGACTGGTGAGTACAAATAGCGTTACAGAAATATATTCCTGTGCACTTCTGTCCGGATAGTGTGATTTCCAGACTATCGGCGTCCGGATTATTGTGCTTCAACTGTACACAAGTTTTAAAATAACACATTCTTAAAATGTCAATTTTATAAGCCAATAAAAGCCGTTGCTGTATTGGTAGAAAATTTTAAAAATTCTTTCAACTCATAACACGAAAATTGACCTTAAATTGACCTGAAAAGAGCAAAAAAGTAAATTCATGTCAACTTTTTTACCTGAAATTGACCTGAAATACAGGTCATTTTGAACTGAAATTGAGGTAAATATGACATAAAAAAAATTCTGGTCAAATTTACCTCAATTTCAGGTCGATTTGACATCAATTTCTTGTCAACTTGACCACATTTTCAGATCAATTTCAGGTCAAGATTTCTTCAGGTCAAATTGACCAGAAGACATTTTGCCTTGTATATAGAGAAAGCTCAACCTTTGAGATAAGATATGATGTTTAGTACTCAGCAAAGCCTTGAGCCAACATAAGTTTTACCCCTGGAATGAAATTTCTCAGGTGTTAACCTCTGAAACCTCCATTGAGGGAGAAAGTGTGTGGAAAGATCTCCCTCATTCCACATTTCCGAAGAGGGAGAATGTGTGTGAAATATGCAACTGAAACAGCATTGCTCAATTTGTCTTTCCCTTTATATAAATCAATAAGTATTCATTTGATCCAGACACACCTGTTACGGTCTTCCCACACACACACACCGCAGTTTTAAACAAGATGATTTGACCACAGGATATTGATTTTGAGTTTGTGTATCACACTCTGTTTGACCTTAAATTAGGTACTGTAGATTTCGAGGGAGCTTGGTAAATATTGGTGAAAACAAGGGAGATTGGTAAATATTGGTGAAAATGAGGGAGATTGGTAAATGTTGGTGAAAATGAAGGAGATTGGTAAATGTTGGTGAAAACGTGGGAGATTGGTAAATATTGGTGAAAACGTGGGAGATTGGTAAATATTGGTGAAAACGTGGGAGATTGGTAAATATTGGTGAAAACGAGGGAGATTGGTAAATGTTGGTGAAAACATGGGAGATTGGTAAATATTGGTGAAAACGAAGGAGATTGGTAAATATTGGTGAAAATGAAGGAAATTGGTAAATGTTGGTGAAAATGAGGGAGATTGGTAAATATTGGTGAAAATGTGGGAGATAGGTAAATATTGGTGAAAACGAGGGAGATTGGTAAATATTGGTGAAAATGAAGGAAATTGGTAAATGTTGGTGAAAATGAAGGAAATTGGTAAATATTGGTGAAAATGAAGGAAATTGGTAAATGTTGGTGAAAATGAGGGAGATTGGTAAATATTGGTGAAAATGTGGGAGATTGGTAAATATTGGTGAAAACGAAGGAGATTGGTAAATATTGGTGAAAATGAGGGAGATTGGTAGATATTGGTGAAAATGAAGGATCCCAGAGTCTCCCTCCTAATAAGGGAGGGTTAACGTGTATGACACAGGGTTGATAGATTTTTATCAATCATCTTACCCGTTCCTTTGGATGCTGCCCAAACAGGTCTGGATGGACTACGAAATAGAATGGGCGTAACGCTGTGGCAGTTTCGTTGATACTGAGGCAGCGATGAAATGTTTTCACACGCTCAGTCAACTTTAAGATGTTCCTACAAATACATATTATCACAGAATATACAGAATATTAGAGGGACGAAGACATTCATGACATTCATTTAGGAATGAAACATATTTTTCGGTATTGTTGAGGTCATAATGCAATCAATTATGCAAGTAATGTGTGTATAAAGCGATACTGAGTTGTTCAATGTTGTCTTCGGGGTGACTTTGGCTGCATGAGGTATGTTATACATTTACATCTAGATCTATATAATAATGATCATCATGACCTGCTTCAGCTATTTGAAGATTATAGCTGTCATGTGGTGGTCGTGTTTAGGCCAAGCGGCAAAAGTGGGGGAAATAAAGAAAGAAAGAGTGGAAAATAGTTACCTCAAAAAAATAAGATTGGAAAAAATAAGATGTGGAATAGAATTGCACAGACTTAAATAGTGTAGTTAGTAGTGAAGATTTGAAGGATCATGATCAGTTGATTATCTGATTATCTCATGTTAAGTTTAGAGGTAAGGAGTTCCTATCTGTAATTGCTTGAGGGAAAAATGACTGTTTGCATGTTTCGGTTCTGCATTACTCCAACAATGTTTAAGGTTTAACACGGCGAGGTACTTTTTGACAAGCGACATGGCTTTTAAACAAAACGAAAAGAGACAGAACTTAAATTGGTTGTATTCCGCTTGTAGAACATTGTATGTATTTCCATTTTTGTATTTACCGGAAAATCATGTGATATTTAAATTATCGCTTCTGGTAATGTTGTTTGCTAGGAGTTCACTTCAAAAGAAAAAAAAAACATTATTTGTATAAAATAATGATATATCATAAAAATAAAGGTTGATCAGCGGCCTATTATGTTATAAATAGGTTACATGTAGTGCATGCTCTGCATGTCAGTTTTTGGTATGAATTCTAATGTGCATGTCTGGTCTGGTGGTGTGGAGAAATGAGGAGATCTTTTCTGATTGCAATTGTGCTGTTAACTATTTTGTGAAAGAAATTTGTTATATTTTGAGAGGGTGCCGAAGTGACTTTGGATGAGGTTACTAGTGTGCCGAGGTGACTCTAATTCGTTCGTACCCTGGTGGGGCAGATTTGTTTTTTTATTGCTTCTTCCTATTATCATATAATTTTCTCTTCATTTATAAAAGACTTTAATTGTATTGAACACATGCACACTTGTATTGCAAAGTTGTATCTATATACTCGAATTATAATCTAGTTTTAAAAGATGATTTAGACGTCAAAATTATTGTTATTTTGAACAATACAATGAAAAATTTAACTGTAGCTGCACGTGCATGACACACGCAAGTCTAGGACCTACTGTCATTGATCGGGCAGGCTAGCTGAGCATTTTGTAAACATTGTCATATCAGCGACACAAGTTTTTATTTATCAGTTAACCGTGGTTGCCATTTTAATTGATTTAATTTTTTTAACTGCATATTACCTGCTCGTTGTTTGCAAACTCCCTGCTGCTCTAAAACAAACGGAGCAGAGCTTATGCATCCCTTTCTCGCCCGAGAACTTGCTCACAACCTTCAACTGCAGAAAGTAGCAGACATGTTTATTTACGTAGAACTAAAAGATACCGAACTCAAACCGATAACAACAGGGAATGGCGTGGGGTAAAACTAAAACCCGACGTTAACAGTTAGGCTTGTATAAGTAAAGTAAATTATCAACCAGCTAGAGTTACCAATATTTCTTTTGTATTAAATATAAGACGGTCACAACGTAATGAAAAGCGAAAAGAAATATGACGCAGCAGAAAATTTGATATTTAAATACAAAACCAAAATAATCGTTCCATTGGGCATGTACCTACATGTAGATGGTCAATGATAACCCTAAAAGAAACCAGTCACCGACGACAGCACGGTATGGTGACACCTAATAAATGTACCAGGGGCATTTTTTTTATATGAAACTCACACATAGCTACCTGCATAACAGGCAGTATAGCGTTCGTGTTGGTGATAGTACCAGTACGGTACAAGAAGTCCTTTAATTAAGGGGTCCCACAAGGTTCTATTCTTGGACCGATTATTTTCAATATTTTATTAATGACATTTTCTCTTTTACCAAAGATGCAAACATTTTTAACTATGCAGATGACAATACACTTTCAAGTTCCCATAGTGATATGTCTGTCGTCAAAGACATTTTAGAAAGTCAAGAGTCAAGAAGCTTTATTTAACGTCGCATACATGTAACATAATAACATTAGCACTGTAGTGCTATTCTTGCGACAAACATGTGTATAAAAGTATTTTAACAAAATATCACAGTACATACTTATATAATTATAACAACTAGATATACAATAGGCATACATTACATCATAAGTATATGAAATCACAATTGCTTAACTTAATTACTCCTAAAAATGTAATTTAATAATGAACACTTGTATACATCACACAGGTGTTACAAAAGAAAAAGTTTAAGCACTATCAAAGTGTTATGTACATTTATGCTGATATAGCAAATTTGATAAAAAATTACAGGATATACACTAATGTAGTGTGTATTAAAAAGAGACAATGAAGTCAGAATAGAAACAAAAAGCTAGAAATGTTATTACATAAAAAGGCTTTATTAGAAATGGTATCACAGACTACTAGCAAATGATAAAAAATGATAAAAAAATTCCAAGGGGGACAACTCACACAACATTGCCTGTGCAGATAGCACATGAGCAGATCTGGGTGTCCCAGGTGCGGAGCAGCCCACAAAAAGACCCATAATTTTCAGCTAACCTGAGTTCATTCGGTAGACTGTTCCACACCTGGGAAAATGTAAAGCGAAAAGATCTCTTGCCATATGTGGAGGTGTTCACCTTGGGAATTTTAACAAGGTTATCTTGTCTAAGATTGTAAAAACCTTTTTCCTCTCAACAAGATCATGTAAAATAGACGGCGAAATACCTTTTAAAATCTTAAAAAACCTCAGACGCCATACTTTTTATACGTGTTACATGTAAAACATCAAGATTGTGTTTTCTTAAAATATCATAGACTGGGGAAACATAATCATTTTCTATAAAACGAAGAGCTCGCCCCCGCACTTTTTTCATCTTCCTAGTATTTGTCAATTTACAGAAATGCCAGGCAAGTAGACAATAATTAAAATTAGACAGAATAAAAGACTTAAAAATTGTAACTTTTCCTTTTTTAGTAAGATTGTTTCCCAGTCTTTTTAAAACAGCAAGTTGCTTCGAAGCATTTCTACAAAGGCGAGATATATGAATATCAAATTTAAGAAGAAAGTCAATGTCTACTCCTAACAATTTCACACTATCTTCACATCTTATCTCCAACCCTTCAATATCAAAAGATTTAATGGAACTGATGATCTTTTTTCCAAAACATATTGCCTGAAACTTCTCTGGATTGGCTTTCATACCATTAAAATTAAACCAGTCTATAAGAAGTTTGCTCTCTTTTTCTAAACACTCTTTCAAATATAAAAAACTATCACATATCTTTGAGAGCGTGTCATCGTCAGCATAATTATACAAACTACATTTATCTACAAAGGTAAAAATATCATTAATAAAAATATTAAAAATCAAAGGGCCTACAATAGAACCTTGAGGGACCCCTTTCTTCACATCAGCCCATTTGCTAGTCTCAGGCCCCAGTCTGAGCTGCTGCTGTCTGCCACTTAGGTAACTGCTGATGAAGTCAATTGCTGACTTGCTCAGTCCATAAGCATGCAGCTTCCCAAGCAACAGACAATGAGGAATGCAGTCAAAGGCCTTGGACAAGTCCGTTAGAATCGCTCCAACATGTTGATGGTTGTCCAAGGCCCGTCTCCAGTCCTCAAGAGCTCGCAGCAAGACGGACTGGCACCCGTAACCACTCCTGAACGCTGCCAAGAAAGGACTAAAAATAAGCTTAAAAAATTCACTCAGCTGATTGTGCATGATTCTTTCAAATATTTTTGACAAAGAGGGTAAAATACTGACAGGTCTGAAATTGCTTTTTTCCATAGGATTATTTTTCTTAAAAATACATGTAGGTAAAACCTGAGCCTTCTTCAGTACATCAGGAAAATAAGAGACAGTTGCACAATGGTTAGAGATGGTCAGATTTTAATTGATTGGTTCAGAGAAAATAGAATGAAGGCAAACCCTGACAAGTTTAATTTCAGGCGAAACGGTTGAAAAAACCCAATAAACAACATATACTACTTTTAACATTGGTTCTATTGTAATACAAGTTGTGGGGAAGTCGTCAAACTGCTGGAAGTTACTATAGACTCTTTCTTAAATTTTGATATACATGTCAAAAACATTTTTTTGAAAGCATCTAGGCAGATAAATGTACTTGGGCGCCTCGGATATATCTTACACTAGAGGGGCGCAGGACCATTTATCACACCTACATCATGTCAAACTTCAATTTTTGTCCTTTGGTATGGCATTGCTGCTCAAAATCAAACACCTCTTTTACCTGTTCAAGATTTCTCTGTCATCCCTAGAGTATGACAGATAACATAAGCTGACAACAATGTAATGACGTCACGACAACAATATAATAATGTCACGACAAGTCAACAATTCAATCACGCCAAGTCAGCATTGTGTTGGTTACTCAATACATGTACCTTCAAAAAATATAAAATAATGAGAGAAAAGTAATCATCTCCTACCTCGATGTTGTGACATATGAATCTCCAACCTTCAGGGTGACATATTCTTAATTGTCTAACCATCGGCAGAGTTTCGGGTTAGACAACCAAGAATATCACATATTGGGTTGGATATTTCTCTGTCACAGAGGTAGGGTAAGATTATATTAGTCAACAGGTGAACCACTATAAGCATAGCATCTCGCCCGGTCACATTATACTGACAACGGATGAACCACCCAACACAGCATCCCGCCCGGTAACATTACACTGACAACGGATGAACCACCCAGCAAAACATCCCGTCCGGTCACATTATACTGACAACGGGTGAACGACCCAGCACAGCATCCCGCCCGGTCACATTACACTGACAACGGGTGAACCACCCAGCACAGCATCTCGCTCGTCGCATTATACTGACAGCGTGTGAACCACCCAACACAGCATCCCGCCCGGTCACATTACACTGACAACGGATGAACCACCCAGCAAAACATCCCGTCCGGTCACATTATACTGACAACGGGTGAACGACCCAGCACAGCATCCCGCCCGGTCACATTACACTGACAACGGGTGAACCACCCAGCACAGCATCTCGCTCGTCGCATTATACTGACAGCGTGTGAACCACCCAACACAGCATCCCGCCTGGTCATATTATACTAACAACGGGTTCACTCAATGCTGGAAACAACAACTGTATTTTAGGGACGTTGATTTTAATGTTTACATGTTTCATTAGAATGATTCCAAAGGAATTCGATTTAAGTTATGGCGACAAACCGTGTTTTCCCCATTAAACAATTAACTATAATGGCATCAATAATGCAATGGACAGCATACATACAATATCATTTGAATAATAAAGCAACATTAATTAATAAACATAGATGAAATATAAATATGACTTACAAACCAGGGCGGTCCACGTAACAATTTGAACACTGATATACGAATAAAAATCATGTTGACGTAACAAGACATCGTATTACGTATAGGTATATAGAGATTACAGTGTCTTCAGTAATACCAAATTTATCTATTTCACGAGTGGGGTAATATTTTGATATTTGTAAGCAGAGTTCTGATTGGTCAAATCAGAAAAAGTGATATTTTTCACTAGTGAACAATATCATAATTGTCACTAGTGAAAAATATCATAATTATCACTAGTGAAAAATATCACTTTTATAGAATGCGACATTTCACCGGTAAAAATTTTCGCGCTGTCCGTCAGTCATGCTGTTTTGCACTGTGTACCTATAATACTATTATACACTTTGGGGTCATACAATCTAGGGCACAGTTGTTCAAAGGCTGGTTAGCTTAATCACTATGTAAGACATTTTCTACCTTTATGTACTAGGTACAATCCCACAATTTTGCGTGTCAATTTACTGTATTATAGATATATATTTGATATCTGGAAAATTGTAACCACTTTACGTTTTTGTGTTAAAGGTTTTTGTGTTAATTAGCTTGATCGGATCCCCGATTAAGCTAATTAATCACGTTTTGAACACCTGGACCCCGGAGATAAGAATCATTTTCGAAGCACAAGTACTACACAGGCGAGACATAATGATAATAATAATGATATTTATTCAGGTTAAAAGGCAACAGTAACAGACATGAAATGAATATTTGGATGGAAAATGAAATATCATAAGTGGTAGCAATCACGTGCACATATTTTGAATTTAATAACTTTTTAATCATTTTACCTGTGATGACTCGTATAGTCTTTTTTCCAAAAGGGCCCCTGTATTTAGGATTTGATACATTAATTCATTAATTATTTAAAAAATGTAATCATAATTTTTAGATATTTGAAGATTAAATAATTCAATATACATTAATATTGATTTACACGCAAATGATATGTATTTTAAGTAAAATATATTAATAGATTAAACTACTTAGCATATGATGTTTTCTGCTATATAAAATTATCTAATAGTCTAAATCAAATCAAATTTTAAAATATTGATAAACTTAGCTTTGTTCGAAAAATTAATTAACTTACCTTTATTAAAGTAAAATATGGAAATGAGATTTGGAAAGTATATAATTGAATCAACACAGTAACTATTTATTCTAGTACATGTATCTTTTGCCTCGACAATAAACAGTTAGAGATTCAGTGATAAAAAAATGGTATTTGTTATGTAGGCGTTCATGCAATGTACAGCGAATTTCAGTGTACTATGAATGAAAGATTTTTATACTACAGTCGAACTTTGTTATATAATGAAATTGGCTGGATTACACGTTTTCAGAGTTTGTTTGATATGGAATTTGGTCGGGACAAACAAATTACTGCGAATTAAACGCACATGGTCTTACAGGGAAAACATCAGAAGAGACGAAAGTAGTGATGTATTTTATAGGATAATAATATTTTTTATAAGAAATTGTATGATATTTTATCAATTGCATTACTGCTTTCTTCTCTTCCCAAGGTTCCCTTAATCGGTGTCCATGTATTATATATAGCTTCTTGCGAATTACCGCGGTGACCAAGTTGTTAAGGTGTTTGATATTCTGCTGTCGTTATAGCGCCCCACCTCTGGGTCCCGGGTTAGAGGGTTTTGGGGGGTAGTCGCCAGGTCTACTGATCTTTGGTTTTTCTTCGAGTACTCCGGCTTTCCTCCACCACTAAACATGACACTGGCTGTTAAAATGACGTAAAACGCAAACAAATCAAACCAAATGAATACTCACCTGTACAACAATTCTTGGTGCTGCCAGTTGATTTTTTGTCGAACGCAGTAAAATCAACATTGCGACAAACCATCCCATACCTGGTTTACATACTAATGTATTAGAAAATAAACCTAATCAATACAGTATATATCGCAGAAAAACATTTTTTATTCACTTTTAATGTGAATTACAACTTTAATTCAAAAGGACGGAAAGAATGTGTAAATAGCACTGTTCGTCAAAGTTTTATCATTAAATGATGACTTGTTAGATACAAGTATATCCGTTTTATTATTAAAAGTAATATTATGTTGCTTTGAGTAAGTGTTGTGGCTAAATCATGATTTACATTGTACTGTATGAGGGAAGTTCCCAAAAAAGACCGGAAGTCATCATATACATCATACTTAAATTATAAAGAAAGACGTGGCCCTAGTGCAGAACCTTGCGGACACCACCTTTTACATGTGAAAACCAATTTAAGTGCTACCACTTATACAATATAATCCGAAGTTATCCAGCTATGAGAGTAACCATGATGTATACTAAAATAACATACATGCTTGCTTTTGATTTTCTAAAGATAAACTGATGCTTTGATTGATTTCTATGATTTTGAAACTGTCGAGTGACCTGCAACTTACCAAGATCGTTATTATATAATAGACTGATAAAAAAACTTATACAAATGCTTTTGAACTTGACGTTCAAACACTTTACTTACGGTACTAAGAAGATAAATACGTATGTATACATTATCGGACTTTGGTATGTCCCCACCTGTGGTAGCACTTTAAATCGGCAAAATATCCGAACTATCGAAAGAAGGCTGACACGAACATACCGCGGCCTACCAAATACACATGCTCTCAATTCACACACACACATCGCATACACCGGGAGGCCGTCCTTAAATGACCCTGGCTGTTAAACGGACGTAAAAAGTCTACCAACCAACCAATCCTACCTGGAGACAGAACACGTTATATAGTATAATCAATATGATTAAGTATAGAGATCGGACCTATCCTATCTTCAGGGATTTAACCCATAAATCACGAACGAATTTCACTGGTAACAAAAAAAAAAAACCAAAAAATTCTGCATGAAGTTTTCTACGGCAAGTTTTGTGTAAATCCGGTTATCCGCTAAAATTAAAGTGCGCCAAAATGATTCCGTTTACAGTATATCGGATGCAGGACTTAAATTAGCACTATAATCTAGTTTAATATTTGAAGAAGGAAGATAGAAGGAAGGTCAAAAACGCTTCTTCTGGATCATTTCTTACCATTAGTTGTTTTATTAGACAAACCTGGATCAAGATCGCAAGGACAATACAGAAATGTCAGACTATACTTGTCGCGCGAGATGAGCACAGCATTAGTGTTCAACCGAGACATCATCGACAGACAAGATGACGGAAATTTACACCAGGGATAAAAATCAAGCTTTAAAGTTGCGTTTTATTTGTATTCAAACGGGGACACAATACCCCGTTTTCAAAGGTTCACTGCATTTGACATTTTATAGATATCATCATTGTGTATAGAACAAATATTTTGCCATCAAGTTTATATATGAAGCCGTAGGTTTGGTTTAGTTTTGTTTGATAGGGTTTTACGCCCTATTAACACCTAGAGTCATTTAAGGACGGCCTCTTCGGGTATGCAATGCGTGTGCATGCTCGTGTACTTTTTTTTGCGATAGTCCGGAACTTGCTGAGTGTTAAGCAGGGAATTAAAGACTCAGGTATTGAACCTCATTTTTGTGTACTTCTGGGGGTGGACCAGAGTTGTATGCATTTATATGTTTAGAGGAAAACCAAATTTATATGGTAGTGTAGGTTCTCGGCTTCAAAAAAAAATTGAATTCTCGCTCGAGAATTTTCCCCCAGCATGCCCCAAAGGTTTCCCATTGGCTGAGAAACCATACTGGTCATATCACGGCCATTGGTTGAGAGATTTTTGTAATTTGTTTTGAGGTGGTTTTTGTGCTGGGGAGCACATTTAAAATAACATGAAATCGATATCTTTGTCTCATTGGGAAATATTCTGTATCTTTAAGTGATATGAAGACGGACGTTTTTGAGTATGCTAATAAGTGTGTTTACTTGTTGTGATTGACAACGATACTCGGTTCTCATTTTGGGAACTTGATGTTTACTTGGATGTGACAAAGATTTACATGGCGGGTGTCGTCGATGAAGCAGAAGACACTTACTCTTCCGGAACACCTGATCTTATTCTCTTGTGCTTTTATCTTGTATTTTGCTTCTAGTTCAATCGATTTGAGTTCGGATTATGAATTTGTTGACACTTTGGTATTCTCCGATTTTTTGTTCAAGAAATCTGGCTTGAGCACAGAATCCATGATTGAGCATGAGAACAGTTTCATGAATATGTGCCCTGGCTTTTTTCCCTTGCCCTTTTCAAGGATATCCGTGTAAATACGTCATTTGTTCATAGTTTGCTCCTGAGTGACAAGGGAAATGGTTCATTGTACAAAAATGATAAAAAAACAACAAAACAATGTTAATATGAAATCAAAAGTAACATAAAACAAAGCAGCACAAAGTGGTATCAGTAAGTATAACAGTTGCAATGGTACATCGTTATCAATGTTCGGTGCAGCATTCAATGATGTTTACAGGCCCGGAAATCTCGAATTCAAGAGTGTGGATTTCAATGCATACACACTTCTATCTACATTCTATATTTAGATGTTCTGTATACACCAATATTTAAACCCTGAACACAGTACATTAGTAGCAGTGACTAGATTTGAGTGGTATACACTTGTACGGGAGTAATAATTACGCTTGATGTTATATTTAAATACTATATCGGAATTAACTTAATTTTCTTTCATTTAGATGAGACAGAATGGATACAAAAGGGACAGAAACTATTAATGGATTTGAAGAAATGGAAAAATGTGAAACTATATCTCTTACAAATGCCACAGACTCCAAAGTTGAGAATGAGCGCGAACTCTGGGCAAACAAAGTGGAGTCTTTGCTGTCCCTGATAGGGTATTGTGTAGGTTTGGGAAATATCTGGCGATTTCCATACTTCTGCATGAGGAACGGTGGAGGTAAGACAATAGATAAATTTACAATGCGGATATCTTACGTAGAAGCAGCTTCCTATATTGACATATGCAAACTAGTGCTGGCGGCGAGTGTCTCGCTGATTAATATGTACATGTTGGTTGCTTAATGAATGATAATTGCAATGTAATATTTGAAGATTATCATTTTATTAGTGTCGCTAATTTGATAATGTCTTTTGTGAAAAATGTTTAAATTGATTATTGTTTGCAAACAAATATCAAAGTGAAGGCAAGATGTGATTTTATTTGTGTAGTTTTGTTGGAAATGCTGTTTATACAGTTGATTTATTTCGTCAAAAATCTAAGTGCCTTGCATTCTGCGTAAAAGTAGGAAGGAGACCATATTATAATAGCTATTGTTCCTTTAGAATATTCCTGAATGTGAATCAATGGCGATTAAGGATTTAGAAAAAGTATCGAAGAACCTGGAGAAAAATATAACCTTGTTAAATATATAAGTACGTTCGCTGCAAAGAGTCATTATAAATTATCACACTCTACCCTGTAAACAAATAGTGTGAGAAAAAAAAGTCTCCATTCTCTCATGCGTAAAAAGTAAGCCGCCGATTTCATTTTACTCCAAGATTCTCCATGATAAAGATACTTATTATGTAGGTATTTGTGGGAAAAGGCTTAATCTTAAATTGTAATTTCTTTCAATTTAAATGATATGATCACAACTATTATCAATCATTATAATCCGCTGTAATTAACGATTTCATTAAATGCTCGGGTAGAGATGCTACAAAGTGCCCCATCTTCTTCACCAGTGGCAAATCATTAAAATCACATAAAAAATCGGCTTTCATCTTATATTCTGTCATCCATCGTCCACAAAATAAACGAACACAACTCCTATCGCGATTATTTATAGTATTTGGCGAATATGATATATGTATGTTTTCAAAGGCATGAGGATTTTGACATTTTTGTGAAGTCTCTTTTATTTGTCATGGATGAATGGCATCTGTTATCTGAAGTCTTTTCAAATATGTTTTTACTTAAAGTATATTTAAATGAGCTTTAAAATATATTTTGGGGAAAGATGCGTAATCCACCCGGTTTTTTCGCTTACACTGATAAAAAATAATCGGCATATGATTTAACCATTTTACAGCTATACAAATATTTTAAATGAAACTCTTTTACGATATAATCGTCCTATTTAAACGCTGTTTATTTTATTGTTAACATGTATGGCATGGGCAAACTGAATGGATTCAAAAAACCACCGCTGAATGCACATTGTAAAAATAGGAATATGATCTTAACGTTTTAGTAAACTGAATACAGAAAGCCATTGATCATTGAAACACGTATTTTAAACTAGTCGTTCTCTAGTAGCTCTTAATAATTCGATCGGTTTGAAGGATTACATAATATTTATCTGTATATATAATTACCCTTTGGAAGTTACACCTTTACTAAGCAATTATCTACTAACGTTGAGAAAAACACTCATCAGCAATGCATAAAAAAGTAAAAATTTAAAAACGGTATTGCACATAAGATTAAGAATGCAAGCAAGATTTATTTGATTTAAACATATTTTATTTGTATATTTAATATACAATGGGATTGGGCACAAGTTATCCAACTTATATAAAGCCCTTTCCCGGAAGCCTCCGAGATAATAAAAATATAGTCTTTGTTTATTCTTCTTAAATGACAAGAAGGATAAATTGTGAGATATGCCATCTGCATTAGTTAGAATTCGTCAAATACTACCGGGTGTGGCTTCGAGTTGCTACAACCGATTTGTATTAAATCATTTTATACCTGTAGACTGATATGGCCTTAGGATGTAAAGGGCTTCATATTTACCTGTTATTCTCCCGTTTCTCCTAAACTCCATCTCCATGTAATCCAGTTGCACATGTTTACACTCAGAATTATGTATTTTTTAACGATTATTTATGTTACGTGTTAATATTTGTTTCTTTTAATTCATAAAACATGTCATAGATAGTATATATAGAACAGATACTTTGTAAAATTATAGGAAACTAAATGCAAGTCTAACCAGCAGAGCGAAAATTTTTGAGACAACGACAGCTATGTATTACGGTAAAATGCACACTCCGCAGCATTCTTTAATCATTGGTAAAACCAAAAACACATTCATGTAAATTGTTTCTTACTCCACATAATTGAATATGTGATGCAAACAAATTAACAAGAGATCCCAGAGGGATCTTGGCGCCCACCATCAAATGATCTAAGTTTGTTTTTTGAAAGATGGTTCTTTTCTCTTCTTTCGATTGTCTCTTAGGTGTTGATTAAGTGTGAGCAGAGACTCTGGTGGGACACAGATGCATTTTTTTGTTTTTTTTTTTTGTGAATTACATTGTCGTTTCCTTATTCTTAGCATAGCTAGGCACCAGGAGGAACCTACATATGAAATTTGTGAAAGTTCCCTTCAGTATATTCTCAGAAATAGGGATAACAAACTTCAATTGTCAAAATCCAAGATGGCTGCCTGTCGGCCATGCTGCTTTCCGATCTGTCCAAAAATGGAATATGCACAACTAGGGACGAAGGTGAACCAACAAATGAAATTTGAGAAAGATACCTTCAGTACTTGCTTAGAAATAGCGATAACAAACTTCAATTGTCAAAATCCAAGATGGCTGCCTGTCGGCCATATTGTTTTCTGATCTGTCCCAAAATGGAATATACACAACTAGGGACCAAGGTGAACCAACACATGAAATTTGAGAAAGATACCTTCAGTAATTTCTGAGAAATAGCTATAACGAACTTCAATTGTCAAAATCCGAGATGGCTGCCTGTCGGCCATGTTGTTTTTGGATTGGTCCCAAAATGCAATATGCATAACTACACACCAAGGGGAACCTACACATGAAATTTGAGAAAGATCCATTCAGTACATTCTCAGAAATAGCGATAACAAAGTTCAACTGTCAAAATCCAAGATGGCTGCCTGTCGGCCATGTTGTTTTCGGATTGGTCCAAAAATGCAATATGCATAACTAGGCACCAAGGGGAACCTACACATGAAATTTGAGAAAGATCCATTCAGTACATTCTCAGAAATAGGGATAACAAAGTTCAAATGTCAAAATCCAAGATGGCTGCCTGTCGGCCATCTTGAATTCAGATCGATCCCAAAATGGAATATACACAACTACGGACCAAGGTGAACCAACACATGAGATTTGAGAAAGATACCTTCAGTACTTTATTAGAAATAGCGATAACAAAGTTCAACTGTCAAAATCCAAAATGGCTGCCTGTCGGCCATGTTGTTTTCGGATTGGTCCAAAAATGCAATATGCATAACTAGGCACCAAGGGGAACCTACACATGAAATTTGAGAAAGATCCATTCAGTACATTCTCAGAAATAGGGATAACAAAGTTCAAATGTCAAAATCCAAGATGGCTGCCTGTCGGCCATCTTGAATTCAGATCGGTCCCAAAATGATATATACACAACTACGGACCAAGGTGAACCAACACATGAAATTTGAGAAAGAAACCTTCAGTACTTTCTTAGAAATAGCGATAACAAACTTCCATTGTCAAAATCCAAGATGGCTGCCTGTCGGCCATGTTGTTTTTGGATTGGTCCCAAAATGCAATATGCATAACTACACACCAAGGGGAACCTACACATGAAATTTGAGAAAGATCCATTCAGTACATTCTCAGAAATAGCGATAACAAAGTTCAACTGTCAAAATCCAAGATGGCTGCCTGTCGGCCATGTTGTTTTCGGATTGGTCCCAAAATGCAATATGCATAACTAAGCACCAAGGGGAACCTACACATGAAATTTGAGAAAGATCCATTCAGTACATTCTCAGAAATAGGGATAACAAAGTTCAAATGTCAAAATCCAAGATGGCTGCCTGTCGGCCATCTTGAATTCAGATCGGTCCCAAAATGGAATATGCACAACTAGGGACCAAGGTGAACCAACACATGAAATTTGAGAAAGATTTCTTCGGTACTTTATGAGAAATAGCGATAACAAGAATTGTTTACGGACGGACTAACGGACTAACGGACGGACGGACGGACGGACGGACGACGGACCACGGACGCAGGGCGATTTGAATAGCCCACCATCATCATAGCCCACCATCTGATGATGGTGGGCTAAAAACAAAAAACCCAAAACGTAAAATGTTTCCAGATTTTATCCCATTATGAAATCACCGAAACAATAATCCACTTTCCAAACGCAGATCATTTGACAAAATAGTACTGATTCGCTTCTAACTGGAACAAGAAATAATTCTTCAGCTGTCAGCTGGTGACGAACAAACCTACGTCACAGGGATTCGGGAGATGCATGCTGATGAACACTATGGGCAATGGTCGACATCTTTGTCTCATTGAAAAAAATATTCTGTATCATTGTGGGATATGAAGATGGACGTTTTGAGTATGGTCATTATTGTGCTTCTTTGTTGTGATCGACAATAATGACTCGGTTCTCATTTTGAAAACTCGATGTTTAAATAAAATAGAGAATACTGAAGCGTTAACAAAATCATAAACCGAACTCAAAATCAATTAAACCAGGGGCAAAATATGAAAAAAGGATAGCTTTACATTAAGACCTTTGTGAAAGTACAAGAGAATAAAACCAGGTGCTCCGGAAGAGTAAGCGTCTTCTGCTTCATCGACGACACCCGCCGTGTAAATCTTTGTCACATCCAAGTAAACATCAAGTTCTCAAAATGAGAACCGAATTTTAGAATATTTAGAGTATCATTGTCAATCATAAGTAGGCACACTAATGAGCATACTCAAAAACGTCCATCATCATATCACCCAAAGACACAACGCTCAATCGTGAAGTTTCAACATATTTGATTTGAAAACAACTTTGTAATAATTATGACACATGTCTTCTTTTTTTAAATTTTGATAGGAATGTTTTGGACGGGCGGTCAATTATCCTGTCCCGTCGTAACAAGTTGATATTCAATAGCCCATATTTAATACACAACGTGTTCTAACCTGACCAGACAACGCAATTTAAACCACGGGTATGCGGTTGCGTATACAACTTGACAGATAATTACTAAATTGCAGACCTAATTATCTTTTTTTAATCTAATTGCAATTACTTAATGTCAAGTGTATTCAAGTAATCAAACAAATCTGATGTTCATGTTTAAATGATAAAGCAAGAAAATAAATGCCTCAGAACTGTGAACCTGTGCTTTAGTTGCATAATTCATTCAATAAAGATCTACGAGTTTGGTTTTCACTTGTATTAAAAATGACGTTTCACACACATGTGCTGCACCTTTTAAATATAGTAATAGATACAGTATGCCGAAAAAATAAATTAAACTGCGCCATACAGCCGTTTCGTCATCCTAGGACTCTTCAGTGATGCCAGGGGCCGAAAGGTGGGAATCCAAAATTTCTAAACTAATGTAGAAGCAGAAGGGTCAGGTGAGTAAAACCCCCTTTAAAAAAATGAGAATACCGAAGCGTCAACAAAACCATAATCCGAACTAAAGCACAATTAAACTATAGGCAAATATGAAAAGGGGAAGATTGACATGGAGACCCTTCTAAAAGTACAGGAGAATAAAACCTTGGCCTGTATTCATGAAACTGTTCTCATGCTCAAGTATGAATTCTGTGCTCAAGCCTTATTTCTTGTTATGACTATAAATCATTTAAACAATCTAATGTTGTTTCTGGTATTGGTTAAAAATTGAAGAAGCTGTTTTAAACATTTACAATGACTTTCCGACTCTATGACATGATTCAGATGAGTTTCAAGAAAACTGGATTGAGCACAGAGTCCATGCTTGAGCATGATAACAGTTTCATGAATACGGCCCCAGGTGTTCCCCAAGAGTAAGCGTCTTATACATACACAGTACAAATAGCAATAAAGTAGGAGCAAATATGTATACAGATATACATATCGTGCTCATCTACATATGTCCACAAAATGTTCTATTTTGGTTTTAAGAATAAGAAATAAACAAATAAGCTACAGTGAAGTTGCACAGAATTTTTCTTGGTTTTATGCTACAGAAATTTTCATGCTAAGATAATTTCTATTTAATATATTTTTATGTTTTCATGTTTCAGGTACCTTCCTGTTTGCTTTTCTCGTCTTTCTCGTCATATGTGGGCTTCCCATGTACTTCGTGGATATGGCTATTGGTCAGTTCACCGGTCGGACAGCTCTGCACGCGTGGGAGCTCTGCCCCATGTTGAAAGGCGAGTTTATAAACAACCACTATACTTCAGCACTAATATGTAAAACTTTGATTGTACGTTAAAATTCAAGTCTGCTAAAATAAATACTTTCTTATTAATTAGATCCATACGTACAGATAAGCAAACGGTGTGGCAATAATTAGGGTTGTCAATAGTTATAATTAGCTGGTTAACCAGAGGATCACGAACATTTATTTCATCCTTTTGGGAGCCCCATGTTTCCTTTCCTGTGACCAACAATTTATCTACAGATGTTACAGAAATATGATACAAACAATAGTTATACACACATTTTGTTATATATATTATGCATTGAACAATTTTGTAACCCTAACCTATCAGTGATATCCTTGAACAATATCGTAAGCACTGCCAAACAGATGTCGCAAACACCTTCATAAATCTTTACGGAATTTGAAAAAGGAAAAAGAATACAACGTTATGAGAATTCAAAATTCTAAACTAATGTAGAAGCAGTTAAGTCAATTAAGTTAATACATAATGGAATCAATAATGCAAATAATCAACATATATATGCTAATTCCATTCATAACAGTAACATTAATATACATATATGTATATGATTTACGGACCAGTACCTAAATTATGTTGTAAGCATTGTTATAGGAATTTGTTCATGTTCAAACATTGCATAATTTCTTAATAATGTATTACGTTACATTGTAGATATCATATATCATTTTAATAACTTCCCCAGGCAATAAACTCTCTATAACGAAAATGTCGATGTCATTATATAATTCCAACATGAAAGTTTTCGTTTTTGGTTCATATTTCTTTTCAATCAATCATGTAGCTTCCTTATTCTGCTGACTTAGTGCATCAAAAAGGCATTCAATATGGCATTCAGAGATCGCTAAAATACCATATTTGAACAAAAGTCTGTAAAATATAGCACCGCATTAATCAAATCGAAAACACTTCACGGAGTTCATGGAGAAAAAAAAACACCGACCATCATTTTCATTAGAGTTAAAAGTAGCATTTCATTACTTTGACTAGTGTTCTATGGCTAAAATAGGATTTATATTGTATTCAATTTCCGTTCTGCTATCAGCGAATTATGCAGGGGAAGTATCGTTAATACAGACACCAATGTTTACAAATATACTTTTTCAGTAAACCATGATATCAAACACTATCCTTTTAATAAATTTATTTCACTGGAAAATTAACTGATTTAGAAAGCGGACAAAATCCTGTCTCAGACGGGCAAATGGACGAGTTTATGCAAGTCGAACAATCGGTGTCCTGGTGTGAGAAATGCGATCGAGTTATACATGTGGTCAAGTGATACCTAGATTGCATTTGACACTTGCCACATTATCTTATATTGTCCAAGTATAAGAGAGAAATTTTTACATCTTTATAATTTTAAAACAGATTTATTGGATATCAACTCACATCAAGGATTTCTCCCCGCTCTATACAGATACAGATACGTATTCGGATTCGTGCTTAATGCGAAATCTCTATTATTAGCTCACCTGGTCCGAAGGACCGAGGTGAGCTTATGCCATACCGTGGCGTCCGTCGTCCTTCCGTCCGTCGTCCGTCCGTCCGTCGTCCGTCCGTCCGTCCGTCAGTCAACAATTTCTTTAAACGACTTCTCCTCCATAACCACTGATAGGAAATCATCCTAATTTGGCAGGAAGCATCCTTAAGTGCCCAGGATTCAAAATTGTACAAATGGTGGGACTGAGCCCCTAGGGGGCTGAGGGGCGGGGCCAAAAAGGGTTATTTAGCGATATTGGTTTATGCGACTTCTTCTCCATAACCACTGATTAGAAATTACCCTTATTTGGCAGAAAGTATCCCTAGGTGCTCAGGATTCAAAATTGTACTTATGGTGGGACTGACCCCCTAGGGGGCTGAGGGGTGGGGCCGAAAAGGGTAATTTAGCTATATTGGTTTAGTCGACTTCTTCTCCATAACCACTGATTGGTGATCAACCTTATTTGGCAGGAAGCATCCCTAGGAGCTCAAGATTCAAAAGTGTACTAATGGTGGGACTGACCCCCTAGGGGGCTTAGGGGCGGGGCCAAAAAGGGTTATTTAGCTATATTGGTTTAAGCGACTTCTTCTCCATAACCAGTGATTGGAAATCAGCCTTATTTGGCAGGAAGCATCCCTAGGTGCTCAAGATTCAAAATTGTACTAATGGTGGGACTGAACCCCTAGGGAGCTGAGGGGCGAGCAAAAAAGAAAATAATCTATCATAATTACCTAGATACCAATGTATCCAGGTGAGCGATACAGGCCCTCTTGTTAAAGATATTTTACGAGTGGGGCAAAAGAGTGAAAAGTATCAAAATATTAGGTTCACGAGTGATATGTATTTGGTATTATTAAAGATGCTTTTAGATGTTTATTACATTTAAATAGCAATACTTCCCGGGCAGCTTTCAATTTTCCCCATAGTCGTTTGTAAACAGTGTTTTGAAAATCAGATAAAGTGCTATTTTTCACAAGTGAAATAAATATTTCTCACTAGTGAAAATTTAATTTCATTATCATTTTTCATTATATATCATTTTTATAAAATGAATGATTTCCGGTATTTCACTGGTAAAAAGCTATAACCCCTAACATGTTTAACGTTCCATTTTCACGCTTCTTGCAACTTAAATTCATTTCCTTATATTTCGTTTTTTATATGGATATTGATGGTTTGATGTGCTTCTCTTGCTAGGCATTGGTGCCGGAGTTCTCCTGGTCCTGGTAATAATCAGTTCCTACTACACAATCGTCATTGCATGGACACTGTTTTACCTGGGTAACAGCTTCCACAGTCCGTTGCCTTGGCATACCTGTGATAACAGGTGGAACACGGCGCAATGCATCACGGAACGGAGCGTGCAGATTAATACGAATTTAACTTCATCAAATGTAACGGAATATGGATATACGCTTCCAAATCATCTAGCAAATGCATCAACTTTCCCAGTGAAATTGGTTACATCAGAAGAGGAATTTTGGCAGTAAGGTCATATTTATTTTGATATGCAAAAAAAGTGATCATAGGTATTGTTTTGTTTGATTGCTTTTACGTCCTAGCCAGGGTCTCTTATTTATTGTTATGATGTGATGTGATGTTATAACTACATGTATCATTTTTCGATCTGGGTACATAAATCTAAGCCTCCCTCACAGGGGCAATTGCTCAACTAAAAGCCAAAAGTGGGGTAGTGGCAAGAATTCACATTCTCTATTTGCTTAGGTTTCGAAAACATAAGTAACATACACGTTAGACACAATTCAATTTGTACATTAAGAGTCTATTCGATAAATTTTAAACATTCTATTCTATGGTTGAATTTGAAAATATCAATCAACTTTACCAGCAAATGAAGAGGAAAAGAATGGGGTCGCCGCCAAGACTGACAATAAAATCACATCAGAAGGGCTTTATCAAATGGAAACGAATTTAACGAAGAAAAGCTGCCTGTGATGAAAAGTATCGGCTTTGGTGTTAGGATGTTGATAACTGTAACTAAACTACGGCTTAAATGTAGAGAAATAAATGTGCTGTAACGCAACAACTTTATTTGTTTGCGAAAAATGGAATTGACTGGATGCAGTGAATAAAAGGGCTTTAAAAGAGAGGGGAGTTTCGTGTTGGATATGTTTTCTTGATATTTAAAACGATGCCGTATGATCTTCTGTTGCTAGGCGCGGCTTATTAGAGATATCGGAAGGTCTACACGTGATTGGTGGAATTCCCTGGCATCTAGCAATTTGCTATTTGGCGGCATGGGTCATCCTCTTCCTGTGTTTGGTGAAGGGCATTAGATCCTCTGGAAAGGTAATCGGAATGGTACAGTTATGAGGCTATATACTCTAAACACGTTATCCACATACCAAACCCATCCCATATTCGACAAATACTTGACATATACAACATCAAACAATACGCTACAATATAGTATCAGCAATGGGTATTACCTATTATTCATTTTCAAAAAATATTTAATCTTGTTTGTAGGAGGCATTTAATGTTAAAAATGCTGATACAACAGCGGAAGGTTTCTGAGAGGAAACAGGCCCACAATAAAAGTGGATTTACATGGCGGGTGTCGTCGATGAAGCAGAAGAAGCTTACTCCTGATCTTATTCTCTTGTACGTTTACGAGGGTTTCCGTGTAAATCTTTCCTTTGTTCCTATTTTGCCTCTAGTTTAATCGATTTTGAGTTCGGATTATAGTTTTGTTAACGCTTTGTTATGATCTGAGTTTTTTCACATGGATTATCTAGAAACTATTGAAGTATTTGATATTAAGTATCTAGATATTTAGATATGTCTCTTGTTCATTATTCATTAAATACATATATATTTAGGACGTAGTACTTTTAATATCTAAAACTTCCTGGTCACGAGCAAGTTAATTTATCGTCAGTTTTATACACATTTCAAATAGTTAATAAACGTTTATCGATCTACCCCTTTAACGTCAAATAAATTTCAATTAAAATCAACTTATTTTTACAACGAAGCTTAATTATATATTGCCTAACAAATAAATGCCTTGCAACGCTGTTGGTCTTTTTAACAAAATACATTTCACTAAGGCCACTTAATATATTCCTATTGATATACCTTTGAGTGTTTTTCGTTTATTATATCAACCATTTTAACCTTAATAACATAATTACCCTGTGCTGAAAAGGCGTTAAGCATGTTCTAATAATGATAATACTCTGATGCTGTGAAAATTATGAGCGGATAAATATATTTACCAATTAGCTAGTGTATTATATATTGAACGACCGATTAAGGCCAATCTGATTGAAATTCAGATCTATTGTCGATCCTTTCTTCTCCGCAGGGATAGGATCTGACAACATCCTATAGGAGGTCACGTTCTGGTGACCTTTTGCATCAGCAAATCAAATTACCGCTACCAAAATCCTTAATGTGAATGTTTGTCAACAGAATAGCTTGCATAATCCTATATACTAAGAGCGTTCTGTCATTTTGTCAAAACAAGCAAATGTGCAATGTTTTGACGAAATGCAGTTTAAATCAAAGAATGTAATTCATATACAGGTTACATTTTCTTTTGGTCATCGTCTATTTTTCGCTAGTTTACCATTTGATGTTATTTCCCAAGTTTATATATCATGCGTTCAGTATGGTTGTTATACAACATTTAAAACTTTAATAATTAAGATATCTTTGTATCATTAACGTGGAAACTTTATTATTCTGTCTTATTTAAGATTATGCTAATTAGCGTATCTTGTTTTCACGTCCCCTCTCTGGCGTCTAGGACATGTAATTAAATTTACATATACATGACTGGAACACCTGTTTGTTTTTCTCAGTTTGCTTTTCAGGTGTCTCCGTTGAAATCATTTTGTGTACGAATTGCGGTTTTCTTTTTGCATTTGGGTACTTTTGTATTGTCTTTTTGATATAATAAGACCTTTTTTCTTTTTGACACGATAGGTTGTATACGTCACCGCCATCTTACCGTATGTACTTCTAACCGTCCTGCTTATTAGGGCCTTATTCTTACCTGGGGCCAAGGAAGGGATATTATTCTATATCACGCCTGACTTCAGAAGGTTAGGAGATCTGCAGGTAATGCTATTTAATCATTTTATCCAAAAATTAAAAAGAAAAATCTATGTTTAAGAAACTTATACATTTCAAGACATATCACTATTATTTATTAACGACATTGTTCATTTTCTATGAACTGTAACAGTGTAAAGTACACATTGCATTTTTTCGATAGGTTAAAAAACACGTCAAGCTGTTAAAAAAAACACTTAAAAACCAATCCTTTTTTCAATAATTCGGGACTTTTTAAACACTGCAATCATTTAAAAGAAGCTTTTCCTATATCTTGTTCATCTGTTCCTAGGTATGGCTTGAGGCCGCCCTTCAAGTGTTTTACTCGCTCTGTCCTGCCTGGGGACCTATCATTACACTGTCTAGCTATAACAAATTCAATAACAATTGCTTCAGGTAAGACATCCGTTAAGAACATTTATGTGAAGTAACTCTTGCACCATCAGTACTTTCATTTTGAAATATTATTTTTCAACATTATGTCGGTGTAAATTGCAATTAATTTAAATAAATGTGTTGCATTTCTTCTGACGAATTGCTGTTTATGTGCTTTCTTTTGACATAACGACATTTCAATGGACATCAGCCGTTGCCTTTGGTATACACACATTTTTGGTGTACGCCAAGATGATGCCATCCTTTGCACATTTATAGGTATACGCCAAGGCGATGCCAGGTATCCCTCTCAATGTTAGCACATTTTTGTCTGTACGCCAATGGGACACCAACCGGAACATTGGTTTATAATGGTAATGGTATTCGTGATTAAATGACATTCATTTTAATTTTTAGGGATTCCATCATGTTGACATTTATATGTGAAGGCACCAGCATATTTGGTGGGTTCGTGGTATTCGCTGTTGTTGGTTTTATGGCTGAGAGAACTGGAATGACAATTTCTGAGGTTGTCACATCAGGTAGAATTTTCTTAATAGTCATCACACCAAAATTTCGCATATAAAGTTGATTACGCACCAAGCGAGCAATGTATGGTGCTCATTCAGTCAAGTGAAGAAATGCTGTCGTTTTAATTTGTTTAATACTTTGAAGCGCATATCAAGTTAAATGTATATATTCCTATATTATATTGATGCCCTAAAACTGTAGTTTTTTTTCATATCATTGAACCAACTTGAAACTTTTGTTTCCATAATTAGCTCGCATTTGGCAATTGAAATTAGCAAATCTTACTGGGCATTCAAGAACGACAGAATAAAAATCACCATTTGTACGTTTTAAAATCAGCAGTTGTAAAAAGGCTGCTATCATATTCCAAGTAAATAAATAGAGGTTACACAACGAGTGGTTGTTTGATATTAAATTTATTTCACTCGAGTTAATTCGAGCTTTAGCGAGTGTCTTTTGTAACTTTTAAAGAGAGTGAAATAAATTCCATATCCAATAACAACGAGTCGTGTGACCTGTTTCTACCACAACAATATTAAGTCGCAGTGTCAGTGTTGTTTTCTGTGAACCGCGTAAGATTTGCGCGAAAACACATCATCTCGTATAAGTCCGGAAGGTCATATTCCACTAGTGGTATATAACATATATTTATCCAACAGTCAGCACGTTTATACAATGGTCTGAGAGTGGAATAACACGGGGTATTGTGGTAGAAATATAATATTCGTCCCAGTAACCACAAACAGTGGGTCGTCAATTTACTAAAATGTATCAATGCAATTGACAAACATCAAAATTCCTTTAAGAAATTATGTTTTCATTGTGGTATACGATACATTTAAAATCAAATACAGCAATTACCTATTTTCTGAATTTCAAAACAAGATTTTAATGAAACTTGTCCAGTGTCCCTTATGGTATTGAAAGGTTTAAGAGAACAGGAAACTAAGCAAACATTAAATATTACGACCGATTATAATCTTGACATGTTTTGAAGTTGTTAGTGGGATAATATGTCTGTTGTAATACTGCAGGACCTGGCCTAGTTTTCATGGCCTATCCGGAGGCGTTGGCACAACTACCGATGCCAAATGTGTGGTCCGTAATGTTCTTTTTGATGCTGCTAAGTGTTGGACTTGATACACAGGTAACTATAAGTATATGTATTACTCGTTTATATAGAAATATTTGAGATCATACATACATATTAAAAAATCATTTTAACGCAAATATTGCCATAATTATTTTTAAAACTTACCTCTTAATCAAAACAAGGGTTGTTATTTCAAAAGTATGCCTGGATACTTTTGTATCTGTTATTCGGTTGCCCAAACTTACCTTTTAAGCACATCTGAAATTAAGATAAAAGATCTGAAAAAGATAACCCGTAGGGATATTAACTTGATTTATACTTAACACGGCGATAAAATCAACTATATTTATAACTTTTTAAAAGATAGAATTCTATTAGCGCTTTGAAGAAGATTTAGTTTCAAGATATGTGATAAAAGATTAACAATACGCTTACATCGGATGCATTTATTTAACTGTAAATGCACATATATTAGCGGTAATCTTATTTTAGCGCTTTTCGAGCTCCAGACTTTCCGCTAAAGTATGATTGCGCTTTTCTGTTTAATTTTGGTTATGCTAAAATAAGTATGTTTAAAGTATGTTCCTATTGTATTGTATAAAAAGATAGGTTTTCTTTATTTTAAATATAGCTTGATACTTTATGACGCCACCTATCTAAACTCATTGATATGTATGACGTCACATTGTGATTCATAGATATACATATATTAAGCAATGATGTTATATCTCAATATATATCAAATAATAGGATAAGTTACGACATATTAGGGTCGCTTGTAAAGTTATTCACATCAAGTATATTTTGTTGTGTGCGATCCAAAAATTTCATGACTGTCAATTGGACCGGTTATATGGTATTACAGAAGAAAAATTTATCTTTCTATCAACCCCAAAATCTTAAAGCGTGCTATACAATTTATACATAAATGCTCGTTGGCGAAAAAATGTTACATTCAGTGTATTCACTGATACTTATACACACATCTCTTGCACTGGTTACTGTAAGATGATGTCGAATAATTGTTTTTTCTATTTTATGATATATTTATTTTAGCATATATAAGATATTTATATATATTTAACATTGTATCAAAAATAATATACAAAAAGAAAAGCAGGCGAGGTTAATTGCAAAAAAAAACGTGCGATATTATTACACTGTTGTAATTATTAAAGGATGAGACAAGGTAAATTGAAGTGTTTAGAGGACTGTTTTGCTTTCGTTACACTATTTATATTTTTAAATAATTAAACTGGGTAGTCGATGCCAGAAAGAGAAATAAGTAAACGTTTTAGTTATTTATTCACATTGATTGATATGGATCTGGAGTTGACGGCTCTTCTTAAGACAATTCTCACTTTGAATTACAGTTCTCACACATGGAGACGATAGTAACAGCTCTTCTGGACCAGTTCCCTGTCCTGAGGAAGAAGAGAACGGTCATACACGCCTTGGTGTGTGTCATCTGGTTCCTGTTTGGACTGATCATGTGTTCCCAGGTGATTATGATAATATTATGAAAAAACGAAAGAAAGAAAAAAATCCTTTTTCAAAAAAGCAAAATAATATTTAAAAAAAAACAACCGAAACAATATTTAGAGAAACGAAATATATTTCGAAAAAATAAAATAATACTTTTTGAAAACGAAATAATATTGCAAAGAATTGAAAAATAATTATTTCGAAAAAAACGAAATAAAATAAGCGTGCAGAGTGTCAGTAAACTGGCTCCTTACTAAATTAATAATCTGGATTTGAATGATTTGTACGAATGCATCTGGCATATTAACCACGCCGCTCGGATTTTTAAATACTGCACGGTCGGAAGGTAATCACACTTTGTTTCATCAGTTAAATGAGTCCAGCAAGGATAAATAGCTCTACACACTTTATTGGGACATTACTTTGCGTGAAATTCCGTAAATTTAACACACTCCTGATTTCGAAATCGAATATTTACATGTAAATACATCATGTGTTAGTAAAGGGTTTAAGGGATATGAACAAACTCTCTTTGTGAGAAGGCAATACTATTTCTATTTCGTACGCTATGCAGTTGCAATTATATGTTGAAAGTGCATACTCAGTATTTGTGTCAAACTTGTATGAGTATTTACATTATATCCATTAAATTTGTAATTCTAAACATGAATGTCAATTGGGAATGACAGTATTCATGTGAAACATGCTAGCCATTCATGTTTAATGGCCGCTTGAAAGTTGTTTCCCATTGACTTCAGATACCTATTTAAAGAAAGGTAATAAAATGTAAATATCATATCCCGTCTACCGATCAACATTGATAACACTTACTTCTTAAAATCACGTTTTTTAGATGTTATTTATGCAAACTGAATTATTTAAGATTGATTTGGTCTGTAAGGGCTCGGTGTCCTTTTAACACAAAAAGTAATTTACGGTCGTGAATCTATGTTTGTTACCTGTGTATGTATGTGTACTGAGGAAAGGTATGTTGGTGTAATGGCACAGATCTGATGCCGACGGCGAGAGAATATTGTTAAGATTTCGGCATGTTTTTTCAAAGAGGTAAAACTCTTTAGATTGATTGAAATAGGAATATGCCAGGAATAAATCAATCAGAACGGTTACTTACATAATTTGATTGTACATGGGCTTTAGTTTTTTTGTATGTTGTACTCTAGGGGTGTATCAGAGATGTATGTATTTATATGTTTAGGGGAAAACCCATTTTTATATGGTAGTGTAGGTTCTAGGCTACAAAAAGAATTTGCGTTTTCGCTCGAAATCCCTAAAGTTTCCAGTTAACTGTTGTTAGAACAAAACAAAAATGAAAATATTACACCATCAAGAAGAGGACTAGCGTACAGAGGCAATGTAACCGGGGGCTCACACTTGTCCCCAAGGGAAGAGGATTTCGCTATGCTGTTTTCGTGAAAAGATAGCAACGTCAAGTTTGGCAGTTAAATATATTTATTACACAAGACAAACAAAATACAAAGTAAAGGGCAACAACATCCACACTCACTCGCATGGCGTCTACAATAACATATATAGATATACCCTGCATTTACAACCCCATCATCTTACCTTACCAGGTAAAACCCTATCGGCCGCTGGAGAAGAGAGAGAGAGAGAGAGACGCACGACTGGTGCTACAGTCACTGTCTGCCCTGCAACCGAAAAACACATGCATTTATAATATTAGAACATAATTGTGACCGGGTAATGAATCACGCAAAACACGGTTAGGTTCGTTTTCTTTACTTTATTCATCAGTGTTAGGGAAGTCCCCAACACAAACCTTAAAAGTACAAAACAACATAATTACACACAGTTACACTCGTGCCACTCTCATACAAACCAAGGAAATAACTCTTACTCACTGAATACTACAAGTTCACTCTATTTCTAAAATATCCCTATTTTTCACATAACATATACATTTTTTCACATAACATATACATTTTATAAATGTTACTACATTCTTTCTGTATACCTTTAAATACCTTTTGATAGATAGTATTTTTAGATACATTTATCGGTCATTACTGAATATAATTCATAATGATAAATAATTTACAGAACTCTAGCTATCTAGATATTCTCTTTCATATAAATGGACATATGGTTATAATTATACATTACAGTTACAGTTGACGTATGTAGATACAACATATAAAACATATATAACTGTTATATTCAAATTGTGTTTTAAAAACATCCTTCTGTCCGTTCTATTGTAAATTGTATGATAACTAACTAAAAATTACTTTGTTTTATATCTTTTGAAACATAAATTACATCTGTGCAATATTAATTATGCATTGTGAGGAACCCCGGGGGACCCAACCCCCGGGGCCCTATTGACGGGAAAAATAAATGTTTTGTTTTGTTAAAAACATAAACAACATATAAAACATACCCTGCATGATAGGTAAGGGCTTACCAACTGCCTCTGTCTTCCATTTTTCTCATTTTTTCCACTTATACATCTTATGACTATAAATGAAATATCTTATTTTTATAAATGAAAATATGGTAACTATTAAACCCTTGGTACACTGACATTTATCAATAACTTATACAATATTTACTTTGAATCTCAATAATATTTTACTTTACATTATTGAATGGTGACCTTCAATGTTCTTGAAGTATTTACATGGCTACTTTATACTAAAAAATACAGTGATTACCTTTATAATAATTCCTATACCTTACAGTTACTGTATAAAGTATATTGCTTACTAAAATAGTTACTTTTATAGAACTTTTACCAATACTTATATATTCCTAAACTTTGAAATGACTGACTTTGAAGTGATGCCTGTATGTATGCGAGTATCTGTACACACCTGACTGACTCACTCCCAGGTATTCTCCTGCCCATCCTGATCTAATCATTTTTCCGATTTCTTTAGCTAGTCACGAACCCCTCATGCCCATCTTGATCTAATCATTTTTCCGATTTCTTTAGCTAGTCACGAACCCCTCATGCCCATCCTGATCTAATCATTTTTCCGATTTCTTTAGCTAGTCACGAACCCCTCCTGCCCATCCTGATCTAATCATTTTTCCAATTTCTTTAGCTAGTCACGAACCCCTCCTGCCCATCCTGATCTAATCATTTTCCCGATTTCTTTAGCTAGTCACGAGCCCATCAAATTTCTCTCTGTCTGTCAGGTGTCAGAACATGCATACATAATCACAGGTAACACACAATAATTAAGGATACATTCGCCTTCATGTCCATGATTATGTTTAGTACACCTGTACAATTATTCAAACACATTGAAATTGATACAAACATGTGATATATATATATATACACAAACATAATTAATATTATACACAAACATAATTAATATGAATTCATAATTTATACATGTAAAATAACTAGAATAATTTCATACTGCTACATAATAACCGATCACCCCAACCAATCAGCGCACACAAACCATACTCTAGATCACTCGCGCTAGCCAATCAACATGCATCTCTCCTTTACACAACGGAAGTCTATTAAATCAAGCACCCGGATATCCACTCCTGCAAACGAACCTGTAATATCAATATATTTTTTTGGATTTACTCATATAGACTCTCTTGCACTAAGATCGTACAAACAATCATAATTATCGTTTAAAACGGACAGTGATCGCTCCAACCCTTTAGCCTTCGTCCGCAAAGAATTAAAACACCTAAACATTTTTCAGCAATATCGTCTGCATTGATTCACAGGGGTTTGTCGCAAATGTCGGAAATATACATGGCTGGTGTTGGTTTCCCACATACACCAAACAGTTGTATGTTTTAAGATATCTGTGACAAAATTTTATGCTCTGTCTTAAGATCGCTTACTCCACACGCTATTATGCATTCTGACATCAAATCACAAGGCTTTTGTAGGATATATTGACTGTAGGATTTCCTGCAATCAACAAATAAATTCACGCCTCCATTCGTCACAAATCAAAACTTTCTCTTCGCTTACATTCAACTTTCAGAAATAACAACCTTGTCTTGGCAATGCCCAATAACGGTTTCAGCCTATCTATCATAAAAATATACGCAATTGTATTCATACTAAATTGGGGAATACAGTTAAAATCTTTGTTGGTTGATAGGTTGATTGTTTTTACGTCCTATTAAAAGTCAGGGTCATTTAAGGACGGCCTTCCGTTGTATGCGATGTAAGTATGTGTGTTGAGGACGTTTGTATGTAGGAGGCACCTAGTAGAACACCCCACCCGGTCACATTATACTGACAACGGGCGGAAATTATTCCCCGTAATCATATATTGATTGTACAGAAACGGAAATATATGTGAATATGATTTTATTTTGTATTTCAGGGCGGTATGTACGTATTTCAACTGATGGACTGGTATATAGGACTGTCTATACCCGTATTCGGCTTCATAGAGCTTCTAATTATTGGCTGGATATACGGTAATTAAACGAAAAACCCTAATTTTTACGATTGTAAATCTCTTATGTGTGCGTCTGTATTAACTCCTATAGAAATGTAAACAACCCTTTTACTTCACTATATATCAAATCTGATTCTGATTGATTCCAGACCTTTTATCATCAACTTAGTTATCTTATATTACTGTAAACCAACTTATTTTCGCGCGTAATTAATATTCGCCTATTTCGTGGGTGATTAAAATTCGCCGGAAGAAATGCCGCGAAACATTATCAATCAGAGTTATGCCAACTGTAGGAGTATTGTACTGTGCATATAATTTTCGAATGAATTTATCGCGGAATTAGAACGCCGCGAAATAGTTGTTTCATATGAAAAGGCGAAATCCAGTCGCCTCGAAAATAAGCTGCTTTACAGTAATAGTTTTCATATGACTTAAAAAGGACGAGATTCAACTAAAAATATGCCTTTGGAGTATGTTTGTTTATCTGAGGCTATTCATCAGACAAAAGCATGATTTTAATAATGTGTCAACATAACATATTCCCGTATAGGAACCGAGCGATTTTCCCAGGACGTCACCATGATGATCGGGTATGGCATTCCAGTTGTAATGAGACTCGCCATCATTTTTGTAGCACCTATTGCACTATTGGTATGTATATCATACATTTGTTGACATTGTTTGAAGGGAAATATGTTTCTTTGCTTTATCAATGACTATGAAATAAGAAACAAATACGAAAAGTTCACTATTACAAGGTTATAATATCTTCTGTTAGAAAGGGAGAATGATTAATTATACTGGTTATTTTGGTTCAGGTTTTTGTTCTTAGAATAATTTTTTTCCAGGCCATACTTTCCAGAAGATATCATGACGAAACTTGAAGTATACGTTCCTCACCATAAGTCCAATATGCAGTGCACTGTCGTTATGTCACAATCTAAGGGTCAAATTAGTGTGAATTGCCCTAGTAATTCTTTTCCGGGCGATAACGTTTGAACCATCAAAAATATACTGTTTAAACTATTTATACCTGCATCCCCCAGAGTTTATGTGCATAAGGGCATTGTAGCATTCACCCAAAAGTCAGAGGTCAAAAATGTCCGTTCGTTTAAAATATTCAAAGGTGTACGCCAAGGTGATGCCATATGCCCCTTACTGTCTAATTACACATGTGTAGCAATAATTTACCAAATCTCAGATAAAAAGTCAAGCTCTTATTTGTATTTCATATCTTTTTCTCAAGGTCGTCGGATCAAAGGTCAATGTCAAATTTTACACGTCTTACCTGCTTTATATTTTGTATGACATTAATGAAGCAAATCTAAAGGTCATAGGATCAAAGGTCAATGTCAAATTTTACACGTCTTACCTGCTTTATATTTTGTATGACATTAATGAAGCAAACCTAAAGGTCATAGGATCAAAGGTGGAGGTCAAATTTTTAATTTCTTAACTGCTAAAAAATGTGTTTTATTATGAGGACATTATGAAGCAAAGTTGGTTGGTATCATTTAGCGAATCAAATTCTTCATCTCTGCTAAACTTAGATAGCATAATGAAATGTTTCCTGACGTGTCAGTGTTCCAGTTTTGCATGATAGCATTGAAAACTCTAGCAAGGCAGGCATCATTTCTTAACCAAGGGATCAATTTTAAGGAATGCTGTGATGCTCCCTAGTACAATAACAATTTGTTCACGTATGCATTTTAACATTTAGCCGGAGGTAGTTCCTTTTATAATATGTTCACAAAAACTATTTCTAGTTGAATATGTAATTATTCTTACACGGATTTTTAACTAAAAAAACAAAGCTATTCTCGGAACGCACACATGAAGGTCTTGCATTCGTTCTAGATTGACGCAATGTTGGGGGCTGTTGCCATGGATGCTTGAGAACAAAAGACAAACATGGTGTTGGTTATCAATCAGATCCCTTTTTGAATAAGATGTATTATTACATTTTTGCCAGTGAAATATAGAAAATTATCAAACTGATAAAACTTATATTTTCACTGCAGTGATGAGCAGTGAAAATATAAGATTTTGCAGTGAAAATATAAGGCTTTTTCAGTGTAACGTGAAAAAGTGACCCGTTAATAAAATACCACCCGGGTCATTTTTCTACGTTGCAAAAGTTACCCGGGGTCGTTATTTAACAGTAGAAATCGTACACGGCCATCTGTAGAAAAATGACCCCATTCGATTTTTCCGTAATTCGTCCCGTGATAAAGTGACCCGCCGTAGCTTTCAACGGTGGGTAGTTTTCAACTGGGTCATGTTTTTCACGTAACACCGAAACTTTTGTATGAGTTGTTCCCCTTGATCGGATCTTGGAGGCTCGCCATTGTTGTCGTCTGCTAGAACTTGTCTCTTGGGGAAAGATGGTCTTTAAGAAATGGCATCAATAGTACATATTGATAGGAACTGCTGGCTGCAGGATTAAATATGAAATGAATTGAAAGATGAGAATAGTTCAACTTTTCCGATCAGCTTATCCCAATCAGCTGTGTACTGAACCCGATCGGTTGTAATTTCGACGGATTATAGTAGACTTAGCTCCTTTGCAGTAGGCAAGTAGACAAAGAAAAATTAATGGAAGTATCTTAGTCCTCTGTCGAAATGTAATAAAAAGAAAATTCAATGGTTGGCCGTTTAATATCAAATATATTTCACTTGTATGGCAGATTTTTTTTATATTTTCACTCGTGCTATACGCACTCGTGAAAATATAAAAAAATCTGCCATACTCGTGAAATATATTTGATATTAAACGGCAAACCATTGAATATCCTCTATATATCAGGATAGCATAACAGAGATGGAATATGATCATTTTAATCACGTCTGGAGAAAAATGTCTTTATTATTTACTTGCACGTTACTAACATAAATAGAGAATATCCAGCATTACGTCATTGGCATTGAAGAACAACTGCAGTTATATATTAATTAGCTTAAAAAATTCTGATATATTTTTCAGTTTGTGTTTGTGTTTGCCTTTGGTACATATGAAGCCCCGTCCTACGGATCCTATAAGTATCCCACCTACGCCACTGCTATAGGAGTGATAATTGGAATTGTTCCTCTTGTCCCTGTCGTGGTTATGGCCTATATCGCTATCAAGAAGAGCCAGGGCAATTCATTTACAGAGGTCAGTATACCCACATTGTACTGTATACGTACACATTTTACCGTTTATCTTGCTTTGGAAATTTTCGTGCAGAAAGCATTTCGCTAAATTTGTATTGTTCCAATTTGTTTCTGTGTATCATTTAAGGGGAGACTAATTTATCATTTAACCATGTTAAGCAATATTCGGAAGCACGGTAGTCTAGTGGTTGTATGTTCCACATGTAATATGTAACGATATTGGCTGGTTTCTGAGGCCCTATAACCATGGATAATAATGTGTGAACCGCTTTGAGTCGTGTGACCTGTTTCTACCACAATATTAAATCGCATTGCCAGTGTAGTTTTCTGGAGTGATCTGCGGACTATTTGCGCAAAAACACATCATCTCGTATATATTTCCGCCAAGTTGTGACGTCAACAATCCATAACGACGTCAACAATCGGCACGTGGCATTTAACCACGTCATTTCCGGTCAAAGTTCAACTTCTTAACCAATCAAAATTTCGGAAGGTCATATACCACTAGTGGTATATAACATATACTTATCCAACTGTCAGCACGTTTATACAATGGTCTTAGAGTGGAATAACATAGACTATCGTGGTAGAAAAAGCCCTACTCTCCACATATACTATAGCGACAGTATCCCCTATTTTACTGATAGGGCTTGCACTGCTAAAATTAATGATAATTTACCTCGGTGTCAGGACAATTAATTACAAATATTAATTGAATTCTCTTAACGGGTACTCAAAACATGTACCTGATTTTTATGCAAAAATTATAATCTATAAAGCAACATACTTTTGGTTTGTTTGGAAATGACGATGTTAAGAGTTGGAATAAATATATCATTAATATCATGTATCGATGTATTGCTGTATATAAGTTATGTCTTTCACTATAATTAGTCAATATAATTGTGGATGATAGGATTTATACTGATGTTAGTACAGTGTATTTAATTTTTTGTAATGAGTCTTGTGAGGGAATACTCTATCCGCACGAAAAGTAATTTGGAATTCGTGTAGTGTCCTCTATCCACAAAAAAGTAATTTGAATGCGTGTAGTGTCTTCTCATTTATACCATACTACAAAAGACACTTTGTTTTTCATTTCAGAGAATTTCAAACGCATGTAAGCCATCCGTCCACTGGAAACCAGGATCTCAAAAGCATGCACGGAATTACCAATACCCCGAACTGAAGGAATATACAACGTTTTGGAGTAGGCTCAAAGTTAACATTTTCGGGAAAAAAATGTAACAACAATTAAAGTGAAACTATCCACACGTGTACGCCATGTCATTTATGGACATAATACAAATTGTATATATTGTGACAGTAACATTATTTTCATTAATCAATTCTTCGATTTATTCATTCCATATATTTTTTTTCATAATGAAGAACTATACACTGCTCAAATAGTAAAACATAGCTTGTTTTGTTTTGTTTTCCAGAGTAATCAGAAAAGATTTAAATCAGTGACGACAGTATTCCCAGTTAATCATGTCCCTTAATCAATGCTAATGCTTTAACTGTTAAAGTACCTCCGTATCATAACCAGAACCTATGGAGATGAACATGATTTTTTGTTTCAGCATGCCATTATCTTTGATAAATAAAATCTGATTGAAAAAAACCTCTTGCAGAACATTTATGAAAAATAAGAAAATGAAAAAATCTTATGAGCAATATTTTTTTTAAGTAGTAAATATTCAGCGGAGCATGACTACGATGAGAGTCTGGGAACTCGGGATATTATACTGGTGCATTCTTTCATCTCTTATATACCGGGACTACGTTTATGAACCTGAATTATATTCAGTACAACGGGGAAGGAGCAAAGTCTCGCAGCTCCCCGAATGGTTACATTTAATACATCTGTTCGTACGTGTGCTTATCTGCACAACCTGATGACATTTCTTACTAAATATGGTTGATATCAGTCATATAACTCAAGAGGAGAAGTTTTAGTAAAATTTATGAAATCAAATTACCCAATTATGTCACAGGAAACATGCTCGACATAAACAACATCCCCGACGCACGTTACAGAGATAATGCAAGGAAACTGAATTATCGGTCAAAAGGCCGTTACTCTGTAACAGATCCTGATCGTTCAACCGTAAACAAATCAGAACTTGACCTAGATATTGTCATGATGTATCTGTTTACCAAATTTAAGTTCAATTTGTGCACACTTTGCATAGATAATGCACGGGAACTGAAATCTCGGAATTTTTCTAAGTCCAAGGGCCGTAACTCCGTAAAAACATCATTCAACAAAATTAGATCTTGACATAGATATTCCATAATATATCTATACCAAATTTCTGTTCAATATGTACACTCGTTGCAGAGATAATCCTCGGAAAACCGAAAAAAGGTAACAGACAGACGGACAGACGACAGGTAAACTAATACTCCCCTCCGGCTTTGCCGGTAAAGGACTAATAAGACCAGGTTTCCGGAAGAGGAAGCGTATCCTGTTCCATTGACGACACCCGCCATGTAAATCTTTGTCACATCCAAGTTAACAATCCTCGAAATGAGAAACGAGTCATCATTGTCAAGCGCAACAAGTAAGAACACTAATAAGCAAACTAAAAAGCGTCCATCTTCATATCACACAGAAATACAGAATATTTCTCGATGAGATCAAGACGGCATTAAAACACTATATACAGGGCCGCTTTCGTTTATGCGGAAGAACCGGTTTGTCCGCCTATAAATGTAACGTTTTCGGGTCGAAATCCTGGCGGACCTGCAAATGTTTATACAGGCCCTGCAAGGCTTCCTCAAGGCTCGCCTGAAAGCAGCATAAGATTACCAGGTCCGACCTTATAAAATAAACGAACAACTGTGGTCCGACCGGTTCAACCGCTTAAACGAAAACGGCCCAGGTAAGAGAGTTAGTACCCGACATCGGCAGTACAATCCCTGTGATAGCTGACCTATTTATTTTACTCAATTATTTGTCATTATGTAGCAGATAATCCGCGGGTATAAGCCAGGGCGATATTTTGGAGCGAGGTCTATACAAAGGAGCGGGTAATACACAAGAAATTACAGTAGGTTATTGAATTAGTTTAGTTTTTCAATAATTCTGCATCCGTTAGACAAACATTTAAATGAAAGACAACGGATGGAAAATTCCATCTTCGTACTTAAGAGGAGATTTAAGAACAAATCCAAAAAAAAGTAAATAATTCAATTTTACAATTCTGTTTTTCTTTGTACATTTTCGTTCTTATGTATATTTACAGTATAACCTTAATACCGCCCAATAAAGGTCATCACTTTCCGGGCGTTTCCCCAAGTCATTGGTTCGTGGTCAAGTCCCGGGTTTTATTTTGACATATTGTACATTGAAAGAAATCCCCTCAAGTTTGCGGAAATAATATTAACTTTTAATTTTGCATAAATACTTCATTATTCATTTTACCACAAGTTGACTAGGTCAACCGCTACCTGATGGATACTTTTACTTTTGTAAACCTTAAATAGCATATATGGGAAGTTATCTCATTAAAAAAGAACACAGGTCAAGGAAAACCACATACTAATTGACGGTCACATGATAATTGGTTGTAACGGCCCTTAAGCGGTAGAATGATTTGGCATTTTAAATACATGTTCATATTTTATTTCCTCTTTCTCTTGATAACATTAACATTGAATGTTGAAAATAAACGTTATGAAACTAAATAAACAAATAATCTGTTTACGTTTAAATAATGAATTTCAGCAATCAGAATTAGTACCATTTGGTAAAATTTTTTCATCTTGAAAGAAGTTTATCTAAGGATTTACATTCTGTTAGCTAAAACGTTTAGGTCAGAATTGGATACCTCAACACAAGTTTTCTTTATTGTATAGTGATCTTTATAAACAAATGACTTTTTTAAAATATGAACGATTTGAAACTAGTTCTATGTAGTAGAACGAAGAATAGTGATACATAGAGCGGCGTCGCGTGGACTCAGCCCGCGATACTTGGCTCACAAGCCCGATACTCTACCGCTAAGAAAAAGTCTTTACATCTGACACTTGTAGGCAAAATAATTAATACAGATCATTTAATATTTTCATCTTTTTTCCAATCACAAACTTAGCTTTTTTTGACTCCACAACCAGGCCTCGGTTTTAATCAAAGTTCCTTAACTTAAGGATAGTCCTTTATTTAAAATTCCCCATAGGAAAGCATCACAGACGTTAAGGAGAAATTCTGGCACCAGGCACAGTAACACACTTTTCAAGTGGTAATCCCTAGAAGGCAGGAGAACTGTGAATAGACTGGCAAATATGTACAAAATCACACACAATTTGGTAGCACTACAACCATCACTTTACCTCACACCACACGCCAACACCATCATTTTGGACCATATACCAGAACAAATATCTTCCAATACTCTTTCATACCTAGGACTATGCATGGCAGGAACTACTTGCCTATTCACTGTGTTCTGGCCCCCTCCCTCACTGTCATCAAAAGCAGTGTAAGGTACTCTATGCGTACATAACGCTATCTTGTTTTTAATTGCACCTGTACATAAACATATATATACACACTTTTTAAACGCACTAGCCACGCATGCCTGACCAGTATATTCTATAAATGTGTGTCAGTACCAAACAGAAACAGAAATCTGAAGTTGAAGAAGTTTCTTATATTCTGTAATGGTGTCCTGTGGGAAATTTAAAGTTAAGGGACGTTGATGAAACCGGAACCAGGTGTTTCTCCTACCTTTACACCACCAGGACAAGTGCTATAGATTACAATAGTGCCGTCGAGGGGGCTCGAATCCACGACTTTTGGTTTTCTAGCCCGATGCCCAACCGCTTTGCTAAAGGGGATGTTTCCTTCTGTTGGCGTTTGAGAGGCTATCTTACCACTGCACATTTCTATTACATTTATGCATCCCAGAACAGTCAAAGTTACCTTTTAAGGTAGATGGAATTAGGTTTGTGTCTACCTTTCAATTATATAAACTCCAAATGTTGACAGCAGTTAATGTTGGCAATATTAGCATAAAATAAAGTAGCTAATTTTTATGGTAAAGTTGTCATTTTGCAAAATTTTTGACCATTCAATAATTATTTTCAATTTATTTACACAAATGTGTTATTATTTTATTTTCATCTTTCAGAAAAAAAATCAGAGAATACCAAACAGTCAACAAAACCATAATCCGAATTAAAAATCGATTAAACAAGAGGCAAAATAGGAACAAAGGAAAGTCCTCTTTTCAAAATAATTGCTTTTATATTATTCTGTATTCAAAGCTGATTTTACGCTTGACAAATGATGGTCGGGTATTCCTTTTTAAGTAATCGCCTACAGGAAAATTGCTGCGATTACATGCATTCCATGTTTAGTGTAAGCGATGCAAAGCGAACCAGATTACTTTAGCAAAAACACCATTTCTTATCTCAAAGCGTGTTTGTTTGTCATGTTTTAACATTACATATGTGATACGTCGTGAAAAACTATAAATTATAATGCTTTAAAGAATGCATATACATCATACATAAAATGCACGCGTTATCTACACAAATCAAACATATTTTACACAAAATACATATTTTATATACAAGCCGACTTTGATGAAACAGTCTTTGATAATCTTTTTGAACTTGTTAAACAAATCTTATTTCCGGTGACGTCAACATATGGCCAGACATACTACAAATACGTAGTAGTGGATACTTTTCATATTTTCCGTGTTTTTATGAATTCACCTTTGTGGTGGTGAATTAGTTTTTCCTTGTGTGACATAGCTTTAAGGGCGATGTTAGGGCGGCTATAAATATCACTCTGCTGTTGTATACAGATCTGAAACATAGCCAGGATCAGCAAAACCCAGACATCTAGACGTGACAAAGGTAGGATGTATACTTCCAACTGTTGACAGCAAAATATAAAAATAATAATATATTTTAATATAATATATCTGATTAATTTTTTTCTGTTTTGTTTTGAAATCCATAAAATATATTTTTTAAACATAATACAATTAAACATTTATGATTCTA
The DNA here is from genome assembly GCA_947623455.1 of Mimachlamys varia. Lineage (NCBI taxonomy): Eukaryota > Metazoa > Mollusca > Bivalvia > Pectinida > Pectinidae > Mimachlamys > Mimachlamys varia. Next base: position 38,129,706 of record OX392533.1, on the reverse strand, counting down.
TATTAAGGTATTGACTGAGGAATATTCAATATATTTGTGATTTCGTAAACAAATATTGATACCTATCATAATGGCTTAAATAATGCTGTCTGCTTTAATGTGAGAGCTGTTGTTTTCCCTAATATTATCATCGAAGATTTGATCTGGTTCGACGGTGAGAATCTTACTAAACAAGTTCAGTAAAACGCCCGTCCTATTTACCTAAGCACTGTTATGCTTACACGTAATGTCGAAAAATATTTTCAATATCAATTAATACAGGCCCTTCCAATTTATGGTTTGTTTCCTAACTCAGATAATCTATTTTTTAAGTGCAGTGTATGTTGATTTATCTATAAATGAATTCAAAATATGAAAAAGTACCAGAAGCAAATACATAACAATGCTATTAAGTTTACATAACAATACTTGACATACGTAACGGTAGGATGTTAGCTAACACAACAAGCGCAATTACAACATTCCTTTATCAAAAACATTAGATTCACATTTAACCTGATGTATGTATTGAAGAATAAAAATATTTCTGTCGTTGATACCGAATGGCTGGTTAGTTTGACTTAAATTTATAATATGAAGTCTCACAAAAAGTTTTGTTCAAAATTATTTATGAAAAATATGGAATGAAAAACAAAATAATAACAAGCTATTACGTGATTATGTCAATGCTAACTGTCTTACAAACAGATACAAATATAATTGTTACAAATATATCAATATGGCTAAATGTTTGGTATCACATGAATATTGTTTTCACCACATTACTATACTACGTAGGACAATGTGAAGGGCTGCCGCCATGGGGAACCCTAGTTTTAAACTTCGAATAAGTGTTTGTTTCTTAAATTTGATATTTCACATTAGGATCCTTCCCCATGAAACGATTATCAAGCTGATATATATTCTCAATGCGAGATCAAGAGATAATAAAATGAAAAAAAAAGAGAAAAAAAATAACACCTTCGTAAATTTTGAAAATTCAATTGGTTAACCTTTAAAATAGTTAGGATGTGTTCATCATTTCACATGAGTAAAGCTTATTAGATAATTAACCATGAGAACGATCTCGAGAAGACCGAGCCAGGTAAGATGAAATTAAAACCCTAAAAACTGAAATATTCCGCTGAAAATTTTATAACCATTCTCATAACTTCGCGTGTTAAGAATAAGTTGTTTTGATACGATTTTAAAGAGATGTCAAGAAAGATATGCTTCTCAAAAATAGTTTTTGATTGATAAAGTATTTTACAATTGTTATACTGTTGTTAATAACACATGGTGCAGTCAAAATATTTGTTTAATGCAAACATATCACCCGTTCAAAAAAAAAAAGATAAATTCTTCCGCATGTAATGATTCATTACCAATGTCGAGTATTCCTCTTTGGACTTATTTGGGATATGGCCGTAGCTCAATTTGTTGTTTACATCATAAAATGAAGGTTATGAATTTATTGACATCAACTCAGCTGTTATATATTTCCTTGCATTTGTTAAACATTATTGTTTCCCTCGATCGAAGGGAAACAAAAAGTGATATTTCCTTATTTCAAACAGAAATCAATACATAGAAACAACTTTGTTTTACTGTATCTGTAGATGACACCTATTAACCTTGCACAACTTGTCTGCTTGGGGTTGCTGTTCCTGGTTGGTCACTCTCAAGCATACATTGAAGCAGAAGCTATTGACGAGGGTTTGTACAACTGTCTAGAAATGGAAACCCGGAATATGAGTGTTGAGGACTATCCTGCTGCGGGAATAATGCACTCATGTGTTCAGAGTTTTCTGGCATTAACAACTGATCTAAGATACCATTCTAATATCACACAAGAGGAGGTAGCATGGGTTAGTTCCCTTGTCCGGAAATACGCATCAAAACGTCACAAGCGACAGGCAGGGATACCTAGAATTCGACAGGAAATCAGACGACTTACCGACCAACAAAGAGGCGCTTTGTTTGAAGCGTTCAATGTTCTTAAACAGGTATACACATATCAAATATCGACCTTTCTCTGTATCTCTGCTATCATGATAATATCTTTAATTAAGCAATGAATATTTTCGCAAATGTTGTTAAGTCCAATAACACACGTTGTTATTGACGACAGACTGAATAAAGCCCTGTAGGGTTTTATATAAGTTTGTTAGCAATAGAAATATGTTATAGGACTGTAACAATATTTGCGGAAACGCTCATAGCTTAGAGAGATTATTTTGCTTCATTTAGTAATTTTGAACAGAAAATCAAGTTTGTAGATAACAATGACATTGAAGATGTAAAAATAACAAATGTTGTTGCGTCTTATAACAATATTCTCCTTCACAATGCATTACAATGGAAGGAGTTAAATGTGATATTCGTAAATAGTCATTATCACCTATCATACATTAAATAATGTATCGGTAAGTAAGTGAGAAATATATAAATTTCTTAAATGTTATAGTTATAGAAGTAATCTAGAAACATTTTTTAAAATATTGAAGAAAAAATATGAGCGGATTAAAAAATAATACTTGCCGTCCTGCAATTATCTATTACCATGTAAAGAAATTATCCGTTCACATAAACGAAATAAACAAGTCTGTTAAAATAGTAAATAACTGAGTTTGGATCAAATTTTTGTAACAGAAGCAATATGTTCATTCATGGGATATTGAAAAAATAATCATGAATTGATTAAAAACAAGAGGCCTAGATGCACATAACCCCCTAAAGTAATTAGGGGAATAAATATAATATCATGTTTGCGATCGTCTCCTTATGTGCAACAATTGTATATATAGTTTGGGGTCGGAAATCTCAATCGTTTAAAAGGTTTTAAATCTAAACTCATGATTGTGATAGTCTCTTTAAGCTCAGCAATGGTATAAATTGTTAAAAGTTGAAGATCACAACCAAATCAAAGTTAAAAAGTATTTTAGTCCCACCCCAAAGCCCAGGGGTTCAACCTGTTAATTTGAACCATTCTGATTTCCCATCACTTGGGAATGCTTCCAACCAAATCGATTCATATCCAATGCTTAGTTCCAGAAAAGAAGAACAATGAATCTGAATAATCTTTTTGGCCCGCTCCTTCACCCTTCTTAGAAGGGGTCATCCCCTCAATTTGTACAAATACAAAGTTTTTGCCCCATCCTATACATCCCCTTTGATAACTATTATCTACCTCCTGTATTTTGAGAAGTTCTTTTAAATAATAAATATCCCTATTCCGCAATTTGGCCGCGCCTCACACCCGCTACCCTCGAAGGTCAGTCAATTCATGAGTACAATTTTGAATCTCCTCTAACTAGATGAAATATGGTAGGTGTCTATTGTTTGATTCCAGAGAAGAAGTTGCTTACACTAATAAAAGTAAATAATCCTTTTTGCCCGCCCCTTCACCCCCTTTGGGGAGGGGTTTATCCCCTCCATTTGTACAATTCTAATTTTGGATCACTACTTTCCATGAATTCATTTTTAGCATTGCCACTTAACCCCTTGAAGTCGGTCATACCATTTGTACAGTTTTGAATCCTGAGCACCTACGGATTATTCCTACTAAATTAGATTGATTTCCAATCAGCTACGGAGAAAAAGCCGCTTGAAAAAAGTGTTTACGGACGACGGACGCTACAATATGGCATAATCTACAATGACGTAGAATGTACTTTAACAGTCTGTTATAAGAATGGAAATTACGGCGTGGCCATTACGGCATTTTCTATTAAGAACATTATTTCCAATATTTAACGAATAAAAACATTAACGATGAAAACATTTTAAAGTGTCGACTAAAGTAACAAGCCAGTCAGAATCGGGTTAACAAAGAAAAAATATAAACATAATTAAGATAAAAATAGAGTCACATAAAATCAGTATTCCAGAAAGGTGATAAAACATTATATGGTAGTCGTTTAATAAGCCGAACATGTTGCCCCTTTCAGGAAAGCATTGACGCATTATACCCCGCGAAACGGGGATTAAAATGTGCTCCGTCCTTCCGTTCGTTCGTTTGATGGTCTTTTCCGATCAATATCTTATGAAATTTCACATATGGGTTGGTCATTGGTAGTAAATAACCCCTATTATATCCAGGTCAAATATATAAGAGTGAAATGCAATTACACAAAACAATTAGTTTCTGCGTTACAAAGGTGTATGCCAAGGCGATGCCATTGGTCCTCACGGTTTCTCATTACATATAACAATAACTGACAAACTTCAAAGTCAAATTCATATCTATTCCTCCCGCCCTCCTTCGAAGAGGGGGTATATTGGTTTGCATAAATTTCTTGTTATTCTTAAACAATTCAGCTTCATTATTTGAATAGCATCACTTTTGCTAGTATTTTAAGTTCTTGTGGATACTTTTATTATGCCAGAATTCATTGGGTGTGCCATGAATTTATTTTTTGAAAATACCAAGACATCTTTTCCAATACATCAACATGGAACACCTTCATCAAGATATAAACTCTTACTATCATGTTGTTAAATATACAATGTACATTGTATGTAGCTTCTTATACCATCAGCGGGGCGACGCGGGGAGTAATGCCAACCTTTCCGTGAGGTTCCTTGTTAACTTTGACATCATTTTAAGAGTAGATTTTATGATATTGTTCATATCTTGCTCTACTTTTACCATTCTAGGGTTCAAATTAGGCTTTTTTTGCACTTCTTTATCTTTGTTGTTGAATTTTGTTATGCTTCTATTTTGTTTTCAGAATGGGCGATATGACATCCTGGCTTCATTTCACCAGAACATGGCCATCAATTCGGCTCATAACGGCCCAAACTTCCTCGGCTGGCATAGGGTCTACCTACTGGCGTAAGTTTGACTAGTTTGATATTTCTTGTATGCAATTTTCATTGCCTGGAATTATTATATATTTTTCTACAAAACCTTTAATATCGTATACTACCTTCTAAAATAACAAAAACACCCAACGAAATAGCAAGTCGAAAGCTCCCTGTACCTCTGTCAAACCTGTAAATTTCATCAGACTGTGTTTTCCTGCAAGGTTGTACTGTTGATGAAAAACAAAATCAAATAAGATAATTAAAGAATTATTCATAAAGAAATAACGAAAAGTATCCGCGACAGTTGCTTAGTGCAGATACCAAAATAGAACCAATATTCCTGACCCATGATGTATCAACCTGGTCGATGGGCACGGAGTCACGGTAGTCAAGTGGTAGGAAACCGGGCTCGTGATCGAAGTGTTGTGAGTTCGAGTCCCAGTCTCCGCTTGTTTCAGTCTACTCAGCTGTAAATGAGTACGTGGTTGGGCAGTGTTAAAAATTGGAGAATATTAGCTGTGAGAGCTGAGATGGCAACAGCGGCTGTATACTCCCCAGGGAGTTGAGAACGATATTGGCTTGTACCCATGAATAATAATTTGTAAACCGCTTTGAAGCGATCTTCAAGTTGTGATAAAGTGGTATATAAGAACCTCGAATTATCATTATTATTAGTCCTTGTACGTTAAAAAATATGCTGTAAATTTGTTTAGTACAGCAATGTTCTAATGTTTTGCACCAATAAATTCAATTATCAAACAACATTTTTATGTAGATAACTGACGTTTTGACTGTTGTAAATATGTTTGTGTTTAGATTGGAAGAAGCCTTGATGGAAGTTAATCCGAGAGTGACATTGCCATACTGGGATTCAAGTCTCGACTTCGATATGAATGATCCAATCCGTTCAGCTGTTTGGACCTCACAATTCTTTGGAAACGGTGACGGCGTAGTAAATACCGGACCTTTCTCGAACTGGGTAGTTGAGGGGGGAGGTTTACTAACAAGAAATATCGGGTCATTTGGTACATCATTGATGCAGAAACAACTCATCAACAACATCATCAACCCAAACAACAATGTCAGGTTCCATTGGCAGATCACTGTATGGTATGGCCAGCGTCCATGGCTTCGTCAGAATGTCCTGGAGCGTCAGCATGACGGGGTTCATGCTTGGGTTGGTGGATTAATGAGGGGGTTGTCGACATCGGCGCAAGATCCGGTTTTCTTCTTTCATCATTGCTTCATTGATTATTTATGGGAACAATTCAGGTTGAAGCAGAGAAACTTCGGTTTTGATTCAAGTAATGACTATTTGCCAGATTTTTACCTCAGGGACAGACAAGCACACTTTAGAAATCGATTGATGGATGGTTTTCCTGACTACAGAAATATTGACGGTTACAGTGATAGGTTTACAAGAGATATCTACCAATACGAGCGCAGCCCAGTTTGTCCTGCATGTGGTTCTCCTTATCTTTTCTGTGATAACACCCGTGGAGTATGCGTATCAGCTGATAGTTCTGCTATGGGTGAGCCGAGAGCTTCCGCAGCTAGCTTCGGTGGAGTGTCAGTCGCGTCACTTGCTGCTCAAGCACAGGGTCCGTTAGCACTTGGTGAAACATTTACGTCATCGTTTGCAGATCCAAGAGCCAGGAACACGCCATTGCCTTCAGGGCCACGTGCTGATGGAGCCGGAAGAGCCTTTGGTGCTTTCACCGATGATGGCACGGGGACAGGAACTAATCTTGCCACTAATCTGTTACGTACATCCTCCGCAAGAGGACAAGCAAATGCCAATATGAGGAACGCTATGATGAATATGATGAATGCGAATCGAGGTCAGGCGACATCTCAAATGTTAAGAGGACCCTTAAACATGAATAGGGGAATGTTTGGTCCGATGCAGCATTTACAGACTAGACAGGCCAGTTTATCTCACCAGGTTCCACATAATGTAATGGGAAATATGGCTCAAAACGCCATGCATGCAACTGCACAGAACAGGATGCAAGCAATTACCCGAAATGGTATGACATCCATGTCTCAAAATGATATTCCAGCAATGTCACACAATGGTATGCCGATGATGTCACAGAACGGTAATCCAATGAACTCAGGTCATGGTGGATTTAACCCACGCCAGAATATGCCTCCACCATCATTATCCTTTCCATCAAATTTTGGTATATCGTCTGCAATTAACCAAGGGATCCAAAACACATTCACCTTAGACGGAGTATCTGATGTCAATCGATGGGCCTTCATGCCGGTAAGGGTAGTGTACCGCCGTCCAGAAGGAATAACTTTCGATGGCAGGAACATCCGCCAAGGACAAGTTGAAAATGGATTTGACATGTATAATCCTACAATCTACAGTCAAATGAAAAGATATATGCAAAGAGGAGCACCAGCGACGTATCCAAAATGCCCGAAATATGGTTCAGGGGCCGGTAAAATATTTATTGAAACTAATGGAATTAACTATGCAGGGACATACAAAGATTATGCAATGATTGATGCACGTCAACCAGTCACTGAATCGTATACTTATGTTGGTTTTAGGAACCCTTCACTTGGACCCAGTAGGACCTTTGTTCATGCTTATGACTCATACGGTCGAGTGTGTCAGCCTAGATGTATGGTTCGTAATTCTAACCCACCGCGATATGTCCCTTGTTCCGGCGCCATACATGCCAATACTCGTACGCCTCGAATGTATGGCAATTCATTTGGCGAGGCAGTTCTTGGTCGGTGGGATTTCAAATCAGATTATTGTCCGAAGTCTTATAACGGAGAAGTGTTTATGACATTTTACTGTGACTATGCTAAAGGATGGCCATGGAGGGATTGCAATAAAAAGATAAAGAAACCATTAATTGTAAGAACTGTTAAACGCCTTCACGGTCAAAAGTCAAGAGGAATATGCAAATAAATCGTACATGCGCATCCAACACCAAGATACTAAGGTGAATGTACTATTCATTCAATGCAAAAACACATGCAAAATCATTAAATATTGATTGTAAAAAAGAATGTGTTTTAAAAACAATGTTTCTCCTCATTCATTATTTATTTAGTAGTTTTACGAAAATATTTTACATACTGAATTAAAGTGTTCTTTTATGATTTCACTATCGTTTCTTTTTGTACGCCATACTTGTCTCAATTGATAAAATAATTAGAATTGTTACGGCCATAATACACGATATTTTAATTCAATAACACATTGATTCAAAGACTCGTTTTATATATGGTCGACATAAGATGTTTAATATTTACATGAGTAAGACTATGAAATTAGATTATATTAAGAAAGCTATATCATATCACAGGTACGATTATAGTATTTATCATAGACTTCATTTAAATTTGATAAAACCTATGTGCACATAGTGATAGAGCCATATCGAGCCAAACACATTTCACTATTGCGTGCTTTGCTTCTACATTAATTTGAACATTTTTGATTCCCACCTTTTGGCCCCTGGCATCACTGACGAGTCACAGAAGGACGGAACAGTTGTATGATGCAGTTCAATTCATTTTTCGGCATACTGTATCTATTACTAAATTTAAAAGTGCAGCATGTGTGTGTGTGTTACGTCATCCTTAGACACCTGAGAAAATATGGCGATGTTGATTTGAGCAACATAATGATTGATCTGCGTGCCTCCTGGAGTTTTTTCGCATGTCTTGGCATAATATATGTCAAATACAACGTCCATGGTTAGCCATGATACATACCAACAGTTGATCACCAGTTACTGCTATTACATTTGCCCTAAATATTGATTAATAAGCTTGTAAATATATCACTCGCTATGCTAGATTATTGAGATGGCCCTGAAATGAATGAGAGTTAAGGAAAATATGTCACTTTATACTGACAATGTACTGACGAATCCTGACCACTATCCAACTAAATAAACGCCAGTCAGAAAACTTGGAAAATGTATACTTAAAATATGCTAACCAGTCCCTACATCAATCATTTCAAATTAACACCAGACAGAGAATAATTAATCACAAATGGAATTTTTGTGCTTCGTCTCTGTGTCTTTGGGAATACCAACATAATTCATTATTCGCCTCGCCTGATCGAATGAATAGAGAAAAAAATATAGTGTGAAAAATGTTTCGATTGTAATAACATATTTAGTTTTGTGACTTTTTTTACCGCGGGGAGAGGATACAAAAGTCATTTCCCAACAGCTTACTACTGTTACGGATTCTACAACGGTATCAAAAACTACAGTATGTTTTATTTCAATCGGTAGAGATTTCTACAAACCAGGACGAAAGAGTTGTTTCCCTTCCTCCTTTTGCTATGCTGTTTCGTTATATTCGCATTTCCTTCCATAAAATATAACATTAATTTTGAAATTATTTAATGTGTTTCCTTATTTTTGTTTTTTTCCCCCATTAATAAGATATTTTTTTGTATATCTTTGAGACTAGAGATCTGTTTTTATATCGTGCACTGGTTACATCAACTGCTTATTAAACATGATTATGTATGAACCTCAATAAAACAAAATAGTTTATTCTTGTGTATGATCCTACTTGCTGTATGGATGGCTGAACTCTGAACACTTGCCTTTCACCAAGTTGGCCGTGCACTTCGGTTTCCTCACACAATAAACCCCTAATATCCTTGTTAGCAAGAGTAATTAATATAAGTTGAATTGTTTTTTCATATTTGTTGTAAAATAAATAAAGTTTTTATATATTATTATTTGTTGAGCTCTGTTATTTAGTTCGTCTCTAATGCTTTCACTTTCTCTATAGTTTATTTCTTAATCCAGGTTTTTAAACTAACGTTTTGATTTAATAATGCGACTAACCTCATCCATTTCTTTGCATCAAATAGATCCGATTTACTTTCTATGTTTCTGCACAAAAACTAGCATTGTAGCTTACCAACTTGGGAAAACAAAAACAAATTAATCCTATATGTTTTCACATACTGGCCCTGGTTGCATCAACATTCCTCAACTGAAGGAAATTCCTTAACTTAAAAATCTCCATAGGAAAGCATTACAGAATTTAAAGAACGTTCCTTAACTTCTGTAATGCTTTCCTATGGAGATTTTTAAGTTAAGGAATTTCCCTAAGTTAAGGAACGTGGATGAAACCAGGGCCTGGCTCGCTACATGTACATATATAAGTAGCTCAATCAACATATCAGCAGCTACACACTACAAAATCATTCACTTGTGTTACTATTACTAGACAACACGCTTTCAATCAAAAAGCTGACGGAGCGTTGATGTGTCGTTTCTTAAGTGTCATTAACCTTGACAACAGTCTACATACATCATTTCAGATTGGGCCGTGTGGAACTTAATGGATATATACAGGCTTTATTATTTATAAGTGACTGGTGATTGTGTTATACATTCTATTTAGATTTTAATGTCAACAGTATTCAACATCTTAATTTGACCGTTTAAGGATCAATACATACAACTGAAATTATCGGTTTTTCTATTGTTTCATTGGTTAATTTGTTCAGGGAAGCATTTAACTTTAATTTAAATGTATCCACAGTGCAAATTGAATATCATATATGATCAAATTGAATTCGATACAACTCTATTTTATAAATAGGGTTGAATATCAAATAAGTTAACACAGGCATTGCTGTCTCTATAACCGCATCAATAAAGTCTGACATGGGTTGTGATAAACATAGAATAAGTCTATGTTTAAGGTGCTATATGATCGCACTTCAACCCCAGATCTCCTAAAAAAATTGAGACGTTTTTTCTCAGTCAGTTTCGTTAAGATAAGAAATAACATCTCGGAAGCCTAATTGTCAATTTTGCATTAAAAGATTCTTTCGTACAACCAATAAAACTTAGAAATGAAATAAAGAATACCGAAGCGTCGATATATAGATAATATCGAAGCGTCAACAATTAGAGAATACCGAAGCGTCAACAATTAGATAATATCGAAGCATCAACAATTAGAGAATATCGAAGCGTCAACAATCAGAGAATACCGAAGCGTCCACAATTAGAGAATACCGAAGCGTCAACAATTAGAGAATACCGAAGCGTCCACAATTAGAGAATACCGAAGCGTCCACAATTAGAGAATACCGAAGCGTCAACAATTAGAGAATACCGAAGCGTCAACAATCAGAGAATACCGAAGCGTCAACAATTAGATAATATCGAAGCATCAACAATTAGAGAATACCGAAGCGTCAACAATCAGAGAATACCGAAGCGTCCACAATTAGAGAATACCGAAGCGTCAACAATTAGAGAATACCGAAGCGTCCACAATCAGAGAATATCGAAGCGTCCACAATTAGAGAATACCGAAGCGTCAACAATTAGAGAATACCGAAGCGTCCACAATTAGAGAATACCGAAGCGTCAACAATTAGAGAATACCGAAGCGTCCACAATTAGAGAATACCGAAGCGTCAACAATTAGAGAATACCGAAGCGTCAACAATCAGAGAATACCGAAGCGTCAACAATTAGAGAATACCGAAGCGTCAACAATTAGAGAATACCGAAGCGTCCACAATCAGAGAATACCGAAGCGTCCACAATTAGAGAATACCGAAGCGTCAACAATCAGAGAATACCGAAGCGTCAACAATCAGAGAATACCGAAGCGTCAATAATTAGAGAATACCGAAGCGTCAATAATTAGAGAATACCGAAGCGTCAATAATTAGAGAATACCGAAGCGTCAACAATTAGAGAATACCGAAGCGTCAACAATTAGAGAATACCGAGAAATCAACAATTAGAGAATACCGAAGCGTCAACAATTAGAGAATACCGAAGCGACAAGAATTAGACAATACCGAAGTGTCAACAATCAGAGAATACCGAAGCGTCAATAATTAGAGAATACCGAAGCGTCAACAATCAGAGAATACCGAAGCGTCAACAATTAGATAATATCGAAGCATCAACAATTAGAGAATACCGAAGCGTCCACAATCAGAGAATATCGAAGCATCAACAATCAGAGAATATCGAAGCATCAACAATTAGAGAATACCGAAGCGTCAACAATCAGAGAATACCGAAGCGTCAACAATCAGAGAATACCGAAGCGTCAACAATCAGAGAATACCGAAGCGTCAACAATTAGATAATATCGAAGCATCAACAATTAGAGAATACCGAAGCGTCAACAATCAGAGAATACCGAAGCGTCAACAATCAGAGAATACCGAAGCGTCAATAATTAGAGAGTACCGAGAAATCAACAATTAGAGAATACCGAAGTGTCAACAATTAGAGAATATCGAAGCCTCAATAACAGCTAGAATTGTTATTAGAGTTTTTTTGTGGTACAGCATACATTGTATATGCACTTCTTGTGGAATAAGGTTGATAGTTATATTTACTCTGATCTTAATCATAACATGATTCCGTGGGTAGCCATGAAGTCTATTCTACTATATATATTTACAGAAAAAACACCTTCCTGGAAACTAATATATTATTCACTCATCCCCTGTCTTAATATTTCCGATTTTCTTACTCAGATTATGACGGAATATTCCGAAAGTTGTCTGAATTATACTGTTAATCAAAGCTGGTTTAAAAGTAAAAACACTAATCTCGTAAAAACAGCTGTTCTATTTTGGTATTAAAGAACCGTAAACATAAACAGGGAAAAAGGAAGATCAAATTAATTTTACATTGCTGATTGAATAACTGGATTTATCTATGTTGTATTCATCATACATGTTTAAAATAGCCATTACAGCACCTATGTGTACCTCCATTTAAACAAAACCTAGTACTGATTGGCATTGGGGATCGTTAAAAATTTCACCTAAGAACCATGTGTGCTTGCAGTGCCAAATAACCCAAATACCAAAATCGACTGACATCTAATTTTGACCAATCAGATGCTATTTTACAGAAAATAAAATATAAAAAACGTCATTTGTACGCCCTCTTAGCTTTATTATACTTAATAGTTCATCAATTTCTGTTCAATTGTTATATGGTTGTCATTTTGTCCAATCTAAATCTGAAACTGCTTTAATATTCGCTAAAACATTATACAAAACTTTGATATCCCAGTTTATTAAGTATAATCCTAAAATTCACTTTTAAGAAATAATTTTCAAAATTCTTTGTTAATTCTAAATTTCCTGGCTCAAGATAAGAGCACTTTCCTCCAACCTTGCAAAAATGTAGCACTGTAAAAAAAACCTTGGTATATTTTAAAATTTCATAACATACACGTTAAAATTTGAAGAACAAATTACAGCAAAACTATGAAAATAACCAAGCACTAGAAAACACAATTCCTATACACACAAATCTAACGGTAATGTTATAGATGGCTACAGCATACCTGACAGCTCATGATTAATAACTCCTGTCTAGACTCATCAACCCTATACATGTTTGACATACTTTCTCTTCTTAGAACTCATAATAAAAACATGAGATAAAATAATTTACTTCCGGGTCAGGGATGACACCTGTGTCATCTCATTGCGAGCTACATGAACTTTCGAAACACAAATGGATAAAGTTAAGTTGCTAAATGGAAAAAAAAGTTACCTTATTCCAATGAAACCAAATAAAGTTTTGAATAAAATGGTCTGTTGGAATTAAGATATGATCAATAAGCAATAACACAATATTTTCTTGTTTTTGTTTCTAAGAAATAAAAAATTCCCTATGCTTATATATCTGTTTGAATATTTGTTTGAACATGGACACAAACAATAAAGAAAAACAATGAAAAGCAAACATACAAGCCCTCAACGCACACAACCACATCGCATACACCGGGAGGCCGTCCTTAAATGACATCAGCTGTGAAAAGTATGTAAAACTTATCAAACCCAAACTAAATCAAATTTATGATAATATTATGTAGGGCGGCGGTGACTAAGTGGTTAAGGTGTCTGACATTCTGTTCGTACTAGCTACGACGTGGTTGCGGGTTCGAGACCAACATTGGAAAGTCGCCAGGCACTGGGTTTGTACGTGAACTCTGGATTTTCTCCACCACCAAAACCTGGCATGTTCTTAAAACACCACGGCTGTGAATACGACGTAAATCACAATCAAACAAAACCAAAGTTTAGCAATAGGCAGTTCAAAAGGTTATTTACAGCGTATAGCATTATGTAGAACCACACCACTGTTTGTCTCCTCTCTAGTATTTAAGAAACTGTCAACAACACAGAATATAGAAATGAGCACACATCAAATCATTTAAAATTTAGTAGCTACATACTTTGCCGCTAGCTATTACCAGATTAAGAAACGGATTACAGAAATAAAAAAAATATTATCTCACTTGATATTTGGTCTTTTTGCAGAAAGGAATGACTTATTGCCCATCGACAAGGTGTAAGATGGCTTATAACATCAATCCATATATTTACGTTCAAATATGATCACGTTGTTGTGGGCTATAGACTAGGTTGTACCGTGTGGTGCCATTGCGGTTAGGGCGTATGCATCCTGTAAAATATCACCAGGTGCATTATTTGAAATGTTTTGTTTGATTGAGACATATATCAATACGTTATTCATCTCTTTAACAGGTAGTAAGATCAAACTCTGGAAAAACCAAAAACAGTCACACCTTTTTGTACGGGCATGATAAGTTTTCATGTGAACACAAAATTTTTAAATATCATTATTATATGCAGTTAATAAATCATTCAAGAACAGGAAAAATAACAATTGCTCTACGGAGAAAAAATAAATATAATCGTATAGGTTTAGATCGACAGGTGAAAAATTCCCAACAAAAAATTTGTAAAAATGTGTAACATATATGTGCCTGAAATATTTACCAATAGAGTATATCATCTAAAGTTGAGTAAAATGACTGCTACTGTAGTTGTTTTGGCCAAAGGAGGTAAAATCGACAAACCTTAGATCACGTGTTCACAGTTAAAAAACCCAAACTCAGCTCCCGACGAATCTTAACACTTACAACACTTTGTGATTGATATTTAGTTTGCTCATCTAATTCAATTCATATTTCCTGCTCCTTTGTAAAATTCGGATTTCTTATCATATTAGTCATGAATGCAAGTAAAAACTTTGCTAATTCGTAAGCAGTTTGTAGAAGACGCTTTCACTTCCGGAACATCTGGTTTTATTTTCTTGTTCTTTTCTAGGTGTATCCGTGTTAAGTTTTCCTTTGTTCATAAATTCCATTTTGTCCCTAGTTTAATATTAATAAATTAGTTTTGTTTGAAACACGCTTTCTTCACTGATTTGTTGATTAAGTCTATCAAGCGATAGACCGAAAAATAAAGGACATGTTTTGATAAGTTCTACTTTTTACATTACAAGATTGCTTCTAGTGCTACATGTGCTGAATACACTGCACTGTCCCACTGACATATCTTTTAACAAAGGAGACCCTAATAATATTCTTGGCTTCATAAATGTAGGCCTACATCCGGCCTCTTCTCCTAATGCAGCCCAACGTGTTATATTTACATCATTATGTGTTGCCTTAGCCTTTATACAGTATCATAAGTTAACAAAGTTTTAGTTTATCACACTGTATACTACAATTTGGTATGCCGCATCACAAGACGTTATTCTGACGCCATGCCGGACTACGTAATATCAGATACATGATGTATTTGCACACCACCTAATATAACATGTATGATGGCTTTGAATCAATCTCTTAGATGCCACTGATTTAAATCAGGCTAGTATGACGTAATGTTTGGCGCAATGTTGGACTACGTTGCGTCAACGCTTTGCATTCCGCCTCAGATAACATGTATAATGACTTTAAATCAATAGGATGACGTTGATTTAAGTCAGGCTCTTCCAGTTATTAACACATACCGAAAATATAAAATGTTTACTGACTATATCTCCAATAAATAGAAACAAATATATCTAAAATTATCCTTAATGTAAATATAAGCGTTCAACTGTAACAAGTTTTGCTATACAGTCGATATGAATTCATTTTGGGTGGCGGGCTACATTCTATTTATTCTGTCACCCAAATTGTATTCATATCGTCTGTATACTACATTTTGTAATAGCCCAATGCTTAAGTATCCTGTACTCGTCCTGCTGAAAATGAATAAGAGAATACCGAAGCGTTAACATCATCAACGAAAGATGTAAACACGATTACAAACTGACCTCCGTATGCCGTGGCATTTTTATCATCCAACAATAACATGTCATCTAATTTCAAACTCCTCTTTTAACAACTATGTGTTCCAGTTCCAACAATCATAATTTGTTACAGGTAACTAAGGGTTAAGTTCTTCCAGATTTCCTCCATGTTAACTGGGACTTTCATGGTAGACTTTCTCCCGCTACCATCATCGTTACGTCATAGCCCGTAGCCACGGTTCGCGCCAAATTTGAAACACGGATTGCGATTGCTCGATGGAAATATCAATGCACCAATCATAAAAAGCAGCAATGTTATAATTATGAAAAATAAATATGTTCAACTGGAGTAGGATTGTTTTATTTTGTAATTAGATTATAAGGATAGTACGCTATAATAAATCGGTCTACCTTTGCGGTTTATTTAGAGTGCACTTTATTTAGAGTGCTTTTCGGTCTGCACGTCGATAAATCAACTTATTATCAAATGCAATCCTTAAATAGATGTTTACTTCATATGAAGGTTTTTGACGTTTCATTATTCTTTAACTCTTTTTAAAACGATCCCTTATAGATATTGTTGGATTGCATACACTTTCGGTATTGCCCTTATCTGACAGGATGTGATAATTTATCAAACTGACACATGAAGAGAGACAAATTCAATACATTACAGTATGCTAGACACATTAACACAAGTGAAGGTAGACTTAATATGTAATCTGTCTTTGACAGGTGATTAATTCATAACGAAACAAGTATTAATGTATGATACGATAGACGATAGTTCAACAAAAGTTAAATGGATGAAATATCAAACGTATAACATAATTATGCAACAACAGAAACAATTACGTGTTAAGGTTATACAGTTTTTATGCTAGTATTTTTGCTTCTGCTTAAATTTAAATCTCTCGCCAAATTAATGATATGGTTCCTGTTTTCGGTTTTATAGGTTTTTTTTTAGAGTTCCTTGATATGCAAAAATATTATGTATCGGAATGTTTTATCAATTTATATTTATATCTAAAAGATTCTGTGAAAACGAAAGCGCACTGTTTTGTGTTTTTTAACAATGCCTATATTTAGAGTAAGTTACCGCTTCTAAATTTTACAGTGCAAGCGATTACATTTTCTGCCTGGAGTCGCAGTTATAACAAGAGGCCCAGAGGGCCTGTGTCGCTCACCTGGATACATTGGTATCTAGGTAATCGTGGTAAAATATTTTCCAAAAATATCCCATGGACAGGGACAAACTTAAAGACAAATCCTTGAGGCATATCTATATAAATTAAAGTTTGGTTAATGGGTGAGTTTCTCAACTAGTTTTAAGTTCAACTGAGAAACTGGGTCCCTAAGGGCTGTGACCAGACCCTATCATCAATGCCAATATCATGATAGCATTTGTCTCTTTATGCCCAGCAATTGTATAGTATTTGGTTAGGAAGTCTACAAGGGCATGGTAGATCCTTGGATAAAATCTGTATCAGGATTGCGATCGTCTCTTAATGCCCAGCAATTGTATATATAGCTTTGGGGTGGGGATCTCAACCGTTTAAAAGTAAGATTCAGAAATTGAGTCTGCAAGGGCAGGACTCACCACGGGACCAATCATAATATCATGATTGCGTTAGTATATTTATGCCAAGCAATGGTATATATTGTAATGATATAGGGTGGGGATCACAACCAAAACAAAGTTAAACAAGCAGCGATTTAAAAGTATTTTCCTCTATTTCCCCTATTGGGCCCCGCCCCTCCGGCCCCAAGTTGGTCAGAGTCTCCATTTATACAAAATCTATTCCCTTCCCCAAAAAGGATGTTTCCGACCAAATTAATTTCAAAACCATTCAGTACTTTATGACTAGTAGGGATTCAAATGTCGTCTTCTATTTCCCCTATTTGGACTCGCTCCTTCAGCCCCAGTGGGGTCAGAGTCACCATTTATACAAGATCTGTTACCCTCCCCAAAAGTCTCCATTTATACAAAATCTATTCCCTTCCCCCAAAAGGATGTTTCCGACCAAATTAAGTTCAACACCATTCAGTACTTTATGACTAGTAGGGATTCAAATGTCGTCTTCTATTTCCCCTATTTGGACTCGCCCCTTCATGGAGTCACCATTTATACAAGATCAGTTACCCTCCCCAAAAGGATGTTTCTGACCAAATTTGGTACAAATCTTTTCAGTACTTTATGACGAGTAGGGATTTGAAAGGCTTTTCCTCTATTTCCCCTATTGGGCCCCGCCCCTCAGGCCCAAGGAAGGGTGGAGGGGTTAGACAATTGAATCCCTTTTACTCAAGGTTCCTTCAGACCAAATTTGGACAATATCCTGTCATTCCTACAGAAGAAGGTTTTTTGAGAATTTAATATATTTTCCCTATTGTGGCCCGCCCCTCAGGCCCGAGGGGGTTGGGGGTGGTGGCATGTAGACCAACCATTTATACAAAATTGATTGCCCTTCAAGGATGTTTCTGGCCAAATTAATCAAGTTTCGTTGTGTAGTTCAGAACTATTAAGGATTTATAGGAAAAGTTGACAGACGGACGACGGACGCTGCACCATGTCATAAACTCACCGGCCCTTCGGGCCAGGTGAGCTAAAATCACACCCAGTGAGTTAATACCAGTAGAATACCTCATATTTTGTTGTTGTTGGAATACACGTTTGCACTCACGCATGAAAATGTTAAGTATGTAAAGTTAATTTTTATTTCTATGATTAACAATCACAATTTTGTTGTTTTAGAAAAACACCTTATACAACAGAAATAATAGCATATTCCTTGACAGCGATGAAAAACTGAATTCCTATAAAAAATATTCTGGTCAAAAATTTACTATATTTCCCTATTGGGCCCCGCCCCTCAGGCCCCATGGGGGTAGACCAACCATTTATACAAAATTGAATCCCCTTCACCCAAGGATGTTTCTGGCTAAATTTGGTCAAATTCCGTTGTGTAGTTCAGGACTAGTAGGGATTTATAGGAAAAGTTGACAGACGGACGACGGACGCTGCATCATGGCATAAGCTCATGTTAATTTCATTATTGTGCTTATTGACCGAAACACTAACTTTCAGTTTATCTTAATTAAACCATACTCTTGATTCCAATGCGAACGTTGAGTATCGGAGAGGGAAACATATTTTGTTTGAATTAGACTACATTAACACTTAAGTTTTTCCTAGGCGAATACTGTAACACGTCCACAGATGATATCCCCCCCCCCCGCCAGTGGTGAAATTGAGATAGCAGGCCATTGGTTGTTTCTTGATTGAAAGAAAACTGAAAAAGTGGGAAAAACCGTTGAAGAAGGAGTCCGTCATTTGTTTCCCCTTACTTAACATGAAGCGCTGATGCTACAGATCTTATCATGCCTTTTAACAAACATTAACAATCTCCTGTTAACATAATGCATTCCCTTTTATATTAGTCGTCGTCTATGTATTTCGTTAAACACAACAATTTGCCCATGCCCAGCTGTTATGTTGTAAGAATTTTTGTATAACTTCAAAGTCTTCTTATAGATTAAAAGCATTTCACTGGAATATTCGTTGTTAAAGAAAACATAGGCTGTGGGCCTTTCATGTGACCACTGGTATATCTCGATAAATTAGACACACTGACTATGCGAAATTTGATTGTCTTGTTTTCCCGAGACACACGGTCGGCAGCGGAAGGACACTTACAACACATTTAAGGTCATTTAATGTTCAATTTCAACAATGAATATAGTTGTGAACATTCTTTTGTTAACATCGCCAGAACTTCATGGCATAAAAATGTATATTGACGCGTCCTTCCTTCATATATCAACAGATTTGTTCGCCTCACTTTTTATTGTGAAGACAATTATGCCTTTCAACTTGTTTGTTTTCTCGTTATGGCATATTATCTTTGTATTACCTAACAGGAATATTGCACTGAAAGGTGACATACGCAATTAACTCGTCAGAGATCACATTGCCCAAAGTTCAGAGGTGCTTATCTCATGGTGTGGCGTGGGTCGTTCTGCGTCTGTCAACTTTTTCTTAAAACAACTTCGTCTGAAGAACCGAAAGGCGCAGAGTCATAATATTTGGGTTGAGGCTTCGTGGGATGGAGCATAACAAATTTTGCAAAACAAATCTACTTTGAACCACTTTCATGATCAGATGAGTGAAATGTGTCAAAAACTTATTTATCGTTTGAAATACCGAAAGCTTAGTTACATGATATCTGGCTGGTAGCGTTCTTTGAAGAAGCAAAACAAAAGGAGCAAATGAAAAAGACCTTGACCTTTTTCAAAATCACATGGGTTTATTGAATCAAACACTCCAACGAAATAGCAAAAGACCTAGTGACATGATATTTTACTGATTGTTTCTTAGGAGCTACAACAGGTTACATACAAAAAGGACCTTGACCAATTTTAAAGGTCGAATGAGCTAAATATGTAAAAAAAAAAAAAAAAATAATAAAACGACTTCTCGGAAACACTGAAGTTTTAAGAAAAATATATTTGTCTGGTAGCTTCCTTAGACGGAGCTTAGCCAAATTGATCAAAACCATAAACGTTTCCCGTATTCAATGTCGCAGGACTTAGATATGTCAAAATTTTAAAACGACTTTGCCAGAATTTCTGAGAGGCCTGCATACATAATGTTTGGGCGGTACCTTCCATTGAAGTGTGAAAAAATCCTTACCTTGACCTTTCATTGTTACAGGAGTCAAATGTGTTGTAAATATTTTTACATTTTCTTTTGAATGACTTGCACTCATAGATTTTAGTCCATTTGATAAGGCGAGAGATTAAAACCAGGTGGGCGATGCGGGCTGATTGGACCTCTTGTTAGTTTTGAATATTTATCTATTACTAAATTTAAAAGGTGCAGCACATGTGTGTGTTACGTCATCTTTTGAAGTTTGCGTATATTAAAATCGATTCGTGTAAATACTTAATGGTCCTGATGAGATCACCTTAGCCATATAATTTATATTTATATAGCAATTGAGTCATTCAGAAACAACAAGAATAACATTTAAAGCATTTTTTTTAAATTTTTATATTTAAATTTTTTGTAGTTATGGGCCAGTTTCAATATCTATTTTGAGATAAAAGTTTTTCATGTCATACGTGTGAAATTATTTTATAAGGTACTGTGTATAAAAACACTCACTAATACTATTTTCATTACCACATTATGATATGAACTTTGGTTGCGGTCCAACATTGTGATGAGTTGGTTTTACCACTTATGTCAACAGTTTCACACGTCCGTTACGGATGTCCTGTTACGACATATATTCCCAAATTGACAGGTAATTCCAAGAACTTAACGGTTTAAATTAAATGTCATGATGATCTGTCGGA
Organism: Mimachlamys varia; assembly: GCA_947623455.1. NCBI lineage: Eukaryota > Metazoa > Mollusca > Bivalvia > Pectinida > Pectinidae > Mimachlamys > Mimachlamys varia. The sequence goes on along the minus strand of OX392533.1, from coordinate 38,108,437 downwards.
AAGGTTCAGTAGCGTAAGTGACATAATTTATGCTAATGTGATGTTACGCGACGTATATCGCATATGTTCCTCAGTATCTTATTATACTTAACAAAACATGTTACCATGTTCATTAATATAAACTTATTTACTATTCTTATCTTTTTGTCAAATTCAAACAAAGAATAAAATACATATACCACACTACAAAAGCAGGTTCTCTCTCCCTTATTTCGTTGACACACTTTCATGGCTTTGACAGCTAGGGTCATACATATGACGAAGACCAGATTTACAAAAAAAAAAAAATAAAAAAACGCCGGCCCGTAGATTCATATCGACTTTTTAATTGTTGTTGATGTATATGTTTCCTTTTCTTTTGATGTCTCGTCATTGATGCTGTGAGTTTTTTATCGTTTTTCTTCGCGCCACAACGCTGTGGTATATCAGTCTACCATACACGAATTATAGAATCAACCTAACAAGGCTTTTGAAAATTGACATTTGACAATCCATTATGACTGAGGCGACAAAGCTGGCCTAAGTGACATTATAGGTTTGGATTCCCCGTTGTAAATAATCACCATTAGCTTCCGGGTCGATCGTGTCAGACATCTTGCTTAACATTTAACACCAAATACAGACACCGTAGACACGTTTTACCTAGTCATGTTTTTACTTTATGTCTATGACCGTTTTACACTCTCATTTCGTTACTGTACTTTTTCGCGAAATAACTCCTACGTAGGTCCAAATTCATTGTGATTATTGATTTACTTGATTGATGTTAATAATTAAAAATTATACTTTGAAATATTTTTTTTTCTCAAAATTTGAAAATGGCTTAAGAGAGAAATAATTTTAAAAATGTATTATCAAAGAATACCGACGCGTCAAGAAAACTATAATCCAAACTTATTATCCAAACCACAGAATACATTCTTGAGCATGAGAACGGTTCATGAATACGGGCCCTGGTGTTCCGGAGGAATAGGCGTCTTTTGCTTCATCGACGACACCCGCCATGTAAATCCAAGTAAACATCAAGTTCTCAAAACGAGAATTGAGTATCATTGTCGATCACAACAAGTAAACACACTAACGCGCATACTCAGAAACGTTCATCTTAATATCACTTGACGTAAGATTTACACATATAACATGAACAGAACATAAACAAATATGTTCGGCAATGGTTAATGTCCCCTGCCTCATCGATAACACTGTTTCCAATTCAATGTCACTTCATATTATTGAGAATTAACAATAAAACAAAATGGAACGCTAATGAGGTTATGCAAAACGTTCACCTTTACAGAAAAAAAGTGAACATAAATCAATGTAGTTAATTTATCCTTCATCAGCATGAAAATTGGAATAGCATCTATTCAAATTTTCTCGTATATATACAGGACTAAAGTTATGCCAAAAAAGAGAAGAGCGAGATTATCGTGTTCATTAAAAACTGATTCAGCAAAATCGTTGGAAATACTGTTTATGAAAACTATATCTACTGAACAACAACGTGTGGGTCATACCAAAGGTTTTATTTAGCTTTAACAAGGTTTTTTTCTGTCAACACATATTTTTGCAAAAAACATTAAACAATTATGTCACGTTTTTGTATTTCCTCTTCACATAGGTCTCTGTTTCAAAATTTTATAAAGTTTACCTTGTTCACAAAAAATGACATATGTTACAAGGTCATTGTCAAACGCTTCAAAAGCTGACACAATCTGATAAAAATCATATCTTGATCTCCACGCCGTTCCGTAAACTCCTCTCTGCTGCGTTAAGATCTGAGATAATCCCATAGGGGGTCATGTCCCGATGACCTTTCGCATTAGCCAATCAAATCACTACTGGCAGAATCTTGACAGTGAAAATTTGAGTCGACAAAGCTTGCATAAACGCAGGAGTCCGTTAAGTCATTTCGTCACCAAAAATTTCATGTGAAATAATGTGACGAAATGGCTTGCTGCACGATGACAGGTCATTTGAAAATTATTGAAAATTATTTTAGTGTTTAGTTAAGAGGCGACAAAGGTCATCTGGACGTGACCTCCTATGGGATGTTGTCAGATCCTTGTAAAACGGAGTGAGAACAAGGATCTGTATTTTAATCAGATTGAAGCTGACAGAATTAATTTTGATTTGAACTTTACAGACAAACTGAATTAACAAAAACACTCATACAGACACACATTGCATTTACTGAAAATTGTTACGTGTACAGATTTGTATTTACCTTTATTAGAAAGTAACGTTTGATACGTATTCTTGACTTTTTTACATAATCATAAATGCATTCAATTTGCACAATTTGCACAATTTAGCACAATTTGGCCCCAAATGTGTTTAAATGAATATTTGATGAATCGATTCATTAAAATTAAGTATTTGTCCATATAGTATATTTTTTCTGTGCATTTTATTTAAAATGTATTAATTTCAGCATTTATGATATCTTCCGTTTCTTGTTCCACATATTTTATTTACGCATTATTTAAGTAATCATTTAATACGTCATATTTTCTAGACGACAATATTCATATGTATTTTCTTTATGATGTTATTTTCTTGACGCGTTAAGTATGCATTCTTTGTTATGACGTTATGGCAAAGAATAAATTCGAATCGCATGAAGGTGGGCTTATATGCTGGTGATTTGTTGTCCATCCCCCCCCCTACATATTGTTTCTTCACTTTAGAGCGATTATGATTAGCAGAAATATATTGTTTTATTTTTCCAGGTCTACATGTAATTTAAATATTCAAACGTTTACGAGATCTGAACCCCAAAACTATATATACAATTGCAGAGAATCAAAAGATGACCACAAAAACGATTTTAGATTTGACCCCATGTTTTGCCATGCCCTTGCAGACTTGACTCTTGAGTCAAATCTGTTAAACGGTTGAGATCCACACTATATATACAATTGCTGAGCATAAAGAGATGATCACAAACATGGTATTAGATTTGATACCAGGGTCTGCTATGTCCTTGCAGACACCCCACCCCAAAAGTATATAGAAGCACACACAATCATGATATTATCATTGATGTAAGGGTCTAGCCCAGCCCTAGGGACATTGGTTCCCTGCCAATAGCATCTTTTTAAAAAGTATTTTACCATGATTACCTTGATTTCAATTTATCCAGGTGAGCGATACAGGTCGTCTGGGCCTCTTGCTTCCAATTTCATTTGTTTTATCAATAATCGTCTACATTTTTTATTTTAGTATAAGCTGTGAGTAATTGAATAATTAGTCGATTTGTCCACATCATAATTATAAACGCAGTGACGCAGATATGTTGGAGCGTAGTTCCCCGAATGTTTCCAGGAAACTATATCTAAATATTATACTACACTTAATTTCTTTGTCGGTATTTCTATAGGACAATTGAATGATATTAAACTAAATTTATTCCGTGTTGGTCAACAAGATTATCAATCAATCAGAAACTGTCACCAAGTCCTCCCATAAACATTACACAACCTTTTGTATGACTTTTATACCGCAAAAAATAATTAAACTAATTAACAAACATTATAAATGCATATGATTTCACTTCATTAGAAACAAAAGGAGGGTGTATGTGTTTATAATGTGGCGTGCCACATCTCTTATAATTTAAATGTCACATGATCCCGCACGAGAAACGAAATGTCAATACCAGCTAACTTGAGTGTTTCGTTTTTGTTGTCACCTATAAAGATGACATAACCTTTCAATCATGAATTTTAAAGTAGCTGAAGTACTAATACAATAACAGGAAAACACTCCTCTTTATTATGATTTGCGTGTTTGTTTGGATATAACGTTCCCACAAAAAGCAGGCTAATATGCAAACGGGGACCTTGTATATATACATTTTTCAAATTATCGATGCAGCATTAAAACAATTGTGGTCTTTTCCATTCTTTCTAAACAACCACCTCCTTTCTATTGTCTCCTTTGACACTACCTCACTTATGGCCTTGAGCGTTTGCCCCTGTGAGGGTGGCTATAGGTTTTGTCCCCAGGCCAAGACATACCAGTCTCTAACAATGGTAGTTATTATCGCCTGCTTGACGCTCAGCATTATGGGAATGAAAGGACTGCTTCGCCCGTGGTCAGTATAGTGTGACCGGGTAGGATGATCTACTTAGGGCCTTCGGTAGTATATATCTATATTTCAGTGAGGTAACACTTTAAATCGGAAAAAATATCCGGACTATCCTAAGAAGGCTTACACGAACATACCCCAGCCTCCCAAATACACACGCATCCAAATCGTATACAGATAAATGGCCGTGACTGTTAATAGGACGTAAAAACAATGAAACCAAACCAAACAATAGTGGTCTTTTTATGTCGGCTTCATAAAAATCTCAATTCTGCAGGGGACCCACGTTGGTCGTTTCTTACGAGCATTTATTGGAGTACAGCAGCCTAGCCTTCCCCCGAACCTGCACGGGTCATTTGGTTTACCTTTCATGGTACGGTACGGTTCGACATCCGGTTAGGCCCAATATCATTTTCTTACCTCCATACCGTTTGCCTATAAATTAGATTGTCAATTGTATACATCTGTTGCAATGCCATGTACCACTAATAGAGTTTCAAAATAATTTGTTTCTGTCAATATATAAAATGAAAAGGTATGAAATGTAGATAATAAACATCAACATGCGATATCAAAGTATTAGGAAAACTTGACATTTGCTGTCTGAAGTAAAAAACAAAATTGTTAATTATGAAATCCTTAAATATAATATTTAAAATTCAACCGACACATCATTATTTTTGAAACTACTATAAATAGTTTTCTTGCCTTTAATAGCAAAAATATCTAAAACTAAAATTGTGATTATCATTAACACCATCAATTAGATTATGCTCACCTGCGGTTAGTGATGAATTAAAAATTGAAAGAGATGTCGAGAGAAACGATCGTACTTTTGTAACCTTCCTTTGTGAATTAAAGGACGTATCTCGATGTGTGTAATGCGTATCTTTGTGATCCTCTGCGCGGGACGAAGTATGTTGGTGTATCTGCCTCTTTGTGAGAGCGCGGATCTGATGATGACTGTATTGTGCGATCTTATTGTAATATTATGATGAAGGCATCGAGCACATAATTTAATCCAGTCACATTATAGCGATAGCTCCTAATGCTGAATGTTAAGTAGGATTTAACATGTAATAATTTACGACTTATCAGGTCCCTCTAATGACAAACAAACGGACCCCTACTTCATGTTAGCGAACGTGCATTACAAAGGCCAAAAACGTGGAAACATGTGCAATTCTTATGCCTTAATGGCAATAACTTGGTCAATATAATGGGACAGAGCGGAAGTCTTTGCCGGATTCCATCGGCATGAAGTCGGCATTAGATTCGCAAGGATGCAAGTACACCAACATACCATGTTTCCTGCATGCATGCACCACACATACATATATACCTTGGATGACTTAAGTGTCCATGATGCAATAAATAATAATTTATATAAGCCAACCAAATTCTTTGAGGAACTACTAGCGATAAATTTTGTTTTTTATAAAAGACGCACAAAACAAGACCACCTTTATGATTTAGATTAAGATACTGTGGACTGAAATTCTAACTAAAACTGCACCATACAGCTGTTTCGTTTTTCTAGAACTAGTTATGATGCCAAGTTCATAGTTGCTAATTTCCCTTGTTTTAATTTCTTATAAATCAAATCATGAAGGTCAGACACGCAAGGTGATAATGTCGGTAATTATTAGAGCGAGGTGATCGTTACTATATATACAGAATTATAATCAGTACCACAGTAATTGTCTAAATACCTGGTCGGTCTTGTTTTGTCTGCTAAAGGTCAGCAGGGCTACCATGGTAAGTATGAGTTTTCTTGCATTTTTGTCAGTGAAAGAAATTTTATAGTTGTATTTTGAATGGACAATTTTTCACTTCAATGGAAAACTTGATTTTTTCCAATTTTATTTATTTGCTTTTCCTAGTTTTATGGATTTTTTTTGTTCTTGAAAACAGTGTAATATCGTCATTATATAATGAAGATTTATTTGTTTCCAGTACAAAATGTTGGATAATAAACTCCTTAAATTTGTTTGATTACATCATGATTCACGCTTCTGATTTAGAATTGATGTAATATTGCCAGATTATTGTGTAGAAATAGGTTTTTGTATTTCGGCCGTGCTCAGTTTATACTTTTTATAATTTTTTTTCCTGAAAGGGATTATTTGTTGCGGAATATTTTCCCATTTTTTAAAAAAGGGGTATAAAAGTAGTTTTCACCAGCTGCTTAATTTTTTCCGCATGCTTTTCAACTTCAACATCGAAATTAAGTAATAAATAAGTAAGTGTGTCAATATCATTTTTAAACATAAAACGGAATTACTTTACACAATTAACAAACAAGTACCCATACACACCTGGGAAGCAATACTGGTTGATAATCACTCGGTTAGAGAATTTGTTTCTCCCATAACCAAAATGTTATATCTGTGAAATTGGGAGATGGTATAACAATTTACATTTCTAAGGTCTATTTATGTATGTGAACTTCAGTAACAGTCGGCCTTGATCATGCTACCTTATCTGAAGGTATGAGTAAAGTGCTGTTTGTATTTGTAATTACTTGTTCATAGCTTGCCACATAGTATCTTTGAAATATTTTCTCTTCATATATTTTACTGTTTTCGACTGTATTTGTTAACCCCGTCACAATGTCAAATTGTACAAATATATAAACGAGTATTAAGGTATTGTAAGAACTTTCATTCAAACAAAACTACTCATTTCAGGCCATTCGACTCTTGGGGTTGGCATTGCTTGTGTGTTGGATCACCTGCAGTCATGCCTTTGTTGAGCCCATTCCAATGCCTGAAAATTTGGAGGAATGTTATAAGTTCCGCACAGAGAACATTAGTATAACTGCAGTTCCTTCTCAAGACATCAATATGTATTGTATCACCCAATTCCTCTACTCCACAACCTACCTTCGTCCGCAACGTCCGATAGCAAACGAAACAATCCTGTACGCCCAGGAACTTCTCAGAAGGCTTGTAAAAAAGCATGAACACCACAGACGAAGCAAGAGGCAGTTTAATCCAATGGTGAGGCGAGAGATCCGTACCCTCAGTCGGGAAGAATGGAATACATTTACGGGAAGATTGAACGAATTAAAGCAAAGACCAGTAAGTATTTCTTTATTGCAGTTAATGCCAGTTTCTTCAACATGTTTAGTTTTTTTATTATTATTATTATTGCTTAGTTGATAATAACGTTTTTGGTAATTTTCGGGCTGAAATAATTCCACTTTTTTTGTAAATGTTGTGATTGCGCCAAATTATCATTGAGCTTATCTGTTTAAATTCGGTAATGAGCTAAAATTTGAGTGCGCCAAAAAAAGTACGTTCGCAGTAATCAAAAATAATTTTTATCGGAACGATTATTCAGTGTGGTGCTGAAAACTGTACATCCATTATTGTCAATATGTCTTTATGTATTTCTTAGGTTGGTGATATCTATGGATACGACGCTATTGCAGATATCCATAGGCTTGTTCAGAATTCAGCACATAACGGGCCAAACTTTTTAGGCTTTCATCGAGTTTACCTTGCACTGTATGTATCACATAATATTATATAAAAATATTTCAAGTGTCAATACCTAGTAAACGTGCGACAAAATATCATATCACGTAATATATATAAGTAGTTTCAATACCTGGTAATCGTGCCACAAAATATCATTCAATACAATTGTTTTGTAACTTAGTTGCACTTGAATGGTAATAGGCAATTAATGCAATTATCTACATGTTAAGTCCACTTTCAAAATATTTTGACTTTTAAAGAGTTTTTTGCCATTATGGATACTTATTCATTATGTATTGCAGACTTGAGATTGCATTGGGCGTCCCGATACCGTACTGGGACAGCGCTTTTGACTATTACATGGATCAGCCTACCGATTCCATTGTCTGGACAGCGGAGTTTTTCGGGAGCGGTTTCGGTGCAGTGGAAGAAGGCCCTTTCCAGTGGATGACACCAGAAGGTGTTCCGTTGGTCCGAAACATAGGAAACGACGGGTCTTTGATGACTTCCGAAGGCATCGAGGCTGTCTTGTCAAGAAGGTTCCATCGTGAAATCGTAGAACCTAGCCAGAATCCACAATTTAGTTTAGAAATGCATCATAATGGCCCACATGTATGGATGGATGGACAGATATCCGCCCCAGCTACCGCAGCCCAGGATCCTATTTTCTTTATGCATCACGCGTTTATCGATTATATCTGGAGCCTGTTCAGGTCGCAGCAGAGAGCCTATGGCATTAACCCAGCACGCGATTACCCCCGGACCAACATACCGTTGCATCAGCCTTTTGAAAGAATGATACCATTTGGCTTGCGAAACATCGATGGTTATAGTGATTTCTTTGAGTCGCTAAACGTTTATGAACCATCACCTCGCTGTCCAGATTGTGGTGGTAGTCCATATCTAGAGTGTGGCGGAGATCGCTGTCGTTCTAGGGTTGCACTTGTACCATCGGGACCATCTGCTTTCGGATTCGGTGGGGGAGTTCCAAGCAGTTTCGGAGGTCAGGCAAGATCAGCGGCCACGATTCAACGTACTGGAGCGTTGCCCATTGGCAGGCGGTTCCAGTCAGTCTTTACAGATCCAAGAGTAAGAGGTGATACATTGCCGAACGCACCGTCTAATAGAATGAGAAGAAGTGTGTTAGCCAACAAAGGAAATAAGGGAAAGGATGACAAAGATAGTGCACAAATGAACAAACCATATCAAAATACCTTTGTATTAAACGGCGTAAGTAATGCTGACCGCTGGGTCTTTATCCCTGTACGTATTGTCTTTGAAAGACCTCCTGAGGTCCAATTCGAATCCTACCTTATTCAGAATGGAACACTCGTTAAAAGTTCTGATATGTTTTCCCCAGCTGAATTCAATGGCCTCAAAGTTGAAATAAAAAAGAAGATGCCAGCGACCTACAAGAAATGCCATGTATCTGGTTCAGGGGCGTCCAAGGTTTACATTCAGACCGACGGTATTGACTATTCCGGTAGGTACAAGGACTACGCTGTGGTGGACGAGAGACTACCCGTTTCCTCATCTATGACGTATATTGGAGTCAAAAATCCAAAAGATGGAGCTGCGCAGTTCTACATGACTGCGTACGACTCGTGTGGGCGTGTCTGTAGACCCCAATGCCTTACGAACGGAACATATCGGCCATGCTCAGGAGCTTTCCGTATTTCTACCTCATTACCAAAAATGTATGGCATTTCATACGAAGATGCAGTGAAAGGAATATGGAAGAAGGGACAAGGCTTGGTTTCCGAAGCGAATGCGTCAGAGATTCCAGTTACATTTCTTTGTGAAATACAGAGTACATGGCCTTGGTCCCAGTAGCTACCACGATTTCATATCAACCGAACATTCCTATAAGTCATCAGAAAAACATTCGTAATCTTCAAATTCGCATACAGGATTTTTTTTAGAAATTTGTTTCCCCTTGATGTGATGGAACTAAATTAAAGTAAAACTCCGATGCGAATACTTTTTGTGTTGTTTCTAAAAAACATAGCGTCATCATGTCCAGTCTACTTAACATAATTTATGCCTGATCTTTACGGGGATCAAGCCTATTTCTTTCCTGGCTCGACGTAGAGCAAATGTTGATAGAAAGTGATGGAAACACACTTTGAAATTGATTGGATTATTCATTAGATATAAAAAATAAAATCCGTATACGAACAACATTTAAACTGAAGGGGGAGGGGTGGGTTTAAAAGGGAACCTGCACATGGAATGTGAAAAGGATCCATTAAGTACTTTTTCAAGATATAGTGTGAGGAATTTTCAATGTCAAAAATAGCTGCAACCTAGAACTTTTTCCTGTCTAGTTCCATAATACAAAAGGCACAACTAGGTACGAAGGGAAACCTACAAATGAAATTTGGGAAAGAGCCATTCAGTACTTTTCGAGATAGAGCAGTGCGTAATTTAATTGTTTATTCCAAGGAAGTCTGTCAGCCATTTTGTTTTCCCATCACTTCCAAAGTCAAAAAAGGCAAAACAAGGGACCAAGATAAACCTGCTCAAAAGATTTGAGAAAGAGCAATTCAGTATCTCTTTATATATCTAAGGATTAACTTGAATCCGTTTTTTATGTTATGGGGGGTATAACACAAAAACGCGAGGCGGTTAATGATGAGAGTACACACCGGTTTTTGTGTTAAAACCCCATAACATACAAAAATAGATTCAAGTTAATACTTATAATTTAATATATACCCTGCGAAAATTAACTTATTGATGGACTCTTTTCTCTCACAAAACATTTTGCTGCTGCATCAACCAATCGAAAGTGACGTTATAAACGGCGACGTCATGTTTTTACGTTATGGGCTGATAACATATAAGCCAATGAAAATGATTGTTTCAAACAAGATTAAGTTATATAACGGTAACACAAATTGTTAAAAGGGTGACTACGGATGGACAACAGACGCAGGACAATATGAACAATCCACCATCCGATGATGATGGGCTAAAATAGAACCTTTATATATATTCCAACTTTTCTTTTTTTTCTTTAATTTATGATGGAAGAGAAACAGAATGACTTGACATGATGTAACGAGATTGATCATAATATGATATTGATATACAAATGTATTAAAAGGATATTCGTATGCGTTTTATGTGACGGGTGTAAACAACTCGTGAAGCGATGTGTTGTGACGGTAACCTTTATTGTGGATTGAACGCAACCACAACAAAGTGTTTGGGCGGATACTGGTTTACGTACAAAAGGTTCATCACTTCAACAATAAGGTATTACGTGACTTTAAGTGCAACAGACAGTAATGATTTAGACGTTCGATCATTTAACTTATTAACATATTGATGCAACATTAGCATTAATTACTGGCGGTGAAAAGCATCACTTCCAGATTGATGTTGTTTAGAATGAAAAAACAAAATAGAGTGCACCAGTATAGCTTACGCAAAAGTTGATAGAAATGATAACAATCAAAATCAAATATCAACCGTTTTAATTAGTAAAAAATTAATTAAGAAATAATATTATAAAAACTTAAACAGGAGTAGCATGATTGTGTATGTGTTACGTCTTCTATCATGATACACGGTGATAGTGGATTTTGAAGTGCCCAAGGTTTGCAGGTGCCTTGATAGCCAATTATCTTAAACTAGTTTATTTTTTTCTAAATTTATAAATCAAAGAGGATTTACGCACCTTACTCTTTTGCTTCGACAGTAGTTTGGAAAATGTTGATTTTCAACGTTTCGGCACCTAATAATAGCATCACTGACGAGTACAAGAAGGACGAAACAGCTGTATGATGCAGCGTTGTTCATTATTGCGACATACTGTGTCTATTAATAAACTAAAAAGTTGCAGGGTGTGCGTTCGTTTGTTACGTTTTCTTTCAAAGAGTAATGATATTTGATTGGTGCAAGCACTGCACTGGCAATTAGATTTCGGTTTCATTTTGTTTGTCCTATCAAAAGCTAGGGCTTGTAAGGGGGCCCCCTGGTGTTTGCATTGAGTGCATGTGTATTTGAAAGAGTTATATTCGTGTCAACATCTTTGCGATAGTTCAAAACTTGTGCCGATTTAGAGTACTAGCTCAGTGAGACGTACTGCAGAAAGCCCCGGCAATAAACCTTACCTGCGCACAATAAACTGACATGAACGGGTAAACTGTCGTTGTACTCCCTTCTGCAGTATTCGTCAGTGTTGTATCACTTTGAAGTCGCCATCAGTTCCGAACTATTGCAAGACGGTTTACATGAACATATCACACCTCCAAAATACACATGCGCTCAACGCATACACCCAAATCGCATTCACTTGACAACTGTAATTTGAGGTGCAACATATGTGTGTGTTAAGTCATCTTTATGATAGGGGGTGGCAGACTCTGCTGGTGGATATTTAAGTCCCCGAGGTTTGCTGAAGCCTCCATAGCCACAGTTAATCTTATTTGAGTAATGTCACGGTACATAGTATACACATTGTCGTAGTATACGATTTGAAATTATACAGAACTAGTTTAATTTTACTTCTAAATTCATATATTAAAGGGGTGTTACGCACCTGACCCTTCTGCTTCTACATTAGTTGAGAAATTTTGGATTCCTACCTTTTGGCCCCTAGCATTACTGAAGAGTCCTAGGAGGACGAAACAGCTGTATGATGGGGTTTAATTATTTTTTCGGCATACTGTATCTATTACTAAGTTTAAGAGGTGCAGCACATGTGTGTGTTACGTCATCTTTAATTACCTTAGCAGTCATTATGATGCTAAACCTAAAAGAAAACCCGACCGTACCAATGTATATAGCAATTTGAAACATATTCAAGATGCACATTTTAATTAATATACTTGACAAATGTTAAAATTCAATTCACATGATAAAAGACGCCACCTAAAGCAATATAAAATTTAATCGGAATAATAAATATCGATATTAAGTTGAAAGCAATACTGACCTTTTATTTTTTTGATGTATATAAAGTAAAACCTCGTTATCTCGAAAACGTATAACACGAGGACCCGGTTTAATTCGAAGTAGTTTGTTAGTCCCAGTCAGGTTTTACACTTGCATTCAAACTTACGTAACTCGAATACTCCGATAACTCGAAGTTTTACCAAGGTCCCGTCAATTTCGAGATAACGAAGGTCGACTGTATATATAGCATTTCTAGTGTTCTTTTTGATACTCTAGGGCGGAATGGTGACTTTTGCTTTGTGCAGTTGAGCTTAAACATATTGAAGACATTGATGGTATTATAATACGTTTATGTCTTCTATTTAATATTATTAAGATAGAAAAAGCAAAAAAAAAAAAAATGAAAAATTACGAACGGGAAGCAATATCATTACGTGTGATTCTCCACGATGAATCTTATTTTTTTAAATACATGTACACTCTTGTCACATTCAAATACAAAACAATTAAAACCTCCACTGGCTAATACTAAATTATTTAATGATTGAAAAGTTTCAGAGAATAGAAAAATACCAAAGGAAAACAGGAAACAATCTGTAGACCAATCAATAAACAGTTTACAAAGTGTCACATGTTGTCGGGACTGATGGGAAATGTTTGTCTATATATAAATCAAACGAAAAATGCATGTACAGTCAGCCCATCAGGCCGTCACTAGGGGGACACACATGTATACGGGCATGGTAAGTTAATGTTCTGTTATCAGTTTAATATACGAACTACATGTATATATATATCTGATTGCATGGATACATACCATTGGGAAGCATAAATTGAAAAGTTTTGAAAAAAATGCTAATATTTTTTTAATTTCAATATAACTATATTATTATTTATTAAAAAGTAATAACGTCAAAAACGAACTTCTATGGTTAATAGTGTTAATAGAGTTAACAATTCAATATTTCCGGTTTTATTACACATATACAAGCTTAATATTACTTATATTTGATTTGGTTTTATTACGTTTTACGCCTATTAACACATACACTGTATATGTATGCTTACGAATGGAGACATGTCTTTTATTGACCGCAGATATTAAAAGGACGTTAAATGAACTAAAATAAAACCAAACCAATTGTTTTATTAACATACAAATAAACAATTCTGTTTTAATTAAGCTTTTGTCTTAAATATTTGCGTTTAAAGTTGTGTTTAGAATGTATCGAATAAAGAGTTTCGGCAGAAGATGTGATAGCTAGGCGTTGATGTAATTTCCACTCTCGGCTATGCATAGATTAATAATACATACATCCCACCCTTAATATGAGGAAGAACAACGTAATTGTTACGCGTGTGATCAACCATTTACAGTCAAACACTTTATGATTGAATGCCCTGATTTTAAACAAGTCACCAACTTGATAATATGCCTTCTATAAAACTTTTGTTTGAAACTTTATATGTTTAATCAATATAATATTTGTTACATTCAATTGATCTCTTAAAAAAGAAATGATTGATGTCATCAAAAATCCACTTATATTATATTTTGTAGTCTTTTTTTTTACACATTTCAACTTTTTGTTTCTGGATTTAAGGTATTTTTTATGGTAATGGTCTGGCTTTTTTGTAAACGGTATAAAATATAAGCAAAAGAAAAGATAATGATTAATTTTATGATATACTAGTATGAAATTAGGTAGCATGTCAGACGATTTTCTGTGAAGGCTAAATGGTGATTACAACCCTACATATATAACCTACGTAAGTTTTTTTATTGAAGCGATTTTCACATGCTTTTGAAATTGAATTTGATTTTGATTTTGAAACAGTTAAACCCCTTTCTTCAATTCAATTTTAGAAAGTGTTGCGTTCTGAAAACTAAAGATAATGCGTGTTGGTGAATTATGAATTTGAATTTCCTCACTTTAAAATGGGGTCAGAAACAATGACACAAATCAATAGAGATTATTCCATTAGGCTGTTTTGTAAATATTTCTGATATTTGTTACTTTCAACGATGCAGTAGTAAAAATCTTAACCAGTCGTATTCAGCAACATTAACTTACATATATCAACAAGCGTGATTTAAAACATATATATATTTTTCAAACCCTGTCTTCAATTAATCTGGTTTTGTTCGAAAATGATGATTTTTAATCACAATATGTATATGGATAATACCTTGAGGGCCGCAATGGCCGAGTGACTAACTTGTCCCGACATTCTACCACTAGCCCTCAACCTCTGTGTTGCTCGATCGAAACCCACGCGGGGCAGTTGCCAGGTACTGACCGTAGGTCGGTGGTTTTCTCTCTGGGTACTCCGGTTTTCCTCCTCCTCCAAAACCTGGCACGTCCTTTAATGTCCGTGGCTGTTTATAGGACATAAACAAAAGAAACCAAACAATGTCTTCAGTAACACCAGACATAATTTACGAATCTAGCTTTTATTCCAATATCTTGCGGAGTCATACATCCGCGGATTCATACAGTATTCAGCCGGAAAAATGATATTGACTGTAAGAAAACGAAAGATGACGTTGTACACATATAATTATGCTGCTCATTTTGAATAGATACAGTATGCCGAAAAAAATGAATTAAACTGCATCATACAGCTGTTTCGTCTTCAAAACTATCTGCTGGGGTGATGTAGTTGTGCAAGTCTTATTAAGGCGAGTTAGAAATATGAAAGAAGTTACAGTCCAAAATAATGCAATTGATGCAGAAGTTTTATTGTTTTCGCTTTTTTGGAGTAGAAATGAAAATATCATTAGGCCTACATGTTTCTTTTATTTATTACAACGATAACCGAAAAACATTTTTCATATTTCAGATGTTCATACAACGCGGCGCCATGATGCTGGCTACAGTCGTCTTTACTGGTATTGTAACGTCTGTTTACGGATTCATTGAACCCGTCGCAATGCCGGAAAATCTTGACGAATGTTATAAGTTCCGTACCATGAACCTCAGCATCACATATATCCCTTCACAGGACATAAATATGTTTTGTATTACGCGTTTTCTCTATTCCACTGCCCATCTGCGCCCACAACGTCCGATCTCCAACGAAACAATCGCGTACGCACAGGAACTATTTCGTCAACTTCTTGCGCAGTACAACCCGGAGGAAGGACATCGTGTGAAGAGGCAACTGAACAGTGTCAGACAGGAAGTTCGAACACTCAGTAGACCTCAGTGGAACACCTTTACTAACAGAATAAACCAACTCAAAACTCAACAGGTAAAAATACATTTAATGATTAATTTTAAATGTCGTGACACCTTTACTAACAGAGTAAACAGACTAAAAACTCTACAGGTAAAAATAATTTAATGATTAATATTAAATGTCGTGACACCTTTACTAACAGAGTAAACAGACTAAAAACTCTACAGGTAAAAATACAGTTATTGATTAATTTTAAATGTCGTGACACCTTTACTAACAGAATCAACAGACTCAAAACTCTACAGGTAAAAATACATTTATTGATGAATTTTAAATAAATGGCGTGACACCTTTACCATCAGAATAAACAGACTCAAAACTCTACAGGTAAAAATACATTTTTTGATGAATTTTAAATGTCGTGACACATTTACCAACAGAATAAACAGACTCAAAACTCTACAGGTAAAAATACATTTATTGATGAATTTTAAATGTCGTGACACATTTACCAACAGAATAAATAGACTCAAAACTCTAAAGGTAAAAATACATTTATTGATGAATTCTAAATGTCGTGACATATTTACCAATAGAATAAACAGACTCAAAACTCTACAGGTAAAAATACATTTATTGATGAATTTTAAATGTCGTGACACATTTACCAACAGAATAAACAGACTCAAAACTCTACAGGTGAAAATACATTTATTGATTAATTTTAAATGTCGTGACACCTTTACCATCAGAATAAACAGACTCAAAACTCTACAGGTAAAAATACATTTATTGATTAATTTTAAATGTCGAATTCATGTAAGTAATTTACACATAGGTTAGTTAAACATAATTAAGTTTTATACACTAGCAAATGATATACAAGAAATAGATAGGTACACACAGTAAACTTTGGCTTTCACTTAAATTCGAAATACTGCAAACTTACATGTTTAAGCAGTTATCTTATTTAGCAATTTTTACACTAAATCACTCCGCTTAATTATGATTTGGCTAAATACAGTGCATGTATATAGATGTGACACCATGGATTTAGAGCTTATTTCACTCGAGTTAATTAGTTACAAAAGACACGAGCTTTAGAGGGTGTCTTTTATAACTTAAAAAAATAGCCAACGAGAGTGAAATAAATTCCATATCCAATAAGCATGAGTCGTGTGACTTGTTTCTTCCACAATCTCAGTCGGAACCAGCTGCAGAGAAACGCGGACTATGATATGCGTAAAACTTTTCATCTCGTATATATTCCCGCAAAATGGTGATCATCAACAATCGATGACGGCGTAAAAATAAGCAGATGACGTTGTTCCGGTCAAAATTCATCATGTCGGCCAATCAAAATGCGTTAATGGTTTATTCTATGTGTGGTATAAACAAAATGTAATTCAACAGTTGTAATAATTATTTGATACCCTGAGAATTGAATAAAACCCACATATTGTGGTAGAAAATGCTTTCTTCGGCCAGCTTATTTATCACTACGCATATTTTTTTTAACGGTTATGCGCTAAATATTTAGTTCGCTAAAACAAGTACGTTTACAGAGACTTAACACATGTAACTTATACCATTTTTTATTATACGCAAGTAATAAATAACACAGGTAACAATGTGAAAAAAGCAGTGTGGATATTTAACATTATAATCATTTTGAATTGACATTTATTTCGTTATAACAATGCAAATATTTTCGCTGAGTATAATTACATAATTTAATGATTTAGCCTATTTCATTCCCTTGTACTATCCATTCGCTGACATAAATCTATATATCATATCTTCCTTCAGGTAGGCAATGGAATGAATCGTTATGATTCCATAGCGGATATACATAGACTCGTCGTTGGCTCGGCACACAATGGACCTAACTTCTTGGGGTGGCATAGAATATACCTATTACTGTAAGTATTTTATTGTTATATTTAATTAATTAATATTTTATAGCATCCACTGTCACAAATAATCCTTATAACAAATTGAACGATCTATCATCAACGGGCAGATGTCACTAGCTAACATGCGACATAAAACAATGACATAAAACATACGTGAAGTTAATACACAAACGCCAACCTGAATGTTGAAATCGGCCATGGTGACTTGTATACGTCCTACATCATTCGGATTGTTTAGAATTGTCATTTTTAGAAGTGATTAAAAGAACATTTGCAGTAGAAGTGCAATAAACCAAAATTAAAGAAATTGTTATTTCAAACGATTTCCGAGGACATGATTTTGCGTTACATTTCAGTATCTATATTTTGATAACTTTCCGATATCATTTTAATTTAAGGTACTGGCACGGTATTAATAAAAAATGTTAAAACTGTGGCAATTAAGGTCACGTAGTTTTTACACGATATTGTTGCCTCCATTCGTTTTTATATTCACATTTATACAATTAAAGCTTATCAAATGAATTTAAAACTCGTGATGTGACGAATATTTAATCATTTTTCTATGCAAGATCATCTTCTATTTCCAGATTACAAATTGCTCTTGGTGGCTTTCCCATCCCATACTGGGATAGCCGGCTTGATTTCCGTATGGCCGAACCAACCGATTCTGTACTTTGGACTTCCGAATTCTTCGGAAACGGTTTTGGAGCTGTAACAGAAGGTCCGTTTGCAAATTGGCAAACTCCCGGAGGATCCGCTCTTATCCGAAATATTGGAAACGACGGAACCCTTGTAAACGATGAGGGTTTCAATGCAGTTTTAACGAGAAACTTCCACCGCGATATCGTTGAACCTAGTAACAATCCAATATTTAGTCTTGAAGGTCACCACAATGGTCCACATGTCTGGGTGGATGGGCAGTTATCTGCCCCTGCCACAGCGGCACAAGACCCAATCTTCTTCATGCATCACTCCTTCATTGATTATTTCTGGAGTCTTTTTAGAGCAAGACAGAGGTCTTTGGGTATCAATTCGGCTTTTGATTACCCTCCAACTAATAATCCTGCACAGCAACCTTTTGCAAGAATGATACCGTTTAATTTGCGTAATATCCACGGGTATAACGACTTCTTTGCCCGTATATCTGTCTACGCGCCGTCACCAACATGTGCCACAGGGTGTGGGGGTAGTCCTTATCTCGAATGTGCAGGAGGGGCATGTCGATCTCGTGTAGGCATGGCTCCGGGTGGCGGAGGCGGTATGGCTATGGCGGCAAGTTTCGCCGGAAGTGGTGCTATGGGTGGCATGGCTCGTGCAAGTGTTGGTGGACCTGAAAGAGCACAGGCTACATCGAGGGCAACTGGGGCTCTTCCGATTGGTGGACGATTCCGTTCAGCTTTCAGAGATCCTAGAACAAGAGGCGATACCTTACCTAATCGTCCCGAAAACCGCATGAAGAGAAGTACGCATACAGATAATCAGACCACAATCGATTCCAGTGCAAACAAGGACACTTCCCAGATTAACAGACCTTACCAGAACACATTTGTATTAAACGGAGTAGCTAGTGCTAGTCTATGGGCATTCGTTCCAGTTCGTATTATCTTCGAAAGACCTCCCGATGCTAAGTTCGAATCTTACTTGATTCAGGATGGCAAACTCGTTAAAAGCTCAGACATGTTCTCGCGTGCTAATCACACCGGCTACACGATCGAGATCAAGAAGAAAATGCCAGCGACCTACAAGAAATGTCACGTATCCGGTTCCGGAGCGTCCAAGGTTTACGTCCAGACCGACGGTATTGACTATTCCGGCAGATACAAGGACTACGCTGTGGTGGATGAAAGATTGCCAATCTCCTCATCGATGACGTATATTGGAGTCAAAAACCCAACTGACGGCGCTGCTCAGTTCTACATGACTGCGTACGACTCGTGTGGACGTGTTTGTAAACCCCAGTGTCTCATCAACGGAATCTATCGACCATGCTCTGGCGCTTTCCGTATAACGTCTTCAGTTCCGAAAATGTATGGCATTACCTTCGAGGATGCAGTAAAGGGCATCTGGAAGAAAGGTGAAGGTCTTGGTACGGAATCGAATGGAGCTGGTATACCCGTTACGTTCCTTTGTGAAATCCAATATTCTTGGCCATGGATCTCAGCAGCTAGCCTGTGAAAGCTCTAGATGTTGGCTTTGCTTAGTAGATCCGAAATTGATATAACCGCTTTGTTTCAAAATTAAAAACAAAAATAATGAAGGAAGACAATATTTATTTGATTTCATGTTTTTTCACATTTTGTTATTCTTTTTAAATGATGTCATTCTCATATTGTATGTAAGTTAAACAGTAAAGTCTGTCAAAAAACTGACATAATTGTTCATTGTTGAATATATAGCATACAAGAGTTTACATGAATTTCGATTTCATATTGGATTTATGAAACGACTCTTCACGGAAACCAAAATGGCGGAAGAAGACGAAAAAAAAGAAGAAGAGAAAGAAGAAGAAACGTAATAAAATCAATAAGTCCCCGAACTTCGCTTGGGGGACTTAATTATATTTTGTAAGCTATAAGCTATTATTAAATTTATACAGGCTGGCCTCGCGAAATGCAATTTCATCAGTGGTTAATATGACGCTTTCGTTTCATAGCTCAGGCTTGTCTCGCAAAATGCGACGAAACAATGGTCATCGTGACGATTTCATTTAGCTTCATTTAACACGGCGAATAACTTTAAATCAAACTCCCAGGTGACATAGATTCATCAATAACATTTCATTCAGACATACAAGCACATTCAACATACGTAGAAAAGATAAAAACAAGATTTAGAGCGATATCACGAAGCAAATGAAAGGTGATGAAAATGTCTTTCATTTGACGGATTGTAGATAACAGTTTTTCCAAGAAGTATATGAAAGAACATCTACACCTGTCAGGTAATGTAAATAATTAAACAGTTTTCAAAAGGGACAAGTATATGAAAGAACGTCCATAGCTTTCATGTAATGTAAATACTTGTTAACACCTCAAATCGTATATATATCAAAGCTAACTTCATGAAAGCAAGTGTAGGGGCTAGCCTTTGACTAAATAGATTAATGTCTTACAGAGTCGAGTTTCTTTTTATCTCTAGGTTTCATTGATGCGATGCTTTGTGTCATTTATATCAAAGATAGTAACATTTATACGTCTCACCGCATTGTCAGATTGTTTCAAGGATTAACCATTTATTTTATTTAGTTTAAAGATCATAAATCTAATGCACGAGTTAAATTGCGTAAATGCAAAGCGTTTATGTTAAATTTACCGACTGATGCATCGGATTTATAATCTCATAAACTAAACAAAATCAAAGGTTAATTCTTATAGTTACAGTATTTTTCTATAAATGGTTCATAACTTTTCTGTTCAATTTAGTCCCACCTTCGGACATATATTTATTTTCAAAACTTGCAAACGTGAAAACGGTTCAATAAATGTAACAGCATAAAGATTGCATAGCTCCGCCCACAGGTATTGTTGTCGACGTCATGGAATTTTGGCACTCTCTCAAATACAGTTATTGGGAAATAGCTCTAGTTTGCAGTACAATGGTTATCGATGACGATGAGTGAATGTCTGTAGACTGTAAATATTTGTATTTAGCGTAACTTGACCTTAATTTTCACATCTGTATTAACTAGTTAGCTCAGTCAGTAGAGCAAAATCAGTGTTTATTTTTTAATACTTTAATAATTTTATCTTTCTGTTCTCATATCATAAAGAGGCTTACACGAACATATGGCATCCTCCCATCTACACACTCTCACAACACACACGTCGTCTTTAAATGGCTCTACATGTAGGTGTAACAGGACGTTAATAAAACCAATCATACAAAATGTAACAGTCCTGATAAAGAAACGAGAAAACATAGCTATTCATGTAGAGAAAATTATGGTGGCTGATTTCTGCCATCTCACCTTTTCGCGTAATTTTTAACGCGAAAACCCGCCGTTCGGGGGTTTTTCGCCGTGTAAATTTTACGCGAAAAGGCGAGAAAATTAACACGAAAAGGCGCCGTTTATTCTTGAAAAAATCTCGCCTTTTCGTGTAGCTTATAACATCATAACATTTACGCGAAAACCCGCTGAACTTCGCATTATAAATTACACGGGAAAACCCGCCAAACGGCGGAAAGGCGAGAAAATAACACGAAAAGGCGAGATTTTTTTCATTAATAAACGGCGCCTTTTCGTGTTCATTTTTCGCCTTTTCGTGTAAATTTTCTAGCCTTTTCGCCTTTTCGCGTTTGAAATTACGCAAAAAGGCGAGATGGAAGAAATCAGCCATCACAAAATTGTTTTTGTGACGGGGATCCGTATTTGCACGATACGTTGTCAAATGAGTACTTCAGAAAATACGAGGACAAGAAACATAAAGTTGATGATGAAACCCAAACGAAATAAACTTTTTAACTGCAACATTCAACCAGTTAGACCTGTCAGGAGTTAAAGTAGTGGTTTACTTATATAAACGTTATTTATTTTACACCAATTATAAAACAATTTTTCCAATCTTAATTGATCACTCTTGTTGGCCCGGATGTTAGCGCGCGAGGGGTCGAACTGAGTGAGGAAACCGGAATACCAGGAGAAAACCAACGTGATCGGGCAGGTGACTCCATACCATTTTATATCCGGTCGGGGAATCGAACACCGGCTACCCTGGTGAAAGGTAAGTGCGCTATCCACTGCACCACCCGACCATCACAAGTGGTTTAGGTATACGAAATGGAAATTCATGTGATCAGTGTTCACAAATACAGGTAGAAAGAAAACAATTACAGTTTTAAAATCAATTTCTATTTTATATATTTTCAAAAAAATAGTTTTATAACTTACATCTCATATACATGTATATATTGGAAAAAATGACGGTGTACACTCGCTAAAGCTCGTGTTTAAAAAATAATTAACTCGAGTGAAAAAAATTCCATTTCCAACAACCGCTCGTTGTGTAACCTCTATTACTTCAATTGCTGCAAATAAGCATAAACCAGATTATCTGACAATTAAAGTTTCTACTCCCTGTTTGACGCTCTAATTATTTAAAGTGGAACGACTGGTTCACCCGTTGTAAGTATATGGTGCCGGTCTTATTATAACCAGTTGTTTAATTAAATTTCTATCAGACCGGAACGTTTAGTTTCCCCACAATGGATCAGGATAACATTATAAAATATTCATAATTTAGATACTAATGTATGTAGTGTATAATGGTTTACTTGTCGCGACATTCTCCCACTAGCCCTCTGCCTAATGGTTGCGAGTTCGAAACCTAAGTGGTACAGTTGCCAGGTACTGACCGTAGGTCGGTGGTTTTTCTCTCTCCGGGTACTCCGGCTTTCCTCCACCTCCGAAGCCTGGCACGTCCTTAAATGACACTGGCTGTTAATAGGACGTAAAACAAAATAAACTAAACTAAACCAAAAGTATTTGGGAGGCTGTGACAAGTTCGTTTAAGCCGCCTTGCAATAGTCCGGATATTTTGCCGATTTAAAGTGCTACCACATTGAAGTATACTGCGAAGACCTTCCAACAAAACACTCTATCCGGTCAGATTATACTGACAATAGGTGCACTAGTCTTTCAGTCCAATAGTGCTGAGCGTGAAGCAGTGAGTGGTAACTTCCATTGCACTTTGGGGACAGAACTATCAGCCTTATCACAGAGATAAACACTCAACTGAAGGCTCAAAGTGAGGTAGAGGCAAGGGAGACATTAAAGGCCCAATAAACGTAACTTCAGGAAATTTTTCGTGATTCTGGAAAATTCTGAAAAAAAATCCAGTTGATAACCATGCAATAATAAGCTTAAAACGAAGTAAACCTGAGCGGTAACTAACAAGAAATTCTTGAAAGAAAAATTCAAAAAATTCAAAATAATTTAGGTTGGGCCCACTTCAACAACAAACTGAAGTTAGAAGACGGTTCAAAAAGGACACGTGTTTACAAATACCTAGTTTCAACTGTTTCTGTACCGGTAACCACGTTAAGAATTCATCTTGAGTATTGCTGATACCAGTCAATCTTAAATAAATCTATAAATATAAATGTTATTAGGTTTGATTTTCACTTCAAGTTTTGCCGAAAGCTTCGTATATTGGGCCATTAAGAAGGTAAACGTTGTTTAGAAAGAAAAGTTAAGTAGAAAACTACGGACACATTCTAATGTAACATGAGTTGGTCGGTGTGGCTTGTATATACTGTAGTGATAAATAGTCCCAATCACTCAACTGAAGGGTCATGCTTCTTTGGCCCAGTTGGTAGAGATGGATATTATCACGCCGGAGACCCGAGATCGATTCCTGGTCGGGGCATTCGACAGGAATGTGTTTTTCCCTGTTGTATTACACTAAATTGAATGAGTAGTATTTTGAACAAGCTCCAGAGTGGGAGAAGCACCTGTGATACGTCATCTAAATCTGTAGGGAAAGCTGATGTGTTATCATGACAGGTATCGACCGAGGCTAAAAGTGACAAAGACAAGTAATCATACCTGTCAAAGATAAATATCACACTTTTTCATGCAAAAAATCATAAATCAAATTAATTCCCTTCGTTCCTTTTTAGTTAATATTGACAATGGAGTTTTTTCTTATCCAAATAACTGCTTAATGAATAGCGCTCTATCAAATCGGCCAGTAAGATATAGGTTTATCATTGACTGACGTCAAGAGTTAGACAAACGATCAGCTATTTGATTTACATAGTCGTGGTACGACAACTGTTCCCAGATCAAGTACTAATATAAAATTTTCTGTTGATTTACTTAACAAATATATTCATATTGATGTCAGACAATGTAAGCGAATTTTAGTTACAGTCATATCGAGATACCATGAGCCAATATATACACATATGCATGACGAGTTGTTCATTTGTTTGTATTACATGACTTTCTTCAATAAGACTTTCTATCATCAGTATCCAAAGGGGGATAACTCGAATTTAGATAAAATTGTGATCTAGTTACTGGCTTTGGTTTAATAGGGTTGAACATCCTGTCAATAGCTAACGTCTTTTGAGGACGTGTTAAATAGGATACCCAACTACAATTTCACCCTTGTGCACTTTCAGGCCCGGGGACAGAACCAATTTTGTTCTTGTCATTTTTTTGACAGCTTCTGGATTTTTACTTCCAAAACAAAAATTTTCCCATGAATCCGTAATTCGAGTTGCCTTCCTTTATAGTAATCTAGACTGGTCTTGACAAAAAATTATTATTAAACCTTCTCTTAAAAATGTATTTAAACTTGGGAATGTCGAATTTACAACAATGCCACGTTTTACTAATCGCCTCGACACTATCAATATGAAAAAGTTCAAATTGTCCAAATGTATGGATCTTATGCCTTTTTAAATTTCTCATATTAACGTGTTAACGTTCAAAATGGTCACGGGGGATAATCTGCATGTTACAGGCATCGAAAAGTTTTCGTCGATATGGTCAGGTACCAAGATAAAAACTTTCAAACTCCGATACTGCGTCTTGATGGACTTATATTATATAGACTTAAAGCCACAGTTAATCTCATTTGAGTAGTGGCACGGTACATAACATACACATTTTCGTAGTACACGATTTGAAATTATACAGAGATAGTGTAATTTTACTTCATAAATTAAAGGGGTTTTACGCACCTGACCCTTCTGCTTCTACATTAGTTTATAAGTTTTGGATTCCCACCTTTTGCATGGCCCCTAGCATCACTGAAGAGTCCTAGGAGGACGAAACATCTGCTGCATGGTGCAGTTTGATTCATTTTTTTCGGCAAACTGTATATATTACTAAATTTAAAAGGTGCAGCCCATGTGTGTGTTACGTCATCCATTATAAATAAGATCAGCATCCGACATACTAATATAGGGAAGGGTTGGCTATATCTAACAGTAATTACTCCAAATAAAATCTTCTGGTTTTGATCCTCATCTAGCTTATCTCTTGGCACAGATGCAAACATTTGAATCTAAAATATTGACCTCGGGCTAACGCCCTTGGTCAATATTTGATTCTACCAGGTCGGTATAGCACTATATTGACCTCAGCAAAGGTCCATAATTGATATATATATGGAGGATATCTTACCGTGTTTTCAGTAATACCAAATATATTTCACGAGTGGGGCTAATATTTTGATATTTTTCACGAGTGCATATCAAGAGTGAAACATATAAAAATATTAGCCTCACGAGTGAAATATGTTTGGTATTACTTAAGATACTGTTAGATGTTCTGTTTATTAGATTTTATAGCAAAATCTACAGTGGCAGCTTTTGATTTTCCCAAATGTCATTTGTAAGCAGCGTTCTGATTGGTCAAATCAGAAAAAGTGATATTTTTCACTAGTGAAAATATCATATTTCTAACTAGTAAAAAATATCATATATCTCACTAGTGAAAAATATCATATTTCTCACTATTGAAAAATACCACTTTTATAGAATGAATAATTTTCGATATTTCACTGGTAAAAATGTAATAAATCCACTTCTTACAATATACGGAAAAATAATGACGACCGAAAATTACTCAAAATGTAGCTCCAGCGTCCTGATGTTTGTTGGTTGAGACACGCTGATTTATTATATTGCGTTGCATGGAAACCCGATTACATGTATGTTATTTTGGTCGACTTCACTGACGATATGAATCCGAATCGTCTTTCTTCGTAAATATTAATGTGATACAATGCCTACAGTATTTCGAACGACAGGCCTACTTAAACAATACTGCACATTCCGAGAGTATAGTGACAGTGCAACGCAAATGTAAATATTTTATTCATACCGAGCCCCCGAAGGGACATGGTAATATATTTATCAATATGTGCGCACGAATTGTCAATCTGAGTGCACGTTTTAATAATCTGAGCGCACGTTTTAGTAATCAGCGCAAATTTTAGTAATCTATGCGCATATTTTAATAATCTGTGCGTAAGGATTGTCAATATGTTATTAAAATGTGCTCACAAATTGGCAATTCGTGCGTACAGATAGCTAAATATATTGCCATGTCCCTTCGCGGGCTCCATACTTTTCCAAGGGTACTGTTCTCTTACAAGTTTGCCTGGTGAGGTAAAGTGCCCGTGCAGTCGATAGCACTATGCCTCTCCAGGCGACGCTTTAATCGAACAGTTCCATGAGGAAAGGAACAAAATAGATTTAGTATATCACATGACTTTCATTAGACAATTATAAGAAATATAATATGAACTTCTTTGATAAAAAAATGATTTAATAATTTAGGGTCAGCTGATATGTTATGACTTGCTACCGCTTAGTCGATTGAAAATAGGTTTCTGACCCGTTTACCTTTCCAGTCTATATGTCTTGACGACGATCAATTCTAACTGTGTTGTCTGTTTGATTTTCAAACGTTGCGGAGTCTCCGTAAAAACCGGTAGCCCCTGCACCAAACCGTGCCAATACGATGAAACGAAAGTAGCGCCTCTAACCAAGAAGGGGAGGTAACTGTTGAAGTCACGCCACTTTTCCCGCGGATAAAAAACAAAGGTATAATGCCCGTCTCTAGGTTAAGTTCCCGTATCCATGGAAGGCAGGTTACTAGATCAAATAGACTTTTGTAGTTATCCAATAGTCTTCCTAGATATTATCGTGTCATGCACTAAATCATTATAGTGCTACTTCCTATAAATACCATCCCGATGACACCCATCACCGTATTCCACGTTCTCACATTAAAATGGCAAAAGGTGCTACCATGTTGAAGTCTTTTTTGGCATATTCAGGCTTTGAGACATATCCAATTACCTTTGATGGACAAAAAAGTCAAAAGCAAGATATCTGCTTCGAAAAACATCGGGAGAATCACTTGGCCTTACAGTGATCGTTTCTAAACTGCGTCATTGTTTCGTAGTACTGTCATTTGCTGAAAATCAATAACAGCTTCCTGTTTAAGACAAAATCGATCTTGCATTTTCTATCAGTTGAATTTAGATATATGACGAAACTGCTTTTTCCGAAGTACAGTGTACATCACATAACTTGTGCTATCGTAATTACGTTCCGACAAAACCTTTATCTGGTCGAAGAAAGGAATTGGCGATTAAATAAGGATTAATTTTCTATTTTGTTTAGGTTATCAGGGGGGGGGGGGGGGGGGGGGGTTGTAACTACAATGGAAAACGGGTAAATTCAATAACCGGCAAGGCTGGATATGTATTATTTACCCGTTTTCCATTGTAGTTATCCCCCAATAACCTAAACAAAATAAAAAGTTAATCCTTATATTTACAGTATCTTTCTATTTTGTTCATTATAGTCCCATCTTCTGACATAAATTTCATTTCAAAAGTAATAAACGTGAGAATTGTTCAATAAATTTGCATCAATCGTTGTTAGCTCCGCCCACGTTTATTCTTGGTGACGTCACACACATGTGTTTCAAACTGGAGGATTTGCATAGCTCCGCCCACATGTATTCTTGTCGACGTCATAGAAATAGCACCTGTTTGAGTACAGTTATGAGGTGATAATGATAGTCTTTGGAACAATGGTTATCGAGTGAATGTCGGTGTAGACTGTAAATAATACGGTGTACTATGGAGATCTGGGGTTTACCCTCTTGTTCGAGGACTATAACGAAACCATTTCTATACCTAGTTTATCCCACGTCAGGTGTATCAAAGAACGCGATTAATGTACCAATACACAAATCAGAGAATACCGAAACGTAAAAACCATCATCCGGATTAAAAATAAAATTCACTAGGGGAAAAACATGATCAAAGGAAAGATTAACATCGAGACCCTTGAAAAAGTACAAGAGAACTAGAGACTTAGGAATAAGATTCATCAGTTAAGTATGAATGATATATACATTGTTTGTTGTGTACACAAACAGGAATTGAAAACTTAATTTGCGAGCTTTCGAGAACGTCGGTTTCCTTTGTCAAGCAAAGAGTACAATAGCCGAGTGTCGGTGTTCTGACCGCTGAAATCAGCTCGGGAAGCATTGGTGATACTATCAAGGAACGGAAAGTTCACGATCGAAAAATAGAAATAGTAATCTGCCCGTGCTGACCGATGTAGAAGTATGTTATATCCTCGATGACAAGTGCAGAGGGGTACAGTGTAAACGATCGACTTAGTCATCGAACTTGTTATTTTTCAGAGGATAAAAACACAGGATAACACATAATCGATATACCTGAATGTAAAATTAAAAGATGTCGTCTGCCTTGATATGCTCCCCGACAAATTCAGTCTCGTATGAAAACACATGGCAGCTTAGAGTGAGACACGCTAGTGTGGTCCCGTTTGAATTTCAGCTATGAAAACAGCCGATTTATTAGTTTTCCCCCTTGAACACTTGAAGCAGACGACGCAAAGTTATGTAAAACACTACCTACAAAATGTATTCTCCGTATTTCCATGCGTCCCCGAGTATATACGGAGCCGGTTGGTGCCACATGAAGTAAACTTTTTTATGTCGTAATTACGACATACTAAGTCGTATTTACGACATAAACAGTTTACTTCATGTGGCACTAAACAGCAATCTGATTAAAATCATATCTTGATCAACGCGCCGTTCCGTAAATTCTCTCTGCTGCGTTAAGATCTGAGCAAATCCCATAGGGGGGTCATGTCCCGATGACCTTTCGTATTAGCCAATCAAATAACTACTGTCAGAACCTTGACAGTTAAATTTTGAGGTGACAAAGCTTTCATAATCGCATTTGTCCGTTTCGTCACCGAACAGATTATGTTGAATAATGTGACGAAATGATTTGTTGTAAGATGACAGGTCACTGGAATTTTTTTTAGTATCAAGTAAAGAGGCAACAAAGGTCATCTTAACGTGACCTCTTATGGGATGTTGTCAGATACTTGTAAAACGGAGTGAGAACAAGGATCTGTATTTTCATCAGATTGCACTAACCGGCTTCCGTAAGTATCTGTATCTCATATGTAAAACTCGTCCTAATAAATAAAATAAAAAATGTTTTATTTTGTCGTTCTTAAATTTGATTTTCGGTTTTGTTGAAACTAAAAATTTGATTTTTTTTTTTCATTTTTAAGCACCTATTTATAGCATTAAGTTGTTCTTGTTGATTGATAGCGTGTTATACAATTCCCAATGTATAATTCATACATAAAACCGGATTGTTTCATAAATTCGTTTTATTAAACGTGTAACGCTATAACTGAAAGTCAAAATACCTAATATGTCATAATGATTATGCATATACTTTGACTGTAATCGACACCTTCCGAACATATGTAGCTATAATGACAGGCGATTGATGAGCTTATTATATATGCCCTTATGGTAATCTGACCTGAAATAAAAAGAAAATTTATATCTGAATTTTGATATTTTCCGATGTAAGAGTGTCGAACCCGGTCATAACCATGGTATGTATCAAATTCTGCATTATATGCCTGTATTTGTATTTTCTAAATTTATAAATTTGACAAAATGTCGAATTCATATTCACTTGAACTAAATTAAATATTTTGAAATATAAATATATATGTATATAAAACCTTGGCCTCATTTATGCGAGAAGTAACCGTCGAATCGTTAAGAAAAGGATGTTGAATATATTTCCTTATTTTCACTTAAAGTTAAATACTTTTGTTTTAATTATAGGTATTGGGCGTAACATATATGTTTAACAAATTATCAAAGATTTTTTTTTAATCCCAAGTACGAATAGGATATGGTATTCTTTATTTTATATATGGATTCTAATATTGAGTGAACGTTTTGCTGACATTTCATGTTTGAAAGAAAGTAAAATTCGTAAATCAAATAAAGAAGAAGAAAAAACGGAAATTTATCAAATTGTCCGATAATGTTAAATTGCCGCTTGTGTTATCATTAATTAGGCGGACGGGTGTCGTGCAGGCGGATTTATTACATCATTCTTAATCACGTGTTCATTCGCCGTCATTGGAGTCACCGGATTCGTGGAGGAGATACCGATGCCAATTGAACTGGAGGAATGTTACAAATACCGAACCCAGAACATCAGCGTAACAGATATCCCACCCGAAGACATCAACATATTTTGCATCAACCAATTCATCTATTCCACACCACATCTCCGTCCTCAGCGCAAAGTAGCCAACGAGTCTATTCTTTACGTTCAGGAACTTATGCGACAGGTTCTTGGAGAATATCACCAGTACAATAGTGCAGGTTCACGTCATAAAAGGCAGATACAGAGTCAAATAGTGCTACCGGTCATATCAGGGTTAGATCGTGTGTCAGCATTAGGACAACTGCCGTTGGCACGACGCCAGCAAGTTATAAGAAGGGTACCACGATTAGGACGTGGACCAGTAATAGGACGTGGCCCAGGATTAGGACGTGGACCAGGCATTCCTTCCAGAGGACGGCGATGGGTACGAAGAGAGGTTCGCACACTTAGTCGGAGAGAATGGGTTGAATTCACCAGAAGAATAAATCAACTGAAGAGAACCCCGGTAAATATTGGTTTCGTTTCGTTAAGCTTAAAGGCCCAATATACGTAACCTCAGGAAATTTTTCGGGATTCTAAAAAATTATGAAAAAAAAATCCAGTTGATAACCATGCAAAAATAAGTCTAAAACGAAGTTAACCTGAGCGGTAACTAACAAGAAACTCTTGGCAGAAAAATCCAAAGAATTGAAAATAATTCAGGTGTGGCCCACTTCAACAACAAACCGCAGGTAGAAGACAGCTACAAATGGACGAGTGTTTTCAAATGCCAAGTTTCACTGCTTCTGTACCGGTAACCGCGTAAGAATTCATCTTGAATATTGCTGATATCAGTTAATCTTAACTAAATCTATAAATGTAGTAAGTTATTAGACTTGATTTTCGCTTCAGGTTTTTCCGAAAGTTACGTATATTGGGCCTTTAAGATATAGAATTTACGTCAAAGTAAACTAAGTTAGGTTCTACAGGTGGATCATGATATTGTTTAAGCACAAGGTTAAGTCAGGTGTAAGGCATTTAAATGCACATAAATTATTGACTAAATAACTTTTAAATTATCTCATACATTATATTTATGCTCAATCTGATTAAAATCATATCTTGATCTCCACGCCGTTCCGTAAACTTCTCTATGCTGCGTTAAAACGGAGTGAGAACAAGGATCTGTATCTTAATCAGATTGTATTTATGTTCTACCATATTCCCTTTTAATAATGAATATAAATGTATATTTTGCTTTGCCATATTTCAACCCAAGATTATTAATTCAGATAAATTCAAACAAAAAGAAAGATTGTAAAATGTGTTTATTAATAAGTGGATGGTATTGGCTTTCAAAATAATTGGCATCGTCACAGATACCATATAGAGAGGTCTGTTCTTGAATATCATTAGTCGATAGCGTTTTATCATAAGAACAAAAGTACGGCGTTTCGTTGATACAATTATCAGTTTCCTGCTTATTGAGAAACAACCTTTGTGATGCAGGTTGATGAGGGTTATGAACAAGTTTTATGGTCGCTCTCTTAGTCACATTCAGAAATATTTCGTTTCCTCTTATGATATGAAGGTGGACGTTTTTGAATATGTGCATTAGTGTGCTTACGTGTTGTGATTGAGAATAAAGTTTCGATTCTCACTTTGCTGACTTGACGATCACTTGGATGTGATAAATATATCTAAATGACACGTGTCGTCAATGAAGCAAAAGAAACTTACCCTTCCGGAACACCTGGTCTTATTTTCTTGTACTTTTTCAAGGCCCCCCATGTGTAAATCATTCCTTTGTTTATATTGAGACCATAGTTTAATCGCTTTTGAGTTAAGATTGTGGTTTTATGACGCGACAGTATTCTCTGATTCTTTTGTTCTATCATTTATAATAAACAGAATAATAAAAAAGAGAGATAAATACACAATGTTATATAATTAATTTGAATATGTTTACCGATTGCAAACGCAACGTAGGAAAAATTTACAGTGCTGTTGATAAAGATTGCAATCCATTGTGTTTACAACCGAACACGTTCTGTACAAATTTCAATGGTAAAGCTATTTTCCAACGCTAAATCAACATTGAACTAAATTTCTGTGATAAGTTTTCTGTTGGATACTTACAATAATTAAAATAGTAGGCTTAAATAGAACAATTCGCTTTAATGTGAGAGTACAAACATATCTACGTTTACAATTATACTGCACATACGTAGACAGTACGTGACACCTTCCGAGAATCTGTAACGTAAATAGACAGGCGATTGATGGACTAGTTATATAATGTTCTTAAGGAATGTAGAATGTAACTAGGAATAAATAGAAAGTTTAAGCTGTAGTTTGACATTAACATACCGGTGTAAGAGCATCTAAATTGTATGACTGACATTACAGACCCTTGTCTTACACCAGTGGACATTGAAAAATCAACCCAAAAATAATCAATTATCTTTGGGTGTCAATGGGAGCATTCATTTCACACTAATATATCCTGTTCATATTTCATAATTAAATTCTTTTTAAGGGAAACCTGTCCCTTGATGCTATAAAATCTGTCTTAACTAACAGGCCAACATCATTTCATTAAAAAAATAAATATTGTAATTAAATACCTAGGCACTTTTTTGTGAGAGATCACTCTTAAGTGACCTAAATGGAAACAGTAAACCCGGTTATACTGCCAATACTTGTCCAGAGAAACATTGACGTTATAAAAAGATTGGGCGAGTAAAAGACATTTACGAATGAATTTGTATTGCTAAATTGATAATGTTATAAAAAGATTTGGCGATTAAGTAAAAGACATTTACGAATTAATCTATAATGCCAAACTTATTAATGTTTCACGTTGTCGGCAACAGATGGCAAGTAAACGAGGGCCTTTATATCGGGGTGTAAGGCCTTTATATCGGGATGTTACTGTAGAGCGTTACACTATCATTACAGGTGGGGCAGACAAATCGATATGACGCACTAGCAGATGTCCATGCAATGGTTGCAAGAGAAGCTCACAACGGCCCGAACTTCCCTGGATGGCACCGCTTTTATATAACTCTGTAAGTTGGATTAATAACAATCTGATTAAACCCTCACTCCGTTACATAAGGATCTGACAACATCCCATTAGAGGTCATGTTCTTATGACCTTTGGCGCCTCTTGACTTCAAACTTGTAGAACTTTTTGTGACAAAATAACTTAACGTACATATACGATTATGCCACCTTTGTTGCTTCAAAATTCACATTTCAGATTCTGAAAGTAGTAATTTGATTATACCCCCACCCCCCGCAACGAAGTTAGTGGGTATACTGGAATTAGCCTGTCTGTCTGTCTGTCTGTCCGTAGAAAAATGTTGTCCGGACGACTACTCTTAAACCGCTTGGCCAATTTAAATGAAACTTCACACAGATATAAATGACCATGACATTGTGTATATGTGCAAGCAATATTTCTTTTCTCAAAGCTATGGTTGCTATGGTAACTGGTCACTAAAACAGGTTTTCTTTAGAAAAATGTTGTCCGGACAACTCCTCTTTAACCGCTTGGCCAATTTCAATGAAACTACACACAGATAAAAGGACCGTATGTAGGTGCACATGCAGCATTTCTTTTCTCAAAATTATACTTGCTATGGTTACTGGTCACTATAAACAGTTTTGCAGCAGAGAAAAATTTCCGGACAACTCCTTCTAAACCACTTGGCCATTTTCAATGAAGCGTCACACAGATTTCAAGGACCATGTGAAGTTTTGTATGCAACATTTCTTTTCTTATGGTTGCGATGGTAACCAGCCACTTTAAACCGGTTTTCTATAGAAATATTTTGTCTGGAGTCTGGTCTGGTCCTTAATATCCGTTTCAATGAAACTCACACGGATATAAAGGACCCTGACTTGTGAAGATGTGCATGCAACTTGTGACCGCCTTGAAGTTGTCTTTTCTTAATATTATGGTTGCTATGGTAATCAGTCATTTTAAACAGGTTTTCCGATTAAACATTTCTCCAGACATTTAACTCCTTCTAAACTGTCGATACAATTTCAGTGGAGCTTCACACAAATATAAAGGAAGATATGTAGACTTTGACATTTACATATGCATGCAAAATTCATTGCATTTGTAAAAATTCTAAACATTTACAAAACATTGCGAAAACATATTATTCATTACAATGTCGGTTGTAAGAATTTTTATCAAGTGTTTGTTTTTTTTTCTTCTTTTTATTTTAATGTCTTCTACCAGATTTTCCTTTTGTTATTGTTTCTTCTTTCACTCGTTTTATATCTTATCTAAACGCCATTCGTTTCGCCTGTGAAGACTATAATGTGTTGATATTGTTCAGATGTAACCAACAGGAATACTGTTTTACTTATTTTCGCGTGCGATATATTTTCGCGTATTTCGCGGTTGATTAAAGTTCGCGAAAATTAATCGCTGCGAATTAATTTTAATTAGAAGTATGCCAAAACTCCAAATTATATCGCCGCGAAATTGTCGTTTGATATGAAAACGCGAAATGAAGTCGCCGCGAAAATAAGTTGGTTTACAGTAGTTTCAACATCGTCTTGTGATAAAACAGAGTGAAACAAAAACACGTGAAATTTAAGAGGAATCAAAAGCGGGGAATCACTACGATTAATTCATTTCTCAAGTTACACACATGTAAACATAACAAGGCCGTAAAAATCATTGCATCAACATGCTTTTCACATTAAATATAAAAACATATATTTTTTTTTACAACAATTATGAAACAAGTTATCCAAATTATATTTATCACTCGTTTTGGCCCGGATGCTAGCGCGTGGGCGGACCCGGAGAAAACCCAAGTAGTTGGGCAGGTGACCCCATATCTTTTCACGTCCAGTCGGGGTATCGAACCCCGGCCGCCTTGGTGAAAGGCAAGTGCTCTATCCACAGCACCACCCGACCACATTAGCAAGTAACAGAGATGAGTGGAAAATGCGTATGTTTTGAGACTTCTAAGCGACATTATATTCTTCACCGGAAAGTCCTTCTTCGTCTTTAAATCGAGGAACACAGACTCAATTACCGAAAGTTAAACGATTTAAAGACGAAATGAACTTTCCCATTCCCATGAACATTTTTGGTAATTTCATTGAATGATGTACATTTATGAAAATAAGTTAAATATATATGTACTTAATATATTTATCAACTATAGAAAATTCATTTCTAAATCGATTAGATAATTATATTTTTTATTCACATACATTATCTTTCTTCTGTTTTAGGTTTGAACAAGCTATTGGGATGGCATGTCCATATTGGGATTCTCGCATTGACTTTTATATGCAAAATCCTACCGAATCCATCTTATGGACGGATGCATTCTTCGGGTCGGGTACTGGACAAGTTAGGTCAGGACCATTTGCAAATTGGATAACACCAACGGGCACCCCTCTTATTCGTAACATAGGCAACTTTGGTTCATTGATTTCAGACGAAATGGTCAGAAATATCCTATCACAAATTGATATAAATGCGGTCACAGAGCCTGGTTTTGGGCCCTTCACCATTGAAGGAATTCACAATGCGCCTCATGTGTGGATGGATGGTCATTTTTCCGCCCCATTGACAGCAACTTACGATCCTGTATTTTTTCTCCATCATGCATTCACTGATTTTATATGGAGCCTTTTCCGACGGCGACAAAGATTAGCCGGAATAAATCCTGCAACGACCTATCCACGATCTTATCCTCCAGATCAGGCTCCTGGAGACCGTATGGTTCCATTTAATTACCGTTGCATAGATGGTTATTCAGAGTATTTAGAAAGAAGGACCATTTACGCACGACCGCCTAGATGTTCTTACTGTGGTAGATACGCAGTATGTAGACGAGGAAGATGTATATCAAGGAGAGGAGCAAGGCCAGCGATACAAAGGAGACAAGGACTGTTTGGATCAGTGTTCGGTTCCCCCACCACTTTCAATGCTGATACCTCTTCATTTGGCCAAAAATTCCAGTCTAATTTCCATGATCCCAGAAACACTCGTGCAAAAAGGCATGCAGAAGCAGCACCTACTGAACATGTTCTGCAAAATGATGACACGTCTCTGATCAATAGACCGTATCAGAATACGTTTGAATTAAACGGAATAAGTAGCATTGATCTTTGGGCGTTTGTGCCAGTTAAAATAATCTACGAGAGACCTCCGGAATTACATTTTGATTCATATCCTATCAGAAATGGAAGCATTTCAAGGACCCATGACATGTTCTCAACGTCGTCAAAAGATGAAAATGTAAATTTAAACAAAAAGAATCAGGCAACATATAAGGGTTGTCACGTTTCCGGTTCCGGTGCAGCAAAAGTCTATGTCCAGACTGATGGTATCGACTATTCTGGAAGGTACAAGGATTACGCAATAGTGGATGAGAGGCAGGCAATATCTTCATCTATCACATATATAGGGGTCAAGAATCCAAAAGATGGCGCCGCTCAATTTTACATGAGCGCGTATGACACTTGCGGCCGAGTGTGTCGCCCACGATGTCTAAGCGACAAAGGTTACAAACCATGCTCTGGCGCTTTGCGGGTGACGTCATCACTACCTAAGATGTATGGCCTAACTTATGAAGATGCTATGAAAAGAAATTGGAAGAAAGATGGAAGATTATTAACAGAACCCAACTCTGCTGAAATTCCAGTCATATTTGTTTGTGAATTCCAACAAAGTTGGCCTTGGAGTTAAAAGTTTGCAGTGCTTAAATCCAGTGTATGTGATATTTATTTCAATTACGGATTGTTTTTGGTATTCCTTTTTCCTTATCATCTGTTATAATCTGATTATGAAATAAAACAAATACTGGTAAAATGATCGTAGTTGTTACTAGTATTTGGGAAACAGATGAATACTGAAAGTCAAGTGTTCCATTTATTAAACAAGAGTCCCTTTTGGCATGAATCGTATACCTGGAATCAAAATCCTAAAGGTGGACTCAATAAAGCTACAAGCAAAATAGGTCTGTTTGATTCAAACTATATAAACATGATCCTTGTGACCTTGAACAGTAACATTTATTTTAGTAGTGTACGTTTTGTTATTCAAACAAATGTAATATGAGATGACGTAACACACACATATGCTGCACCTCTTCAATTTAGTAATAGATACACTATGCCGAAAAAATGAATTAAACTGCACCATGCAGCTGTTTCGTCCTCCTAGGACTCTTCAGTGATGCAAGGGGCCAAAAGGTAGGAATCCAAAATTTATAAACTAATGTAGAAGCAGAAGGTTCAGGTGCGTAAAACCCCTTTAATTTATGAATTAAGAAGTAAAATTAAACTAGTTCTGTATAATTTCAAATCGTGTACTACGAAAATGTGTATATTATGTACCGTGCAACTACTCAAACGAGATTAACTGTGGCTATGGAGGCACCAGCAAACCTCGTGGACTAAAACATCCATGTCATCCTTGTACCCATGAATATGGAAGACCCCGATTGAACAAACACGGCAGCCCTTTATCAAGACATTTTACTGTCAAATATCATCAATTTATCCCTTTTTCGTTTTTGAGAAGAAGTCTTTTAAATAATTAAAACTTATTCGGCCGCTGTGACCTGTGATATAAGTCAAGATTAATCAATAGAACAAACGTGCTAGTTCTCCAATGCAGTCTAATATTTGAACCTAGTGCCCTTTGGTCATTGAAAAAAAGATTTGACACGTTCGACCTTGCAAATTGGCAAAGGTCATTCAGTTGAACAAACTTGGTAACCAATATCAGTACCCTTGCAATTTAGTTATTTGAAAATTTTAAGACATTTGACGAGTGTGGCCTTGAAAGTGATATAAGGTCATTCATTATGGCCCGGCACGAAAGTGCAGGTGACCTATAGTAATCATCGTTTCCGTCCATCTGTTCGTCAGTACTTTTGTTTCTAATCAATAACTTAAGTCCCCTTGGGCTGATCTAACTTAAACCTTATGCAGTGTTTTCTTATCAATAATAAACGGGGAATGTCCCTTAATTGAATGGTATTACACAAGAAAAATACCTTTATTGGTATATGTGTCTGTAGGGAGAAGAAGGTTATTCCAGCCATACAGCGGGGACCTTGCTGACCTAAACTAGTAACCTCTTTATCCTACCCCTGCATACTACATGCCCAATATAAGTACCATGAGCCTATTAGATATTGATAATAAGTTGTTTTTAGATGTTAAGACAGAAAAATCCCGACGACCTTGAAAGTTGATCAATGTGATTCACTTGAACAAGCTTGGTATCCATTCAATCCCAGTATGCTACAGACCAAATATCAGGAACTTTGACCTTTTGGTTATTGAGAAGTCATTCGATTGAGAAAGTTGACGCAAGACCGACGGATGCTGCGCTCCGGGATCAGTTCATTTGATTTTCGGGCAACCTAGAGCAAACACTTGAACAAAATGTTATCGGAAACCTGTTTTATATTTTTTATATAGGAACACGAAATGTAACTATAATATAAAGAAGTTTTGTTTGTCACTCACTCAACTACAAAAAAAAAAAGGCATATATTGACAAGTAACGGTTTTCTTATCAGAATTAAAACGTGTCACCTATTGTTTTCTTACAAAGACATAAATACAAAAAAGTTTTCGGTTTTAAAAAAAGTAGGATACATAATTACATAAAATGTTGAATACTTGCTCAATTTGTTCATATTCCCGATAAATTGAGATATTTAAAATTTAAAATTTGATTTTATACATAAACTGATAAATAAGATATTGAAATAAAACAAATCAAGAATTTTATATATCTCGTCAAGTGTTTAATTGTCCTAAATTCAACAATTTATTCTCGATTTGCGAATGGTATTAATATCACCGTGTGATAGGATACTGACACATATTACAGTATCTTCCGAAACTCCTCTGCATGTTAGGGAGTACATGGATGTGACGGTATGGTTAACGAAAGAACAATTCAACACCCGACTTCCACGAGGTTTTAAGAAGTTCAAATGTCTGGAATTAATTCAATTTGTGGCGTTAATCTGGGTCCTGTAGTGGTGTTCTGCAGGACTCACACAACTAAATCAGCCTATCACGAAGTGTTTCATACGTTTGTAGTCCCTACTGAAAATTTGTTCCGGCTAAGTACAGTGATTCTGGGTAATTTAAATAGGTAATTGTTGACATATTCTGCATTGAATGAAATCTGTAGATATTTAACTTTACAAAAATATATACTTTTGGTAGATTTCGATATGTGATGGCGGATTGATATGGGGTCAAAAGTCAGAGGGTGTTCCGGTCCCATTTCACTGGTTTGACATGTAAATTTCCGGTTGTCCGAAGCAGACGCCTGTAGCAAGCTAATATGCCAGTAAACTCCTCATTAAATGCCCCTTGAAGCCTTTGTCATGTATGTATCTGTGAATTTAGGCAGTTTTCACAAGTGTTGTACTTCAAATATTAAAGTTATTAGCTCGAAAGCTTAGTAATAACATATAGTAAATTATTTAGTTGTGTGAGTCCTTTAATTGAACTAGCCGTGTGCTTGACCTATATAACATTTTCTGTGCTTCCGGATATTTTTTTTTCAAAGACAACCACTGTCATTGAGTGTTTGCACATTTTTCAGTGTGTAAAAATATTTAATTTGACAAAAAAACTTCAAAATTATTTAAAATCTGGCAAAACATGGCCCTGTGTTGAAGCCTGTATTGTTGGACTGACCATCATACTCACGTTTTTAATTAAGTTTGGTTCAATTAACTGTGATAATTAATCTGCGTGCGTGTTAATAAAACTTAACTGATATGTGTACCAGGTTTTAGCATCCAAATTTTGATAGAACAAAGATCTAGTGTGCTGTCTTCACCCCCCCCCCCCCCCCAAACCCCGTTCCAACTCTGCCCAGTCATTCTCAGGCTTCTTCCTTCATGCAAATTATAAATGTATGCGTGTTTTATAATCCTAAGAAAGCAATAACTAGAACAATCACATAATAAGCTTGTATAAATATTGCACATGTGAGTTTATATATGTGTATGTGTCACGTACATGTTTTGGTGGCTAAATCCAACTTATATTCCATATTTTCAGTAAATTGTAGATATTACTTTATTCCTGTCACAATATATACCTTGTTCAACATCTTGTTTATTGATTTAATGCGTTTGTGTACTTTGTTTACTCATACAATAAGCCGTTTATAGCATTATATCTCCCCTACCCCCAATATTCTCCCTGTAAAATGGAGGCACCCCGGGGAGCTAGAAGTGCTAAATGTAAGCTGGTGTAATTGATAGATAAACAGTTAAGGTGGATATCTGATAACCGTTTATGACTCATGTTTTCTGTAGAAGTTTGAAGTTGTGTGTGAATTCTAAGTGTGTTAAATTGTTAAAATTAAATAAAAAAATACTTAAAATAAAAATTAATTACTGCAGAGACTTTAAAATTAACAGAAACTGAGGTAACAAGATTTCTTTTCAAAAACATTTGAGCGGTAAGCGTATTTGATCTTTGTGCAAAATATGAAATTGCTAAGTGCGTGCTTAACTGAGGTGCTAGAGGTAAATGTTATGCAAAAGAAACGAGAAATTTCTGGTGCTAGCTCTGAATAGCAAGTGTACATTAGGTGCAATAACTTGGGTTTTCTTCATAATTTTTTATTCAATTTCAACCAAACTTCACCATTTTACTCGGAAATGTATATACTTTCAGTTAGTAAACTTTATTTCAACATCTGAAAGGTTTAGGGCCCTTTAAAGGACTCACACAACTAAATCAGCCTATCACGAAGTGTTTCATACGTTTGTAGTCCCTACTGAAAATTTGTTCCGGCTAAGTACAGTGATTCTGGGTAATTTAAATAGGTAATTGTTGACATATTCTGCATTGAATGAAATCTGTAGATATTTAACTTTACAAAAATATATACTTTTGGTAGATTTCGATATGTGATGGCGGATTGATATGGGGTCAAAAGTCAGAGGGTGTTCCGGTCCCATTTCACTGGTTTGACATGTAAATTTCCGGTTGTCCGAAGCAGACGCCTGTAGCAAGCTAATATGCCAGTAAACTCCTCATTAAATGCCCCTTGAAGCCTTTGTCATGTATGTATCTGTGAATTTAGGCAGTTTTCACAAGTGTTGTACTTCAAATATTAAAGTTATTAGCTCGAAAGCTTAGTAATAACATATAGTAAATTATTTAGTTGTGTGAGTCCTTTAATTGAACTAGCCGTGTGCTTGACCTATATAACATTTTCTGTGCTTCCGGATATTTTTTTTTCAAAGACAACCACTGTCATTGAGTGTTTGCACATTTTTCAGTGTGTAAAAATATTTAATTTGACAAAAAAACTTCAAAATTATTTAAAATCTGGCAAAACATGGCCCTGTGTTGAAGCCTGTATTGTTGGACTGACCATCATACTCACGTTTTTAATTAAGTTTGGTTCAATTAACTGTGATAATTAATCTGCGTGCGTGTTAATAAAACTTAACTGATATGTGTACCAGGTTTTAGCATCCAAATTTTGATAGAACAAAGATCTAGTGTGCTGTCTTCACCCCCCCCCCCCCCAAACCCCGTTCCAACTCTGCCCAGTCATTCTCAGGCTTCTTCCTTCATGCAAATTATAAATGTATGCGTGTTTTATAATCCTAAGAAAGCAATAACTAGAACAATCACATAATAAGCTTGTATAAATATTGCACATGTGAGTTTATATATGTGTATGTGTCACGTACATGTTTTGGTGGCTAAATCCAACTTATATTCCATATTTTCAGTAAATTGTAGATATTACTTTATTCCTGTCACAATATATACCTTGTTCAACATCTTGTTTATTGATTTAATGCGTTTGTGTACTTTGTTTACTCATACAATAAGCCGTTTATAGCATTATATCTCCCCTACCCCCAATATTCTCCCTGTAAAATGGAGGCACCCCGGGGAGCTAGAAGTGCTAAATGTAAGCTGGTGTAATTGATAGATAAACAGTTAAGGTGGATATCTGATAACCGTTTATGACTCATGTTTTCTGTAGAAGTTTGAAGTTGTGTGTGAATTCTAAGTGTGTTAAATTGTTAAAATTAAATAAAAAAATACTTAAAATAAAAATTAATTACTGCAGAGACTTTAAAATTAACAGAAACTGAGGTAACAAGATTTCTTTTCAAAAACATTTGAGCGGTAAGCGTATTTGATCTTTGTGCAAAATATGAAATTGCTAAGTGCGTGCTTAACTGAGGTGCTAGAGGTAAATGTTATGCAAAAGAAACGAGAAATTTCTGGTGCTAGCTCTGAATAGCAAGTGTACATTAGGTGCAATAACTTGGGTTTTCTTCATAATTTTTTATTCAATTTCAACCAAACTTCACCATTTTACTCGGAAATGTATATACTTTCAGTTAGTAAACTTTATTTCAACATCTGAAAGGTTTAGGGCCCTTTAAAGGACTCACACAACTAAATCAGCCTATCACGAAGTGTTTCATACGTTTGTAGTCCCTACTGAAAATTTGTTCCGGCTAAGTACAGTGATTCTGGGTAATTTAAATAGGTAATTGTTGACATATTCTGCATTGAATGAAATCTGTAGATATTTAACTTTACAAAAATATATACTTTTGGTAGATTTCGATATGTGATGGCGGATTGATATGGGGTCAAAAGTCAGAGGGTGTTCCGGTCCCATTTCACTGGTTTGACATGTAAATTTCCGGTTGTCCGAAGCAGACGCCTGTAGCAAGCTAATATGCCAGTAAACTCCTCATTAAATGCCCCTTGAAGCCTTTGTCATGTATGTATCTGTGAATTTAGGCAGTTTTCACAAGTGTTGTACTTCAAATATTAAAGTTATTAGCTCGAAAGCTTAGTAATAACATATAGTAAATTATTTAGTTGTGTGAGTCCTTTAATTGAACTAGCCGTGTGCTTGACCTATATAACATTTTCTGTGCTTCCGGATATTTTTTTTTCAAAGACAACCACTGTCATTGAGTGTTTGCACATTTTTCAGTGTGTAAAAATATTTAATTTGACAAAAAAACTTCAAAATTATTTAAAATCTGGCAAAACATGGCCCTGTGTTGAAGCCTGTATTGTTGGACTGACCATCATACTCACGTTTTTAATTAAGTTTGGTTCAATTAACTGTGATAATTAATCTGCGTGCGTGTTAATAAAACTTAACTGATATGTGTACCAGGTTTTAGCATCCAAATTTTGATAGAACAAAGATCTAGTGTGCTGTCTTCACCCCCCCCCCCCCCCAAACCCCGTTCCAACTCTGCCCAGTCATTCTCAGGCTTCTTCCTTCATGCAAATTATAAATGTATGCGTGTTTTATAATCCTAAGAAAGCAATAACTAGAACAATCACATAATAAGCTTGTATAAATATTGCACATGTGAGTTTATATATGTGTATGTGTCACGTACATGTTTTGGTGGCTAAATCCAACTTATATT
Source organism: Mimachlamys varia (assembly GCA_947623455.1). Classification (NCBI taxonomy): domain Eukaryota; kingdom Metazoa; phylum Mollusca; class Bivalvia; order Pectinida; family Pectinidae; genus Mimachlamys; species Mimachlamys varia. Next base: position 38,064,397 of record OX392533.1, on the reverse strand, counting down.
CCATATTTTCAGTAAATTGTAGATATTACTTTATTCCTGTCACAATATATACCTTGTTCAACATCTTGTTTATTGATTTAATGCGTTTGTGTACTTTGTTTACTCATACAATAAGCCGTTTATAGCATTATATCTCCCCTACCCCCAATATTCTCCCTGTAAAATGGAGGCACCCCGGGGAGCTAGAAGTGCTAAATGTAAGCTGGTGTAATTGATAGATAAACAGTTAAGGTGGATATCTGATAACCGTTTATGACTCATGTTTTCTGTAGAAGTTTGAAGTTGTGTGTGAATTCTAAGTGTGTTAAATTGTTAAAATTAAATAAAAAAATACTTAAAATAAAAATTAATTACTGCAGAGACTTTAAAATTAACAGAAACTGAGGTAACAAGATTTCTTTTCAAAAACATTTGAGCGGTAAGCGTATTTGATCTTTGTGCAAAATATGAAATTGCTAAGTGCGTGCTTAACTGAGGTGCTAGAGGTAAATGTTATGCAAAAGAAACGAGAAATTTCTGGTGCTAGCTCTGAATAGCAAGTGTACATTAGGTGCAATAACTTGGGTTTTCTTCATAATTTTTTATTCAATTTCAACCAAACTTCACCATTTTACTCGGAAATGTATATACTTTCAGTTAGTAAACTTTATTTCAACATCTGAAAGGTTTAGGGCCCTTTAAAGGACTCACACAACTAAATCAGCCTATCACGAAGTGTTTCATACGTTTGTAGTCCCTACTGAAAATTTGTTCCGGCTAAGTACAGTGATTCTGGGTAATTTAAATAGGTAATTGTTGACATATTCTGCATTGAATGAAATCTGTAGATATTTAACTTTACAAAAATATATACTTTTGGTAGATTTCGATATGTGATGGCGGATTGATATGGGGTCAAAAGTCAGAGGGTGTTCCGGTCCCATTTCACTGGTTTGACATGTAAATTTCCGGTTGTCCGAAGCAGACGCCTGTAGCAAGCTAATATGCCAGTAAACTCCTCATTAAATGCCCCTTGAAGCCTTTGTCATGTATGTATCTGTGAATTTAGGCAGTTTTCACAAGTGTTGTACTTCAAATATTAAAGTTATTATAGGACTCACACAACTAAATCATTTACTATATGTTATTACCAAACCTTTTAGTTAATAACTTTCATATTTGAAGTACAGTACTAGTGACAACTGTCTAGATTCACAGATACTTACCTTACAAAGGCTACAAAACATGTTTTCAGGGATGTTTACTGGCATACCGGGCTGTCACAGTGTCAAGAAGTTGACAACCGGAAGTTTACAGGCAAAACCGGTGACCCTAAACAGAAACGCCCCCATACTATTTGACCTTGTCTAAATCCGCACACATACATGGAAACATTGTAAAAGTATACATTTTTCAAAAGTTAAGTATCTCAACATTTCATTCATGCAAAAATCTGTCATCAGTTCCTCATTAAACTTCCTCAGTGGCCCAGTAATTAGCTGGAACTAATTTTACATAGGGACTACAAACGTATGAAACACATTCTGATTGGATGATTTAGTTGTGTGAGTCCTTTAAAGGGCCTTAAACTATTTGAAATGTTGAAATAAAGTTATTTTCTGAAAGTATATTCAATATTTGGTATAATTGTGAAGTTTGGTTGGTATATAACTATTTGTTATGGAGATATGGCAAGTTATGTCCCTTGGTGTCCAAATGCTCTTTGCACTCAAAGGCATGAAATGTTCAAATTCAGGTGCTGGTTAATGATCTGTCATAGATCAATTAATTTACAACTATAGACCTCCATATTTTGCATGTATATAAAACACATATGTACCTCATAGAATGTGATCTTCAAATTGAAATATATCAACTACAGTGATTTATACAGCATTTTAACTAATTGGTTTATTAAATTAATGAAAGTTTGTTTGAAAAAGTGTAATTTGACAATATTTTAATGTACAGTATTCTTCAAGATATCTAACAGGACCTTGGCCATAAATAGCCATTTGATATATACCTAAACCAATTAGCTTCTACTTAGACAGGCTTAGTGACAGGCCTTCAAACACCCCTAGGGAGCCACAACACCACTGGGAGAGCTATGGGGGTAGGGGACAGATAATGCCATAAACTGTCAATAGTCTGAGTAAATAATCAACAATAACACACTTCTCCATCAGCATAGATGTATGTCTAGGGGTATTTAATGACAAAACATCTCAACACTAACCATTCATTTCAAAAATGGGCAAAAAGCAGGTTAGAATTGGACAAACATATGGATTTCAGAGAGGGAACCTTCCACACAACAAGGGGAAGACACAGGCACCAGTTTCCATGCTAGTTTCAGGACCAATCAACAGGCTACCCCAGGATGTATTTGGATCCAGGGTGAAGACTGACAGCACAGGAAAAATGTCAATCTCTAATGCTGAGGGCCTGTCGTCCAACATGACGCTCCTACGTCCCAAACCAACAGAGGCAGCTATAGCTACCTGCATGGATTCCGAGGTACAGCACCCAGACAGCTTCACATACAAGCTATACCGGCCCGTTGATTTGGAAAGGCTATGGAATTCAGCGGTCCGTCAGCACAATAATCAGCACAAGCACTGCAAAGGCTATCTGCGCTTTGACTCGAAGAACTCAAGGCAATGGGGCTGGGGATGGTCTGAGCGGCTTTACTGTGACACCTGTGAATATATAAGTGAAAGTTGCAAGCTGTATGAGGATGAAAAGACAGACAACAACACCCCTAGAAGAGGTCGGCGACGGAGTCAACTGAACTTGGGTATGCAAACAGCACTCATGGCTGCATCAATATCAAATTCTGCAATGATTGAAATATGCCTGACTGCCAACATCATCCCCCCCTCATATACTGGACTACAGAAAACAGCCAATCATGTTGGGGAGAAAATTGTCACCATGAACAAAGAGAGTATGGAAAGTCTGAGAGAAAAAATTGTATCAGATAATACAAGTTGTGGACTTGAGAGGCCAGACCTCATCAATGCAGAGATGGATGGGAGGTACAACAACCCACTATTCAGTGGAGACCGGACACCATATCAAGGGGCCACCCAGGTCACCATGACTCTTTGTGAGCAAATGACATCAGACAAGAAAATCCTAAGTGTGTTCACCGGCAACAAACTATGTAAGCGTGCAGAGTACCTGAGAAGGTGTGGGGTAAACACCACTTGTCCTAACCACACAGGCAGGTGTACAGCAAATGTGGCCGAGGAGGCTGCAATGGGCAATGAAAAAGCCTGGGCCACCATTGTTGGAGAAGAGGTTGCAGACAATTTTACAGTCAATTACCTCACCACAGACGGAGACAGCAAAACACACACCGGTATGAAAAAGTCTCACCCGGGATGTAAAAATCTAAAAGACCCTCGACACCTGGTGAAATCGGTGAAGAAAGAGTTTTCAAAGTGCAAATTCAGTGCAGGCTTATTTCAGAAAACACAAGGTCTATCACTTGGAACACTGAAGACACGACTGGCCACTGATGTAAGAAACAGATGTGTTACAGAGTTGGAAAGGGCACACATTATTCACAGAGGAAATCTAGACCAGATAAAGAAGAATATGCCTATGGTAATAGGGGCCATGATTCAGTGCTACAAAGGAAACTGTGGAGAAATGTGTGCTGAGTACAGCTACTGCTGTCAAGGGCTACCAGACAACCACTGGAAGAAGACATTTCTGCCACAGGGGACAGCACTATACTTCAGTGCTGAAGATGAGCACCACTTCAAGCAGTGTGTGCTCAAATACCTTAGCACTGAGTGTCTGGAAAGCACCAAACTACTTACAAGCACTCAGAAATCAGAATCTTTCAACAGAGTGCTTCAGAAAACAAATCCAAAGATGATGACTTGTTACCGAAACTTCCCAGCCAGAATTCACACTGCTGTTCATCTGTGCAACTTTGGTATAGCAGACTCTACGGTGATGAGGCTACGTGCTGTCGGCAGTCCTTTGGTGAGTGGCTCACGTGTTGTCAGTCGCATCACATACCTGCGAAAGAGACAGTTATATCATCAGCAACGTCAAAGACAACTCAAGTTCAAACTAAGGCGAGGATATCACAGAATCAGACGATATCGCATGCACGCAAAGGCTCGTATATCAGCAGTGACATATAAATCTGGAGTGGACCACCCAAATACTTTGTGCTCAGAGGATGTGCTAAAAACAGACTGTGCTAAAACAAATTAAACTGTGATAAAAGTGGACTAAGATGACTTGTGTGAAAATGTGTGCTAATTAAGTTTGTTCTTGTTTTGAATTTCAGTGTAAATTGCTATTTGATTATTAAATATGAAAACTTACTACAATCGTTTTTTATTTCTACTTGTCAAAAATGCAATTTGGATGAGGGCTTTGGCCTAAATATGTCTGAGGTTGCCTCAGCCTGCAGGATTGTCTATTATAATTGATGTAACCTGGATTCAAGATTCAGGTATTCAAACTTTGTACAGAGGCCATTGTGGCACAAAAGAGACACCTGTAGTATACAGGGCAAGGTAAATTGTCTTGTAAACATCATATAATGTAATCGATGGACATATATTGTCCGATACGTACCTGGTGCAGCCACAAATCTTCCAAGTCCAAAATCACCCCTGGCACCAAACAGCCATACTACACAGCCTGTAGAGGGTATAATTTCATATTGTTTTAGTAATTTTGCCTGATAAAGCCCTAGGAAAGTGTTTAAATACATGATGATAGCACTGTCACTCAAAAATTAGGTTATAAACAACAGAAAATCAATGAAAGGCCAGGGTCACCTGTGCACGTGCTACTTCTCCTTAAAGGACTCACACAACTAAATCATTTACTATATGTTATTACCAAACCTTTTAGTTAATAACTTTCATATTTGAAGTACAGTACTAGTGACAACTGTCTAGATTCACAGATACTTACCTTACAAAGGCTACAAAACATGTTTTCAGGGATGTTTACTGGCATACCGGGCTGTCACAGTGTCAAGAAGTTGACAACCGGAAGTTTACAGGCAAAACCGGTGACCCTAAACAGAAACGCCCCCATACTATTTGACCTTGTCTAAATCCGCACACATACATGGAAACATTGTAAAAGTATACATTTTTCAAAAGTTAAGTATCTCAACATTTCATTCATGCAAAAATCTGTCATCAGTTCCTCATTAAACTTCCTCAGTGGCCCAGTAATTAGCTGGAACTAATTTTACATAGGGACTACAAACGTATGAAACACATTCTGATTGGATGATTTAGTTGTGTGAGTCCTGAAAGTCGAAAGTTATTGTTGGGGAATTTGTACTTCACAATGGAGTGGAAACGCTTTTATTTTCAACACTTTTAATAAGTGCATAATACAGTTATCGCCCACTCGTTATTTAATCCAAATGACATACATAAGGTCTTCTCTATATAAATGTAGATAATGAACTATCCGTTATGCTGTACATCAAGCATCGTACAACTTGATGTTTATTTTTCTCCCCCTCCCCCCCCCCCAACTTGATTTTGTAGAGTAAAAATATTGCTTGATTTGGAATGGATGACTATTACTTATCATGCTATAATTAAGACTAAGATATAAAAATTTACACAATTTGAAAAGAACAAGTGAAAATAAATGAACAGGAGGGAGGCCAGCTTAACTTCAAAAATTCCCATTTACAGTAAAATCCTACTTACTCGAACACGGTTCGCTCGAATACCGCTTATTTGCCGAACAGTTTGTTTGTTACCGACCGAGTTCGTACATATTCATCGAACCTCGGATTACTCGAATACCATACATTCCTCGAACTATTGGTCAGGTCCGCACAAGTATACTGTATCTATTACTAAAAAGAGGTGCAGCATATGTGTGTGTTACGTCATCTTTGAGTAAATTGGGTTTCAATTTGAATTCAGATTATCGCAACCTTGTTAGGATCGCATGTTCTTTTATGGAGGAAACATATTGGTACATAATAATAAGGACAACACATAAATGCATATTAAAAATATAACATAGAAAGATGAACCGATATTTGGCTTAAAAGAACTGATATTATATTTTGATTTGAATCCATTTTTCAACATGGCCAGATTATTATTTAAAGTAAGAAGAAACCTCGTTCAGCAGAAGCTGCATTATAATAAGGACGCCTTGTGTTGTTTTCGGAAGTAAAACAGACTAATGTCAAAATATACACGTGTCATTTCCATGGAAATTAATACAGCAATCCATACGAATAAGTCATTTTGCAAAGATTTATCACAGAAAAAGAATGCACCGAACTCCAAGCTGATGAGCATATGGATTGAATGATGGAAGATGATCCAAATTCACACTTATGTGCTGCCCCCTGTTCGAAAGTCTGGTACTGCTATGGTGGCCATTTTGCGTGCTGTAGCTGTTCACTGTTCACGAGCAAAATTAGCAATTATTCTATATTGTACATAGCTAAGCACTTGAAAACGTGCTGATAGACAGTATATGATGTCATTTGTTTGGACAAAGAATACTCACCTTATGAACTAATAAATGTTAACATAATTTGAGCTTGTTTTCAGTTTTCGAGACAATGTTGCCCATCTTTTTATTGTTAGTCATCATCTGCAGCGTTATTATAACATAGGAAAGTTTTTCAAAATGAATTTATCAAAACAAATCTAAAAATGTAATAAGTTTTTGTTGTTCGACAAAACATTGCAGCAAAGCCTAAACCTTTTCAAAATCATGTATGACAAAGATTTAAAAATAAAATTGAATTTATGACAATTTGTTAACAAAACATATAAATCAAGTTGTGTGTCGCTTATTTCTTTTTTTTTATCGAAAGACATTTCTAAGAAACGAAATATTTTAACAACAAGGAAACTATCGAGACCTCTGACCAAAACACGACCACACTACATGTAGATATACTGTCATGTGTCCTGGCCCAACAAAAACAATCCCAGGTATATGGATTCGATTAGGTAATTATATTTCTCAGTCTTTAGCAGTCCACGTAGATACACGGCCTTCGACGAGACCACGGTAAGTGCAACAAATTATCTCAATCTGAAATGTATTCCTTATCGGAATGGCTTAAAAGTAGTCACTATAGATCTATTCTAATAATCTAGTCAACTTTAAACGTTTGAATCGGAAAAATGTCATACACATTTTTAATGACTTTTAATCACATATAGGCAAAACTTTTCCCGATTGTATAAATATTCATTCTCATCTTACCATCCGACTCGAATAGATACTAATCTAAATCTATTTTTTCCATATGTTTTTCCTTTGTGAAGTGAGGTTAGATTTATTTTTAATGTTGAACAACTGAGAAAGTATTGTCATTGATCTTATTTTGTAAATATGCCACTAATACAGAAATATTACAGTTACCAGGTTTTGTTCCATATTGGAGCAAGTGTTTAATAAATCTTGTTGAATAAAAAACTTATCACGATTCGCTTCGTAAAAAAGAAACAATTTTATAATTGCATGATCCTAATATCTCTCGTAGATGTCGTCACCGACTGTGATCCTCGTCGAGGCTATACTACTAGGATGTTTAGTAATAAACATCCCAGTGCGTGTCAGTGGATTTGTGGAGCCTCTTCCGATGCCAGATATCCTAGAAAACTGCTACAAATATAGAACCCAAATTCTAAACGTCACTGACATGCCAGCCAATGAAATCAGTGCTTTTTGTATCACAAACTTTCTCTACAAGACGCATCATCTACGTCCCCAAAGACCTATTGCTAATGAAACCATTCAGTATGCACAAGAATTGTTTAGGCAAGTATTTGGAGATGTTCAAAAACGTCACAGGAATAAAAGACAGTTTGGCAGACGAGTTCGTCGGGAGGTTCGGATGATGCCTCGTCAGATGTGGAATACATTTGTAACACGGATAAATATGCTGAAGACTCAGTTCGTAAGTTACGTCTTACGTTGATCTTAATCTCATTTAAGTAGTGGCACGGTACATAATATACACATTTTCGTAGTACACGATTTGAAATTATACAGAACTAGTTTAATTTTACTTCTAAATTCATCAATTAAAGGGGTTTTACGCACCCTTCTGCTTCGACATTAGTTTAGAAATTTTCAATTCCTACCTTTTGGCCCCTAGCATCACTGAAGAGTCCTAGGAGGACGAAACAGCTGTATAATGCAGTTTCATTCAATTTTTCGGCATACTGTATCTATTACTAAATTTAAGAGCAGCATATGTGTGTGTTACGTCATCTCTGGTATTGTAACATTGAAAATCCAGACAGATCGCAGTCGCAGCTCCTCGGTTTTATCCAACGCAATTTTCAAAACAGGTTTGTTAAAGAAAGTGAGTACCAGGTTTAAGGTACAAACTAAACGTAATGATAGGTACTACTCCCAAAATTTTGGGAGTGGGACGTCTGGTTCACCAGATGCGAGTATAATGTGACCCGGTTGAGTGTTCTGGCGGTGGCCTTCGGCCAGTATACTTTAGTGTGGTAACATTTTAAGTCGGACAAAGATCCGAACTACCGCTATGAGACGTACAAGAACATACCGATCCTCACAAATACACGTTCACTTCTCACACACGACATCGCATCCGATGAGAGTCCGTCCTTTAATTACCTTGCTGGTAAAAGGACGTAGATCCTAAAACAAATCCAAAAACCTAACCGAAATTCCTTTACTACAAGTTTTATTTTTATCATGAAACGCCTAGGTATTATCATAATAAATTCAACTTGAGCATGTTTTGTATCTTTGAGATTCCCGGATGCGAGATATAATCTAACCAACTAGCACAGGTTTAAGGATAAAGATAGAAAGTCAAATATTGTGATAAGACGTTAGGTGCGTTTTCTCCAATTCAAATTATTTTAATGCGGTACACATATTTCTATGAAATTTCTATGAAATTTCTTAAAGTTAACAGTTCAACACGAAAGAAATGAACTACGTTTAAAAAACGTCTTAACTTAGAATGGCGCATTACATCATGGAGTCTCCATAACTAAGTATGGAGCCTCTATAGCCACAGTTAATCTCATTTGATTAGTGGCATTGTACATAATATATACATTTTCGTAATACACGATTTGAAATTATATAGGACTTGTTTAATTTTACTTCTAAATTTATAAATTAAAGGGTTTTTTCGCACCTGACCCTTCTGCTTCTACATTAGTTTAGAAATTTTGGATTAGCAAACGGTATCTATTACTTAATTTAAAAGTTGCAGCATATGTTTAAGTTACGTCACCATTAACTAGCATTGTCTTGCCACTAAGCGGCAATTGAAGGTTTGTTAGTAAAGAACGAAGCATATGATATCGCGGTAGAGTATGTTCCACAGACATGAACTGGTTTTACGAGGACATAATTATAAATTAGTAATACGAAATATAGGTGAAAACTCATTAAGAAAACGGATTATGGAAAAGCGTCAAATACTTGATGAAGTCCAGTTTAGACGAATGTTATCTTTCATTATTCTACAGCTGAAAGTTTATTTTTGTCCTTCCTTCTCTAGGTCGGACCCAACATAAGCCGATACGATGCCTTTGCCGATATTCATCGTCTGGTTATAGAGTCCGCGCACGGTGGCCCGAACTTCCTAGGATGGCATGCTGTGTATTTGATATTGTAAGTAAAATGGGCTTACTTCTTAAGCATTAAACTGCATTTTGTTTCGAGTTATAGGCAATATGAACGCCCACTGCATTACAGGAAAATAGCATGAACCGCACTAGCTCATATACACTAGCTTATACAGAGTAAAGTACATGAATCTCATCTCTGACTGATACACAGTGAAACAATTTCATCTTCATCATCCACACAAACTTAGACTTTTCATAGAATAGAAACATTTGATGGGTTTCAAATTTATATTTGAGTAATGAAAAAATGCCTAAGAAATATTTTTATCAAGTGAGCCTCTAGCGAGTAGAAATGAGAAACATCGAGACGAATTTCATAGATCTGATATGGGAGGAAAAGGAATGCAAGATTTATTTTATGACATTTTCAAAAATTGTGGCATTTCTTCGTATAAAAATAGTATTTTCACATAACATTGAACTGTAAGTCACCAGCATATGGACTCGCATGCGGAAGTCGATGACATCAATTATTTGTCCTAGACGTGATGTCACCATCAAATCAAAGGGAACTTACAACCAATCACACAGCTGATAGATCATAATGTACAAACCTATAAGTAGAGACTGATGTTGGCCCCTTACCTGAGTCAAGTTTTTAGTCGATGTTTCTTCGAAGAAAGCATGGAAAAGATGCGAATTCGATCTGTATTTCTTATTATAATTCTAGGAATCTTAATTCATTTTTTCGGCATACATTATCTATTACTAAATTCAAGAGGTGCAGCTTATTTGTGTTACGTCATCTGTCATCTTTTCCTTCTTAACCTTTTTATTTTTTCTTCCCTGTCGTGCATAATCATGAATTGCAAACCCGTATAAACAAAAATGAAATGCAATGAAAGTTCTGTCAAGTATATACTTATTTACACTGTTGTATTTAACTGTATAAAATTACCCCGGATTTTTTCAGCTATCACATTTCAGCAATGTGATGATGTCGTATTACTTGATTGTTAACTAGAGGTGTTTTAACTTGGAGAATACTCGCTTTATATGTCATTATACTCTTGTCCTGTCAATTTGTATGCCCATGCCATGAAATTGGGTGTAGGCATATAGCGTTATCAATGTCAGTCCCGTCACGTCCCATCCCTTGGCCTATTTTCCGGATCAAGCATCCAAGATGGCCGCCATGGCCTTTGATTGGCTAAAAACATATCCAATATAAAATTTTCTTCTACTTTACGGATTATTATGAAACTTGGCGGGAGGGATGGTAACGTGACGGCATTCATTAGAAAGACAAAATATGGTTTTATGATTCAAAATGGACGACAAATAAAGGCTTCTGATTGGTCAAAATTTAAATATTGTCCGATTTAAAAACATTTGGTTTGTGCATGTAATCTGGCAAACAAAAGCAATGCCAGTATTCAATTTGTCAAAATTAAAAGAGGAGACATTCCATGGCGTCTGATTGGTCGAAATCCATATAATGTCAAAGTTCTATGAAATTTTGCAGAACTCCTTTCGTATGGGGGCGGAGGCATTTATGTCTCACAGACATTTCTAGTCCATGCATTTTTGCCCAATCAATTTTGAATTAGGGTTATGGTTTTGTTGGTGCAACGGAAATAAATTATTGTTGTTTTGTTAAACAAGCACTAAGGACGTTTTGAATCGCAAATGGTTATGCAGGGGCTATAATGAGTCATTGAAGGACGAAACAGCTGCATGGTACATTTAATTAAAGTTCGTGTTTGGCTTGCTGTATCAAAACATTATATAGTTATTTCTTGTTATCTTTTTAAGATTTGAGCGAGCCGTTGGCGTTCCGGTGCCGTACTGGGATACCCGTCTTGATTTCTACATGGAACAACCTACCGAATCTGTTTTGTGGACACCAGAATTTTTCGGAGAAGGATTTGGTGCCGTTACAAACGGTCCTTTCGCCAACTGGTACACACCAGATAATGTTCCACTCACTCGAAACATAGGTAATGCTGGAACGCTTATCAGCGACGAAAATGTGCAGGCGGTATTAACCCGAAGACGTCACATCGAAATTGTCGAGCCTAATCCAAATCCCCAGTACAGTCTTGAGATTCACCACAATGGGCCTCATGTTTGGGTTGATGGCCAGCTATCAGCAGGAGCAACAGCGGCACAGGATCCAGTCTTCTTCATGCTTCATTCGTTTGTTAATTATTTCTGGGTATTGTTCCGGAGGAGACAGAGGACACTTGGAATCAACCCAGCGAGTGATTACCCTCCTACCAATAATCGACTTCAACAGCCTTACGGTCGAATGATTCCATTCTCGCTCAGAAACATAGATGGGTTCAGTAACCAGATCGAAGGACTGTCGACATATCAGCCGCCCCCTTCATGTCCGGCTTGCGGTGGAAGTTCCTATTATGAATGTGTCAATGGTAGATGTCGCTCTCGCGTAGGTCTTGTCGCAAGTGGTGCCCAGATGCCCGGAATGGGCGGAATGGGTGGAATGGGTGCGATGGGAGGAGCGGCGGCATTCACTTCGCCCTCAGCAGGTGGACAGGCGAGAGCACAACAAACCATAGCACAGACTGGCCCTCTACCGATAGGAAATCGTTTCAGTACTCCTTTCCGCGACCCCAGAACAAGAGGCGACACAATTCCAAATGCCCCTGTTAGAAGGGGGAGACGGAGTACATCGGAAAATACTACCTCAACAAGAACGTCAGCTTCCAATTTCGATAATTCTCAAATAAACAAGCCTTACCAAAACACATTTCTTCTGAATGGTGTAAGTGATGTTAAACGTTGGTCTTTTATACCCGTAAGAATTATATTTGAAAGAACCCCAAAGTCTAAATTCCGATCATTTATAATAAAAGATGGGCAATTGATGGAAACTAATGATATGTTCGAAACCGAAGAATACAAAGGCCTTAAGATTGAAATAAAGAGGAAGATGCCAGCGACCTACAAGAAATGTCATGTATCCGGTTCCGGAGCGTCCAAGGTTTACGTCCAGACCGACGGTATAGACTATTCCGGTAGATACAAGGACTACGCTGTGGTGGATGAAAGATTGCCAATCTCCTCATCGATGACGTATATTGGGGTCAAAAACCCAACCGACGGCGCTGCTCAGTTTTACATGACCGCGTACGACTCGTGCGGGCGTGTTTGTAGACCCCAGTGTCTTACAAACGGAACATATCGACCATGTTCGGGAACATTCCGTGTTACCTCAACATATCCTAAAATGTATGGACTGTCGTATGAAGATGCTGTGAAGGGAATCTGGAAAAAGGGAAGCAACCTCCTCCCCGAAAGCCATTCCGGTGAAGTCCCTGTCACTTTCTTTTGTGATGCGTACATGTCATGGCCATGGGTTTTCGAATAAGACAATAGGCTTTTCGAAAAGACCGATGTCGTCATACATTGAATTGAACTTTTAGCATGTTTTCACAAAAATAAAAACAGAAATATCACTTAAATTAATACGACAAGACAAGAAGTTGCAATTGACATTTTCTTATCAAAATATTAAATTGGAACCTTCATTCAGTTGTTCAGTACATTTATAGCAATATTCAATAATTTTTATGGACTGTTAGCTTTTCATTGTTTCATAATTTAAGTCCAAAGATGATCAAACGTAAACAAGTCAGCAACTTTCTTTGTTCTCTTATATTCAAAACTGATATAATTTTATATAGTTATTTAAATCAAACAGTTCATTCTTGCAGCAAAACAGATACATATACTAAAATATGTGTATATTTCTTTCCTAGATCGTCTACAAATGTTAATTATAATTAAAATGAAATTTTCAAATGTTGGAATTGTCTTTTATCCATCAATTATAATGCTTTGTAACATATTCTTATCTGTTTCTGACTGTTGGCTTCCGACTTTGATATACACATGAAATTTACCTCATAAATTAAATATATGAATAGAACAGGGAAGTTTTGATGTTATAATTTAATTCCGATTACGGATTTTGACATAGAGATGAAATTGACCTCAAAGGCGTTGTTTCATAAATTAAATATAAGAATAGAACAAGAAAGTTTTGATGTATGAATTTTTTCCGATTTTGGATTTTGATCTAGACATGAAATTTACCTCAAAGGCGTTGATTCTTGAATTAAATATCAGAATAGAACAGAAAAGTTTTGATGTTCTTTTCTTCATTTAGATTATATTTAAAATTTGTAAAAATGATATGATTGATATTCGAAAATTATCGAACTTGTCATTTGACATAATCTTTGATTCTATGTTTAATTATGTAAAAGTAAGTTTGCATTTGCAAATTTCATTATGATTGATCAGTAATGAAAATAATCCAAAATCGTTTGAAATTATTTGAATTGAGTTTCGCTTCAAAATACATGAGTTCTGTAATTGTCGAGAAATACAAAAGAAATATTTTGATATTAAAGTGAAGGAATGTGTTCTAATTCGTAAACTGTTGTTGTGTTGTTGCATTTATCAAGTTGGAGACCTAGTGGCTTTACCCCGTTTCTTCTTAGTATTATTCTTATTCATCCGCCGTGAATTGTTTCCGCAGTTTTTTTCATGAACTATTGGATTGATTCCAAAGAAATTTCACATGAGCATTGGGGTTGGCGCTTCAAAGAGAAATCAACTATTTTCTTCGCGTTCGTGCATCTAAAATGGCTGCCTTATCCTGGCTTCTGATATTGATCGAAATTTAGATATTGTCCTATTTCAAATAAATTTGGTTTTTAGGTATGTTATGACTACAAGCACAATCGTTATTTTGGTTTTGCGTTTCAACAAAATGGCCGTCATTTCCTGGCCTCTGATTGGTCAAAATATAAATATCGTCCAATTTTCATGACATTTGGTTTGCACATGTATTTCAGCACAGCCAAACGAACTGCCGGGGTTTGGGGGACTTCTGTAATGGTCCCCCATTACAATTAGTACTTGTTCGAATTAGTTTTCTTTCCTGGTATTAATTGTCACATTACAATTCGTCAATATGGCATAAATTACTCAAACAATAACTAAAATGACTTTGCAAGATTTCGACAACGCATGTTCCCTTTGTCAAGCAAAGAGTTGATTGATAAGTGTCTTGACTAATAGTCGCTGGAAGTAATTCACTAAATAAACAACCCAACCCCCCCGGATGCATGCAGTATGTATTCAAAATAGTTATTTATCAAAATCTGAAAATTGATAAATTTGAGATACGGCTCTTCATTTCTAGGCACTCAATGTTGGAAATACGTCCTTGTTCCTCTTTAGAATCGAGTTATTGCCCCTTATTTGACAACAAGATTTTGTCAGATATTCTTTCAGACATGATACAATAAAACTCTGCTTCCGGTTTGACATTGCAATGATACAAATGTTTTCATATTCCCATTAGATGGACGTTTTTGAGTATGCTTATTAGTGTGTTTACTTGTTGTGATTGACAATGATACTCGGTTCTCATTTTGAGAGCTTGATGTTTACATTGATGTGACAAAGATTTACATGGCGGTTGTCGTCGATGAAGCAGAAGACACTTACTCTTCTGGAACACCTGGTCTTATTATCTTGTACTTAAACAAGAGTCTCAATGTCAATCTTTTCTTTGTTCATTTAGGTGTTATACTCTGACATTGGACGGGCGTATACATGTATTTCTACCTCGCAGTACTCTTGTGTCCACACTCCCTAGCATCACTGACGAGTCTAGAATAACAGTATTTCATTTAAGCATGCTGTATCGATCGCTAAATTGTATAGGTACAACAACATGTGTGTGCGTGTGTGCTTTCTTTTCTATGATGTAAATTAAACTTGTACAAGAAGACCCTTAAAAACTATAAGAGAATAAACCAAATGTTTCAGAAGAGTAAGCGTCTTCATCAACCACACTTGCCATGTAAATATAGGTCTTTAACTGAAGTTAAACTCATGCCCTTAAAATGAGAACTGAGATTTACTTTTAAAAAATGAACATTCCGTTATATATATAGTAAGTAAAGCATTAATTTCAATGTAGCATTGAACACTTTTGCCTTCTTGGAACCCTCAGTGATGCAAGTGACCATAAAATTGGGGATTCAATTAGATATGTCGATGCAGCGATATAAAAATCACTTTAATTGATGAATTTTAAAAAGTTCTGGTTAAAGGGCCTGTTTCCAAAATGGCCCCTTCTCTGATTCAAATTTCCTGTTGGTGGTGCATTGCCCATGCCGTTGTGGTCACAAATCTATAAAACAGGCCCTTTGAACAACGTCCTAAAATGTGAATATCATGAATGTAACACTAATCAACAGAGATAATTATTACCTGACTTTCTACATCAAAAAGTATTCAATAAGTTGGACTATTTTAATGGTTCATGAAATGCATTTCATATACAGCCACGAATTACTTAAATTATCTGTCCGGTGATGTCATGAACTAATACAAGTTTTCTTAGAAAAACAAATTGGTCCCAACAACTCGGCTTTTAATAGAAATCTGGAGATTCTCTCAAGCTTTACTTGAATGCGTGGGTAATAAAACCACGATGCTATATTTGCATGGTATTTAAATTCAAACCTCATACGTGTAAGGTGACAGTACTCAAATAGAATCTTGAAATTTTTTGAAGATACGGGGTAAGGTGTATTCATCTAGGGTAATAGGGAGAATATCCATGAGTGCATGTTTTCAATCAGCCAGGGCTCATTTGAGATTCATAGAATCTATGGCTTGTTATGGTATAGGGTAGTAAAATATCAACCTCGAACGTTTAGAGTTTTAGTCCAGGTCGAGAATATTCTGAGACCTGCACTAAAAATCTCAACCTGAGAAGTTGAGATTTCTAACCCACAATATAACTAGCGATTGATTATTTTTCTCACACCTGTACATAGCTGTGACATAATATAGTATGTATTTCATGTGAAATTTATATAGAAAATTACGCACTATTTTCTGAAGCGAAACAAAAAAAAACAAAATTTGCACTGCGGTTTGTAATCTGACGTCAGAGCAAGAGCTGTCTCTAGGTTGAGACAAAAAAATCTCAAACCGGTAAAACTTCGGGAAAACTCAGTCACAGGTGTGAGAAATTTGTATTCCAAGCTGATATAACCAATGTGTGCAACGAAAGGGGGCACAAAATTGTATCAAGGCTTGATTAATTGAGTATTAATACTCCTCAATTGATTTTGTTTTCAAACATTTTACCATTTTATGAAGACTTTCGATATTTATATGAAACAAGTACTCATTGGATGAATTTCGTCCTACACTATAGTCAAAAACAGACCGAAGTATTTGCCTTTAATTTTATTTTATCAAAACAATAATCACATCAGAAAAAAATCCTTGTGGTTCTTCATATTGGCAGTCCACAATTAAAAATAATGTCTTGACGTCCATCCAGTCATCCTCTGATGGTTATGTAAAAAATGGTATAGACACGAACTTGAGTTATTTAACTGTAATAGTCCAACATCATCACGGCAGTGAATCCTTACACCTTGAACGATAGATCATTGTTCACCTCGGTATATAAATGTTCTTTTGAATCGACTCAGCTGACGATTATGATTCGCTTATTTTTCTTGGGGAATTCTATGCTTTATTTGCAACGTGTTTATGCCTGCCTGTTTGCTTCCATTCTTTAATGGTAGGAATGTTTGTGTGGATATGTTTTCAGGATCGCCCCTAGTTCTTGCATCTGTTAGTATTGACTTAAACTTTGGGCCAACATTAGGGGGACCGAATTTACGAATAAAGTTACTGACAGGCCGAATACCTCTGTGATGTTTGAATGGATAAAAACCCCGCCTCAATCTCCGACGAAGAGGGGCTGTTGGAAGGGGATCGCCCCTCGTTCTTGGATCCGTGAAAGGAGATATAAAACGCCGACCGATTGGAAGCGGCCCAATAGCTGCTATGGCCGCTCGAGCACGCTGTGGACCAGTAAGTCTGTTGCTCCTGACATTTCTAGATATTCTCATCCGGTTGAAAAAGTCATAAATTGCACCCCAATCCAATATGTTTTGGGTATTTCGCTTCACTCTGTAGTTATGAGTTTTAACATGAAAGTTCGGCCCAAAATGTTTTCCATTTTTCTTTGAAACAATATCTTTTGCTTGCAAACCTGCCGTTTTATCAGCCGGTTGCGACGAAATATCTGTTGACTGACATTTGTGTCCTACGCATACCTTTTTCAAGCTACGACCGCAAGTTTTACACGAAATTGAATGACTGTACCTAGCCCTGTGATTGGATAACACACTTCTCTCAAATATGTCTAAGTTAAGATTGTTTAAGCTCTGGAAGTCATTCAGCGGATTCATCCCTTTCAACTGCAACTTTTTCCAGAAGATGTCCCAAATATTATCGATAAAAGCATCAATCATGATAAAAACCGGATCAAGTGGATAGCTAGACAAAGTGTTTAACTTTCCTGTTACCCACAGTTTAGCACCGATGCTGTGAAACTCCAAACTGTTTTGTGGGAATCTGTTTGGTTCTACTACATCATTATGCTTTCCTAGAGACGTTATCTGGTCGAAATGGTCTTGGCTTAACAGCCATCCGATGCTTCCGATGTCCCGAAACAACGGGGAACGGTTCCGCGATATCCAGTTAAAAAATGGTCCCGTGACAACTTTTCCGAATCCGGACCCGAGGTAATCTTTTGTCCACACAATGGATGTTGTCGGGTTTGTCATATTTTGGTCAATTCTGATATCCCAGTATGGAATGGACGTCCCTAATGCCTCTTCAAGGCTATGAAATGAAATAAGAATGGATTCGTGACAGGTTAAAAATCATAAATATTTATGTTTTTAGAAAATTGTCAAAACAAAACCAAATATTCTGCAAATATGATATGTTCTTGTGAAGACTGAATAATTTTGACTCGTTTGCTTCTTAAAGCATTGCTAATTGTTGTAAGGAGAAGTGATGACAAAAACCATTTACTCATTTTTCTAAACTTGTTTACAGAAAGCACAAAAACCTGGTGAAAAAGTAATATGTATTTCAAAGCATGATTTTCTCATTAAAAAGTTAAGAGCGAAATATATAAGCACGTTTATTTGACATCATACCGCTTAGAAAATCACAAAAGCAGATGATCTTTTTTATAGTTATATTTTGGTTTCTTCTTATGAAACTGAATATGAAGCAAATGCAGTATTACTTACAGTAGAAGAAATACTCTGTGCTGTATAAGGAAAGATGGGCTGTTGAAATCCAGATCCGTATACATATCCGACAGTGCATCATAACGACTTAGGTTTTGTGATAGCTGTAACATAAAGAAAACAGCCAATAAAACATTAATCTTCCTGTACCCGGATAAAAAATGACTGCATTCAAGTAAGGTATCACCATGGAGATCATAACTGTGCTAATCTGTGCTATGGACAGAACAAACGAAATTGTACATCCTCATCTAATGATATAATGATACAGAATAGGAAGTCCAGAGTAGTTCTTATATAATTAAATATTGTCTAATTGTACTGGGAAAAACAGAAAACGGGAGAAATGAATTGTTTACCCAAAATGGTGAACCTATTTTGATACAAACTTGACTTCATTAAAATATGGCACTAATTATTTAACTAATTAATCCAGTTAAAATTGACCTGAATGGAAGACAATACTCATGTTCGTTTGTGTCTTCGGTTCCTGTTAAATTGCACTCACTTTGCATACACCGGGAAGCTGTCCTTTACATGACATTAATGTTAATAGTTCTAAAACTAAATGAAACCAAACCAAACTTACTATTAAAATTGGTATTATTTTTATGAATTTGCTTTCAAACAAAACCGAAATAGTGAGTTAAGCCCTAGATCCACATAAAACTGATCAATTATACCCATATAGTCAGAAAGTTTCATAATATGGCGAAGGTAATTTGAAAAAAAGTATTTGTTAAGTTGTCAAATGCTACTTTCAAGTGTCGAGGAACCGTCGATTGGTGGATTTGAGTGTTCATGTTAAACATTTTTGGAAAATGGCATTTTGGAATGATTTATTTTTTCTAAAATATTTCCAAGCTAACTTGACAAATCCAAACAACTACTTAATCGGTCAGAAATGATAGGAACGCACAACTAGTAGTGAAATGAATCGTATAAATCTTTCCTTCGTTCATATTTTGCCCCTTGTTCAATTGATTTTGAGTTCTGATTTTTAAGGTATCCTGCGACAAAATGTGAACGCGTGCAAAAACGTTATTTCAAAAAATTATATGTGTCACTGTATTTCACTTAAACAATTTCTTTATATAAACTATACGATAAACGCGACGATGTCAATTTTCCGATCGTGAACTATCCATTTTTTGATAGTTACATCCCTGTTTATCCAACCTATAGTATTTACATGTCGCAGTTGATTCGATATTCTTGGGCGTGTTTGAAATATTGTGATCGATGTCCACTGCTAACAACACAGGGATTCGAGAGATGCAGGTTGATCAGAACTATGGGCAAGTTTTATGGTCGACATCTTTGTCTCATTGAGAAATATTTTGTATCTTTAAGTGATATGAAGATGGATGTTTTTGAGTATGCTCATTAGTGTGTTTACTTGTGATTGACAATGATGACTCGGTTCTCATGTTGAGGTCTTGTTGCTTGCTTGAATGTTACATAGAGGATCTTACACGAGCGTCGATGTAATATAAAATTTATTAAAGGCTCGTGACATATATACTTAATTATTTAACGAGATGAATAAATTTCATATTACATTGACTCGAGTGTAAGATTCTATTTATCACTTATATTTATAAGAAAATAAACGGAAACTCAAATTCATTAAAATAAAAGGAAAGAAAGGCAAATTTCTTTTTGACGGTATACCACTTTCACTACCGAGACAATCATATGACGTCATAAAGACGCCATTTGTTAATGATGTCACAATAGTGTTATTACACATGTGTAATACCATATTTATGACATGGCTGATCGTGTCAGATTTACATTGCGGGTGTCGTCGATGAAGCAGAAGACGCTTACTCTTCCGGGACACCTGGTCTTACTATCTTTTATTTTTACAAGGGTCTCCATGTTAATCTTTTTTTTTTATTTTGCCCCTAGTTTAATCGATAATTGGACTATGATTTTGTTAACGCTTCGGTATTCTCTAATTGTTTTTATATCTCCAACCTGGTAAACTATAAACTATTACTTATAAGTCAATCAGTTGCACTTAATCACAAGAGGTATCCTTGTTGAGAAAGAAGACAGTAAATCATCATAATGACATCTTATTTCAATTTCATTTCCAAATAAACTTCAAATGGCTTGTCTGGAGTAACACAAATACTCTCCTGTGAATGATATATATATAATGTATAATCTGTTTCAGCGAATAGGGAAAGTAAGTTACGAGAAAACATGTATTTTATGCTTATACATGAACCTGTAATACCATGTTGTACATATATATAAAGGTCAACAATTTACATAGGTATTTATGAATTTTATGAATATTAAACAGATATGTATCATTATGATTTATTATATGTAAGGCAGCTAAGCCATTAGCTTAAATTTATGTATCAGAAGAAAATAACAAGGTTATTATATATGTAATTAATTTCCAGATTTTTATTTGACTGGGTTAGAACTAGTTTAAGAGTTATGTCACGTAGCCACTAATCCCCTTTTGGCAGTAGGGGGTGAAGGGTTATGGCTCATATGATTGGCTAATGCAATTCAGTGGACGCTAAGCGCAATCTCAGCAGCCAAATGTCGTTTTGGTTTTTTATTTTCATTGCAGAAAAAATACACATATTACATATTTCGAACGTCATTTAACGTGAAACATGCCCAGCCTCTGCCACTCATTGAGTTTTGGATTACTACTAGATATTTTCTGTTTACATAGGTATAAACCTGACCATTTTTTTTACAAAGTGGTTGACGGTTTTTCGGTTTTACCTCACAATGGCTTTGTTCATATGTACTAGAAAGTTGCAAACTCTGGTTGAACATTTTTTCTATTTGCAATTCTATGCTATATTGTTGTGCTGCAATAAGTCATCTAATTTCAAAAGAAAAACTTAGTCAGCCTCTTAGGGGTTGGCCATTTTAATTCACATCCAGTTACAGTGTGTAAATGCACAAATATGTATTATGATGACAATCCTGTCAATGCACGTTTCATTGTGAACATGGTAAAGCAACTTTCGAAAGCATTAAATATCAACTGTACAATCAGACGTAAACTTCAGGATCCATCACCTGCCATAATATAAGATAAACGTGACGCACACAACACAAAAGTTATAATGTGCTGATGATTGATACACTGAAAGACAAGCTAATTAGTAAAATAGATGTTTACCATTTTTGATGAACAAATACAAATTTAGGATTTCGTTCGAATAAGGAATTGAATGAAAACATATCTCTCACGAGAGAGGTAATGTGTATTTTAAAATCTGAGCTAGATAATGGTATTTCTTAAAATACTGTTAATAATATCAACATATTTTTTAAACTGATGATCCGAAAAATATGATAAAACAATGATGACGTCACCAAGAGGGGGTATATTTTTATGTAAAGATTATTTTATACAACGAATACATGTTTTGTCTTTACAAATACCAGAGGGGGTACGGTATTTTAACTAATATAAATGTTATCTAATTGTGGTGGGGTTAGACAGTGCTTATGTCTTATGATGATGATAATTGATAGTATAATACAATAACATTTGTGTTATCTCATATCTCAATCATGCTACCTTAGAGGCAAACAAATTAACCTTGAAAACTATTGAATGCTAACAAACTAAATCATTTGTGAACAAACGCCACATCTTCATCACATCTGTCAACTTAGCTATAAAGTGGCATTGATGTATTGTGTCAAAAACGAAAGCAATAAACCTCAGATAATATGAATTAATCTTAAAAAGAGGAAGCGGAAAAACACTGTATAGAAAAAGAAAATGATAAACCTTTATTTGATTTTTTGGACGAGCTTTGATCATTGTTGAATACCAAATTAGCCCGACGTCATCTTTCGGTGACATTAGCACATCGATGACTCGGTTCTCATTTTGAGGATTGATGCATACTTGGATGTGACAAAGATTTACATGGCGGATGTCGTCGATGAAGCAGAAGACGCTTACTCTTCCGTAACACCTGGTCTTATTCTCCTGTGCTTTTACTAGAGTCTCCATGTAAATCTCTCCTTTGTTCCTATTTTGCCACTATACGCTAGTTTAATCGATTTTGAGTTCGGATTATGGTTTTGTTGACGCTTTGGTATTCTCTGATGTTTTTTTTTTATTATAACGGTTTTTTTAACATACGGAAATTAATAAATTGGCGATATGTACGCGTCAGGTATTGGGTATATATAGCGAGGGTGGCGTAAAAATGAATAGAAATCAATTACAATTTCATTGGTCTTAATTGGAAACGGAGATATTTCTGCAAAAAAAAGGAGATATCGAATTGCCAACAAAACCATTATCCGAACTCAAAATCGATTGAACTAGAGGCACATATATGAACCATAGAAAGATTATCACGAAGACATCTGAAAAGATCCAAGAGAATGAGTCCAGGTGTTCCGGGAGAGAAAACTATAAAATATCCCGTACTTTTGCAATGGTCTCCATATAAAAATGGCCCCTTTATTTTCGTGATTTCGAGTTCGGATTATAATTTTGTTGACAATTAAGTATTCTACGGGTATTTGTTTTCTTTATACATACCGCATAACTGATGCAGATATGTCGATATTTTGATCAGTTCAACAAAAGTAACAGCCTAAAACTGCTAAACCTGAATTAACCCTATCATCCATTTGTTTCTAGCTCGGGGAAAATTTGCATTGCTCCACCCACTTGTATTGTTACCAACGTCAGTGAACTGTCACGTTCAAGGGTCGCCTTGTTAGAAGAAAACACCAGTGGAGACAATTGTTATTGAGCATATGTCAGCTTGACTGTAAACATAAACATATATATATGTACATCCGATGTCACCTCCTAAGTGCCCATGCTAGACATCTAGCGACAACCAACGAGTAAAACCTTTTCTTACGTTTTACAACTTTCATTGCTTAAGTGCCGCTGCTGACGCCAAATGTCTTCAGACAAGCCGATAACAAACAAGTAAAATATTTTCTTACTTTTTACAATTTTCATGGAGGCACCATTGCTAGACGACAGATGTCTTCAGACAAGCTAGCAACGAACGATTAAATTTTTTTCTTCAATTTCACAATTTTTTATTTTGGTAGAACCAATTATAGCAACGGAAAGATTCGTTCACAATACAGGTAAAGTTGATGAGTGACAGGTCTCCATCCATTACGGCATTAAATCAAAAGATAAATGAAAATTGAAATTGACTATGTCATGTAGATATGGATAATGTGTTACCGTTTTACCGTTTCATGAAACATGTCAATATCGAACAGAAAGAGTAAAAAGGTTTTAAAAGAGTAGGTTTTGTATTTAATTTGGATAGGAGAGTACAGTGCAATTGATAAAACGAGACTTGTTGACAAGTGTTGTCCTATACAAGGAAATTTTGATAATTATTCCACATTTTCTTTTGACGCGTCTTTAGTTTGATTATATAATGTATGATGAATCAAGTGAAAATTAATCGTGTTCCTCTGAGTAAAATAGTAGCAAAATATCAAAACTTACCGAAATAGAACATTAACTTTAAAACGTCACGCTTTTCGCGCCATTGTGTATCCAAAACTTGAACACCATATAAAAAAAAATTTATACCAAAGGGTCATCAAAACCATAATCCGAACTCAAAAACGATTTAACTAGAGGCAAAATATGAACAAAGAAAATGTTTTAAAGGAGACTTTCGTAACTGTACAAGTGAATAGAATCAGGTGCTCCGGAAGAGTAAGCGTCTTCTGCTTCATCAACGACTCTTTTTTTATTTAAAATTCAATTAGACACGCTGTGATACAAAAAATATTGTGAAATAATAATATGTATCATCTGTTTCACAACAAACAATATGAAAGCCTGTGACGAACAACACAATTTGTTTTGTGTGAGTTGCAACATCCAAGATGACTTCCTGTCAACGTTGTTTTGAGCGAGCTATTAAACTTCTCAAATTTCGTGATGAAACCTAATTCGTAAGAGTAAATATCCGCCAATTATAGTAGAGATGACTGTTTTCAAAAGATATAGTGTTCTGGCTATATATGTATAACGTACAAGTATAGTCTGCTTCGCGAAAGTTAACTAGTTTTGTAACGAAAATCGCGAGAGTTAGAAGTCGCGAATTAATCTTGGTTAACAGTATTAAATCGCGACTGTATGTTTATACTGTTTTGATGTATTAAAGTGTTACTTTTTTATTTCTTTCTTTTTGATACTCAAACAAACTGATAGTGAAATGTAGCTTAGACAAAATTAATAGGAAAGTTAAAATCGTATATTAGAGACTAAGCCGTTTCTTTATTTCACAGGTGCATGTATAAATAATTATGTTTTCCCCGAAATTCAGAATTTTAACATGCATCGCTCAGGAAATCTAATATATCTGCTGTCATGTAAGCGATTTTTTGTGTAAATTCATCACATGATAATTATAAGGCTATTTTAAGACGCTATGCTACTGTCTGAGTTGGTACTACACTTTTGTCAGGGGATTGAAACTACAAAGCATATCGAAAGTACATCATTTTCATTAATAAGATTACAAAAATATAACTAGCTTATAATTTTGTTGACAATTAAGTATTCTACGGGTATTTGTTTTCTTTATACATACCGCAGAACTGATGCAGATATGTCGATATTTTGATCAGTTCAACAAAAGTAACAGCCTAAAACTGCTAAACCTGAATTAACCCTATCATCCATTTGTTTCTAGCTCGGGGAAAATTTGCATGGCTCCACCCACTTGTATTGTTACCAACGTCAGTGAACTGTCACATTCAGGGGTCGCCTTGTTACAGGATAACAACAGCAGAGACAATGGTTATTGAGCGCATGTCAGTTAGACTGTAAACATAAACATATATATATGCACATCCGAGGTCACCTCCTAAGTGCCCATGCTAGACATCTAGCCGACAACCAACGAGTAAAATCTTTTCTTACGTTTTACAATTCTCATTGCTTAAGTGCCGTTGCTGACGCCAAATGTCTTCAGACAAGCCGATAACAAACAAGTAAATTATTTTCTTACTTTTTACAATTTTCATGGAGGCACCATTGCCATACGACAAATGTCTGTTGACAAGCTAGCAACGAACGATTAATTTTTTTTCTTCAATTTAACTATTTTTATTTTGGTAGAACCAATTATAGCAACGGAACGATTCGTTCACAATACAGGTAAAGTTAATGAGTGACAGGTCCCCATCCATTACGGCATTAAATCAAAAGAGAAATGAAAATTGAAATTGACTAAGTCATGTAGATATGGATAATGTGTTAACCAGTTTTACCGTTTCATGAAACATGTCAATATCGAACAAAAAGAGTAAAAACGTTTTCAAAGAGTAGGTTTTGTATTGAATTTGGATAGGAGAGTACAGTGCAATTGATAAAAAGAGACTTGTTGACAAGTGTTGTCCTGTACAAGGAAATTTTGATAATTATTCCACATTTTCTTTTGACGCGTCTTTAGTTTGATTATATAATGTATGATGAATCAAGTGAAAATTAATCGTGTTCCTCTGAGTAAAATAGTAGCAAAATATCAAAACTTACCGAAATAGAACATTAACTTTAAAACATCACGCTTTTCGCACCATTGTGTATCCAAAACGTGAACACCATATAAAAAAATTTAATACCAGAGGGTCAACAAAACCATAATCCGAACTCAAAAACGATTAAACTAGAGGCAAAATATGAACAAAGAAAATGTTTTAAAGGAGACTTTCGTAACAGTACAAGTGAATAGGATCAGGTGTTCCGGAAGAGTAAGCGTCTTCTGACTCATCAACGACTCTTTTTTTATTTAAAATTCAATTAGACACGCTGTGATACAAAAAAAAATAATGTGAAATAATAATATGTATCATCTGTTTCACAACAAACAACATGAAAGCCTGTGACGAACAACACAATTTGTTTTTGTGTGAGGTGCAACATCCAAGATGCGCTTAGTGTCAACGTTTTTTTGAGCGAGCTATTAAACTTTTCAAATTTCGTGATGAAACCTAATTCGTGAGAGTAAATATCCGCCAATTATAGTAGAGATGACTGTTTTCAAAAGATATAGTGTTCTGGCTATATATGTATAACGAACAAGTATAGTCTGCTTCGCGAAAGTTAACTAGTTTTGTAAAGAAAATCGCGAGAGTTAGAAGTCGCGAATTAATCTTGGTTAACAGTATTTAATCTTGACTGTATGCTTATACTGCTTTGATGTATTAAAGTGTTACTTTTTTATTTCTTTCTTTTTGATACTCAAACAAACTGATTGTGAAATGTAGTTTAGCCAAGATTAATTAGGAAAGTTAAAATCGTATATTAGAGACTAAGTCGTTTCTTTATTTCACAGGTGCATGTATAAATAATTATGTTTTCCCCGAAATTCAGAATTTTAACATGCATCGCTCAGGAAGTCTAATATATCTGCTGTCATGAAAGCGATTTTTTGTGTAAATTCATCACATGATAATTATATGGCTATTTTAAGACGCTATGCTACTGTCTGAGTGGGTACTGCACTTTTGTCAGGGGATTAAAACTACAAAGCATATCGAAAGTACATCATTTTCATTAATAAGATTACAAAAATATAACTAGGTTTCGTTTTGTCATGTCATACTTCCATTATGAAGTGTTCAATATGTTTGATTGGGCCGTATATGAGCTGTCTATCCCGTCATGGAGTTTGAGGTATAATAAATGATCTTTATGACACATCTTCGTAATAGGGCCACAGAGAACCATATCATTAAATGTTTTATAGAAATAAGTTAATTATCATTATTAAGATAACGAAAATGTATCTATATCATTGCCTGATCGTACACTGTTTAACTGTAACATAATGAAATAAGAATATATATCTGATTTTTAATTTTTCTGGTGACAATTATCAGTCAAAACAAATATATACTCCCTAACATAGTGTATCAATATGCCTGTCATGATGGATTAAAGTGAGACATTTATTACAAAGATAAATGATTAATCGGAACTACATTGTTCGTCAGAGCCTAGTGCACTGTAACAGGAAGTGTCAGGAGTTCATGGCCCTGATGAACATCGTGTCCGCCTACATCAAAAATGATATTTGTTTTTCCCTTAAAAGCGTGTAAACAGTTTATATTCCAAAATGTGTATGGATTTTATTGTACCAGTGTAGACCCCCCTGTCATGGTATAGATTATTTAAATAGTATTTTTGTCAATTTTATTACAAATATTCTTTAGATTACTTTTAAACTTTTCATAAAAATCAGATATCCAAATAGTTTGACTTTTGTAATTATCATTATGCATTTTGTTCCATTTTTTTAAAATATCATTAATATAATGTTGTCTTGGTTACCAATACACGCTTTATCAACGTTTATATATTTGTTCTAAATTGTTCGACTTATTTTAAGGATTAGAGATGATATTATAAGATCGTGTTGGTAATAATTTGCTTAAAGCAAAATAAGCCAATAATTTGAAATTATTTTCCAAATTTTAGAAATGATAATTTGTATGCGCGTATGAAAGTATACAAAAGCATGTTGGTTTTGTCAGAAGAATTTTCATTCATTCATGTCTTTCGTTTCGGTGTCAGAATATGGCATAATCGAGTCGTAAAAGACCGTTTATATGTTGATCATGTCAAAACTAGCAATAAATATCATAGAAAAAATATATTAAAGCCATTTTCACAGTCATCATAAAATAATAACTTCTTAAAAGTACGTCAACCCCCGAATCATAGGAAGTGTATGATTCCTTAGTAGTTTTATGAACCATGCAAACGAACGTTATGTGATGTAATTTTTTCATATTCAGTACCCATAACCTATCGATCGATTAGCCTGATCATACACTACTGTAAGAAACATAGTGATATAAATAAAAGTTTGTTAACAAGTTTCTGCCTGAAATTTTCGTATAAGGGCATCCATATATAAATCTTCCCATGGATTTGTAATATGGTTTTGTTCGGTTTTGGTTTTATGTTTTAACGTCCTATTAACAACCAAGGTCACTTAGGGACAGCTCCCAACCATTGGCAAAGTAACAGGAAGAACAGCAGAATGTTTACAACAAAGATATACCTACCATATTGGATGTCCTTGATCATACCATACGTAATTCAAGAAAAAAGTTAAAAGCAATTTAGGGGTCGAACCAAGGGCTGTATAGCTTGCTAATCCACTGCTCTATCTAATACATTGTAAGCATGCTAAAATTAATCTTTAACAAATATGTTTTTTTCAGCGAATACTTACCATACTTGTTTTTAAGAAGTTAAGTCGTGACACAAAAGAGTTCCAACTCGACCTTGAGAGTGTTCGTACTTCCTGTCGTTTTGGAGGATCTAAATCATTACTTCCGGTTTTGCGTCGAAACACCTTCCGGTATAATTCAAGAATGTACAAAAGTGCGTCCTCAGAAAGGTTTGATTTTTTAGTGCTTTCGTCCATGAAGGCGATAGCCTGTGATGTACAAAACATGGAGACGTCATCAATTGTAATGTCTCCGCCGCCAAGGCCATGATATCGAAACCGCAGACATTCATCTATTAGTCGGAAGATGTCAGTTTGTGTGTTTTGCTCTGCAGTAAAGCTGCTCACTGACCAGAACAATGATAATGCGAAAACCACACACACGCTATGCAGGTCCTGCAAAAAACAATCAACGCATCACTGAATCTTGCACAAACAAATGAATCACACTTGATTATAATTGTAAAGTAGTTATCTTCATTCCTTGTAAATACTGTCAACATTCTTCCAAGAAATGGAATGTCTATTGACATTTTTTAACCCAATTTATTAATTGTTGACATAATTTTAATGGTTGGATACTATGTTAGTGAATAAGAAAGAAGAAAACATTAATAATGATATTAGGCGACAGGAATGATGCTAAAGGAGGTTATAAGGAAAATTAATCTTAAAAAATCGAGATCTAAATGACAACTTCAAGCCAGTCATGTCTTCACTTATGGATATCAGGTAAACAAATCATTGGTTAATGGTTCTACTTAACCACAAATATGTCTCATAACAGCTAGGAATACAAATGGTATTATGGTACCCTGGAGTGACCCGTTCACCGGTAGACGCCGTTATTTTAGATAACTCAACACAAGAATTGTCAATTTGTAAATCAAGCAACAACTTGAAACCAAAATTATATTCAACAGTTATCCATTTTTATATCAGACAACATGTTTGCTGTGAATTTCGGAAGAATTTACTCCTCAGCCATATATCAATCGGAAAGTAAATAAAAAAGCAATCTGTTTTATAGTTGACCGAAATGTCTTCTTTTGTTTTGATGTATTTTGTATTCTTTTTTTGTGATATTATTTATTTCTTCTACTTCACTGAACATTAGAGATCTGTCTATGATCAAAGGGTAAGAGGGAAACAAAGTATTGTGTATAACACAATACTTTTGTTTACATTCTGAATCAATCAGGCCTTGGGGCGTATATCTTGTTGTAAATACGCCTAATTAAGCATGTTTAATCTGGTAGAAACTATTTGATACAAACGAGAAATGGATTAGAATGTGATCCATTTTGCTGTATTTCAAGAATATGTCTTTTAGAATAATACTTAAAAAAGTAGTCATTGATATCAATCCTAAACATTTTTATTTCAACAGTTAAATGTAATGTTTATCTTTGCATCTGTAAATGCAAAAAAATATAATTTGTCTACGCATTTAATTTAAATGGAAATGTTTAAGTACATGATTGAAAATTATATATTAATAAAAAATCATATTATTACTGCATATAATGTATTGAAAATGTCATCTAGATGCAACACGGCATCTGATGGACTATTTTAGATTGTCATGTTTAACATAAAAGCCTAATATTGATATTGCATTTGAAAAAAAATCCACTAATAACATGACTAAAACCTCTAGCTGAAACGTGTAGCTATGTTATGAGGAATGGCTTTCGAAATTTGTTTGTGATATTTTGTTTCTGCTCTGTTGTAACAAAAACTTGCTTATTGTTGGTACATTTAATTGATTTATAGATTTCTTACGTTTAAACAATGATAAATGATCACCTCCTAAATAGATTCATAAAAAAATAACACCAGCTGAAGTTGTTCAATCTCTGATTAAGTTAATGGAACACAAAATGTTGACACTTTGCAGTAATATATCATCTGATGTAAATATAATTTAATGCATTCAATATATCAAGTCAATATTAAAAACAAATATGGTACATGACAATTTGATATTGTAAATCTGGTTAGGCGTATCCAGTCTACTTCTAGGAAATTAATATAAATATTTTAATATGAATAGTAATGATTTCCTTATAAATCAATCAAAACGAAATATTGCACCTGGTTTTTTTTAAAAAGAAAGTACATGACCTTTTGACGATTTGTAATGTGTATATAGCATATCTATATAAAAGATAAGTAATTAAGTGCAATATTTTCTTTAAGAAAAGTACATGACCTTTTGAAGATTTGTAACGTGTATATATCATATCTATATAAAATATAAGTAAATAAATGCATCTACTCACCATTACTGCACACAAGTGGGACCAAGATAAACTTCTGTTGTCTTCC
Source organism: Mimachlamys varia (assembly GCA_947623455.1). Lineage (NCBI taxonomy): Eukaryota > Metazoa > Mollusca > Bivalvia > Pectinida > Pectinidae > Mimachlamys > Mimachlamys varia. The sequence goes on along the minus strand of OX392533.1, from coordinate 38,033,044 downwards.
TAGCTTAGCTGCTGAAAGATAAAACATATACATAGATCACTTGTTTGTCTGAAGTATTTATACCTGACGGCTACTCAGAGTATAAACATCCGGACAACCAGTCATCATACCTGTCAGGCGTTTATTAGAAAACGGACCGATTTATTTCTGTTAAACTTTAACCTGTCAGAAATTAGAACAACAATTCGCCCAGCAGTTCTGTGAACGAGCGAACACACTGGTCACACGCCTTAGACTTAGATAGATTACGTTAATAATGTTAATAAGTTCGTACGTACTAACTGTGAGGTGGGTGGGTGGTGATATTAGTTGAAAAATATGAAAACAAAAAACATGCATCCATCACTTGAGCGTATGTACATATGTTTGAACCGTAATGTGTAAACACATCCATGGAACAATGTACTCAAACCCATAGGAGGGACAGTTTAATTGTTTATTTTGCTAAATATCAATGATGAAGCATTACACAGTAAGAAATACCTTTATCACATAACTGACCCGTTCAGTCATGTCATACGGCCATGTCATGAAAATGGTATTACACACGTGTAATAACACTATTGTGACGTCATAAACAAATTACGTCTTTATGACGTCATATGATTATCACGGTAGTGAAAATCGTACTGTCACAGAGGAAATCGCCTTCCTTATAGAGCATTAATTTGAGAGTTTTTGTGTTTTTTTTCTAATAAATATATGTTATGTTATAAATAGAATCTAACACTCGTGTCAATGTAATATGGACTTTATTAAACTCGTTAAATAATTTAATATGTCACTCGCCTAAAGGCTCGAGACATATTAAATTAAACAACTCGTTTAATAAAATCCATATTACATTGACACTCGTGTTAGATCCTCTATTTATTATTTATAATACTATAATACCAAAACAATATTTCCATATACATGTTCCACCATAAGAGAGGACTCATACAGGATTTAAGTACCTTGCTCCATCATTTTGAAAATACGAGAATACTGAAGCGTCATCACAACCATAATCCAAACTCAAAATCGATTCAGCCAGGGACAAAATATGGAGAGATTTACACAGAGACCTTTCAAAACACTCGAAAGAATAAGACCGGGTGTTCCGGAATAGTAAGCATCTGCCTTCTGATTCGTAGATAACACCCACCATGTATATACTGAATTTGTTTTGTACACAAACAGGAATTGAAAACTTAATTTGCTTGACAAAGGAAACAGACGTTTTCGAAAGCTCGCAAATTAACAAACTCAGTATATATCATTCATCCGTAAACTAATGAATCTTATTCCTAAAACCCACTATGTACATTTAGATCATATCCAAATAAATTTCACGTCATCAAAGTGAGAAGTAAGGTATCATTTTGAATCGTAACAGACTAGTAAGCATACTTATTGGATACTCGACCTATCCTACAACGTTTCAGAATATTGCTCAATGTGACCAAAATGGCAACAATCAAACTAGCCCAAACTCTAAGACATTATGATACTATTTTTCTCAATTATTTGGTAATTTCTATCTGACATTTGTTTTATCTTGAATATCTTGTGACACACGACTATGTTGTGGCATTTGCGGTTTGGTTTAGTTTGTTTAATTTTGTCCTTTTAACAGCCAGTGTCATTTAAGGACGTGCCAGGTTTTGGAGGTGGAGGAAATCTATGCTATGGGGAAATCTTTTTAAAAAAAATAATGATTTTGGAAATGTCAGTATTTTATCAGATCTAGTATTTTTAAAGCCATCTGCAATATAATACTGGCATAACGCATTGGCATGTAAAACAGTTGTTTAACGTGTGTAGTACACCCGTACATTATTGTACACAACGTTAACAACACACTGTTGTAAACAAATGTATTGCTTCGCCAGGAACGAATAAGCGCAAGCCCCACTTTCTTCATCGGGAAATGAAGTTATAAGAGTTTACTAGTTGCATGGAGGCGGAGCGAAGTGAAAATATAAATATACAGGTTTTGTTTGGCTTGGATTCTACGTCCTACCAGGGTCTTTTTAAGGACCGCCTCCCGGTGTATGCGAGTGTATTTTGGAGGCTGCGATATCTTCGTGTAAGCCTTCTTGCGATATTCGGATCTTTTGCCGATTTATAGTGCTACCACACTGAATTATACTGCCGAAGGCCACACGCAGAACATTCCACCAGGTCACTTTATACTGACAAAGTTTGAACCAGTCGTTCTACTCCCATAATGCTTTGTGGGAGGCAACGTCGGAAACCTACGGTACACTTCTCTGACGCTTGCATACCGTGGGCTAGAATAGATGGAAACCCTCGTTTTCGTACTAAAAAAAAGCCAGTCATATCGATACTTTCATCCATGTTTACATTCAGCCTGGACATTCAGCCGGGTATCCCGTTTAATTTGTAGCACCACCTGTCAACAAAACCTGTCGATTGTGTTAGAATATAAGGTCCTACTATACGGAGGTTGACATCGGCGTCATGCCTACAGGAATATACCGGTCGTGGTCAAGGTAAAATGATCTAACAGTGTCAAGATAACCGACTATTCTGATTTGTCGAAATCTCCCAATAAACTTCTATTCGGGAAAACCAGGACTTGCATCTATTCTAGCCCACGGTATGCAAGCGTCAGAGAAGTGTACCGTGGGTTTCCGACGATAGGTGGGAGGCAGGGATTAGTAATTACCATTGTTTATAAATAGGGGCTAGGGTACGTCTCGGGGACAGAGCCCATAGCCTTCAAGATTCACATTTTACAGTCTATCAGACATTAGACATTTAATTATCACAAATCTTTCTTGTTTAATAGATTCACACTTATGTTAACTGATTCGTGTAGAAATGGGTATAACTTCGCCAATGTATTTTTACGTTATTTAGCCATAGCACAAAAACTCGGGGGTGTACTTGAAATAATACGCGAGGCTGTTTATGCTTATAGTACGATCCGATTGTTTGTGTTATGGCTCAATAGCATAAGAAATAGATTGAAGTTTATCCTTATAATTTATAATTTTCTACGGTCATAATCCGTGCAAATTGAGTTATACTGGCTCCGCAAATTTCTCAAAATATTGTAGGGTTATACCAAAATATTTAGTCTACATTGACATTCACTCGATAACCATTGTTCCACAGACTATCATTATCAACTCATAACAGTATTCACGTGCCAAATTTCTATGACGTCGACAACAATACATGTGGACGGAGAGCTCTATGCAAATCCTCCAGTTTGACATACAATTGTGTGTACATCACCAACAATGAACGCGAGCGGAGCAAACAACGATTCATGTACATTTAGTGCTGGCACATTTATTGAACCATTTTCACGTTTATTAGTTTTGAAATGAAATATGTGTCCGAAGATATGACTATTATGAACAAGATAGTTACGAACATTTCACAGAAAGATACATGTACAGTTCTCTAAATAAAAGGATGAACTTACTATTTGGTTTAAATCGGGGGATACCTACCATGGAAAGCGGATAAATTATACATACCGGTTATTGAATTTACCCGTGTTCCATTGTAGTTATCCCCCGATAACCTAAACAAAATAGAAAGTTAATCCTTAAATAACGTTATCTGTGCCGCTAACAATAACTGTAACTTGTGAATTCAAAACATTTTTTTCTGTTTTGAAAATATGTGAAATATACATCATGTCTGCGAAAAAGGGGAATAAAAAACCGTTATGTATCTTTGTAATAAACAAAAACATCTTTATCAGCTTTTTGTGTGAAAATACAATATGATACTTGTTACTATGGTTTTCTATATAATACATTTACCTCCCCTTTACTTCCGCGTGGATATAAGTGTAGCACATACTAGTATTACAATATGACGGTCCGGTTAAAGTACAAACCCTTAAATGTCCAATATACGTAACTTTCGGCAAAACTTAAAGCGAAAATCAAGCCTAATAACTTTTTATATTAATGGATTTAGTTAGGAATTAACTGATATCAGCAATATTCGAGATAAATTCATACGCGGTTACCGGTACAGTAGCAGTTCAAACATGTACACGGTATTTGTAAACACGCTTCCATTTTGAACTGTCTTCTACCTTCGGCTTGTTGTTAAAGTGGGCCCCACCTGAACTATTTTCAAATTCTTTGGATTTTTTTGGCAAGAGTTTCTTGTTAGTTACCACTCAGGTTTACTTCGTTTTAGACTTAATTTTGCATGGTTATCAACTGGATTTTTTTCATAATTTTTTAGAATCCCAAAATTTTTCCTGAAGTTACGTATATTAGGCCTTTAATCTCACTCCGTTACGTAAGGATCTGACAACATCCCATGAGAGGTCATGATCTGATGACCTTTGCACCCCCTGTACTTATAACACTCACAACTAAATGACTAAACACACAAGTATGACAATGGAAGCTTTGTCGCCCACTAGAATTCAGATTAAAGATCCTGTAAGCGGTACTTATGTAATTTGATTGGCTAATGAATAGATTAACCATATGCGAAGAGTAACGAGGCGAGAATAAGGATATACATTTCAATGTGGAGGCACGGTGGTCTAGTTGTAGGACGCCGGGCTCGTGATCGAATGATTGTGAGCCCGAGTACCGTTCACGGCACTTGTGTTGTATCCTTGAGCAAGATACTTCACTCTGCTTTTTCCATAATACTCAGCTGTAAATGAAAACGTGGTTGAGCAGTGCTTGAAATTGTAGAATGCTAGCTGTGTGCGCTGAAATGGCAGCACCGGTTGTATGCTCCCCAGGGAGTTGAGAACGATATTGGCTGGTTGCTAAGGCCCTATAACCACGGATAATAATTTGTGAACAGCTTTGAGACGCCCTTTAAGGTAGTGATAAAGCGATATATAAGAACCTCGAATAATTATTATCATTTATGATTAATCAGATTGACACTGTGGATAACAGAGTTCGAACGCCGGTCTGTCTTCAATGAGCTTTAACTCTCAATTCATTGTTATGAATCATATTTAGCTTATTTCATCTTTTAGTAGTTATGTTTAAAAGCTAAAAACAGTTTCCATTCAAAGGGGCCTGAGAATTCGTTAAAGACATTTTGGACCAAAAAAGGGGTTTAAAGGTAATTAAAAACTTTATAGGATATTTAGATCATTTTAGCTCACCTGGACCGAAGGTAAGATGAGTTTTTGCTATGGCGAAGCGTCCGTCCGGCAACATTTACTTCAAATCGTTACTAGTCAAAAAGTCCTGATTGGAATTTGACCAAATTTGTTGAGAACCATCCATGAGGGATTTGGTTTGGTTTATTTAGGTTTACGTCCTATAAACAGTCAGAGTCATTTAAGGGCGTGCCAGGTTTTGGAGGTGGAAGAAAGCCGAAGTAGCAGGAGAAATACCACCGACCTACGGTCAGTACCTGGTAACTGCCCCACGTGGGTTTCGAACTCGCAACCCAGAGGTGGAGGGCTAAAGGTAAAATGTCGGAACACCTTAACAACTCGGCCACCGCGGCCTCCGAAGCTCCTTAGAGGAAGGGGAACATATTTTGCACCAATGGTGACTCTGACCCACAAGGAGCCAAAGGGGAAATAGAGATAATTCCTTTAAATCGCTACTGTCATAAAGTGTTGAATGGATTGAAATTTGGTCAGAAACATTCTTGGGTTACAGATTTTGCATAATTGGGCCAGGAGGGTTGGGCCCAATATGTGGAAAAGTTAATTCTTTTAAATCGATACTTCTCATAAAGTTAAAAATAGATTTTGAACAAATTTAGTCAGAAGCATCCTTGGGGGAAGGTAAACTGATGCATAAATGGTGACATTGACCCTTAAGGAGCCAGAGGGGTGGGGCCCAATACGGGGAAGTGGAGGTAAAGCAATTTAAATCGCTACTAGTCATTGAGTGCATCATTGATTTTAACCAAAATTGGTCAGAAACATTATTAGGGGTAGGGAAACTCATTTTGCATAAATTATTAGTCTGATTCCCCGCCAGAGGGGCGGCGTCCAAAAGGAGAAATAGAGGTAATTCATTTAAATCGCTACTAGTCATTAAGTTCTGAATGAATTTTACCACAATTTAGTCAGAAACATCCTTAGGGAAAGCGAAACATGTTTTGCATAAATAGTGACTGACCCCCAAGGGTCCAGAGGGGTGAGTGAGGCCTTATTGGGGAAATAGAGGAAAATCTTTTGAAATCAAGTACTGCATTGGTTTTATCCAAAATTGATTAGAAACATCCTCAGAGGAAGAGGAACAGATAGATTACTGAGACCCCCCCCCCCCCGGGGCCAGAGGGGCGGGGCCCAATAGGAGAAATAGACGTAAAGCCATTAAATCGGTGGTCAGTAGCATATTTAGGGGAAAGGGAACATAGTTTGCATAAATGATGACTCTGACCCCTCTGGGGCCAGAGGGGCGGAGCCCAATAGAGGGGCGGGGCCTTTTAAATTGAAACTTGGATGTAACTGTGATCCCAACCCTTTAAGGATATAAACCACTGCTTGGCATAAAGAGACCAACACAATCATTATATTGTGAATTGTCCCGGGGTGAGCAACGCCCTTGCAGACTTAACTCCTTAACTTTTAAGCAGTTGAGATCCCCGCCCTTAAACTGTATATACAATCGCTGGACATTAAGAGACGATCACAATCATGAGTTTAGATTTTACCCCAGGGTACACCACACCCTTGCAGACTTGACTCCTGAGGCATACATTTTAAGCGGTTTATATCCCGACCCCAAAAACACACATACAGTTGCTGGGAATAAAGAGACGATCACAATCATGATTTAAGATTTTACTCCAGGGTCCACCACGCCCTTGCAGACTTAATTACTGAATCATAATTTGTATGCAGTTGAGATCCCGGCCACCCCGAATTTATATATACAGTTGCTTGGTATAAAGATACATTTACAATGGTGATATTATGATTGGTCGCAGGGTATGCAGACTTAACTTCTGTGTCATAACTTTTAAATGATTGTGACCCCCACTCCAAAACTATACAATAGCTTGGCATAAAGAGACTAACACAGTCATGATATTAGCATTGATGTCGGATCTGGCCTTTAGCCCTAGGAACCTTATTTCTCCGTTGAATTTAAAAACATTTGAGAACTTGAGATACCCTCTCTTTAACTATAGCTAAACTTTAATTTATATAGATATGCTTCAAGAATTGAAGTTTGGAGATCTCCCTGTCAATGGAATATTTTTGGGAAATATTTTACCATGATTACCTAGATACCATCGTTTCCAGGTGAGCGATACAAGCCCTCTAGGCCCCTTGTTTTATTTATTTTAAAACAATTGCCCATCAATGGTTAAAGTGTAAAATTACCCTTAACCTTACTTTAGGTTAAACAAACTGTAACAATTTATCATGTCCCTGTGGTGTTTCCAATTCTTTTAAAAAATAACAACGGGAAGGGAGGTAACTGTGATAAAAAAGACATGGCTTATAAGTAGCGAATGAGGCCTGGAATCCACATCTAAATACACACGGTTGTACAATTTATCAAATAGATTGTATTTGTCTATATCAATTAACCTGTATTTGAATATTGAAGAAAATATAAACACATTTTATCAAATTGAAAATGTCCTTTCGATTGATTGTTTTTTTTTTTAATTTTCGCTTAATCTAACAAAACGTTGCCGCGCATTTTTATGACGTATGAAGTTTAATCATCATGTTTTATTTAATTCTTAAATTTTAAACTAATATAAAGTGAGTTAAATTGAACTCAGTTTTATTGCAGAAGTTATACTTTTACATTAATTTTATTGTAAATTTTCAACTGTGCACCAGTCAGTTATATGAATAGTCATATACAAAATGTATTGCTCTTTGATGATATTTGCATATTGCGGTAAACTATTTAAAGGCCCAATATACATAACTTTCGGCAAAACTTGAAGCGAAAACCAAGCCTAATAACTTTATAGATTTAGTTAAGATTAACTGATATCAGCAATAATCAAGATGAATTCGTTCACTGTTACCGGTACAGCAGCAGTTGAAACACGTTATTTGTTAACACTCGTCCATTTTGAACCGTCTTCTTTCTTCGGTTTGTTGTTGAAGTGGGCCCCACCTGAATTATTATCAATACTTTGGACTTTTTGTCCAGAGTTTCTTGTTAGTTAACGCTCAAGTTTACTTCGTTTTAGGCTTATTTTTGCATGGTTATCAACTGGATTTTTTTCAGAATTTTTCAGAATCACCAAAAAATTCCTGAAGTTACGTATATTGGGCCTTTAAGATAAAACACCTCCGTGAAACTCCTTAATAAACCGCTTAACATGTTAGACGATCAACGATATACGAAATAACGTGTTATACAAGTCAGGCGAGACACCTGGGCCCAGTAGATCACAAGATGATTAGCTTAATCAGTGATTAGCGCAAATTTAATCATCATATAACTTTCAAATGAAACCATAGATTGAGTTACAACTTTGCAGATATCAACTATCTAGTAATGTCAATTTACATGCCAACTTTGAGGAATGTACCTTGTATATTGACAGAATTATTAATGTTTGAAAAATGTCGCTAAAAAGTGATTAAGCTAATCAACATGGCCCAGGAAGCCTACTAGCCTTGAGGGAGAATCATGTGATAAAGTCCGTCAGTTGTTCCCTTTTTTAACCCGAACCAGCCTGTGACACGTACGACATTGGGTGAGACAAGTCCATACATACAAACAGTTGTGTATTAACATCTCCGATGCAAGTTCCTGTATATAAACACTGACATACACAATGTACGACAGTGCATTCAGAGGCTTGTTAGCTCTTTTGTCAATGTCATTTTGACGTGATCGTGGCAAATATTTAGATTTAGAAATGTTGCTGTACCGATGAAATTCTGACTGAATTTTTGCAATATTGCAAATATAACCGAATTGCGTTCATAGCATCATGATTGATAAAACATCCATTTAATCCCTACATGAATACATTAACATAGAAGATCGGTACATATTTACGGACACCACCTGGTCGGTCGGGGTTGGATTGGTAAAAAAATAAACCTGCTGTTAACCACTGCATGCTATTTGATTCAACTAATGTGGAAACCCCCAGCATATTTATCCAACTTTTATTAACCACTTTTGTTGGCACGGATGTTAGCGCGCGAGGGGTCTCATTGTGGGAGGAAACAGGAGTACCCGGAGAAAAACCCGAGAGGTCGGGCAGGTGACCCCATACGTTTTCAAGTCCGGTCGGGGAATCGAACCCCGGCCGCCTTGGTGAAAGACAAGCGCGCTATCCATTGCACCACTCGACCACCAAATCTTAGTTTATCTACCTATTGTTTATGTATTTAATGGTGAGTCATGCTGAGGAAGAAGACAGATCTGTTCCCAGACCGAGACAAAACAAAATCATTAAAGGCTCAATATACGTAACTTTCGGCAAAACTTGAAGCGAAAATTAAGCCAAATAACTTATCATATTTATAGATTTAGTTACGATTAACTGATATCAGCAATATTCAAGATGAATTCTTTCGTGGTTAACGGTACAGCAGCAGCTGAAAAAAGCTATTTGTAAACACACGTCCATTTTGAACTGTCACCTACCTTCGGTTTGTTGTTGAAGTGGGCCACACCTGAATTATTTTCAATTCTTTGGATTTTTCTGTCAAGAGTTTCTTGATAATTACCGCTCAGGTTTACTTCGTTTTAGCCTTATTTTTGCATGGTTATCAACTGGATCTATTCCCCCATAATTTTTCAGAATCCCGAAATTTCCTTGAAGTTACGTATATTGGGCTTTTAAGGAATATGGCAACGACTGGTATTCGTTGTCATTGTAATGTAACCAGACGAAATGATGTGATGGGTGCCTTCGGCATGGTATTCCAGAGAGATAACACTATAATGTTGGATCAGCATACACATATGTATGCCTATATACAACACACATTATGGTTCGATCTCCAATAGACCTAGCTGTAAATAATACATTGTACGTTATATTATGTTCAATCTGATTAAAATACAGATCCTTGTTCTCACTCCGTTTTACAAGGATCTGACAACATCCCATAAGAGGTCACGTTCAGATGACCTTTGTCGCCTCTTTACTTAATACTGAAATAATTTTCCAATGACCGGTCATCTTGCAGCAAATCATTTCGTCATATTATTCCACATGAACTTTTTGGTGACGAAATGACTTAACGGAAAATGCGATTATGCAAGCTTTGTCACCTCAATATTTCACTGTCAAGATTCTGACAGTAGTAATTTGATTGGCTAATGCAAAAGGTCATCGGGACATGACCCCCTATGGGATATAATCTCAGATCTGATCGCAGCAGAGAGAAGTTTACGGAACAGCACGGAGATCAAGATATGATTTTAATCAGGTTGCATTATGTTATTTTGGGGGGAAATATACTTAACGTTTTCATTTCAAAAATGATGTGTTGTGTCTTGATTAAATTGATGAGAGATATTAAACAGATGAAAGTGATGCGGATTTTTACGACTGTCGGTACACTTGATAAGTTCGACTTGTAAAGCAGAATAGAGTTGTTTGACATAAAGTTTTATTGTAATTTGTCTAAAACAGAGTGTAATAAAACGTCATTTGTTTGGGTCCGGATGTCGACAGTTACACAGCAACTGACAGCGCATTTATCTCAGTTGATTTATTCTTGCAGGTTACGGGCTATAAACATTTGATTTATGACACGTATTGAATCTATGAGTTGATATATATGTATGTGTATATAAGTACAGAAAATCTTGTAAAAAAACATGTAATGCTCATCAAATTATCGCATAAAACGAATGATTTACATTCAATTAACTTCTTTAGAGAGATACATAAAGTTTGATTTAATTCAAACACAATTAATTTACTATAGATCTATTTTTATTTGACATTTTTGACGGATTTCAATCTTTCATTTCTTGTTTGTATGTTGTATATTTGTGAAAGTTTTTAAAAATATTTTTTTATTTTATTTATTTATTTCCCCCCCCTAGGTCACTCAAATTTTGATGGGTCGTTAATAGATAAAATTAATTATAACGTTGAGATTTTGTTCGTGATTTTCGTCAGATTAAAAGCTATAAGAGTTGTCTCCCTTCACACACTGATTTTGTGATACGAAGACGCGTCAACGTAAGGCAGCATTTAATTTACGAAATTTTACAAAATTAATTATGATTTCTTTATTTAAAGAAACATAAAATCGAGAGATGAAGTAACTAAACTCAGAGCTAGTTCACGATTTATAATTTATAACTCTGAGTCTATATCATGGAGGTAAGTATGAATGGTTCCTCTCTACTTCCAACAGGACACTGGGACACTCCATCTTAAGTTTAATGTACTTCATCCAACTACCCTCGTTTTCTCGAAGTCGAAGGGACAATAGAAAAACTTCGATTTATCCGAGTATTCGAGTTAAGTGAGTTTGAACGCTATAACACACACACATATACACTGATTTCTGTTTCCTTATTTGACACAGTACAGCAGTACAAACTTTAATTAATTTAAGATAGTAAGTTATATGGCAATACGGAAGTAAAATAAATATACGAACGAAAACTTTTGATAAACAGGCTATCCGAGTGAATACGCGCTACCCGTAATAAAACGCCGTGCTTTTGTAAATGCCCCAAGTATAAAAGACGTTTAAAGACCTTTGTGTGTATATGCATATATGTATTTGTTCAGGAGTAATAAGATTCGGGTATTCCCCAGGTGCAAATATACACCCGGAAGATTTTCGGTGATTTATACATCGTAAGTTTACCTTACAAAACATTTTCCTCAAAATTTAACAAAATGGCAGGTCGGTTCTATATAGTGTTATGCATCTGTGTCGGAATATGTGGCGCGGTCCCCAAGCCGTCAAAAGATCCTCTATGTGGACTGAAGATACGGATAACTTCGGGATGTCTAAACTATGGTTTGTATAAATTATACCGAAACTTGCATTTTAAACTTATTAACTCATATAATACATAACAACGCATTTCTTGTCATTATACATTTAAAGGTTTGGCTAATAGTTGATTACATTTGTAAAAAGAGACAAACACTAAAAGCGGAGGATAACATTCCATTTCTTACTAGAAACATGTTCTTCAAATCAAAAGTTTGTTATATCGCTATAACTATACATTATGGTCTAGTAAGTAATATCGACGGTACGATCCACTCTATGTACTGAAAGTGTACCGTGTATAATATAACATGAATATTTATTCAAATAAATTCAAAGTTAAAGATAAAACATTATATATCCATTCGATAGTTACATGTAGATAAGTATACAAGCGAAAACTTATGATAAACAGGCTATCCGAATGAATTTGCGCTACCCGTAATATATAACTATACTTATGTATAATTATATAATTCTTACTTCCTGCATCTTGCAAACCTATAGAGAATGGCCAGTACATTTTATAGTATATAGAAGGTACATTTGTATGAGAGATATTCTACCGAGGGGAATAAAAAGTTGGTGCAGAATATTATTCAAAGAAGCGTGTCGATGATCCCTTCCCTATCCACCCCTCCCCCTACCCTACCCCGGTCATGCATAATTTTCATAAAAAAAAACCCATTTAAAATACATTTGTAATAAAAAATGAGACTATTGTACAGGAAAATGAGCGTGTTTATTCTTTAATTCATTATACCTGAAAATTGGCACTAGAACATGTTAAAATGCTCCCAAGACCTTTAAAGGCCCAATATACGGAACTTTCGGAAAAACTTGAAGCGAAAATCAAGCCTAATAACTTATCATATTTATAGATTTAGTTAAGATTAGCTGATATCAGCAATATTCAAGATGAATTCTTACGCGGTTACCGGTACAGCAGTAGTTGAAACTCGGTATTTGTAAACACGCGTCCATTTTGAACCGTCTTTTACCTTCGGTTTGTTGTTGAAGTGGGCCCCACCTGAATTATTTTCAGTTCTTTGGATTTTTCTGTCAAGAGTTTCTTGTTAGTAACCACTCCGTTTTACTTCATTTTAGGCTTATTTTTGCATGGTTATTAACTGATTTTTTGTCAGAATTTTTCAGAATCACGAAAAAATTCCTGAAGTTACGTATATTGGGCCTTTAAGAAATCAAGTTTTTTTTCTTAGGGGACACACCCAGACCGCCCTTCCGGGAGGTGGACGTACCCACCCCTTCCTAGCGCTTGGGGTGCTGTCTTCGGCACCACATCTGCTTACACTTCAAAACACCCCTAGTTACAGAAAATCTTTAATTATGTTTTTATTGATCTATTGTGTTTTAAGAGGACTGTCTAGATTATGAATTGTACTAGTAACATTATCGAAATTCTGTTACAACGAGGACGCTAGGTTTCTACTAGTTGCAATTATTTTTCTATTTCTTTTCACGATTTTCTTTTTATTTATAATTTTTTCAAACTGTGTTGATATACATGTATATACCCCAACCAAACATACAATACACACATGATTTTACACACAGACAAGGACTTTGGCCCATCCTCCTCCTCCTCCTCCTCCTCATCATCAACAACACATAAGCACAATGACATCATCATCATCATCATCATCATCATCATCATCATCATCATCATCATCATCATCATCATCATCGTCATCATCAATCCAAAATTACACCAAACCTAAACTAACTTTATTCGATTACTCAGATTACTAGAAGTTTTCCCGCTGTACTGTCGACTTCGAGAAAACAGGGTTTTACTAAACAATGTCATACACTTCTCTCCTCCTCCTCCATCTCCCTCATCATCATCATCATCATTAAATGACAGGGTTCATTATAAGAATATGAAACACTTAACCCAATGATAATAGTTTAAGTCCTCTAAGCCTCCGTTGACAGTTAAGGATTCAGACATAGATTTTTTTTAAACGAGAATCTTGAAAATCAAGGTTCCGTCGTGTAAGGTGTTTTTATTAGACAATAAGTGTATGTAGATAGAGAATAGGGAAAGAAATACGTCACAACCAACATATCCATATATAGACCAGGAAGTTAGGGAATACCCAATCATATTAAATCTCGTTTAATAGCTTACCGTGAAACGATGACTCATATAGCGTAATAAATACACCTGAATACCAGCTGTTCTAAAGGTGATACGCTTAACCAGCGATTAGCGAAAAGTTTTATTTTCCTGAAACTTAAAAACAAAACCATTGAATTAGTTACAACTTTTCAGCTATTGGATAATTAGTAGGGTCAATTTACATGCATAATTGTGGGATTGTACCTTGTATATTGACAGAATTATTAAATATTGAAAAATGTCGTTAAACAGTGGTTAAGCTGATCACACTTTGAACAACTGGGCCTTGTAGGCCAGGTGAGATATTTACTATAGCTGTCAATGGTAAGCCAGTAAACACTTACTTACACAGAGAACATATTTAAAGGAAAGAAACGAAATGTATCTTGAAATTTACATGTAAATTGATATGCGTCTTGTACCATACATGTATCGAAAAGAATCGGTCCTTTCATTTACATCATGCGATAACGGGTCAAAGAAACTGGAAGTGATCTGCCCCCCCCCCCCCTCCCTTTTCAACACCTGATATATATTACACTGCAGACAAACAATTTGTGTGTAACATACGTGCACAAGAACATGCATACTTGTACATACGTGCATACGCGTATACAATACATACATACGGTTCATACATGTAATACATACAATACAATACAATGCAATGCAAAAGTACAATATAATGCATGAATAAAATACAATACATACATAAATGCACACACACACGCACGCACGCACGCGCGCACGTACACACACACATAAATACATTCATATAATGTATATATACTAATTTGTATGCATACAGAATATATACATAAATATGCACAAAAACATGTATACAATATATATGCATAATTCATACAAGACAGTGCATCCATGCAATATAAAAATACAATAAAATGCATGTATGCATCATCTATTATGCATATTTACAATGTACATACAATAATTCACCTATTCATTAACTGGTACTAGTAATTTTTTTTCTGTTTTTTTTTTTGTAAGAATTTTACTTCTTTCTTAAGGAGTGTAATGTTACAAATCTTTCATTTTCATTTTATTTGGATTTTTACAAAAATGTTCCGGAATGTATTTGTGGCGTATTTCTTTAACAGACTTATTTTCACATTGATAAAGATAATGGAACTCGTCACCTATAGATGTGGTACACAAATACGTGTGCAGCAAATGTGTGTGTTACGTCATATTTCTATCATGTCGGGGCACACCTGCCCGTCGACCAATTTCAATTGGTAATTGAAGTTAGATGTTCGGAATCTACACAGTATTTTCTTTTTTTTTTCTGAATTGAATTTGATCAGATAAGGCTCTTATTCTAATTTACTTTTGAAATTTGAATAGGTTTTACCGCGTAAAGAAATATCTAAATAACTATACCATTTGATATGAATCGATCAAACAATCTTTGTTTGACCAATACACTTTAAAAAATACATTTACAATACATATATATTGGCTATTCAATATACTGATATATCTAGTATTATTGAGAATCGACCAATCTGATTAAAATCATAACTTGATCTCCGCGCCGTTCCGTAAACTTCTCTCTGCTGCGTTAAGATCTGAGAAAATCCCATAGGGGGTCATGTCCCGATGACCTTTTGCATTAGCCAATCAAATTACTACTGTCAGAATCTTTACAGTGAAATTTTGAGTTGACAAAGCTTGCATAAACGTATTTGTCCGTTAATCATTTCGTCACCAAAAAGTTCATGTGGAATAATGTGACGAAATGACTTGCTGCAAGATGATAGGTCATTGGAAAATTATTTTAAGAGGCGACAAAGGTCATCTGAATGTGAACTCTTATGGGATGTTGTCAGATCCTTGTAAAACGGAGTGAGAACAAGGATATGTATTTTTTAATCAGATTGAGAATCGACTTAATAAATGTCAACCACCTAAAACTTAATTGTCTTGCGATTCAAGTTTATTCCTTAGATGATATAAGTTACTTGAAATTTTTTTATCATCTATGATAAGTTTATGTCAGAAAGTCACCATTCCCGTTGGTTTCCGTCCATGAATATCTTTATTGCACTTATTTCATGAATACTGAATTCTTTTCCTTTGTGTATCAATATTGTAACATTTTGTTTAATTAACCTTAAAGGCCCAATATACGTAACTTTCGGCAAAACTTGATGCAAAAATCAAACCTAATAACTTTTTATATTTATAGATTTAGTTAAGATTAACTGATATCAGCAATATCCAAGATGACTTCTTACGCGGTAACCGGTACGGTAGCAGTTGAAACTCGGTATTTGTAAACACGCGACCATTTTGACTGTCTTCTACCGGTGGTTTGTTATTGAAGTGGGCCCCACCTGAATTGTTTTCAATTCTTTGGATTTTTCTGTCAGGAGTTTCTAGTTAGTTACCGCTGATGTTTACTTCGTTTTAGGCTTATTTTTGCATGGTTTTCAACTGATTTTTTTTCAGAATTTTTCAGATTGATGAAAAATTTCCTGAAGTTACGTATATTGGGCCTTTAAACACCGACACCCATAATAATAAGAAGTTTTAAATGTTTTTTAACAACATTCGACACAACTGTGAAGTCGATGATGGTAGGTGATAGCATCTGTTTATACAGAAACTATACACGTCTCAACAGGAAATACTCAATCTTCGGTCCCCAAGGGTTCGATCCAGTACCCTCCTCTTGAAGGTTCCTGTACTCTCCCCTTGAGGGTTCCAGTACTCTCCCCTTGAGGGTCCCAGTACTCTCCCCTTGAGGGTTCGAGTACTCTCCCCTTAAGGGTTCCAGTACTCTCCCCTTGATGGTTCCAGTACTCTCCCCTTGAGGGTTCCAGTACTCTCCTCTTGAGGGTCCCAGTACTCTTCCCTTGAGGGTTCCAGTACTCTCCCCTTGAGGGTTCCAGTACTCCTCCTCTTGATGGTTTAAATACCTTCCACTTGAGAGTCCCAGTACTCTCCCCTTGAGAGTTCCAGTACTCTCCTCTTGAGGGTTCAAGTACTCTCCCCTTGAGGGTCCCAGTACTCTCCCCTTGAGGGTCCCAGTACTCTCCCCTTGAGGGTCCCAGTACTCTCCCCTTGAGGGTGCCAGTACTCTCCCCTTGATGGTTCCAGTACTCTCCCCTTGAGGGTTCAAGTACTCCTCCTCTTGAGGGTTCAAATACCCTCCACTTGAGGGTTCCATTACTCTCCTCTTGAGGGTTCAAATACCCTCCACTTGAGGGTTCCATTACTCTCCTATTGAGGGTTTAAATACCCTCAACTTGAAGTTTCAAATACCCTCCCCTTGAGGGTTCCAGTACTCTCCTCTTGAGGTTCCCAGTACTCTTCCCTTGAGGGTTCCAGTACTCTCCCCTTGAGAGTTCCAGTACTCCTCCTCTTGATGGTTTAAATACCTTCCACTTGAGGGTCCCAGTACTCTCCCCTTGAGGGTTCCAGTACTCCTCCTCTTGATGGTTTAAATACCTTCCACTTGAGGGTCCCAGTACTCTCCCCTTGAGGGTTCCAGTACTCTCCTCTTGAGGGTCCCAGTACTCTCCCCTTGAGGGTCCCAGTACTCTCCTCTTGAGGGTCCCAGTACTCTCCCCTTGAGGGTCCCAGTACTCTCCTCTTGAGGGTTCCAGTACTCTCCCCTTGAGGGTTCCAGTACTCTCCTCTTGAGGGTTCAAATACCCTCCACTTGAGGGTTCCATTATCCTCTCCTTGAGGGTTCCAGTACTCTCCCCTTGAGGGTTCCAGTACTCTCCCCTTGAGGGTTCCAGTACTCTCCCCTTGAGGGTTCCAGTACTCTCCCCTTGAGGGTTCCAGTACTCTCTTTTTGAGGGTTAAAATACCCTCCACTTGAGGGTTCCATTACCCTCCCCTTGAGTGTTCCAGTACTCTCCCCTTGAGGGTCCCAGTACTCTCCTCTTGAGGGTCCCAGTACTCTCTCCTTGAGGGTCCCAGTACTCTCCTCTTGAGGGTCCAAGTACTCTCTCCTTGAGGGTTCCATTACCCTCCCCTTGAGGGTTTAATACCCTCAACTTGAAGTTTTAAATACCCTCCCCTTGAGGGTTCCAGTACTCTCCACTTGAGGGTCCCAGTACCCCCCTCTTGAGGGTCCCATTACTCTCCACTTGAGGGTCCCAGTACTCTCCTCTTGAGGGTCCCAGTACTCTCTCCTTGAGGGTCCCAGTACTCTCCCATTGAGGGTTCAAGTACCCTCCTCTTGAGGGTTCCAGTACTCTCCACTTGAGGGTTCCAGTACTCTCCTCTTGAGGGTCCCAGTACTCTCCTCTTGAGGGTTCCAGTACTCTCCCCTTGAGGGTCCCAGTACTCTCCTCTTGAGGGTTCCAGTACTCTCCTCTTGAGGGTCCCAGTACTCTCCTCTTGAGGGTTCCAGTACTCTCCTCTTGAAGTTTCAAATATCCTCTCCTTGAGGGTTCCAGTACTCTCCACTTGAGGGTCCCAGTACCCCCCTCTTGAGGGTTCCAGTACTTTCCACTTGAGGGTCCCAGTACTCTCCCCTTGAGGGTCCCAGTACTCTCCCCTTAGAGGGTCCCAGTACTCTCCCATTGAGGGTTCAAATACCCTCCTCTTGAGGGTTCCAGTACTATCCAGTTGAGGGTTCCAGTACTCTCCCCTTGAGGGTCCCAGTACTCTCCTCTTTAGGGTACTAGATCGCATCATCATCATCATCATCATCATCATCATCATCATCATCATCATCATCATCATCCTTAAATATTTTTGTTGTTTTCAGCCAATACAGTTTTGATTGACAACTTAATTCGAAAAGCGCAAGGAAGTACCGTAGATGATGTTGATCATAAAGGAAATCACTTACAGTTCACACTAACGAAGTAAGATGCGAAAAAGACTTTCATTCATTTTTTTAGAAAATTTAAGAAGTTTGTAAAACTATTGCACATTAACATCAAATATAAAATATCGTAGGCTAATTCAGTAATAGTTTGTTTTGAAATAAATATACATGTTTTTTAAATAAAAGAGTTATTTTCTTTAAGATTTGTGACTGTATCACAAATACTATTGATTTTCTGAACATAACGTAAAATTTAAATACCATTTTAGAAATTTTGTTTGGCATCAGCGTATTTTGAAATCGCATATGTTCTACTTTCTTAATTACATTTTCTATAACGATAAAATGAAAGTCACTGTCACCATGGCATTCGTTTGACATATGTAGTTTTTTTCATGTCTTTTTTTTATTCTGTGTGTTCTTTTTTGTTTTATGGTAACATTCTTACACGTTTGGATTCCAGTATTTATTTGAGGAAATTGTCCATTCCGAATAGTCAGGTGACCTTACTGAAAGGGAAATGGATCCAATGGAGTGCTCGAGATGTTGATGTATCCGTAAGCTCCAAGTACCATTACAAATACAGCGATAAAATAGCGTGAGTATTATTTTTCTGCTTTTCGACATCATTATATGGATAGTTGAGCTTACTGGAACATGACGAATTAACAAATTCTGCTTTATATGTAGATATAACTCTATACATGCGAAGGATCTGATCACTTTCGATAAGGCATCATGTCCTGGTGAAATTTGCATTAGCCAATCAAATTACATTTGTATTGTTTACGGAATCTTGAAAGTGAATGTTCGCGGCAGAAAAAGCTACCATGTTGCCTGACCCTTTATATTAAATAACTACCATGACCTGTGCCTCCTTTATATTACATAGCTACCACAGGGACCTGTACCATAATCCCCGACAGCTCTATTATACTTATCGACCACAGGGGCCTGTACCATGACCCATGTCTCCTCTGTATTACATAGCTACCACAGGGGTCTGTACCATGACCCGTGTCTCCTCTATATTACATAGCTACCACAGGGGCCTGTACCATAATCCCCGCCAGCTCTATTATACTTATCGACCACAGGGGCCTGTACCATGACCCATGTCTCCTGTATATTACATAGCTACCACAGGGGCCTGTACCATGACCCATGTCTCCTCTATATTACATAGCTAACACAGGGGCCTGTACAATGACAAATGTCTCCTCTATATTACATAGCTACCACAGGGGCCTGTACCATGACCCATGTCTCCTCTATATTACATAGCTACCACAGGGGCCTGCACCATGACCTATGTCTCCTCTATATTACATAGCTACCACAGGGGCCTGCACCATGACCCATGTCTCATCTATATTACATAGCTACCACAGGGGCCTGCACCATGACCCAAGTCTCATCTATATTACATAGCTACCACAGGGGCCTGCACCATGACCCATGTCTCATCTATATTACATAGCTACCACAGGAGCCTGTACCATGACCCATGTCTCCTCTATATTACATAGCTACCACAGGGGCCTGCACCATGACCTATGTCTCCTCTATATTACATAGCTACCACAGGGGCCTGCACCATGACCCATGTCTCATCTATATTACATAGCTACCACAGGGGCCTGCACCATGACCCAAGTCTCATCTATATTACATAGCTACCACAGGGGCCTGCACCATGACCCATGTCTCATCTATATTACATAGCTACCACAGGAGCCTGTACCATGACCCATGTCTCCTCTATATTACATAGCTACCACAGGGGCCTGCACCATGGCCCATGTCTCATCTATATTACATAGCTACCACAGGAGCCTGAACTATGATCAGTTTCCCCCCTATTATACATACATATAGCTACCACAGGGGCCTGTATCATGATCGTTGCCTCCTGTATTTTACATGGTTACCAGAAACATTTTAATATCAAAATTACAAAGCTATCTGTTCAAAATAAGCAACATGATATCTGATTAAACGAATAAAACACACTTTTATTAGTTCATGCATTTAAGGACTACGAGTAGCAACTAAAAATCAAAATGATTGTTTATCACATAACTGACCCATTCAGTCATGTCATACGGCCATGTCATAAAAAAGTATTACACACGTGACGTCATAAACAAATGACGTCTTTATGACGTCATATGGTTGTCTCGGTAGTGAAAATCGTATTGTCACAGAAGAAATTTGCCTTTCTTATAGAGAAATAATTTGAGAGTTTTTGTGTATTTTCTCATAAATATAAGTTATGTGATAAAAAGAATCTTACACTCGGTCAATGTTATATGAATTTATTAAACTCGTTAAATAAATTCCATATTACATCGACACTCGTGTTAGATCCTCTATTCATGTCACACTTAATTACTTCCTTACGAAAACAACCCAATTAATAAATTCATTAGAAATTTACAATTTTACAAAAATTATGATTTTCTTATAAAAAATAATAAGTTTTGTTCATTACATCTCGTATTGTTTATTTGTGGTATCTTTAATAATGCCTGTTGTCTTACCCATTTTTCTATAGATAGCTTTTACTAAAATGAAGTGGCATTATTTACTTAAAAGAGGCACCGTGGTCTAGTGGTAGGATGCCAGACTCGTGACCAAAGGGTTGCGAGTTGTGTTGTTTCCTTGAGCAAATTACTCCGCTTGTTCCAGTCTACACAGCTGTAAATAATTACGTGGTTGGGTAGCGCAAGAAATTGTAGAATGCTAGCTGTGAGCGCCGAAATGGCAGCACCGGTTGTATGCTCCCCAGGGAGTCGAGAACGATATTGGCTGGTTGCTACCAAGTCCCCATTACCACGGATAATAATAAGTGAACCGCTTTGAAATGACCTTAGAACCTCAAATGCTTAATATTCTAATTTATTGATTGACAGGTTTATTCCATTAACAATAAGTGACCATGGCGGTTTAGACGTCAGTATGAGTGGCGGGTCGTTTGATGTCAGGATGACACTTGGTAAGTATACATGTAATAGGTTGTCAAAACGAAAATTGAAAATAAAATTTGTTGCCGAAAAGAATATTTGAAAGAAAATATAACCAGAATGATTACTAGTGAGTTACAGTGTAATACAATGTAATTAAGATAAAAAACAGAAATCGCCAATTGTATGTAGAGAACTTGGTATTAATGGAAAACTCGTACATATTTCACTTACATGCTTTAATAATCGTTTATCTGATGAAGATGACAGGGTGCATTTCGTACTAGTCATATAGACGTCACATAAACCATTTACTGGTTGTGTAACAGGACCGTCTTCACAACAACACTTTCCTATGGTGGCATATTTCTGCCATCGTGTTATATCAGGTCGCATTAGCGTAACGCGACTTAACGAGATAATTATGTCGACAAGTCGTGTTGTTAACGCGATTTTTCACAAAAGTATCTCGGCAAGTCGTGTTACCGTAACGTGAACAGTCAGGTTAAATTACATTGTATCACGACCTAAGTCTATTACAACTTAAAGAAATGTTTAGTTAAAAGGAAATCAGTAGTGATGCATAGATGAATATACTGTAGGTTAGTTCTTGTATGTAGAATAAAAGATAATGGGTTAATTAGTGTAGACATGATGGAAACGGGGAAGCACACTGACATTTAAAGAACAGTACTGCTTGTAGTAAATGTTATGTTTTCCTCAAGACTTAGTTTGATTGCCATCTTAATATTCTATCAACTTCAAGAACAATATTTTCATCTGAAGTTCAAATTAGATGCATATTCTTTAGATAAAATGGAATTAATTTTGTTTTATTTAATGAAAACATTTTTGTAATAATTGCGAAAAACGTTATTTTAAGTCTACACCCGGAGAAGCCCCAGGTTGTCGGACAGGTGACCCCATACCTTTTTCATGTCTGATCGGGGAGTCGAACCCCGGCCGCTAAGGTTAAAGACGGTTGCGCTAACCACTGCGCCATCCGATCACAATTTTATTTGAGAGATTTAGTTAACTAAGAATCATCTACCATTAAGTTATTAAAATAATTCCTGTTATGTCATATTTTTTTAACAGAAATGGATGACACAAAGAGACCCAAAATTAATGCTTCTTCCTGCAACTGTCATATTGATAAAGTCAGAGTCAAATTTACTGGCGGTAGTGTCGGAACGATACTCTACAACCTCTTTAGCGACCTTATAGAGGGCTACATGAAAAATATTTTGGAGGATACGGTGAGGATTAATACATCATATTAAACAATTACGCTCACCATTGCCCTCTGCATCACTGGACTGTCTCACAGTAAAACTGAAGTCTCGATGTGGGGCGGCACGTTAAAGATTGAGACATCAAGACTAGTTTAATCATTCCCATTACGCGTTCAAGTGAAGATAACTGCCTTTCAAGTTCTGCAATGTTCCGAAATTATGTATCCATACTTGCCAACCCTACCTATTTAGGAGTGAGACTCCCGATTATTGACCCTAAAATGTTGAATTTTCAACTTTGGAATCTGCTTAACTGTTCCTATTTTTAAAGGTCTGATGATTTCATCTAAAAGAAGAGCTCAAAAGAAGCCATTGAAAAGTGGTTTTTTTTCTCTGAATGTACATGTATACATATTATTTATGTTTTAAATTCTGAGCACGCGTAATCTCCCCCATGGAAATTTAAAAACGTTGGCAAGTATGTGTATCGGTCTAGTGACTGTTCAGGATTTTTAACCTGACACCAATTTTTGCCAGGACATATTCCAAAATTGCACAGAGCAAAAGTGAGCGTAACATAGGGTTATCGAGGATTTTACCGTGAATATGAAGATTTCATAAACGTTACACATACCTTTAGTAATTTTCCCATAGACTAGGAGATTTCATAAACGCTACACATACCTTTAGTCATTTTCCCATAGACTAGGAGATTTCATTAACGTTACACATACCTTTAGTAATTTTCCCATAGACTAGGAGATTTCATTAACGTCAACATACCTTTGGTCATTTTCCCATAGACTAGGATATTTCATTAACGTTACACATACCTTTAGTCATTTTCCCATAGACTAGGAGATTTCATTAACGTTACACACACCTTTAGTCATTTTCCCATAGACTAGGAGATTTCATTATCGTTACACATACCTTAAGTCATTTTCCCATAGACTAGGAGATTTCTTTAACGTTACACATACCTTTAGTCATTTTCCCATAGACTAAGAGATTTCGTAAACATTACACATACTTTAAGTCATTTTCCCATAGACTAAGAGATTTCGTAAACATTACACATGCTTTCAGTCATTTTCCCATAGACTAGGAGATTTCATTAACGTTACACACACCTTTAGTCATTTCCCCATAGACTAGGAGATTTCATTAACGTTACACATATCTGAAGTCATTTTCCAATAGACTAGGAGATTTCTTTAACGTTACACATACCTTTAGTCATTTTCCCATAGACTATACAATGGCGTATACAACATAGAAACAACTTTTAAACATCTTATCAGAAACAAAAATTTAAGTATCATATACAGTTCAAACTTTTCATATCAATGACAAATTCCTCACAGATACATTTATAGAAATATATTGCAATAAGAGACTATATTAAGATCGATCAATTATATAAATATATATTTGTCAGAAATCAATTTACGTTTCTTAGATAAATACTTTTACAGTAAAACCCCATTTACTCGAACTCGTGAGTACCTGACCAATAGTTCGAACAATACATGGTATTCGACTAATCCGAGGTTGGTTAAATATGTTCGAACTCAGTCAGAACCAAACGAACTGTTAGACAAATGAGGGCTCTTCGAGTAAACCGGGTTCAAAGAAGTGAGGTTTTACTGTTTATTTATTTGAAACTACATCAACTTTGCAAATTTATAATCTTATAAAATCAATTACTTAAAAACAAGCCATTTTAAGAACCCAAGTTTGATTATTTTATCAAAAATTATCAATTTGTTCAGTTTTAATTCATCTGAAATGAACAGTAGAAACCAGAAATTCTTAGTATTTTTTAACGTAGAAATAAATAGTTTCAACCGTTTTGTCAATGTGGTTGGAAAAAGATAAAATGTATAACAGCTACTTTCGTTTTGGTATTTCAGCTTTGTGATTCCATCGGAAACGTGGTGAACCATGACTTTGAGAATTCATTAAAACGTGTCCATAGTAAGTGCTAGTTTTATCATACATCAAATTTTTTCACCCCGACGACTTTTTTGAAATCTTCTAATTCAATGGTTGGAATAGTTCATTTTAAGATTTTAGGGATGAATGAGTTGAAGATAGAAACACAACGAATGCTATTGGGTGTGATTGTGAATGGGTGAAGACACGAGTGGATGAATGACAAAAAGAATAATGAATAATTTAAACGAATTGATGACTGAATGAATGGACAGACAAATAGACGGACCGAGTTGGTCGGAAACAGGCGGATTTATTTAATGAAATTGATTGAATAGATAGTGTGATCAATAAACAACCAAACAGTTTTTGAAGTTATTTGTTTGTTTCGATTTTACGGCCAATCAACAACTGTGCTCATTTTAAAATAGTTATCATTTAAAGCAATAATTGACTGTTTTTTCTTCAACATGATAATTTGTTTCTTTGATTAATGTAAACGTATTTGTTTTTTGCGCATTCAAATTGAAGCGCTTAATCTCATTTGAGTAGTGTCACGGTACATAATATACACACTTTCGTAGTACACGATTTGAAATTATACAGAATTAGTTCAATTTCATCTTTAAATTCATAAATTAAAGGGATTCGACGCTCCTGGCCCTTCTGCTTCTACATTAGTTTAGAAATTCTGGATTTCCACCTTTTGGCCCCTAGCATCACTGATGATTCCTAGGAGGACGAAACAGCTATATTATGCAGTTTAATTAATTTATTCGACATACTGTATCTATTACTAAATTTGAAAGGTGCAGCACATGTGTGTGTTACGTCACCGATAAACAAATTATTAACGCATGGATGAATTGGCGCTTACACTACTTACAGTACAGTAGAAGACTTTTAACAAAAATTGTCATAACCGCGAAAAAAAGTACGCGGAATCCTTTCAGCATGAAAAATGGTAAAATAAAATTACTGCTAAAATATATACGTTTACAGTACTCACTTTTTAGTGGGCATATTGTCACGAAGGTTGACTCTTTTTTCAGTCTCTACCAAAATTGGGGACAAGTTTCGACTCGACTACGGACTGATAACGGCTCCAGTGATCCACACCGAATCAATTGACAGTTTCCAAACGGTATGTGCTAGTTTGTCGGTCTCTTTTGCTATTTTAATCAATCCATTGAGATTTTTAGACGAAAACTATCTAAATATTTACATTTCACACACGCAAAACAAATATTTAAAATAAATTATAAGGAAGAAAAGCACAAGATAAGGACATTTATGTCGCTTGAAACAAATACATTATTTAAAGAAATGTTCAATATAGTGCCCCTTTTTCCATCTTCCATATTTCCTCCGAAAGATCTTTATGTCATATTCTTATGACCACTTTGTTCACTTCCTAAATCAATAGTAAACGATTTGATAACAATCCGAGTAAACTGCAAATCCTTATTCTCATTCCGTTACATCAGGATCTGTCAACATCCTATATAATATATGAGGTTATGTTTTGGTGACCTTTCGCACCAGCCAATCAAATTACCGCTTCCAGAATTTTAAATGTAAATGTTTGACGTCGAAAAAGCTTGCATTATTTCGTTACAACAACCTAATGTACTTATCGGACGAAATGACTTACTGCAGATGTTAGCTTTACCTACACCAAATGGACAATACTACAATGGGAAGTAAAGGGGCTACAAAGGTCACCAGATCATGACATATTATGGGATGTTTTCAAATTCTGATGTAACGAAGTGAGAATAAGGATATATACATTTTAATGAAATTGTTCTTTTCTTCAAAATGTGTTGTATGGTTAAATTTCCAGGGTATCGTATATTGGATGAACAAAGTCGAACCAGTTCCGTTTACGCCGAGTCCGTTTCCCAACAACAGTAGCAGTACACAAAAAATGGTTTACGTATGGGTGTCAGGGTACATGTTCAACTCACTGACTTACCAAGCTCAGATGCATGACATATTGAAAGCAACGCTCACCAATAATGATGTAAGTATTAACTTTAATAATATTATTGATATTAATACACAACAGTTATAACGAGCTGTTTATAAATTGTAAAATTACTCTACAGCGCTTCACAATACCTGGATAATAATATTACTTGTAATGCACAAATAAAGAAAGTCTTACAATCACGATCATTCATTAAGCTAAAATATAATATTTACAGTCTACACTGACATTCACTCGATAACCATTGCTCAACAGACTATCATTATCACCCATAATTGTAGTCAAACACGTGACAAATTTCAATGACGTCGACAACAATACATGTGGGCGGAGCAATGCTGTGTCCGAAGATTTGACTATAATGAACAAAATAGTTACGAACATTTCACAGAGAGATACTGTAAATATAAGGATAAACTTTCTATTTTTTTTAAGGTTATCGGGGGATAACTTCAATTGAAATGTACCCGTTTTCCATTGTAGTTATCCCCCGATAACCTAAACAAAATAGAAAGTTAATCCTTAAATAACATGGAAGTGCATATAAATACGTAAATAGATTTATACCGGTCGTCTATGTTGGAAGCCTAAAATGAAAACGTGAAAAGGTGCCTCTTTTCTTAATCAATTAAGCATCATATCATCCAATTGTGAGAGTCCCATTTAAAGAGAAACAGGCTTGCACTTACAAAACATATTATTGTTGATATTCTAAAGACACTAAGCTTATTCTGTACGCTCGAAAAGCCTAAGATTGATACATATATATTTGTATTTGGTCGTAATAATGGCTAGTTAACTTAACGATCCCGTAGGATCTTGATATAATTCCCCTTATTGGCTTATGTTTTCCGATTAGCGCCAACCTATTTTCGTCTAATGCAATGGATACCTTAAAAATAGTTTTCTAACCTTAATGCAGCTTATTATGGATACAATCAGCCAGATATACCGTGATTTAACTCAATTATATAGCCAAAATTTAAAACTAAAAAAGACACCTCATTGAGTAATAAAGTAACATGAAGTAACATATTTCATTGTATTTCAGTTTGATGATGCATTTCTTAATACATCATGCAAGTTTGGAAAAAAATGCATCGGAAAGTTTTTACCACAGGTGAGTTAAAAAGCCGGCAAAATCAAATAAGTTTGCTTAATTATAATTAATAAGATATCATGAAATCAATCTAATCGAAATTTCTATTCTGGAAAAACGAATGGTATTGTCTATTCAACAACTGATAAATGGTATTTTATTTTTTGTTTTGTTTCAGTTGGCTCACAATTTTCCAAATGCGTTTGTAGAGATAGAATTGATGTCAAGAAAACCTCCAAATATTGCCTTAATTAAAGAAGAACTTCATCTGACAATGAACGGAAGAATGACCATGTATGTCAAACAGTCCTCTACACCAGAACGTCAATATCTCTTCACCATGGATACGGTAAGAAAAGGTTTTGAGAAATCTTTTACTCGTTTATCACATGTTCATAATATCTTAAAGGCCCAATATACGTAACTTTCGGCAAAACTTGAAGCGAAAATCAAGCCTAGTAACTTCTTATATTTATAGATTTAGTTAAGATTAACTGATATCAGAAATATTCAAGATGAATTCTTACGCGATTATCGTTACAGCAGCAGTTGAAACTAGGTATTTGTAAAAACTCGTCCATTTTGCACTGTCTTCTAACTTCGGTTTGTTGTTGAAGTGGGCCACACATGAAATATTTTCAATTCTTTGGATTTTTCTGTCAAGAGTTTCTTGTTAGTTACCGCGCAGGTTTACTTCGTTTAGACTTATTTTTGTATGGTTATCAAATGGATTTTTTTTTCATTACTTTTCAGAATCCCGAAATAATTCCTGAAGTTACGTATATTGGGCTTTTAAGGTCCTAATCTGATAGAAATGCATACTGAATCATTATCGCTCTGTTACCTTCTACATACATAGGATCTGACAACATACCATTGGGCCTGGGTTCATGTTCTAATGTTTTATTGCATCAGTCAATCAAATTACCGCTCCCATAAACTTAAATGTGAATGTTTCGGGGCGAAAAAACATGCATAATCCTAGCAGTGCGTTTTAGTCATTTCGTCACAACAAGTTGTTTTGTTTTAAGACGCAAATATATTCATACTGCTCTAACGTGAAGAAGAGGCAACGAAACATCTGCAAAATATTGTTGCAACATTGCACAACTAAAATATTTCATGTATTTAGCGTAATAATTGAGGATCTGCTCATGTGAAAAGACAAATATTTCTGATAAAAATCTTTTCTTTTTCTCGCGTTCAATCTTGGAAGAGGGAATTCCTGGAGTAACAGTAAAAGCAAAAAAGAAAAAAAAAATCACGGTTTTCTTTTATTGTCTTACTGTATGATTAGTCAAATGAACAAATAGGGATGTTAAGTGAATTTTGCTGTTTTGCACAAAGGACAGGCCAATTCATTCATAGTAATCAGATAGGAATGAATGATTGCAAAATTGACAAAAGTTATATTTCATTTGAAGGATATGACATCGGTCATCAACGTGACCTACGACAAAGGGTATCTGCATGCAAAGTTCAAGAAAATGAGGTTAGTATATTTATCAATATGATATTGACCCTGGGAGGTATATCAACCAAATCTTTTTATCATTTAAATAAGCTAAATATTTATTTACAACACTTTTGAAGCAAGAAATTCAACTTATATCACTCTTGTTGGCCGGGATGTTGGCGAGTGGAGGCTTTTGTGGGAGGAAACTGGAGTACCCAGAGAAAACCCGCGTGGTCGGGAAGGTCTCTGGTCCTTATAAGTCTACCAAAAGAGGTTTTATAATTGAATAAGGTATAAATATGATAAATACCTAGAGGAAAGTAATGGTTTGACTTTATCCCACGTTCGAGACTGTTCAAAATAAAAAAAAAAAAAAAAAGCGAAACCACACAAAGCCCACGGGCCTTAACGGTCACCCGAGTTTTGACACACTGGTTTTATTCTTTTGTTCGTACAGTGGGAATTCTCATTAAACCCAACCAACTTTGATCTAAAACTTTGATAGGTCAGCAAGGATCAATTTAAGACTATATAATCTCCCCAACTCATCAAACCTTGAGCTTTGGACTCGGCGACTTTGATCTTTGCGGGTTATGACCACATATTTCACAATTTCGGTCTATCTTTGGCCATGTAAAGTTACTGCAAAATTCAATTTAAATTGATTCAGGGTTTTTCGAGAACTTGAAAATATAAATCATTTACGGACGGACGACACACGAGGACGGACTAAAGACGATTAGAGTTGGCCATTTGAGACTTCGTCTCATGTGATCTATAAATACAATGGCAAAAATCATTGTATGTTGATATTTCATATAATCCATATTGTTGTTATTGTTTTAACGTTTTCTTACAGTTTCAATGTCTGCATAGCGAACTCAACGCTGCATCCGATATACGTGAGTGCACTGCATTGGTTTATTTCTGTGTAGTTAGTAGAACAGAAGTTAAAATATTTCAGATTAAAGATTTTTCGTGAACATTAATTATAATATTATCGTTTCCCTTTTCATGTCACTTTTAATGTTCTTTCAATTTTTTAAAAAAACTTTTTTTCACTTTGTTGAACGTATCATTCACATTTTCACATGTACACACATATGAATGTTAATAGAAGTAAGATTCGATTTGTTCATGAACATAGGGTAATTAGATAATATAAGTAATAAAATAATAAGATAATTGTTTTCATTTGTCAATACAGAAAAAATGTTTTAAAGTGATTTTACCTGACTACAACATAAGTACGACTTTCATGATTAACTATTTCGTAACTTTAGTAAATATTTCCAACGTATATATTTTTCACAGGAACGTGCGCTCAACTTCATTATGCAAACCGTCGTAAAGCAGTACATTCGACCGGCGTTAGATAGTAAGTACTCTAACAACATTTTCGTTTGTGCATTTCATTCAAAACGCACTAAAATTTAGCCCAGGCGTCATTTTACAATAACACATTCATGCGCCTAGTGTGTCCTTCATCATTCTTCAAGAGCAGATGTCAATTTTGACAATACAAATTGTAAATCATTTTGAAGCAGAATCTTTGATTAACGTCATCTGACATTTATGCACATCGATAGCGAATCGGTGATAAATGAATTAAAAACAGACATGGAAATACCAGTGCAATTGTTATTTAGGTTATAACATTCTGTTTCAACTGGTTGTTTTACGTAATGAAAAAAAATTCGAGAGAATACCAAAGCGTCAACAAAACCATGTTAATTAATTAACGTTTAGTAAATGAACATTGATGTATAATATGATGAGTCAAAATATATGGATGTTCTAACTTGCACGGAGGACTTCACGTCCGTCAGGATTTTTAAGTGTGACTATTATAGTATTTTATAGTTCAAAGGTCAACGGTCTATTTTGCTATGTATTTAATACTAATGAGTGAAGATATATAGTACGAGCGAACTTATTTGCAAAGACATTGCCTTGTCCCTAAAGAGACAAAAGAATGATTTACTACTTCATGAGTAAAAGGTCAACGGTCTATTTTATAGAGTCCTAACTGTTTAATTCGTTGCTTTGTAATGAATACTGATACTGAGTGAAAACTGCAAGCGTTCTTATTTGCGCAGACGGTTCAAAGGTCAACGATCAATTTCATTCTACTACCAAACTATATTGTATCGTTTGGTATTGAATCACTGAAAAGGTCACCTGTACGTCACGCTTTGCCTTCATTCATAAATCTACCTTAAATATTTTTTGTTGCAGTAATGTGAACATGGGGAGTTACTTTAAACACGACGATGTCATTTCATAATTAAGCAAGATGAAACTACTAACAGAAAAGTATCACATTTTGCAGAGAGTATTCTGACATTGCAGTTATCATGACGTCATAAAGATATAATATTAACCAGGTCCTTGTAAACAAATAGTATACTAGGAAATTGATTCGATCAAGACCCAAACAAAGCGAAAATAGAAATAAATTGTTAAACCTTTAAATGGTTATTCATGTAAATACATATAATATAAATCTTTATTGATATATTGATATTGATATACAGATATGGGCACCAGTGGATTTCCATAAATGGTATTACACACGTGATATAAAAATATTGTGACGTCATTAACAAATTACGTCTTTATAACGTCATATGATTGTCTCGGTAATGAAAATCATACAGTCACAGACGAAATTTGTCTTTCTTATAGATAATTTATCTGAAAGATTTTGTGTATTTGCTCATAAATATAAATTATTTGATAAATACAAACTTACACTCGTGTAAATGTAATATGGAACTTATCAAACTCGTGAAATAATTTAATATGTTTCTCGCCAAAAGGCTCGTGGCTTATCAAGTTACGAGGGGTGTTCCAAAAATAATGTCACTTGCATCGGTGCTCATATAGCGGAAGTGCTTTTGTTCATTTTAATTTCATCTGCCCTTCAAAATGCTCTCCGCCAGCCAGAACACACCTTTTAGCCAGTCAATCCATTTTTGGAAGCATTTTTCATACTCTTCAATGGGTACACCCATCAGACACTGATAAACAGCAGATCCAAGGGCATTTCTCTTGTATCTCCTTCCAGATAAATGATATTTAAGTTTTGGAAAGAGAAAATAGTCGCAGGGGGGCAAGTCTGGCGAATACGGAGGGTGCGGAAGGACGGTAACCTTCTGTGACTCCAAAAAGTCAGTCACAATACGTGCCTTGTGAGCGGGTGCATTATCATGCAAAAGTCAGACATACTTAAGTCCTGTTTTGGGGCGGCGACTTTTGTAGTAGTTCTTCAACTTTCTCAGAACAACGTTTTTATAGAACTTGCCTGTGACCGCTCTGCCTTTTGGCACCGGGATTTGAATAGCTGGACCCTTTTTAGTGAAAAAAATAGCATACAAAACCTTCTTTACCGTTCGTATTCGTTTGGCAATACTTGGGCGTCTGGCATTTTTAGTGGCCCATATTCGGTTGGCAACCTTCCGCTTTGGTTCAAAATAATACACCCAGATCTCATCACCAGTGACTATATTATCTAAAGCCTTTCTATGTTACCTTTGGTCGTAGTTGTTGCAGGACGACCTGGGTGAGCAGCATCTTTCAGTTGCTGCTGCAAAGCACTAAATTTACCTACCCACCCACAAACAGTCCTGTGAGACATTTGGCCCTCCCCATAAATGTCACACACCTCGCGGTGAATATCTACAGCCTTTATGCCGAGTCATGACCTACCTTTTATATAGGCCCTAATTTCAAAAACATTTTCACCTCGTTTTCCTGTGATTTTGTGTCTAGTCTAACGAATAGGCTATGAAACGATGTACACTGTACCGAGGCCAGTGAACGTGTGGACGAGATATTTACCTGTGTCACGAGCCAGGGATCACGCAATCGACACGAGGTGGTTTTGTGCATAAATTGCACGATTTCAGCGAAATAAAGCACAGATAACATTATTCATGGAACACCCCTCGTATCTAACTCGTTAAACAAATTCCATATTACATCGGCACTCGTTTAAGATCCTCTATTTCTTAACACATATGATATGTATTGATACTAATATATATTATTTGCAGAACAAGGTGCCATAGGATTCCCATTGATCAAGTCAGACGACCTTAGACTCATTAACACCGACATCCAACTGAGCCAGGTAATTTCATTTATTACCACTAATCGTTTAACGTTCTCGACAAGCACTATTTTGAAATTAAGGGGGTTTTATGAACCTGACCCTTCTGCTTCTACATTAGTTTAGAAATTTTGGATTCCAACCTTTTCGGCCCTAGCATCAATGAAGAGTCATAGGAGGACGAAACAGCTGTATGATGCAGTTTAATTCATTTTTTCGGCATACTTTATCTATTATTAAACTTTAAAGGTGCAGCATATGTGTATGTTGCGTCATTTTCAGACACATGTAGTTGACTAGGACTTAGCTAATGTCCTATTCGATACCTACACTTATTCATTTAATATTAACCTTTTGCATTATGCATATACAAAAAATATGTACGCCTGTAGCAATTTTTCAATATCCATTAGATCAATTGTCAAGCTGCCAATGACTGCATGATATGTTTGTGTTGTTTATATGCACTTTGATTACTTGAAAAAAAAACATGGTAAAACATATTGCCAGACTTATTTTCTTTATTTTTCCAGGATGCGCTGATCATAGGAACTGACATTGAGGTCATCAAAAACTGATGTTAGTATTTGGACGACGCTTATACGATACAGCCGTCGGTTGGCATCTGTACCGCTGGACTAATTCACATATTATCAGCTGCCTATGTACATAATATAAATTTAATCCAACGTTGCCTTCCAAATGATATGCTGGAAATGTTTTATTTATCATTTTATCAGCAGTTTGAACACACATGACAGAATGCTTCATCTAGTGTCAAATCCAAGATATGCTGTTTAAGGAGGGCACAACCCCACCCCGGACGAAAACATCAAATGTGTGACAAGGAGTGACAATAATGCTTGTACGAGATAGTTAACCACGTTATATGTTAACCATACACGCTAGGAACTTTCATGAGTGCCTTTGTAACAAAGGTAATTTTAATGCAAATTGTTACTAAGTCCCACAAAAGAAGTTTGGAATTTATTGGTTTTTACTCTATTTCTTACGGGTTTTACTCGTTTTCGTATTCATCTACTTCTTCTGTCGTGAATGGTTTTCGCAGTTTTTTTTCAGGAACTATCAGTTGGATTCCAATGGAATTTCACATGATTATTGGGGTGGGTGCTTCGATGTTTCAATGACTTTTATTGTTGCGTTTAGGCAGTTAAATTGGCCGCTATTCCATGGCTACTGATTGGTCGAAATTTATGTATTGACTGATTTCGCTCAAATTCGGTATGTTTGTGCGTTATGATTCTACAAACAACGTGGTAATTTGGGTTTCACGATTCAACAAAATTCCTGCCCGCTGATTGGTCGAAATTTAAAAATCGTCCATTTTTCATAAAATTTGATTTGTACATATATGTTAGCAGTGCAAACCGAAATGCGGGTTTTTTTGGGGACTTCTGTAAGGGTCCCCCATTACAATTCCGTACTTCACCAGAGTGAATAGCTACATGTATGCAGCTCAGTTGCCTATACAATATATATACATGTTCAATACTTTCGATGTTGTGTTCAATCCAACTTTTCTGTATACACAAAGAAAAGTTGTATAGTACCCATACCAGTATTAGGACGTAAGCATTGGTTCCCCGCTATAATCATGTCATCTCAAAGGTATATACATATAAGAAAGAAAAGTTGCATTAAGGATGTATGCTCCTTGCAATCATTTTTATATATATTGAGTTTTTTCAGGAGTTTTCTCCCTTTGTTATTTATTTATGTCATTTCTTTTGTGACGTCATTGTATTGTAAGAAGACCGGTAAGTGTAGGTAAAAAATGCCGCTTCCTTTGCAATGATATCACAATGATTCCGGCGTAAATAAATACCAAAATGGGCCAACTCCTGTTTAAGAAAAACCTCATAAATAAATGTACGACATCTTGATCAATATATTTATGTTGACAATTTGGCCCCGGTTTCATCACCGCGCCTTAAATAAAGAAAAATCCCAACTTAAAATTTTCCAGGGAAAAGCATTATAAAATGTTTAGGGGATAATTCTAAGAACTTTTCTGAAGCTGTAATGCTTTCCTATCGTAACTTTTAAGTTAAGAACTTTCGTTAAATTAAGGAACGTTGATGAAACCGGAGGCTTGGTTTGGTTTACGTTCCATCGAGGTCTCCCGGTGTATCCTGTGTGCTTGTGTATTTTGGAAGTTGCGGTATGTTAGTTAACATTTGGTTTGGTTTAATTGGTTTAGTCCTATTAAGAGCCAAGTTAATTTAGGACGACCTTCCGGTGTATGCGATGTGAACGCCCCTCCTTGCGACCGTCCGAAACTTTGACAAGGAAGCTTACACGAACATACCACAGTCTCCCTAATTCACAAGCTCATTGCAGATATCTTAGTTTGTCAAAGTGATAAGGTCTGGGAATCGAATCACGGTCTAGTCGAAATCGGTGCTCTGTTGGTTATTTACGTTTAATTGTTTAACCTTTTTTGTTAAGTTTTGATCATCCCACGTAATAATATAGTGTAGCCATAGTTATGCAATAAATCAGTTTCAAAAACAAAGTAACAAAACTTAGTAGTGGTAAAGTACAAAGGCCTAGAAGGGTTACGATTTTTTTTTACATTTGTAGCGATATTACGACTTTTGAAAGACATTTGTTTTGCTATAACGCTATGTTGATTATTTTTTCTTTTCATAAGTAGAGCCTTCTAGACTTTAATAGGTGAAGAGATCTCGATATAAAAACAAATGGCATACACATACACAATCATTTAACTATCGTAATATATCATTTTAACTTAATTTATCATGCAATACTAATTATCACAAGATGAATCGTCAAAACATCGTCATGACATTTAGAGTCGAGTTTATGTAAATACAACGGATGGAATACGATCTTACACCTTAATAGCCGTGTATAAGGCAGCGGTACTTGACAGGATCAAGCAATAATTATGAATATGACTTTCATGGCACATTTTATTGCTGATATCTCGAGAGTTTGATGTATGTAGACATTTTCATACACTACGTGCGAACGCTCACGTATCCATGTGCCCTTTCCGCTGAACTTTCAACATAATGAGGCGCATAAAGTGACGACATATGTATACAATTACCAATTTTCCCGTTTATTTCCATATGTCTCTCATCTTTGTGTATTTAAAAATACTTCGCCATGTCTAGATAAATATTTTGTTTTGTGTTTATTGTATTTTTAATACTTTTTGATAAATATTTGTGCTTTGTTATTTTTATGTTCTCTTAGGCAAACCTGCTACATTATTATTTGTTACTCCATTATCTCATAAGATGGGATTTAATCATGACAAATCATCTTTGATCTGGCAGATGGGTTTAGATGAAGTCAATATAAAGGACATTTCGTTTACTGGAGTAATACCTCATCGACATCAATTTACAGAATTGAAGCTGAAAGTCAGAATGAAAAAAGAAAAGGAAAAGGACTGCCACAAGGCAACGTTTCGATTCCTTCCAAAACACCCTACGGATTCAGCAGAAATTCATTGTCTTCTTTGGGACACATATAGACAGTGAAGATTGAATTTTCTGCATCACCTTGGAGCAAATCTTAAACCATCTTAAAGATTAACATAACGCAGATTTTCAATTTACTTATTGATATTTAATTCAAAATGTATCAATATAAAGCACTGTACATCTGCATTTTCCTTCCGTTTTTCATTCGTGATGCAAGGGTCTGAATCTGCCGTGAAAGCGGAGAGATGCGGACACAAACATTTGTGGAAACGGAGAGATGCGGACACGAAAGTTTTAAACATTCTTCAAACGAACTGAATATGATAAAATTAATGAAGTGAATGGATATCATAAATCATACCAGTTCGATATATGGAGTTTTTACAATTTGATATTCGCTTGAATGTGTTCATTGCTCGAACTAGTTTATTGTGATTGCAGCAGGTAAAAGAAAACAAAGTATATACTTTTCGTATTTGGTTCTTTTTAATCGAGAAGGCATTTCACATCAACTTTCAGCTTATACTGTCCTTTTTACTGAGCAATGGAGCCTGTTGTAGTAGTTGTGGTTTTCACTCAAAATGCATCGTAAAAAGAGAATAGTTTCATGACATGTTTTCATCCCTTAATTGTTAAAGAAACAAAAGGGTTCATTATTTTGACAAGGATATAAAGGATTCCCAACGTTGATAGTATAACTAGGGATAACCACCAGTTCCAATAAAAAAAAGATATAAGTTCGTAAATATTTCTAGAGCTTAAATCATTTTTTCAAAAAAAGGAATTAAGTAAGATATCCATACCATTTAACATGAGTATGTGTATAATCCTGTATATTTCTATTATAATAACATAAAAAAGGTAATTATATATATACAATATACATATGAAAAAGAACAAAATACAAAGTTTACGGCAAAGTCTTTGTTTTTAGTTTTTTTTATATTCAACTTCGAAAGGAAAACTAATCACCTTTCTTTATATATATATATAGGATATTAAGGGAAACTATATTCCGTCAAGTAGTTTGTAATTGTCTACAAAATATGTGTCAGAATGTAATCAGAAATGCGGTCAAAAGGTAGTCTACATTCCAACATCAGAAACGATAGTTTCTGTAACCCAGTGACCTTAATAAAGCAGTCTAAATAAGGGCTTATAGTAACGTTATTATCAAGGGGTAAAGTCAAACACTCTTTACGGATTGCCTATACACCTAATGTAGCATGACTTATATAAACTATTTTCGTTGGTTTTATATAAACTAGTAAATACATTATGACAACAGTAGCTGAGCCTATAGTAAATTTAAAATTTTTATTTCGCATTATTCATAATTGGTAAACCGAAATTATGATAAGTACTTTGTGACAAACAACGACACAAAAGCTCTTGTAAGACACTTCCAAGTTGAGTGTGTACGCGACAAAATATTTTGGGTTTTTTGTCTGCAACATGCGTATTCTTAATCAAAACTCAAATAGTTATGTTACGTTTTCAAATAAAACCAAAGTTACTGCGAATGCCTATTGCACATTATTATAACCAAATCGAAATAATTAATATTGATGTCGCACAAGGTATACTCGTACTAGTATCGGATTAGATAAAGCTGAGACTATTAATCTAAGTCATCATAAACCACCATCATTCGAAAGCCTACGATGGTTCTGCACTCAGTTTCCGACATCTATCACGGAAATAATTATATAATGATAAACCTGTACATGTCGAATCAATTTTGACATATTAACATGGAATGTGAGGGGGAGCTGAGAGGTTACTACCAATAAAGAGAAAATTTATGATAGAACATTGGAAATCATTATGCTCACCCAAAGCCTTATGTTGAAGCAATTATGTTGATTATGTTTACGTAAATGTCTGTCCAGGTAACAAGGCCATGAAAAGCTAGTAGCCCCTAGTTGGTCAAATCATACATAAAGTTACCCCATAGGGTATATTAATGATCTGATTGACAATATTGCTATCAAATTAAAAAAAGATCAGCTCCATAATGTTATAAATTTATATCGCCATTCATACTATCAAAAGAGAGAAAAAATCGTCCGTTTGATTTAGTAAGATATTTTGAATTAAACGAGGTTGAAAAGTAAACTGTTACATGAAATAAATAAGATTTATATCGAAATTCCAGTGATATTTCTTTAAAGGAGTGAAGTTTTCCTATCCAATATCAATGAGGTAGTTCCGTATTATCAGTATTTCGTATTTTGAAAAATGTACATAGACAAGTATATTAAGCGAGATATATAACAAACTAAGAAATGTGTTTGCAGCTATTAGATATTATAATGCATCTTTAATAATTTAAAACACAATATTTTGTATTCTTTTTATATCAAATCACATTCAAAAGATTGACAAAATGTACATATTGTACAGAGAATACCACTAAATCTGCATGCACTATCTTGCATTGTTTTCTAAGCAATTTATTAGTTTTTTCGTCTGGTGTGTACTTTCCGGACAAGAATAATGTAAAAGAGGTTCTGTGCGCTTAAACTGATGTTAAATATATACGCAGACAATAGGTGATCCTTCGTTGCTAAGCTAGCTTGGATATGAAATGGGTTTTCAGGACAGGAATTAATATATAAGATGCTTTGTCACAAGTAGTACTTATCATGCAAATCGTTGTCTGTGGTGTGCTACGGGTCAATAAATACTAAAAGCTCACGTACTGGGTGTGGTAGTACCTTTTCTCAAGGTAACGGGAAGTAGTGTGATACTATCACATGTTTTACACTTACGTCTGCACGCAATGTGTCTGCGTCATCACACGTGTCACCATTAAACATGTATTAGCATGTTCAATCCTAGAAATTTGCATAAAATTGAATGTTAAAGGCCACGGGGCTGTCTCGAATAGACCTCTAAGTTTCCGAATGGCAATTGGGCAAAACTAGCACGACCAAAGTTTACTTGATATCTTTATAACTGACACCAATCGGCTTTCGAGCCGGTAGATGTAAAATAAAAATAAGCCTTAACCTTTATCAAACACAACAGAAGCATTAGGAGGAAATTTTGGATCATAAAGGCCCAATATACGTAACTCTGGCAAAACTTGAAGCGAAAATCAAGCCTAATAACTGATTATATTTATAGATTTTGTTAAGATAAGCTGATATCAGAAATATTCCAGATGAATTCTTACGCGGTAACCGGTAGAGCAGCAGTTGAAACTCGGCATTTGTAAACACGAGCCCATTTTGAACTGTCTACTAACTTCGGCTTGTTGTTGAAATGGGCCCCACCTGAATTATTTTCAGTTCTTTAGATTTTTCTGTCAAGAGTTTCTTGTTAGTTACCGGTCAGGTTTACTTCGTTTTAGGCTAATTTTGCATGGTTATTAACTGGATTTTTTCCCAATAATTTTTCAGAATCCGGAAAAAAATCCTGAAGTTAAGTATATTGGGCCTTTAAACTTTTGTGGAAAAGACACTACAATATGAAAATAAATAAGAGAATACGGAAGCGAAACAAAATCATAATCCAAATCAAAACCGATAAAACCAGCGGCAAATATGAACAAAGGAAAGATTTACATGGAGACTTTTGTAAAAAGTAGAAGATAATAAGACAAGAATTTTTCAGAATCACGAAAAAAATCCAAAAGTTACGTATATTGGTCCTTTAATACATAAGGACATGCAGGTACGCATATCTATGCTAATTGTGCCAGTAACAAGAGTGACAACTTGTACCCATTGCTGGTTGCAATAGTTGGTGCTATACGATTGATATAAAGAAGAATCAGTTATGTAATAAGTATGTACTTTAAAGAAATAATTTATTATGCAAGATGAAATATTAACCACAACTGAAATCACAAATCATTGGGATGTGAAACGTTCACGATTTTTTTCTGTTGAATAGATAAGCGCTTAAATTTCAACGCGGGAGTATTTTTTCTTTGTATTATTTATATTCACATATTATTCCTATGATATTCAGTTAAAACGACAAGAATGTTATGAGCTTTATTGAATATATAATTTGATGTTCTACATATCAATAAGAAGGCCGCGGACTGGTGCTTTATGGTCATCTTTCAATTATGAATATAAAAAAGCATCTTATAAAAAATTAAATAAATACGACAATTATGCCATGCATATCTTTTGTCAGAATGTTTTATGATGACAGTTACGTATGATTTTTTTGTATTTAATAATGGGATGACAACCTTGTAAAATATTACAACATTTATAAGAAAGTGAGGCTTTGTTAGATATGTTCATATTGCTGAGAGAAAAGAATCTTTTACATGCATACTTTTAGAATGTTCAAAAATAGTTCACGTTACTGAATCTTCTATAACAATCTATTGTCTTGCAAAGCGTCAATACCATAGCAAAGAAAACGCTTTCTTCACATATCTTATTGTCAAAATTTACTTATAAATGCAGTTTCAATCGCATTCATTGATCTTTCAAGACACAATATAGTATAAATGTATGCTAGATAACTTATCAAAGGTGATTTGCAATCATATACAATTAGTATTCAACTTAATATTTGTGTTTGTAAACAAAAATGTACGTCTCCTGTTGTCTAACAATATTAAAAGCCCCAACTATATTTAGCTAAGAACATTGCACAAAATTTAGCTTCAGCAGAATATCTTAGAACATATTTAAGCCGTTTAATTACGAAATTATGAGGAATTCTTCGGACAAGATTTACAACGTAAAATATAATAAATATACTCAAATTTAAAAGAGATCGGTTTTATTCTTTATCAACTACTGCTTTTTCGAAATCCATGGCTGCACCAATTTGACTCGGCCTCTTTTGGGACACTAGCAAACTCGATAAATCGTAGACGAACAAAAGCGCTGTATGACGCGTTTTTATTTAATTTCAGCACAT
The DNA here is from genome assembly GCA_947623455.1 of Mimachlamys varia. Taxonomy (NCBI): domain Eukaryota; kingdom Metazoa; phylum Mollusca; class Bivalvia; order Pectinida; family Pectinidae; genus Mimachlamys; species Mimachlamys varia. The sequence continues at coordinate 37,991,022 of OX392533.1, read as the reverse complement.
TGTGTTTATTACCAAATTTAAAAGATGCAGTGAAATTTATGCATGAAAACATCCATCTCTTTTAAAGATTGAAAATCCACATTTAATAGTGCGAATAAATAGTCAGTCATCTTCTCAATAAATCAAGAGTGGAAATAAACTAAGCTCATTGTGATGATTTGGCACCATGGCGGTTTTGCACCTTTCGGGATCACAACCTCATTATCATCATGATGTGGTGCTTGACAAGTGTAAGTACCTAAATACAAGAATTTTTCAGAATCACGAAAAAAATCCAAAAGTTACGTATATTGGTCCTTTAATACATAAGGACATGCAGGTACGCATATCTATGCTAATTGTGCCAGTAACAAGAGTGACAACTTGTACCCATTGCTGGTTGCAATAGTTGGTGCTATACGATTGATATAAAGAAGAATCAGTTATGTAATAAGTATGTACTTTAAAGAAATAATTTATTATGCAAGATGAAATATTAACCACAACTGAAATCACAAATCATTGGGATGTGAAACGTTCACGATTTTTTTCTGTTGAATAGATAAGCGCTTAAATTTCAACGCGGGAGTATTTTTTCTTTGTATTATTTATATTCACATATTATTCCTATGATATTCAGTTAAAACGACAAGAATGTTATGAGCTTTATTGAATATATAATTTGATGTTCTACATATCAATAAGAAGGCCGCGGACTGGTGCTTTATGGTCATCTTTCAATTATGAATATAAAAAAGCATCTTATAAAAAATTAAATAAAAACGACAATTATGCCATGCATATCTTTTGTCAGAATGTTTTATGATGACAGTTACGTATGATTTTTTTGTATTTAATAATGGGATGACAACCTTGTAAAATATTACAACATTTATAAGAAAGTGAGGCTTTGTTAGATATGTTCATATTGCTGAGAGAAAAGAATCTTTTACATGCATACTTTTAGAATGTTCAAAAATAGTTCACGTTACTGAATCTTCTATAACAATCTATTGTCTTGCAAAGCGTCAATACCATAGCAAAGAAAACGCTTTCTTCACATATCTTATTGTCAAAATTTACTTATAAATGCAGTTTCAATCGCATTCATTGATCTTTCAAGACACAATATAGTATAAATGTATGCTAGATAACTTATCAAAGGTGATTTGCAATCATATACAATTAGTATTCAACTTAATATTTGTGTTTGTAAACAAAAATGTACGTCTCCTGTTGTCTAACAATATTAAAAGCCCCAACTATATTTAGCTAAGAACATTGCACAAAATTTAGCTTCAGCGGAATATCTTAGAACATATTTAAGCCGTTTAATTACGAAATTATGAGGAATTCTTCGGACAAGATTTACAACGTAAAATATAATAAATATACTCAAATTTAAAAGAGATCGGTTTTATTCTTTATCAACTACTGCTTTTTCGAAATCCATGGCTGCACCAATTTGACTCGGCCTCTTTTGGGACACTAGCAAACTCGATAAATCGTAGACGAACAAAAGCGCTGTATGACGCGTTTTTATTTAATTTCAGCACATTGTGTTTATTACCAAATTTAAAAGATGCAGTGAAATTTATGCATGAAAACATCCATCTCTTTTAAAGATTGAAAACCCACATTTAATAGTGCGAATAAATAGTCAGTCATCTTCTCAATAAATCAAGAGTGGAAATAAACTAAGCTCATTGTGATGATTTGGCACCATGGCGGTTTTGCACCTTTCGGGATCACAACCTCATTATCATCATGATGTGGTGCTTGACAAGTGTAAGTACCTAAATATATATTTCAGTCAGGTGCGGTTTTGATGGCCACTAAGGAGAGAGCCATAAACAGCGATTAAACAGTCTAAACTGTATGCAAATACGTTAAACGTCAGTCAATCATTAGGTCCATTACGTTTAATTAGTAGGCGAGTTCGTCCTCACCTAAGAATAGTTAAATGCTAATTCTTTTTATCAATTACATTCAAAGGACATGTCCTAAAAATGGATTAAAGTGTCTTCCTATTTCTGCATGCCATCATTCCCCAATGACGGAAATTTGTATTAAATTAGCATAAATATATAAAGAGAATGGACTTTGCCTTTTGTAGTGCAGTCCGTAGCTTTTCATCGCCAGGTTTGGTCCGTCATGGTAAGAACATTTTTTTTTTTTATTTTGCAAGTGTCCCAATACGCATTAGGTATAAAGTCTTTTCAACAAATATATAAATGAATGCATTTGTAAATATATTGTTAATTTTATTAAAAAAAAATGCGCAAAAAAACGTAAAATACCTTTGCTCGTTAAAAACATTCCCTGTTTTATTCTATATTTATTTTATTTTTTATTTTGTGATTTAACATAAAAGGAAGCTAGATCTTTAGCATAATTATACTTTCGGAAAACTACCAACAGCTTACTATGATACATGTATATGTGGGGATTTTACAAATAAAAAATCTTCTTTCACAATGTGGAAGTAGAATTATTTGGATTTTGTTACGGTTTACTGGGTCAACGATGAATCTTTACTTTTATAATCCTTTTTGTCTACTTGGTCAATGGTTTCAAGGAATTCAATCATGTATTTGCTTACAACTGTGATACCTTTATCTTTATCTTACATTTTTTTGTCGACCCTGTCCCAGATAGTTCATATCTTCAAAGATAAGCAGTTCGATGGTTTTGAGGTCCATCTAGCCCCGTAGCATTTCTCTCTCTTTTGATTCCTCATTGATAAGGATATTAAGTAAACTCAGATCAGATAGATATAGAACTGATTGGCAAAGCAAAAATTCGAAATAGTTCTATTTTTTTCATTATCATTTTAATTATGATTTTTCAAATATACATAAACACATAGGAAATCAACTGATGTCAAAACATATTATGTGGGATAATGCGAATTGTGTAAGGAACGATTGTGACAAATTTTAAGTTATACAAGATATCAAAAGAACTGTAGATATTTTGGAACACCCAGTTTACCCTTAGGTCTTTCTATACCGTCTCCTTTTGTGTTTTGGTATTCTTGTAAAACGAGGAGTCGTGTTTTTGTGCCGACATAAAGGTTCAGTCATGTTTTATGTTGAATACATTTTTTTGTTACATTAACATTGAAACAGACTTCCGGAAGTATGTTTCCCATCATGCTTGTCGCAGTACTTCTCGGGTTCATGACCGGAACGACCAATGGCTTTGTTCAGCAAATTCCACTGCCGGACGAATTACAAGAATGCTACAAATACCAAACCATGGGTATTGATGTCACACAAAAACCATCGCAGGAAATCAACATACTCTGCATCACTAAATACCTATACCAGACTGCCCACCTTCGGCCACAACGAAAGGTCACCAATCAAACTATTGCCTACGTAGGAGAACTCATGCGACGGGTCATCAGCAAGCACGAGAAAAAGGGTCATAGGTCAAAACGGCAAGGTTTCCCAGGCGCAAGCATCAGGGGTGTAAGGAGAGAAATTAGAACTCTCTCTCGCCAGGAATGGGACACGCTCATGTATAGACTGAACCAGCTTCAACAGCCGATTGTAAGTAAAATGCACAAACTGATTTATCACGTCTAGTTTAGCAATACGTATTGTGAACAATTGGCACTTTCAAGGGGCTAATTAGTATGTCATTATTTATCTTTAAGAATGAATATAATTACAGCATAAACAATGACAGTCAAGCCTTTTAAATTCATTCAAGAATTTTTAAACGCAGATCCATTGTCGCTCCATATACTCACCACATAAACAAGATCTGACAATACCCCATCAGCCAATCACATTACAACTGTCATAATTTTGAATTTGAATGTTTAATGGTGAAAAGGCTTGCATAATTATACGCTGCAGATGACAGCTTAAACTGTCACAAATTGGACCATTTGGGGCCACAGCCCCGAGAATGGACCATAGTCAAAACTTTCGCAATATCAAGCCATCATCTCCAGGTTATAATTCAAATCAAGTTTTAAAAACTCCAAATGGAAAATGATAAAGATATACCAAACATTGTCATATAACTTGTATAGACCATTTATTTCCAGTATATCGTGGTCTTAGAAGAAGAGTGTTGAAATTTAAGTCCATATGCCGTTTTTTTAGCCCTTCCCCACAATCCCGTTAAATTTTGCTTTTATCAAACCGTCATCTCCTGGTTATAACTCCAATTAATAACCAAGTTTAAATTATTTTCTACAGAAGGGAAACTGAAGTCCTAAGGGCATGGAATTCACAATTTGGATAAAGTACCTAACTTTCAGATCCCTCCATTAATGCAGATTATTTAATTCCAGCGTACCTGGGTCAGAAGAACATTTTTGAAACTACGTGGTGTAGTAATTTGACCCCTTTTGGCTCCTCCCTCTGGTTATACAATCTAAATTTTGACTGCAATGCTAAGACAAAGAATCTCAGTATATTAATGAAAGCTGGTTCACGCAAAACAAGTTAACAATTCGCAGTATCAAAGTTGGTGTATTATGTTGTATTGTTTTGAACTGTGTGCTTATTATTACTTAATGATTGTATGTTGTTGTCAAGAATATATCATGACAGATATTACAATCAAAGTCTTTCCTGATCAGCGTTGTCAACGATTTTGCTTCAAAAATCATAGCGTACAATACTTTTTTTCCATAGAATAACCATGCATCTGGTTTTCAGTCGATGCAACAGAAGACGCTTACTCTTACGGAACACCTGGTTTTATTATAACTCTTGTACTTTTACAAGAGTTTCCATGTAAATCTTTCCTTTGTTCATATTTTGCCCCTGGTTTAATCGATTTTGAGTTTGGATAATGATTTTGTTAACGGTTCGGTATTCTTTTATTTCTGTTTACAGTCCAGCATTCAGCTTTTCAAGTAACAGTCAAAAATCATACAACAAAAATACAAAACAAGAATAAAATAAGTAATATAATGATCGATATGCCTCAATCCAGAAATGAAAGTACAGTCGCTGTTTTGATATGTATCAAATAAATGTTGATATCTTTTCAACGAACAAAAAATAGATATGTAGATATTTGAATACATGTTTAATTTAGATAAATAGTACATCAATAAATAAAAAGCATGTATGCTTCATATGGCAAAAAAGTTTAGAAGATTGATAATTGTACAAGTGTAGTTATCATTAATAAATTATGGAACAAGGGTAATATATAACTTAACATTAAGTTAGGTGAGATAATTACCTGACCTGAGCTCCATAAATAGCCATTAAACAATCCAAACTATATACTAAACGCCATTCATGTCTGTCAATCATTCAGAGCATTATTTTTTATAGATGGAGCTTGAGAGGTCGCCCTGACCTCGGAGTAGTTATACATACCAAATATTGTTTTTTATTGTATCCAATTAAAAATTTAAATTATGGATAAAACTGTCAATCTGTGTTTTGCATAAAAAATTATCATTACCGTCGTGGCCGTACACAGCATTACAATTAATTTATAACGATTTCCCCGTTAAGATTGACATAAGAGTCATTGCGTGTGCAGGTATGTCAAGAGATCGGTTTCATCTGTTTTAGTAGATTGATGAATATAATGACCGCTTAATACTAGGAAAAGAATATAGACAATGAACTTGCCCGTTTTGCATGGTCAAGCCCAATTCTAATGGCATGGTCTTTGAAAAAATTCATAGATATTTCTATAATTTTGTGTGAATAAATACCGTTGAGATTTGTTAGTTTTTATCTATCCAGGTTTTTTGTATTTACTGTTGCAACAGTTCAGTACTTTGCATCAATATGTCTCATACATAAATACGGTCGCTGTCACTTAGTTGACAAATCATGTCTTTTTGGCTCTGTTGGTAAAGTCGTCGATTATCACGTCAGAGACCAGAGTTCAAATCCAAGTGTTTTTCCATGTTCTGTTACAGAATTAATAAAACACGAGCTATGTTTGCCAAACGTTCCTATCATGTAAAAGACGTATTTGTTTTGGGTGTTATAAATGAGTTTTACTTGCCCCTTATTTGAAAACTAGACCTAATTTTTCACAACTTTGAATGATTTCAAGATGACGTAACACACAAAAATGCTGCACCTTTTAAATTCAGTAATAGATACAGTATGCCGCAAAATTGATTTAAATATATCATTCAAGCTTATCTTAACCGCATATTAAGATGTTTTCCATTTCATTACAGTTAACACCGGGGCAGCCTCCGTTTGTACCTTATTACGCCATTGCCGAAATGCATATGTCCCCAGCAATAATACAGGCAGCTCACAATGGACCTAACTTTCTCAGCTGGCATCGAATATACCTACTCTTGTACGTAACAAGCATTTTCGAATGCCATGGCAGAGCGACTGTCCGTTCATCAACTTGTCCTGTAAAGCCCTACTTGTCATTTACCACAAATCTAAACCCAATGTGGTATGTAGCATCATTTGATGATAGGGAACTATTTTTGTATAAGTGGCGAGTCTGGCTTAATAGGGGAAATAAAGCATTTTATTTAAAATCATTCTCTTTTTGAAGCAGTGAATGGATTATATTTGGTTTGGAACATCCTCAGGTAAAGGGGATTCAATTTTGTATAAACATGTAGTTTTGATTTCCAAGGGCGCGGAGGGGAAGTGTGAAATAGAGGAAATATAGCAGTTTTTAAAATTCTACTACTGTAGGAATGAAATAATTTGTTCAATATTTGGTCTGCCATCCGTATATGAAGAAAAAATGATTGGTGCTAATGGTAGGTCTGACATCGAAGGGGCTGGGCCTAATAGGGGAAATATGACCATTTCTTCAAAATCCTTCTTATGTGGGAATGAAAGATTTAATTACATTTTTGGTCTGAAACATCCTCTGATGAAGGGAACTAATTTTGCATAAACGGTAGGTCTGGCCTCCCCGGGGCAAGGTCAATAGGGGGAAATATAAAAAATTATTCAAAATTCTTTGGTAGGAATGAAATGATATTGTACAAATTAGGTTTGAAGCATCCTTGGAATAAGAGATTTCGATTTTGTTTAAACGTTAGGAAGGGAAATGAAGTTATCATCCTTCTTAAGGAACTACAGGATATTTTGGTGCAAATTGTTAGTGTGACCAACCTTTGGTTTGAGAGGCGAGGCCCAATGAGGAAATGTATTAAATTATTTAAAATCTTCTAAGAGAATGACAGGATATTGTCAATGATGATTTTGATATAACTGTATTCAGGTGAGCGATAAGGCCCCCAAGCTTATTTAGTTGTTTTAATCTTTATGTATTAATCATTTAACAATCAGCTCTTTTACTATTGCAATGGCAATAATGGTCATTGATGCATTCTAAAATACATCAGGTTTCTCCTGCAGCGAGTCCATTGGCTGTACGAATAAAAAGCGGTGAATTCGTACAAATATACATGTTTGATGACCGATGATATTTGTACTTTTCTAAAATATCTTTAGCAATTGTGAATCCTATATTTTGAATAGTAATGTCCTTTGATGCAAATTTCTGATATCGTCAAATATTGCCTTTTAATGTCATGAAATACCAAATAATACATCAGCACTAGGTCATTTCAATGAAACTTTATTATATAAAGGCTACTATTATTTCAAACATATTTTTTTTTTACTCGTATTTGAAGGAAAATATTAATAACTGATTGTTTCCAAATGTCAGATTGGAGGAAGCTTTGGGAATGCCAATTCCTTACTGGGACAGTCGTCTAGATTACAGAATGCCTCAGCCAACAGACTCAATAGTGTGGACACCAGAGTTCTTTGGGGAGGGATTCGGAAATGTGGCGTCAGGGCCATTTGCCGGCTGGCCTAGTATTCCGTCACCTGATCGCGTGCCTCTAGTCCGAAACATAGCCAATGACGGGTCATTGGTCAGTGACAGTGCAGTCAATGAATTACTGTCGGCCTTCAGTCACTTCGACGTCAGTGAACCTGCCCCGCCTCAACAGATGACGTTTGAGACTATCCACAATGCTGTTCATGTCTGGATCGACGGTCAAATGTCGGGTATTTCAACATCGCCGCAGGATCCTATATTTTTCATGCACCATGCTTTCATTGATTATCTGTGGAGCTTGTTTAGAAACATTCTACGTAACTCCGGTGTGAATCCTGAAAATGACTACCCCAGAAAGGGCAACCGGATGCACGCCCCAATGGCGCAAATGATTCCCTTTAGCATGATGAATATTCAAGGTTTCCGTAACGAGATTGAGTCCCCATATGCACCATCCCCTACATGTCCCGAATGTGGCGGAAGTAATTATCTACAGTGTGTACCACCCGGATATTGCGCTTCCATCAGCGGGTTTGCGCCAGGATTTAGTAGTACCCCGGGACAACGTGGGTCAAGGCCAGTTCCAATCAGGCAAAGATTTGAATCAGGTCTACGCGATCCCCGTACTCGAGGCGATACCATGGCAACCGTTCCACTTCGGGGACGAAGGAGTGTCAGAGAGGAAACCAACAAAACCATTCCTTTCTCAAATGACGCATCACAGATGAACAAACCGTACCAAAATACATTTATCATTGACGGAGTCAGTGATCTCAACAAATGGGTTTTTGTTCCTGTTAGAATTATATTTGAACGACCACCTGAAGCTAAATTTGAATCATTCACAATAAAAAATGGTCATCTGGTTAATAATACAGATATGTTCTCACCAGCAAAGTATAACAGTTTTAAAATAGAAAGAAAACAGAAAGTTCCTGCAACTTATCCTAAATGTCATATATCTGGCTCAGGCGCCTCAAAGGTGTTTATACAAACTGACGGCATTGATTATTCGGGTAGATACAAAGACTACGCAGTTGTAGATGAAAGACTTCCTGTGTCCTCTTCTATGGCTTACATCGGTGTGAAAAATCCGGAAAATAGCGCTACTAAGTTTTACATGACCGCGTATGATTCTTGTGGGCGAGTTTGCAAGCCTAAGTGTCTAGTAAATGGAAGATATAAAGACTGTTCCGGAGCTTTTCTTATCTCAACATCGTATCCGAAAATGTATGGAAGCACATACGAAGAAGCTGTGCAAGGTGTTTGGACAATCGGTGATCAACTTCTTGCCGAATCTCATAGTGCGCAGGTCCCGATAGCATTTATTTGCAAGATCTCGAATCAGTGGCCGTGGGGGGTATAAGGGTCCAAAGAATTTTAAAGTATTAAAAGTGACAAGGTTTTGTAGTATTTCTTTTGTCTTATTTATAATAAATTGCTCAACTGATGCACATTTTGGTTCTTCTTTTAATACAATTTTACCCAAGATGTTTCATTTTTAAAATTGTGTTCGTGTAAACCTCTTTCAAATAGTCCGGATCGTTTGCTTATTTTAAGTGCACCCACACAAAAGTATACTGTCCAGTCACATTATAATTTAACCGGAGTTATGAAGAATAAAGTTGTTTAATCTTAATCATAGTGTCCTAAAAAGTCTTTTTTTCTAGAACAATTACCAATTTCTCTCATTACATTATCTTTACATAAGAAATTGATTCTTTTAAGGAAAGACAGAAAACATTACATGGGCTAAATGGATAAAAATCACCGTTAACAATTCTTATTAAACGCAACATTTCCTCTCAACATATCATAAAACTTAATCATTTAATTACACAAATTAAAAGTTTTAACAAACGCTGCTAATGATTAATTTTATGTATCGCCAAATAGCTATTTGACCCGTTGTTATTCATATATTATATGTCGTAAACACACCCCTGTCTCATCCTGCGCACGCGCGTTATCCGGGCAAGTGTGACCCTAACATGGCGGACGGTACGTACCGATACACGACAGAGACGAGGGCCAAAGTCCTAACAGAGATACAGTTGTGCACTATATTAACAAGGATATTATAGCCAATGACAGTAAGTTTAACAATGAAATCTTATTTCAACAATAAACAGTCATTTCTTGTTTGTGTTTGCCTACATTCAAAATAAGGTGCAACAACCAGTGAAATCATACACACACATACATATACACGTGTTTCAGTCATGTTGGTTTTGATGAAAGTGATGAGGTGTGGAAATGGTCACGGGATGGACTGCATGCCCCAAGCAACGGGATGAATTAGACGAGTAACATACGAATGCACAAAAGCTTGCGATATGAGCGCATGGATAGCCTTATTATCAGCCTATTTTATCATTTATAACACAGATTTTTAATTAGCTAGATATGAAATATGCTGCAATAGTCCTTTAATATTAATGTAAAACATTTTGTGACAGTAGCATATTTTTTTTAATTCTCTCAGTGTATATTTTATTTTGTGCTGTTAACAGTTTAAGTCATTTAAGGACGGCATCCTGATGTATGCAAAGTGAGTTTATGTATTTAATCCATTTGCATTTTGCAGGTTGCGATTTACATAGCAAGTTTTCAAACCATGGAAGTAAGGCATTCACATCGGAGCAAAATGTGATCCTATCCTAGCTGGAAAGCTAGATGTTTTAGTTTTCTATTGAGGCTAATATTACTGAATCCTGCTTTCGGAAAGTACAGCGATATCGTCAATGCTTGTTAGGGTGCCGTAACACATTCACACACACATGTTTGACCTTTGAAATAAGAGAAAACAAACACTCTTAGTTTGACTTGTACTTCAACAATTATATTCTTGTAACTACAATATATTTACTTTGATGGCCGACCTTCGATACGACGTTGTGACTGGCCGTTTATAAGACGATTTATTACTTTTTTGCCTCTGAAATATAGAAAACTATCAAACTGATAAAATTTTTATTTTCAGAGCAGTAATGAGAAGTGAAAATAGAAGATTTTGTCAGTGTAACGTGAAAAAAGGGCACGGCATAAAAAAAATGTATATGGCAGATATTTTTTTCTGATACGTCAAATCATTGAATTTGCTCTATAAAAATTGTATATATAACAGAGTTAGTGTAGGCTCTTGTCCTATCTAGGTGTATCTAGTTCCAAACATCATTTAATCCTTTATTAAAACATTTGTTTTATTTAACTTTTTTTGTACGCTACAAAAAAAAAAGAAATTAAAAATGTAAAACGAAATTACAACAGTCTGCAAAATGTGAATGAAACACATTCAGTACAGGTGACGGCGGTGATTATGTAACAAGAGATTGCTTCTGTAATTTGCAGAAGCTCGTGTTACAGGTTTAATTGTTTGTTTTTATGTCCTGTTAACATTTAAGGTAATTTAAGAACGACCTCCCGGTGTACGCTATTAGAGCATCTCATCTAAGAATTACTTGTCCAAGAGGTGATTTATCGTTTCAGATGCACAATGTTTGTATTATGTTTTACAGCCTATCGACGACTATGGTCATTTGAGGCAAAGCGCTTTTTTGTCATTTTCATGACGGTTAATTTCATATCTAGTCTAAATATGATAAAATCGACTAAGAACAGTTAAAAGATAAAAACAAATATTGTATAAAAGTCATGTTATCTCAATGTATCGCGATGTATTGTAAAATTTGCTATTGTTAAGTGAAAAATAGCTTTGATTTCATTTAACCGTACCACGTATATACATCATTATATTCAAATACTTTTCATTCCACATTAACACAATATGACATTGTACTGTGCAAAACTACAATAAAACCTCCTTATCTCGAAATTGAGTAACTTAAAAACCCCGTGTAATTCGAAGTATTAAATGAAGCATTTTATAGGTTCATGCCGGTCCTCACACTAAGTATTCGAACTTGCTAAACTTGAAAGAATTTTCGTGGTAACGTCGACATCGAGATAACAATGTTATTATATGTTTAACGACCATTTAACGCATACAAATTATTAGGGCCGTTATATATGATTATACAGTCAAACCTCCTTATCTCGAAATTGATTGACTAAAAAAAACCCTTTAATTCTAAGTATTTTATTGAAGCATTTTATAGCTCCATGCCAGACTTCACACTATGTATTCGAATTTGCCTAACTTGAAAGAATTTTCGTGGTAACGTCGACTTCGAGATAACACTGTTCGACTGTATTTTTATTATATGCTTAACGACCCTTTAACGCATGAAAAGTTTTTAGGGCCGTGATGTATGATAAAAATACATACATAGACAAAGGGGGCAACTAAAGTACTTGCATTATAAATAGATGGTATCGTGTTATAACGATGGTAAAATTAATTTGTGTTTGTCAACATGTACATTTGTAATGGGTATAACTTACCTTAATCTCGCGGATAAATATCCAGAGGTTTATAAATTCTGTGTCCAAGCTTTACCGAAGGAACATTTGTCGGGATAGAGAGACACTGCAGAATACACTGGTGGAGGCAAAAATGTCACCGCCACTTGTGTGTACAACGTTTATATCAGGAGCATGTGGTATCATTTCACTTAAAAAAAAATATTTTAATAACGTGCAGAAAATGTTCAAGGAAGCAGGATAAACATTGAAACTAATTATATAATATGCAAATACGTTATCTACGTTTTGGCCCGTCTCAGTTAATAAATTTACATCCGGAGGAATGATTCCGAATAAGAATAAGGATAAGAAGACGAATTTCACTATGTATGTTTCAAATGGAAATTCTTAAAGCTTTTTCCTGGTCATAAACTATTGTGCTTGTCATCAAAGAATTATGGTTAATTTCGAAGATCCTGTCTGGAGAATGAAATTGAATTATACAAGAACATACATCACAAGTAACGTGAGTGAATGTGTTTTAGTCAGTGATTTCATTCGTTTGGAGGCATACCCTCTTTCCAGCACAAATACTTGCACCACATGAATTCACGCCTTTGACTGTTAATGGGCTAAACAACAAACGAACCCAAAACAATTCATCAATTTAAAACTCACCAATAGAACACATGGTCAAAGGAATTAATTTTTGCTAGGGCTTGCTTAAAATATCGAAATGTTCGCCGTGGGAAAAGTTTGTTTACGTGTGATTGAAAAAGATAACTCGGTTCTCACTTCGTGGTTTTGGGATTGCTTTTACGTCCTATTAACAGCTAGGGACATTTAAGGACGGTATATTAAAGCGCTACAACTCTGGGGTATAATACCGAAGGCTCCCAGCAGAACAACCCATACGGTCAAATTATACTGACAACGAGTGAACCAGTCGTTCAATTCCCATATTACTGAGCGTCAAGCAGAAAGACAGTAACTACTATTGTTCCATCGTCCTGACGCTCACGGACAGAGACCGTGGGACAATTGATAAGGACATTCTCGTTTTTTGATAAAAAATAGTAACCAATCCACTAGCACTATACGTGATGTTTATATGTGTACAAAATATGTCATAAAACAGAATCACAGAACAGTGACGCACACGTAACATGTGTTTCTCAGACTCTTGTTGATGTTTGATTTCAATGAGAAACAACGGATATGCCAAAAGAAAAGGTTTGTGATTTTAAACATGTGAACTGTTGGTTGGTTGATTGTTTTTACGTCATATTTTCACAACCAGTGGGATGGTCTACCAGTGTATGCGATGTTGGGTGCGTTGAGAGCGTGTGTATTTGGGAGACCGCGGTATGTTCGTGTAACCCTTCTTTTATGGTGGCTGATTTGGGACAACGTAATATCGCTTCGTTTTATACAACGCGATATAACGATATCTGCTTCTACATTAGTTAAGAAATTTTGGATTCCCGACTTTTGCAGGAGGACGAAACAGCTGTATTATGCATTTAAATTGATTTTCTCGGCATACTGTATCTACTCTAAATTTAAAAGGTGCAGCATATGTTTGTTATATCATCTTCCGTTTAAGAGTATCGTCATGTTCGCCAGTTTTCTAACTATAAGTGGCCCTGATGTTCACAGAATTTAAGGAAGTGCACAGTTTTCTCGTTATCGTAAGAAGGGGAGACACCACGAGTCCGCTACTTGTTGAATAGACTTTGCCATATATCGGCTTGAAAGATTTAATGGATAAATAAATACACCTCTTGTTGTTTCCATATTAGCTTCGATTGAACTCTGTTGAAAGTCTTTAAAGTTGTCTATTTGAAAAAATTCTTTCGCAATTGCAAAATCCGGAAAAAGTTTGGTGATTTTCAATTTTAAACATTGGTTATTTGATATTATTTATATATTTCAGCATTCTCTTTTTTAGCATTCTCAAGTCATAACAAACTGATTTAGTACTCTATATAAAAGTATATCAAAATGTTTTATGCGTAAAACTGCATAATGAACTATGAACTAATATCAAATGCCTGCCACATCATGCTGTGCCACACATCGTCGCTTCCTGACAGAACGGGTATCATCGATTAACTGCTTGTAAAGTCTTTCTCTGAACTCTGGTTGAGTTAGTGTAGTTTTCCCCCTGTTGATCCTGGTTTTTCAGGTAAACTGCATGCAAAGTTGTCAGCTCTATCAACACGGGGAGGCCGTGCTTAAATGGCCTTGGCTGTTAATAGAACGTAAAAACAAGCAACCAACCAACCAGCTAATCACGCGAGTTTTGTTCCGGAAAATTGTATCTCGGAAACGACGTAGTTTGTAGGGGTTCAAGAATTAGCTGCCTCATGTGACAGTGTGGTGGTTAACGGGAAAAGGTTTTTATTTTTCTAGATCCCGGACCGACAGGACTTAAACACATTACGAATCTAGTAAACAGATTTAAACTATTATTGATAATGTACATGCTTCCTTTCTTAAATATTAACATTTTCACTGTAAAAACAACCAACCAACCAACCAAATCGCTCCGCCTCAATGAAACTAGTAATCTCTGGTTGCTTCAAATTGGTTGTTTCCCAATTTAGTAAGTTGGGCACGCGCTTGTTCGTTCCTGGCGAACATAAATAAAAGATTACCGAAGCGTTAACATAATCATAATCCAAACTCAAAATCGATGAAACCAGGGACAAAATATGAACAAAGGAAAGATTCACAAGACCAGCGAAGTAATACATTTGTTTACAACAATGTATCGTTAACCCTGTGTACAATAAAGTGTACGAGTGTATTATACATGTAAAACAGCTGTTTAAATTCCAATGAGATATGACAGTATCATATCGTAGGCAGCTTCAATAATACTTGATCTGACAAAATACTGATATTTCCGAAAGCATTAATTCAATATCTAGAATCTATTGGTCTAAACTACTCATAAGACCATGGAATGATCGTGCGGTATGAGATAAAATGCACGTCACTCGGATTTCTTGATTTCATTTCATGTCAGATGTTTAAATTTGAAATTATTCACAGAAATTCGTTCTCTTTTAATAAACTTACGTACGTTATCATTCGACAGTACATACATCAGCCGTTAACTAGGGTGTTGTAACGTGTTCACGAAACCTATTACACTAGGCTATTGTAGCCTAGCTTGTTCACAGGGGCCTGATAATTTGTTACACTTACAGCGTAGTTTTTGGACCAAAACTACATTTCTAGAGTAATTTTATACTTTTTGAGTGTTTAGATTGGAGTGGAATTTTAATTGAAAGTTTATCTTAATCTCCAAAAATGTAAAAAAAATACTTTAAAAAGTGTTGTCCATACATAACCGTACCATGTGCCTACCTTAAAAGCTTTCAATTTTCAGTTGGGTCGGTCCCTTATGTCCTAATTTAAACCTCGCCAAATCACTCATCCAGTTGAATACATGTCACCAATCTTATCACCCTACTTTTGTTAACAAACTTTGCTTAATTCCACTGTTATGAACACGTTTTTAATATCCGAAATCAGACTTCCGACAACTTCATTTGACTCGCTTCAACTATGACCAAATCACGAAGTCGTTATGTTTACTGCTGCGCGATGCAAACCGCTCTAAAAAGCATTCGTAATTTACTTTATACTGGAGGTATTTCAACCGATCCATAATGGAAAGGAGGGGTGCCAATGTGGGCCTATCAGTGATGAGGAAGATACTTTCGAGGTCAACTGCATATTGTATTATGTTATATTCGCATGATGAATTTTTGGGATAAAATTTACCAATGCTTGCACTGTTGGTATAATTATCGTAACAATTAAGATGTTAAGCAAAGATCATCTGATGACATGGTATTTAATGATTGATGGTCCTTAAAAGTAGATCATTAGTCAGATCCTGACCCTGAGACCCAATAGCAATATACAATGTTTTGATGCAATCCTGTCAGATATACTATACAGTCATAGGAGTTTGCCGGGGTGCATTTTTGGTTTCAAAAGAATAAGTTCATTTTTAATGACAATACCAATATGACCTCAGTATATATGACAGACTAAACAAGCAAAGCTGAAAATGACAATTTGGAAGAGTGTCAATAAAACTAAAAACAATGCACCATATCACCCCTCTTTGGGCCCCACCACAAGGCTCCATGTAACCATGCGGGTCAGTAACTTACCAGATATATATTATAATATTCATGCAGGGATAATAATTGTTGTCAATCTATTTTGGAGTTTATTAATGGGTGGTATAGGGTAATTTCCTTAAGTATTTGATATCAAAATAGACCAGTAAGCAATTATGTGACCTTGACCTACTTTATGACTTTTTTACGTACTGCTACTTATTTAACAGAAACTACAAATTTCGTCGTGCAGTGCTTAAATACATCACTATCATAAATGAATCTCATATAAGCTAATAACCGAAACAAAAGGAAAAACTTCATAAACCTATGCGAAATGCTCAATCCACAACAATGAAATCGAAAGCATGTTATGTGCGCTACACATGAGAGTCGTCCTCGTGTCTGCCGTCTATTTTGACTATCGCAAGGAGGTTTAAACGAACATACCACTGCTTTCCAAATACACATTTATCGATCAAGGTTACGTAGCCTTTGCATTGAGAAAAACAAAGGCTAAGTAACATTGATCGATAAATGACCTAAATGTAATATGAAATTTGAGAACATTGGGATGTTATGAAAGCGTAAGACCGTTAAATGCTTTGAAATGTTCATTAACTCAATCTTCAGTTTTTGTTTTATGTTTATGTGATATGTGATAAAATCATTAAATAAACAAATATTTAATGGTAAACCGATTTATTTATCAGTACACTGATTTCTATCATGGCAGTCAGCTTCAGGCTCGGACCAATTGAGGTTTTTAAAAGATTTATTATCAAAATTGAGTGACAAAGTTATCTTGAATTCAACAGGTGGTTGAACCTATGCCTGTACAATTAACGTCAGAACTTTGACGATGATGATGATGACAGACTCTATGTCAGACGGTTCCCCTTCCTTGAAGCCATGTTCATAAAATCTCCTCGCAACTACTGCAGTAGACAATACATCACATTTGAAGAGGTTGGAAAACACAATAGAAACAGACAGACAAGATCCTATCTCTTCAGAAGATCTAGTTAATTACATGAATTGAGGTGTGACCACTTCCTCTTAAATAAATCCAATAAGTTACCAGTTTCACAAAGATCACTAAAGCAAAGAAACATGATACTAGTCATGAAATGTATTGATTGCAAACTGACCAAATACAAGTATGAATGTTAAACATCATAATGCAATTTCCTCAAATTATGGTTATATTTTAAATAATGGATTAAATTCCTGATTTCTATGGGTTTGAAATTTAATCGTCAGTTTTGAATACATAAGTTTTATTTTCGACTTCATGCTTTAATAAGTTTTCATGTAATGGTATGTGGTTGTGAATTAAACCATTAAGTAGTTTAGATCAAACAGTTTAACAATCTGACAACTAAAATAATTTCAAAATCATTAGCTACACGCTATTACTATAAACATCTATACAAACCATTAGGTCTGCCCTGGTGTCGCACGAAACCCTTGCGCGGTTTTGTACTAGAAATGTTTACTACAGGATCACATTTGAAAACTGATGTTTTTGTTTCATCTCAGGTCAATCGAGGTCAAACTCATGATGCACTGGTATGACGTGTCATAGCTTATTTCTGAAATGCGTAACCTTCGCATGCAGTGACTGACAGTAAACGTGCCTGCATTATCGAATTACAGGGAAAAGTATCATGAAAGAAACGGAAACGACTTTAAATTGCTTTATCTACACGAGAATTGTGCGGATACGACTGAAGAATTGACACATCTGCCGTTTCACATGGCTCATGTCAGCAAAATGGTGAGTACAAAGTTTTATTCCAGGAAAAATTACCTCGTTTTTTAATATTTTATATTTTACATTTATCGGCGACTCCAAAACGCAATTCTAGAATTAAATGTTAATAATAATAATGAATTTGAAGACCCACTATTTGCTTTCAATGTATGTATCATCAATGACCTTTGTCCTAATTCTAGTCTTCATTGTATGGACAATCATTTTATATACGGTCATTGTATGCAAAATCAACGCATCTATCTAGTGTTTTCTATCGAAATTGCTTAAAAAGGCAGCTCAATAATTTGTGTTTTGGGTAATGAAAATCTAGATTTCGTCAAAGGTATGTATTATTAATCAACTCCTAGCAACCATTATCTGTACAATATGGAAATCTAGGTCCAACGCCTAGCGTCCAATATATGTACAATATGGAAATATATGTTCAATGCATGCGTTATGGGAAAGTCTACGTCCCACTCCTAGTGTCCAATGTATGTACAATAAGGATATATATATAGGTCCCACACTTAGTGTCGAAGGTTTGGGTTATAGGAAGGCCAATGTGTGCACAATATGGATGTTTAGGTCCCACTCCTAGCGTCCAATGTATGTACAATAAGGATATATATATAGGTCCCACACTTAGTGTCGAAGGTTATGGTTATAGGAAGGCCAATGTGTGCACAATATGGATGTTTAGGTCCCACTCCTAGCGTCCAATGTATGTACAATAAGGAAATATATAATAGGTCCCACACTTAGTGTCAAAGGTTTGGGTTCTAGGGTGTTCAATATGGATGTCTAGGTCCCACTCCTAGCGTCCAATTTATTGACAGTAGTGAAGTTTAGGTCCCGCTCCTTGCGTCAAATGAATGTACAATATAGAGGTATGTCTCACTCTCAGCGTCAAACGTATATAGGGAAGTCTAGGTCCAACTGCTTGCGTCCGATGTATGTATAATAGGGAGGTCTTTGTCCAAGAAGGTGTCATGGTGCTCATAGTGTAACATAAATTGTCCTTTTATAAACATACATATGACACATATAATATATTTTCTATACAAGATATATAAAATTAAAAATGCTAGTTTACTTCTGACTCACCGATGATATACACAACATCAACAAAAGCAATTCAGTTATTGTATTTTGTTTGTTGTATGTTTTGTGGTAGGCCTATGCGATCGTTTCGTGTAAACCGTTTTTATTTCCGTGTTGTTTTGTTGAATGTTTTTGTTTCATATATGCGTTTTGACAAAGAGACGAATTGTCTGGGGAAATTAGTCCACACTATCGCTTTTATACCTTAACTTTATAAATCTGAAGTAATACACATCTCCAACTTGCACCATCGTCATTTTTTGATAAGGTGTGTTTTAAATGCTAGCATAGTAATCACATTTCCGAAACAATCTATTTTTACTCGTTTATTATTTTCATCCGCGGCGTAATTGTTTACGGGGGATTTTTTCTCTGAAAGCTTAATAAAATATTTACGAAAATGCACACGAGGATAAGTTTGCATAATTATTAGATATGATATCGGATTTCGATTTTCCGATCGTGAACTTTCCCTTTCTTGATTGTAAAATCACTGCTTCTCCATCCTATGGTGTGTACATGTCGCAGGTGATTCGTTATTCTAGGGCTTGCTCTGAATATCGAGATTTTCGTGATAGATGTCAACTGCTGACGAACAAACTTACGGCACAGGGATTCGAAATATGCTGATTGATGAAGATCATTGGCAAATTTTATGGTCGCCATCTTGATCTCATCGAGAAATATGAAATATTCTGTATCTTTTTGTAATATAAAGATGGACGTTTTTGAGTTTGCTTATTAGTGTTGTGATGACAATGATGACTCGGTTCTCATTTTGAGGATTGATGCTTATTTTGATGTGACAAAGATTTACATTGCGGGTGTCGTCAATGAAGCAGAAGACGCTTACTCTTCTGGAACACCTGGTCTTATTCTTTTGTGCTTTTACGAGCGTCTGTATGTAAATCTTTCCTTTGTTGCTATTTTGCCCCTAGTTTAACCGATTTTGAGTTCGGATTATTGTTTTGTTGACGCTTTGGTATTATCTGATTATTGTTTTTGATTTTTTTTTCATTTCCCGATATTTGATTGATACATGAATGGTGTATGCAAAGGTGATGCCAGTGGTCCGCTGTTTTTCTTATATTACTAGTGAAATAGGAACAATGCTTCTACAAATGCAGTTAATTTAGGAGAATCATGTAAAGGTATCCGATTTATTTGATAATCGAAATTAATAAAATATAGATTAGTTTCTTGAATAAAAATTTGGGGTATTATTTTATTATGGTAGGGCAATCACTTATACAAATGCGAAGAACATCATTTTTATTTTTCATTGTTACACCTGACAAGGCTATGAGTTAATGCTGCAGATATAGCGGATGTAAAATTAATTAATTGCATGTTTGTTTCAAATTAATTTTAGGGTCAGCGCCACCACGTGCACGTTTTCCTGCTGTTTTCCTTTGCTGCCATTTGTCCACGTGTAGTTTATGGCCTCCTGGAGCCATTACCAATGCCGGATATCCTCAGGGAGTGTTACAGGTGATTTATGATAGTAGTTTGAACGCGTTCTGTGGAGGGGGTTAACGAAAGGTCGTATTCGTTAACCTGTGCATGTTCGGGGAATTAAATTCTTTGCATTCCTTTGTGTCTGCATCTTATATAAGATGACTAATTGGAAATTTCTGCAGGATCGCAGTTTTTTTTTGTGATTTCGTTTTATTAAGGATACTATAAGATAAGGCTAATGAAGTATCCCTCTAGAATTTAAGTTTTTTGTGATTTCGTTTTATTTAAGATACTATCAGATAAGACTAATGCAGTATTTCTGTAGAATCGCAGTTTTTTGTGATTTCGTTTTATTTAGGATACTATCAGATAAGACTAATGCAGTATTCCTGTAGAATCGCAGTTTTTTTGTGATTTCGTTTTATTAAGGATACTATAAGATAAGGCTAATGAAGTATCCCTCTAGAATTTCAGTTTTTTGTGATTTCGTTTTATTTAGGATACTATCAGATAAGACTAATGCAGTATTTCTGTAGAATCGCAGTTTTTTGTGATTTCGTTTTATTTAGGATACTATCAGATAAGACTAATGCAGTATTCCTGTAGAATCGCAGTTTTTTTGTGATTTCGTTTTATTTAGGATACTATAAGATAAGACTAATGCAGTATTCCTGTAGAATCGCAGTTTTTTTGTGATTTCGTTTTATTTAGGATACTATAAGATAAGACTAATGCAGTATTCCTGTAGAATCGCAGTTTTCTTGTCGTGTCTTATTTAGAAGGATGTAATTCCTAGATTTTTATAGGACGCTAAACAAAACATCTATACCCAAAATAGTTGTGTATTTAATATATAGCCTTTAACACATTTTGACCCCGCCACTCAGTCCCATGGGGGCTCAGACATACCATTTGTACAATTTAGAATTACACCCCTGAATGTTTCCAACCATCTATGATTGATGAAATAGTTTTAGAGAATAAGTCGTCTGCAGCATTGTGGTTAACTCAACTTATCGGCCAAGCCCTTCAGCAAGTACAAGTTAGTATTTTCATTTGTGCTGCAGTGTCACTTTATAAACCAAGCAACTTCCTTCTCGGTTCATAGGACTATAACCTGAAACGAGTATGAATACGAACGTGATATGAATGTTAAACAATGGATATCACGCCGAACTCTCGTTTGGACGAGAAATAATTATAGACAACTTCTTGGCTTAATTTAGTCCATTTAAATCGGGTAATAGATAAAATCGAATAAACCTTATTTAACATCGAAAAAGAAGTGTCGTCAACTCAAATATAACCTTTTTATCAACTTTTCTCCGCCATGAAGAGGGCCCCTCTTCCTGATTCCCGGAATGTGCAGAAGGCCTATCGTCCGAAATATTGTCAGCATTATTGCTAATCTGACACCACATACAAGTAATAACATGACACTGACAACGTTTTTCCATGGCGGACCTGTCACCACGTCACATTACTCATTATTTTTTCAATAGCGTACATGCCTCCGCAGTATGACGTCATAAATACGCTACGTCATTTATAATGACGACAATTATTTCAGAAGTTATTTTAAAGTACCCTTAGACAGATACAGTGCAAAAGAAAGAAAAATGTTTCAACATTTTTATAATAAAATACTTGTACGGTATCTGTTTTCCACGGGCTATATTTCCAAGGCGTTGTTCCAGGAGAAACAGTTTGTATTATTTTATGGTCGAAAATCTTTCGGGTATGCTTAGAAGTGGAAATGTAAATATAAGCATTAAACTGCATTCTGTTTCGAGTTATAGGCGCGGTTCATGTTTTATTTTCCTGTAATGCAGCGGGCATTCATATCGCCTATAACTCGAAACAGAATGCAGTTTAATGCTTAATCCGCACTCCCTTGTGATGTTATTAGTGAAATGCGGTTGGTATCAAGTGCTTGATTTCAGAAGTCGCTTATACCATTACAGCTTAACAAGGATGTTTTTGCCCAACCCCTCAGCCCCATTGGATTTATCGTCACCATTTATAAAAGTTTAATCCCAAGCACCTAAGGATGACATCAGCAGATTTTATTGAACTTTTTATCATCGGTAATTTGTAATGGAGAAGCCGCGGTACGGCATAAGCTCACCTTTGTCCTTCGATGAAGAAGAGCAAAATATTTGTTCATATGTAGAGGAAATAATTATATCTATACAATTGATTTCTTTTCTACATTATGCATACCTTTGTTTAGTGATGCACATGTAAATGTATTATGTCTAGCCAAAGTATTTTTTAAACGTCTCTTATAGTTTTTAAAGGTGTGTTTTAATCAAAACTTGTGCTATATCCAGAACCCTCTTTGACTATAGAATAGTTCGACTATGCATACTTTGCTGATATTGATCTTGTTCCTCTAGTACTAGCCAGAAAGTCCCTTTCAGTGAACAGTAAAGCCGGTTAAGGGCCAAAATAAGTCTGAAAGTATTTGGTGTTATATTTAAAGAACCAAACATCGCGCCCGAATTAGCAATTATGAATAAAATCGAAATGAACAACAATTATTAGAATGGTCACTATGACACAAACGCCCCGCTGATAACCGGATAAAAGGCTCCCCTAGTCGGTCATACCTTTTCACTCAAATTAGTTTACTAAAATTGGCAATAACTCTTGAAAAAGTGTGAATCGTCTAGATCTGCATCTACATACAGTTGACGTAACACACACATCTGCTGCACCTCTTAAATTAAGAAATAGATACAGTATGCCGAAAAAATAATTAAACTGCATCATACAGCTGTAGGACTCTTCAGTGATGCTAGGGGCCAAAAGGTAGGAATCCAAAATTTCTAAACTAATGTAGAAGTATTAGTCAATATCTGTATCCTTAAAAAAGTTAATGAACGGAAACGAAACTATTACGGAATAACGGCCAAGGACATAACTATTTTCCCGGCCATTTCATGCCGAACACAACCAGGACTGCTTTTAACCCCGTTAAATTATACTAATATTGTTTTCATCAACTGTTGTTATTTTTTACATTCTGAACTTTTAGCACGGAATAAAAATTGCTCTTTTACTAAAATTGTTATGTCTACAGGTATAGGACCCAGAATATCAGCGTATCGGAATTGACGTCACAAAGCCTAAACAGTTTCTGCATCACAGACTTCCTCTCTCAAACCGTTCTTCTCCGTCCACAGAGGGAAATATCAAACACCTCCATCTTGTATGCTCAGGAACTAGTTCGAAAGGTCATTGGGCGATTTAGTACCGGAGGAAGATCCAAAAGGTATGCCCGAGAGAGGAAGGAGGTCCGTACTCTTACACGGGAGGAGTGGAATACGTTTACATACAGACTCAATGTCCTCAAAAGACCTGTGGTGAGTTTGCACTTAACCTCTCTTCCCTGTACACAAATATTCTCTTCAAAATTTAAACTGTCTGTTTTTATCCTTGAATTGAACTAAGCAATGTTTAGACGATAAAAGTTCTCTAATTAGTATCTAAAAAATTAACAATCCAGAATTGTTGAATCAAAATACAGTGCAACTTCTCCTAACCGTTCATATAAGGAACGTTAGAGAGGGTTCAGTTTTGAGAAATAAACCAAAAAGATGAATCAGAGTCCTGATATAATTGATATGATATGCGTTTTGTGCATTACATATTTACATGTTTATTGCACATGAGCATTTTGTTGATATTTATGGAATTAATGCATAAAATATGGTGTTTATCAGTTATCAATCGACTTAGTTTACCTCCGCATATAGTTATGTATAGGTATGGCGTATATAATTTCACTTCACAATGCTGTCATCTGTACCGAGCACTGACACATATGTCCAATTGTCTTACAGTTGATACATCCGGTATGTCGCTTCACTACTGTTAAAACAAGTTCATTTTACGAAAATGATGATCAAACTTTCAAAATTTTGAAATAAGATAGGTCGAGCCAAATAATGAGTTTAACTGCACCATGAAGCTATAATGCCATTTCGTAACAGTGGTTAATTAATATACTGGTTTATTTCACTTCTAGGCGTTGCCGAATGGTGGGCAGTTTGTACCATACGATGCTATATCCGATATCCACATGCCGCCATTAATTCTACTAGCAGCACACATTGGACCCAACTTTCTTGGTTGGCATAGGGTTTACCTTCTCTTGTACGAAATTCTCCTTTTTTTACAACGTTGTTTCTTGCGAGTTCACCAATCCCCATCCTATGACCGTTTTTGATGTCAATTGTATTCTATATTTTATTTGTATTTATCGTTTAATACTCGATTTGTATTGCACTATTGTTGTTTACTTCATTTTGAAATATTCATTAAGCATTGAGTATGATTAAAACTGGTGCTGTTTACCTGGCCATGAATAATTTACTTTTGATTTCTCTCGACTGAGATTCCCTGGAGAAGGTCATGAGATCCTTATTTCTAATAAAGAGAAATCAACATTAATTTTCTAATTCATAAAAACTACCATTGTTGGGAAAAGTTTTGTTCTTTGATTCTAAGACATCTCTAGTTGCTCGGACAAGAGTTGGATGAACGTGTTGAGCAATTTATATGAATTAAATGTGCTTGTTTGACATCCGTTATTACCTGGTTTGATGAAATTTACACTTTTGTTGTTACAGACTCGAAGAGGCTCTTGGAGTACCGTTACCTTATTGGGACAGTCGATTGGACTATGATATGATAGAACCTACCGATTCCATTCTCTGGACACCGGAGTTCTTCGGACAAGGCTTTGGCGTTGTGGACAATGGACCTTTTGCTGGATGGATTACACCTCAGGGGATCAATCTCATCAGGAACATTGGGAACGACGGGTCCCTCATAACTGATGAACAAGTCCAAGGCATTCTCGAACAGGGCAGTCACTACGAAGTCGTGGAACCAATACCAAGATTAAGCATTGAACGGGTGCACGATGGGCCACACGTGTGGCTTGACGGACAGCTGTCGGCATTAGCCACTGCCCCACAGGAACCCGTTTTCTTCATGCATCACGCATTTGTTGACTACATTTGGTATCTATTCAGGAACGCAATGCGTGTTGAGTACCCAGGAATAGACCCGCAATTTGACTATCCCCTTAAAGGAAATGTATTGCATGCTCCTAACGCACAAATGATACCTTTCAATAATTTGCGAAACATTCAGGGGTACAATAACTTTTTTGAGTCCCGAACAATATATGCTCCTTCGCCAACTTGCCCTGACTGTAGTAACAGTCCTTACTTGGTTTGTAATGAAACAATTGGCAGATGTCGTTCACTTTCTGCAGCAGAGGTCTCGCCGACTATAGCTGCCCCATTCGGAGCTGCTGCAGCAGCCAGTGCATTTGTCGGAGGAACTGCCGCAGTTGGACAACTCAGGACTCAGTCACTCGTACAACAGATTGGATCACTTCCGATCGGTTCGCGATTTAGAGTCTTCAGTAGAGACCCTCGAACAAGAGGGGATACTATCCCAAATGCACCGCTGCCTTCAAGGAGAAGGAGGAGTGTGGGTAAAGATTCAATTGTGAACGAGGAGATACGTAAAACTGACAATGTGAGAACCAGGAGCCACGTTGAAGATCCTCAGATCAATAAACAATATCTGAATACGTATGTTCTTGATGGTGTCAGTGACGTCAACCTTTGGGTCTTTATACCTGTGAGTGTTATTTACGAGAAACCCGTTGAATCTTCGACCATGCTTGATGGATCTGCACCGAGGTTTTCATCCAATACAGCTAATGGAAGCCAAATACAAGAAAATAACATTTCAAAGTCAGTTCCACAAATCATTCCTGCTTCTACGCCTAAATGCCATGTATTTGGTTCCGGTGCGTCTAAGGTTTACGTCCAGACCGACGGTATTGACTATTCCGGTAGGTACAAAGACTACGCTGTGGTGGACAAGAGAAGGTCTATCTCATCCTCCATGGCGTATGTTGGAGTCAAAAATCCAAAACATAGCGCAGCAAAATTCTATATGACCGCTTATGACTCCTGCGGTCATGTTTGTAAACCCAAATGTCTAGTTAATGGTGAATATAAGTCATGTTCAGGAACCTTCCAGATAACGTCTTCTACTCCGTTGATGTACGGGGTTACCATTGACGAGGCCGTTAGGGAATTGTGGGAAACGGAAAACAAAGTTCCGGTTATCGCATCACATGGCAATGCACCAGTGGTGTTTACGTGCAAGATGTACACAGATTGGCCATGGGATCTACTTTGATCTGTTTACGTTGAGGTTATCAATAAATAACACACAAACAAGATAATTTGTTCCAATAGTTCTTTCTTTCCATTGTTTCTCTTTATCTTCCGCAACTTGCTATGATGGATAGGGTTAGCCTTTGCAAGAAAGCTAAATAAGAAAACTGCATCGTTTAAAGTATATCACACGACGTGACGTTACAATGACTCAACAATAATATGACGTCAGGAATAAGGACATCTCTTATGCCAAAAAGTGAAAAAGGTGACATGAGGAAATTTAACTTTGTCCTATTTGATTTTTCCACCATGTACACTATTCATTTCCAAAAAAAGGTGAACGACGATACAAATACATGGCTTTTAGCTATCTTGAATCATACTTTGTGAAAAACACAACAAAAGCTAGGTTGCAATATACTGAGGAAGATATAGTACGAATGATTGAATTCCTGGTTGACAATATCTCTGGTGAGTCGGGGGAAAGATTTGTTGGCATTCCACCACTTTTGGTGCACCACTTTTGGCTGACTTGTTTTTGTTTTCATACGAGGATGAATTTGTCGAGGGGCTTATCAGGACGGGTAACAAAAACCTTACAAAATCTTTCAAATTCACATTCAGGTATATGTGTTGTCTATAAACAACAAGAAATTTGCTGACCACGTCGATCGTATATACCCTTCTGAACTTGAAATAAAGGACACAACAGACACTTCTACATCAGCTGCTTACCCCGATCTCTACTTAAACTACGACCAACATGGACAGTTTACTACTAAGCTATACGATAAATGTGATGATTTCAATTTTCCGATCGTGAACTTTCCATTTCTTGATAGAAACATCCGTGCTTCTCCAACCTATGGTGTTTACATGTCGCAGGGATTTTCGTGATCGATGTCGACTGCTAATTAACAAGCTAATAAACAAGGATTCGAGAGATGCAGGTTAATCAGAACTATGGGCAAGTTTTATGGTCGCCATCTTTGTCTCATTGAGAAATGTTCTGTATCTTAATGTGATATGAAAATGGAAGTTTTTGAGTATGTTCATTAGTGTGTTTACTTGTTGTGATTGAAATGATACTCGGTTCTCATTTTGAGAACTTGATGTTTACTTGGATGTGACCAAGATTTAATTTGCGGGTGTCGTCCATGAAGCAGAAGACGCTTACTCTTCCTGAACACCTAGTCTTATTATCTCCTAGTTTTTACAAGAATCTCCATGTAAATCTTCCCTTTGTTCATATTTGCCGCTGGTTTAATCGATTTTTATTTGGATTATGATTTTGTTAACGCTTCGGTATTCTCTTTTTATTTTCATATTGTAGTGTTTTTTCCACAAAAGTTTAAAGGCTCAATATACGTAACTTCAGGGAAATTTTATGGGATTCTGAAAATTTGTTGGGAAAAAATCCAGTTGATAACCATGCAAAAATAAGTCTAAAACGAAGCAAACGTAAGCGGTAACTAACAAGAAACTCTTGACAAAAAAATCCATTGAAACTAATTCAGGTGTGGCCCATTTAAAAAAAACCGAAGGTAGAAGACAGTTCAAAATGGACGCGTATTTACGAATAGTGTTTTTCAACTGCTGCTGTACCGTTAACCGCGAAAGAATTATCTTGAATATTGCTGATATCAGTTAATCCTAACTAAATCTATAAATTTAATAAGTTATAAGGCTTGATTTTCGTTTCCAGTTTTGCCGAAAGTTACGTATATTGGGCTTTTAAAAAGAACCGTTGAAAACTGAGCAAATGCGTAGCCGGACAAAGTGCGACTACGAACAGACGGACGGACAGACAAGCTCAGTCCATTATACCCCTCCCCTAACTTCGTTGCAGGGGTATAATAACCCTTTTTTGGTAGTTCTATGCCAATAATTATCCTTTAATACCATATGTTTCCAGTTTGTAAATAAGACCATCATGCCAAAGCCTATAAAAAGCTTTACTAGCATCATAGAAGTCAAATCCTTTTATCAAAATTCTTTATAATAGTATAATACATAGATAATAATTGATTCGGAGTTCGCTCTGATGCTCAATAATAATTTCAGCTAATACAAATAGTTATACATATATCTAAAAATATTTCTTTCGTTGGGATCCTTAAGGCTCACCCAAATAGGCAAATTATGTTGGATTTCAAATTAACAGAAATCAACAAAACTTGGTAAAATATAGTCATGTAATATATCAAAATGTTTGTGATCACATGCACTTTCATAATATATTCAACATAAGCTGTATATGATGAGCGATTCTTGAATACATCGACGTTGTGGCAAGATGCAGCATGGGATCATATTAAGTTTCACAATATATGAAACCATAAAAAATCAATTGTATCGCTGTCGTGTGTGTTACAGCTATAACACACGATAGGGACATTTGTTTGACTGGATATGGCTATTTCATAGCTTACACATTGATTCTGATTTAACCTTGAAATGCAAATTACGACTATAATAAATAAGAGAATACCGAAGCGTTTACAAAATTATAATCCAAACTCAAAATCGATTAAACCAGGGAAAAAATATGAACAAAGGAAAGATTTACAACCCTGGTAATATAATAAGACCAGGTGTTCCGGAATAATAGTGATTAATAAGCTTGTAATATATCAATAGATATGCTATAAAGATGATCCTTTAATAGACTCGTTGGCATTCCTTATATAACAAAATCATCTACATTCAATAATCACAATGCACTCTACTCAACGTTATTATACATGTAGATGAAGTTCAGATACAAAATACAAGTTTCAACATATCGGGACAGTCCTATGCTTTATTAGCTTGACTGGCAGTGAGCGATTTATCTAGGTAGGCCAGGTCAAAGTTTGGTTACGTAAAACTGGAGTTGTGATAACGAAACCAAAAGGAAAATATTTTTTTTACCTGAAGTCTTTCCACTGTTTTACGGCTTTAATTTTATTACTGACTTTTATGAAAACTTAAAAAAAAACCAGGTTCGAGTTGTGTTATTCATCCTCTATTAACCAACTGTGACCTAAAACAAGCTTCGAATTAGAGATTTCGCTAACAAGTCTAACACTCATCAAGAGCGCTAAAATGATAATGCGCTGATTTAAACCCACATGCAGTATACGGGTCAAAAAGGAGGTTACTGATAACGAGATACTCAATGTACACACATACTCCCCAATACGATATAACCTGTCGTCTGCTTGCTTGTCAAAATGGCGGTCTTGAGGGTGGAATACACAGATGATGGATTCGCCATCATAACAATGCAAAATGGGGAAAACAGGCTCAATCAAACGTTCATTGATGAAATGGTAAAAATATTGGACGAAATTGAAAGGTACGTATATGTTTTCGCTAAATAGGGAGGTCAAGAACGACGAAGGTCATTATGTAGGACGTTATGTACAGACCGTTATATATCTTAAAGCTTTGAATCTTATTAATGCTGATCATGATTACTGAAAATAGCAAACGTTAATACGTTGTTTCAAATAAAGTACACTACCCAGCAGGTAGGGTGTTAAAATTTATACATGTCTGCTCTGAATATCGAGATTTTCGTGATAGATGTCAACTGCTGACGAACAAACTTACGGCACAGGGATTCAGAGATGCAGGTTGATGAAGACTTTGGGCAAGTTTAATGGTCGCCATCTTGATCTCATCGAGAAATATTTTGTATCCTTGTGTGATATGAAGATGGACGTTTTTGAGTTTGCTTGTTAGTGTGTTTACCTGTGGTGATGACAATGATGACTCGGTTCTCATTTTGAGGATTGATGCTTACTTGGATGTGACCAAGATTTACATGGCGGGTGTCGTTGATGAAGCAGAAGACGCTTACTCTTCCGGAACAGCTGGTCTTATTCTCTTGTGCTTTTACGAGAGTCTCCATGTTAATATTTCCTTTGTTCCTATTTTGCCCCTTGTTTAATCGATTTTGAGTTCGGATTATGGTTTTGTTGACGCTTTGGTAATCTCTGATTATTGTTTTTGATTTTTTTTTTCATTTCCCGATATTTGATTGATACATGAATGGTGTATGCAAAGGTGATGCCAGTGGTCCGCTGTTTTTCTTATATTACTAGTGCAATAGGAACACCCAATCGCATAACTGGAAGAGGCGAATAAATCTGGGATACATTTTTCTCTCCTTTGTTGTTGAACAAAAAATCGGAAGAAAACCGAAGCGTCAACAAAACCATATCCTAGATAAAAAAATAGTCTAGGGGCAAGGTATGAACAAACAAAGTATTTACTTGGAGAACATTGTAAAGGTACAAGAGAATAAGACCAGGTGTTCCAGAAAAGTAAGCGTCTTCTTCTTCATCGACAACACCCGTCATGTAACGTCAAATAATAATATTAACACACTAATTGGCATACGCAAGAATTAAAATGTTCACCGTCATTATCATAATAGGGCAATGAAACATGCTCATGTATCAAGCTTCATATCTTGAATCCTGTTTTTCATCTTATTGGTCTCGATACTATCATATTTGGCTTCCTTTTATGATGGGATTACACTGCCTTAGAGACAACACCCTGCTTGGCTATAAATGTCCGAAAAACAAAAACAAACCATTTGAAGGGAAACGTTTTATGACAAGATTTTTAAAAATAAATTTTGTGTTTCAGCAATAAAAAGTGCAGAAGGTTTAAAATCTCCTTTGGTGACTTCTGTTTTTCTACTTTAAGAAATACAAATGTTAAAGCAGTCATCACAACTGGAGAAGGGAAGTTCTTTAGTAATGGTCTTGACCTTCCGTGGATGCAGTCACAGACAAATGCTGGTCTCCAAGCTTTTGTATATGGCCTCAACGCTTTACAGTCTCGCCTGGTGCATTTCCCGCTACCAACAGTGGCTCTGCTGAATGGTAAACATTAACAACCTTTAAAAAAACCTGCTGTATTTGAGCTGAAATTCTCAAGGCGTAAAATGATAGCTGTTTAACATTCAGTATTTCAAGGAATGTCAACAACTGGTTTGGTTTGGTCTTCTGTACGTCCTATTTACAGCTTAGGTCATTTAAAGACGATCTCCCGGTGTATGCTATTAAAGTATGTGTTGAGTGCGTATATATTTGGGAGGCAGTGGTATTTTAAGCCTTCTTGTGATGGGGAATGGCAAAAACGTATCCGTTAATTTAATAGGGTGAGCTACTGGGGTTCCTGTCTTCGGCATTGTTATTAAAGGCCCAATATACGTAACTTCAGGAACGTTTTTGTGATTTTGAAAAATTCTGAAAAAAATCCAGTTGATAACCATGCAAAAATAAGGCTAAAACGAAGTAAACTTGAGCGGTAACTAACAAGAAACTCTTGACAGAAAAATCCAAAAGAATTGAAAATATTTCAGGTAGCGCCCACTTTAACAACAAGCCGAAGTTAGAAGACAGTTCAAAATGGACGCGTGTTTACAATTACCGAGTTTCAACTGCTGTTGTACCGGTGATCGCGTTAGAATTCATCTTGAATATTGCTGATATCAGTTACTCTTATCTAAATATAATATAATATAAATATACAAAGTTATTAGGCTTTATTTTCGCTTCAAGTTTTGCCCAAAGTTACGTATATTGTGCCTTTAAGTTAAATTAAATTAATAAACTGGAGCTATTTTAAGGGGGCAGATACGCCAACATATCCTGCCTCCGGCACACACAAATACATGCTGACACAACACATAAAGGCATAATCTTAAATGCCCTTAGCTACTTATAGGACATTTATCAAAATAAAATCAAACTATTTTATTTCAATAAATTGTGCTAGCGAGACGTGCAAAGTTGAATATCCGTTGTATATTGGAGCTTAACACATTATGTCTCCATCGCAAACTTGTCTTCTGAATTTTTACAATCAGTTTAGTTTTTTTTCCAAAAAAGCAATCCATTGTATTAATTAATGTTTTCCTTTCTGTAGGACATACATTTGCTGCTGGAGCTTTCATCGCTATAACACATGATTACAGGGTAATGAACTCAAAACGAGGTTGGATATGCTGGAATGAAGTTCATATTAATCGCCCAATTCAACCGGCTGCATTGAATCTATTGCAGTAAGTCGACATTGAACACGAAGCATCCTCGTTAAGATTAAATGAGACGGGTGCACGGATAATCCGTGAACTCAATATTTAAACAACACATATACTACTGGCTCACTATTCCATAGCATATTGAAAGTTATGTTGTGTGGAAATGATTGATAGTCTGGCTTTTAAATGTAAGCTAAGTGTCTTGATTGAGTTCCAATTGTTTTGTTCTTGCGTCTTGCAGTTCATTTTTCGCATTCTTCGTACCAAGTTTTCGTATCTTGAGCAAAGATGGGATTTCTCGTTGAAAACATTCATATTTTCTTCATCAGAAAAACAATAATTCATATTTTCATTCATATCTTTACATTTTTAAAATAGAATAGAATGAATACCCACACTATGGATCTCAATGTGACATAAATACTGCGACAATATAGAATAGGAACAGGCTTACTAGTGACTATGCTGATATGATGGTAGTAGGACGAGATGTACCTTACTTACGCTTGTCATACCATAACAATCACGTTATCTGTAGAAGTCATTTTTTTCGCGAGTGGAATGATTTCACTCCGTCAACCACCAAACTGTTCGCGGTGGGTTGATTTTCGCCCTGTCATTCTTGCTGTTCTGTACTTTTTGCCTATAATACTATATTTATGCTCTGTAGATTTTGTTTAGTGGTTAAGGTGACGTGACACACACATATTCGCGTGTGAATATATTCGAAAAGATAAAATACAGGCGAAATAAGCGAAAATGTCTACACCAAAAACAATTCGAATTTTACAGCATGCCAAAGAAAAATATCATCCCTGCCAAAAAAAAGATAACCAGTTATTCGATACTTAAGATAATCGACATTACTATAAAAAGAACTTTGTATCTGTAGACTTAAACTTCCCCGGATGGACGCAAGAAGGGAAGCAGTTCTGTTTGGTAAGAGGATTCCAGCCACAACTGCAAAGGAGCTTGGGATAGTGGACGAGGTAGTCGAACCAGCGAACCTACTCGCTACAGCCAAGCAGATCGCTCTCAAGGCTCTCGGTCCTACTGGCATAGACCGAGACATGTTACATAAAATGAAGAAAGATTTGTACCCATGGATTGAAACCGACAAACTCAGCGCTAAGCTTTAACTACTAATTATTGTGTGTGTGTTAAACTGAATGGAGTTGTGATGTAACTGGCCCCAGTTTCATCACGGTCCCGTTACCCTAAGGAAGTTCCTTAATTGAAAAAAAAATCCGCAGGAAAGCATTACAGGTTAAGTTCTGTGATGTTCCTTAACTTGGTATATCCGCCTTTTGTAATGCTTTTCCATAGGTGATTATTCAGTTTATCATTTTCGTTAAGTTAAAGAAAGTTGATGAACCCAAGAGACTGCATTTTTTTTTTATACATTTCATTAGTATAACAAAACATAAAAGATGAAGTAAGATAATCATGCGATTGAACCTTTCAAATGTGGTACTGTTAACCAACTTATTTTCGCGTTTAATGTGAAATGACTTTTTCGCGGCGATTTAATTTCGCGATAAATAGGTAATAAATCCTATGTACAGTATAGTACAGTACTCCTACAGTTAACACACTTGAAACTATTTCGCGTCAGCTGATGTTCGGGAATTTCAATCTCCCGCGAAATACGCGAAAATTAATCGCACGCTAAAATAAGTTGGTTTACAGTAATCTATACAGCATGATAAACAGTAATCACACTGCATCATACAGCTTTTCCGTTTATCAAAGACTGCTAAATTCATGGAATCCCTAATTGCTCTCGGATACTTTTGAAACTGAAGTGGTGTGCATAAACCCCTTATTTATACAACTTTCTTAAAAAAAATATAGGAGAGTACGGTTTTCATTTTTAACAAATTTATCAGGAGCAAAGTTAAAAAGTGTATTTCTTCGTCCAAGTCACTACTCATAAGATAAGAAGTTTTAGTGAACAAGCTGCTTTCTATAATCGACACATTTTTATGTTTCTTCTGATGAATAACATATTTACAGTGAGTTCATATTTTAATTAACTTATAAAAAATATAGTTTTGATGGAGAACATTGAGATTTCAACCTGATCCTGATTAAAATGCATACTTTGTGAAATAGAGTGAAAGTAATTATCAGCTTTTTATCAGATTGTTAAAAATGTACCCACTGCTGTTAAGCAATCTGATTAAAATCATATCTTTATCTCCGCGCCGTTCCATAAACTTCTCTCTGTTGCGTCAAGATCTGAGGACATCCCATAGGGGGTCATGTTCAGATGACCTTTTGCATTACCCAATCAAATCTTGTCGCAGCAGAGAGAAGCTTAGGAACGGCGTCGAGATCAAGATATGATTTTAATCAGACTGGCTGTTAAGCAGAATTAATCATAATGTATGCAAACTCGAGTTCAAGTCACTGTATAGCGGTATATATATAATTGTTATTTAGAGTGAGTTCATATCTGATACAATTAGCTGTCATTTTTAGCGTGAGTGTGGGCTATATAATCGCTGTCAAATTTAAGTAATAAATATATCAATTAAACCGGTTTCGTACCAGGGTTTGATCTTGTGTTTGGCTATATTTGATAGTCTGCAAACATTGTCCGGTTGGGCCACGTATACATTACAAACTGTGATTTAGCAACCATTTACAGAAAAAATAAATATCTCTACAATTTCAGGCTGCCTGAGTACACCATTCCCACAGACGTTTTCTTATAGTTGACTTGCAGTTGCCGGCTGGTATTGGGATATATTTACATTTGCTCTGTATTGCCACTTTAAAAATGCATAACACTGGTCAGGAGTGGTTATTATGACGTCACTACGATTGTGACGTCATAAGCATAACGTTGGAAATAGCTGTCAGATACTGGCTTTTGGCTGTCCGTTTATTAGAAATTTACCTTAAATTTGTAGAATAAATACGGTGGACAAGGTAGAATAAAAATATAATTTTTTTATCAAAACCAATAGAAAAAAATGTAGATATAAGCATTGAACATCATTTTACACGGAACCGGATTGCAGACAAATAATCATAACGCGTTAAAGGGCGTTATGCATTTTGTCTCCAATCGTGTACCGTATTATAGGACCATAACACGGAACAGAATGCTGCGTAATGCTTAAATACACACCCAGCGACTGTAAAGATAGCAATGTCACCATCAATAGTTGTAGCCTACAGCTGTAGCAATAGATAACTCTGGCTCTAGCACATCACTTAACAACTTCGCAAGACAAGATAGATTTATTTGGTAAAACATAACATCAAAACATAAAATCTCAGTAAATTTACAATACAATACATGTTTTACCAGGATAACCCAGATTAGTCAGAGAAGATGACGTAACACACACATGTGCTGCGTCTTTTAAATTTTTATTTGATAGATAATGTATGCCGAAAAGAATGAATTAAACGTATTTCAGACTTATTTCCACTGTGGTCTTTAACATGAAACACCAATACGAACTTTTTAATATAACAAACAAACTTATTATGGGTGTCTGTGAAAAGATTCCAGAATATTTGACCTTCGGTACTGGTAATCGACCGATGTTCTGTTGCCCGAGACCGAACGCCCCCAGCCGAACACCCCACTCCTCCCCAAATCCAACCCCCGACATCCTGGTCAAATATACACAATGTTGTGTGCACGGACCCGTGACCATGGCTAATCCGACGTGCAATGATAACGGTAACTTTTCGTTGAGCGTTCGCCCCTGTTAGGAAGGTTATGTGTTCTGTCCCCATGCCGAGGCATACTAGAGTCTCTAACAATCAATTCAATTCGATTTATTTCCAAATGCCGAACAGCACATATGAATACATGATACATTTATATATAATACAAGCATGCGCACAAGTTGGCGGAGAACGCAACCGGAACAGTGGTTGTGTAAACAAAAGAAAAAAAATCAAACATTCAGTAGTGACTTTCTTTTCGACGAAGCATGAATAAGGTATTTGCTTAAATTTTTCAAATTTTTTACATTTTAACTAGTAAATAATTCGATTAACTTGTATACAGAGGGGCGCCGGTAAAAATACGGTTTAATATATAATGTTCTTAATTCTGAATAAGATGGACATAATAATATAAAATGAGTTTCATCCTCGACTTCTCCTCTATTACAGAATAAACACAGCCTTTGGGCTCTAGGGATACTATGGTATCTTCCTGTTATGACCATTAAGTTGTGTGCTTGGATCCTGAATTTAGAAAGGATATTTTTGAATTTAAATGTCAGAGACTTTATAAGATATAATTGCAGTTCAAACCTATCCACAATATATTTATATAGCAAACACTTAGAAGATTTTTCAAAACTGTTTCTTATCTCTTGGATGAAAATATCATGTAACCGTTGGGTGTATAATGTTAAAAAATGGTTTTCATTTGGAATACGCTTAGTCAACCAAACATCATGAAATCCTAGACTACTAAGCTCATGCTTAACCTGATACATAAAATTCATTTTACAACTAGGTCTTCTTATGTTAAGCTCCACAAGTTCGTGACAACATGATTTTAAAATACAATTATCAGTTTCAATAGTTTAAGCCAATATTTGATGACAGCAATCTTACGATTAATTAGTAAAGGAAAGCGACCCAGTTCAGAGTAGACCATAGAAGTATTCACAGTCCTTTTAACACCAAGGACATTTTTCAAGAACAATAAATGCACCTTCTCTAACTGAGGGGCTGGACTAAATCCCCAAACTTCGCATGCATAATTTAACAAACATGAAATGTATGTGTCAAATAAAGACAATTTAGTTTCACAATTTAACATGTATCTTTTCATATTGCTGTTCAACAAGAAATAAGCTTTTTTACCTTGAACAGCAAATTTGTTCAAAGCAGTAGTAAATTTACCGTTGTAGTTAAAAACCACACCAAGGTAACAAAACCGATCTACCAACTCAACAGGCATACCATTATATGTCCAATGTTCATTAGAATTAATACATTTACTTTTCCTACACACAACAATTTTTGTTCTTTCCAAGTTAACATCTAAATTCCATCGTACAGAATACGAATGCAAAAAATCTAGCATATTTTGAAGGTCATTTATGTCTTCTGAGAACAGGACAGTATCATCTGCATACATTAGTATGAAAAGATTAATTAATTGCAGTTGATAACTTTGACAATTCGAATTAATTAACTCAGACTCTAAGTCATTAATGAACAAAGAAAACAAACATTGGGGATAAAGATTTCCCTTGTAATAATCCGACCTGAAGGTCGTACATTGCCGACAACTTACCATCTAACTTAACACATGATTTAACATTGTCATATATAGATCTAATGATATTTAACAATCGACCTCTGACTCCAGCTTTCCATAATATACACCATAACTTTTTATGAGATATACTATCAAAAGCTTTACGGTAATCTACGAATACACAATACAACCTTTTGTTTGTTTGTAGTGTCTTAGAGATCAAAGTGTTTAAAACAAAAATAGCGTCTCTAGTACCATACCCGGGCCGAAATCCAAACTGGGCGTCCGAAATAACATTTTCGCTTTCACTCCATGACAACAATCGCTTATTGTAAAAAGTTTTGCTACATGACTAATAATAGTAATACCCCTATAGTTGTTTTTATCGCCCTTTTTATGCAAAGGTACTATAACACCCTGTGCCCAATCTTTGGGTAAATAGCCTACATGAAGAATAGTGTTAAATAGTTTTAATAACACAGGTGCAAATAATTCACTATATTCAATGAAATACTCATTAAGCACTAAGTCAATACCAGCAGATTTCCCTTTTGATAGCCACCAGTAACTCATTAATACTAAAATCATCATCTAGCTCTGGATATATGCATTCGTTATTATCAATATATTCATCATCAACATGTACCGTTGTGTCGGCTGAATTATTAGCTAAGTCTTTAAAATATTCGAAAAAGTCGTCAAGTTTAACGTCGCCAGTACCACCGGACTTACGTTTTGAAAAGTTATGATAAAATGACTTAGGGTCCTTACGCCGTAGGACGTCCATCATATCACCCTCCATTTGGAGGTACTGACGTTTCTTTTTTGCCTCATAACTTTTATAACATTTTTTAGATCTGGTCAAATTAACTCTATGGTCATCAGACTTACATCTATTAAATTGAAAAAGTGCAGTTTTATAATTTTTGTATAGTCGTTTACATTCAGCGTCGAACCAGGGTTTATCAGGCTGTTTAGGTTTATGAAAAGAAGACTCATGACAAGAACAGTTACAACTCATAACAGTTTTGTTCTGACAACAGAAACGATCAAACAAAAAATGAACATTGCCAACAAAAATAGCAAGACAACGGTCTATGCTCTCACTAGTATTGACGAGGTCGCTAAAAGAGTTGCTGAGCAAACAACTATTGTCATTAACAAATGTATCCGTTCTTTCTTTATTATCCTTAGACCAAGCAACAGAATTTATTACGGTGAACTTGTTTCCCTTGTTACAACAAGCACATTCGTTAGACTTTACTTTCAATGTAAGCAGTAATGGGACATGGTCAGAAAATGCATTAAAAGGACAAACTTCACAAGTATCAACCAAATGCAAAGATGAAGTATTACAAAGTACATAGTCTATCACACTGGTGCCTAAAGCATTATAAAAAGTTATCTTACCATCTAAATCGCCCTCAGTGCGACCATCAATCTGATTAAAATCATATCTTGATCTCCGCGCCGTTCCGTAAACTTCTCTCTGCTGCGTTAAGATCTGAGATAATCCCATAGAGGGTCATGCCCCGATGACCTTTGGCATTAGTCAATCAAATGACTACTGGCAGAATCTTGACAGTGAAATTTTGAGGCGACAAAGCTTGCATAAACACTTTTTTTCCGTTTAGTCATTTCGTCACCAAAAAGTTCGTGCGGAAAAATGTGACGAAATGGTTTGCTGCAAGATGACAGGTCGTTGGAAAATTATTTTAGTGTTAAGTAAAGAGGCGACAAAGGTCATCTGGACGTGACCTCTTATGGGATGTTGTCAGATCCTTGTAAAACGGAGTGAGAACAAGGATCTGTATTTTGATCAGATTGTGCGACCATTTAATATACGGAGACCTGTTGTTTTACATAATTCCAAAAGTCGACGACCGAATGTATTGACATGGGAGTCTTGTGACTTACGATTCGTATTACTTAGTTAACTCTCATAGGGAACAACATGATCGATAACACGGTGTATACTTTCATGAAGAACATCATGGGTAATATAGTCAGGAATGATACCAGTTCTACTGTTTAAGTCACCCATTATGAAGACATGACCCAATGTAATCAATTTCCCAATATCATTTTCGAGCAGATCAAAAATATCCTCGTCATATACTTTATAAAAGGTAAACCTTTCAGGAGGTAGGTAAGTTAGTGCAAAAAACACATCTTTGCCATCTGAAAAAAGCTTACCCTGAATCCTAATCCAGACAATACTATCAGCTTCTACAGCTTCTAATATAAGTCTTAAGCCACGACTTAAATAAACAGACTACACCTCCGCCTTTACATTTAGATCTCTGAAATGGCGGGAAACATTCAAATCCATTCACAGCAAAATTATCGACACTGTCTAACCAACATTCAGTTAGACACACTATATCATACATGTTGAAGATATCGCGAAATTCATCATTACCAAGCTTACTACTTAAACTTCTCTGAACGTTCCAAGTACAAATCCTTAGATTGGGAATGTCCTCCGCTAACCCCTATCCATTAACTGACTTCATAGATGTCTGGTCAACATCGGAAGCGAAAACAGACTGGTTGCAGCGAGTGTCAAGGAACGGTGGGGAAGAAGCAGCTTCAGGATCGGGAGGAGGTGCACACGCCTCAGGTGTTGAAGACTGACGAGGCCTCTTTGCTGGGTTACCACGGGTACGAGGTGTAACAGCGTCAGCAAACGATGTTGTTTCGCCGGTGTATAGTACACCGTCAACGTACATTTTGTCCCGCACTAATTTGACTTTATATCCTAGCTTTCGTTTTTCCTTCATAACGGGGTATAACTTCTTACGGGCGTCCTCAATCACTGCCGGGAATTGCTCATTGATTCCAAAAGGTGTGCCCTTGAGTCTAAAGGCCAAGCTTATAATAGTATTTACTACTCCCTGCTTGACGTTCATTACTGCATACTTCCCAACTCTCACAAAAGAAAAGTGTGGACAATAAATCGCTTGTTGCCACAGTCCACTACACACATAATTCCATAATCCCCTTTTCATGATCAATCAGGATTGTGTGGCCATGAAAGGGGCTGGACATGTGTGCCGTAGACTGTGACAACAAAGGATTAAATAAGAGCCATAATTGAAACAACAAAAATGCAAATAATACATATTTCATATTTTACAGAAGATTTGGTGAAAGTTTCTGAAAGTTAAAAATAAGAAATTCTTAACAAGTATTATGATTTAATTGATTAATTAAATAGTCAATCATGAATTAATTAGAACTAATGAATGCATTGTTTCATTAAATCATTCATTCTTTATATCTAAACGTGACTATTCCACATAACTGTCTCTCAAGAATTTTTTATTTTATGCTGCTGCTAAAAAGGTCTTTGAATATCTTTGACACAGGGACAGCAAAAATCTTTTCTTCGGTATGACTTCAAAATACATAGTTTTGGTACTTATATCCAAAATATCTGGGTGACTTTGTGATGGTGCGTGCCAATGCAAAATTCCCAAAATCATCACCCAGAAAAACACTTGCATCCATTGTGAAAGACACACTCAGACTGGTTATAAGGAACTTACCTGAGATCTTCATACCTGAGAATATCATGCAATAACCTATACATATTATGGGAGTGGAACGACTGGTTCGCTCGTTGTCAGTATACTGTGAGCGTGTGGGGTGTTCTGCTGGGGGCCTTCGGTAGTATACTTCAGTGTGGTAGCAATATCGCAAGAACTTCAGGATGGCTTATACGAACATACCGCTGCCTCCCAAATACACACGCTCTCAACACAAACACCCTCATCGCATACACCGGGAGTCCGTCCTTAAATGACCATGACTGTCAATGACGTACAACAATTAACCAACCAACCATAGCATCAGGGCTACCTTTGATTAGATTTTGGTGGTCATCGGTCAACGTTAATGGTTAAAAAAAAGGCAACGGTCACCGTTTATCAGTTTGGGAATAAAAAAAACAACGTGTGTACAAGATATCTCATAACACCTGGACAGATTTTGTTCATATTCACACCACACCACAATATACCATCACACTATACCGCGGCCTCCCAAATATAAGTGAACAATTAACAATTGATTTCCATGGGTCCTTTAAGTACATATTGCTAGAAACAATGGGTCCCACAATGTTAAATTGAAGTATTTCCAGAATTTCTATGATTCCGAGCATAATTTTATGAGTACAAGACTCGGGACCCCAACGTAGATTTATCACTGAAATACACACGCCCTCAACACACACATCCGCATCGTATGCATCGGGAGGCCGTCCTTAAATTAATTTGTCTGATAATATGACGTAAAAACAATCAACCAACCAACCAACATACTATCAAATTCAAAATTAATGGCGATATATATGATTGTAATTGTAATAAACTCCTTAAACGTGTAGGGGATACATATATTTCTATTCGTTGATTATTGATAATTTAAGTAATACAAGTATATCAATATCTATTTCAGCCAGGTTTTAAGCATTGTACATAGCATAGTCGAACTGAACTATATACAACCAAATGAGAGAATAACTTGACAAATAAAAGTAAACCTATGTTTGATATTATAGACCAACACAGTGTAAGGGAAGTAACTCCTCCACTCTTAACACGAAAACCAATACCATTATGCAATTAACTTAGTAAAAATCAACTAAAACTGAATAACTTCTGCTTTTTCGGAACTATATTATGACCTCTCCGATGTACATATTATATGTTAATGGCTATCACTTTGAAAAGATATCATCGAGGTAAAGTATAATGAACTTGTTTACGAGAAAATAACCCAATGTTATTGAAATTATTGAATCTTATATAATTATATTTACACCTCTCCCTTCTTGTGCTTAGTAAACTCTGATTGCGAATATATTAGCGTATACGCAGTGAAAAAAGGCTCGGCGGATTGATATTGAAAGACTTGACATGTTATTTAAACTTTTTGTGGCATAAGCATGATTCTTTTGTTAGTCGCCTTAAAAAAGAACTTAAATTACGTACCCAGTTCTTTTCAGTATTTTAAAATCCTTTGAAATTAAAATCTGTACAGGTAGTTTAAACCTTTTGTGGCGTTAGTATGTTTCTTTTGTTAGTCGGTATACAAGAGGGCACACAAAAAATAGCATAAATGAGGTAGCCGTGACCCGTGTCTCTTCAGAAAACTAGTTTAGACGCATATAAAAAATAAATTAGGTCATGACCAAGGAAATGCATAAGTGACTTGATTAACGTAAAACCACAACAGAACACGAACAAAATGGATCGCTTGTTGTGTATTTTTCCATATACATATAGAATAACAAAGAAGATAAGTTTTACAGTAATAGGAATCTCGCTTCTTCTTGGAATCGCTATTTTATGGTAAGTAGACAAGTGTCCTTCTAACCTCGACTAGTGTGTCAACATGTGTTTCCCAGTGTGAGATGAAAAGATCACCTCGTCGTGTTTTAAAGGCCCAATATACGTAACTTCAGGGAAATTTTCGTGATTCTAAAAATTTCTGAAAAAAACTCAAGTTGATAACCATGAAAAAATAAGCCTAAAACGAAGTAAACCTGAGCGGTAACTAACAAGAAACTCTTGACAAAAAAATTCAAAGAATTGAAAATGATTCAGGTGGGGCCCACTTCAACAACAAACCGAAGGTAGAAGACGGTTCGAAATGGACGCGTGTTTACAAATAGCGTGTTTCAACTGCTGCTGTACCGGTAACCGCGAAAGAATTCATCTTGAATATTGCTGATATCAGTTAATCTTAACTAAATCTATAAATACAAAAAAATTATTAGGCTCGGTTTTCGCTTCAGGTTTTGCCGAAAGTTACGTATATAGGGCCTTTAAAGATTTCGTTTTACAATTAATTTTCTCGTTACGAGGCATGTGCACAAAAATAAAATGAAAACGTGATTGGATTCGAGATTTAAATTGCCCAAACATTGAGACAATTGTTTGCACAAATCATAACAGGTATGTATATAAAATTACAATCTGGTATGTGATTTATCATTGAAATCATACAAAGACAATTGAATACCGAGCTTTTCACCGGAATTGGCAACTAGCCTTAATCACCATAGCAATCCATGGACTGCGACAAGCAAAAGCAAATAGCAGATCTCCTCAGAGGAAATTAAAACATCAGAAATATGTTAACGTTTACGTTTTTAACAGAATAATTTAATTTTGCCTATTCCCGCAATGTTAAACTTTTTCAGGTTATATCGTATAACCTCAAAAATCAGACAACGCAAAAACTGTTGACGTCATATACCACCATTTTTGGCGCCGT
Organism: Mimachlamys varia; assembly: GCA_947623455.1. Taxonomy (NCBI): domain Eukaryota; kingdom Metazoa; phylum Mollusca; class Bivalvia; order Pectinida; family Pectinidae; genus Mimachlamys; species Mimachlamys varia. The sequence continues at coordinate 37,946,639 of OX392533.1, read as the reverse complement.
ATTTTGTAAACAAACTTCTGATTGGTTGAAGTTGTTTTGCGGTGAAATTCATGCACATGTTTTTGTATTTTGCAAAACCATTCAATTGTTGTTATTATAAATACGCAATGATTGTATAAGACTTATGTCTTATATATATGTATCTTTAGAAATAAAATTATAAGGAATGACCACAATTTTTTTGAGGGTTATACGGTATATACCGAAAAAACTGTGTGCACTTTTTTGCATAAACCGCTTCGTATATTTATGCAAAGTGCACACATTTTTTCGGTATATACCGTATAACTCTAAAAACAATTGTGCTCATTCCTTAATTATTCTAGTAAGCAGGTCACCTTTGTGCGGGAACTATTTACCATTCGTTATGTTATACGACACAAACAGACATTGTTTGTAAGAAAATACTTTCCTTAATACAAAAACGTATTTATTACTAAATTACATCTCAGGTTTTTCTCAATTAGATATCAACTTCTTCGTTTTGATTGATGTAGTATCATACTTGCAGCCATTGGCAATGGAATGATTAGCTAATGGTTATTGGTAAGAACAAAATAAGAAAATATCAAAGAGCTATTAAAACCATAATCCTCGCTAAAAATTTTAATTAACGAAGGTACAAAACGAGGAAAAAATACTTAAAGGATACCCTTCAAAACGTACAACAGAATAAGAACAAGTGTTCCTCAAAACAACCGCAACCATACGCTAGGCCTCATCCCAGTTCATATCATGTCCTCAAAGATAGAACTGAGGTATGATTTAAATCATAAGTAACTATACTAATGAACATAACTATATTCAAATATAATGCAAATATTGATTCCACATCATTAAATATTAATCAAATATCTTTGAATATATGTTTTAAAGGAACAATGGAAAGTTACAGAAAACGGCATCCAAACCTTTAGACAAATTTAGAAAAGACCTTGACAAACCGTATTCGACCAAACCTACAGACGAAGTAAGAGAAGATCTGGATAATCGGTATTCGACACTTTTGTTTGGAAGGGAAGTGAAATATAACATAGCTACTGTAGCGAGTAATGCCAGTTCATCTGTTCGTCTGTTGGAGAACCGGGCGTACGCAGTGGGAGAACGAGCTGAAGTGCTCATCACATTACGGGATCAACTTGGGAAACTGAAAACCCCTGGGGGTGACATTTTACGGGTATGGCTTCGAGATACTTCACTCAAAGCAAATGTGGCAGGAGAAGTCAGAGATAACGGAAATGGTTCCTACACCGGAAGTGTCCTGCTTCCATGGAAGGGTCGTCCAAAACTTTATGTTTCTATTGCAATAACTCGCGAAATGAACATTTTGATTCTCCAAGAAATGTTAAAAAATGCAGGATCATATTATATCGTAAGCGGCATGTTCAATAGTACAACCCGTGGACCATCTGAAGTTACCCAGTGTGGCCCTCAACCTATGACCCAACCAACCAAAATGTGTAATTTTACTCATCAGAACTTTGATCTACCTTGGTACTGTAACGCCCCAACAACACATAACCTTACATGTAAGGATTGGAAAATGGTACTTGGTGATCGGACGGTCTACGCTTCAGAGGACATTTCAGAATTGTTCAGGTAAGTTTTTACGCCAGACGATTGTGCCTTATTGTTAAAACATTTAAATATGATCAATGTAATCAAATTCAGTAAAGTATGTGATGCTAAAGCAATGGTCATTGTGAATATGTATGACAATGATACTCGGTTCTCATTTTGAGAGCTTGATGTTTACTTGGATGTGACCAAGATTTACATGGCGGGTGTCGTCGATGAAGCAGAAGACGCTCACTCCTCCGGAACACCTGGTCTTATTCTCTTGTACTTTTACAAGAGTCTCCATGTAAATCTTTCGGTTTAATAAGTATACTATAGTTTGTATTAAATAAAAAATGATATACATTCCCAAAATGCTGAATTTATTACAAATTGGTTTATGGTTTCAGACAATACCAGCATCGAAAGTTTAAGCAAACACTTGAGTTACATGTTAATGGAGGTATGTATGCAACGCACAGCCATTATTCGAACTATTTACACTAGAATCTTTTCATCATGGTATACTAACTTCTTCAATTAGTATTCCTGGAGAAGCAACGATGATTCGGCAAATTATATGTGCCAGCATCACCAATGTGAACCTATGTGCTCGTAGTGCACATGGGTATAATAAAGTGTCCGAACAAATCATTTTTCTCTCATATCGCTTCATTTTAGATAGAGTTTGCCTATAGAAAAAAGCAATGTAAAGTAAATTTCAACGAAACTTGGTGGAAATAATCCGTATTCATTTTAGATGCACGTAATTTATATCACGTTAAAATGGTTGCCATGGTATCCTGGTCACTAAACTTCGTTTTGTAGGGGGATTTTTTTCAGGCAACTACTTATTAACCTGTGAACCGATTCTAGTGAAAATACATAGGAATATTACATAAAGTAACCATGCGTAAATGTGAATGTAGGGTATTTATATTAGCCCACCATCATCAGATGGTGGACTTATCCAATCGCCCTGCGTCCGTCCGTCGTCCGTTCTTAAATAATTCTTGTTATCGCTATTTCTTAAGAGGTACTGGTTGGTTATTTCTCGAATCGCATTTGTAGGTTTTCCTTGGTGACTTGTTGTGCATGATTAATTTTCGTATAAATCCGATAACCCGACAGGCGGCCATCTTGGATTTGTGAGTAAAAGTTTTTTTATCGCTTTTTCTTGAGAGGTACTAGATGGATCATTCTCAAATTTCAAATGTAAGTTCCCTTTTGGCGCCTAGTTTTGTATAATTCTTTTCCGGACAAATCCGATAAACAATATGGCCGATAGGCGGCCATCTTGGATTTGTGAGTAATATCTTGTTATCGCTATTTCTTAAGTACTGGATGGATCAATCTCAAATTTCATATGCAGATTTCCCTTGGTGCCTAGTTTATTGGACAGATCCGATAAACACTATGACTTACAGATGGCCATCTTGGATTTCGACCGTGAGAGTTTTTGATCGCTATTTCTTGAGAAGTACTGGATGGATCTTTTTCAAATTTCATAAGCAGGTTCTGTTCGGTCCCTAGTTGTGCATGATCTTATTTTGAGACTGCTCCGGGGGACAACTATGACCTTATTGTATGCTGACTATGAAAGTATATTATGGTTATTTAAAGATTAAATAAATCAATGAAAGAAAAAATTAGAAGGAAAACTGTCCATCTTTCTAAGAATGAATGAAAAATCATCGATGGTGGGCGCCAAGATCACTATGGGATATCTCATATTTATTTTTATAGTATTTCAGTATCTGTCATGAAGAACTAGAGCATACCGAAGCGTCAATTTTTAAGAAAAAGTCATTAAGTCACCTGTCCGGGAACGTGTATAGTCTTCAGGTACTCCGGTTTCATGCCGAACTAAGAACCCCTCGTGCTAACATCCCGATCATACAGTGAGAGTAATTGATAAACAAAATCAGAGAATACCAAAGCGTCAACAAAACCATAATCCGAGCTCAAAATCGATTAAACTAGAGATAAAATAGGAACAAAGGAAAGGTTTACATGGAAACCCTCATAAAAACGCAAGAGAATAAGACCAGGTGTTCCGGAAGTGTCTTGTGTTTCATCGACGACACCTGTCATGTTGATCTTGGTCACATCTAAGTAAGCATCAATCCTCAAAATGAGAATCGAGTCATCATTGTCAATCACAACAAGTAAGCACACTAATTCGCAAACTCAAAAACGTCCATCTTCATTTCACACACAAATACAGAATATTTATCAATGAAATCAAGATGGCGACCATAAAACTTGCCCGTAGTCTTCATCAACCTGCATCTTTCGAATCCATGTTCCATAAGTTTGTTCGTGAGCACTTGACATCTATCACGAAAATCTCGATATTCAGAGCAAGCCCTAGAATAACGAATCAACTGCGACATGTTAACACAAAAGGATGTAGAGGCAGGGATGTTACTATTAAGAAAGGGAAAGTTCATGATCGGAAAATCGAAATCGTCACGTTTATCATACAGTTTAGTAGTAAGTTGGGTCAATGTTTAGGTAAAGATCGAGGTAAGAAGCTGATGTAGGAGAGTCTGTTGTGTCTTTAATCTCAAGTTCAGTAGGGTATATACGATCGACTAGGTCAGCAAACTTCTTGTTGTTATAGAAAACACATAGTCGATAAACCCTGAAAGTGAAATTGAAATATTTGGCAGGGTTTTTGTTACCCGTCCTGATAAGCCCTTCGACAAATCCAGCCTCGTATGAAAACAAATGCAAGTCGGCCAAACGTGGGGCACAGTTATTGCCCATTGGAATGTCAACAGTCTGCTGGAAAATCTTTCCTATGAACTCAACAAAAATATGCAAGTACAAGTACATAAATGAAAGATAAGAAGGGTAAAGATCCATTTTTTTCAAAGAATGAATGAAAAATCATCGATGGTTTGCGCCAAGATCCCTATTGGATGTCTTATATATTTTTGCAGTAATTCAGTATCATGAAAATATAGAGAATACCGACGCGTCAACAAACCCATTGTGCAAAATAGAAAAGATTTAAATGTAGACCTTTGTAAAAGCATATGATAATACGATCAGGTGTTCCGTAAGAGTATGTGTCATCTGTTTCATCGACGACACCCGCCATGTAAATATCGGTCACATCCAAGTAAACATCAAGTCCTTAATCCTTAGTCCTTCAATCAAACAAGGATACATAATATTTCTCAATGACATTAAGATTAATTTAGTCTTGTTAATTGCCTCTTATAAACAGTGTTGAAATGATGCTAATTTGAAACCACTCAAATATGATAAGAATGTCATCTTCAAATGATCATATATCTACTCGCAGGTGACGAGCTGATGCCCCTAAATGACACGCCTTGTCATATGTGGCCGAAAGAAGATTCCTGGAATACACGTCCTTCCGGATTTTACTACAAAGGCAAATGGGAAAACGTAAAGTGTAAAATAACCAAGAAGTTGCCGATCTTCAGATATAAGCGTTGTTTTGCCAATAACAAACTGCTACTGATAGGAGATTCCAATGTTCGCTTAATTGGAATGAGAATAATCAAAGAAATGAAATTCAAACTTCTGAAGGGAAATCCGGAGTCCGATTTTCCACAGGACGTCCTGGCATATGAAAATGGGAATAACATCACCTTGAACATGTTCCCGCATCAATTGCCGTATTACGCATATAGATTCGTTCATAAAGATGTGTTTGTTTCGGTGGCGAAGCGTTTGGATGATATTCCAGCTGGTGACAACCGTATCATTCTTATTCACCTTTGGTTGCATTTGCTCCGTGTTCACGTGCTCGCGTTCAGACCCCATGTAAGACAAATAAGACAGGCTATACAAAGGCTTCTTCTAAGATCACCTAAGGTTCACATTTCTATCAAGGGGCCGCACGTCTTCACTTACAGGGACCAACTCTTACCAGTAGATTATATGGCGTTACAGCACATGCGAATATGGTGGGAAGAGTTCGTAGGCTTACACAACAAAATCGTGTTTCTCAACGAGTGGGATCGGACTGTTGGTAACGAAAACGTTAATGCCCATCCCGACTGTGTCACTGATCTCATTTATAACTTTTTGGGACACGTTTGTGCTCCATAATTTCTATATGATTGATGTGGAGCGTTGTAGCAGCAGTGGTCTAACTTTATTCTGTGTTATCCGTGGTTGGAGGGCCTTAGTAACCAGCCAGTATCGTTCTCAACTCCCTTGGGAACATACAACCGGTGCTGCAATTTTGGCCCTCACAGCTAGCATTCTACAATTTCTAGCACTGCTCAACCACATACATGTATTCATTTATTGCTGAGTAGACTGGAAGAAGCGGTGTAAGGTATCGTGCTCAAAGATACAACACAAGTGCCGTACCCGACTCGAAACCGCAACCTTTCGATCACGAGCCCAGCGTCTTACCACTAGACCACCATGCCTCTATGTTACAAACCGAACATAAGCTATGATTACACTCTGTCGTTCAGATGTTTCGTGGAGAACAAGAAATAAAAGCTTTTTTTTCGTCAGGGTCCATCATCTGCTTATATAAGGTATTAATATACATACTATACATATGTCTTCTTTTCTGATCCATTAGTATTAAACAGGTAAAAACTAACCACGACCTTGTGTGAAGAAGCTGGAGTGAGGTGGGAGTGTTCTTGAGAGATGTAAATATTATATTTTTAATATAACACTACACTGTAATACATTTTGGTCTCATTATTGTAATGGCATTATGATTTTGCTGTATGGTGTAGTTTAATTAATTTTTTCGGCATACTGTATCTATTACTAAACTTAAAAAGTGCAGCATATGTGTGTGTTACGTCATCTTTGATAAACTTTTTTTCATAAATATGTATATAATAGTTATTTCACCAACTGTTACGAAACTTGACGGCATAACCTGACCTGACGTAGGCATACAAATGACACAGATCCGTCAAGAAGCCAAAAAGTATTGTTATCACAAAGTTGAAATTCGTTATTTGTTTCTATCTGTACTCGGATCAAAACGGACGTGGATAAATAATCTAATTCCGTGTTGTCGACGATAATAATTGTGCACTCAAGTACACAAATGAACATAACTCATTCCCCTTGAACGGTCATAATGGACTGTTCCAACCATTCATTCAGACCAGTGCAAATATGTCTTCATGAGTGAATGAGTTACGGGTCAAACAATTTTCGACCTGTAACGGTAATGATTTTTTTAGTCTGTTGTGATTGACAGGTTTTACTCACAGGTAAAAACTTGTTTCCCGTTCTGTTAAATGCAAACTATTTTATGATCTCAAGCGACTTCATCCACGTGAGAGAAACTACGGTCAGGAGTTAATTGCACGGTACCTGCATACAACAATGTTCTATTGTGTGTATTGTCAAAGGATATTGTGTATGATAGGTGAAGGGCAGTGGAGGTGAGCGGTACGGGGCTCAGGAGAGAGTTAAATTACAGCCATTCCCCGTGTCTTGTTGCAATTTTGCTGTTAGATGGTACACAAGAAAAGACGTATTGTATATATTTCTTTTTTACATTCTTCAGAATATTATGTCTGTAATTTTCTATTGTGAATAGAAACGATTAGCGAGATTTGTTCTGTTTACAACAGGGACAGGAGAATTTGTTACAGCTAGTTTTTTTAATCTTTACTCGGTGTTTAGAATAATTTTACACGTTTGGCTGTTTAGCCTTTATGATCATTGAGGGGAGATTTTTTATCGGAAATTGATCTATACCCCCAAACGTGTAAAATTACTCAAACAGGATAGATTAGGTCGATAACTAGCTGTAACAAATTCTCAGGTCCCTGTGCTTTTGACTTCTTGAATAGCTGTCACTCGTCAGTCACAGTTCGCTGCATCCACGGGTTTAGTTAGCTTGTGCAAAAGATCTAGTAACATTCTCATTTAATATTAGCCAAAAATTAACCTCCGCTTACAATATACTTACTGTCAGAAAACAAACATGTTCCAGAGTGTTCCATATATATATATATTTACACATCTCCCTTCTTGAACTTAGTAAACTTTGACTGCGAATATATAGAGGTTACACAACGAGTGATTGTTGGATATGGAATTTATTTCACTCGAGTTAATTATTTTTTAAAGTTACAAAAGACACGAGCTTTAGCGAGTGTCTTTTGTAACTTTTAAAAAATAATTAACGAGAGTGAAATAAATGCTATATCCAATAACCACGAGTCGTATGACATGTTTCTACCACAATGATATTTAGTCGGCCGTTGCAGTATTGTTTTCTGGAGTGAATCGCGGATTTGCGGGAAATCACATCATCTCGAATACATTCCCGCCAAGTTATGACGACGTCAACCATCGATGACGTCGTCAACAATCCACATTTCCGGTCAATGTTCAACTTCTCAACCAATCAAAAGTCTGAAAGGTCATATTCCACTAGTGGTATATAACATATATTTATCCAACAGTCAGCAGGTTTATACAATGGTGTGAAAGTGGAATAACTGAGGTTATTGTGGTAGAAATAAGCCTATACAAAAGGCTCGGCGGATTGATATTTCAGAACAACAAATATTCACTGACGGTTATTGTTTTATTCCTTCAAGATTCTAAAACATTGAAAATGTATGGAATCAATTTCGTCTGGTTATTCAATAAATGGTTTCTGGCGAACTTTGAAGGCGCCCTGCATTTGTGACGTCTGACGTCGGACCGCGTCACAACCAGATCACTGTGTCAATGCGTGTACATAACGAAAGTTATAAATAAAGAATTACATTCGAAGTGCTAGAAGTATTATTTATACCAAATTTACAAATGACGTAACGAAGAAAAATAGTATTTTTCACTTTGTGTTTTCTAAATTTACCAATATATCGATGAATATTCAGTGGGACTATATTATCTAAGCAACCACAGCCATCGTAGTTACCATCGTAGCAACCCGATTCGAATGTGTTTCTTCGTATAACACTTGAAAATTAATAATGATGTAAATATGAAAATTGTACCTTATTTTGACTGCGTATATGGTATTATGCCCGCAGTTGGCAACGAAAATATTTAATATTGAGCACTAACGCGCACCATTGAATATGTTCGTTGCCAACTGCGGGCATACTATCATATATGCAGTCGAAATGAGGTACAGTCCTTATTTAATAAGTTTCTGTAAATACAAAATAGAACTGAGCTTGCCCAATACATTAACTCATAAAAAGCTAACCATGCTTTCACAACTTGAGACACCTGTTAGCTGGGCTGCAGAGCTCTTTCGGGGACCTCTGTAGGTCAAAGGTCCCGTCTCCGCCGCGGCCGGTAATAAAATCAAACGCTTTTTACCCTCTGGCAGAATATGGACTACCAACCTCACAAAAAATTGGATGACTGTGCGTTTGAAGTATGATGGTGGAAAGATCTACAACCACTGCAACAGGGGCTTATAAAACACCAGATGCTATGTAGCCGCTCTATCCTACAATCTCGGTGCAACATGGAGTCAAAGATTATGAGAAACTGTCACTGGAACTGAGGCGGGAACATTTCACATGATGTTTTCCCTGATTGATGGCATATTCTTTGATAGCAGTTTGTTCCGGGCGATGTCCTAGTTTTGTAAATCTGTTGCCACGAAATTTAGAATAGAGTAGTTGTGTGACAATACATCTAAAGGACCAATATACGTAACTTTCGGCAAAACTTGAAGCGAACATCAAACTTAATAACTTGATATTTATAGATTTAGTTAAGATTAACTGATATCAGCAATATTCAAGATGAATTCTTTCGCGGTTAACGGTACAGTAGCAGTTGAAAAACGCTATTTGTAAACACAAGTCATTTTTGAACTGTCTTTTACATGTACCTTCGGTTTGTTGTTGAAGTGGGCCACACCTGAATTATTTTCAATTCTTTATTTTTTTTGTCAAGAGTTTATTGTTAATTACCGCTAAGGTTTACTTCGTTTTAGACTTGTTTTTGCATGGCTATCAACTGGATTTTTTTCCCCATAATTTTTCAGAATCCCGAAAAATTTCCAGAAGTTACCTATATTTGGCCTTTAACTGGTAACCTATAACACAGCGAGAGACAAAATAGATTGACTTGCTCAAACTTTTATTTCGTTATATAGATCACTGTTACAGATAAAGCGTACAGCACATGCTGAAATATACCCGTATGAATTGATTAAAAACATACTGACGTTCCGCGATGGGACCCCTACGGGGAAAAGAGAACTGATCGTAGCTAGAGAAAATAATTCTACTGTTTCCAGGGTGCTTGTTGGTTTTAAATTTCCAGGGTGTATGTATCAGCTTAGTAGACAAGGTACTGGTGATCGCCGGCTGTGCTGTGTTGAAAATATATAAGTATAGGTATCCGGACCAATTTGGACATTATATTGGAATCAAGGTCATGCGTTTTGGCTAAGCCAAAAAATCCTAGCAGTGACAATGTCTAAAATTGTATTTAATTCAGTACTGCAGTTCTTTCAACATATACAATATCAAGTACACATGAGAGTAGTTCATTTATTCACATTCTTGAAAGTATTAAGATATTGTTAGATTCGTTTTGTTATACATGTTTTTCTTTTTTTATAAGTAAACGAGCAAATTCAGAGAATTGATGCCCCCTCCGCTTCTGAGGTCTTTACAATTTATTAGAGATTTATCTTTCATTTCGAATAATAACACAAACGTTAATTCAGAAAATGTGGACTTCTGTTCAATTACACAAAAGTGAAATTCAGAAAATGTGGACTTTTGTTCAATAATACTGTTTTATTATTTACAAATTAAACACAGTTCTTTTTTTATTTCGAAGTACTATCTATGACCAGTAAGCTGAGGCAGTATTGGTTTTTCCCCTTACATTGATAGCTACTGCTGTCTGAGGATAAGGTTATCTTATAGAGGGCAGTGCGGTTCGTGTGATGCGCATGTGCTTACCCGCGCAACTTCCTTTTCCGAATCTCTTGACAAAGGAAGCACGTTTCTCGCTAGCTCCAGTTAAAAAAGAATTGACGCAAGAACCCAAAAGAAATAGTTATAAGAAGTACTAATTGTAATGGGGGACCCCCCACCCCCAAACAAAGGCCTGCAGTTCGGTTTGCAGTGCTAAAATACATATACAAACAAAATTTCATGGCAATTGGACGATGTTTAAATTTCGAGCAATCAGAGACCGACAATGGCGGACATTTTGTTGGATCGCAAAACCCAAGTTACGGTTTTGTTTGTTGAGTCATAACAAACCTACATACCGAATTTCAGCGAAATCAGACAATATCTAAATTTCGACCAATCAGAAGCTAATAAATGGCAGCCATTTTAGTTGAGCCACTGCGCAAAAAAGTCGTTTGGATCACCAAGGCACCGACCCCAATACTCATGTGAAGTTCCATTGGAATAGTTCTTGATAAAATGGTCGGAAACCAAAACGGCGGAAGACGAAGAATTTATCAATAACAAGTGCTAATTGTAACGGGGGACCATTACAGAAGTCCCCAAAACCAACACAGTTTGGTTCGCAGCTCTGAAATACAGGTGTTCTTTGTAGAGTCAAAACACGCCTACAAACCAGATTTGAGCGAAATCGGACAATGAGAAATGTTCTGTATCTTTAAGTGATATGAAGTTGGACGTTTTTTAGTATGCTCATTCGTGTGTTTACTTGTTGTGATTGACAATGATACTCGGTTCTCATTTTGAGAACTTGATGATTACTTGAATGTGACCAAAGATTTACATGGCGGGTATCATCGATGAAGCAGAAGACGCTTATCTTCCGCAACACCTGGTCTTATTCTAATGTTCTTTTACAAGGGTCTCTATGTAAATATTTCCTTTGTTCATATTTTGCCCCTAACAACACTGCCTGTGCCCTATGCTAAGATAAGATATGTTACCGGAGTGTTCAGGTTACAATTCTTTCTTCCTTAAGCCGTTCGACTCATTAGATACAAAACATATATACAAACAAGCATACAATACAACAACACGAAACACATCAATTAAGGAGAGCACATTGCAAATATGTTGCGATCTTTATTTGTTGGAATGGAATAAAAAGTTTCTGATTTCTATAACAGTTCTTGTATTAAGAAGGATATTGAGTTTAAACATACTAGGGTTCTTTAATATATAATATATATATGCAAGACCCTATTTCAAACACTAAAAGTCAGTGAAACTTGATTTATAGGTTAACCTTGATGAAGCGGTGTGTCATGTTTCAAAAGTAGGTCACCCTGACCTACATTGTGAACTCTGACCAACATCAAAGAAAAAGTTTTTCTGATCGCTATGATACGCACTACGAGCCACTGAAAGTTCATATTTTTGGTACATAATATTTCTTTATATAATTCTTACGGATATCTTTATAATGAGAACATTTCAAAACGAAGTAAAATTTATTTTCTATATTACGTGAATTACAAACAGTACACAATCTAGTGAGTGAGAAGACGACATCGTACCGATGTGATCTGGCATCCTCCGCAGTACACACCCCTTAGGACATGCTATAAAGTTTCTCTAGTACGAGGGTTTAAATATACACATTTTTACATAATTGTTATAGATAAATTGAATAACCGATAAAAGTCTTATTGATAAATATAAATAATTAAAAATTAATACATAAAACATATTGCAATTTTCAAGACAGTCGAAGACAATTCCATACAAGCAATGCACACACAAAACGAATGCATATATATATTTAAGTATTTTTCCTGCACGAGAGTTAATTAGTATTATTACCGCACAGCATTTCTATCGCAAGCTGTACATATTCGTTGACCTCTCGGAACCGTACTGAAAAGTCCGGATTCCATGTTAACGAAATTTAATATCTATTTTACAAACTTATACATTATCCAAATGAGTAATTTCCTATGAGTTGTGGATATATTCATTTCGTTTTAGATGTGTTATATGCTTTGTTTTTTTTTATATAAACCGCTCGTATCACCGCAAACGAGTCGACCGTTTGTAACCGTCATCCGTAGCACTTCCGTACCGTTTGCGAAGCACTTATATACGGCTCGCGTCTGAAATGGAACAGCGAAATGCCGAACATGTACGGGTGTGTAGCATCATGGTCCGAGATATCCCAATCAATTTCAGTGACATCGGCTAAACCAATCATGCATGACTCAATCACGAACACGGGGTCAAGGAGTGAAGCACGTGTATCACGTACCCGAGTAAGCTGTTGTATAACATTAGAGAACATTTTCTTGCGGATAATATCATTAAGTTTATGACGAGTTACATCCACAAGAACAACGTTATTATCACCAACTATAATCATGCGAGGGTTTTCATCAAGTTCATTTTCTACAGATTTTTGAAATTGTTCCAAAAATGGATTTAAACAGTTATTTGGTTTGTATACTATACACATTTTATATGTGGAGTTGTTTAAAATATTTAAATCCAAAAAGCCTCATCTGACGATCCCTTTTACAATCAATGTTTGTTGTTATCTCCCTTGATGCGATGATACCATGAATGAAACTGAGGTTGTAGGAATAATTTCTGGTTCTATGTTGAGTTGTAAAGACAAGAAAATGACGATGTATTTACATTATGCTACCACATTCATCAAGCAATATTACGGCAAGCTGCTGTTTACCGCGTCTTGATGAGGGCACACATAATCTATTTATAACTTATGACTGGTCCTTAGCAGTACCGTCTATCTATCTGATGTCTTGATAATCGAGTTTTTTTCACTTTCGCCAATGCCATTTTCAAATCGCCAATGTTCTTTTTATTTTCGCCAATGGCAAGTCTTGACACCTATTATTAGGGTCCCGCGCGTTAGTGCGGGTGCCCGATAGTAATAACCGTGTCCGTCAGCACTTTTGTACTTTTTCACCGATGAACATCTTGTTACGGCATTATGAAGCAAACTTGTTACACAAGGAGTCAACTGACCAAAATCTAAGGTCAAGCCATCAGGTCAAGGTCAAATTTTGTACTTTTTCACTGATTAACATTTTGTTATGACATTATAACGCAAACTTGTTCAGAATTAAACAAGGAGTCAAATAACCAAAACTCAAGGTCATACGGTCAAAGTTCAAGGCCATTTTTTTCATCTCTTCACTGGTGAACATTTTATAATCCCATTATAAAGCAAAGTCAGAATTAAATAAAGAGTCATCTGACCAAAATTCAAGGTGACCAGGTCATAGATCAAGGTCAAAGTTTTTTTCCAGCTATGAACGTTTCGTTATTAAACAAGAAATTATTTGACCAAATAGGTCAAATCGCCAGGTCAAGGTCAAATTTTGTACCTTATTACTGTTAAACATTTTGTGGTATCACTATGAAGCGAAGTTAAACAGAATTGAACAAGGAATCAACTGAGCAAAAGTCAAGGTCATCAGGTCAAACATTGTTTTTTCACATATTAATTTTATATTTTGTAACTTTTCACTGATGATCATTTCCTTATGACGACATGAGGCAAAGATGGTCAGGATTTGATAAGGAGTTAATTGACCGAACATCAGCCTTGTTTGGTTTGACCATTAAGGGAGATCAATATCCTCGTGGCGGGGCCCTTGCTGACCTGTCAGTGTTCTAGTTATTACTATTATCAGAACGATTGATACACAGAATATAGTGAGACTAATGCTGCTACATCAATCATACAGAACTTATGGATCACAGACGTGTCCCAAAAAGTTATAAATGAGATCAGTGACACAGTCGGGATGGCCATTAACATTTTCATTACCAACAGTCCGATCCCACTCGTTGAGAAACACGATTTTGTTGTGCAAGCCTACGAACTCTTCCCACCATATTCGCATGTGATGTAACGCCATATAATCTACTGGTAAGAATTGGCCCCTGTAAGTGAAGGCGTGCGGCCCCTTGATAGAAATGTGAACCTTAGGTGATCTTAGAAGAAGCCTTTCCATAGCCTGTCTTATTTGTCTTACATGGTGTCTAAACGCGTGCACGTGAACACGGAGCAAATGCAACCAAAGGTGAATAAGAATGATACGGTTGTCACCAGCTGGAATATCATCCAAACGCTTCGCCACCGAAACGAACAGATTTTTATCAACGAATATATACACATAGTATGGCAATTGATGCGGGAACATGTTTATAGTAATGTTATTCTCTTTTTCATATGCCATGATGTCCTGTGGCATACTGGACTGCGGATTACCCTTCAGAAATTTGATTTTCATGCTGTTGCTGATGCTCCTGCCAATTGCGCGAACATTGGAATCTCCTATAAGTAACAGTTGTCTGTTGGCAAAACAACGCTTATATCTGAGGATAGGCAACCTTTGGGTTAGCTTACACTTTAGGTTGTGCCATTTGCCTTTATAGTAAAATCCGGAAGGACGCGCATTCCAGGAATCTTCTTTCGGCCACATATGACAAGGCGTGTCATTTAGGGGTATAAGATCGTTACCTGCAAGTAGATATGTGAGCATTTGAAAATGACATTCCTCTTATATTTTGGTGGTTTTAGATAAGCATAATTTCCACATAATGTATAAGAGGCAATCAGCAGTACTTAATTCATGATAGATACTGAAATAATGTAAAATTAAAAAAAGTAAAATTCTTACAATAGGAGTAATGTATACATGCTGTACTGCATATGTACACCTTAATACATTGAGTTATAAACCTGCTTTCATATATGTTGTAATATGATCGGGTCAAAATTAAAAAATCAAAGATCGAAGACTGGAATATCTTCAAATCCTGCAGCTGCTTCATCCTATTGGTAATTGATGAAAGGACAAAGGCCATACCTGAATTCAGTATTTTTTTGTCCCTTCTCTGTTTATTCGTAGGTGATTTAATGTTATTGTAGGAAGATATCTATTTAATTATTTTTGATGAAAAACATTAACTGACTTACAGAGTGACCTACATATTTACCATTTATCTACATCAAAGAATAGCATATGCCAGACCCTATTTCAAACACTAAAAGTCACTAAAACTTGATTTATGGGTTAACCTTGATGAAGCGGTGTGTCATGTTTCAAAAGTAGGTCACTTTGACATACATTGTGAACTTTGACCAACATCAAAGAAAAAGTTTTTCTGATGGCTATAACATGCACTACGAGCCACTGAAAGGTCATATTTTTGGTATGGGTTCACATTGGTGAGGCGGGCACATTTAGTGGGGGACTGTAATTGTTTCACCAGAAAGATTTGTTGAACAAATTGGTATATCGTGATTTAAATTGTTCGAATAAGGGTTGGGTGTTGGGTATGTGTAACATACGTACCTCCCTCTACCTGTAATTCTAGTGATTGCTTCAACTTCCGATGCTGGTATTTTCTGAAAATACAAAACCAATTCGTAATAACTTAACATTTTTTTATTGAACTTCTTAAATTTCCTTTTTGTTTTTGCAAAACTCATATCGTTAAATGATTAATTTGTTTTGGAAAAAAATGTGACGAAATGACTTGCTGCAATATTACAGGTCATAGGGAAATTATTTTAGTGTTAAGTAAAGAGGTGACAAAGGTCACCTTAATGTGACCTCTTATGGGATGTTGTAAGATCTTTGTAAAACGGAGTATGACGGAGTGAGAACAAAGATCTGTATTTTAATCAGATTGTGAACATTTAAGCAAATATTGTTACGGTCCTATAACACATTATTATTGCTTACAAATTTACATAAAGCCCTGTTAGTTTGTCATCAATAACAATGTATGTTATAGGGCTGTAACAACATTTACTAAAACATTCATTACTTAAACGTAGTAAGTATTGAAAGGTTTACTGAATTTGTTATCCCTCAATTGATGTGTCGGGAATTTTTGGCTTAAATACATTATTTTTATAAAAAAGTAATATTCTTCTGCTACCGTAAAGTTTATGAAACGGCAAATACTATAACTTGAAAGCTTAAGAAAAAAGATGTATTAATGATGGTAAGCTGAGGGTATATATAGACGACTTTTCATTTATCGATTTTTACCGATAGGTATACAAAGATGGCCGAACGACCTCTGTTTGGTCAAAATTAAATATTGCTCGATTTTGCTCAAATGGTTTGTGACTATTCTCACTTTTCTCGAGGACCAAGTCTGACTTTTTTCTTTAACTCTAAAATAGGTCCAATTCCATTATTCCTAGACTGCAACTCTAACATCTCATCCCCAGTTCACACTGGAAACCAATGACATGGATTTTCAGGGGTTTGCACTATAGGGCATACTGGCTCTGTAAACTGCTCATAGGCACTCTTTGCCTTGGATTCAAGGAGTTGTCTCTATATCAATTTACTGATAATCTGTCACTTTCTAGATGGGCGTCTTGACAATACATCAGCATTTCTGTGCTTTGTACCAGCTCTTTATTGGATGACATAGTCATCTATGCAACTATGATCCGCTGGGGGCCGTCGGCGGTATTCTTCAATGTTATAGCACTTTGAATCCGGTTAGATCGGGACTATCGCAAGAAGGCTTACATGAACACACTCGACACACACATCCTCATCGTATAACCAAGAGGCAGTCCTTAAATGACCCTGGCTGTTAACAGGACGTAAAGAATTCAGAGAATACCAAAGCGTCTACAGAACCATAATCAGAACTCAAAATCGATTAAACTAGGGGCGAAATAGGAACAAAGGAAAGATTTACATGGAGACAAGCACAAGACTAAAAACACAAGATAATAAGACCAGGTGTTCCGGAAGAGTAAGCGTCTTCTGCTTCATCGACGACAATATCTATATAAATCTTTGTCGCATCCAAGTAAACATCAAACCTCCAAATGAGAATTGAGTCACCCCATGCCCCAGTGAACCTTCCCGGATTAAAACCGAGGGTAACTTAAACAATCAACGACTGGCTCCGTTGCGATGCATTTGACCAATCACAGTGCGTATTACGACTGTCCTCGGCCAACCTTACAAGATGGCCGATATAACAACCGGAAGCAGACAAAAGTCAATACCGACACTGTGTACAATACACAATACAGTAGCATTACCGTATAACTAGCCAAGTCACGGACTACGCAAATGACGACTATACACCAGCACAACGAAATAGGCATCAGTTCACACTATCATAATCAGTCTAACACGAACACACCACGGCCTTCCAAATACACAACCACTTATAACAAAGTCACATCGAAAACACCTGGATGCCATCATTTGCTGTTAACCGGTCGTACAAAAATAACTCCAATTAAAACTAAATCGCCAGTATATGGTCCTCCAACACAAATATGAAAACTGTCGAATTGAAGGTAATCAGTTTTATACATGTCTTCATCGTGGTGACTTTTACCCTTTTTCTATTCTTAACAAAGATAGCGACACGGCATCGACTAAATATTGCTATAGTTTGGTTTAATTTGGTATACGCATACTATTTGTAGTTTGGCTTGTTCATTTCGCGAATACGAACAAAGTGCTAAAACTTTCGTTCTTTTAGTAACATTAAGCATTTTGGAAATGTGTTTAAAATATAAAAGTTTTACGTAATACTTGTCATGCTATGACATAACGTTATTTATATATATAAACAACACCAGTCACTCATTAAGCTTTATCAATCAAACAAAACAAAAATAACCCACAAAGAAGATTGAAATGTGATAAATTATGTAAATGCACGATCGGTTAATTTCTGTCCTAAATCATCCCACCTCTTCTACCGGTGGTATGTGTGCTTATTCTTGCTACATTTTGTCGACACTCTTCTGGTTTGATACGGATATAAAGAAAGAAGCAAGAACTTATTTAACGTTGCATCGAGGTCATCATAGTCTGCGATTTTTCAGCGTCGATCCGTGATAGTGGAAAACTAATTCAAAATGGTTATTGTAAAAGCATCACATACTTAACTAGATTTGATTTGATTGATCCAACTTGAATATTTTAACAAAGAGCATCTATTGTCTTGCATATACGTAATGATACTTACCTAATTAATTCTGAAATGTTCTCTGAAGGGTAGACATTCTTATCGCCAAGTACCATTTTCCAATCCTTACATGTAAGGTCATGTGTTGTTGGAGCTTTACAGTACCAAGGCAGATCAAAGTTCTGATGAGTAAAATTACACATTTTGGTTGGTTGGGTCATTGGTTGAGGGCCACACTGGGTAACTTCAGATGGTCCATTACTTGTTTTTCTGAACTTGCCGCTTACGATATAATATGATCCTGCATTTTTTGCCATTTCTTGGAGAATCAAAGTGTTCAATTCGCGAGGTAGCGCAATGGAAACGTAGATTTTTGGACGACCTTTCCATGGTAGCAGGACACTTCCGGTGTAGGTACCATTTCCGTTATCTCTGACCTCACCGGCCACATTTGCTTTGAGTGAAGTGTCTCGGAGCCATACCCGTAAAATGTCACCCCCAGAGGTTTTCAGTTTCCCAAGTTGATCCCGTAATGTGATGAGCACTTCAGCTCGTTCTCCCACTGCGAACGTCCGGTTCTCCAACAGACGAACAGATGAACGTACATTACTCGCTACAGTAGCTATGTCATTTATCATTTCAGTTCCCAACAAAAGTGTCGAATACGGATTATCCAGATCTTCTCTTACTTTGTCTGTAGGTTTGGCCGAATGCGTGTTGTTCAGATCTGCTCCTGATTTGTCTGTACTTTTGGGTACCGTTTTCAATAGCTTCCCATTGTTCCTTTAAAACATAGATTCGTCAATATTTGAATAGCATTTAAAAGTGCAGAATTAATACAATATACAAACACGTTTAAACGAAGCAAATTATTTCTGTTATAAAAGTTTTGTCATTGTCAGTTAAGAATTAAAGGCATATTATAATGTCATAACTTATAATATTACCATTGTTTACCTACATGAAGCAAACAAATTTTGTTTTATGATGATTTATAGATTCCTTACTTGCCGAATGTTTTGCTAGGACAGAATATTTTTCCGAGGTTTGTTATTCCTGAAACTTACCAACACGGAATTTATTGATTTAAAGGCCCAATATACGTAACTTCAGGGAAATTTTCATCATTCTGAAAAATTCTGAAAAAAATCCAGTCGATAACCATGCATAAATAAGCCTAAAACGAAGTAAACCTGAGCGGTAACTAACAAGAAACTCTTGACAAATAAATCCAAAGAATTGAAAATTATTCAGGTGGGGCCCACTTCAACAACAAACCGAAGGTAGAAAATGGTTCGAAATGGACGCATGTTTACAAATAGCGTGTTTCAACTGCTGCTGTACCGGTAACCGCGAAAGAATTCATCTTGAAAATTGCCAATATCAGTTAATCTTAACCTAATCTTTAAATATAATTAGTTTATTAGACTTAATTTTCGCTTCAAGTTTTACCGAAAGTTACGTATATTGGGCCTTTAACTAAGATATCGTCATTGATATTCTTATAAGCACAATTACGCTTTAAATGGTGTTTTTATTCTCAAAATACTGTTTTCATTAGTTTTTATTGATATGTTTACGACCGACTAATTTCTTGCGTGGATACCTTTTGTTGGGATACTATTCTCGGTAATGACGTCATCTATCGTGAGCAAACAATGTTTTTTAAGAAAATACGTTCCAACGTGCTGGTAAATGGGGAAATTCGATCTCAAGTACTTTTCAAGTCGTTCCCAACTTCTTTTCCGCCTATCAGCCTATGATAATGAGTTATATCATGTTACCGGTATGTGGTATAAAACAGTATATAGTAAATAGTCTATAAATCCCACATCGGGACTTACATGCTGATACACTAGTCGAGAATAAGAGGACATATGTCTACTTACCATAAAATAGCGATTCCAAGTAGTGAGATTCCTATTACTGCAAAATATACCCTCCTTGTTATCTTGCATGTATATGGACAAGTGCACACCAAGCGATCCATTTTGTCTGTGATCTTTCGTCTGTACAAACCTATGTCACCTTGCCTTGACTATGACCTACAAAATCATACAATTTGTGATAAAAATAGTTTTGTGAAAATTCATTGATCAGGCTAACATTATTCTTTCAGTTAGGACTGAAAAAACATACCGCTTACACCACAAACCATTCAAAATTTAAAGGCTTGAATAGGAATGACACACACATATGCTTCGCCTTTTAAATTTATTATTGATTTATAGAATACAAGGTAACTAAATCAGTAAAGGACTTTTTTTCACGAACTATGGGATTTTGGGGCCTAGGGCCTGTACTATGAACATTTTTGTGACGTTTTGTAAGGGTGTGTGGCAAGGTTCAAAAATGGATCCAAAGAGTACAATAGCCAAATGTCGGTGTTCTGACCGCTGAAATCAGCTCACTACCCAAAATAGGGCGAGTTAGAGAAGTCAGCTGTCAAAAACGTAGCGCGACATTTCGCCCAAATGTACTCTAGTACTACATGTAGACAGAGGGACGGGTAAGATGTTTACCCATTCCGTTTTTGACAGCTGACTATATTGAATAGCTGACCCTTTTTTGGGTAGTGAGCTGATTTCAGCGGTCAGAACACCGACACTCGGCTATTGTACTCTTTGCTTGACAAAGGAAACAGACGTTTTCGAAAGCTCGCAAATTAAGTTTCAATTCCTGTTTGTGTACAAAACAATCTCAGTATATATCATTCATACCAAACTGATGAATCGTATTCCTAATAAATGTTTGTTGTACAACCAAGTAACTTTGAATGTACAACTTGCTGACACAGGAGTTTTAGGATTTTCCTGATGAGTAGAACGACCCAGGTTGGTGCAACATGAGCATTCCTATCAAGTATTCTTTTCCCTGCAGGACAATAAAAGTTTTCATGGTAAGTGTGTGTATTAGACAGGTTATTTTTTAAATTTAGATTCATTGGTATCGCAGGGAAAAGGTGTCAAAATAAATTTCATCTTATTATAATTTATGTATGACACCGACGCTTAGTGAATGCTATTTTCTTTTTAAAATAAAATAAGGTTTACCTTAATGTTATGATTATAACAATAAGCAATTAATTCCAATAAGGGTTGCAGTAAAGCACATGCTTTTCTCTATAATGACAATATGGACAGATAAAACAGTAACACATACCTAATTATACTGCAAGCACACAAAATAATTTGCGATGAAAGGAAGGTAAACCATGTAATGACCAAACAGTTCTAATATATATATTTAGATGTGTGCCTATCAGTGTGTGATAGTCAAAAATGTATCATATTTCGACTGTGTTTAATTTAGCAGTGGTGGTTAAACCAGGAGGCATCTTTAGATCATACCACTGTATTTTTAATTAACTTCTTGAAACATTCGATGATAACTTTGTTGTTCCACTGTGGATTTAAGTTTCTAGAATTAAACCACTCTTACATGCCCCTTATGCCTTTTACTTTACGCTAAAACCACTACTAGTGTAAGTATTTATTATTTCATTAATTCTGCTGTTCACGATTATATCATCGTTGTTGCTGATAGTGACTCCTAAGTGTTTGTGATTTCTAACAATATGGATAGGTGTGTTGTTGAAAATAAATTGGAGGTTTGTAGGAACATGTGTGTTAGAGATTAGGTGTATTTTTGTGACCAGAGGTTTAGTTGTTCCATGTCGTAGTTTATTACTTGTTTTATGTCGTGTATTTTTTTAAAGGACTGTACTAATGCGGTGTCGTCAGCAAAAATCTAGTAATCGATAGTAATGTGTTTGAAATATCATTAATATAAACAAGAAAAGGAAGTGGCCCTAAAACTGAACCTTGAGGATCTCCTGCTTTGATCGATTCTTCAGAAGATATCGTATTTTTAGTACGACTGACTGGCGTCTATTGCTCAAGTATTTTTTTTATATCGCGGCACCTAAATACAGGTATGTATCACGGCACTCAAATACAGGTATGTATCACGGCACTCAAATAGAGGTATGTATCACGGCACTCAAATAGAGGTTACGTATCACGGCACTCGAACAGAGGTGTGTATCACAGCGCTCAAATAGAGGTATGTATCACGGTACTCAAATAGAGGTGTGTATCACGGCATTCAAATACAGGTATGTATCACGGCACTCAAATACAGGTATGTATCACGGCACTCAAATAGAGGTATTATCACGGCACTCAAAAAGAGGTTACGTATCACGGCACTCAACAGAGGTATGTATCACAGCGCTCAAATAGAGGTATGTATCACGGTACTCAAATAGAGGTGTGTATCACGGCACTCAAATACAGGTATGTATCACGGCACTCAAATAGAACACGGCACTCAAATAGAAGTTATGTATCACGGCACTCAAACAGAGGTATGTATCACGGCACTTAAATAGAGGTATGTATCACGACACTCATACAGAGGTATGTATCACGGCACTCAAATTGAGGTATGTATCGCGGCACTCAAATACCGGTATGTATCACGGCACTCAAACAGAGGTATGAACACGGCACACAAATACAGGTATGTATCGCGGCACTCAAATACAGGTATGTATCACGGCACTCAAATACAGGTATGTATCGCGGCAGTCAAATACAGGTATGTACCACGGCACTCAAATACAGGTTGGTATCGCGACAATCAAATACTGGTATGTATCACGGCACTCAAATAGAGGTTATGTATCATGGCACTCAAAAAGAGATATGTATAACGGTACTCAAATACAGGTATGTATCGCGGCACTCAAATAGAGGTATGTATCACGGCGCTCAAATAGAGGTGTGTATCACGGCACTCAAATAGAAGTATGTATAACGGTACTCAAATACAGGTATGTTTCATGGTACTTAAATAGAGGTATGTTTCATGGTACTCAAAAGAGATATGTATAACGGTTCTCAAATACAGGTATGTTTCATGGTACTTAAATAGAGGTATGTTTCATGGTACTCAAAAAGAGATATGTATAACTGTTCTCAAATACAGGTATGTTTCATGGTACTTAAATACAGGTATGTTTTATAGCACTCAAATAGAGGTATGTATCACGGCACTCAAATAGGGTTAAGTATAACAGTACTCCGAATACAGGTATGTTTCATGGTACTCAAATAGAGTTATGTATCACGGCACTCAAATACAGGTATGTATCACGGCGCTCAAATAGAAGTATGTATCACGGCACTCAAATAGAGGTATGTATCACGGCGCTCAACTACAGGTATGTATCACGGTACTCAAATAAAGGTTATGTATCACGGCACTCAGATAGAGGTGTGTATCACGGAGCTCAAATAGATGTATGTATCACGGCGCTCAAATACAGGTATGTATCGCGGCACGCAAATAGAGGTGTGTATCACGGCAACCAAATACAGGTATGTATCCCGGCACTCAAATACAGGTTTGTATCGCGGCACTAAAAAACAGGTATTTATCACAGCACTCAAATAGAGGTATGTATCACGGTGCTCAAATACAGGTATGTATGACAGCGCTCAAATACAGATATGTATCACGGCGCTCAAATACAGGTATGTATCACGGCGCTCAAATACAGGTATGTATTACGGCGCTCAAATACAGGTATGTATTACGGCGCTCAAATACAGGTATGTATCACGGCGCTCGAATACATGTATGTATCGCGGCACTCAAATACAGGTATGTATCACGGCAATCAAATACAGGTATGTATCGCGGCACTCAAATACAGGTATGTATCGCGGCACTCGAACAGAGGTGTGTATCACAGCGCTCAAATAGAGGTATGTATCACGGTACTCAAATAGAGGTGTGTATCACGGCATTCAAATACAGGTATGTATCACGGCACTCAAATACAGGTATGTATCACGGCACTCAAATAGAGGTATTATCACGGCACTCAAAAAGAGGTTACGTATCACGGCACTCAACAGAGGTATGTATCACAGCGCTCAAATAGAGGTATGTATCACGGTACTCAAATAGAGGTGTGTATCACGGCACTCAAATACAGGTATGTATCACGGCACTCAAATAGAACACGGCACTCAAATAGAAGTTATGTATCACGGCACTCAAACAGAGGTATGTATCACGGCACTTAAATAGAGGTATGTATCACGACACTCATACAGAGGTATGTATCACGGCACTCAAATAGATGTATGTATCGCGGCACTCAAATACCGGTATGTATCACGGCACTCAAACAGAGGTATGAACACGGCACACAAATACAGGTATGTATCGCGGCACTCAAATACAGGTATGTATCACGGCACTCAAATACAGGTATGTATCGCGGCAGTCAAATACAGGTATGTACCACGGCACTCAAATACAGGTTGGTATCGCGACAATCAAATACTGGTATGTATCACGGCACTCAAATAGAGGTTATGTATCATGGCACTCAAAAAGAGATATGTATAACGGTACTCAAATACAGGTATGTATCGTGGCACTCAAATAGAGGTATGTATCACGGCGCTCAAATAGAGGTGTGTATCACGGCACTCAAATAGAAGTATGTATAACGGTACTCAAATACAGGTATGTTTCATGGTACTTAAATAGAGGTATGTTTCATGGTACTCAAAAGAGATATGTATAACGGTTCTCAAATACAGGTATGTTTCATGGTACTTAAATAGAGGTATGTTTCATGGTACTCAAAAAGAGATATGTATAACTGTTCTCAAATACAGGTATGTTTCATGGTACTTAAATACAGGTATGTTTTATAGCACTCAAATAGAGGTATGTATCACGGCACTCAAATAGGGTTAAGTATAACAGTACTCCGAATACAGGTATGTTTCATGGTACTCAAATAGAGTTATGTATCACGGCACTCAAATACAGGTATGTATCACGGCGCTCAAATAGAAGTATGTATCACGGCACTCAAATAGAGGTATGTATCACGGCGCTCAACTACAGGTATGTATCACGGTACTCAAATAAAGGTTATGTATCACGGCACTCAGATAGAGGTGTGTATCACGGAGCTCAAATAGATGTATGTATCACGGCGCTCAAATACAGGTATGTATCGCGGCACGCAAATAGAGGTGTGTATCACGGCAACCAAATACAGGTATGTATCCCGGCACTCAAATACAGGTTTGTATCGCGGCACTAAAAAACAGGTATTTATCACAGCACTCAAATAGAGGTATGTATCACGGTGCTCAAATACAGGTATGTATGACAGCGCTCAAATACAGATATGTATCACGGCGCTCAAATACAGGTATGTATCACGGCGCTCAAATACAGGTATGTATTACGGCGCTCAAATACAGGTATGTATTACGGCGCTCAAATACAGGTATGTATCACGGCGCTCGAATACATGTATGTATCGCGGCACTCAAATACAGGTATGTATCACGGCAATCAAATACAGGTATGTATCGCGGCACTCAAATACAGGTATGTATCGCGGCACTCGAACAGAGGTGTGTATCACAGCGCTCAAATAGAGGTATGTATCACGGTACTCAAATAGAGGTGTGTATCACGGCATTCAAATACAGGTATGTATCACGGCACTCAAATACAGGTATGTATCACGGCACTCAAATAGAGGTATTATCACGGCACTCAAAAAGAGGTTACGTATCACGGCACTCAACAGAGGTATGTATCACAGCGCTCAAATAGAGGTATGTATCACGGTACTCAAATAGAGGTGTGTATCACGGCACTCAAATACAGGTATGTATCACGGCACTCAAATAGAACACGGCACTCAAATAGAAGTTATGTATCACGGCACTCAAACAGAGGTATGTATCACGGCACTTAAATAGAGGTATGTATCACGACACTCATACAGAGGTATGTATCACGGCACTCAAATAGATGTATGTATCGCGGCACTCAAATACCGGTATGTATCACGGCACTCAAACAGAGGTATGAACACGGCACTCAAATAGATGTATGTATCGCGGCACACAAATACAGGTATGTATCGCGGCACTCAAATACAGGTATGTATCACGGCACTCAAATACAGGTATGTATCGCGGCAGTCAAATACAGGTATGTACCACGGCACTCAAATACAGGTTGGTATCGCGACAATCAAATACTGGTATGTATCACGGCACTCAAATAGAGGTTATGTATCATGGCACTCAAAAAGAGATATGTATAACGGTACTCAAATACAGGTATGTATCGCGGCACTCAAATAGAGGTATGTATCACGGCGCTCAAATAGAGGTGTGTATCACGGCACTCAAATAGAAGTATGTATAACGGTACTCAAATACAGGTATGTTTCATGGTACTTAAATAGAGGTATGTTTCATGGTACTCAAAAGAGATATGTATAACGGTTCTCAAATACAGGTATGTTTCATGGTACTTAAATAGAGGTATGTTTCATGGTACTCAAAAAGAGATATGTATAACTGTTCTCAAATACAGGTATGTTTCATGGTACTTAAATACAGGTATGTTTTATAGCACTCAAATAGAGGTATGTATCACGGCACTCAAATAGGGTTAAGTATAACAGTACTCCGAATACAGGTATGTTTCATGGTACTCAAATAGAGTTATGTATCACGGCACTCAAATACAGGTATGTATCACGGCGCTCAAATAGAAGTATGTATCACGGCACTCAAATAGAGGTATGTATCACGGCGCTCAACTACAGGTATGTATCACGGTACTCAAATAAAGGTTATGTATCACGGCACTCAGATAGAGGTGTGTATCACGGAGCTCAAATAGATGTATGTATCACGGCGCTCAAATACAGGTATGTATCGCGGCACGCAAATAGAGGTGTGTATCACGGCAACCAAATACAGGTATGTATCCCGGCACTCAAATACAGGTTTGTATCGCGGCACTAAAAAACAGGTATTTATCACAGCACTCAAATAGAGGTATGTATCACGGTGCTCAAATACAGGTATGTATGACAGCGCTCAAATACAGATATGTATCACGGCGCTCAAATACAGGTATGTATCACGGCGCTCAAATACAGGTATGTATTACGGCGCTCAAATACAGGTATGTATTACGGCGCTCAAATACAGGTATGTATCACGGCGCTCGAATACATGTATGTATCGCGGCACTCAAATACAGGTATGTATCACGGCAATCAAATACAGGTATGTATCGCGGCACTCAAATACAGGTATGTATCGCGGCACTCGAACAGAGGTGTGTATCACAGCGCTCAAATAGAGGTATGTATCACGGTACTCAAATAGAGGTGTGTATCACGGCATTCAAATACAGGTATGTATCACGGCACTCAAATACAGGTATGTATCACGGCACTCAAATAGAGGTATTATCACGGCACTCAAAAAGAGGTTACGTATCACGGCACTCAACAGAGGTATGTATCACAGCGCTCAAATAGAGGTATGTATCACGGTACTCAAATAGAGGTGTGTATCACGGCACTCAAATACAGGTATGTATCACGGCACTCAAATAGAACACGGCACTCAAATAGAAGTTATGTATCACGGCACTCAAACAGAGGTATGTATCACGGCACTTAAATAGAGGTATGTATCACGACACTCATACAGAGGTATGTATCACGGCACTCAAATAGATGTATGTATCGCGGCACTCAAATACCGGTATGTATCACGGCACTCAAACAGAGGTATGAACACGGCACACAAATACAGGTATGTATCGCGGCACTCAAATACAGGTATGTATCACGGCACTCAAATACAGGTATGTATCGCGGCAGTCAAATACAGGTATGTACCACGGCACTCAAATACAGGTTGGTATCGCGACAATCAAATACTGGTATGTATCACGGCACTCAAATAGAGGTTATGTATCATGGCACTCAAAAAGAGATATGTATAACGGTACTCAAATACAGGTATGTATCGCGGCACTCAAATAGAGGTATGTATCACGGCGCTCAAATAGAGGTGTGTATCACGGCACTCAAATAGAAGTATGTATAACGGTACTCAAATACAGGTATGTTTCATGGTACTTAAATAGAGGTATGTTTCATGGTACTCAAAAGAGATATGTATAACGGTTCTCAAATACAGGTATGTTTCATGGTACTTAAATAGAGGTATGTTTCATGGTACTCAAAAAGAGATATGTATAACTGTTCTCAAATACAGGTATGTTTCATGGTACTTAAATACAGGTATGTTTTATAGCACTCAAATAGAGGTATGTATCACGGCACTCAAATAGGGTTAAGTATAACAGTACTCCGAATACAGGTATGTTTCATGGTACTCAAATAGAGTTATGTATCACGGCACTCAAATACAGGTATGTATCACGGCGCTCAAATAGAAGTATGTATCACGGCACTCAAATAGAGGTATGTATCACGGCGCTCAACTACAGGTATGTATCACGGTACTCAAATAGAGGTTATGTATCACGGCACTCAGATAGAGGTGTGTATCACGGAGCTCAAATAGATGTATGTATCACGGCGCTCAAATACAGGTATGTATCGCGGCACGCAAATAGAGGTGTGTATCACGGCAACCAAATACAGGTATGTATCCCGGCACTCAAATACAGGTTTGTATCGCGGCACTAAAAAACAGGTATTTATCACAGCACTCAAATAGAGGTATGTATCACGGTGCTCAAATACAGGTATGTATGACAGCGCTCAAATACAGATATGTATCACGGCGCTCAAATACAGGTATGTATCACGGCGCTCAAATACAGGTATGTATTACGGCGCTCAAATACAGGTATGTATTACGGCGCTCAAATACAGGTATGTATCACGGCGCTCGAATACATGTATGTATCGCGGCACTCAAATACAGGTATGTATCACGGCAATCAAATACAGGTATGTATCGCGGCACTCAAATACAGGTATGTATCGCGGCACTCAAATACAGGTATGTATCACGGCGCTCGAATACATGTATGTATCGCGGCACTCAAATACAGGTATGTATCACGGCAATCAAATACAGGTATGTATCGCGGCACTCAAATACAGGTATGTATCGCGGCACTCAAATACAGGTATGTATCACGGCACTCAAATACATGTATATATCACGGCACTCAAATACAGGTATGTATCACGGCACCCAAATAGAGGTGTGTATCGCGGCACTCAAATAGAGGTACATGTATCACGGTTTTCAAATAGAGGTACATGTATCATGGCATTCAACAGCGGTATGTATCACGGCGCTCAAATAGAGGTTATGTATCATGGTGCTAAAATAGAGGTGTGTATCACGGTACTCAAATAGAGGTACATGTATCACGGTACTCAAATAGAGGTGTGTATCACGGCACTCAAATAGAGGTACATGTATCACGGTTCTCAAATAGAGGTACATGTATCACGGCATTAAAATAGAGGTATGTATCACGGCACTCAAATAGAGGTTTGTATCGCGGCACTCAAATACCAGTATGTATCGCGGCACACAAATACCAGTATGTATCACGGCCCTCAAACAGAGGTATGTATCGCGGTACTCAAATACAGGTATGTATCACGGCACTCAAATACAGGTATGTATCGCGGCACTCAAATACAGGTATGTATCGCGGCACTCAAATACAGGTATGTATCACGACCCTCAAACAGAGGTATGTATCACGGCGCTCAAAAACGGGTATGTATCACGGCACTCAAATACAGGTATGTATCACGGCCCTCAAACAGAGGTATGTATCACGGCGCTCAAATGCAGGTATGTATCACGGCATTAAAGGTAAGGTATGTATCACGGCACTCAAATACAGGTATGTATAACGGCGCTCAAATACAGGTATGTATCGCAGCACTCAGATACAGGTATGTATCGCGGCACTCAAATACAGGTTTGTAACACGGCACTCAAATACAGGTATGCATTACGGCACTCAAATAGAGGTATGTATCACGGCAATCAAATAGAGGTATGTATCACGGCACTCAAATAGAGGTATGTATCACGGCACTCAAATAGAGGTATGTATCGCGGCACTCAAATAGAGGTTACATATCACGGCAATCAAATAGAGGTTATGTATCATGGTGCTCAAATAGAGGTGTGTATCATGGTGCTCAAATAGAGGTGTGTATCACGGCGCTCAAATAGAGGTTCATGTATCACGGTTCTCAAATAGTGGTATGTATCACGGCACTAAAATAGAGGTATGTATCGCGGCACTCAAATACAGGTATGTATCGCGGCACTCAAATAGAGGTTATGTATCGCGGCCCTCAAATACAGGTTTGTAACACGGCACTCAACTACAGGTATGTATCACGGCACTCAAATACAGGTATGTATCACGGCGCTCAACTTCAGGTATGTATCACAACGCTCAACTACAGGTATGTATCACAGTACTCAAACAGAGGTTATGTATCACTGCGCTCAACTACAGGTATGTATCACAGTACTCAAACAGAGGTATGTATCACACTGGGTGCACATTTTGTTTGGTCGGGATATTGAGTGACTTAAACAAATAAATCAATAAACAGTAAATGAATGATAACACATCAATAATTGTCACTCTATATGTGAAGAATATTGACATATAATTGAATACACCCAAAATAGTACAGCTAGAAAAATAGCAGAAGTGTACATGACACTAGTAAATTTAACAATTAACAGACATGTTGTGCAAGTCGATAAGGCTCTGGTTTACAAGGGGAAAGATGCAAGATTCAAACTTGAAACGTATATTTATATACAAATCACTGGTTATGCATACTTAAACGTGGGACCATCGTCGGAAACCCACGGTACACTTCTCTGGCGTTTGCATCCCGTGGGCAAGAATCGATATAAATCTTCGTTTCCCCGAATAGAAGTTTATTCGGAGATTTCGACCAATCAAAATGGTCTTTTCTCGTGACACTCTGTCAGATCATTTTACCGTGACCACGACCATTATATTTATGTAGGCATGACGCCGATGTCAATCTCCGTATAGCAGGACCTTATATTTTAATCACAATCGACACAATTATAACACAATCGACAGGTTTTGTTGACAGGTTTTGCTACAAATCAAACGGGATTCCCCGGCTGGATGTAATCACGGATGAAACTATCGATATGATTGGCTACTATTTTAGTACGAAAACGAGTGTTTCCACCGATCAGATCAGAGAAGAGTACCGTGGGTTTCCGACGATAACGTAGGACAGAGTTCCGAAACTCTGATGGGACCGATTGCTTGTCGGGTTCACTTAGGGAATATCGACATACTCGAGCGCAGCAGGGCATCGCATATAATGTACAGTATTTAACATGAG
This sequence comes from Mimachlamys varia, assembly GCA_947623455.1. Lineage (NCBI taxonomy): Eukaryota > Metazoa > Mollusca > Bivalvia > Pectinida > Pectinidae > Mimachlamys > Mimachlamys varia. Next base: position 37,914,920 of record OX392533.1, on the reverse strand, counting down.
GTTGAAATAATGAATCATAAACTATGTAGACATTTGGGGGTGGGATAGAATGTGTGCAACTATTGTAACAACGGTAATGCACATAGGTATTTGGAATAATCATATGATTGATTGGGTTCTTGGTGTGGGGGGTCAATATTTCTACGACCTTGGTCAAGGTTATCGATATCTACTTGTCAAAACACGTTTTCTGATTTTGGGGGAGTTTTAAAAAAAACGTCTAGTTTTGGGGAAGTAAACATCGTGACGACTGTGATCGGGATTTGACCATGACAAGAAAGTGAATATATGGGATTAGAATATCGCAGTTTTGTGAACGTTTTATGGACATTTCCGGTCCCTCCTAGATCATTGGCTGTTTCTGGTTCAATAAAATCATATTACAAAATTATTATCGTTATCAGTATTACTACATACCGTTTGTGAGAAAAACAGTTAACAAGTATTTAAGTAAATGATTCTCAACATTCACACATGGGTTAGTATATATATTGCTAAAAGCCTAAAAGCAGATGGTGAGTCAGTCATATTTTCGCGGTTGAGGGGTTTCATGGCTGGTGATTTTGTGGTGCTGCAGATGGTCCAGAAACGGAAAGATCAAGTTTTTTTTCGATACATTGTGGGGAAGAAATTTCAGTTTTCCGAGAGGATGCTGTTTTTTTACAATTGATGCGACCATCAGCTCTCCTGAATGAGTAGATCTTGCCGTCCTTCCGTAACTTGTTGGGACTTGAAACCAAGGCCTGCCTTGGTCTCGTCAGACTTTCTGTGATGAGAATGTGATCTTTATGGTTTTTGAGGCGGAATCTACTATCGTAGATACGTTGTCTGTCTATATAACGGACGAATCGGGCAATAACAGTGATTCTCTGATTCGTGGGTGATCCAATCACGCGGGCTTGCGAAATATCCGTAGCACTGAGACTGACTCCGATGTCGCTGGCTATCGACGTAACTACGCGGTATGGATCGAGGTCTTGGACTAGTAGTGGAATGATGATCTTAAAGGTGTTTTTGTAGATTATATATCAGAACAACAATATTCTATAAACAAACTTGTTGACGAATTACGTAATAACACAACTCACGATGGTAATAGCATGTTTATCAACACTGTAATTAATGATATATGCAACCTTCTCATAAGTGGTGCCAAATATGCATTCGGAACTAGTCACGCTAAATCAAACTCTGTAAATAGCCATGTTTTCAAATTTAAAAAAACCTGGTTCACGAGAGATTGTAAGTCTGCTCGTCAAAATTATAGAAAAGCCAAACCCTTATACAAATGGTTTGGTAAGGCTTACCTCAAAGAGGAAAAGTATGTAAAGGAAAGCTAGTTCCAAAAAAAATACTTGTAAGGCTGGTATTGAAGATCAATTTTCGATAAAAATGGTCATAAAAGTAGCTTTTATGACCATTAAGGGGGCATTTTTATCGAAAATTGATCTTAACCCCCCAAATGTGTAAAATTACTCTAAACACCCTATTTTAGGTCCAAAACTGGCTGTAACAAATTCTCAGGTCCCTGTGGTTTTTGCAGGTGAAGATAATCATATACTGTCTATTGGTGAGCTCACCGAACTGTCAAAACTGGAAGCTAACGATTCTTTAAATGAACCAATATTACCAGTCAAAATGTTAAAAATAATAAGGCTGTTGGTGACGATATGCTATGTAATGAATATATTAAGTCGACTAATGATGCCGTTGTATGTTGAATTATTTAATTATATCTTTAACACTGGCCACGTGCCCGAGGCCTTGCCCCTAGGAAATATCATCCCCATATTTAAGAATAACGGTAGTTTGTATGAAGCCTCCAACTATAGACCAATTACTTTGGTTAGTTGTCTAGCTAAATTGTTCATAGCTGTAATTAACGAACGTTTAAGTAAATATGCAGATAATGTAGAATTAATCCTCGAAAATCAAGCAGGGTTTCGGAGAAATCACTCCACAATTGATCATATATTTTCACTTTGTGCATTAATCGAATTGTCTAAACATTTTAAAAACAATTATATTGTGCCTTCATAGATTTTGAAAAGGCATTTGACAGAGTGTGGAGAATAGGTCTTTGGAACAAACTTCTGGTAAATAATGTAGATGGAAAATGTTTTCAAATTATTACAAATATGTACAAAGGTATTAAGGCTAGAGTGATGAAAGATGGTGTTTTCTCCAATATGTTCCCATGTAGTTCTGGGGTTCGACAGGGTGATAATCTTTCTCCATTTCTATTTTCACTGTTTCTAAATGATTTAGAAGATTTTATGAAATCACGTGGCTGTAAAGGTCTTTCTAATATTGGCGACCAGTTGGAGAAGGAATTATATGTACATATCTGAAGCTATATGTCATATTGTACGCTGATGACACTATACTATCATACCGGATTCAGTTCCACGAAAGGTTTAACGGTAAATAGTTTGAGACTGATTGACTGAGCTCGGCAACCTTTGAAACTAACAGTTGTATGTTGAATTATTTAATTATATCTTTTAGAGCAATAAATTCTGAGACACAAAAAGTTATCCTTTGTTCGATTTCCTTTGAGACTTTCCTGGCACTAATTAGATAATATACCGTGTTTGCTAAGATTATATGCAGACAGTTTTACATCTTGCCAACCTGTCCTGAACTTACAAAAGTATTAACAATTCTCTTAAAGTACCAAATATCAAAATAAAATAAAATACAATTTTTCACTATTAAAGGCCCAATATACGTAACTTTTGGCAAATCTTGAAGCAAAAATCAAGCCTAATAACTTATTATATTTATAGATTTAGTTAAGATTAACTGATTTCAGCAATATTCAAGATGAATTCTTTCGCGGTCACCGGTACAGCAGCAGTTGAAACACGCTATTTGTAAACACGCGTCCATTTCGAACCGTGCTTCTACCTTCGGTTTGTTGTTGAAGTGGGCCCCACCTGTATTATTTTCAGTTCTTTGGATTTTTCTATCAAGAGTTTCTTGTTGGTTACCGCTCAGGTTTACTTCATTTTAGGCTTATTTTTGCATGGTTATCAACTGGAATTTTTTTCATAATTTTTCAGAATCACGAAAATTTCCCTGAAGTTACGTATATTGGGCCTTTAAATATATATGAAAATAAAGTAAACGTTCACTGATCTTAGGTCACATATGGAAATGGTGTGAATTACACTTGTGTGAGTGGACACATGTAAACCTACTCACAAGTAGTGTTTACTTACTTACGTACGAGTTTAACGCCAATACACACACCGAAATTCACCGGCGTTTCGACTAGCGTAACAAGTAGTGGTCACAATAGTCTATATATTGTCTATGTATATTTGTCCTTGCATATAAAAATAGCACCAGGTAACACAAAATCCAACAAAATGTCTAAAATAATTACTTTCATGATGTCCAATATCACAAAATTCATCAAAATGATGATTCCGTGTTATCTTATCGACTTACTTTTACTAGATAGGATATCTCCCAGTGTCTGTATTATATCAAAATTTTAAATTTGTACACCCGCATTTCACACCTGGTCAACGCTCTTCGGCCATCACATGATCATGCCCCATTCTGATCTGTCTTTTAACGGGTGTATCTCTGAACGCCAACATTTTAAATTAGCCTACAGGGTAGTTTGTTGTGTTAGGGATTATAGTCTTTTTCCTTAAAGTGGGTTGAGTTCCACCAGGTAAATTTACCTGTAAAAGTTACCTGTTGGTACTCAGGCACAGGTATTAGGTAGAAAATTATCTTTGTGATACTTTTATTAATCAGAAATATTTAACTTTGTAATAAATAATGAACTATTATAAGATTTATGATTATAGTTAATTGAAAATTAAATGCTTAAGTAATCAGAGAAAAATATTTTGATTCCGAAATTCATTATAATATAATTATGTTATGACTGTAATTCTATTTTTTTTAAATATACTTTTGAAAAATATAAATATGTGATGCCAATTAATATTAAAATGTTATTACTTCATTTTACTAACTTAAGTTTATTTAATACCAACTTATTAAGTAATTTAATATCTCTAGAAATTGAGGTTTATTTAATCAAAGGTGTTGTTTTTATTCACTATTTATAAGCTCATTCTAAACATTAGTGAACTCTTCTTAGGGAAGCTGTTAAAATTGTCATGATTGTTTCATTGCTACACTGAGAATGTGTTCACCATTAATTGGAAGGAGGGGCTTGACAGCTAATGAGGTGAGTATCCAAGCTCAAGCGAAGTAGTATAAAGTCATGCTGTATCACTCTACTTATCATTCAGATTTTGCTATCTTTACTGATTGCATCTGATTTATATCTCTCCGCATCATATTTCTCTTCTATCGTGGCTAATGCTCAGATTAAACTCAAGTTTATTGACAACAGACTGGGTGGTCAGAACCTAGTTCATGATGGTTACACGTATAGAATTAAGTTAACCCGTGGTGAAAGGTATGTACTTAGTTCATGATGGCTACACGTATCTATATAGAGTTAAGTTAACCCGTGGTGAAAGGTATGTACTTAGTTCATGATGGCTACACGTATCTATATAGAGTTAAGTTAACCCGTGGTGAAAGGTATGTACTTAGTTCATGATGGCTACACGTATCTATATAGAGTTAAGTTAACCCGTGGTGAAAGGTATGTAAAATAAATTAGAATCACAGAAATGCTATGAAAAAGTATCATAGGTTTTATCCTATAAAGAAAACAATGAAGATTTTAAACCAGAAAATGCATAGATCTACAGCAATTAACATTTATGCCGAAAATAGACATTTGATTGTAAATTGATATATCAGAATGACTCCTATGAAACCAAATTATATATAAGCTAATAAATGATTTTTCTTTCTTTTTGGGTTTACTGGATATGTACCGTCGCCGCCTGTAGAGCAACTGTGAATACCCGGAGCCGGATACTCGTTGGAGTTGGACGACATCCCCACCACCACCCAGGCAACCCTGCCAACATCGTTGCCAAGGAGATTATGTCATATGTCAGGAACCGATACCAACAGGAGGTTAGACCGATACCGTCCATTTATCAGGAGGAGATAACCAAGCTTCGAGATAGAGACTGGGATGATGAGACCAAAGCCGTTGTGGAACAGCTTCCAACGTTCAACACAGCCAGATCTACCCTTTACAGAGCCAGACGGAGAATGACACCCAGACTGCCTAAGACAACTACTGACATCAACCTCGAGGGACGATGGACAGAGACGCTGACAGGGGAGCACCTCCTACTCATTGACGATGGAGATGAATCCGCATCCTCGCCTTTGCCACGCCTGAGAACCTGACCGACTTATCCGCAGCCGAGACGATATATTGTGATGGAACGTTCTACACCTGCCCGTTCCTCTTTCACCAGATACAGTCAAACCTGCCTTAACGACCACCTGTATTAAGCGACTTCCTGTCATATGTGACCGTAATATTCCCCCCAGCGAAATTCACTATATAAATGACCTGAATTAAGCGACTACCTGTCTGACGCGACCAACGACCATCATTTCTGTGTCCCAAATACCGAAAACGACCTTTTAAAGCAACTTTTTGGAATGAATACTTCCGAAAATCTCATCAGATAATCATATACTGTCTATTGGTGAGCTCACCGAACTGTCAAAACTGGAAGCTAACGATTCTATAAATGAACCAATATTACCAGTCAAAATGTTAAAAAATAATAAGGCTGTTGGTGACGATATGCTATGTAATGAATATATTAAGTCGACTATTGATCTAATGATGCCGTTGTATGTTGAATTATTTAATTATATCTTTAACACTGGCCACGTGCCCGAGGCCTTGCTCCTAGGAAATATCATCCCCATATTTAAGAATAACGGTAGTTTGTATGAAGCCTCCAACTATAGACCAAATACTTTGGTTAGTTGTCTAGCTAAATTGTTCATAGCTGTAATTAACGAACGTTTAAGTAAATATGCAGATAATGTAGAATTAATCCTCGAAAATCAAGCAGGGTTTCGGAGAAATCACTCCACAATTGATCATATATTTTCACTTTGTGCATTAATCGAATTGTCTAAACATTTTAAAAACAATTATATTGTGCCTTCATAGATTTTGAAAAGGCATTTGACAGTGTGTGGAGAATAGGTCTTTGGAACAAACTTCTGGTAAATAACGTAGATGGAAAATGTTTTCGAATTATTACAAATATGTACAAAGGTATTAAGGCTAGAGTGATGAAAGATGGTGTTTTCTCCAATATGTTCCCATGTGGTTCTGGGGTTTCGACAGGGTGATAATCTTTCTCCATTTCTATTTTCACTGTTTCTAAATGATTTAGAAGATTTTATGAAATCACGTGGCTGTAAAGGTCTTTCTAATATTGGCGACCAGTTGGAGAAGGAATTATATGTACATATCTGAAGCTATATGTCATGTTGTACGCTGATGACACTATACTATCATACCGGATTCAGTTCCACGAAAGGTTTAACGGTAAATAGTTTGAGACTGATTGACTGAGCTCGGCAACCTTTGAAACTAACAGTTGTATGTTGAATTATTTAATTATATCTTTAGGCCATACCAATTTAATTTATTGTTCGTCGGATTTACCGCTGCTGTTTTGGAAAAATAAAATAAAAGTAAAAGTAAAATATCACCGCTCCAATTTTAGCGTCAATGAACAATGACGAATCCAGATAAATTTTACAATGGTTCAAAATTGAGAAAATGCCATTCCTGATCATTTGAATGTTTGAAACGAAGGTAAATATGGTATTTTAAGCGGGTTTTTTTTTGCATAAACACGAAGGAAAAACGCGACGAGGCTTTTTCGCTTTTGAAGAAAACTGGAAATGTGTCAAAATGGATTTCTTATCGTGTTTGTTGCTACATAATCCGGTCACAATAATGTATTGCAAATTACCACAATAGATGGTTTATCGTTCCAAGATCTCTTGATCAAATAAACAGAATACGGATCTCAAGCAGTCTCACTAAAAAGCGACTTCAAGCGTCAACAGAAAATATCTTTAAAATCCTGAATTAAGTAAGCGACATCTGAAGATATGTTGTTAATACAATTGTACAATTATAATATATGTAACACCTCCTTATTGAATTTCAAATAGTTATTCTCCTCAAGCGATCGACCCAATTTGGCAGACATCATTGTCATTTCATCAGCCTTATTTTAATAGAATAGTGGCCTACTGTTGATAATTAAAAAAAACGTGTTTGCTATTAATATTTTGTACTTATGTAGGTTTTACCATTCGAACTCTCATCCAGATGCTGTAGTTACCTAGTTACCAGTAATCAGAACATTTAAATCCCGAATGGATTACACTGATATAGACAATGATAAACTTATTTATATACTGGACGTCAGCTTATAAACTGATTTTAATTTTTATGATCTGGATATTTAGTACACAAATAATGATTGTGTCCATTAATATAACTACCATTATTGACCGTAAATCAAAGTTTGTCAGCAAAAACCTAGTGCCCTACATCTAGCATTCAGTGTTTGTTTTATAGCGGCACATCATACATATATTTTGTCATCATCAATTTATATCAATTCGATAAAATATGCATTCTGCATGAAAAGAAGCATCTATATACCAACAAAAAAATGTGGTTGGTAAAAGGTGTTTCCTGCGGCTTTGGTTCAATCACTAAACTTAAATGGCTGACCTTGGGTCTTCTATTAAGAAGGTAATTTAAGAAAGCTTTTCTCTCAAATGCTGTTTTATTGGACAGCTTTATACAAGTGGTTTGTAACATGAAAATAATAAAAAAAAAACGTTACAACAGTTTAAATACGTGTACTATTTGATGATACATTATATTACTAGTCAAACACGTATTCTAACATTTAGCCTTTTGAAAACTACCGCTCGCTCGAAATTTTAAGGAATTCACAATTTTTGTAAAAACAAAAGAATTTCGCCCGCTCGCTCCAATTTTGAAATAGCATTTTCCGAAGAACAATAAATCAAATTGGTATGGCCTGAGCAATAAATTCTGAGACACAAAAAGTTATCCTTTGTTCGATTTCCTTTGAGACTTTCCTGGCACTAATAAGATAATATACCGTGTTTGCTAAGATTATATGTAGACAGTTTTACATCTTGTCAACCTGTCCTGAACTTACAAAAGTATTAACAATTCTCTTAAAGTACCAAATATCAAAATAAAATAAAATACAATTTTTCACTATTAAAGGCCCAATATACGTAACTTTTGGCAAATCTTGAAGCAATAATCAAGCCTAATAACTTATTATATTTATAGATTTAGTTAAGATTAACTGATTTCAGCAATATTCAAGATGAATTCTTTCGCGGTCACCGGTACAGCAGCAGGTGAAACACGCTATTTGTAAACACGCGTCCATTTCGAACCGTGCTTCTACCTTCGGTTTGTTGTTGAAGTGGGCCCCACCTGTATTATTTTTTCAGTTCTTTGGATTTTTCTATCAAGAGTTTCTTGTTGGTTACCGCTCAGGTTTACTTCATTTTAGGCTTATTTTTGCATGGTTATCAACTGGAACTTTTTTCATAATTTTTCAGAATCACGAAAATTTCCCTGAAGTTACGTATATTGGGCCTTTAAATATATATGAAAATAAAGTAAAAGTTCACTGATCTTAGGTCACATATGGAAATGGTGTGAATTACACTTGTGTGAGTGGACACATGTAACCTACTCACAAGTAGTGTTTACTTACTTACGTACGAGTTTAACGCCAATACACACACCGAAATTCACCGGCGTTTCGACCGGCGTAACAAGTAGTGGTCACAATAGTCTATATATTGTCTATGTATATTTGTCCTTGCATATAAAAATAGCACCAGGTAACACAAAATCCAACAAAATGTCTAAAATAATTACTTTCATGATGTCCAATATCACAAAATTCATCAAAATGATGATTCCGTGTTATCTTATCGACTTACTTTTACTAGATAGGATATCTCCCAGTGTCTGTATTATATCAAAATTTTAAATTTGTACACCCGCATTTCACACCTGGTCAACGCTCTTCGGCCATCACATGATCATGCCCCATTCTGACCTGTCTTTTAACGGGTGTATCTCTGAACGCCAACATTTTAAATTAGCCTACAGGGTAGTTTGTTGTGATAGGGATTATAGTCTTTTTCCTTAAAGAGGGTTGAGTTGGCTTTATCCCACCTTCCTCACTTTTTAAAAAAACATATGGGGGAGAATGTTGTTAGAAGGATTATAGTCTGTTTCTGAATAATTTTGGAATTATTTACCTGTATTAAATGTATTTACTTGTGTTCTTACCTGTGTTCTTACCTGAGTTTTTACCTGAGTTTTTACCTGTGTTTTAATCAGTGATGAACCTCTATATCTTATATGGATATATATGTTTTATTATACATTTGCAGATACATTTGCACTTTAACAAACTTAACAAATTTGGTTTAACTTACCTTTGGGACAATGCAATTAATGACAGAAATACCCATACAATCATTGAGCAAAGACTTTTTGATATTTATCGGCAGGAAATACTAGCAAATATACAAACAACTTCAAAAGGTTTCCTTTATCGACATCTGATAGATAATTTTACACTGCAATTATATTTAAGAAAATCAATAAACAACTCATATAAAAAGGTTTTAGCTCGTTTTAGACTTAGCTCACATAATTTAAATATTGAACAGGGGCGTTATAGAAACCTTCATAGGGATCAAAGATTTTGTAATTTATGTACCTCTTGTAGCATTGAAGATGAATTTCACTTTATACTAAAGTGTAACTTTTAAAACGACTTAAGGTGCGAATTTATTAAGCCTTATTATTATAAACGACCAAGTGTTGAATTTTAACGTAAGGATTATATTACGGAAGCATAATGAGGGATGTGAAGTATTCAAGGGAGAGACTAACAGCCCAATTGTTTGCATTGTTACAGTTTTCTTCTGGATAGCCGGTGACACAGTTTTTAGTTGGTTTTGGGGCTTCCCAAGGGATAACTCTTTCATTCCTCTGTTACATGAAATGCGTGTGTAAAACTTGAAAGCGTGTATTGTAATATTCCCTTTATAATATTCCAGTAAAACGGCATTATTGAATTATATTGCTGAAGAGAAAGACCTTTTCACATACCAGGAAAACCGTATGGGGGGGGGGGGGGGGGGTTACGATGTAAAACGCCGGTATCCCGGGTGATTGAGTTTAATGTATACAGATTCAATTTGGACAAAATGAATAAATGTATGTCATCATGTGCGGATAACAAAATCTTGTCATACCTAATCTATAAAATACGGATTGTACAAATATTATCGGGTTTGGACCCCGGTATTAAATTTGATATGAACCAAAATATATGCATTATAGAAGTGAAGTCATTAATTCATAAAAAAAAACCCATATATATGTATGTCCCATGTCTGCAGTTGTGTTGAAAATGTTAACGAACCTTTTAATTTACATAAAAAGTAAAGAATCATAACATTTATAAATGGATTAAGTATTGGACAATTATCTTCTCGACAAGTTCCAAATTTGAGATATATATTATACATGTATTCTACATGTTTAGTACGTGGTGCGTCATATGAGTGCACGGACTTCCGTGATACATATATAATTGTAAGTGTTAAAGTATGTTGACGCTGAAATTTGGATAGATTTTAGATGGTTATATAGAAAGTCTGAAAAAAAATCGTCAAGACATCGACAAAAAAAAAATCGGAATCATTTCATTTTATTTTTTTACTTTTCAATGCATGCACACCTTTTGTGAAATGGTTCTAAATGAGGATTCGTGAAGATAACGTTTTACAGAAATTAAGGTTTGCCCTATGGTTGTCATCGTCGGAAACCCACATGACACTGTTAAACGTACAATGTAAGAGTGCAGTGTAGGTTTTATGACCATTGAGGGGGCATTTTTATCGAAAATTGATCTTTACCCCCCAAATGTGTAAAATTACTCTAAACATCCTATTTTAGGTCCAAAACTAGCTGTAACAAATTCTCAGGTCCCTGTGATTTGCATCGGTTTCAGTCAGGTACTGATGTCGATAAATGATGCAGAGATGTCGACATAAATTTATTCATATGCATATCGTGTGTAATTAACGTCTGATTATTAATGTGAATGTGATTCAATAAATTTATACACGGACTTGTGTCTGGTTCATCATCGGACCTGTACATTACGTATCCCCTCCCTATGGGCCCCTCGTCGACTTGCGACAAAATAGTCACGTGATTGACGCGTGATCAGCGCTATTTTTATCGGGCTTTCCCGAGGAATGCAATTTTGCAAGTGGCCAAAAACACATTTTGAGTGCGCTTTGAATATTGAAATAACAGGAAAATGTATCTGGTAGTGCAGACAGCATGTACATTCAAGAACTTCATTGTAGACTTCCCCGGGATGCCCCTTTAAATCTCTTCTACCACCTTTTCTATCAAACTTCTCTAACTAAAATCTTAGAAACAGGAATAGCTTCCAAAACCCACACTACAGACTCCAAATCACAAAATCATCCTTCATACCAAACACTGTAGACTCCCGAAACAACCTACCAACAGAGACAAAGACATCCGATTCCATCAAACAATTCAAAACTCTTCTTCAACCTCAAAACACTACCACATTCTCACATTAAATGCTTTATCGAATATGACCAGAGAAAAATTAATATCTTACACTGTCAACTACGGAATCGCAGCAGCCCTTTACATTTCGACCTTTATAAAGCTCATCTTCGAGAAGACTCTTCTTGCGACTGAGTCGCTTCTTGACATAATACTGAAGACTCTTCCCATTTCCTGCTATACTGTAAAAACTTTGATCAGTCCCGTAACATAATGCTCCAATCACTTTACTGGTACAACGAAATCACTGTGGAACACCTTATATTCGGAGATCCAAATCTAAATACTAATTTATATATTCAAATTTGTAGATCTGTTCAATTATTTATTTCAAACTCTAAACGGTTTGTCTTATAATTTACAATCACCCTCTCCCTCCCCCCCCCCCCCCCCCCCTCCCGCGCTTTCATCCCAGCCCCTCCCTTCCAACACCAACGTTTTCGAACTTTTATCACAAGCTTGCAGATTACCAATTAAATGTATACTTAATCTAATAATTAATTTCATTCAGCTACTATACAATAAAGAGCGTGTGCCTGGTTGACCTAATCGAGTCGGTTAAGTTGCAAGACAGGAATTCGGAGGGACATGGAGTGACTATGGAGAAAGACAAACGCGGCACGGGATGTGACTGAACATTAGAAAAGTAGAATGCTATGTGTGTGTTGACAAGGTTTGTACTTACGCGGACTCGATTGGGAAAGCCACACACACGTTCTAATTAAACCTTTATACTCAACAGATCAAAATATACGTTGGTGTCCTTAGTCCCTTCATTACTTCTTTTGCGATTCCTCTATCTGTAAATTTAGTTTTGTTTTGTTTTGCTATAGAAATTATATATAAATATATTTAGGCTATTGCGTGACATATTAACTCTGTAAATATCAATTTATTTGTCATGGAAGGACGTCAGTAAGTTGTAATAACTTCTGTCCAATCCATCTGTCTTATGTTACACTAAAATTGATTTAAACTAAATTAAACTAAAACAAGAAAAATTCTTACTCGGTTACCGGTACAGCAGCAGTTGAAACACGGTATTTGTAAGCACGTGTCCATTCTGGCTTGTCTTCTAACTTCGGCTTGTTGTTGAAGTGGGCCCACCTGAATTATTTTAAATTCTTTGAATTTTTCTGTTAAGAGTTTCAAGTTTTATTCGAACGTTGGGCCATTTGACCCATCAGTATACAGTGTACAATGCATTTTACAAAATCATCGATAATGATCAAAGGAAATGATGGACAAAGTGAAAAAAGTGGAGACAGTATTGATCAATTATGGTAATCTTAATTTGTTTGCCTCGTAGATGAATTTACCCAGTAAACAGAGTATTAAAAGGGGCATCCCGCGAAAGTAAGCTTTTTTATCATCATTGTTTTCAAAATATTACATACACGGGCATTTTTTGGATGCCCCTTTAATATTGTGGACACTCAATAGCTGAACAACTTTGAATACATATGTATTTTTCCAGCAATAATTTTTGATAAACTTAGCTCTGAGATTTTGAAATTTAGAAAAACTAATTAAAAAATGATACTCGTCCTCCACTTCAGATGTGGAGTTACATTCTTTACAATACCTACGTTCTCTTGGTGTGTTATTATACCTTCCATATTCTACTGCCAAATTATGGGTAGACGTACGTATTCTAGTTATACAAATGCGGTATTTGTTTGGACTATATTTTGTAAGGTAAAGGTTGATCAAAAATTCTTTGTTTTATCAATAATAATATAATATTTAACTGAGAACTGTATGGATTTAATCAAAGTTCACCAAGACCTAGATTGTTTAATTTATCTCTTACTGCTGTAAGCCGGTTAAAATTACTTTTACTACAACATTTCAATAAATATTCAAATGTACTGGATAAAATACAATTTTCAGATTTCAAAATCTTAAAAGAAATGATTTATTATTCTAATTTCTCTCATCCTAATTAAAGGTAAACGACCCAATCAAGATATACCATGTTGTTATTAACTTTCATTAATTTCTTACAAAAATCCATCTTCGCTAGCCAAGGGTTACGATCCGCAAACTCATCTTCACCCTTGGCATATATAGACCACACATTTCGTAAATCCCGCGACGAGAATTTTCATTGGATGCAGCTAGGTCTGGCTGCGTCCAATCAGAGCGCACCTTACATTTGATCACGCGCTCTTCTTATGGGACAGAAAAAAATTGTAAACAAGGTGCACGTGCAGTGTCGACTGTGTCATGGATCTTTACCAGTAAAACAGAGAAGAACAATCTTCACCGACACATTTACGGTAAGGACTCAGTGCGTGGATCGCCGTTTCCTGATGCTGTCTAATTTGATCAAGCTTGAATTTTTCACAGACCAACCGAACGAGATGTTTTTTTCATGTTTACATTCATTGCTGAAGCTGTTTTGTTATACGCATTTTGATTGGTCGGTGATTACGTGATTCAAAAGGACACAACGCACACCGACCGTTAGGTGGCAGACCCGGGAGCTTTCAATTTTGCCATGATATATTCCAGGGGTGTAGATTACATAGGTGATCGTAACCCCTGGATATCGAGGATGACAAAAATCAAGATGAACTTGTTCAATGTCTGAAGCTTTGTGAATACACCAAATTTCACTCGCGCAGAAAAGGATACTTCCTAGATATGTATCGAAAAGGTGGAGCATAGTTTTAATATTAAGGGTTTAATGTTGAACACTTGCAAAACAGTGCAAACATAGCCTTTCGCCCTTGTACAGGTAGTTGCTTTTGGATAGAAATGAACTTATTGTTGTAATTTAAAAGAATACCAAGGTAAGAGTTTTTTGGTAGTTATCGCTCAGATTTACTTCGTTTTAGACTTATTTTTGCATAGTTTTTAACTGGATTTATTTTCATAATTTTTCAGAATCCCGAAAAAATTCCTGAAGTTACTTACGTTTATTGGGCCTTTAATACACACATCAGGAGTTTTGCGGAAAGCTTATTACAAGAAGTAAAAACATTGTAACTTTTAAAAATATTGGATTTATAAATGTAGCTTATTCGACTTTTGTTGCTTGTATGTAACTATATTTAGTAAAACAACGTTAGGGCTTCGACGTGTGCTTAACTGTCCACCGAGGTCAGAGTTTTATATATTTAACGATGCTAATCGACAAAACCAGTTGGTACGTGAGCAAACTAGACGGTATTACTAAAATTAGTACAAACAGTATTGGAATTTTCCGTGGTAACGGGGGAGGTATAGAGATGACGTAACTTCAGTCCCTTTGTACGATTTAATCTCGTTTATGAGAAATCATTCTAACAAAATTAATTCTAAGAAACTTTTGTTTTCATATATAAATAGGTAGAATAGCATACGCAATGAAAACCCATATTTGTGCTTTACTTAGTGCTGATATAGGGGCCGAGTGGTTAAAGTGTTCCGACATTCTACCACTAGCCCCCCACCTATGGGTTGTCAGGAACAGGTCGGTGGTTTTTCTCCGGGTATTCCGGCTTCCTCCACCTCCAAAAACTGGCAGGTCCTTAAATGACCATGGTTGTTAAAGGCCCAATATACGTAACTTTCGGCAAAACTTGAAGCAAAAATCAAGCCTAATAACTTATTATATTTGTAGATTTACTTAAGATTAACCGAAATCAGCAATATTCAAGGTGAATTCTTACCGGTTACCGGTACAGCAGCAGTTGAAACACGGTATTTGTAAACACGCGTCCATTTTGAACTGTCTTCTACCCTCGGCTTGTTGTTGAAGTGGGCCCCACCTGTATTATTTTCAGTCTTTGGATTTTTCTGTCAAGAGTTTCTTGTTAGTAACCGCTCAAGTTTACTTCGTTTTAGACTTATTTTTGCATGGTTATCAACTGGTTTTTCTTTCACAATTTTTCAGAATCCCGAAAAAATTCCTGAAGTACGTATTTTAGGCCTTTAATAGGACGTTAAACAAAATAAACCAATCAAAAAAGTACCGAAACGCTAAAACTTCTAATAATAATTTTATTTTTAGACAGCTATTTTATTTTACTAAGTGTCGATATCAGAAGGTTTCAGAATAGGAAATTACGTAAGTGTTGAGAGTAGATTGAGTTATAGTTTCAAATTTGGGAAAAGCCCATGCCATGTACACATTCTGTTATTCTGTAACCTTGAATAAACTTTTATTATAGTTTACACATACTCAGTATCCTCACTGAGGTTTGCAATAGTTGGTCAACTTCAAAAAGAATAGTTGGTTGGAAATTTCACATGATATAATGTTGATCTTGATGCATTTGCAAAGTAATTTTTTTTCCAAAATTACAGAATCTTTCGTTTTGGCAGATGACAGAATTTAAATTAATTAAAGACAGATGGATTTAGTTGATTATAGGGCTTAATATATGAGAATCTGAGATTGTTATACAAGGAACATGTACATGGACATAATAAAGTTATGCATGTCGAGATTTTAAAGAATAATCTATCATCCGTTGTCCAGTGCTAAGTGTGTATGCTAAAGCCTTTCCTTGCATACATGTAAACAATTAGAACTTCTTATTAATTATAAAAATGTTTTTGTTTCATTGAATTTTTAATCAACTAATATTGAGTGCTAAATATTCTAAATAAACTTTTTACTTTATGTCATGAAATATAATCATATAATACTGTTGATTATTTAAAAAAAGATATATATTTATTTATTTGAATTATAAATTTGAATCTGGAGTATTTTATTATTACCAAAATAAAAAAAGAAATTACATGTGAATATATTATATTGTGATCTATATAGTACATGTATTATGACTTTGTGTGAAAAATACAGGTAAATATATACCTGTAAAATTGCACTTTCCCAGAACAGACTATAATTGCTGTGCCATTGTTCTCAAGTGTTTATATAATTCTTTTGATCCAAAAAAAGAGGCAGAAAGGAGAACCAGGGACGTATATGTCCCTGGGAGAACAAACTGTTTTAAACCAGCCAAGTCTTGTATGGATACAAAGATTGTTTTTGTAGAAACTTAGTCTGATAATATCAATTGAAAACTTAAATAATGGAATTTCTTACAAGAGGGCCTTCCCTTACAATTGACTACTATGCCCTACTCAGAGACATTTAAAGTAATTGGTTATAACACAATTTGGAGCACAAACAGTACTAAATCAGGCTTACAGATTACGCTAGGCTACAGTCACACAAAAGCAAATAGCTTACGTATCGTGATCATTGTAAGTTAAATCTACAGGTAGGTTTGTAGTCTTTCTGTGTGTCCGTTAACAATATTTATTGAGGAAGAATATTCACCTTTATTCATTCACAGCCCTGACAACTAGGTCTAAATCTCCGGAAACATCGATGCGCAGTAATCCAAATCCGCCAAAAGACATCGTTTGATTACATCGTTTTCCTGTACTTTTCTGCCAAAAGAGTTCCATTAACGCCGCTTAGGTTGCGAAAAAGTTAAGGAAATTTTCCTTAGATAAGGAGCTCCTTAGTTAAGTTAAGGAACGTTCATGAAACGCATTTTGAAAAACTTAGCCAAGGAATCCCTGAGCGAATTTAATTTAAGGAAACATTTAAGTTAAGGAACGTTAATGAAACCGGGGCCTGCAGTTGTGACGTCCGACGTTGGACCGCATCACAACTGTGTCAATGCGTGAACATAACGACCGTTATAAATCAAGAAATAAATCGGAAGTTACCATCGACGCAATCCGCTTCGAAGTTTTTTTTCTTCGTATAACACTTGGAAGTTGAAAATGATGTAAATATAGGGATTGTACCTCATTTTGACTGCGTATACGGTAGTATGCCCGCAGTTGGCAACGAACATATTCATAGTAAACAATTAACCTATTTCTGATGTTTTTAATTTTTCTGGGGAGCTCTGCTATTTGTTTTCGAATGTCACAGGCTATGCTGATTAAAGCTATTATCACTTCCGTTGGAATGGTCTGTATTTACTAAGACTTGCAATAATACATAACACAATGTTTTAGATGATGAACGAGTCGCATACACCTGTAAGATGTTAGAGGTAGTCGTCAGAATCATTTTCTCATTGTTTGGCGATCAGAATCTCGATTTCAACTGTGGTTTCATTTCAAATGTGTGCTTGTACAACGAAATCTTGAAAACATCGAGGCTAGCCATAAATCTCACATCGGGAAACACATGCTGATACGCCAGACGAACGTAACAAGACATTTGTCTACTTACCATAAAATAGTGATTCCGAGGAGAAGTGAGATTCCTGGTACTGTAAAACATATCCTCCTTGTTATCCTGTATGAATATGGGAAATTACAAGATGTACACACCAAGCGATCCATTTTGTCTGTTTTTATGAGTCCCTTGTCAGGGCTGTATCCAACGGGTGTGTTCTCCTTTCTCCCACTTTTTAAAAATAACGTAAGGGCAGGTATGTTTTGACAGTCAGTATAGTCTGCTTCATATATCCCTTACCTGGATTTTACCTGTGATCTGAGCCGAGCGGACGATAATGCCGGCGTTTAATCAATCAAAACATTCCAAATATATGTACAACACAATTCCATGTACATACAAACCATCGATAAATTCTGAACTCTCTCACGCACACCATTTACTAATAATACAATATGAAAAACCAAGCGAGCCACCCAACCTTAAAACCGTTTTTTTAACGGAGAAAGGAGGTGCACCAGCTCTTATGCTTCAGGTTTCTTAATAAATGCTGGAATTTCTAAAAAAAAACCAACAAAATGCCTGTTATTATAATGCCAAACAACTACAAACTACGAAACTATATTACTCTTCCGTAACAATATATACAACAATATTGAATGAAAGTTTGTCACGACCGTGAAGTCTGCGCCTAGAATGACTACACTACGATATACTTCGCCCGAGCGCCTGTGAACCCTCACGTGACTATCTTACATGTACTCAGCCTCTGATTGGCTGCCGTACCTTACACACCGTACACGCGCAAAATATCGCGCGCAAAATATCGCGCGCGAAAAACATAGGACAGTAAATTCCCGCTATTCTACGAAACGCGGGAATTTTAAAGTCCTATATTCTCCTGCATACCTTATGTCAGCACAACACAACTGCTATATGCATTTGAGCCGAGCGGACGATACGATAGATTTAAAAGAACGGGAAAAACGAGACTTAAAGCTATTAATATTGATTTGATACTCAAAATCTTACGCCAACGAAATTGCACATCTATAAATCTAACTGCTGAGTAACCTGTGACCTGCGAGTCAACGAGTCTGCCACGTAACCGTCCTTAGACATATCACCCCTCCAGCGGCCATGCCTCTTCCAGCATCTCTCATTGACGTCATTATTCGCTGCTTCAGAAGCGCCACCTGCCCTGAGCGAATGCAAACCTAGATTGAGACCGCCTGCAACTTCCTTAAGCCTCTTTACTATGCATTCCCGAGCCCGCGTATGACTCAGCGCTTTATTCTTATATATCAACTTACACGTAGATTTCCCGCGCACTTTGGGCCGAAACAAAAAATAATCTGGACCGGCGTTTCCTGATAATAGCAAGTATCTCTGCGTTAGCGTAAACGGACATGCCCCTGTCAGTCTCAGACCTTTAGCTATCACCAACTCCTTCCAAACCTGTATTGACTAGTCTTGCTTTTTCTGATCGTGAGCCTAATATGAGTATCATGGAAGGAAACATCACACACTCTCAACGCACTCAATTGAGAATGCAAGCACAGCCATAACCAAGTCTGTAATAACCGACAGATCGTTATTGTCCTTGTGAATCCTACAGAGCTCTATAATGTGGGTAGACGTATCACAGTCTTTCTTTACGCGCGTCGGACGTTCCTGTCGTTTTGACGCTTCTATCAGACTTTTCACGTAACCGTTCTCCGTTGGATCCGACACGTACCCCACTTATCACTATGTACCCATTTGATGGCATGCAGGGCTGCATCCAAAACACTGTACGAACTCTCGGCTTCCAAAAGATGTGTTAAATACAGTGACACATGTATAGGCTGTGTGGGAAGCGCACAACCCTCCTTATGGGCTATGAAACGTTGCCATATCAGAAAAGCACTTTAATACTTAGCCACAGTCTTATCTCCTCTAGAGTGCAGGACAAATCCCGCCAGCCGCTCCATATTTTGGGAAACCGTCCCTACTGCCTGCATCTCCTCCTCTATCCGGGTTTGAAGTCCTAAACCTGTGGAAAGGAAACAGCCAAATATAGACCTCTAGTCAAAATCAATTTTCAATGCCAGTATACGTAAAACTTTACTTCATCTAAAAACTCCATTACTTCCCTTTCCCTTCACCACCGATTCGTACCCAAGGAAACGATAATCGATAATGAAACGAGCGAAGCGACCCCCACTAGGTGAAACCACTGGCCAAAAGGGAGCGGAAACCCAATGAGGGATAACCAGCGTCGCCCGTGCGCGTTCATCCAAAAGTTTATTGACTACTTTAGGTATCAGCCGTGGAGGTGGCACTAACCCATTGTTATACCCTGACCACACCTGGCTTAAACTGTCTACACTCGCCGTGCCTGGGCACCACCAACGAGAATTGAACAACTCACACTTAGCATTATACGCCGAAGCGAACCTGTCAAAAGTGAACGGCCCCCATATCTCGTTCATTTCTACAAATACTTCATCACGAGTACCCAAGTCATCGCTATCTCCTGCCTTGCTATACCGATCGGCCAACTGATTCTAACGGGGTATCCACGAAGTGACCAATTCAAATCCCCCTTTAACACATATGTCGCTTTCACCTGTAGCTCGCTAACCCTGCTGCCATTTCGTATAATGCTTGCCACATTTTGGCTATCTGTGAACCATAATATCTTACGCCCATCCAGGCCTTGCACGTCCCTGACATAGCCGATCTGCCTGCCGTTCAAACTCCGGGCATTTCCGGACCAAAATCTCAACTCGTCTAGAGCCTCCTTACTGATATATATCACTGTATCCCAACCTGCTCTTGCCAACACACATGTATACATATAAGCCATAAGAGGTCTGGTAGAGTTGTGACAATGCTGTGTGCTTGGGAATTAGCTCATATAAAAACAGCTTTGTCACGCAGTATAGTGATCTTCAACAAACAAAGATGATTCTTATTTCTGTGTCCAAATAAAGATGTTTATTTCGTGGCGTCTTGTTCGAAAGTCACAAAGATACATAATACAACAATATCAATTTTGAGAGATAAAATGTTAACATTAGGGTACACAATTACTTAGAAATGTACAAATCAAAACAAGAATTGCATTTATATTTTCAACAATTATATCTAACTATTTGTTTACAAAACATACATTAGAAATGCATAGCGCTTATTTGGAGATTACCTTAAGTTCGCGATTTACGGTTACAAACAACCTTAAGTATAATATGAATAACTGTGGCTCAATACTTTGCATGACTTATAAAACAAATACTTCCAATAAAACAATGCGGAAAGTCTTAATTCGTCTGCATCGAAACAAAAATAGTCTTCTCTCGGAAATGGAGATTAGTTGTGTGAAATTGGTGAAATGAGACGGAAAATAAGTATCCGCCAAAAATACAAAAACGGCGGAAACGTATATGACTTTAAAAATATGAAATCGAAAACCGAAGTATAATATCCGGAATGATATTAGTTTAGGCAACTTGTATAATTTAATACATTAGTCGACAAATACAAGTAATGGAAATTCCTACTTATCAATTTTAAACTTAAAATTGATAAAACATATTTTATAATACTAGGAAATATTTACAACAATATACGAAAAGTATTTACAACGATAAATTAACATTATCAAACCGAATTCATAGACAAAATAACTTCTTAGAACAAGCATTAATGCATATCCATATAAAAAGCAAGAATAGTTATCTAAATTTCTAGAAACAAAAACGGATGTCGCAGTGTTAGACTCTCTGTCATATTTGGTTTCAAAATAAAGCGAACATTTTAAGATACATTGTATATAAATAGGTTTTCTACTTTAGATAACTGTAATTTTGAAACCAAATATATGACAAGTGTTTAACACTGCGACACTACCACTAGCCCTCCACCTCTGGATTGGGAGTTCGAAACCCACGTGGGGCAGTTGTCAGGAACTGACCGTAGGTCGGTGTTTTTTCTCCGGGTATTCCGGCTTTCCTCCACCCCCAAAAGCTGGCACGTCCTTAAATGACCATGGTTGTTAAAGGCCCAATATACGTAACTTTCGGCAAAACTTGAAGCAAAAATCAAGCCTAATAACTTATTATATTTATAGATTTAGTTAAGATTAACTGATATGAGCAATATTCAAGGTGAATTCTTACGCGGTTACCGGTACAGCAGCAGTTGAAACACGGTATTTGTAAACACGCGTCCATTTTGAACTGTCTTCTACCCTCGGTTTGTTGTTGACCTGTACTATTTTCAGTTCTTTGGATTTTTCTGTCAAGATTTCTTGTTAGTTACTGCTCAGGTTTACTTCGTTTTAGACCTGCATGGTTATCAACTGGTTTTTCTTTCATAATTTTTCAGAATCCCGAAAAAAATCCTGCAGTTACGTATATTGGGCCTTTAATATGACGTTAAACAAAATAAACCAATAAAAAAAAAAGTACCGAGACGCTAAAACTTCTAATAATATTTTTTTTTTCGACGGCTATTTTACTAAGTGTCGATATCAGAAGGTTTCAAAATAGGAAATTATGTAAGTGTTGAGAGTAGATTGAGTTATAGTTCAAGCTACTAGTGCATATTTTACAAACTAACTGAAATAGCAACTTCTATTTCAAATAAATATTGATCCATTTACAGGGAAGTGAATGTGTTTGTTTTAATATATGCACTGAAATTAACGGTATTAGTGTGTTAGACACAAAAGGAGGGGTGCCAATTTGGGCCTTTCTAAAAGTACAATGAATGAAAACGGATATGATTTAGCAATGTGAGCAGAATATTATGAAACATTTTTGTTTCGTTTCATTCTGTATAATATCACATAAAAGATATGAAATCGTATATATAGAAATCCAAATGCGACAACTTTCATTAACTTTAGAACATATCTGATATAAATAATATGTCTTATAATATCTTAGACATCTTCTTAAGAATTTCCCCTGAAGCGGAGATAGTAACGTATGTGCATTATTAGTAAGCAAAGCATGTCTTTGTAAACAGTAAAAAAGAGACCCCAGAGAGATCTTGGCGCCCAGCATAGACAATTTTGTTATTAAAAAGTGATATCTTTTCTCTCGCATGCATTTAACTTTAGTTACACGAAATATTGGAGTTCTTCTTAAGAAAAGGCATTAATAATTGAGACAATTTTGTTTTTAAAAAGTGAGATCTTTTCTCTCGCATGCATTTAACTTTAGTTACACGAAATGTTAGAGTTCTACTTAAGAAAAGGCATAGATAATTGAAAGACAGTAGCATGTGAGCTAAAATTCCGAAATGGCCGTCAGACAGCAATTTTGTTTTTCTTCTCGGTCGGATAAACAAAATAGCACAACAATAAAAAGCTAGGGAAACCTACATATGAAATTTAAGAAAGATCCATTAATACCTAACAATCAACCAACTTTCTTTTTCAAAATCAAAGATCAAGCTCAAATCATAAGGACACAATTAGACACGAAATGGAACCTACATATGGAATTTGAGAAAGACCCACCCAGTACTTCTCAAGAAATAGTGAAAGGTACTGTGAACGTACGTATTTAAGCGGTTATATTATTTTAGCTATTTTCGCGTAAAAAATCATTCTGCTAAAACATGGTTTAGCTAATCGTCGTACGCGTTCCGGCATTGTGAGGCGCCATTCGTCATTATGCCGACATACAATATTCGGTTATGTCATAAAATTTGAGTCCTTACCTAATGTTGCATAATTTATATGAATTTGTTTGACATGTATGTGTCTATTTATTATTCATGATTTTTGCTATGGTATTGCTTTGTCTTTATGTACACATTAAATGTATTGTAATCTTCACTTGGAGAAAATAAAAACAATAATAATTGATATGTCAAGGGTAGCGTGGCCGAGCGGTCTAAGGCGCTGGTTTAAGGCACCAGTCTCTTCGGAGGCGTGGGTTCGAATCCCACCGCTGCCAAGTTATTTTTTTCATTTTTTTATTTCGTCTAATGATATCGTCTTATTGAACGACTGTGATATTCAAATTGTGTTTTAAAAACATCCTTCTGTCCGTCCTATTGTAAATTGTATGATAACGAACTAAAAATTACTTTGTTTTATATCTTTTGAAACATACATTACATCTGTGCAATATTAATTATGCATTGTGAGGAACCCCGGGGGACCGAACCCCCGGGGCCATATGGACGGGAAAAATAAATGTTTTATTTTGTTTAAAAAAACGCTGGTTTAAGGCACCAGTCTCTTCGGAGGCATGGGTTCGAATCCCACCGCTGCCAAGATGTTTTTTTCATTTTTGAATCTGCAGTTTCAGAGGACAAAACTATACTTACATATAAATTATGAATAAATGGATAGATCCAACCGAAAATGCGACCGAGAACTACCGTTTACCACTGTTACAAGATAAGTTTATATGAATAACGAATATTACAACCACAGTTTCTTGAGTTTCTGTCTGTAAATAATAAATATATATGTGTGAAATGAGCCTCCCATTACAGTACATTCTGTAATGGGCCGCGGCTCCATATATATAAACATTTTTTTTATATATACTGACAGAAACTCAAGCAACTGTGATTACAACATACTTTTTCGAAGAATCAACTTATTCGTTTCCAAAAGTAAAACATCTCTAAAATGACGAATATTAATATTACCATTTTTTAAAATTATTTTGATGTTTCTTGTACGTATCTAGTGATCTATGTAATTTGTTATATTTGCAAAATTAATTAAATTTTCTACTGTTGGGAGTGATGAAGAGTGAACTCTTAATTGTTGTCAGATCTCGGCATATTAAACGGTGTACATATTGACCTAACCATGTATTATACATAATGCACTTGATCATAAAATACTGTTTAAACCAAACATTTTAGTCTCTTGAATCTTAATAGGCTGAAACTTGCTCCAAGAAATGAAGAAAAAGCCCTAGTCTTTTAATATATATCTATACTAGTGTCCGGCAAATTACACGATCAGTTTAGTTTTATGAACGGTTAAACATTCGGTCATTATGGTACTATCACAATTGACTATATATATATATATACCCTTTTGACGTCAATTATCACATATAAAACGTGATATAAGTTTTGCATGAAATAGTGTACATTGTATACATGATGACATCATTATCATTTTTAGAATGAAAGACAGCAATATCAGCAAAAAAAAAGAGAGAAAAAAATAAACAAATTCTAGAATTATTTCCTGGAACAAAACATACATTTTTGCTGCAGTGCCGTGTATAATGCAACATTAGCATTATTTGATTTAATAAAATAATTGCGTTTTTTTTTATCGAAGAGTGATTCGATTTTCCGGTCCCACGACTGCCAGATAAATGCTGCAGCTTTTCCAAACACGGCTGGACTGCTGATATTAACACCACAAGGAGTCTTTATCATTTTAAAGCTTTGCTTATGACTGGTTCGGTGTAAACATTTGAATGTCCAAGACATCTATGCTTTCTCATGTTCTATTAATAAACGATCATTCATTGGTCAATATTGGAAAATCCATGTTGTTTGGCACCATGAAGAAGCATGTGTTTGCTTTGCTAACTAAAAGCTTTGTCAGCAGTCCGCTAGCAAGGGTGTCGAGGTTAGTTCCATCGACGAGATCTCTGTCTGTATCTACAATGGGGAAGGCAAAGTGCAAGACAACTCAAAAACTATCTCCGACGTTATATGGTAAGGCCGAAAGTATCGACCGCGTGGTCAATATTCTGCTTATGCAATCATAAACACGGTTGTTTACAAATAAAGTGCCTACATATGCTATTCTTTGACAGTTACCGTTTTACAGAGTCCTATGTATTCAGTGTCCAGCTAGTACAAAGCATGAGTTATCTATGTCTATGTTGTGCATGCTCGCCTTCAACACAAAGAATATTATGGCACGGAAATGGACAGGATATGGGATACAGACAAAGTGCACGGTCCAGGTCATTCCAAAAGTATGCCCCCCCCCCCCCAAACAACACAGGTTGGCCCCACCCCCACTAATAACACTGGACCAACAAAGGGTGTTTGGTGAAATCGGCCCCGCGTGAAAACTAGTTTTCGTTAGTTAAATCGGCCCTACGGTTAAGTAAATGTTTAAAACTCATACATTTATTATATGCATAACATTCAAGTTGTCGATCTGATAGATAGTATATTTAAGAACTATGGTATGATACAAATGTACTAGCAGATTACATTTTCTTCCTACATGCACCCCAAAGCGTTTCAGACCTACATTTAAAAAAAACCTGAAACATTAAGTTTGTTTATACTTAAATCATTTTTATTTTTATAATCTGATTATCACAAAGATATATCTGTAATATGTATAATTAATTTTCTGTTGTCAAAACATAAGTAGGGGAGAACAAGTTGTTAATAAATTGAGTAGGCCTACATCAATTTATCTTCCCTTGTGAAACTAGTAATGAAGACTAGGAATTTTGATTATGCACAAATTAAACAAGTGCAAATGTCCAAAGAGTGACATATAAATGAAATGCATAGAAAGTACACTATATAATTTTCATCTATATTTAATACACATATATACACAGGGCCGGTTTCACTTCGATAAACCATTTAGGCTGTTTTCTCCTTGGGCTGATTTAAGACATAGTTTTGCTATAAGAACTGTAAAACTGTGGAATAGCCTAACAGAAGACAGTGTATCTGCTCCAAATATTAATATATTGAAAGATAGACTGGATAAATTCTGGAGTAATCAGGATATTGTATATAACTATTGAAAACAATATATAAATTCTGCAAATAACTGACTCTGTGTACACATTGTGTGTGTCTCTGTATGTATGCTGTGTGTGCTGATCAGTATCTGTATGATATTTGATATCTCGTAGGTGATTATATTAACATTTGAGAGAGGAGACAGCTGCTTTGAATGACTCAAACTTGTCACTCTCCACAGTGCTAATGGGGAGGCTATTATAGTTTCTGATATTTCTGTGGAAGAAACAATTTTGTTGTGAAAGAGTTCTGCAGGAGGAACGTACCGGGTATTTAAAAGGATGAAGAATTGTGTGTTTCTGGACTGACGGTTTTGTATAATTAGCCTGTCTGTTTTTTGGATGGCAACTAGTGCAGGTTGTTTTTTTATTTCATATGACAATGTGTGTATCTCTTTCAGTGAAGTAGAATTGATGATAAGATGCCTTCGAATAAAGCCTAGCAGGCTATTTGCATACAAAATATGTACATGTATGCCAAATGAAGATATTTTGCATTGTAAACATGTTCTACAGTAAAATATGTGTTTATATTTAAAGGCCCAATATATGTAACTTCAGGTGATTCTGAAAAATTCTGAAAAAAATGCAGTTGATAACCTTGCAAAAATAAGTCTAAAACGAAGTAAACCTGAGCGTAAACTAACAAGAAACTCTTGACAGAAAAATGCAATCTATAATTACTAGCCCACTTGAACTGGCCATAATTACAGCTACCAAATTCCGATCGTTCACCTGAGTTTAATTATGGACTGCAGATATCACAGACTCGGTTCTCTAAATTAAAATTAGACCTTGTCCCAATTAATAATGTTATTTTAAATTATAAAAGTTCGTTCTAACTTCCTATGTAGCAGAAATTTTAAGTATGCAATTTTGGGTCAGTCTTAGTGCCCTTAACTATTGATAATAAAACACTATTTAATTTGTGTGAAAAAGTCTTTGCCAGATATTTTACTGTTAGTCAGCTACCAATATACAGTGATGTACCAAAAGTCTTTCAATGTTTTTAGCTCACCTGGTCCGAAGGACCGAGGTGAGCTTATGCCATACCGTGGCGTCCGGCGTCCGTCCGTCGTCCGTCAACAATTGTTTAAACGACTTCTTCTCCATAACCACTGATAGGAAATCAACCAAATTTGGCAGGAATCATCCTTAGGTGCCCAGGATCCAAAATTGTACTAATGGTGGGACTGACCCCCTAGGGGTCTGAGGGCGGGGCCAAAAAGGGTTATTTAGCTATATTAGTTTAAGCGACTTCTTCTCCATAACCACTGATTGGAAATCAGCCTTATTAGCTCACCTGGTCCAAAGGACCAAGGTGAGCTTATGCGATACCGTGGCGTCCGTCGTCCGTCGTCCGTCCGTCGTCCGTCGTCCGTCGTCCGTCGTCCGTCCGTCAACAATTGACTTCTTCTTTATAACCACTGATCGGAATTTGACCAAATTTGGTCAGAAGCATCCCTATGGGGTGGGGACTCAAAATTGTACAAATGGTTGGGCTGACCCCCCAGGGGCCTGGGGGGCGGGGCCAAAAGGGGTCAATTTGGCTATTTGATATAAACGACTTCTTCTCTGAAACCGAGCAATGTATATTGCTCATATTTGGCTGGTAGTATTACTATGGGTTGGGGATTCAAAATTGTACAAATGGTGGGGCTGACCCCCCAGGGGCCTGGGGGGCGGGGCCAAAAGGGTAAGTAGGCTATATTGATATAAACGACTTCTTCTCTGAAACCCAGTAATATATATCGCTCATATTTGGCTGGTAGCATCACTATTGAGTGGGGATTCAAAATTGTACAAATGGTGGGGCTGACCCCCAAGGGGCCTGGGGGCGGGGTCAAAAGGGGTCAATTTGGCTATATTGATATAAACGGTTTCTTCTCTGAAACCCAGTAATGTATATCGCTTATATTTGCCTGGTAGCATTACCATGGGGTGTGGATTCAAAATTGTATAAATGGTGGGGCTGATCCCCCAGGGGCCTGAGGGGCGGGGCCGAAAGGAGTCAATTTGGCTACAATGATAAAAATGACTTCTTCTCTGAAACCAAGCAATGGATATTATTCATATTTGCCTGGTATCATCACTATGGGATTAGGATTCAAAATTATATGATTATGATCACGGAGGGGCCTGAGGGGTGGGGCCAAAAGGGGCACATTAGACAATATTGGTATAAATGATCTCTTTCCTGAAACTAAGCAATGTATGACATCTATATTCTAGTGGTAGAATCCAAAGGTTGCTTGAATTCAAATTTATACAAATGTTTTGGTAACCTCGATCACAATCATGGATTTAGATATGACCCCAGGGTCTGCCACGCCCTTGCAACTTGACTCCTGACTCATAACTTTTAAACGGCTGAGATCCCCACCCCAAAACTATATATACAATTGCTGGGCATTAAGAGACAATCACAATTATGATTTTATATTTGACTCCAGGGTCTGCCACGCCCTTGAAACTTGACTCCTGAGTCATAACTTTTAAATGGTTGAGATCCCCACCCCAAAACTACATATACAATTACTGGGCATTAAGAGATGATCACAATCATGGTTTTTGATTTGGCCCTGGGGTCTGCCACACCCTTTTAATTTGACCCCTGAGTCATAACTTTTAAACGGTTGAGATCCCCACCCCAAAACTATATATACAATTGCTGGGCATTATCAGATGATCACAATCATGGTTTATGTTTTGACCCCAGGGTTTGCCACGCCCTTGTAAATTGACTTCGGAGTCATAACTTTTAAACAGTTGAGATCCCCACCCCAAAACTATATATACAATTGCTCGGCATTAAGAGACAATCACAATCATGATTTCATATTTGATCCAAGGGTCTGCCACACCCTTGCAAATTGACTACTGAGTCGTAACTTTTGAATGGTCGAGATCCCCACCCCGAAACTATACATACAATTACTGGGCATTAAGAGATGATCACAATCATGGTTTTTGATTTGGCCCTGGGGTCTGCCACCCACTTTTAATTTGACCCCTGAGTCATAACTTTTACACGGTTGAGATCCCCACCCCAAAACTATACATACAATTACTGGGCATAAAGAGATGATCACAATCATGGTTTTTGATTTGGCCCTGGTTTAGCTATATCGATATTAGCGACTTCTTCTCCATAACCACTGATTGGAAATCAGCCTTATTTGGCAGGAAGCATCTTCAGGTGACCAGGATTCAAAATTGTACTTATGGTGGGACTGACCCCCCAGGGGGCTGAGGGTTTGGGCCAAAAAGGGTTATTTAGCTATATTGGTTTAAGCGACTTCTTCTTCATAATTACTGTTTCGAAATCAACCTTATTTGGCAGGAAGCATCCTAGGTGCTCAGGATTCAAAATTGTACTAATAGTGGGACTGACCCCTCAGGGGGCTGAGGGGCGGGTCAAAAAGAGTTATTTAGCTGTATTGATATTAGCGACTTCTTCTCCATAACCACTGATTGGAAATCAACCTTATTTGGTAGAAAGCATCCCTAGGTGCTTAGGATTCAAAATTGTACTAATGGTGGGACTGACCCCCCCCCCCCCCCCCCCCCCAGGGGGCTGAGGAGCGGGGAAAATATTTTACCATGATAACCTAGATACCAATATATCCAGGTGAGCGATACAGGCCCTCTGGGCCTCTTGTTTAACAGGAAGCATCCTTAGGTGCTTAGGATTCAAAATTGTACTCATGATGGGACTGACCCCCCAGGGGGCTGAGGGGTGGGGCCATAAAGAATTATTTAGCTATATTGATATTAGCGACTTCTTCTCCATAACCACTGATTGGAAATCAGCCTTATTTAATAGGAAGCATCCTTAGGTGCTTATATATAGAATTAGGATTCAAAATTGTACTCATGGTGGGACTGACCCCCCAGGGGGCTGAGGGGTGGGGCCATAAAGAATTATTTAGCTATATTGATATTAGCGACTTCTCCATAACTACTGGTTGGAAATCAACCTTATTTGGCAGGAAACATCCTTAGGTGCCCAGGATTCAAAATTGTACTAATGGTGGGACTGACCCCCTAGGGGGCTGAGGGGCGGGGCCAAAAAGGTTATTTAGCTCTATTGGTTTAAGCGACTTCTTCTCCATAACCACTGATTGGAAATCAGCCTTATTTGGTAGGAAGCATCCTTAGGTGCTCAGGATTCAAAATTGTATTTATGGTTGGCCTGACCCCGTAGGGGGTTAAGGGCGGGGCCAAAACGAGTTATTTATCTATATCATGGTTAAAGCAACTTCTACTCCATAACCACTGATTGGAAATCAGCCTTATTTGGCAGGAAGCATCCCTAGGTGCTCAGGATTCAAAATTGTACTAATGGTGGGACTGACCCTCTAGGGGGCAGAGGGCGGGGCCAAAAAGGTTTATTTAGCTATATCATGGTTTTAGTGACTCACTGATGGGAAATCAACCTT
Source organism: Mimachlamys varia (assembly GCA_947623455.1). NCBI lineage: Eukaryota > Metazoa > Mollusca > Bivalvia > Pectinida > Pectinidae > Mimachlamys > Mimachlamys varia. The sequence continues at coordinate 37,883,927 of OX392533.1, read as the reverse complement.
ATTTGGCAGGAAGCATTCCTAGGTGCTCAGGATTCAAATTTTACTAATGGTGGGACTAGCTGACCCCCTAGGGGGCTGAGGAGCGGGGCCAAAAAGGTTTATTTAGCTATATCATGGTTTTAGTGACTCACTGATGGGAAATCAGCCTTATTTGGCAGGAAGCATCCCTTGGTGCTCAGGATTCAAAATTGTACTAATGGTGGGACTGATCACCCAGAGGGCTGAGGGGCGGGGCAAGGAAGAAAATATTTTCCATGATAAACTAGATACCATTGTATCCAGGGGAGCGATACAGGCCCTCTGGGCCTCTTGTTTATTTTGCTATATATTCTTTGTATTTCCAACTTTTTTCAATGAATTTTCCCGACTTTGTTTATGGATCATTTTTAATGAAATTTTGTGTACTTCTAAAGAATTGTTTCCTGTTTCATCTCTTAATATTTTTACTGTTTTCTGTTATGTATGACCAGAGAAATCATATTTTATTTAAAAAACACAACCAATTTTCAGGACGTCATTTTGGTAACGATATATAGAGAAATGGCGTCCCACAGAAATTAGTAGTGTAGACAATTCTGTATAGCTCCATAGATACTCAACGGAAAATTAAATAAATATTATGAGAGGAAACCTTGGATAATTCTATAACAAATGACAAAAAAATTGTCAAAATCCATCCATAAAACAAGTCAGAAAAAGTCATTTGAAAAGTTGGAAATACAAAGAATATATAGCAAAATAAAAAAAATTGAAAGACTTTTGGCACATCACTGTAAAAGAGTGGAAACAGCTGTGAGTTATCTTTCCTTGCAGTATAGTCATCTCTTAGTTTTACTTTAAATTAAATGTCTCTTCCATGTTTTTGTATTTCTTAGGAAACCAGATGACAGCAGCTTTATCTACAAATCCTGATAAAGTATTAACAGTAAGTAGTTAGACTCTAATAGTTCTGAAACTGACTCAGTGGGTCAAGTTTAGCTTCACAATATGACATAATGTTGGCAGTGATTGTTAGTCTGTAAACCTTTTTTTGTCTCGCCTTGACGATAGTCGAGAAAGCGAGACTTAGGTGTTACTTTTCCGGCGGCGTCAACATTTGCGTTAAATCCACTTTTCACAGTGTTATAATTATCCAATTGAATTGAAAGTTGGTAACCTTGTTCAAACCATCATACTTAATAACTTACTTCAATTTAAAGGAAATCATGTCACAGGTTTTGGTGTTTTGGGGCAAAAACATGGGAATTTTGTGAATTTGCGTTAAAGTCCACTTTTTATATTGTTACAGATATCCGATTGAATTGAAACTTAATGTAGTTACTTACATCATCATACTGAACATCTTTGTAAAATTTGGAGGAAAATGTACAGGTTTTGCTGTTTTGGGTCAAAAACATGGGAATTTTGAGAATTTGCGTTCAAGTCCACTTTTTATAGTGTCACTGATATGGGATTCAATTGAAACTTACAGTAGTTACTGATATCATCATACTGAACACCTTAATGAGATTTGGAGGAAATTTATTTGCAGGTTCTGCTGTTTTGGGGCAAAAAGATCGGAATTTTGAGAATTTGCGTTAAAGTCCACTTTTTATAGTGTGACTGATATCGTATTCAATTGAAATTTAGGGTAGTTACTAATATTATCCTACTGAAGACCTTACTGAAAATTGGAGGAAATTTTGGGGTAAAAACATGGGTATTTTGGGAATTTACATTAGCATCCACTATTTATAGTGTTATTGATATGTAATTAAATTGAAACTTGGCTATGTTACAGATATAATCTTGCTGAATGTATTTTGTCAAACTAATTTTTACGTTGGGACTTAAACATTATCGGCAAAGCAGATAAGGCGAGACATATAATTACGCGGAATTCTTGTTTAGCAAATTCTTAGAATCTGGGAACCTCCTTGCTGATGGTAACAAAGGTACATATATCAAATGAGAAAACTATCATAAATAAAAAAGCTGCAGTGAAATAAATTATCAAAATTTATAGAAAGTAGCTACAGCTAGTTGATGTTGAAGGCTTTCTAAATGATAGGGACAAGTTATTTTGGTGAGCCCGTGAGAATATTGCATACAATTTAGAGGATCTTCAATAAATCCTTGATTTCTGTAATGACTGTAAATCGTCAAACATTTTAAGAACACTTTCATCACTTTAATTAATAATTACCTTCAGTACAGTGGATTCCACTTTTTATCACATAACTGACATGTTCAGTGACGTCATAAGGCCATGTCATAAAAATGGTATAACACCTGTAATAACACAATTGTGACGTCATAAACAAATGACGTCTTTATGACGTCATATGATTGTCTCAACAGTGGATTCCACTTTTTATCACATAACTGATCAGTTCAGTCATGTCATACGGCCATGTCATAAAAATGGTAGTGCACAGGTGTAATAACACTATTGTGACGTCATAAACAAATGACCTCTTTATGACGTCTTTATGACGTCATATGATTGTTTCAACAGTGAAAATCGTACTGTCACAGAAGAAATTCGCCTTTCTTATAGGGAATTAATTTGAGAATTTTTGTGTTTTTTTTTCTCATAAATATAAGTTATGTGATAAATAGGATCTTACACCAGTGTAAGTGTAATATGGAATTTATTTAACTCATTAAATAATTTAATATGTTACTCGCCTAAAGGATCATGACATATTAAATTATCTAACTTGTTTAATAAATTCCATATTACATTTACACTCGTGTAAGATCCTCTATATATGTATTTAAGTTGTTACCGTAATTTCTCGCATATAGTGCGCAGGTACGTTTTGTGGTCCAAAAATGGGAAAAAAAATCTTGAAAAAAAGTCAAGTCGGAATGATAGCACCAACCAGGTAAGTTGCCATTTAAGATGAATTAAACAAAAACCTTTTGAATAGGAAACTTTGAAAACATAACACAATGCCTCGTTAATTAGTTATATGTATGCATGTATACGGTATCATTTTTTGTTTTATTTTTCATTTAGGTTTGTGTGGAAGGAAACATTGCCAGTGGGAAGACAACATTCTTAGAACATTTCAAGAAGTATAGTGATGTTGAGGTAATGACAATTAAAGGCCCGATATACGTAACTTCAGGAAATTTTTCGAGATTCTGAAAAATTATGAAAAAAATATCCAGATGATAAACATGCAAAAATAAGTCTAAAACGATGTAATCCTGAGCGGTAACTAGCGAGAAACTCTTGACAGAAAAATCAAAAGAGTTCAGGTGTGGTCCACTTCAACAACAAGCCGAAGTTAGAAGACATTTCAAATGGACGCATGTTTACAAATACCGAGTGCTGCTGTATCAGTAACTTCGTAAGAAGTCATCTTGAATATTGCTGATATCAGTTAATCTTATCTTAATCTATGATTATAAAAAGTTACTAGGCTTGATTTTCACTTCAAGTTTTGCAGAAAGTTACGTATATTGGGCCTGTAATGTAATAGCGTGTTAATATAGCAGTATCTTATAAAATGTCAATTTCTGTCTGGACACCTTTAATGTATGAGAAAATTCTCAAGTGTTTTGTATGTAAATTGATCCTTGTTCTCAATATGAATTTTCTTTAAAAATTGGGCCCATGTTAAATATACATGTTCAATAAAACCCCACTTACTCGAACCTGGTTAACTTGCATACCCCTCATTTGTCGAACAGTTTGTTTGGTCCAGACCGAGTTTGTACATATTCAATCAACCTCAGATTACTCAAATATCATGTCTTCTTCGAACTATCAATCAGGTCCCCACCAGTTGGAGTAAATGGGGTTTTACTCTTAAATAGTTCCAAAGTGCATTTTAAAAGTAGTCCCTTTTCCGAAAGGAAATAACAATAATTTATACTACTGTAATGTAAAATATTGTTTTATCAATATTTTTGTGGCGATAAAAGTTACAACCTGGGGCCACTATTTAGCAACCGATTGTTATGTCAAAAGGAAATATTTGACTATAACCATATTTGTAGAATATATTTTCACAATTAATAAATATTGTTGTTTACTTCAGGTGTATGAGGAGCCAGTTAAAAAGTGGAGAAATGTAGAAGGACACAATGTTTTGGTAAGTCTGTTTGGTTACTTGTATGGTGTATACATTGACAAAAATGACAATAAAATGTACTTATTGGGTTTTCTGTGAAGTCTTTGACTGGAGAAATGATTAAAAACCTCTTTCGTCCAGATTTCAAAAGAAATTTTCCTTGCACAGAATGTTCTTGTTAGGTCATACAGTATGTGCAAAAGCGCTGGTCATTGACTTATTTGAAGAAACATGGTACAGTGCACTCCTCTTTATATTATGTTGCATTTGTCAGACAAAAACATGATATTAACAGGAATGTGACATTAAAAGAAATATGTTTTTCCACTAAATCAGTTGTATCTGAAATCAATGGAAATGACATAATTTTCGTGATATTTTATGTGATTGGTTAAGAAAAACATGATATTAAGAGGAATTCACCTCAAAGTACATGATACTAACCAAATAAAATTGCATAAATTATATAGAGAGAAAATGGTGCTTGGGAAAAAAATGATATAAAGAGGAATGTGATATTAACAGGAGTCATATTAAGTGGAGTCTTCTGTATATGCCATGCTAGATGGATCTATCAAAACATCACTATTAAACATTACATTTCTATATGCTTTACATAATGATACACTTTGATGTATATCATGGTATAGATAGAGGTTACACAAAGAGTGGTTGTTGGATATGGAATTGATTTCACTCGAGTTCATTATTTTTTTAAAGTTACAAAGACACTGCCTTTAGCGAGTGTCTTTTGTAACTTTAAAAAAATAATGAACTCAAGTGAAATCAATTCCGTATCCAATAACCACGAGTCTTGTGACCTGTCTCTACCACGATACTGTTAAATTGGCATTGGCAGTGTTGTTTTCTGTGAACCGAGGGTACCGCAGACTTTTTGGGCAAAAACACATCATTTCGTATATATTCCCGCCAAGTTGTGACGACATCAACAATCGATGAAGACGTCAATAATCAGCATGTGGCACTGAACTGTGGTATTTCCGGCCACAGTTTACCTTTTCAACCAGTTAAAAGTCCCGAAGGTTAAATACCACTGGTGGTATATAACATTTATTTATCCAACTGTCAGCATGTTTATACAATGGCCGAAGAGTGGAATAACACAGGGTATTGTACTTTTTAAACTCCTGGGACCCAGAAGACAAACTTTTTCATTGACTGAATGGATGTTGGTTCTAGGGGGGTTTTCCTCACTTTTATTTACTACATGTAGAATGATATATATATACTTGCAGGCAAAAATGTATGAAGATCCCAAGCGGTGGTCTTTGACACTACAAACCTATGTTCAGTTAACCATGGTTGACCGGCATATTCAAATACCAGTAAGTATGATATTACCCCCAGTAGATGATATTTACCTTCTTGATCAACCAAGACACAGGAAACAAAACAATAGTCTTATATGGTCTAATTTAATACTGAATAGAAAAAAGACCTATTACAGTGGTAAATATACAATTTATTTTCATGAGTCCTTTTCAATTGTATTGCTTAAAGCAATTGGTCCCACAACATTTTTGAGTGTTTCCAGAATTTCTGTGAGTCTCATCATATTTTTATGAGTACTGGACTTGCGTCTCGCGTGTAGATTGATCCCTGCATTTTTTTTTTTTTACTGATTACGTATTCTCCATTATGTTATTTTGTGTGTATTTAAAACGGGACTTCGAAACATGATTTAAAAATGAAATAAGAATAAATAAAATAGAAATCATTGGAATATTTTTGGTGAGAAGTGAAAAATTTCCATGTGACATAATTTTCATTTTTTCAGCAACAGCCGATCAAATTGATGGAGAGGTCCATTTTCAGTGCCAAGTATTGTTTTGTGGAAAATCTTTACAAAACGTAAGTTAATTGCCTTAATATTTATGTTAGATACATATCAGCCAAACACATGTTCTAAGCATCGACAATTTTAGATATACATGTATTAAAAATATTGCAAAAATTTCAAATTCCTAGCCATAATATATGCCCTTTGTTAGATATGTTTGTTTCTAAATGCACCTCGCAATGCAGGAACACACTTGAACAGAAACACAATCACATGTAAACCAAATTATTTTCGCAGCAACTTTTTTTCTGTGTTTTCATATGAAACAACTGTTTCCCGGCGATTTAATTTCGCATTAAATAAGGTCGTAAATCACATGTTCAGTAATGCAATTAGGCTGATTAAAACTTTTTCGCAGAGATTAATTTTCGTGAATTTTAATCACCCGCGAAATACGCGAAAATGAATCGTACACGTAAATAAGGTGGTTTACGGTAAGCTATTTGTACTGATATAATGAAAGCTGTAGTTGGTTTTCTGTGGCTTGACTAGATATTAAAAATGCATAATGTAGTATTTCAAGTGAGACGCGGATTAATTTCCTTTAGTTGTACATTTCAGTGGTAAGATGACTGACATGGAGTATGTGATTCTGACGGAGTGGTTTGATTGGATAAGACAGAACCATAATCTTAGTATAGATTTGATTGGTACGTATACTTAGCTTATGTTGATGTTAATGCTGATTTCAGAGGGCTACATTACTGTAAAACATCTATTCAACCCTAGGACACCGAATAAATTGCTTCTATCCAAGGCAGGGTATCCTCAATAGTCTTGCTGATGACTTTTTTTGGGGGAAAGTTAAAAAAAAACAACCATGAGCAGTACCGCAAAACAAAACCTACAGTCCTGGGGATGGGAAGAGATTAAGTCTTATGTAAGGTTTAATTGAATACTTTATGAAGGATATTGCCATGAAAACATCGTTATTTTTCAATTACCTGAATTAGGCAACATAACCTTCAACTTGTTGAAGGCAGTCATTATAATATTGAAGTTGAAGTTGAAGTGGTTAGCACATAATAGAATGATTGGGTCAAAGTTAGTGTTTTTTGTTTTCAGTTTATCTTCAAACGAAACCAGAGACAGTATATGAAAGAATACAAAAGAGATGTCGGAAAGAAGAAACCACCATTCCAATGGTAACAGTCAACTTTAGGAAAAAAAATTGTAAAATGATTGAACCAATATATTAATAGATGATATTTAGTTGATTTGCTTCCTACAAATAAATTTTTCAATTCTGCCTTTCCGGCAACGTGCAAGATAAAACAAATTCAACATCACATCTTTAAAGATTTCTATGATGTGTTTTAAAATGCAGTTATGTTTGTATTTATTAAAAATAAAAGGATTTTTTCTTTGCCAATTCTTGGGCATTCATGAAATTAAAACACTGGCAAATGTTAGCTTTTATGTAGTATAATTAGGTCTTGTTCTAACAGTAAGCTGTACTTAATGGAATGGTAAAATAAGATAGGATTTTAAGATGAATATGGAGAATATTCTTGAATTTTGCTTCATTTCAGAAAAAATAGCACAAATTTTGACTGAGGGAAAAAGCCTTATATTGGCTGTAAAAATGGGCGAACAAAATCACTGACTTTAGATTGAAATCTAACTTATGATATATACAATCTAAAATTGTTTGACAGGATTACCTCCAAACATTACATGAGCTACATGAAGACTGGCTGATAGCTAAGACGAAATTTCAGACCGATTGCCCGGTGCTTGTAAGTATTTTGATCAGGAATTTTCTTAAATTCAACTCATTACCCCTGAAGACACATATGAACTCTTCCTGATCAAAAGATGGAGTAGTTCATCATGAAATTTCAGGGGTTAATGAATTAAGACAAATATAAAAAGACATGGTCTGTACTTTAAGGTAAAGGTAAAAAAAATGGACATCTCAACTAAATCACTTCAAATTACATAATGAACTATTCCAACCTTTTAAAGGCCGTATATACATAACTTTCAGCAAAATATTTTAAGCGAAAATCAAGCCTAACTTATATTAATAAAGGACTATATATGGTTTGGGCCTTTTTTGGCCTCAAAATTATCAAATTTTGAAGCAAATTATTGAACTCTCAAATTAATGTATTTCAAATATGGAGTACATCCCTGATAAAACTGAAACAATAATTATTTGTTGTTTCAACTCTGGTTGTCATGGAAACCATCTCAAATATGCATAAATTAGGGAAATTTGACCATTTAGTCAATTTTGGCCACTTTTTGGATAGTTTTTCTATTAGAAACTATTGAGCGCATTCTTGAACAAACTTAATATCAAATGAGAATATGTGGGCACTTATACCACATCTTTAGGAGAAATATAAACTTTGTTCAAGAATGCGCTCTATGGTTGCTGTGTGAAAATCTATGTAAAAATTGACCAAAATAGACCAAATATTTACATTTGCATAATTTATGCATATTTCGGATGGTTACCATGGCAACCATAGCACAAATAACAAATAAATATTATTACAATTGCATGAGGGATGTAATCTATATTTGAAATAATATTATTTGAGTGTTCAATAAAGAAATTTAAAATTTGATGGATTTGGGGGCCAAAAACAGGCAAAACCATACATAGTCCTTAGTTAAGATTGATATCAAACTGATTTAAGCAATATTCCAAGATGAATTATTACGTGGGTATCGGTACAGCAGCAGTTGAAACTCGGTATTTGTAAACATGCATCCATTTTAAACTGTCTTCTACTTCCGGTTTGTTGTTTAAGTGGTCAACACATAAATTATTTTGAATTTAAAAAAAAATTCTGTCAAGAGTTTCTTGGGAGTTATCACTCAGGTTTTCTTTGTTTTAACCTTATTTTTGCATGGTTATCAGCTGCATTTTCTCAGAATATTTTAGAATCACAAAAAATCACCTGAAGTTACGTATATTGAGCCTTTAGTTGGAAGAGTTTAAATGACATTGTGCTTTAAGGTGTGAATGAGTCAGATACCCTTTGTCTAAATGAGCTAACTGCTTAAATGTCATTGAAAACAGAAACTTTTTCAATGAAGTAAAAGGTAACAATTCATTAAAGGGGCATCGCGCGAAAGCCTAAATGCCTGTTCTTGAATATACATGGCGTCTTCACTACTAATTATACTTTCCTGTTATTCCACAATTCAAAAGTCCACTCAAAATGTCTATTATGACTACTTGCAAAATCGCATTCCTCGGGAAAGCCCAGATAAAAATAGCGGGGATGACGCAACGTGACAGGTGTGCCGCAAGTTTCCTGCTCGGTTTGACGGAAGGGGCCATACGGGAGGGGACGCGTAATGTATACGGCTGATGAAACAGAGACAAAGTCCGTGTATAAACTTATTGAATCACATTCACATTGAAATTAGACATCAATTGCACACATACCGATATTCAAATGAAGAATAATTGTCGGCATATCGGCACCATATATAGACACCAGGAATTATCTATATTATATTTACCTGACCGAGGCCGGTACACATGGGTACGGAATACGGCCATGGTAAAAGGTAATATTCACGAACCAACTTTTCAGATGATTTCATAAAATATAAAATGTATGTAGCATGCATTGAAAAGTTCGAAAATAAAATGACATGAAATCTTTGCGATATTTTTTTACAACTCAATGTCTTGAGGATTTTTTTTTTAAGACGATACATATACAATGTACATTCATATTCGTTTAAAATCTGTCCAACTTTCATCGTCTTCACACGTAAACACATATCACGGAATGCGAATATTTAAGTCCACGCACTCATATAACGACACACTATAAGCATGACTACATGTATATCAGATTTGGAACTGTTGAAACACTTATCATAACTACCCGTTATGAATATGTTATGATAATTCCGCTTTCTTTTTACATTTTTTTTGTCGTCTTGTAAAGGGACGGTCACCTTTTAAAAACAACCTGCAGGAATCGAATATACATATAGGTATATGTTGTATAACTTTGTTGTTTTTTTTAATTTTTTATCCCAGTAATAATATATTTTCGTATCAAATTTAATACCGGGGTCGCAACCCAATGATATTTGTACCTTGACTAATTTATAGATCAAGTATGAATATCACTTTTTTTACGCGTGAAAATATATTTTTTTTTATTCCTTTTGTCCAAATTGAAGCCGTATGTACCTCGGTCGCACATCCCGTTTTACAACGTAATCAAACGACTTTTTCTGTTATGGTATATATAGTATTTGAAAATGTCTTTCTATCCAGCAATATAATTAAATCATACTTTATTACTGGAACATAAGATTTTATAAAGAGAATATTATAAAACAAACTTTTAAGTTTAATATTGCACACGCATTTTATGCAGCAGAAGACTGAAACAGTTTCCCCTTGGGTAGCCTCAAAACTAAATCAAAGCTTTATTTGTGCATGTTACCGAAATATGTAACATACACACAATAGAGCAGGTAGTTTCTCCTTAGAATACTTCCCATCTCTCAATATGATTCAGTAACGCAGTCTTGCGTCATATTTTGACCATTCGGCAACTTTTCGCATAGTAGTTAGGCCTTATCGTTGTGTAACGGTAATAACAGATAGAGTGTTTACAATGGAAACGGCGCTCGCTGCACATGCGTTGGTAGTTGGAAATCCCAATCCAGAACGTCTGGCCAGACGTTTTGGATTCCACTAGTTATTTTAAAATTATTTATTTTATGAATGCATGTCAGCAAAATCCGATCGTCGTAGTCCATAAGAATACCCACTCGATATGTGTATGTAATATTTTGAAAAAAAAATATGAAAAAAGCTAACTTTCGCGGGATGCCCCTTTAAGTTGTTTTGAGTCCTCTCCCATATTCTGATTGAGACTCCTAAATAAATGACTTCTGTCTGTTATGTTTGTGTTTCCAATATGATTATAATGCAGACCCTTATTCTCACTCCCTTACATCAGGATCTGACAGCACCCCATAAGAGGTCATGTCCTGGTGACCTTTGTCACCTCTTTACTTCACACTCTAGTAGAATTTTCAAATTGATGACAGTTGATGCTAATGCTGTCATCTGCAGCAAGTCATTTTGGCACAACATGAACATTTAATTTTGCTTGTTGCTTAAGCATTTAACATCGTTCTGTTCCGTGTTATGGTCCTATAACACGGAACAGGATTGCAGACAAAATGAATAACGCGCGTTAATGCTTATATTTACATTTTTCCAATGGTTTTGATAATAAATTCATATTTATATTCTACATTTGTTCTGAAAATTTCAGGTAGATTTCTAATAAATGGAACAGCGAACAGCCAGTATCGGCCGGCTATTTCTAATGTTATGATTATGACGTCACAATCGTAATGATGTCATAATGACCACTCCAGTGTTATGCTCTCATTACATGGAACTGGCCTTGGTAGTGTTATATAGTGGCAATGCAGAGCAAATGTAAATATAACAAAATAACTTAACACACAGATAGGATCATGAAAGCTTTTTCACCCACGAAAATTCACATTCAAGATTTTGGTAGAAGTTATTTGATTGGCTGATGCAAAAGGTCACCAGAACATGACCCCTTACGGGGATGTTGTCAGATTCTATGTGAGAGACTGAAGAGTAACGGAGCGAAAGTAGATCTGTATTTTAATCGAATTTGTTGGGTTTCTTGCCTCTTAATACATTTCTATTACTTAAATGTAAATCATAAATAAAATTCTGTTGGTCGTACCTGAAACAAAACCTCTCAGGATTGGATAGATTTTACTGGAAAAGATCTCACCAATGCTTTTTTTTAAAGCCCCGCCATGAAATGGGGCGGGGAGGCATATAGTGTTACCCATGTCCGTCATGTCGCGTCTCGTCCAATGGTAATGTAACCAGCTTATTTAAATAACTACTGATCCGATTGTCATCAAACTTCGCATACGTAATAAGCATGAAGAAATGATTTCATATGGGGGCAGGGGCATTTATGTCTCACAGACATTTCTAGTTTTAAATATTGTTTTGTTTTATTAACACCAGGTAATTGATGCAAACCAGCAGACTGAAGAAATGATAAAGATTTACCAGGAAAAAAGCCAAGAGATCCTGTTTCATCAACCAGAATCTATACAACTGGAATCAGCTGTAGGTACCTGACGGGGAGAAATGATCATATGTGAACCTGGTGACACTGCAAGTGGAACTCCGTTCTGTTCAGAACTGGAAAACACTTGAATCTGTTTCTGTTCCCTAGTTACAGAGAACCAATGAAGCTGTGATGCTGTTTTGTCCTGTTTTCTTTAATACAAGGAAACACAACCACAACAGGTTATGGTTCCTTGGACCTTGGACCAAAACAAATAGCTCCTTCATTGCTAAAGATGAATTTTGCGTTAGCGGGATACAGACTCTTTTAGATTGTCTCCGCACTTATAACAGGACAGCTGTGTTCGTTGTGTTGTTTAATCAAAAACTTAAGGCTCTTGGTTTAAGTCTAAGTTTTGCTGATAACGGAAGCTATATCAGGGAGAAATATTATTTGTATTTTGAGATGCATTTCATATTTGTTTTCTGGGAAAACTTGTTTTAAAGTTTTATACAAATATTTACAAGGAACAAACTTTACAGATAGAACAGAAAAGCAGAAATTTAGTAATATATTGATGGGATGAGATTTTGTTTTAACGATGGGGAATTAAAATTAAATTGGATCTTGAAAACTTTGTTTATTTAAAAAAAGATTCAAAGGAAAGCATTAATTACAGAAGTCGAGGAATGTTCCTTAATTAAACATTCCCCCTCTAATTTCTGTAATAGGGCTGTTCCAGAATTAACCATAAGTTTGGGGGGGGGGCACTTTTTCAGAGACTCCACCACCTATCAAGTATTAAAAGATGTTTAATATTAGGAATGGTAGACAGATCTGGTTTCAACTTCAACACCTATGATATATATTAATACAGGTGCCTCCCACCTCCCCACATGATTAACTAGATCGAGTTTCTTAATGCTTTGCAATTGAGATTTTTAAAGTTATCGAAGCCTTTACCGTAGGTTAAAAACATTCCTAAAACAGGGGCCTAATGTCGACCAGTATGTACCCTGCTGTCTAGAACTCTATATCAGGTTTTATAGACAGGTTTAGTTTTGTGCCACTGTCAAATTGTTTGTTTATACCAGAACTATTAAACTATTATCCCCATATATATTAATGGACTTTTTTTTTGCGTATTAAAAACCAGGTTGAATCTGGAGGGGAAAATTTCATCAAGAATCTCAGAATTGGTTTCAAGTACCTAAAATGTCTCCTTGAAACAAAATGCTGAAAAATTAGTTATAGATTATTTAATTTTATGAAAAAAAAATTTTTTTCACTTATGTTTCAGTTATTTTGGTTATGGTTTCCAATAGCTGATTTGATCAAAAGTGTAATTATGACTACTTTGTTATTCGTGTTTATGTATATGGACCAAGTTATTGTAAAGTTTTATATTCCATGAAAATCCCATCAAAATGTAATTTAAATGTCATGAAATGAAATTATAATGATTAGCAATATATACATTTTTACCTGTCTTTAAATGTGTTCAAATAGTTATTTAGTCTGTAGAAACTAGTGGATAAAGTAGAAACTACTAGATACAGTATGCACTTATATATCAAGATCCATCCTTATGAATTAGTTTTAGCACTGAAAAATAATGTTGCACAATATTTGTTTTCCGCACGGTATATTACATTTATTTTGTAATCATTGACATTGTCTACGCATATGATTTGAATTGGCAAATTTAAAATTTAGCACATTATATAAATTTAAGCCGATAACCGCAATTATGATGAATTGGTGCTCTGAACTCACAATACTTGCTGTAGAAGCAATATACAGAAACTGTAATCAGCGCCATCGTAATTCAGTAGTATACTTCCAAAATGAAAGTTGCTCAAATAAGATTACCGCAAAAAATTTATACTTGCAGTATTTGTATTTTCATAATCATGATCATAGCTTACATTGGAGAAGCTTTATTTTTAAGTTTTTAAACATCATTATGATTTTTATTGTAATCAATGTGAGAGATATTTTGATTCATGTTATTATAATTAATTTTCCATTGATTGTATACAGATTGTAGCTTTCTGATTGGTTGAGATTTTCTTTTCATACTTTTATGAAAAAAGAATCCGAAAATGGCGTGAAAAATGTGACGTCACAATGCGGCAATTGACGTTGCGTATTGATTTGTAAAAAAGAATCTGTTGTTAGATCAGCCAAATTGTGCATAAACATGTTTTAAAATAAGTTTCAAAAATTAATAATAAGCATTGATGTCAATTATTTTTTAGTTTCCTAAGGGTATGAAAAAAAAATAGTTTGCAAATAACATTATGTTATGGTCATTACACATACCCTGCAGTAGCTAGGAGATCATTTGACCACAGGATGTGGATTTTGAGTTTGTGTGAGTTTGAACTTGGATGAAAGAGATTTTGTGGGAGATTGGTAAAAAAAGGGTTAACGGGTATATTCCATGGGTGAATTTATGATAAAGTTAGAAGGATGGCACAAAAGTGTCACATGACAGCACACCTGAATTGTTGAAATATGTCTACATCGTAATAATGAATATTGCTGATCTCTCTAAAATGGAGGTTTTCTAGTCAGCTTTACTTTTTAATTTCTGGAGATTATTTGTAAGGTTTTAATTTCTATTACACTTTGTGTTTAATGTTGAAAACTGCAGGTCGTATGATTTATGGTGCCATCAATCCTTTATATATCCCAGTGATTTCATTTTCTTTAATTCTCCGTAAAGCTTCAATAAATTAAAGCAGAAATTGAAACCTCTATCTATGCGACTTTGTGGATGAGTTTAGTTTCAATAACCATTAGGCTATCATCTTTTTTTAAGCAGTACATATATATGGCTCCTCTTCTCTTCAAAAGAAAACAAACAGGTATCAGCTTTAGTGATTGGTCAGATGGTTTTACTCTAAACCAATCCAATTGCTCAATGCATGCCTTTCATTTTGTCATTATTCTATAGGCTCAGAGAATGTAAGTGTTAGTAATCCTGGAATTTATAGAATGTGAGTGAGTTGAATCATGAGTCAATATTACTGCATGGTCAATCCATATAAGCACGCCATTGAACGGATACAACCACATAACTATGGGCATTTTAGCTTGTTTTTAGTAAATTGTCTTGCCACATTCTGCCTACAGAACTTGTATTCTTGCTAAATGTTTTTGTTTAGAGCTGTTCTAGAATAAACCATGTGGGAGGGGCGGAAGGAACTTTTTCAGTGATCCCATCACCCATGTCAAGGCCCAATATACGTAACTTCAAAAAATATTCGTGATTCTGAAAAATTCTGAAAAAAAAATCCAGTTGATAACCATGCAAAAAAAAAAAAAAAAAAATGAAAGTAAACTTGAGCAGTAACTAATAAGAAACTCTTGACAGAAAAATGCACAAAATTCAAAATCATTCATATTGGGCCCACTTTAACAACAAGCCAAAGTTAGAAGACAGTTCAAAATGGACGCGTGTTTACAGATACCAAGTTTAACTGCTGCTGTACCAGTAACCGCGTAAGAATTCATCTTGAATATTGCTGATATCACTTAATCTTAACTAAATCTATAAATATAATAAATTATTAGGCTTGATTTTCGATTCAAATTTTGCCAAAATTACGTATATTGGGCCTTTAATATTGAAAAAGATTTAATATGAACTCAACCAACCATGCTATATATTGTATTAATACAGGTGTCTCCCACCTCTCCCACGCGATCAATTATGAAATACCTAGCCCTTAATTCTTTAGTCTTACAAAGGACAATAATATACTGAAAGCCCTATTAGGGGTGATACTTTTTGAAGTTATTTCCAATGAGGTTGAAAAAAAGATAGTAAGTTAAAAAAAATTTAAGTAACGGCCGGAAAAAATTTACATTCTCCCAGCCTTGTAATGAAAATTGTTGGAGGGTTTGTAAAGATCTCTTGACAAGGGATGTGTTTGTGAACATGGAAGTCACGATTATATTTCTTTCTTAAATAAATATTTACTATATTGTAAAAGGGTAAGTGACTCCATAGGAAAAACAAAGCAGAGTGATGAGGAATAGTCCCATCCTCAAGCTCCATCAATAACATAGAAGTATCATATGATTTTATAATAGAAATATTTGTAAGATGTAAACAGTGATTCATTCACCCATGGTCTTCCTTTATATTGTGATATTTTGTTGTAATAAAATGTAATGTATTGATACAATATTTAATAAAGTTGCATTAACGCTTCCTTGTACCTCATTTATTTATTTTTAGGTCACCTGAGACATAGTCTCAATTGACCTATTGCAATGGCCCTCAACGTCCGTCGTAAACAATTTACATTTTCGACTTCTTCTCCAAAACCGCTGCACCAAATTCAATGAAATTTGACAGGAACCTTCCCTTTAGCCAAAGATGCACTACAATTGTGAATTATCATTATGGTCCTAACCCCCTAGGGGCCTGAGGGAGGGGTCAAATTAGTTAAAGTTTTTAAAATCTTCTTCTCCAGACCCAGATATGCTGGAATCAAATACTAGTCACCAATAGAATGGTCTTAACATGCTTCATCAAAATTGTGAATTTCAGGATGCACAGGTTTCAGTCAGGTCCCCCCCCTTGGGGGGAGGTGAGGTTTACTATAGTTTATATTGTTTTGGATATATTTTGTGCATTTTCAGTTGGAGATAATTGAAACTTGTTTGGAATCATAACCAGAGTTAATGGTTTGATGTTGGTAGAATTTTAACTGGCCCACCTCTGAGGCAGTGGGGAGCAGCTCAAAAGGGTCATATTGGCTAAAATTTCAATCACCTCCTTCTCCAGACCCAGATGTGCTGGAACAAGCTAATTCGTAGAATTAATATCCCCTGCTTTACCCCCTTTTGTAAAGGGGTAATCATATTGTAGGTACCGGTAATAATCTTTAATTTGTAATTTTCATGATGTTGACATACGATGTATTGCTTGGAGATTAAACAAAAAATAATCAGCCTTGTAACATAAAATTGGATGTTTGTTGCCGTGATTGCAGGAAACGTTAATCAAGGGGCCATAACCTTATTAGCAAGTTTCAAGAAAATCAGAAAATATTTGTTGTTTTTATTGCACGGGAACGAAAGAAAATAACATTTTTCATTAATCAAAGGGCCATAACTTCGCCAGATAACATCCACCTGAAGTGGCAATTGAACTTCGTTGGCCGAGCCCTTAAGGTTCAGACATTTGGTATTTGTGCTTGGCTGATAAGCCAATGGTGCGAAGCTACCTTATCTGAGGGATTATGACTTACGCCTTTAAGTCAGAATCTCGCAAAATCTGTAATGATACTATCTGCACCTCTGCATTGGGAGGCAACGATACGTCATGAAAGACCAAGCAGAATTTGACCAGAAGCATCCTTGTGTGAAACAGGTAAATAGTCAATCTGACCCTCTTGGAGGGAAAGAGCCTCATTAAGTGGGGAAATAGATGTAAATCTTTTAAATAGTAGATGAAGCTGTGTCAGCAAAACCAAACCAGGCAAGTGATATTGGCCAGGAGATTGTGATCACAATAATTCTTCAAATTCAAATGGTCCAGATCCAGGATTCATCACCTTCCTTAATTAAAGGAAAAGTCTTACCTCTTCAAGTCTCCATAGGTATTAAAGTATAATTATTAGAAGTTGATGGAAAAATATTAAAGAACTGTCCTTAAATTCTGTATTGCTTTCCTATGGAGATTTTTAAGTTAAAAAAGTTATATTTCAGAAAGCTTCTGAGATGCCCCCTAACAGGTTACTAAGGAGAGGCAGACATTTTAGTTTTTGCCTTGCTTGGAAACGAGAGTTGGCCTCCCTGGGTATGAAAGGCACCCAGCCTGTCAAACCGGTTTTTACATGAACACTGGCCGTGCAAAGTGCAACACACCTGCGGACACAACAGGTGACACTGGAGTTACAAAACTGGAATGACAAACACACACTTACCTTGAAGTCGAAGTTACATGAAGATGGTCACTCTCTCAGCCACCATCATAAATCGGTTGCCAAAGCAAAATGAAAAAAAAAATAAAACTGAAACACCCTAACTTTCCCTTCACCTATGTATACGTAATGGACATCGACATGTTGATTTTACATTCGGAAGCAGAGCGAAACATTCCGAACAGAATATGTACTCGCTCCTAATACTACCTATAATATTACGCCTTGCCACTAAAGCGCTTGTAATGAAAATGTATTGTAACACACGAGCATGGTCTTGACTATGTAAAACACGTGCACGAACACATGCAAGTGAGGGGAACTTATTTTGATGGAAATAAATGGATGTTATAGCAATGTTTATCACACAGGAACTGATTACTCGTAGCGACATGATGTTTCAATTGAATACAAAGGTAGGTTTATCAGTTGTCATTCATGTACATACTTGTTTTTTATTCGCACAAATTTTGGTGTAATCTAATGGTGTTTTTTTTTTATTTTGCTTATATAGTATTATAACGTTATAATAACACCTTCAATATCCATGTCAATGTTCTTCAGATACTGATCGAAAATATCGTAAAAAAATCAGAGAGTATGTGTTGGCTAGCTATATAGGTCTATAGAAGTGTTGCCGTGCGGTTTCATCACAACAATGAGAACGGTTTGACGGCCTGGGTGCCTTTTATACCCAAGGAAGTCGACTATCGTTACCAAGCAAGGCAAAAACTAAAATGTCTGCCATTCCTTAGTAACCTGTAAGGGGGCATCTCAGAAGATTTCTAAAAATTTTTACTTGGCCGTTGTTTTTTTTTTTTTATATATCAACAAGAAAGCTTTTTTAACTTGCATTGTCAGCTTTAAGGATTTTCCTTCAGTTGAGGAATGTTGATGAATCCCAGGCCAGGTGAGCTAAAAAAAACACAATTATATTATAATTGTTAATATTAATTCATTAATAGGACATGCATTATATGATCAGCGGTGAATGTATGCCTGGGGTCCAGGGGAAAAGCCCCCCTGAAGCTAATGGGAAAATTATCACATTTTTTTTGCAGGCTCAAGCAAGCAAGCATAATTACTACCGATATACTCATGAAAACATGCATCATTTGAAAAAATAACAAAATCCAGGTCAATGTATTTCTGTACATTTTATTTGAACACTTGGAAAGGAAATAACCTGTTCAAGTTTTTCCTCCGCCCAATAAAACGCAGTTACACACAGAAACATAAGCTGTCTGTTGTCCAATGGAAAGCTGCGAGAATCACATTCTAACTCTCGTCAGATTCACTACTACACGTAGGAAAGCCGGTACAAAGCCTACTATCTGCCATCCTAAGTGTACGTACATATTCCCAGTACATATTACATCAACAGACTCCAATAATAATGTAAATGCAATAAGACAAAAGATGTTCCGATCCCTTTTTCAACACAATGAGATGATCCCAGTTGCTTAACGGCAGGATCTATTGTAAATATAAGGGGGTGAAGATCATTTCTCTAAGTATCTTATGAGTAGTTTACACCAATGACAATAGATGGGATGACTTTACAGAGATAGATAATAACATTTATAATCGACTTTTAAACATTTATAATCGACTTTTAAAAGAAAATGAAGATCATAACGACCTAAAGAAAGAAAAGAAAGAAAAAAAAAAAAGTTAAAAAATTTGTAATATCCTATGGATGCAATTGCAAAGTAAATTTCCCATGGATGCAAATTTTAAATTTCAAGCATGCAGTATAATAACACGAAATTTCTTGAATACGACAGAATTACAGGTATCATATTCTGAGAAGAAAGGAAATTATTAAGTTTTTTTCTTAAAATTTTCATTTTCAAGAAAACACCAAAAAGAAGGTAGCTAATTAAAAAGACATTACACAAAATTGGCACAATGTGGTCACACTTTGTTTTGAATTTGTCTGAAATGAAATTGATCTATACATACCATAAACCAGTTTTCTCATTTTTTTTTTTATATATTAACAGGTCTTACCAAGATCTCTAGAATGTATTGCATGCATGGCCCTATGAAGATCAAAAGGAAAGTATTTATTTTGTTAGAGAAGTTTTCGCTGGAGGTAACTGAAGAAAAGGTATTAATTAAAATAATGGAGTGCTAGCAAGAAAAAAAACAAATACTACAAAAACTATGTACTGTGACCAAAAAAAAATTAAACAATAAAAAAATCAACTGCATGTACACATTGTATTTTAATTGCAATATCAATTAATATTAAATCCAAAGTTTTCATACACAAAACAATTACACACAACAGGTAAAATAAGAATCTTAACTGAAACTTAAACAGCACCCCTTAAAACACATTTGAACTCTTCCAACTCAAAGGTTGGAATAGTCCATTTTGAAATTTCAGGGGTTATGGGGTTAAACAGCAAAAATAGGTCAAATTGTATTTCCAGTTAATTTCTAAGGAATTGCAACTATAAACTGATATTAAAATATACAGATGATAGATTTGTGATAGAAATAGCATGCAAGTCAAATTTCTGATCATCATTGTAATATTTAAAACAGTAAAAATTTTTCAGATTTTTTTTTATAATAATATTTAAATTTGAACAAATTTGACAATATATATTTAAGTGAAAGTATTTGAAGAAGAAGAAAGAAGAATATAGAAACTACTGAAGAGTGTAATACACAGGATGAGGAGGGTTCTCTTTCTTTTAAATCTAAGAGTTTTAAAGATGATAAATAATCATTTGTAAAATGTTTTACAATAATAGCACATTATAGCTCTTTGTATGCTGTAAGTTTTATAAATATGTGTCCCATATGAAGAAAAAACAAAATGAAAAAAAAAAAAAATGGAATAAAATGCACAGTATTCCAATTGTATAAATTCCTTGATGTTTGGAATAATTTCCAAACAGTCTAAAGAAATAAAAAGTAATGAAAGACAAGAAACGGAAAAAAAAATCACATACAACTATTAACAGTCACACATCTCCGTAGTCACAACAGATATTTACAGCGAAGTTTCAATCGCTGACAGATTAATATTATATTTCTCCAAGACAGTCTCAACAAACTGTTCCTATATTTTTTCTAAAATGCGTTCTTCCGTGTTTTTTGCTCCTGAATCGGTTTATCTTGGCAAAAAAATATGTATTCATCTTATATATATATATATATATTTATATAATCCAACAAGCAATGACAAACAAAGACTGTGCATTATCAAACAGTAACTTTGATAATAGACATGAATCTCTTAAGAAAGTACACCGTGAACTAAACAGCTCACAATGGTAAACATACACGATACAGTGTATGTACATTCTGTACATTATGTATATAATTATACACTCGGAAGGATATTTACAAAAGCGACGACAAAATGAAAGATGATAGACAGGTGATGGTATGATAACTCTATAACAATACATGTCTAATACCAGTAACCTTGTCATCCCTGTATTTCTTCAGAGGCTTCTTTCATTCCTTGATATGGAAGAGTCTATTATAGTGTACAGTGATGAGAAGGTTAATACTGTATAAAAACACCTAGCAGGGCGACGATAAAAAGCTCTTTCCATTTCAGTAAGCACTTACTTCCACAATTATCCAGATGATACAGAAAATCTGTGATACACTCTATTTGATTTTAATTTCCGAAATAATTTGTTTCCACCTTTAAATTCCCAAATGACAAAAACATTCTTTAAATTTCAGTATCAAGCACCAACTCTCACCATTATCTAAATGATACAGGAAATCTGTGATACACTGCATATTATTTTCAAAAATATTTTGTATTTTGTCATTTTTTTCTCAACTTTTGAAGTGATTCAACATTTCAGACATTTTTCAAGTTATTCCCATTATTCAAAGACCAGTATTTGACTTGATTTTCGAAGAATATTTAGTAATTTTTTTTCTTCTTCAAAACTTTTTAAATTACCAAGTGATACAACATTTAAGTGATGCTAGAACGGTTATTCTCATTATTCAAAGACCAGAACAAACTATTAATGAACCAATGGTGTTTTGAGGATTGAATGACAAAATTTCTATCACAGAAATCTTCACACGTGAATGAATATACACATAAGATCTACGACAACAACGTTAACTACTTGTTAGACCATGGATGAATAATCCTGTTATTACATCTACTACCAAAACAGAGCGAGTCGACTCGATACCAACGGGGCCAGCCCGTTACCGAGTACGGATAAGCTATACACACTGTTACCATGGTTACGAATTTCCTGGAAGAAGTCCCGTTAGATGATTTCTACATATTATATATCAATAATGCCATATCCCAGTGTGAAAGACAAACACAACATGCATACATTGTTTTCACCTTCCGTGAAAATTAGTACTGATGAAAGTCCAAGACATGCTGAAATACTGGTATCACCAAATACGGTTGTTTGTCGAAATTTGAAAATTGTAACATATACTGTTTGTTGTGGTATACAATTGCTTAGCTATGAATATTTGTGAAAGCTATAAATATGATCTATCACTTTCATGAGTTTTAAAAATAAGGTGTAATCATTATTCAGAGACAATAATGTCAAAATTCAATTTGAAATGGATTTGATAAAAAAAGTTATTATTTATTTTTTACCAGGGTTTGGTTTTTGAAGTTGCTATCGAATCTCGAGTTATTAAACCTTCATCATTTAAAAAACAGAAAAAAACGGACGAATGTTTCAACTAAACCAGACCACATTATGTACAGAGACATACTGGTTGTACATGAAATTTGTATATACCATGATCTCACTACCATACTTAACAATAGCACACATCATTCCATGATGAATTAATAAATTGTTTAAATGGCCTTGTAGTCAGGTCTACACAATAGTCAATACACCGAGGTCCTGACGCGACAGAACCATTCACGATATCATGTTAACAGGTGAGAAATGAAATGTCATTTAAAAAAAAAATCTTCTAACAAGCTGCCGTTACTGCTACGTGGGCCGAAGCTCAAAATCGTCATTGACTTGAACCATGGGAACATGGAGATCGTCTATCGTGGGTGCACTCTTGTGGTCACATAAACTCATTTCCTTCATCTTCCATTCCCAGTCCATCTTCTGTACAGCAAACAAGGATTCCGCTTCATGGTGATGTCGCAGAAGAAGTGACTCCTATAAAAACACAACAAATTATAATTCAGGCATATAAAGAACTGCAGTGTTTTAGCTACCTTGATTTTACAGCAACCTGTGCCTTCTTGAATTGGGAGAATTTAGTAGGATTTTCAGATAAATTGGGAAAATATTCTTGAAGTTTGCTTCATTTTGGGAGAAAAGCACTAATTTTGACTAGGGGAAACAGCCTTATATTGGCTGTAAAAATGGGCAAACAAAATCACTGAATTGTGTAGGTAGAGTGCAGAATTACATATGACAATTTTATCAGAAGATTTGTAACTTTATTTCTAATTCAAAATGAATATAAATTCTGACTAAGTCATTAAACTGTGATGAAATATGTGCAATATACTAATTTTCGATATTTGACATGGTACTTCGTATTCTATCGATGTCACAATTAGGACAATGTCACATAAAATCCTATGTAAGATTGAGAATCCTTATAGCCAGTATGAATGCATGTCAAGTGTAAGTTTTTCTTACACATCTTACACACCATATGACTAATTTCGAAACCAATACACAGTTATTGAACACACAGACATGGGAGCAGTCTGTGACATTAACTTTTTCAAGTACTAGTCCGGACAAGCAAAATGTAGTGTTTATAATAACAAATATATTGAAATTCAAATTAATTTCAAAGAATTTCCACTAGTCCAATGCAAAATTTACTAGTCATGGGCATAGGACTAGTGGCTAACATTGCAGACTGTGGGAGAATTTATATCCTTTATGCATATAACAGTAAAGCCCTACTTACTCGAACCAGGTTTACTCTCATAAACCTCATTTGTTAAACAGTGTATTTGGTCCGGACCAAGTTCATGTATTTTCAACTATGCTAGGATTACTCAAATTGGGTGGTCGGGTGGTGCAGTGGATAGCGCACTTGCCTTTCACCAAGGCGGCCGGGGTACGATTCCCCGATCGGACGTGAAAAGGTACGGGGTCACCTGCCCGACCACGTGGGTTTTCTCCGGGTACTCCGGTTTCCTCCCACAATAAGACCCCTCGCGCGCTAACATCCGGGCCAACAAGAGTGATTAATATAAGTTATATAGCTTGTTTCATAATTGTTGTAAAATAAATAAAGTTTATATATTATATACTCAAATTCCATGTACGGGTATTCCTCAAACTATTGATCTGGTCACTATGAGTTTGAGTAAGTTGGGTTTGACTGTATACTATTTTATCAAATAAATTTCAATTAATTTCCAATTTGAAGAAATCATACTGATACCTTAATTTTCTCATATTTATCATCCACATCTTTCAGCCAAGAAAGAAACTGCCGACCATTGTACCGTGAACGGACATTTTTCTCCTTTTCTTCCGCCTGTATAAAGATATTTAAATATTTCACTTAAAATAAATATTCCAATATCAAGTTCATCTACAAATGATCAAATCAAAAGTTGATAATTCTAATTAATATTGTCAAATTATGTGATATGTATTGTCATAAATGGAAATACAGTAATTCATCAAAATATGAGCTGCAAGTCATATACTCATAGAAAGATTGGACTCAAAAGAACTTCTGGAAATACTTTAATTTAACACTGTGGGACCTAGTGTTTATTTATTCACAAAACATGATATTGAATATAAATTGTAGATTGATCAACGGTTATACCTTCATCCCCCCCCCCCCCCCCAATATATATACAAGTACGATAAAAAGTGATTTTAAACACAATCTGCCTTGTCAAAATTTCGTACCTGTTCCGGATCAATAGTGTTGTAGATTTCCTCGTCTCGTAGTAACGTGCACATACTTAAAGGTAGACTCTGATTGGCCATGGCTCGGGCAGCCCTACCATGTTCCCTGATTATTTCCTGTTCTACCGAAAGCGTCAGCTTTTCCTGTCAAAGATTCAACATCATTTAATAGTTTCAATTCTTTCTTTTTACTTTCGATTTTTAAACTAGAATAATGATACAATTGTTTGAAATTCTGTGAGAAGGAACACAAAATTCCAATTGATGTTTCATGGTGCCTTTGTCATACTGATTATATTTAAACGAAAAATATTTTGTGATTAACTCTAGAATCATCAATTCAGATTTGAATTTTATCAAACTTAAAACAGCGAGTTCGGTTTTCATACTAACCCTCTCTATGACAGTTTGGTATTTGGTTTTCATACTAACCCTCTCTGAGAGTTTGGTGTTGTGTTTTCATACTAACCCTCTCTATGAGAGTTTGGTATTGTGTTTTCATACTAACCCTCTCTATGAGAGTTTGGTTTTCATACTAACCCTCTCTATAAGAGTTCGGTTTTTATACTAACCCTCTCTATGAGAGTTTGGGATGTGTTTTTCTACTGACCCTCTCTATAAGAGTTTGATTTTCGTTTTTCATACTTACCCTCTCTATGAGGTGCTGTAGTCGGAGTTTGTACCGTGCCTTCTCCTGCTCCACGAACAAATCCCGCATTGTGCCCGTCACCGAGTTAGGAGGAGACAACTGAAATAGGAAAAAACAATTACAGATTTTGCAACAGATAAGTATCGCCACAATATATTCCAGGGGTGTAGAGAGCATAGGTGAGTGTAACCCTTGGATATCGAGAATGGGTTTACAGTAGTGAAAGGGCAGTGTTCCCACTCATTTTTCTATTTGGCGGTTTTGGTTTCCCCATGGTTTGCAAAATGGGGGTACACAGCAAAATTTGGGGGTACATGCAAGATTTTTTGGAGGTACCATTTATTTAGTCTCAAAGTATGTCCAAACGAAATAAAAACAATTATAATACCTGTATTCAGTGTTTGTTTTCATTTTTTTATGGTCAATATTTTGTAAAAGGATGACTGTCACCTATATGTTAATGTTTAGTTTAATTATTTCTTCTTTTACTGATAGAGTAAATGTTTTTGAATACACAAATGATGAAACAGTGCCCAATGTTTGGTAATTTGTATGATCATTTAATCATCTTAAAGTTTGTAATATCAATATAAAGTCCATATATTCCAACTGCTTATCTGGCCTCAAATATCCGAAATCCTCATAGCATTTGGTTTTAAATGTTCTAATACTTTCATGTTTTGCATTAGTAATTGGAAGTCGCGTTTGATCCAGGCTTACATTTATCGGAACTGTCTGTTTGTTTCTACTGTGTCATCATGAGTTTGGGCAAACTGAAGCTCAACCTTGCCTCTTCTGTTTTGTTTGAGTATTATTCTTGGTCGTTCAGGCACTTTACTAGATAGACACTGAGGCCTGTTAAAGCATTTTCATGAGCAAGACTACCAATTGAGAAAATTGGAAAACCCTTAGTGCACACAGCACTTTCATTTTTTCTAGAATTAATTCTCAACTTTTGTAATTCACATTTAAGCTAAGTGAAATTATATAGAATTATTATACGTTCATTTTGAATGCGAGACATATTTTTTATTTTGCATGCAGGTCACATAAGGTAGCCAAAATCTGTACATGATCTTTTTAGAATATGGGTGAATCACGCACGTTTCTGCGTGAATGGGAACACTGAAGGGTTTATGAAGGGTTAAGGTTTATTTACAGAACGGGGCTATGATCAGATTACCCAGTGATTTTGTTTTGCTGGATTACAAGGTACTTACCATGGGAACAGACAGAGTGCTGGCGTTGTTGCCCTGTAGGACGTAACTACAGCTGACCATCAGGTAGTCCTTGTAGCCCTTGGGGGCATTCGGTTGCACCACTGACCACTGTTTGTGTTTCATTGCCACCTGTCAAGGTATTAAAACGATAAAATTATAAACGTTCTCAAACACTTCTTTCCCTTCTGCACCTTACACTGGCTTGCAGGTTGACCTCCAGTTAAATCAATCATAGATATTGCCTTGAATGGATTGACATTCGTTAATGAAAGTTGTTCTTAAATATCAAATATCATCTTACAATCACCTACTAGCTGTAGGAGTACCGGTAAATGTCGCTAACAGTTCTTTATGAAACAATAAAAAATCACCTTGAACATTTTTTTTTCAATTTTGGCAGATGGTTAAATTATAAACAAGAAAAAATATAAACGATTGAACATGTCTCCCTTTCCTTGAATGCAAGATTTCGAAGGAATGGAGGCCCTATAATTCATTTTGGAAATTTTCATTAAACATCTTGCAGCTTTTCTCTGAACAATGACCTCTTATTACACCCAATACGTGACAGAGTGAAAAACATAATCCAAAGTCTGAAGCATTTCTTAGCTCAGTCATACCTGTTTTCTGATAGAAAGATACAACTCAAAAGGATTGGGAGGTTTTTCGTATGACACTGGCGGCAGTTGTACATGTGGAGGAGGTTCCGGTGGTGCTGGCTGCGATACAGTATTTGTGTCTATTTTTGATCGTAACTTCCGCTTCCTCGGATGAATGTCAAAACTTTCTTCCTCTTCTTTGGTGTTCTTAGAAGCATTGGACGTTGATTCCTCTTTAGACGTAGTGTCATTGTTCCCTGTTAACAGTACATGGCAGTTTTATGTTTATCAAGTGTGATGTGATTTGAACTGATTCCAATATTTAGGAACACTTGAGCCTGAACATATACTCATCACTATATATAGACATTGTATTAAGCACTGGACTGTTACCAGATGTAGTATACAGTCGATATGAATACAATTTGGGTGACAGATAAATGATTATTTATTATTATCTGTCATTCAAATTGTATTCATATAGACTTCATTCTACATCTGGTAGCAGTTAAATGCTTATATATACACTGTACATTAAGGATTTTTTTCATATGCCTGTGTCTATTTCTTTGGGATAAAGCCAGTAAAAGTTATCCCTTTTCCTGTGTATTTGTTTACTGGAAGAGCCTGGTTTAAATCAATGTCATCTAAGCGATTGATTCAAAGCCACTATACATGTTATTTGAGGCGGAGTGCAAATTTTTGTTATAACACTGTCCAACATGGCGTTAGAATAACGTCATGTGATGCGGCATTGCAAAGTGTAGTACACAGTGTGATATATACATGTACTACAATTTGGTTTACTTTAATGATATATAGGCGGCGGCAACACAGATTGTAAATTTACAATAATACAATACATTGTACATTATTATAATTAAATTGAGGTTGTGGAGCCCATATTTCTGTACAAGTCTCAGCTTGCTGTTTGATGGCTGTCCAAAAACTCTACATGTTAATACCTAGACTTTCATGAACGCTCCAAAGTATCAGTAACAATCTATCTAGAAGATGAAGAATATATATCACAAGTTCCAATTATTGCTGGGCTAATTCAAATTTTTCATTGGGTGATGAATGGAGAAAATTTATTATGAATTGCTTTATAGTTCACTAAAATTGTTTTACAGAATCAACTCAATTCATCATCTCAAGAAAATCAACTAAAGGAAAAATGAAAATGAAATCCTTAAACATATACACAACTGAATATAGAACTGTATATGCATGTACTATTAACAGAATGTATATGATTTCCCATTAAAAACATACCTTGCTTTTCTTGCTTATCTCCCTTCTCTGGTTTTTCCCCTTTCTGATGTTTTTCGTGCGACTGTTTTTGCTGAAGTGCCGCCTGCGTGTGAGATCGTAAGGTCCTTGTGGATCGCTGTGTACTTTCTTTGTCCTCCTCACTTTTTTCTTTCTCCTTTTCACTTTCCTTACCACTACCACTTTTGACACTACCAGAATCTTTATCTTTTTCCTGTTCTTTCTCCTTGTCTCCAGGTAGACTCGGAGGAGGCAGATTCTCTTCCGCCGGCTCTACCGACACAGACTGTTTACAATTTTCTAACACTGAGACTTTGTCGTCTTTGTTTGTATCTTTTTGCGAACTCTGTTTTATATCACTATCCTTTGATGCTGTGTTACTTTCCCGTGATGACGGGCGGGAGGAGGCGGGACTACTTGTAGTAGGGACCGCCTCCTGCGGAAGTGTTGTCATGCAGATGGGCTGATTCATTTGTGATGATTTTGCTGCCGCTTCCTGTTCTTGTGTTGGGTTTATCACGTACGGAAGCGCGTGCTTTGAGGAGTGCGACTTCACAAAATCTGACTCCAAGCTAGCCGTTGAGGTTGATGCCTTGGGGGGAATAATAATTTTTAATGGTGGTACTTTTGGCGATGTTGGTCTACTGTAACTTTCCCTGCCATCCTTGTCAGACTTTGGAGAATTGTCTTCTTGGTCCTTATCAGATTTTGTTGGACTTTGTCTGCCCTCTGACTTCGTGGATGGCAAAAAATTGCCCCACTCATCAATGTTTTTGGGAGAGGAGGAGGAGGAGGATGAAGAACGTAACTCCCATTTTAGCCCTGAGGAAGAGGCGAGGGTATCACCGCTCCCTGACCCCGCCCCAATGTTATGTCCTCCTCCTCCGCCTCCTCCGTCCTGGGAGCCATTAATACTACTCGCAATCATCCCACTAGAAATACTGTTCCTCCTTGGGAATGACACTGAACTAGTGGTGACGGGAGCTGTCCGTTCTGACCCTAATCTGTCCGACGAAGAACTCACTACGGGTACAACTACACTTTGAGAATTGTTTAACTCACTGATGTTTTTATCGACCACAGTTGTAAAGAGAGACGACAATGCAGATGAGGATGATATTACCGGGTTGTTGGTGGTGGTGCTGACTACGGAGGTGGTAGTGGTGTTTAGGAGGCTCATTGGTTTGTGTCCCACACCGTTACCGTGACCTGGATCCGACACCGATTCTTTTAACTTGGTGCGATTGTTCGAGTCAGTGCTTTGCGGAATGTGTGTTGACTGTTCCCCAACACTCGCTCTCCTACCACTCTGCGACAACGTGATCAACGATGAGGATGGCAGTGATGAGGATGAGGATGATGATAACACAGATGATATGGAGAGGGGAGGGGGATCTTTGAGTTCACTATCACTCTGTTCATTATCACTAAAATGTGGAGAAAACGCTTGTGTTTCCATCATTTTGAGGTGGAATTTTGTTGGGGGAGGAGGAGGAGGAGCCGGGCTGACCATTGACTCGACGTTTTGACCGTCTGGCTCCAGATTACTGAGCCTCTCAAACTCACCC
This sequence comes from Mimachlamys varia, assembly GCA_947623455.1. Taxonomy (NCBI): domain Eukaryota; kingdom Metazoa; phylum Mollusca; class Bivalvia; order Pectinida; family Pectinidae; genus Mimachlamys; species Mimachlamys varia. The sequence continues at coordinate 37,853,782 of OX392533.1, read as the reverse complement.
ATACCAAGTCTTAATCCAAGCTCAACACTAGATGAAGAAGTCACTTTTGTTTTACTACCTGATATTACACTTGTCAAGGGTGTGTGATCGTCCACACGATTCCCAGACGTATTCCCCTGACCTGAAAACTGGCTCAATCCTTCTCTGACATTGAGCCCCCCAAGCCCAGAGAGACCACCAAGCCCAAGTCTATCTCCTCCATGTCCTACATGTCCACTGAGCCCTTCATGTCCGATTCTATCGGCACCAAGCCCAGAGTGTCCGATTCTATCGCCACCAAGCCCGGTATGTCCAGTTCTATCACTACTTGGTGGTCCAATGAGTCCCATTCGTTCACCACTTAACCCTATTCTGTCCCGTGCTAAAGCACTAGGCCCGAGGCCGTCTTCACTTTCCATAAGGTTGACCCGCACTTTGTCGAAACTCCTAACACTGTCGAGCTGAGGGTCGTACAAGTCACTATCCACACTGGACACTGGGCTGTCTACTGACAGGAAGTCCTTGTGTTCACTTGGCCCCATTGTAACACTATATGATGTGAAATGAGGTTCTTTCGAAGGTTTGTCGTGAAATTCGTCCGCTTGTTCCCGCTGAAACTTCAGAAACAGACGACGAGGTGATGACATTTTCTCCGATTTGAGAGACCTTCTGTTCAACGTCGACTGATTGGAACTTCCATCTTGTTTTGGCAGTCTTGATAGGTAGTCTGTAACCCAGATATAAACACTCTATAATGATAATGTTTCGGTGATTTTTTAAAATATTATCAAAGCTGGCTTCCCAAACAAGAGGCCCACAGTCCGAATACGTCAGGCCCCAGGGTGTCAGATCAATCGCTCATACAAAACACAGTTTTATCAAAGCCATCATGGACATAGGACAATATCTTGTACTTTACAAGATTTTAATGAGATTACTATATTTCCCCGAATGGGTCTTACCCCTCAGTCCCCTTGGGGGGCAGACTCACTGTTTATACAAAAATAGTTCCCTTTCACCTAATGATGCTTCAGAGAAAATTTGGTTAAAATTGGCTTAGTGGTTTACGGCTTGGTGAGCTGAAAACTTGGAAGCCTGATCAATTCCTGTGATCTGGTATCAAATATACAGGGTGATGGAACAAATATATAGAAAACTTTTATTTACTTAAATTTAGTTGCTAAAGTGAGGTTGATAAAGCAGGTGTCGTAGAATGTCTGAATATATCACCTTGACAATTAGTAGACAACCAACATCAAACGGTGAGATATTCACATGATATATGCCTACAGAAACTCTGAGAAAAACAACAAAATGTGATCACAGAAACCCTATCGCAGGCAAAACTACTAACTGTTATTACTCATTGATTTCAAGGCATAGAAGGAGTAGCCCTGTCATGACAAAAATTGCTGGGAGTCATAAACTATACATTTTATATCAATGAATTTGTGATCCTTTAAACTTCTTCACTTCTACATATCTAAACTGGACTTGTACAGCCTTTCATTTGGTAAAGTATGTGACTTTAGGAGTTAATGGCTTTAAATATAGATCCAATGTATACATTTATGTACCTCCACAATCTGAATATGTAGCATTTCTATTAATTTACTCTTGTGACACTTCAGAATACTGCAAATTTATCTATTTTGGGAAACTTAAAAATTATGGCATATAACGAAATCTAAACATATATATGCGCACACACAATACTTGCTCAAGAATGCAATATACAGACACTGTAGTTAATGCAATTATGATTTAGGAGAATGCAGAATCTTGTGAATGTATAAGGGCATCTGCTTTCAGAGACAAATTTGCAGTTGTGAAAATGTTACATGTACTGCAAAAAACCCTTACAAATTCAGGTACCAATCATATCAGCATTACACAAATTTGTTTTTGATTTAGTAAATGAAATCATATTATAAGGAATGCATTCCTAAGTTCTATGAATATAAAGCAACTGATATTGATAATACATGTATAATATAGATGTATTTTAGAATAATTATGCAACAAGTTATCCAATTAATATGAATCACTCTTGTTGGCCCGGATGCTGGCAAGTGGTGGGTCTTATTTCGGGAGGAACCATTCTACCAAGAGCAAACCCAAGATATTGATGTGGACACTGAAATTTTATGTCAATATCATGTTTAGTATTGGTGATCTGATTAATCAAGTTAGTCAACATTTTCTCCTTTTGTGTGGAAAATTGATTAAGTATTTTGACTCATAAGTATTTTTTAAAATAAAAAAAAAGATTTTTTTTTTGTTAACTTCATACTTTAATTTCATAATTTAATCTATACCCCGCGAAAAATAACTTTATTGATGGACTCTTTTCTCTTAGAAATCATTACGCTGCTGCATCAGCCAATCAAAAGTGATGTTATAAACGGTGAAGTCATTTTACGTTATGGGCTGAAAACATATTTTTTAAAGCCAATGAAAATGCTTGTTTCAAAGAAGATTAAATTATATTCAGAAAAAGTTGATCATCAGTCAATCAAGGATTGTTTTCACATTAAATGAAAATCCATCATAAAATAATTCCAAACACTATGTTTCCATGCCACACGCCAGCTCAGTTCACCCTGCTAGCTGGTCCTACACCACAGTGTTACCATGGATACTGACCATCCGAGTCTGTGTTTCTGTTATCCTCGTCCTTTAGAGAAGAGTTACTCTCGGGCGAGGTGGGAGAGCGGGCGTCGTCCAGACTTGAGCTGTCACTACTAGAGGTGATTATTTCCTTCCTCAACAGCTTAGCCATGTCAGGCGTGGCAGCCACATCCATTGGAGTCTTGCCCTGTAGGTTTGGCTGAAGCGGGTTGGCGCCATGCTTTAGGAGTAGCTCCACCAGCTAGGGAAGTAAATCACAAAGAACATTAATCAAAGTAGTAAATACAGTGCATTCCTCTTTATAGCATGTTGCATTTGTCAGACAAAAACATGATATTAACAGGAATGAGACATTAAGAGAAACATGATTTTCCATATATCTTCAAAGGGAAAAGAACGAGTCAACATAGATGTTGTCATAATGTATTTCATGTCACTCCTGCTTATTTATTTCCTGATAAATGTTTGCACATTTTTTTTTCAAATTTTTGTCCAAGCTCACCTCTTGAAACACTTGGTAAAACACGAAACTATATATGTAAAGCAAATCTTACTCCTACTTGATATCAACTCATTCACTCTTGAAGACACACTTGAACTTTTCCAATTCAAAGGTTGGAATAGTTCATTATGACACTTTGGAGTGAATGAGTTAATTGCCAAGAAAATGGATGTCTGGTTATCTCCCCTCGACAATTAGAAGACAACTAACATCAAAATAGAGAGATATCCACATGATATATGCCTACAGAAACTCTGAGAAAAACAACAAAATGTGATCACAGAAACCCTATCGTAGGCTAAACTACTATGAAACTGTTATACTAATTGACTTCAGGGCATAGGAGGAGTAGCCCTGCCTTGTTCAAGTGATAAAATTAAAGCATCTTTTTAGTTCACTATAGAATTATTCATGAGCTTCAAGCTGCATAATTAGTTGTAAAAATCCAAGATTAACATGTTCAGTGGTCAATTTACAATTTGTTTTCATGGGTCTTTGTTTTGTACGCATTGCTGAAAACGATGGGTCCCACAATGTTAAATTGAAGCAATTCCAGATTTTTAGGAGCCCATCATAATTTTATGAGTACTGGACTCGGAACTCGCACTTATATTGATCACTGCATATTAACTCATAAAATCATTCACCCCTGAAATTTCATAATGAACTTTTCGAACCTTTGAATATGGAAAGTCCAAATATCTTCAAAGGGAAAAGACCGAGTCAACATAAAAGTTGTCATAATGCATTTCATGTCACTCCTGCTAATTTATTTCCTGATAAATGTTTTGGCGATTTTTCAAATTTTTGTCCCAAGCTGACCTCCTATAGCACCTGGTAATACACAAGACTACATATGTAAAGCAAATCTTACTCTTACTTGATATTAACTCATTCACTCTTGAGGAACACACTTGAACTTTTCCAAATCAAAGGTTGGAATAGTTCATTACGAAACTTTGGGGTGAATGAGTTAATTGGCGAAGAAAGTGGATGTCTGGATATCTCCCCTCGACAATTAGAAGACAACTAACATCAAAATAGAGAGATATCCACATGATATATGCCTACAGAAACTCTGAGAAAAACAACAAAATGTGATCACAGAAACCCTATCGTAGGCTAAAATACTAACTGTTATTACTCATTGACTTCAAGGCATAGGAGTAGTAGCCCTGCCTCAACAACATTGCTGGGAGTCATTAACTATGAATTTTATATCGGTCAATTATATGATCACAGAAACCCTATCGTAGGCTGAACTACCAACTACTATACTCATGAACCTTGAAGCAAAGTAGCCTAGTAACAACCATCCTCAGTATACAGGGGTTACGCTCACCTACGCTCTCTACACCCCTAGAATATGTCATAGCAAAACTGAAGGCACGCTCAGGGGAAACAACCTGACCAATCGCTAGGCTGATGATTACTAAGGGGCCACAACAAACTTTAAAGCCTGTCGATTTTTTTTTGATGCACATCAAAGTGTTGAATCAGCCATCTTGCTTCATCAACAAGGTGGTGCACACAGAGCCTTCAGTTTTGCCATAATATATTCCTAGGGTGTAGAGAGCGAAGGTGAGCATAACCCCTGGATATCGAGGATAGTTCAACAGCAGTGTTAGGAGTCAGACCCTAAATTTTACATCATTGCATTCTTTTATCTTTTTTAATTTATTCATTCCTAAAATGACATGCCCAGTCCTGGATTTGGTTACAGCTAAAATTTGTCGTTTTGGGGTGAATGGGCTAACTGTGGCAGGAATGAATTCATTCATCCCAGAAATTTCAAAATGAGCTATTCCAACCTTTGAATATGGAGAGTCCAAATATCTTCAAAGGGAAAAGAACAAGTCAACATAGATGTTGTCATAATGCATTTCATGTCACTCCTGCTTATTTATTTCCTGATTTCCTAAACTACCAACTACTATACTCATGAACCTTGAAGCACAGTGGCCTAGTTATGGAAGAAATCAAATGCATCTTCAGGGGTTCATTTACTAAGAATAACAGAAAAACAGGGAAGGAAAAAATATGAGGTTCAAATGACTTCACATCGCCATCGTCGATTTATTGTAACAGCACTACCTTTCCGTGGCCGTTACAGGCAGCGTCGTGTAAGGGGGTGTCGTTTTCCAGTCCCTGGACGTTGACGTTAGCCCCAGCCTTCAACAGCTGTTTGGCGATAGGTAGAAAACCTCGGTTACAGGCTTCATGCAGTGCAGTCCAACCTGTGCACATAAAAATAAATTTGTGAATTTTCATCTCCATTTCATTTTCATGCCTATAACTGTTATCATTAGGTAAACTTTAAAATGAAAGGGTAACAAATGCTGTCTCCTTTGTAAAATAAAATTTTACCAAATGTGAAACTTTTTACTCAATTTTAATACTTTTGGATTGTTATTGTTTTATATTTTATACACAGCTAAATAGTCATTTCGTGACGTGACCGGTTTTAGTGGTGGAGGAAAGCTGGAGTTCCTAGAGAAAAAGTGTCAACCAACGGCCAGTACCTAGTGACTGCAACACAGTCATAAGTCTCTAACCTGCAACCCAATGGTAAAGGGCTAGTGCAAGCAGAATGTCAGATACATTAACCACTTGGTCATCAACCTGCGACACAGTGATAAAGAGCTAGTGGTAGCAGAATGTCAAGACACATTAATCACTTGGCCATCAACCTGCGCCACAGTGGTGGAGGCCAGTGGTAGCAGAATGTCAGACACATTAACCACTTGGCCATCAACCTGCGCCACAGTGGTGGAGGCCAGTGGTGCCGGACACCTTATAATATATTAATCACTTAACCATCATGGCCCCTAATATACATCTATATTTACAGTCTACACTGACATTCACTCGATAACCATTGCTCAACAGACTATCATCATCACCGCATAACTATACTTAAACTTGGACAAATTTCTATGACGTCGACAACAATACATGTGGGCGGAGCTATGCAAATCCTACAGTTTGAAACACAATTGTGTGACGTCACCAACAATAAACGTGGACGGAGCTTGCAAATTTCATGCTGTTACATTTATTGAAGCATTCCCACGTTTATTAGTTTTGAAATTTCACAGAAAGATACTGTAAATATAAGGATAAACTTTCTATTTTGTTCAGGTTTTGGGGGGATATCTACAATGGAAAACGTGTAAATTATACGATTATTGAACTTACCTGTTTTCCATTGTAGTTATCCCCCGATAACCAAAACAAAATAGAAAGTTAATCCTTAAGTTATACAAACCCTATCTTCCAACCAATTCAAATATAGATACAGAATTTGTTTTTACATTATACCAATATTTTCAGTTGATGTGGTAATATTCTTTTTAGCAATACATGAAATTTATCAATAGTGTAGGTCCTGTAGGATACGTCGCTGTGGTTCTCGGCACAAAAGCTTCAAATCAAACCAGTGAGACATCCACTGTAATATTTGCCTACAGAAACTCTGCAGAAAACCAGATACTGTCTTTACAGAAACCCTATCGTAGGCAAAGCAGAATTATTCGGAAATAGGATTAATTGTAAAATATCATTGTACCGCCATGCTAAATTTCAGAAAGACAAGTCTTTTGGATTCTGAATCAAGGATAGCTTATCCTGCATGGTCGATTTTCAGTAAAAAATACTCTTGGGAAAATATTTTAATCTCTAACAATGATTAACATGGGGCATGTTCATATTATCCTTCTAGTTTGGGCCCTAATAAATAGAAAATAATTAAAAAAAAAAAGTTATTCAATCATTGTTTATCTACCTCTGATCTATATTTGACTTATATTTATTTGACTTAGGATGTCCATATAAATCTTTCCTTTGTTCTATTTTGCCTCTAGTTTAATTGATTTAGAGTTCGAATTATGGCTTTGTTGACGCTTTGGTATTCTCTGAATTTTTTTTTTTCATTACAAAGAGCTGACAAGTGTGAATTTTTGTACAGGTAATCTCACCACGATTTATCACTAGGTTCCTGTACAAAAAAGGCCCAGAGGGCATGTATGGCTCACCTTGATAATTAAAACGAAAACTATCCTATTCAATAGTGCAACTCAATATACTGTTTAACCTATCAAAACTGGCCCATGTCTAATCCGAAGCTCTGTCTATTCCGACCTTACCATTTGTCTCATAATTCCCCTGATTTGAATTCTATCTCTTCAAAACTGGATTCTACATCTATCTAAATCTTTTTCTTTGGCTATGATAAATGAAATTAATATTAAAGTTTTAAGATGTTTTCTTTTTTACTTATTATGTTGGACACCTGACAATGATTAACAATATAAAATTTGAAAATCTCACAGTGAGCTGTCCACATAATTTATGCCAACAGATACTCTGCAGAAAACAAGAACCTATTATCGCAGAAACCCTAACGTTGGCAAAAATCTCATTCTGATCTTAACACGGAATAATGTATTTTGAATTTCATTAACAATTTCTGAGGATATTTTAAGCGCATTTCATCCAGCTTATCCATTTTTCTTCAAAATTTGACAGATTTGACAGGTTTGACGATGGATGACAGTGGACAGTAATCAATAAGAGTTTTACTCTGGTGACCAAAAAAATATACCTGGAAGTTTGCATTCAAATGAGTTGTCAAGTACGTCCACACAAATGGAACTCTTTTGAATCCAGTAAAACCCCACTTACTCGAACTTGTGGGGACCTGATCAATTGTACGAAGAATACATGATATTCAAATAATCTAAGGTTGGTTGAATATGCAAATTCGGTCAGGACCAAACAAACTGTTCGGTGAATTAGGGGTATTTGAGTAAACCTGGTTCGAGTAAGTGGGGTTCTACTGTATATCTGTGAAATCTTCCGCAAAGGAGATAATGTATTAAGAATGAAGGATATGTCCTTAAGTTAAAAGAATTCTGTTGAAATCTTCCTCAAGAATTTGTGTAAATAGTACACTGCTAACCAGCAAAGTCGGCCACATTGACATCAGCCCCGGCTTTGATGAGTTTCTTCGTTAGTTTGAAGTCCCCCTTGATAGCTGCAAGGTGCAACGGTGTTTCTCCCCGCTCGTTACGCTTGTGAACTTTTTTGTCCCCAGGGGTACGCTTTGGTCCGATCTGACCTACTGGTTGAGGAGAGGTGGGTTTGGATGTTGAATCTGAAGGAAACAGTTCAGAAAATGGAATTATATTCGACCAAATGCATTGTATAAAACATTAACTACTAACGTGAAGTTAGACTAAATTCTTTTAATTAATGAGTCTAACAAATAATTTATGAAAGTGTTGTAAATAGACAGCAGGTACATACACTGCAGGACGAACATATTTAACACCACTCAAACTCTACAGTGAATAATAGTATTTTAAGTACACATTTCAAAACAGCATGACTGACAGCGCGAAAATGTTCACACTGCTAACAGTTTGGCGGCTGCTAAGCGAAAAATTCCCCGCTCGAAAATATTGGCTTTTACAGTAGATGATTACATATATGATACAAACTATAGTTAACAGTAATTAAATCCTACTGTTCTCTACCTGACACAAAATCTCACTAAGCATACATCTAAGACCTGACCTGTATATAGGAAAATACCAAATGTATGCTATGTGAGAGACTGAGACCACACTGTTAAATATTTGGTTTGTGGAATTTGCAAATGGACTAGTAAAATTGGAAATTTTTTGTCCAGTCTAATTGGTAGTCCTCTTGGTAATCAATTTTTAAAATTGCTTGTTGCACTGTACATTGCGTTCGTTGGGCACCTCATATCTTTTTCTGTAGCTTTAATGTGCACCCTTTAAATAGAGTGTTTACATATCGTAAATTTATAAATTATGACAAGACAGTTATTTTATCAAATAATAGTGACTCATTATTTGTACAAAGATAGTACATACCCGTCAGATAGCCTTGCCTTAAATTTATTGTGTAAAATACACAATATGCTTCAAAATAAATAACACATAAAAAAAGAACTCTGTCTTAGCCTTTTTACACTTCTTCATAAACCATTTATCATACATGAACAACAAAATACTTATCTTAGGAGGCTCAGATGTTTAAAATATTTTAACTCATTCACTCCTGAAAGGACTAGTATGGTTTTGTCTGTTTTTTTGGCCCCCAAATCCATCAAATTTTAAATTTCATTATTGAACTCTCAAATTATTTTATTTCAAATAAAGACTTCATCCCTCATGCAAATTGTAATAATATTAATTTGCTGTTGGTGCTATGGTTGCCATGGTAACCATTCCGAATATGCATAAATTATGCATATGTAAATATTTTGTCAATTTTGGTCAATTTTTACATAGTTTTTCACGTAGCAATCATGGAGCGCAACCTTGAACAAACTTTATATTTTTCCTAAGGATGTGGCATAAGTGCCCACATTTTCTCATTTGATATTAAGTTTGTTCAAGAATGCACTCAATAGTTTATAATAGAAAAACTATCCAAAAATGGGCCAAAATGTCAAATTTCCCTAATGTATGCATATTTGAGATGGTTGCTATGACAACCAGATTTGAAACAACAAATAGTTATTGTTTTAGTTTTATCAGGGATGTATTCCATATTTGAAATATATTGATTTGACAGTTTAATAATCTGTTTAAAAAAATTTGATGATTTGGGGGCCAAAAAAGGCCCAAACCATACACAGTCCTTTCATTAACATGATAATTGACTATTCTAACCTTTGAATAAGAAGAGTTCAAATGTGTTTAGGGGTAAATGAGTTCAATAAATTTAGTCCTGCAAAGTATGGTTTTCTTTTAAAAAACGAATCATCACTGTATTCGTTATAGATTTCTGACCGATCCAGATTTCATAAGGATACCGATTGCCTTCAATGATTTTTGATAATCAGGACATGATTTTGAAGATCAGAGGACAGTAGAATTACCTTGTGACGTCTCATCCGTTAATCGCATCAGAAACAACATTTGCTGGCGCTCTGACAGCGGGCCGGTTCGTGGCGACGTGATACCACTGGGGTTTTTGGGTGTAGCAGGGGCATTCGATGGAGTGGGAGACGGCTCAGAGTTTAAAGGCTTCTTCCTCTTAGGGGTTGCTTTCCTCTCTACAACATAAAGGTATACATGTTTACATGACAATAAAGGAAAATAAACCTTGTGTTCGCATAACTTATATCTATTTTAGTGGTAATCTTGATTTAAATTACTATTAGGAATACGATTCATCAGTTTGGTATAAATGATATATACTGAGATTGTTTTGCACACAAACAGGAATTGAAAACTTAATTTGCGAGCTTTCGAAAAGTCGGTTTCCTTTGTCAAGCAAAGAGTACAAAAGCCTGAGTGTGGGTGTTCTGACCGCTGAAATCAGCTCACTACCCAAAAATAGGGCGAGTTAGAGAAGTCAGCTGTCAAAAACGTAGCACGACATTTCGTCCAAATGTGCTCTAATACTACAGGTAGACAGAGGGACGGGTAAGATGTTTACCCATTCCGCCCCTTATTGGACGAAATGTCGTATTGTACTCTTTGCTTGACAAAGGAAACAGACGTTTTCGAAAGCTCGCAAATTAAGTTTTCAACTCCTGTTTGTGTGCAAAACAAACTCAGTATATATTGATTTATTTAAATTGTACCACTAATGAGTTACAGGAATATATAACACCTAAGAACAGTTACAGTATGGCAGCCATAACAAGACATCTTCGATATCCAGGGGTAGCCCTTACCTACACTCCTGGAATATGTCATGGCAAAACTGATTTCCTTTTTATAGTAACAGTGACCTTGACCTTTGAACCTGAACCTATTGATGGTAAGTGTCAGTGACATGTGATTGGCAGGTGATTTTTGTTCTAAGTATCTCACCTTCACAGAATCTGTTAATTGTATCTGTAAGTACCATAGCTAAGTGTTAATATATATAAAACAGGTTCATTTTTATGAGGCACCCATAAGGTGGTTTCGGAATTTGTGAGTATGAGGGGAAATTCAAGTAAATTTTACCTTAAAATTAAATCATTTAAATGTTGCTTCATGACATGGTTATCACAATGCTATTCTGATAAATATAATTTCATTTAATTTTATTATAAAGGCCCAAAATCTTCTTGGCATATATCAGAGCAACATTCAAAATGGTCAAAGAAGAGGTTTAGCTACATGATCTGGGGTGTTTGTTGCAATGATTTGGTTTGGTTTATTTTGTTTATGTCCAGTTACTATTGATTTTTATAAATATTTTATATATATTATGTTAACAGCCAGGGTCATTCAAGGACATGCCAGGTTTTTTGTTGCACTAAAACAGCTAAAGTCTACCATTTTGATTAATAAATGCTATTACTCTAATTAAACAGAAGAAAATTTGTATGTAACATCTAGATGACAAGTTTTAGGCAAGGTTGTCAACCTGCATATATTCATGTACTAAATAGGCATTTGAAAATCGTGAATTCAAAATATCACTGAGATTTATTTCTTTGCAAACGTAGATCTATATGATGACCTATAAAATATTTCAAAGATGACAATAATACTTCTGCATATAACCACAGTTTTGTGATCGAATTTCACAATATTCATTTAAATATAGATTTTACAAAATCCTTTTAAGTTAATTAAAAAGCTATTTAAGTATTCGCCTGTTATTGAATTTACCCGTTTTCCATTGTAGTTATCCTGTGATAACCTAAACAAAATAGAAAGTTTATCCTTATATTTACAGTATATTTCTGTGAAATGTCTGTTACTATTTTGTTCATTATAGTTCAATCTTCGGACACAGATTTCATTTCAAAATTAATAAACGTGGGAATGGTTCAATAAATGTAACAGCATGAAATTTGCAAGCTCCGCCCACGTTTATTGTTGGTGACATCATGCATTTGTGTTTCAAACTGGAGGATTTACAAAGTTCTGTCTACATGTATTGTTGTCGACGTCATAGAATAATTTCGGCAACATGTTTAAGAACAGTTATGTGGTGATAATGATATAGTCTGTGGAACAATAGTTATCGAGTGAATGTCTGTGTAGACTGTAAATATTTACAAATAGTGAAGTAATCATGACATCGGATGTTTCAACATACAGTAAAACCTTGTTATATCGCCACCTTCTGTTCTCAGCGATTTTGGCGATATAACGAGTTTGGCGGTATATCGGGTTCGACATTCAAACCCGAGTTTGCCGTCTAAACCTTATAATAAGTGTTTCAATAACAACTGTAAACTATAATGGCAGATGGCGATAGGCGAGTTTGGCGGTAAAATGGGTGCATTTACGTGGATGGAAATCTGTTCTGAATAAATTCATGGCGATAAGCGGGTTTGGCGGTATAACGGGTGGCGATATAACAGGGTTTTACTGTATTTACCTTCGTCTTCACAAGGACTGGATTCGGTTGCAAGGAGTTTTCGCTTCAGTGGTTTACTATCTGACTGGGGTGTCCGTACAAAAAGTGTCTTCTCCTGGGAAAAAGAACAGTGGTTAATGTGACTTGACAAATTAAAAATGCATGATTAAGTAAAAACTCACAAACTCGAACTGGTGGGGACTTGATCAATAGTTTGAGGTAGACTTGGTATTCAAGTAATCCAAAATTGGTTGAATAATTATGTACAAACTCTGTCGGGACCAAACGAACTGTTTGACGAAGGGGTGGTTTATTCAAGTAATTAAGTTAATATCAAAGCATGTTGGAATTTAAAGTAACTGATCAATGTAACAAGAAGTTCTTTGATAATAAATTTATGAAAGTTTCTGAAAAAAACAGTACAGAACTAAATAAAAAAGTTTCAGGGATAATCCAGGAATTTCAGAGGAGTGCCGAGTGGGCCATTTTAAGTACTAACATTCAGTTAATAACTTACATGTATATATCAAACTTAAAAGGACTCTATGTAAAATTAAAAGAAAATTGTAACATGCAGGGGTGAGTCATTATAACTTTTGAGGGCTTTATGGCCCTATGGTCCCCTACAGGATTATCCCTGGACTTATGTTCAGTGGCATGTACTGCACTGTCACAACTTAATACTGCTGCATACTTGTAATACCGCCCGCCCCTAGTACTTGTAATACCGCCCGCCCCTAGTGACTTGTACATTTGTACAGGGATGTAAATATGCTGAAAACTGTGTATTTTAATGCCCGATGTACAGGTCGGATAAATATTACAGCTTAGAGTTAGTACAGTGAACTCCACTTAATATCACTCCTGTTACTATCACATTCCTCTTTATATCATGTTTTTCCCAAGCACCATTTTTCTCTCTATATAATCTATGTAATTGTATTTGGTTAATATCAAGTATTTTGAGGTGAATTCCTCTTAATATCATGTTTTTTTAACCAATCAGATAAATATTCGAAAATTGATGTCATTTCAATTGATTTCAGATACAACTTGTACAAAATGTTGCATAGAAAATAAAAAATAACCCAAAAAATGTTTTTTAATTGAAATAATGTTATCTACAGTACAGTTCAGGTGAAAGAGTACTCAGTCACCCAGTGGGTGATTCTTTTTAATCCCATCCACCCTAATTTTGAGACCCTGGTCCGACCAAACACGGTACTGTCACCCAGTTTTACCTATACACACAGGTAAGCTCAACACGGACCCAACACCGTGTTGAAGAGTGAAGCGGATTATAGACTGTATATAATGAAATATCTTCATACATTGTATGTACATTGAATAGCTTACTTAATTTTAGTAATAGAGATTGGAAATGCACTAGATTTAGTGGAAAAACATGTTTCTCTTAATGTCACATTCCTGTTAATAACATGTTTTTGTCTGAAAAATGCAACATGATATAAAGAGGAGTGCACTGTACCTACCTTTCTAGGAGGTGATTTCTTGTCAGACATATCCGGCAATGACAACACTGAGTATTGTAAAGAAGGCATGCAGACTTCTTGACACTTGAACTTGGTTCTAGGTGACCAGACATTGGGCTTTCTTGGTTGCGACCGAGCAAATGTGTTCTTTGTCATTTATGCTTGGCATCTGTAAGAAAAAAAAGAGTTTTGAAAAATGATTAATCATCTAGGTATTATACATATAATACATTGACCAAAATAATGAAAAAAAAAATAAAATTCAATGGTAAAGATTGAAAGTTTTAGCTCGGTTCCATGGCAACAAGAATCTGGGTTGTGTATTTACGTAACTATTGGATGGTAAACTGTGAGAAAATATCTCAGCAGGTTTTCAGTGTAACAGATTATGATAATTGATATCAACAACTTAAGGAGATGCTAACATACACATATAAAATGCAGGAAGAAAGCTGTTAATTCTTCAACACATAAACACGCTTCCTGTGTACATTTACGTATTACACCAGGGTTTTTTCTAGATGAATTGGGAAAAGGCCCCTGGGTGAATTTGGGGAAAATCGTTGGCATATCAACAAAATATTTCCATGGATTTAAATAATCTATTGTTTTAATTTAAATAATTTCAAGTTTTTAAATTTCCAATTCTCAGGATAGTTTTAAAGTAATATGAATTAAACAAATAAATTACACCTAGTATAGGCTGTTTTGTAATTTTTGTTTTATGACAAAAGAGTATGAAATGTAAAACTGACATTATTACATAGTAGCAGGGTTTTCCCTGGGACCCTCAAATTTAATAGATTTAGGAGTCCTGGGACTCCCATCACACATAATATAGAGCAACACTTCATCAATTTTGGGAGTCCTTTGACAATTTTAGGAGTCAAAATGCATGTTTTTGCGCATCAGGGAAAACCCTGCATAGTAGTTTAGTACATTTCATTCCTTACTCTCCCTTTCTTATCAAAATTATCTCCCCTCATATGAAACTCATTACACTGTACAAACAAAATGGCACCCAATTCTGCACTGCTCTAGATCTCATGATCACCGCAATCAGGCCCTGGTTTCATCAACGTTCCTTAACTTAGGGAAATTCCTTAACTTAAAAATCTCCATAAAAAAGCATTACAGAATTTAAGGGGAAAATCATTAGCTAAGGAACTTTCCTTAAATTCTGTAATGCTTTCCTTTGGAGAAATTTAAGTTAAGGAATTTCTTTAAGTTAAGGAACGTTGATGAAACCGGGGCCTGAACTTCACATATCCACACATTTTCAGTATTTATATGCTGGTATTATTGTGTCAGAGGGCCTCAGAAGGTATTTATAATATCACCAACATAGCAAAAATAGTTCTAATGAATTTGATATAAAATTGCAAGAAATTTATCGTTTTTGTCTCAATATTTTTGCATTAGTGCACAAGTTTTTCTTTCTACATTTTCACAAAACTTTCAGAAAATTTGTGAAAATAAGCCTATATATAGTTAATTGATTGGGGGAAAAAACCCGAAATAGGGAAAATTGAAGCCCAAATCTCATTGGGAATGGGGCCATATATTGGCCCCTGAGAGAACCCAGAAAAGCCCTGTACACTGTCACTGAGTAATATTTGTATTGATGATTCTTGAGTATAGATTTATATTTATAAACAATTGAATATAGATTGCTATAAATAGGTTTTGGCCAATTCGCGATTGGTTGATGGCAAGGAATGAGTAAATTAAGCAAGTAAATCAGATGTAAAAAATCATAATCCATTATATTGAGTTTAGACATTCATTTAATATTCAGGATTTTACATCCCAAGGTGACTTTGGGTCTTTTTGGACCCCCCTTGATTGAATAATTGGGGTCCAAGGCATACATATTATATTTGGGGTCCTCAAAAATGTTTGGTTTTAGAATTCATTGCTGTAAGTCATAAACATCATTAATATCTAAATTTGGAGACTGAAACTTTTGCAATAGTCATTTCAGGGTGTCCTGTGGACCCAGGTGTTCAGATTTTAGGGGTCCTAAAATGGAAAATGATGGTTTTGGAGCAATTCTGCTTCATGTAAAACCCTTGTTATTGTTTACATATATATGTTATCTATAACTAGCTGAATTTCAAAAAGTATCATGGTTGAAGTGCTTTTGTATGATGAATGCAATAATAATATATTGATTTTCATGACAATGAAAAAAAAACCCATTTTCACGAAGATTTCAATCGACGTTTAGTGGCAAACTGATTACATACTGTATTCACCATAATTAGCTTCTAGTGAGGGGTATAATAATATAAGCCGCCTTTCTAATCGTGACATGACTAAATTATTCAATGTAGTACAGTAAACCTGATCACTGTGCACATGTTTACAAGGGAAAAGAATACAAATATAATATTGTGATTATATGTTTACAAATTGTCCGAAATTGATAATTATAATGTCGCACATCATGAGTACTACCCTTTCTGGTCACAAACTATTGTACTTGTCCAGATAAAAGAGTTTTGTTATCCTGTTAAGCACCCCCCCCCCCCCCCCCCCCCCCCAAAGTGGGAACCAATTTTTAGGCGCCCTGAGCTCTTATTACCTCGAATACGGTAAATCATAATTAGAATTTTATTCAGAATCAATACAGAACACTTGATGTAAATGGTTGCGCCATCTGACATGTAGATATACATGTACTGCAAATAGTTAAATATCTAAGGGCAAATTATAACTAATGGTACAAGAATTAGGTGTGGTAAAATAAGGAGCAAGAATTAGGTGTGGTAAAATAAGGAACAATACTGGTCAAACATAACCAATTAAAATTCTAAATTTAATTTATTTTATTTCATTTTAAATACACCTTCTTCAGCTTGAAATTGATTATCATGGGATTACAATTTTACATGTACCAAAAAGGTTCACTTTACTCTTTTTTTGAGAAGTCAGTATTCCAAATATTTATAAAATAAAAGACTCTGTCACAAAGAGCAAAAGTATACAATATCAATGTTGCTTTCTTGCGTGAGGATACTAAAATGTTCACACAGTTAAGATTGAAGCAAATGAAGGATTACAACTGAAATGTACATATTAATTCGCTTAATTAGATTCAGGTCCCTCATTTTTAAATAATTTTGCCACTATCCGACTCAAGACATATTTCTTTTGGTATCCAAATTATGGATGTAATCAAGAAAGAAGGATTATGCTGTTTCAAAAATTTCTCCAAAAATTATTGACTGATACTTTGATATTTAATTATTTTGCAACATATTATATACTGGTTATAATGCTTCAGGCATACATGTATTTCATGCTAATAGAATTTCAAATTGTCAAAACAAATCACAATTTGAAAAATATTTAAACATGTAGTTCAACCTGATTTAATCCAATTAGAAGTAACCACATTATCATTATATATTTTGCTGCCACAAATAAAACACAAAGCATATTATATATATAAAAAAAACTTAGATTTGATCATAATAATTAATTTATAAAGTGTTGGCATAAATTATTTAAATAAGATGGAAAATTTTTCATTTATTTTCTGGCCAAGTGCAATAAGTATACAATATAGATGTATGTATACACATAGACCCACATTTTACAGCAATAGTCATTATCTCATACAGGAAGTAAACATCATTTATCTCCCTTGACATGAGGAATTCAACATGTCTGACTGAGTGCACACGACCTTGTATTCAGATACAAAATCAGTGAAATTTTAAACTACTATGTCAGAATTCTGAGCCGGCAAATAAATCAAATGATGTATTTAAGCCTAAACATACATTATACACATGTGTAGCCTCAGCTGTGTTGTGTGATATGTTGTAGTCCATAATTTAAACCACTGATATGTACGTCTGAATTGTATTGTATTACACATATGCAGGCCCGGCACATGAGGCCATCTGAGGGGTCAACAAGCTTTTAAAAGTAATTTACTTTTAATGTTTACCAATGAAAAATTGCAATCTGATTGTTACATCTTATATAGATACATATACATATTAGATTATATAAACATATAATATAAATCTTGCTTTCTTAAAACTTTATATTTCGAAAATCAACACTAAGTTTTGGTTTTAATTTGAAAGCTAATTTCAAAAACAGAACAAGTTTAATTGGCTTATATTTATTACCAAATTGTATTTAATTCTTTTGAACTTGCAGCTGAAAAGTTTGTGTATATGGGTACAAAAGCATGCATAGATAATTGAAAAGATCTAAATTTTGCTCAAGAAATTTTCAACTATTACATTTGGGGCCAAATAAACAAATGTAGACCTTATCCCCTTCAGAATTTGACCAAAATTCCCAATTTTTTTGTCATGAATTGGAATTGGAAAGGTATTAAAAAAGATATGCAATTTCTTGAAAAAAAAAAGAAGAACATTTTTGCATTTTACTATGTTTACTGCTGGAAAAACTTCCCAATTCCAATTATGGACTGATAAAATGACCTCAGCTGATCAATAAACACTGGGATTGCAATAATGAGTCAGAGTGCTTGTGCATCGTAAAAGGTCCTAGCTATAGGGGTTACATTAGCCAGAAGATCAATCTGTCAATCATCAATTCATTCAGATATTATTATCAACTAACCAGGAGAGAACACATGTAAACATCAGTCTGATACCAGTCTACCAAAAGTTTACATCATGTTTAATCTATAAAATTTATCTGTACGATGGCCTTGGTGTGGCAACTGAGCATTTATACAGATATACAAGTTGTTATCTGTGTTCCTATAGTCATCTACATTATGTGTTAATATTTTCATATGATTCAGCATTGTATTACAATTACTAGCTTATAAATCTAAATTTGTTCCAGTACAGCGATCAAAATTTTTCATGGGTCCTTTTCATTGCCAAAACAATGGGTACAATAATGTTGAATTTAACCATTTCTGGAAATTCAATGGGTCCTTTCAAAATTGAATGGGCACGGGACTCAGGATGAGTACGTAGATTATTCAGTGCCAGTACTACTGTGTAAAGGAATATATCGTACCCTGCGAGATTTTCTTTTGTTAATTTCGGATTAGGCTTTTTTGTCCCCTTTGAGAAGAAAATGTACCGATTGAGGATATCTTTCGTAAGATTTATCAAGTACAGAACCGCAGGTCTAAACCAGCCCCTGTCCAATCTGTATCCATGTCTTTTCCAGAATAACCGTTTGGTCCTGTTTCCTCAAAACTTATACATGTATGTATCATACGGTACCTCTACCAGGGTTTTCCCTGGGACCTCAAATTTAATAAATTAAGGAGTCCTGGGACTCCCATCACACATAATATATAGTAACACTTCATCAATTTTGGGAGTCCTTTTTTTAAGACAGACCTATGCATGAGCTCTGACAATGCAAATTTTAGAAAATGAAATTTGTGTTGTGTTAATGGTGGAACAAAATTCTATTGTAAATACTTTTAGTATATATACTACTAAATTAAACACAATCTTCACAAACCTGACCCCTAAACTCCATTTGTACTTTCATTACAGCTTAGGTACCCATATTTTGTTTATTTTACTCTCAATTGCTAGAAACAGTAGATCCCAGTGTTTGGAGTCAGTTGGGAAATTAGAATTGATTATCAGTTCAAGATAAATTACCAGTGTTTTTGCTACCAGATTCTTAAAACAGTCTGTGCCTTATTGAATTGGGAAAAATAAAATAGGATTTTAAGAATAATTGGGAAAACAGTCTTGAATTTTGCTTCATTCTTGGAAAAAAGCACATATTTTGACTAGGGGAAACAGCTTTATATCGACTGTAAATATGGGCAAACAAAATCACTGATTACTATAACTATTGATATTCTCTTCATTTGATGATGGCCTTGTTTTCATGTAACGTATATCATTTATATTCTTGTTATTGTTCACTCATCATACAAGATATAACTTAAATTCAAGTTTTCAACCATGTTAATTCTTTACCTTGGATTCTCATATCAACGATTCAACAAATAACTCATTAACCCTTGAAGATTCTTATGACCTTTGTGTCTCCAGGGGTGAATGAGTTAAATTCACAATTATCAACTGTAAATTCTCACATCCGATTTACTAAATAATTGCAATTAACAGATTGTTTGATCCTGAAATTGTCCTATTTTGAAACAACTTCAGGACATGTATACCAGCATTTTTTTTGCTCTTGTATCTGAAATGGTTTCAAATCAACAGTTTTACCTTCAGCAATCAATAACATCTCATGGTAGTGATGACAGTATATAAATATATATGATGGAATAAAATGGTAACAATCAATAATATATTCGTAAACGATGATCCATGCAATAGACCATCTTATAATATGTACATTATTTATAAATAACCAAATGTTATCACAATTGAATTTGAAATATATCATTCGCGAAATATGCCTTTCGAATTCACCTTCATCAGACATAATATTTAGAAGTCCTCCAGTTCAAATCAACACTGAACTCTTACATGTTCAGAAATGGTTTAGACGTAAAATGCATGGACTATATATATATAGGCATGACACAGTGGTCAACACCAGTTGTACGTCCGAAAAATACCCCAAATTCACTGTTGTTTAATTGAGTTTGCTACTACACATGCATCAACAAAGTAGAAAACACATGATTGTGGAATGAATACCGGTGGTAAAGGCTATAGGCAGATGGGGTATGTCTAAAGAACCGACATTCTGTATTGAAAGTGCATGCATTCTTCTGGCATGTGCTTCAAGAAAGTGCATGTATTCGCGACACTAGCACAGTTTATAATGTGAACCGTCTGGAATTTACTTAATTTATATATTCAATGTATGACAGGAGTATGTGTCGGGGGTTTGAAATAACCATAAATCATAATAATCTTGATTTACTACGAAAACAAAGACAATAATTTCAGGATCAATTCTAGGGATAGCGTGGGATACAAGATGGGGACTGCTCACTTTACATGCGTTATACACAAGATAAATATAATTATTTGGACAAACTATCGGTGGCTCCTTGTGGAAAAATTATCGCAGAATCCAAAGAGCACCTCAAAATTATTGTAGCTATTTCCAATTTCCAATAATATTGTATTTTTTAAGGGTTACTCACCTTCGGAGGTCGTATGGCTTTGATTCTACGCGGGCAAAAGCTTATTTCTGATTGGTTAGATTTACGGAAATTTCGGCAAAACTTTGTAACGGCTGTGTCGATTGGTCAGACGGCGAAATATCGCTTAAAAGAGAAAATTCGAGAAATCTTTTTCACACGTTCAATTTGATTTATAATATCGAATTCGCAAACAATACCATAGGTTTTATATCTATATAATGAACATGTGAAAAAGTTAACTTCTAACTTAGCCGAACTGATCAACCGTAGCTTAACATTTTATAATATGGCGGCGGACATGTTATTTAGGCCATGGAGAAAATTGTATATTTACAACGTTTCATGGATTTTTTGCACGTCGTGATTACAATTTATTGTTTAATATGGGTGTTAACTGTACATATGTGCATACTCAGATGGATTTGAAGCCAGGGGCTTGTAGAGTGTTCGTTTCAAATTCGGTATTTGTCAATACCCAACAAAACGGGCTTTGTTCCGACTCGGTTCACAAAGCACAGATGTGGGAGTGCATTGAGCACAGGTATGCTATGCTTACCACTGACTGGCATAGTCAGGGAGTGACAAGTGCTGGCACATCCTGTTTATGGAATATCATAACTGGAATACATACATGTGATGCGAGATGACCAAGATTTAACGGATTTAAAATCAACTTACTAAAATAGATATAATGTTAGGCCTAAATCATAAATGCATGATTGATAGAAAGCACATGAACAGGGTAACATAGACCTATAGTGCTTCTGCTTTTTAAAATAACTTATTTGATTGCAGATCTATAAAATAGCTTGAAAATTGACGTCAATGTCTTGATTTTAGTAGAAGCTATTCTCAGGTCGGGAAAACCGCAAATCGACGTATAATACGCCAATCAGCCTATAATACCCCAATTGGGGTATGGATTTGTTACTAAAAATAGCCAATGTCACTTTAAACTTAACTTTTTCAGTGCTTCTTTACAAGTCACATTTATTTAGGGATGAAACTTTATGGAAATACAAAAATTATATTTATTTGCGTGCGGGAAAGTACCGAAAACAGATGCAACAATTCCGGTCTATATGGCCTATGTTACGATGGTAGAGTTACTACGGCGGCGATTGTTACATCAAGTTTCTAAGTCGCAAATGATTCCATTAAACATCTTTCGGCAAATATTATTTATAGCGTGTCCCATTTAGTGGAACGTTCCGGTTGTGCCAACTTGGAATTGGTCTGCTAAATGGAACAGAACGTGCCGAATTCCGTTCCTGCGGATGAAAATCTAATAATCGAAAAGGAAAAAGAAACAACTTTTCCGGAAATAACCAAAACGGTTCAGTCATAAAATCTGCAAAACAATGCGAGTAATCGCTTTTATTTACATTTTTTTCACACTATGATGCCACAAGGAGTCATTATTGATATATTTCACTAATGAAGTGCAGTCAAACTGGTTATAGTTAGGTCCATTTACAATTTATTGAACATCTGAAACGAAAACCTTTAACTGGCCGCCATATTGGATCCAACTTGGAACCCTCAAATGAGACGTTCCCGACGAACCGGTTCGTTCCAGCGGAACGTTGTGTTCCATTTAGCAGAACGTCCGGTTCGTTCTGGAACAACCGGAACGTTCCGCTAAATGGAACACGCTGTAAGTCTTTCATAAATTAATGCGACTTGGACAGAAACATTGAAAAAGATGAGTTTAAAGGTATTCTATTTTAAGTAACAAATACATACCCCATTTGGTGTAGAATAGGCCGATTGACGTATTATACGCCGATTTGTGGGTTCCCTGACCTGATTATGGTGCATATCACTGCTATGAATATTTTAGTAACATAAACGGATTAATGTTCCATGTGGATGTAAATTTAAATGACTCGAGTGATACATTGACATTCTCTGACCAAATGAATAAAGAGATTTGCATATAGGCATACTGTCGGCTTGAAATTTGCGTATTATGACTGGTCCTTTCATAATACATGTACAATGCCTCCTTAGGCCAAGTCAATATGTAACAACAATGCAATTTGACTATATACATCAAGTTGCCACGGCAACACAAATGTTAGAATTGTCGCGTACCAAATTGAAGGTAATTTGTACAAAAAACTGTTAGTATCATGTCTGCATATTGTGTAATCTGTTCTTGTTGATTGAAGGGAGAAAATCTTTCTAAGAGCATGTATTCACGTACAAGCAATATTGTGCATCTGCCATTCAATCAGGTTTTATGGTGTTAGCAAAATTTTTAAATTTTCATACGCCTGTCAAAATTGACACGTATTATTGTATGAAGCTGTCCGTCCATCCTACACTTTTATTAGATCATAGCTTAATCACCTTGTTATGAATTTGTGTCTTCCTGAACGTCGGTTTATCTAACATTATTAAGGTCATATGTCCCTTTTTGATCTGATGCAATTTTGGGCATTTTGTAGAAAACATCATAATTTGCTTGTGGGCTATTCAAATTGTCCTGCATCCGGGTCCTTGCCTCCTTAAACAATTCTTATCGCTATTTCTTGAGAAGTACTGAATGGATCTTCCTCAAATTTCATATGTAGGTTGCTCTCGTATAAGAAATACAAGATGGATTCGGAATTTGGAACTGATTAGAAAAATAAAACTCCTGACTGACAAGAGACCTTCTTTCAACTACAGTATTTAATTTTCAAGACAAATTCATAGAACTAAGATTAAGTACATAAATGAAAGTTAAAGTAAGAAGGGAAAAGATCCATCTTTCTAAGAATGAATGAAAAATCATCGATGGTTGGCGCCATGGAGATACCTCTGGGATCTCTTGTTTGTATCATTAATTCCTCTATAATTTGGTATGATGCTTCAAAAAACTATTGTTTATAATTTATTGCTGAACAGCATTGCTTGGTTGCCAAATATGGATATTATGCAGAAAAGGTGTTTTGCTGTAAACTTTTGTTTATCCGGACACTGTTTTCAACTGATTTCTTTCAAACTTAATCATTTTGCCATGAAGTTGTACATGTGTTTATCTGAACGACAGTTTGATTCGACAATATTTACCAGAATTATGTCCCTTTTGGTCTTTTTATCTCATGTAATTTCTGGCATAAAGTGTAAAAAATTGTAAGTAATGACATCAATTTTTGTTACGAAACTATCAACTATGATACCAAATTCAACGATTGGTCTGGCCAGTATATGTATGGAATGACTTGCACCCGACAGCATTGACGTAGGCCTACACATTGTATATATATATGAACATATATTACAGAATTGAAACGCTGTTTTTCTCATCGATTTATGTTTGTGTACATACATGCACAGTCATGCTTGTATACCACAAAGATTGCCAAATTGGTCACATTGTAATGAAACAATGGTGTCCCGCTCTGTCGGTGTAGATATAATAATAACAATTCGAGGTTATTATACCCGTTACTTGATCACAACCTTACAGGTCATGTCAAAGCAGTTCACAAATTATTATCTGTGGTTATAGGGCTTTAAAGAGGCATCACGTTAAAACTATATTTTTTATGCTTATTTAGAATTATTGTATATATGAATTAAATGTATACTCTTGTGGAAAATTAATGGGCGATTTACGCTGAAATATGATCTCAAAAATTTTAATTAATAATTAAGAAAGGGAATCACTATTCGTTGATCAACGATTTGGACATGCAAATTTTTTTGCATCACATATAATAACGCATGCGCATAACAAGCTAAATCGGTAAACAAAAAATGGCGATCCGCGTGACCTACATGTAACTACCAAGCGAAAAGTGGCCGAATGGTCAAATTTTAACGTAAGGATTATATTCGGAAGCATAATGAGGGATGGGAAGTATTCAAGGGAGAGACTAACAGCCCAATTGTTTGCATTGTTACAGTTTTCTTCTGGAAAGCCGGTGACACAGTTTTGATTTGGTTTTGGGGCTTCCCAAGGGATAACTCTTTCATTCCTCTGTTACATGAAATGCGTGTGTAAAACTTGAATGCATGTATTGTAATATTCCCTTTATAATATTCCAGTAAAACGGCATTATTGAATTATATTGCTAAAGAGAAAGACCTTTTCACATACAAGAAAAACCGTATGGGGGGGGGGGGGGAGGGGTACGTTATAAAACGCCGGTATCCCGGGCGATTGAGTTTAATGTATACAATTCAATTTGGACAAAATGAATAAATTTATGTCATCATGTGCGGACAAAAGATTATTGTCATACCTAATCTATAAAATACGGATTGTACAAATATTATCGGGTTTGGACCCCGGTATTAAATTTGATATGAATCAAAATATATGCATTATATAAGTGAAGTCATTAATTCATAAAAAAAACCCATATACATGTATCTCCCATGTCTGCAGTTGTGTTGAAAATGTTAAACGAACCTTTAAATTTACATAAAAAAAAGTCATATGAATCATAATATATATAAATAGATCAAGTATTGGACAATTATCTTCTCGACAAGTTCCATTTGATATATATTATACATGTATTCTACATGTTTAGTGCGTGGTGCCTCATATGAGTGCACGGACTTCCGTGATACATATATAATTGTAAGTGTTAAAGTATGTTGACGCTGAAAGTTGGATAGATTTTAGATGAATATATAGAAAGTCTGAAAAAAAATCTTCAAGACATCGAGTTGTATAAAAAAAAATCGGAATCATGTCATTTTATTTTTGCACTTTTCAATGCATGCACACCTTTTGTGAAATGGTTCTAAATGAGGATTCGTGAAGATAACTTTTTACAGAAATTAAGGTTTGCCCTATGGTTGTCATCGTCGGAAAACCCACATGACACTGTTAAACGTGCAATGTAAGATAGTGCAGTGTCGTATTGGTTTCTGACAATGCATGGCTAACGGTCTCAGTCAGGTACTGATGTCGATAAATGATGCAGAGATGCCGACATAAATTTCTTCATATGAATATCGTGTGTAATTATAAACGTCTGATTATTAATGTGAATATGATTCAATAAATTGATACACAGACTTTGTGTCTGGTTCATCATCGGACCTATACATTACGCGTCCCCTCCCGTTGGGCCCCTTCGTCGACATGCGACAAAATAGTCACGTGATTGACGCGTGATCATCGCTATTTTTATCGGGCTTTCCCGAGAAATGCAATTTTGCAAGTGGCTAATAAACACATTTTGAGAGGACTTTGAATATTGAAATAACAGGAAAATGCATCTGGTAGTGCAGACAGCATGTTCATTCAATAAATTCATTGTAGACTTCCCTGGGATGCCCCTTTAATTAGCAACCAGCCAATATTTTTTTGAACTCCCTTGGAAGCATATGTTATACAACCGGTGTTGCCAGTTCAGCGCTAACAGCTAGCATTCTATAGATAATATCTAGCACTGCGCGTGCCAAGCCACATATGTACAGCTGAGTAGACTCAAACAATTTCTAGCACTATGCCAATCCACATACTCATTTAAAGCTGAGTAGACTGGAACAAGCAGAGTAAAGTATCTTGCTCAAGGATGCAACACCAGTGCCATGACCGGGACTAGCTCGCAACCCTTTGATCACGGCCGCTAGACCACTGTGCCTCCAAAAACCATGTACCATATAAATACTGATGTACGTATCAGGGTTTGCATTGAAGCCGTCCCTATATCTTATTCAAGCACAGAAACTGAAAAGACCCCACTAATTTTCAGGATTTCCATTCAAACTATGCAGAAGGACCCTGTTTATTTAGGAAGGGACCCCATTTATGAAATTCCCAGTGCAAACCCTGTGTACATATCAGGTTTTACACCTTAAGCTTGCTATCCTCATTCTACGGACATCTAATGGAATGCTGGGTACCGGTAAATATCATTTGATCTTGAAATGAACTGGATCAGATATATTGGCATATTGCATCTGGAAATTTAAAAACAACACTGTTAATGATACTTTTTAACAGTGAATAAATATAATCCCTTTTATTATATATTGCCAGCATTTTCTCAGTTTCTTTTTAGATGGTCATCACTACCACAGGCACATGTGGCCAGGAGAGTAAATAACTGAATATGATATAACATAGTGAAATAAAATAATTCAAAATATATAATATTCTTGTGTTAAAAATTTTGTAACAATCCATTGAAAATTATAGCCAAACTTCAGTTTAATTTGATACATAACGTATATCAAGCGGTTACTTAAATTTCACAAAAAAATTACTGTCAGACACTGACAAATCTGTCGCATACTGTAAAAACATTCAATTTCGTTGTAGTAAGATTTTGTTCAGAGACTAGAAACATTTTTGTTGGGCAAACATTTTGTTGTATACAATAGCTGAAATAAAGATTGTTGAGAGTTAAAATTTCATTTGTGTTTTAATTTCGTTGTTACTCATATCCCCACGAAATTAATGAATTTAAATATTCAACGAAATTTAATGGTTTTACAGTATTAGTTATTACGGTTACTCTAGATCTCCTGGCCACATGTACCTGTGACAGAGACTGGGAGTTGTTGAACATAGCTTTGTTGGCTTGAACATGTATGAAACGCATACAAATAAAAGTTGGAAATATAAAATAATTTGCATGGCATAATTGACTTCCATTTATAATGAATACTGATTAAAAATATAGGATATTCAGAACTAAAACATTAGGACTGTCAAACTTAATTTACTATATTACACACGTTTTGTTGGGTAGTTAATGTACTGTATGAATTGTTTGGTAAGCTGTGTATATACAGTCAAACCTTGATTAATCGAACTTCGATGATTCAAATTTCTCGATGTGTCGAAACTTTTGACAAAGTCCGATTTTTTTCATTATATAACACTATTAATTTACTTTTCATGAATTGACTTCTATGAATCGAATTTTTCGCTGTATCAAAGTTTTAATCTGTTCATCATGAAAACATTGAAAAGTACAACTAATAAATCGAAGTGGATATCTTACCTGCTTTGATAATTAAGTTGACAAACAAAAAAATCTTACAAGATTATCACGTTACAAAAATTACAGTGTGTATTTTAGTATACTATTCTTTATAAATGTGAATCTAAAATTTCTTAGCCTGTGTTGCGTTTCACTAGCACCGCATCAGTGCTTCATATGTATAGTACATATACATGTTAATGTTCGATGTTCAATGTTCATTAGCGGAAATCCTGATGTTTCGAAGTTTTCACAACAGTCCCGCAAAGTTCGAAACATCGAAGTTTGACTGTATAATGAACAAATATAGCCAATTACTCTAACTAGTGAAATCTTGATCTCAGAAGGCTTGAAAAGAGGAGAAAAAAAGCACAGAAAAAGGCCAACCAATACATCCGATGAAATGCAGCTGCTTATCAATAAAAATTTATTGGTACATATGCCTGTCGGCCATCAATTATTGTTGGACTGCAGTTTCTATTTTGGAGGTCGAATTGTAGAATGTATGGAAAAGAATCTCGGTCAGGTTGGTGATTTGAAGACGGAAGGTGAAATTTTCCACAACCTGAATGGATTTATTAGGTCATCTGACCCGAAGGGTCAGGATGACCTATAGTCATCGTGCTTCGTCCGTCGTCGTGCGCCGTGCGCCGTCCGCCGTCCGTAAACTTTTCCTTTAACAATCTTCTTCTCAATAACCAAAAGGCCCTAGGTGCTGATATTTGGCTGGTAGGTACCTGGCATGGAGTGCTTCAAAGTTTCCTCATATGAATGACCTTGACCTACTTTCAAGGTCACAGGGGTCAAATATGTAAAAATCTTTAACAATCTTCTTCTCATTATCCAAAAGGCCCCGGGCAATGATATTTGGCCAGTAAGTACCTTGGATGGAGTGCTACAAAGTTTCCTCATATAAATGACCTTGACCTACTTTCAAGGTCACAGGGGTCAAATATGTAGAAATACCTTGAACAATCTTCTTCTCAACAACTGAAAGGCCCTGGGTGCTGATATTTGGCTGGTAGGTACCTGGCATAGAGTGCTACAAGTTTCTTCATATGAATGACCTTGACCTACTTTCAAGGTCACAGGGGTCAAATATGTAAAAATCTTTAACAATCTTCTTCTCAATAACCAAAAGGCCCTGGGTGCTGATATTTGGCTGGTAGGTACCTGGCATAGGGTGCTACAAAGTTTCCTCATATGAATGACCTTGACCTACTTTCAAGGTCGCAATGGTAAAACATGTAAAAATCTTTAACGAACTTCTTCTCACTTACCAAAAGGCCCTAGGTGCTGATATTTGGCCAGTGGGTACCTGGGACAGATTGGTGCAAAGATTCCTCATATAAACCTTCACCTATACTTTCAAGGTCACAGGGGTCATAAACATGTATGTAGATATCTTTGAACAACTTGGCAATAACCAACACAAATGATATATATTAGATCTTTATAGTCAGATGACCGTTGAGGCCCCTGGGCCTCTTGTTTTTATTGCAATGAAAGTTTTCCATGGTATTCTTTGTCATCCTGATCAGACTTCATCAGATTCTAGATCTCCTGGCTTTTTATCTGAAGGATCATTTGGCACCATAAAATGTCTGAAACATAGACGATATTGTTTTTTTCTTTTCAGCTTTTAAATGTTTGTACAATGTATTTTGGAAGACCAATCCTGTGTCTACATATGACATATGGTTTGGCGTTTTGGGATAAAACAAGATTTTGAACATGGCAATCCAGACACTGTATTTAAGCCATCATGCCATGTGTAAACTTTTCCTTCAAATGACTTCTTCTCAATAACCGAAAGGCTGATATTATGCATTTACATTGTGTAGCATGCTGGGATGAATAGCTACCAAATCTATTCAAATGAATGACGTTGACCTACTTTCAAGGTTACAGGGGTCAAATGTGTTAAAAATCTTTCAAATAACTTGGTTACTGAAAGGCCTTGGGGGCTGATATTTTGCATGTAGCATGCTGGGATGAGGGCTTTCAAGTTTGTTCAAATGAATGACCTTGACCTACTTTCAAGGTCCCAGGGGTCAAATATGTTAAAATCTTCAAGCAATTTCTAAATAACCAAAAGGCCCAAGGAACTGATATTTTTCCTGCAGCATGCTTGAATGAAGGCCTACCAAGTTTGTTCAAATGAATGACCTTGAGCCACTTTCAAGGTCACAGGGGTCAAATGCGTTAAAAATCTTTCAAATAACTTGGTTACTGAAAGGCCTAGGGGGCTGATATTTTGCATGTAGCATGCTTGGATGAGGGCTACTAAGTTGTTTAAATGAATGACCTTGACCAACTTTCAAGGTCACGGGTCAAATATGTTAAAATCTTCAAGTAACTTCTCAATAACCGAAAGGCCCAAGGAACTGATGTTTTGCCTGTACCATGCTGGGATGATGGGCTACCAAGTTTGTTCAAGTGAACATTTTCAAGGTCACCGGGTCAATGGGTTAAAAATCTTCAAAACATCTTCTCATAATAAAAAAGGCGCAGGGTACCGATCTATGACTTGTATCGTGCTTGAATAAAAGTCTACTAAGTTTGTTCAAATTAAAGACTGACTGACTTTCTTAAAGCAGCCAAATCATGTAAACAAAATAACGATTTCTCTTTAAGGTTGGCAATAGGATAGGATAGGAATAGGTCTACTTAAGAAATAACAGTAACAGCAAGGCCTAGTTGTTCCGAATTTGGATGCCCAAAAGAGAAAGGAAAATTATCTTGCATTATATTTTTGTTGTTGAACATCATGCACAGTAACAGGACTGGTGTTCATCAAAATAAATCGAACAACTTTTATTATGCAAGATCATTATTTGGTGTGGATGTTAATGAACTAAAAACGGTGAATTTCTGAAACTTTGCAGGAACAAACGTTCTTTTCATTTTGGTTACTCGCTTGTATTTTACAATATCCGATATTCATGGGGTCATAAAAATCAATAGTATGTACTGGGATGAAGGGTTTTAATTCGGTTCCATTAATGACACTTATGTTCTCCTTCGTTCCTCATACGTACATAAATCATTTCATTGCTTAACATTTTAATTGAAATAAGAACACAAGACTGAAATTCTTTTCGTTTTATAATTGGCATCCGTGACTGTTACAGTACATTGGTAATAGCTTAATAGTTTTAATAATAATAATAATAATATTTATTCAGGTAAAAGGCAACAATTAAATACATAAAATGAGGCAATCTTTAGATTGACAATTGAATTTGATTTTAAAATATCACAGATGGTAAAATCACAGATTTTGACTGCTTTCATCCTTTCACCAGGGATAGCCCATAAAGCCTTAAAGGCTTATTTCCAATGGGGTCCCTAATGGTTTGAACTTGTACTATAGAATCGTATAATGAAATTACTCTAAATTATATCAAATCCGCAAACTAGTTTTCTCAAACATTACATATGAATTGAAATCCTGAAAATCTAAGCATATCCAGTGACCACTTAAAACCACGCCTTTGAAAGTCCACACGCTGAAAGTCCTCTTACGCGATCCCAAGTAAATCCTGATGAAAAAATGTTCCATTACGAATAACAATCACATTCTACAACAGAAATATTAAATAATTAACTACATAAATAATAAGATTTTCGGTCAAATTTAAACAACTTTTACTTACAACTGAAAATATTCATTAAAAAATTGAAAGAAATAAAACAGCATAATGTCGAACGTCCGCTCTGCTGAGTAACAATCTCGTCGATGACGTATACAGGTTAAAACTAGACAGGTAAGGCCTACAATATCCTCACTCTGCACCACAGGGACCTGAGAATTTGTTACAGCTAGTTTTGGACATAAAATAGGGTGTTTAGCGTAATTTTACACATTTGGGGGGGGTTAAGATCAATTTTCGATAAAAATGCCCCCTCAATAGACATATTCATTAGGTTGACGTCACCCCGAGTGCAGGTCTTTTGCTGTCATTGGATGGCTAAATTTAAAGGAAGACCACCATCCATTGACAGCAAAAGTCCAGCACGCGGGGTGACGTCAACCTAATGAATATGTAACGAAACGGCCCCCAAGCCGCCACGATCCTAAGACACGGATATTTTGCGTGTTTTTGGAGGAAACTGAGATTACTTCTGAGGAAGGAGGATGTATTTGACTTGCATTTAGGAGGTTTTTAAAATAAAAATTATCCATCTTTCCAACGGTACCAAGCGTTTTTTCGTACCTCAACTATAAATGTGATTTTTGATGCAAGAAAGGTAGGTGGGGTCTATTTTTCGATCTGGAAAGCTTTCCACCCTTTAGCTTTTATGACTACTGAGGGGCATTTTTATCGAAAATTGATCTCAACCCCTCAAATGTGTAAAATTACGCTAAACACTCCATTTTAGGTCCAAAACTAGCTGTAACAAATTCTCAGGTCCCTGTGCTCTGCACGTGCAACCACATCCCACCCGACTCAACGTAATTAAAATATAACGAAACGAAATTTATTAACACACTTTTACGGACCAAAATATCTCCAAAGCAGATACAGGAAAATCTGAGCATCGTATTAGTCGCTAGTTGTATCATACCGTTGGACTCTCAACTGTGGTAAAGGTCTGTCAGATTCGTTCAATAAAACTTGATTGACACTTGGTAAACTAAGAGTTGCTTCCCTTTGACCAGGCAATCGGCAGTAAGGCGCTAGGCATCAGGAGTGTATTGTGGGGGAAAAGTGAGTTGGTTTGGAAATGAATTCTCGGTGATTCAACCCTCAATGGAAGTTACAACATTTGGTACCAATGCCAATGATGCTAGTTATTATCTTGAAATTTCGAGTTATGAACATAAAAGAAACCGAAAAGTTATTTTTTCCCTACATGGCCGTAATGCTCTCTCGTACATTGATATTTATTGTACCTAAGTTATTCTACATATTCTCGTTAAAACTCTTGGCGCCATTTGCATTGCTTTCCATCTGAACAGTAACAAATATATTTTGACTGCGTCAATTGGTTTTCAAGAAGGCGATATACACAATCAGCGGCAATATTCTAGCGAATAAAAACAGTTTGATTAAAATAAGATATCTCATGCAGTGTCACCATAACAGGGTAATTCTCCAACTTCGGGACAATTTCTGTCCGAGGCAAAAAAGGTTTAAAAATATCACATGTAGGACCGAACTTTTTGTGTTAATCAATCGAAGAAGAAGATGTTAAATTTGTTAAATGATAAAACAGTTAAAAAATGTTCTTTAATATTAAAAAAAATGTTGTGCCATATGTGGTTACTATATATTTATCGTAACGGTAAAATGTCCGCTGGCTAGGTACGATTCTCTCTTCAGTGTTTTTTGCAAAAATCACTGACTAGTTTTTAATATTTGATACACTGAATAATTAATCAACAGATAAAGTTTATGTTTCAAAATAACTTTATAAGAAAAATGTTTTTGAATTTATCTATAGATAGCATCAAATCCATGTCCATGGTTTTCAATGTCTGTACCGTTACGGATAGAAAAATCCGGATTTTTTCCAGAACGGCAGCCGTTTTAGGAATTTCCCTCATATATAACTTTTGAATCATTCTTTGAAAACAACATGGCCGACTTAGAAGTAGTGTGATAGTCTCCCAAACAGGTGTCTCAGCTCTGATAAGAGCTATAAACGCTTTGAGGAATCCACACTGTCTTTACCGTTACTTCCTTATGTCTTTTTAAAATTTCATATCGGATAAAAGCTGTTGTGAAATGGATACATGCCTTTGAACAGATAACTACTGATGTTCAAACTAATTACCAAACACGTGGTCGAAGCTACGAAAGGGTCTAAACCGTAAAAAATGTCCACTCCGTTACAGTCTGTACCGTTACGTTTTACTACGTAACGGTTCTGTACCGTTACGTTTTTACTAAGTAACGGTACGGACAACGTCGTAACAGTATCGACTTTTTGTATCATTTATATCAAGTTATTGTCTTCAAATATGTAGAATAGTATACCCTTTATATCAAAAATAGCAAATATAGTTATTTGCTAGTTGCTTTACTTCAAATAAATTCGTTGCTTTAAAAGTGAGCGTATTTTGTCATTACCGTTACATCCTGGTCTATACCGTTACACACAGGTCTGTACCGTTACCACAAGAATTTTGCTTTTACATTTCAGAAAACAATTTTGATTGTTTCTTCATTATAAAAGGGTCCAAACAAACCTTAACTATGGAGAATATCACATAGAATACATTATTCGATTTGAATAGATAAGACGGGAAATATCGAAACAAAAGCTCAGTAATATCGCGTGTTCTAAAGCTATTATTTGAATGAATGATACTTTTTTACACAAAACTGTACTTCAATCGGTCAAGCTATCCTATCTACGTCATGTATACATTATTGTTTCTTCATTCTGGTACACACATTTACCAACACAATTTGCTTTTTATTATTTACAACCTGTTACAATTCAGATTTGTCCGTAACGGATTGGACAATTTCCCGTTACGAAGTGTACAATGACGTCATCATTATGACGTCACCAGACGTAATTAAGTTAACCCATTATTTACAATGATTTCTACAAACATTCTGCTATTATATGATGGTCTATTTGGCAACTTTGATCGTTGTTTAATTTGCCCAGTTCTTAACAACTAAAATGTCCCAAAGTTGGAGAATTAAGTTCAACGAAGACGCAGAAGAGATTGTGCTGGATCATGTTTGCACATAACAAACATTAAAAAATATTTAGAAAAAATTGAATCTAGAATTAAGAAGCTACGGGCCCCACAGAGCTATGTAATGTATGGGTTGTATGCTGCAAATTTGAGATACGTGTATGCAGTAGCTAGACAGGAATAAGGTACTTTCACCCACAGTTGCTTGAGTTTCTGTCAGTAAATAATAAATATATATGTGTGAAATGAGCCTCCCATTACAGTAATCCATTACATTCTGTAATGGGCCGCGGCTCCACATACATCAACATTTTTTTTTATATACTGACAGAAACTCAAGCAACTGTGTTTCACCTTAGATCGAAAATATTTTGTAGAAATTTCATCATAAAATGAACGATTTTCCTTAATTTCTAAAATACCGCATTAAAACCCCTTGTTTTGAGTACATTTTGAGTTTAGCTTTTTGTGATGGAACGCAAGCACACCTTTTTATAAGATATCGCGTTTATGAGCAGCTCAAACGATGTAATGTGTTATCTACACCCTGGAGGTAATGTCTTTTAAAGGGCTATGGACCCACTAAGACCAGTACTAGTGTCCTTTGAAGCTACTTAAAGCGAGAATGTCTTTTTACATTAGTTTGGTCCGAAAGGTTCTGACTCTGATACGCTAAATATTGGGACGGCTGGCGGCTCCTAGCAAAGTTTGATGATGAGAGGGGCCATTTCTGAAACAGAATATTTAAGTACAAGTATTGTCACTATTAAAGTGTAGATAGTTGTCTCTTTACCATGCAACAACCCACCGATAGTACATTTGTCGAGAATTATGCAATACAGAGTTACGACCCTTTGCTTGATTAGCCGAACTGGATCTTTAAGGTTTGCCATATTGAAAAGGTGTCAAATTAAAAACCTTAAAGGCCCAATATACGTGACTTCAGGAAATTTTTCGGGATTCTGAAAAAATATGGAAAAAATCCAGTTGATAACCATGCAAAAATAAGTCTAAAACAGAGTAAACCTGGGCGGTAACTAAAAAGAACCTCTTGACAAAAAAATCCATAGAATTGAAAATAATTCAGGTGTTGCCCACTTCAACACAAACCGAAGGTAGAAGACAGTTCAAAATGGTCGCGTGTTTACAAATAGCGTGTTTCAACTGCTGCTGTACCGTTAACCGCGAAAGAATTCATCTTAAATATTGCTGATATCCGTTAATCTTAACTAAATCTATAAATATAATAAGTTATTAGGCTTGATTTTCGCTTCAAGTTTTGCCGAAAGTTACGTTTATTGGGCCTTTAATATGTGCAAGAACATTTGATTTCGTGGTCGACAAGCAAAATGTTCCGGATTTACGGGACTGATATCAATCTTTTTCGTTCGTTTAGCTTTTCGTGGTGCAATATTTTTTAAAACGTATATCTTTTGCACTGTTATCACATTACACATAGAATGTGAAAAAAACCCAAACAACATACTTGTGTCAGCAATAACTATGTATGAATGCGCAGTTCGGCCTTTTCCGTAAAAGTTCGGATTCAGTTGGAGACCATCGGAGGCGAATGACTGATAACGTTATCCTTTGTATGTAGATAATCGCTATCCCGATTGTGCATTATAAGTCAATACCCCCATAATATACTTCATAGTATTACTCGGATTGTCCCCAAGTATGGCTATCTTAACTTCATGTTTACGGAGGTAAAAACACAGACATTATTTACACGTTTTTAATTTTTATAATTTCAAAACAAAATACGAAATTCTGTTGGCTGTTGGAAACTTTTGAACCATTCATGAATTATAATTACATGGATTAATTTCGTTGGAAAATTGTGTTAAGCTAACCAGTCCGAATCAACTTCAGCTATATAGTGGACTAATTTTGCTACCGCATAATCAGCTTAACGAAAATAAACTTTATTTTTTTTTTTAATTTATGGATATATTTTTGCGTGTAAAATTTGAAAAAAGCTCATTGATTGCCAGGCACTGTTAAAGCTGATGTATACGATTTCTGTTCATAACCTGAACAGACTAAGAAAAAAAGGATGACGCAATAAATACATTGAATCAGTGTACCACAATAAGCTAACTAGGCTATACGTTTGAGTTTCCCGTCTCTTGACTTTTGTACCCTCGTATCTACTGTTATACATAGCTAAATATGTAGCGTGTATTCAGTGGCATTATGGACGTACTTTCATTCGTAAATATTACCATGTGAACGAGTATCCTACCTACCTACTACACTGCAATGAAGCTGAAGGTGTTTTCTTGTTTGGCAGCGATCTTAGCATTGGCATGTGCAGGTGTGTAATATATATATAGGGTCTTACACGAGTGTCGATGTAAAATGGAATTTATTAAACGAGTTAGATAATTTAATATGTCACGAGCCTTTATGCGAGTGACATATTAAGTTATTTAAGGAGTTTTATAAATTCCATATTACATTGAAACGAGTGTAAGATTCTATTTATCACATAACTTATATTTATGAGAAAATACACAAAAACTCAAATTAATGCTCTATAAGAAAGGCAAATTTCTTCTGTGACAGTACGTTTTTCACTACCAAGACAATCAGATGACGTCATAAAGACGTGATTCGTTTATGACGTCACACTAGTGTTATTACACGTGTGTAATACCATTTTTATGACATTGCCGTATGACATGACTGAATGGGTAAGTTATGTGATAAATAATGAATTAAGACGATTGTGATTGTGTTGCTGATACTATCTGATTATATCAAGATCTCAGTTCCACTCCGTACAGTACAAGTACAATGCGTTTTATTATGATTAAGGACTTACTTGAAACTATTTTTTATGTTATGGAGGTATTATAACGCAAAAAACCCCAAAAAAACCCAAAAACAACGGAGTGTACTCTATAAATATGATGAGAGTACGCTACGGGATTTGTGTTATAACCCCATAACATAAAAAATAGGTTCAAGTTAATCCTTAAAATTTAATTTAACCCCTGAGAAAATTCACTTTATTGATGGACTCTTTTCTCTTACAAATTAATACACTGCTGCATCAGCCAATCATTTTTAACGTCATGGGCTAATAACATAATTTTTTTAAACCAATGAAAAAACTTGTTTCAAACAAAATTAAATTATTGTAGTTAATGAAACGCAGTTGACCTGTACTGTTTAGAACGAATTAAGATATGGTTTTAATCAGATCACAGGCACTAGCCTCGTCTGTCAAACACCTATAATATTAACAAGGTTATGAACTCCATCGGCCCAGCGACACGACCTAATTATGGGAAACATGTGATTTTGACATAACCGCCCAAGATATCTTGCCGGGAGTGGTCTTGATCGACAGAGAAATAATTTCTCTTTAATTTGGTATATCATTCACCATGTATCATGCTGTAAAATTTTCTGTAGAGGTCACGAAACAGCAGAAAACTGTCAAATTTCAGTTGGTCGGTCATAGGTGTTTGACAGACGAGGCTAGTGCCTGTGATCAGATTGCTGGAGATGATTATATTATTTTTCAATTATTGCACTTGATAAGGTTAGAATATGTTTTACGAGATAAACCATGATATGTGTAGCCACTGGGATAAAAGCGTCAAGAGAACTTCGAGGTGATCACAAAACACTGAAAATCGATCAGACAATACGGAAAAACGTATGCAAAAGAAAGATTGACATGAAAGATTATTGCTTCGGTATTCTCTAATCATTTATGGAAACCATTTGAAACGTATAATGCTAATACGATAAATGTGTTCCGAAATGATAGGTGTATTCTACTCTAAGTGAATTATAAGTTATATATATATACACTTCTTCACACCAATAAATCGGTAAGTGACACAAAATCATGTACTTATGAAAATAATACAAAAAAAACCATATCTTTACAGCATACCAGGAATAAGCATATATTTGTCGTATGAGGTTATTGTTTCTTCCCTATAAGACTATATCAACCGAAAACAAACACTATGCTATAATGACAATCACACAACTTGTCTACAATATTCAATCCGCTTCCTGAAAACGTCGTGGTGAAAATAATTAATCAAAGGCAAATATTCAGTGCAGGCTTCTGAACACCGTGTTTAGAGGATGCAGGGATGTTACTATAGAGAAAAGGAAAGTTTACGATAGGAAAGTCAATGTCGTGTCGCTTAAGAACGAAGGAATCACTCATGTAAATTCAGCTTCTCGTTAGTTCTCTTCCTCCTTTGTCAGAACATGCGATCTTCACATCAGCATATGTAGGTGGGTGTTGCTATATTGGACGGAGTCAAATTTCATCAAGTTGGCATTCTGTGTCAATTCCATTATTGAAGCGATGGTTGACCCACATGCATTTTGTCAGACAGTGCATTGGAATATACCAAGAAACAGAAGAAAACTACCCCCCCCCCACCAAAAAAACCCCAAAAACAACAGAGCAGCAGAACTCCTCTAAGACAGGTGATGACGTTTGTGTTGATACTGATGGATACCAATATACTAAGTTGAAGACAGAAGGAACATAATCTTTCGGTCATATGTCGATTTCAGGGAGGTTTACTCCCTTTCTCGTTAGCAGAAATGGTTACCAAAAAATTCAATACCGAGGTAGACTTGGTAAGAGTTCATACCTAGATACAGGTATTTTACACACTACTTATCTAAATCTGTTCCTTGTAGGCCCTATTGGCGACGGAGAGGACTACTGTTCTACTTCGTGCACTGGTAAGTTGATCACTACATTGGTCTTGGCTGGCAAGTTCACTGATTAAAGGCCCAATATACGTAACTTCAGGAAATTTTTCGTGATTCTGAAAATTCGGAAAACAATCCAGTTGATGACCATGCAAAAATAAGCCTAAAACGAAATAAACCTGAGCGGTAACTAACAAGAAACTCCTGACAGAAAAATCCAAAGAATTGAGAATAATTTAGGCGGAGCCCACTTCAACAACAAGCCGAAGGTAGAAGACAGTTTAAAATAGACGCGTGTTTACAAATACCGAGTTTCAACTACAGCTGTACCGGTAACCGCGTAAGAATTCATCTTGAATAATGCTGATATCAGTTAATCTAAATCTATAAATATAAAAAGCTATAAGGCTTGATTTTCGCTTCAAGTTTTGCCGAAAGGTACGTATACTGGGCCTTTAAACTCCAATACGAATTCCTGCATTGGTAGGCTGATGGTCTTGCACATAATACTAGTACAATTGAAATTGCCACCAAATGACTTATTTTCCTTTTTACTTCTCTGAAAATGACATATATTAACAGTATGACGATCCTAAATTTGCTAGTTTCGACATCATCGTTTATTAGATATGTCAGTTAATAAAAGTAAAAAAAATGTGAAAATTTTCGCGGCAGCAAAATTTTCGAGCGCAACAATTACTTCAACTCTATATATTCTATTTATCTTTAACCTGTAAGTAAACATAAATGTGTATTTCGATAGTCGTTGTGATTTGGTCAACGCAAGAACGCTAATATTTTCCAAACCGCGAAAATATCCACTTCTGCAAGTAAACTTAATAAAGGATTCTACTAACACCATTTTTGAGTGTACATCTCAAACTTTGCTTGCTGACGACAGGATCACGTAAGTTTGGCTACCGCCCTGGCATAGCTTATGAGTTTGACTACATCATTAAGACGTCTACTGGCGTGAAGGGGACGTCCGAAGGATTGTCCAGCCTGGAAGTGACCGCTACTGTGCAAGTGGAGGCCGTATCAAAATGTGATTTTATTCTGAAGGTAAAATATTGATCAAATTTTACAAATACAATAATATATATATAAATTAAAGTTATTAGTTTTCCTTGCAAAGTTGAATATAAAAAAGAACAAAAAACAAAGACTTTTCCGCAAGGCCTTTCTGCCTTCTCAGGCTTCATCAGGCGGACTCCAGAAGCCTGAGAAGGCAGAAAGGCCTTGCGGCAAAGTCTTTGTTTTTTGTTCTTTTTTAAAAAATATATATAAATATTTTTTTTACATATTTGTTATCATCATGAATTACATAAACATGTGCAACATTTAAAATTATCAGCCTCACCTTTCTTACATCCTGTATTTTGCTGTCCTTGCCTTCCCCATCTTCGGAAACCCACAATATACTTCCCGGACGCTTGCATAGCGTCAGAAAAGTGTACCGTAGATTTCCGACGATGCGCCTTCCTTGTTCTCTTCATTTGCTACATTTTTCTGCCTTTGTATCTGATCCACCTTTTTTTTCTCCAGGTTATTGTTTTTTGCTTTACTTTCGTCAACACTTTTGCACATTTGTTGCTGTTATTCAATCTTAAAATACATCAGATCAATGCCTTTCTTCCCTTCACTTCATCTTAATACTACCCAGGTCGTGAAATATAAACTGTCTTTGTAATTCTAATAAAGAATTGATGACATTTGTTTTTAGTTTCATTGGGGTATGAAAACATTGTTTGCAAACTGTATCAATCCGCGTAGCGGATTCTTACAAAAGTTTACAAGCAAAAAAATATTTTTTCATAACCTTATGAAACCAACAAATAATTGACTTCAACGCTTATAATTAATTTTGGACGCTTATTGGACATGTTTATGTATAATTTGACTGATCTGTTTGATTATAAAATTATAAAAAACAACAGATTCTTTTTTTAACACGCAACGTCAATTGCCGTATTGTAACGTCATATTTTTCGCGCCATTTTCGGATATTTTTTCATAGAGTATGATCCCAACCAATCAGAAAGCCGCATTCTGCATACAATCAATGGAAAATTAATCATTTTTATGTTGGTTTTCAGGTTAGCAATACTCAGGTGTATGAATTAGACACCAGTTTGAGTAGTGAAAAGGTGTTGTCCGCTGGGAGTGAACGCTTTCAGCGGGATTTCGAGCAACATGACCTGAAGTTTTCATTCCAAGATGGCGTCATCGACAGAGTGTGTGCATCTCCTGACGAAGCTGTTTGGACTTTGAATGTGAAACGTGGACTTTTATCTGTCTTTCAAAACAGCATGGACAATTTTAACCAGGAAAAAGATTTGAAAGAGGTAAACTGTAGATATTTATTGTGAAGAAATATGTTTGGGAATTTTATTTCATGTTTTAACTGTCTTTAACGAACTAAACAGAGTTATATAAAAAAACTAGAAAGCATATCTGTATCAGTATACATGAATCTACAGACTATCGGGACGCGTGTGTACTATTTACTTGTATTAAATGGCTTCTACGTACACCTTTATCAACATAAAGTAGCTTAGAATATTTGAACTACTCTCCCAAGGCAAAATCAACCGTATGATGCAGTATTATAATAACTCGGTTTTTTTAATTAATGTAATTACCCGGTTACGTTTATCTTTTAAGGCCCTCTGTTAAAGCGATGATGACCTCGGTTATCTCCTTCGAATAGCGACACCACCATCTTGAAAAACGTGCATATTTTGGTTCGAACAAAAGTCCTATAAAACAATAGATCACGATCGAAGTGCCCGTTTAAGTCTTTGTTATATAGTATCTAATGTGTTACAAATGAAAATCAGTATTTCATACAGTCACCTGTATTTTGTTTTAGACTGACGTTACTGGTACATGCGATACAGAATATACAATGATGTCAACACAAAGTGGTCACGTGGTGAAGAAGACCAAGGACCTTCAAGGATGCACTGGCCGTAATGGATTCCGTACCACAATACACAGCGTTCCGTACGGGACCAGTTCGGTAAGTTTAGGGCATTTTGTAATAAGTATGTATTTCCACCTATGTTTTTATCAATTATTCCATAAATGTTTCTTCTGACGCACAAAAAAGCAGACCAATAATCGTCGAGATGACACCTTAAACAACCCTGTTATACATGTATACCAGTACAATCGCCGCACGTAGTCAGCAATGGTATAGTACATTCAAATGATATCTGGGGGAGATTTGAGTAATATTTGAAAAAAAGGGGGTTGGGGGTTGGTATGGGGGTTGTCAACTTTAATGCTTTATGATTAATTTTCCATTAATTGTAAAAATAATTCCGTTGTAGTATCAGTCAAATTGTACATAAACATGTTTTAAATTTGAAAATAAGAGTCAAACGTTAATTATAAGTATTGATGTCAATTATTTTTTAGTTTCATAGGTTATGAAAAAAGTTTTGCTTGCAAACGTTTGTAAGCTTACGCAGATTCATACAGTTTGCAAACAGATTTTTTTTCATACCCCCAGTGAAACAAAAAGTTGATAATCCTTAGTTCATACTCATTGTTATTAACCTTGTTGCAGATGCTAACCCAACAATGTAAACAATATGTTTCGTATTTCTGCAAAACAGGATTTCCAATCCTTACCAGTTATGAATATGAATAGCAACCAGCAATGTGTGCAAGATATCTCGTCTGACGGACTCCTGAATTCAGCCAGGTGTGTGGAAACCCACCTATTTAAACCTTTCTCTCGTGAGGGAAGTGGAGCTGTAACCGAGATTTCACAGAGCCTGGAGTTCGTACAGGAGACCACACCAACAGCTGCTGCAACACACGGTACTGGAACTTATCTAGACATAATTTTTTATCATATTGCTTTTGCTGCGTTCTGTTTAACATAACAATTCGTTTTACATTATAATCTGCCCTGCAGTTAGGGCGTACCTGCTGCCCCAATCGCATAATTGTAAGAGGCGACTTAATGTGGGAGCTTATCTTTCTCTTCTTTCGCAACAACTTTCTCCTTCCTAATGTCTCCCTTGACACTACCTCACTTTTGGCCTTTAGTTGAGGGTTCACACCTGTGAGGAAGACTCGGGGTGCTTTCCCCAGGCCGCGACATACCCGAGTCTCTAACAATGGTAGTTACAACCATTTGCTTGACGTTCAGCATTATGGGAGTGGAACGACTGCTTCACCCGTTTTCAGAATAATGTGACCGGGTGAGGTGTTCTGCTTGGGGCCTCCGACAGTATTCTTCATTGTGGTAGCACTTTAAATCGGCAAAAGATCCGGGCTATCGCAAGGCGGCTTACACGAACATACCCAAGCCACCCAAATATACACGAATCCGCATCACTTTCACCGGGAAGCCGTCTTTAAATGACCATAGCTGTTGATAGGATGTAAAATTGATCAAACCAACCCATAATGACATCGGATTTATTGAAACGTTTAAGGGTGTACACCAATGTGACCCCACAGTTCTGTCTCTGTTTTTACCAAACGAGATCTCGACGTGGAGATATGTTCCCTGGTATACAGTAATCATACGCAACATTAGTTAAATTGTTATTCATAAATGTCCCATAACGCAAGCATTTGATACCGTGCTATTTGGCGAAAAAGATAAACTATAGCTGGAATGACAACGGCAAAGGAAGATTGAAGAAAATCATGAAAAAATAGGAAGATACAAATGCAAACTGATTGTAATAAATGGTCATTCCTCCCCTCCTTTTCCAGAATACACTGAAAGAATTTATCCATAGTTGTCAAGAGCATGTTGATAATGCACTGAATAATTTTTCATTTCTATCCTTTTTTTTTGACAATTATAGGTATTTTAACAAATTACCATGGATTGCTGTACGAACACCATGATCATGCCATAGGACCTAATGTGACTGTCAAGGATCTTGAGGTAGTCTTGCAGGAAATATGTGAAAATACTCACATGGATATACGTCCTGAGTCCACGGAACTGTTCTCAAAACTAGTTCAGAT
The DNA here is from genome assembly GCA_947623455.1 of Mimachlamys varia. Lineage (NCBI taxonomy): Eukaryota > Metazoa > Mollusca > Bivalvia > Pectinida > Pectinidae > Mimachlamys > Mimachlamys varia. The sequence continues at coordinate 37,809,417 of OX392533.1, read as the reverse complement.
GATGAAAACTTTCGACACACAGTCACTGAGAGAAGTTTATCAACGATTAAATGTCGGCCATATTTGTGGAGAACATAGACGTACAAGGTATACATATTGCTTTCTTATTTTTTTACATTAAGGTTCTTCGTCAATCAGATACTGTAAACTGATATCTACGCCCCTCAGGCTGTGTCTAGTTCGACTTACTGTATCTATTACTAAATTCAACAGGTGCAGCATGTGTGTTTTATAGTCATCTTTAATGATAGGGGTAGCAGACTCTGCTGGTGGATGTGTTAGTCCCCGAGGTTTGCTGGAGCCTCCATAGCTGCATTTTATCTCATTTGAGTAGTAGAACGGTACATAATATACACATTTTCGTAGTACACGATTTGAAAATATACAGAACTAGTTCAAATTTACTTATCAATTCATAAACTAAAGGGTTTTTATGCACCTGACCCTTCTGCTCCACATTATTTTTAGAAATTTATGATTCCCAATTTTTTGGCCCTAGCATCACCGACGAGTCACGCAACAGCTGTATGATGCAGCTTAATTCACTTTTTTTCGGCATAATGTATTTATAACTAAATTAAAAAGGAGCAGCATGTGTTTGTTACCTCATATCTAATGCCCGCTTATTATCTGATTAGAGAAATAAAACAATTCTATGATTGAAATGACTAACTATATATTTTTTATATTTTATAATTCGTACGAAAAATAACAATTAAAAAAAACATCTGCTTAATTTGCCAATTTCATTTTGATAGAAAGTTCTTCTTAGACGCCATTCCAGTGGCCGGAAGTGTTGACGCCATGCGGTTGATGACGGAACTGATACTTACTGAAGATGTCACTGGACCGGAAACGGACGTGTGGTTGACAACTTTGTCATTCGTGCAATCTCCAACAAAGGGCATGCTGAAGGAAGTGACCGTGAGTGTTTGCAAAAATAGACGATATAAAATATATATTTTACGTAACGTTAATGTATTCAAAGGGATTTGCGATCTATTTTCACAAAACACCAAAACACATGGAATATTTAAAACTACAAACACATTCATTAACGATCTTCCCTTTTCTTTACATTGGATTGTATACTTATCAAGTTAGATGTGATATATAGTTTTAATGTTTCATTGTAAAATGGATTAAATATTAAGCTAACTTGTATCAATATTGATACTTAGAAGTGTGAATTACTTTATCACAAAAATCAAACATTCTCTTAAATGATAAGAAACGACATTGTTCTCCCGATAAATATTTTTTTTCTCATCGGGAATAGCATATCTATTGTTTTAATGATGTAAAAACGGACCGATATTAAACAATGATCATTGAACTTTGTAACAATAAAAGATCGATTAAGGAAAATTAGAATTTCACTTAAGTATTGTTTCATTGTAAAAATTGCTTACGAAAACACACATTCGTCGAAAACAACATCTTTTTAAAAGGGTTTTACGCACCTGATCCTTCTGCTTCTAATTAGTTTAGAAATTTTGGAATCCTACATTTTGGGCCCTAGTATCACTGCAGAGTCCTAGGAGGACGAAACAGCTGTATGATGCAATTTAATTCATTCTTTCGGCATACTGTATCTATTTCTTAATTTAAAATGTACAGCATATAGGTCCTTCAATCATGAAAAGCTTCAGAATAACATATTTCAGAAGAATCATTTTTTAAAGGGGATTGATTTAGAGTTTTAGCTAAATTACAATGTGTATGTGTAATTCAAATCTTTCTTCTGCAGCCACTGATTTCTCTGCGTAGCGGAAATGCTCTTCTACCAATTTCATCTCTTGTCCATGCCTATTGCAGCAGTACATCTTGTGATGGTGATATAGTTATTCACGGCATCATGAACGCTCTTAAGGAAAAGATTACAGTGGGATGTTTTGTGGATGAAGACAACATACAAATGGTGGGCAACAACATAATATTATTTTCATTTAAGGGAGACTTTTAGAATAAATTGCTTCTTGTAATAATTATTACATTAAGGTTAACCTTATTGTAATAAACTTCTAAACTATTACAATAAGCGACGCTTATCGTAAAAACAAAATATTATTACAATAAACGTTGCTTAATGTAACAAATTTTAATTTATTACATTAAGGTTAACCTTAATGTAATACATTATTACGATAAGCAATTTATTACAATAAGGGTTGCAACAATGCTCTTCACTGAAAATGATATTCTCTATATCTCATTGAAGATGCTCCTTTAAGTTGCCATTGGGATGGTAAACACTGTACACCTGCATACCTTTAACATCGGTCGCTATCAAGTAAACTCTCTTTTTGAGCAAACAAGTAATGATTCTAGTATTTATGTCAGCAAAATAGTACGTAAGTCATAACTGTATACGAACAACTTTGTTTTTTTACCACTTTTTTCTATGATGAACGTGCTTTTTTATTTTTATTTTCATATTTCATTTTTTTCCATTGACTTTCTTTAATACACAAAGACGGGTTCAGGTTGCAATTACTTTTTATATCCTGACATTGCTGGAAATAAACGGTAATAACGAATGTGCTCTAATTGACTTTTGTCTTAAAATCCAATTGTGCTTTTTGCTATATTACAGACAATTCTTAGTCTCCGTGCAATCGGAAACACCGGGCAGTCAAATCAAACTGTTCAATCAATCAACAGTTGTACTACAAGATCAGAAAACCCGATGGAAGTTCGACTCGCTGCAATAGATGCTTTCCGTCATTTCCCTTGTAACGTTGAGGTATAATAACATCTTCTTTATAGATTGAGAACAAAAATAAGATATTTCTCATATAAAATGTTGTTTTTTTTGTCGTTTTGGATGATTATTTAACTCAAATGTCCTCACCGAGGTCCTCTTACGCATTCATTTTATCAACCCTTTCTGAAAATTTACGACGAAATAAGGTATGCTAGGGAAAAACTATTTCTATCATTAGATATGTTACCCGTCTTCTTGATTTTGGAGACGGGACACTCTTTACAATCTTCAATCATTTCACAAACAGATAAAACAAGAATATGTTTATTTGATAGGGGGTGGCAGACTCTGCTGGTGGATTTTATAGTCCCCCAGGTTTTCTGGAGCCTCCATAGCCGCAGTTAATCTCATTTGAGTAGTTGCACTGTACATAATATACACATTTTTGTAGCACACGATTTGAAATTATACAGAACTAGCTTAATGTTTCTTCTAAATTCATAAATTAAAGGGGTTTTACGCACCTGACCCTTCTGCTTCTACATTAGTTTAGAAATTTTTGATTCCTACCTTTTGGCCCCTAGCATCACTGAAGAGTCCTAGGAGGACGAAACAGCTGTATGATGCAGTTTAATTCAATTTTTCGGCATCTGTACTGTATCTGTTACTACATTTAAGAGGCGCAACATATGTATGTGTTACGTCATCTTTATAGCACATTTGTCTTTCCTCAATACTTTTGGGGTTTGATTTTCCGATCGGACGTGAAATGAGTTATTGATCAACTGTTCGATCACATTGATTTGTTTCTCTTGGTTGTCAAGTCCAGATTCCCCAATCCCACCATTACTCCACCGCCAGAAAGATCATACTTGCGCTTCCATTTAGGCAAAGAGTGCTTGTTAGCATAGACAATGTTTTTTGTTTCCTTTAAAACAACACCATCGCAAATTTACGGATGCTTGAAATTGTCCAGCATTAGCGGTATATTGGATGAAAATTGAAAGAAGTATGATTAAAATAGCTGTTGTAATATTTTTTTTTTTTGTTTTTTTTTTGTTTTGTATTGCTTAGCGCTCCAATCTTATGATGATGTTTGCAAATAAAACAGAAGATCCAGAGGTCAGAATCGCCGCCTTCCTAGCTCCGATGCAGTGTGCTGATGAACAAACAATCGACATAGTCAAGAATGCGCTACAAGAGGAAGAAGTAAACCAGGTTGGATCCTTTGTGTGGTCACATCTCAAAAACCTGAACGAAACCTCCAACCGGCATAAACAAAACCTGAGAAATATCCTTACAACTGTTCAACTGGGGAATAAGTTTAATCTCACGAAGACAAAATACTCTCACAACTTTGAAAAGTCTATATTTCTTCAGCAATATAATATTGGCTCTTCGTTTGAAAGCAATGTCATCTGGTCTCCAACCTCTTTTGTTCCAAGGTCATTAAGTGCAAATCTGACTGTTGACTTATTCGGACGATCTGTGAATCTTCTTGACATTGGCGGCAGATTTGAAGGATTGGACACTTTACTTGAGTCCTACTTTGGCCCAAATGGACAATTTTCAAAGGGAGGCGTCAACGAGATTTCACGACATATTGCTAAATCGATAAGATTTCAAAAACTGATGGAGAGCGGAAACAAGGTTTGTGTTTACATTGTTTTATGTTATTACGTCTGCATGGCTGCAAAGTTATTGTTATTAAACTACATTGTATAATTGTTACAATATAGCAACCGTTATTAAACTACATTGTATAATTGTTACAATATAGCAACCAAAACATTTAAATTATCTAAAAGATTTGTTTTAGTAACCCAAAAATGATATTGAGAAAATCGAATAGCCTTTAGATTTGTTTAACACAAAATTTGAAGATAAAATTGTGTAAATGTTTACAAAAGCTGTTCTTCCGGACCACCTGGTCTTATTCTCTTTTTACTTTTTCAAGGCTTTCTATGAAATTCTTTCCTTTGTTCATAGTTTGCCCCTAGTTTAAAATATTTTGAGTTGGGAATATGGTTTTGTTGACGCTTTGGTGTTCTCCAATTTTGTTTTGTTAATATTAAGGATGGAAATAAATGTTGTATGTTATTATTATAAATCAATGCGTTCAAATAATTCAGCAACCCCTTTATTTTCTTGTAAATAATGAAATTGTTGAAATTGTGATTAATACATTGATGCATGGAGTGAATGAAACTACGAATCACATTTACATAAACGTCCAGATTGTTAGATGAATTAGCTAACTACAACACTTTTATTAGTATGATACTTTCTTTTTTTAGTTCCACCGTGCAACAGAACTGAAAGGAAGTTTTTATGCTAGAGTATTTGGGCAGGAGCTTGGGTATAGAAGATTTGACGGAAGAAGGCCGATATTTGGCGAGGGATTCAACATTCTTGAACTGCTTATCAGCATGTCAAAGAACCAGGAACACAAAATAACACAAAATGTCAATTTTCTTGATAGTAGTGTTATCGTTCCAACTAGTGCCGGATTCCCTTTAAGCCTAACCGCCAATGGAGCTGCTACGGTTGATATACAACTTTCGGGAAAGGTGGACTTGAGAAAACTCTTTATCAGTCCGCGAAGTATGTCCATTAATGGAGTAATCCAACCAAGGTACTTAAGAACTTCAATTATTTAGAAAAATAGTACTTTAAAAATATATATTTTAGCGTTAAATTTATTTTACGGATTTTTGTTTTTTAACGATTGAAACTTTCTGCTAAAATGTGATTGCACGAATTACGTTTTATATTGCTTTCCACAGCAAGTATTCTGAGTGCGGTAATATATTATTGTCCTTATCTGTGTGAATTCTTTTGTTAAAATCTAAGTGTACCAAAATGCGCGCGTTTAGAGTATATTGAGGTTCAAACAGTATGAATCAGAATCGCTAGCTTCACACTGTAAGTGATATAAATGGTTTCCTATTCAAATCGGGTTATTATCTAACATTCATGTTCAAATGGACTGCAACTGCGATATAATGCTGGCGACATCATTTATCATGTCGTTGATTGCCGACATCCTTCACGACATCCTTTAAATCTTATTCACAAGTTTTTTAAGATAGCTTCTTTGACTGATCGCCATACTTCGTTATAAGGGCAAAATGTAACCGGAAATGTTGTAGTTACTCAAAACCATATAAATAATCATGTATGCAATTGTATTATTTACACTTTTATTTCTTACCATAAATTACAGTATATTAATTAAAAAAACACGTACTCAACATTCATGTTTAAAATTTTGCTTGTAAAAAATATACATATAGGCCTATGTTATACAAAATAGCGGTATTTATGTAATTGTATACTTTCGGCTCGACTGCATTTCATATGACGGATCAGAATAGATTAATACGGTTTTGTATTTGTATTTCAGTAATGAAATAACTAATATACTAATAAGTTACACATAAACTTTCAGTGCTTCAGTCGAGGTATCGGGTTTAATGAGCTTAGACGCCTTCGTTACAAGAAGTGGAACGAAAGTCGTATCCAATCTCCATACCAGTACAGTTTTGCAGGGCAAGATTGATTACGCAGAAGGTCAAAAAGTGGAACTAGATCTCGACATGCCTCGTGAAAAAATGGAGATACTCAGTTTCAAGTGAGTTAATAATCAGTGTTACATTTGGAACAGTTTTACTATATCATTGAGGCATGATGCCTAATTTTGTTGATTTCTCGAAAAAAAACCCTAAACAAACGTGGTGTCCAATGTTAATTTGTAAATTATAAACGATTCTAACCAGAACGACTAATACCAGCGAGAAACAAGTGTAATGCATGACCGCAGACCTTTCGTGTCTATTATATTTTCATTGTATAATAATGCAAAACAGATTTTTTTATGAAAAAGGTTAATGCAAATATTTGTCACAATCATGTAACGTGCTAACAAAAACTTCAATGTGAACAATGTGAATTATCCATCGCGTTGTATACTGCAAATAAGATCGTTTTATGAAAAAAGATCATGCAAATAGTTGTAACAACAAATTCAACGTGCCATAAAACAACTTCAATGTGAATTATCTGAAATTTCTTATGTATTTCATTCAGTAAAACTTATTTATTTGTATAACACATGCCTTTGTAACGATTAACGATGTGCATTTGGAAATGTACGGTTGTTCTTTTAGAACGACGGTCTTTATCATAAAGAACAATAGCCAACGAGAACAGACTATGGTACCAGCTAACAAACAATCCCACCGGCATTGTACTGCAGATGTGATCGGGACGTTTATTGGACTTCAACTCTGTGGCGAATTAGAATATCCAAATGCTTCTCTGCAGATGGGGGTGCCACATTTTCCTTTGACAGGACCAATGCACATGAATGTAAAGTTGCTGAAAACGGATAGGATGACGGGGTACAAGTTCGAAGCAAAGTTTCTCAAAGTAATGCTCCTTTTATACCTAATAAACAAATTACATCAAGTTAAGTGCCAGACTTTCTATATTCTTAGATAATTAAAAAATGCGAAGATAAAATTTTGAAAATCCTATCGATGATTATTTTTCGAAATAAAATTAAATATATTGCTGCCATGTAACATTAAAAACTTTAAAAACATACTCAAAAATCATTTATCATGCTCAAATACCAAATCTTTACTCAAAACTTACTTTCCTTATCCATTTATAACGTAATGAAAACGTTTATATTCTGTCAACTACATGGGCGGAGATTAAAAACCGAAAACTGTAAAAGTTGATATTTGCGCGAGTGGAATTTTTCGCTTAGTTTGCCTCAAAACCGTTCGCGGTGTGTAAATTTCCGCACTGTCAATCGAGCTGTGTTGTAATAACACTATTAGACAATGCAGATTTTGAATAGCGTTAAATTGATTTCGTCGAGATATATTCGCGGATATTCAATGCAAGCGAAATAAGCGAAAATTTCAACACTGCGAAAAACTCCACTTTTACAGTTCCCCTTTGTAATCTTTACACCTTTGTTTGAAAATGATACACGATTTCCGAGAGATACAACAACACTTGGTAAAGCGTTGAAAATGTCATTGATAAATGGATGTATTTAGATTCGTTCTTTGTTTTTAAATTAAGATAGGCGTTTCTTAAGAATTTACCCAAAAACATGTGCCACGCTGAATATCCATTTTGATCATTAAGAAATAGATATATTCATAAATAGCATTAAAATGTGACTTCAGGTCAAAGAAGGTTTTTACAGGGGTTATAGTTCTGTTTAGGTATTTATTTTGTGAGCGTAAAATAATTCTGTCTGGAACTTATCCTCGGGGGATCACAAAACAATTTTGAAACATGAATTATAAATCTACCGTATTTTAACGAGACAAAAATTTTTGCGTCTTTTGATATATTTGCGAATTTAGCAAAATAAAAAAACTCGCTAATATTATCAACTTTACAGTAAGCGATTGTTATATTCAGACAAAACAGGCCATATCAGCAAGAATCGGAGTGGATACACCAGGTTCAGATATAGATCGACGGATTGGGGCCGACTTGGCAGTCGATATGTTAGACCCGTCTGTTACTGTGAATCTGTTCTCACCTTGGAAGAATGCGACATTCAACGGTGATTGGATTATATAATTCCTAGTCTAAATAACAAAAACCTATGTTGGATTGAATTCAACTTTTATAATTTTGAAATTATTTTACTTACTTTACTTACGTTCTATTCATCTGATTATTTTTGTTTCCAACTAGGTATCCAAAACGTATGCAAAACTAAAATAAAATCATCCCGAATTGGCTGTTCCCATTACCAGTATTGAATATCTTTGTTTTCAGCATAGAGCAATTAACTCTTAGCTTATCACTTTGCAATTCCTCCGTAAAGAATTTAAGTAACCAAATCAGTTCAAAGGTTAATATATCGAATTCTTTGATAATCATCACTTTTGATATTTTATTTATTTCAAATAATATTTATCTAATGTATGGATAATTAATACTAGCCTCAATTTCTGTTTGTTTTAAAAAGGCGCTTTACAAAATACTCGTTCTCTGAGACGACTTTTCGGCAGAGTTAAAGTTGATACAAGTCACGATTACTATGTAAATGCTGAGATGCTTCGCAGTCGTCGTGGCCATTCCTATGTATACACTCCAAGACTCGAGCTGCTTATACCAATGCACGATCTCGTAAGGCTTGAGGGAAACATCGAATATCTACCTTTCAAAACCGTGGACATGGATATGATGCTTTCTGGAGTAAGACCATCGCCAGTAATTGCGAAAGGTTTGTACGATTTTATTACAAGAGATTGGCATTACGTGATAGTAAACTAGCCTTTTTTTAGCAGAAACATAATAACCGTCCCGGTTCACGGAGCTGATTAACTCCATTTAAAAGTTTTGAAAGTTCTAAAATGTATGTATATGTATCTTATTATTGTGATGAGGTCTGTGTAAAAACAACTAATGTAAAAATTACTCATTTATCTTTATTGATTAAATCGTGTAATTGCATTCACTTGACTGTGTTTCTTCTTCTATTTCCGTCTCTACATGTTGAATTTGATTTATAGTATTTGTCATTTTTGTGCAAATAATACTTTATATGTTCCCTTTTTTTTACATAGTTACCCTAAACAACAAAAGTATGATTCGGTCCATACTGGATAATATCAGTTGTCTACATGTTGATTTGATTTATAGTATTTGTCATTTTTTTGCAAATAATACTTCATATGTTTCCTTTTTTTTAATTTTACCTAGTTACCCTAAACAACAAAAGTATGATTCGGTCCATACTGGGTAGTATCAGTTTCGAACCAGGGAAGACATTCCAGGCAAGCGCCGGTCTACATAAAATAGCGAGTAATCGAGCTGTTAAATACAGGCCTTTCATGTCCGTACGGACACCAAAGAGAGAGGTTTTAATGTTCGATGGCTCAGCGGAGTATAGACCTGGAAAAACCGTCACCATGGCCCTTGTATTACGGAAAGTCACGAAGGAGCGCTTCACAATGTTTTGTATGCTGCTTTCCTATTACATACACTTAAAAAAACTGTAACAATGTTTTGGATATATTTTTTCCACGCGTTTTTTTTGTCTTTTAATGTCCAAAGCAATTCATATCTAGTTAAAAGAAATAAAAAAAACTATATTTTAACAATATGCAAAATCACGTTTTCTGTTTCTGTTAATGATTCCAATAAATATAAACACATATTTCCTTTTAAGTCTGTTTATCATACTTTAACATATATGGAAACACGTAATTCCATGTTTTATACTATTTACAGTGAAGTTAATTATGTCTTTTTAAACATATATAGAAGATCTATTCTATACCTGAATTCGAATGAGAAAATTCTTCGATTATTTTTGTATATTTAATTAACAGGTAAAATAAGAAAGATTGGGAGTAAGAAAAACCAAAGATACGAAACTAAGGCTGATGTAAAAAGTCCATATATCAACACCAAAGTGCAGTCCAGCGTAGTATTAAGGGGAGGTAAGGCTCTCATTACTCGGTCGACATTGAACTACGTCATCCCGACAGTGATCATGGACAAAATCACCATCAATGGAAAAGCAAACCTGGCTCTCACTAAATATCTGACTCAAGTTATAGGTTCATTGTAAGTATATATGATAGATTTTAGTTCTGTTGAACCTATTGTTTTTATGTTACCATTTGTCAGTTGGAATATTATATGAAAACATGTATTCTCTTTAATCATAGTTTTAACTAAGATGGATCTGGATGATTATTTGCTTGTATAGATTTTGTCTGGTTTCGTGAAATAGCTGAAATATCTTGAGTTGAATTTTAAGTCAAAAACATTAACTCACACGCTTTATTATACCATTAATGGCTTTCAAAAGGTTTAATAAAAAACTTGAAATAATAAATAATTTGAAATTTAATGTGAACATAACTAGAAGAGAAAGAAAGCAACATGTTATATACATTTATTTTTGAATAGACAGAATTTGGAAATGTTATTACAGTATTCGCTGTAATTGGCGCCCAGTATATTTGATAGGATAACAAAACTGAGATCTGGACGAAAAATGTCGTTTTTATAAAGTGAATAAGTAGGATGAATTTTGACCAGAATGGGTAGTACTCATTATGTGCGACATTATTGGCATCACTTCCGACAATTTAGGTTTATTTCTTTTAAACATGCACACAGAGAGGTTAAACTTACCGTACTATAAATAATATAGAATAATTCAGTATTTCATGATTAGTAGGGGCGCTTATATAGTTTCAACATATAAGGTTGAGGTAGAGGGGGGGGGGGGGGGGGGGGGTTAGGGGGAGGGGGGGTGGGGGGGGGAGTGGCGCCTTTTACGGCAAATACGGTAATAGATACACTATTTTACTAACGGATACTACTGGATATTTATCAATTTACTTGTAATTTAGAAATGTACAGTTCAAGAAGAAACCCGAATATAACACTGACGTTAGTTCTGAACTTACGCACAATATGAGGAACACCAGGGTTGGTATTGACATAAGGTATGGAGAGGACAAAACGAATACTGACAACACAATGACATTGCATTCAACTGTCGTGCACAGGCTGACGTGGTCAGAACCAACTTTATCTGTAAATTCAACGTATCAACACCCGGCAAAGGTATGTGAAGAACATGTTGATACCAAGTTCGAGCATAACAAAGTTTGTTTATTTATATTACAGTAATACACTTTAACATTCCGTTATGCATATATTTTTGAAGAATTTAGATAAATGGTAACATCACTTATTTGTTTTGAATTATGCAGATAAGTTTAATTGATAGAGAAAGAGAAATGGAAATTATGTTTAGTTTAGTTACTTCCAATAGTTTACATGTTACACGTGGTATATGTATCATGAATGAAACTTAAAATGGTGATAACGCGGTTGACCTGATTTAAGTGCTATGTTAACATATTTAAATCAGATCAACCGCGTTATCAAGATGTTAAGTATCATTAATGATAAGTGCTATGTTAACATTAATATCTCCTGTAAATAAAGTTAATAATAATAAAAATATATGTTTCCGTTTTTCCCACAGGGCATAGACATACAATTCAATGCTGGATACACACACAATGGTAGATCTATGGGAAGCTCAGCCAGATACGCATCGCGCCACGCAGAGCCGTTTGCATTGACAGTTCGGGTAAAAAAGGGAATTACAGCAAGGAAAGCATTGTTTGGATCAATTCTGCTATCATACAGTGGACGGAACATCAAAATCAGCAATGACTTATTGGAGGAAGATGATGGTGTATATACAAACAGAATGATTGCTGAATGGGAACCTAGTAAGAAAAACATAATATCGACAGTATTTCGAATGCCAACCAAACGAGAACTTCAATGTTCAATTGACGTTCATTTCGTAGATTTCAGACGGATGCGCTTTTCAGGAAGGTATCTGATGGATATAAACAACATCAGCGCACTCTCAGAACTTTCTCTAGCAGGGAGAAAATATGCACTGTCTCATTCACTTGTGTTTCAAAGTAGAGAAATTCGTTTTTCAGCAGATGCCAAATTTCCACCTAGACATATCGTACTGGAAATAAATCTGATTCCGAATATGCCTTTATACACAATTCAAACAAATGCCATGTTGGCTGATATGAACAGGCCTATTCGGCGCCTACATCTTTTAGCCTTGGTGAACGTTGACAGTCTCGGATTTTCAATTTTGAAGAAATCGCCTCTGGGTCAGTTGGAGGCCGATTTTAATCTTCACGGTGACTACGACTTCCGGTCTCATACCAACATTCGGTGGGGGACGCTGAAAGGCTTAATCATGAATGGAACAATTCGCAACGATGGAATAAATGGAAATACAAACATCAAAGGAATAGTCAAGGTCATTTCTCCCTTTAGGGGCTATCGGTTTATATCGATGGTCGCCATCCATATTGCTGATCGGGAACGCTATTTAACGAAATTCAATGTACACACAAAATCCGGAAAGAAACTCTCAGCATCTATTATAATTAGAAAACCATTATCCTTGTCATATCTAATGGGTGATATACGTTTCAAATCGACGCTGAAGCATTTTCAAGCTCTTTCACTAGAATGTGTGCATATCTTGGATCGCGGTCTTTCTACCATGACGAAGTTCTCCTGGAACAGAAATGCGATTGAAGTTAATTTGAAAGGACACAACAGAGGCTCAAAATATTTAAGAGACATTAGCGGGACATTTGGTGTCAAGTCCACGTCCCCTCATATAAGTTCGATAAGTGTCACTGGTGAACATGTTGACGACGGCAGAAAATTTAACAACAAATTCAGATTGCTGCGAAATGGTAAAGGTATCAAATACGAAGGAGAAATGCTACACGATCAACACGGATGGCAGTTGATGAATTCTGGATTTATAACATGTTTGGTTTTGTCCAAAAAGTTTCATTCTTCATGGAATCATATCAATACACCATCAGAGATCATTACGCAGCTGAACAGTACTTTAGGCAAACGAAATTTGAAAATTGGGTTTAATATGGATAATGCAATGAGCATAGAAAGGGGAACATTGAACCTGAGATCTAAGATAACAGGGGACGTTCTTCCCAATATAGAGATATTTGCAATGCACACCCACGACAGAGAAAGGTGGGATAATTCTTTCACATTGCGAAGAAGGACAAAGCTTATATTTTCTACTGCAAATAAAATCCAATTGAACGATATCGGCATCGATTCAAGTCACATAGCACAATTCATGAACAAAGTTTATCTTTTGAAGGCAGAAGCACGCTATCTTAGCTATCCATACTCAGGTCTTGTCGAATTCCAATGGCCGAATAAGGAACGTGTTCATGTTTCGTGTATGTTGAACGATATCAACGGACTTTATAATGGGAATGTTGTAATCCGTACACCGAAGTCAAAAGACTTTCATTTAGCATTGCAACAAGCATATGCATCTGAAGAACTCGTAAGTACGGTAGCTGCAAGTCACAGGTCCAGGATAATTGTTTTCGTGGAGAACCGGTACAGATGGGACGACGTTAAATTTGTTCATATGGAGGTGTCAACACGTTACAAAACTCTCCGGACTATGAGGGGAAATGTTACAATGTCAGGAAGTTTAAATAATTTTCATGCTGAATCCCATGTCAATATTCAATACCGCCCTAACAAATATATTGATCTTGATGCAGTGCTTAGCAATACACGTAAAATAGAAGGAACGCTATTATTACGAATACCACAGAGAGACGATATTCGCTTTGTCTATATACAAAATGGAAATCCAATCAACATTCATATGGAGCTACAATATCACCCGAGGAAACGTTTTGAAACAGATTTAAAGATAGCGTTTGGAGAAAATGCTGAGTTTGTAATGATGGCGAAAACACCTTTTACGCAAAATTTGGTCGCCATCTTAAATCATTTAACGTTTCCGTCAAGATTTGCATCGCATGTTGAAGTAAAATACGGATACACTAAAGTTTTATTTGGGGATGTAAGTTTCGGTTGGAAGAATAATATAACTGGGAGCTTTGCTTTGAAATCTGCATATATTGAAAACGTAAGCGCTGGATTTTATTATAAAAGAGCATATAGGTTTTTAAAAACGCATTTGGAACTACAGTCTAGATCTAAGAGTGTGTTTACTGGTGATATTGAACTAAGTAAAGACAAAACTTTCGCGAAAAGAGCGCTCTTGTCTTTCGCTGTTTCTGGATTTAAACGTTTCAACGCCGCATTAGTTCATCGTGGACGGCTAACAAACTTTAACACGAATGTTAATTTCAAGTATGGAAATGCAAAATTTGACATAATTGCCATGTTGGCAGTCAACCCAAATGTAGATGCGTCTGTTGAAATCGTGACCCCACTGAAAGGCTTCAAAACATTGCATGCTTCTGTTCACCATGAAGGTTCACGTAGAGCTTTCGACACAAAAGCGATAATTGGAATAGGTAAGTCAACGATTGTCGGCACAACAAGATTTACATTGAGACCTGTTAGCTTGGAAATCAACTTTCAAACGCCTTTCTCTAAATACAAACAACGAAGATTATTCTATACACACTCAGGGTCGTGGACTCAATTTCAGTGTCGGGCGGAAATCCTGTTCAACAGCAAACAATTTCATGGTGATATCCAATTCAGTCTTAAACCGTTAACTGGATCATTGTCTTTTATATCGCCTTTCTCGGGATATGAGACGTTGACGATGAAAGTGTCCCATGAAGCAAACCATGGAGATCATCAATGTTTCTTAGATGTAAGTCTACCAAGGGAACGAAAGCTCACAGTATCAGCGAATCTTGATCTTTCAGTTACATCAACAAGATCGGTTAGTCTTACAATTGTTACACCATTTAAGAAATATGACAAAATCGACGCAGGGTTCTCTATCAGCGGTTCCCTTAGAAAGTTTGAATGCCGATCACTTATTGGAATTGGAAAAAAGAAAATTATTGGTTTTTCACGATTTGATGTTGTGGACGTGATTGCTGGTGAAATAGCGTTCATGACTCCATTTGTTGGATACAGAAGACTAAGTATCGGGTTTCAGTATGTCGGGGCAAGCATTAACTTCAAACTTCGTACAAATGTATTGGTAGTTGACAGTGTCTATGAAGTGGAATTCACATACAGTGCTCTAAGTGATTACGAGGCGCTTTTGGTCCTTCGTTTTCCGAACAAGGAAGATATACGATTATCGACCACGATTTCCAGAAAAAGAAGAAAAATTGTGACTGAAGCTGGTTTGACATACGGAAGAACTGATTTAGCCAGTGCAAATTTCAAATGCACGCTTTCACCGAAGATAAAGGGCTCAGGAACTTTCGAATCTAATTGGACAAAGCCTGCCAAGTTGTTTTTGGTTCACAGGGGTTCACTGCAAGATTTCCAAACAGTCATCCGGGTAGAACATGACAGTGACAATATTGTCTTAAACACCAAACTAAACAGTGCTGATGGCATTTCCGGTCGATTTCTTCTCAAAAGCCCATTTTCACCAATTGAGCAAATTGATGCGTCGATTTTACACTCCGCTCGACGATCCCGATATCAATACCATTTTGAAAGTGGTTCAAATTCTAAAAAGACGACAGATATTAATATAGGCTTGGATTTATCAAGTGGAAAAGACATGACGGTAGATATGCTAGTACCATTTTATAATATGAAGCACATCATCTTCTTGGCAAATTATACGAATGAAAATAATAACCTGAAAGGACGCTTACATATGTCAATAGATCAGGAAGCCGTCGAATGTGATGTGGCAATGAATATGTCTAATGAAGTTATTGGCAGGATCATTGTTCAAACTCCTTGGTACAAAAACCTCACTGGTGCATTAACTTACAGTAGTCAATTTTCTGCATTTCAATCACACACAGGTCGGAATTACAACGACAGAAGCAAATTCCAAACAGACGTTGCTATTTCTTCCGAGTCCCCAACTACATTCACTGTATCTGTTGACACGCCATTTGCTCAGACTAGACATATTGAATGCAGTATAATGCAACAAGGCACGTTAAGCCAGTTCTCATCCGACGTAGATATTGTTTTCAACGAACATCGCCTAGCTGGAGATATTGACGTAAATTTTCTGGATGGCATTAACGCAAGAGGATCTCTTATAACATCTTTTACTGATGATTTGATAATAGCATTAAGCCACAATGGAACGTTGGCTCATATGATTTCCAAATTAGAACTTATGCATGGACAAACGCAACACTTATTTGTAAATTCAAATTGTGAGTTTCCATCTACCATAGATGTAAACATCTCTGTCCATACTGCACTTGGACGATTTAATAGCATACAAATGCAAGTCAGTCACAACGGATGGAAACATGATTTTCGAACAAGTGGTTTAGTAGTCTATAATACTAACAAAAAGGCAGAATTGAAAATCAATCTTGCTAACGAGACAGGGTACACCGGATTAATCGCTTTTGAATCACCATTCACGTCTGTAGTGAATGCTTCTTTCCGAACACACCAAGGAGAATATGCTGCTGAACTCTTTCATAAAGACGTAGAATTGGTGTTTGCTAAACTATCAGTCAACGATTTTGCTCATGCCGGTGAAGGAACATTGCTGGTGCGAACGTTTTTCAAAAGCTTACGAAACGTCCAAATCACATTGTCAAACAATTTAACAACAAATGGACTTTTGCGAATTCAATCGTCATTAGGTGAACTTCAAGATAATAGTGTTTTTCTGGCGTACAACTATAGTAGAGACACTTTGGTTACAAATGCTGAATTGCTATATGGAGATAAATTGATAGCATGTGACCTGGACATTGACTTGAACAACAAAACGTATCTTTCTTTTGCTATTCGAAATTCTTCTCAGATGGATGAATATATCAGCGGATCTGTCGATTACAGAAATACAAACGAAAAAGTTACAAACCGTGTATTACTAAGGATAAACCCATTGTTTCGGATTGATTCAAACATAGCTTATTCCTCTTTCAGAAAATTTAATGCAAGTTCAGCTTTCCAATCCCAAATAGCAGGTTATGAACATTTGTATTTTATATCAAGACATGCACTATCAAGTGATAGCCTAGATAGTCATTTTGAAGCATCCTATCAACCGGATGAGAAATTTGAACTCGAGGTTCTTGGTTCTATCAGAAGTGATATAAATGGCCAGTTTGGCATTAGAACACCTCTACAGGGATACGAAGAAACTCTTGCCGCTTTTAGAACCAATGTTCAACCAAACCCTTTCATTTTTGACGGAAAACTTAAACACAATAGACAAAACTTTGTTACAAACGTTACTCTTTCAATGACATCCGGAAACGTTTCCATACATACACCATATCTTGGATATGAAGACCAAAGTTTTGCATTCAGCCATGACATCACACCAGATCATCTTTCAGTATTTCTTGCGGCTTCTAGAGAAGCCGATTCTGTATATGGTATGACGGTAGATATGGGATTACCTAACGGGGTTGTTTATATACAATCGCCTATATCTGGATATGAAGAAATATCAGCTATATACGGTAACGAAATCCAAAGTGAAAGGATTTTGAGTCATGCAAAGCTCACTTATAATACGAGAAAAAGTATCGAACTTGCTCTAAACTGTTCTCTTCAAGATGGCAGTTTGATAGTGGGAACACCTATACGTGGCTTTGAAAACGTGTCTGTGACTTTTCTCAATATTTATACCAGCGATATGTTTGCAAATAAGCTAGACATTTCAGTTGAAAATGGAAACTCAAGGGGATATAGTGTTTACATCAATACCATGTCTTCAAAAGGATTCGAAGTCAACATAACGTTAAATGCAATACTGCCACACCTGGACGTTTTGCAAGGACATTTAGAATTATGTTGGGCAACACGTTTTGTATATATTGCCAACTTAGCAGCATCTGTGGACGGACATTTACATGATCTAAGTATAACGGCGAGGCCCGATCCCTCATTGGAGACTAATTTCGCTGCTGAAAAAACAGACAGTTTCATCAAAACGGACAGTAGTATTCCAGTAATTGTCGTTAAAGTCACCACAAGAAATAAAAATCAGACGAATCTGGAATTTGCCCTTAACAAGAATGGATGTCTACTTTCGTTGAAAATTCAAAAACCATATTCATTACGATTTCTCTTATGTGAGACCAAAGCCTCAAACATCTCTGACATAAAAGCGAGAACGACTAATGAATTGAATCTTCATAGTAATTTGGCCAACAGCTGGTCGGTCATGCTGGCCATGGAAAGTGCTATTCTTTTTCAAGTTCTTCACAAATCCAACGATAAATACTTATTGCAACCACAGGCTCTTCATGAACATTGGCTAGTTCAACTGGGCTCGGGAACACTACAAGTTGATAATATGTACAGTAGTGGGGATTCCACAATACAGAACACAAGTATGACAATTCTGTCCGGTGAGGAGGTACTGTTTAAGCTTCAGGGATCTATTTCATCTCTGAAACAATCAAAGACCATGCAGGCCACGTGGACTTTTTCTAAACTTTGGCAGGTAGGTTAAAGACGTTTACTTAAACATTTGGCCAAGTTCTTTACGTTTACGCTTTGATACTGAAAACCAACTTGTTTTCGCGGCGACTTAATTTCGCGATTTATTTGAAACGACTATTTCGCGGTGATTTAATTTCGAAATAAATACGGTCGTTAATCCTATGTAGAGTATAGTACAGTACTACTACAGTTTTCATACCTGATTGAAACTTTTTCGTGGCGATTAATTTTCGCGAATTGCATTCACCCGGGATATAGGGAGAAATTAATCGCACGCGAAAATAAGTTGGTTTACAGTAACAAACATATTACACATATATGAAATTCTATTATCTTACAAATAATTCGATTTTGTGTCCTGTACCACTCCAAATGCAAAAGGACACAACATACTATATACATATAAAGAATATGTTTTCTTTTCTTTTGATATGGATATTGTCGGATTTCAATACATCATTTTTTTCTTTCAGGTGCATGAAGTCAATACAGGAATTACGTATAACAGTGGAAATACCCTATTTGACGGAATAATCGAATTACGAAATCCTGAAGATGTAGACAAGCATATTGTGATGTATGCTCGTGTAGAAGATGATCTTACAGACATTGGACACAATGTCAGTTTCATGTTTGGAGTAAAGCACTTGATAACGACTGTAAATGTCCGGCTGTTGTCTTACGTTGGTTATACAAACGATGTTTATTTCACCGGCACAGAGCTTCGATACTTAAACGCAGTTAATGAGAACAAGGATGTATCAGTCAAAGGAACAGTTAATAAGGCAATGACGGAAGTGGCATTTGAGGTATTTGTTCCATACAAATATTGACTTAAATTTTAACAACATAATTCGATAACTGATATTAATTCAAGTCATTTAAAATTTACGATTGTAATTTGTTTCATCATACATAGCTCGATGAAACATAAGACGCTTACTCTTCCGGAACACCTGATCTTGTGCTTTTACGAAAGTCTCCATGTAAATCTTTCCTTTGTTCCTATTTTGCCCCTAGTTTAATCGATTTTGGGTTCGGATTATGGTTTTGTTGACGCTTTGGTATTCTCTATTTTTTTCTAATGAGTAGAATATTCCAACTTATTATTTGATATCTAAGTGAAAGAGTAAAGGTACTAAATGTAATCAATGCTAGGATGATATTTCCAGAACGAGATTTGTACTTAGTAAACTTTGTGAAAATACTTGCAATGTGATTATTTCACAGATTCTGTCACCAATACAATCAATGAAGTTGTCCGGAGAAGTCTATACTGAGAGTCCATATGGCTTATCTGTACATAACATCGAGGGTGAAACACCGATGGTTTTGGAGTTAAATTTGGATCCAACCCAACCGCACATTCATGGAAGAATAGGTAAATATTGAGTGAACTGAACATATATTTCCGTATATTTCATATCATTCACTGTTGGGACTAAATGATTCATGTATTACCTTTAAATGATATACCCATGCTTCACAAGTTGATCGCTCCGGCGTAACTATATATTTAATGAATGATTCCCGAACGTATGAGTAACTAAGATGAGATAAACAAAAGTTGGCAATATAATCAATTTAAATATTGTGCTTCCTTAATTTAAGTATATGGCTTGCTCCGGATTCAAACTAAGGAGGTTAGATTGTCAAAATGTCGATCTCACCGACTAAGTTACCTTTCCAACGCGCTTTAACCAAACCAAAATTCCTGGAAGGTTGCTTTATACGACAAAACACCATATAATTCTTAATGTATTTGAAGATGATGACTTATTGTGATTGAGGACGATGCCCAAGTTCTCACTTGGAGGACATATCATTGACATGGATGTTACCTAGACTTAAATGGAATACCTGGTCTTAGTCTCTTGTACTTTTGCAAGGGTGTAAATCTTTTTTTTTCTTCATATTTAACCATAGTTTAATCGATTTTGGTTTCGGATTATACAGATACATACTGCAAAGTTTCATTTCAGGGGCTTAGTATTTTGAGATATTTTGGAACGAAAACGTCACAGTGAAAATAATGCTATTTGTAAAATTCCATTCGGGAAATGTTCAGTTTAAAAACCGGTAAATAATTATCCTCATTGGTACAGTACATCAAAAATTGAATTGCGGGTTTCCAAATTCAGTCTTCAAAAAAGGTTTATTGTTAAATAACAAATGCATGTTACCAATAGCAATTTTTTTTCCAGAAATTCCACCTAGGGTTTTTGCTCTTGAAGTGTATTTCATCAACGACTCGTCTATGCGGGCTGCTATTTACAGTGATAATTCCTCAGGAAGAGTAAATGATATAGCCGTGACAATGTGTCTTCACTCCTCTAGAAAGATAAGCACTAGCATAAACTGGCGACCGACTCTTGTTCAAGATATAACGGTATGATTGTTTACATTTTCTTTTTCTTCTTTTGTCTTTTAATCGAAGGTTTTTTAAACGTCAATACATTGACGGAATCACCTATGCACTGAATGATACTTTGTACAGTTTCGTATTAAAGCTATCGCAGGTAAAGACGTTAATTGTTTTATTTATTAGGATAAATTATGGACGCAGGCTGGTAGCCTCTATGTCCATATATAATAAATTACTAAAAAATATGATATTATACATATTTATATATACATTGTATAATATCAATCATAACAAAAAATAATGCAATAATAATAATCACGTTGAGATATGTGTTTTTTTTTATTAATTTCTTACAGAATTATGGACTAGGTTTAACAAGAACGCTCTCTGACATGTCCATGCCTTTAGGAGATCTAGGAAATTCCATCAGTGATGAGATCGACGTCAAATATAATAATATCAGACAATATATATTCTCTGAATTTGGAACTTTTGTACACGTTTCTGTTGGTGAGATGCGCAAATTGCAACAAGGTATTGTCGTCCTTAAGACAAGAATAAACCAGAACTACCGAATGGATGATCTCAACATGAACTTGGCGGTCATAGATTTATTCTTGGATTCTGTGTTGTAAGTAGTCTTAAGTAGGATTGTGTTTTGCTATTTCCAAAGATGACGTAACACACACATGTGCTGCACCTTTATATTTAGTAATAGATACAGTATGCCGAAAAAATGAATTAAACTGCACCATACATCTGTTTCGTCCTCCGAGGGTTCTTCAGTGATGCTAGGGGCCAAAAGGTGGGAATCCAAAATTTCTAAACTTATGTAGAAGCAGAAGGGTCAGGTGCGTAAAACTCCGTTAAAGAACGTTTCAGAATTTCAAGTGACTGGTTATTTTCCTGAAAACATTTGATATAGTTTAACATAACTATATATACAATAAGCCAATGCACACAATATATGATCAAAAGGCCAGTATTTTGTTTTATTACGAAACGTCCACAATCATGCATGCAAATGGCAATAACTTAATAGAAAATTTATTTCGCGAATAGTAGTCCCTCCCCGTCACATTTACGTAAACGTGTGTGTACGTTTACCTCATATTGGTAATAACCCTGGTATTACTGTAATACTCCTATACATTTGTAAATTTTTAATACAGCTATTTTTTGTTTATTATTAAGGCAGCATTACACTGAAGCAGTAAACAATGCCGACATGTTTTCAAATTGGATGGAAACGTCTGCTGCCGTACATATTTCATACCCCAAGAAGGCTGTTGTTGACGCTTACATTCAGTCAGGAAGTTCTATGCTTGAGGTTTGGAGATTTCATGTCATAATTATAAATATAGTCATCCATTTATTTGCGGTAAAGCCTTGCAATCGTCGAATGGAACGCAATTCTAAAAAAAAACAAAACGAGAACAGTTTTCTATTTTAAATATCGCAAAATTTATTGTTGAATTAGAATCTCATATCTTAGTTTAAATGTTTTATTAGTCACATAACATTAACTTATTTTCGCACAAACATGCTTTCTATTCAAATACCATTTTGAGTAAAAGTGCCACCATGGAAAATGTCAAGTATATACATCAAAACAGGGTTAAAGAGAAAAATGTTCATTGCGACGTCACGTTTGATTCATTCTGGGCTTGAAAAGACAATTCGGGCTTTAGTTTTTGCTGAAAAGGTTTGGAGTTTCACTTTAGAATATATAAATGCGTATCTCCTTTGACATTCGTAGACCATGAAACAAGATCTACTACGACAGGCGTCAGCAAAGATTCGCTTATTTCCCCGAAAGCTACAAGACGGACACGTCTCGGCATTGCAATACTACGATTATGTGAGAGGTAAATATGAATGACGTCATTACTGTTGCATAAATATGATTATAATAATTCTCTATTTTTTAATAAGGTTGATATCTCTATACAGAGATACAAATTTCATACTCGCTTTGTTGGATGGCGTTTACGGGCAATTACTTCGAAAGTTCAGCCGAACAGTTGTACCGCTATCCGAAACGAAACGCACTATTCTACCAATGACAACGAAAATCATAAACAAACAGCTATGTGTAAATCGATAAAAAATATTAAAAATTATTTTGAATTACAACAAGTGTAGATAATAGTTACATTAGATATTATTTCATTACCAATTTGTGATAAAATGTACCACTTTTTATCTTTTTTCTTTCAGATTCAACTCTATCAATGGCAGATTTAATTGATTATCGATATACCGTTTTCCGCCAGAAATGGGCTACCGTCTTGACTACAATAAATACAGTCGCGAGTTTATCAGGAGAAAATGTCACAAGGCGAATAGAGAATATAAAGCAGGCCTTCAATGACTTACAATCAACAGGTGTTGTACAATTCGATCCAGTTATTGGTAATATTGAGACAGCAGTATACTTGCCCATTGATTTGGATGCTCTGAAATCCGTACCAGATGTCGATCTCACAAAATACTTTGCCGGAATGGCGTCTATGATGGAATCAGTGAGAGAAGCTTCAGTCATGTTCCACGACTTCCTTGATGTTGACTTGAGATCTTTGATTCCACCATTCACAGGTATTTTTTAAAGATCAAAATCGATCTGAACCAGAACTTTCCAAATTCATTTTGTTATGTAGTCCCTTGCTGTTTAGCAGAAATCTAGACAAATTAGGGTTTTCAAATCTTTGGCTCCTTAAGGATGTTCACCTCTGGGAAGTCAAAATTTTCCTGTATCTAACTTTTTTCTCGTGTTACGTTTTTGAAAGAGGAGTATAAGGCATGCTATAAGATGCCAAAAAGAAAATAATATGTCAGTGTGTTACTTTTTTTAGAATAGCCCACTGCAAACCAGTGGTCATTTTGAGCAATTTTTGAAGATGAAGCCTGTTTGGAGCATTATGAAGTTAAGATGTCATTTTTAATACAAAAATATTTTTTCATTTTCATTTTTTTTCCCGATTCAATTATGATTTTTTAATATTCTGTTTTTAAAAAGTAAAACAAAACTAGAATTTAAGTATCCAAATCCATATTTTTCTTAAAACTGGAGAATCTGTTTTTCTGTCAATACCAGAAAATTTCAAACAAAATAAATATATTTGACCATATTAAAAGAAATGATCCTGTATCAAACCTTTTTTTATCAACAAACAAGTAACGTACTGGATATCTTTCAGTTATTAGACGTAGATATCTGACGTCATGCTACTGGAAATTCTCTGTTAATTGATTGAAATATCATATTATCACAACATTGTGCTTGAAATAAGTGCATCATTGCAGACGTTTAAAACTTGTCTTCTTCTTTTGGTTTAATATCTTGGTCAATATATTAATTATATATATACATATACTATCTGTTGAGAACAAGTTTATAAATATGTTAATTTAGTTGCTATTAAAAGTAATATGGATGTTCCGTTACCACCAAATACTCTATGTTTGTATGTGTTTACATTTGGAGAATATCCATGCTTGTTTTGATCGCTTAAATTGCTTTACAGAGGAACAATGTAAACATTTATAGATATGATGTAATTTGAAATTAAGAATGAGTTTCGCGAATGAACTAAACATTTAATTCCAGCAACATTAAGGAATTTCATAACTATGTTATGTACTTATTTCATGATAAAACAAGCCTAGCTATTCCTTTTTGAGTATCATATGATGCCTGATATGTCATAAGCAGAAGACGCTTACTCTTCCGGAACACCTGGTCTTATTCTCTTGTACTTTTACAAGAGTCTCCATGTAAATCTTTCCTTTGTGCATATTTGCCCCTTGTTTAATCGATTTTGAGTTTGGATTATGATTTTGTTAACGCTTCGTTATTCTCTTATTTATAACTAGCATTACATGCAAGCACATACGCAAATGAAAATAGGTAAATAAATTGAAATAACATAATGTAAAAGTGGAATTATTCGCGGTGTAGAAATTTTTGCTGATTTCGGTGACATTAAATCTCCACGAATATATCCACACGCGAACATAATCAACACTTCGCACAATCTACAGTATATATTAGTATTATATGGACTTACAGCACAAAAATTGCTACTCCGCGATCAGTTTGGAGGCTGACTTGGCGAAAAATTCCACGCGCGAAAATATTGGCTTTTACAGTATATACTTGAAAGTTTTTAAAGTAGTTTGTATGATATACATTTATTGTAATGACAGCATTGTGTTGTTTTGACAATAGCTTCTGCTTCTATATCAAATGGCCTCGTCAGAACGTTTGACGGAACCACGTACACCGTTGGAGGCAAATGTGACTACCTCTTGGCAGGAGATTTGACGGACGGAAACTTTAGCATTTACATGGAAAATCAGGGGAAACAGAGGGTGAAGATCATTCTAACAACCCACCAACATACAATTCAACTCTCTCCTAGGAAACAGGTATTTGCATTGCATTCATTTTTGAAAAAAAGGTATCTTAACGTGACGTTGTTTATTGTTTCGTTTTGTTTTTACTAGAAATATCAATATCGGGTTATTCATTCCTTCTTATTTCTTTTCTGTGGTCAATTCCAGTCGTATTATTTGAAGGTTACCCTTCATTTATCAGAACACCATCGCTGTTTTATATATTTGGCGTAGTATTGCAAACTAAGTTAAGCAGATTCAGTCAATCAATAACATTTTTTCTTACATGTTTTATCGCTTTTGATTGATATGTATGTGAGTTGATTATGCAATCTATTAGACAAAACAATGCTGGTTGTTTAACCTCATCTCGAAAGTAAATTGTATAGCCTTGTCGAAGATGAATTTCTAGTTTTTTTTGTCAAAGTGTCTCCCTAGTTCCTGAGCTGCTTTCCGTAGACGATTTGTTTGTGAGTCGACGCTAGGGTAGTCGTACATCAGGAAAAGCAAAATGCAAGACAAACTTTAACTGTGATTCTTCTTCCTCTACACTCCTTGCTCTCTCCTTGTCCCAAAAATACTGTAAAACCAGGTGTGACCTAAATTTACACTGGGACTGTCGTCGTTGAAGCATTAGACGCTGACCCTTCCAAATAGTCTCATTCTCTTATACTTTTTAATTGTCTCCGTATAAATCTTCATTTGCTGACATTTTGTCCCTACTGTATCTAGTACTAAATCTAAAAGGTGTAGTAAATGTTTGTGTTAGATTTATCTTTCAAGATACAGGATGGTATTCTCTGCCGGTGGATTTCGTAGTACCCGAGGTCTAACCACATTTATCTCATTTGAGTAGTGACATGGTTCATAATGTACACCCTTTCGTAGTACGGTACACGATTTAAAATGAAAACAATATTCTTCGAAATCAATAAATCATAGGTGTTTTTGGCCCCTAACCGTTTGACTTCTACAGAAGTTTGAAAAATTTCCGTTCTCACAGCCTAACTTCTACGGCTGGCATAGGCTTTTCCTGCTGTTGTAAGTATCAAATATGTAGCATGTCTTAAATTTGATTAGGAACGTTTGGATTTAATAAATTGTTGAAAAATTATATCTTCATTGTTACACACTACATAGGTCTTGTTTCTAGCATCACTGACGAGTCTGAGAAGGACGAAACAGCTGTACGATGCAGTGTATTTAACTTCCGTCGGTATACTGTATTTTTAAATGGTACAGAAAATGTGTGTGTGCGTTAGGTTCGTCTTTGACCTTGGTGATCGACCAAGTCTAGTTCGACTACGTGAACATATTTCCTTTGTTCATTTTTTGTTATTAGTTGAATCCTTTTTGAATTCGGATTACGATTTTGTTGACTTCTACCTCTGTTTACACAACGTATTTTCATACTCACAAATGTTACAGGTCCGTATCGATGGCTCACTAGTCTTTCTGCCATACCGAAACAACGATGTTTACGTCACTAAAATCGGCAGTACTATCATCCTGACCGGAAGGGGATTCAGTTTGCAACATAACATTAATACCGAATCATATGACGTTTCTCTTAGTGGATGGTACTTTGGAAAGACAGGAGGATTGCTAGGAACCTATGACAACGAGCCATATAATGACTTGATGACATCGACTGGCGGAATAACAAGGAACGCCACCGAATTCAGTAAGACGTGGAGACTTAATGAACATTGCAAATAGACTGAAAGATGTCTGTTTGTGTGGTAATATCCGTATATTAACCACTCCAACGACTTGTACAATAACGATATTTGTTAAGTATTTTGATGTCTTAAGTGATAACCTATATGATTTACAAATATGATATGCTGTCTATATCAAACCATTATAGCATTCGTCAATGATTTACATTCGATAGGAACGTTGTGCATGATATTTGCCTACCAATTGTGGCTATTTTGTATGAACACAGAATTAAACTGTATATTTTTGTTTGCACGCTGCTATGAACTCTCCTAGTGTATGGGCACACAACGTCGAATGAAGCATCTGGGTAAGATATGCATATCGAATAGATAATAGATCTAGCCCCCTGTACTACTCTAAACACCTTTAGCGTCATACTAAAAATGACTTGTTTCTATTAGGCCTGTTAGAAATGTTCATTTAAATGTATATCTTGCATTGGATTTACCGAATTTTGACCTTTGTTTTCGCCAGTATAAACTTTGGTTATACATTTTTGATTTTAACCTCTGATCTCCAATAGTCGGTTGATTTGTTTCATACTCACTTCATAGCAATAGACCATCAAGGTCCACACCTGTAAATCTTAGCTTTGTCTATAGTATGCCTTAGCTGTAGCGGCGTTGCGTTCAAATTTTTGTTTGGTCGTTTTCTTTTATCCATCGTTTTTATGAGTAGTTATCTTGAAAATAGATAGAGAGAAAAAAAAGAAACGAAAACAATGCTCTAGATACAATAATGTTTAAGATACAGTAATGTATATGCAATTAAAGTCGTCCATTATGCTGTCCAGCATTTACGTATTGAGATGATTATGTCGTTCAATAGCCAGGATTTTTTTTTCTTATTTTTTGTTTCATCAGATAGAGCACAGAAGGAGTGCTCCTCAAGAATAGTTCGGATTTCGAACTAAATTATTTGTGTTTTTTCTGTACTTATTATGTGTGTGTGTTTACCATTACGCCAACGCCATCCTTGAATATATTTTTTTGTCTTTCTTCATATTGTACAATTTCAGTCAAAATGCGAGAAAGTGTTCATTGCTGCTTTAAGTGGTTGTTAATCTAAAATCACATTTGGTTTAAAAATGATACCTAATATGATATGTTACTTGCTTTGTAATTTTTAACATATTATATCCCTTATGATTATGATTGACGCGAGGACATGCAAAGATGATGTGCTAAGTGAAAAATTGACTTCTTAAAAATGTTTTAATATAGCCTAAAATTATAATTGTATTCATGTTAACGGTATTACTATGTAAACTTGCTATTGCAATAACAATATGCTTTTTATGCTTTCAGATATATTTTTATCTGTATACTTTGGTAATTGCTATATTAATTGTATCACATGTATTTATTGTAATATTTTCATGGAATTTTCTTTTGAAAAAGAAACATTGTATTGCTTTATACTTTTTTTTTTTAAACAAAAACTTTCGAGCGATTCAAAGTAATTTCAATGTGAATTCAATCAAATAAAACTTGATTTCGTGAAATATTATCTTAATTCATTTTAAGCAGACGACACAAGACAGAATTTTGTCGTCCTCGTATGGAGGGCACTGTAGTGAACCACACACTGTCCTAACCTGGTAGAGTAGTCTCCCTTCGCTGTTTGTGATACCTCCCCCTGACAGGGCCTGTGGATTCTCGTCGACGCATATATACTGGGTGGGACTTGGGGAGCCAACACTTCCCGCTGACAGAACGCCACGATAGGCTTCAACCCAGTCCGGGTAGCACTGCGCACGCCCAGGTATCATGATTGACGTTGAATGAGAGGAACTTCTGCACACGGCACATGGCACATCTTCATCTTGGTTCGGCATGCTGAATAAAATCGTATCTTCGTATTCGGCACCATACATGTATGCAGGGTTGTAGGGCTGGGTGTTCTTGTGTGGTCCCCATACAGGTTCATTAGGTAGACATACCATTTCCGCTGCGCCACCTGTATGCGCAGAGTTAGACCCGCCTGCGTATCCTACAATATATCGACCGGAACAAATCAATTTCAAAAATTTAAATCGTCAACAAATCCCGTTACGCGTAGGTTTCATGATTAAACTTTCACATATTTGCATTCCTCTAATTTATGATACCTTACATTTGCATTACATAACATTACTTTTGTTTTTTATTTAACTGAATGTTTTTACAAATTACGATGTCAATGTTATGTAAACGCTAGTATGGTCTTATTCTATTTATCATTACACTTTCACAAATTGAGGGCATAATTGCAGCAAAAACATGCATTTTGATAATCTGCTGTTAATTAAACGTACATGCAAATATATGAAATATGTATCACAAAAATTTAACAGTTTGACATTTGAAGTGAATACCTCCTGACCTGAGTAGACCAGGTTGGTTCCGTTATCGTTAGGGCAGTCGCGTCTCCCCCAACGAACGTATACTGCCCCCCTTTCACCTGTATAATAAATAAATCGTGAAATGAAAATAACGGATAGGCTGTACAGTTCAATATTAGTTATACTTGCATCATGCAATATGAACATTATATTTCGGGAAAATGAAAGAGCCTTGAATAATGTTCTTTGTTATGTTACATGATAAATATAAATTTGAATAAGGAAATGTGCATGCGATCAAAGTTGTTATATCGAGACACATAAAACTGCTTTCTACCAAAAAAGGTGGGTGTTATTCAAATCTCAGGGTATCAAATAATCATTACAACTGTTGAAAAACATTCTAATTATACCACACGCGGAATAAACTCTAACGCATTTTGATTGGCTAACATTGTACATTTTAACCGGAATAACGTCACTTGTTGATTGTTGATGACGTCATCATTTGGAGTCGATAGTTTATGTCCATATTGTCCGTCGTTCATTGATTTTTAATTAATGAAAAATTGCTGTTTTCGGCTGAAATTGTGGTGGAAACAGGTCACACGACTCCTGGTTGTTAGATATGGTATTTATTTCACTCTCGTTAGCTAATTTGCAAAAGTTACCAAAGACACTCTAAAACTTACTTACTAAAAGGAAATAAATACCATATCAAACAACCACTCGTTGTGTAACCTCTATTTATACTTTAACAAAATGTAATCATAATGTACAATTTAACCCTATCATATAAGAGGGCTAAATAGTAATGTGTTTCGTGGTATTTATAAATACGTCGTGAATATTACCTCTTTTTGTTGACACATCTTTTTATTCACTTCATAGATAAATCTATGATGGTACAGTATTAAATATTGCGGTTCCTACTTTCTGTAGATGTGGTAAGTTTGTCAAAGAGAAAAGATTTATTTTCGTTAAGAGGCGACAAAGGTCATCTGAACGTGACCTCTTACGGGATATTGTCAGATCCTTGTAAAACGGAGTGAGAACAAGGATCTGTATTAAAATCAGATTGCATCTACCGCTATGACTTTTATGGAAGTAGTTTTCACTGAAACAGTTTTTATCTCGAAATTTAAAAACCTTGAAAAAGAAAATTTCATCTGTATATCACACAGCACGTCTGAAAGTTTTAGAACTATTTTTTACCTTGGGCTGAATTTACTTGCGTCTTCAAGTTTGATATTTCTGATTCCTGAGCTACCAGCTTCATTGCAATCTCAGAAAATTTGGACTGAAGATCGATGATCTCGGAATCCTTTGCCGAAAGCTCAGATTGAAGTTTTGCCTCCAATGATGTTGTTGAGTTAGATCGCTGCTGAAGTGTGACTATGTTGGATTCAACGGCTGCCAATTTAGATTTCAATGTGGATAATTCGGATTCCTGTGACGTCACTTTCGACTGCAGACTGGTCACTTGGTGTTTAGTAACGTCATAATCTTGCAGTTTTATCTGTATCTGTTGTAGTTCCTGTTGAAGATAATTCGGATCATTTAACAAAATTCGTTTTCCTTTTAAATGCTCTGCTGCTTTAACGCTTAAAAGTCCGAAAATGATTATTATGCATGAGGAATACAGTTCGGCCATGTTGAGCAGTGTTTTCTCAGCTATTCTTATCTGCGTTATTCGTGGGCATACATACAGTGTGCCAAATTCTTCCTGATAAAAACCAGTTGTCATGAAACAATACTACAATCGCTTTCACACTTCGTGAACCAAAACGTCACTATCAGACTTACATGTTGTAAACTGCAAATATTTTAAGATATTGTCAGTCTTCGTTCCATGCAAATTCCGGAAAATGAGAGTACGAAAAACATTTTGATAAAAGTCGTTACAAACACGTACACATTTTATTATTGATTGGAAATGCTTTCTTTGAAAACACCTTATAAATATTTATTCTATTCTGTTTGAGTAGGTGATCATAATCCACAACTTAATTCGCCCACGAAATGGTGTTAGTTGCGGGAAAAATTGACCCAAAGAAAATACCTGATTTTTTTTTAATATAATTTCAAGGATGTTTGTACTTTCACGGGCTTACCTTACATAACGCGCGTAAAGATATATAATATGTATATTATTTGCTATGCTTCTGAGCCCAGCTGTTCAAAGGGTGATTAGCTTAATTTTTCAAACTTTAATAATTCTGTCAATATACAAGGTAACATCTTACAATTTTGCATGTGAATTGCCATTATTATATATTTGCTATTTGCAAAGTTTAAATAAGCAAATCTATGGTTTCGTTTTAAGTTACAGGATAATTAGAATTTGCAATAATTACCGATTAAACTAATAACTTTTTGAACAACTGGGCCTAGAGATAACTTATCATTGATATAGGTCTATCTGTACTGTATAACGGACAAGTTCGTACGTACTACACTGAATGACGTGACATATATATCAAAATGTACATGATAAGTATCGATAATGGTTTCATATTTGAAGTAAAAGGTTAACATAGTTATAATTGATTTCATGTTTTGACACTATACGTACTATGGTATAATTTAGCGGTTGTAATTGGTGATGGTATTTTGTGTAACACACCTATATTTATATATGTAAATGTTAAAAACATATGTATGAATAACTGTAAGAGTTATAACAACTATTGTAGCATTAAAAAAACTGAATGTGTTTATCTTGAAAACTTTTCTAAAAAGGGAGTTGTAAAGTTGGGTTTTTAAATCAAAACTTTTTAATATGCCGAAAATTTCAGCATCAATGTATATTTTTTAAGAAATTCTTTTTTTTGTATATAAATCGTTTTATAGGCAATTTTTAATAACTAATTTTTATAAAACGAAAATCAATGACAATAAAAACCGATGGGTATTATGTACGAGAATCTAATTGTTGTCCCAAATCGATTAGAAAGCTAACCTTAGTTTTTGGTTTTTGGTGTTTTAATTAACGTTATCTTGTCTCTTTTTGGCATATAGACGAAACTAAGAAATTTCACAAATTAGTCAGTAGATTCTTGTGAAGACATTTTGTTTTGAAATCACGTTTGGGTTATTTTGGTATTAAAAAAAATTCATTCACAAAATATTAAGCCTTTTGAGGTCAAGAAAGATCTATTGTGTGGCCCTATGTGTGGTACGGTATACAAGAACTTCTGTGATCCTAATATGATCATACTTCCTTTGGTCTTCGTCAACCCGGCTCTCGACAAATGCCGTTACTAACTTAAAGAAAAGTCAATAAGTGTGTTGTTAACTTACCATAGACAGACATAGCGTGGCCTCAGGCCTTATCACCTTTCCCAGCTTGACAAGTCCTCAAAATGACAATAACTGTTCGATCGTACAACAGGTGTTTGATTTAGAACAAAACTAAAGGTGAATGCTTACTAAGATGTAAAAGCCCATATATATCTACTGAATAACAGACTACATGCAGCCTGTTTCTATATATATTGTTTTCCCACATGGCATAAGAAAAGAGGAATGCAAAATTAATTGACAAGCTAATAAAGAAACAAGGAAGTAGAAACTGTAGTTATATCTGTTAATACACAGACCAGTCATGGTGTTATATTAGAGTAATACAAATAAATGGATAACATTTAGAAGTTACCTGTTGATATTATGACCTGTCAAACGTTTTAACTCCAAAGATAGATTTCTCCTGGCAAGATTTATAGAAGTGTCACCATGTGGAATTTTTTAATATTCGTCATACAATCGGTTTCTCGTGCCAGATGCAAACATGTAAGATATGCACGTTCGTCGTGGTCAGTAGTTAATTGATTTATTTAACTTTTAACCTAAAGCTGACACTCTCTTCTTTTCTTTCTTTTTGTTGGATAAAGCTATATTATAAGATAACCAAATATATTTTATTAACTCATTTACTCACAAGCCAATTGACGAAATTACCTTCTTTTTATAATGTATTTGATATTTTCAATTAGAACAGTAGTTACAATCATTATAATATATACAGTAACAAATTTCTAGAATTGGCGTTCTTAGTACCATTAGATAAGCGCGACAGTCTTATTCTGAAAATATGTAATCTAGAAACTGAATTACTGTAAAAGCCAATATTTTTGCGCGTGGACATTTTCGCTTAGTTAGCCTCCAAACTGTTCGCGATGTGGAAATTTTCGCGCTGTCAGTCATGCTGTTTTGCACAGTGTACTTATAATACTATTATACACTAAAGAGTTTGAGTGGTGTTAATATGTTTGCATGCGGTTATGTTACCGGAGATTTAATGCCATCGAAATAAGCGAACTTGAAATTGAGACTCGTTTACATCAGCTGTTCACCTCAGTGTTTACATAAACTATGACCAACAACTTATTTATAAGCTGTATGATGAAAACGTAACGATTTACATCCCCCCTTGCGTATTTGTATCAGATTTACGACTTAGGGATTCGAGAGAGAGAGAGCAAGTTTCATAATCGTCATCTAACAGTTTTGAGAGTAGGTCGATCTATTGTCTTCATTAATACCATCAAGACGATGAAATATATTTAATATGCCCAGACACCAGTCTTACAGTCTTAAGACACGTTTATATTTTATCTACATTTTCGAAAAATGATATGGCTCCTCGGTTTTATCAAGAGAAATGGTAACACCTATATTCATAATGTTTACTACTCTCCCGAGCCATTCTCAGAAATTAAACCAATGATTGCTTTGCATGAGAAAAATCATAGATTACCAAAGCGTCAACAAAACTATGATCCGAACTCAAAATTTACATGGAGACTCACGTAAAAGCACAAGAGAATAAGACCAGGTGTTCCGGAAGAATAAGCGTCTGCTGCTTTACCGACGACACCCGCCATCTAAATCTTTGTCACATCCAGGTAAACATCAAGTTCTCAAAACGAGAACCAAGTCATCATTGTCAATCACAACAAGTAAATACTCTAATGAACATACTCAAAAAGCGTCTTCATATCACTCAGATACATTGTTATTGTGAATAACGGAGGAGACAGATAGAGATTTCTGGATACCATTTAGAATGACTGTGCAGTTTGTATAAAGGAAGTTTCAGTGACACTCCCAGAAAATTAGATCAATTTCGTAAGCAATGAATTTCATGCCAATTATTACATCATGTATCGGTAAGTTTGGATATGTATGTTTTATAATCAATGTGCACCAATAGTGTATGCAATAAATCAGTAACAAGATTAGAATACGGAATATGCGTCACGGCAAAGGAGGATACGGACTCGATGACCCGGCACTAGCAACTAGATATAATTTCCCCTGCAGAAACGTCCCGGCAACATAATTGAATCTCAAAAAACCACAAAGTTTTTTCTACAACCAATATACGACATAGCCGTATAACTTTTCTTTGCTAGTGTGTCATCGACATTAGCGAATGTATAGTAGTTTATGGCTTCAGTGGTGGTTGTGGAGAGCCAGGTTTGACATTTTCTGTCAGTCACGAATTCGAATTGACGGGAGATATGGAGTTGACGTGTGATAATTTGCATACATTTATCACTTTCCTCTTGTTACACACATGTATTTATATCACGTGTATAAATGGTGTTGCGGAAAGTTAATGCTCATAGCTGGAAAAGCCACTCAACAGAATCCTTGTAAGTAATTTTATCTCAAATATATTAATCTGTTATCATGCTATCCGTTGATACCTGTTATCTCATAATGGGTTGTAATGAAAACATGTTAAGACAAAAGTAACACATGCATTGTTTCCTTTTCATCTAAGAATTACCGAAACATATATAGCTAGCAAAATAGTAAGCATAATTAAATGACTTATCATCGTGCAGTATTTTGATAGTTTATTTAGGTAAGGACGCTAAACAACTTTGCAATTGATTTTTCATAATATCACGTTAATAACGTATAAAGCAAAATACTTTAGAAGGCATTAATACCGGGAAATCATTTCATATAGTAGTCAAAATTCAACTACTATTTTTAAAACATGCCATACAGACTTGCAGATATCCAAAAAAAACTTTTTTTCAAATGTTAATGTGGATTTTATTTTAGATACCTATTTTAATATATAAAAAACAGGCATATATACATGTACATGAATGATTTTATTTCTGTATTATATTAGTAACATCCGCCTTTAAACCAGAAGATGTGATCATGTAGTTTTAGCACATATCTTTTTTATTTATACTTGTTTAATATTCAAACTTAGAAAACAATACAACTGTAAGCATATACTATCTTTGTATACCTTCTTAATCTACAACACCCGTCATGCAAAAATCCAATCAAAGTAAATGTCACGTACTCAAAGTGAGAGGCATCATTTTCAATTACAACAAATTGACATTAACAAGCATATTCAAAACGCTCGGCCAAGACACTAATATCGACCAAAAACTTTTAGAGTGATACTACAAGTAGAGTCCAGGTCTAGCCAACTAAAACTTTTCAACTAATAATTAAATTAATTTTGTTCGGCATACTGTATCTTTTACGATATTCAAATAGATGTTCTTTATTTAGCAATAGACACAAATGTCTTTGTACATTGCATATTCATAAATCTATCTAATGGTAATATGCAATTAATTTCGCAAACATATATAAAAAAGCAAAACAGTGACATTTCAAACTTAAATGCTGATTGTCCAACATCAGGGTGGAAGTCAACTCTTGATTGAACAAATAACTGCTTCGTATTGCATTCGCTTTATACAATCAAACCTCGTTATCTCGAAGTCGACGTAACCATGTAAAAACTTCGAGTTAACTGAGTTGCGTGAGTTTGAAGGTTAGTGTAAAGCTTGGTCGGGGCCGACAAACTTATTCGAATAAAACGGGGTCTTCGAGTTATACGGGTTCGAGGTAACGAGGTTCTACTGCAAATGAAAGCGGCAATATTTCCTTACTTACACCTGTTTATAGATAAAAAATCAGAGAATACCAAAGCGTCAACACAGATTGTAGATGATATTAATTTCAGAATCTTCGGTTGTTATTATGATAAAATTACCTCATCTGAATGTATGTATGTCTTATGTTAGAAAATGAAGTATACTCTATAAGGAAATTATACTCGTCCTCAAATACCCCGCAGCAATTACATGTACGATTCATGGAATATGGTTCGGTTTGTTTCATCCGATTTACATCAACATTCAAACGAAGGTGCAGCACATGTGTGTGTTACGTTATATTTCATGATACAAGATGGTAGATAAGCTAGAGCCTTGATAGCCACAGTTATCTTATTTGAGTTATGGCAAAGTTCAGGTTCATAATACACACACTTGTACGTGTAGTACACGATTTGAAATCATATAGTACTAATTCATTTCTTTCTCTAAATTCCTAAATAAAAGAGGTTTTACACACCGAACCCTTCTGCTTCTACATAAATGTAGAAAATTTCGATTCCTACCTTTTGGCCTAAAACATCCGAAGAGTCCTAGAAGGATGGATATGATTTATGATGCAGTGTAATTAAGTTTTTCGACATACTGTATATATTACTAAATTAAAAAAAAGGTACAGCAACTGTGTGTGTTTTAAATCATCTTATAGAGCACTGCTGCTGATATAATTATATTGCATGTGTATCGATTTTTTAAAAGTCGTGCAAGGTGTTTTAAATTTCAGATGCGATAAATCAAAGCTACGGTCATACCAGATATAAATGTTTCCAACATTCGATTATAGATGTGGCCAGTAGTAAAAGCCATACTGTAAAGTTAACATAAATTAGAGAATACCGAAGCTTTAACAAAATCATAACCCGAACTCAAAATCGTTTAAACCAGGGGCAAAATATGAACAAAAGAAAGATTTACATGGAGGCACTCGTAAAATCACAAGAGAATAAGACCAGGTGTTACGAAAGAGTAAGCGTATTCTGTTTCATCGACGACACCCGCCATGTAAATCTTTGTCAATTCCAAGAAGGCTTCAAGTTCTCAAAACGAGAACTGATTATCATTGTCAATCACAACAAGTAAATACACTGATGAGCATACCCAAAAACGTCCATCTTCATATCCACTAAAGATACAGAATATTTCTCAATGAGACAAAGATGGCGACATCGATCACGAAAATCACGATACAGAGAGCAAACTCTGGAATATCGAATCAACTGCGACATGTAAACATCATAGGTTGGAGAAGCAGGGATGTCACTATCAGGAAATGGAGAGTTTACGATCGGAAAATTGAAATCGTCACGTTTATCGTATAGCATAGTAGTAAGCTGTCCATGTTTGTCGTAGTTTTTCTGGCTTCAGTTATTTCATAAACTTCACAGACCGATTTGGAGTTGCAATATTCAACAGTCTAGCACTGGTCTAACTAGTCTCGAAAGAGGATAATATTATTAATTCCAAAACACATCGGAGATAAAATTAAAAAAATCCCCTTCCTTTAGTACGAACTCGATAGTTTATGCCAGTGTTTCCGTGTTGCCTTAAGACAGGTGCATAAATTCAATGATGTCATAAAGTGTTCTAAGAACGCCTTTAATGATTACGTGCAAACCATCTGCACATAAGTTGCATTTTATGATTAATAATATTAATAATTCATAAGATAATTGCTTATTCAGTTATTTTCAAACGCCTACATCATACATATTGATTCCAATTCTATAATTTATATGCACGTGCTACCTAAATGACGTCAGATTTAATGTTATTCATGTTTAACACTACTCATAACAATGTCCTTCTTTCTAGGAAAATTAAATTTAACTTTTTCCTTTTCATTTACCAATAAGAGAAGACGAAATAAATCTTGATGACATTTTAAACAATACTTTGTTTTGGAATACAAAGTCAGAAAATATATTTCCTTCTTGTAATATCGTGCAGTGGTTTGGGATTGTGGTCAATGGTTTTATGCAAATATTTGATCTTTACAGCCTTGATTGCTACTCCCGGATGTTGTCTTGTACTGACGTTTTTATTATTATTAAATTAATTTTCTAACATAAGAATTTTATTTCAATATGACATAAACGATTAATATGAAAAAAGTTATTACTTAAGCAAACGACTACAAACGATACTCTTAGGGCGTTGTTATACCACAACACTATTATCAATCACAGGGATTCGTTACAATTAACTTATACCTTATGTTATGATCAAAGAGGTATGTAAAGGAATATAGTAAATTTTTTTTTTGTATTAGAAATTTGAAACATATCCCTGAGCTTGAATTAACTGATTTCAAATTTAATCTGTTTAATTGAGTATTTAGCCAGGTATAAATAACATTCATTTCTCTTAAAAAACTTAATTTCCTGTGTATTACCCGCACCAATGTTTAGCCCGCGAGAAGCATTTTGAATGATTTTGTAAAAGAAAATCCAGACACTCTGCAATGGAAGATTGCCCGCGGGCTATATGTCTACCTTGAGAGTACGAATGTACTTCGTATGTGACTTTGTGATTAAATGTTTTGAATAATGGAAATCAGAAATATATGATGGAAATTTTATGTTTATTTTTTAACTATACGTGTTTATATGTGTAATTGAAGCCATACATAAACTTATCAATGATATATTTTGTTTACAAATAGCGTAGATCTACATGTTGATACCACAGGGCCCTGGGAATTTGTCACAGCTATTTTTGGACCTAACCAATGGGGTTGAGATTTTAGACTTTTGGGGGGTTTAGATCAATTTTTGAAAAATAAATGCCCCCTCAATGGTAATGAAGCCTTTATGATTATTGAGGGGGCATTTCTCAAGTCCATGTGGTTGATACAATTGGGAACGTTTAAAAACGTATAGCCCGCATTTTATTATAATTTGTTAAAACAAATCCACAGTCAGTCCGCACCGGCCGATAGCCCGCATTAGGCATCTTCCGATGTAAAAAAAAAAAAACTATAGCCCGCGGTTAATACGCAGGAAATTACGGTAATAACGTAAAAACAATACTACATCGGAACAGTGATAATAAAGTAATTGTTCCCGTTTAAAATCAAAGAGATACATTTCACGATGAAATTAAAACGAAAGCTAAATGGTGTCTTGAATACTTGTAATATATTGAAATATTTTTCTATGTCAACATTTATCTGATCAACACATTAACAACTTAACTTGGATTCCTGGCATAATGCTGGAAAAAGGCAATAGATGGAAACAATGTTTAATACTGAAGTTGATCGATAGTGTAAAATCAATAGCTTAAAGGTACTTTTCCTTATAATCGTTATAAGTGAAGATTTACAATGGTAAGAAAAAAACGGAAATAGCATAAAAAAACGTCAAGATGGATGAATCAAATTGATATTGTCAAAATGTCATCAAAAGTTCTATCTTCTTGGCATATATTCAATCACCGTGAAAGTCATTTTCGTCTATTGATTGTTATTTTTTTTATCAAACAACGCACGATTGCTAGTAACAGATGAAATAGTTTGCATATGGTGCTTACTTTTGTCTAACTGATTAGGTTTATTTTTCAAATGACATTTATTTTTTGCGTGACATGCAAAATCTGTATATCCCAGACAGACATAACCAAACCACAATTTCCCGTTGTTTTATTTTAATATTTAATGAGTGGTGCCACCTGTGACCACATATTTAATTAATTAGTATACACAATACATATTAAATCAACGACCTATAGCGCTACGTACATTTGTAATCATTGCTGAAAAATCATTTTGGATAAATTCGGAAACTGTACGATTACAAAAAAAAAACTTCCTCAATTCAAACTTCCCCCAACTTAATATTTGTTGACCATCTCAGCATGCAGTAGGCAAATTGACATAAGATACAAATATATAAATATATTTTAATTTTGCTAAATTTTTGACGATTCCGAGGATGACAGTCTCATAAAATGATATTAATAATCACAAAAAATATATAACTCTACAAATATGATTCAGCAATTGAGACTTTTCCATACAAAGTTACCAGTAAGTGATTAATATAATACATATGATATTATATATATATAATATATAATTGCATAACATAAGAAATATTCTTACCACTTATTTTCATGACTGATATGCTTAGTTTAATGCAATAGATTTTTGTTTAGTTGTCCAAAGAAAACAAATAACTTAAGCTAACTAACTAATTTATTTTAAAATAACTATAATGTATATTAAGTCGTCTGTTATACAAAGGACATGATTTTACAACATTCCACATACATGTTAAACCTCCTAGAGAATATAAATACAAAATTGTGTCAATAACTTTTGTTTGAATCAATATTAAACATAAGTATAGCTGTAAGCCGTATGCAAGGCACCCATGCCTATAGAACCCCACAAACAATAGCCCGTAGATTTCTTGTTATCGTCACGTTTATTCAGAAGCTATAGATGCCAGCTTTATTTTCTAAATTCATTGAGAATTCGACTTTTGATTGTAAAATAAATTACCAATTAGTATCCACACAGAGAATCAACATAGATTGTATCGCAAAATTCCAGTTCCATTGTGGCCTAATAGACTTCAAAAATTTGATAGTTGAACATGGTCCCAGGTATATCATTTCCTTATTGAATAAGCAATGCTGGGAACATGAAACTCAAAATAAACCTGTTATTGCCTCAGCTACCATAACTACCAGTAAATTTCATTGTTATTTTATCACAAACGCCACGATAAAAAGTTTAACGACCGATGCCAAGCATGCATGTCATAGTCATAGAGAGCCAATCATCCATATGATTTATTGAAAAAAAAGCGGCTTGTCAGTTAAGAAGGCGTAGTCAGAATAGGTTTTATGTTTAATACATGTATAACAGACTGACTACCTTTGTTTCAGGTGCTACAATTGTTGAACGTACATGTAAAAAAGAAAGAATACCTTAATTACCATATTATGATATTGGAGCTAGTTCATATTTCTACTTAGAAGACATTCTATGAAAAAGGGAAACACAAAATATTTTTTATAATCTTACGAAATTCAAAGTATTACTGAGTAAAATTTTATGATACAATTTTTGTTACACAACCTTAATCACCTTAGAAAATACCGTAAATCAGTTATATTTCGGCTGGGATTTATATTTCGCGTTTATACGCGAGGAGAGTCGAATAAAAACTCTGGGTGACATTCATTTTTGTTCCGTCGTGATCAAACTTGCTTTTAGACACTTCCGTTGATTTTATAATTGTATACCATATCATATAATGACAAGCATTTCTGGCTCGTATATTTCCTTTAAACTCAGACATCATTATAACTATATGAGTCTATACCTCAGAGGTCGTAGGTCGAGAATGCCTGCCATAATAACAAAGTGAATTTACAATAGCAAATGTTTATAATATGCAAAGAATTTTTTTTTTGTATAACACAATAGACAATAGGAAAACAGCCAAAGACGTTACCGCTGGGACGACTGCCTTATACTTAATATAAGTTATTAGTATAAACTCATTACGTAAAGGTATTCACTGCACAAACATGTCGAGCCAATCGAAATCCTGTCATCTTTCAGGCATTGTGAATCAATGTTTTTAATGTCTGAGGTGCGTTCACATTTGTAAGTTTCTTTTGTCTGGACATAGCGCTTACAGGTACCGTAACACGTCCCTCCATGTCTCCAAAAGCTGATCATTCGCGAACGAATTTTAAGTCATTTATAGATCACCATTCGCGAAATCGTTTATTCGCGAATATGTCTAAAGAGGTAAATTTGCGAAATAAAGTACTCGCGAAATATAAGTGATTTACAGTATTTTCAATACCACAAGAATATTCAGGAAGAATTATTCTTTAAACGTAGCGCTTCCTTCACTTCAAAGGTCAGGTGGGCAGAGGAAACTAAACGCACGTACTGCTTTAACACGACTATGAAACTTAGTCAAGTAATGTGACAAGGGTCATCATTAAGAATTCAAAGACTGGCCTATTAATTATGAGTCTGAAGTGCCATTCATAGATAAAAGTAGATCAAACCAAAGATTATCATTGTAAAAGTCACACGCAATGCTCTTTCGCAATAAGTATTGGTATGTATGCAAAGTTTATCCGATAAATTTTAAGGGAATAATATATTTATGCGCTGTTCCTGCAGTATAATCTTGTGTAAATGTAAAAGCAATAACGATGCAATCGCGACACAAATTCGTTTTCAAAATTACACCTACATTAAGATAAGATACATTTACATAAGATCGAAAGAATCATTTGAATAAGTGAAAATAATTGAGATTTGTATTTTACAAAAAACAAAAATCAACAAAAACAATCACAATATTCAGTAGACAAATTGACATTAAATGTGCAAAAACAAAAAAACAAAAACAAAAGAAGATAATAAATGTGCAAATACATTTTGATTTTGTTCAATTTTTGACGATTTCGAGGGTGACGGTCTCATAAAATAAAATTAATGTTACCCGGAAATGTTTAATATGATACACATATTAATCAAATGAATGATTTAATTGATGGAAGTTTTTTTATTTAAGGAAGAAATATTCAGAATAGAGATATTAAAACAAAGGATAGCATCTGCGTAAGTTAAAATGACGAAGGTTTTGATTTAATTAACATTTCAGAAAAGAAACATAAAAATGAAATGAAAGAACATCATTTGAATGAATTGAAATGATGG
The DNA here is from genome assembly GCA_947623455.1 of Mimachlamys varia. Taxonomy (NCBI): domain Eukaryota; kingdom Metazoa; phylum Mollusca; class Bivalvia; order Pectinida; family Pectinidae; genus Mimachlamys; species Mimachlamys varia. The sequence goes on along the minus strand of OX392533.1, from coordinate 37,766,247 downwards.
AGGTTTCAATTTACGAAAAAAAACCATTAATTGATTGTTTAACCACTTGATTGATGATTTTTGTGTACGTGTGATTGTTGAAATTGATAGGAATACATGTTCTTAAATGACAATATTTCAATTCGAAAAAAAACAACATATACGGTAATTGATTAAATGTTGATATACACAAAAACATTTGTATATAAGTTTGATAATACTGAAATCGACTCGATTTCCAGTGAATATTAAGATCGATGACAGAAAGGACATTGACACATTGACTGATTTAATGGATGTCATCAAAGGAAATCATATGTCATATGTCAATCACCTTTCAAAGATCATGTAATCGTATGCTAATTGTGAAATTGACACTTAGCATATATCAATTTCGTAACGGCAAACGTTAGCGACCACTTTATCCAAGTTTTGTAAGCTTAATTAAATCAAAATTTTAATTAAAGTATTTTCGATTTGTTGAATCATACGATTCAGTCACCTCCTATGTATCAATATACATGCTTTTGCTTTGCATTACTGACGATTAGGTGTATCTGATTTATTTATATTTGTATGGAAGTTAATCTTATGCTAAAAACTACAATGTTCAGAGATCTGCCGAAAAAAGAAAAGAATTCTTAACATATTATTCAAATACTGTTAGATTTATTTCGTGGATTTCGTTGGCAAATCCAACTTTATTTGATCCAAACATAGCATATTTTCCCTTATTTGTAATACTAAACTAAATCAGATTTGAGCTTGAAATTAACTGCATATCAGAAAATTATATTTGCTACTACAAATTCATTGTCATCACAGGTCAATTGTTTGAATATTAATATAGTCTATATATCTTCTTTACTCTCGTTAATCCTATTTTATTTTTATTATTTCTATGTTCTTGTTTCGGTATATGTATTTTTCTTTAAGTTCCACAAGTCATGCGATTCTTTGCACAAAAATGCATCATTGAAAAGTTTTATAATAATAATGTTATTTTTGAAATATATTTATATTTATATATAACGTGACCTCTCCTTAAACCCATTTCAATAAAATAAGAGAATACCGAAGCGTCAACATAATCATAATCCAAACTCAAAATCGATTAAATCAGGGGCAAAATTTGAACAAAGGAAAGATTTACATGGAGACCCTTGCAAAAGTACAAGAGACTAAGACCAGGTGTTCCGGAAAAGTAAGCGTCTTCTGCTTCATCGACGACACCCGCCATGTAAATCTTTGTCACATCCAATGTAACAGTATCGTGATCAGTCTTGTTCTTTTACAAGGGTTGTTCATATAACTTTTTGATCCTTTGGTAATATGTTGCCCCTAGTTAAATCGATTTTGAGTTTTGATCACGGTTTTGTTGACGCTTTGGTATCCTTGAATTTGTTTTTTTAACAGAAAGCTCTGTTGAATAGCAATCCGAGATGCAGGGTTGGAATATCGGAATTGGAATTACGTAATCCAATTTTCAATTTAGATCATTGTTGTTTATGACAATTTATTTAATCATAATTCAATTTTCTGTAATGATGGCATTTTCTCTCATATCTCGCCATGTCAGATAGAGGTTGCCCATGTAAGAAAGCTATGTAAGAAAAATCAATCCTACATAGCTTTCACGCGACGTGACGTCACAATGGCTCAACAATGACGTGACGTCACGAATACGGTAAACTCTGATGCCGGAAAGAGAAAACGACGGCGTGATAAAATTAAAACCTTTCACAAAAGTTTAACCATAAACACCAGGAAGAGGGGATTACTTTTTCTGCGCAAACTGCGTTTGCAAATATATGGTATGCTAAAACTCGCTGTCTAATTCGTTTTCGTCAAAAAAGCTCAAGGAAAAAGTTGAAATTTCAAAATGGTAGCCTGTTTTAACATATTTTCATGGTTTTTGAGCTTATTCTGGTAGTTGATATGAGAGAAAAAGACTCTTTCGTTATGTGTGTATGTAGGATAGGGATATTCCACCCTCGGGATCACAAAATGTGGTAAAACCCTCGGCAAGCCTCGGGTTTCACCACATTTTGTGACCCCTCGGGTGGAATATCCCTATCCTACATACACGCATATGAAAGAGTCTTATATTCTTTCTGAACGATATATGAAAGTTTGTAATGCCAGTTCAATATCATTTGCTGGCAAGACATAACTGATGTTTAGAAACTAAGTAGTTTGTATACATAATCACAAGGTAGCTAGTAGACGCTGATGTGGATGTGTTAGTCCCCGAAGTCAGTTTGCTGAGCCGTGATGATGACCACAGTCATCTCATTCGAGTAGTGACATTGTTCATAATATACACACTTTCGTAGTACACGATTTGAAATTATACATTACTCATTGTGTTCTAATTTAATAATATAATGGGGTTTTATGCACCAGGCCCGTCTGCTATTACAGTATTTAAGGAAATTTCGATCCCCACCTTTTGGTCCCAAGCATCACTGAAGAGTCCTGGAAGACCAAAACAATTGTATGATGCAGTGTAATTCATTTATCGGCATACTGTATCTATTCAGAAATTTAAAAGGTGAAGCATGTGTTACGTCATCTTTCTAATACATAATTGGAGTTCTTGATTGCTGCGGTACAGTGATCTTTATATTTGCTTCCATTTTGATATTTCAGGTGATCCAGACGATCAACATGGAGCTGTTCGGTGTGTCTGCCGTTATGCTTGGCTGCCTTCTGGTACTACCGGAAGTCACGTGTCTGATACAGCCAATCGAAATGCCAGATGAGCTTTCGTCATGCTATTTGGAGAGAACATGGAATCTCAGCGTGACAGAGTTTCCCTCGCAAGACATCAACAGTTTCTGCATCAACCAGTATCTGTGGCTTACCGCTGGAAGCCGGTACTACCACGAGGTTTCCAATGAAACCATGTCTTATATCGGGGGACTGTTTAGGAAGGTTGCAGGAGACCATTGGAACCATCGACATAAACGACAACTCCCGCTGAGTTTATTTCGCAGACGCAGAAGGGAAGTTAGGACCCTATCTCAACATGAATGGGATGATTTTGTAGGAAGAATGAATTGGCTGAAAATGCAAACGGTAAACATTTTCTTCATATTGGAAAGTATCATTTATGTAAAGATTATTTTACACAACATTTTTTTTAATGTGACGTTTTGATGACTAATACGATATGTACCCTGTCATCTTCATCTAACAAAATTAATCTGAAGAAGGTCAAAGGGCACATATCGTACTAGTCGTCGAAACGTCGCATTAAAAAACAACGTTTTAATAGTTTGTTTACGAATTTTCTTATCTCGTTTAGTTTGGACACCAAAATCATCAAATATAAAATATTCATTTTTCCTCTTTGATAGTATTTCAAATTTCCTTTAAATATCATATTTCCCTAAATGCAATTTTATAAGATGTATTTTATGATTGTTATGTTAACTAGTCTAAAATTCGAGCAATCAGTAAATTTTCTATCTTATTTATTTTTTAATCTCAAAAGTACATCATCGATTGAAATATTAATTTAAGATTTAATACCCTGTAAAAAATAATTTTATCGTCAGGATTAATCAGGATTGAACAGTCATATGCTTTATGATAGCTATCAGAAAACAAGGCGGAAGGGAATGATCACATTGACTGAATGTTCAAGCAAAGGAAACAAATTTAGTCGTGATCGTCGTATTGTAAATAAACTTGAGTAGGAAGAACAAAAAGAAATTAACTCGATACGAATGACTAGAACAATAAATTTTACATTATTTAAGGATTAACATGAATCTATTTTTTTCTGTTATGGGGTTATAGCACAAAAAAACGGAGTGTACTCTAAATAAACTGCGTAGCGGTTTATGATGAAAGTACACTCCGTTTTTTTTGGTTATAACCCCATAACATAAAAAATAGATTCAAGTTAATACGTATAATTTAGTATATACCATGCGAAAATTAACTTTATTGATGGACTCTTTTCTCTTACAAATCATTACGCTGCTGCATCAGCCAATCAAAAGCGACGTTATGGGCTGATAACATGTTTTTTAAGCCAATGTAAATGCTTGTTTCAAACAAGATTACATTATTTGGTTATGATGAACACGTTATGCACTGTAGGGTATTTATTTTAATTTTCTATTTTTCGTTTTCTGTAAGGACGTATCTCCCAACCGGTTTGATGCTCTGGCCAGTTTTCACCAAGGGATAGCTTCACATTCTGCTCATGGAGGGCCTAACTTCTACGGCTGGCACAGGCTTTTCCTGCTGTTGTAAGTATTAAATATGTAGCAAGTCTTCAATTTGATTTGGAACGTTTGGATTTAATAAATTGTTGACAAATTATATCTTCATTGTTACACACTTTATAGGTCTTTTTTTCTTTATGGAATTCATGAAAATATTTTTAATAATAATGTCAGAAAGATTGAACTTTGGAAGTAAATGTTGAAAAGGATATTTTTTTATATTGTCATTGCGTTGCAATATCAAGAATAAAACATGCTGACTTAACAATGCATTGACTATTTTACGTTCTAAAAGAAACAAAAACCACGAGGTATTAGAAAATAGTTCACAATAAGGTGGATTTGGTTTGGAAAAATCTCTTTTCTGTTTCAGAGTGGAAACTGCGCTCGGTGTTTCTATTCCATATTGGGATACATCAATAGACTTTAAAATGGCTGATCCCACCAGATCCATCATTTGGAGTAGTCGATATTTCGGGAACGGAAATGGACTTGTCACAAGCGGTCCATTTAGGGGTTGGCGGACATTCGGAGTACCTTTGACAAGAAACATCGCCAGCGACGGGTCGCTTATGTCGCGAGCCGTCATAAATAGAGTGCTGTCTCAATTATATTCCTTTCAGATCACTGAAGGAACTGCTTCCCCTATGCATAGTCTCGAGGGCCTCCACAATGCTCCCCACGCATGGATAGATGGCGCTATGGGCGTCTCAGAATCGTCCACTGCTGATCCAATATTTTATTGTCTACATGCACATATCGATTACATTTGGGAACAATTCAGACAAAAACAGAGACGATATGGTATCAATCCCGCCAGAGATTACCCACAATCCTCGCGTATCTTCCATGAGAGGATGCGCAGAGTTGACGGGTTTCCGGTGTTAACAAATGCTGATTGTTATAGCGATTTCTTCGGAAATCTTGTACAGTATGAAGCACCTCCGTCCTGTCCATATTGCGGAAATACTAATTTGTTCCGATGTGTTCTAGGTGAGTGTATTCCGATAGATAATCCGGAACTCTTCCCTTCACCTGTAAACAACCAAATAGGATATACACCAGCCGAACCATCAATAATTAGAAACCTGCGCTCACAAACAGGGATACGTTTGACGGACCCACGGGTATATTCCAGAGGAATTCAACACACAGTACATGTACCTCAAACTCCTTTTATGTCCCATTTACATGGTTTTAGACCATTTAGAAAACGGCGAAGCCTTAACGAAGGAAGGAGACAAAAGAGAAGCCTAGGAAAAGCATCGAAGAAAGTAGAAAAGATTCTTAGCGACAATAATATTTTACTTCATAAAGATTATGAAAACACTTTCGTCATAGATGGAGTAAGAGATGTAGATTCTTGGTCCTTTATTCCGGTGAAAGTAATTTATCAAAGACCATCTAAGGAAGCTAGAACCAAAATGCAAATAGATGTTTTAGATAAATTAATGCTAAATGAAGATTTAGAACTTGCAAAACATGAAAAATGCATAATCTCTGATAATCGTACGTCAAAGGTTTACGTACAATCTGATGGCGTGGACTATTCTGGAAGATACAAAGATTATGCTGTGGTGGACGAAACCGTCACCATGTCAACCAAAATGACGTACGTTGGTATCAAGAACCCGGATATGGGTGACGTCACGGCTTATATAACTGCATATGATTCGTGTGGACGAGCGTGCAAGCCAATGTGTCAAGTGCCTAATTCTAACCCTATGGAGTATAAGCCTTGCTCCGGGACGATACGCGTCTCAGATAGGTTACCGCAGATGTATTCTCCTTCCATGCTTGATGCTGTAGAAGAAATTTTGAGCTTAGATAAAACAAAATTATCGATTATTGATACTCCGATAGCTTTTGTGTGCGACTATAATATAAAATGGCCCTGGGTACTGAATAAATGATTGGAGTTAATAAAGTAATAATTAGTGACTAATTTAAGTTTTTTTTTTTTTTGGAAATGTGAAAATACTAAGTAAGTAAACGTTTTAATTTATAGGAAGCGTTTTTTTTTAGAGATTTCCGTCGTTAATATTGCATTGAAATTTAAGGAATAATCTAAATACCGTCATGTATGAGTCAAAGAATTTTAAAGGAAACTGCCGTTTTCAAAGCTATTGTTTCTAGTGATTCGGTATAATACCGAGTTCCTCGACGTCGATCGTGGTCAATGACGTCATCCTAGATTCCCCAGGGGTGACGCACTTAGGAACTTCCACCCCCGACCCCAGCCCCGGAATATGAAATAGCGAAATTGAGAAGATCAGGGTGAGCAGTCGATCCTTTGATGCACACGAAAAAGATTACACTGCCGCATACCTTTAAAATTCACTGGCTTTGCAATTTGATTTCTCTCATCCATAATCTTCGAATGACAGGGATGAGCCTAGCGATTGGTCGGTTCCTGTTTTCCAGAGACCAATCAATTAGCTAGCCATGTGACTTGAACTTTGTTACGACATATTCCATACACGGGGACACGTTACTATAGATACAAACATTGACCCACATACATTTTACACATACATTACTATTGTACCGTGTCCCTGTGCTCCATGGGTGCAGAGAGCGAAAATGAGTTTAACCCCTGGGGTATCGAGGATTGGTGAATGACTGGGTACGTGCCCTCTTGTGTGTAAGTTATAAGTCTATATTAAGTATATTTGTACATAAGGTATATCGCCGTGTAACTCAATAACATCCACGATCGACGTAATTATGTGTGAAAGGGCTGGTCCCATTATATCTTATAATATATTTGTAACTAACATGTTATTGTATCATGTATATATATGTATACAAACTTTATTTATTATATCAAATGAATAAAATTGATATTGTTGATATACTGTATTTCATTTTTCTTACTCAATATCACCATACTTTTCCCTTTTACTCACAGGCCGTAGTAGAATAATAATGGAGACGAAAAACTGTCAAAATCAAATCATACAATGTATTTCTCAAACATGAACCATCGACACTTTCCGTAAACGAGAAAATATTTTCTCGTTTATTGGAAGTTCTCTTTGTTACGTTATCTACCTTGCGATATGCAATGACAAAAAATGAATAAATAAATAAAATCATTGATAGGCACTTAGTTATTTAACTAGTTCCATGGTCTGGGGTGGGTGTTGCAGTATCTGTGCTGTAGCATTCAAGTGAGGTGGCACTCTAAAAGGTGCCATTGGAAACACGGTCCCACTACAAACCGAACACAATTCATCTCCAGCACACTCACATACATGCACACACATAGGGAGGTATTAGCCGGGTGGTATATGACAAGTAGTTAGCGCCTGATAAGGCAGCTCCTACGATCTCCTCAGAATTGTATATGATAGAACTGTATGTGTTAATTGTATTGATTGTATGGGAATTGTATATCTATGTACTGTAAAGCGCTTTAGAGTGGCTTATGTTAGCTAGATAGGGCTCTATATCAAATGTTGTATATCATGCCAATGAAATGACTATTTATTCAAACACCAATATTTATAAAGCTTCCGTTCCAGGAGTTAAATCACATAGGCCATGTCATCAAGCCCTAAAAGTCTTCAGAAAAGATAAAACTGAAGCTTTATTATATGTGTTCTTATCTACACCTGTGTGTTACATGAGGTTTTCGGGTGGTTTATTTTTGTGGTTTGTGTTTTTTTTGTGTGTTTTGGGGTAGTTTGGGGCAATTTTGAGTAAATCATCGCGCCCCATCATCATATGCTGTTAATTTTAGCGATTTCCTCATTAAAATTAATTCGCAGCGATTACCTTTCGCGAAACATATGGAATACACGCATTGCGAGTACACTACATCTAATTAAGTGATTAACCCCCTTCAAGATTCGCGGAGGTTATTTTTTTGCGAATTTTACTTTGTCGTGAAATTCGCGAAAGTAAAAAGCACGCAAAAGAAACTTGGTTGACAGTAGTCTATCTAACTTCGAGTTATCCGAGTATTCGTGTTAAGTGAGTTTGAAAAGTCAAGTTTTAAAGGCCCAATATACGTAACTTCAGGAAAATTGTCGTGATTCTGAAAAATTCTGAAAAAAATCCAGTTGATAACAATGCAAAAATAAGCCTAAAACGAAGTTAACCTGCGCGGTAACTATCAATAACTCTGGACAAAAAAATCCAAAGAATTGAAAATAATTCAGGTGGGGCCCACTTCAACAACAAACCGAAGGTAGAAGATGGTTCGAAATGGACGCATGTTTACAAATAGCGTGTTTCAACTGCTGCTGTACCAGTAACCGCGTAAGAATTCATCTTAATAATTGCTGATATCAGTTAATCTTAACTAAATCTATAAATATAATAAGTTATTAGGCTTGATTTTCGCTTAAAGTTTTGTCGAAAGTTACGTATATAGGGCCTTTAAGCTTTGTCAGAAACGACAGAAAGACATAAATCGACACGTTGATGATGTATCGGCGATTCTCGCACACAGCCCCAGGGACCTGAGAATTTGTTACAGCTTGTAAATTTTCGATACCCCCACTCCCTAATCAATGGTCATAAAGGCTCTAAACATCTCAGTTTAGGTCCAAAACTAGCTGTGACAAATTCGCAGGTCCCTGTGGTCATAAAGGCCCTAAATTAATCTAAACATCTCAGTTTAGGTCCAAAACTAGCTGTGACAAATTTGCAGGTCCCTGTGGTCATAAAGGCCCTAAATTAATCTAAACATCTCAGTTTAGGTCCCAAACTAGCTGTGACAAATTCGCAGGTCCCTGTGGTCATAAAGGCCCTAAATTACTCTAAACATCCCAGTTTAGGTCCAAAACTAGCTGTGGTATTCGCAGGTCCCTGTGCACACAACGTCCATATATTAATGAATTCAACTGTCTTTTCCCCAAAATTAAAATGCACAATAGAAACACAAGAGAAACCCGAGAACGAAGCGATAACAAACTAATTAATGTTAGAATCCAAGATGGTCGCCTGTAGGCTTTATCATTCTTCGAATTAGTCTGAAAATGAAACAGTACACAGCTAGCAACCTAGGGTATTTACATATGGAATTCAGGAATCATTATTTCATGTCAAAAAAAGCGATAGCAAGGACGGACGATGGACGAGGAACGATGAACGACGGCCGACCACATACGAAGGTAGCCCTTGATTTTTTTGGCCCCGACACCATATCTGGTTTTAGCGACTAATCTATCTGCCAAATGTCAAAGTCTGGTGTACATGTTAGGGCAAGAGGAAACTCGGGCTAATACGAAGGCCGAATTGAATAGTCCAGTGTCGGGCTTTAAAAGACACCATTGTCCCTGATCCCTGATCACAATGATAACCCAACAAAATATAAATTGCCAAGGCGGGACACGCCCGGACCGAGTTTGTAAGCATTTACACACGCTGTAAACCCCACTCACACCATAAGGATCTATTCTTCTGAGAAGTCAAAATTTTCCTATATTAAACTTTTTTTCTAATATACATTTTTAGAAAACGGAGTTGATGGCATGGCAGAAAATGCAAAAATAATGATATGTCAGCGTGCTCGTTTTTTTGTGCTATGATCGGTCAAAGATACCAATATGAAATAATAAGTGATTTTAAGTGAATTTTGCAGTTTTGACCAATTGTAGGATATCTTCATACAATATCTTCCGAATTTGCTATCCAAAATGTATGAATGTTTGTAGAAATGACAAAATACTATTTCTTTTAAGTTATGGAAGCAAATTTTCTCGAATTTAATAATTTAACTCAGGAAAGCGATTTGAGTTACCCCTACCCCTTATTCTTTTAACGAAAAAATCCTCATTTGTTCACCAATTTTTTGCAGATTTAACGCTAAATAACAAAAGTTCTGCAATTAAACTTTTTTTAATATTTAGTATATGAAAGGAAAATGGGTTTCGCTGTCGAAAACCGGCATAAAAAGGGGTTAGCGTGCTTCATTTTTTGCCCCGTTACTATTTGTGTTATTTTTCACAATTTCGTGTTCAAAATAAAAAGTGATCCAGTTACACTAAAAATATGAAAAAAAATACAAAAATTATATAATTATCCACTTCGTTGCATAATATTTCTATAATATTGAACTTTATAATGTTGTACAGCAAAAAAATAGCTTGCTATGATTAAAAATTGCGAAACACTGATGTTTTTAATAGATCAATCAAACATCAAAATGTGAAATTTCGGCCTTTCGCGAAGTGCAAAATATACACAGAAATACACATTTTCACAATCGCCAACAAATTGGTATTTTTTCTTAAATTCATGTAAAAAAAGTTCTACAAGCAACAGACACCTATATTTTTAACACAATTTTCAGTAGTATATACGCAATATTAGAATTGATCAAAATTTCTTCAATATAATGTAAAATGTATAAATGAGAATAAAACGAGATTTGAACGTGACTGAAACCTCAGAAAAATAAATCCTTGATATACATACCAATCTTTTCTTAAACGTTTATTTAGCTTCTCCTGCTACCACAAAGCTTGACCTTGTAAAAAAAATAATTTTCGAAATTTTCCTTAATTTATACGTGTCGATTAAAACATGGTCGCTCTGAATGACCACACGTGCACCTGCGCATGCAAACGTGGACTACCGCCGCGCCACCTATCAGCACACATTAGACATGGGAGAAAATAATTTCATTCTACTATATTTCACAACAATGGCATTATGGTTAATTGAGTTGATTCCCTTTACCTTTAAGAGTCATACAGACGCATTATGTTCTTACTAGCGGGGGATAACTCTTCTTGTTCTAGACAAAACATAAAAACCAACCCGCTATTAGTATTTCGGCGATTTGCACACACAGGAGCTAGGCCATCGTCGGAACCCCACAGTACACTTCTCTGACGTTTGCATATGATTTCATACAATAGTTACTACAATATGTGTACTGTCATCGGGATCAAAGTTACCGAGGTACCCAGATATATATTTCATTTTCTTGAAACTAATTTATTTAACAGAATATGTGTATAACTACTTACTAACTCGACATGTGTATCAGTTTTATAACGATTCTAGAAGATCAATCTTACCCTCCGGCAGTCACGATCCAGTAATCACCACATCAAACATCGTCGGAAATCCACGGTACACTTCTCTGACGTTTGCATATCCAAACGTCAGAGAAGTGTACCGTGGGTTTCCGACGATGCACATCAAAGGAAAACCGAAATGGCTAGCCTCAAAATTTAGGAGTGTATATAATTAATCATAAAGGCGTAAACAAATTAAACTTGGTTTGGTTTCTTTTGTTTTACGTCCTAATACCAGGCAGTGTCATTTAATGACTTGCCCAGTTTTGGCGGTGGAGGAAAGCTGGAGTACCCGGAGACCACCGGCCTACGTTCACTACCTGGCAAATGCCTCACGTGGGTTTCGAACACACAACCTAGTGGTGGAGGGCTAGTGGCAGAATGTCGGGACAGAAAAGAAATGACGGCTAGCCTCAGGATTCCGGAGTGTATATTAAACCATGGTTCATACAAAAATTCCAGCACTTTTTCTCAATTTTCAAGGTGCATTTTTTGTCCAAACTTTCAGGGAATATGATTATATATAATCGACAACTTTGATCTTTCAAAATGTTCTCGTTACAGCTAGTTAGTATGAAATGAAGAACTTTCAAATGATTTGTGAGTAAATTCCAGCACTTTTCCAGCATTGACCCAAATTCAAGCAATTTTCATCTTCTGTATGCACCATGATATACATAATTAATCATTATGATGTAAACAAATAAACATATAGCGACGTAAAAATAATCATGCATTTAATGCATATAGTTGTTTTATTATAATATTAAAAACTTTCATTCTGGCATTAAATATGTTTTTGTTTTGCTCGAAACTCCTTGTAAGAGCTGGAGTTTATGTACAATTCTAGGTTTGTATTTATGAGACATTCTCGTACTCAAGCATTGAATATTTGTCGACGCCAACTTTTTTGCTTAATACTCTTTGGAGCTTTTAAATCTTTCCATATTTCTCCTATATCAGCTCACCTGGTCCTGAGATTCCAAAAAGCCCAGTGACATGAAATTTGGCTGGTAGATTTCTTGAAAGGAGCTTAACAAAGTTCGTTAAAAAGATCACTTTGACCTTATTTCACGGTCACATGGGTCAAAAATGTCAAAACCTTCAAACGACTTCTTCTGAAATACCTTCAGGCATAAAAACCTTATATTTGACTGGTAGCTTCCTTCGATGAAGCCAAACAAAGTTTGGGAAAAGAAAAGACATTCACCTATATCCAAGGTAACAGGGGTTAAATGTTAAAGTATTTAAACTTTTTCTGATTTACCTAAATGCTAAGAAGCATGATATTTGGCCGAAATGTTCCTTGGATGAAGCCCGACAATACTTGCAAAAACAAGAGGCCAAATGGGCGTTAACGGTCATCTGATTTTAAACATATTTGACCCATGTGACCTTGGGGGTGGGTTAAGGGCATTTATTTGGACAAACTTGGTAGCCCTTCATCCCAGCAAGCTTCATGTATAATATCAGAATATTGGACCTTTCGGTTATTGAGAAGTTCTTTGAGTTTGTTTTAAAATATTTGACTCCGGTGACCTTGTAAGTCGGTCAAGGTCATTCAATTGAAAAAAAAAAATGGTAGCCCTTCATCCCAGCATCCCTGTGACCTTGAATGTAGATCGAGGTCATTCTTTTTAACAACCTCGATAGCCCTTCATTACAGCATGCCACAAGCATAATATCATCACATAAGGCCTTTAGTTATTGAGAAGAATATGCTTGAAATATTTTTAACACAATTGACCCCTGTGACCTTGAAAGTAAGTCAAAGTCATATATTTGAACACAATTGGTAGCCTCTCAACCCAACATCCTACAGGTCGAATATCAGAACACTGAACTTTGTAGCACTCTATCCCATGTAACTACTGGTCAAATCTCAGCATCCTGTGCCTTTTGGTTATTGAGAAGATTGTTAAAGGAAAAGGCAATAGTTCATCCTGACCCTTTCGGTTAGATGACCTAATAAATGATTTTGACTAATATTCAAGGTCACAGGGGTCAAATCTGTTAAAACCTTAAAAAGACTTCTCCTGATTAACCAAAACGCCAAGAAGCATAATATTTGGCTGAAAAGTTCCTTTGACGAAGCCCCACAAAGTTGGTGAAAAGAAATGACCTTGACCTATATTCAAGGTCACAGGGGTTACAACCTTAAAACGACTTTTTTTCTGATTAACCAAAATTGCAAGAAGGAAAATATGGCTGAAAGGTTCCTTGGATGCAGCCTAACAAAGTTTGCAAAAAGAAACGACCTTGACTCGTATTCAAGGCCACAGAGGTCAAATATGTTTAAACCTTAAAATAATTAACCAAAACGCCTAGAAGCATGATATTAGGCTGAAAGACTCCATTGATGAAGCCCAATAAAGTATGCGAAAAGAAATGACCTTGAACTATATTCAAAGCCAGAAGAGTCAAATCTGATAAAACATCACATCTTCTGAAATGCCAACAGGTGTTGAAATATATTGGCTGGTAGCTTCCTTGGAAGAAGCAGAACAAAGTTTGTGAATGAAAATTACTTTCTATGTCACAGGGGTAAAAATAGATGTTTAAATCTTTAAGGCCAAATATACGTAACTTTCGGCAAAACTTGATGCGAAAATCAAGCCTAATAACTTATCATATTTATAGATTTAGTTAAGATTAACTGATATCAGCAATATTCAAGATGAATTCTTTCACGGTAACCGGTAAAGCAGTTGAAACACGCCATTTGTAAACACGCGTCCATTTCGAACCGTCTTCTACCTTCGGTTTGTTGTTGAAGTGGGCCCAATTCTTTGGATTTTTTTGTCAAGAGTTTCTTGTTAGGTACCGCTCAGGTTTACCTCGTTTTAGGCTTATTTTTGCATGGTTATCAACTAGATGTTTTCAGAATTTTTCAGAATCACGAAAATTTCCCTCAAGTTACGTATATTGGATCTTTAATTATCTTTGAATAACAATAAAATGGTCCATATTCTGACGCTTATCTGGCCTCAAATATTCCAAATCCTCATGACATTGGTTTTAAATGTTCAAATACTTTCATGTTTTGCATTAACTTGAACCTGCAGCGAAAACACCAGGTACCGATTTGGACCGAGGCTGACCTCTGGAAAACCTGGTACGTGTGGTTTGAGGGGTCCAAACGAACCTGGCCGAAACTAAATTGTTGACTATTTCTAGTTTGTGTTGTTTATTTCTTAAACAATGTCATTCCAGATGAAAATGTAAAAATATGTTAAATTAATTATGTGGACGTGTGAAATAACGGCATTTTATTATTAATATGTCATTGATTTCTCCTCAGAAACTGTGGATTTTTAGCTCTGTCTATGGTTCGGTCCAAGTGCGTTCGTTTATCGTGGTTTATTTCTGTGCCTCCTGTGCCGGTTCAACCTGTAGCGCGAATGTACCCATGGCATGGTCGGATAGCAGTTTTTGACCACCTAATATACCTCATGCTACAGTTACTTCGTTCTTCGCCATTGTCATATTTGGATCCTATCTTAGTTTCGTATTTTTTTTTTAAATAATATATATTTTGTTTTCCAGCTTGGTTTTAAGTAATTTGTTATTAAACGACGATAAAAGTATACAGAATGCGATTTGGATAACTGGCCTATCGAAGGATTAGAACAGATTGTATGACATTCGAATGTTATAAACGGGAGCTGTTTCGTATTACCGGAAATGAAGAACGTGAAAGTGAAAGTAAAAGTAGAAGTGTAATGCCACGAGATATATGTCTTGCTAGTTATGTCATTCAAAAGTAAATAATTATTAGGAAGATGAAGCTAAGTATTTCAGAGAGGGTTATTTCGGTGTATTTCTTAACGGAAAAGAAATGATTTATGAAAATATAGCTTACAATTGAGTAGGGACGTACATATACATGTACAATGTATAAGTCACACACATTGTATACTGTATATTGATTGTACATATAAAATGTACATGTACGTCCCTGAATTTAGTCATCAAAAGTTTTTTTATGCGGTTGAATATCTTGATTTTGTTCCTCGATTTGTATCATTATCCCTGCAAAAAATGCACAAAACCACGGAATTCAGTCCGTGACAAAACCTTCTCTGGTGGACGTCAAATTTAGATTCTGACAACAAGGTTTTGAAAATTGGATGACTTGTAGTCTGTTCCATTTAGCGGAAAGTTCCGGTTATGCCAACTTGGAACTGGTCTGCTAAATGGAACAGAACGTGCCGAATTCCGTTCCTGCGGGTGAAACTCTAATAATCGAAAATGAAAAAGCCACAACTTTTTCGGAAATAACCAAAGCGGTTCCGTCATAAAATCCGTAAAACAATGCGAGTAATCCCTTTTATTTACACATTGTACACACTATGATGCCACTTGGAGATGGTAGTGATTTATTTTACTGGTGAAATGTTTTTAACTGGTTATAGTTAGGTCTATTTACAATTTATTGAACATTTGAAACGAAAACCTTTCACTGGCCGCCATATTGAATCCAACTTGGTACCCTCAAATGAGACGTTCCAGACGAACCGGTTCGTTCTGGCGGAACGTCGTGTATCATTTAGAGGGAAAAACAGGCATTTGTTCTGTGAAGAATACAGTTTGTCTTTCCACAAACAAAAACGAAATGTCAATGTCAAACTTGTGCTGTTTATCAAGAAGGGAATTTAACAAGAATACCGTTCCAAGAACTTGATGTCGCAGTTTCAGATCACATGCATTATTATTGTCTTTTTTTCCTCCAAGATGAAGAGCATGACATAATAATACATATATATACATGTACATGAAATTATAGTGAAACAATAAGAAAAGTATATCAATAAAAAACTTCAGAGTTTCGACCAAAGGAGCGAATAGCGAAATAAATACATATATGCATATACATGTATACAGATATAGCTATCAGTAGAGTCGGTAGTTTGGGATTCCTTTGTCGATCCGGACAGGATAAATCTTGAAATCCATGCATCTGTTTCGTTGCCCTCCTTTGCACTGCCTCAATCATATCAATATACTTAAGTTTAAAGGGTTGCCATACATTATTTGCATATGCAAGATGAACTCGTACTAACGTTTTGTATAACAGTGAAAAATTGTGGTCGCTTAGAAATTGAAAAGATCGCCTCATGACTGCAAACATATAGAGTTTGCTTGATTTACTTGGGTTCTTATTTGATCTTCGAATGCCAGACATCTGTCTACATTTACTTCTGTATCCTTCTCCTTTTTCACTTCTTGTAAAGAATCATTCTCTATGTAATATATACTTTCTCCACATGGTCGGCCTATATGCATATATTTGCACTTTAAAGGATGAAATATATTAGCTATTTATTGTTCCAATTTGAAAGTTTGTTCATGCCCTCCCGTAAGATATCAACATCAGCTTTTCCACGTATACTTTTGAAAACTTCAGTATCATCTGCGAAAAGTTATGCATCCGATTGTACTATATCAAGGAGCTCGTTTATATATATCACAAACAATGTCGGTCCTATCACTGATCCTTGGGGCACTCAAGATGTTACATTTGTCTATTTTGAGTTTTCCGTTCAGGGATACTCGCTGCTGCCTCTCGGAAATAAAACTAATTTGTGATTTCGTCTCTTATCTAATATGATGACATTTTACTAAGAAACTTTATATGTGGTACAATATCGAATGCTTTTTATCCCCCGCTTTCACCGAAACGGGGTCTATACATTAGGTTTGTCCGTCTGTCTGTCACACTTCGATTCCATGCAATAACGACAACAAATATTATCCGTTTTTCTTTAAACATGGTTACAAGGTAAAATGCCTAAAGTGCTCAGCCAAGTTCGTCACTTTTGTCAAATGTTATTTGGCGGAGTTATGGCCCTTTGATTAAGGAAAAATAGCATTTTCGTTCGTTTCCGTGCAACAAAGGCAACAGATATTATCTGATTTTCTTGAAACTTGGTAATAAGGTTAATTGCCTAAAGTGATCTGTCAAGTTCGATCGCCACATTTTGCGAACTTTACTTATCGGATATATGGCCCCAGTGTGGTCCATTCATCCAATACTTTGAGAAGTTGTAAGCTGGTAGATCTCCAAGATACAAAACCGTACTATTTCTTAAATAATATAGAATTGACCATAATGAATTTAGTAATGTCACTTCTTAGATTTTGTTCTAATATTTTACACACGATGGACGTTAAGCTGGCCGGTTTATAATTTCCAGGCCCACACTTGTCTTCTTTCTTAAATTAATTTAGAGAATACCGAAGCGTTAACAAAATCAAAATCCAAACTCAAAATCGATTAAACCAGAGACAAAATATGAACAAAGGAAAGATATACACGGATACCCTTGTAAATCACAATGTCAATCCCATTGAGCCTCTTGTTTTAAATAATTTACCACAAATATACATTGAATTAGTCTCGGTTAAGTTCATCAGCTTCAACCAGTTACAAAGATGTAGCAGGATCCTTAACTAGCTTATATATAGTTACACAGTAATAAAGAATTAATATATACTATGTATTATATCATTCTGGCATGTAATGCATAATCACCTGACAACAGGTCTCGGTAATATATAATGTGAGACACTAGTCGGTCAAGATTGCAAATGCATAGTGATATTAAAAATTAGAACTTTTGTTTTCCGATTATTCAGACTTAAACAGGAAATCAATGGTTCTAAATTCTAGCCGTCTATTTTATGTGATAATTAACACTTAAATTTTAACGTGATTCAGAAGCAGCAAATTAAACAAAAAAGTCAGTAACGTTATATTGATATTCATTTGTATAATTGATATACCAGCATGTCGTGTTGTTACTTTTATTGATCGTTTTAAAATTTGTTTTGCACGTTTTGAGGAAGCGTTTTTTTCGAAAACTTTCATATAAACACATTAAACACATTGTTAACGTTGAACATTAACATAAATAAATATATATTTCTATTTAACCTTAAATGAATATCAGTATTAATGTAGAAAATAATGTTGACAACCGAAGACGTTTGACTAGGTTATTAAATAAAAACCTGTTACATGTTGATTGTCTTCCCTCAAGGACGAATATTGAATAAATCCATTGCGTTGGTCAGATAAACAAAGATATAACAAGCATACCAAAGTTTTTATTTATGAAGTTAATCGCCACTGTCATTTAGTGTTTATTTGACAGTTATCGTGTTTCTGACTGGGGTGTTTTTGTTTATGCAGATCCTTTGATCACAATTCATAAATTCATAGCAACAGTTTTTACAGATGAAATCCATGTTATGCATATTTATTTTGATCAATTTTGATTACATATATGTAATAGTCAGACCTAACACTCGGTCTTCAGTGGTTAGACCAATCAGAATAAAGGTTAACCAGGAACTAATTTTTAACTTTTAACACTTTTTGATGAAACAAGTAAAAAAAACAAAAATTAAAAATTAAACGACATGCAAATCTAAAAGTTAAACTAATAGTCAAACTGTTTATCAGCCGTTAAAAACCCAAATAACACTTGTTTTATCTATTTGTTTGGTAAAAGGTTATTTTGTATCAATGCTACGAACTATATACATTCAAAATGTATATATATGATATAAAGGTAAGCAACCGAGTCACGGGCGAAGTTTATCAAGCTTAGTTCGTTCATTCACCCCTGAAATTTCATATTGAACTGTTCCAACCTTTGAATTGGAAGAGTTCATATATATCTTCAGGGGTGAATGTGTTGATATTTAAAATATAATGTATTTAATAATTAATTTAAAGAAAATAAGAAGCATTTTATTTTAAAAATATCAGAAATGAAATCAACAATAGAGTGATGGGTGTAACGCTGTACTGGGATAAGAGAGAGATTAAAAGCCCGAATAGATTCTTATGATTATGCCCCGTGTGGTTGAATATTACTGATAGGTAGCCTTGTCAACGAGATTTTAACGGTCCAACTGTTCTCGTTCTTTATATCTGGATATTAAGCTCATTTTCGCTCCCTGCACTCTCGGAATATACAATAGCTAATTTTCAGAAGACGCTTACGATTCTCTTGTCTTTTTACGAGAGTCTCCATATAAATCTTTCCTTTGTTTATAGTTTGCATCTAGTTTAATCGATTTTGAGTTCGGATTATGGCTTTGTTTTGAAGACTCGGTGTGCAACAACGTTTTGACAAAAGGAGAAGGTTTCTTTGATCATTTGATGAACACCAAAAGGATCCCAAGGTCGTGTGACAGTAAAATTTTATTACTTTGAAGACTGACATTGCTCTTCTGTCATCTTAAAAGGACAAGTATCAGCGCCTAGCGATTCGTCTGCTCACCAGAACATGCCCTCTCATGGGATAACGCCAGGTCCTTTTGTAATGGAGTGAGAATAAGGATATGCATTTTAATCTGATTAATCGTTCTAGATGAAACATGGTAAGCTGAGTGTTCGAGCGAGTTCTCCATACCTGATATGGGCTATCTAGAGACAGTTACATGATGGTAATACAGTGCACTCCTCTTTATATCATGTTGCATTTGTCAGACAAAAAAATGATATTAACAGTTATGTGACATTAAGAGAAACATGTTTTTTTCAACTAAATTTAGCGCATTTCCAATCCCAATAACTTTAAGTCAGCTATTCAATGTACATATGAAGATGTTTCAATATAAATAGATAACATTATTTCAATTAAAAAACGTTTTTGGGGTTATTTTTTACTTTCTATGCAACATTTTGTACATGTTGTATCTGAAATCAATGGAAATGACATCATTTTCTTGAAATTTTATTTGATTGGTTAAAAAAACATGATATTTAGAGGAATTCACCTCAATATACATGATATTAACCAAATATAATTACATAGATTATATATAATGGTGCTTGGGAAAAACGTGATATAAAGAGGAATGTGATATGAACAGGAGTGATATTAAGTGGAATCCACTGTTTAAGCTAAAAGTAGCGCCAATGGATGTTGCAGAACATCTGACACCTATTGGAGACATTGAAGCGTGGGTCTATCAACATGCTGCATGCAAACCTCATCCGAGGCCTAATCCGTTCCAATATCAGACAGCATTTAATGTTTGGATTGCGTTTGACAATAATTACTAAGATGACCCTGTGTTTAATCAGCTAGCAAATGAACAGTGTGTACACGTGCCATATTTTTTTGTATTTCTTGAATCATGTACATTATTAAGACCACAGCCTACCAGCCAATGTGACACACAAGTTCAAGGAAGCAATCATTTGAGCTGTTTTCACAGAAATCCAATCTGATTAAAATACAGATCCTTGTTTTCACTCCGTTTTACAAGGATCTGACAACATCCCATAAGAGGTCACGTCCAGATGACCTTTGTCGCCTCTTTACTTAACACTAAAATATTTTTCCAATGCCCTGTCAATTTGCAGCAAGCCATTTCGTCACATTATTCCGCATGAACTTTTTGGTGACGAAATGACTAAACGGAAAAATGTGTTTATGCAAGCTTTGTCGCCTCAAAATTTCACTGTCAAGATTCTGCCAGTAGTAATTTGATTGGCTAATGCGAAAGGTCATCGGGACATGACCTTCTATGAGATTATCTCAGATCTTAACGCAGCAGAGAGAAGTTTACGTAAGATATGATTTTAATCAGATTGACAGAAATCAAACTGTGCTTAAAATCAATTTTGATAATTTAGTGTATTGAGTACTGCAATTGTTCTATAATTGTTTACCTTCTTTGAAATTCCTCAATGATTGTAACTGACAATATCAAAACCAATCACTATCAGATACCTCACAAAATGTCACTTCATTGATCCACATGAACTTTATTACAATTTTTTATAGATCTGCAGACTAAATGTTTTAAATTCCAATTCTAAAACAACTTTTATAGCTTTTTGAACGGAACCAATATTAGCCTATAGCCATTTACATAAAAAACGTACTTGTCAAAGATGAGAGCTCACACAAGATATTCATTTCAAAAGGAAAATGGTATGGAAACTTTTTTTAAGCAAATGTGTTAAATACCAAATTAACATGTTGTCATCTTGTTAGGAATTCATCATGTTGAAAATTATACTTAGTAGTAAACTTTTAACAAAACATTCAATGATTTAAGAACTTTCCGAATAAACGTGTCGAACAGTTGACCTTTCTCATTAGTAATGAAATATTACATACTTTTCTTCTTAAATCTTCTTCTTTCTTGATATAGTGTTAAATTCTGTTTCAAATTAATAGTTTGGATATGGAGCATATGAACACAAGGATGATACATTTTTATGGTAATGGAAATATTTAAACAATCTCTGAGGATGTTTATTACAACATTAACATTCACAAAGGTGTATGTCAAGGAGGTCCCATTTGTTTTATAGAATAAATTCTAATGCTTAATTTTCCTGATTTACGATTCCTATACCAATACCTTTTCGCACTTATCATGTTTTGAAATTGTAAGCAAGGGCCGACGCTTATGTTAAATATCCATTGGCGTTGACCCTATCGTTGGATATGGGATCCTAGCATACATATGTACTGGAAATAAATACGACTTTTTTATCTTTACTGGGTCAGGTTAAAAGGTCTTACATTAACATGATGACAGTAATTAAGAATCAGAAGACAAATCAATTTACATATCAGTTGATATAACCATAAAATCATTTACATATTAATCTAATTCAATGTAATAAAACTCAACGAGATCATTTCTATTAAATCAAATGGTATTATAAATACAGTGTACTGTCAAATGTGCATGTACGATATTTTTAAACTTTTGACAGATAATTCCATTGTCCTGTCTATCTTCATCATTACAACACTGGTTTAAACTGTAGAATAAGTACTTGTTTTGCAGGAGGAGAACACATAAAATATAAACTATTGATGGATATTGAAATTTGGTTTTTTTTATTACATTTTTACCAGCGAAATATCAGAAAATACCAACTTGTTAAACTTATATCATCATCACTGCTTATATTATCACCGGTGATGATATAAGAAATCTTAAAGCATCACTAGTAATGAGATGATATAATTTATATCCTTGTGCACTATTTGCGTACTATTTTTTCGTTGTTCAACAATCAAATTATTTGTTAATCTTTCTTTTAAAATAGAACTATATCCTGTGGCGTAATGATATTCCCGATCAGCTGGGACCGCATATTGAAATCTGAGATCCTTAAGACTTTTCAGATTATCGAAAATGTAATAAACAGAAAATTCAATTGTTTCCCGTTAAATATCAAAAGTATTTCACAAGTATGGCAAATTTAAAGATATTTTCACGATTGCGTAACACGTATATATATTTTAAAGAGTGCATAGACTAGCACGAGTGAAATATATGGAGACAAATATGCCATACTCGTGAAAAACATTTGAAATTTAACGGGAAACCATTGAATAGTCGCTATGTCAACAGGTTTAAATGGTATCACAAGTGAGCGCATACGTTGTATAATGGAGATTGTTGATGAATTGTTCTGTTTGAATAAAAACATCTGATTTAAATGATATCATAAACACTTGGATTGCAAAAATGATCACAAGTAATTGAGACTGCGTACAAATGTCATCTTTGTTCTTCTTCAAGGGGTTACGCTCACCTACGCTCTCTAAACCCATGGAATACGTCATGGCAGAACTGAAGGCGCAGTGTGCGCCAGCTTGTTGGCACGAACGAAGGTGATCGTAGCCCCTGGATATCGAGGATGGTGCAGGGTTACGCTCACCTACGTTCTCTACACCCCTAGAATATGTCATAGCAATACAGAGGCTCTGTGTGAGCCACCTTGTCGGTGAGGCAGGAGGACTGGTTCGACACTTTGATGTACATCAAAGGAATCTCGCGATCACATAACGGTAAACATTGACAGGCTTTGAAGTCGGTTGTCGCTCCTTTGATATCTTCAAATGGCAGGCATTAGCCAAGCGATTGTTCAGGTTCTTTTACTGAGACTGCTATTTTCGTGCCTTTAGTTTTTCCATGACATATTCCAGGGATGTAGAGAGCGTAGGTGAGCGTAACCCCTGGATATCGCAGATGAAACAATTGTGCCTACGCAGAAACACACATAAAATTAAGGCTGTTTATGAATATTTCAATTGTCTTGTTCATACCGTTATATCATCGGGTTCCAATGCGATGTTATAGTAACCATTGATTTCTGACACTTTGTCCTCCATTGTTATGGTTGGAGGGGGTTCGACGTTTTTAGGGACTTCAGCCACAGATTTATGACCCTTGAAGGCCAGAGCGTATATTAAACGATCGTGAAAAATGGCATCGTCTTTCCTTATGTACGTGAAAGTTTTGAGACATCGTTTCAGTTCTTTTGGCAGCTCTGCCTCGGGGATATCTTCCATGAGTACAACAATCAGATGACGTTTTCGCTCCATGATACTTTGCTGAAATGCTTCTTGAAACTCGTACATGCACCAGTGACTGTTTAGGAAATACTTTGAGAGGATGATAATGGTATGATGACTGGATTCTACACTATCAATGATATTGTCAAATATCGTTTTCCCTGCAATGAAATCACGCTGATGCAGACAGAACCGGAAGTTGCATCCGTTTGCCCCTTTTAAGTGTTCTTCTTCTTCAAGGGCTTGGAACGTTTTTACTACCCAATCTTCGTTTTCACTACTATAGGACACAAATGCATCATATATCTTGTTTTGAAAACTCTGCTGTGGCTGACAGGACAGGACAATGTGAAATCTCGTGTATGTTAAAATTTGAATTTCCCGCCGATATCTTGCCATAACAATGATCAAAACAACAAGAAAAACAACCACAACACTTAATATTATTATAGGTGCATATGATGTCATCTCACATGACATATCCGCTCTTGTCAAACTAAGAAATGTTTTCCCTTTTGCACTTTCAGGAGTAGCACACCTAAGGTTGCGAATGTACGCGTACGGTAAGTATAATTTACTCGCCCAGATGTCACTGTTTTGTACAAGATCTACAACCTTTTCCATATCAGGACTGCAGTCACAATGAAACGGATTTCCTTCTAGGTTAAGGATCAAAACACCTGAAATCTGGGCTAATTGGGAGATGTATTTTGCAGTAATCCTTGTTATATTATTGTGGCTTATATTGACATGAAGTAGAGATAAATCCCAGGCAACAGCAGTTGAGTCTACATCAAACATATCTATATAATTATAAGATAAATCCAGAAATTCCAATTTCGGAAAATCCATCCACCATGTTTTGAATTTGGAATTCAAAATGGTCATTTTCGTCCGGGACATGTTGTATACGCGCACTTCTTTGAAGAACGAATTTTCAGTAAGCACATCTATGTGATACCTCGATTTTGTGGCACTGATGCTTTGATCGATGTATTTAAGTTTTGCATAGTCACATTTGTGTTGTATTTTTTTATTATCGTCGAGGAACGTTTTGCCAACATCCATTATTTTACTTCCGAGACTTACAGGAGCAGCTGTGGTTCCGTTTGATTCATGATTGTCCTCGTTAAACGACCCTATAAAAGCAGTGATGTCGCTTTCGTCGAAAACATAAGTAATATTTCTTAAAGCCACGTCCACAATGGTGTCTTCGTGACCACAGATGAAATCCTTTGGCATACTGGCAATATTACTCATATAAGTAATTAATCCAACAAGATCAATTAAAATTTGACTGTTAATGAACCTAAGATCAATAAGCTGATCAGGAACGGCTGATGTAGGTGTATCCCCAAACGAGGATTCGGCGAGGAAATCGGTGATTAAACATTCCTGGACCTTTAAACTGACCAGATGTAGTGCTTTTACAGGCCAAGGAATGGACACGTTTGCCAGATTTAAACAAAACAAATCAAAATGATACCGATATTGTGACGTTGATATCCAGTCCCGGAGAGTGGCAAGACGCCATACCCCTGAATTCTTAGTATTTATGTAGCATTGGAAAAAGACACTGTTCTGTTTTGTTTCCTTCATCGTGCACATATCTTCCCAACCGTTTGGGAGAAAGTTGTTCTCGGAAACGAAACCAGCTGTTGTCATAGGCACTTCCGTGGTATTTGAAGGAGAAATGGTTGAGACTGCAGTGACAATACCACAGTACACAAGACAAACAGATGCCAATGAAATGAAGTGTATATCAAAACGCCCCATGATGCTGCTCAATTGTTACCTTATAAATTGTTGACGCAAACAATGTAAACAAAACACACTGATGTCGTTTTAGCAACACGATACTTCATGTGTCGTTTACTTTAGATGCATATGTTCAAAATAAATCCTTCATTTTTCAAAATTTGTAAACACATTCGAACCTATGGCATTTTTTTCAGTTTCTTCTGAAAGAGTTTTACACATTCAATTCCTGTGATGATGTTCAGACAGCACACGACGGAGGTCATACTCCAGGGATTGAATCAATTATAATGTTTGTTTTATGCAGAATGTATTAATCCCGAGAATACACTAGGATCCGTGTTACGCTGCGAATCGTCAACTCGTATATCCCTGTTTTGAGTGATAGTTCACTAATGTCCTAATCTGTTTCTTGAGTGAGGTCCTATGAATATTTTGACCCATAAAAAGCAAGACTTTTCCTGGAAGAAATCAGCTAGGTAGATCTGATAAAACACCTGTAACCAATTGAACAAATCTACCTTTCCTGGTGTCGTGTATATATACATATGTTGTTGTATATCATGAGCTTTAACATAAATACCTTTCCCTGAAAGTTTCCCATGGGGTCCTTCCAAAATTGTACGTCACACTCATGTATCTATGAAGGTGTCCGTAAACAAAACTACAATTTTTTTTATTACTCACCAAACGAAAATAAATATACTTTTAAATACTTGACACAGGCAACTTTTATCAAATTAAGGGCATTTTAATTATAGAATTTGTATTCGTGTGTTTGCAAAGTAACCCGTGGAAGGCCTCTTATCTATGTAGATTCCAGGAGCCTGGGGCAACGAGGAGAGTAGAACGTAGTTAGCGTCATGTTACAAATTGGGCTTCCTGTCATACGTGAAATCTTCTGGGCCTATTTGTTCAAAAGGTGATCAGCTTAATAAGTGATTGGCACAAACATTAATTATCTTGTTTCTTTAAAATGAAACCTTAGATTTAGTTACAACTTTGCAGATAACAAACTATCTATCAGCGAAAATGTACTTGCAAAATTATTTTATCTTGTATATTGACAAAATTATTAAGGTTGAGATTTGTCTTTAAATAGCCATTAAGCTAACCACCCTTTGAACAACTGGTTCCTGGTCTATATAAACATGTTGTCTATTAAGTCTTTCCAGCTTTATAAATCTTGTTATTATTAAATCTTTAAATATGTCTTGTATTTTCTCTTAAGTTTTCTATGTTAATTCTATCTGCACGGGATTAGTTAAAATATCTACTTCAATTTAGCTATAAATATCAATATTCATAATGTGGTAAATTTTGATAAAACTATGCATTAAGCTTACCTGAAATTTAAAGTTTGTTTACAAGTGTACATCCCCTTAAATAATCTTACAAGAGTTTTATCGTCTTCTGACAACTATGATCGGTCAAATAATCTAACGAGGGCGAAATTTAAAATTGAAATAAATTACATCAGCAATAAAGAAAAAATTGTATTATAAAAAAAACAAAAGGAAACGGCAGTATTTATATATTGTTTATTTATGCATATGTATACGCTGTAAATAAAAATAAAGCGACTGAATCAGTCGTAAACAACCGAACAAAACAAATATATATGAATTAAATCGAGATCTTTTTGAACTTATCGGAGACAGTGTGGCTGTACCCAACACAGTATTGTCAAGTGAAAGTTCAAAGAATATAGGACCACCATTTTGTTTTCGTCGTTAAAGGCCGAGATTATTTACGCTCATTTACATAACGAATTAATTAAAACAGTATCAAGTTTTGTACTGCATAATGTACCAGTCCTATTAACTTGTAACCTTTAGTGTTATTTATGCCCATTCAGCGTTATCCTTCTCCGTATGTCCAGAAGACAAAGCTATAAGTTTCAGACTTTTGAAATAAAAATACCCAGCGTAATTTTCTATATATGAGTTTCATGCCAGGTGAAGGAAACATTGACAAATAACCGAATTATTCTTTTTCATTGTTAATTTCTATGTCTCGTTCATAATTTCTGATATTGTACCAACTCTCAAAAAGCATATATATAATGATTTCGTCTCTTTAAAGTATAACACGATCAGATAATCTCAAATGACTAAAAAACAAAAGTCCAACAACACCTCACCATCTACTAACAAGCAAAATCTAAACAGCATCTGACATGAGCTGATCTCCTTTCAAACAAAAGTCCAACACGATCTGAAATGAGCTGATCTGCAATCAAACGAAAATCCAACAATGTCTGACATGAAACAATTTGCTATAAAACAACAATTTACTATCAAACAACATTTTACTATCAAACAACAGTCCAACAACATCAGACATGAAATCATCTACTATCAAACGAAAATCTAACAATATCTGACATAAAATGAATTTACTATGAAACAAAGCTTCAACACAATCTTACATCGACTCTCGAAAGACCAACATGATCTGTCATCTGTCCATCTAAGCTCAGAATAGTCGCTATGATAACAACGATTACTCTGTCTGTATTCTTTACTTTACGGTTAACATTAAGCTAACTAGTGTAGTCGATTTATCAAACAAAATGGCATGTTTAAAGTTTCAAATGAATAAACGTTTTTTATGAAACTTTTTTTTTATTATCAAGTTAT
Organism: Mimachlamys varia; assembly: GCA_947623455.1. Lineage (NCBI taxonomy): Eukaryota > Metazoa > Mollusca > Bivalvia > Pectinida > Pectinidae > Mimachlamys > Mimachlamys varia. Next base: position 37,738,240 of record OX392533.1, on the reverse strand, counting down.
TCTTAACATGACAAGGCTCCTTAAGTGTATTTACATGTAATTATATATACAGGGTAAAGGAGCGCAAAACAAAAAGTTAACCAATTGATGCGTTTAGAAATAAAATTAACAATGTAATTTATGTGACTGTACTTTTTAAACCTTAAACTCAACGTAATACAACATTAAGGGAGCTAGCTCTGCCTGTTAAGAAAATTGGTATTGTTTTCGGAACTCCTCTTTATTCTCCTTTAATAACATCAAAAAATCCAATGGTCCCTATTTTGTCTTTTGGTTAAATCGACATATAGATCTTAAATAATAATCTGGTAGAATTTATAAAATCTTAATAATTAATTCTTATTTTTCCTGCTTTTAAAATGTAATTTTTGACATGAATTTCTTATGAAAAATCAAGAGGAGTTCTTTTCCCGCCAGATTTTAAAAACCCCTTTATCCTCCATAAAAGCCTAATGACCTATTCATATTTTGGTCATTTTTATGAATTACACATATCCTCATGAGCTAGTTTCCTTCCCTAAATTAAACAGAAAAACCCTAACCCCGATGAAAGCATCCGGCAAAATCTGTTAATGCAGTATTTAAAAAGGGTTAGCTTCAGTTTTCTCCCCACTTCAGTAAAATACGTAAAATACGAAACGAGTAGTAACATGTTCTATCCCAATCTGATTAAAATACAGATCCTCACTATTACTATCGTGTGTAGGACGATAGTAACAGTGAGGATCTGTATTTTAATTAGATTGGTTCAGTCCCTGTCCATGAAAGTAGGTCTCTCGTCAAAGTGCATTATATAAATAAACTTTCAGGGGAATAGTATTAAATTATGTCACATAGTGGCATACATTATATCATATCATCTACAAGGAAATAGTTCTTGTAAAACAAGAAAATCCAGCCGAGAAGCAGAGAAATATATATTTTAAAAGGGCAGGAATACAGGACGAAAACATGAAATTATGAAATCAACATGAAAATAGATATTGTAAGAAAAGAAAAGCAAGGATAGATCATCTGCTAATCAATGTGTTTGTAACCGCACGTATATGTTGTAGGTGTAAATATAAAAGTCAAGACGTTATGACGTATGTGACGTCAACATTCATTGAACTAAACAGCTCGCCGACAGGTTGACAGTGACATACATATTGCCGGCAAGTAAAATTTCAAAATTAAAAATCAAAATTAAAAAATAATGAAATGCTTCAGCTACAACTTCAAAGAGCAGGCTTGTATAAATCCTCATTTGATATGCATCTTAAATTTAATTAGAGATAAAACAATGCATGGGACAAGTATCATACTGGCGCTATCTTGTTTTAAATAATTAAGTTGTATTTTTCTCGGTATGTGATCAGACAGTCGTTGGCGGTCTTACTTTCGACACTTGAACCATTTTTGGATTACCTTTATGCAAAAAAAGGAGACGGACAAATATTATGGACAGCAATTTCTCTCGACGTTTACATATTTATGTTTACACCCCTTCTTGAGCTTAGTAAACTCTGACTACGAATACATTAGCGTATACGCAATGAAAAAAGGCTCGGCGGATTGATATTTGTTCAAATATGGCGTCGTTCACGCTTCAGAACAATAACTATTCACTGACGGTCATTGTTTGGTTCATTCAAGATTTTGAAACATGGAACATATACGGAATACCTTTCGTATGATTATATAATAAATGGTTTCTGGCAAATTTGATTCAAATGGTACGCATTTGAAATTCTTTGACGGTAACGCAAACATGGCGGCGCCCTGCAGTTGTGACGTCTGACGCCGGACCGCGTCACAACCAGTCCACTGTATCAATGCGTGAACATACCGACAGTTATAAATAAAGAGACACATTCGAAGTGCTAGTAATATTATTTAATTCCAAATTTACATATGATGTAATGAAGAAAAAAAGGGTTGTTCACTGTGTATTTTCTAAACCTACCAATATATCGATGAAGATTCAGTGGGACTATATTATCTTAGCAACCACGGCCATCGTAGTTACCAACGTAGCAACCCGCTTCAAATGTTTGTTTCTTCGTATAATACTTGAAAATTAATAATGATTATCAGAATTGTACCTCATTTTGACTGCGTATACGGTAGTATATGCCCGCAGTTGGCAACATATGCTATGGTGCACTATTTTGACTGCGTATACGTTAGTATGCCGGCAGTTGGCAACGAACATATTCAATATGGAGCGCTAACGCGCACCATAGAATATGTTCGTTGCCAACTGCGGGCATACTACCGTATACGCAGTCAAAATGTGATACAATCCTTATTTATGCAATTAAGAATAAACCATAACTAGGACGCATTTTAGCATGCGAAATGATTTCTTAAACACGACCTCTGTTTGACCAACTTAATTTTAGATATATCAACCAAGACTCCACCCTTTTCTGCGACAAGACACTATCGTAAATTACGAAGAGACGTCATGGCGTAAGACACGTATATATTATATAGTGTCATGTTGATTAAACACCCACAGCTGTAAATAATGGCGCTTTATCAGACCTGTCACCATCTACTCTTTAATGCCATACAAGATCTTACCCTTGATCATCTACTAAATTAATAAATCAAAGGAGTTTTACGCACCTGACCCTTCTGCTTCTGCATTAGTTTAGAAATTTTGATTCCAACCTTTTGGCCCCTAGCATCACTGAAGAGTCCTAGGAGGACAAAACAGATGTATGATGCAGTTTAATTCATTTTTTGTGCATACTGTATCAATTACTAAATTTAAGAGGTACAGCATATGTGTGTGTTACGTCATCTTTATGATAGGGGCTGGAAGACTCTGCTGGTGGATTTTGTTAGTCCCCGAGGTTTGCTTGAGCCTCCATAGCCACAGTTAATCTCCTTTGAGTAGTTGCACGGTACTTAATATACACATTTTCGTAGTACACGATTTGAAATTAAACTAGTTTAATTTTACTTCTAAATTAATCAATTAAAGGGGTTTTACGCACCTGACCCTTCTGCTTCTACATTAGTTTAGAAATTTTAGATTCCTACCTTTTGACCCCTATCATCACTGAAGAGTCCTAGGAGGGAGGACGAAACTGCTGTATGATGCAGTTTAATTCATTTTTCGGCATACTGTATCTATTACTAAATTTAAGAAGTGCAGCATATGTGTGTGTTACGTCATCTTTAATGCCTTGCAGGATCTGACTTTTGGTCATCTATTATTAATGATCAAGCAAGGTCTGGTTAAGGTCATATACTCTAACTAATTTAGGTCATCTAAGAAAATCGAAGAAAAAGGAAATCTTTTCTCAAAATTCAAAGAGGGTCTGGCAACGGACATCTACTCTTAATGGTCAAACGGGATGGTATTGAGTTCAGCTACTCCATCAAACTTCTTCGTATCTGAACATCGATACATCCCCTATGAAAGGCCTTAAAGATCTGACCAAGTCATCTGTTCTAAGAAGTCATATACGATATAGTTTTATGTTATATTTTCGTAAAGGTCATATATGATCTAACTTAATTAGGCCATTTACTTCTAGAGGTCATACATGACCTAATTAAGGTCATCTACTCCTAAAGGTAATAAATATATGATCTAACTTAGGTCATCTAGCTGTAAAGGTCATAAGAAGTTGGCGTATGTCATCTTTTTATATTTAGAGTCTTCACTGACATTCACTCAATGATCTTTGTTCCACAAACGAGAGTTCAAACAAAATCATCAGAAAATTTAATGTTGCTTGTTAGAGGCATTTGTGATATCACGTCATAACATAAAAGATTTGTAACGTCACTTTAATTTGCTCATACAACAGCGTAATGATGTCTGACAGGAAAGAGTCCCACAATAAAATAAATCTATTTCTTATCTTATTTATTGAGCCATGATTTTGTAAATTAAAAAAAAAAAACCCCAATTAACCAGAGTGAAATAAATTCAATATCCAATTACCACGAGTCGTGTGACCTGTTTCTACCACAATAATATTAAGTCGGCAGTGGCAGTGTTGTTTTCTGTGAACCGCGGAATATTTGCGCGATTAAATTCCCGCCAAACTGTGACGACATCAACAATCAGCACGTTGCATTGGACCACATGATTTCCGGTCAAAGTTCAACTTCTCAACCATTCAAAAGTCCGGAAGGACATATTCCACTAGTGTTATTTAAGCATTAAACATCAATCTGTTCTGTGTTATAGGACCATAACACGGAACAGAATGATGTTTAATGCTTATATTTACATTTTTTCATTGGTTTTGATAATAAGTTCATATTTATATTCTACATTTGTTCTGAAACTTTTAGGTAGATTTCTAAAAAATAGAACAGCGAACAGCCAGTATCGGCCGGCTATTTCCAACGTTATGATTATGACGTCACAATCGTAATGACGTCATAATGACCACTCCAGTGTTATGCTCATAACACGGAACTGGCCTTGGTAGTGTTATAAAGTGGTAATGCAGAGCAAATGTAAATATATTTACATATATTAATCCAACAGTCAGAACGTTTATAACATGGTCTGAGAGTGGAATAACACGGGGTATTGTGGTAGAAACGTAGTTATACGATAAGCTTGTTGATTCAAATTTTTTCACTTTCTCGAGAGTCGCATGCCTGTTTTCCAACCTCTGGTGTTATACATGTTATGGTTTGCTCTAGAGACCAAAATAGTTGTCGCCTGATGACGAACTAACTTATGACACGGGGATTCGAGAGATGTATGTTGAAGAAGACTATGAACAAGTTTTATGGTCGCCATCTTGGTCTCGTCGGCACATAACAGTAAAACACTAGAAGTGTCATCCGTGAGAACATCTTCATCTTAAATTTCACATTAGGAGTCAAAACTACCTCAGAAAGGGTCAAAATATGAAAGTAAAATGATAATGCAGAACTATATAACATACCGATCATGCCAGTGAAGTTTCATGAAAATCTGCTCAATAGTAAAGATAAAGATCTCCCAAAAGTTATTTCACATAAAGGGACGTAGCTCCTTTAAAAGGGGTCGAAATCTAAAATTAAAATGCTGATGCACAACTTTATAACATACTTATCAACAATGTGAATCTTCAATAAAATGATGATGGCCAGTAAGTTAAGACAGTTTTTCTGGACAAGTTATTTTGCATCAAGGGACAAATCTCCCTTAAAATGAATTGAAATATATATAAAATATCAGTTGAAATATGAACTGGATATATCAGTTGACATGAATCAAACTTTTTTTTTAATGTCAACTGGTGTTAGACAAGGGTCTGCAATGTTGGTCATAACATTTAAATGAAATGCTCAAAGTCAAATCGGACTGTTAGTGTGGGGAAAAGGTCATTCCTCCCGAAAGAGGGGTAGACATCTTAAATAAAAATGCCGATGCACACGTACATGACATCCTGATCATTCATTTGAAGTTTCATGGAAATCTGTTTGCTAGGTAAGGAGACCTCCGGACAAGCTACAATGTACTGCGGACGACAGAGAGACAGGGTGATTCCAGTATACACCTAACATCGTTGCTGGGGTTGGGAGTATAATAACTTATATTTACATTTCCGGTGTGTATTCTCTATATGGTACTACCAACAATTTTGCATTTACACTTCGGTAAACGTTAGTCCAGCATGTAGGATTACAAGCCGGACCACTATCACGCTTGCGGTATTAGTGTGAGTGCGCATTGTTAATTTATTACCTTTCATTTAAACTTTGGTGAACTTGATTTTTAAAAACTTTAATAAGCAAATGAAAGCAATATAATAATGAAAAATAAAATATCTTCAATTCCTGACGGTAACAAACAATATTATTGTGGACTTTATTCTGTTTACTTTTCCCGCCAAATTGGAATCAGCTGTTTTGGTATTCAATCGGTTGTCTGCTGTTCCGTCAGTGCGCATAACGTTCAATAAATGACGATTGTTACTTTCGTAAGTTGCGTAAATCCATTTTAAAGTGTCAAAATGTAAATATAAGAAATGATTTGTCTCTTTTGTTGTTTACTGGTGTGTAAACTGATTTTTTATACAGATATTTCAACATAACGCGCTGACGCGCGTCATTTAAAATATCTGTATAAAAAATCAGCGATTGGAAAGGGTTTTTTGCTTGAGCGTGCCTTCAGTTTTGTATTTCCATGGCGTATTACAGGGGTGAAGAGAGCGTAGATGAACGTAACCCCTGGAAATCCAGGATGCGAAAGCGGCGACACATCGCCATGTAACTCTGTTAGGTCGAAGCAAATGCCTTGGCCTCAAATTGAGAGCTGAGTCATATTTCTCAACCACAACAAGCAGGCATACTAATGAGCATATTCAAAAATGTCATAAAATCAGAAAAGGATGTAGAATTCTTCTCAATGAGATCAAGATTATAGAAGAAAGAACGGACATGCAGTATTGTCAAATATTGGTTTCTTAAGTTATTTATAGGCCTACTTCAGCTGAGCAGTCTTATGTTTTGGTACTTCAACAATATAAGAGGTTTAACACGGCGTGATTTTTTTCACAGGCGCCGTCGCAAATTCGCCAATGCAATCAAGTGGACAAATACCTCTTACACGTTTACGAGGTACATGTATATCATAATTCTAGATTTTGAAACTGCCTCTATGGCCCAATATACGTAACTTCAGGAAATTTTTCGAGATTATGAAAAATTATGAAAAAATATTAAATATAATATAATATAATATAAAAAGTTATACAGCTGATAACCATGCAAATATAAGCCTAAAACGGAGTAAAACTGAGCGGTAACTAACAAGAAATTCCCGACAGAAAAATCAAAAGTATTGAAAATAATTCAGGTGTGGCCCACTTCAACAACAAGCCGAAGTTAGAAGACAGCTAGAAATGGACGCGTATCTACAAATACAGAGTTACAACTGCTGCTGTACCGGTAACCGCGTAAGAATCCATCTTGAATATTGCTGATATCAGTTAATCTTAACTAAATCTATAAACATAAAAAGTCATAAGGCTTCATTTTCGCTTCAAACTTTTGACGAAAGTTACGTATATTGGGCCTTTAACGATTATACAACTCTCTATCTGTCACATCTAATCTTGGTGGGTTTTGTATATATATATATATTACCAGGTGTTACAGCTAGTAGTAATATTACTGTGTTATGTATAGGCCTATACAGGACAATAATCAATTCACAAATTATGACACGGAACGGTACGCTTTACACCTTGTCCAGTCTTCGCTATCTTGTATAAAATAACACTGGGGCTTGACAAGGACCTGCGTCACTATGAAACACAGGGACCTGAGAATTTGTTACAGCTAGTTTTGGATCTAAAATAGGGTGTTTAGAGTAATTTTACACATTTGGGGAGTTAAGATCAATTTTCGATAAAAATGCACCCTCAATGGTCATAAAAGCTACCCTTTAATTACGATGTAACAAATTCTCAGGTCCCTATGCTATAAAATGATTGCCACACAGTTACCTCTCGACTGTGACCCATTCTACTATGTCACAGATATATTCTTACAATAATCTTAAAGTGACGTATTTATACGTAGGTCCGTACGTAGCCCCTGTGTATAATAAGGGTCGTGGTGAAGTGGTTAAGGTCTCTGTCCCCGGTTTCATGAACGTTCCTTAACTTAACTAAGAAAGCTCCTTAAAGTTAAGGAACGTTGATGAAACCGGGGCCTGATATTCTGCAAACTATAGATATGTTGTTCTGGGTCTCGGTCGAGGGCTACGTGGGTCAGTACCAATTCGTAGGTCGGTGGTTTTTCTGCGGGAACTCCGGCTTTCCTCTACCACTAAAACCTGGCACGTCCTTATAATGAACATACAGCTGTTAATAGGACATGAAACACAAACAAAAACAAGTGTCTATTTTATGGTCGCCATCTTGATTTCATCGAGAAATATTCTGTATCTTTGTGTAATATGAAGATGGACGTTTTTGAGTATGCTCATTAGTGTGTTTACTTGTTGTGATGACAATGATGACTCGGTTCTCATTTTGAGGATTGATGCTTACTAAGATGTGACCAAGATTTACATGGCGGGTGTCGTCGATGAAGCAGAAGACGCTTACTCTTTCGGAACACCTGGTCTTATTATCTTGTGCTTTTACGAGAGTCTCCATGTTAATCTTTCCTTTGTTCCTATTTTGCCCCTAGTTTAATCGATTTTTAGTTCGGATTATGGTTTTGTTGACGCTTTGGTAGTCTCTGATTTTTTTTTGGTATATAAAATACGTTTAAAGTATAGGTGCATGCTATTACATCGTAGAGACTTATATACGCTACACAGCTTTTGAAATAAATTAAATGTCTTGTATTTTTTTTTTTTTAGAGACTCCTTTAAGCTGTATAGCTTTTGAAATAAATGAAATGTCTTGTATTTATTATTTTTAGAGACTCCTATAAGCTGTATAGCTTCTGAAATAAATAAAACTTCTTGTATTAACCATTATTTCTTATGTTATGGCATATTTATGGTTTGATTTTTACAACCCCTGATCCAGAGACGTATAAAGGCTTTCTACATCTCTGCCCTGGTCCCCATGTAACAACAAGGAAAAATCATCATAACTGCTAAAAATAAACCATTTTAAAGATCTTTTATTCCGATATCACCAACCCGGAAATAGTTGTTAATGTTTTTCATCTATCTGTGATAGTTTAAAGGCCCAATATACGTAACTTCAGGGAAATTTTCGTTATTCTGAAAAATTCTGAAAAAAAATCAAGTTGATAACCATGCAAAAATAAGCCAAATACGAAGTAAACTTGAGTGGTAACTAACAGGAAACTCTTGAAAAAAAATCTAAAAAATTGAAAATAATTCAGGTGAGGCCCACTTTAACAACAAACCGAAGGTAGAACACGGTTCGAAATGGAAGCGTGTTTACAAATAGCGTGTTTCAACTGCTGCTGTACCGGTAACCCCGTAAGAATTCATTTTGAATATTGCTGATATCAGGTGATCTTAGCTAAATCTATAAATATAATAAGTAATTAGGCTTGATTTTCACCTCAAGTTTTGCCGAATGTCACGTATATTGGGCCTTTAAAAGAACACTTGTCCCGAGATTGAATCAGCTTTAAAAATTCATCAAAATGGGACTGTCGTCAATTAACACGGGTATATTAAGGTAAGATGCACTTTTGATAATATTTTCTTAAAATGATTTTGTAAATATACGAAGAAATGTGTTTATACATGTAAATGATTATTCTGTTTTATTAACCCCAAACTGCCTCGTCCAAAAATATATTTTAATGTATCCTATTACTTTGAAAATTCTGTTTATTTCCGTTAAAAAGCATTGAACATCAAGTTAGTACAGTTTGGGGAATAAAATTTATTTAAAAGAAAATGATAAGAATTTGACCAAACGTAATAGATCGTTGGGGCAATACTGTGGTTAGAGAGGCAAAACCATGCAATCTTCATAGCCAGACAATTGGGCCGTTATGCTGCTGCGTGATTCACAATGGCAAACGCGATGTACAGCATTAATAGGTAGTACGTACAGATCCTTCAATTTTGAAATGACATCCCCAGATTCTTTCATTTTCAACAAAGATTATTTGAGTAATTTTACATTTTTGGAAAAGTAAGATCAATTTTTGATAAAAATGCTCCCCCAATGGTCATAAAAAATATATACTGACAGGGTGGTTAGCTCTCGATGTCGAAAAATAGTTGTTGTGGGGGCAAATGCTTCTATTGTTAGGAAATATATTGTTTTACTCTTTAAAACCTCCTATATGCACGTAAAAATTATGCTCCGTCTGCATTCACATTCATCATGTCAGTTTTGAAATGTTTATGAGATTAATTGGCTGAAAGTGCTGCCTTTTTTTCGATGAAATCACCAGCTAACCAACACTGAATCCTTCAGCACAAGTCAACAATTAACTAAAATGCATGCAGATAAGTCTGTTTGGGCGTTTTTGTTTTTTTACCAGAAAGGATGTCCATTTGACATGAGTTTTACTTATTCATTTTCTGACTTCCAAATCAAAAGTGTTAATGGAAAGCTGTTTTTGAAGTATATCTCATTCAAGCTTATTTCTAATGAATGCAAGAAAAAAACATTTTTTCATCAGTTTATTCATTGACGAAATATCTGTATCAAAATATTTGACAGTATTACATTAAATGTACAGGTACACACATAAACTAGTCATTCACTACTAGAAACCAAACACTGACAGCTAGTTGTATCACAGAACATCATATTTCCAATCTTCAGGATCTCTATGTTATATTTTAAAACCCTGCAACAAAATTTACTGGAAAATTTTCCAGGTGACAATAGCATTGCTTGTCATTTTTGAAGGAGAAAATATATATGACAGACCAAAATGACAAGATAAATGTGAAAAGCCTAACTTAGGGTTTTCACATTTATCTTGTCATTTTTTAAATGTCATAAATAATGAGGTTGAAGTCAGTTATGTGTCGTGGTGCGATTGGCTGGAATTTGAAGCGCAGCCATTCTTCCCACCTGAAATCACCAGCTAACCAACACTGTATGTTTCAGCACAAGGTAGACGACAATGATATCAAAATTTTCTGCATGCAGATTATTAAGTCTGTTTGTGCTATTTTGTTTACCAGAAAGGTGTGTCCATTTGACATGAGTTTTACTTATTCATTTTCTGACTACCAAATTCAAAAGTGTCAATGGAAAGCTGTTTTTGAAGTATATCTCATTCAAGCTTATTTCTAATGAATGCAAGAAAAAAACATTTTTTCATCAGTTTATTCATTGACGAAATATCTGTCTCAAAATAATTGACAGTATTACATCAAACGTACATGTACACACATTCATAAACTAGTCATTCACTACTAGAAACCAAACACAATAATTGTATCACATTGCATCATAAACCCAGTCTTAACAATCTCTGTTATATTTCAAAACCCTGCAACAATTTACTGGAAACCTTTCAAGATGACCATAGCGTTGCTTATAATTTGTCTCTTGCCTCATCAACAAAGTGGCGCCCATGGAGCCTTCAGTTTTGCCAAGACATATTCCAGGGGTGTAGAGAGCATAGGTGAGTGTAACCCCTGGATATCTAGGATGAAAGATTAACTATTCTCCTCACAGCACTAATTCTGCTCTCTACTCTATTAGTGTGATACAAATGATGTAGATCTCTACCATATAAATTACCGTTCCATGTAAAGAGTGTCGTTGTTTGTGACTTCATGATTCAAAAAGTAAACTCTACATCTAAAAAGTCACAGCAGATTTGGACACACCAATACTTTTTCCTGGAAGTAACTTCAAATACTTCAGGTACTTACTTTTAAACAAAACATTTAAGTAACTGTTTGTCTTCTCCCGCCAGACAAGTAAAATGTATGGGGTCTTCTATATCCTACCAAGTGGGTTTACTATGGTACAACAAATCCCCGCCCCCCCCAAACACACAGAGTAAGTTACATAAAATTATTTAAGTTCAAATAATTTGTTTCATATTTGTTCAAAATAAATTAAGTCTATATTTCATATCTAAAAGCTACATTTGCTGGGTTAAACCATATGCCATATCTAAACCTCTATCTTCTTTGCTAAACCCATAAATCCCTGAGGACAAATTGAACTCTTCCCATTCATTTTGAAATTTCAAAGGTGAATGCGTTCAGCCCATCTAAATCCATTAGCTCTATAGGTATGTCACTATCTGGCCCCGGTTTCATCAACGTTCCTTAACTTAAACATCTCCATAGGAAAGCATTACAGAATTTAAGGGGAAAATCCTTAGCTAAGGAAAGTTCCTTAAATTCTGTAATGCTTTCCTATGGAGATTTTTAAGTTAAGGAATTTCCTTAAGTTATGGAATTTCCTTAAGTTATGGAATTTCCTTAAGTTAAGGAACGTTGATGAAACCGGGGCCTGGAGTTAAACTTGCAAACCCACAAACTAAATGTAGATGAATTTCAAGACTTTTGAAAAGCAAACATCAGACCACAAATCCATCCCTGTTTCATAAATGAACAGTTGGCTTCACAGGTGATCACTTGTTTCCATACAAGGGACATAACTCTAAGATTATTTTTTCCATTAAAGAGTTCCAGCTCATTGTCTAAATTCTGATCACACAAGCTTTATCAAGTTTTTATCAATTAAGCACGATAGCACTGACAAAAAGGTGTAGCTTTTTAGTCCAGTATCACCTGCCCCTCTGCACCGTCGGACATGACATGTTTTTTCCCTTGATGCATGTCAAACTCTCGTCGCAGGAATGCAAATAGAAGATCGGTGACTAGGAATATCTGGTGTAATAAAAAAGATATATTTTTGCATCAATACATCAAAAATCAGCTTTCTATATATACATACATCTTTCCATAATTCTTAACAGAATCTAATCTTTCCAAAACAGTTCAAAGAACACATCAACCAAAATATAACTCCATTATATTCAAAACTTGCACTCACCCCAAAAGACACATTTAAACTCTTCCAATTCAACATTGGAATAGTTTATTATGAAATTTCAGGGGTGAATGAGTTAAGTTTGGTTGAAATGAGCCTGTTGAATTGAAAAATTAGTTTTATTGTAAAAACTTGATAATGATATCATTCTCTTCGGGTTGGGTAGCGCACTTGCCTTTCTATGACAAGAAGTGAAAAGGTATGGGGTCACATGCCCAACCACATAGGTTTTCTACTGGTACTTTGGTTTCCTCCCACAATAAGACCCCTCCCGTGCTAATATCCGGGCCAACAAGTTGGATAACTTGTTTCATAATTGTTGTAGAATAGATAAAGTTTATTTTTTAAAAGATCTTTCCTGTTTGGCTCAAAATGTCCCTAACATATTGTTATTTACTTACCTCAGCTGTTGAGAAGGCTAAAGCAATGGCGAAGTAAAAGTTGGCATTAGCACTGCCTGCATATAACCAGAGATGATGGAGAATCGGCGCAAACACAGTCGTACAGATGAACATGCACGTCACTACAAAAGTATTACGCATGTCTGAAAGGAAAAAAGAATACTTTAAATTATACATATTGTGGCACACTTAAATTCTAGTGCATTGCCGTTTACAGTAATTTATAATGTACCATCCTGAATGGCACAATATAAAATGGTCCTATTGACTGACATGCTCAATATTCAAAAGTTATGCTCACCTACACTTTCTTTACCCCTGGAATATGTCATTGCAAAACTGAAGGCATGCTCAGGAAAAAAAGAAGATTACAAACGAGCTGCGACCAACTTCAAAACTTGTAAATTTTTATTGTTGTCTGACCATGAGTTTCAAAGGGTTGAACCAGTCTTCTTGTTTCATCAAATAGGGCCTTCAGTTTTGCCATGACATATTCAAGAAGTGTAGGGAGCATAGGTGAGCTTAACCCCTGGATATCGAAGATGATTCCAGGGGCGTAGAGAGCATAACCAGGGTTTTCCCTGACGCGCAAAAACCTGCATTTTGACTCCTAAAATTGTCAAAGGACTCCCAAAATGGATGAATTGTTACTTTATATTATGTGTGATGGGAGTCCCAGGACTCCTAAATTTATTAAATTTGAGGGTCCCAGGGAAAACCCTGCATAACCCCTGGATATCGAAGATGATTCCAGGGGCGTAGAGAGCGTTGGTGAGCGTAACCCCTTGATATCAAGGTTGATTCACTGAATGATGTTAGGAATACAGTTAGGTGACCCATGATGCGATAAGAATACCTAATCCACTAGCACCACCCCCTTGGCCCTGGCACAAGATAAAGATAAATATTTTGAGAGTAAGATAAGATGTCTTATGGCTCTTTTAATATATAGGTCTATAGCTATTTAGTAATTAAAGGTAAAGCAATACAATAAAGAAATCAATGCTTGTTTCTAAAATAGACAAACTGAAAATTAAATTCAGTGCATGTAGTCATGAAACCACTCTCGTGCTCAAGCATGGATCCCATGCTCAAACCAGCTTTCTTGCATCTCACCTAAATCAAGTTTACAATAAAAAAACATTGAATCCAGTATTCAGATTCAGGTCAACAAGAAATTAGGCTTGAGCACAAAATCCATGCTTGAGCATGAGAACGGTTTCATGATGTTGCTTACATAATTCATATATCAATACTAGAAATTTACGGACAATAAAACCTTAAAATTCTTTTAACATACAGTGTATCTGCGACCTATCGCCACCCGAATCTTCTACCACCCTTGCATACCGCCACCAAAACCTCAAGAACGGACTTCCCACCTTTATAATTCCCTCGTTAAGTTCGCCACCCTCGCATACTGCCATAATACTAAGTTTGAATTTGATAAAACGTTGAAATTGCAATCTATCATGCAATTTCATGATAATAATTTTCATAATTCAATACTATCGCCACCCTCGTTATAACGCCATAATTGCTGTGGATCAAAGGTGGCGGTAAATAACGAGGGAACACTGTAGCAAAGTCTTAGTGTAGTAGAAATATAAATATTAACACTTACATGAGAAAACATGTTTCCAAAGGGGAAGTAAACAAAGGAATAGCCCAACATCAGCAAAACTGGGGTAGGATTTAAATATTCCGATGAGAAATATAAGCAAGTACAACAGGAAAACTGGATGTTCTCTACAAAGGAAAACGTATAATCATTGAGTCTTGATATTCAATTAAGTTCATCATTGTATAAAGAAAGAAATCTAATTATATTCAGTCAACTTCAATTTTATCATTTTTCCCATTGAAAAACGTCTGAGTGCATGTTTAAACAAACTTTATATGAAAAAGTTTTAAAATGCTGACTGAAATTTCCATTTCTATTTTAACTTTTTAAGACCTTTCACACATACTGGTTTATGTACACAGGCAAATATTTCTTGATGTCAATTTGACGAGAGAAAATCCTTAACTGAAATTTGACTAAATGCCAGGTCAAGATATTGTCAATTTTATGCACGATCATTATTTTTCATGTTATTTTGTTTGATGTCATCGATTGTTTCTTACCGTAATTTTATGGAAAGAGGAACGGTGTAGATGATGGCGTTGATTTGAAACACACAGATGAAGAATGTTCGGAAATGTTCGAACATCTCAGTGAAGAAATACCAGAAAACACCTAGGTTTGGTGTCAGGTCAGGCACAGTTAACCTATAATACCCAAAGTAAAAATCAGAAAATATTAACTATAAAAAAAAAAATTAAAAAAAAGAGTATTCCAACTTTGAATGACTTTATGAAAGTATACAAAGTAATAATCAGAAAATATTGACTTATCAAAAACCATAGATTCTTAAGTTATTCCAACTTTGAATGACTACATGTATATGAAAGTATACAAAGTAATGGTAGTCAGAAAATCCTCTTTTATCAAAACAATTATTATTATTATAATAGTTATTCTAACTTATGGCTATATGAAAGTATACAAAGTAATGTTAGTCAGAAAATCTTCTTTTATCAAAAACAATCGTAGTTATTCTAACTTTGAATGGCTATATGAAAGTATACAAAGTAATGGTAGTCAGAAAATGTTCTTTTATCAAAAACAATTGTAGTAGTAATTCCAAATTTAAAATAAACAGTGTAAGCTTAATACCTACTATAGACTGTTTATGGAAACAAATTCAGTTTTGCCTTTTCTGCATGTTATATGGATTATTCCAGTATATTTCATTTCAACAAGTTTTATCATTTTATTGACAAACAGATGGAATATATCATCAAAAAGGATTGAATAGCAGGCAATGCCTATATTTATTACATTTTTACCAGTGAAATATCGAAAAAATTTCATACTAAAAAAGTGATATTTTTTACTAGTGAGAAATATGATATTTTTCACTAGTGAAAAATATCACTTTTTCTGATTTGACCAATCAGAACGCTGCTTACAAACGACGTTTGGGAAAATCAAAAGCTGCCACTGTAGATTTTCAGATAAAAATGTAATAAACAGAATATCTAACAGTATCTTCAGTACCCTACCAAACATATTTCACTCGTATGGCTAATATTTATCCTCTATATATTCTTTCTATGGTTGGCTTAATTGGTTGCAACAATATACAATGAAGATAAATTGAATTAACAGATATTTTGAAATGAAATAAACATATCAATCGAAGGGAGGTAACTCACAACTGATTACATTACAAGAATTTCACTATAAACATACATGAGATACACACATACACATAAACTTCTCACTTTACATAATATAATTATCATCCAAATGTTTCAAGTAAATTTTATGCAAACATGAACTTTAAACAAGACATAATGCATAATATTTTCAAACTGATATATTGCTGTTCGTATTTTAGGAAAATATTCATCATAGAATTACATGAAAAATCTGAGGATTAAATTTTACAAGGATCCTTCATATAACCTTTTAAATCTCTCAACAATGATATTGGTTTTTATTTCATTTTTACCAGTGAAATATCGAAAATCATTCATTCTAAAAATTGATATTTTCACTATTGACCAATCAGAATGCTGCTTACAAATGACATTTTGGAAAATAAAAAACTCTCACTGTTGATTTTGCTATAAAATGCAATAAACAGAACATTTAACAGTATCTCCAGTAATACCAAACATATTTCACTCGTGTGACTAACAATTTTATCTTTTTCACTCGTGATCAAAATATTAGTCCCACCCGTGAAATATATTCGGTATAACTGAAGAAACTGTAAGGTATCCTCTATGTATGCTTACGTAAATCCATAAGTCGAGTTAAGGAATTCCCAGGATTCCTCGAGGAATGCAGAAGCTCCGATTAAAGCTGCTAGCCATAACAGGGTGATCACACCGGTCTGGACATAGCTGGACACGGCACGATGGTCAGTGTACGACACACAGGTAGGGTTTGAGCGCTGAAGTTCAGAATTTAAAAAAATAATATATGATCTGATCTTGTAGAGATTTATTCAATCTAATTGAAATGCAGATCCTTATTCTCACTCTGCTACATTATGATCTGACAACATCCCATCAGAGGTCATGTTCTGGTGACCTTTTGCCTCAGCCAATCAAATTACTGCTTTCAGAATCTTGAATGTGAATGTTTGTGGGCGAAACAGCTTGCATAATCCCGTTTGTGCACTTAGTCATTTCGTCACAACAAGCTAATGTGCATATTGTGATGATATGACTTTCTGCAGGTGACAGCGCCAATCAAAAAATTCTACTGGAGTGTGAAGTAAAGAGGCGACAAAGGTCACCAGAACATGACCTCTTAAGGGATGTTGTCAGATCCTTATATAACAGAGTGAGTGTAAGGAGCTGCATTTTAATCAGATTAAGACCACTTTTCAATAATTGCTAACTTGAAATACCAATACTAAATTAAGAAATTAACATTCTTATAGGGGTCTTATGCTCTCCCTTAAAACGAAGCTCAAGACCTTTTTGGATTTACAATAAAAAACCTTAAGGGCTGTTCCACAATTAATCAAACCCCTGGGAACCCTGGGGGTGAAAGGCACATTCTCACAAACCCTACAACCCATCAGATATCAAAAGTACTATATAAATATTTACAGTCTACACTGACATTCACTCGATAACCATTGCTCAACAGATTATCATTATCACCGCATAACTGTAGTCAAACACGTGACAAATTTCTATGACGTCGACAACAATACATTTGGGCAGAGCTATGCAAATCCTTTATTTTAAAACACAATTGTGTGACGTAACCAACAATAAACGTGGGCAGAGCTTGCAAATTTCATGCTGTTACATTTATTGAACCATTCCAACGTTTATTAGTTGTTAAATGAAATCTGTGTTCAAAGATTTGACTATAATAAACAAAATAGTTTATTAGAACATTTCATAGAAAAATACTGTAAATATAAGGATAAACTTTCTATCTTGTTTAGGTCATCAGGGGATAACTACAACGGAAAACGGGTAAATAATAAATAACCGGCTTGAATTTACCTGTTTTCCATTGTAGTTATCCCCTGATAACCTAAACAAAATAGAAAATTAATCCTTAATTAAATGATAGGCTATTCTGGTTATAACCCGGCCTATCCTCGGTATATATAGCTACCATTCATGACATATGAACATAGGTACCTCCCACATCTCCCACATGAATAATTATAGACAACAGTCAAACTTCATTATCTTGATGTCAATGGGACCATATAGAAACTTTTTTAGTTATTCCAGAATTCGAGTTACTCAAGTTGGAATATGTTTATGTTAACCTTAGCAGGAACTGACAAAATACTTCAAATTAAACGGGATATTCGAGTTATACCAGTTTGAAATAACAAGATTCAACAGTTACTGTAGTTCTAAATGAAATTGTCAAATCGGTTCTTCTATGTTTTCAATCACAGTCTCAATTGACATTTCATCCAGTTCCTGTCAAATGGACTTTTTTTTTAAAATGTTACACCATATACAAATGTAATAGCTAGCATTCCCACCAAAACAAAAAAATTTGGATTACTCTAAATATCTTACCCTTATAATTAAACCTACCTGGTAAAAGAAAATGGCCACCGGGGCCACAAGGATGATGGGATACATGGTAAGGTAGGAGGCTATCGCCAAAAAACATCCGCACATAATTCTGTTACCTGTAAAAAGCACAGAAACAAGATCATATAACTTTACAATCTTATGTGTTGCTTGATAGTTTAAGAGGAGTATAGTTGATTAATTCTGAAAAAAAAGACTGTACATACATTTTATCTACAGAAACTAGAGCTTTCCTATATATAGTACAGTGCATTCTTCTTTATATCATGTTGCATTTGTCAAATGAAAACATGATATTTACAGATATGTGACATTAAGAGAGTAACATGTTTTTCCCACTAAATCTAGTGAATTTCCAATCTCCATAACAAAAGTAAGCTATTCAATACACATATGAAGATGTTTCAATTTATAGATTTTTTTTTTAATACAAAATCATTTTTTTTGCTATTCTTTATTTTCTATGCAAGATTTTGTAAAAGTTGTCAATGGAAGTTTTCTGGATATTTTATGAGATTGGTTTAAAAAACACGATATTAAGAGGAATTCACCTCAAAATACATGAAATTAACCAAGAAAAGTAATACCCTTTAGCAGGTAGTAGATGGTAAACAGTATAGACATGTTGTTGAAAACGGCTGTCGACCTAGCGAGGCAGGCTGCTATACAGTAGGGATTGAAAGCATGTCTGAAAAAAAGACATAAAAAACATTGAAATTATTACAGAAAATTATATGAAAAGTATGAAAGTTTAAAGGCCTAATATACGTAACTTTTGGAATTTTTTCATGATTCTGAAAAATCCTGGAAAAAAATCCAGTTGATAACCATGCAATAATAAGCCTAAAACGAAGTAAACCTGAGCGGTAACTGACAAGAAACTCTTGACAAAAAAATCTAAAGAACTGAAAATAATTCAGTGGGCCCACTTCAACAACAAAGCCGAAGTTAGTAGACAGTTCAAAAATACTGAGTTTCAACTGCTGCTGTACCCGTAACCACGTAAGAATTCATCTTGAATATTGCTGATGTCAGCTTATCTTAACAAAATCTATAAATATAATCAGTTATTAGGCTCAGTTTTCGCTTCAAGTTTTGCCGAAAGTTACGTTTATTGGGGCTTTAAAGCATTATTATATTTTTTTGTAAATGTCAGTGAAAACCCAGTTGTGACCATTTCTAAAGTTCCGCAAAATGCCACCCTACTGGTTCATCAATCTGAAAGTATTTACTTCCATGTTTTATATATTTTCATGACAAACTGTAGAATTTATTAATTTTTTTTTATTTCCACTGGTGTTACACAAGATTCTTCAATGTCAATCATACTATTTTACTAAAAATTTTCAAAGATAGAATAGATTAATAGAATCCCTTGAGGGTGAGACAAGGGGATCTCAACCCGAGGGGTAAGATTCTTAAGCTGCCAAACACTATCTAATATTGACGTTACATAATGGAAGACAATGTTGATGTTATGTCACTGATGTGATTGAAATGTCAATGTGACTTCACTGTATTGTTGCAATGACGTCAAAATGGTATTATTAGGATGACATCATTATTGGGATGGGAACATGCAAAGAACACATGTACAAGTAACTTGTCTCAACAATAGGGTGAAAAAAGCTCACATCGGTAAACTTGTAGATATTCTTGTCAAGAATAAGAAAATCAAAGAACTTATTACTCCTGTGTGATGGTGACTGAGATTTAGTGATGTTTGATTATTTTTCTCCCACCCTCTCTTAAAGGCCCAATATACGTAACTTTCGGCAAAACTTGAAGCGAAAGTCAAGCCTAAAAACTTGTTATATTTATAGATTTAGTTAAGATTAACTGATATCAGCAATATTCAAGATGAATTATTACATGGTTACCTGTACAGCAGCAGTTAAAACTTGGTATGTGTAAACGCGCGTCCATTTCGAACTGTCTTATATATCTTTGGCTTGTTGTTGAAGTGGGCCACACCTGAATCATTTTGAATTCTTTGGATTTTTCTGTCAAGAGTTTCTTGTTAGTTAACACTCAGGTTTATTTCATTTTAGACTTATTTTTACATGGTTATCAACTGGACTTTTTTTCGTAATTTTTCAGAATCCCGAAAAATGTCCTGAAGTTACGTATATTGGGCCTTTAAAATATTTAAGCTGTAATGCGAACTCAGTGCATCCCCCAATCATCAATGGCAGATGCAATGTGTGACAAAATTGGTGACGTTACCCTGGTTACACTTGCATAAAGTGAGGACCTAATATTCTCATAAGCATATGTGAGCTGCCTTTTCCCTACCCCGGTAAAAAACAGGTTTAAAGGCCCAATATACGTAACTTCAGGAAATTTTTCGTGATTCTGAAAAATGTTGAAAAAAAATCCAGTTGATAACCAAGTAAACCTGAGCGGTAACTAACAAGAAACTCTCGACAGGAAAATCCAAAGAATTCAAAATGATTCAGGTGGGGCCCACTTCAACAACAAACCGAAGTGAGAAGACAGTTCAAAATGGACCCGTGTTTACAAATACTGAGTTTCAACTGCTGCTATACCGGTAACCGCTTAAGAATTCATCATGAATATTGCTGACATCTGTTAATCTCAACTAAATCTAAAAATATAAAAAAGTTATTAGGCTTGATTTTCGCTCCAAGTTTTGCCGAAAGTTAAGTATATTGGGCCTTTAACTTTTTCCCTATTAAAAAGGGGAATGAACCTGTGAAGTGTGAAATAAGGTTGATATTTACCTAATATGAATGTGACCTCCACCTTCATATCATCATACAATTCAACTACATGTACGTACCAATTACAGTTTAATATCTCTATCCGTTAAGGAGTGAATGAGCAGAAACAAAATTATTATGATGACCAAGATGGGGACATGAAAATTTATCACATATACAGTCAAACTTCAATGTTTCGAAGTTCAAGGGACTTGCAGAAAAACTTCGATACAGCGGGACTTCGAATTATTCATGGTTGACAATAGATCGACTTTTTTGATAATGACCATAAATCTTATATAGCTGTTACATGTCCTCAATATCGTAGTGTCGATCGTCACCTGTCAGACTCGCATTGAAACGTTAAGTTGATTTACATCAAACATAACAAAATAAAAGATACTTTTCATTCATTCATAAATCATTTTATTAATTAAATAAGTATCATTTTTACAAAACAATTAGATATATCACATTTTAGCAAAACAGAAAAGTACAAGGCACACTTGCGTTAACGTTTTCCCCCTGATGAAGACACATTGTGTTTACATTATACGAGCATATAAAATGCGGAATACCGACCGCGACCATATTCATACGAAACGAAAAATCAATATGAAGGCACTAATACCCTTGCACTTTTTCATAATAAACTGAAAACATCGCTAATTGTTTGTGTTTAAAATCGATCCGCTTGTTTCACTGTTCCGTAAAATCTACTCACCGACCGCTGATTTCAATGGCGGCGGCGATCTACTGGTATCTTATACCAGAGAGATTACATGTCATAGCTTATAAGTACACAATTAATCTATAAATTTGGCCTGATTATTAATTAATCCTATGGTCAGGAATAGACAACACACGCTATCGTTACCCCTATTGTCAGTCGGGGCTTTTGTGGGAGAGGTGTGAAATCTTGCCGCGGGGGTCACGACAAACACCTGTCCAATGGTCAGTACAGGTAAATTTTTTGTTCGAATCATGAGATGTCAATTACCTATAATTACATAGCTAACGGGCCATGAAAAAAGTTCGATACATCGAAAACTTCGATTTATAAAAATTTGAATCATACATAGGTTCTTTAGTAGTGTTATATAGTGAGAAAATTTGGGACCAAGCAAAAAGTTCGATACAGCGAGAACTTCGAATCAACGAAGTTCGAATCATCGAGGTTTGACTGTACATGATATAAGAATGAGAAGGCTGTTAGGTCAAACATTAAACAAATTTATTTTAACCAAACACTGAGAGTGGTGTTCATGTACCTACAAGACTTGTCGGTTAATCAGTCGAAGAGAAAAAAAAAAATGTTTACAGAAGTCAACTGATGGGTGGTCGGGTGGTGCAGTGGATAGTGCACTTGCCATTCACCAAGGCTGCTGGGGTTCGATTCCACGACTGGATGTGAAAAGGTATGGAGTTACCTACCCGGCCACGTGGGTTTTCTCAAGGTATTCCAATTTCCTCCCACAATAAGACACCCACTCGCGCTAACATTTGGGCCAACAAGAGTGATTTATATAAGTTGGACAACTTGTTTCATAATTGTTGAAAAAAGATAAACTTTATATATAACTGGTGGACATATGAATTCTGCTTTAGACAAATTGATACAGATGTTGAATACTCACGCTATAGTAACAAAAAACTGGACGGATTGTAGGTCCTCACTTCGCAGGATCAGACTATCGACATCAGTGGCAAAGTTCTTGACACTGCGGGCCTGGTGTACCAGCTGTATAAAGAGATATCATTATAATAGATTAACATTTTCGTATCGGAGGGCTAAAAAGTACAAAATACAGCTCATAAAGAGGTTCTTTAAGGTTTATGCATTGTCAGTAAATTAAAGTTTGATTGAAATCTAATTTTATACTTTCCGGTAAGACAAATTTATGTAACAGAGGTAATTATTGCCTCCAACGATAGTTGAACAATGGACCTTTGGCTTACCAGTCGGCTGTGGGAAATAGTTCATCAGGTTTGTCCCACCATTGAGGGAAATAGTTTATACTATTGACTGAAAGATCATGAATTAAATGAATAATATTTCACCTTCAGGTTTTCACCTTACGCTGTAGTACCAAATGTTACAGAATTATTAATACCGCCCATCAAATATTAAACATGATTTAATATAAGGAATGTTAGGTAGATCTGCTTTTAACCCTTAAACCCAGAATATCTCGATTTTGGGACAGTATTTTTAAAACTACAACACTCCAAAGGCATATTGAGGCTTTTGATCGTAAACAAGCGATATTTCATTGTCAACAATTGGATGTCTCCGTTTTCTCTCTGCCAATACGAATGTGGAAGGAAGAGAAAGGAATAATAAACTGCTTGAAAGTAGTATATTGGATGGCAAATGGATAGTGCTGTCACGACCCAGGAAAACTGTACAACGATATCTTGCAATACAAAGTATTACTGTATCACGATACGTACCACAATATATTGATTTGACAAACGGCCCCTGCCAAGATCCCTGTAGATGCCTCCCACCTAAGATCCCCATTCAACTGGTGAAACCCACTTAAAAATCATAACCAGGTATATGTATTAAGTTACAAACCTAAAAATTACAGGCAAATTAAAAACAATCACAGTGTTTCATCCCACTTAATTCCTTGTCCCCTACATGTTTAAAATGGAATTGCCCAGTACATGATATGGAAATGTTCAAATTTGAATTCTGGGGGGGAATGGGTGAAGCATCCTGATCTCCATTTCAGTGTGGGTGTATATAATGAACAGTTCATTCAAATCCCTTTTTAGATTTGTTTGACCTGATAGCAATTCAAACACCTAACCTCATCTGGGATCACTTTGGGGACGAGATTTAGGGATAATTACCCATATTTTTCCTGAACATCTCATTAAAAACTTAAAATTATATTATAATAATTATATAGAAAAATCTTATAGAAATTCTACTGATCCCCTCAAATCCCTCCCATAGGTTTTAAGAGTCAGAATTATCCCTGCCTAATGTAACTACAGCATTATATTTGTTTGGTCCCATGGGAGTGCTATATCTCACCATATATCCTCCGAACATTTTTGTGATTTTCAGCAGCAGGATAGCACACACCAAATCAAGTCCCTGAAAGTTTAAACATATTAAGATAATAACTTTCATATCAGGGAAGAAAAACACTTATGTAAACAAATGCATGTAATGAGTAAGAAATGAACAAATTGTCCGTTAAAACATTATCGTAATTATATACATGAGTACAAAACATACATATTAGAGAGCTTTAAACAGACGCAAGCAAATGTGATGCTTTACTATTCCATTTTTTTAAACCAAAACTACAATCTGATTAAAATCATATCTTGATCTCCGTGCCGTTCCGTAAACTTCTCTCTGCTGTGTTAAGATCTGAGAAAATCCCATAGGGGGTCATGCCCCGATGACCTTTTGCATTAGCCAATCAAATTACTACAGTCAGAATCTTGACAGTGAAATTTTGAGGCAACAAAGCTTGCATATTCGCATAAGTCCGTTTAGTCATTTCATCACCAAAAAGTTCATGTGGAATGATGTGACGAAATGACTTGCTGCACGATGACAGGTCATTGGAAAATTATTTTAGTGTTAAGTAATTAAAGAGGCGACAAAGGTCATCTGAACGTGACCTCTTATGGGATGTTGTCAGATCCTTGTAAAATGTAGTGAGAACAAGGATCTGTACCAGGTATTTTAATCAGTTTAACCAAATTACCAATTCAACGTAAACATTTATAATTATACTGTTTATTTTTTCTAGAATTCATATATATCTCTTCTTTTTTTTACAACAATCAATTCTACACAACTTTTTACATGATTCCAATTCAAAACAAAGTCCAGCAATTTAAAAAAAAAAAAAAATCTACATTACCAATACATCTTGAAGATGCATCAGCTATAGCCTTATCCAGGAAATTGTAGTTGATATTACGACTTACCACAAACATTAAATTAATACTATTTTGTGAAAACTTGTTCATGAAGCCCAAGATCCGCAGCATCAAAGGTGTCTGGAAATAAGAGAGGATATCATATGATGAACAAAGACATACTTAGCAAATAATTAAATTTGTAAAATTGATATAACAGATACAATTTTACTACATGTATGTGTACCTATGGTTAAATAAATTATATATACTTGAATATATATGGTAATGGTTTCCCTTTTTATTAACAAATATGTATTACATTTATTGCAAATGGTGCTGTGACCAGGATTTCAACCTGGGCTTGTCACAATGTTGGAAGGCCAAGGTATTTACAAAGGAGGAGTCCTGTTTGTATAGTTATATACATAGTGTATAGGATTGAGTCGCCTTTTAGCTTTGTGCTAGACAGAAATTCTGGTAAGCTGAACAGATCTAAAACTATCGGTAAGAATTCTGGGATTGCAAGCATATTATATTGAGTCTTCATACTTGCCAACTTTCTGAAATTTCAATGGTGGAGATCATGCGTGCTCAGAATTTAAAGCATAAATAATATGTGTGTATGTACACCCAAAGGGAAAAAAACACTTTGAGATGACTTCTTTTGAGTTGTTCTATCAGATGAAATCATCAGATCTGAAAAAATAGTAATAGTTAAGCAAATTCATTGGCTGAAAATGCAAAATTTTAGGTTTCAAAATCGGGAGTCCCCGTCCTAAATATGGAGGGTTGGCAAGTATGAGTCTTTATAATTCATTCACCCCTGAAGACACATTGAATTCTTCCAATTCAAAGAATGGAATAATCCAATATGAAATTTCAGGGGTGATTGAGTTAACTTCCTGTTACACATGTATCATTCACAAGTCTATATAGACTTCACTGTTTGTGCTCTCAAATAAATAGTAATTACTGGTAACAAAAGTATACATTACTCATAAGTTACAACTTATTCAACTTTAGAATTTCTTGTAAAATCCAATGAATTATATATATATATGTATGCATGTATGTTTTGTAAATTTACAAACCTCATGAAAAAGATCTCCGGAATAAGGAGAAATGAAACTTTGCTTCAAAGACAGGCCTTCCATTGCTGTGAAGAAAATGAAGTATAGTGTATTAATTTATATACAACTACATGTTGATTTAATGTAAAACAGCTACAGATTGAGTGTTATCATGACATCATCCATCGTCGGATACCCACGGTTGATCTCGCTTCGCTAAGTCACTCATCACCCGTGGGCAAACTCGCCGAGAAATCCTCGTAAAATATGGTAATTCATATTTTAGAACGGACCAATCAGAAAATCCGATATGTAATTCAGAACTCTCCAGTTTGAAGACCCGTTTCGTGGTACACCATACACAACAATGGCTGCGCCCATGAGAAAGCGTGTAAACGGCGAGTAGAAGACGTGTTGACAACAATGGCGGCGTCAATTAAGTCTTGTGAATTTTGTTTAAAAATCATACGAGAGAAGTCTTACAGGTCGTTGACTTCAAAAACAAGTCAAGAGCAATACAGTGCTACTTATCTAAGTTATGCTTCCGTAAAGAATATATAACGCTAATTCTGATTGGTTTAAAATCCCATCACGAAACTGCACTGGAACCAATCAAATGCTTCATACATATTAATTACCTACGAGGATTTCTCAGCGAGTTTGCCCACGGGTGATGATTGAGTTAGTGAAACGAGATCAACCGTGGGTATCCGACGATGGACATCATCCAGAAATAAATCCTAATATAATTTATATAATACATAATATTAAAAATGACAAAGCTAAATCATTCTATTATATAACATTGTACAGTAAACCTGGTCCTCACAATATGCACAATTTGTTAAGAAGAATAAAAAAACCCTAAAAATTGTTAATATTTGTACACAATGGTCAAAATTAATGACAATAATATTGCACATCATGAGCACTTTCCATTTTGGTCACAAAACATACTTATTGAATTTATAAAAATATTTTTATCCAGATTTTTATTGCGGTAAGCTCCCCTTTGGATCCAATGTTTAAGGCACCCTGGGCACTAATTACAGCTAATACGATATGCCATTTTTATACAGTGAACTCCACTTAATATCACTCCTGTTAATATCACATTCCTCTTTATATCATGTTTTTCCCAAGCACCATTTTTCTCTCTAAATAATCTAAGTAATTTATATTGCCGTAAACTGAATTTTTCCATCAGTGTCAATTAACCACTTAATACAGAGTGATCTCCCCTCCTTCAACCGATGTTTGAACAAAAATTGATTTGCAACAACACATTCAGCCAAACAAATCGGGAAATGAACAACACACAGGAGAAATTATGCAATTGATATGATTTATTCAAACATTTTTGATATTTTTTCAACATTCATGAGCAATTAAATAGCAAATGAATATTGATGTAACATACTGTAAGCGCTAGCTGGTCTTTCGCTATCATTGGATGGCAATCCTCCTCTAAATATAGGCATCAAATGACAGCAAAAGACCTGCACGTGCAGTGAAGTCAAAATTCATTTGCTATGCAAAGGTGGCAGGATAGCCGACAAAAACTATGAGATGCGGAAATTTTGCGTGTTTTTGGAGGAAATCCAGATTATTACTGCAGAAGAAAAATACATTTGACATGCACTTGGGAGGTTTTTAAAATAAAAATGATCCATCTTTCCAACGATACCAAGTGTTTTTTTGTACCTCAACTAGAAATGTGATTTTTGATGCAATAAAGGTACATGTAGGTGGAGTTGATTTTTTAGCCTTTATGACCATATTGAGGGGGCATTTTTAACGAAATTGATCTTAACCCCCCAAAAGTGTAAAATTACTCTAAACATCCTCGTTTAGGTCCAAAACTAGCTGTACATAACAAATTCTCCGGTCCCTGTGGGCAACACTTGCCATCATATCCAGTATTATTTGCGTATTGGGTTTTTGCACATACCGGATACAGGACACATATCTGGACAATCACTATAGTGCATTTAATTTGCTTTCACTCAAAAGCCATCTGTCATCAAGCAAGGCCAGTTCTAAATCGAGACGAGGGGGCTCATAGATTCTCACACATGAATTGCCAAGGATTAAACAAAATGTAGCTTAATTGAGTCATGTGATACTACAATTTCACGTTTCCATACATATGTTTACAGCATAGTCGGAATTGACCATTTTTGCAGATTCATTGGATCATATGGTGTATGATATGGGTACAACTTGGGTAACAAATACTCACATACATTGTATACCGTACTAGTCATGGAAACGTCACGCAAAACATTTATTGGTTGTGTAACAAGAATCTTACAATAAATCAGTGTTTGCGCAGGGTATTTTATAAATGGGGTCCTTTAATTTCCTAAATTAATGTGGTCCTTCTGCATAGTTCAAATGGAAATTCTGAAAATAAGTTTCCATGGTTGAAAGAGATATAGGGATGGCTTCAACGCAAACCCTGATAAATCCTTCTTTCCAAACTAAATAAAAAAGCCCCTGTCATCAGAGGCTGAGCTTTATGCGAATCTTTCAGATCACATACACACCACTTCGAATTTCAGTTCAATCACAGGGACACGTTACAATAGTAATGTTTTGATAACATATATGGGGGTACTCCTATAACATAAGAGGCCGCTGGTCGGCCTTTTTATTATCGGATATGATTTTGCCGACTGCGACCTCTTATTTCCGAAGCACTAATTCTTTGATGCAGATTCCGCCCTCGATTGAAGGGGAATAAAATCGGCTTGAAAAAACCTACTTCAGTGATTGACAGTTGATAAAAACAGTGTCTACTCATGTTTTATGTAATTAAGATCCCAAATGTATGTCAAAGATACAATTATATAAAATATTACGGACCGTCAAACAAAAAATACAAGACGAAGCGGCTGAAGCACCTCTCCGGCTTATTTTTCAACATGGCTTCCTCGGTTGATACAAATTAGTACAGGGTATTTTAAACGGAACGAAATGAGACAGAACTTGGTTGTATTCCGCTTGTAGAATATTGTACGTATTTTCATTTTTGTATTTACCGCAAAAACCACGTGATATTTAAATTTACTTCCGACAATGTTGTCTGCTTCACTTCGACATAAGAAAAACATTATTTGTATAAAATTGAGTGTTTGACACGAAATTCTCCCGATTTCATGATGGATTTATGGAAAAGAATGCTATTTGGACTTTGTTGATCATTTAAATGTAAGTGACACGCTATATTTTTTTCAAAATCCTGACTTTGAAAAATTGATCGTCAGCATCGGGAAAATCAGCTATGGGCAGTTAGAGGTTACACGGCGCCTGTCAAAAAAATTTCTCGCCGTGTTAAACCTCTAACATTGTTGGAGTAATATGGGGGGGGGGGGCAAAGGAGCTAGGCTCGGACCTATGTCACTATGAAATGATTGTCAGATATTTTTTTTACCTTTCTCGAATATAGCCCCTCCCACTACTATATATCTGTGACAAGGGAAAGAACTAGCCTCAACGAGAAAATCGACCTATTTTCACTCTTATAAGCTTGTTTTTTGTCACTGAATGAAGTCCATTTTTTTACATGCATGCCTCATTTTAAAGTTGAAACTTTTATCTTTCAGCCAATACCAAATATATCCCGCTACACACATGTAAAAGCTCACTAGGCTGTCTAGAATCCGAGGTTTTGCATTAAAAACAGTAGGTGGGCACTTCCGTGTCCAGTGCAACTGTTCAGAGTTTGTCGGACTACATGAGTAGTTCGAAAATCTAGATGGATTCCGAAAATATGTAAACTTGAAAATGGCGGATGAAGTTCACATCTTCAGTGAACCGTGAAGTTAACCTCGGATGACCTGGATTACAATAGCGATAAACATTCGACTTCAAGGTAGGATAACGTGCTTTAGCATTAGTGATGGAACTGCAAAGCCATTTTCAGTAATCACCACGTTAATAAAGCTATACCCATTGTTAGACAAGGTATGAAGCAATATTAATGGACACGTAATTATAAGTGCCCACCTACTGTTTTTAATGCAAAACCTCGGATTCTAGACAGCCTAGTGAGCTTTTACATGCGTGTAGCGGGATATATTTGGTATCGGCTGAAATATAAAAGTTTCAACTTTAAAATGAGGCATGCATGTAAAAAAATGGACTTCATTCAGTGACGAAAACAAGCTTAGAGTGAAAATAGGTCGATTTTCTCGTTGAGGCTAGTTCTTTCCTTTGTCAAAGATATATAGTAGTGGGAGGGGCTATATTCGAGAAAGGTAAAAAAATATCTGACAATCATTTCATAGTGACAGAGGTCCGTGCCTAGCCCCTGTGGGGGGGGGGGGGGGGGGGGTCGATATAAACATGTGTTATGTTTATATCGACCCCATTATATTTTATTCATACATTACTTATTGTAACTTGTCCCTGTTGTTTAGATAAAGCCTTCTCATAAAAATCAAACCTCTGTCCCATGATGTCGTTGGTGTCACAATTTCTGCTCTCGTGGAAAGCCATTCTGGAAGAAACGATCTGTACAGCCACAGTCGGAAGATTACTCCAGCTACAACGCAAACCAAAGTTTGCAGAGCCGCCATTCTTGTTTCCGCGTCAAGGTTTTCACACGCACAATCAATACACGCAAATCCATCAATAATTCAAACGTCATGAAGATGCTGATTTAATTTCCGGAAAATACCGGTAAAGGGAGGCTACTCCTCGTAAAAAAATAAACAAAACTGCGGGAAGCGCGAAGAAAACTTTCAGTAACAGGTAAGATATATCTATCTGAAGAATGATGATGCACAGTAGAGACTGATTTCCTAAAACATATGAACGTTTAATAAAATGTCCAAATGATGGAACGGATGTCTCAAAAATGTTACTTGTTTTACATGTATATTTAAAAAAAGAAACATGACTATATATTGCATGACTCATTTTTATATATTTAACCTATTGGAAATAAGCCAACCTTTTGTTTTCTTAGGTAAATGGTACACACCTCTTAATAATAACACATTCTTTTTATAAATATAACATTTAATGAAAATCATTATACTATCTAGAAGAGCTATCTCTTTTAAAAAATTACAGTGCTATTTGTCTGCATGATTTTCATAGTGCAATTTATACTTTTTATATAAAAATATATACATTTCAATGAAAATTATCGTGATATTTCAGTTTGATTAAACATATTGTGATAATTGGATAAAGCAGGGTGTGTGAAGAACTTATCAATTGTAATATTCCTGTTTTACCTGAAAAAATAGATATTATTAATATTATATTTATTGAATGAAACAAGTACAATGTATATCAGTGTTAAGTTTAAAATTAGTTTGATAAGAGCTGTGCACAACACTAAAATAAATTTAAAATTAAAAAAAAAATTATAGGTATGTGTTTCATTTTCCTGTTACAGATACAATGTATTATTATAAATGGTATACATGTATTATACTGTACATGCATTTATACAATTTTTGCTTCTTCTACATAATCTACATCGTGATCAATCTACATTGTACGTACAAGTCCTGAGTCCAGTACTCATAAAGTTATGAAAGGAGTCGTAGAAATTCCGGAAATGCTTCAGTTTAACATTGTGGGACCCATCTTTTTCGGCAATATGTACGAAAATTAAAGGACCCATAAAAATAAATTTTAAATTGACCACTGTATATACATGTATATATCCGTTAACTATAAGCAAAGGTGAGCGGAAGACGAAACTTATCCGCCATAAATGACAATATATCCTAACATTTGTCTATATTGTCATCCGCCACCAATTTATCATTACTATTATAGTAAACATTCCTTATGAATACTAAAGCCATATTTACAACTCCTTTTATTAGATTCGTAGAATATTCAATAAGAGTAAATAATATATATATATATATACATGCAATTTTTTTTTTTCGCAGCCTAATAAAGTCCTATGAGACAATATATATTGCAAGCAAATGTTGTTCCAATAGTTTAAAAGTTGTAGTACATGTACTGTGCAAATTTTTTTTTTAAATTTTTATCCACAACCCTCTTATATTATTTCTGCTTTATTATAGTTGAAGACTGTTATTCATGCCAAGAATTCTGCAGCATATATACAGTACTCCACTTAAAATTGAACAGAAACCAACCAGCCATTGTTATGACGGAGTTTACACAGGCAACCTTTGATGAGGTTAAAGGGTATCTCCAGGAGAGGAGAGATGCTGATGCCCCGAAGCCCATTCAACCTAATGCTTTCAGACTTCCTCTCGGACCAAGAAATAATTTCAATGAAGTCTACCCAGGAATTATACTGGGAAACCAGTAAGTGTTTTTATTGTTGATATCATTTCTTCTGACTAGTGATAATTAGGTAATTGAATAAAAATGGGGCTTTTTCTCAACGCTTTTGGTCCAACTTTTGGAAGAAAATTGGTGTAAGAATTGGGAAAGATTTTTTCAGGAATAAATTGCAAAGTTTGGGAATTTGGCAAAATATGAAACAATTTCAATTGGGAATTGGGCCCTTTAACATTTGAAAAACCTGAAAAACCATATCGATTATTTGTGTATAATCCAAAATAGCAAACTGATTAATTGTATATAATCAGTTCATAATCTTAAGGAACTGTATGATTACGAAAATTAATGAACAATGTTGATATCTACACACTATAAGGGTCTATATATTCTTTTAAAATGAAAGTATTTAAAGAAATTTTTATATTAATCAATCTTATGTTAAATACTGTGAAATTATATGACTATAAGACATTTTTTTATGTCAAAAACATCAAACATTGATTTTATTGAAGAAACGATTATATTGATAATGGATTTTGCAATCAATAATCAGAACCAGAAAGGACAAATCAA
Organism: Mimachlamys varia; assembly: GCA_947623455.1. Taxonomy (NCBI): domain Eukaryota; kingdom Metazoa; phylum Mollusca; class Bivalvia; order Pectinida; family Pectinidae; genus Mimachlamys; species Mimachlamys varia. The sequence continues at coordinate 37,705,211 of OX392533.1, read as the reverse complement.
ACAATTTTCAATTATAATCGATCATCAGGCTTTCAGCCCATCACTACTTTTGATCCTCTTGTTTACTCATTCACCCCTGAAGGCAGGGTTTCCCTGGGACCCTCAAAATTAATAAATTTAGCAGACTTTGAACTCCTATCACAAAAAATATATAGTGACATATCATCAACTTTGAGAGTACTAAGTCTTTTTGACAATTTAAGGAGTTAAAATGCAGGTTTTTGTGCATCGGGAAAACCTAGGCCTGCTGAAGAAACATTTGAACTCTTGGGATTCAAAGATTGGAATAATTAAGTATGAAGTAGTAGGGGTGAATGAGTAGGGGTTAAGGATGCTGTCCTTGCTTTTTGTATGAAGAGTTGCCTCCCCTTATCAGGGCTTTTTCTGGGGTCTCTCAGGGGCCGAAATTCGGCCCCATTCCCAATGAGATTTAGGCTTCATTTTTCCCAATTAAAGGACTTTTTTCCCAATCTGATGTTAGATCTACTTTAAAAAAAAAAAAGAAATATTGTCATTTTATTGCTTTTATCTGATTAAATTACATTGTATTTTTGTCGATTCGTCGTTAATTTTTCCCAATTTCACTCAGGGGCCTTTTCCCAAATTACCCAGAAAAAGCCCTGCTTATGCTTTAGATGATCCATGAAAAAAAAATTGGTGTATACAATGTACATGTATAGTGAAGTGAGATTCAGAAAGGCATCTTTCATTAACAATGAGAATATGTCCATGACCGGATTTAATCCAAACTACATGTAAGTGGAAATTATCGCACCCAAGCATACTTCGCTGACATATTGCTTAAAAAGTTTAAATGGTTCGAGGGGCCTGAATTATGCACTTCTTCGTGACGTTTAGTTATAAGGATGTGAGGTAAGGTTCAGAAATAGCTCCATAACGAAGACAAGGAATTATCACTTGAACCTCTTATTTTATTAATGGAAACTTGGAGAAATGCATGTGTATCATAATTAAAGGCCCAATATACTGTATGTAAAGTTCGGCAACACTAGAAGCAAAAATCAAGCCTAATAACTTATTGTGATTGACAATGATGACTCGGTTCTCATTTGAGGACTTTATGTTCACTTGGATGTGACAATGATTTATAGATTCAGTAGATAAGTTCTTTAGTGGTTATCGGTACAGTAGCAGTTGAAACTAGGTATTTGTAAACACGCTTCCATTTTGAACTGTCTTCTGACTGCGGCTTGTTGTTGAAGTGGGCCAGACCTTAATTATTTTTTAATTTTTGGGGTTTTTCTGTCAAGAGTTTCTTGTTAGTTACCGCTCATGTTTACTTCATTTTAGACTTATTTTTGCATGGTTATCAACTGGATTTTTTTTGCATAATTTTTTAGAATCCCGAAAAAGTTCCTGAAGTTACGTATATAGGACCTTTAAACAACTGTTCAACTGGCCAAACCTCAAGGTCAAGGTCAAAGGTCAAATTAGTAAAAGAGCAAAATAACTATGTTTACAGTAGCCTCTTTAATATAAAAAATTCGGAAGCTTGAAAATGTTAACTTCCTGCAATATATTATAGGTATATACATGTATATAGAGCTGGGTACCACAAAATCAAACATACCACGGTATACCACCAGGGGTCAATCTAGGCCTTTTTTACTACCGTTTATGGGTAGTTTCCCCTCAGAATTTTTTTCCCTTTTTCTCCTCAGAATTGTGTTAAATTTACTGAAATGTTGCATTTTCCTTCATTTTTCATGTCAATATCTACCCAAATCCTTCAGATTTGTCTTTTTCTGATTATCCTTTGCTGTTTTCAATTGAAAAATATGCTTTAAAGTTTAAAAAGTGAAACTTTGTGATTATTAAAAATTACCCTTTGAAGAGCTTTTTCCCCCCCTAAAGTACAAAAAGGTAGTTTCCCCTTAATCCTAGATTAACCCCTGACCACGGTATTTAGGCAAATACTGCAGTACGTACCACGGGTACCACCTGATTGAATGTTTGAGCTAGCTAAAGGTCTCGGGCTGTTTTTGTTCTGAAGCCATTATCCACAAGAGGCCTGTCATAAGTTTCTCGTTGTGTTATCCTCTAATATTGTTTGAGTGAAGCTATGTCTGTTTTTGTTGATCAGCAAACTTATAGGAAATTATTATTAAACCATATTGGAATTTCAATTGATCTATGTAACAAATAGTTCTTTCAAATTGATAAGTTAAATGAAAGTCCCCAAAAAAACGGTACAGGACTAATATAATGTATAACGGTACGTACCATCAAAACTTTATACCACGGTATACTGGTATACCGATAAAACCGCCCAGCCCTATAAATATATTATTTCTACGTTTCAGTGTCTGTGCTAAAGATGCTGAGAAGCTGAAGAAGATGGGAGTAACACATGTTGTAAACTGTGCCCAGGGTTCCAAAATTAATCAGATCAACACAGATGCGGAACACTTCAGTGAGGCTGGCATTGATTTCTACGGGATCAAGGCCATGGACATTTCTACTTGTGATATCAGCCCCCATTTTGTGCCGGCTGCTGATTTTATAAATGCTGCACTCATCGCTGATGGTAATTCATGTCATTTTAACACTTTGAACTTTGAACTCTTTGAAAGAGAATTGAAGTTTTAAGATTGCTGATTGGCTAAAGCAGGTTACATATTTGATTGATAGTTCTTGGAGTTATTTCTCTTAAATTTTTTTCAAAGAGGTAAAACAAAGAAGGCTTTGTCTTGATGTTTTTTTGTCATTATTTTAATTCTCCTGTTCCTTTAAATAAAACCAATGAATAAGTTACAACTTTCCAGGTATCAAATATGTGGTAGGGTCAATTTATGTGCAAAAGTGTAGGAGTGTACCTTGTTTATCAAAGGTTAAAAAAGGTTGTTAAATAGCGATTAAGCTAATCACCTTTTGAACAACTAGCCCCAGGAGTTAAGCTTACTGGTACTTTCGCTCTCTACACCCCAGAAATATGTCATTGCAAAACTGACGGCTGGCGGCTTGCTTCTTAGTTCACTAGTGTTGGGTAAAATAATGTGTTCTTTGGAGACCACATAGGAGCGATGCCCAAGTTTAAAGCCAGACAGTTTTTTCCATTGCTCGACTACGAGATTCTATAAATTTGCTGTAGACAGTTTTACCATTGTTCGGCTACGAGATTCTATAAATTTGCTGTAGACAGTTTTACCATTGTTTGGCTACGAGATTCTATAAATTTGCTGTAGACAGTTTTACCATTGCTCGGCTGTGAGATTCTATAAAATTGCTGTACAAAGGATCACCCAAGTCTTCTCGCCTGGTCTAAAAGGTGTTGTACACAGAGCCTTTGATGTTAATTTGCTGGGCCCAGTTGTTCAAAAGGTGATTAGCTTAATCAGTGGTTAAGGTAAATGTTGTTAAATAGTGATTAAGCTAATCACCCTTTGAACAACTGGGCCCAGATCTATAACTGGGGTGTAGTGAGCAAATGTAAGTGTAACCCCTATATATCATGGATAAAGTAATGCAGACTGTGTCACAGGACAATAGCTAGCAGAGCACAGGTGTACTTTAAAATTAGATGGGATAATCTTATATGAACAGGCTTCGACACTGATGTAAGACCGGGGGCCCGAGGCCCCCAGTTATAAGTTACGGGCCCCTTATTGTTAAATATTTGTGGCCCGCCAGGCCACACCTGTGTTTTATTTGAGTTTTTGAAATGATGTATAATTATGTTTTGCGATAATAGTCTTCAAAATGTAATACAGACAAATATGACCACAAATTAACACAAGCAAGCGAACCACTCTCCGTCTTTCTACTCACACTTTGTTAGTCGCGATCACTAGGCCTTATGGGCATCAACGTTATTGAGTCAAGTGCAGTAACATTTTCAGTCAGCAGATTCAGCGGAAACGCTTGATTTTTATAACACAGATTTTATTATATGAAAGCAAAGCTTTTGAAAGATGCTGATCACATTTTATGATACTGGGCTGGGGACGTATTGCTTTAGCAATAAGCAATACTTGGTATGCTTGCTTTGTAAAATAACTATACGTTTAAATCATTCTTTATATTTAAATGTGTTGAAAAACTTCTTATATTTATTTATCTCTGTTGCAGGTAACAAGGTGTATGTTCACTGTATGGAAGGGATCAGCCGTTCGTCCACTATTGTTATCGCCTTCCTCATGCTCAAGAGAAACATGACACTCATGGAGGCCGCCACTGCCCTACGAGCCAAACGAGAAATATTCCCAAACACAGGATTTCTCAAACAACTGTGCATCTTGAACAAGTCACTGCATGAATCGCAGTAAAACTGTTTACACATGTACACAAACATGTTTGTGTCGCAGTTCAACTCTTACATTTTCTTCCTCAAAGTCTCATGGCAAACTAAAACTACTGCGAACAAAAAAACTATTTGTCCAAAAATGAAAATGCATTTGTATTTGATAATTTCATTTGAATGGAAAAAATAACACCAATTGCAGTGATCAATCTATAATTATTTTTCATGGGTCCTTTTCAATTGTATTGCTAAACACAACAGGTACCAGGATCATGAAACAATCTTAAGTCTAAACTTTGGACTATGTATGGTTTTGCCTGTTTTTGGCCCCCAAATCCATCAAATTTTAAATTTCATTATTGAACACTCAAATAATATTATTTCAAATATAGATAACATCCCTCATGCAATTGTAATAATATTTATTTGTTATTTGTGCTATGGTTGCCATGGTAACCATCCGAAATATGCATAAATTATGCAAATGTAAATATTTGGTCTATTTTGATCAATTTTTACATAGATTTTCACACAGCAACCATAGAGCGCATTCTTGAACAAAGTTTATATTTCTCCTAAAGATGTGATATAAGTGCCCACATATTCTCATTTGATATTAAGTTTGTTCAAGAATGCGCTCAATAGTTTCTAATAGAAAAACTATCCAAAAAGTGGCCAAAATTGACTAAATGGTCAAATTTCCCTAATTTATGCATATTTGAGATGGTTTCCATGACAACCAGAGTTGAAACAACAAATAATTATTGTTTCAGTTTTATCAGCCATGTACTCCATATTTGAAATACATTAATTTGAGAGCTCAATAATCTGCTTCAAAATTTGATAATTTGGGGGCCAAAAAAGGCCCAAACCATATATAGTCCTTTGTCTTAAGTTTTAACTTGGCCAATCAGGATTAAGGTTTCAAAAAGTAACGTCATACACGATTGGCTAAGCAAAATCTTAAGTCTAAGATTGTTTCATGATCCTGGGACCATGGCCAGGTCCCACAATATTAAGTTTAAATATTTCTCGAAATTCAATGGGTCCTTTCAAAATTCTATGAGTACAGCACTCGGGACGTGTACAAAGATTTTATCGCTGCAATTGTAAAGGAGAAATATCTGATCAGGCAAAGCATTCCTGTATACAAAATGTCAGATCATGTATTGCCATGATGAACTTTGGATTTGTGTGTTGGTATTAATAATATTTCAATATGAATAACATTCCAATTTTGTTTTTGAATATATTATACCTCTAATGAATTTAGTGCATTATTATGTACCTCAATTGAATTTGGTGCATTGTTTTGTACTTCAATTGTATTTGTTGCATTGTTTTGTACCTAAGTTGAATTTGGTGCATTGTTTTGTACCTCAATTGAATTTGGTGAATTGTTTTGTACTTCAATTGTATTTGTTGCATTGTTTTTTACCTAAGTTGAATTTGGTGCATTGTTTTGTACTTCAATTGAATTTGATGCATTGTTTTGTACTTCAATTGTATTTGGTGCATTGTTTTGTACCTAAGTTGAATTTGGTGCATTGTTTTGTACTTCAATTGTATTTGTTGCATTGTTTTGTACCTAAGTTGAATTTGGTGCATTGTTTTGTACCTAAGTTGAATTTGGTGCATTGTTTTGTACTTCAATTGAATTTGATGCTATGTTTTGTACCTAAGTTGAATTTGGTGCATTGTTTTGTACCTAAGTTGAATTTGGTGCATTGTTTTGTACTTCAGTTGTACTTGGTGCATTGTTTTGTACTTCAGTTGAATTTGATGCATTGTTTTGTACTTCAGTTGAATTTGATGCATTGTTTTGTACTTCGATTGTATTTGGTGCATTGTTTTGTACTTCAATTGAATTTGGTGCATTGTTTTGTACTTCAATTGTATTTGATGCTGTTTTGTACTTCAATTGAATTGAGTGCACATTAATTGATATTTTGTGAGTTTGTTTCCATGTAATAGGTCTTCATTCTGTTTTGAATTCATCTTCTTACTGCAGTATGGAAATGCCAGTTGATCCATCCCAGTTTATATACATTTTTTTTTCAATCTTTTTTATTTCCAGGATAGTATTAAGTATATCATTTATCTAGCACTTTACCTGGAGCATATCACATATATTGTCCAAAACAATAAATTATTGATTGTCATTGGTCAAAGTGAAATGGACAAAGGTCACAGGATCTGACCCCTGGACTCATCTATAGTTTATATACAGTGGACTCCACTTAATATCACCCCTGTTAATATCACATTCCTCTTTATATCATGTTTTTCTCAAGCACCATTTTTCTCTCTATATATTCTTTGTAATTTCATTTGGTTAATATCATGTATTTTGAGGTGAATTCCTCTTAATATCATGTTTTTTTTAACCAATCACATAAAATAACCAGAAAATGATATCATTGATTTCAGGTACAAGTTGTACAAAATGTTGCTTAGAAAATAAAAAAATAACCCCAAGAATGATTTTTAATTGAAATAATGTGATCTATATATTGAAATATCTTCATATGTACATTGAACAGCTTACTTTTAGATATATATGGAGATTGGAAATGCATTAGATTTGGCGGAAAAAACATGTTTCTCTTAATGTCACATTCCTTTTAATATAATTTTTTTGTCTGACAAATGCAACATGATATAAAGAGGAGTGCATCGATTTACAAGGTACACCATTGTATGGTAGTGTCATGTTTTACACTGGCTGAGATTTCGGTGGTCACTGGTCACTGGTTAAAAATCAAAAGTCACAGTCAAAGATCACACTTCACCATTTATGATTTAAAAATATTGTGTACAAGATGGGTATATTATGTGCATCAATATAAATAATAATAATAATGATAATATACAACATTTATACAGCGATCTATATAATTTTTAAAATTACTCTAAAGCACTTCACAACATGTAGAAAATAATTTAATACTTACAATGTATAAATAAAGAAGTTATTACAACAATGCATAAATAAAGAAGTTATTACAATTTAAGCTAATGTGATAATATAAAACATGCATATAAATACGAACTAGATAAACAAATGTTAGTATATATACATGTCGTCTAAGTTGATACCCTAAAATGCAGACGTGAAAAGGTACGTCTTCAGATGTTTCTTTAATTTGGCCAGAGTATTTGTTTTTCGGATAGTGGATAAAGGCCAAATAAAAAACTATTCTTGTTTCTGCTAGAAAATTTTTTGGCAGTTAGTAAATAATATGCAGCATTTAAGTCCAAACTCTTGATCTATATAATGCATATTAGAAACATTTTCGAAAAAAAAAAATTTGCCGACCCTATATTGGGTCTTTTCATAAACTAGAGTTACCTGCCTTTTGGGTAGTTGTATACATCTTTTTCATTGTGACATATCATCTAATTGCTACGACGGAAATATGCTGCAAACTGTAGGCTGAATATTGTCAGCCTCTCTCATTCTTATTTTATACCTTGCATATCATAACAAATATTATCATATCAATTTGTAAACATTTTCTTCAGGTTGGAAAGTATGATTTATGTAAAGATTATTTTACACAACCAATATATGTTTTCATTTTATGTACAATTTACACATATGTGTGCATACATTTTGCTGGTCATTTGTCTGATGAAGGTGACAGGGTACATAACATACTATTAGTCATCGAAAAGTCACATACAAATATTTATTGGTTGTGTAAAATAATGTGTCGTATTTGAAATACCATATGAAAAAAAAAATGTTTAAATTTGTTCATTTATATAATTTCCCTGGGTACCTTTTGTATTTTGTATTTGTTTGCTGTTTTTCCAATTTCTTTTATGCTATTAATGTATCAAAAACATTTTCACAATTTCATTCCTGGTCAAACTTGTTTTGTTTGGTTTTTTTGTGGTTAAAAGGATTTAAATGTACCATATCTTTCTTCAATATTTTTACCCCCTTTTTATATGCGTAAAAAAGTTGAAAGAAATTTATGGAAAATATGGGTACGAATATGTCTTTCAATAACATTCTTTACAAGTCTTGATGCTATATTGCATTGTTATCAATGTCTTAATTAAACTATACATGTAATCTCTTTTTACGATTATGGACAACAATATTTCCTGTGATTTTAGCAGGTAATTTTAATATACACATACACAATATATAATAACAATATACTTGTTTATAATGTTATAAAATTTTGTAATAAAAATAAACTAATTCCTGCAATTGTAAACAAAGCCTTGCTCCTTCTTTCTTACCCTTTTACAATTCTGTGGCCTGTTGCCAAAAGTTGTCAGCTTTTTGCTGTTTTTAGCTAACCTGGCCAAAAGGGCCAATTGAGTTTATATGATGGTGCGATAGCTATAGTGCATCTTCCGTCCGTCAACTTTTCCTTTATACGACTTCTTCAGAAATACCAAAAAGGCTACTGACATTAATTTTGGAAGGTAACTTTCTTGGAAGGAGCTAAACAAAATTTGCGAAAAAAATCACTTTGACCTACTTTCAAGGTTACAGGGGTGAAATATGTCGAAACTTTCAAATGACTTCCTCTGAAATACTGTCAGGCAATTGCAAAGAGACCGTATAAAATTTGACTTGTAGCTTCCTTGGATAAAGCCGAACAAAGTTTGTGACAAAAATGACCTTGATCCATATTCAAGTTCACAGGGGTCAAATCTGTTTAAACATTTAAACGACCTCTTTAGATAAACCAAAGGCCTAGAAGCATGATATTTGGCTGAAAGCTAAGGTTCCTTGGCTGATGCCTGGCAAAATCGGCAAAAAGAAATGACCTAGACACATATCCAACGTCAAAGGATTAAAATCTCTTAAAATTCAAATTTTCCTCAAATACATTACTTTTACTTCAATGTCTCGGGGGCGGAAAAAAAAAGAAAAAAAAACCTATTCAAAATAGGAAGGAGCTGACAAAGGGTACTTATTGACTAGTGTGCATGACAAAGTGATATAAAATTTCCTTAAAAAATGGCTTTGACCTACTTTCAAGATGGCAAGGGTGAACGCTAAATTGAAACCTTTACAAAACCTTCGTCTGAATATGCTACTTGGCCGTTAGGTACTACATACAGTGTTATAAATTTTCCTCAAATAAACTAATTTGTTCTACGACGTATATATTCAGATCAGTATCCTGTCCTACATGCTGATATTTAATCATTAATTAGGTTTCTTGGAATTGAGTAGTATTCATTTTGTTTCCTTTATTCTGGAGCAGTCATTTCTTAAGCCATAGAAACTCAATATATATATGGAAATATTTGCGAAGTATTTTTATCAAAAAAACAAATAATCTCTTACCAATATGTGACTTTTTTTGATGACTGCACAGGTGAGAGACACAGACCCTCTTGGCCTCTTATTATTATTCGTTTTTTTTTTTTTTTTTTGCATATGCATTGTGATCTATTTAAAATATAATTATTGTTTATGACAAGCAAAGCATTTGTGAAAATATGTTTATAACACAGCCTTTCGAAGAATTTAAATATAATTATTTAATTTCCGGGTTTTATACTCCGCCTTTTGAGTCCATTAGATATTTTAGTGCATATCCAAACGTTTTGGGGACTGCGATCACCGAATGAATGTTTGAGGAGAAATTCGATTTCCGCATTGCGCAACAATCATTGGTAAGTTTCACTTTATAGAAATGACGAATTGATGATTGTCATTTAATATAACAAACACATCTGACAGAATTCAATATCTTTGAATAGGATCACGTCATGCGTATGTCGAAGCGTCTTATAATTATTTCCACTGACGTTTCATCCTGTGCACTGATGTGTGAAATTTGACAGCAGCATATACTGATATATACATTTTGTACATTTCTCTGTTTTGTTGTGGAAATTATTTTCGGTGTTTTGGCAGATGTTTACAGCTTCAGCTTGTTCATTTATGTACACGGTTGTTTTAAACAATTGGTGACCATACTCCCATCCACCAGCAGAGACATCAACCTTACTGGCAGAAAGCTTTAGGTAAGTCAGCTGTAAGGAAGTATAATATTCAATTATTTCTTACCCCCACATACATGTACAGTAGTACTAGTCACCTCGGCCCACGGTAAACTCGTTCAAAGTCACCTCGGTCGAAGTCGCATCAGCTCATGGTAACCTCAGCCCATGGTAACCTCGCCCCATGTGAATCTCGGCCTCGTATATAAGAAATGGTTATATATTGTCGCGGAGTATGTTATTGATATGTTACATGAATAAACATAATTATTATTTGTTATCCTCAAGTTGAAGATGAGTTCTTACCGAGAATGATAACTCAACTGCAATAAAATTATTGTACAGTTTATTCTGTAATGCACATTTTGTGTATTAATTATGTGTCTTTAGCGGATCTAGACCGGGTCGATCGTCAGTGACCAGATATCTCAAACGGTTAATGGTCTTAAATTTCCACAGTTCGAAAGGTCCCGGGTTCGAACCCGGTCTGGCCATGCATTTACCCTCTCCTGTTACATTTGGCGCCCAATGAAATATACCCACGGAGGGTGGTTTAGGGTCTTGTGTGTGTCTCTGGGGTCAAAGACTTTGTTAAAGGATGGAGGAATAATGTAGCGGATCTAGACCGGGTCGTTCGTCAGCGACCATATAGCTCAAATGGTTAAGCGTCTATCTAGAGTTCGGAAAGTCCTGGGTTGGAACCCTAGCTGGTCTGGCCGTGCATTTTTCCTATCTTGTAACGTCTTATTTTGGTACAAAATTGTTTACTTTTTGATAATCAAGTTATTTAACTTATAGAAATGATATATAATAATACACATATGGTATATATTATAGGGGCCGATAAAAGGGCCAAGGTGACCTGTAATTCCGTCCTGACCGAGGTGAGCTTGGGCCGAGGTGACCACAATGTCCCCTGCATGGATTTTACATTTACATCGTAATGACAAAGAACCGTCATTAATTTTCACATAAGGCTTATATATGTTATGTAATGCCTGTGGGTACTTTAAGGCCTGGTGTGAAATGAAGGACCCCATTGGAAATAGTTTATTTCTCACCAAATGGCCAGCAATATTGTACAGAGTTAAAGTTGCAAACTGACTTTTTATGGTTATATTTTAAATTACACAAAAAATGTATGTTTCTTAAAAAAAAAGATGTATCTTTCAATCTGTAATAGAAATTCAATTATTAGTACATTATTATTAGTATCAACACCATCATTCCTTCGGCAATTTTACTTTTGAATGAAAAATAAAAAAAATAAATTATTTCTATGATGACATTTAAATTAATGATGTCAAAAAGTTAAGTGCGAAATAACGGATATGAACTCGATCTGATTTGATTCTATATCTTTTATAATGCAAATAATATATACAGTGCATTGTTGTCTTTAATTCATACCTGAATAACTTGTTAGAAAAAAAGAATAAAAGATAGAGTGAATTTAAGTGGGGATATTCTGCATGTTCAGACGTAAAACATCAATAACATGTATGTGTATATAGACCTAAAGACAAACCTTTAAAATGACATATTTTGAATTGAACTTCTAGAATGAAATCAGTTTGGTGGTCGGTGGTGCAGTGGATAAAGCACTTGTCTTTCACCAAGGTGACTGGGGTTCGATTCCTCGATCAGACCTGAACAAGTATGGGGTCACCTGCCAGACCACGTGGGTTTGCTTCGGGTACTTTGGTTTCCTCCCACAATAAGACCCCTCACATGCTAACATCTGGGCCAACAATTACTAATGATTGATATAAGTTGTATAGCTTGTTTCATAATTGTTGTAAAATAAATAAAGTTTATATCATATTTAAAAACAAAAGATGAAATTATTTAACTAAAAATAATAAGAATAGGTCAGCTTAAATTTATTGAAAATACTAAATTTTAGGGTTCAAATTATGTTCTGATTTTGGTATTCTTGTTTTGAAACAAGGTATTAAGTTCAAATATCACTTCCAATATGAAAAGTACATAGATCAGCATTATGGAAATGGTATAACAAATGTCATTTGTTATACCATTTTCATAAGGCTGATATGTACTTTTCATATTGAAAGTGGTATTTGAACTTAATAACTTGTTTCAAAACAAGATACCAAAATTAAATTCCCCTTTAAAAATATACATTATGAGAGCTAGTTGAATTTAAAAATTAAGCATGCATGATGGCAATGGTTATCAGAGACAAAAGACGAGGCCCAATGATATTATGCAGTTTTAATAACAAGGATTGTTTCTTGCTTCAGAGACAAAACAGAACAAGATGTCTTACAGTCAAGTGACATTTAGTCGTGTGAGGGAATACTTGATGAATACAAATGATACAGGGGCAGGGCTGAAGACTCCAATGGGGGCTCGACCAACCGTCATGATGTTTCAGTTTCCGATTGCACCCAAAGACAACTTCAATGAGGTTTATCCTGGAATAATTATTGGTGATAAGTAAGTTGATATTAAAGTCATTCACCACTGCAGACATATTTTAATTCTTCCAATTTAACATCTTCAAAGGTTGGAATATAGTTTAATTGTTATGAAATTCCAGAGGTGGATGAGTTCAGTTACAGTGCACATTAATTATTGGTACAAGTAAAACAGAAAAAGACAAAATTTCAATGACTAGATAATTTTTAAACCTGGCCCCTGCCATTCTCAATTAACCATTTGAACAGATTTGACCAAAGTTGTTTGTTTAATAAAAATAGGGTCTGACCTCTACTAGTTTTCGTCTGCTGCTTTCAGGGAAAACTTGACAAAGCTTGAGTTGCAAAGACTGTACTGCATGCATAAAAAATTGCAGGTCCATCAGGATTAATGTGTGAAATATTACATTTTAAAATATTTTCTGACAATTGAATTAATCCATTTATTCAGCATTTATAAACAAACTGACCCAGAATTACAACAATTCATTAATAAATAAATATATTATTTGTTATCTCCCTTGCTTCAACTCATTCACCCCTAAAGGCACATATAAACTCTGCCAACTCTAAGGTTGGAACACTTCTATGAAATTTCAGGGGTGAATGAGTAATGCAGAAATGATAATTAATTTTAATATTTTTTCTACTTGTGTTACAGAGTCTGTAGTAAAGATAAGGGACAGCTGAAAGCCTTGGGTGTGACACATGTGGTCAACTGTTGTCAGGGAATCAAATTGAACCAAGTCGACAGTGATGCTACCTACTTCCGAGACGCCGGTATAGCATTCCACGGGATACAAGCACTTGACCACAGTTCTTACAATATGACACCACACTTCAGCGCAGCAGCCAAATTCATAGAGAAAGCATTACAATCTAACGGTGAGCTGCATGTATTGATCAGGTGTTGAATGCATGCTAACTCATTCAACCCTGAAGACACATTTGAACTCATCAATTTCAAAGGTTGGAATAGTTCATTATGGAATTTCAGGGGTGAATGAGTTAATTATTGCACAATTATCATAATCTAACCAAGAGTACGTCTTACATCCAAATTTGCATATGCAACATTTAAATTTGGAAACTGGAATTTTTCCAGTTGTCGTGTTGCGGTGCGTAGATGTTTCCTTCAAACAACTTCTCATTAACCAAAAGGCACAGGTTACTGATATTTGACCTGTACTTTGCTGGGATAACGGGCTACAATGCAATGTTAAAATGAATGACCTTGACCTATTTTCAATGTCACAGGGGTTAAATATGTAAAAACCTTCAAGCAACTTCTTCTCAATAACCTTAGGACCCAGAGAACTGATATTTGGCTGGAGCATGCTGGGATGAAGGGCTACTTCTGTGTTCGCATGAATGACTTTGACCAACTTTCAAGGTCATAGGGGTCAAATGTAGAAAACATCTTCAAAAAACTTCTATTCAATACCCAAAATGCCCAGGGTACTGATATTTGGCCTGTAGCATGCTTAAATTAAGGGCCACAAAGTTAAAATTGTTCAAATGAATGACCTTGACGTACTCTCAAGGTCACAGGGGTCAAATAAAATAATATGATAACCAACTAAAATTATATATAGTCAGATGACCGTTAAGGCCAGTTGGGCCTCTTGTCTAGAACTTGATGCTTTTGTTTAAATGACTTTCTTAAGAGTATTTTTTGGTTATTAGATGCCTTTGTATGTTTATAGGCGATAAAATGACGTTTTCAGATGTTTTATGCTTCCAAGTGTTCACTCATCCATCCCCGAAGACACATTTGAATTCTTTCAATTAAAGGCCCATACTATATGTAACTTCAGGATTTTTTCGTGATTCTGAAAAATCCTGGAAAAAAATCAAGTTGATAACCATGCAAAAATAAGCCTAAAACGAAGTAAACCCGAGCGGTAACTAACAAGAAACTCTTGACAGAAAAATCCAAAGAATTGAAAATACTTCAGGTGGGGCCCACTTCAACAACAAGCCGAAGTTAGAAGACAGTTCAAAACGGACGAGTGTTTACAAATACCGAGTTTCAACTGCTGCTGTACCGATAAATGCGTAATAATTCATCTTGAATATTGTTGATATCAGTTAATCTTAACTAAATCTATAAACATACGTTATTAGGCTTCATTTTCGCTTCAAGTTTCGCCGAAAGTTACATATATTGGGCCTTTAAAAAATTGGAATAGTTTATTTTGAAATCTCAGACTAACGAGTTAAAATATATATTAATAAGTTAACAAAATATTACACATAGGAATTATACTTACATTATAATGGGAAAATGATCAAATTTACTTATTAAATGGAAGTTTTTAATTGGAGAAAGTTTAATTTCCTTGTTTTTACAAAGTATCAATTTTAATGTTATAAATGAATGCAATGAAATATTGTTTGTTAAAGCATAAATTCTAGAAACCCTTATCTTGTTGTAATGTGTCTTATGACAAAACAAGATAACAAATCAGCAAAAATCAATAAAAGACGTTTATCATTTTAAAAAATAAAGTGACAAAGAATGCTGGAAGACCATAATATAACCTCATTCTGTTTATTAGATAGCTAGACAGTGCCAATGGTTTCTGGGTAATTATTCACGAAAAATGCTTATCTGCTGATTTTTGTTTACAACAGGTAAAGTTTATGTTCACTGTTCGATGGGAATCAGCCGATCTGCCACCATTGTTTTGGCTTTCCTCCTGCTGAAGCGAGACCTTGGCCTGATGGAAGCAGTGAAGAAGATTCGTTCCAAACGGGAGGTGTTTCCCAACGAAGGGTTCATCAGGCAACTTTGTATATTGGAAAGTTCACTGCATACATCTCTGTGATTTTCATCAATTTTAATCTGAATAATTCATGAAATTTAGTATAAAGAAATGTAAACTTTGGGTTTAGCCAAGGTTGTCCAATATAACTGCTATTGTTTGAGATTTGGTCCACAAATAGTTGCCAAGTACATACAATGTACACTGTAGTTATAACCACACATCCTTATAATACTTATATTTTCTTCATTCTGGAAAATGTTATGATAAAAATCAAATGTTAACCGATTCACCCCTATAGAAACATTTGAACTCTTCCAATTCAAAGGTTGGAATAGTTCTTATGAAATTTAAGGGGTGAATGACTCAACGGTTAAAGGTCAAACCAATCTATTTGAATTATCCAATTTAAGGTTATTAGACTTAGTCTATTTGAATCATACAGTGATCAAACTGGTCTGTTTGAATCATACAAATTCATTGATCAAACTATATATTATAGCATACATCCTATTTGAATCATATGATCGATCAATCTAGTGTATCTGAAACATGAAATGATTAAACTACTGAATCATCAAATAATCCAACTAATCTATTTGAATAATTGAATATTTAAACTATACTGGTTGAATCATACAATGATCAAACTAGTATATTTGAATCATCAAATGATCAAAGTCAATTAGCACCATCCACAGGGTGATGCATTTAGAACCTTCAGGTTACAGTAATATCATATTTCAGAGATGCATTCAGGTCATGTGAGAATGCGTAACTTTGGGATTTTCGTGGATGGATTCAAATAAGGGCTGTTTCAGAATTAACCAAATGCGAGGGACGGGAGGCACATTTTCAGGGATCCCACCACCCATCAAATAATAAAGCAGATCTGGTTTTAACCCTACCACCCATGATATTGTAATACAGGTGCCTCCCACCTCCCCCACAAGATTAATTTTGAAAAAACCCTTATTTTTAGGTACATCAAATTAGAAAATATTGTCCAGTTTATTAAAACTGTTTCAATGAAGTTGCGTACCAATAGAAAAAAGTCAAAACATTTAAATACAGTTTCAAACTTTGCCAAGACATTAGTATTAACTATCAATCATCATTATAACTTGCTACATTATATATATTTGTGTTATCTGTATACGATAATGTGTTATATGTGCCAATGTTAGATACATGCATTGTTATGAGATACACAAATAATTTATTCATTAATATTACCTCTACTTATATTTCTTACTATTTTTTTTATGATGATATCACAGGCATGACTATATTTTCATTATCTTTTTGTGATAATTACACAGGTGTGACTATTTCTTCATTATCTTTTTGTGATAATTACACAGGTGTGACTATTTCTTCATTATCTTTTTTTGATAATAACACAGGCGTGACTATTTCTTCATTATCTTTTTGTGATAATTACACAGGTGTGACTATTTCTTCATTATCTTTTTTTGATAATAACACAGGCGTGACTATTTCTTCATTTTGTGAAAACTATACCGGCATGACTATTTCTTCATTATCATTTTGTGATAATAACACATGCATGACTATTTCTTCATTATCATTTTGTGATAATAACACATGCATGACTATTTCTTCATTATCATTTTGTGATAATAACACAAGCATGACTATTTCTTTATTATCGTTTCGTGATAATAACACAAGCATGACTATTTTTCATTATCGTTTTGTAATAAATACACAAGCATGACTATTTCTTCATAATGTTTTGTAATAATAACACAGGCATGACTATTTCTTCATTATCGTTTCGTGATAATAACGCAAGCATGATTATTTCTTTATTATCATTTTGTGATAATTACACAAGCATGACTATTTCTTCATTATTGTTTTGTGATAATTACACAAGCATGACTATTTCTTCATTATCGTTTTGTGATAATAACGCAAGCATGACTATTTCTTCATTATTGTTTTGTGATAATAACACAAGCATGACTATTTCTTCATTATCTTTTTGTGATAATAACACAGGCATAACTATTTCTTCATAATCTTTTTGTGATAATTACACAGGTGTGACTATTTCTTCATTATCTTTTTTTGATAATAACACAGGCGTGACTATTTCTTCATTTTGTGAAAATTATACCACCGGCATGACTATTTCTTCATTATCATTTTGTGATAATTCCACAGGCATGACTACAGTGCATTTCTTCATTATCTTTTTGTGATAATTGCACAAGCATGACTATTTCTTCATAATCTTTTTGTAATGATAACACAGGTGTGACTATTTCTTCATTATCTTTTTTTGATAATAACACAGGCATAGCTATTTCTTCATTATCTTTTTGTGATAATAACACAGGCATAGCTATTTCTTCATTATCTTTTTGTGATAATAACACAGGCATAGCTATTTCTTCATAATCTTTTTGTAATGATAACACAGGCATGACTATTTCTTCATAATCTTTTTGTGATAATTACACAGGTGTGACTATTTCTTCATTATCTTTTTTTGATAATAACACAGGCGTGACTATTTCTTCATTTTGTGAAAATTATACCACCGGCATGACTATTTCTTCATTATCATTTTGTGATAATTCCACAGGCATGACTACAGTGCATTTCTTCATTATCTTTTTGTGATAATTGCACAAGCATGACTATTTCTTCATTATCTTTTGTGATAATTACACAGGCGTGACTATTTCTTCATTATCTTTTTGTGATAATAACACAGGCGTGACTATTTCTTCATTATCTCTTTGTGATAATAACACAGGCATGACTTCAGTGTATTTCTTCATTATCGTTTGTTTATAATTATACAGGCATGACTATATTTTCTTAATTGTTTTATGATGATGACAAAGACATGACTATATTTTTATTATCGTATCGTTTTGTGATAATAACACACACGTGACTCTATTTGCATTTTCGTTTTGTGATAATAACACAGGTATGACTCTATTCCTTACATCTAATGATATACATATTTACATGTATTAAATCTACTAGTGAAATATCAGAAAATATTAACTTGATAAAACTTCTATCATCACTTCTTAAAATATATCATTGCTCTTGATGATTTAATTTAAAGACTGATACTATGGCACATTTTTTTACTTTGAGAACAATTTTTTTCATAGTTCAACCTTCCATAGTATTTTGGAGATAAATTAATAGGCATTTCATAAAATTTATTATAAATGTTTTTGGTAATTTGAATTATTTTTTTTATAGAAATTTATCCAGTGGCGTTAACATTCTATAAGCTTTAGGTACTCCGTCCCGATCTTAGCTGTGACTGCAAATTAAAGTATAAAAAAAAAAATCTGCCATACTCGGGCATATATATTTGATATTCAACGGGATCCCATTAAATATCCTCTATATCTTCACATTGATTTTTTTTCCTGAAATAAATACTGTTACATTGAATGACAGTGCAATTAACAGAGATACATATTTCACCCTACAATTATGTTTGTAGAAAGACTTTCATATTTATATAATGATATTACACCATGAACAAAATATTAATTGTATAAATTTTTTTATGACATTTACATAAATGTGCAAACTATTTTGGTGATTCCTCTTTGAATATTTCAACAAAGTTTCACTAGCAATCTTTCATTTTCTTCGTTTTTAACATATAATTTATGATCTGTCTGATATTTGTGGTATTTTTCACAGAGTTATCGCAGAACGTTTCATTTTATTGTCACAGTCAGAAGAACAAAATTAAATGTAGTTGCTAGGCTGTTGTGTTTTTTTGTGTGTTCAGTTTTCATGCTTTTGTGATTATTGAAATTATGCAAAAATGTTATTTTTTTGTGCATTATTGAATAAAAAATATCGAAAGTGATGTTGCTGTGATATCAAATACAACCTTCGTCCAAACATTCCATTTTGTCATACACTCAGGTATTTCAGCGTGTAGCAAGCTTGGCTTTCGGTTTAATTTGTGATATTTTAGATACTAAAGGTATTCATATAGATTCCATATTGACATTTTGCTTTTGGCAGCAAAACTAGAAAACGTTTACACATTTCCTTTTTGCTGATATACAAATTGCTTTTTGGATCAACCTTTACATATATATATATGTAATAAAATAGAATTGTCCTTATATGGAACAATATTTATGGAAATTATCAAAAATGCCATGGACACATGATTAACGCTTTCACTTTATCAAAGTCTGAAGAGTGCCTTTTGATGAAGTGAAAGCCCTAATCATGTATCCGTGTCATTTTTGTTGATTTCAATACATATATATATTAGATTGAAGATACTTAATGTTGAAAATCAAATTTTTGTTTCTTTATATATACTTTCAAACATGAAATTGTCATCTTCCTCCTATGCCTGTAATGTTACTACAAAAAGGTCTTAAACCTTACAAATACAAGGCCAACCTATATTACCGGTATTGTTTATCAATGCAACGTTTGTATCATTTTTATTTATTTATTTTCTTACATTATTAAATGCTACTACAAAAAAGCCTTAAACCTTACAAATACATGACCTACCTTTAAATATTGTGTTGTAAATGATGAGTTGTTTCTGTTTGGGGTTTTTAAACAAGGTCATTGTCTTCTTGAAATATTAATTCAATTTGTCTATTTATTTCAATTTGTTTATGATTGAGTATTATCAGCTATAAGCAAGTTGACTTTAAGGAGAGAGTTCATAATTAGGTGTTATCAGCAATAAGCAGGTTGACTTTTAGGAAAGAGTTCATGATGCGAGAGTTCATGATGCGGTTTATCAGCAATAAGCAGGTTGACTTTTAGGAAAGAGTTCATGATGCAAGAGTTCATGATGCGGTTTATCAGCAATAAGCAGGTTGACTTTTAGGAAAGAGTTCATGATGCGAGAGTTCATGATGCGGTTTATCAGCAATAAGCAGGTTGACTTTTAGGAAAGAGTTCATGATGCGAGAGTTCATGATGCGGTTTATCAGCAATAAGCAGGTTGACTTTTAGGAAAGAGTTCATGATGCGAGAGTTCATGATGCGGTTTATCAGCAATAAGCAGGTTGACTTTTAGGAAAGAGTTCATGATGCGAGAGTTCATGATGTGATTTATCAGCAATAAGCAATTAGACATTGAGAAGAGAGTTCATGATTAGGTTTATCACTAATAAGCAAGTTGACTTTGAAGAGATCATTCATAACCGGGTGTTATCAGCAATAAGCTAGTAGACATTGAGAAGAGAGTTTGTGATGGGATTATAAGCAATAAACAAGTTGACTTTGAGGAGAGAGTTCATGATAGGATTTATCAGCAATAAGCAAGTAAATATTGAGGAGAGAGTTCATGATGGGATTTATCAGCAATAAGCAAGTAAATATTGAGGAGAGAGTTCATGATGGGATTTATCAGCAATAAGCAAGTAAATATTGAGGAGAGAGTTCATGATTGGATTTATCAGCAATAAGCAAGTAAATATTGAGGAGAGAGTTCATGATAGGATTTATCAGTGATAAGCAAGTAAATATTGAGGAGAGAGTTCATGATCGGTTTGGGTTTATCAGCAATAAGCAAGTAAATATTGAGGAGAGAGTTCATGATCGGTTTGGGTTTATCAGCAATAAGCAAGTAAATATTGAGGAGAGAGTTCATGATCGGTTCGGGTTTATCAGCAATAAGCAAGAAGACATTGAGGATAGAGTTCCTCGGTAGGGCATGATAAATAAGCAAGAAGACATTGAGGAGATAGTTCATAATTGGGTATTTGTGGAAACGGGCTGTAATCATATGGTACACTAGGTTTTGGATTTTTTAAGTTAAATTTGTTGATAGACTTGTATGTACAGTTATATAAGATATTTTGTCTTTAATGTAACCATCAGTTGTAGTATATTCTGAAAGGAAGTTGTTCTAGTCTGTTTGTTGGACCAAGTCCCAGTATGATTTTATTAAACAATACATATCAATGACAATATTAATTCATATAATACATATACAATAATGTATATATATATTGTCGAAGATTTATTTTTACACTTAACATTATAAATGTATTCCTTAATAGGCGCAATATAAAATTAAGCAAAAATCAAGCCTTATAATTTATAATACATGTATTTATAAATTTATTAGTTAAGATTAATTGGTATCAGCAATATTCAAGATGAATTCTGACGTTGGTATCGATACAGCAATAGTTAAAACTCGATATTTGTAAAAATGCATCCATTTTGAACTGTCGTCTAACTTCGGCTTGTTGTATTAGTAGTTCACACCTATTAAGTCATGAGTTTCTTGGTAGTTACCGCTCAGGTTAACTTCGTTTTAGCCTTATTTTTTCATGGTTGTCAGCTGGTTTTTTACAAAATTTTTCAGATTCACAAAAATTCCCTGAAGATGCGTATATATATTGGGCCTTTAACTCAAAGGTTGAAATAAAAAAAGATTGTGATAAATTTCAATCTACATATGTTACTGTTACTGTATATGGTTTGATTATATAAATGATATACAACTATGTATATTTGTAAAGATTTACTTGACTATAATATTGAATTATATGTCCGATCATATCTGATGTTATATAGCATGTTAAATATTGTATGAGTATATGTACAAGAGAGAATGTATTTTGCACTAGTTTTGTTGTGTTGGTATATATACCCCAGAAACACTTAAAAGTTTGAATAAATGTTTTACACTGAATCTGAGTCGAATTTTGAATTTGTGATTCAAATTAGTTTAGTATTTACCCATAGTAACACAGACTACTCCTAGATGGATGAATCACTTGTGTGATGTAGTGCAAAAGGTTTTTCTTTTGCTTACTGTATCTACTAAGAGTATTTCTATATTTTGCAATATGCAATTACTATGATTATTTATTTTTAAGGAGCATTTGGAGATGGAAGTGTAGAAATATGTGTTAATTGTCTTGTTTTTAAAAGTTGTATTAATCAATTAAAACAAGTTAGTCTGAAATATCTTTTTGGACTTTAATTTTGTCAAAAAGTGGTCTTAATATTATTTAATATACTTTTAGTACTTGTACACATTTATATTTTGTAATACATTTTTCCAACATATGTCTAACGTTCTCATTTAATTTTCGCAAAAATCTACTCTCCTTTTAGTGTCGATTTTTTTGTGAATTTTAAAAGCTTGACGTATCAAGCTGAAATTTGGCAATTATTTTCATTATGGTTTTAGATCATTAATAACATGAAAAGAAAATTGGAAAATTTTGTTTTTGTATTTTATTTTAATTATTCATATTTCGCTATATTATCTATGTACTGTATATAGATGTTTATTTTCCTGGCCACAAGTGCCTGTGTACATAGACTGTCACTACGACCAAGCTAACCTGTTTTTATAGTTATACATGTATCCTCCCCAGAAACGCTATCTTTAGTTACAAACCTTTACATATATTAATAATCTAATTAACCCTCGTATGCAAATGTAATAGGCCCAATCTACCAAATCTTATTTACACAGCTAACATATGCATCTCCCATCAGCGAAATACACGTGCTGATATCTATAGTAAATCAACGTAACGTGTTTATAACTAAACTTGAAGGTCGCTTTGATGCAAAGCTTTAACCTTTGAATCTAATTTTTCTATAATAATGGAGTACATTTTGACATGCACAAAAGAATTTGGGTCAAAATAATCACCTAACACAAACAAAATATGATACCTCTATGCAAATACCTTTTATGCTTGGCGAGGGAAATTGATATACAATGTAATTAAATGGAATGTAAAGAAAATGTTAATTTAATAGCAGATTCAAATTTTAATGTTATATTGAACACTTACAGTTTAGTGGATGGAGAACTCGGTGAAGCTATTAAATAGTGCTTTGCATAGAAGCTTTACATATCAAGCGTAGCCATAGAATAATGCAATTTTTGAAAGCCGAAAAGCGCTTAAAAATATACATGTTTACAATATAACATGTATACTGATGTAAACGTACCTGTGAATGTATGAAGCCCTACATCTCGTCATTCTTAACATTAATCTTTGTAATACCAGCTAGTATAACATCACGTTACGCATGCACTTATTATATACAAACTTAATGTACGACATTTATTCTCATATTCATTCTACCTACTTATATACTAGCTAGCATCACATAGCGATTTGTTTGCACATGGTACATGATCCCAGAGAAATTTGTTATTACGACATTGTCTGTATTTGTACTGCTTCAATTCCAAGTCTAGTTCAAGCATATATTACCATATGAGATCGCCTTGACCAAATATAGGCAATACATCAAATATATAAGTTCCAAATTAATACAAAATAATGTGTTGTGAAAAGTGAAGCCTTGAATTGATAGAGCTTCAATGTCTTGTGAAAAGTGAAGCTTTAAATTGACAGAGCTTTGGTGTCGTGTGAAAAGTGAAGATTTAAATTGATAGAGCTTCGATGTCTAGTAATTTTACATAACACGGGCTAAATGAAAATCCGTGCTTTTATTGATTCAAAAATATCTTTTTTCTGAACAAAATTGTTTCGTGATGTTGCGGGAAACGGAGTTGCCTGGTGGCGAGATTATTGGCTGATAAGAATGCTGCTTATCGAACGTGATTGTATTCTTTACCATAATGAACGTGATTGGATTATATCAATGATGAACGTGATTGGATTTTCTACTAGGATGAACGTTATTGGATTATCTATTAGGATAAACGCTACTGGATTATCGACAAGGATGGAACGTTATTGGATTATCTTCTAGGATGTGACGTTATTTGATTACCAACTAGAATCGAACTTCATTGAATTTTATATATCTACTAGGGTGAACGTTTTTGGATTATCTACCATGATGAAATATTATTTGATTATCTATTAAGATGAACCTTTTTGGATTATCTACTATTATAAACGCTATTTGGTTTTCTACTAGCCTCCGGATGAACGTTATTGGATTATTTGCTAGGATGGACGTTACTGGATTATCTACTTGTTTTGTTTTTGAACGCTTTAATTACTTGGAAATACCATCAGACTACTTGTAGACAAAGACGTTCAACTTGATAAATTTAGAGCGAAGTTAGGGAAATCACCGTGAGATGTTGGGAATGGATTTGGCTGGAAGATCACCCACTGGGAGTTTAGGAACGAAGCTGCTCGATTCATCTACTGAGAGCGATGTTTTCCTGTCACATTGAAATATCGGCTGTCTTATATACGGTAAACTGCCCGGACTGTCATTTTTGATATTTATAAATGCGCTGCATTGGGCAAAATGTGTTAAAGTGACAATATATAACAATTATATAAAATTCAGATTTCTTTCTATCTCTTTTTTTTCTGACCCTTTTCAATATTATTCTAAGCACCAATCTTGACAATTCGTTGCTTATCTTACCTTCATGAAAAAAGTTTCTTTAAAGAAGTTATTCGTCAAAGGCATAATTATGGCACACAACAGTTCTCAATGCAATGTTGTCTTTGTCTAGCAATGGTACAGTGTTTCACATTTTTGATATACATGTCATTTAAAATGCTTTTGACTCATTCACCTCTGATATACAGGGGGGGGGGGGGCTGTGCTCACCTACGATCTCTACACCCCTGAAATATGTCATTGCAAAACTGAAGGCTGCGTGTTAGCAATCTTATTGATGAGACAAGAACACTCATTCGACCCTTTGATGTACACCAAAAGAATCTCGTTGTCACATAACGGTAAAAATTAACAAGCTTTGAAGCCGGTTGCGGATCCTTTGTAATCTTCAAAAGACAGACTCAGCCTGGCGATCGGTCAGTCTTTTTTTCACTTTAGGGGGTGCTTTCAGTTTTACCATGGCATACAATGTATTCCAGGGGTTGTAAAGAGTAGGTGAGCGTAACCCCTGGATATCGATGATGCCTATGAAGACTTAGAACTTTAAACCTTCCTACTGAAAGGTAGGAATATTTCATTATGATACCGGGGCGAATTGCAATTTTACTACTAAGGTTTTTTTTATATGAGGACGTGTCTTTAGATTTCACATAAATATACCTGTTAGGTGTCTGTAATGAAGAAGAAGACTATATTCTGTCTTTTGTTTCTTTCTTTCTTCCTCCCAAAGAGATTTTGGAAAGGCCCTTCTTTGTCTTAATTTCCCCATTTGTTCCATGTCATGTCCTGGTTTTCTCTACATTAGCTTACATTTGGTAGCAATCATTACAAATGTCATACTAAACACTTATCTATATCACACTGAACGCTTCTTATAACATCTCTAACTGACAATGAATGCTGCATGCTGCATACTAATACGAATATTAAAGTAGTTGTATCATAGACGCCCTCAGCACTTGCATAACACCCATATATCCAGTTCGTACTTCATTTAGTTTTTACCGCAGTATCTGATGAAATGTATTCGTGAAATAACGATACGAATTCTGAAGATATCCAGCGAGCAAATCACACGTGTTAGTATCGTCAAGTTTTCATGCCACATTTCAAGTAACACTAAATCGTTCAGATACTAAAGTCCTCCAGCGCTAGTGCTGAGAATTCTGGTTAAGCAGCCTAGATATTTATTACATTTGTACCAGTGAAATCTAAGAAAATATCAGTTTGATAAAACTTAATAGATAGCTAATAGATTTTATTTATATGTTTATGTATTTTTACTATATTTTGAACCAAAATAAAACTTCATCATGTGGCGTATTAATATTCTATTAGCATACGGCACTCCGTCCCTATCAGTTGTAACCGCAAATTTAAAAAAAGGAAATCAGACTTTTGGGAATTTCGAAAATGAAATAAAAAGCAAATTCAATTGTTTCCCAATAAATATCAAATATATTTCACTCGTATGTCATATTTTAAATATATTTTCACTCGTGCGTATGCAAAAATCTGCCTTACTCGTGAACTATATTTGATATTTAACGCGAAACCATTGAATAGCCTCTATATATTATTTTTCTACTGTTTTGTTTATCTTTTTTAGATTTTCATGAATTATTTCCTTTTCAGATATACCCACGATCAGATATATCTACACATTGATGTCAGAGGAAACATTTCCAACTGCATTGTCATAGACTGTGGAAAAAGATACGAGGATTATTGGACAAATCCTTTCACAGCTGTGTAACATAGAAAACATATTTTGCAGATTTTGATCAGCATCAACAGAGAAGATAAACAACTTGCCGGAAATGTATTGCAATAATGAACCTAAGCCATGTGTAGTCCTAGACAACGGATCCTATGATATAAAAGCAGGGTTTGCCGGAGAGGATGCTCCAAGAAGCATGTTTCGAACAGTAGTGGGAACGCCTTTGTTTGAGGTAATTTGATCTAAAACGAATATCGCTGATCTTAATACCAATTTTACGTTACGTGTATAATATACGTTGAAGTTAAAGAATTAATTATGTTTATGTATAAATAAAAATCTTTTTTATTTTGAAGATGGTAGGTGACTATTTCATAACGATATTTTGTTATGGTATTACACACGAGTTTAAAGTTAGTAACTGCAATAAATACTGTAAAAGCCAATATTTTCGCGTGTGAAATTTTTGCTTAGTCAGCCGCCAAACTGTTCGCGATGTCGAAATGTTCAGTCATGCTGTTCTACCCAATGTACCCAAAAATTATATTATACACTATACAGTTTGAGTGGTGTGAAATATGTTCGCGTGTGGTTATATTCGCGGAGATTTAATGACAGCGAAATACGCGAAAATGTCCACACCGCGAAAAAAGGCTATAAGTTGTGTTAAAATGAATAACATGGTGCTAATTTAAATATCAACGTATTCATGTCTTAAAACATCGAACATACCTCTTATAACAAATGGAACTTGTTATTTTCCAGATATATCTGATAGTTAACTTTGTTCAATATACTATTTGGTTTTCTTTTAAAATCACTTTGGACAAATCGTATTTTAACGTAATTATAGATTACCAGTGGGATACATACCTTGAAGCTTTTAAACGTTATTCTTAATTACCACGAGGTCCAGATATATCACATATGTTAAGTTATTTCGGCTCCTTCCAATTTGCATCCTAAATACCCAGGGGTTACGCTCACCTACGCTTTCTACACCCCTAGCATATGTCATGTAAAATCCGAAGGCTCCGTTTTCCCCCACTTTGTTGATGAGTCAAGAAGACTGGTACAACCCTTTGATGTACATCAAAAGAATCTCGTGGCTACATAGCGGTAAAAGTTGACAGGCTTTTAAGTCAGTAGCGGCTCCTTTGTAATTTCTAAAAGACGGGCATACAGCCTAGCGATTGGTCCGGATTTGTTCAACCTTAGCGTGCCTTCGGTTTTGCCAACATGTTTCAGGGTGTAGAGAGCGTACGTGATCGTAACCTCTGGATATTGAGGATGCCAAATTTGTTGACCATTTGAGGCGAGCAAGTTGACAGTCTTCCGTTTCATGTTATACAAGGCAACTGCAACACCGTATGTGACATCATAAGTACATAAATAGGTAAATACTACCGTATACTTCTTAAACGAAGAAAAGGTTGAACACAATTTTCGAAGCTATAATGTTAAAGAGCGTGTTGTGAAATGACAAATAATATAAATGCATTAGAGCGTGGATTACATTGATGCCTTTTTTCAGGGGCAGACGATTGGTGGAAAACCACAGAAACGATATTACGTGGGTGACCAGGTGATCGCTAACATGGACGTTCTGGACGTACAGAGACCAATTGAGCGTGGTATAGTGACGGATTGGGATGCCATGGAGAACGTATGGCAATATATATTTGAGGATCTTCGTGTGGTGCCTTCTGACTATACTGTTCTTTTATCAGAACCCCCTATGAATCCGAAGTCAAATAGAGAGAAAATGGCACAAATTATGTTTGAGAAAATTCAGCCACTTGGTATGTATGTCATTAGCCCGAATATACTGTCAATGTATGCATCAGGACGAGTCTCAGCGCTAGTGATAGACTCTGGATTTGAGGTGACGGATGTCTCTTGTGTATATGAGGGGCGCAAAGTAAACAATTCCACGTTCAGAACCGATATCGGTGGCAATGACATAACTAATTACTTGATTGAGTTGCTTGGAAAGCAGGGTTATATGTTTACAACAGCTAAAGAAGTAGAAGAGGTTAGCAAGATGAAGGAACGCTGTGCATACGTTTCACATACCAACAGCGTCGAAAACGATCAGAAGCAATATACTTGTTCAAATGGAACAAACATCAGTCTTGGTTATGAGAGATACCAATGCATGGAGGCTATGTTTAAGCCAAAATTGATTGGCAGTGACGTCTGTGGGATGCACGAGCTTATTGCGAAAAGTATCGAAGGGTGTCCTATGCATGTCCGCGCCGATATTTGCGCAAATATCATTATCTCCGGAAGTAATACCATGGCTGATGGAATGGCCTCCCGGTTGAAACAAGAGTTACGGGCGTTACTACCACGTGACTTTAAAATAAGTGCCATTGCTCCCGCGGAAAGGCGCTATTCAACCTGGATCGGTGGGTCCATAATAGGAAGTCTATCTATGTCACAGTGTATGTGGATAACGCCATCAGACTATGACGAGTTTGGACCTAATGTAGTAAATCAATCTAAATCTAATTGGTTTTCGTAACCTTGAAAAAAAATCATAATTCTATGAAATAGGATTTTAGCAAATCCGAACTAATTGAAAGGACATCTGAAAGTGTTAAGTGTTAAGTGGAAATATATATCCGATATATCAGGTCTTTTGATTCGTACAACACAACCCTTTGGTTACAGAAAATGGTTGTAGCTCACTGCGTGGTTGTTACTTTTTAAAACCACCGCACCCATCGACGGATTATCGCAAATATTTTTCATTAGTAAACCATGACCATTACTTGATTGAAGCCAGTTCTATAGTAATGGGCATAACACTTAGAGATTGGAATTTGTGCAAAACATTTCTTAATAGTTTACCTATTACAGTTTATCATACACTGAGCTGGCTGATGTAGATATACATACTATCTTACTTTATCATTAATCTTTATAGAATTCACATAAACCTCTGATTTATTAGCCTCGAAGAGGGTAACCTAAAGCAATGCCGTACCCCTATCCGAGCATATCCGATGTCAAATATTATACCTGTATACGTTAGAAAGACGTATTTTTCATTAATTTTATTGTGTTGGTATTTTTGCATGAGAAACATTTAAATTTGAATAAATATTATTTTACACAAATCCTACTCTTAATTTTTTTTTGTATTTTGAACTTGTTGACCCATATAAACACAAATGACTCCTGAACGGACGAAACACCTGTGATGCAATGCATACATATTTTTGTTATATCGTATCTACAAAGAGTATTCCTTTATTTTGAAATATACAATCAAGTGCATGTCTGAGGTTTACATGGTCTAGTAAGGGACATTAAAAGGTGCAAGTACATATACCTGTTAAGCCCCCATTTTTAAATTGGAGACTCGCGCAAATGCATACCTGGTAAACCTTCCTCTATAAACGGAAGACTCGCACAACTGCATACCTGTTAAGTCTCCCTCTTTAAATGAGAGACTCGCACACGTACATACCTGTTAAGCCTCCATCTTTAAATTGGAGACTCACAAGTGCATATCTGTTAAGCCTCCCTCTTTAAACGGTAACAATCTCTCTCTAAAATGCCCCAATTAAGTCGAAACATGAATGCAACGTCTACAACCAGTTGTCAAACCATGTCCAAGTTACCGTAAGGTGTCATTATCTTATAGGTGTTTCCAAATAAGATTAATACTTTTTGAAGGTTTATTTTGATCAATCAGAAAGGAAACGACAAATTGAGCAAACATTTTCAGCCTCATTTCACGCTTTGTTTTCCCTCGTTGGAAAGTTGGAATGACGGAGATCACAATTATTGGAGACTTAGAGGTTAACATCTATTTAAGTACGTGTATAAAATACGTACTGCAATTACCTATATTTGCATTTCATACATTTCTGATTAACGTTGGAAGAGGGAATAAACTTGTTTTCAACTTTTCAAACCGTCAAAAACAAGATTTTGTGAAAAATAACACTGGCTAAAATTACACGTAACTTTCTTTCATTTGTTTCAGATTGAGTAATCAATTGAACAAACAAGCCTCTAAAATTTATGCTGCTGGACTGTGATAATGTATTACGATGATGACCCAGAGCCTTGTGTTGTCCTAGACAACGGGTCCCATAGAATAAAAGCAGGGTTTGCCGGGGATGATTCTCCAAGAAGCATATTTCGGACAGTGGTGGGAACGCCTTTGTGTGAGGTAATTATGGACATCTATGATTTTAAAGGCCCAATATACTTAACTTTCGGCAAAATGTAAAGCGAAAATCAAGACTTATAACTATTTATATTTATAGATCTAGTTAAGATTAACTGTTATCAGCAATATCCAAGATGTTTTTTACGCGATTACCGATACAGCAGCAGTTGAAATTTGGTATTTGTAAACACGCGTCCATTTTGAACTGCCTTCTAACTTCGGCTTGTTGTTGAAGTGGACCCAACTTGAATTATTTTCAATTCTTAGGATTTTTCTTTCAAGAGTTTCTTGTTTGTTATCGCTAAGGTTTAATTCGTTTTAGGCTTATTTTTGCATGGTTATCAACTGGATTTGTTTTTTCAGAATTTTTCAGAATCACGAAAAATTTCCTGAAGTTACAAAAAAATTGTATGTATATTGGGCCTTTAATACCAATTATATGTTATGACTTACGATTTAGTTGAAAAAAAAGAATTTTGTACATGCATAGCGTATAATGGACACAAGTTTTGCTTATAATTAAATATTTTAAAAATTGCAAAAAAGTAATTAAATATTTTGAAAAATGCAAAAAAGTAATTAAATATTTTGAAAATTGCAAAAAAAAGTAATTAAACATTTTGAAAATTGCAAAAAAGTACAGGATCATGTCCTCCGTAGTCCACCGTCTAGTGTTTAGTGTCATGCTACTATGCAAATAAATTGGGCTCTATGTGTTCAATGGAATATCCTGGACCTAATGTCAATATCACATGTAAATGTCTTGGAAATGTAAATTAACATGCCACGTTTCTTTGTTTGTAAGTACTGTAAACGGAGGACGTGTCATTGACATTGATGTGACTTAGTTTTACTTGGTGAGGTCGTGGTTGAAGCTGATAACGCTTACTCTTCCATGACACTTGGGTCTATTCTCTCGAACTTGTCAATTGTCTGCGTGTAAATATTTACTTTGTTGATACCTTTACCATGCCCAATCGAATTTTGAGTTCGAATTAGTGAGGCTACGGTATTCTTTGATTTTTCTCTTTTTTTTTCTGAAACTTTTAATGTACTTGGTAATGTACTAGATATTCTTGAAAAGTAACGTTGTTCAATATACTATTGTGATCTTTATATATCTAATACATGGCCATGGGGTTTTGGAGTTTAAAAATAGTTTTATAAATTCTCTCTGCTCCTCTTATTTTGTTGATCACATATTTGTACCGACGGTGCGAACAAACTCCTATCACATGGGAGTGATATAGGCACAATTACAACTTGTGCGTACCTTCACAAACAACACAACAATTGAACACACATGTTTAAGTGAAAAATGTTATTGAGAGTGGAAACTTGTGATTTTAGTTCACGGCTTTTTCAGGGGCAGACGATTGGTGGAAAACCACATAAACGATATTACGTGGGTGACCAGGTGATCGCTAACATGGACGTTCTGGACGTACAGAGACCAATTGAGCGTGGTATAGTGACGGATTGGGATGCCATGGAGAACGTATGGCAATATGTATTTGAGGATCTTCGTGTGGTGCCTTCTGAACATAATGTTCTTTTATCGGAACCCCCTATGAATCCGAAGTCAAATAGAGAGAAAATGGCACAAATTATGTTTGAGAAAATTCAGCCGCTTGGTATGTATGTCATTAGCCCGAATATACTGTCAATGTATGCATCAGGACGAGTCTCAGCGCTAGTGATAGACTCGGGATTTGAGGTGACGGATGTCTCTTGTGTATATGAGGGGCGCAAAGTAAACCATTCCACGTTCAGAACCGATATCGGTGGCAATGACATAACTAATTACTTGATCGAGTTGCTTGGAAAGCAGGGTTATATGTTTACAACAGCTAAAGAAGTAGAAGAGGTTAGCAAGATGAAGGAATGTTGTGCATACGTTTCACATACCAACAGCGTCGACAGCGTTCAGAAGCAATATACTTGTTCAAATGGAACAAACATCAATCTTGGTTATGAGAGATACCAATGCATGGAGGCTATGTTTAAGCCAAAATTGATTGGTAGTGACGCATGTGGGATGCACGAGCTTATTGCGAAAAGTATCGAAGGGTGTCCTATGCATGTCCGCGCCGATATCTGCGTAAATATCATTATCTCCGGAAGTAACACCATGGTTGTTGGAATGGCCTCCCGGTTGGAACAGGAGTTACGGGCGTTACTGCCACGTAACCTGAAGTTGAAGGTGATTGCTCCTCCGGAAAGGCGCAGTTCAACCTGGATCGGTGGGTCAATAATAGGAAGTCTATCTATGTCACAGTGTATGTGGATAACGCCATCAGACTATGACGAGTTTGGACCTAATGTAGTACACCAATCTAAATCTAATTGGTTTTCGTAACCCCAGCAAATGTTTTTTAAAAGTTTAAAGTGTGAAGTATATATTTTTCTTACTTATATAGAAAAGCAAAACATTTTGGTGAAGGTAATGGTCAGTCATTACAACGAGTATGGTACTTAAGTATGTAACCACATGAAGTTTATTATCACTTTTGATTGTACATTGTGAATATCCATAATTTGATATTAATGTATAGTAATGCATTTTGAATATCCATAATGTGATATTAATGTATAGTAATACATTATGTATATCAAGAATGTGACTTAAATGCACACACAAAATATTGAAATAATATGTTCCTTTGGCTGGAGACCTTAAAATATTGAACAAACTTGAATTGATTCGAATTGACATCAAAGTCAAGTAAGGAAATCAACAAAAGGGAAAACTGAAAAATGTATATTTAGTGAACTTCTTTCATAGCACAATGACCAAATCGAAACGTGAACTTATGACACATTATTTGCATAAAGCAAGATAATTATAGGCCGTAACATAAAAATGAACCCGTATAATGGGCAGCCTACTGTGTAGTTGTACAGATTGTATTTGTTCCGAACCATTAGATTCCAAAAGTGTTGGCCCAAAGAACACACTAGATTTATAATTGGACATAATGTATTATGATATATTATTTAATACCTAATGATTATTTAATTGATTATCTTAGTAATTTGAGGCGTAGTGGAGTTGGATACACATGAGAGTGTATGAGACAGGTGTGTGTGTATACACGAATGTAAGAATGTGTGGAATGTTAAAAAGTGTGTAATGTTTAGTAATATAAGACCATGTGAAGATGTGTCTTGTATTTTAATATGTATCTGGATCAATAAAAAAAAAATGGAGGATTACACATTCGAATTATTTATCTATTACTTACTATCACGGGGCGTACTTAAGCATATCATCATACTACACTACTTTGTCGCCAGTCTTATTTAAGAGACTATTATTAAGGATTGAATCCTGTTCTGTTCAATATCAAATTTGTCTCTAGACCTATTGAGGTTTGTACCCCATAAACCTCAGCAAAACAGGATTTAATAGTTATATTTACATCCAAGTTGATTTATATATTTTCGGGTAATTTCAAAAAGATTGGACTTCATCATACACTGTGTTACATCATCCCGATAAAATTCATAGCTGTTTTTGTATTGATAACAACTATAAAATGGAATAACCCAAATACTCTAATTCCGTCTAAAAACTTAAACAAAACCCAGGTTGTAAACAGTTTGGAAAAGGGGACTCATTCCTGCACTACTTAACTGATGTATTTATACGCAAACCGGAAAGTTCATCGAAAGTTAACCTTTGAACTGTTTGGTAGGTATCCCAGTTCAATAGAAATGTAAATATTGCACATTAACTACATTATAGCACACTTGCCTTTGAACAAGGCGGCCGGGGTTCGATTCCCCGACCGTAAGTGAAAAAAGGTATGGGGTCAACTGCTCGACCACGTGGGTTTTTTCCGGGTACTCCGGTTTCCACCCACATCAAGACCCCTTGCGCGCTAACATCCGGGTCAACAAGAGTGATTAATATAAGTTGGAATACTTGTTTCATAATTGTTCTAAAATAAATAAAGTTAATATATATATATATGTCTTGGTCACATCCAAGTAAACTTCAAGTTCACGAAATGAGAACCAAGTCATGAGACGACAAAAGAAAACAGAATCACATTACAATGGAGATACAGCATCTCGAAACCCAGAAATAAACTTGCGGAAAGTGAGAGCGAAAATCCATTTATTTTTGCACACATTTCTCGTTCAAACTATATTTAGCCCTTTCTGTTTAATTTACAGAATTTCTCGTTTTGCCTAATGAGACACAGTATGTATATATATATATAAATACCCCAATATCATTGTCAATCACAACAAGTAAGCACACTCAAAAAGTTCCATCTTAATATCACACAAAGATATATAATATTTCTCATTGAGACAAAAGTGGTGACCATGAAACTTGCTCATAGTTCTGCATCTCGAATTCCTGTGTTTTTAGTTTGTCAGCAGTCGACATCGATCACGAAAACCACGAACAAACCCTAGAATAACAAATAAACTGTCACATACAAAAACACTAGAGCTTGGAGACGCAGGGATGTTATTATCAAGAAATGGAAAGTTCACGATCCAAAAATTGAAATCGTCATGTTTATCGTATAGCTAATAGTCAGCTGTCCATTTTGGTCATAGTTGAAGTAGATATCGAATTAGTCAGCAAACTTTTTGTTGATCATAGACAACACTTCGTCGATATATCTGAAAACGAAATTAAAATATTTGGCAGGGTTTTTTGTTACATGTCCTGATAAGATCTTCCACAAATACAGCCTCGTATGAAAACAAAAACAAGTCACGGATCCGTAGACGTACAATGCGGACCACGCCTAGTCATGGATTTAGTCTCTCCGAGTCTCATAATCAGCCTTACCTTGCAATTGGGGCGTGAAACAGATGGGTATGTGGCATTTCGCATCTGAATAGGGTATGGGAAAGTGTCAATCTACATATTTGCGTTCGAAACACAGACTATCCCCCGTGAAGGAAGACACATAACGAAAACTTTCAACATCAAACTGTTGTTCGTGTATTGTTACATTTTTGAGTAGACTACTGGGACCTGTTCGGTTATACATAACAACTGGGGTTATTGAATCAGTTTTTGGGTTTACTTTTATACATTCATGTTTATTTATAGTTTTACCAAATATCAGAAAATGTCAGCTTGATAAAACTTATATCATCACTGCTTATATCATCACTAGTGATGATATAAGTTTCGGTCCGATTTCATTGTGCCCTATTTGTGTACTATTTTTTCGTTATTCTAGAATCAAATCATGTAAAGTAAGGAAATTATAAGCTTTTACAGTAATTTGGATATTAATAGATAGCTAATAGATTTTTTTTTTTGTATTTTTACCATATTTTGAACCAAAAATGAAACTTCATCATGTGGCGTATTAATATTCTATAAGCCTTAGGCACAACGTCCCGATCAGTTGTAACTGCAAATTTAAAAAATGACTTTTGGGAATTTAGAAAATGAAATAAAAAGAAAATTCAATGGTTTCCCAATAAATATCAAATATATTTCACTCGTATGGCAGACTCGTGAAAATATAAAAAAAAAATCTGCCATACTCTTGAAATATATTTGATTTTAACGGAATAGCCTCTATATACCATATATATAGACAATTACATTATTTGGTCATTGCATTGATGAAGTCACCAACCGTCTCAAGGCCCAATAATATATTTGTTTTTAAATATGAAATATCAAGATCGGTTCAGAGGATGAGAGTTCGAAAATCTAACTCGCCAAAATTACTGTATTTAACGTCGAATTTCCGGATAAATAACCGACCGTATTCCTAATATTTATTATATGTCTATAGTAAACATCCGCATAATAATGAATTAATAAGGACAGTCAATACGGATATTCACACAATATATGTCACACTAGGAGACGCGATCCTGACAAAAAGGTATGTTCGTTTTTTACATAAACAGTGTCGTGCTTTCAATTATGCTCTTAATATTATTCAGTAGGTTGGACAAGGAAGGTTGATAAGCTGTATACGACCGATCCATACTTGGCCTAAATATAGACTTTTACCTTGGTGTTAACTTGTCTTATCAAGCATGACGGCGTACCGCAGTGTCCTGTATTTATGAGGTTATTCATACCTCCGTACAATGTCCAGTGAATGATTAAGATCAGGGCAGGAAAGGCACAGTTTTCTGGAGGTAATATGTTAGGATTAATGCAGGCTATATTTTCATAATGACACTTTTCTTTATATTGTTTAATTCACAAACACCATTAAATACTGTTAAAACATTCAGATTGAAAGCGGAACGAACGATTATTTATTCAACATTCATCAGTTCATATCGTTATGTTTCCGTTGAATTGGAAGTTACGTATATCTCAATACACAAGAAAAAGAAACTTGAGTAGATCTCGGAAGTGTCCAGTGACAGTACTCTAGAAACCATTTCGTGTACAACATATAGATCTGTTTTTGCCTTACATACGAGGAGCGGAGCTAAATATTTAAAACATAAGAGAAGTCTCGGGCAGACTAAAAATTTAAACTATATGAACTAATCAATTCACTTCTGGATCCAGACATATTTGGTTCTCGAAAGGTCAAGGTCAACCGGACCTGGTCAGTCACGTATTTTTTTGGTCTCCACTAATTTACAGAAATTAACTATTTTCTTCTACAAGGAGAATGCTACTTTTTGACAAGTGACATTCTGGAAAGTCAGTCTTGCATATTTTCAGCGATTTTTTGTTGAAAATTTTGTGGAAATGTGTTTTTTGGGAAAAAACTTGTAAGACAATGGACTGACCGAGACGCGTGACAACTGTTAACGAGCGCCCAGTGTGTTTTACCTGCACAGGTGTGTGTCCTATTGTGTTGGACTATACGTATACGTGTACATAACCATGCCGGGAACAAGAACAAGTATCGGAAAGCCTAGCGCGAGATCTAGACCTTTGGATACATTCTTTGAAACGTCAGAAAAAGAAAAGGACAGGATCGATATGTTGTTTGAAATGATTTCGGGGCTAGTGACAAAGTCTGACATGGACAGAATGATGGACAAGAAATTAGAGAGATTGAGAGACGATATCAGGGAGGAGAACAGAGTTCTTGTTGACCAAATGGAGGGGAGAATTTTCGACCTGGAGAAGGAAAATGACATTCTAAAAGAGAGAGTGGAACAGCTGGAAAACCACGTAAAGGAGTCCAAGAGAGTAAACACCAGTTTAGGACACCAGCTGAATGATCTTGAACAGCAGGGAAGAAAGAACTCCATCCGTATTGTAGGTCTGGAGGACAACAACGAACGAGAGACGGTGGAGGATTGTGTGGCGAAGATCGTATCTTTTGTCCAAAATTCCCTAGATGTGGACTTAGCACCCGCTGATATAGACATCGCGCATAGACTCGGACGTTTCACGAAAGACAGACCCAGGACGATTATATGCAAACTAACCCACAGGAGGAAGAAGGCAGCAATACTATCCAACAGACGTAAGCTGAGGGGGAAGAAGCAGATTGTGTTTGAGGACTTAACACAGCGTAACCAAGAGATTCTAAAGGAGGTGTACAAACTGAAGAGTGTTGAGCATTCTTATAGTGTGGACGGGAAACTTTATGTGATCCTAACTAACGATAAGAAACGTAGACTTTGGCACGATTCGGAACTGACAGACGAATTTTTGGCAGATGATAGCAACTTTAGATCGAGTTATTATGGCCAATAGGTTTGACCGGTAGTTGACTTTTAGGTACGTTAAAGTACCACCAGAGATGGACTTTCTCTGGTTTACCAATCAGACCATGGTAAAGATATTATATTCATTAACAAATAAGTTGTGTGTGTGATAATGCGTTGTGTATTTGTGTATTCTTGTGTGTCTATGAGTTTTTCGAATTGGAAGGTATGCAGTGGACAAAATTCGTGTACTCCGGTAAGTTACACCAAACTACTGTAACAAAGTGGGACTTAGATTTACTGCTGAGGTGTACAAAATCTGGCTTAAAATGAAACACCGGACACAAGGTGTTTGCAATTAGTATAACCGTACCAATAGTAATTAGTTAGCGGTAATTAGTTCGCGCGGGGTTCATAGGTGGTCTATGGGGCAGTGATCTAACGGTAAGATTAGGATCTATCAAACAGCTTCCACATGTCGATCAGGGTGTTAGAGGAGTAGAAATGTAATTGCAGTCATCTTCGGAGCGTTACATATATGGTAAACTCGGGAGGGGATTGCACTTTGCACACGACCCTCTAGATTCTGGGAGGGATAAAAAGGGGTTTGGTATAAGGGATGAGGGAGAGCGATACAGACCACGGGAATGGACGGACCGACAATAACTAACACCTGGAGGAACCGATGAATAAAACTACAGAACTTACCAACAACACTTTGTCACTCTTGCTTTGTTACAAGAGCTGATTTTGGTGCACGTGGACCAGGATTCGAACCGAGACACAACGTTTGAAAAAGAAGAAAAGGTAGGTGATTTGGCTTTTAATTTAGACCCTAAGTAGCTCTCATAATGGCAAATGTTGATCCAGTACCATGGTTTCAGGAACTTAATGTACAATTGAATAGGATATTTTCTATGTTAGGGGTTCAAGGGATAGCACAGGTAATTAAACCTTTTTCTGGGGAACCGTCATTGTTTAAATCATGGATAAGGGATATAGAGAAATATGCAAATTCCATAGATCTCAATAAGGAAAAAATAAACTTGGTTGCTTTTCAAGCTAGTAAAGGACCTGTTAGCGATTTCATTCAGAGATACTTAAATAATACAGAAACAAATAACTGGGATGCGCTAAAGAAAGAGTTAACATCGCGGTTCGCGGAAATAACTGACCCACAGCACGCGCTAGCACTGTTAAAACAGCTAAAACAAGGGGGAAGTGAAAGTATTCAAGTATTTGCAGAGAGATTATTAACGATAGCAGAGGAAGCATTTGTAGGACACGGGGATGAGGGGAAAGCAGTTATAGAAGGACAACTAATAGGATTTTTCACAGATGGATTGAGACAAAACTATTTGAAAATGAAACTTATGAGAGAAAACCCACAAACTTTTCAGGACGCTATTACCTGTGTAATGAAAGAAAAAAACATCAGGGCACGATTTCAGTTAAGAACTGGGCATACGGGCATGGGTTACAATGAATCAAGTGATAATGAGGAAGAACCAATGGAAGTAGATCATTTAAGGCCTACAAAAATCTGTTTTAAATGTAAACAACAGGGACACATAGCGAGAAACTGTAGAAACAATACCCAAGGTAGACAGTACAAACAACAACGACAGGTTAATGAGGTTAGGAGTCAGACCAATGGGAGCCAAAATGGGCAATGTTGGGGTTGCGGGCAACAGGGTCACATCAAATTTAACTGTCCAAGAACATTGTGTTACGGGTGTGGGCAGGCGGGACATTTTCAGAGAAACTGTGGAAATGTTTCGTATAGCGGCCAGGGGGGATATAGAAAGGGAAACTAAGGGCCTCCCTTTATAAGGGAACTTGTAAAGGGAGAGGAACGAAAAAGGGGGGACAGAAGGTAGAATGGGATAGAAAAAACGGGCAAACGAAAAATAGAAAAACTCAAACAAAAACCAAACTTAGGGATAGAAGTGAAAAAGTAAGGGAAGTACCTAGGTATAAGATAGAACTAGCAGGTACCCCTAATTCTTGTAAAATAAAATTGCAAAATCAGAAGCTAAGGGCTCTAGTAGATTCGGGGGCGGAAGTATCGTTAATGAACAGACGAGTTTATAAAAGCTTAAAAAACAAACCGAAACTAATTAGAAAAACAGTCAACTTACAGGCGGTAAATGGCAAAGGTATTCAGGTAGACGGGTTGATAAGCGTAAGGTTCGCTATAGGCAAGGTGGAATGTCAACACACCTTCTATGTGGTAGCTGGAGTTAATAGAAATGTTATTCTTGGGCAGGATTGGTTAATTAAAGAAGGTGTCAGGTTGTACTATGATTTGGGTTGTCTACGAGTTAAGGAAAACTATGTTCCTTTAGAAGATGACATACACGTCGCCTCCCTCGTTAGGCTAACATCAAAATCCATTCTTAAACCCCAAACTGCGCATGTCTGTATGGGAAGGTTTAAGGCCACAGCAGGGTTTTCAGAAACAAGCCTGTGTGAAATATCAGCTATTAACGTAGGAGAAATTAGTCAAGAACCCGGATTAATGGTTTCCAGCTCCATAGCAAAACTTCAACCCGGCCGTCAGGTACCTGTGTTTGTTGTTAACAATACTAATAAGACATTCCAACTTAACAAGGGTACCGTAATTGCCAAAGTAAATTCATTAGAAGAACAATGTGTAGTAGCTATTAACGCATGTAATTCCGGGACCCCCCAGGAAGTAGCATCTGTAAACCTAGAGGAAATTAGTGTACCCGATGAAAATCGCAGTAAAATTCAAAGTTTGATAGAAAACAATAGGGAACTATTTGCAGACAAAG
Organism: Mimachlamys varia; assembly: GCA_947623455.1. Taxonomy (NCBI): domain Eukaryota; kingdom Metazoa; phylum Mollusca; class Bivalvia; order Pectinida; family Pectinidae; genus Mimachlamys; species Mimachlamys varia. The sequence goes on along the minus strand of OX392533.1, from coordinate 37,664,048 downwards.
ACATTGATTTGGGGCACACAGATACGGTAAAAATGACAATTGACACAGGTGGCTGTCATCCTATTAGACTTCGGCCGTACAGAACCCCACTGAGTCAGAGAGCGACAGTAGACAAAACTATTGATGAGTTGTTGCATGCGGGAATAATTAGCAGGTCTAAATCACCCTGGGCTTTCCCCGTGGTAATAGTTGATAAGAAAGATGGCTCCAAGAGATTCTGTGTTGATTTTAGGGCCCTAAACAAAATTACTAAAGCAAATTCCTATCCGTTACCATTGATAGATGACATTCTGGCTTTATTGGGAAACGCAAAGTATTTCACAACCTTAGATTTGAAATCAGGATATTGGCAAATTTTAATGAACGAAGAAGATAAAGAAAAAACAGCATTTGCATGTCATAAGGGGCTTTTTCAGTTTAATGTAATGCCTTTTGGTTTATCAAACGCACCAGCCGTATTTCAAGAACTCATGTCAGAGGTTTTACAGGATTTGGATCAATTTGCGTTAGCTTATTTAGATGATATCTTAATCTATTCAAAAAACAGAGGAGGAACATTTGGCTCACATTGAACAAGTTTTCTCGAGATTGAAAAAGCATAAGTTAAAATTGAAATTAAAAAAGTGTCAATTTTTCCAAACAGAAACAAAATACCTTGGATTTGTGATAAATCAGAATGGTGTAAAGCCTGATCCAGAAAAAGTAAAAGCTGTGCGTCACATGGTAGCTCCCAGTTGTGTTAAAGAAGTTAGAGGGTTCATAGGAATGTGTAGTTACTACAGGAGATTTATACCAAATTTTTCAAAAATTGCGGAACCTTTAATCACTCTAACAAAGAAATATGCTAAATTTCACTGGACCCATAACTGCCAATTAGCGTTTGATCAATTAAAAGATAGTCTCACTGTAGTACCACTGTTAGCTTACCCTGACATAATAAAGCCGTATGTGCTATATACAGATGCTAGCGACACATGTATTGGGGCATGTTTGACTCAACCGTGTGATGAAGGTCAGAACATATTACCTAATGTTAGGAATGAGAAACCGTTGTACTATCTCTCGCATAAACTATCTGATACACAAACTAGATGGTCTACCATAGAGAAGGAAGCATATGCTATTCATTATGCCCTTCAAAAATTAGACCACTTTTTGCACAATGCCGAGTTTGTAATTAGAACAGATCATAAGCCTTTAAAGTATTTGTTAGAGTCACCTATGCAGAACAAGAAAATCCAACTTTGGGCTTTAGGAATAGCAGGATACAACTGCAAGATAGAGTATATAGCAGGGGTTGAAAATACATGTGCTGACCTATTATCGAGATCCCCTCTAGAGACAGACAGACAAGCTACGGAAGTGACACCGGACATTAGTGATCATGCTTTAGAGATAAATGCATTAAATTCAAACAAATTCAATCCAAAAGATTTTGTCAGTTGTGAAATTGATAAACCTGTTTTGGTAATGCCAGAAACAGCTAACCTGAAACCGGGAGACTTAGACATGGTAGTGGAACAAGGAAAAGATGCAGATCTCGTACGGTTAAAAAAACAGTTAAAAGATGAAAAAGTAGGGAAGTCAGTACAGAACAAGTACTTGATAATGGATGATATATTGTATTATATCTCCAACCCAGATGTTGACCCCGTAGTTAGACTATATGTACCTGATCATTTACGGTTCAGAGTGGTGACGCAATATCATGACGAGAATGGACATATGGGCATTGACAAGACATTTGACGCTATTAGGTCTAAATACTTTTGGCCTAACATGTACAAGCAACTGTACGAGTATGTCTCGAGTTGCGTCCCCTGTCAGAGACGTAGTTCAAGGAAAATAAAACCTCCTCTACAGGAAACCGACGTGCCCCCATATCCTTTTGCGAAACTAGGATTAGATCTGTCAGGGCCTTACCCGGAAACCCTTTCGGGAAATAAATACATAATTAGTTTTGTAGATATATACAGTGGTTGGCCGGAGGCCTTTGCTGTTCCAGATAAATCGGCGGAGAATGTAGCACATTTACTTTTAGAACATATTGTGCCTAGGTTTGGTTGTCCATTACAAATCATAACAGATAACGGTACAGAAAATGTGAACAGGGTTATGAAAGAGACTTTAGAAGCATTAAATATAAGTCATGTTACGACCTCTTACTACCATCCACAAAGTAATGCAAAAGTTGAACGATTCCATCGAACTCTTCATGATATATTAGCAAAAAAACTTGAGAATGACACAGCCACGTGGGATGTGTACCTAAACCAAACTCTAGCAGCAGTTCGATTTAACATAAATGAATCGTCAAAGTTCTCTCCCTTCTTTCTGTTATACAACCGTGATGTGGTGTTGCCTATTGACAACTTGCTTAAACCCCGTCGCATGTATTTGGGGGACGAAGCACACAAAATTGCATTAGAAAAACAACACCAGTCCTTCGCTTTAGTGCATAGGCAAATGAAAAGATCGAAACGAAAACAAGCCAAATATGCAGATAAAAATAGTAAGGAGGTTAAATTCGAGGTGGGGGACCCTGTTTACTTAAAAAACCATCTCCGAAAAAACAAACTACAAGACAAATGGCGGCCATATTATAGGATAGTAGAGCAAAGGTCACCAGTTAGCTTTATAGTCAAAAGCCAGCTGGACGGTACCAGTACAAAAACACATGCTGAACATATCAGACTGGCTGATATTGATGATTGGGAGGTACCAACAGGTGATTTCAGACGTCCTGTTCGAAAACCCCTATTTGTGGTACCCCCCGATGATAGCTCTGATACCGAGACGAGTTCAGAGAGTGGTAGATTATCTCCCCTAGATAGAATTACAAACAAATTCCGTCAGGAAAGAGAAACTTCATCCGATGAGGAGGACATTCCTCTGATGGAATTAGCCAAACGTTTAAAAGACAAAAGGTCTAGGCTAGAATCTCAAATAATATCTGACGAGTTAGTTAGTGTAGCTAGTTCAGAAAATGACATAGGGGACCCATATTGCGATGAAGATGAAAACATGTCAATCGATGAGATCGAACAATAAACATTAACATTCTTTTTTAAATAGTTTTGCCAATCGGAATCGGTAATCTTTTAAATTAATTAACCCCCCCTTGGTAGTCCGTGTTTAATGTTTATCCAAAATGTATATGTTCAGGGCACAAGGAGACTGTTGATTTTACTGATACTTTTACTCGCTGGGCTAGTTGACTGCACTCCTGTTTAAAATTTAGGAAAATTAACGAAATTACAACCACTCGTTCAAAATGAGTCTTTCGTACAGGTTACAAACTGCAACATTCTACACTGGAAATTTGCGCGCACAGTTAGATATGTTTGCACTCGGACACCTGTCACCTAGCGTCATTTCGAAAATAAATCTACACGAATTTTTAGTCGGGTTAGACATAAAATACAAACTTATGGGAATATTATAAGTTTCTTATCTGTAAAACCAAAATGTTAAAAGATAAGATCATGATTATAACCATTTTCTATTGATTGATATTAACGAGGAAGTCGAATTAAAAAAAAAATTAGTTATCACTCATGATTAAATTCCAATATTGATTCCCTTATATGTATTATGACCACGAAAATACCAGTTAGACAGTATGGGATAGTAGGAGTAGGAAATATTTTACTGTTATTTATATGTATATATACGATATGGGTTAGGGAGGTTATGTAGGGATCGACTAGTCATGAGAGAGCGAAAAAGGTCAGGTAAGCCAATCACCAAACCTCATCTCCAACTTGTGACTCTGACTAAACCGGGAGTGGACAACACTGACAGCCCACAACCCACAGCGCCGATGGTCACCAATGGATGTATGGTGACGCAGACTGAACAGAAAGTAGACAACGCTGACAATCCTCAACCAACAGCACCTGTGGTCACCAACAGATGTCAACAGGATGCCGTCCACAAGATATACCCCTGTGTACCCGGGAATCCCCTTGCAGGGAATTCCCTCTCAACCAACAATCCAAACAACGCCCTGGGGAGCAATCTCAAATATTGATGACAGTGTGAGTAAGGGGCAAAATCAAGAACATTACAATTGTGCTCCTATACAAAATCATTGTAACAAGAAAACCGGAAGTGGACTCTTAATTTAAGAAGACATCGTAGAACCCACCTTCCCCATGTTGACAACGTTAACGAAGTAAGAAGACAGACAGTGTTGATAATCATAGAAATCAACACGATTTTGGACAGTATTTTATAACGGATATATATAACGTATATATATGAACAATGTGTTGTGTTTAAAATGAGAGCGGTCTACAACAAACGGGTGAGGATCCGAGACTGGCTTTTCATGTTATTAAATGAACAAAGTGTTGTGAGAGTGGTCTACAACAAACGGGTGAGGATCCGAGACCAACTTTTCCGTAAACAACCTTGAATGACTATGTAAACGTAAACAGTTATGAGGTGGAATTCAACTTAAGGAAGGATATCCGGAATCCACTTTCTACATCGGACAGGAAATTACTTTTCTGTTAAAACTGATATTTTAAGAACTGTTGTAAAGATAACTTGGAGTTTAACGCGCGTATTGGAGGTGGCATTCTACAATGGGTGAGGACCTGGATACCACATTTCCATGATGACAGACTATAAGTGTATATACTATGTGACAATCGCGATTGTGTTTTATTTCATTTTATATGATCATCATATTTTATTTCCGATCGGAATATCATTTTATTTGTGTGTGGACTAATTGATTAAATGAACAATATTGTGAGGACTATTCAATGTCGAACGCGACATAAGTGTTTTTCCCAATGAATATTAATTACTTATAATTCACATCACCACGTGGATTTTATTATAATTATCTTGTTTTGATAGGGATAAAATAATACTTTTGATATGTACATCTATTACAGGTGAATTTTAAAGAAGAAATTGTGTATTGATTTGTCATTGTAAATATGTTGATAATTATATGTACCCACTAACCGACCTTAACAACTGAAGGACATATAGGTAACCTTACATACTTATCAAATGACGTGACATCCTATTGTTATTTAGGGGGCAGTACTAGATGTTAATCGATACCAAGGTAGGGCCTATACAGTGTCTAAGGGAAGTTTTTATGGATTTATCTGAGGTGGGAATGGATTGAAAGTAGTTAAATAAATCACTGAAAAAAAAAAAGTTGGGATAATAGTTGAATAGCCTTGAAAGAACTATAATTAGTAATTATATTTCTTTGAAAGAAAAGGGACGTATGTAACAAAGTGGGACTTAGATTTACTGCTGAGGTGTACAAAATCTGGCTTAAAATGAAACACCGGACACAAGGTGTTTGCAATTAGTATAACCGTACCAATAGTAATTAGTTAGCGGTAATTAGTTCGCGCGGGGTTCATAGGTGGTCTATGGGGCAGTGATCTAACGGTAAGATTAGGATCTTTCAAACAGCTTCCACATGTCGATCAGGGTGTTAGAGGAGTAGAAATGTAATTGCAGTCATCTTCGGAGCGTTACATATATGGTAAACTCGGGAGGGGATTGCACTTTGCACACGACCCTCTAGATTCTGGGAGGGATAAAAAGGGGTTTGGTATAAGGGATGAGGGAGAGCGATACAGACCACGGGAATGGACGGACCGACAATAACTAACACCTGGAGGAACCGATGAATAAAACTACAGAACTTACCAACAACACTTTGTCACTCTTGCTTTGTTACACTACTTTATTTCTCTCAAATATCTGAAATGCCGTATATATTAAATGTGTCTGTACTCTTTATATATATATTTTTGTATATATTAATCAGTTAACTACATAGTTGGCAAAAGGGTATATTTCAAATATTCTGGTCTAGTTAGTCTAATTTAAAACATTCCGGACGGTTTATATTGTTTTACGTATTAGTATATAATATCCGGAAAACTCGTACAGTGATTTTACTTTAATATTACTATAGTACTTCCGGTCTGAATTCATTTCCGCCCTGTTGCACGGTATGGAATTTATGCGAAAGATGTAAGCCTAGTGCGTGAGTTAACAGTTGTTTGTGGCTTTGATTATTTTGATATGTTTTTATATCTTCTACTCTTCTTATTCTTTCTTCTTTCTTGTCTTTTTTATCGGTCTGGGCTAGGTGATGTATATTTTTGGATACTATGTGGGAAGTCTAAGATATTGTAATGGAGGGCATATCTATTCTTTCAGCTAACTGTCAGGGTCTAGGGGATAATACTAAAAGAAAAGACGTCTTCTCTTATTTGAAATCCAAAAAATTCTGCATTTATTGTTTGCAAGACACACACTTTACAGAAGAAAACCAAAATTATATCAGGAGTCAGTGGGGTTTTCACTGTTTTTATAGCTCTTTTAAATCTAACTCTAGGGGGGTAGCAATTCTAATTAATAACAATTTTGAAATAAAGGTGAAAAGGGAGAAAAAAGATATTTCAGGGAATATTTTGGCACTTGATATTGCCTTAGAAGGTTTCAATATTACTTTAATCACACTGTATGGCCCAAACATTGATTCACCAAATTTTTATAATACTTTAACTGATATAATAGATGACTTTGGGAATGATAAGTGTATAATCTGTGGGGATTTCAATTTAGTATTAAATCCAGAGTTAGATTATGACAGCAGCTATAAAAAAGTAAATAACCAAAAAGCCAGACAGAAAGTTTTAGAAATTATTGAAAATTATTCATTAGTAGATATTTATAGAGAGCTACATCCGGATACTAGAAGATATACCTGGAGAAAAAACAACCTGATAAAGCAAGCTAGGTTGGATGTTTTTCTCATTTCCGACAACTTACTATCTAGTGTTAATAACTCATATATAGAGCCAGGATATAGGTCAGACCACTCATTTCCAATTCTTAACTTAAAATTTAATGAATTCAAACGGGGAAGGGGACTTTGGAAATTTAACTCATCTTTATTATTTGAAGAAGACTATCTAGAGTTGGTAAAAAACACCATATTAGAAACAAAAATGCTGTATTGTCTTCCAGTATACAACCTTCAGGCTATAAGTAATATTCCAGATTCAGAAATAGGTTTTATTATTGATGATCAGCTTTTTTTAGAAACTGTTTTAATGGAAATCAGGGGTAAAACCATATCCTACTCATCAAACAGAAAGAAACAACAAAATAAGACTGAAACAAACTTAAGAAAGACGATACATGATATGGAAGAGCAGGAACAGGGAGACATTGAAGAATTAGATAATCTTAAAAAGGAATTAGAAAATATTAGATTAGATAGGATTAAAGGTAGTATTGTTAGATCTCGGGCAAGATGGCAGGAGGAAGGGGAAAAGCCAACAAGATATTTTTTCAATTTAGAGAATAGGAACTTTATATCTAAAATTATACCAAAATTAGAAACAGAAAATAATGGTTTGTTGACACAACAGAAGGAAATTTTAGAAGAGGTTAGGTTATTTTATGAAAAGCTATATGATGATAGTTGTTACCTGGAAAATGTAAACTTAGCCAAGGTCTTAGATAATTGTAATGTTCCAAAGTTAGACAACAAAGTTTCTGATAGTTTAGAGGGGATAATTACCAAGGAAGAAGCAGCAAACACTTTGAAGAATATGAAAAATAATAAAAGCCCGGGTACAGATGGTTTCACTGTTGAATTCTTTAAATGCTTTTGGAAATATTTAGGGGAGTTTATTGTAAGGTCCATAAATTTTGGCTATAAGAAAGGTTCATTATCAATTACTCAAAGACAAGGTGTTATAATTTGTATACCTAAGGGAGATAAGCCTAGACAGTTTCTTAAAAATTGGCGACCTATTACACTTTTGAATATTGTATATAAAATTGCTTCTGGAACTATAGCAGGGAGAATAAAAGGAGTTTTGGATAGATTAATTAGTGAGGATCAATCAGGTTTTATTTCAGGTCGATATATTGGGGAGAATACAAGATTAGTTTATGATATAATGCAATTTGTTGAGGAAAAAAATATTCCAGGAATGCTCCTAATGATAGATTTTGAGAAAGCATTTGATTCTGTCTCTTGGAAGTTTATTGATAAGGTATTTGAATATTTTAATTTTGGTTCTGATATAAGAAATTGGATAAAAATTCTTCACACGAATGTGAGTGCAGCTGTAAATCAGGGTGGAAACTTGTCTTCATTCTTTAATATAAGAAGAGGCTGTCGTCAAGGCGATCCGATCTCTCCTTATATCTTTATTCTTTGTGTTGAAATTTTGGCGGCTAGGTTAAGAAATAATAGAAAAATTAAAGGGGTAAATGTAAGTAACACTCCTATCCTTATTTCTCAATATGCTGACGACACCTCTCTTATACTAGATGGTTCTGAAATATCCTTACAAGAATCTATAGTAGAATTGAATGCTTTCGCAAAAATATCTGGCTTGAAATTGAATATTGATAAAACACAGGTGATTTGGATAGGCAGCAAAAAATATAGTGAGGATACTTTTTTACACGAGTTGAATTTACAATGGGGAAAGGCTAAATTTACACTCCTTGGAGTAGAATTCAATGTTGATTTACATGAAATTCCAAAGTTAAATTATGATAAAAAATTAATCAAACTGAAGTCCATTATTAAAACATGGAGTAAGAGATCACTTACTCCTATTGGGAGAATCCACCTTATCAAATCATTAATGTTATCACAGTTTAACCATTTATTTATGTCTTTGCCAAATCCTGATGATCACTTCTTGAAACAATTAAACTCAATACTTTTTAACTTTTTATGGAATAGTAAAATTGATAAAATAAAGAGAGATGTTGTTACCCAGAATTATTGTGACGGTGGGCTAAAAATGGTTGATATAACAGTATTTATTGATTCTTTAAAATTGGGTTGGATAAAAAGATTATATCAGAAAGACGCAAAATGGCAAGTTATTCTTAAAACATACATAGATCTGAATATGCTATCTACTTGTGGAAATAATTATATTCAGGAATGTCACAATAACTGTAAAAATAAATTTTGGAAGGATGTTTTTAAGGCTTGGATGAGGTTAAATGAAAGAGTAGGGGTAAAACATTTGAAAAAAAATATCTGGAAAACTTCTTTATGGTTTAATAAAGATTTAATGGTAGGACAAAAAAGTATCTTTTACAAGTCATGGTATAGTAGAGGGATCATTATAGTGAATGACCTGTTTAAAAACTTTTCTACTGGCACTTTTTACACATTTCATGAATTTATTGAAACCTATAGGGTGAATACAAACTTTCTCCAGTATCAGGGTGTGGTATCGGCAGTTAAATCATATTTAGCCAAGTTTGACTTTGAAAACACATTACAAGTTTTTCCAATCATTCCTAATCACATTGTTTATTTTATAAATCAGGGAAAAGGGACTAAAGACTTGTATAACCTCATGGTTAAAAATTGTACCATTCCTACAGGTAGGAAAAGATGGGAAGAAATACTAGAATTAAATGATATGAATTGGGGAGATATTTACAAAAATTGTTTCAGGGCAACAAAAAATACAAAATTACAATGGTTTCAATTTAGAATAGTTCAACATATCTTAACAACAAATTCATTTATGTTTAAAATAGGATCAATAAATAATCCACATTGTAATTTTTGTAATTCAGAAAGGGAGACAATTGTTCATATTATGTGGGAGTGTCCAGAAGTTCAAAAATTTTTAGAAAGTCTTGAAATTCTGCTCGAGGCTCTTTTTATTCCATTTTCTTTCAATAAAATAAGTTTTATTATTGGATTTATTGTTGATAAACAGCATGTCACCTGTAATAATAGACTTGACAATGAGATTTTAATTATCATCAAATTTTATATATATAAGACAAGGTGTTTACATAAAATGCTAAGTACAAATGCTCTTATTAATTCAATTAAGGAATTTCATACTATACAGAAATACATTGCCAATAGTAAAGGAGAGCAATCAAGATTAAATTTTGATGATGAATGGAAAAAGTGGAAAAAGTTGTTGGAATTTGCAGAAATTTGACTACAAACAATAAAATGTGTTTTTACGTATGTATATATTGTTCTCTTGATCTTGAGCTATCGCAGATTCTTGATTATAACTTTGCTCATTTTATAGAATCTCTAACCCAGATCGATCTCTCCTCTCTCTCCCTCTCTCTCTCCCTCGCTCTCTCTCTCCCTCCCTCTCTCTCTCCCTCCCTCTCTCTCCTCCTCCCTCTCTCTCTCTCTCTCTTGTGTGTTTTATATGTCTGTTTCCATGTTGTAAAATTGTGAGTGTATGAGTCAGTGCGAGTGTAAAAGTGTGATTGTGAGTCGAGATTACATTAAGATAGTTATCAATGTCATGATGATGATGATGATGATGATATGATGATGATGATGATGATGCAGTTGATGATGTCATTATGATGATGTTTTGGTGATGTTAAGGTGATGATGATAAGGATGATGGTGCACATGATGACGATCATGGTGGTGATGATGGTGGTGGGGATGATGATGATGACGATGATGATATGGTGATATTGATGATGTCATTATGATGGTGTTTTGGTGATGTTAAGGTGATGATGAGGATGATGTTGATGATTATGATCGATCATGATCATGATGACGATCATGGTGGTGGTGATGATGATGATGACGATGATGATATGGTGATATTGATGATGTTAAGGTGATGATGATGAGGATGATGGTGAGGATTATGATCTATCATGATCATAATGACGATCATGGTCACAATGACGATCATGGTGGTGATGATGATGATGCTGGTGATGATGATGGTTGTGATGATGATGATGATGATGATGAAGATGGATGAATGATGATGATGATGATGATAATGATAGTGATGACAATCATGGTTGTGATGATGATGATGATGATGATGATGATGATAGTGATGACAATCATGGTTGTGATAATGATGAGGACGATAATGATGATGATGATATGATGATGATGATGATGATGATGATGATGATGATGCATTTATGTCGTGATGTTGATAATGTAGTGTCGATGAGAAAGTGTGAGTACTAGTGTGAGAATGAATGTTAACATGTGTTGTAATTGTATTTATGTAAAATTTCTGAAAAATAAAACAAATACAAAAAAAAAAATATTTGGTTCTCCCGAAGTCTACAACTTACAAAATGCAAGATACAAGATTTTTTAAATTTTAAGTCGCATATTTAAAACAATAATTATTAGCACTGTAATGCTATTATTGCGACAAACTAAAGGATACAACTAATAAAAAACATGACATGAATAACAAACATGCATTTCGGTGATGATTATTGAGTTACAATAAACACACACCAAAAGTGACAGAGATAATAAAAATATCGTTATTTATTACATTTTTACCAGTGAAGTGTCGGAAATTATTCATTCTATAAAAGTGATATTTTTCACTAGTGAAAAATATCACTTTGATGATCAAAAGTCAAAACACAGCTTACAAACTAGCTTTGGAAAAACTTCCATTCTGTTCAAATTGTGGTTAGCTTAGAGACACGAAGGCCTCATTTTACGCCACAGATTTGAATTGTCAGATCTGTCACCTCATTCGAGGATTTTTCTCTAGCTGAACGCATACAAGCATAAGTTGAAGACATATAAACACATATTTACCGCATAGAAAAGTGAGCATTGCACACACTACAAGGCAATTAATTTTCACGATTGTGCTAGAATTGACTTATCCCCAATTAACTACATTCGCGGCTATCAAAGATGCAAATTTTACTAATATTTTGACAATAACAACAGACACAAACCCTTTTCTCATTGTAACTGTATACCGTTGATCTTATTACAGATGTAGAGTCTCGCATCATCCTTGTATAACTCAACTTACCGGATATGTCGAGTTCGGATGAGGACGAGGAGAACTGTGTTGTCCTGGACAACGGTTCCCATATGGTCAAGGCAGGCTTTGCAGGAAATGATACTCCAGATATTATGTTTCGGACAGTCATAGGAACGCCTTTATATCAGGTAATATACTGTATGGTGCTATGAATAAACCTAATGTACACCTCAACATGATATGAAAAGGATCCCCACAGTGACCTACATCAAGAGGTCATTGGAAAATTCCAAATCAATTTATTCCATCAATTGCAATTCTTGAGATTTGTATTTCTTTTCTCTAGTCCCTAGTTTCTTTCTTTTGGTTACAGTCGAATCTTGGCGAGACCATGGGGAAACTGTGTGTTATCTGAGTCGTCGAGCTAAGCAAGTTTGAATGTTTTGTCTTAAGTTTGGTTGGGGAAATGCATCGAATTAAACGGGTTTTTCGAGTTATACGTATTCGAGAAAACGATATTCGCAGTATTTTCTTATGAATCTACTGGTATGTGTTATATATTGCTAAATAAGAGGTTAACATTTCATAACAAGGTACAGTTGTAGTTATGTCGTATTGTTTCATTTTGTACAACTGACCGTCTATAGTAAACGCTAAAAAACGTTCCTCGATGTTTTGTAGAAGTATTTTTACCCTTGCCATAATATGGATCTGATGACAATTTCAGATTCCCATTTCACTGGAATACCTTGCCAAATGTTTTAAGTAAATTATGCAATTCATTTTAATTCCAAACACAGTTGAACCTCGTTATCTCGAAGTTAGTGGGACCTCGAAAAAAACTTCGAGTTATCCGAGTATCCGAGTTACGTTAGTTCGAATACTTAGTGTGAAGTCTATCCGAGACCGAAACAATACTTCGAATTAAAGGGGGTTTTCGAGTTACATGAATTTGAGATAACGAGGTTGGACTGTATTAGATAGTTAACGTAAAACAGGGAATAAAAGAACACTGTTAAGGGCCTTTGGTATGTGGCGACCCATTGCCTACCTCTCTTGGTGGAACGCATGGCACGTCGGACGAGGCATTTCAAAATAATGCACTAAGGAAAAAAAGATGTCCATGAATTAGAGAGAAAACATTACGGTAAAATAAATGCGATGAAGGCAGGGGAAAAAGATATCGACGGAAAAGCATTTGGTTCTGTACCGGCCTACTTACGCTGACCTATAGATGACGTAGAGCACACACATGTGCTGCACCTTCCACATTTAGTAATATATAGAGTATACCGAAAAATGAATTAAACTGCACCATACAGCTGTTTCGTCCTCCTAGGACTCTTCGGTGATGCTAGGGGGGCCAAAAGGTGGGGGGAAAATGTATAGATATCATTCCCATTCTTTCCCTAAATTTACATGTGATTGTTACAGAGTTCAATACATATGGTAGCTACTTTACATTGTATTTATAATTAGCTATTGTCCTTATTCAGGGCTGGATGATTGACGGAAAACCACAGCAACGATATTACGTGGGTGACCAGGCTATCGCTAACATGGATGCTCTGGACGTGCGGAGACCAATTGAACGAGGAATAGTGACCGATTGGGATGCCATGGAGAACATATGGCATCATGTGTTTGATGACCTTCGTACGGTTCCTTCTGACTCAAACGTTCTGTTAATAGAAACCCCTATGAATCCGATGTCACATAGGGAGAAAATGGCACAAGTCATGTTTGAGAAAATCCATCCTCGAGGATTGTTTGTTGCTACTCCCAGTGTGCTGTCACTCTTCTCCTCAGGACGGGGATCTGGCATGGTAATAGATTCGGGTTATGACGTGACAGATGTCATGTTCATATTTGAGGGACATAAGCTACCTCAGTCTATGTTTAGAGCAGATATCGGTGGCAATGATATCACTAATTACTTGATCGAACTTCTAGGAAAACGGGGTTACATGTTTACCACAGCGAAAGAAGTAGAAGAGGTAAATACGATGAAGGAAACTTTGGCATACGTTTCAACGAACCCTCAGACAGAAAATGTGGACAATATTAGAAAGGATTATACTTTTTCGAACGGAGAAACGATAAACCTAGATTACGAAAGGTTCCAATGCATGGAAGCAATGTTTAAACCGGATCTGATCGGAAGTGATGCTTGTGGTATACACGAACTCATTGCGAGAAGCATCAAAGAGTGTCCTGTAGATATCCGTAATGACATTTACAGCAAGTTGATTTTATCAGGAAGCAACACGTTGGCGGAAGGATTAGTTTCTAGATTAGAACAAGAATTACGGCCGTTACTGCCACACAATAGTCGTATCAAAGTCGTAGCTCCTCCAGAAAGGAGAATATCCAGCTGGATAGGTGGATCGGTATGGGGAAGTCTGTCTATCGCACAACAAATGTGGATTTTACCCGAGGAATATGATGAGTTCGGGCCTAATATAGTGTATCGATCTAAATATAGTCACCACTATTAACTTCAGTGGAAGTAGATATAAAATGATGAAATGAAATAAGTAGATAATATGAATCATATGAAATAATTAAAAATACGCTACTGAAATGGTTAGTTTAGAAACAGGAATTTCATATCAAAATGTCATAGTGCAAAAAACAGAAGTAACTGAATCCATGAAAAAGGAATGAAAGTTGAATATCTATAGCGATGCATGGAATATGTCCAGAAGCCAATGTTGTTATGACCTCATGAATGTTGAAAAAATAAATTTCATTCCTTAAATACATACATTTGGACATTGTGACGTTATTATGATTATGACGTCATAATTGTAGAATTGGGAGACTGCACTGCTCCACTGTCATCTGCTGGGTGTTCTTTCTTTGGATTTACATTGACTTTGAAACATGCTTTGACTAACTATTTATTTATAATCTTAATCAACTGTATCAAAAATATAAATATATACCTTAAATTAATGATGTCCGTCCGTCAACACTCGACTTCTTCTTCATAACAACTGATCGGAATTTAATTTAATTTGGTAGGAAGTATGCCTGGGTGGCTGGGATTCAAATTTATTCAAATGAAGGGGCTGACCCCCAGGGGCCTGAAGGGCGGGGCCAAACGTGGTCCATTTGGTAATATTCATATTAACGATTTCTTCTCTGAAACTGAGCAATGTACAACATTCATATTTCAGTGATAGCTTTCCTTGGTAGCTGGGATTCAATTTTATACAAATGAAGGGGCTAACCCACAGGGGCCTGAGGGGTGGAGCCGAAAGTGGTCTATTTGGCAATATTCATTTCAAAGGCTTCTTCTCTTGATCTAAGCAATGTACAGCATTCATATTTCAGTGGTAGCATCCCTAAGTATCTTTGGATTCAAATGTATTCAGTTTCATTGGGGTATGAATCATTTTTTGTTTGCAAACTATATGAAGCCATGTAGCAGATTCTTCCTAAAGTTTGCAAGCAAAATTTGTTTCATAACCCGATAAAACTAACAAATAATTGACATCAACGCCAATAATTAATTTGTGAAACATTATTTTCAAATTTAAAACCTGTTTATGTACAATTTGACTGATCTAACAACGGATGCTTTGTTTACAAATCAATACTCTACGTCATAGGAGTATGAAACAAAACAATCTCATCCAATCAGAAAGCCGCATTCTGCAAACAATCAATGGAAATTTGATTAATTTTATTTGAAATATTGAACACACATTGACCAAAACATTTTACCTTAAATACATTATTCATACATTCTTTATGCATATCACATTCTCAACGCATTCAAACCTTTTTTATTATAATGACCATGCATAACACTGGATGAACACATCAATTACAGGTTTTCTGAAGAACTTCGCTCACGTGTTATTTTCTTGTGAATAATTGTGTATATTGGGTTAACTTCTTGGCGGAAGCTTATCACACGTTTCCAAGTTTTTCCTGATAAAGACATGCTTTCCAAATGCATTTTTGTAACTGATCTGGATGAATGCCAAATGTAAGTGCCTGATGGAAGAAAAATAGTGAAAACCGAAGGGTCAACAAACCACAATCCGATTAAACTAAGGGCAAAATGTTAATGAACAAGGGAAAGATTTACACGGCAACACTTGAAAAATTAACCACGCCGATTAGACAACTGATTTGTGAGCGTAATAAGACAGCTTTGTTCTTGTCATACGGATGACCACTTCAACAGGGTCATGATATCACACGTAAGCATTATAACAACAAAAAACTTATCATCGTATCACTCAGGATACAGAGTTTAGGGTCCTTGTTTACAGGAAATGTGTGGCGTAATGAAATTACCTATAATGTCATGAAAAGGAAAATGAGACTTATGAATCTCAAACAATTTACAAGGAAGAAACGCATCGGGACTAGAAGTTTATTGTTCGACACATCTATTTAATGCACATTTAAAAAGATGAAGAAGATACAAAAACACAATAAAACGTAACATTTGAAAGGTATCTATAGAGTCTACTTTTGAAATATATCTGCGGGTTATTTTAGTCGGTTATATTTGAAAAGGCATTTTTTTGCGTAGGTCTCATACGGAAAAGAAAACATATTAATACCTATCAAAGCAGTGAATGTTTAATAATAACGACACTGCTTGCCTTGAACACTTAAAGAAACATTTACACCGAACAATGATCATAGAGAAACGACGCATTCAAACATTAAAAACGTATTTGGTGAATAAAAACGAAAGTGATTTGAAAGTGGTTTCTTATGAATCGAGTGTTATTGATAAACAACTATCAAAAATATATAAACATACACATTTGTACATAGATAAGCACATGGAATGCATCAAAAAAATCTTTGATTATTATGACAAATACATTCGTTCCTTCACTTAAGGAAATCCCTTTAATTAAAATTCTCCATAGGAAAGCATCACAAAAGTTATTGGGAACATCCTGAATTAAGGGAATTTCTTTTACTTTTGTCAGGTTTTTTCATGCCATTTCCATTGTTTTCATGTATTGGCCAGAAACTTTAACACAATTTTGCTAGTCAATGTCAGAATACAGATCTCTTTGAATTCATAGTTTTTTATTTTCACGTAATTTCCATTGTTCACATGTATTGGCAAGAAACTTTTCGATATAAAACACCATTTCTAGTCTATGTCCAGGTCCTATGTTCACAATAGACTATTCGTCCTTAATCCGTTGTTTTCTACCAGAATCTGGTCTACTTGGCAACAGGTTGACGTTGCTGCCGAGCTGGTGACGTCATTGGTATTGCTATGGGTACTTGCACCTGTAATAACAATAGTAAATTTAATAGTACATTAAAGAAAAAAAGAGAATACCAAAGCGTCAACAAAACCATAATCCGAATTCAAAATCGATTAAACTAGGGAAAATTCGGAACAAAGGAAAAATTTACATGTAGACTCTCGTAAAAGCACAAGAGAATAAGACCAGGTGTCAACCAGGAATTCAATCATTCGTAATATATCTTCCTCAGTATATTTCAACCTAGCTTTTGTTGTGTTATGCTCCAAGATAGCTCACAACCATGTATTTGTATCGTCTTTCATCTTTCTTGGAAAAGAAAGCTCTCATAATGAAGATGTTCTCTTTCAGTTTGGCATGTATTATGGAAGTGTACAGGGTGGGAAAATCAAATGTTTTGATGGCCGAAACATTTTTGAAAGGGGGTGCTCAAGACTGATCAGAAGATCTTTTGAGTTTTGCAAACTCCACATCCCGTTAATGCCACTTCTGGAGTATACAGTGTCACAATAAGACTGAAGCCCTGATTTAACGGTACTAAGAATAATACTAAGAAGTTTGAATTACAGTCTTAATATATATGGCTATAGCTGTCCAGGTTAATATTAAAACGTTTTCCTTTTGAAGTCTAGTGTTTGATATAGAAATAACAATATTTTGTAGAGATCTGTGTGGTTAAGCAGACAAAAGTTTAAGTTCCGATTCGGTCATTTAATGCAATGAAGACATATTACAAAAGAAGGAAACTTTCAACAAGTCAGTGATATTGTATCGACCGAATGAAACAATATTTATTTTGTCCCTTTTTTTTTCGATGAAGTTAACTTTTTAAGATTTTCGAAATGAACATTAAATGTCTAATGTTTCATGACATCCCTACCGTATATAAAAAGTGCTTTCATAAAATTAAATGAAATATGAAGAACATGTCTGGAGGGTATGGTCTTTACGCGGCGGTTTCCTGTTAATGTTTACTTTATTGGCCATAGAATAATGCAAATATGCAAGAGTATATTAATTTAGCCCGACCCGGGGTACATTAACTAACATATCAAAAAAACAAAAACGTATTTAAATATTATTCTGACATCATAGAATATAAAACAAAATGGCTATATGACGAAAACTACATCCTTACTTTTAATAATCCGAAGTAGTTTCAAAATATAAAGTGCTAATTACTGATGGACCGTAAGACTCAAAAAGTTTATTGTAGAGTTGTTGCTAGTTGTAGCTGTTTTTATAGTAGCTTTTACAGATGACGTAACACACACATATGCTGCACCTTTTAAATTTAGTACAAGATACGGTATGCCGAATAAAATAAACATTAACAGGAAACCGCCGCATAAAGACCATACCGTCCAATTAAACTGCACCATACAGCTGTTTTGCCCTCCTAGGACTCTCCAGTGTTGATAGAGGCCAACAGGTTGGAATCCAAAATTTCCAAAGAAACATTATGCTATTATCTCTGTATTCAACATATGTATTTAGAAATTGCGGACACGGCCATTTATTTGTATGACTTTGTTTTTTATCTAACGATGGTTAACTCATTTACTCCTTATAGTTAAAAAAGGAAATACTGTAAAAAATCGTCCTCTAAAGTATTCAAATCTTTGAATTGAAAGAAATCAAATGCGTTTTCTGGGATGAATGAGCCAGATAAGATGGTAACAATGTTCTGCTTACTCTACGTCTGTTCCTCCAGATTGCTGTTGCCGTGTACAAAAATGGGTTGATAGCGGCATTAACTGGCAACACGAAAACCATCACCCATGAATACACATCGCCAGAGATTTGAGTTCCACTCCTTGACATCACTCCTGGAATACATCAAGTGAACATTTTTTCACCTTCTGACATTTGTGATTTCTGGCAAAAAAAGTTTTTCCTTTTTTTTACGTAGACAATGCCGTTTTTGATTGATTAACTAACAGAAAGTTTGTTATTTAAAAAATGCGTAGACAAGTTGCAATGTTTTGCTTAAAATCGATTAGGTCGATTTAAAAAATAATGTATAAGGTGTCAGAATTCCATAGTGGATGCTAATTTTATGGTCTGCAAGGAGTCTGAAATAATAATCTATTAATATCAATATAAGCTAGTCAATATGAAACAGATCCACGTGATGATAAGAGCAAAAGAGCTTGATCTGATCACACTGCTTACCCATCACACCGATTGGAAACCAGCAGCAAAAGTCTGTTGCCACCACTAGGAAAAGCGTCTTTGCTACTGCTATTTCCCGTTGCTGGTTCTGTGTTGATTTCATGCGACGACTACTTGCCCTAACACTTCTAAAGATACAGATTTGACCTATCACTACAACTACAAAGATACGACTGTGAGACACACAAAAACCGCAAAGGAATACTCTGATCCCGCTCGGTCACCACCCGTCAATGGCAGAGCAAGACCCACCCCAGACTGGGAGTAACATTCACCTTTGAAGTAAGACTGCATCACAGTTATAGGAACAAAGGAAAGTGTGATAGAAACAATCCATAATGACACTAATATAACTACAGCTTTTCTCCAACTGATTCTCCAGCGAAAGAGACTTGAAAGAGGGAAAGCTATGACAATAAACCTATCTACTGTAACCAATAGAATCAGAAACGTCGACATTT
Organism: Mimachlamys varia; assembly: GCA_947623455.1. NCBI lineage: Eukaryota > Metazoa > Mollusca > Bivalvia > Pectinida > Pectinidae > Mimachlamys > Mimachlamys varia. The sequence continues at coordinate 37,644,347 of OX392533.1, read as the reverse complement.
CACTGGATATGGTTGATAAAACACCAGCTGTGGTGCAAAGTACGCTTGCTCTCCAGTTTTGATCATTCCATGCGTACACACCCTTGAAATGTGCATCCATAACTCCTATTATTAGGAGGTAGACGCCCATGAGTAAATCAGATATAGCCAGATTCAGTACAAATATTGAATGACTTTTGGTTAAAGCATCTCCTTCGATTAATAATCGATACAATATTACGACTAAGTTTCCAATTAAAGCACATGCCCCAATTATCCAAAGACATGCTCTAAGAACGTCCGAATGTATCAAGGCAAAACATGACGATATTTCGTCTTCTCTGATATCGTCTGTCGTATCAGGATTACAAACAAAATGACCAAGTGTACATTTATGTACATGCTTGTTTTTTAAACACTTCTCTTTGGTAACAGACTTTGGTCTAACGCAACACATAAAAGGAGTGTCGGTGTACAAAGAAACCAGGAAAGGCAAACCATCAAAAAGATATTCTTGAACTTCCATTTTGTTACCTGTTATATCTAAGGTGGTCAGTTGACTGTTATTAAATGTTCCAGTTGGAAATATTTTGAATCTATTGTGTGATATGAGAAGTGTTTTAAGTTCTATGTGTAACCTAGGGAGTGATGCTATTCTATTTTTTGAAAGATCAAGCGTGAAAATGAAATGTACATCAACAAAAATGTCATCAGGTAAAACAGATATAGTAGTGTTTGATAAATTCAGAACAGGTACAATTTGAAGCCCCAAAAAGGTATCAGAATGGAGAACAGATATTTTATTATTCGATAGATTAATGATTGCCAGTGGAGGGAATCCCCTGAACATTTTTTCAGGTAGAATAAGTATCTGATTGTTTGAGAGATCTATATGATAAAGTCTTAAAACTTTACTGAAGATACCACCAGGGAGAAGAGATATCAAATTATTTGAGATATCTAAAACGACAAGTTTTGAAACTTTACTGAAGATACCATCAGGGAGAACAGATATCAAATTATTTGAGAGATCTAGATAGCCAAGTCTTAAAACTTTACTGAAGATACCATCAGGGAGAACAGATATCAAATTATTTGAGAGATCAAGACTAGCTAACTTATCCAGTTCACTGAAGATATTATTTGGAAGAACACTTATCCCATTTTTAGTAAGACTAAGACTACGGAGATTAGTGAGTCCATCGAATATATTACAGGTGACAACTGGTGTTCCAACCAAGATGAAATAAGAAAGAGACGACGAACGTAGAAAAACCGGAAAACTTTGATTGTTAGTGTTTACGCTCTTGGATAAATACTTAAAAACATAACGAAGACTGTTCACTGGAGCATGATCTACGTTAACCGTTAAACCAGTACATATACAGCTGCGCGGGCATTTATCATCACATGCCCTCTCGTCATCAGATTTGGGACATTGGCTTATACCATCACAGACGTTTGATAAAGGAATGGTGTATTCACGTTCATCGATGTCCCGCATGCAAATGTGGATCCCTGTACAGTTGTGTAGTTCTAAAATACAGCAAAAAGAGATAACAAGTAAAGCTATATTGTTAAATCAATGACGTGGGGCAGGCCAGGCAATCTAATTCATTGGCTAATAACTTTTCATTCCAAATGTGCTATTGAGCAGATCCAAAAAAAATATCGCTGACAGACGGCCATTTTTGATTATGACATAATACTTTGTGATTGCTGTTTCATGAGAAGTACTAGATGGATCTTTCTCAAATGTTATATGCAGGTACCCTTTCTTCCTTGTCCAGTTTTTTGGCTCTTTTGCAAAATAATATGGCCAGCGGCAGCCATCTTGTATTTGAATATAAAAGAATACAAGACAACCTTTTTCAACTATTATTAAATTTTCAAATTTTATCTATTTTCCTAAAATTTTATACATATATAAAAGTAAAAAAAAAAGAACTTTTAAGAAGAAATGAAAATCGCCGATGTGGACTACAAATCCCTTTTGGATCTCTTGTTGCTTTAAATTACTTCAAAGTAGATAAAAAAGCATTTTGTCTCACCCTGGATGGGTATATGCACAATTTTACCGGTTTGAGATTTTATATATTATCCTTCATTTACGACAAGCTGCAAGTGCTTTTCACACGTTCTTACCATGAGGTCTAAGCAATAAAGCAATGACTTCATGTCGACAATTCAATTACATTGCATCGATTTTTTTCATTGTTTCTACCAAACACAAGAATCCTATCCTTAGGTTAATATCCCCCTGTCGCATCGCCAAGCGATGAAAGAATGTATTCATATCTTTCATTGATAACAGGAACAATAGATACGGTTGGAGGACAAAGTTCATGCTTAAGGCACGAGAACCGTTTCATGAAATAAGACGACCCTGATAAAAGATATAGACAAAATCAAACCAAACTTTGATGGTGAGATCTAGCCATTTGTTGTGATGTTGACATATCAAATACTGACCACATTTAGTTACCGTGTCCCGTCCTCGTCCACAGAGCAGATTGCATTCATACCGTGTTTGTCGACAGGAGGGTTTCGGACAGATTTCATGCTTACTAAACGTTATGTGTGGCACAGTATACACGCCTGTTGGTAAACAGACTAAGTTACTATCAAGGGTCATTTAACACCGTAATTTTATACAATTTTTTTCATAAGATGAGTGTTAGATAAAAAAATCAAAGAATACCGAAGCGTCAATAAAATCCATAATCCGTCCGAACACAATCGATTAAACAAGCAGCAATCTTTGAACAAAAGGATAAAATCGAAGATACCAGGTGTTCCAGAAGAGTAAATGTAAAGCTAAATCTCATCCGAGTAAATGTCACGCGTTCTTAAAGTGGTATTGAGGCATCATTCGCAATCACAACAAGTACGTATGTAGGCAAACTAATGAGCATATTCAAAAACGTTCACCTTGTTTGACATTACACTTCTAAAATTTAAAGTTATTTATGATTACTTATATCTTACCGTGTGTGCAATTTGGCCCATTTGGGTCATAGTACACTGCCCTCTCCGATCGTAATTCCAGTGAAGATGCCGATTTAGACGTATCGCCATAGTCATCGTACACTGGGGCTCCGGTAAACACTTGGTGTCTGGTTTTCGGGTATTCCTCAAACGTCTTCTTCGCGAAGCCATTTTTCTTGTCTCGGGAATATCGTACGTTTCCAGAATATTCAACAGGTTGGAAAGCGACGCAAATTGTTATACAAGTAAGAGACAGACACAATAAGGTGAGCATGTCTAAAATAGCCGAACTAGTATATAAATGTTAAATCGGAATGTGCAATTTAGTTATATAATAAAGTTTACTCTAATAAAGAACAATGACACGATTCACGTATATATTATCGACAAGTGTCCAACAGGATAAAGTCGTGCGGTGGAGAAAAACATCACATTTGTTGAAAGTTTCACTTATGAATCAATATCATTCGACCAGTGTCTTTGATGATCAGGCCGTGTTTTGAGGAAATCGCATCTTTTGTGTAAGTTTTACGAACGAATTAGGATACTCCGGTTTCTCTCCACAATAAAAAAAAACTCGTGCTACCAACAAGAGCGACAAACTTAAAATTTAGTTTTTCTCAAAACACTTTTTTGAGGTGGGGGGGGGGGGATTGAAGTTTCGTTTGGAATTAAATTAGTGGATACGTATTTCATTCTGGCCGTTTGTGTTATGTAGTCAATGTTTGAACTTTATATTGATTTAAGGTCATTTGAAATTGCGGATTATTTGTACTTTTTAATAAATGAACACAAACGAAAATGATACGTTAAGATCAACTGCAGAAATATTTCCATGGTGTAGTAAATTCAGTTAAGCTGACTATGCTTTATGTTTCGAATAGTACCTCTCGGAACACCTTTTCTCTTATCCATTGTATGGTTCAGTGTGACGTCATGTGTTACGAATAAAACAGAACGTGAGCAGCCATTGATGAAGTTTGGTGTTAATTGTTACCGGGACCCTAAATCCGGCCAATATATTACAAACTGGCGACGAGGATGGGATGTAAACGGACTTCACTTGTTCACAGAGGCTTAATGAACATTTTGCACTCTCATTTGCGGTGAACAACATGGCACACGTTGGAAAAATTGGTGAATTTGTCGAGGGGTCAGAAAACTTCACGTGCTACGTGGAGCGCATGGAGCAGTATTTTGCCGCCAACGACATCACGGATAAGAAGGTAGCAGTATTTCTAGCCGTTATGGGGCCTCAGACTTACACTCTGTTAAGAAATATTATGACACCTGATTAACCGAGTACTAAGACGTACGATGAAATCGTGACAGCCCTCAAAGGACATTTCATGCCAAAACCGTTAGTTATTGCGGAGAGGTTTAAGTTTCACAACCGAAGTCAGAAGGAGGGGGAAAGTGTAGCGGATTACGTCGTGGGTTTGAAAAAACTAGCAGCTCGATGTGAGTTCGGTAACTTTCTGACACAAGCACTGAGAGATAGGCTTGTTTGTGGACTACGGAGTGAGTTTATGCAGAAGAAACTTCTAGCTGAAAAAGATTTGACGATGGATAAAGCCTGTGAAATTTCTGTTGCCATGGAGACCGCTGCGAGGAACACGACGGAAATGAAACCTGGTCATGCGCAGGGGCAAGTAAACAAAGTGTTCAAAGGACCCAGACACCAGAAACGGGATTTTAGTAAGAAACCCAAGGCAGGTGAGTCGAAATCGACAACAGACAATGTAAACAACAGAAAACCATGTTATCGTTGTGGCGGAAAACATCCATCAGATATGTGTACATTTAAAGATGCCAAGTGCTATGCGTGTTCAAAAACTGGGCACATAGCCAAGATGTGTTTGTCTAAGAAAAAGACTGTCAAGGCAAAGTATGTACAAGAGGCCGAAGGGACCTGTAGTGACCCAGACTTAGGGATGTTCGGAATATTTCATGCGTCAACAAAACGAGGCTCGACAGCGGGATATCAAGTCAGTGTAGAGTTGGATGGGAACTCTGTAAACATGGAGTTGGATACTGGAGCTGCTGTGAGTATTGTATCTGAGCAGCTGTACAAAAACTGTTTGACTAATCTACCCATACAATCAACTTCAGTACAGTTGAAAACCTACAGTGGTGACAAAGTTGAGTTGTTGGGGAAGGTTGATGTACCAGTGAGGTATGGAAATCAACGTGTGACTTTACCTTTGATCATAGCCAAGGGAGATAAGCCTTCCTTGCTTGGCCGGAATTGGTTGAAAGCTATCAAGCTCAATTGGAAAGAAGTTTTCAAGGTTCATTCAGATTCAAAGGAAACTACCAGTCGTCCGTCAGTCGGATTGGAGGAGTTAAAGTCCAAGTACAGTCGGTTGTTCCAGAAGGATGTGGGAACAATCAAACATTTCACGGCTCAGATACACATAGACCAGAACGCGAAACCGATATTCTGTAAAGCCCGGCCAGTACAATTTGCACTGAGAGAGTCTCTCGAGAAGGAGCTTAACCGACTAGAATCACAGGGGATTATCAGCAAAGTAGACCGCAGTGACTGGGCTACGCCCATTGTGATAGTTCCCAAGTCTGATAAGTCCATACGGTTATGTGCGGACTTCAAGGTGACAATCAATCAGTGTTTGGAGGAACAGAAGTACCCATTACCAAATGTCGACGACATGTTTGCACAGTTAGCAGGGGGAGAACAGTTTACCAAACTTGATCTGTCACAAGCTTATCAACAATTGCTGTTGAATAGTGATTCAGAACAGTACATGACCATCAATACCCACCTCGGGTTGTACCGATATCACAGGTTGCCATTTGGAGTGTCGTCAGCTCCCGCCATTTTCCAAGCAGTAATGGACCAGATTTTGCAGGGTCTGGACAATGTCCTGTGTAGGATTGATGACATACTGATCACCGCTCCGACCAAGGTGAAACATCTCTCAACACTGGAAGAAGTGTTAAAACGGCTCGATAACCATAATATCCGTTTACGGTCGGATAAATGCCATTTCATGGAGGATAAAGTGGAATATATGGGTCACATGATCAACCGAGAAGGTTCGCACCCAACATCAGCCAAGGTAGAGGCCATCAGGGAAGCACCCAGCCCCACCAATGTGACAGAGTTGAAATCTTTTTTGGGGCTACTGAACTATTATGGGTCATACTTACCCAACTTGTCAACGACATTGCAACCATTGCATGAACTCCTACAGAAAACCAGCCATGGAAATGGTCCTGTGAATGTGAAACAGCGTTCCGGAAGTGTAAGGAAAGACTCTCCGAGAACACTTTGTTAGTACATTATGATGGTAACAAACCATTAAAACTAGCATGCGACGCGTCGGCTTACGGATTGGGTGCGGTTATATCACACACCATGGACAACGGCAAGGAAAGACCCATCGCGTTTGCTTCGCGCACACTGGCCCCCAGTGAAAAGAACTACGCACAACTGGAGAAAGAGGCTCTAGCCCTGATATTTGGGGTGAAGAAGTTTCACAAATATCTGTACGGTCGCAGATTTACACTCATTACAGATCATGAGCCTTTGACGACCATCTTGGGACCAAAAACCGGAGTACCAACGCTGGCAGCAGCCCGCCTGCAACGCTGGGCGTTGATTTTGTCGGCATACAAATATGACATTGTGTACCGGAAGGCTGCAGAACACGGTAACGCGGACGCGTTCTCAAGATTACCGGTTCAAGGAAAGGTAGAGCCCGAGGAGGCCGACATCTTTACATTTTCACATGTAGATGAACTTCCGGTGGTAGCCGAAGATATAAGTCGAGCAACACGGAAAGATCCGATTCTGTCGCGCGTACTTGATTACACTCTGAGAGGATGGCCCAACCATGTATCAGACTCGGAGCTTCAACCCTATTTTCAACGCAGAGAGCAGTTGTCAAGTGAGCAGGGATGTGTCCTGTGGGGTCTCCGTATTATCATTCCGCCCGCCTACAGAGAACGATTACTCGCGGATCTTCACGATCAACACACTGGTATATGTCGGATGAAAGCGTTAGCTCGGAGCTACCTATGGTGGCCCGGAATTGATCAGGAAATTGAACAGCAAGTTAGTGCTTGTAGTGTGTGTCAGTCTGTACGGAATCTTCCCGCGACAGCACCACTCCACTCCTGGAGTTGGCCAACACGTGTATGGCAGAGACTCCATATTGATTTTGCGGAGAAGGACCAGCAACATTTCTTAGTCCTTATTGACAGTAACTCCAAGTGGTTGGAGTGCGTGGATATGTCAACCACGACATCAGCAAAGACCATCGAGGTCTTGCGTTCATTGTTTGCATCATATGGTCTCCCCGAGGAGATTGTGTCCGACAACGGACCACAGTTCATATCATCGGAGTTTGAATTGTTTTTGAGCCAGAATGGTGTAAAACATACATTGGTGGCGCCCTATCACCCAGCCTCCAATGGGGCTGCAGAGCGCAGCGTTCAAATCCTTAAACGAACACTGCTAAAACAAGTGTTGGACGGAGACAAGTCTCTATCAGTAAAGCACTGACTGGCCAACTTTTTGATAACATACCGGGCGACACCACATACGGTGACTGGAGTTTCACCTGCGGAACTTTTCCTTAAGAGGCAACTTCGTACAAAACTCAGCTTACTAAAACCCGATTTAGGAAAACGAGTTGGCCTTCAACAGGAATCACAGAAAAGGCACCACGACAAAGGCCGTGTTCGCGTTCGCACTTTCACGCGTAACCAGTCGGTACGGGTTCGAAACTTCCGTGGAGGGAAGGAAAAGTGGATCGTAGGGTCTGTGGTAAAACAACTTGGGCCTTTGACGTACTTGATACGTATCGGTAGGACATTGAGGTATGTTCATGTCGACCATATCTTAGCAACTGGTGAAGAATATGTTGAACCGTTTCAACAAGATGACCAACCGATCGCGAGTCACCCGATGAACATTCCGGTTGACGATAAACCAATCGCGAGTGAACAGCCAAACATTCACATTGAGGACAAACCTATTGCGAGTGAACCAGCAACTGTTCCTAAGGTTATTCCTGAACCGATTCCTAGTGAAATCGCGCTAACACCCTCGCGTACAAGTGTCGCGACGCCGCAACCAGAGAGACGCTATCCAATCCGGGAACGACGAGCTCCCCAGAAGCTGGATATGTGAACTTTTTTAAGAGTTAACCAATTCTAAGTGTTAAATTGTGTTCATTAATATGTTATGAGTTAAGTGAAATTTAAGTGCTGCAGAGACTTGGTTCTATATAGATGGAACTGTTTTTGTTCCTTGTAGGGAAAAATCTATTCCGATTATATGCAAGTTTATTGAAAAATTTCATTTTAAATTTCTCAATTAGAAAGGGAGGAATGTAGTAAATTCAGTTAAGCTGACTATGCTTTATGTTTCGAATAGTACCTCTCGGAACACCTTTTCTCTTATCCATTGTATGGTTCAGTGTGACGTCATGTGTTACGAATAAAACAGAACGTGAGCAGCCATTGATGGAGTTTGGTGTTAATTGTTACCGGGACCCTAAATCCGGCCAATATATTACACATGGTAACTTCAACGAAAAAACGATAGATATTACTCTTCCTGACATCATAAATGCATCAGAGGACTACAATCGGAACAACCAAGGGGACCTATAAATTGTGGCGTATTATAAAGAGTTGAGACAATATTTGATGAGAAGAATTTACATTTAACTATTTCTTTATCGTTCTTTACTATTAGCTCTGTTGTAAGCCAGGCCGGATCAGGTTTAGCTGCTAATCTAGGTAGTAATGTTGACGCTTCTTTCATTAGTCGCAATATCATATTTCAGCACATTTTAAATATTCTATTACTTTAGTGTTTTGTTGATGACATTCAGCTTTTTACTACTGTATTCCAGAACCAAGCCATGACTTGTGACGGTTGGTAGGGTAACAAAACTCCAGTCTGTTGCACCCGTCGTTGGTGTAACGCCTTCCGTATGTGAGCTTTAACAGAACAGGCGCCTCGAATCCATTTGACTCGCGAGAATTCCATTATTGTGCGAATACGCCATCAATTATTGTGCGAATACGCCATTCTCCCTATCAAAGGAAGACTTCGAGATAAATATGAAGAAAGTATGAGGTTATTACTTTCTCTTTGGTATAGGAGTTACACAATTAGGTGGCGCTACTGGTATTTTCTCGAGTTGCATACACAGGCACTTGTTTCAATCAATTATCCTGGTCTGGCCAAGGGTCTACATCGGAACATCTAAATAAATTAAGTAGTCGACAATCGGCAACAACGGAAATATTTATTGCATTATAAGATCAACTGACCCGAAGGGTAAAGATGATCTACAGCCACCATGCTTACGTCAGTCGTCGTCTGATGTCTGTCATGCGTTAACTTTTCTTGCAAACAACTTTTTCTCCATAACCATGAGGCAGAGAGTGATGATTCTATGCATGTAACATGCTGGGATAAAAAACTACCAAGTTTGTTCAAATGAATTGCATAAACCTACTTTCAAGATCGAATATATAAAAATATTCAAGCAACTTCTTCTCAATAACCGATAGGCATAGTTTACGGATGTTTTGCGTGAAGCATGAAACGATGACGGTCTGCTAAGTTTGTTCAAATGAATGACGTTGCCCTACATTCAAGATCACAGGGGTCAAATGTCTTAACAATATTCAAGCAAAATCTTCTCAATAACCAGAAGACATATACTATTGATATTTGGCGTGCAGCATGCTAGGATGAATGGATATTAACTTTGTTCATTGAATCTCTTACACGGTCACATGGGGTCAAATATATTAATATTTTGGAAAAAACTTAGCTCAACGCAATAATCGACACATATTGTATATGGGACTAGTCTGTATCGTCAGATGACCGTTAGGGCCTCTTGCGTATGTGGTTGCAAGATCAAATGAGCTGGGACGTTATATAACCGGTACGTGCTATTCATGCGACACAGGTTACAGCAAGAACACGTGATTTTGGTTCTTTTCACTATTGAGGTAAAAGGGTTAGGGAGTTTAAGCGATCGTGTGTAGAGATGTGCATTTTTGAGAAAATGTGTTTTCTAATTGTACAAATTGTAAATAAAACTCGGCCAGTGCCTTATGTCGAAAGGAAATAGAAGGCAAGATATACATTTAGAGACCTAAAATAGACAAACATATTGAACTACAACTATATTCTGGTTACGTCTTAAAAGGCCTGCAGGTGCATTTAGGGTAACAACCCTGCAACTTGTTATCTAATTTCTAGGTCCCTAATTTATACAAGAACCTTGTAAATCGCCATCTATATCCATGCCTATATAAACAAGAACCTTACAAGCTGCCAATTATAGGCCTGTTAAGGTCCCTAATATAAATAGCAACCTTACAATTTGCCATTATATACCTTTCTAGATCCCTAATATAAATAGCAACCTTACAATTTACCATTATAGACATTTCTAGGTCCCTAATCTATACAAGAACCTTGTAATTTACCATCATATGCCCTTCCAGATCCGTTATTTTTACAAGAACCTTACAATTTGCCATTGTAGACCTTTCTACGTCCCGGGGTGTTTCAATGTAGTAGAGTCGGCAACGTTCCATCTATGGTGGAAATGTTCACACCAAACTGCATAGCAAGCTGTTGCTGCTTGTGACCTCTAAATTACAATGCGATTGCATGATCCGTCTGTACTTTGGTCAGCAATTCCGCGATAGCAAATAGTTGGATTAAACGGAAAGTGGTGTGTTTGTGTAAAAAGTATTGAGTGGTATAATAATGAGTTGAGCAACAGGTAATCATTATAAACTGTGTGTGATTTGTACTGTTTTATACTTTCTCCAAGGGGCGCTGTAGATGACGCGACTGAGGAAATTAAGACACCACAATAAGGAAGTTACCTTGACTGTTATATGACCGATATTCTAATCTTAGGCCAAAGCATTTAACAATGGTTGTACATTTATGTACCCTGCGTTTTTTGGTTCAGTATAGAGATAAGCATGACGCCTCCATTGTTTGAAATTTATATTTTAAGGCAGCTCTCTTTTCCGTATCAACAATACTATAGACTTATTGTGCTTTTCGTCGTTTTGTCTCCACAGAATTGAGCTTGGCATTGTTTTTCGTTTTTGACGACTAATTCTCTAAGCCTTTAGATGGTTTTCACATGTTTTATCACGAGCCTACGGAAAACATGCGTATAATATTATTATGAATGATGTAGTACAAATAATTGCTGGCATATGATGTATATAACTAGATTTTAAATGTTCAGATGTAGGGTATATCTGTCAAAATAAAAGGTTACACTTTTACACCAAAATTTGAAGTTACCTTGAAGGTCATATTAACCTTTATGGATTAATGTCATATTTTTAACATAGACTTACATTTGTATACCCTCACAACGAAGTTCGAGGGTATATTGAATCATCGTATCTGTTGGTTTGACCTTACTGTCCATTTGACCGGAATGTTCTCTTAAGTGTATCTAATACAGTGAAGCAATATTTCCACATGGGCACACTGTATCCCTATGATTTATGGTTGTGCCCTTTCGTGAACTTTATGCCACTTTTTGTAGATATTTTGTATGGAATATTGTGACAAGTAGATATGATGAAGGACTGAAGGAAAGTGTCCCAAACTTGGCATACTACATCTCTATGAGAAATTTTAGTGCCCTTTCACATTTTATCCAATTTTATTTGTTAGAGTTATGTTCCTCACTGTAGAAATAGAGTTCAGTGCATCTAGGTAAGAATTCGAGCAATATATCAATCTGCATATTACAGCCCTATGAAAAATCCAATTCCGCTAACCAGTATATTCTATTGAAACTTCTCTTGAATGATTAATATTTTATGCAGTGTGGAAACGCATTAATTAACGGGAGTTACTATGCCTTACGTTAAATTGTTGACGTCGTAATCGTTACGTGGGAAATTGCTGGCCCTCTTTGCATACAACCAAATACGATATATGCACTATTTGAGCTAAATGCCGGAAAATGAAAAATGTAATTTAATTTCTATGAGATGAACATATTCTAAAACTGACAAGTGTTAGTATTTAGCACTGTTGGTTGGTATTCTAAGGACAATACAGTTGTATGATGCTGTTCAGGGAGTGGCACATTGACGTTGTATCTATTTCAATGGTTAACAGTGCTGTCTCTTCTGGTACAATCTCTTAGAAAGGAGAATGTCAATAGATGTTAACATTTATGAACATTCCAACAATATTTGTTATACTTGCATACTTAATTAATGTGAGTAAATCTATATTTAAAGCTCAAATTATCTTGATTTCTTGGCGGAAGATTTTCACACGTTTTAAGGATTAACTTTCTATTTTGGGAATGCTTCAATAAATGTAACAGCATGAAATTTGCAAGCTCCGCCTACGTTAATCGTTGGTGACGTCACACAATTGTGTTTCAAACTGTAGGATTTGCATAGCTCCGCCCACATGAATTGTTGTCGACGTCATAGAAATTTGTCACGTGTTTGACTACAGTTATGCAGTGATAATGATAGTCTGTTGAGTAATGGTTATCGAGTGAATGTCAGTGTAGACTGTAAATATTCTAAGTTACCCTGATTAAAACACGATTTCTAAATGTATTTTTGTAATTGATCTGGTTTAAAGCCAAAGGAAAGTGCTTGTTGAAAAACAAACTTAGTGAATATCGAAGCGACAACACAATCCGATTAAACTAGGGGAAAATATGAGCAAGTGAAGATTTAAGTGGAGACACTTGAAAAATTAACCACACCGATTACATCAACAACTTATGTATAAGACTACTTGTTACTGTATCAACGACACACGGATGACCAGTCATGATAACACACTTAAGCATCATATAAAACAAAACACATCATCTTATCTCTCGGGAAACAAAGTTTAGTGTCCTTGTAAACAGGACATGTGTGGCTTTATGAAATTACATACTACTACATTTAAAGGAAAATAAGACGTATGAATCTCAAACAATTGACAATGAAGAAACGCATTAGTATTAAAAGTTTATTGTACGACATTCGACACATCTATTTACTGAGCACGTAGAAAGATGAAGAGGACATATGAACTCAATCAGACCATAACTTTTGAAAAGGATCCATGCTTTTGAAATATGGCTGCGGGTCATTTTTATTAGGTTATAGGTTTAAGAAGGGTCTTTGTTTTTGCACAGTTGTCATACTGTATAGAAAATATCCCTATATTTATCAAAGCAGTGCATATATGGTTTTGGTCGAATTAAGAATAATAGCACTGTTTGTCCTGGGCACCAATAGAAATCTTTACATCGAACAACGATCGCAGAGAAGATATCTCTTAGAAAGTCATTCAAAATCCAATGAATTAATTTCAGACGATAGAGAGCAAATTGTAAAGCGTATGTGGTAAACCAGTGGTCAAGTGTGTCTATAAAATGTATTATTGAAAATATTTTCTTATCCTGGTTTAGAAAATATGATCAATTATTTTCTGACAATTCATCGTGTTAACAAGTAATACATGTAACTATATTAAGGAGACTATGTTCTTAAGTGCATTCAAACGGTAAAAACATATTTGGTTAATATAAACGAAAGCTATTTGAAAGTGATTTTATTATTAATCAAGTTTTATTGATACAGTCATCAATAATGTATATACATGCATGTGTAAGCACAGCGAATGCTTAAAATAACTTTTATTATATAAAGAAAAATTACCATATATGACTACCGCAATACGTCTTCGATAATCGCTACAAACCTAATTTAAGGAATTCCATTCTCTTAAAAAATCTCCATCGGAAAGCATCTCAGATGTAAATGGGAACATCCTAAATTTCCTTACGTTAAGGAACTTTCTTTAAACTGGGTCCTTGAATCTCGAAACATTTGAATCCATTTTTCCCATTCTTTTGGCTTTACTTCAACCATATGTATGTGTTACCTAATCTTTCAAGTATATGTGTTGAACTTCAACAGCAGACGACGAAGAAGTATCGCGTCACTAAACCAGTTTGTAAACTTAACAAGAATGTATGTTGTTATCCAGTACTGTCCTTTTCTTGGAATAGCCTCCCATGGATAAATAGAACTTGCATTATATCTGAAGACGCCATTTGATGACCTCTTCGGCATGGCTTTTCACATGTCCTATTCAACGTCATATTATGCAAAAACACTAGTCGAACTGCTTTTCTATGGCAGCTGTTCTAACATGATATATTAAACTTACTCCCAACCTAAGACACATATTTCTAGAACACAAGTCTCTTTGAATTTAAAGTTTATGTTTTTCACTCCATTTCCAATGTTCACATGTATTGGCTAGAAACGTCTCGATATAACGCAGCCTTTGTAGTCAATGTCCAGATTATTTGTTCACCAATTGACAATTTGTGCTTAACCCGTCGTTTCCTATCAGAACCCGGTCTACCTGACAACAGGTTGACGATGCCGCCGAGCTGGTGACGTCATTGGTATTGCTATGGGTACTTGCACCTGTAATAATACAGTATTACTGTCTTAATAGGTATGGCTAAAACTGTCCATGTTAGTGAAAAAAGCATAGTGGTTGACATGACAATAATTAAATTAAGCTGAGTTCTGAGTGGTTAAGTTGACAAAGGATTAGTTCGTTTTTACCAGCTGCATGCAATGGAGACATATTACAAAAGATCAAACTTTCAACAATTCAGAAATGTTGTATCGACCGAATGAAATATTTAGTTTAATTACTGTATTTTGTCGTTTTTCGATGAAGTTGAATTTTAAATATTTTCGAAATGAAGTACAATTGTCTAATGTTTCCGGATATAACTATGGTATATAAAAATCAACCTAATGAAATTCAAGAAAGTTAATGAAATGTTAGAAATAAAAGGTTTGGGAATTTTAGCGTGTTCATGTATACATTATTTGCCATATAATAATGCACAGATGCTATCGTACATTGACTTTACCCGATGTCGTGGTACATTAACTCACACATGAAGAACAATGATATTCAAATAGTATTCTGACATCGTTCAACGTCAAAATATGGCTATAGGAAAAAAATACATCCTTAACTTTTATTATCCATAGTAGTTTCAACCTGTTAATTGACTGATTACTGGTAGACCGCAACATCACATGCATGTTATCGTAGCGTTGTTGCTGTTTCTTGTTCGTAGTTTTTAAAGAAACCTTTTGCTGTTTCTCTGTATTCTACATATAAATACAGTCGAACCTCATACGCTCTAAGTCAGCGGGAACATAGGAAAACTTGGAGTTATCAGAATATTCGAGTTATGCGAGTTTGAATACTGGTATCAATCTTGACCGGGACCGACAAAATACTTTGAATTAAACGAGATTCGAGCTAAATGAGTTCGAGATAACGAGGATTAACTGTACGTCAGAATATTTAGGTATTAGTCGTTTATTTGTTTGAATTTGGTTTTTATTTAACGAGGAGTAACTCATTCACTACTAAACTTTGCAATTAGACCTAAAATGCGTCTTAAGGTGTGAAAGAGTGAAATAAGACGATAACAGTATTCTGCTTACTCTACGTCTGTTCCTCCAGATTGCTGTTGCCGTGTACAAAAATGGGTTGATAGCGGCATTAACTGGCAACACGAAAACCATCACCCACGAATACACATCGCCAGAGATTTGAGTTCCACTCCTTGACATCACTCCTGGAATACATCAAGTGAACATTTTTTCACCTTCTGGCATTTGTGATCTCTGACAGCTACAGGTTGATATATTGGTTACAAAAAAATAATTGTTAGACAAATAAAGTTTTTTCTCTTGTGACGTAGACAATGCCGTTTTTGACTGATCCACTAGCTGAAAGCTTGTTATTTAAAAAAAAACAATGCGTAGACAAGTTGCAATACTTTGCTATAAATTGATTTAGTCGATTTTAGAAATATCATATAAGGTTTTAGAATTCCATAGCGGATGATAATTGTATGTCATGCAATGAGTCTGAAATCATAATCTTTTAATAGCAATATAAGCTAGTCAATATGAAACAGATCAACGTGATGATTTTTAATCAAAAGCAAAAGAGCTTGATCACACTACTTACCCATCACACCGATTGGAAACCAGCAGCAAAAGTCTGTTGCCACCACTAGGAAAAGTGTCTTTGCTACTGCTATTTCCCGTTGCTGGTTCTGTGTTGATTTCATGCGACGACTACTTGCCCTAACACTTCTAAAGATACAGATTTGACCTATCACTACAACTACAAAGATAAGACTGTTGAGACACACAAATACCGCAAAGGAATACTCTGATCCCGCTCGGTCACCACCCGTCAATGGCAGAGCAAGACACACCCCAGACTGGGAGTAAAATTCACCTTTGAAGTAAGACTGCATCACAGTGATAGGAACAAAGGAAAGTGTGATAGAAACAATCCATAATGACACTAATACAACTATAGCTTTTCTCCAACTGATTCTCCAGCGAGAGAGACGTGCAAGAGGGAAAGCTATGACAATAAACCTGTCTACTGTAACCAATAGAATCAGAAACGTCGACATTTCACTGGATATGGTTGATAAAACACCAGCTGTGGTGCATAGTACGCTTGCTCTCCATTTTTGATCATTCCATGCGTACACACCCTTAAAATGTGCATCCATAGCACCTATTATTAGGAGGTAGACGCCCATGAGTAAATCAGATATAGCCAGATTCAATACAAATAATGAATGACTTTTAGTTAAAGCATCTCCATCGACTAATAATCGATACAATATTACGACTAAGTTTCCAATTAAGGCACATACCCCAATTATCCAAAGACATGCTCTAAGAACGTCCGAATGTATCAAGGCAAAACATGACGATATTTCGTCTTCTCTGATATCGTCTGTCGTATCAGGATTACAAAAAAAATGACCAGGTGTACATTTTTGTACATGCTTGTTTTTTAAACACTTCTCTTTGGTCACAGACTTTGGTCTAACGCAACACATTAAAGGAGTGTCTGTGTACAAAGAAAGCAGGAAAGGCAAACCATCAAAAAGGTTTTCTTGAACTTCCATTTTGTTACCTGTTATATCTAAGGTGGTCAATTGGCTGTAATTGAATGTTCCAGTTGGAAATGTTTTGAATCTATTGTGTGATATGAGAAGTGTTTTAATTTCTATGGGTAACCTAGGGAGTGATGCTATTCTATTATTTGAAAGATCAAGCGTGAAAATGAAATGTACATCAACAAAAATGTCATCTGGTAAAACAGATATAGTATTGTTTGCTAGATTCAGAACAGATAAACTAAGAAGCCCAAAAAAGGTATCAGAATGAAGAACAGATATTTTATTATTCGATAGATTAATACTTGCAATTAGAGGGAATCCCCTGATCATTTTTTCAGGTAGAATAAATATTTGATTGTTTGAGAGATCTAGACTGAAAAGTCTTAAAACTTTACTGGAGATTCCATCAGGGAGAACAGATATCAAATTATTTGAGATATCTAGAATGGTAAGTTCTGGAACTTTACTGAAGATACCATCAGGGAGAACAGATATCAAATTACTTGAGAGATATAGATATTTAAGTCTTAAAACATTGCTGAAGATACCATCAGGGAGAACAGATATCAAATTATTTGAGAGATCAAGACTAACTAACTGATCCAGTTCACTGAAGATCTTTTTTGGAAGAACGCTTATCCCATTTTTAGTAAGATTAAGAACACGGAGAAAAGTGAGTCCATCGAACATATCACCGGTGACAACTGGTGTTCCATCCAAGATTAAATAAGAAAGAGACGACGAAACCGTAAAACTTTGATTGTTAGTGTTTACGCTCTTAGATAAATACTTGAAAATAATACGAAGACTGTTCACTGGAGCATGATCTACGTTAACCGTTAAACCAGTACATATACAGCTGCGCGGGCATTTATCATCACATGCCCTCTCGTCATCAGATTTGGGACATTGACTTATACCATCACAGACGTTTGATAAAGGAATGGTGTATTCACGTTCATCGATGTCCCGCATGCAAATGTGGATCCCTGTACAGTTGTGTAGTTCTAAAATACAGCAAAAAGAGATAACAAGTAAAGCTATATTGTTAAATCAATGACGTGGGGCAGGCCAGGCAATCTAATTCATTGGCTAATAACTTTTCATTCCAAATGTGCTATTGAGCAGATCCAAAAAAAATATCGCTGACAGACGGCCATTTTTGATTATGACATAATACTTTGTGATTGCTGTTTCACGAGAAGTACTAGATGGATCTTTCTCAAATGTTATATGCAGGTACTCTTTCTTCCTTGTCCAGTTTTTTGGCTCTTTTGCAAAATAATATGGCCAGCGGCAGCCATCTTGTATTTGAATATAAAAGAATACAAGACACCCTTTTTCAACTATTATTAAATTTTCAAATTTTATCTATTTTCCTCAAATTTTATACATATATAAAAGTAAAAAAAAGAACTTTTAAGAAGAAATGAAAATCGCCGATGTGGACTACAAATCCCTTTTGGATCTCTTGTTGCTTTAAAAAAATTTTATTCCAAATGTGCTAATTTTTATGATTTTTTTTAAACTAAAACATAAATGATGTCCCTTAACGTCATATATTTGTAGAGAATTAATACATAAGATTTTTTTTTTAGATATTTGTCAATTCATAAGATTACACTATATTGTATTTGTAAGATTATATATGTATTAATCGACCAATCACCAAAAAGATAAACCACGTTATAGTTTACATAAATGGGCATGTCGAATGAAACAACTGTCGATTCCAAGCTTAGATTCTGTACTCAAACAAACTTTCTTTCCTTGAGACTAGCCTTGTCCATATCAAGTTCATACAAAAAATTGGGAAACGTGGTTCGTGGTTCGTCGTCCGTCCATCCCTAAACAATCCTTGTGATCGCTATTTCTTGCAAAGCACAGAATGGATCCCTCTCAAACGTCATCTGCAGATTCCCCTTTGTCCTATTGTGCATTGTCCAGGTTTTGAATTAATCCTAAACACAACATGGCCGCCGGGCGGCCATCTTGGATTTGTTGGTAATAATACTTTGTGATCGGTATTTCATGAGTGGTACTGGATGGATCTTTCTCAAATTTCATATTCAGCTTCCCTTCAGGCCCTTGTGTTACATTGACAAGTTTTTGAAGTGATAAAAAAAAACAGTATGGCTGAGAGGCGGGCATTTTGGATTATGACATAATACTTTTTGATCGCTGTTTCTTGAGAATTTTTGGATTGATCTTTCCCATTTTATATGCTGGTTCCCTTTGGTAACTTGTCAAGTGTTTCAGCTGATCCGTAAAATTGTATGGCCGACAGGCAGCCGTCTTGTATTTGACTGTTAAAGTATGCAAGAGATCTTCTTTTAACTATTATTAATTTTAAGAGAATGTTTTCAAATTCAATATACTTATCTAACATTGAATACATAGAGGAAATTAAAACAACAAAGAACTTTTTAGGAAGAAATGAAAAGGTGTTCCAGAAGAGTACGCGTCCTCTCTTTCATCGACAACATCTACCATGTGAAGCTTGATCTCATCCCAGTAAATGTCACGCGTTCTTATTGTGGAAATCGAGGCATCATTCGCAATCACAACAAGTACGAATATAGGCAAACTAATGAATATATTCAAAAACGTTCACCTTATTTGACGTTACACTTCTGTAATTAAAACGTATTTATAATTACTTATATCTTACCGCCTGTGCAATTTTCCCACTCCTGGTCATAGTACACTGCCCTCTCAGAACGTGATTCCAGTGAATCCGTCTTGTCTGTACTGTCTTGTGAAGATGTCATTTCAGACGTATCGCCATAATCACCATATACTGGGGCTCCGGTAAACACTTTCTGTCTGGTTTTCGGGTATTGCTCAAACGTCTTCTCCTCGAAGCCATTTTTCTTGTCTTGGGAATATCGTACGTTTCCAGAATATTCAACAGGTTGGAAAGTGACGCCAATTGTAATACAAGTAAGAGACAGACACAAAAGGGTGAGCATGTCTAAAATAACT
This sequence comes from Mimachlamys varia, assembly GCA_947623455.1. Taxonomy (NCBI): domain Eukaryota; kingdom Metazoa; phylum Mollusca; class Bivalvia; order Pectinida; family Pectinidae; genus Mimachlamys; species Mimachlamys varia. The sequence goes on along the minus strand of OX392533.1, from coordinate 37,624,347 downwards.
GAACTAGTATGTAAATGTCGAATCGGAATGTTCAATTTAGTTATATAATTAAGTCTACTCTAATAAAGAACAATGACACGATTCACGTATACATTCTCGACAAGTGTCCAACAGGATAAAGCCGTGCTGTGGGGGAAACATCACATTTGTTGAAAGTTTCACTTATGAATCAATATCACTCGACACGTGTCTTTAATGATCAGGCCGTGTTTTGAGGAAATCGCCACTTTTGTGTAAGTTTTACGAACGAATCAGGATACTCCGGTTTCTCATGACCCGCGGGGTGAAATTTTGTGTGAAAATAAATTAAATTAATGGAGACATATTTATTCTGGCCATCTGTTTTGAACAATCCATTATTGTGCGAATACGCCAATCTCTCTATAAAAGGAAGACTTCGAGATAAATATGAAAAAAATATGAGGTTATTACTTTCTCTTTGATATAGGAGATACACCAATAGATGGCGCTACTGGTATTTGTCGAGTGGCATACACAGGAAATGAAATTTTGTGTGAAAACAATTTAAATTAGTGGAGACATATTTTATACTGGCCGTCTGTTTTGAGTATTCAATATCTTGAACATATGACTATTTCAAGGTCATTTGGATTTGTGGATTGTTTATATTTTTTTAATAAATGAACACAAACGAAAATGAAACGTAAAGATCAACTCATGAAATATTCCCATGGTAACTTAAATGAAAAACGATTGATATTACTCTCAACTAAAGAGTTGAGAAGTTGAGACAATATGTGATGGGAAGAATTTACATTTAACGATTTCCTTATCGTTCTTTACTATTAGCTCTGTTGTAAGCCAGACCGGATCAGGTTTAGCTGGTAATCTAGGTAGTAATGTTGACGCATTTTTCATTAGTCGCAATATCATATTTCAGCACATTTTAAATATTTTATTACTTTAGTGTGTTGTTGATGACATTCAGCTTTTTACTACTGTGTTCCAGAACCAAGCCATGACTTGTGACGGTTGGTAGGGTAACAAAACTCCAGTCTGTTGCACCCGTCGTTGGTGTAACGCCTTCCGTATGTGAGCTTTAACAGAACAGGCGCCTCGAATCCATTTGACTCGCGAGCATTCCATTATTGTGCGAATACGCCAATCTCCCTATCAAAGGAAGACTTCGAGATAAATATGAAAAAAATATGAGGTTATTACTTTCTCTTTGGTATAGGAGATACACCAATAGATGGCGCTACTGGTATTTGTCGAGTGGCATACACAGGAAATGAAATTTTGTGTGAAAACAATTTAAATTAGTGGAGACATATTTTATACTGGCCGTCTGTTTTGAGTATTCAATATCTTGAACATATGACTATTTCAAGGTCATTTGGATTTTTGGATTGTTTGTATTTTTTTAATAAATTACAAACGAAAATGAAACGTAAAGATCAACTCATGAAATATTCCCATGGTAACTTAAATGAAAAACGATTGATATAACTCTCAACTAAAGAGTTGAGAAGTTGAGACAATATTTGATGGGAAGAATTTACATTTAACGATTTCCTTATCGTTCTTTACTATTAGCTCTGTTGTAAGGCAGACCGGATCAGGTTTAGCTGCTAATCTAGGTAGTAATGTTGACGCATTTTTCATTAGTCGCAATATCATATTTCAGCACATTTTAAATATTTTATTACTTTAGTGTGTTGTTGATGACATTCAACTTTTTACTACTGTGTTCCAGAACCAAGCCATGACTTGTGACGGTTGGTAGGGTAACAAAACTCCAGTCTGTTGCACCCGTCGTTGGTGTAACGCCTTCCGTATGTGAGCTTTAACAGAACAGGCGCCTCGAATCCATTTGACTCGCGAGCATTCCATTATTGTGCGAATACGCCAATCTCCCTATCAAAGGAAGACTTCGAGATAAATATGAAAAAAATATGAGGTTATTACTTTCTCTTTGGTATAGGAGATACACCAATAGATGGCGCTTCTGGTATTTGTCGAGTGGCATACACAGGAAATGAAATTTTGTGTGAAAACAATTTAAATTAGTGGAGACATATTTTATACTGGCCGTCTGTTTTGAGTATTCAATATCTTGAACATATGACTATTTCAAGGTCATTTGGATTTTTGGATTGTTTGTATTTTTTTAATAAATTACAAACGAAAATGAAACGTAAAGATCAACTCATGAAATATTCCCATGGTAACTTAAATGAAAAACGATTGATATAACTCTCAACTAAAGAGTTGAGAAGTTGAGACAATATTTGATGGGAAGAATTTACATTTAACGATTTCCTTATCGTTCTTTACTATTAGCTCTGTTGTAAGCCAGACCGGATCAGGTTTAGCTGGTAATCTAGGTAGTAATGTTGACGCATTTTTCATTAGTCGCAATATCATATTTCAGCACATTTTAAATATTTTATTACTTTAGTGTGTTGTTGATGACATTCAGCTTTTTACTACTGTGTCCCAGAACCAAGCCATGACTTGTGACGGTTGGTAGGGTAACAAAACTCCAGTCTGTTGCACCCGTCGTTGGTGTAACGCCTTCCGTATGTGAGCTTTAACAGAACAGGCGCCTCGAATCCATTTGACTCGCGAGCATTCCATTATTGTGCGAATACGCCAATCTCCCTATCAAAGGAAGACTTCGAGATAAATATGAAGAAAGTATGAGGTTATTACTTTCTCTTTGGTATAGGAGTTACACAATTAGGTGGCGCTACTGGTATTTTCTCGAGTTTCATACACATGCGCTTGTTTCAATCAATTATCCTGGTCTGGCCAAGGGTCTACATCGGAACATCTATATAAATTAAGTAGTCGACAATCGGCAACAACGGAAATATTTATTGCATTATAAGATCAACTGACCGGAAGGGTAAAGATGATCTACAGCCACCATGCTTACGTCAGTCGTCGTCTGATGTCTGTCATGCGTTAACTTTTCTTGCAAACAACTTTTTCTCCATAACCATGAGGCAGAGAGTGATGATTCCATGCATGTAACATGCTGGGATAAATAACTACCAAGTTTGTTCAAATGAACTGCATAAACCTACTTTCAAGATCGAATATATAAAAATATTCAAGCAACTTCTTCTCAACCGATAGGCATGGTTTACTGATGTTTTGCGTGAAGCATGAAGCGATGACGGTCTGCTAAGTTTGTTCAAATGATTGACGTTGCCCTACATTCAAGATCACAGGGGTCAAATGTCTTAACAATATTCAAGCAAAATCTTCTCAATAACCAGAAGACATATACTATTGATATTTGGCGTGCAGCATGCTAGGATGAATGGATATTAACTTTGTTCATTGAATCTCTTAGTCACATGGGGTCAAATATATTAATATTTTGGAAAAAACTTAACTCAACGCAATAATCGACACATATTGTATATGGGACTAGTCTGTATAGTCAGATGACCGTTAGGGCCTCTTGCGTATGTGGTTGCAAGATCAAATGAGCTGGGACGTTATATAACCGGTACGTGCTATTCATGCGACACAGGTTACAGCAAGAACACGTGATTTTGGTTCTTTTCACTATTGAGGTAAAAGGGTTAGGGGGTTTAAGCGATCGTGTGTAGAGATGTGCATTTTTGAGAAAATGTGTTTTCTAATTGTACAAACTGTGAATAAAACTCGGCCAGTGCCTTATGTCGAAAGGCCTGCAGGTTCATTTAGTGTAACAACCCTGCAACTTGTTATCTAATTTCTAGGTCCCTAATTTATACAAGAACCTTGTAAATCGCCATCTATATCCATGCCTATATAAACAAGAACCTTACAAGCTGCCAATTATAGGCTTGTTAAGGTCCCTAATATAAATAGCAACCTTACAATTTGCCATTATATACCTTTCTAGATCCCTAATATAAATAGCAACCTTACAATTTACCATTATAGACATTTCTAGGTCCCTAATCTATACAAGAACCTTGTAATTTACCATCATATGCCCTTCCAGATCCGTTATTTTTACAAGAACCTTACAATTTGCCATTGTAGACCTTTCTACGTCCCATGTCTATAATTACGGGGACGTTTCAATGTAGTAGAGTCGGCAACATTCCATCCATGGTGGAAATGTTCACACCAAACTGCATAGCAAGCTGTTGCTGCTTGTGACCTCTAAATTACAATGCGATTGCATGATCCGTCTGTACTTTGGTCAGCAATTCCGCGATAGCAAATAGTTGGATTAAACGGAAAGTGGTGTGTTTGTGTAAAAAGTATTGAGTGGTATAATAATGAGTTGAGCACCAGGTAATCATTATAAACTGTGTGTGATTTGTACTGTTTTATACTTTCTCCAAGGGGCGCTGTAGATGACGCGACTGAGGAAATTAAGACACCACAATAAGGAAGTTACCTTGACTGTTATATGACCGATATTCTAATCTTAGGCCAAAGCATTTAACAATGGTTGTACATTTATGTACCCTGCGTTTTTTGGTTCAGTATAGAGATAAAGCATGACGCCTCCATTGTTTGAAATTTATATCTTAAGGCAGCTCTCTTTTCCGTATCAACAATACTATAGACTTATTGTGCTTTTCGTCGTTTTGTCTCCACAGAATTGAGCTTGGCATTGTTTTTCGTTTTTGACGACTAATTCTCTAAGCTTTTAGATGGTTTTCACATGTTTTATCACGAGCCTACGGAAAACATGCGTATAATATTATTATGAATGATGTAGTACAAATAATTGCTGGCATATGATGTATATAACTAGATTTTAAATGTTCAGATGTAGGGTATATCTTTCAAAATAAAAGGTTACACTTTTACACCAAAATTTGAAGTTACCTTGAAGGTCATATTAACCTTTATGGATTAATGTCATATTTTTAACATAGACTTACATTTGTATACCCTCACAACGAAGTTCGAGGGTATATTGAATCATCGTATCTGTTGGTTTGACCTTACTGTCCATTTGACCGGAATGTTCTCTTAAGTGTATCTAATACAGTGAAGCAATATTTCCACATGGGCACACTGTATCCCTATGATTTATGGTTGTGCCCTTTCGTGAACTTTATGCCACTTTTTGTAGATATTTTGTATGGAATATTGTGACAAGTAGATATGATGAAGGACTGAAGGAAAGTGTCCCAAACTTGGCATACTACATCTCTATGAGAAATTTTAGTGCCCTTTCACATTTTATCCAATTTTATTTGTTAGAGTTATGTTCCTGACTGTAGAAATAGAGTTCAGTGCATCTAGGTAAGAATTCGAGCAATATATCAATCTGCATATTACAGCCCTATGAAAAATCCAATTCCGCTAACCAGTATATTCTATTGAAACTTCTCTTGAATGATTAATATTTTATGCAGTGTGGAAACGCATTAATTAACGGGAGTTACTATGCCTTACGTTAAATTGTTGACGTCGTAATCGTTACGTGGGAAATTGCTGGCCCTCTTTGCATACAACCAAATACGATATATGCACTATTTGAGCTAAATGCCGGAAAATGAAAAATGTAATTTAATTTCTATGAGATGAACATATTCTAAAACTGACAAGTGTTAGTATTTAGCACTGTTGGTTGGTATTCTAAGGACAATACAGTTGTATGATGCTGTTCAGGGAGTGGCACGTTGACGTTGTATCTATTTCAACGGTTAATAGTGCTGTCTCTTCTGGTACAATCTCTTAGAAAGGAGAATGTTAATAGATGTTAACATTTATGAACATTCCAACAATATTTGTTATACTTGCATACTTAATTGATGTGAGTAAATCTATATTTAAAGCTCAAATTATCTTGATTTCTTGGCGGAAGCTTTTCACACGTTTTAAGGATTAACTTTCTATTTTGGGAATGCTTCAATAAATGTAACAGCATGAAATTTGCAAGCTTCGCCTACGTTAATCGTTGGTGACGTCACACAATTGTGTTTCAAACTGTAGGATTTGCATAGCTCCGCCCACATGAATTGTTGTCGACGTCATAGAAATTTGTCACGTGTTTGACTACAGTTATGCAGTGATAATGATAGTCTGTTGAGTAATGGTTATCGAGTGAATGTCAGTGTAGACTGTAAATATTCTAAGTTACCCTGATTAAAACACGATTTCTAAATGTATTTTTGTAATTGATTTGGTTTAAAGCCAAAGGAAAGTGCTTGTTGAAAAACAAACTTAGTGAATATCGAAGCGACAACACAATCCGATTAAACTAGGGGAAAATATGAGCAAGTGAAGATTTAAGTGGAGACACTTGAAAAATTAACCACACCGATTACATCAACAACTTATGTATAAGACTACTTGTTACTGTATCAACGACACACGGATGACCAGTCATGATAACACACTTAAGCATCATATAAAACAAAACACATCATCTTATCTCTCGGGAAACAAAGTTTAGTGTCCTTGTAAACAGGACATGTGTGGCTTTATGAAATTACATACTACTACATTTAAAGGAAAATAAGACGTATGAATCTCAAACAATTGACAATGAAGAAACGCATTAGTATTAAAAGTTTATTGTACGACATTCGACACATCTATTTACTGAGCACGTAGAAAGATGAAGAGGACATATGAACTCAATCAGACCATAACTTTTGAAAAGGATCCATGCTTTTGAAATATGGCTACGGGTCATTTTTAGAAGGGTCTTTGTTTTTGCACAGTTGTCATACTGTATAGAAAATATCCCTATATTTATCAAAGCAGTGCATATATGGTTTTGGTCGAATTAAGAATAATAGCACTGTTTGTCCTGGGCACCAATAGAAATCTTTACACCGAACAACGATCGCAGAGAAGATATCTCTTAGAAAGTCATTCAAAATCCAATGAATTAATTTCAGACGATAGAGAGCAAATTGTAAAGCGTATGTGGTAAACCAGTGGTCAAGTGTGTCTATAAAATGTATTATTGAAAATATTTTCTTATCCTGGTTTAGAAAATATGATCAATTATTTTCTGACAATTCATCGTGTTAACAAGTAATACATGTAACTATACTAAGGAGACTATGTTCTTAAGTGCATTCAAACGGTAAAAACATATTTGGTTAATATAAACGAAAGCTATTTGAAAGTGATTTTATTATTAATCAAGTTTTATTGATACAGTCATCAATAATGTATATACATGCATGTGTAAGCACAGCGAATGCTTCAAATAGCTTTTATTATATAAAGAAAAATTACCATATATGACTACCGCAATACGTCTTCGATAATTGCTACAAACCTAATTTAAGGAATTCCATTCTCTTAAAAAATCTTCATCGAAAAGCATCTCAGATGTAAATGGGAACATCCTAAATTTCCTTACGTTAAGGAACTTTCTTTAAACTGGGTCCTTGAATCTCGAAACATTTGAATCCATTTTTCCCATTCTTTTGGCTTTACTTCAACCATATGTATGTGTTACCTAATCTTTCAAGTATATGTGTTGAACTTCAACAGCAGACGACGAAGAAGTATCGCGTCACTAAACCAGTTTGTAAACTTAACAAGAATGTATGTTGTTATCCAGTACTGTCCTTTTCTTGGAATAGCCTCCCATGGATAAATAGAACTTGCATTATATCTGAAGACGCCATTTGATGACCTCTTCGGCATGGCTTTTCACATGTCCTATTCAACGTCATATTATGCAAAAACACTAGTCGAACTGCTTTTCTATGGCAGCTGTTCTAACATGATATATTAAACTTACTCCCAACCTAAGACACATATTTCTAGAACACAAGTCTCTTTGAATTTAAAGTTTATGTTTTTCACTCCATTTCCAATGTTCACATGTATTGGCTAGAAACGTCTCGATATAACGCAGCCTTTGTAGTCAATGTCCAGATTATTTGTTCACCAATTGACAATTTGTGCTTAACCCGTCGTTTCCTATCAGAACCCGGTCTACCTGACAACAGGTTGACGATGCCGCCGAGCTGGTGACGTCATTGGTATTGCTATGGGTACTTGCACCTGTAATAATACAGTATTACTGTCTTAATAGGTATGGCTAAAACTGTCCATGTTAGTGAAAAAAGCATAGTGGTTGACATGACAATAATTAAATTAAGCTGAGTTCTGAGTGGTTAAGTTGACAAAGGATTAGTTCGTTTTTACCAGCTGCATGCAATGGAGACATATTACAAAAGATCAAACTTTCAACAATTCAGAAATGTTGTATCGACCGAATGAAATATTTAGTTTAATTACTGTATTTTGTCGTTTTTCGATGAAGTTGAATTTTAAATATTTTCGAAATGAAGTACAATTGTCTAATGTTTCCGGATATAACTATGGTATATAAAAATCAACCTAATGAAATTCAAGAAAGTTAATGAAATGTTAGAAATAAAAGGTTTGGGAATTTTAGCGTGTTCATGTATACATTATTTGCCATATAATAATGCACAGATGCTATCGTACATTGACTTTACCCGATGTCGTGGTACATTAACTCACACATGAAGAACAATGATATTCAAATAGTATTCTGACATCGTTCAACGTCAAAATATGGCTATAGGAAAAAAATACATCCTTAACTTTTATTATCCATAGTAGTTTCAACCTGTTAATTGACTGATTACTGGTAGACCGCAACATCACATACATGTTATCGTAGCGTTGTTGCTGTTTCTTGTTCGTAGTTTTTAAAGAAACCTTTTGCTGTTTCTCTGTATTCTACATATAAATACAGTCGAACCTCATACGCTCTAAGTCAGCGGGAACATAGGAAAACTTGGAGTTATCAGAATATTCGAGTTATGCGAGTTTGAATACTGGTATCAATCTTGACCGGGACCGACAAAATACTTTGAATTAAACGAGATTCGAGCTAAATGAGTTCGAGATAACGAGGATTAACTGTACGTCAGAATATTTAGGTATTAGTCGTTTATTTGTTTGAATTTGGTTTTTATTTAACGAGGAGTAACTCATTCACTACTAAACTTTGCAATTAGACCTAAAATGCGTCTTAAGGTGTGAAAGAGTGAAATAAGACGATAACAGTATTCTGCTTACTCTACGTCTGTTCCTCCAGATTGCTGTTGCCGTGTACAAAAATGGGTTGATAGCGGCATTAACTGGCAACACGAAAACCATCACCCACGAATACACATCGCCAGAGATTTGAGTTCCACTCCTTGACATCACTCCTGGAATACATCAAGTGAACATTTTTTCACCTTCTGGCATTTGTGATCTCTGACAGCTACAGGTTGATATATTGGTTACAAAAAAATAATTGTTAGACAAATAAAGTTTTTTCTCTTGTGACGTAGACAATGCCGTTTTTGACTGATCCACTAGCTGAAAGCTTGTTATTTAAAAAAAAACAATGCGTAGACAAGTTGCAATACTTTGCTATAAATTGATTTAGTCGATTTTAGAAATATCATATAAGGTTTTAGAATTCCATAGCGGATGATAATTGTATGTCATGCAATGAGTCTGAAATCATAATCTTTTAATAGCAATATAAGCTAGTCAATATGAAACAGATCAACGTGATGATTTTTAATCAAAAGCAAAAGAGCTTGATCACACTACTTACCCATCACACCGATTGGAAACCAGCAGCAAAAGTCTGTTGCCACCACTAGGAAAAGTGTCTTTGCTACTGCTATTTCCCGTTGCTGGTTCTGTGTTGATTTCATGCGACGACTACTTGCCCTAACACTTCTAAAGATACAGATTTGACCTATCACTACAACTACAAAGATAAGACTGTTGAGACACACAAATACCGCAAAGGAATACTCTGATCCCGCTCGGTCACCACCCGTCAATGGCAGAGCAAGACACACCCCAGACTGGGAGTAAAATTCACCTTTGAAGTAAGACTGCATCACAGTGATAGGAACAAAGGAAAGTGTGATAGAAACAATCCATAATGACACTAATACAACTATAGCTTTTCTCCAACTGATTCTCCAGCGAGAGAGACGTGCAAGAGGGAAAGCTATGACAATAAACCTGTCTACTGTAACCAATAGAATCAGAAACGTCGACATTTCACTGGATATGGTTGATAAAACACCAGCTGTGGTGCATAGTACGCTTGCTCTCCATTTTTGATCATTCCATGCGTACACACCCTTAAAATGTGCATCCATAGCACCTATTATTAGGAGGTAGACGCCCATGAGTAAATCAGATATAGCCAGATTCAATACAAATAATGAATGACTTTTAGTTAAAGCATCTCCATCGACTAATAATCGATACAATATTACGACTAAGTTTCCAATTAAGGCACATACCCCAATTATCCAAAGACATGCTCTAAGAACGTCCGAATGTATCAAGGCAAAACATGACGATATTTCGTCTTCTCTGATATCGTCTGTCGTATCAGGTTTACAAAAAAAATGACCAGGTGTACATTTTTGTACATGCTTGTTTTTTAAACACTTCTCTTTGGTCACAGACTTTGGTCTAACGCAACACATTAAAGGAGTGTCTGTGTACAAAGAAAGCAGGAAAGGCAAACCATCAAAAAGGTTTTCTTGAACTTCCATTTTGTTACCTGTTATATCTAAGGTGGTCAATTGGCTGTAATTGAATGTTCCAGTTGGAAATGTTTTGAATCTATTGTGTGATATGAGAAGTGTTTTAATTTCTATGGGTAACCTAGGGAGTGATGCTATTCTATTATTTGAAAGATCAAGCGTGAAAATGAAATGTACATCAACAAAAATGTCATCTGGTAAAACAGATATAGTATTGTTTGCTAGATTCAGAACAGATAAAATATGAAGCCCAAAAAAGGTATCAGAATGAAGAACAGATATTTTATTATTCGATAGATTAATTTTTGCAAATAGAGGGACTTCCCTAAAAACTTTTTCAGGTAGAATAAATATTTGATTGTTTGAGAGATCTAGATGGAAAGGTTTTAAAGTTAAAGCTTTACTGATATCTAGAATGGTAAGTTCTGGAACTTTACTGAAGTTACCATCAGGGAGAACAGATATCAAATTACTTGAGAGATCTAGATATTGAAGTCTTAAAACATTGCTGAAGATACCATCAGGGAGAAGAGATATCAAATTACGTGAGAGATCTAGATATTCAAGTCTTAAAACATTGCTGAAGATACCATCAGGGAGAACAGATATCAAATTATTTGAGAGATCAAGACTAACTAACTGATCCAGTTCACTGAAGATCTTTTTTGGAAGAACGCTTATCCCATTTTTAGTAAGATTAAGAACACGGAGAAAAGTGAGTCCATCGAACATATCACCGGTGACAACTGGTGTTCCATCCAAGATTAAATAAGAAAGAGACGACGAAACCGTAAAACTTTGATTGTTAGTGTTTACGCTCTTAGATAAATACTTGAAAATAATACGAAGACTGTTCACTGGAGCATGATCTACGTTAACCGTTAAACCAGTACATATACAGCTGCGCGGGCATTTGTCATCACATGCCCTCTCGTCATCAGATTTGGGACATTGACTTATACCATCACAGACGTTTGATAAAGGAATGGTGTATTCACGTTCATCGATGTCCCGCATGCAAATGTGGATCCCTGTACAGTTGTGTAGTTCTAAAATACAGCAAAAAGAGATAACAAGTAAAGCTATATTGTTAAATCAATGACGTGGGGCAGGCCAGGCAATCTAATTCATTGGCTAATAACTTTTCATTCCAAATGTGCTATTGAGCAGATCCAAAAAAAATATCGCTGACAGACGGCCATTTTTGATTATGACATAATACTTTGTGATTGCTGTTTCACGAGAAGTACTAGATGGATCTTTCTCAAATGTTATATGCAGGTACTCTTTCTTCCTTGTCCAGTTTTTTGGCTCTTTTGCAAAATAATATGGCCAGCGGCAGCCATCTTGTATTTGAATATAAAAGAATACAAGACACCCTTTTTCAACTATTATTAAATTTTAAAATTTTATCTATTTTCCTCAAATTTTATACATATATAAAAGTAAAAAAAAGAACTTTTAAGAAGAAATGAAAATCGCCGATGTGGACTACAAATCCCTTTTGGATCTCTTGTTGCTTTAAAAAATTTTTATTCCAAATGTGCTAATTTTTATGATTTTTTTAAAACTAAAACATAAATGATGTCCCTTAACGTCATATATTTGTAGAGAATTAATACATAAGATTTTTTTTTTTAGATATTTGTCAATTCATAAGATTACACTATATTGTATTTGTAAGATTATATATGTATTAATCGACCAATCACCAAAAAGATAAACCACGTTATAGTTTACATAAATGGGCATGTCGAATGAAACAACTGTCGATTCCAAGCTTAGATTCTGTACTCAAACAAACTTTCTTTCCTTGAGACTAGCCTTGTCCATATCAAGTTCATACAAAAAATTGGGAAACGTGGTTCGTGGTTCGTCGTCCGTCCATCCCTAAACAATCCTTGTGATCGCTATTTCTTGCAAAGCACAGAATGGATCCCTCTCAAACGTCATCTGCAGATTCCCCTTTGTCCTATTGTGCATTGTCCAGGTTTTGAATTAATCCTAAACACAACATGGCCGCCGGGCGGCCATCTTGGATTTGTTGGTAATAATACTTTGTGATCGGTATTTCATGAGTGGTACTGGATGGATCTTTCTCAAATTTCATATTCAGCTTCCCTTCAGGCCCTTGTGTTACATTGACAAGTTTTTGAAGTGATAAAAAAACAGTATGGCTGAGAGGCGGGCATTTTGGATTATGACATAATACTTTTTGATCGCTGTTTCTTGAGACTTTTTGGATTGATCTTTCCCATTTTATATGCTGGTTCCCTTTGGTAACTTGTCAAGTGTTTCAGCTGATCCGTAAAATTGTATGGCCGACAGGCAGCCGTCTTGTATTTGACTGTTAAAGTATGCAAGAGATCTTCTTTTAACTATTATTAATTTTAAGAGAATGTTTTCAAATTCAATATACTTATCTAACATTGAATACATAGAGGAAATTAAAACAACAAAGAACTTTTTAGGAAGAAATGAAAAGGTGTTCCAGAAGAGTACGCGTCCTCTCTTTCATCGACAACATCTACCATGTGAAGCTTGATCTCATCCCAGTAAATGTCACGCGTTCTTATTGTGGAAATCGAGGCATCATTCGCAATCACAACAAGTACGAATATAGGCAAACTAATGAATATATTCAAAAACGTTCACCTTATTTGACGTTACACTTCTGTAATTAAAACTTATTTATAATTACTTATATCTTACCGCCTGTGCAATTTTCCCACTCCTGGTCATAGTACACTGCCCTCTCAGAACGTGATTCCAGTGAATCCGTCTTGTCTGTACTGTCTTGTGAAGATGTCATTTCAGACGTATCGCCATAATCACCATATACTGGGGCTCCGGTAAACACTTTCTGTCTGGTTTTCGGGTATTGCTCAAACGTCTTCTCCTCGAAGCCATTTTTCTTGTCTTGGGAATATCGTACGTTTCCAGAATATTCAACAGGTTGGAAAGTGACGCCAATTGTAATACAAGTAAGAGACAGACACAAAAGGGTGAGCATGTCTAAAATAACTGAACTAGTATGTAAATGTCGAATCGGAATGTTCAATTTAGTTATATAATTAAGTCTACTCTAATAAAGAACAATGACACGATTCACGTATACATTCTCGACAAGTGTCCAACAGGATAAAGCCGTGCTGTGGGGGAAACATCACATTTGTTGAAAGTTTCACTTATGAATCAATATCACTCGACACGTGTCTTTAATGATCAGGCCGTGTTTTGAGGAAATCGCCACTTTTGTGTAAGTTTTACGAACGAATCAGGATACTCCGGTTTCTCATGACCCGCGGGTGAAATTTTGTGTGAAAATAAATTAAATTAATGGAGACATATTTATTCTGGCCATCTGTTTTGAACAATCCATTATTGTGCGAATACGTCAATCTCTCTATAAAAGGAAGACTTCGAGATAAATATGAAAAAAATATGAGGTTATTACTTTCTCTTTGGTATAGGAGATACACCAATAGATGGCGCTACTGGTATTTGTCGAGTGGCATACACAGGAAATGAAATTTTGTGTGAAAACAATTTAAATTAGTGGAGACATATTTTATACTGGCCGTCTGTTTTGAGTATTCAATATCTTGAACATATGACTATTTCAAGGTCATTTGGATTTGTGGATTGTTTATATTTTTTTAATAAATGAACACAAACGAAAATGAAACGTAAAGATCAACTCATGAAATTTTCCCATGGTAACTTAAATGAAAAACGATTGATATTACTCTCAACTAAAGAGTTGAGAAGTTGAGACAATATTTGATGGGAAGAATTTACATTTAACGATTTCCTTATCGTTCTTTACTATTAGCTCTGTTGTAAGCCAGACCGGATCAGGTTTAGCTGGTAATCTAGGTAGTAATGTTGACGCATCTTTCATTAGTCGCAATATCATATTTCAGCACATTTTAAATATTTTATTACTTTAGTGTGTTGTTGATGACATTCAGCTTTTTACTACTGTGTTCCAGAACCAAGCCATGACTTGTGACGGTTGGTAGGGTAACAAAACTCCAGTCTGTTGCACCCGTCGTTGGTGTAACGCCTTCCGTATGTGAGCTTTAACAGAACAGGCGCCTCGAATCCATTTGACTCGCGAGCATTCCATTATTGTGCGAATACGCCAATCTCCCTATCAAAGGAAGACTTCGAGATAAATATGAAGAAAGTATGGGGTTATTACTTTCTCTTTGGTATAGGAGTTACACAATTAGGTGGCGCTACTGGTATTTTCTCGAGTTTCATACACATGCACTTGTTTCAATCAATTATCCTGGTCTGGCCAAGGGTCTACTTCGGAACATCTAAATAAATTAAGCAGTCGACAATCGGCAACAACGGAAATATTTATTGCATTATAAGATCAACTGACCGGAAGGGTAAAGATGATCTACAGCCACCATGCTTACGTCATTCGTCGTCTGATGTCTGTCATGCGTAAACTTTTCTTGCAAACAACTTTTTCTCCATAACCATGAGGCAGAGAGTGATGATTCCATGCATGTAACATACTGGGATAAAAAAACTACCAAGTTTGTTCAAATGAACTGCACAAACCTACTTTCAAGATCGAATATATAAAAATATTCAAGCAACTTCTTCTCAACTGATAGGCATGGTTTACTGATATTTTGCGTGAAGCATGAAGCGATGACGGTCTGCTAAGTTTGTTCAAATGAATGACGTTGCCCTACATTCAAGATCACAGGGGTCAAATTTCTTAACAATATTCAAGCAAAATCTTCTCAATAACCAGAAGACATATACTATTGATATTTGGCGTGCAGCATGCTAGGATGAATGGATATTAACTTTGTTCATTGAATCTCTTACATGGTCACATGGGGTCAAATATATTAATATTTTGGAAAAAACTTAACTCAACGCAATAATCGACACATATTGTATATGGGACTAGTCTGTATAGTCAGATGACCGTTAGGGCCTCTTGCGTATGTGGTTGCAAGATCAAATGAGCTGGGACGTTATATAACCGGTACGTGCTATTCATGCGACACAGGTTACAGCAAGAACACGTGATTTTGGTTTTTTTCACTATTGAGGTAAAAGGGTTAGGGGGTTTAAGCGATCGTGTGTAGAGATGTGCATTTTTGAGAAAATGTGTTTTCTAATTGTACAAATTGTAAATAAAACTCGGCCAGTGCCTTATGTCGAAAGGAAATAGAAGGCAAGATATATATTTAGAGACCTAAAATAGACAAACATATTGAACTACAACTATATTCTGGTTACGTCTTAAAAGGCCTGCAGGTGCATTTAGGGTAACAACCCTGCAACTTGTTATCTAATTTCTAGGTCCCTAATTTATACAAGGACCTTGTAAATCGCCATCTATATCCATGCCTATATGAACAAGAACCTTACAAGCTGCCAATTATAGGCCTGTTAAGGTCCCTAATATAAATAGCAACCTTACAATTTGCCTTATATACCTTTCTAGATCCCTAATATAAATAGCAACCTTACAATTTACCATTATAGACATTTCTAGGTCCCTAATCTATACAAGAACCTTGTAATTTACCATCATATGCCCTTCCAGATCCGTTATTTTTACAAGAACCTTACAATTTGCCATTGTAGACCTTTCTACGTCCCATGTCTATAATTACGGGGACGTTTCAATGTAGTAGAGTCGGCAACATTCCATCTATGGTGGAAATGTTCACACCAAACTGCATAGCAAGCTGTTGCTGCTTGTGACCTCTAAATTACAATGCGATTGCATGATCCGTCTGTACTTTGGTCAGCTATTCCGCGATAGCAAATAGTTGGATTAAACGGAAAGTGGTGTGTTTGTGTAAAAAGTATTGAGTGGTATAATAATGAGTTGAGCAACAGGTAATCATTATAAACTGTGTGTGATTTGTACTGTTTTACACTTTCTCCAAGGGGCGCTGTAGATGACGCGACTGAGGAAATTAAGACACCACAATAAGGAAGTTACCTTGACTGTTACATGACCGATATTCTAATCTTAGGCCAAAGCATTTAACAATGGTTGTACATTTATGTACCCTGCGTTTTTTGGTTCAGTATAGAGATAAAGCATGACGCCTCCATTGTTTGAAATTTATATTTTAAGGCAGCTCTCTTTTCCGTATCAAGAATACTATAGACTTATTGTGCTTTTCGTCGTTTTGTCTCCACAGAATTGAGCTTGGCATTGTTTTTCGTTTTTGACGACTAATTCTCTATGCCTTTAGATGGTTTTCACATGTTTTATCACGAGCCTACGGAAAACATGCGTATAATATTATTATGAATGATGTAGTACAAATAATTGCTGGCATATAATGTATATAACTAGATTTTAAATGTTCAGATGTAGGGTATATCTGTCAAAATAAAAGGTTACACTTTTACACCAAAATTTGAAGTTACCTTGAAGGTCATATTAACCTTTATGGATTAATGTCATATTTTTAACATAGACTTACATTTGTATACCCTCACAACGAAGTTCGAGGGTATATTGAATCATCGTATCTGTTGGTTTGACCTTACTGTCCATTTGACCGGAATGTTCTCTTAAGTGTATCTAATACAGTGAAGCAATATTTCCACATGGGCACACTGCATCCCTATGATTTATGGTCGTGCCCTTTCGTGAACTTTATGCCACTTTTTGTAGATATTTTGTATGGAATATTGTGACAAGTAGATATGATGAAGGACTGAAGGAAAGTGTCCCAAACTTGGCATACTACATCTCTATGAGAAATTTTAGCGCCCTTTCACATTTTATCCAATTTTATTTGTTAGAGTTATGTTCCTCACTGTAGAAATAGAGTTCAGTGCATCTAGGTAAGAATTCGAGCAATATATCAATCTGCATGTTACAGCCCTATGAAAAATCCAATTCCGCTAACCAGTATATTCTATTGAAACTTCTCTTGAATGATTAATATTTTATGCAGTGTGGAAACGCATTAATTAACCGGAGTTACTATGCCTTACGTTAAATTGTTGACGTCGTAATCGTTACGTGGGAAATTGCTGGCCCTCTTTGCATACAACCAAATACGATATATGCACTATTTGAGCTAAATGCTGGAAAATGAAAAATGTAATTTAATTTCTATGAGATGAACATATTCTAAAACTGACAAGTGTTAGTATTTAGCACTGTTGGTTGGTATTCTAAGGACAATACAGTTGTATGATGCTGTTCAGGGAGTGGCACATTGACGTTGTATCTATTTCAACGGTTAATAGTGCTGTCTCTTCTGGTACAATCTCTTAGAAAGGAAAATGTTAATAGATGTTAACATTTATGAACATTCCAACAATATTTGTTATACTTGCATACTTAATTGATGTGAGTAAATCTATATTTAAATCTCAAATTATCTTGATTTCTTGGCTTAAGCTTTTCACACGTTTTAAGGATTAACTTTCTATTTTGGGAATGCTTCAATAAATGTAACAGCATGAAATTTGCAAGCTCCGCCTACGTTAATCGTTGGTGACGTCACACAATTGTGTTTCAAACTGTAGGATTTGCATAGCTCCGCCCACATGAATTGTTGTCGACGTCATAGAAATTTATCACGTGTTTGACTACAGTTATGCAGTGATAATGATAGTCTGTTGAGTAATGGTTATCGAGTGAATGTCAGTGTAGACTGTAAATATTCTAAGTTACCCTGATTAAAACACGATTTCTAAATGTATTTTTGTAATTGATCTGGTTTAAAGCCAAAGGAAAGTGCTTGTTGAAAAACAAACTTAGTGAATATCGAAGCGACAACACAATCCGATTAAACTAGGGGAAAATATGAGCAAGTGAAGATTTAAGTGGAGACACTTGAAAAATTAACCACACCGATTACATCAACAACTTATGTATAAGACTACTTGTTACTGTATCAACGACACACGGATGACCAGTCATGATAACACACTTAAGCATCATATAAAACAAAACACATCATCTTATCTCTCGGGAAACAAAGTTTAGTTTCCTTGTAAACAGGACATGTGTGGCTTTATGAAATTACATACTACTACATTTAAAGGAAAATAAGACGTATGAATCTCAAACAATTGACAATGAAGAAACGCATTAGTATTAAAAGTTTATTGTACGACATTCGACACATCTATTTACTGAGCACGTAGAAAGATGAAGAGGACATATGAACTCAATCAGACCATAACTTTTGAAAAGGATCCATGCTTTTGAAATATGGCTGCGGGTCATTTTTATTAGGTTATAGGTTTAAGAAGGGTCTTTGTTTTTGCACAGTTGTCATACTGTATAGAAAATATCCCTATATTTATCAAAGCAGTGCATATATGGTTTTGGTCGAATTAAGAATAATAGCACTGTTTGTCCTGGGCACCAATAGAAATTTTTACATCGAACAACGATCGCAGAGAAGATATCTCTTAGAAAGTCATTCAAAATCCAATGAATTAATTTCAGACGATAGAGAGCAAATTGTAAAGCGTATGTGGTAAACCAGTGGTCAAGTGTGTCTATAAAATGTATTATTGAAAATATTTTCTTATCCTGGTTTAGAAAATATGATCAATTATTTTCTGACAATTCATCGTGTTAACAAGTAATACATGTAACTATATTAAGGAGACTATGTTCTTAAGTGCATTCAAACGGTAAAAACATATTTGGTTAATATAAACGAAAGCTATTTGAAAGTGATTTTATTATTAATCAAGTTTTATTGATACAGTCATCAATAATGTATATACATGCATGTGTAAGCACAGCGAATGCTTAAAATAGCTTTTATTATATAAAGAAAAATTACCATATATGACTACCGCAATACGTCTTCGATAATTGCTACAAACCTAATTTAAGGAATTCCATTCTCTTAAAAAATCTCCATCAAAAAGCATCTCAGATGTAAATGGGAACATCCTAAATTTCCTTACGTTAAGGAACTTTCTTTAAACTGGGTCCTTGAATCTCGAAACATTTGAATCCATTTTTCCCATTCTTTTTGCTTTACTTCAACCATATGTATGTGTTACCTAATCTTTCAAGTATATGTTTTGAACTTCAACAGCAGACGACGAAGAAGTATCGCGTCACTAAACCAGTTTGTAAACTTAACAAGAATGTATGTTGTTATCCAGTACTGTCCTTTTCTTGGAATAGCCTCCCATGGATAAATAGAACTTGCATTATATCTGAAGACCCCATTTGATGACCTCCTCGGCATGGCTTTTCACATGTCCTGTTCAACGTCATATTATACAAAAACACTAGTCGAACTGCGTGTCTATGGCAGCTGTTCTAACATGATATATTAAACTTACTCCCAACCTAAGACACATATTTCTAGAACACAAGTCTCTTTGAATTTAAAGTTTATGTTTTTCACTCCATTTCCAATGTTCACATGTATTGGCTAGAAACGTCTCGATATAACGCAGCCTTTGTAGTCAATGTCCAGATTATTTGTTCACCAATTGACAATTTGTGCTTAACCCGTCGTTTCCTATCAGAACCCGGTCTACCTGACAACAGGTTGACGATGCCGCCGAGCTGGTGACGTCATTGGTATTGCTATGGGTACTTGCATCTGTAATAATACAGTATTACTGTCTTAATAGGTATGGCTAAAACTGTCCATGTTAGTGAAAAAAGCATAGTGGTTGACATGACAATAATTAAATTAAGCTGAGTTCTGAGTGGTTAAGTTGACAAAGGATTAGTTCGTTTTTACCAGCTGCATGCAATGGAGACATATTACAAAAGATCAAACTTTCAACAATTCAGAAATGTTGTATCGACCGAATGAAATATTTAGTTTAATTACTGTATTTTGTCGTTTTTCGATGAAGTTGAATTCTAAATATTTTCGAAATGAAGTACAATTGTCTAATGTTTCCGGATATAACTATGGTATATAAAAATCAACCTAATGAAATTCAAGAAAGTTAATGAAATGTTAGAAATAAAAGGTTTGGGAATTTTAGCGTGTTCATGTATACATTATTTGCCATATAATAATGCACAGATGCTATCGTACATTAACTTTACCCGATGTCGTGGTACATTAACTCACACATGAAGAACAATGATATTCAAATATTATTCTGACATCGTTCAACGTCAAAATATGGCTATAGGAAAAAATTACATCCTTAACTTTTATTATCCATAGTAGTTTCAACCTGTTAATTGACTGATTACTGGTAGATCGCAACATCACATGCATGTTATCGTAGCGTTGTTGCTGTTTCTTGTTCGTAGCTTTTAAAGAAACCTTTTGCTGTTTCTCTGTATTCTATATATAAATACAGTCGAACCTCATACGCTCGAAGTCAACGGGAACATAGGAAAACTTGGAGTTATCAGAATATTCGAGTTATGCGAGTTTGAATACTGGTATCAATCTTGACCGGGACCGACAAAATACTTTGAATTAAACGAGATTCGAGCTAAATGAGTTCGAGATAACGAGGATTTACTGTACGTCAGAATATTTAGGTATTAGTCGTTTATTTGTTTGAATTTGGTTTTTATTTAACGAGGAGTAACCCATTCACTCCTAAACTTTGCAATTAGACCTAAGATGCGTCTTAAGCTGTGAATGAGTGAAATAAGACGATAACAGTGTTCTGCTTACTCTACGTCTGTTCCTCCAGATTGCTGTTGCCGTGTACAAAAATGGGTTGATAGCGGCATTAACTGGCAACACGAAAACCATCACCCACGAATACACATCGCCAGAGATTTGAGTTCCACTCCTTGACATCACTCCTGGAATACATCAAGTGAACATGTTTTCACCTTCTGGCATTTGTGATTTCTGACAGCTACAGGTTGATATATTGGTTACAAAAAAAAATTGTTAGACAAATAAAGTTTTTTCTCTTGTGACGTAGACAATGCCGTTTTTGACTGATCCACTAGCTGAAAGCTTGTTATTTTAAAAAACAATGCGTAGACAAGTTGCAATACTTTGCTTTAAAAAGATTTAGTCGATTTTAGAAATATCATATAAGGTTTTAGAATTCCATAGCGGATGATAATTGTATGTCATGCAATGAGTCTGAAATCATAATCTTTTAATAGCAATATAAGCTAGTCAATATGAAACAGATCAACGTGATGATTTTTAATCAAAAGCAAAAGAGCTTGATCACACTACTTACCCATCACACCGATTGGAAACCAGCAGCAAAAGTCTGTTGCCACCACTAGGAAAAGCGTCTTTGCTACTGCTATTTCCCGTTGCTGGTTCTGTGTTGATTTCATGCGACGACTACTTGCCCTAACACTTCTAAAGATACAGATTTGACCTATCACTACAACTACAAAGATAAGACTGTTGAGACACACAAATACCGCAAAGGAATACTCTGATTCCGCTCGGTCACCACCCGTCAATGGCAGAGCAAGACACACCCCAGACTGGGAGTAAAATTCACCTTTGAAGTAAGACTGCATCACAGTTATAGGAACAAAGGAAAGTGTGATAGAAA
This sequence comes from Mimachlamys varia, assembly GCA_947623455.1. Lineage (NCBI taxonomy): Eukaryota > Metazoa > Mollusca > Bivalvia > Pectinida > Pectinidae > Mimachlamys > Mimachlamys varia. The sequence goes on along the minus strand of OX392533.1, from coordinate 37,602,331 downwards.
CAATCCATAATGACACTAATGTAACTACAGCTTTTCTCCAACTGATTCTCCAGCGAGAGAGACGTGAAAGAGGGGAAGCTATGACAATAAACATGTCTACTGTAACCAATAGAATCAGAAACGTCGACATTTCACTGGATATGGTTGATAAAACACCAGCTGTGGTGCATAGTACGCTTGCTCTCCATTTTTGATCATTCCATGCGTACACACCCTTGAAATGTGCATCCATAACTCCTATTATTAGGAGGTAGACGCCCATGAGTAAATCAGATATAGCCAGATTCAGTACAAATATTGAATGACTTTTGGTTAAAGCATCTCCATCGATTAATAATCGATACAATATTACGACTAAGTTTCCAATTAAGGCACATACCCCAATTATCCAAAGACATGCTCTAAGAACGTCCGAATGTATCAAGGCAAAACATGACGATATTTCGTCTTCTCTGATATCGTCTGTCGTATCAGGATTACAATAAAAATGACCAGGTGTACATTTCCGTACATGCTTGTTTTTTAAACACTTCTCTTTGGTAACAGACTTTGGTCTAACGCAACACATTAAAGGAGTGTCTGTGTACAAAGAAAGCAGGAAAGGCAAACCATCGAAAAGGTGTTCTTGAACTTCCATTTCGTTACCTGTTATATCTAAGGTGGTCAATTGGCTGTAATTGAATGTTCCAGTTGGAAATGTTTTGAATCTATTGTGTGATATGATAAGTGTATTAAGTTTTAAGGGTAACCTTGGGAGTGATGCTATCCTATTATTTGAAAGATCAAGCATGAAAATAGAATTTACATCAACAAAAATATCATCAGGTAAAACAGATATAGTATTGTTTGCTAGATTCAGAACAGATAAACTATGAAGCCCAAAAAAGGTATCAGAATGAAGAACAGATATTTTATTATTCGATAGATTAATACTTGCAATTAGAGGGAATCCCCTAAAAACTTTTTCAGGTAGAATAAATATTTGATTGTTTGAGAGATCTAGATGGAAAAGTATTAAAGCTTTAATGGAGATTCCATCAGGGAGAACAGATATCAAATTATTTGAGATATCTAGAACGAAAAGTTCTGGAACTTTACTGAAGATACCATCAGGGAGAACAGATATCAAATTACTTGAGAGATCTAGATATTCAAGTCTTAAAACATTGCTGAAGATACCATCAGGGAGAAGAGATATCAAATTACGTGAGAGCTCTAGATATTCAAGTCTTAAAACATTGCTGAAGATACCATCAGGGAGAACAGATATCAAATTATTTGAGAGATCAAGACTAACTAACTGATCCAGTTCACTGAAGATCTTTTTTGGAAGAACGCTTATCCCATTTTTAGTAAGATTAAGAACACGGAGAAAAGTGAGTCCATCGAACATATCACCGGTGACAACTGGTGTTCCATCCAAGATTAAATAAGAAAGAGACGACGAAACCGTAAAACTTTGATTGTTAGTGTTTACGCTCTTAGATAAATACTTGAAAATAATACGAAGACTGTTCACTGGAGCATGATCTACGTTAACCGTTAAACCAGTACATATACAGCTGCGCGGGCATTTATCATCACATGCCCTCTCGTCATCAGATTTGGGACATTGACTTATACCATCACAGACGTTTGATAAAGGAATGGTGTATTCACGTTCATCGATGTCCCGCATGCAAATGTGGATCCCTGTACAGTTGTGAAGTTCTTAAATACAGCAAAAAGAGATAACAAGTAAAGCTATATTGTTAAATCAATGACGTGGGGCAGGCCAGGCAATCTAATTCATTGGCTAATAACTTTTCATTCCAAATGTGCTATTGAGCAGATCCAAAACAATATCGCTGACAGACGGCCATTTTTGATTATGACATAATACTTTGTGATTGCTGTTTCATGAGAAGTACTAGATGGATCTTTCTCGAATGTTATATGCAGGTACCCTTTCTTCCTTGTCCAGTTTTTTGGCTCTTTTGCAAAATAATATGGCCAGCGGCAGCCATCTTGTATTTGAATATAAAAGAATACAAGACACCCTTTTTCAACTATTATTAAATTTTCAAATTTTATCTATTTTCCTCAAATTTTATACATATATAAAAGTAAAAAAAAGAACTTTTAAGAAGAAATGAAAATCGCCGATGTGGACTACAAATCCCTTTTGGATCTCTTGTTGCTTTAAAAATTTTTTATTCCAAATGTGCTAATTTTTATGTTTTTTTTTAAACTAAAACATAAATGATGTCCCTTAACGTCATATATTTGTAGAGAATTAATACATAAGATTTTTTTTTTAGATATGTGTCAATTCATAAGATTACACTATATTGTATTTGTAAGATTATATATGTATTAATCGACCAATCACCAAAAAGATAAACCACGTTATAGTTTACATAAATGGGCATGTCGAATGAAACAACTGTCGATTCCAAGCTTAGATTCTGTACTCAAACAAACTTTCTTTCCTTGAGACTAGCCTTGTCTATATCAAGTTCATACAAAAAATTGGGAAACGTGGTTCGTGGTTCGTCGTCCGTCCATCCCTAAACAATCCTTGTGATCGCTATTTCTTGCAAAGCACAGAATGGATCCTTCTCAAACGTCATCTGCAGATTCCCCTTTGTCCTATTGTGCATTGTCCAGGTTTTGAATTAATCCTAAACACAACATGGCCGCCGGGCGGCCATCTTGGATTTGTTGGTAATAATACTTTGTGATCGGTATTTCATGAGTGGTACTGGATGGATCTTTCTCAAATTTCATATTCAGCTTCCCTTCAGGCCCTTGTGTTACATTGACAAGTTTTTGAAGTGATAAAAAAACCAGTATGGCTGAGAGGCGGGCATTTAGGATTATGACATAATACTTTTTGATCGCTGTTTCTTGAGAATTTTTGGATTGATCTTTCCCATTTTATATGCTGGTTCCCTTTGGTAACTTGTCAAGTGTTTCAGCTGATCCGTAAAATTGTATGGCCGACAGGCAGCCGTGTTGTATTTGACTGTTAAAGTATGCAAGAGATCTTCTTTTAACTATTATTAATTTTAAGAGAATGTTTTCAAATTCAATATACTTATCTAACATTGAATACATAGAGGAAATTAAAACAACAAAGAACTTTTTAGGAAGAAATGAAAATTGCCGAAGGTGTACGCCAAATCCCTCTTGGATCTCTAGTTACTTTAAAGTCACTTCAAGTAGATATAATTGCATTTTGTCTCGCGCTAGATGGGGTAATGAACAATTTTACCGGTGTGAGATTTTACATATTATCCTAAGTGTTTTTCGCACGTTCTTACGGGGATCTCAACCCTTTCAGCAAAACACAAGGATTGCTTAAGAATCCTATCCTAACTTTATAATCCCCTTGTCGCATCGCCAAAAAGTGATAGATTGTACTCATTCCTTCATTTATAACAGGAAACGGAAATGCGGTTGGAGAACAAAATTCATGCTTGGGCACGAGAACCGTTTGATGAAATCAGACGACTCTGATGACGTTGACATATAAAATACTGACCACATTTAGTTGCCGTGTCCCGTCTTCGTCCACAGTGTAGACTGCAGTCATACCGTGCTTGTCGACAGGTGCGCATTGGACACATTTTAGGCCTCTCCAAAATTAGACATGGCACCGTGTACAACTAAAGAGTTGAGAAGTTGAGACAATATTTGATGGGAAGAATTTACATTTAACGATTTCCTTATCGTTCTTTACTATTAGCTCTGTTGTAAGGCAGACCGGATCAGGTTTAGCTGCTAATCTAGGTAGTAATGTTGACGCATTTTTCATTAGTCGCAATATCATATTTCAGCACATTTTAAATATTTTATTACTTTAGTGTGTTGTTGATGACATTCAGCTTTTTACTACTGTGTTCCAGAACCAAGCCATGACTTGTGACGGTTGGTAGGGTAACAAAACTCCAGTCTGTTGCACCCGTCGTTGGTGTAACGCCTTCCGTATCTGAGCTTTAACAGAACAGGCGCCTCGAATCCATTTGACTCGCGAGCATTCCATTATTGTGCGAATACGCCAATCTCCCTATCAAAGGAAGACTTCGAGATAAATATGAAGAAAGTATGAGGTTATTACTTTCTCTTCGGTATAGGAGTTACACAATTAGGTGGCGCTACTGGTATTTTCTCGAGTTTCATACACATGCACTTGTTTCAATCAATTATCCTGGTCTGGCCAAGGGTCTACTTCGGAACATCTAAATAAATTAAGTAGTCGACAATCGGCAACAACGGAAATATTTATTGGATTATAAGATCAACTGACCGGAAGGGTAAAGATGATCTACAGCCATCATGCTTACGTCATTCGTCGTCTGATGTCTGTCATGCGTAAACTTTTCTTGCAAACAACTTTTTCTCCATAACCATGAGGCAGAGAGTGATGATTCCATGCATGTAACATGCTGGGATAAAAAACTACCAAGTTTGTTCAAATGAATTGCATCAACCTACTTTCAAGATCGAATATATAAAAATATTCAAGCAACTTCTTCTCAACCGATAGGCATGGTTTACTGATATTTTGCGTGAAGTATGAAGCGATGACGGTCTGCTAAGTTTGTTCAAATGAATGACGTTGCCCTACATTCAAGATCACAGGGGTCAAATGTCTTAACAATATTCAAGCAAAATCTTCTCAATAACCAGAAGACATATACTATTGATATTTGGCGTGCAGCATGCTAGGATGAATGGATATTAACTTTGTTCATTGAATCTCTTAGTCACATGGGGTCAAATATATTAATATTTTGGAAAAAAACTTAACTCAACGCAATAATCGACACACATTGTATATAGGACTAGTCTGTATAGTCAGATGACCGTTAGGGCCTCTTACGTATGTGGTTGCAAGATCAAATGAGCTGGGACGTTATATAACCGGTACGTGCTATTCATGCGACACAGGTTACAGCAAGAACACGTGATTTTGGTTCTTTTCACTATTGAGGTAAAAGGGTTAGGGGGTTTAAGCGATCGTGTGTAGAGATGAGCATTTTTGAGAAAATGTGTTTTCTAATTGTACAAATTGTGAATAAAACTCGGCCAGTGCCTTATGTCGAAAGGAAATAGAAGGCAAGATATATATTTAGAGACCTAAAATAGACATACATATTGAACTACAACTATATTCTGGTTACGTCTTAAAAGGCCTGCATGTGCATTTAGGGTAACAACCCTGCAACTTGTTATCTAATTTCTAGGTCCCTAATTTATACAAGAACCTTGTAAATCGCCATCTATGTCCATGCCTATATAAACAAGAACCTCACAAGCTGCCAATTATAGGCCTGTTAAGGTCCCTAATATAAATAGCAACCTTACAATTTGCCATTATATACCTTTCTAGATCCCTAATATAAATAGCAACCTTACAATTTACCATTATAGACATTTCTAGGTCCCTAATCTATACAAGAACCTTGTAATTGACTATCATATGCCCTTCCAGATCCGTTATTTTTACAAGAACCTTACAATTTGCCATTGTAGACCTTTCTACGTCCCATGTCTATAATTACGGGGACGTTTCAATGTAGTAGAGTCGGCAACGTTCCATCTATGGTGGAAATGTTCACACCAAACTGCATAGCAAGCTGTTGCTGCTTGTGACCTCTAAATTACAATGCGATTGCATGATCCGTCTGTACTTTGGTCAGCAATTCCGCGATAGCAAATAGTTGGATTAAACGGAAAGTGGTGTGTTTGTGTAAAAAGTATTGAGTGGTATAATAATGAGTTGAGCAACAGGTAATCATTATAAACTGTGTGTGATTTGTACTGTTTTACACTTTCTCCAAGGGGCGCTGTAGATGACGCGACTGAGGAAATTATGACACCACAATAAGGAAGTTACCTTGACTGTTATATGACCGATATTCTAATCTTAGGCCAAAGCATTTAACAATGGCTGTACATTTATGTACCCTGCGTTTTTTGGTTCAGTATAGAGATAAAGCATGACGCCTCCATTGTTTGAAATTTATATTTTAAGGCAGCTCTCTATTCCGTATCAACAATACTATAGACCTATTGTGCTTTTCGTCGTTTTGTCTCCACAGAATTGAGCTTGGCATTGTTTTTCGTTTTTGACGACTAATTCTCTATGCCTTTAGATGGTTTTCACATGTTTTATCACGAGCCTACGGAAAACATGCGTATAATATTATTATGAATGATGTAGTACAAATAATTGCTGGCATATGATGTATATAACTAGATTTTAAATGTTCAGATGTAGGGTATATCTGTCAAAATAAAAGGTTACACTTTTACACCAAAATTTGAAGTTACCTTGAAGGTCATATTAACCTTTATGGATTAATGTCATATTTTTAACATAGACTTACATTTGTATACCCTCACAACGAAGTTCGAGGGTATATTGAATCATCGTATCTGTTGGTTTGACCTTACTGTCCATTTGACCGGAATGTTCACTTAAGTGTATCTAATACAGTGAAGCAATATTTCCACATGGGCACACTGTATCCCTATGATTTATGGTTGTGCCCTTTCGTGAACTTTATGCCACTTTTTGTAGATATTTTGTATGGAATATTGTGACAAGTAGATATGATGGAGGACTGAAGGAAAGTGTCCCAAACTTGGCATACCACATCTCTATGAGAAATTTTAGTGCCCTTTCACATTTTATCCAATTTTATTTGTTAGAGTTATGTTCCTGACTGTAGAAATATAGTTCAGTGCATCTAGGTAAGAATTCGAGCAATATATCAATCTGCATATTACAGCCCTATGAAAAATCCAATTCCGCTAACCAGTATATTCTATTGAAACTTCTCTTGAATGATTAATATTTTATGCAGTGTGGAAACGCATTAATTAACGGGAGTTACTATGCCTTACGTTAAATTGTTGACGTCGTAATCGTTACGTGGGAAATTGCTGGCCCTCTTTGCATACAACCAAATACGATATATGTACTATTTGAGCTAAATGCCGGAAAATGAAAAATGTAATTTAATTTCTATGAGATGAACATATTCTAAAACTGACAAGTGTTAGTATTTAGCACTGTTGGTTGGTATTCTAAGGACAATACAGTTGTATGATGCTGTTCAGGGAGTGGCACATTGACGTTGTATCTATTTCAATGGTTAACAGTGCTGTCTCTTCTGGTACAATCTCTTAGAAAGGAGAATGTTAATAGATGTTAACATTTATGAACATTCCAACAATATTTGTTATACTTGCATACTTAATTAATGTGAGTAAATTTATATTTAAAGCTCAAATTATCTTGATTTCTTGGCGGAAGCTTTTCACACGTTTTAAGGATTAACTTTCTATTTTGGGAATGCTTCAATAAATGTAACAGCATGAAATTTGCAAGCTCCGCCTACGTTAATCGTTGGTGACGTCACACAATTGTGTTTCAAACTGTAGGATTTGCATAGCTCCGCCCACTTGAATTGTTGTCGACGTCATAGAAATTTGTCACGTGTTTGACTACAGTTATGCAGTGATAATGATAGTCTGTTGAGTAATGGTTATCGAGTGAATGTCAGTGTAGACTGTAATTATATGTATAAAGTTATCCTGATTAAAACACGATTTCTAAATGTATTTTTGTAATTGATCTGGTTTAAAGCCAAAGGAAAGTGCTTGTTGAAAAACAAACTTAGTGAATATCGAAGCGACAACACAATCCGATTAAACTAGGGGAAAATATGAGCAAGTGAAGATTTAAGTGGAGACACTTGAAAAATTAACCACACCGATTACATCAACAACTTATGTATAAGACTACTTGTTACTGTATCAACGACACACGGATGACCAGTCATGATAACACACTTAAGCATCATATAAAACAAAACACATCATCTTATCTCTCGGGAAACAAAGTTTAGTGTCCTTGTAAACAGGACATGTGTGGCTTTATGAAATTACATACTACTACATTTAAAGGAAAATAAGACGTATGAATCTCAAACAATTGACAATGAAGAAACGCATTAGTATTAAAAGTTTATTGTACGACATTCGACACATCTATTTACTGAGCACGTAGAAAGATGAAGAGGACTTATGAACTCAATCAGACCATAACTTTTGAAAAGGATCCATGCTTTTGAAATATGGCTGCGGGTAATTTTTATTAGGTTATAGGTTTAAGAAGGGTCTTTGTTTTTGCACAGTTGTCATACTGTATAGAAAATATCCCTATATTTATCAAAGCAGTGCATATATGGTTTTGGTCGAATTAAGAATAATAGCACTGTTTGTCCTGGGCACCAATAGAAATCTTTACATCGAACAACGATCGCAAAGAAGATATCTCTTAGAAAGTCATTCAAAATCCAATGAATTAGTTTCAGACGATAGAGAGCAAATTGTAAAGCGTATGTGGTAAACCAGTGGTCAAGTGTGTCTATAAAATGTATTATTGAAAATATTTTCTTATCCTGGTTTAGAAAATATGATCAATTATTTTCTGACAATTCATCGTGTTAACAAGTAATACATGTAACTATATTAAGGAGACTATGTTCTTAAGTGCATTCAAACGGTAAAAACATATTTGGTTTATATAAACGAAAGCTATTTGAAAGTGATTTTATTATTAATCAAGTTTTATTGATACAGTCATCAATAATGTATATACATGCATGTGTAAGCACAGCGAATGCTTAAAATAGCTTTTATTATATAAAGAAAAATTACCATATATGACTACCGTAATACGTCTTCGATAATTGCTACAAACCTAATTTAAGGAATTCCATTCTCTTAAAAAATCTCCATCGGAAAGCATCTCAGATGTAAATGGGAACATCCTAAATTTCCTTACGTTAAGGAACTTTCTTTAAACTAGGTCCTTGAATCTCGAAACATTTGAATCCATTTTTCCCACTCTTTTTGCTTTACTTCAACCATATGTATGTGTTACCTAATCTTTCAAGTATATGTGTTGAACTTCAACAGCAGACGACGAAGAAGTATCGCGTCACTAAACCAGTTTGTAAACTTAACAAGAATGTATGTTGTTATCCAGTACTGTCCTTTTCTTGGAATAGCCTCCCATGGATAAATAGAACTTGCATTATATCTGAAGACCCCATTTGATGACCTCCTCGGCATGGCTTTTCACATGTCCTGTTCAAAGTCATATTATACAAAAACACTAGTCGAACTGCTTGTCTATGGCAGCTGTTCTAACATGATATATTAAACTTACTCCCAACCTAAGACACATATTTCTAGAACACAAGTCTCTTTGAATTTAAAGTTTATGTTTTTCACTCCATTTCCAATGTTCACATGTATTGGCTAGAAACGTCTCGATATAACGCAGCCTTTGTAGTCAATGTCCAGATTATTTGTTCACCAATTGACAATTTGTGCTTAACCCGTCGTTTCCTATCAGAACCCGGTCTACCTGACAACAGGTTGACGATGCCGCCGAGCTGGTGACGTCATTGGTATTGCTATGGGTACTTGCACCTGTAATAATACAGTATTACTGTCTTAATAGGTATGGCTAAAACTGTCCATGTTAGTGAAAAAAGCATAGTGGTTGACATGACAATAATTAAATTAAGCTGAGTTCTGAGTGGTTAAGTTGACAAAGGATTAGTTCGTTTTTACCAGCTGCATGCAATGGAGACATATTACAAAAGATCAAACTTTCAACAATTCAGAAATGTTGTATCGACCGAATGAAATATTTAGTTTAATTACTGTATTTTGTCGTTTTTCGATGAAGTTGAATTTTAAATATTTTCGAAATGAAGTACAATTGTCTAATGTTTCCGGATATAACTATGGTATATAAAAATCAACCTAATGAAATTCAAGAAAGTTAATGAAATGTTAGAAATAAAAGGTTTGGGAATTTAAGCGTGTTCATGTATACATTATTTGCCATATACTGTTAATTGACTGATTACTGGTAGACCGCAACATCACATACATGTTATCGTAGCGTTGTTGCTGTTTCTTGTTCGAAGCTTTTAAAGAAACCTTTTGCTGTTTCTCTGTATTCTACATATAAATACAGTCGAACCTCATACGCTCGAAGTCAACGGGAACATAGGAAAACTTGGAGTTATCAGAATATTCGAGTTATGCGAGTTTGAATACTGGTATCAATCTTGACCGGGACCGACAAAATACTTTGAATTAAACGAGATTCGAGCTAAATGAGTTCGAGATAACGAGGATTTACTGTACGTCAGAATATTTAGGTATTAGTCGTTTATTTGTTTGAATTTGGTTTTTATTTAACGAGGAGTAACCCATTCACTCCTAAACTTTGCAATTAGACCTAAAATGCGTCTTAAGGTATGAATGAGTGAAATAAGACGATAACAGTGTTCTGCTTACTCTACGTCTGTTCCTCCAGATTGCTGTTGCCGTGTACAAAAATGGGTTGATAGCGGCATTAACTGGCAACACGAAAACCATCACCCACGAATACACATCGCCAGAGATTTGAGTTCCACTCCTTGACATCACTCCTGGAATACATCAAGTGAACATTTTTTCACCTTCTGGCATTTGTGATTTCTGACAGCTACAGGTTGATATATTGGTTACAAAAAAAAAATTGTTAGACAAATAAAGTTTTTTCTCTTGTGACGTAGACAATGCCGTTTTTGACTGATCCACTAGCTGAAAGCTTGTTATTAAAAAAAAACAATGCGTAGACAAGTTGCAATACTTTGCTTTAAAATGATTTAGTCGATTTTAGAAATATCATATAAGGTTTTAGAATTCCGCATTTAAAGGCACATACCCCAATTATCCAAAGACATGCTCTAAGAACGTCCGAATGTATCAAGGCAAAACATGACGATATTTCGTCTTCTCTGATATCGTCTGTCGTATCAGGATTACAAACAAAATGACCAAGTGTACATTTACGTACATGCTTGTTTTTTAAACACTTCTCTTTGGTAACAGACTTTGGTCTAACGCAACACATAAAAGGAGTGTCGGTGTACAAAGAAACCAGGAAAGGCAAACCATCAAAAAGATATTCTTGAACTTCCATTTCGTTACCTGTTATATCTAAGGTGGTCAATTGGCAGTAATTGAATGTTCCAGTTGGAAATGTTTTGAATCTATTATGTGATATGCTTAGTGTATCAAGTTCTAAGGGTAACCTTGGGAGTGATGCTATCCTATTATTTGAAAGATCAAGCATGAACATAGAACTTACATCAACAAAAATATCATCAGGTAAAACAGATATAGTATTGTTTGCTAGATTCAGAACAGATAAAATATGAAGCCCAAAAAAGGTATCAGAATGAAGAACAGATATTTTATTATTCGATAGATTAATACTTGCAATTGGAGGGAATCCCCTGAATATTTTTTCAGGTAGAATAAGTATCTGATTGTTTGAGAGATCTATATGATAAAGTCTTAAAACTTTACTGAAGATACCACCAGGGAGAACAGATATCAAATTATTTGAGATATCTAAAACGACAAGTTTTGAAACTTTACTGAAGATACCATCAGGGAGAACAGATATCAAATTATTTGAAAGATCTAGATAGCCAAGACTTAAAACATTACTGAAAATACCATCAGGGAGAATAGATATCAAATTATTTGAGAGATCAAGTGTAGCTAACCTATCCAGTTCACTGAAGATATTATTTGGAAGAACACTTATCCCATTTTTAGTAAGATTAAGAATATGGAGATTAGTGAGTCCATCGAACATATCACCGGTGACAACTGGTGTTCCAACCAAGATTAAATAAGAAAGAGACGACGAACGTAGAAAAACCGGAAAACTTTGATTGTTAGTGTTTACGCTCTTGGATAAATTCTTAAAAACATAACAAAGATTGCTCACTGGAGCATGATCTACGTTAACCGTTAAACCAGTACATATACAGCTGCGCGGGCATTTATCATCACATGCCCTCTCGTCATCAGATTTGGGACATTGGCTTATACCATCACAGACGTTTGATAAAGGAATGGTGTATTCACGTTCATCGATGTCCCGCACGCAAATGTGGATCCCTGTACAGTTGTGTAGTTCTAAAATACAGCAAAAAGAGATAACAAGTAAAGCTATATTGTTAAATCAATGACGTGGGGCAGGCAAGGCAATCTTATTCATTGGCTAATAACTTTTCATTCCAAATGGTGGCCATTTTTTATTATGACATAATACTTTGTGATTGCTGTTTCATGAGAAGTACTAGATGGATCTTTCTCAAATGTTATATGCAAGTACCCTTTCTTCCTTGTCCAGTTTTTTGGCTCTTTTGCAAAATAATATGGCCAGCGGCAGCCATCTTGTATTTGAATATAAAAGAATACAAGACACCCTTTTTCAACTATTATTAAATTTTCAAATTTTATCTATTTTCCTAAAATTTTATACATATATAAAAGTAAAAAAAAAGAACTTTTAAGAAGAAATGAAAATCGCCGATGTGGACTACAAATCCCTTTTGGATCTCTTGTTGCTTTAAATTACTTCAAGTAGATAAAAAAAAACATTTTGTCTCACCCTGGATGAGGTTACGCACAATTTTACCGGTTTGAGATTTTATATATTATCCTTCATTGACGACAAGCTGCAAGTGCTTTTCGCACGTTCTTACCATGAGGTCTAAGCAATAAAGCAATGACTTCATATCGACAATTCAATTACATTGCATCGATTTTTTTCATTGTTTCTACCAAACACAAGAATCCTATCCTTAGGTTAATATCCCCCTGTCGCATCGCCAAGCGATGAAAGAATGTATTCATATCTTTCATTGATAACAGGAACAATAGATGCGGTTGGAGGACAAAGTTCATGCTTAAGGCGCGAGAACCGTTTCATGAAATAAGACGACCCTGATTAAAGATATAGACAAAATCAAACCTAACTTTGATGGTGAGATCTAGCCATTTGTTGTGATGTTGACATATCAAATACTGACCACATTTAGTTACCGTGTCCCGTCCTCGTCCACAGAGCAGATTGCATTCATACCGTGTTTGTCGACAGGAGGGTATTGGACACATTCCAGGCATCCCAAGAAGTCTGTCTGGCACAGTATACTCGCCTGTTGGTATACAGACTAAGTTACTATCAAGGGCCATTTAACACCGTAATTTCATACAATTTTTTTTCACATGATGAGTGTTAGATAAAAAAAATCAAAGAATACCGAAGCGTCAATAAATCCATAATCCGTCCGAACATAATCGATTAAACAAGAAGGAAACTATGAACAAAGGAAAGATAAACGCGGAGATACCAGGTGTTCCAGAAGAGTACGCGTCCTCTCCTCCATCGACAACACCTACCATGTAAAGCTAGATCCCATCCCAGTAAATGTCGCGCGTTCTTAAAGTGCAATCAGAACAAGTACGTATGTAGGCAAACTAATGAATATATTCAACAATGTCCAGCGTATTTGATATTACACTTCTAAAATTAAAAGTTATTTATAATTACTTATATCTTACCGTCTGTGCAGTTTGTCCTCTTTGGGTCATAGTACACTGCCCTCTCCGATCGTAATTCCAGTGAATCCGTCTTGTCAGTACTGTCTTGTGGAGATGCCATTGCAGACGTATCGCCATAATCACCGTATACTGGGGATCCGGTAAACACTTGGTGTCTGGTTTTCGGGTATTTCTCAAAACTCTTTCCCTCGAAGCCATTTTTCTTGCCTTGGAAATATTTCACGCTTCCAGAATATTCAACATGTTGGAAAGCGATGCAAATTGTAATACAAGAGGCCCAGAGGGCCTGTATCGCTCACCTGGATATATTGGTATCTAGGTTATCATGGTAAAATATTTTCCCCGCTCCTCAGCCCCCTGGGGGGGGGGGGGGGGGAGGGGGGGGAGGGGGTCAGTCCCACCATTAGTACAATTTTGAATCCTAAGCACCTAGGGATGCTTTCTACCAAATAAGGTTGATTTCCAATCAGTGGTTATGGAGAAGAAGTCGCTAATATCAATACAGCTAAATAACTCTTTTTGACCCGCCCCTCAGCCCCCTGGGGGGGTCAGTCCCACTATTAGTACAATTTTGAATCCTGAGCACCTAGGGATGCTTCCTGCCAAATAAGGCTGATTTCCAATCAGTGGTTATGGAGAAGAAGTCGCTTAAACCATGATATAGATAAATAACCCTTTTTGGCCCCGCCATCAGCCCCCTAGGGGGTCAGTCCTACCTTTAGTACAATTTTGAATCCTGGGCACCTAGGATGCTTCCTGCCAAATAAGGTTGATTTTGAAACAGTAATTATGAAGAAGAAGTCGCTTAAACCAATATAGCTAAATAACCCTTTTTGGCCCAAACCCTCAGCCCCCTGGGGGGTCAGTCCCACCATAAGTACAATTTTGAATCCTGGTCACCTGAAGATGCTTCCTGCCAAATAAGGCTGATTTCCAATCAGTGGTTATGGAGAAGAAGTCGCTAATATCAATATAGCTAAACCAGGGCCAAATCAAAAACCATGATTGTGATCATCTCTTTATGCCCAGTAATTGTATATATAGTTTTGGGGTGGGGATCTCAACCGTTTAAAAGTTATGACTCAGGGGTCAAATTAAAAGGGTGTGGCAGACCCCAGGGCCAAATCAAAAACCATGATTGTGATCATCTCTTAATGCCCAGTAATTGTATGTATAGTTTCGGGGTGGGGATCTCGACCATTCAAAAGTTACGACTCAGTAGTCAATTTGCAAGGGTGTGGCAGACCCTTGGATCAAATATGAAATCATGATTGTGATTGTCTCTTAATGCCGAGCAATTGTATATATAGTTTTGGGGTGGGGATCTCAACTGTTTAAAAGTTATGACTCCGAAGTCAATTTACAAGGGCGTGGCAAACCCTGGGGTCAAAACATAAACCATGATTGTGATCATCTGATAATGCCCAGCAATTGTATATATAGTTTTGGGGTGGGGATCTCAACCGTTTAAAAGTTATGACTCAGGGGTCAAATTAAAAGGGTGTGGCAGACCCCAGGGCCAAATCAAAAACCATGATTGTGATCATCTCTTAATGTCCAGTAATTGTATATATAGTTTTGGGGTGGGGATCTCAACCGTTTAAAAGTTATGACTCAGGGGTCAAATTAAAAGGGTGTGGCAGACCCCAGGGCCAAATCAAAAACCATGATTGTGATCATCTCTTAATGCCCAGTAATTGTATGTATAGTTTCGGGGTGGGGATCTCGACCATTCAAAAGTTACGACTCAGTAGTCAATTTGCAAGGGTGTGGCAGACCCTTGGATCAAATATGAAATCATGATTGTGATTGTCTCTTAATGCCGAGCAATTGTATATATAGTTTTGGGGTGGGGATCTCAACTGTTTAAAAGTTATGACTCCGAAGTCAATTTACAAGGGCGTGGCAAACCCTGGGGTCAAAACGTAAACCATGATTGTGATCATCTGATAATGCCCAGCAATTGTATATATAGTTTTGGGGTGGGGATCTCAACCGTTTAAAAGTTATGACTCAGGGGTCAAATTAAAAGGGTGTGGCAGACCCCAGGGCCAAATCAAAAACCATGATTGTGATCATCTCTTAATGCCCAGTAATTGTATATATAGTTTTGGGGTGGGGATCTCAACCGTTTAAAAGTTATGACTCAGGGGTCAAATTAAAAGGGTGTGGCAGACCCCAGGGCCAAATCAAAAACCATGATTGTGATTATCTCTTAATTCCTAGTAATTGTATATGTAGTTTTGGGGTGGGGATCTCAACCATTTAAAAGTTATGACTCAGGAGTCAAGTTTCAAGGGCGTGGCAGACCCTGGAGTCAAATATAAAATCATAATTGTGATTGTCTCTTAATGCCCAGCAATTGTATATATAGTTTTGGGGTGGGGATCTCAGCCGTTTAAAAGTTATGAGTCAGGAGTCAAGTTGCAAGGGCGTGGCAGACCCTGGGGTCATATCTAAATCCATGATTGTGATCGAGGTTACCAAAACATTTGTATAAATTTGAATTCAAGCAACCTTTGGATTCTACCACTAGAATATAGATGTCATACATTGCTTAGTTTCAGGAAAGAGATCATTTATACCAATATTGTCTAATGTGCCCCTTTTGGCCCCACCCCTCAGGCCCCTCCATGATCATAATCATATAATTTTGAATCCTAATCCCATAGTGATGATACCAGGCAAATATGAATAATATCCATTGCTTGGTTTCAGAGAAGAAGTCATTTTTATCATTATAGCCAAATTGACTCCTTTCGGCCCCGCCCCTCAGGCCCCTGGGGGATCAGCCCCACCATTTATACAATTTTGAATCCACACCCCATGGTAATGCTACCAGGCAAATATAAGCGATATACATTACTGGGTTTCAGAGAAGAAATCGTTTATATCAATATAGCCAAATTGACCCCTTTTGACCCCGCCCCCCAGGCCCCTTGGGGGTCAGCCCCACCATTTGTACAATTTTGAATCCCCACTCAATAGTGATGCTACCAGCCAAATATGAGCGATATATATTACTGGGTTTCAGAGAAGAAGTCGTTTATATCAATATAGCCAACTTACCCTTTTGGCCCCGCCCCCCAGGCCCCTGGGGGGTCAGCCCCACCATTTGTACAATTTTGAATCCCCAACCCATAGTAATACTACCAGCCAAATATGAGCAATATACATTGCTCGGTTTCAGAGAAGAAGTCCTTTATATCAAATAGCCAAATTGACCCCTTTTGGCCCCGCCCCCCAGGCCCCTGGGGGGTCAGCCCAACCATTTGTACAATTTTGAGTCCCCACCCCATAGGGATGCTTCTGACCAAATTTGGTCAAATTCCGATCAGTGGTTATAAAGAAGAAGTCAATTGTTGACGGACGGACGACGGACGACGGACGACGACGGACGACGGACGCCACGGTATCGCATAAGCTCACCTTGGTCCTTTGGACCAGGTGAGCTAACAAGTAAGAGTCAGACACAATAGGGTGAGCATGTCTAAAATAGCCGAACTAGTATATAAATGTCAAATCGGAATGTGCAATTTAGTTATATAATTAAGTCTACTCTAATAAAGAACAATGACACGATTCACGTATACATTATCGACAAGTGTCCAACAGGATAGAGCCGTGCTGTGGGGAAAACATCACATTTGTTGAAAGTTTCACTTATGCATCATTTTCATTCGACAAGTGTCTTACATGATAAGGTCGTATATTGAGGAAATCGCCGCTTTTATTTAAGTTTTACGAACGACTCCGGATACTCCGGTTTCTCTCCACAATAAAAGCCCCGCGTGCTACTATCCGGGCTTACAAGAGCGATAAACTTAAGATATGTGTTTCGTATTTTTGTTGAATTAATCAAGTTTATTTTCAACTGATGCTGAAAAAAGATGCTTGTAAACACAAGCCGAAAGCAAAAAGAAATACATGTACTTTAATCTCATACTTTTTTTCCTCTTTTTTTGGGGGGGGGGGGGGGGGATAAGTGGTGAAATTTTGTGTGAAAACAAATTAAATTAGTGAAGACATATTTTATTCTGGCAGTCTGGTTTGAACACTCCATTATTGTGCGAATACGCCAATCTCCCTATCAAAGGAAGACTTAGAGCTAAATATGAAGAAATTATGAGGTTTTAACTTTTTCTTTGGTATAGTATATACAAGAATAGATGGCGCTACTGGTATTTTTTCGAGTGGCATACACAGGCACTTGTTTCAATCAATTATCCTGGTCTGGCCAAGGGTCTACTTCGGAACATCTGCATAAATTAAGTTACGTAGTCGACCATCGGCAACAATGGAAATATTTATTGAATTGATCAACTGACCCGAAGGGGTCAAATATATTAATATTTTTTGAAAAAAAACTTAACTCAACGCAATGCCCAACACATATTGTATATGGGGAACTAGTCCGTATAGTCAGATGACCGTTAGGACCTATTGTTTATGTGGTTGCAAGAGCAAATGAGCTGGGATGTTATAAAACCGGTACGTGTTATTCATGCGACACAGGTTACAGCAAGAACACATGATTTTGCATTTTTGAGAAAATGTGTTTTCTAATTGTACAAATTGTGAATAAAACTCGGCCAGTGCCTTATGTCGAAAGGAAATAGAAGGCAAGATATATATTTAGAGACCAAAACTAGACAAACATATTGAACTACAACTATATTCTGGTTACGTCTTAAAAGGCCTGCATGTGCATTTAGGGTAACAACCCTGAAACTTGTTATTTAATTTATAGGTCCCTAATCTATACATGAACCTTGTAATTTGACGCCTTTAGAGGTCTTTCTAGATTCCTACTCTATACAAGAACCTTGTAAATTGCCATCTATGCCCATGCCTATATAAACAAGAACCTTACAATGTGCCATTATAGACCTTTTAAGGTCCCTAATATAAATAGGAATCTTACAATTTGTCATTATAGACCTTTTAAGGTCCCTAATATAAATAGCAACCTTACACTTTACCATCATAGGCCCTTCTAGGTCCGTAATTTATACAAGAACCTTCCAATTTGTCATTATAGATCTTTCTACGTCCAGTATCTATAAATACGGGGACGTGTCCATGTAGGAGAGTCGGCAACGTTCCATATATGATGAAAATGTTCACACCTAACTGCATGACAAACTGTTGTTGCTTGTGACCTCTAAATTACAATGCGATTGCATGATCCGTCTGTACTTTGGTCAGCTATTCCGCGATAGCAAATAGTTGGATTAAACGGAAAGTGGTGGGTTTGTGTTAAAAGTATTGAGCGATATAATAATGAGTTGAGCCACATGTAATCATTATAAACTGTGTGATTTGTACTATTTTAGACTTTCTCCGATGGGCGCTGTAGATGACGCGATTAAGGAAATTTAGACACCACAATAAGGAAGTTACCTTGACTGTTATATGACCGATATTCTAATCTTAGGCCAAGCATTTAATTATGGTTGTACATTTATGTACCCTGCGTATTTTCGGTTCAGTATAAAGACGCCTCTATTATTTGAAATTGATTTATTAAATGCAGCTCTCCTTTCTGTTTCAACAATACTATAGACTTATTGTGATTTTCATCGTTTTGTCTCCACAAAATTGAACTTGGCATTGTCTTTCGTTTTTGACGACCAATTCTCTAGGTTTGACATTGTTTATCACGAGACTATGGAGAACATGCGTATAATACCAATGCTTGAAGCATATGTTTATAAATTAAACTTTGGTTAATGGGTGGGTATCTCAACTGTTTTCAAGTTCAACTGAGAAACTAGGTCCCTTAGGGGTGTGTGGCCAGACCCTGACATCACTGCTAATATAATGATTATGTTTGTCTCTTTATACCAAGGCAACTGTATATTTAGTTTTGGTGTGGAGATCTCAACTGTTTAAATAATTTGACTCAGGAGTTAAAACTGAAAGGGCGTGGCAGACACTGGAGTCAAATCTTCAATAATTTTTGTGATCATCGCTTTATGCCAAGCAATTGTATCTAAAGTTTTGGGTGGGGATCTCAAATGTTTAAAAGTTATTGGTCTCTTGATCAGTTCCAAATCAATCTTTTATTTCTTAAAAAATAACCATGATATACTTTTATAGACAACATAAAAGATGGCTGTCTATCGGCCATATTTTTCCCCTGGAGCAGTCCAAAAATTAGACCTTGCACAACTAGGGACCGAACAGAACGTGCTTACAAAATTTTAAAAGGATCCATCCAGTACTTCTCAACAAATAGCGATCACGAATTATCACTGTCAAAATCACAGATGGCTGCCTGTCGGCCATATTGTTTATCAGATCTGTCTCAAAATAAACCATGCACAACTAATCACCAAGGGGAGTCTACATATGAAATTTGAGAATGATACATCCACTACTTCTCAAGAAATTGCGATAACAACCTGCCGTCTGTCAGCCATATTGTTTATCTGATCCGTCCGAAAATGGACCATGCACAACTAATCACCAAGGGGAACCTACATGGGAAATTTGAGAATGATCCATCAAGTACTTTTCAACAAGAGGCCCAGAGGGCCTGTATCGCTCACCTGGATATATTGGTATCTAAGTAATCATGATAAAATATTTTCTTTTTGGCTCGCCCCTCAACTCCCTAGGGGTCAGTCCCACCATTAGTACAATTTTGAATTCTGAGCACCTAGGGATGGTTCCTACCAAATAAGGTTGATTTCCAATCAGTGGTTATGGAGAAGAAGTCGCTTAAACCAATATAGCTAAATTACCCTTTTTGGCTCCGCCTCTCAGCCCCCTAGGGGATCAGTCCCACCATGAGTACGATTTTGAATCCTTGGCACCTAAGCATGCTTCCTGCCAAATAAGGTTGATTACCAATCAGTGGTTATGAAAAAAAAGTCGCTAATATCAATATAGCTAAATACTTTTTTATGGCCCCCACCCCTCAGCCCCCTAGGGGGTCAGTCCCACCATGCGTACAATTTTGAATCCTGCGTACCTAGGGATACTTTCTGCCAAATAAGGCTGATTTCCAATCAATGGTTATGGAGAAGAAGTTGCTTAAACCAATGTAGCTAAATAACCCTTTTTGGCCCCGCCCCTCAGCCCCCTAGGGGGTCAGTCCCACTATTAGTACAATTTTGAATCCTGGGCACCCAAGGATGCTTCATGCCAAATTAGGTTGATTTCCTATCAGTGGTTATGGAGAAGTCGTTTAAACAAATTGTTGACGGACGACGGACGTTTTGAAAGTTTTTAATATCCATTGCTTGGTTTCAGAGAAGAAGTTGCTTTAACCAATATAGCTAAATAATTCTTTTTGGACCCGTCCCTCAGCCCCCTGGGGGGTCAGTCCCTCCATTAGTACAATTTTAAATCATGAGCATCTAGGGATGCTTTCAGCCACGTATTGTTGATTCCAACCAGTGGTTATGGAGAAGTCGCTTCAATAAATATAGCTAAATAACCCTTTTTGGTCCCACCCCTTAGACCCCTTGGAGGTCAGTCCCACCATAAGAACAATTTTGAAACATGAGCATCTATGAATGCTTCGTGCCAAATATTGTTGATTTCCAGTCAGTGGTTATGGAGAAGTCGCTTCAATGAATACAGTTAGTACAACATTGGCCCCGCCAATATAGCTAAATAATTCTTTTTGGCCCCGCCCCTCAGCTCCCTTGGGGGTCAGTCCCACCATGAGTACCATTCTGAATCCTGAGCAGCTAGGGATGCTTCCTGCCAAATAAGGCTGATTTTCAATCAATGGTTATGGAGAAGAAGTCGATTAAACCAATATAGCTTATAACCCTTTTGGCCCCGCCCCTCAGCCCCCTAGGGTGTCAGTCCCACCATAAGTACAATCCTGGGCACCTAAGGATGCTTCCTGCCAAATAAGGTTGATTAACAATCAGTGGTTATGGAGAAGAAGTTGACTAAACCAATATAGCTAAATAACCCTTTCTGGCCCCGCCCCTCAGCCCCCTAGGGGGTCAGTCCCACCATTAGTACAATTTTGAATCCTCGGCACCTAAGCATGCTTCCTGCCAAATAAGGCTGATTTCCAATCAGTGGTTATGAAGAAGAAGTCTCTAATATCAATATAGGTAAATATTTTTTTATGGCCCCACCCCTCAGCCCCCTAGGAAGTCAATCCCACCATGAGTACAATCCTAAGCACCTAGGGATACTTTCTGTCAAATAAGGCTGATTTCCAATCAGTGGTTATGGAGAAGAAGTTGACTAAACCAATATAGCTAAATAACCCTTTTTGGCTCCGCCCCTCAGCCCCCTAGGGGGTCAGTCCCACCATTAGTATAATTTTGAATCATGAGCATCTAGGAATGCTTCGTGCCAAATGGTTATGGAGAAGTCGCTTCAATGAATATAGTTAAATAACCCTTTTTGGCTCCGCCCCTCAGCCCCCTAGGGGATCAGTCCCACCATTAGTACAATTTTGAATCTTGAGCACCTAAGGATGCTTCCTGTCAAATAAGGTTGATTTCCAATTAGTGGTTATGAAGAGGAAGTCACTTTAATCAATATATCTAGTTTTCTACATAGTTCTTTTTGGCCCCGTTCCTCAGCCCCCTTGGGTGTCAGTTCCATCATAAGTACAATTTTGAATCCTGAGCACATTAATTAATTGGTTTCAGAGAAGAAGTTGCTTTAACCAATATAACTAAATAAGCATTTTTGTTATAGAGAAGAAGTCACTTAAATCATTATAGCTAAATAACCATTTTTGGCCCCGCCCCTTATCCCCCTGGGAGGTCAGTCCTACCATTAGTACAATTTTGAATCCTGAGCACCTAGGGATGATTCCTGCCAAATTAGGTTGATTTCCTACCAGTGGTTATAGAGAAGAAGTCGTTTAAAATTTTTTTTACAGACGACGTACGGGCGGACGGACGGACAATGGACGACACGGTATGCTATAAGCTCATTTTGATCCTCTGGACCAGGTTAGCTAACTATATGGCGCCAACCTTAAAGGCCCAATATACGTAACTTTCGGCGAAAATCAAGCCTATTAACTTATTATATTAATCGATTTAGTTAAGATTAACTGATACCAGCAATATTCAAGATGAATTCTTTCGCGATTACCGGTACAGCAGCATTCGAAACACGCTATTTGTAAACATGCGTCCATTTTGAACCGTCTTCTACCTTCGGTTTGTTATTGAAGTGGGCCCCACCTGAATTATTTTCAATTCTTTGGATTTTTTGTCAAGAGTTTCTTGTTAGTTACTGCTCTGGTTTACTTCGTTTTAGGCTTATTTTTGCATGGTTATCAACTGGATTTTTTTTCAGAATTTTTCAGAATCACGAAAATTTTCCCGAAGTTACATATATTGGGCCTTTAAAACTTGCTTCCAAACACAACAATCATTATAACATAGGAAATTATTCTGACTCTATCGCGGTTTGTCGTTTCCTTGTCTTGTTTTATTGTCCAAAAGTACCACTGATTAAATGATAAACTGCAGGCACAGAACAAAATTTGCAGTATGACTACAACACTCTAGGTTTCATATTTTGCGGTATCAATTTAGTTTATGCGGCAATACTGCAAGGCTGTGCTCTAGAATCAACACTGAACTGTACTCCAAGAGTCTATTGTCTTCGAATTTATCCATTGAACTTCAGAGTAAGTGATTCTCGAGTAAACAAACAAATACAAAAAGGTTATAAATACCTGCTTTTTATGCGTAAAGAAAATATATTAACGGTTTTTAGCAATGCAGTGAGTTTATGAAGTAAACCATATAATAAAACTTAAACTTACAATGTATTAAAATTACACCAATTTTGGATATCATATCACAGAGAAGCATGGATTCTCTCCCCCTGCTTCATTTAACTGTTTGTTCTGGATGGGGATAGGTTACGCCAAATTGTTGACACAGTTTCTTTATTGTCTTTTCATATTCCACGTTAAGCTTGGCAGCCTGTTGAAATGCAAATTTAATATCTTCTATTTCCTCGAAGAAACCCTGGAAAAAAGCAAATATGATTATAAATTTCATAAATTGCAACAAACACATGAAAACCAAATATGTCACCAAACCATGTATCGTAAAACTATCAAAAAAACCCTAATATTTACATTTTTTGTGTCAGGTGAACTTGTGTCAAATCTAGCTCTATTTGATATTAATTTTCTGATTTTTAATACTCAAAAAATGTAATTCTTGTTGTTAAGTTAAGACTTCTGCATATAATGTATAATTATGTGTGTCTAGTTTTTGGGAATTAACAACCATATAAAATTGCAAAAATTAAAATCTTAAATTTGACACATTTTAACTCATGTCTATTGCCTGTTTCATAATTGCAACCATATAAAATGCACGACTGCATCCAGTTTGAGGTATATCGTACATATCATAAATCGTGAAAAAGGTACTCTATTAAAAGCGTTGCAAATGTTTACGATAACCTGTCAGCGGTTTGTTTTAATGTTTAAAGTTTATACAGTGTGCTCCTCTTTATATCATGTTGCATTTGTCAGACAAAAACATGATATTAACAGAAATGTGACATTAGGAGGATTATGTTTTTCCACTAAATCTAGTGCATTTCCAATTTCCATAACTAAAAGTAAGCTATTCAATGTACATTATGAAGATGTTTCAATATAATGATAATATTATTTCAATTGAAAATTATTTTTGGGGTTATTTTTTATTTTCTATGCAACATTTTGTACAAGTTGTATCTGAAATTAATGGAAATGACATCACTTTCTAGATATTTTATGTAAATGGTTAAAATAACATGATATTAAGAAGAATTCACCTCAAAATACATGATATTAACCAAATAAAATTACATTAGAGAAAATAATTTTTAGAGAAAAATGGTGCTTGGGAAAAACATGATATAAAGAGGTATGTGATATTAACAGGAATGATATTAAGTGGAGTCCACTGTATTGATATGTCATGCTGATTAATTTGTTTCCTTAAATTGCAAAAAAAAAAAGGAGGAGAAAATTACAAAAATTACAGATTCAATATTGATTATTTTCTCAAAATTGCACATTTTAAAATGTAGTGTTATAGACTTATCAGAGATAGATTACAATGTCAAGGTAGGTTTTAAAAAAAAAAACTCCAGATACAAAACAATGTATTTACAGGATCTCAAATCGTGAGGGAGATTTTGAAAATAAGAAATTGTATGCATTTGAATTCAGCTACTTACCAAGTCGAGGCCTTTTAACTCCTCCTTTAATTTTTTGTTTTCCTTGCGAAGTTTTCTACACTCTCTCATTACATGTCTGTCCTCTGTATCATCTTTAATGCAAGAGAAAAATTTGAATATAAACAAAACCCAAAGAACATTTTCTCACAATTGTAAAAGATGTGCATTGATGAGGATGCCTTACAAGCGTGAACTGTAGGAAATCTGTGCTCACGCCATCATTTGCATTTTGCGAATTGTAAACATTAATAGCGAAAATGAAATTGATCATTTTCGCGACTTTTGCGAAAAACTGTATTTAAGCCAAGAAACATTCTAGGCTGCAAATGTATTTTCTACATTTATCCTTAATTCAGCTACTTACGTTTAATATTAAGGGAAATTTCGCATGATCATTGTAAATTTAAATTTCCATTGTGATTGAACGTTTGTGTATGGTACGAAATGGAAGTAGGTCTTATAAAACGATCTGAATCATTTGAGCGTTTTATTTGGCATGTGTTTCATGTGAAGCGTTAAAGTAAAATCGGACACACAAAGAATCATGGATGGCTTCAGTAACATTTTGATAGCCTGCCTGAGTTTTCAATTAACGGTGCGGAAATGTACAACGCTCTTAACAAAACAGACAACAGTTTTTTGTTCAACGGTATTTTGATATGTTTATTCATGTTTCCGATGTTTATACCAGGCAAATGTAGTATTATATTGAAAAACGTTAAATTAAATATCCTCCTCCATAAAAACCATGTGGTTGCAAAATCTGTTTATACGACATTTTGAATTAAACATTGTCATGAATTGATTTCTTTTGTTCTTAAGTGTTGTAAATATTCTGAATAGTTTCAACTTTGATTGTGATTTGACATTTACATTAAATGTTGGAAGATATTTGCTCAAACTATTGACGGCACTATCTTTAAATTGTCACTTTTCTTCGTCCTAACCCAATGTGAAGTCTCACCAGCTTTCTTTCAATAACAAAATTTCCACAATACATATTGATCATCAATTTCTTTCACTAATTCACCCCGGAAATTTCATAATAAACTATTCAGTCTTTGATTTGGAAGAGTTCAAAAGTGAATTCAGGGATAAATGAGTCAATTGTTTTATCATTTCAATTGAATTAAGTTTTCTTGTGCTTTATATCTTATCAACAGTTATGATCATTGGAAGAATGTGATATTTTGGTGGTAATGCTGGAGTACCTGGAGAAAAAGTTGGACCTATGGCAAGTTAATTGTAACATGTAAGACTTGCCCGCAACCAAGAGTTGGAGGGCTATGATATTACATATAAATCTTACACTGTAACCTAATGGTCAATGAGAGTTCGCTTATTAACATTTGATCATGCGTACATGGGCGGATTGGTCGAGTGGTTAACACTCCGACCTTCCATGCAGGCGGCTGGGGTTCAATCCCCGTAATCGTCATACGCATGGAACATTCAGAGAAAGTGTTTTTCTCCTGCCCACACAACTCCAACAACCCAGGTGGAGTATAAAATGGTCTGGGGTGGAAGTTGCAGTATCTGTGATGTAGCATTCAAGTGTGGTGGCACTATAAAAGATGCCGTTGGAAACACGGTCCCACTACAAACAGAACACAATTCATCTCCAGCACACACGCATACATACACACATATGCAGATATTAGCCAGGTGGTATAGGACAAGTAGTTAGCGCCCGATAAGGCAGCTCCTGCGAACTCCTCAGAATTGTATATGATAGAACTGTATGACTATTGTGTTATTTGTATTGATTGTATAAGAATTGTATATCTATGTACTGTAAAGCGCTTTAGAGTGGCTTATGTTAGCTAGATAGGGCGCTATATCAAATATCAAATATTGTATCAAATATTGTATATTATTAATTAACCTCTGAAACCTCCAATGAGGGAGATCTCCCTCTTTCCATATTTCCAATGAGGGAGAATTGCGACTGAAACTGCATTGCTCAATTTGTCTTACCCTTATTTTGTATCAAAATAACTTCAAAAAGTATTCATCTGATCCAGATACACCTATTATTGTCATTACACATATCCTGCAGTAACTAGGATCTCAATTGTCCACAAGATGTAGATTTTTGTGGACTTAAATGAGGGAGATGTCAAGGGAGATTGGTAAATGCTGGTCAAAATGAGGGAGGGCTGACAGGTATGACGAAACCAAAGAAGTGTTCATTGTTTGTCATTATTTACCTTCATCAGAGGAGAGTTCCTTTCTATGTTTTCCGATATTTCCAGCTTTCACTTTGGCAGTTGCTTTGGAAACTCTTAAACTGTGTAGCTCCTTCTCTATTTCTCGCACATTTTCATTTTCCTGTTGTAGTCTTTTCTCCAAGGTGGAAATCTTCATCTAAGAATAAAATTTATAACTTTATCAAAACAGTGTTTTCCTTTTTTTATAAAAGATATCATCTTTGTGAAGGAAAATATTGAAAGAACCTTATTCTATGAAACAGCTAACACATTAATCCTTTTTAATTCAGTAGGGCCGCGGTGGCCGAGTGGTTAAGGTGTTCCGACATTCTACCACTAGCCCTCCACCTCTGGGTTGCGAGTTCGAATCCCACGTGGGGCAGTTGCCAGGTACTGACTGTAGGTCGGTGGTTTTTCACCGGGACGTAAAACAAAATAAACCAAACCAAATTCTTAATTCACTTTTAGACACTTTAGCACAGTTAGGTTGGCCAAAGACATTTCCCTTGATCACAAAGCTCACTCAGTTTGACGACAGGGAGAAAAGCAAGGTGAAACATAGGTCACTGTGACCTAATTTTCATACATCAGCTGAGCTAAAGACACCATCCCATGGTGTGGTGAACATTGTATTAAAATACCAGGTCTGGTTATTAAAACAAATAAATAAACAAATCAGGAGATGATAATTATAAGATTAAATTGTTAGCCGCGGTGACTTTATTAATTATTGTAAATCTCAAGACTTCAAACTTCAAGTGACACGAGTGCAGAAGATACGCCCTGAACACCACACTTTTTTGATAGATGGATTGAGTCCTATATCCCCTATCCTATTAATGCAAGAGGAAAATTTGAATATAAACAAAACCCAAAGAACATTTTCTCACAATTGTAAAAGATGTGCATTGATAAGGATGCCTTACAAGCGTGAACTATAGGAAATCTGTGCTCACGCTATCCATCGCTTTTTGCGAATTGTAACCATTAATAGCGAAAATGAAATTGATCATTTTCGCGACTTTTGCGAAAACTGTATTTAAGCCAAAGAAACAATCTAGGCTGCAAATGTATTCTACATTTATCTTTAATTCAGCTACTTACGTTTACTATTAAGGGAAATTTCGCATGATCATCATAAATTTAAATTTCCATTGTGATTGAACGTTTGTGTATCGTACGAAATAGAAGTAGGCCTATATAAAACGATTTGATTCATTTGAGCGTTTTATCTGGCATGTGTTGCATGTGAAGCGTTTAAGTAACTTGTGTATCATGGATTAGGGAGTTACTCA
This sequence comes from Mimachlamys varia, assembly GCA_947623455.1. Taxonomy (NCBI): domain Eukaryota; kingdom Metazoa; phylum Mollusca; class Bivalvia; order Pectinida; family Pectinidae; genus Mimachlamys; species Mimachlamys varia. The sequence goes on along the minus strand of OX392533.1, from coordinate 37,574,145 downwards.
CTTCTGATTCTTATCATCCAAGAATATTTAAGTCCACCCCTAGGTTTGTTAATTATATTATGGTCTTCATTATCTTAGGATCATTTTCAGCATTTCATTCACATACAAAATGTTTGTATGAATAGTTCTAGAGGTGTCATTTGTAAGATTTTAAAGTATGACCTGGCCATATTATGCCCCTCCCCCCCCCCCAGCCCTCAGCTTCCCAGGGGATCAGCCCCTTCTCAAGGATACAATCTGATTTTCTTAACCTGTGATTGAGAGCAGTTATTGTTTGAAGATATTATGACACTGTGAGACTCATTTAGGTCTCAACTCAATCCCCTAGGGGGTAGGGTTAGATACTCTTGCAGGGTTCATACGGATTATGTCTAACCAAATTCAAGGCCTTTTCAAGGCTTTTTCAAGGCCTAAAAAAATTTTTCAAGGTCATACGTACCTGATAAGTCAGCCTGAGAGGGAACAAGAGAACAAAAAAAAGCTTGAAGCTTGGCACTTTCCATATGTGATTTAAGAGCTGACTCGAAAATTTTCTTTAAATCAATGATTTTCTGACAGCATGATGCTTTGGTATTATCATCTTAAAAAACTTAAACCAAAGATTTAAACAATGGGTCATCAGTCCATTTGGAGTTAAAACAGCATTTCCCCATTTTGGCCTGCGCTAGCAGAAGCAGACGACCATCAAACGTAAGCAAATAGTCAGTGGGAGTTAGCTCCCCTCCGACACTAAAACCTATGCTAAATTAAGGCCACTGGGAGATGACATCACTTCTATTTCGTAAATCAGGTTGTTTTTTTTATATAAATGTGAAAAATTAATGTGAAAGACTTTGGATAATTATATACTGAATGCTGAACGTCAAAATTCAAGGACTTTTCAAAGCCAGAGTCCAATTTTCAAGCCTTTTCAAGGCACCAAGTGAAATTCAAGGCTTTTCAAGGCCAGCAGTGAAATTCAAGGCTTTTCAAAGCCCCGTGCGAACCCTGTATTGGGGTGTACATGTTTATATGTTTTGACCTTCATTATCTATAGATTTTTTTTTATCCTGCAACCACCAAAAATATCGGCCGATAACTACTGCCAGTTATCCGTCAACACAAAGTGTTTTATCCTTCAATAACACGCATGTGAACTGATTTTGGTTCCAAAGGACTTCTTTCAAATTGGAAAAATTGGAAAGTATTCTTGATTGAAATTGATCAGTAATTAGCCACAGAGGAGCTGTATTTTGAAGGTAATATGCACACATGATACAATGAGTATGACCTTTTGATATTAAGTCGTTTACCCCTTAACAAAAAATTGAACTCTTCCAACACTGATTTTTGTTTAATGCCGAGTATCAGTAGCTTCCCTTAGCCAAAAATGGGAAATAATTTTCCAAAACTATTAGTAAAACTCCCAATTGAAAACCAATTTCATTAAAGATGAAACCTCCCTGTAATTTGAACATTATAACCACCTAATAATAACATTCAAACTGTTTTAACTTTACTTTGTTTATCTTTTAATCAGTAATCCTCTATTTTCTGAATTTCCTGAAAATGCCCAAAATTTTCTCCATTGAAAAGGTACAGGCTGCTTTGAAAAAAGATTAACACTAGAAATGTCTGCCAGACATAAATGCCCCGCCCCCAGCTGGTTACATTACCCTGGGACGGGACGGGACATGGGCAACACTATATGCCCCCCAACTTCATGGCGGGGTCATAAAAAGTTGGAATAGTTCCTTGTGAAATGGCGGGGATAAATGAGTTATCCTAAAAAACATCACTAAAGTAATTTTACCTGTAATTCTGTGATGGTCTCCAGGTGGCCTAAATTCATTTTGACCTCTTTCTCATATCGTCTCATCACGTTACTATGCATGGACATCAACCTGTATGTGAAGGGAAAAGTGTCACTTTGAGGGGGTGCAATGACATTAGCAAATGTAATGTACTATATTTACATTTGCGCTGCAACCCACTTTATGAAGATTACCAGTAAAAATGCCTTTCATAAAAGTATGAAAGCAATGGTTCTCGAGACGTAGCACGTGGTTTATTTATGACGTCATAGATCAAGCTTGTTCAATGAGAGTCTTGTCGCACCGCTTCGAATAACATGGAGATTGCCCTTGCGTCAAACGCTCAAATGACTAATTATTATTATTGGTGTCAATTTTATTCAAGCTGGACTGTTCCGCCAATGTCGTTAAAATGACGACACATATATAAACGCAGGTAATAAACTATTAATTGGAAAATATATAAATGAGGTTAAGCAATTTTTCTATAGTAAAAATGTAAATATATGGATTGAAAGTCATTTTTTTAACTTTCATAGTGCTATGAAAGTTAAAAAAATTACTTTCAATCCCTATGTAAACGTAAACATTTTAGCTGTAATCTTATTTTTGTGATTTTTGCGCTGAAAGCACTACAGATTAACTATGAATTATTATAATCCAGTGGAATCCACTTAATATCACCCTTTATTACATTTTTACCAGTGAAATATCAGAAAATAACAGCTTGATAAAGCTTATATCATCACTGCTTATATCATCACTAGTGATGATATAAGTTTCGGTCCAATATCATTGCGCACTATTTGTGTACTATTTTTTTGTTATTCTAGAATCAAATCATATAAAGTAAGGAAATGAAAATCTTAATAGTATTTTGGAAATTAATAGATATCTAATGAATTTTATTAATATGTTTTTGTATTTTAAATATAATTTAAACCAAAAATAGAACTTCATCCTGTGGCAAATTAATATTCTATAAGACTTGGACACCCCATCATGATCAGTTGTAACCGTAAATTTTATAAATGAAATAAGACTTTTGGGAATTTCAAAAATGTAATAAAAAGAAAATTCAATGGTTTCCCAATAAATATCAAATATATTTCACTCGTATGGCAGATTTTAAATATATTTTCACTCGTGAGTAAAATATACAACAAGAGGCCCAATGGGCCTGCATCACTCACCTGGTATCAATCTCTGACTTATTTTATAGTGTAACCCTAAAGTCCCCTAAAATCTTTTAATGTAAGACATTCAGAAGAACATCTTAAGATTTAAACATATTTTACCCCTGTGACCTTATAAGACAACATCATTTTCATTTTCAAATTTTGTTTGGCTTCATCCCAGGACGCTACAAGACAAATATCATATCTCTAGGCATTTCGGTTTATCAGAAGAAGTCGCTCAAAGCTTTAAACCACTGATTTGACCACTGTGACCTTTAATATGGGTCAAGATCATTTTCCTTCCCAAATTTTGTCTTGCTTCATCCAAGGAACCTTTCAGCCAACTATCATGCTTCTAGGGCTTTTGGTATTTCAGAAGAAGTCGTTTAAAGGTTTTCACAGATTTGACCCTTGTGACCTTGAATATAGGTCAAGGTCATTTCTTTTTGCAAACTTTGTCGGGCTTCATCCAAGGAACATGTCAGCCAAATATCATGCTTCTAGGGCTTTTGGTATTTTAGAAGAAGTCGTTCAAAGGTTTTAACAGATTTGACCCCTGTGACCTTGAATATAGGTCAAGGTCATTTCTTTTCGCAAACTTTGTCGGGCGTCATCCAAGGAACCTTTCAGCCAAATATCATGCTTCTAGGGCTTTTGGTATTTCAGAAGAAGTCGTTTAAAGGTTTTCACAGATTTGACCCCTGTGACCTTGAATATTGGTCAAGGTCATTTCTTTTCGCAAACTTTGTCGTGCTTCATCCAAGGAACCTTTCAGCAAAATATCATGCTTCTAGGGCTTTTGGTATTTCAGAAGAAGTTGTTTGAAGGTTTTCACAGATTTGACCCTTGTGACCTTGAATATAGGTCAAGGTCATTTCTTTTCGCAAACTTTGTCGGGCGTCATCCAAGGAACCTTTCAGCCAAATATCATGCTTCTAGGGCTTTTGGTATTTCAGAAGAAGTCGTTTAAAGGTTTCAACAGATTTGACCCCTATGACCTTAAATATAGGTCAAGGTCATTTCTTTTCGCAAACTTTGTCGTGCTTCATCCAAGGAACCTTTCAGCAAAATATCATGCTTCTAGGGCTTTTGGTATTTCAGAAGAAGTCGTTTAAAGGTTTTAACAGATTTGACCCCTGTGACCTTGAATAAAGGTCAAGGTCATTTCTTTTCGCAAACTTTGTCGGGCGTCATCCAAGGAACCTTTCAGCCAAATATCATGCTTCTAGGGCTTTTGGTATTTCAGAAGAAGTCGTTTAAAGGTTTTAACAGATTTGACCCCTGTGACCTTGAATATAGGTCAAGGTCATTTCTTTTCGCAAACTTTGTCGGGCTTCATCCAAGGAACCTTTCAGCCAAATACCATGTTTCTAGGGCATTTCGTATTTCAGAAGAAGTCGTTTAAAGGTTTTAACAGATTTGACCCCTGTGACCTTGAATATAGATCCAGGTCATTTCTTTTCGCAAACTTTGTCGGGCTTCATCCAAGAAACCTTTCAGCCAAATACCATGTTTCTAGGGCTTTTTGTATTTCAGAAGAAGTCGTTTGAATGTTTAAACAGATTTGACCCCTGTGACCTTGAATATAGGTCAAGGTCATTTCTTTTCGCAAACTTTGTCGGGCTTCATCCAAGGAACCTTTCAGTCAAATATCATGCTTCTAGGGCTTTTGGTATTTCAGAAGAAGTTGTTTAAAGGTTTTAACAGATTTGACCCTTGTGACCTTGAATATAAGTCAAGGTCATTTCTTTTCACAAACTTTGTCGGGCTTCATCCAAGAAACCTTTCAGCCAAATATAATGCTTCTAGAGCTTTTGGTATTTCAGAAGAAGTTGTTTAAAGGTTTTAACAGATTTGACCCCTGTGACCTTGAATATAGGTCAAGGTCATTTCTTTTCGCAAACTTTGTCGTGCTTCATCCAAGGAACCTTTCAGCCAAATATCATGCTTCTAGGGCTTTTGGTTTTTCAGAAGAAGTCGTTTGAATGTTTAAACAGATTTGACCCCTGTGACCTTGAATATAGGTCAAGGTCATTTCTTTTCGCAAACTTTGTCGGGCTTCATCCAAGGAACCTTTCAGTCAAATATCATGCTTCTAGGGCTTTCGGTATTTCAGAAGAAGTCGTTTTAAGGTTTTAACAGATTTGACCTTTGTGACCTTGAATATAAATCAAGGTCATTTCTTTTCGCAAACTTTGTCGGGCTTCATCCAAGGAACCTTTCAGCCAAATACCATGTTTCTAGGGCATTTCGTATTTCATCAGAAGTCGTTTAAAGTTTAAAATAGATTTTACCTCACTGTGACCTTGAATATAGGTCAAGGTCATTTCTTTTTGCAAACTTTATTTGGCTTCATCCAAGGAAGCTTCTGGTCAAATATGAAGTCTCTATGCCTGACGGTATTTTAGAAGAAGTTGTTTGAAGGTTTCAACATTTTTGACCCCGGTGACCTTGAAATTAGGTCAAAGTGATTTTTTTTCGCAAACTTTGTTCAGCTCCTTCCAAGATATCTACCAGCCAAATTTCATGTCCCTGGGCCTTTCAGTATTTTAGAAGAAGTCGTTTAAAGGAAAAAGTTGACGGACGCAGGACGGACGGACGGACGGACGACGGACGCTGCACCATCACATAAGCTCACTTGGCCCTTCGGGCCAGGTGAGCTAAAAATCTGCCATACTCGTGAAATATATTTGATATTTAACGGGAAACCATTGAATTGCCTCTATTTAATATCACATTCCTCTATATATCATGTTTTTCCCAAGCACCATTTTTCTCTCTTTATAAATCTATTTAATTTTATATGGTTAATATCATGTATTTTGAGGTGAATTCCTTTTAATATCATGTTTTGTCTAACCAATCAGATAAAATATCAAGACAATGATGTAATTTCCATTGATTTCAGATACAACTTGAGTAAACTATTGCATAGAAAATAAGGAAATAACAAAATCAAAAGATTTTTGAAATAATGCTTTCTATAGATTGAAACATCTTCATATGTATACATTGAATAGCTTACTTTTAGTTAAGAATATGGCAATGCACTAGATTAAAGGCCCAATATACATTACGTACTTTCGGCAAAACTTGAAGCAAAAATCAAGCCTAATAACTTATTATATTTATAGATTTAGTTAGGATTAACTGATATCAGCAATATTCAAGATTTCTTATGCAGTTACCGGTACAGCAGCAGTTGAAACGCGGTATTTGTAAATACGCGTCTATTTTGAATTGACTTCTTCCTTCGGTTTGTTGTTGAAGTGGGCCCTAGCCACCTGAATTATTTTCAATTCTTTGGATTCTTTGGTCAAGAGTTTCTTGGTAGTTACAGCTCAGGTTTACTTCTTTTTAGACTTATTTTTGCATGGTTATCAACTGGATTTTTTCAGAATTTTTCAGAATCATGAAAAATTTCCTGAAGTTACGTCTATTGGGCCTTTAAGTAGAAAACATGTTTCTCTTAATGTCACATTCCTGTTTATATCATGTTTTTGTCTGACAAATGCAACACGATATAAAGAGGAATGCTCTGTACCGTAAACATAGATATTTTAGCAGAATAATCTTATTTCAATGATTTTTGCGATGAAAATATTCCGCTAAATTATTATTGTGATGATTATAGTTTCTGAATATTGCTTTCTACAGAAAGTATTAGGAGCATGTCAATTCATCAAATGAATGCAATTTTGTGTTTGAATTTTATTATGCACTTTAATCTTAGTGCAGCAAAATAAGTGTTGTACATATTAAGCCTAGTATGATAGAAACTACAGATAGGCCAGAATATTTATATATGTTATCTGGAGGCTAAAACTGTAAATAGGAAATTGTAGACTCTGGTACTCAAAATTTGTTTATCTTCAAACCTGTTTGTTTTGTCTCCTTCTGTAATCTTGTTGGCGACTGTGTCTTCATTTTTCTTGGGAGCGACCGGGTGCCATACTCTACTTGGTTCTGTCTGTGTACTGGACCTATAGGAATAACACTAAAAAGCTATAAGAGCTATATGGAAAGACATAGTTCATGGGTGATAAAGAAAAGCGTACTGGGAATTATTATTAATATGGTGTGAGTGTGTTCTGAATAATCACTATATTATAATTTTTTGGACCACAGAGAAATAAAATATTGCTTAAAATAAAAAGAAAAAGAAAAAATTATGCATCATCTTTTTCAAAAAAGAAATTTTCCGATAAAGCACATGTTGTAATGCATATAATTTACAAAATTACAATTGTTTGCAAATATACCATTGTTTCCAACCAGTATTTAGAACAAGAGGCCCAAAGGGCCTGCATCGCTCACCTGGTATCAATATCGGACTTATATTATAGTGTAACCCTAAAGTCACCTAAAATCAATTACTGTAAGACATCCAGAAAAACATGTTATGATTTAAACATATTTTACCCCTCTGACCTTTAAGACAATGTCATTTTCATTTGAATATTTTGTTTGGCTTCATCCAAGGAAGCTACCAGCCAAATATCATGTCTCTACCCTTTGGGTTTATCAGAAGAAATCGCTCAACGGTTTTAACAGATTTGACCCCTGTGACCTTGAATATGGGTCAAGGTCATTTTTTTCTTTAAACTGTATCAAGCTTCATCCAAGTAACCTTTCATGCTTCTAGGGCTTTTGGTATTTCAGAAGTCGTTTAAAGATTTTACAAGATTTGACCCTTGTGACCTTAAATATGGGTCAAGGTCATTTTCATTTGGAAATTTTGCTCGGCTTCTTTAAAGGAATCCACCAGCCAAATATCATATCTCCAGGCCTTTTGGTTATCAGAAGAAGTTGTTTAAAGGTTTCAACAGATTTGACCGCTGTGACCTTCAATATAAGTCAATGTTATTCTGCAATCTTCCATACTCATGAAATATATTTTATATTAAGCAGCAAACCATTGAACATCCTCTATATATTTCACAGGCAAAAATTTAATAAAACATTTTTTACAGTTATTTAACTGGTGTAGTGATACCTATCACCTTACATTCATTCACCCCTGAAAATCTTTGATGGACTATTCCAACCTTTCATTTTGAAGAGTTCAAATGTGTGTTCAGGATGAATGAGTAAAGTCAGAGGGATTCTTACTCTCGTGTAGTTACATAAGTCTTCAGTAGAGCGTCCACTTTTGCCTTTTCCTTTATCGACGTTAACTCTGAATGGTAGGCATCGCGTTGTTGTTTCACACGAAACAATTTCTTCTTTAAGTCTTCATTTTCAGAAGTGAGCTGAAATATAAATAATCATTAAATTATTTCTGGTTCAGGACTATATTAAAGCCTTCTAGATACCTGGCCCTGGTTTCATCAACGTTCCTTAACTTAAGGAAACTCCTTAACTTAAAAATCTCCATAGGAAAGCATTACAGAATTTAAGGAAAGTTCCTTAACTTAAGATTTTCCCCTTAAATTCTGTTATGCTTTCCTATGGAGATTTTTAAGTTAAGGAGTTTCCTTATGTTAAGGAATGTTGATGAAACCGGGGCCAGACTTACAATACAACCATAAATGACATTTTTCAAGTCTTTCTATCTGGTTTACATCTTGTACATACATGATCCATTAGTGTCTAAAGTATAATGATTCAATTCTTGCTTGATAGTTAGGGAAGAGTTCTTGTTTTTCTTTTCCAGTGAATATCTTATATACTCTAGCTTAATTGCTGATACAATTCAAATATATGCAGGAAGTTTGTTCCAATCAAATTGTCAGTATTTTGAATAAAACTACTTTAATCTTAGAATATTTATCGATCGTTGATGGAGTATCTTTTTAGAGTCCTCTGCCACTGTGGCGATCAACGGCATCTTTCTATGGGGCGCCGTTTTACTATTTATTAACAAAACTGGATATCCCAAATTCGAACTATGGATATCCATCAATCATTTTTGGATATATCATATCCATAATTTAAATTTTGGATATCAATATCATTTATTGATATCCAAGAATTGAATTATGGATATCAAGTAATGAATTATGGATATCCAAAATTTGAATTATGTATATCACAAATTCCATATATTTTTGGATATCAAAAAATAATGAAGGATATCCAAAAATAATTAAGGAATCCAAAATTAATTAAGGATTTCCAAAATTATTTAGAGATATCCAAAATTCAAATTATGGATATCAATAATTCATTTTAAAGGTGAAACTTTAATCTTTCAGTCGATACCAAATATATCCGGGGCTGCTACAAGTATGTAATCGATTACATTAAGCCGGCTGCCTTTAAGAATCTGAGGTTTTGGTTGAAAATATGTAGGTAGACAAATACCTGTTCAGTGTAACTGTTTGGAATTTGTCTGTATATATACATAAGTAGTGAGAAAATCTAGATGGGTTCCGAAAATATGCAAACTTAAAAATTGGCGGATGAAGTTCACATCTTCGCTGAACCCTAAATTTAACCTCCGATGACCTGGCTTACAATAGCGATAAACATTCCACTTCAAGGTAGGATAACAAGCTTTAGCATTAGTGATAGAACTGCAAAGCCTTTTCACTTAAATCACAACGTTAATAAACTATATCCATGGTTAGACAAGGTACATGTATGCACAGGTGCTTGTGGACATGAATGTGTTTTTTTCCATTGAATGTAGAAGGATATACATATATGGTGTTTCATAATAATATAATGCTGAATTATTAAGTTTACAATAACAACATATGCAAAGTAGCCCAGACTATTTTTCATTGAATGTAGAAGGCAATATACATATACCGTGTTTCATAATAATATAGTGCTAAATTATAAAGTTTACAATAACAACATATGCAGAGTAGCCTAGGCTACTCTGCATATGTTGCTATTGTAAACTTAATAATTTAGCATTATATTATTATGAAACACTGTTTATTACATTTTTGCCTGTGAAATATAGAAAATTATCAAACTGATAAAACTTATATATTTTCACTGCAGTGATGAGCAGTGAAAATATAAGATTTTGCAATGAAAATATTTATAAGGTTTTTTCAATGTAAAAAGAAAAAGTAACCCGGCATCAATAAACTACCCGGGGTCATTATTCTATGTGGCAAAAGTTACCCGCGGGGTCGTTATTTCACAGTAGAAATCTTACACGGTCATCTGTAGAAAAATGACCCCACTCGATATTTCTGTAATTTGTCCCGTGAAAAAGTGACCTGTCGTAGATTTCAACGGTAGGTAGTTTTCCACCCCGGCCATTTTTTCACGTTACACAGGCACTTTTGTATGAGTTGTTTCCCTTGATCGAATTGGAGGCTCTGCATTGTTGTCGTCTGCTAGAACTTGTCTAAATATTTGGAAAAGATGATCTAGTAGAAATGGCAACATTCTCATATTTGATGAGTGATACTGCTGCAGGATTTAATAAGTAATCAAGAGGAAGATGAGAATGGTTCAACTTTTCTGACAACTTCTGTGTACCTGATCGCCCGATCGGTTGCGATTTCACCGGATTAGACCATGGCCTGGCCTTAGTCTATCTAGCTACTTTCCAGTAGACAAGTACGTACACAGGCACTTGTATGGTTATTCTCCTGGCCACAAGTGCCTGTGGACAAGTAAAGAAAAAAAAATAAAAGTAATTTAAGACCTCTTTCTAGGCACTTGTGAAAATATAAAAAAAATCGGCCATACATGTGAAATATATTTGATATTAAACGGCAAACCATTGAATATCCTCTATATGTAAATTGCCTTCTACATACAATGAAAAAATAATCACATTCATGTCCACAAGCACCTGTGCCCTCGACATACAAATGTCCACCTACGGTTTTTAATGCAAAACCTCGGATTCTAGGCAGCCTGTATCTAGTAACCTATTACATACGTGAAGTGGGATATATTTGGTATCAACTGAAAGATTCAAGTTTCACCTTTAAAATGAGGCATGCATATAAAAAACTTGGATTTCATTCAGTAACGAAAACAGGGCAGCTTAGAGTGAAAATAGGTCGATTTTCTCGTGCAGGCTGGTTCTTTCCCTTGTCACAGATACATGTACAGTACAGGTATATAAGATGAAGGGTTATATTCGAGAAAGGTAAAAGAAAATATATATATATGATAATCATTTAATAGTGACATATAGGTCTGTGCCTAGCCCCTTTGGACGCGCTCCTACTGCAATGTAATGAAAAACCCCAAGCACCTGTGGTTTTTCCACCATCCGGACCTGCAAATGCGAGAACGATATTACCCATGTACATGTACATGTGCGCTTAATTTGTGTTACAGGGAATCGAAAGCTCCGCTAAGACACGTTCAGAATTACCTTGATACACGTGTGTACGTCTGGGAAGGACATGTCAACGACTGGCGGAAGTCTCTTCACCGTGTCGGCCTACATGTTGACAGTTTCGAATCTTTGCACCAACCTGTCAGTTTTGGTCGTTTCTAAATTTAAAGCTCCGAACGGAAAACGGAACGGCAATGTGCGGAGTCTTAACTAAAAACATCGCTATAAATAGACTAGCTACTGCAAGCGAAAATTAAATATTATATGAGAAAATATATTATGCATGTAAGGTATACATATGGACTGTTCAAACCACGGACTTAGATAGCTAAGTCCGTGGTTCAAACGTTATATACACTACTGTACACAAGGCAGGGTGCCGTTTTTACAATATTCTGGTTAGTGGGAAAGATTAAAATGTTAATATGTTGGTTATCTGTCACGTTTAATTCAGAAAGCTGGCTCTTGATGTTTGGTGTAATCAACTATTTTTTTAAGTTATACGTTTTCATTTATATTTTTAACAAAATGAGCTTATATTTTATTGGTAGGTCATTGGGCTTGTTTTAAAGGTGTTTGGATCCGGGGTTTGAATTGGCGGGAAAAGAACTTCAAAATTTTTCTAAAGAAATGTACACGAGGAAAATGACCTTTTAAAAGCTGAATGGGAAGGAATAAGAAGGCCTAACATTTTTAAAGATCGTCTACATTTCGATAATATAAAAAGAAAAATAGGGATCACTAGGCACAACATCTGTTAATATATAAGGGCAAAGCAGTGAAAAAAAATCATCATTTTAAAAGCGCCAAAACCTTGGTCTTAGCCGCTTAGCTCACTCTGACAGATATGATAATGATGGGAAACAACCACCACCCCACCACCCCTACAGAACCAATCTATGATCAGAATAAAAATATTGATACATTTTGGGCGGATCCGAATATTTATATCGATATCCAGGTACACGTATTACGCTCACCTACGCTCTCTACACCCCTGGAATATGAAGGTTCCGTGTGCGCCACCTTGTTGATGAGGCAAGAAGACTGGTCGACCGTTTTATGTACATCAAAAGAATTTCGTGTCGCATTTGTAACAGTAAAAATTGACAAGCTTTGAAGTCGATCGGTTGCGACGCCTTTGTAATCTTCAAAACACAGGCCTATCGATTGGTCAGGTTTTTTTTTACCTGGAAGTGCCTTTAGTTTTGTCATGATTTATTCGAATGAATTTTAAAGGCCCAATAAACGTAACTTTCGGTAAACTTGAAGCGCAAATCAGGCCTAATAACTTATTATATTGATAGATTTAGTTAAGATTAAGTGATATCAGCAATATTCAAGATGAATTCTTTCGCGGTTACCGGTACAGCAGTTTCCATTGATTTCAGATACAACTTGAGTAAACTATTGCATAGAAAATAAGAAAATAACAAAATCAAAATATTTTTTGAAATAATGCTTTCTATAGATTGAAACATCTTCATATGTATACATAGCTTACTTTTAGTTAAGAATATGGCAATGCACTAGATTAAAGGCCCAATATACATTACTTTCGGCAAAACTTGAAGCAAAAATCAAGCCTAATAACTTATTATATTTATAGATTTAGTTAGGATTAACTGATATCAGCAATATTTAAGATAAATTCGTATGCGGTTACCGGTATTGCAGCAGTTGAAACTCGGTATTTGTAAATACGCGTCCATTTCGAACCGTCTTCTACCTTCGGTTTGTTGTTGAAGTGGACCCCACCTGAATTATTTTCAATTCTTTAGATTTTTTTTGTCAGGAGTTTTTTGTTAGTTACCGCTCAGGTTTACTTCGTTTTTGGCTTATTTTTGCATGGTTATCAACTGGATTTTTTTTCTTCAGAATTTTTCAGAATCCCGAAAAATTCCCTAAAGTTACGTATATTGGGCATTTAAACATTTTTTATTGCAAAATATTTACAAAAGGATTTGGCACAAGTTATTGCAACTTCGAATTGCCCTTTCCATAATGATGTACAAAATAAAAATATAAAAATAGCGCAACATGAAATATATAAATGTGATCAACAAATGCATATTATTTTATTATTTTGGAGAGAGCGAGAGCGGAGTAGGGGGGGGGGGGGGATTCGGAGAGAGAGAGAAGAGGAGGGGTTAACTAAGACTTACTAAATAAACATAATTAGAATATTTTTCCAATTATTATATAACAATGCTGACTCCATAGAGTAAACACAATCCTTACTCACTACAAAATGTTCATCACAATCCTTAGACACTTTCACTTGGTAACAACCCAGATCCTCTTCGTTACCTTAATCTTTCTTCCTGGAACTCCAACTGTGTCAACATTGTTGTCTTAATTATAGAATAAGTAAGTACAAAATGTATAATATTACCTTTCACATCGGATAACGACATATAAATAACTAAGTAACCAAATTAAAAAAATAATCAAACACTTTTCAATCAAATTCTGTTGCTTAATTTAATATAATTTTGAACATATAAAAATATTTCCGTATTTATGTCCAAAGAGGGATCTTCGTTACAATACAAAAAAAAATCTTTTGGTACTTGGAAATTCAATTCGTTTAACTGACGAAGAAAAGTATTTCTTTGACAATTAAAACGGTTGCAAGCAAGGAAAAAGTGATAGACATTTTCACAAACATATCCACAAGCACAGCTAGGGGTTTCCACAAGGTTCACTCGATATACGTCGTAATTTAGAGCACTATACTGGTGTCTAAGTTTGGTATGAATAATATTTAATCTGCGATCACCAATACCAAAGTAAGAAGGTGGAAAATTAAGATTATCTGGTTTTCATGAATTTTCAAAGATTTTTAATGAAGCAGATGTCTTGATGGAGTTTTCCATGTTATTCCAACAATGAAGTGTTAAAGTTGATTTTTTTTTATTTATTTTCAGACATTTTACATGGTATACATAAATAGACATCAACAAACAATCACTTGCACACTCGCACCCACAGCATTCAAAAAATCATTGTGTATGCTATGATAGGTCATACATACATACATGCATACATACATACACACATACACACATATATACATACGTAGCGAGGCATACAAATATGCTTGCATATGTAGCATCATGACATAACATAGTACAACATAGCATAAATCAACATAACATAAACAGGATTTTCCCTCATATTTTGTTATAAAAGGTCCTAGGGGCTCTCAAATTTGAAACCAGAAATTGTAAATTAAACAATGTGTCCTTCAACAACAAGCACTTTAGTTACCTTTATAAATAAATAAAAATAAAATGACGTATTTTAGAATTAACAGTACACTGTACATCCTAAGGATGCAGAGTGCAAAGACGTTTAGTTTGGGAGGCCTTGATGGATTTTCTGCGAATAGCACGCATGAAACCAGTGTCAGGGAAGATCCTGCATACATAACAAACATGTATATACATACACATATATATACACACACCTATACACACACACACGCATCCTCACACACACCCTCACAGACAGAAAGGCAGAAGACACACTAAGGAAGACAGATAGGAAGAGAGAGGGGGAGGTACCATTTCTTAATTACATACATGTAATTATTGCATACATGCATGTACAAGAATATTGTAATACAATATGTATTAAAAAATAAAATACTGATAAATCACTGGGCTAGTCAGCGATGCAGACCACAACATTCAGTGTTATGATATACAACAATAGAAGATAAGTAAAAGAAAAGTAAGTTACCTGTATTTATATAATAATACAGTGTATATAACAATAAGTTTAAGACCAGGGTAGGATGTGTAAAAAACTAATATAAGTACAACTCATAGATCCAATAAAGGCTTCCACTTCCTCCAGCCTACATCAAATTGTCTTTTATTATGGTCACTAAGACTGTTATATATACATATATATATATTTTGTTTTTAAAGTTGATGGCAGGAAAGAAAAATATGTCGTAGCCAATCTAAATGAAGGAAATATGTAACTATTTTTAATTTCTTGAAGTATATAGTGAACCTGATCTTGAACATTAGAGGGAACTAAGGAAGAAATATAGCCTGGTGTTTGGCTGGTATGCATTTTGTACAATAGTTGAAGCTTTCTTCTTTTTCTCCTATTAGTCAATGTTTCTAAATCAGTTTCAAAATACAATTGGTACTGGCATATGATGGGAGACATGTTATTTTTCTAACTTTTCTGATTCAAAATAAGAGCAACCATCCCATAATTCGCAGGCGTATTCTTAAATAGGTCAAATAAATATTGTATATATTCGTAAAAGATCATCTCGTTTTATTGTAAATTTCAACCTTCATAAAACATTAATCTTCTTCATAACTGAAGTATTCACTGCTTCTATATGACCTCCCCATTTAACACGTGCGCTTATGGTAACTCCTAACTGTCTATGATTATCTGTAAAATCTAAAACTTTTCCATCAAAATCTAATAATTCATCAATATCATTTCTATTAGAAATAAAAAGTAAAAAGTGTTTTAGCCAAAGAATTTAAGGATTCAAGGTCTTAATTAAGGATAGTTTGAATCTAAAGACAGAAAAAGGAAGAACACTGAAGAGATGTGTCATCTGCGTAAAGACCGGAAGCTGAATCAAAGACATCTGCTATATCATTTATATAAATAAAAAATAATAAAGGACCTAAGATTGAACCCTGGGGAATCCCTGCATCAATAGAACCAACTTTTGAAAACGACCCATTTACACATACTTTTTGCTGTCTTTGATGTACGTATTTTTTTTAACCAGACCAATAACTCGCCGCCTATACCTTAAGACTTTAACTTTGTATACAAATCATTATGCCAAACTCTATCAAAAGCTTTTGAGATATCACAAAAGATAATACATGTATGTTTTATTTCTTCAAGCGATAGACAAATGTTATGATACATTTCAATTAACTGATATAGGCCTACTGTAGAATGTCCTGGTAGAAAACCAGATTGATATTTATAAAACAACGAGTTTTCAGTAAAATAGTTATAGATATGTTTAAAAATAACACGTTCAAAAACTTTGCCAACTGTCGACAAGAGAGAAATTGGTCGGTAATTTGTAGGGAAATGTCTATCACCCTTTTTAAATAATGCCATGACATATATAATTATATTCAAGTGGTGTATAGAATATTACATAGGTGAGCGAACCCCCTGGAAATCAAGAATGGTATAATGGATAAGCTGCATGATGGGAACTACATATACAGCTGAAGTTAGAAAGTTCGACACGCACTGTTAGCACAAACTTTTTTTTTTTTTTTAAATCAGACAAAAACATATATTTACATTTGCGCTGCAACTCACTTTATGAACATTACCAGGCCCTGGTTTCATCAACGTTCCTGAACTTAAAAATCTCCATAGGAAAGCATTACAGAATTTAAGGAAAGTTCCTTAGCAAAGGATTTTCCCCTTAAATTCTGTAATGCTTTCCTATAGAGATTTTTAAGTTAAGGATTTTTTTAAGTAAAGGAATTTCTTTAAGTTAAGGAACGTTGATTAAACCGGGGCCAGCAGAAATGATTTTCATATACAAAAATGTGTTACGTTTATTTACATTTGCTCTGTAATTTTCCATTGACACAATGCTAAGAGACAGTTGCTGTCACACGCCTATAATACCCAGTGCCTCAGACTATAACAGCAGTTTCTATTGTGACGTCACCAGTCTCTATTGTGACGTCATATATTTCATTGTTGTTTACACTTGTTTTGCTGTTCAAAATCGGTCCGAAGAAACTAAATAAAGCAGAATAATTCTATCAAAATGTAAATATAAGTAATGAGCATTTTAGCAAAACTGTTACAGTCTTATAACACACATTGTTATTGCTGACAACCTTACATAAAACCTTACCGGGCTTTATTTAGTTTGTCATCGATAGCAATGTGTGTTACTGGACTGTAACAACATTTGCTAAAACATTCATTACAATAAAAGCAGTGGTTCTTGAGACGTAGCACGTGTCTTACTTATGACGCCATAGATCAAGCTTGTTCAGTGAGAGTTTTTCGCTCCGATTCGAATAGCATGGCAAGCAACCCTGCGTCAAACGCGCAAATGACTGATTTTTATTATTGGCGCCAATTTTATTCAAACTAAGCTGTTCCACCAATGTCGTTTAAATGACAACACATATACAAACGTAGGTAATAAACTAATAATTGGAAAAAAACTATAAATGCGAATAAGCAATTGTTCTATAGTAAAAAAAGTAAATATATAGATTGAAAGTAATTTAGTTTTAACTTTCATAGTGCTATGAAAGTAAAAAAAATGACTTTCAATCCCTATATAAAGATAGCTGACAGCTAAGATTTTTTCTTACAACTTAATGCAACTGAAATAGGTGGTAAATCATTTTAATTTAAAATCTGTGATATTTCTTCCCAATTACTTCGGACACTGGTTCAGAATATGTTGTAACTGCTCAGAATGTAAACACTTTCAAAACTAGATTAGATGAAATATGGAAATCCCAGGACATTGTATAGAATTATAATGCAACCTTAACTAGAAATGAACTTTGAACACAAATTGTAGAATACTAAGATAGTCCAGTGTAGAGGAACGTATTCTGTTCCTTACTGGAAAATAACTATATCTACTATAACTATAACTAGAATATGAATATGAACAGTATCGTTTAAGCAATAATTAATTGCTATGATATCTAACAGTGTCTTCAGTAATACCAATTATATTTCAAGAGTGGGGCTAATATTTCCGCACTCGTGAAAAATATTAAAATATTAGCCACACGAGTGAAATATGTTTGGTATTACTGAAGATACTGTTAGATATTCTGTTTATTACATTTTATAGTAAAATATAAAACGGCAGCTATTGATTTCCCCAAATATCGTTTTTAAGCAGTGTTCTGATGGGTCAAATCAGAAATAGTGATATTTTTCACTTGTAAGTGAAAAATATCACATTTTATAAAATTAGTAGTTTTCTATATTTCACTGGTAAAAATGTAATAAACATCCATATTTTACAACCAATAAACTGACACAATCCTTTATCAAATCTTCACAAATAGCTTTCTTGTTGAAAAACCAGAGTTTTAGCGGTACAGTATTTTCAGTACTTTGATTTAAAGGCCCAATATACGTAACTTTCGGCAAAACTTGAGCGAAAATCAAGCCTTATAACTTATTATATTTATAGATTTAGTTAAGATTAACTGATATCAGCAATATTCAAGATGAAGTCTTTCGCGGTTATCGGTACAGCAGCAGTTGAAACACGCTATTCGTAAACACGCGTCCATTTCGAGCCGTCTTCTACCTTCGGTTTGTTATTGAAGTGGGCCCCACCTGAACTATTTTCAAATCTTTGGATTTTTCTGTCCAGAGTTTCTTGTTAGTTACCGCCCATGTTTACTTCGTTTTAGGCTTATTTTTGTATGGTTATGAACTGGATTTTTTTCAGAATTTTTCAGAATCACGAAAAATTTCCTGAAGTTACGTATATTGGGCCTTGGCGTTCTTCAGAATCGTCGATCTTTTATTGAAACAAAAAATGACACACATCTATATCCATGTAATTTGCGCACCTCCACCTTGGATGTTAATTTCCCTCAAAAAAGTGCGCAGATTACACAAGTTTTGTCGATTGTAAGCGTTTGATAAGGCAGCTCCTGGGAACTCTTTATAATTATACATGTACATATATGTATTGCTAGGGCGTTATATGAAATGTTGTATATTTTATTTAGTTTTATTTATTTATTCTTTTTAAGTGCTACAGCCCTGAGTGGTTTCCCTTTTACTTTGAAGTATCGTCCATGATATTTACGTACATACCAAGTTTATAAATAATAATAATAATAAAATTGTCATTGTACGATGATGATAATGGCGATTATGATGTATGCAGATGAGATAACAAAATCCATGCAATAGACATGTAATATAGGACTGAAGAGTCCTAGGAAGACGTAACAGCTGTATGATGCAGTTTAATTCATTTTTTCGGCATACTGTATCTATTACTAAATTTTAGAGGTGCATCATGTGTTTGCTACATCATCTTCATAGAGTCTCAAATACAGGACTTTTTTCTGATTGAAACCAGCAAAATATGGTCACTCTAGCCCAGTCTTTATATGCATCATTTTGCTCTTTATAGGATGTCAACACTCCAACGCTCAAATGGAAAACTTACCGTTTGGAACCTCTCCATTCTTCTACCCTTTTCCCCCACAGTGATAAATAGCTCATTGGCCCTGCTCTTTTGGTGTCTTGATACCGCTTTCCCCAACTAAAGTGCGCTATAATAAGCGGTGATATTGAACACGTTTTACATGTTACTTCATTGAATGTTTGGTGAAATTCGTACTTGAACATTGTCTGGTATGAGACATCTAACCGTCCAAATTTTCAAGCCGGGACATATACACCTTCTTCTTTAACAGAAGCTTTGATCAGTTTGGATTTTTAAAACTGAAAACACCTAAGAATTCTAAAAGGACCGAATATCTTTGTTCCTTTTTTTTTTTTAAAATTCCGTACCCAATGACAGATTGTCTAGAGTCAATCCCCATGTGTTGCTAGTGAATATGCTTATTAAATATATAGTATGATTAGCCACTGAGACTGATGTCTTTGTTCTCACTTAGAGTACTTAACATTTATTTGGAAGTGACCTAGATTTACATGGCGGGTGTCGTCGATGAAGCAGAAGACGCTTACTCTTCCGGAACACTTGATCTTCTTCTTTTGTACTTTTTCAAAGGTTTCTGTGACTTCCCCCTTTGTTTATGTTTTGTCCTTAGTTTTATCAATTTAGAGTTTGGATTGTTGATACTATAGTGATCTGTGATTTTTCTTCTCTTTACCCTTCCATGCCATATAGAGATAAGAAAAATCTCAGCAAACTTGGTAATCTGTTTACTTCATTAATTAATGTGCAATTCCGTATATCTAAAAATAATGGCACCATCCTTTGGGAATTCGTATCTAGATTATATCGCTGTATTACCATCACATACATTCTATTTATTGGCTAACATGGCAGGAAGTGCCTGTGAGCTTATCAATGGCACAGCTTCCGCCCATTGTCTCGTAAGCAGACAAATCTGTAGTCATAAGGATTAATTTCAAGAGAGCACCTGATTGACAGACATTATAAGACGCACGCCATG
Organism: Mimachlamys varia; assembly: GCA_947623455.1. NCBI lineage: Eukaryota > Metazoa > Mollusca > Bivalvia > Pectinida > Pectinidae > Mimachlamys > Mimachlamys varia. Next base: position 37,553,729 of record OX392533.1, on the reverse strand, counting down.
AAAATCCTACATGCAGTGTGAAGGTAAGAAGTTTGTCGAGTAGTCACATGCTTTACTCAACAAGAAAAGATTCTTTTCAATGTGACGATAAAGAATGGCGGCTTATTTGATTATTACCTTTTCCTTCCACAAGTTTACATATAAATAACTGTTGAATGTCTTTCAGATTGTATTTATTGTCAATATGAATGCAATCTGTGTGCCAGATTAATATTTATGACATAATTAACCAAGCACACAGATAGCATTAATATTGACAATAAATACAAACTGACAGATGTTCAATGGTTATATTTACATTTCAGTTATTAAATAATACAGTAAGAACTCATTACCTTGAAGTCAGCAGGACTACAAAATAACTTTGAGTTGACAGAGTAATTGAGTTAGGTGAGTTTGAATACTAGGTTAAGTCTGTCCCGATCCGATGAACATACTTCAAATTACAAAAGTTCGAGATATAAATGAAGTTCAATTGTACATCATGTCATTTATTTTCAAATTTACAAAGTTTTTTCTCTTTGTATATGTTAACATTATACTGGAACAGATTCTTGAAAATCATAATCAGCTAAATGATTAAAATTATAATTAAGCTATCTGTGGCGACATTAATCAACATGGCACCAAAAGGACTTGTGTCATTGTTCAGTGATCTAGACCACGTCAACACTCCAGTGAATACAGTCCAGGTAGCCTTCATGCCAAATTTGAATATACAGATATTAATCTCAACCAATCTGGTGCCATGTAACATTCGTACCTCTAGTCTGAACAGAGATCATCTTCAGCAACTCGTGTATTGCCAAGTCACTCATATTTTTTATCATTTCAAAACGACTTCAGCAATCAAGCCATACATATGTAACAGGAGGGAAAATGCATGTCAAGATGGGGTTTGAATCTGGGAACTTCCAATCTCTAGATGGGAGCTCAACCAAATGAGCTATATCATCGACGAAGAAAAACCCAGTCCAGATTCATTTGATCGTAATCTGAACTTGATCCTGATCTTCTCCTGAACTTGATCCTGATCGTCTCCTGAGCTTGATCCTGATCGTCTCCTGTCCTGAATTTGATCCCGAGCCTCTCCTGTCCTGAACTTGATCCTGATTGGTTCCCGTCCTGAACTTGATCCTGATCTTCTCCTGTCCTGAACTTGATCCTGATTGTCTCCTGACCTGAACTTGATCCTGTTTTTGTTTCCTGTCCTGAATTTGATCCTGATTGTCTCCCGTCCTGAACTTGATCCTGATTGTCTCCTGTCCTGAACTTGATCCTGATTGTCTCCTGTCCTGAACTTGATCCTGGCTCTCTCCTGAACTTGATCATGTTATTGACCCAGCAATGAGTATTTTGTGTTACTTTTCTTTTCCTGCTGTTTCCAGTGTGGTGCTACCTCAGAAATCCCAGGGATTTTTTCTTGGTGCCCTGTCTTTCTTCCTCAGCCAATGCATCCATCAAACACTTGTTCAGCGATTCTCCAACTCGTCTACCAGTCTAGAGGGGAAAAAATCACAACTAATTACATATAATCAATACACTAACCACAGCATTGTATACAGTAAAACCCCACTTACTCGAACTTGCGGGGACTGAATCAATAGTTCGAGGAATACATGGTAATCAAATACTCTGAAGTTGGTTGAATATGTTTGAATGCGGTCGGGACAAAATGAACTGTTTGACAAATGAGGGGTATTCAAGTAAACAGGGTTTGAGTAAATGGGGTTTTACTGTATGTAATACAATGTATATACTAGTACTGTAATCCATGGTAGACCTCCTTACCCCAAAGTATGTGCCTTCTCAGAGAAAGAAGAAACTAGAAATGTCTGTGAGACATAAAGGCCCCCATCCCATATCAAATTAGTGCTTCATACTTATTATGTAAGCGAAGTTTGATGACAATCGGATCAGTAGTTATTTAAATAAGCTGGTTACATTACCATGGGATGGGATTGGACTGACATTGGTAACACTAAATATTATGCCCCCCCCCTCCATGAGGAGGGGGGGGGGGACATAACAAAACAAAATAATGGGAACAATATGCTTGATAACCATGTGAAACTGTGTATGACTGTGGCAATTCTGTTACAAAAAAATCAAAAGGAAACTTATCTTAGTAAGTTAGTTACCGGTAAAAGCAGTTTGTTAATATTTTATCAGTACAAGGGAAATTACTCACAACCTAGGATTTTTATCAGGGTACATCTCCAAGACTAACATGATGCAAACGAAAGATTTTCTTCTCTATATCTCATTATAATGATAGTGAAATGACACTTTTTCAATGTTGTATAGTCTTAATCTAATATTATAATACAAACAGCAGTTTGAACATATATTTTTCAAATGATGCAGCTTCATTCCTTTGTTTTAAAAACATCTTGTGCAGAACAAGGGTCATTTTAATGTCATTAAAAAATAACTGGGGCACGGATAACAAATGAAAGCAATAATAATATTGATACTTTAAATGTTTTTAAGTGAAAAAAAAGTTGAGATCATATGAATATGTTCGATGGAGAACAAATACTACATTCCTTTTAAAAATATTTTGACTGGAGTGAACAATATGGTCTAGCATTCTCCACCTTTCCACTTATAAATATAGTGCACTCCTCTTTATATCATGTTGCATTTGTCCGACAAAAACATGATATTAAGAGGAATGTGACATTAAGAGAAACATGTTTTTCCATTAAATCTAGTGCATTTCCGATCTCCATAACTAAAACTAAGATATCCAATGTACATAATGTTTCAATATATACCGGTAGATAACATTATTTCAATTAAAAATAATTTTTGGGGTTATTGCTTATTTTTCTATGCAACGTTTTGTACAAGTTGTATCTGAAATCAATGGAAATGACATCATTTTCTGGATATTTTATATGATTGGTGAAAAAAACATGATATTAAGAGGAATTCATATCCAAATACATGATACTAACCAAATAAAATTACATAAATTATATAGAGAGAAAATGGTGCTTGTGAAAAACATGATATAAAGAGGAATGTGATATTAACAGGGGTGATATTAAGTGGAGTCAACTGTACCTCCATCATGTCTTCTATACTGGATGGGTCCAGACTGCCTGATCCTTCCTTTTTCAGAGCTGTTATTGTCCCCTTTTCTGTCACTCCCATAATAACTCTGTAAAGAAGACAATGCTTAGTTAAAAGAAAGCACTACCACATAGTCTAACCATTACATTTTCCATCAAAAGTTTCTTTTTATTAAAACTTGCCCTACTTATAATAATCATTTACATGATTTGGGATCTCTGTTCCTTAATACTCCAGGGGTTACACTCACATACACACTTAACAAACCTATAATATATCATAGCAAAATTGAAGGATCTGTGTCTAGTCATCTTGTGCATGAGATGCGAAGCCTTTTTGGATCTGTGTGCTATCTTCCCAAAATGAAGCAAAATTCAAGAATATTTTCCCATTTATCTGGAAATCCTACTTCATTTTCCCAATTTATCTGGAAATCCTACTTCATTTTCCCAATTTATCTGGAAATCCTACTTTATTTTCCTAATTCATCTGGAAATCCTACTTCATTTTCCCAATTTATCTGGAAATCCTACTTTATTTTTCCAATTTATCTGGAAATCCTACTTCATTTTCCCAATTTATCTGGAAATCCTACTTTATTTTCCTAATTCATCTGGAAATCCTACTTCATTTTCCCAATTTATCTGGAAATCCTACTTTATTTTTCCAATTTATCTGGAAATCCTACTTTATTTTTCCAATTTATCTGGAAATCTCTCTTTATTTTCCTAATTTATCTGGAAATCCTACTTTATTTTCCTAATTCATCTGGAAATCCTACTTCATTTTCCTGATTCATCTGGAAATCCTACTTCATTTTCCCAATTTATCTGGAAATCCTACTTTATTTTCCTAATTTATCTGGAAATCCTCCTTTATTTTCCCAATTTATCTGGAAATCCTACTTTATTTTCCCAATTCAATAAGGCACATGCTGCTGTACATGTAAAATCTAGATAACAAAAACACTGCAGTAAATGACTGGTCAGGTTTCTTTACCTGTGAGTGAAGACCTATTGAACCACTCTCTTACTAAATCTTAGTGCCTTTAGTTTGCTATAAAATGTTCCACAGGTGTAGAGAAAGTGTGTGAGTGCAATCCCTGGCTATCGAGGATGAAAAACCTGTCTGAAATGCAAAATAATATTTTTGTTCGTACCTGGCTAAAGTACAGCACTCCTCCTTTTGACTGGCATCTACCACATGTGAATGGCCGACCTGAAAATACAGATATTAATTACTGTTATGATTTTGTTGAAAGGAAGCTGCATCCAATTGTACATCTGTCTGCTTATGTTCATGCGCACAATTGTTGCAAAAACTGACTAGTAATTACAAGAAATCATTTCATACATATCTGTTTGCTAAGTAAAGTTTATTCACTTAGCAGGGTTAAATTTAGGTTTAAATAGACTACATGTAAGTATTATCTGTTCTTTAAGACCTCTTTGACTTAATATTTTTCTTGATTATGAAAATTTCGGAACTTATTGAAAATTAATCCATTTGGAAACACCAACATTTTCTTTGGAAGCAAACATAATGCAACCGTAAGGTTGAAATAATTGGACCATAGCTGTCTATTTACGAAATAAGGGCTGCTTTCAATTTCAGGTTAGTCTTTGACAAGGCTGCGCTCTGCAGGGTATACCCGGAAAAAAGTCTTCACATAAATAATATTGATTACTTTGTATGATCACATGGAGTCAGAAGAATACAATTTGAAGAAAAATTCTGAATAAATAGTTTTTGTTGCTAAAATTTCCCAGGAAAAAAAATTCACTTTTTCATGATACCCTTTTTCAGAAAGATGGGGAACAGACCCTTTCTTTATAATACACAATACATATCACTTGAACAAAGTTGAAGACATGTAATTCTCATGAATTGAACCAACCTACTTTACTGAGGGTCACTATACAGGGTGAGGACTTCATGTCCAGCCTCTGTACATCATACGGGTCATCAGAAATCTCTAGGTCTACAAGTCCTTCATCTTTGGTAACAGTTACTGTTGGTATGCTGGGGAAACAACAAAGTAACAATGAGGAACAATGAGGAATGACGGGAAAGTAACAAAGTGTAACAATTACTGTTGGTATGCTGGTGAAACAACAGGGTAACAATGAGGAACAATGGGAAGGTAACAATGTGTAACAGTTACTGTTGGTATGCTGGGGAAACAACATGGTAACAATGAGTAACAATGGGAAGGTAACAAAGTGTAACAGTTACTGTTGGTATGCTGGGGAAACAACATGGTAACAATGAGTAACAATGGGAAGGTAACAATGTGTAACAGTTACTGTTGGTATGCTGGGGAAACAACATGGTAACAATGAGGAACAATGGGAAGGTAACAATGTGTAACAGTTACTGTTGGTATGCCGGGGAAACAACTTGGTAACAATGGGAAGGTAACACTGTGTAACAATTACTGTTGGTATGCTGGGGAAACAACATGGTAACAAGAGGCCCAATGGGCCTGCATCGCTCACCTGGTATCAATCTCTGACTTATATTATAGTGTAACCCCAAAGTCCCCTAAAATCTTTTAATGTAAGACATTTAGAAGAACATCTTAAGATTTAAACATATTTTACCCCTGTGATCTTATAAGACAACATCATTTTCATTTTCAAATTTTGTTTGGCTTCATCCCAGGACGCTACCAGCCAAATATCATGTCTCTAGGCAAATCAAGATCAAGGTCATTTCTTTTTGCAAACTTTGTCAGGCTTCATCCAAGAAAACTTTCAGCCAAATGTCATGCTTCTAGGACTTTTGGTACTTCAGAAGAAGTTGTTTGAATGTTTTAACAGATTTTACCCCTGTGACCTTGAATATAGGTCAAGGTCATTTCTTTTTGCAAACTTTGTCAGGCTTCATCCAAGGAACCTTTCAGCCAAATATCATGCTTCTAGGGCTTTTGGTATTTCAGGAGAAGTCGTTTAAATGTTTTAAAAGATTTGACCCCTGTGACATTGAATATAGGTCAAGGTCATTTCTTTTCACAAACTTTGTCGGGCTTCATCCAAGGAAACTTTCAGCCAAATATCATGCTTCTAGGGCTTTTGGTATTTCAGAAGAAGTCGTTTGCAGGTTTCAACAGATTTGACTCCTGTGACCTTGAATATAGGTCAGGGTCATTTCTTTTTGCAAACTTTGTCGGGCTTCATCAAAGGAACCTTTCAGCCAAATATCATGCTTCTAGGGCTTTTGGTATTTCAGAAGAAGTCGTTTAAAGGTTTTAACAGATTTGACCCCTGTGACCTTGAATAAAGGTCAAGGTCATTTCTTTTCGCAAACTTTGTCCGGCTTCATCCAAGGAACCTTTCAGCCAAATATCATGCTTCTAGGGCTTTTGGTATTTCAGAAGAAGTCGTTTAAAGGTTTTAACAGATTTGACTCCTGTGACCTTGAATATAGGTCAAGGTCATTTCTTTTCGCAAACTTTGTCCGGCTTCATCCAAGGAACCTTTCAGCCAATTATCATGCTTCTAGGGCTTTTGGTATTTCAGAAGAAGTCGTTTAAAGGTTTTAACAGATTTGACCCCTTTGATCTTGAATTAAGGTCAAGGTCATTTCTTTTCGCAAACTTTGTCCGGCTTCATCCAAGGAACCTTTCAGCCAAATATCATGCTTCTAGGGCTTTTGGTATTTCAGAAGAAGTCGTTTAAAGGTTTTAACAGATTTGACCCCTGTGACCTTGAATATATGTCAAGGTCATTTCTTTTCGCAAACTTTGTCCGGCTTCATCCAAGGAACCTTTCAGCCAAATATCATGCTTCTAGGGCTTTTGGTATTTCAGAAGAAGTCGTTTAAAGGTTTTAACACATTTGACCCCTGTGACCTTGAATATAAGTCAAGGTCATTTCTTTTCGCAAACTTTGTCGGGCTTCATCCAAGAAACCTTTCAGCCAAATATCATGCTTCTAGGGCTTTTTGTATTTCAAAAGAAGTCGTTTAAAGGTTTTAACACATTTAACCCCTATGACCTTGAATAAAGGTCAAGGTCATTTCTTTTCGCAAACTTTGTCGGGCTTCATCCAAGGAACCTTTCAGCCAAATATCATGCTTCTAGGGCTTTTGGTATTTCAGAAGAAGTCGTTTAAAGGTTTTAACAGATTTGACTCCTGTGACCTTGAATATAGGTCAAGGTCATTTCTTTTCGCAAACTTTGTCGGGCTTCATCCAAGGGACATTTCAGCCAAATATCATGCTTCTAGGGCTTTTGGTATTTCAAAAGAAGTCGTTTAAAGGTTTTAACACATTTAACCCCTGTGACCTTGAATAAAGGTCAAGGTCATTTCTTTTCGCAAACTTTGTCGGGCTTCATCCAAGGAACCTTTCAGCCAAATATCATGCTTCTAGGGCTTTTGGTATTTCAGAAGAAGTCGTTTAAAGGTTTTAACAGATTTGACCCCTGTGCCCTTGTATATAGGTCAAGGTCATTTCTTTTCGCAAACTTTGTCGGGCTTCATCCAAGGAACTTTTCAGCCAAATATCATGCTTCTAGGGCTTTTGGTATTTCAGAAGAAGTGGTTTAAAGGTTTTAACAGATTTGACCCCTGTGACCTTGAATATAAGTCAAGGTCATTTCTTTTCGCAAACTTTGTCGGGCTTCATCCAAGGGACATTTCAGCCAAATATCATGCTTCTAGGGCTTTTGGTATTTCAGAAGAAGTCGTTTAAAGGTTTTAACAGATTTGACTCCTGTGACCTTGAATATAGGTCAAGGTCATTTCTTTTCGCAAACTTTGTCCAGCTTCATCCAAGGAACCTTTCAGCCAAATATCATGCTTCTAGGGCTTTTGGTATTTCAGAAGAAGTCGTTTAAAGGTTTTAAAAGATTTGACCCCTGTGACCTTGAATATAGGTCAAGGTCATTTCTTTTCGCAAACTTTGTCCGGCTTCATCCAAGGAACCTTTCAGCCAAATATCATGCTTCTAGGGCTTTTGGTATTTCAGAAGAAGTCGTTTAAAGGTTTTAACAGATTTTACCCCTGTGACCTTGAATATAAGTCAAGGTCATTTCTTTTCGCAAACTTTGTCGGGCTTCATCCAAGGAACCTTTCAGCCAAATATCATGCTTCTAGGGCTTTTGGTATTTCAGAAGAAGTCGTTTAAAGGTTTTAACAGATTTGACTCCTGTGACCTTGAATATAGGTCAAGGTCATTTCTTTTCGCAAACTTTGTCCGGCTTCATCCAAGGAACCTTTCAGCCAAATATCATGCTTCTAGGGCTTTTGGTATTTCAAAAGAAGTCATTTAAAGGTTTTAAAAGATTTGACCCCTGTGACCTTGTATATAGGTCAAGGTCATTTCTTTTCGCAAACTTTGTCCGGCTTCATCCAAGGAACCTTTCAGCCAAATATCATGCTTCTAGGGCTTTTGGTATTTCAGAAGAAGTCGTTTAAAGGTTAAAATAGATTTAACCTCACGGTGACCTTGAATATTGGTCAAGGTCATTTCTTTTCGCAAACTTTATTTGGCTTCATCTAAGGAAGCTACTGGTCAAATATGAAGTCTCTATGCCTGACGGTATTTTAGAAGAAGTTGTTTGAAGGTTTCGACATTTTTGACCCCTGTGACCTTGAAATTAGGTCAAAGTGATTTTTTTTCGCAAACTTTGTTCAGCTCCTTCAAAGAAATCTACCAGCCAAATTTCATGTCACTGGGCCTTTCAGTATTTTAGAAGAAGTCGTTTAAAGGAAAAAGTTGACGGACGCAGGACGGACGGACGACGGACGCTGCACCATCACATAAGCTCACTTGGCCCTTCGGGCCAGGTGAGCTAACAATGAGGAACAATGGGAAGGTAACAATGTGTAACAATTACTGTTGGTATGCTGGGGAAACAACATGGTAACAATGGGAAAGTAACAATGTGTAACAGTTACTGTTGGTATGCTGGGGAAACAACATGGTAACAATGAGGAACAATGGGAAGGTAACAATGTGTAACAGTTACTGTTGGTATGCTGGGGAAACAACATGGTAACAATGAGGAACAATGTGTAACAGTTACTGTTGGTATGCTGGGGAAACAACATGGTAACAATGAGGAACAATGTGTAACAGTTACTGTTGGTATGCTGGGGAAACAACATGGTAACAATGGGAAGGTAACAATGTGTAACAATTACTGTTGGTATGCTGGGGTAACAACATGGTAACAATGTGGAACAATGGGAAGGTAACAATGTGTAACAGTTACTGTTGGTATGCTGGGGAAACAACATGGTAACAATGTGGAACAATGGGAAGGTAACACTGTGTAACAATTACTGTTGGTTTGCTGGGGAAACAACATGGTAACAATGGGAAGGTAACAAAGTGTAACAATTACTGTTGGTATGCTGGGGAAACAACATGGTAACAATGAGGAACAATGGGAAGGTAACAATGTGTAACAGTTACTGTTGGTATGCTGGGGAAACAACATGGTAACGATGAGGAACAATGGGAAAGTAACACTGTGTAACAATTACTGTTGGTATGCTGGGGAAACAACATAGTAACAATGAGGAACGACAGGAAAGTAACAAAGTGTAACAGTTACTGTTGGTATGCTGGGGAAACAACATGGTAACAATTTGTAACAATGGGAAAGTAACAAAGTGTAACAATTACTGTTGGTATGCTGGGGAAACAACATGGTAACAATGAGGAACGACAGGAAAGTAACAAAGTGTAACAGTTACTGTTGGTATGCTGGGGAAACAACATGGTAACAATGAGGAACAATGGGAAAGTAACAATGTGTAACAGTTACTGTTGGTATGCTGGGGAAACAACATGGTAACAATGAGTAACAATGGGAAGGTAACAAAGTGTAACAGTTACTGTTGGTATGCTGGGGAAACAACATGGTAACAATGAGGAACGACAGGAAAGTAACAAAGTGTAACAGTTACTGTTGGTATGCTGGGGAAACAACATGGTAACAATGAGGAACAATGGGAAGGTAACAAAGTGTAACAGTTACTGTTGGTATGCTGGGGAAACAACATGGTAACAATGTGGAACAATGGGAAGGTAACAATGTGTAACAGTTACTGTTGGTATGCTGGGGAAACATCATAGTAACAATGAGGAACAATGTGTAACAGTTACTGTTGGTATGCTGGGGAAACAACATGGTAACAATGAGGAACAATGGGAAGGTAACAATGTGTAACAGTTACTGTTGGTATGCTGGGGAAACAACATGGTAACAATGTGGATCATTGTATAAATAGGAAAGTTACAAAGTGTAGCAATTGGTGTTGTGGTAGTATGACATACTGAGGAAGTAAAACTTATTAACAAACAAAAGCAATCAAATATCAGAAAGTAAAACCATCTGAGAAAGATCTGAGAAAATCCCATAAGAGGTCATGTCCTGATGACCTCTTGCATTAACCAATCAAATTACTACTAAATTTTGAGGCAACAAAGCTTGCATAATAGCATTTGTTTGTTTAGTTATTTCACCATCAAAAAGTTAGTGTGGAATGATGTGACAAAATGACTTGCTGCAAGATGACAGTTCATTGGAAAATCATTTTAGTGTTAAGTAAAGAGGCAGCAAAGGTCATCTGAACGTGAACTCTTATGGGATGTTGTACTATGTCAGATCCTTGTAAAACGGAGTGAGAACAAGGATCTGTATTTTAATCAAATTGGGTCATCCATCAAATATTAAAAATTATTTAACATAAGGAATAGTTTGCAAATCTGGTTTCAACCCTAACACCCATGATATAGGCCCCCCGGGTGTCTCCCACCTCCTCCACACAACTATATATGGAATGGCCTTATCAGTTTGTTATTTGAAGAAATATCTCTATAAAAAATATGAAGCAATCACGAAAACAAATTGATATTCAGTCCTGTAACAATTTTAAAATAAGCGAATATTTTCTTTGTTGAATAAAGGATAAGAACAGGTAGGTAATGACTTGCTTGAAGGGAGCGATATGAATCATTAAAGATTTCAAAAATTACAAATTAATTAAAACTCTTTAAAAAATCTTGTTCTCTCATGCAAAAGTCACAATACCTTCAAGTTTGTGGCAGTACCAACATGTAGAAGATACTGTTTTTAATATGTTCATACATAAGGATATAAATTAGGAAGGTTCTTCTTGCCTTTCTAATAAAACCGTATATAATCATCATTACTGAGACCACATATATGACACCTTTTTTTTTTTTTAAATGTACCGTACCTTGTATTAAACAGGGCCGCCTTTACTGCAAGTGACGTGGCATCAAAGAGGTTTCCTCCACATTCAAGGAGCTACAAAATAAAGGGGAACAACTTATGAAAAGAAATACAAAAACATAAATGTTCTCTTTTCTTTTCAAGCTGCCTTCATATACAATGTACATCCCTCTTTTTAAAAGGTCAACCTTGATGCCTCATTCTCATTATATTATGACTTCAGAAGTAAGACTAAACAAGATCTGAATAATTTCAAATTGTCTAACCTATAAACCTATTCTTGCCAAATTTTGAAATGTCCATTCCATGGAGGAGATAGCAAGTGCTATGGATTCAAAATGCTGTCAATCACTTTTAAATGGAATTTTTGAGTTGCTTTATCGAATCTTAGAAATTATTTTTCTTCAAAAAAATTCAGACTGAAAATGCTCAATTGTGTAGCCCAAACTCACGAGTCTCCAGGCAACATTAGAAGTGTTGGCAAGTATGCAAACTTTTTAGAAACTTGGACAGTTAGAAAACTAGTTGAGTCTATGTGTTGGATTTCAAGGCACAGAATGTTCAAAACCAAAGAGTTTTCCACACTTTTCAGCAATGAATTTTAAGCATTATTATGTTTTGCTGAAAATATCATTTTTGTTTTTTCAAACTCCATCTGCTGTTTCTTAAATATCAAACATGGAACATAATACAGGTACATAGCAGGGATTTCCCTAGCCTTATTTTGCTACCATTTACTGTTAATTTTCCCTTTCAAAAAAATTGTAGCACATGTGTATTCCCCTTGGAAAAGCCAATTTCTAAATAAATGGTTATCTTCCCCTCGATCACTTAAAAATTTACCCTGTATATTGGTTTTCTTTTGTTCAGTGTGTAAATAAAATTTACATTTTCACTTCGCCCTGCCTTATTGAAACTAGTAAACTCTGACCACTATATAAAATATAAACTTTATTTATCTTACAACAATTATGAAACAAGTTATACAACTTATATTAATCACTCTTGTTGGCCCGGATGTTAGCGAGCGAGGAGTCTTACTGTGGGAGGAAACCGGAGGACCCGGAGAAAACCCATGTGGTCGGGCAGGTAACCCCATACCTTTTCACGTCCGGTCGGGGAATCGAACCCCGGCCACCTTGGTGAAAGGCGAGTGCGCTATCCACTGCACCAACCGACCACTCTAAAACTCTGACCACTATGTGTGGCACATCTTACCAGGACATCTACGAAGAGTATCCAACATTGCTGCTCTGGGATTACGCACAGCTGCTGAAGGTTAAAACAGTTCGGACAGTCGTAGGCACGATACAGCATATTACTGATATCTGTGGCGAGATCCTCGCCTCCCCTGCCCTCGAACTCAGGGGTAGCATTAGCTGAGCTGAAAATGAAATTTTATGATTAAGAATCTGAAATGTTTACATTAAGATTAAATTAAAAGATATACTTGTAAACTCTGAATATAGTTTAAAACAGTCAAAATTTGTAACCTCAAAGTCAACGGAAAACTTAATTCCGGTTATCTGAATATTTGCAATACGTGAGGTCACATGTTCGGTATGTAGTTTGACTTGGACTGACAAAATACTTCAAATTAAATAAGGTCTTTAATTTTTAAGAGGTTTCAGGTAACAATGTTTGACTGTATATTGAATTAATTTGAATAACTTTATCAATTAATTGGCCATGAAAAAAAATCCATTCACCAGCAATGAAAACGTAATACCATAAACATTTAGTTTCATTACACGGCTTTTTCTCGCCGGTTGGAGGCCTTTTTCTCTTATTTTGGGAAGAAAATTGGTGAATTGAGAAAGACATTTTCAGAAGTAAGCTGCATATTTAGGGAATTTGGCTTAATATGAAATAGTTTCAAATGGGAATGGGGCCCAATAACAGCCCCAAAACGCCCTCAGAAAAAATCCTGCATTTCCATGTATTGTTTTGAACTATGACACTGTGAATGATGTTTATTATTTTATGTTTACTTTTTACTGTTTACAACGATATTTCAACTGAAGTTCAAAAGGAATTTCACGTTCCATGACGAGGGAAATTTTCCATGAAAACAGTATGTAAGGAGCTATAAAAAGTATACATGTTTGTATTACTGAAGAGTAACAATTGTTGTGTGGAATAGTTTATACTTACCAGTCCACGAAGAACTCTATACGTCCCTTGTCAAGTTTTTCAGGAGACGGGGTCCCTAATTCTGCTTTTACTCCTACCAAAATGTCTGTGTTTGCCTGCATCAAAATAAAACAACTGAATAATTATACAAGTACACAAACTGGAGTGGACATCATTTACAAAAGAATTTTAAAATATTTTGTGATAAAGCACATTTTCTGTGGTTAAATCATAACACTGTGTACGTATTTAGATATATTTTAATATATATCAATGGAATAGGAAGTTCAGTATATTTCAAAGAATGAGAAATATTATTGAATGATTATTTACTTTCAGTCAAATTAAGCCAACATCAGGGTTTGCTCAGGGTATTTTATAAATGGGGTCCTTTCCTAAATAAATGGGGTCCTTCTGCATAGTTTAAATGGAAATCCTGAAAATCAATGGGGTCCTTTTCAGTTTATATGCTTGAAAAAGATATAGGGATGGCTTCAACGCAAACCCTGAACATAATATCATGAGCTGATCATGAAGTTGTAACTTCTAGGACAATTCATTACATTAGTCCAGCTGAACCGGTATCACATTAATTGATGCACCTTTATCTATATTTAGTCAAACTTCGTTATCTAAAAGTCGACAGGACCAAAGGAAAACTTCGAGTAATTCGAGTATTCAAGTTACGTGAGTTTGAATGATAGTGTAAGTTGTAAATGCTTGGCAAGAACCCACAAAATAGTTCAAATTGAACGGGGTCTTTGAGTTATACGAGATTGAGATAACGAGGTTCTACTATATTGTTTTAAATACCAATCTGACTCGAGCTGATCCATTTGTATTGGACATGACACTTGTCTCAATTTCTAAATGCCTGTAGTCCTCACATCCTCGGCCATCTTCACGACAGTTATCCTGCAAAACAAATATATAAATATAATCTTCATTTAATTTACAACAATTATAAAAAAAAAATACTCAACTTATATACTGTACACCATTCTTTTTGGTCCTGATGTTAGCGCACAGGGTCTTATTGTGTGAGGAAACTAGAATACATGGAGAAAACCCATCTGAAGGCAAATAATACAGCCCTATACCTTTTTATGTCCAATAGGGGAATCAAATCTGGGTCACCTTGGTAAAAGGCAAGTGCACTGTATTTATTGCACTAAGCAATAGTATAGTGGGCTTTCCTCTATGCAAAAAAAAGAATTTATCAACTAATCCTCTTTGTCAATGTAGAAACTCCAAGGTGGAACCTGGATTTTTATTTTTCATTCATTTGGTTCATAAAATAATTTTGAATAGTGGCAAAAATAAAATGTGAATGTATATAGATAAAGAAACGTAATTAGTTTCCTTGCGAAGTTGAATATAAAAAAAACCCCAAAAACCAAAGACTTTGCCGCAAGGCCTTTCTGCCTTCTCAGGCTTCTTCAGGCGGACTGCTGAGTATATATGTATATATGTTCAAAGGAACATAACAGTAACCTTTATGACATGCCTACTTTCAAGTAAATGTGTACCGATTGGCCAATCAATTTTGGCAATATATTCCTGTCATTCCTACAGAAGAAGGATTTTAAATAATGTACTATATTTTCCATATTGGGCCCTCCCTTCAGGGCCCGGGGGGGGGGGGGGGGGGGGTCAGACCAATTATACAAAATTGAATCCCCTTCATCCAAGGATGTTTCTGGCCAAATTTGGTCAAATTCTGTTGTGTGGTTCAGGACTAGTAGGGATTTATAGGAAAAGTTGACAGATGGACGACGGATGACGCACCATGGCATAAGCTCAATCACCAGCCCTTCAGGCCAGGTGAGCTAAAAATTAGACCAGCTAATGATTACCTAGGTATTTTATTGGTGACATATTTAAATTACGGAGGAGCAAATTAAAGGTCGATCAAACTTTAAAGTTAGCCCAAGTTTTCCTCTGGCTCTCAACCAGACTTGGACATTTTGACAAATCAAATAGATGTCAGGTGGGTGGGTGGTGGGGCACCAGACATTTTTCTGTCAAAATGTCTATTATAAGTCTGGTCCCAATCCAGACATATATCTGTCAATAAAAGTCTAAGCCTGGTGACAGGGCCAGAGGAAACTTGGACTAGCTTTGAGGTTTGATCAACATTCAGCTACTTCAAAGCCAGTAAGTTTTACTATCCTACGATATTTTTCTGATGTACATTCAACTATACCTATTGAAACTGGTCTATTCATCTTTTCCACAAGCCTTGAGGTCCTTTTAATTTGCATATATTTATATCATATTTCAGGAGGTGCAGATCTACATATATTATCTTAAGAACAATATAATAATGTGAGTGTAGCCCTTCGGAATCAAGGGTGGGATGGTAATGAGGATTTTTTTTTTTTTCTAAATGAGCTATTTCGTAATTATTTCACCCCTGATGACACACTTAAACTTGTTGGTTGTTTTATCTAAAGGGTAGAACAGTTTGTTGTGAAAAGTAAGGAGTGAAAGAGTTAATTACTTACAAAGGTCGGAGAAAACCATGCTAATTAATTGGCCAGGTCACATCTATTTAGGCATGAAACATTATCCACAAAAAGTAATTTTATTTGTCTGCGGGAAAGTACCGAAAACAAATGTAACACTTCTGGCCTATGTTACGATGGTAGAGAACTACGTACGACAGCTGTGATTGTTACATCATGATTCTGTTATAAATAAGCCAATGATTCCATTTAACATATCTTTCAGCAAAATATTATTTATTTTGTCATATGATTTAATGTGACATGACTTGGACAGAAAAATTGAAAATGTAAGTTTTAAAGTGATATTAGCTTTTTTTAATAACGGATATTGGCATATTATATATCATATGTAGGTTTGTATTTTTCCTTTACCAGGCTGTTACAAGTTACAACTGTATGAAGCCAAAGTTTCCTCTGACCCCGACAGCAAATCTGATCTGGGAACAGAGCATACAGCTGTATGGAAACGTGGAAAACAATACCCAAAGGTATCAGGGAGTGACTTGATCACAAAAAGAGGTGGTCCAGTAAATATCTGAACAAGAACATTTTCTTCTGTTTTTGGTCCAGATCAGTACAGTTTGCTGATTAGTCACTCTGAGGCCTACTTAATACTGTAGGTAAAAAAATGGGAGACCAACCACCCAGGTGGGAATTTAATTTCAAACCATTGAAAACCAAGGACCCTACTGATGGCAATTAAAGAGCTGTTGGTGATATTCAGAGTGTGTTTGGACCAATAAATAATCCATATATTGATGTGAAGTACATTTGTATATGTTACATTATGCATGTCATAGTTGATTTTTGTTGTCAACACCTCAAAACTTTCAGCAGCTAAATTTTTTGGATAGTTCCACATTTTCATATACATTCTGTAGGACTGCACTCTTGCCCCAAACTTAAGTCAAAATGGGTTCTGACTCTCTGATCTGCTAAATATTAGGACAGCTTGCAGCTTTCAAGAGTCGGAATTCCTCAAAATGTAAATATGTGAAATTTGAGCAACCCGTGTACGAGTCGCAGATAAGGCTGTGTTATGTTTCTATAATACATGATATTAGGTATCAATCAGAGAGTCAGGTTCCTTAATTCAGGCTAGCCCCACACAAAACATTTATCTGTCAAAATGTCTCATTGTCTGTCTTGTATTCGAGCCAGATCTAAAGCAAACTAGTGCTCAACTGTCTGTTTTGTAAGGATTGTCTCCCTTGTTCTGATTGGAAATATTTTGTAAGGGTTGCCTCCCTTATCCTAATAATGTTCGAGTTTAGAGTTTATTACAGAAGGAATGCACCGAGTAGCACAAACAAATGTCGATCTAAATTACAATTCACTCAATTATAACTGAACCATGAAAATCAGTGTAAGAATTGTTTTATAACATATTTAAGCGTTGATGATTGAACCTCATCGACATCATGAAACTTCATGACAGTCATGTATCCTTCTACTTTTTCTTAAAGTAATCACGATTTGGACGTTTTTTGCATTATTTACTCACTTGGACACCATGTAAAATAAATACTTTCTCTGCGTCGCTCAGTTCAACATCAACCATCTTCTATTCTAACTCCGAAAACACGTGAAGGAAAACAGGAAGTGTGCACTACGGTCGTGAAGAAATATGCTGTAAACGTCACCAATACCTGCGCACAATAATCCATCTGGGTCGTAAAGGTGATTTGCATGCAGAGGGCTATGTATTGCGTAAAAGTCGTTCAGTTAAAGCATTTTAGATACGCAGATTAGTGATCGGTCTAAGCAATTTCCTTCTGTGTATCCAAGTAAACCGCACAACATGTCATTCGGCGAAAATATGAGACGGTGATACTCGGTGATGGACGAATTGCATTCAAGAAACATGTACGCATACATTTATTGTTAGGATGTCTTCAATACAGAAATTTATAGTCGTTATCTTAAAATTTTCGTCTTTCGATGTTTATCATGCATCAGATCATTCTCGGACACACTTCCGATTCAGATCTGTTCCATCCACGGTACAGTACGTACAGATCGCATATATACGATTAGTGAAAATGCTAACAATAGCATAGAAAATCGAAATAACTTTTGAGTAGTTCACAAATGTCTTAAATATCTTATAATCGAAAGCATAGACCATATTGGAAAGCAGTTGTTATTTTCTCAATTTTATCTTCTAAATCTACAGTGGACCAATTTTTGGAATCATTCCAGAATTTCTAAGCTTAATCTTTCATCACTGTTTCCTGAATTATTATATTTAATTAATGGCGGATTAATATTCAATCATAAAATTAATTGAAAATAGAATGAGGAATTATATTAATAATATTGACAATTCCTTAAGCTGTATACCGCACCAAAGTACTGTATTCATTAATTTCATTTTGAATTTAATTGTTATTTATGTTATTGATATAGAGGTTTTTAGTCTGCATCCCATTGTCGTAAACCCACGGTACACTTCTCTGACGTTTGCATCCCGTGGGCTAAAATGGAAAGAAACCCTCGTTTTTGTACTAAAAATAGTAGCCAATCATATCGATAGTTTCATCCGTGACTACATACAGCCGGGACATCAAGCGGGGGTATCCCGTTTCATTTGTAGCACTGCCTGTCAACAAAACCTGTCGATTGTGTTATAAATATAAGGTTCTGCTATATGGCGATTGACATCGGTGTCATGCCTACAGCAATATAATTGTCGTGGTCACGATAAAATGATCTAACAGAGTGTCACGAGAAACGATCATTCTGATTGGTCGAAATCTCCAAATAAACTTCTATTCGGAAAAACGACGGTTTATATCGATTCTGGCCCACGGGATGCAAACGTCAGAGAAGTGTACCGCGGGTTTCCGACGATGTCTGCATCCATTACTTTGCTAATAAACATTCACCAAGTCATGATAAGTGATTGATTAATTTATGATGTGGATATACTCTCAATAATGATATTTGAATGTAGTGTAAGGCTGGGGTTCAAACATGGGACTATCCAAGCTCTAAATGGACGCACAACCAATTGAGCTAACTTGTCGCTGACAATAGACTCAGTCTTAATCTGCTTCATTCCTCCCTTATTTAACAAAGTCTTTGACCCCAAAGACCTACATGATATATGTACCCTATAGCACCTACATATGTAGCTCTGATGGGTATATGGCATTATGCTTCAAAATAACAGGAAGGAGAAATACATGGTCAGACCAGTGGGTTCAAACCTGGAACCTTCTGAACTCTAGACAGATGCTCAAACAATTAAGCTATTTGCAAGGTAACGGACGATCAATCAGGTCAAGATCTGCTACAGGACGAAGCCAATTATTAAAACTATCGGGGTTGCCAACTCTCACGGCGTGAGACAAAAACTCAAGTAAATTCATCATGAAAATGACCTCTCTCACGCTGAAACAATCCTCACTGATCCAAATCTGCTCTTATTATCATCATCAGCACATGTCAAATTCCATCTGTAGAGTCAATGCTTTTTAATTGTTAAAAGATTTCCCATGAGCCCGAGTGACAACAATTTTTCCGTGTCATTTGGATGAATCATGACTAATTAGCAAAACATACTGATTCATACAAAAACAGAAGATTTTCCAATCTGATTGAAATGCAGATTCGTACTCTCGCTCAGAGGTCATGATCATGTTCTGTTGACCTTTGTCACCTCTTAACTTCACACTAGTAGATCTAGAATATTCCAGTGAGGTTGTCATCTGCAGCAAGTCTTTTCTTTTAACCTTTACACACAGAAACTTTTTATGACAAAATGACTAAACTTACAGATTGAATTATGCAAGCTTTGTCGCCTCTCTCTCATCAAGAAATTTCAAACAAAGGAAAACCAAGGATTTTACTTAAGAAATATACAGCTGTTGTGATCATGATCATGAAAACTTCCCTCCAGCTCATGATCATGGCATGGCTTAAATTTAATCTGGACATCAAATAATGAAATGGTCTTGTTTTCTCCTTGTTTCAATTTTTTTTCTTCATTTTCTTTTAGGGAAAATCGAGAAGAACAAGAACGACCAAAAGGACCAGTGGTGAGGACTCTTAAATCCAAACACAAAGGCCCAGTGGAGGATGGCGTCACAATAGTTGACTGTGGACCAATTTGTAAACGGTTCGGCCTTGCCTGGCTCTTCACCTGTAAACATGCTTGGTGTGTCAGAGACATCTGTGGGTGGGTCTGCGCCATTATCACATGGCTTCTCGTCCTGTATGCCGAATATGTTGTGATCTTTGTCATGCTGTGGTATAATCCCAACATAGAATGGAGCCTTATTAATGGAGTTATATTTCAGTTCTTTGCCTTCTTAGCTGTGGCCTCCCACATTCGGACCATGCTTTCAGATCCAGTAAGTATGATAGAATTATTTTCACAGAACATATAGGTATTGCCTGTCATGCATGATGTGTTGATTTAAGCTACCTTAACTCTTTCTGTACCGCTGTCGACTATAGTCGACAAATAAATGTGCTACCTCCTCCCCGCTGTCGACTACAGTCGACAAAGAAATGTGCTCCCTGTTCCCCGTTGTCGACTACTGTAGTCGACACGCTATGTTTAGGTTATCTAAATGCTGATTAGTTACAATAAGCAGACGACACATGTAATTATCCAATAAAATGACATATAAATGATCCCCAAGATTTCCAAAACAATTATTTTATTAACGATTAACAAAGGCTGGTCAACTCAGAAAACAAAATCAGCTGATCGTGACCTAGTTACTGGCGATAGCCACTCTATCTCAACGGTAACGTTCGACATCTATTTTTATCAGATATATCAGCTGTCTGCAGTGCATCGCAGTCTCAAAATCAACCTCTGAATATCATGTTAAAAATATCTACTCAACAACGCTAGGGGAATGCACTAACGTGAGTTTTTTTCGCAACGAAAAACAACTCATCAACAATCCACATGGTAATCTGCCATTTTGAAAAAAACGTCCGGGGGCGAGCCTAGTAATGACTTCCGGTACGGAAGCCGGAAAGGGAACGAAGTACGGAAAGAGTTAAAGGCCCAATATACATAACTTTCAGCAAAACTTGAAGGGAAAATCAAGCCCAATTACATATTATATTTATAGATTTAGTTAAGATTAACTGATATCAGCAATATTCAAGATGAATTCTTACGCGGTACAACAGCAGTTGAAACACAGTATTTGTAAACACGCGTCCATTTCAAACTGTCTTCTAACTTCGATTTGTTGTTGAAGTGGGCCCCACCTGAATTATTGTTTTTCAATTCTTTGGATTTTTAGCTCACCTGGCCTGAAGGGCCAAGTGAGCTTATGTGATGGTGCAGCGTCCGTCGTCCGTCCGTCCGTCCGTCCGTCCGTCCTGCGTCCGTCAACTTTTTCCTTTAAACGACATCTTCTAAAATACTGAAAGGCCCAGTGACATGAAATTTGGCTGGTAGATTTCTTGGAAGGAGCTGAACAAAGTTTGCGAAAAAAAATCACTTTGACCTAATTTCAAGGTCACAGGGGTCAAAAATGTCGAAACCTTCAAACAACTTCTTCTAAAATACCGTCAGGCATAGAGACTTCATATTTGACCAGTAGCTTCCTTGGATGAAGCCCAACAAAGTTTGCGAAAAGAAATGACCTTGACCAATATTCAAGGTCACAGTGAGGTTAAATCTATTTTAACCTTTAAACGACTTCTTCTGAAAAACAAAAAGCCCTAGAAACATGGCATTTGGCTGAAAGGTTCCTTGGATGAAGCCCAACAAAGTTTGCGAAAAAAATTGACCTTGACCTATATTCAAGGTCACAAGGGTCAAATCTGTTAAAACCTTCAAACGACT
The DNA here is from genome assembly GCA_947623455.1 of Mimachlamys varia. NCBI lineage: Eukaryota > Metazoa > Mollusca > Bivalvia > Pectinida > Pectinidae > Mimachlamys > Mimachlamys varia. The sequence goes on along the minus strand of OX392533.1, from coordinate 37,531,972 downwards.
TCTTCTGAAATACCAAAAGCCCTAGAAGCATGATATTTGGCTGAAAGGTTCCTTGGATGAAGCCCGACAAAGTTTGCGAAAAGAAATGACCTTGACCTTTATTCAAGGTCACAGGGGTCAAATCTGTTAAAACCTTTAAACAACTTCTTCTGAAATACCAAAAGACCTAGAAGCATGATATTTGGCTGAAAGGTTCCTTGGATGAAGCCCGACAAAGTTTGCGAAAAAAAATGACCTTGACTTATATTCAAGGTCACAGGGGTCAAATCTATTAAAACATTTAAACGACTTCTCCTGAAATACCAAAAGCCCTGGAAGCATGATATTTGGCTGAAAGGTTCCTTGGATGAAGCCCGACAAAGTTTGCGAAAAGAAATGACCTTGACCTATATTCAAGGTCACAGGGGTCAAATCTGTTAAAACCTTTAAACGACATCTTCTGAAATACCAAAAGCCCTAGAAGCATGATATTTGGCTGAAAGGTTCCTTGGATGAAGCCCGACAAAGTTTGCGAAAAGAAATGACCTTGACCTATATTCAAGGTCACAGGGGTCAAATCTGTTAAAACCTTTAAACGACTTCTTCTGATATACCAAAAGCCCTAGAAGCATGATATTTGGCTGAAAGGTTCCTTGGATGACGCCCAACAAAGTCTACGAAAAGAAATGACCTTGACTTATATTCAAGGTCACAGGAGTCAAATCTGTTGAAACCTTCAAACGACTTCTTCTGAAGTACCAAAAGACCTAGAAGCATGACATTTGGCTGAAAGGTTTCTTGGATGAAGCTTGACAAAGTTTGCGAAAAGAAATGACCTTGATCTTTATTTGCCTAGAGACATGATATTTGGCTGGTAGCGTCCTGGGATGAAGCCAAACAAAATTTGAAAATGAAAATGATGTTGTCTTATAAGGTCAGGGAGGTAAAATATGTTTAAATCTTAAGATGTTCTTCTAAATGTCTTACATTAAAAGATTTCAAGGGACTTTAGGGTTACACTATAATATAAGTCAGAGATTGATACCAGGTGAGCGATTCAGGCCCATTGGGCCTCTTGTTTTTGGAGGTTTTTGTTAGTTGCTGCTCAGGTTTACTTCATTTTAAGCTTATTTTTGCATTTTTATCAACTGGATTTTTTTTCATTATTTTTTCAAAATCCCGAAAAAATTTGTAAAGTTACGTATTTACTCATTAAATCATTAATAATATGTAATGGGACTCACAGAATTTCTGAAAACGATTTGAGTTATAATTGTAAGTGGGACCCATTGCTTTTAGCCATACAATTGAAAATGACCACTGAAAATGAAATCTAGATTTATCACAACTTCTATATATGATTCAAATTGAATTATATATCTTTTTCACAATCTCTGACCATTTCCCCTAAGATTTTATAATCACTTTATTATCATACTATAGAAAAAACTTCCTTGTAAAACAGTAAGGGCTTTTCCGAATTAATCATATGGGAGAAGCAAAAGGCACTTTTTCAGAGACCCCATGACCACCACCCATCAAATATTAAAAGTGATTTTATATAAGGAATGGAAGGCAGATCTGGTTTTAACCCCACCTGGCACCATCAATGATACATGCATAATAAAACAGGTGCATCCCACCTCCCCCCATCGTCAGAAACCCACGGTACACTTCTCTGACGTTCACATCCTGTAGGCCAGAATCGGTGTATACCTTCGTTTCCCCGAATAGAAGTTTATTTAGAGATTTAGACCAATCAGTATGGTCGTTTCTCGTGACACTCTATTAGATCATTTTACCGTGACCACGACCAGTATGTTTCTGTAGGCATGAGGCCCATGTCAATGGCCGTATAGCAGAGCCTTATATTTTAATCACAATCGACACAATTATAACACAATCGACAGGTTTTGTTGACAGGCAGTGCTACAAATGAAACGGGATACCCCGGCTTGATCTCCCGGCTGTATGCAGTCACGGATGAAACTATCGATATGATTGGCTATTATTTCAGTACGAAAACGAGAGTTTCTTTCCATTTTAGCCAACGGGATGCAAACGTAATGCGTGATGCACAATAAGACCCCTCCTGCGCCAACATCCAGGCCAATAAGAGTGATTAATATAGTTGCATAGCTTGTTTCATAATTGTTGTAAAATGAATAAAGATTATATTATAATATTTATATTAATAGTGAAAAAAGATTACCTTATCATTAATCCAATGTTATTTTTTTCACTGTTTTGTTTTAGGGTGCTGTTCCTAAAGGAAATGCTACAAAAGAAAATATACAGAGAATGCATTTAGAAGACGGACAAGTGATATTTAAATGTCCAAAGTGTGTCAGTATCAAGCCAGAAAGAGCACACCATTGCAGGTAATGGGCTGGCAAAGAACTGTTTATCACTGTCTCAATGGTGGGCATGACCTCCATTGGGAAATTCTGTAAGGGGTCAAGGGCTTTTTCTAGGGTCTCTCAGGGGCCGTTATATATAAGGCCCCATTCCCAATGAGATTTTGGCTTCAATTTTCCCAATTTCAGATTTATTTTCCCAAACAGTTAACTAGGCTAAATTTCAAGCTGTAATTTCCTCAAAGAGTCAGAAAGTTGTGTGAAAACGTGTGCACTGGAAACAAAGAAAACAAAAACAATGTATTCTTTGCAGTTTAATATCGTATAGATTATTTTTGTTCAAGGAACTATTTTGTTGATACAAGTTCATCAAATAACATTGATTTTTCCCATTTTCACCCTGGGGGCCTTTTCCCAATTTACCTAGAAAAAGCCCTGGGGGTGAAAATGCGTGACAAAAATATCACCTCAAAAGTGATTATTCCTGTAGTTGCAACATGACATATATCTCTTATTTTGATGTTTTCTGGTATGATTTACGACCGCATTTTATTCATAAATAAAAAACATTTAAAACATAGCTTAATTACATGTACATTAATTTTAATGTCTCTTTTCAAAATTTTAATTCTCTGTACATATATTTATATTGTACAGGCAGTTTGAGTTCAGTTATAGAAAAAATTATGATGAAAAGCTTATATTATGGAAGCTTTAATTGACAAAGCCTTGCAAAGCCTCCATAAACCTATAATGTACATGCCCACCAGGTGTAAAACTAAATTGGCTAAACCTTGACTTGCTTAAATCAAATAAAATACAGGTAATTTTTAATTCATCTATGAGTATACATTATTTTGCTTTTGACTTGCTTGGGTGCTTTTAATCATTTGATGTGTTTATAATTAACTTACATTCATTAGTCAGCCAACAGTGTATTAGAACACATTTTCATGGTTTTCAAGCTTATTCAGGTAGTTGAAATGAGAGAAAAAAACTCTTTCATAGTTAGATAAGGAATTTCCACCCTCATGGTTTTCAAATTTGGAAAATAATTACCATATTTGAAAACCCCTCTGGGTGTAATTTCCGTATCTGACACCTCTTGGTCTTGAAAGAGTATTCTCCTCATTTCAATTACCTGAATAAGCTCAAAAACCATTTAAATACATTTTGAAAATATCAACTTTTCCTTGGAGCTTTTTGGACGAAAACTAATTAGTCAACAATATTAAGCATACCAAATTTTGCACAGAAAAAATAATCTCAGCTTTCTTATGTTCATGATTAAAATGTTGTGAAAGGTTTGAATTTCATCACGTGGCCTTTTTCCCTTTTCGGTATCAAAGTTTCCTGTGTTTGTCACGTCTGTCATTGAGCCATTGTAAAGTCACATTTTGGCTGTACAACCACATCGATCATAGGTGAATTTTCCTAGACAGGCCAGCATTACATACTTTAAGAAATGAGAGAAAAGTCTGTATGATTAATAATTTAATATGTTGTTGTTTTACAGTGTCTGCCAGAGATGTATAAGGAAAATGGACCACCATTGTCCGTGGGTCAATAATTGTGTGGGAGAGAAGAACCAAAAGTTTTTTGTACTATTTACAGTAAGTAGATTCATTTATAACAAAATTAGTATGTTTCATTTTCATTTTGCTTCAGCCTATCATTTAATGAAGAATTGTCTGTTTGGGTTAGCTATAGGTAAGATATTGAACAATATATATATGATATATGAGTCTGCCTGAAAAAGCCTCGGAGAAGGCAGAAAGGCCTTGCAGCAAAGTCTCAGGTTTTTGTTGTTTTTGTTATGATTCAATGTATATTTGTATGATGTGATAAAATGGAGGTCATGTTCTGATTTGGGTATGATCTACTTATTTTTGCCAGAGATATAGTCAAAAATAACTTTAAAAAATTATTAAATGGTATGACTGACATTGGAGAGCCTGGTCTAACACCAGTGAAAATTTTTAAAAAAATCAAAAAAAGTATTTCTCTTTGGTTGTCAGTGCGTGCATTCATGCAGCTATATTTGTGTGAAACTGACACATCTTGCATTAACCTGAAACTGATTAGATACTATGAACTTGTTTTATCAACATATTTTATGGGTTGTGGGAATAATTAAGAATGCAAGAGATTGTAAACCCTGAAATTTTAAGTATAGAATAAGTGTGTTGTACATGTTTCAAGCGTAACATTGTTAGTGCTAATATAAACAGTCTTTTATTAGATTCTAAAAATTTGTCATCATTATAGGCTTTTGTGTCAATTACCAATATGAGACATATCTTACTCCAAAGTTCCATTTAATAAAAGAAAAACTACATGTTAAGGTACTGGTAGATCTGTCTTCTGTCTGTTTCAGATGTATATATGTATCATATCATGTCACGCCTTGTACATGTCCATCACCCATTTCATCATGTGCGTCGGGAAGGAGTGGAAACGTAAGTATTGCATGATGTTATATAGTAGCTTTATGTAGAGCTTTCAGGGGGCATTCTAAGGAGGGAGGGTGGCGGAAAAAATACCCGGGCTTTCATCAGAATGCCATTGGACAACCTTCCATAAATCAAACTTTGAAGAAAGATTGAAATAATTTTATGTGTCAATTGTTTGCCTTGTCTGAATTTTTGTATGCCCACACCATGCATGAAATGTGAAATAGTGAAGTATTGATTCGGTGAAGTTTTCACCAATATTTACCAGAGTTTTGATGGTAACATTTATGACGGAAAATTTTAGTAAAATGATATGACCCTCATACTGATCCTTCTTGTTTTCTTGTATGCTGTTATGCTATTTAATTTAGAAATTATTTTTATAGAAATCAAACTATTATATTTAGTCTAAGTTTGTTGCACTTTCAACCTATAATCAAGTTCTGACCATTATGATCGAAAACATTGACAAGTACAACTATTTATGAATTGCAGTCAAACAAGTATAAGAATTTAAATGTCCTTCAGTCATTTTAGAGCACTATGGACCATGTGAGCTGCAGTTATAGTTAACCTTTGTTAAATAAGAGTTGTCTCTCTTCTTCCACATGTCATGTCTGTACCTTGAGTCAAACTCTTTGAGATATTAACCTTTGCTGCCTACCCTATGTAACTTAATTAAACTCAACCATTTATTGATCTGGGTAAGTTAATTATGGTGTACAGTGGTGGGAGGGTTCAAATGTCAAGTGGTTGGTTTATTCATTATTTACTATTCATATAGTTTATACAATGAATTCAACTTAATATCATTATTGTTAAAGGCCCAATATCCATAACTTCAAGAAATTTTTCGTTATTCTGAAAAAATCTGAAAAAAATCCAGTTGATAACCATGCAAAAATAAGCCCAAAATGAAGTAAACCTGAGCGGTAACTAACAAGAAACTCTTGGAAGAAAAATCCAAAGAATTGAAAATAATTCATGTGGGGCCCACTTCAACAACAAACCTATGATAGGAGACGGACACGTGTTTACAAATACCGAGTTTCAACTGCTGCTGTACCCTAAACCGCATAAGAATTCATCATGAATATTGCTGATATCAGTTAATCTGTATATATAAAAAGTTATTAGGCTTGGTTTTTGCTTCAAGTTTTGCAGAAAGTTACATATATTTGGCCTTTAATATCACATTCCTCTTTATATCATGTTTTCCCAAACACCATTTTTTCTTTTATGAAATCTATGTAATTTGATTTGGTTAATATCATGTATTTTGGGCTGAATTTCCTCTTAATTTTATGTTTTAAACCAATGACAAAAAATACAGAAAATGATGCCATTGTCATTGATTTCAGATACAACCTGTACAAAGTATTGTATAGAAAATTGAAAATATATCAAAAAAGTGTTTATTAATGAAAAAACGTTCCCTAAAGTATGAACCATCTTCCTTCCCTGTTGGCCAAGTGAGCTTATGTGATGGTCTGTCGTCCGTCTGTCAACTTTTCCTTTCAACGACTTCTTCTGAAATTGAATCATTATTATAGACTTGGACTTTGATTTAAAATCATGAATAAACTACAACTGTTTTCAACTTTTACTGCTACGTACTGTGTGGTAACAGACTTATGAAAATTATAAAAAATAAAAATTAATGCGAAGATTTTTTACTTAGAATAGATAAATCTTTCACCTTGATATATTAAAACTGGAGTCACCCGATCCTTGATTTGGTAAGGTTCAAATGTGACTTTAGGGTTTGAACAGGTTAAGATGAAAAGGCTAATTTTAGAACAACATTATCAGATTCAAAATTAGTGAGAATGTAGGAAAGCGACGGCACAGATTTCTATCGGTGATTTGATTGTCAGATTGGGAAACATCAAGTCAAGTAGCAGAAAGCCTATACGCTCCGACAGTCCTTGTTCCCTTACTGTTTTGTTTTGCGTGCATTTAAATGGAATCAAAGATTGTGTTGCTGTGATATCTTGTCATGGTTAGATCCCTGTACATGTACAATAAATTAATTTATCATGTAAGCGAGTTTTTTTTTTAAAAACAATTTGTTCAAATCTCCAAAGTGCCATTGGATTTGAAGATTATGCTGGAACAAGACTGATTGATCATGCATTATAAAACATTGAATGAAGATCACATCCAGTTCTTGTTTTGATAAGGCACATGATTTTAAGTGGCAAAGCTCCGGTCGAAGTATTATTTAGATGCATTACAGGCCCAAAACGGTCTTTATTATCGTCAATCATAATATCTTTTTTGAGTTTGAAAGATTATGTCATTAAAATACGAAAATGGGATTAAAAACACTACTTTCCTGTGATGATTTTTCTGCGCTAACTTAATGAACCGTTGCGATCATAGTGTGGTTTAAAAGATTATGATACATGTATATTTAAGTCGGTGTTGTGTCGTAAACCACAACATGCTTTTTAACGCTCAGTAATTTTGCCTTTGTTTGAGATGCGGCACATTAGATTTTCAAGATTGTGTTTTTCCTGTTCCAATAAACTCAATCTCCAGGGTGCTATGAATATTGGTTTTCAAAAGCAGACTGTCAGTTTTTATTAAGATGAAAATCTGATTGGGAAAAAGCAGTATGCATGCTTCTCCCATGGAGACCTTACTATTTAAAGATTTTTCAAATTTAAAAGCATGTTTACAAAAATCTTTCCTGAAATTAATTTCTAAGTGTGATTTTTTATTGTTTTGTTGATTTGGATGTTTGTAGGAGTTTTATATTATTTGTTGATTAATAAGTACGTCACCCAAATTTGTGCAGCTTTTTTTAATTTAATCATTAAATATTATTTACATCAGAAAACAACTACTGTAATATATGCAATGGAAACTTCTACTGTAGCATAACGAAACATGATTACTTAAAAAAAAATTCAGAAAGAAAATGAGAGAACAAAAAAGTTTTCAGAAAGAAAGAGAGAAAAAAACCACAAGTCTTGCAACCTTTTACTGGCATTTCTTTTAAGCTGAAGAAGTAAATGATGATTTTATGCCCCACAATGATATATATTTCGTTATTCAATTATTCCGTGTTTTGTTCCATCGTTTCCGTATTGTCTGTCTGCTCTGTCTTTCTCTCAGCAGGTCATGTTCTGATTTGGTGACTATTGGCCACATTAGCTATGAGAAATGTTACAGTGAGGTTCACATGGCATGAGGTTCTATGAAGTATACTCAAATAAACGACCTTCATATACTAACAAGGTCACAGGATTCAAACTTGGAGGGGGGTCGGGGGGGGGGGGGGGGGCAAAAACTTCTTCAGAATAACCAGAGTACAGTTACTTTGCCTGTAGGTTCCTTGGACAGAGTGATTTAAAGTTTCTTCAAATATTTTATCTTGACGTTTTTGAGGTCGTAAGAGTCAAAAGTGTTAAGTGAATAATCAGAAGGCTAAGCATATAATACTTATTGCATACCTGTTAACCCTCCCCCATTACGAGGGAGACACCATCATTTTGACAAAAATTTACCAATCTCCCTCGAAATCTCCCTCATCTAAGTCCAAGCTCACAACAACTCAAAATCTACATCCTGTGGTCAAATGATCTCCTATTTACTGTAGGGTGTGTGTAATGACCATAACAGATGTGTCTGAATGAAAAGAATACTGTTTGAAGTTATTTTGATACCTAAAAAGAGGAAAATAAATTGAGTAATGCAGTTTTAGACGTATTTCACAAACTTTCTCCCTAAATGGAAATGTGGAATGAGGGCGATCTGACCCTCATTGAAAGTTTCAGAGGTTAACACCTAATAGATGTTATTGACAATTTAGGAACTAATCAGACACTGTTCAAAAGTTTCCTCAAATAAATAACATTGATTAACATTGATCAACTGCTGACAAACAAACTTAAGGCACAGGGATTCGAGAGATGCAGGTTGATGAAGACTATGGGCAAGTTTTATGGTCGCCATCTTGATTTCATCGAGAAATATTCTGTATCTTTGTGTGATATGAAGATGGACGTTTTTGAGTTTGCTTGATGGTGGGTTTGCTTGTTGTGATGACAATGATGACTTGGTTTTCATTTTGAGGATTGATTCTTACTTGGATGTGACCAAGATTTACATGGCGGGTGTCGACTCTTCCGGAACACCTGGTCTTATTCTCTTGTGCTTTTATGAGAGTCTTCATGTAAATCTTTCCCTTGTTCCTATTTTGCCCCTAGTTTAATCGATTTTGAGTTCAGATTATGGTTTTGTTGACGCTTTAGTATTCTCTGATTTTTTTTATTGACCTACTCTAATGATCCTCGTGTAAATATCTTTTTAACAAACTCTTCTCCAATACCAGTAAGCTCAGAGGGATAATGTCTTGCTATTAGAATGTTTGGATAGACTACTACTATGAAGTTTTATTTAGTCTTTAGCCAAGGCAAATCAATGTATGGTAATATTTGCTACTTTCATGAAATGTAATTTATTTTCCCACAATTGCACAAACATCTAGGGAAGATAAACAGGTTTTCTGTGTCTCTTAATTTATTTGTACATTTCTTTTGAATTGCATAGAAGAAAATTGGATAATTGAGAAACTTTAAATATGAGGATGACAAGAGAGAATTATCTCTGACACAAATCTTGGACAAGCACACATATGGGTTTCAAGGTAGCATATTATATGAAAATTATTGCATGTCAGTGATGAGAATTTCTGCCTGTGTGGCTTTATAATACCAGGTACTCCCTTAATGTAAAATCAAGTATTTGAAAGATTTACATGTATGTATACATTATTCATACAGTCTAAATCTGCCACTGTTGGCAGCTTGATCAGCGAGATTATTATTTTTTTCAGTGTGTTGGCTATCGTTATTTTATGGGAATGTCAGCAAGTTCTTTGTGTGTGTGTAGGTCATTGAAGAGTTCATACAGTACACATTAAAGGTCAATGCAGTTCATCGTATATACAGGTTTTCTATATAATCAGGTGGGTTTCAATTACAGTTTGCAATCATGTTACTTACCATGAAACTTTGAGAAATTCTTCAAACAATTTTCTTATTGTATAGTACCAATATTAGACTAAAACAGTAGAGCTTTAGTACGTAACATGTAAACATTTATTTCACATAGGCAAGTTGAATTATGTAATCAAATTTTATAAAAAAGGTGGAAGAATATAATACAGGGAAGTCAGAGATTTGGTCTGATTTTACAATGTTTCATAATTATGAAATTATCAAACTAATGTTACAGTAAGACATGTAATAATGCCTGCAGACATCGATATCATCAGCAGCCTACAAACTTGCATTGTAATTGTTTTTTACAAGTCGTATCATCACCTTATGTCTTCTTACATATTTTACCTATTTTACAACCAAATGCATGCAATGTCTTTTTATGTACATCAAAATAAATAATTGGTTGAAATATTTTACGACACATTATAGTCAAAATTGCAAACAATGGACTTAGTGTCAAGGTTATAGTGTATAGGTTTCATATTTTGCACCTTGTTTAATCAATTGTGAGTTGGATTATGGTTTTGTTGGCGCTTCAGTATTCTTTTACTTTTTTCCCGATAACTCATGACTGCGTAAAACTAATTGAGCGTTTCAGATATCTATTCTAGTATGATCATAGATTTGATATACGATATCTGAATTGAAAATTTTGTATCTCTGCACGTAGATCTTTTATGGTAAAAAATTTATTAAAATGAGATTAGGAAAATTTAGGAATCTGCAGCAGTGTTCTGGCAGACGTAGAATTGCAACAGTCCGTGACTCAGATGGAACTGCAATCATTTACTGTCTCATATTGCTATTCTGTTGTGCTCTACTCCAGTCATCCCTCAATGTAACGAGTGGATTTAGGGGTGTAAAGTGGTAAATTAATTATAGGAATGTACACACATGCAGGGAGGGGAAATCTGTACAATTGTTGGCATTTTTTTTCTGACCCCCCCTCCCCCCTCCCCCCTCCTATGAAAAATGAGGGTATAAAGTGTTTGCCATGTCCATCCTGTTTGCCTTACTATTCCATTCTGGTCTTATTAGTCCCCTACCAGTGAAGCCGGACTCAAATAGGGGCCTATTAGTTTACCTGCCGTCTGTCACCTTTTTGGAGTTTCCGAGCAATTATCTCTGCAACGTGTGTACATATTGAACTGGAATTTGTTATACAGATACATCATGGGTATATCTAGGTCACGTTCTATTTTGGTTATGGTTGAATGATTTTTGACAGTGTTGTGGCCCTTTTGACTGATAATTCAGTTTCTGTGCATTATCTCTGCAACGTGTGTACATATTGAACTGAAATTTGGTATTCAGATACATCATGGCGATATCTACGCCAAGTCTCTGTTATTTGTTTAATGAATCATTGCATCTTTTTAGCTTGTGGGGGCCGGTAGGGGACATGTTTTGCTTCAGCAATACTCAATATTCTTGTTCAATAGAATTACTTTATTTTTGTCTGTTTGTTATGTCTCCCCTTCGTATGAAGGGAGAGTATTGTATTACCGGTAGTACCGGTTCTGGTTCTTCTAATTATTCTTGTCTGGGCCATAACTTCTAAAACATTGAAGATATCTTGACAAAACTTGCAGTATACATGCATAACCTAAAACAGATGTGCAGTGCACTGTCATTATATCACTGTGACCTTGACCTCAATGTAGGAAGTCAAATAAGTGTGATTGTTTCAATAATTGTGTTACATTTCCAGCGAGGGCGGCATCAACATTTGCGTTAAAGTCCACTTTTCAGAGTGTTAAAATTATCCACTTGCATTGAAAGTTGGTCACATTACTCAAACTATCATACTAAATACCTAACCTCAATTTAAAAGAAATCGTGTAACAGTTTTTTGTGTCTTCGGGCAAAACATTGGAATTTTGAGAATTTGCATTTAAGTCACTGATATCAGATTCAATTGAAACTTAAAGTATTTACTAATAACATCATACTGAACATCTTACTGAAATTTGAAGGGAAATAATTTGCAAGTTCTGCTGTTTTGTAGTAAAAACATGGGAATTTTGAGATTTACGTTAAAGTCCAATTGTTATCATGTTACTGATATCATCTGATTCAATTGAAACTTAAAGTAGTTACTAATATCATTATTCTGAACATTTAACTGGAATTTGGAGGAAATTAATTTGCAGGTTCAGCTGTTTTGGGGCAAAAACATGGGAATTTTGAGAGAATTTGCATAAAAGTCCACTTTTTATAGTGTCACTGATATCAGATTCAATTGAAACTTAGGGTTTTTACCGATATCATCATGCTGAACAATTTGCAGGTAAACTGCTGTTTTTGGGCAAAAACATGGGAATTCTGAGAATTTTTTGTTAAAGTCAACTTTATATAGTGTCACCGATATCGGATTGGTTTTAGTGTTATTGATATGTAATTAAATAAAAAATTGGCCAAGTTACTGATATCATCTTGCTGTATGTATTTTGTCATACTAATTTTACGGTTGGGACCAAACATTATCGGCAAAGGCGAGACATATAATTACGCGTAATTCTTGTTCTTGTCCGGGCCATAACTTTCATACCATTAAAGATATATTGATAAAACTTTTAGTATACCAGCATCACCCATAGAAGATGTACAGTGCACTGTCAATAGGCCAGTGTGACCTTCATCCAAAGGTCAGAGAGAAAAAATGTACAACTTTTTCAAATATTCAAAGGTGTACGCCAAGGTGATGCACTCTGCCCCTCACTGTCTAATTATATGTATGCAACAATGATTGACCAACACTCAGGGCCCGGCATCTCTTCGATGTGGGTGTCCTATAGTAATTAGCTTGTCCTTCTGTCTGTCTGTCCTTCTGTTCGTTCATCTGTCTGTCCCAATTTTTTACTGATTGATATTTTGTTATGACATGTAGGAAAGTTGGTCAGAATAAAAAAAGAAGTCCACCGACCAAATATCAAGGTTACAGTCAAAGGTCGAGGTTATAGGTTAAGGTCAAATTTTATATTTATTAAGTGTTTATTATTTTGACATTATGAAGGGAAGTTGGTCAAAATAAAAAAAAGATGTCCACTGACCGAACCTGAAGGTCTCGGGGTCAAAGGTTAAGGTCATAGGTCAAGGCCAAAAATTTCAACTGACCAAATCACATGGGCAAAGGTCAAGATTATAGGTCAAGGTCAGATTAACTTTTATTAACTCATCCAACATTGCTAACAGTAACATCCAACATTGTTAACATTATCACAATGTAAAATAAATAAGAACAAGACAATTTTATTCTTGCACACCCAACCTACTACAAAACAAGCAAATAAACAGATTTGCTTATAAGGGGAGACATCAGTTTTTGTTCATTAAAACAAGTTTCTAGTTCAAAATTTAAGTAAGAGTACACTATAAACCTGGGACATCTTGTCAACTTGATGTTTTATCTAAATATTTTTGAACATATAGATATATCTTCACTCTAGTGTACTATGTCATGCAAAGGTTCTACACATGTGTATACAGGTTTTCATTTTAATAATGCAAGATGTAATTGCATGCATGGTGTTTATATTTTGTAACCAAAACTTATTCTTCATTTCTAGGTTTGTAAGTCTTTAATATAGCATGCATTCTAAACTCATATAGTTCCATTAGAATGCTGTTCTTTGAAACTGATATTTAATTAAAATGTTAAAAATGGCAATATCTCTCAAGATGTCAACAGAAAGAATTAAGTGTTGTCGAGAGAGTGCAATACTGAATAACACGATCCTTATCCGCAACAAATTGTAAATCATCAAAGACTTAATTGAAAACTTTACTATCATGTTGTTGGTGAATGTGTTTCTCAGGATTTGGGATCTATCAAGAAATAATAAGCATTGTAAATAGTAATTCCGCGTTTATTTTGCTGCAATGATCACAGGAAATTTCACGGTAATAGCAAGGTTTATGATCAATTTTCTCGAGGACAATTAATATTGTAGCTACACGGGTAGGGAAGTGCTATTGTTCTGTATTCAATTACGGGAATGTCATGTATGCGGTCTCTGCTCCAGGCAGACTAATATAACCCAGTTTCTGTCGAAAGATATTGTTAATTTTATTTGACCTTGTTTTTTCACCATTTCCCCTTGTTCGTGCTTACACATGAAAGCGACTGTTGAAAGCATTTATTGCTAGCTCAATATAACCAGTGCATGCAGGAATATAAATTTATGGGTAATATTGTTTCCTTGACATCATTTCAAAATAAAAGATTGACAATGGCATTAAGGGTGAAAATTAGAGAAGGAAATCAATATTGTGCTGACTATATTCTGACAGCTGGATACTTAATGCTGAAATGAAATGAATTTTATTTCCCTTACAATTAGGCATGATACAATTTATTTTCAATTCAAGGTCATTGAAATTGGCTTTTAGTAATACTGAATGTGTTTTTGTGTCAAATGCACACATTCCCGTAAAGATAAATTGGTTTAAAAGTCTAAATAAATATCAAAATAATCATTATGTATTTGTGTTGTTTATAAAAAAAACTAAAATAAAGGAAAGCAATTCAAAAGATTGTCCCCCTTTAAGTTAATGAAGTGAATCTCAACTGATGTTCTGCTTGTTGTTTTTCTGAATTTTGACCAGATGAGAGGTTAAAGCTCGATTGAATTATTTGCAGTTTTTACACAACTGTAGTAACAGAAAGTCAGTCAAACCTTTTGTGTTTTCTTGATATATTAATTGAGAAACCAATTTTTTTTTATTTCTTCACAAAGTGATATGAAACCTGAATGAATAGACAACATGTCTTGAGCAACTGATAACAGCAATTTCTTTATGATGGGAATCTATATTGAGAGAATACCTGTGTTTAGAGACTGATTGCTTTGATTTAATGAGACCAGAGAAACTTAACACATGCACTTCTCTTGATTTGTAGGTAGGCTATATTGTACCTACTGGCCAAATTCCATTATCACAAGAGGCGACTGAATTTCGGACTTAATCTTTTCTTCTTTAAGTCTCCCTAATATCTCCTCATATTTGGCCTTTAGTTGAGAGTTCGCCCTTGTTAGGGAGATTATGGGTTTCTTCCTCGACCCGAACCATACCCTTGCTGCAAAAATGGAACATATACTGCTCCTTGCTTGAGGCTCAGCTTCACGGGACTGTAACGACTGGTTCATCCTGGTCCATCTGTTGTCACTCACTGTAATGTAAACAGCCATATAATTCAGTGTGGTAGTAGTTTAAATTGCTTGAGGCTCAGCTTCATGGGACTGTAACGACTGGTTCATCCTGGTCCATCTGTTGTCACTCACTGTAATGTACACAGCCATATTATTCAATGTGGTAGCAGTTTAAATTGTTTAAGGCTCAGCTTCACAGGACTGGAACGACTGGTTCATCCTGGTCTATCTGGTGTCACTCACTGTAATGTAAACAGCCATATAATTCAGTGTGGTAGCAGTTTAAATTGGCATTAAATCCTAACACAAACATACTACAGACTGCAAAATACACACGCACTCAACACATACTAACATTGCATACACCGTGAGTCTTTCCTTAAATTACCCTTGAGAAAATTCAACCAACCCAACCTATCTATATTTTGTTATAATTTAACTGCTAGACTCTGTAATAATTATGTATCTAAAAAAAGTTTTTTGAAGCATTTTTGTTTTTTAATAAAAGATATAAACTTTGACTGTTATCTTATATTCAAATTCTTGTGGCCAAATTGGTAGCAAACTGGTGTTTGTGAAAGTTCGTAATTTAATAATGCTAGCACATTTAAATGAATTCGGCTTTCATATTAAGTATGCATACCAACTGAAAGCAGTTCAGTGTTTAAAACATGAGACCTACTATGATGCTCCCATTAGAGGAAATTTCTTTTAGCTTGGTTATACAGTAAAACCCCACTTACTCGAACTCTTGGGGACTTGATCATTAGGACGAGGAAAACATGGTATTTGAGAAATCCGAGGTTGTTTTAATATGTACGAATTTGCTCGGCACCAACCGAATTTTTTGACGAATGAGAGATGTTCGAGTAAGTGGAGTTTTACTGTACATGTGGGTACTGGATCGGAAGCTTAGGTTGAAGGTTTTATCTGATACTACTTAAAATCTCTTTCCAACATGTGTTTTAAATATAAGAGTCACAAGGAAGACAAAAATAAGAAGTGTGTCGCAGCTTATAGCTACATGTAATTAAAACCCGAGGCACTGTTACTTACGGCGAATACAGTTCAGTTTATGCTCTAACTGTTTGTCCTCTATATTGTGTCTGGTCAAGCATGCTGCTACTTTTCTTGGACCAAATATGATTTATTTTGCTGTTAGCTGTACACACGATTCCTTTGGAAACTGATGGATTTCATTCTGATGTTGATTGTATATCCAAGTCATGTGAAAACTTTGTAATTAGGAAGAGTGGATTGTGTTAATTAAGTTCGATAAAATAGCTACAGTAGATATACTGGGTGGGGGTGGAGGAGGTAAAAATGACCAATGGAATTAGATCGGGTTCAACATATCGGTCACTCATTTTGATTGGCTGGCTTGATATTTATATACAAAAGGCTTATTGGAAAATATGTTCTCATTCATGTAAACACATTTTCCTATTGAGAACTTTTGTTAATAAGATATACTGACTATTATAAAAAAAAGTTAAGATAAAAACTGCAGAGTTTTGATCTTGAGACAATAACACTTTAAAATATGTGTTGCCTTTCATTGCTAGTTCATTTTAATATACAAACATGATGATTGAATATCTTCCTTTGTGCTAATATTAAATACAATCCTTGCCAAGCTTTATAATAACATGTAAAGTCGCGTTACTCGAATACTTGGATAACTCTGAATGTTTCCCCCATGGTCCTGTTGAAATAACGGGGTCCGACTGTATGCATCTTTAGTACTTATTAAATTAGAGATCTTATTAAATTAGGGATCTCATAAGTCTTCCGACGTTTGGAAGTTTTCCCCATGCATAGTCCTGTTGAATTCGAATTAAAGGGGTCAGACTGTATTCAAATTTAGTACTTATTAAATTTGGGATCTTGAATTCTCAATAGTTTAAGTCTTCCGACGTTTGAGAAGTTCTCCCAATGGTCCCGTAAAGTTGAAAACATCAAAGATTAATTTGCTGTATTGACATTGGGAATATCATAACGGTGCAGACAATTATTGTAAAGTGACGATGTATTGAAAGGTCACAGACTGGTCAGTTAGGACAATTTATAATGGTGAGCTTCTCTGATAGCCAATGTCCACTCACCCATGTCGTGACGGATCGGGCATATGTCACATATGGCTATAACACTGATGGACATCAGCACTGACCAGTAAATGTTGAATTGATGGTCAGATTTCCAGACATTATTTGACAAATGACCATTCAGATAACTTCACTTTATAGGTGTTTGAAACATATTCAATATGCCTCAAATATTTTTAATTATGTATCTTGTTTTATACGCCTGTCAAATGACAGATATATAGATATTGAGGATAAGATGCAAGTCAGCTTGATAATTAGATATATAAGTATCCTTTTTTCTAGAGTTACTGCCAAATTTATCTTTGAAAATGTTAGTAAATTGTATGACCGACATTAATATTTGAAACCTCTCTGGTTGTCAGCGGGGAATCTACATTCTGTATGTCATACTGACCCATCTTAAGTTTACAGTAATGATGAACTTACTGGATAAAACATTCATTGGTTGAAATTTTAAAAATCATTATATTCTCTGTTTCAGATTGTTCAGGAATATCTCCACCAGCTACCACAGTTTTCCTAATATTCCTGATCTTTGAGAGTTTACTGTTTGGGATATTCACCGCCATCATGTGTGGCACACAGCTTTCAAGCATCTGTACGGATGAAACAGTAAGTCTGGACTTTCTTTCATTAAGGACTCTTGTCCCAGGCTGAAGGAATGTACTGCTGCCCCCATTGCATGATTTGTAAGAGGCGACTAAATTTGGGATAATTTGTTTTCTTTCTGAAATTTTCCTCTCATTATGTATCTCTCTTGACACTGCAATTGGTCATATGACCTTGCTTACCGTTCACCATTAAAGAATGATTACACCAACTGGTTCATATGTTTTCAGTATTGTGTGGCCAGGCGAAATGCTGTGCTTGGTGCTTTTATTTCAGTGAGGTAGCACTGTATTAAAGTTCCGCGATAGAGCAAGGAGGGAAAATACACCACCAACAAAACACATAGCGAACTTGTCTTTCACCATATAGATACTGTGTCTGAATAACATTTTTTTCAATCATGCACGTTACAATTTTCTTTTTTAGATATTAACTATAAGATTTGTATGTCATTTTTATAATAGGAAAGGAAATCTATAAAATTGCTAAAGTGTTCAATTGTCTATGAATTGATGAAAAGTTGATGCCAATTTTTCATGTTGGAATTTTAGTTTTTTTTTTATATCATAATTTGTCTTTATGAAAGCTAGAGATGAAGAAGAATCTGTATAAATGTGATTCCCAGTAACTGAAAGTCTTTCTTCATTAAAAACTGTTAAGTATGAACAATTTTGGACAGGTAAATGGATAATTGATTTCAAATTATTTTCATGAATTATTGTTTATGCCGAGGGTTGCTGATCTTTAATAACCGGCGTTTTCATCAATCACGGAAAGAACGTTTATTAAAATATTGTAAACACCAGGGAGGGGGGGGGGGGGGGGGTCCCAAAGAAGAAAATACTGTAAATATATTGATTTTGGCGCACTAATTGCAATGCATTAACACTTTTAAACAGATATGAGCTAGAGTTAGAGCACTCATAATATTTGACGATGAAAATGATGTACACAACTGTATATTACATCAGAGTGTATTCATTACGGAAATCGCTGAAATAAATCACTTCAATTATTTATTTCTTTACAATTAAAAATTCATCAGAATAAATTGACCCAAAATAATAAATATAAATAAAGGATTAAAAACATAAAAGAACATTTTCAAGAAAACAAAATCGGATATAAGCTTTTCTGATTTTAAAATATTAGTAATCCCAATCTGATGAAAATCATATCTTGATCACCGCACTGTTCCGTAAACTTCTCTCTGCTGCGTTAAGAACGGAGTGAGAACAAGGGTCTGTATTTTAATCAGATTGTTAGTAATCCAAGCTTTAATGTTATCTGGTCACAGAAATTTGGTACATGTAAAGACATGGTTTCTTGTATGTTTTTTCCAAACTTCACATTTTAATCAACTATTGATATTGGTTCAATTACATAGATTGATGGCGATTTTAAAACTGTTTTGGGTATTAAGCAGCTTACAAACTGTGTTAGGTCAGGTAATTGAAAACCAAGGGCAAATTCTCGTTTTACATACAAATAAATTTCAGAAGATACGATTCTTTAAGTATTGCTCTCTGACATGTCTATAGCAAACCTGAAAACATTATAGCTATTCTAGGTCTCCATAATGACCCAAATGCATATTAGTCGCCCTAATTGGTTTTGTCGCAGTACGTTCAATTTGTCTCCTACACAATAGAGGTACATACGTCTTCTCACTTGATAGCTAAGTACTTAGGGCCAAGCTGCATTCTCATCTTGATTAATACAGAAACACTATTTTTGCATACTTACAAGCGTAATTGAAGTTACCTCAGCTGGAGTTGATATAGCATAGATAACACTTCCATCCCCCATGTCATTACGGTATTCCTGCAATTAAAGTGTTCAGAATCCTATTGTCCTTAAACGACGTAGCTGTTAACAGGACGTAAAAACGGCCAAACCAAACCAAATTGCGTGTGCTGTTCTGTATAGGATTACTGAAATTGTAAGGTCTATTTCATTGTTTATATTGGGTACATAGCTGCTTACGGATTTCAAATTATTGCATTGTTTATATTGGGTACATATATAGCTGTTGACGGATTGCAAATTATTGCTTATAAACTTCAAAGTCTGTCATCAATAATTTATGTGGTTGAAATGTTTTTACTCCGAGTTTCTTCTTTCTATAGGATTTCCACTTGAAAATGCTTGTTAAATTCTTTTTATATCAATCTTGGATGACTTGAATTAGGCACGGGACTTACTGTTCAATAAGTTTCTTACTTTCAGTTTGTATCCTTATCATAAAGATTAAAAAAAGAGAGAAACAGCTACTGCAGTCTGGCCCCGGTTTCATCAACGCTCCTTAACTTAAAAATATCCATAGGAAATCATTACAGAATTTAAGGAAAGTTCCTTAACTAAGGATTTTCCACTTAAATTCCGTTCATCAACGTTCCTTAACGTAAGGAAAGCTCCTTAACTTAAGGAAACTCCTTAACTTAAAAATATCCATAGGAAAGCATTACAGAATTTAAGGAAAGTTCCTTAACTAAGGATTTTCCCCTTATATTCCGCAATGCTTTCCTATGGAGATTTTTAAGTTAAAGAGTTTCCTTAAGTTAAGGAACGTTGATGAAACCGGGGCCTGGTTTTGTAAAATGTATATTCTTCTTTAGACATAGCTCCGACATATTTTGGCTTCCTATAAACAAGCCGTCGTTAGGCCACACGTATTGCTTTGACTTACTACATCGGAGAATACCAAAGCGTCAACATCCGAACTCAAAATCCGAACTCAAAATCGATTAAACTGGGGGTAAAATATGAACAAAGTAAAAAATGTACACGGAGACTTTAATTTGTTAAAGTACAACCGAATAAGACCATATGTTCTGGAAGAGTACGCATCTTCTGCTTCATCGGCGACACACGCCATGTAAATCTTGGTGGTCACATCCAAGTAAACGTTAAGTCCTAAAATTAGAACCGAATCATCATTCTCAATTACAACATGTAAGAACACTAATGAGCATACTCAAGAGCGTTCATCTTCATACCACACAAAAATACACAATATTTATAAATGGGGCCAGGATTGTGACAATAAAACTTAATAGTTCATCAACCTGCACCTCTCAAACCCCAGTGTAAAAATATAGGTCATTTGATTGTAATTATGATGTCCTTTTGAATCCTTAGTTAGCTTAAGCCGTCTTTTCGCAGACTGCCATGGAGTCATTGTGGCAAATAACTTGGTTTGTTTTGGTGTGGTTTGGTTTGAGAACTTTTACGTCCTATTAACAGCAAGTATCATTTAAGGACTGCCTCCCGGAGTATGCGGTGGTTATGCGCGTGTTTAGAGCGTACATTCTGAGTCCCAACTATTTATCTTATGGACTGTTTGGCAATAAGTCATTGATCCGAGGCTGGATGTTATAACAGTTTACATGTGTAGCTAGCTAGCAATTAGATGGATCTTTCTCATGATAGGTCTTGAGTTTGTTCGGATTACTTTCTTCTTCATTTTCTTTCTTTAGATAATCAAACATGATTTGAAAGTTTTTAAAATCTACATATCATTAAGCAAGTGACATTTAAAAAACCTGAAAGATTTCATGCCATACGTCAGCAAACGTGTTTATAAGTCATATTCAAAGGCTTTAATGAGTTTGAAATGTGTACAGTCTATTGCCTCTTATCACTTGAGAAGCAAACTGATTGGTATTGTATTGGCAGGATAGAAATCAGAGTTATAAAAATGGGATTTCTTGTCTCCTTAATTGCTGAGTATGAGCCCCTCACGACACCGTTGTATATAGACCAATTACTGATGATGCTGTCCCGTTGGTGTCTTAGACACTTGTGGATGGTATCTCTCGTAACTATTGGCTTAATTAACGTCGAAATTGATAGCGTAATTTTGTGCCATTACAGAAATTCATGACTCCCTCGTTTTGTCATGAAAAGAATATTTGTATTGATTGGTATGTAAATGCCCTCCCAGCTTAATTTCTCCGAGTGGAAATGACACATCTCGAACTTTGCTCATCAAGCATGGCATTATAAAATTCTTCCGCCAAGACACTCTCATTCCAAATTAAAGATTGTGTAATTTGAAATGTTCGTTACTTTAAAGCTGATCAGTTGTATCGTTGATAAAACTTTGAATTGAATTGAATGGTCGGGTAGCACGAGTGTATAACACACTCTCCTTTAACCAATGTAGCAGAGGAAGATGTGAAAGTGGATATGACCCGGTCAACGTTGGTTATCCTTGAGTACTCTGGTTTCCTCCGACCCTCCGCCCTTAAACTGAATGTTCTGTACATGTGGTCTATTCACTACTTAATGACTACTGTATACTATAATACTCCAGACTTGTCAAGCTTTTAATAGTGTAAATATAATAAGTTCCAAAAATCAACCTTGTCATGTAACCACTCCCTTTTAATCATTCAGCCCAAGACACATTTTAACTCTTTTAAGTCAGAATAGTTCATTTCGAAATTTCAGGGGTGAATGCCTTATTTGACTTACAGAAAGTGGTACCTTAAAACTGATTTGACGTTAGTAACAGCAGTTGTCTATTTATCATGAACATTTACTCATGTTGAATACACTGAATCAAGCTGGACTGTTTCAATCTGATGATATTTAGATATTATTTTATGTAAATGTGCTCCTGGTTTGTCCCCCACCCTTTTCTTGTCGAAGAGTTCCATAAATCTCTTCACCATCACCAATCTTCTTCTGCGAAATCAAATACATCAGTAATTCATGTCTATTTTTCGGGTAATTGTTTTTCTAGTATTCAAAGTTTTTAAACTGCGCATGGCCTTGAATGTAAGATGTGTTTGATTCAATAAGTATAAATGGCTATTTCCCACCTAACTAAGGAACATTTTTGTCTGGTTTGTGTGTATATTGTAAAGTAATATGAAAAAAAAACAACAAAAGTTGAATATATTTCTTACACAAACATGCAAAATATACATACTACACAAATTTCATAATTTATAATAATAACTATGTATAATTATATTTATCATATTTACACTAATATATACCTATATACAAATATCAGAAATGAACAATAAGATTCTTTAAATGTTATTGTGTATTTCTCCATGAACTGGCAATATGAGCTAAACTTTATCAGTCTAACAAATCAAATTATTCATGTTTAAAAAGATCTGTTATTTGTAAAAAAAAATCGTAAAAAGTTTATGGTTTGTGTGTTTTCAAACAAGGATCAGGTTTGCCATTCGGCCTTAATTCTCTTTGGAATTGGTTTATGTACAATGTAGCTTTCGATCTTCTAACAAAGTATTTTTGGCAATCATTTTTATCGTGCAAAGTTCATTCTTAAGAGCAGTATTAAGGAGTGTGTACCCTACCAGTTCGAAATGTGTTCTTCCTGACCTCGCCATGTTTTCACAACAAAACAGACGCAAGGCATTAAGTGAATGTCAAACACCTACAGCCAGTAATGAATTGAACTCTCCATTGGGTTTACAGTATGCAACTGCTTCTATTAATATACAAGGCTATTCGTTTTTAATTCTTCTGCTGTCAGTGCTTGTAGACGCCCCTGAGCTTAGGAGCTCTACAAAAAGGATTATAAATACTTTCAAGTGATCTGTTATTTCCCGTCCTATTTCTAACAACAAGGCGTGTTGAAAAGCCAAAAAGCTTAATTGTTAAATACGTTTAGCACAGTAATGTTATGGGTACAATTGTATTTAATACATACCAAACAAATCACACCTGTAATGAATTAAAGGAAGCTAACGGAATGTTTTTGTGTCCAGTGTTTTAAAATACAAGCTTAGGGTGTGTCGAGTTAAAATTCTTCCAGTGCAAAGTTGTCGTAGAAATCTAACCTTCTCTCATTCCAATCACAGTTTGAACAAAAGAATGCAAGGATTACTAGTTTTTCACATACTCTATATAAACAGGTATCTTGTATTTGTGACTGAATTTAAGCGCAAAAAAGTTCATTGATTAAACTATAATCTCGAAAAAAATTAACATTTTTGTAAACATCTTGTATTGACATTTAAATTTTTTTTTTCAATACATGGATGTAATTTGCTCTATATATCATTTGCCTTCATCGATATTTTATATATGTATTGTACCATATAATGTACGAATCCTCCACGACTAAAGCACCCAAATAAACTTCTTATTTTTATCATCTGATGGTTTAAAAAAGATTTAATTTATTGGATACTCAGTTATTGTTAATATCATAAACTTTAATCAAATAAATGCTATATGGTCCGGACATTTAAATCAGGGTGCAAGCTGAAAAATATGATAAATTCTCATCTCTAGTAAACATCAGTCTGGTTAGGACTGACAATTTCGAAGATTTTCTCCAGAAAACGTGTACTTATAGATATATTTATGGTATCGATTTGGCCGAAAGTTGGTTGTGTTCAGGGTTATCACGGGTAAATCGGCATCATTAATCACAGTTTCGTCTTTCCTGTTTACTGTGTGTAGCCTCGGGTGTCAGAGGATAGCGCATTGTCCTCGTAGAACGGTCGTGTATACTCACAGATCGACAGTTTGGAGAAGTCGCATGATATGCGAAGGTCTTGTAGGTTGAAGGTCAAGCCCAAGGTTTTGCTTATTTAGCCTAATTAATCATTGGGATAGCCCTTTAAGCAAACACTGCCTCTGGTTTAATCAGATTCTAGTGTAGTTTTATTTGGTGTCTTCTCTGCTCTATCAGTTTATATATATTTTGCGGAATTATTGGTTTGTCTTAAATACTTTTGCTAGCTAACATCGGAAGGGAGATACAGGCTTGGCTCCTGTACAACATTTTTTCAGTTAAATTGATGTAATTTTTATCAGCGTTTTTTAAAACAAAATAATGGTTTATTTACCGATATGTTTTCTTTTGAAATAATCCATTGTCTGCCTATAGACAAAAAGGGGGCTGTGTATATAGAGGCAAATGCATTTAATTGGAAGAATCTTTCGATAAAGTAGTCTTTTGAGCAAGGTGTTTATTTGTAGATTTCTAAGCCTTCCTAAGCTTTTAAAATACGATACATAGTTAGCAGCAAACCACAACGGTCTAAGAGATTAATGTTAAATTTATGTTTTCAGTTGGTTTTTTTTTAATTTCTCAGACAAATTTCATTGCTAGCAGTGTGTTGTGATTTGGCAAAATTCTTCAAAATAACTATTATACAAATGTCAGAAAAAACTTGTGATTAGATTTAAGTTATTTTTCAATTATAATAAAATTGTTTTACCGATATAAATAGAGTTCGTGTCATTCCTCAGAAATAAACTGCGTGTGATTCTTAAAGGGTTATATAGAAGTTCAAGTCATATTTGGGATAAACGATCTTGGCTGAATATGTGCATTCTGTTCAAGACAAGCTAGAAACATATAACTGTTGTAATTTTTGAATTAGGATAACAAAGTTATGTGTAACAGGGTTGACTTCATTGAGTTAATGGTTTATGGGGGTGAGATCAAGGTTAATCACAAAAATAGAAATCTAATTTTGAAACATTGAAATTTTGTCAGAAAACGAAACTGCAAATGAAAATTCAATAACCTAAAAATTACATGTTTTTGCTGGCGACGGCATTTCTAAGGTTTTTGTCGTTTAATTTCTCGTTAAATTGATGAATTTATTCTGTAAACCATTTAACAAAATTCAATAGTGAAAATGAAATTTAAATGTGAACACTGTAGAAAATCTGTCCTTGGTTTTTAGAAAAGATAGATAAATCTCAATAACTACTGCTGTCACCTTCAAAGGAATATCTGCAGTAAAATGAATACATTAAAACTGCATACACCGACTACAAAACAGAAGCTTATTCCTCAAGGAGCACTAAGTTACAATCTAAATAATATATTTACCAAGGTCAAGAATGCATAACAAAATTTGATTATTACCTTCTTCTTACTAAAAGTAATTATAACTGAAAATGGTGATATTACAAAATTATTAAATAAGTTTGTAATATGATTCTCAAAATGAAATCTAATTATTCCGCTCTTTTAGTTAACACATACAATTCATTTAACTTTCTTTTAGCCAAGACACTTTTCAGTTGATCAGGCACTGTGGGGCAATGGTTAGTTGCTGTTCTTGATCAACACCCACATTTATTCTATCTTTGCTGACTGTATAAGTTACTGTTGAAACTAGAAAGGTTCTGACCTTGGACCACTTTTGATATAATTACAGGTGTGCAACAAGGTTTTGTTCTTGATCCGCTTTTGAAATAAAATCAGATTTGCCACAAGATTGGCCTTGTCCAACTTTTGATGAAGTAACATTGTGCAACAAGTTTGTGGCCCTTGATTAAAATTTCATAAAACTGCAGGTGTGCACCAAGGTTCAGTCTTTGATCCACTTTTAATTTAGTTATAGGTGTACAGCAAGGCTCCATTCCTGATCCGCTTTTGGTTTAATATATCAGGTGTGCAACAAGGTTCTGTCCTGTGTCCACTTTCGATATTATATCATATGTTGAGGCACGGCTCTCCTTTTGTGCATAGTGCACTTCAGGTATTTCTTGCATAAGTAGCCTTATCAGACACTATTCATTTTAAGGTGCAAATCTCAACATATCCTTATGCTCGGATTGTGTTCTACGATTTTGTTTTATAATCTGTGGTTTGGTTTGATTGTTTTTAAATCCTCTTAACAGCCACTGTCAATTAAGGCCGGCCTCTTGTGTATGATATGTTGATGCGTGTGTATTGAGTGCACGTGTATTTAGGAGACCGTGGTATGTTGGTGAAAGCCTTCCTACAAAAATACGTGTATTTTGCCGATTTAAAGTGCTATCACACTGAAGTATAATGCCAAAGGCCCCAACAAAACACACGACTCGGTCACATTATAATGACAACGGGTGGACCAGTCTTTCCACTCCCATAATGCTGAGCGTCAAGCAGGGATATCAACTATGCTTCTATTAAAATCTTTCTCTTCGCAGCATCACCATATCTTATTGTCAGAGCACAAGATATTGCAACATCTTTCCAAGACTATTTTAAATTTCTTCTGGTTTGCAGGAGTTGTTTGGCCAGCACGATAACCAATTTGGAAATTGGGAGCAGAAACACATTTAGAGACTATTTATAGGCATCATGTCATTCAGCTGTGTATATAATGCAGTCTATGTTTAATAACACACTATCCCACCGTCATATCTAGTTCGTATATGTATGGACTATCTATTAATCTTCAAATAATTTCAACTCTTTTTTTGTGTTTTTGTACAGTAATATACATGATGTAAAGAAATTACTGAACTAATCATATATGTATATTTATATTAGTAACACTGTTGACATTATACAGTTGATATTTGTTCAAAATAAAAAAAAAATGTGAATATTTTCTTTTCCTTTCAGGGTATTGAACACCTGAAGAAGGAACAGCCAACGTGGGAACAAAAGTCCAAATGGATCAGCATAAAAGCAGTGTTTGGACATCCTTTTAGCTGGAAGTGGTTCTCTCCCTTCGACAGCCCCAAGTTTACATATTCTCAGTCCTATTTGTACTCTGTATAGCAGCAGAATGTAAGAAGAAACAATCTAAATTGTATGCCTCATACTTAATAGAGATTCCAGGTGCGTTTTAAAAAATATTCATATAGCTATTTATATGATTTTTTGAAAATTTGACAATACAGTTTAAGTCAATCACTTCGAATTTCAATCAACACACACAATAGCTTGGTTTGATATCGGTTAGATTTTTTTTAGTTGAGTGGGTTTTTATATCGGGATTTTTCTGCGTATATTAGGATTTTGTTTTCAGAATGGTTATCTTTTGTTTATGTTACGACATTACCACATACTAGAACACTAATCATTTTCGTGTACTTTATTTGCATTGACTTTTAAATTCAAATTTATTATTTATTTTCAAGTCATGTTTATATAAATTGAACACAGTATACACAATGTACATTGCATTTTGAGCATAGAGTATATACCCACAACATACATAATATATTATGAACAATTTGTGCCCACCAAGTTTTTGTTTATTGACTGAATTGAAAAATGTCATAATTTTCATGATTACAAAAATGTGAATATTTTGATATAATTTGGTTCCTTGAATGATAGAAAGAACTCATAAAAGACTACTTCAATATTGATCTTGTAAGTGATTGCTTTCCATTTCACTAGTTTTGAAAACAAAAGTATGCTGGAAAGTTGTCCGTTTTTGGTCGTAAAAATGTACGAGTCGACATACTCAACTGTTTCATGTCCTTCTTTAACCTGCTGAGGCAACACATTCTTTGTTTTAATCATTGTGTCGTCACATAGGCGAAGAATAAAGGATTTATACAGAAAGTTGTAGGAAAGAATACGGTTATAAACGTTTGTATAGGTTTTCCGTTGGCTGGAAGTAATGCTCAAACTAAATGCCACATACGCAATTGTACTACAATCGACCAACATTTTAAGCACTGTTGACAGCGATATATTACGATTTGCTGCACATTTTCATTGTATTGCATCAAAATATACGAAATGTTGTGACATTAAAACACCATTTTGGAGTCAGCCGAAATCTTCAATACTTCAGGAGGTGCACACTTATCTACCACCTCTGCTATCCTGGAATACGTCACAGCAAAATTAAAAGCACATAATATAGTCTCTTAGTAAGGATGATATGTTAATACAGAACGAATTCTCAATGAGTTCTCTTCCATTAAGACAATTAAATGTTGCCTTTTAAAACAGGTGGTTTATTATTACAGATTCAATCCACAATACATTCTCTACTATAGAAGAACAAAATGTTGAACTTTTGAAGTAGATAATTCTTTATTTTGGATTCTATTGACAATTCATCATCTACAATGAGAAATATTAAACACTAAACAGAGATGAAAATCCTCCTCCTTTTTGATAAATTTGCTGTAATGTTAATTCTTTAAATTTTCCGTTCTAACCCCTTGAAATGTGGATTTTCCCTTCTTTGGCATAATTGGCTGTTTTCATCTCTGATCAAAATCGCCTCCTAGCTAAGCTAGTCTTATAATGGATGTGGTTGTAAGAGCAGGTTTGTCTGTATTAGTAATTTCAGCCAAACAAACAAATTCTGCTTACAAAAGCTGATAAAGTTTCATATTTTGAACGTATACCATTAAGGAGAGTACTACTTTGCTTACCTACCTTAAATTCACTTGCGTTGGTACACACATATTCGTGAGAGCATAATTGTGATTAGGACCCATAAAAGCGAGGTTATTTCTACTCGAATTTGTAACCCGAATTCCAATTCGCCTCAAATACTTAACATCAGCGATTTTTGCAGTTGGATTCAAATTGTCATTTGCAGTTAAGTAATTAAGTTATTCTTGAGTACATTTAAAATTCGTTTCATTAGCAGAGCATGTAAAACCACAATTTGAGTTAGATTTATGACAATTTAGGGAAAAAAAAGTAAAATAATTTTTTTTTATTGCTGGATGTGATACTTGTCATATCTGAATGTTAACCCACGTGCAAACAAGTATCTTTCCGAAGCCTGTTGAATGAGATGATCTGGCGATGACAAATAATTATCCGAGGTGTCAAGTAGACAGATAGAATAATTGAATTCAAAATTTCCTGTTTGCGTTGGCTTTAATCACCAAGTTGCCACACACGATATGGTAACTTGATGTGCTCTCGAGCTGTTAGGAGCCACAGTCACGATCATCACACACGTAATCTGTGTGAAAGTGTCCGTGATAACTGATACAGTGACGCTGAATCTAAACAGGACCATAAGCCGACCAGATCGTTGTTAGATTGAGAGTTGAAGTGCAATGCCATCAATACAGTAGATTAATTTGTTTGTTCCTGTTTTCCATCGGACTCATTATAACAGTAATATAAAAGACGGTTTTAGATATTTGCGAATCCCAGAACACACTTATAAAAAATCCATGTTTTCCTACATTTCTTGAATTTGAAAACAAATATCTTATAATGTTTCATTTCTGATATTGACATTGAAAAAGATCTTTGTGTTCTTTGAAGACCGTTATCCACATTAAAATATCAATTACAAGTATTTTGGTTTTGTGAAAATTAAACAACAGAAAATGGGTGCAATTCATTCGTAAATAATATTGCAACACATTAAAATACTGTATCCAATTTTGTTTCCTTGGAAGTAGTCTCCATCCAACATTGTCACTCGATCAGCTTTAGAATTTCAATGACGTCAACTAAAAATGTATAGCCTTAAGTGCCCACCATTGCTCATTGCAATGAAGACTGATGGAAGTTAGGAAGAAATTTCATGCTGCTTTGGTTATATTTCATTAAAAATGATTTACGATCATGTATTATATATCACGTATAAAACATATTAAATGTAATCATATTTTGTAGAAAAATGACAACTCATATGTACTTAATACTTGAATGAAGAATACTTTCCTAGTTCAATTATATTGCTTTGTTTAAACAGATATAAAAAAACGGTAATATTTATTATATCATAAACATATTTTGTAGAAAACAGATATTGTTCTTGCGATAAAATAAATTTGACGCGGAGTTGATACTCGAGATATATTAGTAAACACGGATCCTAAATGTATTAGTCTCAGAACAAAACTACTTGTTATTATATTTCCAAACTTAAAGGCTTTGGTTAACGTAATACATCACACTTATGACAAAATAAACATAGGCTGCTATAGTATGGAAAAGTGATATGAGCATGCACACTGTCTAGATGAGTTTTGATATGTTCTGTGTACAAATATTGATGTCTGCCCGATTGTCACCTCGTAAACTTTTCTTGGCTGATTGGGTTTGTGCTGTGAGGCTGTAACTGTCTTTGGCATGAAGACTTCCCGGCTCTGCCGTGGAAGGCTCCAGTGAGTAAATTGACTGTAGGAAGATCTTAAATTAAGCACGATTATTTCAGGTACCCTGCGATATATATAAATATAGCAAACATTTTCTTAATTGAAAAGTTCAATGTTCAGCCTTAAAACGTGACAGCATCTCCAAGCTATGTTTGATTTAATGTGAATGTTTTCCTGGTAGAAAGTTAAAACGTGTTGGCATTTCTTGGCATATTTCGATGCTTGCGTTGTTGAGTGTCGTCGTGAGGTCTAAACTGGCCTTAATCACAAACATTTATTTGCACATGCCATTCCATTATTATACACTTAATTAATCTTTGATCGTAGCTGTCACCGTACTGGCAGCCATGCACACTCCACTGGATAAGAGACTCCTAATTGTATTGACACTGCAAAGTTTTGCTGTACTCTTCATCCATTTTATGGAATCGCTCTTAGAAGCATGGCTCTTTTGTACCGACAGCCATGCAGAGCGGGTTCAACATACCAATCGGGAAGGCATCCAATACAAAGCCAGTAATTATATAGTTAACTTAATGGCACTATTCATCCATCAGTATCTTGGAAAATAGTCCGCTTCATCAAGTAGCACTGTATTAGGCGTGAATTTATGTTTATTTAATAATGGAATATGTATATATTAGAAAGCGAAAACTTTTGGTTCTATCTAAGGACCAGCTCAGTCTTAGTTTGTCTATTTCGAAATTGACTTTTTCTTATAATGTAAAGATCGAGTCCAGATTTAGGTTCAGGTCTTACTTTAAATTGTCAAATAGACTTAGTTAAAATTGTCAGATTTACTAGAAGAATATCAACTTGAATGTTCATTTTGATACGCTTTTGTGGTGTATTTATTTGAGCTGGCAGTTTTAGTGAAGTGGTGAAAAGGTGATCATTTAGATACATTGGCAGATTCATAATATCTGCGAAAGAAATATGTGTTAATAGTCTTAAACACAAGCAAACAAAAGCAATAATAATAAAGTAATAGAAAACATACAGAAACTATCTACTAACGAAATCAGAATTTTACCAAATGCTATAATATGCCTGAGTGATGTGCGTTAAAGCAATATTTACATGTAGATAATGGAACATTGGCTTATTAAGGTCTTACTTCAAAGGCTTATGCTATTCACAATTTGTTGATACAAGATGACATAACACACACACATGCTGAACCTTTTAAATTGAGTAATAGATACAGTTTGCCGAAAAAAATAATTCAACTGCATCATACACCTAGAATATATAACTAGCTTCCTGGTTAATGATAGTAAAATGTTTTGTAGATTATGTGCACTAATGATGATGTATATATCAATTAGTCTATATGTTAAGTGTATATGATGCACCAAGTGAATGATTTGTAACCGCTAGTTGGTTTGATAAAACAAGGATTTTAATGTAGTAAAAATTAAGTATAGTGTATTGGACTTCAGTACTGGAATCATTTCTGTTTTAAATAATACTTTAGCTCAAGATGACTAAAATACGTGCGAGAGTTAAATTTTAATATGGTAGTCGTAAACGTATAGTGATTATAAAAAAGTTCGTGTTTTAGTTAATTTTAAGGTGTTTTGTAGGTTAAAGTTATATTTTTCATATGTTTACCTTAAGTGTAATATATTTATAATTGTAAAATAACAATACAAATTGTATCGAAACCGTTTCCAGAGAGAATATATATATACCTAACCACGGAAGTTTTGCTTAAGATGTCTTCAAATAAAACCGATTGACTTGGGAGATTCATTGGCTACATATGAAGATATTTAAGTTTTTAATACAGTGTTATCTCTGAACTGATGGAGACTGAAAAACAATATCCTTCTGGCATCAATGATGTGCAAGTGTTGATGTTTCAGAAAGGTAAGAGAGCGTCGTGGTTTAAAACATGATACATTCTAGTTGAAAAGGATGTCATTGTGATCTGGTATGATGTATAACATTTTCTCATTTAAAGGTACTGCATGGACCTCATCACCAATATACAAGGGTAAAGTTTATTGTCAAAAACCATGTAAATATAGAAATGCGAGGGAAACTATTGAAAAAAAACCCAAACATATATGGTATATAATGTGTCTGCTGGGATATTTTTTTTTTTTTTTTGTGTTACGCAAGTTACTTGTATTTAATTATAAATAGAATCGCCATCGTGGTTTATTTTCATTATTAATGATTTGAAATTTATATGGTTATTGTTAACATGGGTTAAGTCTGAGATGGACTCCGGCGACTTAACCGCTCGATTTGAAATTTGCTTGCGACTTTAAACGGACGCCAGTTTACACTTCTGATTAAGATGTGTTGTTTTGCTTGAGATTTGATTTTGTGAAAGATTCGAGGACATTCAAACTTACTGTTATATGTTAAAATATATATTTAAGATTAACTGTACATATTTTTTTTTTGTTTTGGAGAATTTAATTTGTGAATATGATGAGTTTTGAAAATAATATATTTAAATGTATCATAATGTGAACAGGTATATCGGAATACATGTAAGTATAATATGTTGTTTGGGAGAAATTTTACTCAATTTTTAAATTGTTCTTTACATGAGCAGTAATATGGATTTGTCTGAATGTTGTGAATTCGATATGGGACGGTTGAGTGATTCTAATTCGTGTTCTAAAATGTTCGATTGAAATAAAGATGAAATTGTGTACAAAGTATTTAATATACGCGTAGAACCAGAAATGCCGTTTATCGTCTTGCAGTGGTGAATATTGTTGAAACGTGTTGTGATGTCCTTTTTCTCCATTTTGAGGTGCAAGAATTTGGTACAATTAATTGGTATGAATGTTCATTTCCGATTACTGTGAAAGCAAGTCTTGTTCGTCTTGTTCTAATAATCGTTTTTTTTTTTTGTTAATAGAGATTATGAGAAATTAATAACAAAATAAGATCTGATCTCATGATCACTAAATTTTTCTTTTTTTTTTTGAAAAATACACCATTAGAAAATGACTATCTACGAATCTACTAGATATAGGTTTCGCAAAAAAAATAAAACCCACATTTTAACATGCATTTTTAGCAGTGTTTTCTAACTTACACAAACGATACACATTTCTTTTAAAATTTCGTTAAACGACTAACTGGCTTAATCTTGTAAAAATAATTCTTTTGACAAAAAATTAAGGCTAATCTGACTGATGCTGGTTTTCATCAATAAATGAAATCAAAGCTTTAACGAATGGGCTCAGATGATTTTCTTTTGTGCATTTTGTATCAAAGACCGTCAAATAATTACTGAAGTGAATCTCGATAATACATACTCGGGATACGTATATGTAGTCATTACCATATTTTCAATAGTTGCCCATAGCTACGGTTGAAGATTCTAAATGATTTCAATTATTCAGACAAAATCATCAGGATAAAAATCCTAGTGTACTTGGTAAGATAAGCTTATGAGGGTTTTTCTTGAAAGTTCGAATATTAATGAATGTATCATTGAAGTGTTTTTATCTTGTTCCAGAGGCTTGCTATACACTTAACGTTCTTCATCCATTGCATATGTCAAATACATTCCATGTTAGTATTCTTTTGGTTTCGGTATTGATATTTATCTTCCAATTTAGAAAATAGAACAAATACATGTTTGTTTCGTTTTTTTCCACTCTTTAGGCAATAAGCTCCGTTTCAGTACTGATACTGTGCAAGATATTCATTTTCCTTAGATCGTACTTAAACGATATTGTATTTATCATCTTGAAAGTCTGTGTTTATTTAATATGAGGAATAATAGCAAATCAGAAATATTTTGAATTTCGTGATTCAGCTTTAGCTTTTTCCACGATTTTCTCAGTATTGAGGTTCTTTTCATAACTTAAAATAATGCAAAAATTTAAAATGCTTTCAGCTTCAATTTGAATATCCTTTCCTTTTGATATACGTTGACGGCCCACATCTACCACAAATATCTTGCATATATGTATTAGGTAGTACGCTTCGACATTAAAGGCCACCAGCCGTTTGCTCAGACCAATCGTTTGTCAAACTAAATTTGATGAGATTGTCAATTTTGTAATTTTTCTGTTAAACTTGTATTTTTATAGCGATTATTGTGACTAGTTTTTTGAGAAAATCCATATGCGATCACCAGTAGATTCTTTAATTTGAACACGAATACCACCAAGAAATCGGTGGATAATTAGTTTAGAGTTACTTTTATCATCTTGATGGGGTACATTTTATGAACCATTAATATCCAACAAACCGATATCTTACAGATACCCCAACACCCCCACGGAACAAGAAGTAAACCATTTGCCGTATTAGTTGACAGCTTACAAAAGAAATCGCCAGTCTTGTATTGCCAGGCGCATAATAACCAATGACTGGTAATGCAACCTTGTCGTAAGCCAATGTGGCAAATGATCAACTTTCTGTTTACCAACGGATACAATGATGTAGGAAAACACACTGTTTGTATTTCTTCACTGGCTAAGTCATATAGGACTTAGATAGCTTATCAGACGGTTAGACAATGTCGTTAATTGTGAAGTTGACAAAAAAAAAAACCCATCTACTGTCGATATATCATTGTTATATTTTCAGATGTGATGTATTTCTATTATTTATCAATAAAAGGAACAAATCAAATTTAAGTGCGTCTTGAATCATTATTTACTGTAAAGTATTTCTTTGCGAATTCATATTTCAGATTTTAATCGCTATATTCACTTTTAACATAAATTTAAAGCTGATTTTGTTTTTGTTCCAAAACTTTTTATGCTGCCAATCTTTGATACGCAGGTAACTGAGAAAACAGAATCAAAGTCCATATGTATGCATATAACTATCTACATTGAATAGTGTATCGATCAACAGAGAACCAATTTTTCACCATCAGCATAATAATTTTCGAGTTCGACTTCTTTTAAGAGAGTTACGGCCCTTTATGGGAAATAACTTTTTGGACATGTTTATTACTCTTAATGTGAAAATCAAGATAAAGAATGTCTCAAGAAAATTCTCATTTCTATAAGTTGACCGTCGAGGTCAGTTAAGGATTATAAATTACCAGCGTCTGCGGAGAGTATTAGTTATCCCACCGACAGTTCTAGTTCTTTTAATGAATTTTGCAGACTGCTTATTGATGTTTTCTCATAACTTTTGTACATTTATAGCGAATTGTTTACTGTTCCATATCATGATATTTTCAGTTTTTCGTTGTGTATGACCCAGATTATCAAAATTTAAATTTGATTTCTGTGACGCCGTAGTGGGGTTCTTTATATTTAGAAAAATGGCACCACACGGAAATTTGCATTATATTTCCAGTAATACGCAGTATAAACTGCAATCATTATTACCAGAGGTTGGGAAACATTTATAGAATGAATGAAACGGTTCTGGCCAGCAACCCCCCCCCCCCCCCCCCATCTTCAAAATTATTCCCTATTGTACTTAAAGACACAGTATGTTAAAATTCTATTTCAAACCCCTGTCCTGAAGAACAGTTTTCAACTGAATTTAGATGAGATTTGATTGATTGAAATTTTTGAATTAATTATGGACTACATACCTGAAAAAACGGAACGAATATAAGAAAAATCATAGAATACCAAGCGTCAACAAAACCATAATCCGAACTCAAAATCGATTAAACTAGAGGCAATCATAGCAAGGGAGCACACTAATGATCATCCTAAAAAACGTACTTTTTCATATCTATGGACTATGTAACTATGGACAGAAGACCAAGTATAAGGACAAAAAATGAAAAAATGGATCCATTTTTTTCTGTCCTCTAATTTTGACGATTGAGCGCTTTATACTACATACAATGTACCAATTGCTCTAATTAAATTTTTCTGCACATGATTTTTCCTTTGCGTAAATGTGTTTTAAATCGATGATACGCTAAAATGTGTGAAGAGGGGATCGACACTTCAGGAAATGTAGATAAAAAGTACAATCAATTTGATGTAAAGCATTATTGATACAGATGGACTCTAGTCCCTTTTGTCCTTCAAATAGGGAAAATACTTACTCAATAGTTAAATTTTAATCCTGGCAATGAAGGGAATTTTCGACTGGTAGTATTATAGCATAATGAGGTCTGCTTCTTTCTTATTGCAAAAAGGGATGTTACTTGCTAATATAATTGCATTCGTCCCAAAACAGTTTTAGAGGTTTTAACACTTGATCTGTCTTATTTTTGTGGCTTAGTTTACACTTTATCGCTTCTAAGAAATAAATGTGTGTGAATTTTCGAAAACAATTGCCTTGCCTCTTACGTTAATTCACGCAGCGTCTCCAATAAAGAATGTTGACCTTTGAATGTATCTATTTTTCAGTGTTATACCAGTGTAAAACAATAGCAATGTCACCCTTAATGTAACTATAAACACGTTATTTTTTCTATGTGCATTATGGAGTCAACATGCAGTTGACTAAAGGATTTGAGATCCAGCTTTGGGCCCCTTTTTTCTATTAAAGGCCCAAATGGTTCGGTAGGGAATGTTTTCCCAATCTACTCTCATAGGATACAGTTTCTGAAATATTTCATAAAACACACGTAAAATATGAGAAAAGGTGTAGCTATTCAATAAAGCATTTCAAAAGGACACGATTCTTAAATATTTTAAAAGTACATGGTTCTTAAAATATTGTAGAAGTACATGTTTCTTAATATAGTTTATAAGTACATGTTTCTTAAAATATTTTAGAAGTACACTGTTCTAAAAATATTATAGAAGTACATGATTCTAGAAATAGTTTAGAAATACATGATTCTTAAAATATTTTAAAAGTACATGTATGATTCTTAAAATATTTTAAAAGTACATCATTCTTGAAATATTTTAAAATGACATGATTCTTGAAACATTTTAGAAGTGCATGATTATTGAAATATTTTAAAAGTACATGATTCTAAAAATATTTTTAAAAGTGCATGATTCTTAAAATATTTCATTGTGGGAACTCGCTTCGCTAACTGACTTATCACAGATGAAGAGTGAGTTAGTGAAGCGAGATCAATCGTGGGTATATATATATCCGACGATGAAAATATTTCAGAAGTACATGAATCTTAAAATATTTTACAAGTACATGCATATGATTTTCAAAAATATATTTAAAGCACACGACTGCAAATGTTGTTTTTCTTCAAAATACATGACTCTTAAAATATTCAAGGAATAATAATAATATCTTACATGTTGGACTTAATTGATAAAAAATCACTGTTAAAATCTTATTTAACGCAACCTTTCCTGAAATTATATCATCAAAACTTACACTTACACTTAATTACACAAATTAAAAGTTTCAGCAAACGCTGCTTATCATAACTTTTAAGTATCCTCAAATAAGTATTCAACCCGTTGTAATTCATATATTATCTTCTTTAATCACGCCCCTGTCTCATCCTGCGCAAGCGCGTGATCCGAGCACATGATGGACAGTATGTATACCTACCAATACACGAAAGAGACGAGGACCGTAATAATCCTACGGAAACGATATTATGGCCAATGGCAGTAAGTTTTACAATGAAAACCTGTTGATTTCAACAATAGAGTCATTTCTTGATTGCCTACATCCAAAATAAAGGCAATTTACAACCAGTGCAATCATACATACACACGTGTTTCAGTCATGTTTGTTATGATGGTAGTGGGGTGTAGACATGGTCACGTGGGGGTCGCATGAAACCCTGCTTTGCGTTGTGAAGCCATGCGAAGCGAGCTTCATTGTAAGACCATAAACGAGGCCAGCCAGTGGGGTACATGTAACACTGAAATGGATATGTCTTGTGGTTAAAATATATAGCTGGCATAGAGTTTCATGGTGTTTATTTATTAATTTGATATAGGCTATCAATATAAGAAATTAAAATATTTTCATTATCAAGTACTTTCATTGTTACATCTCGAAGTTAAACTCAAAAGGTTGTAAACATACATATGCCTATCCAAAAGATTATTAATACCTCGTTCGGGCCTTCCCTAACTAAATTCTTAGCTAGCGAACAACAAAGTACACTATTCGCCTACGAGATGTGCGTAATTACAAGAATGTAAAGAGGCAAAATGTAAAATATATAAGAAAGGGAAAACAATGGATAAATCCTGGCACACGTGTCTTTGTCTAAAAACACCTCGGTTTTCATTTCTTTGTCGTGACGCGACGGGACACAATTTCCGGTGCCATATCATGTAACCGATTCGGAAGACGAGGAATTCGAAATTTCAATCCCAAAGTTGACGGTATGACCACGCAAATTTCTTTATTTTTGGTCCATTTAAGCACTAAAATCATTCTTCCTTGCTATGAAATATACGACAATGGTCCCTTTAATTGCAAAAAAGAAGTATAATATTCTTAAAATATTTGTTTTAAAGTACACGATATCTAGAGGAACACAATTCTTAAATATGTCAGAATAAAATGAGCTATAACCGATTTTAGAAGTACATGATTCTTAATCAGAGGAATGTTATAGATACAGCATATATCAATCTATAATGACCGTATGTAGAATAGTGGCCATATGTAGGATAATGACCGTCTGAAGAATAGTGCCCATATAGAGGATAGTGACCGTATGTAGGATAATGACCATATATAAGATAGTGACCGTATAAAGGATAGTGCCCATATGGAGGATAGTGACAGTATGTAGGATAATGGCTGTATATAGGAAAGTGACCGTATGAAGGATAGTGCCCATATAGAGAATAGTGACCGAATGTGGGATAATGACCGTATATAGGATAGTGACCGTATAAAGGATAGTGCCCATTTGGAGGATAGTGACAGTATGTAGGATAATTACCGTATATAGGATAGTGACCGTATGTAGGATAATTACCGTCTATAGGATAGTGACCGTATGTAGGATTATGACCGTATGTAGGATAGTGACCGTATGTAGGATAATGACCGTATGTAGGATAGTGACCGTATGTAGGATAGTGACAGTATGTAGGATAGTGACCGTATATAGGATAGTGACCGTATGGAGGATAATGATCGTATGTAGGATAGTGACCATATGGAGGATAATGACCGTATGTAGGATAATGACCGTATGTAGGATAATGACCGTATGTAGGATATTAACAGTATGTAGGATAATGACCGTATGTAGGATAATGACCGTATGTAGGATAGTGACCTTGTGTATGATAGTGACCGTATGTATGATAGTGACCGTGTGTATGATAGTGACCGTGTGTAGGATAGTAACCGTATGTATGATAGTGACCGTGTGTAGGATAGTAACCGTATGTAGGATATTGACAGTATGTAGGATAATTACCGTATGTAGGATATTGACAGTATGTAGGATAATTACCGTATGTCGTATGCTGCTCCACTCGACATTCAAAAATGACCATGTTGGCCAGTGATAACATCTGAAAGTAGAATGTCTTATGTCGAGATACACAACATTCAAAATCTGAATGTTGAATGTCGTATATTAAGCCGCTGGACATCCACATTCGAATGGTGTATGTCCTATGTCGCGCTACACAACATTCAAAATCTGAATGTTGAATTTCGTATGTCGAGCTACACAATATTCAAAGTCTGAACGTTGTTTGTAGTATGTTGCGCCGCGCGACATTCAAACATTATCTCATTGGCCAGCGATTACATATGAACGTTGGATACCAAATGTCGAGCACAACATGCACAACATTCAAAATCTGAATGGCGTATGTTGTATGTCGCACTGCACAGCATTCGAAATACGAATGTTGAATGTCGTATATTGGCTACACAACATTCAAAATCTGAATGGCGTATGTTGCACCGCTCGAAATTCAAAATCCGAACGTTGAATGTCGTATGTTACGCCGCTCGACATTTTAAAGTTTACTCGTTGGAAATCAAAATCTGAATGTTGAATTTCGTATGTCGCGCTGCACAACATTCAAAATCTGTATATCATAAATGTTGTATGTTGCGCCGCTCGACATTCAAAAGTTACCTCGTTGGCCATTGATTACATTTGAATGTCGAATGTCTAATGTAAAGCTGCACAATATTCAGAATCTTAATGTCGTATTTCGTATGTTGAGCCGCTGGACATTCAAAATAAGAATGTCGTATGTCGCGCTGCACAACATCCAAAATCTGAATGGCGTATGTTGTATGTCACACTGCACAGCATTCGAAATACGAATGTTGAATGTCGTATATTGGCTACACAACATTC
Source organism: Mimachlamys varia (assembly GCA_947623455.1). Classification (NCBI taxonomy): domain Eukaryota; kingdom Metazoa; phylum Mollusca; class Bivalvia; order Pectinida; family Pectinidae; genus Mimachlamys; species Mimachlamys varia. The sequence goes on along the minus strand of OX392533.1, from coordinate 37,491,278 downwards.
AAAATCTGAATGGCGTATGTTGCACCGCTCGAAATTCAAAATCCGAACGTTGAATGTCGTATGTTACGCCGCTCGACATTTTAAAGTTTACTCGTTGGAAATCAAAATCTGAATGTTGAATTTCGTATGTCGCGCTGCACAACATTCAAAATCTGTATATCATAAATGTTGTATGTTGCGCTGCTCGACATTCAAAAGTTACCTCGTTGGCCATTGATTACATTTGAATGTCTAATGTCAAGCTGCACAATATTCAGAATCTTAATGTCGTATTTCGTATGTTGAGCCGCTGGACATTCAAAATAAGAATGTCGTATGTCGCGCTGCACAACATCCGAAATCTGAATGCTGTATATCGTATGTAGCGCTATATACCATTCAAAATCTGAATGTTCAATGTCGTATATCCAGCTACACAAAACACTCAACACTGAATGTTACATGCTGTTCGCCGTGCTACTCAACATTCAAAAGTTACCTTGTTGGCGATCATCGCGCTGCACAACATTCAAAACCCTGAATTTAACATGGCGTATGTCGAGCCAACAGTCAAAATCTGAATGTCGTTTGTTGCGCCGCTCGGCATTCAAACGTTACCACATTAAAAGTGATTAAATTTGAATGTTGAATTTATAATGATGATCTGCACAACATTCAATATCTAAATGTCATATGTTGAATGTCGTACGCTGAGCTGCTGGTCATTAAAAATTTGAATGTCGATTGTCGCGCCGCACAATATTCAAAATCATAATGTTGAATGACGTATGTCGAGCTACACAATATTCAAAGTCTGAATTTTGTATGTCGTATGATACGCCGTTCGGCATTTTAAAGTTTCCTCGTTGGCTAGTGAAAACAGAAATATCAAATTTTTGAATGTTGACTGTCGTATGTCGTTTGTTGAGCTAAAATTTGTAACTTCATACAGCTTCATTATTTGTAATATATTCTATGTCTTAACGGAATTCTTTATATATATAGTTGGTATTTACTATATTGTATATCGTCTTCATTGTAAAACTGAAAATGAAACAATAGTTCATGCATTATGGGAATGTGAAAAAGTACAAATATGTTTTTAGCAGATTTTTAATCTCTATTAGATTTGCTGTTAATCCCCTTTGCTTAAAATCTGTTATCTTTAGGTTCTATAATGGAAATAAACAATGAAGATAATCTTGTACTTCTGATTATAAAGCTATATATTTATAAAACTAGATGTCATCAGACTAGCTTATCAGTTCCAGCGTTGAAAAAAGTAATTAGGGAAATGCATAATGCTCAAAAGTATATCGCTACAGGTAAAGGTGATACTTGTCTGAATAACTTTAATACTGACTGGGACAGATTATTGTTCCTGGTAATAAATAATTAATTATATAGTTTCAACTAACATGAATGTATATCATACACAACCACACATTAAAATAATCCCTGGTAGTTTCCCCGCCAGAATGAAATTCGTCATTAATGTGAGGTTTTCCCCCCGACCAACAACCCTTTGACCACACGGCATCTGACTTTCATCACAATCGCCTTTAGATCGAGACTGACCCCGGCCAGACTGTGTTATACTGTGTTGTATAACAACATCCGGTATGTTTAGTGAGACCTGGGAACAAGATCAGGATGGTCAAATTTGTAATTCTATTCGCCACACTTTTAGAGTAACTTGGACTCAAGATCAGTGGCGTATAGATGTCCTGAATTATGTGTGAGAGGGGGTGAAGGGGAGGGGGTTAAGGAAGGATAGGTCGTGTATACAATGTTTCCTCTCGGTCCAATATATAAACCGATATTTCAGTACATCTTTGAAGTTTTGAGAAATGTTGTTGGGTTAAACGAAGCACGCCAAGTTGAAGCATTTATTTTGAACTGGAACATGTCAATTGCATATATAAATTTTAAACTGAAATGTGGTCTCAACTAATTAATTTAAAAGAAAGAAAATTGATTGTAAGAATTGATTTGCTGTTAGATAATAACCAATACTACATTAAAACTATTATTACTTATCTAAGTTATATCAAAAATTTGTTTAATGAATGTGGCATTATTTATATTTGAAAAGTCCAATGCATAGACGAAGTAAATACCTCTTCGTTTACGTCATATGTGAATCACTTAACGCAGTAATGGGGAAATGATGCATTAACTTCTTGAAAATCTATAAATATTGTTTAAAAAATAAATAAAAGTGCGGTTTGAGAGTTATAATATTTTAATCTTCTGGCAGAAAAAAATAAAAACATTTTTTAAAGATTGACAACAACAAATCATAGAAGATTTATTATTGTAACTGGAAGCTTGAAAAATACCACACATAATGTGTACTCCATGAATGAATTCTATTACCATTTTGCCAGTCACTAGCTAAGCACAGAAAACAATATCTTAATAAATGTTACATGCATCATATAATGCTAAATGAATTAAGATCTAGAAAAATTATAAATTCGAACTTTGTTAAAATAATTTGCAAAATATTTCAGAATGACTTCAATATTTGTCCTCCATAATGTGACGTAATATGACGTTACGTAATATAATAGTTGGAGTATATTATATAAAATAATTGCATATATGAATTGATGTAATGCAAAAATTGATAATATATGAAAAATGGCAAGTAAGAATATGATGTGGTGTAATATAGACTAAGGTATTGCTATTAAATAAATGTTTATAAATAGCTGAACAAATGCATATTACTTTGTACGTATGTTTCCCTCTACTGTAATGTATGGTTAGAGAGAAATAAAAGAACAAAATATCTCAGAGTGGTCTTTGCCCCTACTATAGACAAACTTCATCTGTTCATAAAAAATTCTTCCTTTCTCTTCTCTCTTACATGTACATGATTGTATTAAATCTTAGTTATATGATGAAATTTGACAGTTCCTCTTCAGAAATTGCATTATTGATTGAAAGATGGTAACCTGCAAACATTTTTTCTGGTCAATCCACAAACAAAATAACACAACTATAAGGACCAAGAGGATTTTACATATGGATTTGAGAAAGGTCGATTCAGTACTTCTCAGGAAATAGCGATAACAAACGATCATTGTCAAAATCCAAGATGGTTGTCTTATCAGGCATTTTGTTTTTTCTGATCACTCGAAAGAATGAAAGGGCACAACAAGGTACCAAGGCAACATGCATTATTTGGGAAAGATACAAACTGCATATATTTGAGAAAGAGCCGCTCATTACTTCTCCAGATATAATAGTAACACGTTTTCATTGTCAAAATCCAAGATGGCTGTCTATTAGCCATAATGTTTTTTTCCGATTAGTTCTAATATCAATACATTACAACTAAGCACCATTTGCAATCTACATATGAAATTCGGGAAATATCATTTCTGCACTTCTCAAGATATAATGGTAACACATTTTCATCTTCAAAATCTAATATGGCTGGCACTCAGCCATTTTGTTTTTCCAATCAGCCCGAAAATCAATAGAGCAAATCAAGGCTGGGGTCAAACGGGAACCAGCATATAAAATATAGGGGGAAATCCTTTCTTCTCTTCTCAATATATAACGGTAACAAACATTTTCATTGTCAAAATCCAAGATGGCCATCTGTCAGCCATTTTGATTTTCCGATCAGTCCCAAAATCAATAAAACACGATTATTTTACAATTGTTTTGCAGAAATTCCCAGGAACAATTTCAGGTATTGTGATGGTTTCATTCTTAATTGCATATCATACATTTTACGAACCTTTATGATAATGCTGATATTATATTTAATTTTGGTTGGTCGAACTATGTCCAATATGTGTTGTGGCTGTTCACATTTAATTCAACTTGTTATTTGGCTAATATGTATTGTCGAATCATCTACAATTTGCGGTGACATGTAATGGTCATACAATTAACAGTATATAGAATAACGCTCACATTTCTTTTAATTCAATATCTCGTTTAATAAATTGGTATGACTTTGTCATCCACTTAACATATACTGGTCGAACCATCTACAATATGTGAATTATCCATTAACCATTTACAATGTATTATGTAGACGATCACAATTATTTTAAGTGTAACTAGTTAAACCATTAATCATTGTCAAACCAGCTACAATATGTGGAGAAGACAATCCTTATTCATATAGCTTCTTACTTGGCTAATATAAACTTGCGAACTTTACAGTATGTTCATTTGATTTGTTATCGAGTGAATATATACTTGTTTTATTATTGACAACATGTGGTATAGACGATCACATAGCATTGAACATGATATTTGGTCGATACAAACTCGTCAAAATATGTAAAACATAATTATGGTAAAGAAAACCACGTTTCATACTCGAACCATCAACCATTTGTGATTGAGGCAATTACTTTTCGTTTTGATTTTTTTTCCGGAAAACACAATCACGTTTCTTTTAACTTGCTATCCAATTTATATACACTGGTCGAACTATCTACAATATATGTTGTGAAATGTAAAAACAAGAATTAAAATGCATTTGATTTTTAAATTTATAGGCAAAATGAAAATAACACGTGAACCGCAAACTCTAGCGTTGTTCACGCTATTTCCGGTAATACAGTGGATTTAATTTTGCCTATAACAAAATGCAGTTAAATGCTTATTTTTACATTTTCATTTCTTACCATACCCGAAAAACTGATTTCGACCGAAAAATAACTAAATATAGCTCAAAGAAACCCTTTAATATTTTGAATCGACAGAATAGCCCGTAGTGCGTGCTCCTTTTTGAGCGACGAAAACTGTTCACTTGCTTTCTCTTGGAACGGATATTGTGAGATAAAGTCCGTGGAAAACAGCATTTTGGATTTCCATCTAGCATCACTGAAGAGTCCTAGGAGGACGAAACAGCTGTATGATGCAGTTTAATTAATTTTATCGGCAAACTGTTTCTATCACAATATTTAAAAGGTGCAGCATATATGTGTGTTACGTCATCTTTTATACGGATTTTCAAACATTTTCTTTTGCTTTAAAATAACACTTGAAATAATTGTCGTTATTTTAAATGCTATAAAAAAAGTTTTCAGCGTCGTGTTGTATGGACTGAAAATGTAACGTTATTGGACAAGCATACATTTTCCGAGTAATAAATCAAATGAAACGCAATTGTCTAAACCACAAATGATAGATGGTTCGACCATTATGAACCGTGGTTTTCTATACCACATGTTGTAGATATTTTGACCACTTGTTGTCAATGATTAAACCAGTTCACTCGATAACAAATCAAATGAACATACTGTAAAAGTAACAGTCTATATTAGCCAAATAACAAGCTATTATGTTAGGCAAATAAATAGTATATAAGCTAAATAACAAATAACAATCCAAATATTGTAGATGGTTCGACCATTATTGTTTAACTAGTTACAACGCAAATTAATTTGTGATCTTGTACACCATACATTGTTATTGATTGAAGGCTAATTCACGTATTTTAGATGTTTGCCCAGTTTATGTTAACTTGACAACAAAAGTCAGACCAATTCATTAAACGGGATATCAAGTTAAAAGGAACGTGAGAGTTTTTATTATGTATTAACCAAACATAATGCAAAATGAAACATTGGTTGGTTGTTTTTGCGTCCTATTACCAGCCAGAGTGATTTAAGGACAGCCTCCCAGTGTATGCGATGTGGATGTGTGTGTTGAGAGTGTGTGTTTTGGGAGGCCGCGCTATGTTCATGTAAGCCTTTTTGCGATAGTCCGTATCTTTGCCGATTTAAAGTGCTACCACACTGAAGTATACTGCCAAAGGCCCCCGGCAGAACACCCATCCGGTCACATTATACCGACAACGGGGGAACCAGTCGTTCCATTCCAATAATGCTGAGCGTAAAGCAGGGAGTATTAACTACTACTACAGAGACTCTTGTATGTCTCGGCCTAGGGACAGAACCCATGCATAGCATTCCTCATATGGGCGAACGCTCAACTAAAGGCCAAATGTGCGGTTGTGCGGGAGAAATTAGGAAGGAGAAAATTGTTTAGAAAGAATGGAAAAGGTAAGATCCCAAGTTTAGTCGCCTTCTACGATTATGCAATGGGGCAGCAGGTACAATTCTTACGCCCTACCTCGATTTTTAGACTGATCGGACAATCAAAATGGTTGACAGACGGCCATCTTGAATTCTGACAATGACAGTTTGTTACCGTTATATCTTGAAAATTATTGCATGGATCTTTCCCAAATTTAATATGCAGGTTTCCCTTGGTTCCTGGTTGTAATGTATTGGTTATTAGACTGATCAAAAAACAAAATGTCTGACAGACAGTCATCTTGGCTTTTGACAATGAAAATTTGGTACCGTTATAGCTTGAGAAGTACTGGGTGGATCTTTCCTATTGGTTTTACATTGGATCGAGAGGTTATACACGACCTCCTCGTCCCCCCCCCCCCCCCCAAAAAAAAAAATTCTCCCCATCGCGCACATAATTCAGGGCATTTGTACGCCACGGATCTTGACACCAGATTACTTTTAAGTGTGGCGAATATAAATACAGATTTGACCATTCTGATCTTCCCTGGTCGCAACTTGATACTACACATACCGGATGTAGATTTAGGCAGGCAACTGTTGTTATGCAACAAATTGTAAACACAGTCTGGCCAGGGGTCAGTCTCGATCTGAAGACGATTATGATGATAGTCGGATGCTGTGTGGTCAAATTGATGTTGGTCGGGGGGAAAACCTCACATAAGTGACGATTCTCATTAATTATAATAATGATATACAACATTTATATAGCGCTCCATATAATTTGTAAAATTATTCTAAAGCGTTCACAACATGTAGATAATAATTTTATACTTACAAATTCATAATAAAGAAGTTATTACAATCTAAGCTAATGTGATAATATAAAAATGCATATAAATACGAACTAGATAAACAAATGGCAGTATATACATGTCGTCTAAGTTGATACCCTAATATACAGATGTGAAAAGGTACGTCTTCAGATGTTTCTTGAATTTGGCCAGAGTATTGTTTTTCGGATAGGGGATGGTAAGCTAATTCCACAACGTGACCGACACTCTCCCAAAACGCCGGTTTCCATAGGTCTAGCGGGGAAACTGCCGGAAGGTATTTTTACGTGTGATTGTGTATGATTTATATTCATATAAGTGCGTATTCTACATCGGTCACCATATACAACATAGTAAATACCAAAACAATATATATAAAGAATTCCTTAACGACATAGAATATATAACAAATAATGAAGCTGTGTGAAGTTACAAATTTTAGCTCAACAAACAACATACGACATTCAAATTTTGAATGTCCAGCGGCTCAACATACGACATTAAGAATTTTGAATGTTGTGCTGCTCATCATTAGACATCCAACATTTAAATGTGATCACTGGCCAACGAGATAACTTTTGAATGTCGAGTGGCGCAACATACGACATACGACATTAAGATTTTGAATGTTGAATAGCTTGACATACGACATTAAACATTCAGATTTTGAATGTTGTGTAGCTCGAAATTGGACATTCAACATTAAACGTTATCACTGCCCAACGCAGTAATTTGTGAATGTCGAGCGCTGCAGAATACGACTTTCAGATTTTGAATGTTGTGTAATGCGACATACGACATTCTATCAGAAGTTTTTGAATGTTGTGAAGCACGACATTACGCATTCAACATTCATTAGACGTTTTTTGATTGAGAATGATGCCTCATTTTCCATTTTTTGTGGCAATGTCATTCACTTGTATTTGATCTAGATTTGCATGGGTTGATCAATGGAGCAGTAGACGCTTACGACGCGCATGGTTTGTTTTATTCTCCTGTCCCTTTTCAATGGTTCCCTGTAAATATTTCCAGAGTTCATATTTTGCTGCTGGTTTAATCGATATTGATGTCTTATTATCGTTTTGCTGAGCTTTGGTATTTTTTTCAAGTGAATTATCATGTAAACTTAAATTGTAAAACTATGTGGATAGCGATATCTCTGTACAGAAGGCCACATTTATGGCGTACGTATTCACCTTCCTTATAGTTACACATAGTTTCATGTCAGCCTCCATACTACATTTAGAACTGAATGATTATGGATGAAAGAAAACCTTGAATAATCGCCATCATTGGTCATTCTTTCTCGCCAAGTTAATTCTATTTTATTCTCTACTCTAACAAGCCAAATACATATGACGAAAAATTACTTGCAGTTATATAAATAGGAAAACATTGAAAAATATATTATTCAGTTATTTTATTGTCAAAGGCGAATCATTGTCTATCTGAACTTATTCGTCAAAAACATGTTTTATAAAAATACACGAGACGACACAATATTCTTATGTAATTGACATAACCGAACTAAGAATTACAAGGTCTTAACGTCTATAAAGGTATAGATAGCTGTTCATTCAAGTAGACTCATACACATGTCTTTACGGGATTTAATCTATCAATCTTGTACGGCTTTCAAGAAAAATTGTTGCCCTCTTTCAAGCATCAAAACCTCTGTCTTGGATAGAAAATGAATTAAACAAAGCTCAGGAATGCACTTTTCATTTTAAGATTATATTTGTAGTCAATGTATTTGGAGCATAGTCAAGGTTCCGCTTCATAACTTGTTACGTGTACGTAAGGTAGGCTCCATTACTTTACTGGTACGCATTTCATTAACATTGACAATTTTCGAAAGAACAGTTAAATGTAATATGAATGCAGTCTTACATTCAAAGTTTTTTTGTGAAAAAATTATAATTTTCCTTTTCTCAATCAAACATATCCGGTACATTGCATCTTCCAGTTCATTATCATCACAAAACATACATATTATCTGACTTCTAGGAGTTTCATTATATTATAATTATCTTCCTCAAATCTGATCCCTAAGCATGAAATGATGCCCGGATAGAGTTTCCAATATCATGATTTAACACAGCGTGAGAAAACATTGAACGCTGTCACGTCAGAAAGGACTCCATTGTATTATCTGGGGAGAATGCTTAGCAGTTAAGAGATAAACCATTTCAAGAATCATGTACTTCTAAAATATTTTAAGAATCATGTACTTCTAAACTTTTTAAAAATCATGTGCTTCTAAGATATTTGAAAAATCGTGTACTTTTTCAAGAATCATGTAGTTATAAATTATTTTTAGAATCCTGCACTTTTAAAATATTTTGAGAATCATACATGTACTTTTAAAATATTTTAAGAATCATGTATTTCTAGACTATTTCAAGAATCATGTACTTAAAAAATATTTTAAGAATCATGTTCTTTTAAAATATTTTAAGAATCATGTACTTTTAAGATATTTTAAGAATCATGTACTTCTAAACTATTTTAAAATTCATGTACTTCTAAAATATTTTAAGATTCATGTACTTCTAAGATGTTTTAAGAATCATGTAGTTCTAAATTATTTTAAGAATCGTGTCCTTTTGAAATACTTAATTGAATAACTACGTCTTTTTTCTAATATTTTACGTGTGTTTTATGAAATATTTCAGAAACTGTATCCTATGAGAGTAGATTGGGAAAACATTCCCTACCGAACCATTTGAGCCTTTAATAGAAAAAAGGGGCCCAAAGCTGGATCTCAAATCCTTTAGTCAACTGCATGTTGACTCCATAATGCACATTGGAAAAATAACGTGTTTATATGAGATGAACCCAGCTCATTTGGATAAAAACTACATCTAAACACACATAGAGTAGAGTGCTAGAGTTTAACAGCATATAGCTGTATAGAAACTAGTCTTTTTTATTGAATTTACACTACATTATTAAAAATTCCAACGATTAATTCTCTCCTTCTTTCTATCATCCGTTTCTTCTCTTTTTTTTTTCTTTTTTTTTTCGTTTTTCAGCTCGTCTGCTCGACGGGTAAGTGAGCTTATTCCATGTCGCTGTCTCCATCGCTTTTGACTTTGGTCAATCTGGCGTCAACATTTTAATCTAAATGACCGTTTGTCAATAACAAACAGCCCCAGCTTCCGATATTACGCCAGTAGCAGGCTTGGATAAAGGGCTACCAAGTTTGTTCAAATGAATGTCCGTCACCAACTTCAAGATCACAGGGGTCATATGTGCTATTTTTAAACGATTTCTACTTCATACCCATAAGGTAAATGCACTGATAATTGGCTTGTTATATGCTGGTATGAAGGGCGACCAGACTTGTTCAAATAATTAACCTCGATACGCCTTCAAATTCAAAGGTAAAGATGTTAAAATCTTTGAACAATTTCTTCATAACCAAATGGTCCCAGATATTGATATTGAACCTGTAGCTTGATAGAAGGACAACCAAGTTTGTTCAACTTAAAGGACATAGATCTACTCTTTACAGAGATATTCGGTCAATGCCATTCCAGAATGACTACTTCAACACTGCTACTACTACTACAATGGCTGAAGATTCCAGGTTACTGATAACGGGTCTGTTTTATGATGAATGAAGGATAACGGGCCTGTTTCTTGATGTAATGAAGGGCTACCAAGTTTGCTTAAATGAGTGACTTTTACTCGCTCACAAATATTTATTACTAAGATGTCCAACGGCATTTTATCACTCACCAAAAATTTATAGGATGCCGACATCATTTCGAGAAATCAATAATGCAATTTCAATTTGAAGCTTCGGAAGCAAGCAAATATTTCGAGGACATAAACACAAAAGTAGATTATTCGCATACACTACAAAAATACCCACTCTATAACGGTTTAGATCTGTTTCTTTTTGGCGATGTTCCTCGAGGCAACAATCAACATATTACCTTTGCCCATAGAAAAATTACGTTTATGTCTAAGAAACGTTTACTATTTTGCTGCATTTCTATCGAAAATGATGCAATTAAACGAAAATTAATTTCCGTAGCTATGGTTATTCATCTACACTCTTCCACATTGTCGAGGTAATTAGAAAAAACAACTTCTAACAGATTTGTTAAAAATTAAATTTTGTAGCTTTCAGTGCTGTTATCTTGCAGCAACATAGCAAAAGTGGCCCATCAGTACGTCTGCACTGAAAACGTAATATGTTGCCGCCAATGCAAGTACAAACACCATATGTGGGTCAGCACATACTAGAATAAGCGGTTCATTACATATGATATAGGCGGGTTAGCACAAATAACATAGACGGGTCGGTACATATAGCATAAACAGGTCAATACAGATACCATGGGCGAGTAAGCACATATAACATAGGCGTGTCAGCACATAAAGCAGAACCGGGTCAGCACATATAATATAGGCGTGTCAGCACATAAAGCAGAACCGGGTCAGCACATATAATATAGGCGTGTCAGCACATAAAGCAGAACCGGGTCAGCACATATAATATAGGCGGGTTAGCACAGATAATATAAGCGGGTTAGCACATAAAGCAAAAACGAGTAAACACAGATATCATGGGCAGGTCATCACAGATAAATAGTAACATAGGTGGGTTAGCACAGACAACATAGGCGGGTCAGCACAGACATTATCGGCGGGTCAGCACATATAGCATAAACATGTCAACACAAGTAACATTTGCGGGTTAGCACAGACAACATAGACAACATAGACGGGTCAGCACATATAACATTGCTGTCATGGTGTCTGATTTTAATATTAGGCAAAGAATATCCTTAACTACATGCAAACTCAACAGATATAAAATAACTAAATGCTGCTTTTTGTGATCAATCAATAATGACGTCACAAAAAATAGTTTAGGAATCAGGGGAAGCATTAAGTCGTAGCACAGACGTAGGGCCGTGTTAATAAGAGAGTGTTGAACTAAGTCACGTCAGCATGTGTTAACCATTTTGATTACGTCATGTTTATCAATGATCGACATCTTCCTCTTATCAGTACGAGCAAACACACTTAAGAGGATATCATTACGCTGACACAAGAGGTCATCCCACAAATAGCTCTTGATTTCAAAACATTAGTTTGATGTAATCGTTTGACCCTTTTGTACTCCATTGCAAACGTGGCAAACGATTTTTTCTAAATTTGCAATAAAAAATGTTCAAATCGAGATAACTAACAATATAAAACCGCTCTTAAAGAAACTTCTCAGCATAACAACAGTGAAACATTTAAACAGTTGGATATGAATCTCACATAACATACTGATAACTATTACACAAAATTGTGTCGGGAAGACGCAGTCACTATTTGGTAACTCTGATGTTTTCGATTTAATGAAGAATAATAATAAGTTCCGCAACAAAAGTTTTAAAAATATTGATAGGGATAAATGTTGTTTCGAAATAAGTGAAATGAAAAAAGATCGAATTCGATGTTTTAATTAACCTTTTGGCTAGTCAAACAGTTTTGAACAAGACTTCAGGGATATCGTTATAAACACCGATTTTCTTGATTATTAAACAGTTTTCACCTTGTATCATGACTTCCGTTTCTGTGACACTACCTTAATTGTCAAGTATGTTTTTGTACGAGTATCTTCCTTTAAACGAGATTTGAGGGACATCATGATATATTTTGCTTTCATACTCAAATGAAGTTTTATGGTCGCCAACTTGGTTTCATTGAGAACTATTCTGTATCTCTGTCTGCCCATTAGTGTGATTCTCTGTTTTGATTGACAAAAATGACTCGGTTCTCATTTTGAGGACTTGAAGTTTACTTTGATCGGACATGGCGGGTGTCGTCGATGAAGCAGCGGACGCTTACCCTTACGGAACACCTGGTCTTATTCTCTTGTTTTTTTTTGAGGGTCTCTATGTAAATCTTGTTCCTATTCGGACTCTAGTTTAACCGCTTTTGAGATCAGATTATGGCTTTGTTGACGCTTTGGTATTTTCTGATTTGTTTTTTCTGCTGGTGATGCTCGAATAGAGGGTTGAACGCAATTGTAAATATACATTTGTATTTTCATATTCTTTTCTTGATTTTCCTTCTCTCTCTCTCTCTCTCTCTCTCCCTCTCCCTCTCTCTCTCTCTCTCTCTCTCTCTATCTTGAAGTGCGTTCAAAAGTAAATACTAGATAAAGAATATAATAAAGATGTTTATTAAACATTTTTGTTTAAATTTCATCATCACTTGAATGTTTCAACCGTACGTCGCCGCATAAAAAAAAGAATAAAATAATTTCGATCACTGATGGTTAAACCTTACTTCAAAATCAAACATGATTATTGCGTGTTTACACATAGCAATGGCAAATCAAACACGGATGCCATCAAGTGGTTTGGAGGGATTATCATCTTTATCGGACACGAATGCAGAAACTTCATTCATTTGACAACAATAAGGATTCCAGTTATTTAGATTTATATCAATTATTCTAGATCTTTTTATCCTGGATATAAGCGAGTGGTTAACCCAGAAAGAACCCACTTGGTCGGGTTGGTGATGACCAAATACCTATTCACGTCCGATCGAGGAATTAATCCCAGCCGCCTTGGTGAGAGGCACTTGTGCTATCCTCTGCACCACCCTATAATCATAATAATCCAAGATAACAGGTAAGTAATACAACGTGTTCACAGCGATAGATCCTCTGGTAATTACAACAAGACATTAAGATACCGTAATACGTGTTATAAAATATATATATTGGTGTTTATATGACACAAAAAATAGCAAATGTCCTAATGAGATCATGATGAGGACCCGTAAACTTCTCCCTGGTCTTCATCAGACGACAGGAAGACATCTTTTGAAGAGAAATATGTTACCTGAGAAGTGACAAGAAAACAGCTAATTACGCTAATGAGCATCATGAAAACCATCGATCTTCATAATTATACATGATATCAGAGTGTAGCCAATCTTACTGTAATTGTATATTTTGAACAAAATATTGCTGATGTATTGAAAAAAAAAATAATGTGAAAAAATAGTCCCTCAAATACTTGTAGCCAGCAGTACATTGATTAACCCATAAGTCGCCCAGAAACATTTACAGTGCCCACCAAAAGTGCCAGTTTTCACGAAACGCAAGAGTAAGAAAATTATTGCAATGACATTTAATTTAAATACGTGTAGCAAACATTATACAATTATAGCCTTTTGATGAGGTCGATACATGGTTTTAACGACCGGAGAAAACATATCGACCGAGGACGAAGTCCGAGGCAATAATTGTTTTATTATCAATTGATATTTTTTTATTTGAACTCAGACTTAAACAAGATTTTTTCAACGACATTTTATCAAATCATCAAACAATATTTTAACAATACAATATCAAATACTTCCTGAACACTTTAACAGCTGTTGATGTTTTCCATTTGATATTGTTAGACTCCACGCCGTCGAGAATAGCATCTTTTGGATTATTTGAAAGAAAGGCGAATCTGCCGTCTGCCATTACTGTTGTTGTTGTCAAGCAGTGCCAAGGTCTTCGGAGCTCTTGACGTTAGGTCATATTTCTTTTTTTAGAAACAGTCAATCAGTCTTTTTTCCCAGCTTTTTTTTTTTTGCACGACTGGTCAAAATGACTTTTTTATCGGGAATCACGTGGAGCTATCTTAGCCAATCCGAAAGTGTAAAAAATATCAATTTATAATAATCATGTATAACAAAAGTCAACTCAGCTAGTAACATTAAACTTGAGCGCCAATAAACGCCGTTTAAACGGTCAACCTTTTTCATTCAATGGAAAAAACTAAAAAAACTTAGCAAAATTAACCAATTTTAATTTGATCATAATTTTGAAGAATAAATCAGAATTGTCATTTAACTTTTTTGTATGATGTAACTTCCCCTCCAAAACAGTCATAAAGTGTATTGAGTTTCGCAAAAATTCCCACCTATTTCATACTAATATCAATGATTTTTCAAGAAAATTTTAATGGGCACTATATCGTGTAAGTTTTGTAAGCAGATGAAAAAATCTTGTTACACAATACATTCACTTATGCATTGATACAAGGCATGGCATACTGTAAAATAATTTTCTTTCATGGTTACTAATTTTTGCGATTTCAGCCTCAAGACAAGTTCGCACCTTTTCGTGAAACATACTACATACGTTAAATTCATGTAAAGCCCAATACATTTTATCAATATGGTGATTCAATCCCAATCATTCAATCGCGGCGATTAAATTTTGCTAATTTGTTTTAACCGGGGAAATTCCTGAAAGTAAAAAGCACGCACAGGAATTTTTTTACAGTATTTCTTCTCACATGTCCTGAAATAATCGTACATTTTGCACCAAACATGTTGGTAATTTGGTCATGACCTCGTCTTTCAATAAATCTAATGAATTATCATTGTGTTCGAAAAACGAGATTCTTTCAGTACCGATGTAATCTAATAAAGACTTCTGTAAAGAGTCTTACAGCTAGATTCATTGCTGGTAATGAATTTAACTTCTCCCGGAGTGACCAATACTGATACCAGTTAACTCTCATTTGCTTGGACATGGCGTCCAATTCCGTGTGCCCGTTGACATTTCCTTGGATTTCAAAGACAGTTCTACTCGGACGTAGATCTCGTCCACCGGACACACTTGCCCCAGGTTAATGTTCTCTGTCGTCCAATTAGGGCCTTTTACTATATTCTAGACGTTGGAATGGTGATGGATATCACCATTACTACCGGTATTAAATTTTGATCAGGCTAGTCAGTGAGGAAGGTTCAGCTCGTCTACAAGGTGTATTTGTTTCGTCTTCCCTTAATTAATGGTTAATTTCTTTCACAAATGAGGGCTGCTTAGCAGCATTCCGGAAATGAAGATCCGCTTCAACCCTTACCTATTCGTCTGACTCTGCAGGTTGACTGAAACTATACTATATACGTTCTTTATAACAGATACAAATTTCGTTCTTAACGAATCGTAAATGTCGAATTCAGCAGCAATATATCTCCCATAGAATCCATCTGACAATGAAATATCCAACAGGCCAATTTAGAATCAGAAGAAGGCTACCCCACCGGTCACTAAATTGAGAGTCACCGAGACCCCTGCTAGGCAGTAATCCCTTTCTTGAAGTCTTGTCTGTAGGAGCAATTCGAACAAAAAAGCATTCGGAGCGACTGTTTCCGGTGTTGGCTGTGTCCATGGTTACCCTACGGGTGGTTTCTCTGTAAATCTGAGTATGTGACAACAGGTGTTGCCAGAAGTATGTAGAATTAATCCAAGATACTGCGTAATACATTTGTTTTTGAGAGGGTTGTCTTCCCTAAAAAATCTCCTAATTGTCTTTATTTAATAAATCCTGATTTTCTGGTTCTTGGCCTTACATTATTTGAAATTTTCGGACGTCCTTGAAACAGTGACAACACTACACGTTTCTGTTTATTCTTTCAGGTTTTTGTGGGGGTTTTTTTGTTCAATTAAGGACAACTTAGTTCACGAAACCAATAACCAAAGGCCATGGCAGATATTCATTGGATTAGGTGACTTTGGGAGTTCTGTTTGAGATAAGGTATACGAGTCAAAAAAATCAGAGAATACCAAAGCGTCAACAAAACATTAATCCGAACTCAAAATCGATTAAACTAGAGGTAAAATAGGAACAAAGAAAAGATTTACATGGAGACTCGTAAAAGCACAAGAGAGTAAGACCAGGCGTTCCGGAAGAGTAAGCGTCTTCTGCTTCATCGACGACACCCGTCATGTAAATCTTGGTCACATCCAAGTAAGCATCAATCCTCAAAATGAGAACCGATTCATCATTGTCATCACAACAAGTAAGCACACTAAAAAGCAAACTCAAAAACGTCCATCTTCATATCACACAAGGAAACAGAATATTTTTCGATGAGATCAAGATGGCGACCATTAAACTTGCCCATAGTCTTCATCAACCTGTATCTGTACGTCAAAGCTACTCTGTTGTATAGTAATGCCAACATAATAGGTTTTGCATTTGTTTCCGTGGCTGTTGTTTCGAAATTTCTTTATTCAAATTCCAAGGCCGCCACGACTGTTGAATCATGGTTTTCTGTCTTTGTTTAATCATAACATTAGACAATGATAATTTTGAGTCCACTTTACATTTAATTTTGTTCATCTTTTGATATCTTTCGTTTTATTTTCATCAACATGTGAAATCTTCTTATCCACCGACAAATTGCACTCAATGTTGGTAATGGTATATACTATTATGTAGTTTGTTATCAAACATCCGCACAACAGCTGGTGCTCATAGTTGTATGGAGAGGAATGCCTAGGGACACACGATCGGAAACAGAACGGAAAAAGGAAAGAACGCAGTAGATAAAAATGACAGGAAACGGCAATTATTACAATAATTACAAAAAGGGCGATATAGCAGTATGCTGTCTTCAATGCCTTCTTAAATGGGTACACACTGAAGAAAATCCCGGATCTACTAAAGGGACATGCAAAGGGATATAGCAGTTTTGTTTATATTTCCTTCGATGTCACCTGTACATAAGAAAAGAACAAACCCATCATCGAGTTGACACGCTTGGAACAGAGGCCTCATTGATTGCTTCTTACTTTCACCCAGTGGCATAATAGAGGCCCGTTTTTTCAAAACCTGCACGACTTTTATGTGTTTTATTTGTATGTGTTCAGATTTATGTTTGCGAAAGTCTAACACAATGATTTGTTAACTTGTGGAAACAACATATAACAATAATTTGTGAACTGGAGGAAACAGTATAACTCAACGATTTGTGAACTCAAGGAAACAATATATAACAATAATTTGTGAAATGAAGGAAACAATGAAACACATTGATTTGTTAACTCGAGGAAAAAATATAACATATTAATTTATAAACTCGAGGAAACAATATATAACAATAACTTGTAAACTCGAGGAAATAATATATAACAATTATTTGTGAACTCGAAGAAACAATATATAAAAATAATTTGTGAACTCTAGGAAACAAGAAATGCACAAAATCCTTCTGCTGTTAATTTCAGATTTTACCCAAAGACCTTTCGAATATCGATTTATTTTTCGTGAGAAAATATAAACAAGAGATAATTGTTTTCATTTCAAATAAAACATTGGCAGCGATGATGTAATCTATTTCGTAATTTGAAAACATACCGAAGAGTAATACATTCTTAATGACAACAGAAAATTGAAAATATGCACAAAATTGAAAAATGTTTTGCCTTTAATTATAAGGCTACACAATTTATGAGCTGAGCTGTTTACGGAATAGTTTGCTGGCGATATGGGTGTTAACACTTTCACGATAATGTACTCGTTGGCCTTCTGTTTCCCAGAATAAATATTATACACCGGTGTTAACTGAGAGCGTGGGGCATACTTTTTTTCTTCAAGAATGCATTTAGCACACCATTTTTTCCAAAATGGATTTGTCAAATTTTCGAAACAATTTGTCCCCATTGTCAAGACATTTGAGTGAATGAATAGATAAAATGGAAATAAAGACTGTGCAGTTAGCCGACTGTTTTCGTATACACACGACTTGATGTAAAACTTAATAGTATACAGTGTAGATACATCTGATATAAGTGGAAAATATTTCAGCACAGGTTACTTACCCATACGGGTTTATGCGCGATCTAGGAAAATGGGAATGGATTATCATGATATTGAGAAAAAAACAAGAGAAAACCGAAGCGTCAGCAAACAATCTCAGGACACAAAATGGAAAAAAGAACACATTTACACCGGAACCTTGAAAAAGTACAAGAAAATAAGACAAGGTGTTCGGGAAAAGTAAGCGTCTTGTGCGTCATCGGCGACACTTGCCATGTAAATCTTGGTCACATCTACTTCCAAGTTAATGTCACGTTCTAAATGTAAGAACTGAGGTATCAATCACAACAGAAAGTAATGGTAATGAATATATTTCAAGTGAGATCGCTATATTCATTTATTCAAAAATATTCAACCATGTACTATGAATTAAATATTTGAAATAAACGAAAGTAAGGTTTAAGCATTACCTAAATTCTAGTTATGACCTTTGCCATTTGAACAATATGTAGTATAATTATTACACCCCCAGAAGACTTAATTTGTGCTTGATAACATAAAAGATAGCAACACCTGTGTTATATAAAATACAACACAGCACCTACATTGCGATTGAAATGGAGGAATGGAATGTCCTTCCTTTTTTTTTATAAAGTGGGTCAATGCAATTTGTGTTTGTAAATGATGCATGATCAATGAGACTTCTACCAGTATCTGATGCTGTGTATGATTTTCATTATAAAAGAACAAATATGAATTGACAACAGTAATATACCAGTAACCGTATCAATTAACGAATCGGTTTTCTGATTCATTTTTTTTATCGTCGATTTTTGTATAACATATCACCAAAGCAGGCCATTTTATTGGTCATTGATACGCAAAGAACATATACTTCTTCCTTTTATTCTTATATAAATTCTGGTCACAAGTAATATGTCGACCTGGTTTTATTATTTTTCCGTCTAATGTATTAACTGTACAGGACATAATTGATTTGGCTTTTTGGCTTTGTTTATAAAGATATTACATTTCTTAATCAAACTGATGTCTAGACGCATCAATTCCCCATGGGCTTATTAGCGGGTCATATTGTACCATTACATAATGTAAAACATCCCTATCCAATAGACCCATAACCGACCCAACCATGGATGCGCCATGATTCCAATTTGATATTGTGTGTTTAATACACAGAGTGATTGAGCAGTATTCGTTTAATTGCCGGTGATATCAAATGTGAGATACAGTATCTTTAATACATAGTCCTCTCTTATTGCACTTGAACAAAATCAAATATCAATATTTGCTTTCAAATATTATCATGGAATTCTGGAATTTCCAACCACAAAATAGATTTGTTAATTGCTAAATGCATGTTACTCTTTCCAAAGGGCAGCAAAAAATATTTCTATTATACAATCGTATCAATATTTGCTTGAAGATATGCTTTGAAATTTAGAGCGCATTATATGATTGCAATTATACTCTAAAATCGTTCAATTCAGAATACCTTATCCTGTTATATATTGAAAAATACCCGACAATCTTTAAAATGTTTTCTTCAGACAAATGGCAGAAATAAATACTAACTTCCTTTTCAAACAATCAAACTGAATAATTGCATGCATGTTTACGTCATGGGTGTAGTAATATCACCAACGATAAATAATGCCTTAATATCTGGAATTTTTTTATTCATCAGAAGACTACATCGGATAAGTCTAGTTTTCTAGGATCTGACACAGAATAACGTGAAATGTATCACAAACCTATCGTATGAGCTCTTTTGGTATCGACACATCTGGTTTTGACCTTATTTTGGTTAAAGTTTGATGCTGGTTTTCGTTTTTATGGTTATTCGATGCGTTTATTGTTTTTGGTTTCCTCTCATATATTTTGAGGTTCAACATAACACGTGACGTAGTGTTCTATTTTGATTTTGTTTGTTGACGTAGTGGTACGTTTTGAACCTTATTTATCGTTCTCCTTCCTGTTTATTGATATCGCCCGTTGTGTGATATATTCACTATTTTCGGTCCAATTTGCAACTGCAATACTCCAAGAAAAACGTCGTTAGTCTAAACCACATAAAGTCTCCAACATTTCTACATACAGAGGTGAACAGTTTATGATTGTAGCAGGCACAGACTGACGCATAAAAATGCTTCGTCACCACATCAATTGTCTTTGTCTACTTCTGTTGTTAAAAAAATCCCAAGTGTTGAGCGCTGATTAATCACACAAAAAAGTCACCACTGGCTATAACTATCCCTGTCTGAAAAGGTACAGAAATGAAATGAAGTGTCTCCAAGATATTGGCAGAAGAATTGTAGTAATAGTCTCAGTTTAAAAATAGTTTAAATGACGAAATTTGCTGAACGGCCTGTGCTACCTAGACCATTTTCTGCCATGAAAACAAGGTAGTTTTACTATGTTCTTACCTTTAACTAATTGAAAACATCACGTTTGTCTCACAGGAGGACGTTGAACCAAACAACTTCCACACTCATGTATATTTTCTAATTTGTCACAAGATGACGTAACACACACATATGCTGCACCTCCTAAATCTAGTAATATATACAGTATGCCGAAAAAATGAATAAAACTGCATCATACAGATGTTTCGTCCTCCTAGGACTCTTCAGTGATGTTAGGGGCCAAAAGGTAGGAATCCAAAAGTTTTAAACTAATGTAGAAGCAGAAGGTTCAGGTGCGTAAAACCTCTTTACTTAAAAATTGGTTCAATAGTATGGTATTCAGTATGGTATTCAGTATGGTATTCAGTACTAACCAATCTTCCTCTATTTTCCCTTATGGAACTTAAAAGCTCTTGAGATGTTCATTTATTTTCAAATATACAAAAGGAAACGTTATTATTTTACAGTATTTATTGATGATTAGTTCATTGTTTGGGTTTCTCGATTATTTTATCATTACTGAATATATTTTGATGATTTTTGTTGTCCTGTCGCAGACGGCGTTTGTGTGCTTAGCGTTAAAACAAGGGTACCCTACGCCGTTTTATAATCTGAATCAGTAGCGTGCGCACCCATTCCTGACTTCAGTCGCTGCTTTTACTGTCCTTAAGATTGACCGAATCAAGGTGGTCATTGTCCTTTGGGGATATTATTCCACTCCCGTGGGCTTGTGTGAGATAAGGGACGTTATACAGGATGTTGATGCGCTTTCCAACGCTACTATCCAGCTCGTTTCACAAAACTCGACTGGGGACAAATATGAGTTTGAGTCAAAACGTCACGACAAACCCTAGCAACATGATGCCTCGCGTTGTCCTGCTTCAACGGAAGGTTACGTTGACGGATAAGGGGAATGACGTGTGGTCTCAAGACCTGATTCCGAAATCTTACCGACTGATTGTCATGGATAACCATAGAATATATCTTCCGGAACACCTGGTCTTATTCTCTTGTACTTTTACAACGGTCTCCATGTAAATCTTTCTTTTGTTCATAATTTGCCCCTAGTTTAATCGATTTTGAGTTTGAAGTATGATTTTGTTAACGCTTCGGTATTCTCTTATTTATTTTCACGCCTTTTGCATATTATATATGTATATGACATAAACTTTCGTCGTTTTCGCAATAAGCGGTCTATTTCTATCCATACTGTGATAATTTGTATTACATGGTTTCTTTTGTCTATTGGACTTTTGAAAATGTACATCATAAAAAAAGATTATTTAAGATTTATTTTACAGATATATAATTATATTATTCATGTTACATCTAGGCATACGGATTCCGGATATGTTCCAGGCGCATTGTAAGAGATGCATTGTGGGTTTAACGTACACATAAACCATATTAAAAAGCATCGTGATACGTTTAATACGGTATCTCTCATCACAAGGTTCAAGTGTATATCAAAATCAAAACGAATGGATGCCCTGCTTATCCAAGCGTTCACGAAATAAAATGACAATGACAGGATTCAATTGTTTCAATAAAGCATTTAATAATTTAATAATAGTAATAGTAAACCTTGAATAAGGCTAACATGGCGCCAATTGTGAAAAGCAAGAAAATGACGTCAAAATGATGACTTTTTTAATTCGTCACATTAACATTTCAGATTTAGAGTACATGTTTTCGCCAACTTGCTACTAAAATGGTATTTAATTAGATTTATGCAAATCGATTAAACGCGTTTTGCATTTAAGTGAATTTTTATTGAATTTTGAGCAAGACATGGAATAATTTAGAATTCGTTTAGAACATGTTGCGTCAGTAACATTTCAATTTCCGTGTCATGAAAGCTAATTTAGACGTAACATTTTGAAATATGTATCCATTATCAAGATAATTTGGGAATTGCTTATGAGTTTTAAAGTAGCTGATAATATGATTTTATTTTGTAAAATATTTTCGTCGTGTGACTACGAAATATTACTTATATGTTCTATAAGTGCAAAATGAGTCAGATGTATGCGCTATATCCTTATATGGAAATTTAAAAACTATTATCTGCTAGGAATCTGGATGTTTGTAATCCGTTCGCATATATACAATGCATTTTAAAATGACACTGCCATTTAGCGATAATTGAAATCTAAACTTCGTTGAAATGAAAACTACAATTGAGTATATCATATATGCCACCAATATAAACAGACATAAAAGATATTGAAACGAAAATCTAAAAGTGCATATTAACCAGCTAAATGTAATACCGAACGGTACGTTATTGTGTTGCTTCAATTAAAATAATCTACTTATTTAATCACCATTGATTAAACTATTTATAAAACATGACGTCTTAGTATGTACATATATATATATGTCTGCAAATATGTAAAATAAAATCAGGGAAAAAACTGATATCGAATTATCCGCTCTCAAAATGAAAAATAAATCTTAATTTGGACATAATTGTAACCCGATCCTTTAAACCATCAATAATAGAACACCTGCCATCGATTTCAATCATTTCAAAAGAGAGAGTTCATCGCGATGTAACATTGGTCTGCAAATGGATACTATATTCATTTTCTGGTTTGTTTGGGGTTGTTACATCCTTGCGAAAGACAGGGTTATTGGAGGACAGGCGCTAAGGAGAACATCGCCAAGAAAGGGAAAGTTAAAAAAAACACCAAAAATATTCCAAATCCGCAATGGGGCAGGCACATTATTGTTTTTACCTTTCATCTCATCTCATAAGACCCGAACGAATATTAATGATGTTCTTGTTTAGACCTGCTAGCATCCTCAAGCACGATTCAGTAATGTACAGGTTGTTGATGGATTACAATATATATTAAATTATAGCATACTGTAGTGTAAAAAGCGGTACATATAATATCCTGAATTTGTCATATAAATATGAATGTCTCTGCAAATCTTATTGCAATTTGCAATTATTTTACAGTTGTGGTAACGCACAACGCACCAAAAACTGCGTGCGTGTATCGTGCATACATCGTGCACAGATCGTTCAGCCATGGTGCGCACAACTTGGCGATCTAAAGATCGTGCATTTATGTGTGGGATCCGCTACGACAGCCATTATACCGAGCGACCGTTATGAAAACAAACTGGTCTCTTATAAGGAGTTATTTGAACACCCCGTCCCCTCCACACCAATGTACCTGTGTTTTCACACCTAGGCGACTGTTGTAAGTGCCCCAGGCAAGAGACATCTACATATATGGTCTATATACAGGTATAACTTTGTAAAACCTGGCAATATTTACCTGAACGAGAACTTGTCAATATGTGTTGAAAGTTTACATGTGTCTATTTGGTTTGTTTCAAAAACTACAAAAAAGGCAATTCTTAATTTAAAGAAATATATAGAGATAAATATCAGCAAATGTATGTAGTTAGAATATAGAAATATGCTTAAAACCACTAGCGCGAACCCGTATATTAGTGTTAAGCCATTTCCCATTTTACATCAATCACGATTGTCATCGCACAATGTTAGTTTACTTGTGTCCACATGTGCGTTAGAAATAATCGCCCAGGATCGCATCGTTCGCACATTGTGGATACGCCGTTCACCCATAGTGCGCACACCGCACATCGTGTAACGTTGTGCGATCCCACAACTGTAATAATGAATATATAGTTGTACGTAGAATGTAGGATTTTCTCTGAAATACTAAACTAGGTGTCTAAGTTGTTTCGAAGACCAAAGCTTCTAGGCCAGGTTTAATGCTCTCACAGGTTTCAGGAGGCGCTCTTTATGAGGAGTAGCAAACAAATATTCAATGGAATTCATTGACTTTTATTGATATTGAGTTCGGATTATGGTTTTGTTGACGCTTCGGTATTCTCTATTTTTTAACCATTTATCAAAATCATGAGGACAAAGTGATAGCAGTAAAATATATTGTATAACGTCCGAGGCGAGACAGTAGGGCACCGAACTGTGATACACTGTTTTAATAACAATGGGCTGACAGGAAAAAAAGCTTAAAAATGTTATTTTGATTTCGGACACGTTTCGGTCGACGCCTGATTAAGATTTGATAAAATTCCCTTTTTTAAATCAGATTTTAACTGTACATTGACATGTTAAGATTGATATTAGCTTGTATGTTCACCAGATGTATCCAGGTAAATGCGCCTGATTAACGAATATATCATCAGTCACAGTTGAGACTTTAATGAGCGTCTGTGCTTTGAACTAACGAATCGCCCTTGTTCTACTTGTAACATGCATTATGTATCATTCAAATATTTTGTTTTAAGAAAAGCAATACATGTAAGCTTTTATTTCAAAAGAATTGTCAAGGCCATCGTAATTAAAACCGGAATCATATCTGTGTTCCTGCACAGAGATCAATAACCATACCTTTGAAAACTGAAAAGAAAAAACAATTAATTTACTTTACAGATGATGAATCGATATCAATCACAAGTTTCTTGATTAATGCCTAATATCACTTGTGTTCGCTTACATTTTGATCATAACACATACGTATATGTGGAAATGTTTGTAGCGTTAATGAATCGTCAAGATAACAACCAGATTTTTCTTAAGTGAGTTTGTTCAAACAAAGCATTTTATGGAGCATGGTTATGGTTGATTTGATGATGGCTTTCTATATCAAGCAGCAATAAGGACATTTGTCTGTTGGTATAATCGCATACTTTCTAAGATTTCAACTTCTTGTTTTCATTAAGGCCATGTTCATCTTGCTCTCAGAAGTTGATTAGGAGACAGGATGTTTTGTGTGGATGGGGATGATAAATGTCTGCAAGTATGTATGTAATGATATGGTGGTGGTGTTGGTGGTGGTGGAGGGGGTGATGGTGATGTTGGTGGTAGTGGGGATGGTTGAACCTAACACTCTCACACATGTGCGGCACCTTTTAAATTTAGTAATGGATACAGAATGCCGAAAAAATGCATTGCACTGCATCATAAAGCTGTTTCGTCCTTCTTGGACTTTTCAGTAGAATCGGAAGGTTAATACGCAAAAATTCCCTCCAACTCATGAATTTGAAACACGAGTACTGATCTATTTCAAATCAGTTACTACGAAAGTGTGTGCATTGTGAAACATGTCACTACTCATCAAGGCACGAGCAAAGATTGGGGAATAAAATATCCACCAGCTGGATTTCTCCACTGAAATGAATAATCATCCTTCCACCATGAAAGACAACCTACTTGCGCGATGACATCATGACGTTTGTCAACAGATATATCATGAATCAACTTTAAAAATTGTTAATCTTCATATCGATAAAACGACAAAAGAATTTTTTGTACATTGTCATTTCAAAGTTTAGTTTATGTAAAAGGAAGGCTCGTGTAAGTTTTCATTTTGATGTCACCGAATGTTATATCTCGTTTAAAGATTTACTGAACTTTCCACTCGTGCAGTGCATTACATCATCAATTAGATAGCTTATGTTTTCTAGGAGTTGGACGCCGTCGATATACATGTACGAAGCAACGTCAGACAGAAAATGACCTAGCTAATGATGTGTTGTGAGATACTATGAAAAGAACATTATTATAAGAAGAGGCTACATGGAAAAAACTAAATGTTCTGCAGAGATTTACCTCTCATGCCCGATACGAGCATGTGGCGACACAGTATACGTCATTTGGCGGTTGTATCCTCATCAGTGCGTGTAAAACAAGAATAGTGGCGTTGAAATACATCTACATGATCTATTTTTGTCTAGACGTGTACGCAAAGTAATGTTGTAAATGTCGGAAAGTTAGGACAGGTAACATTTTGCTGTGGACACGAACCCGACTGTATACCTGTCGACCAGTCTGTGGGGGCAGTAAATAACAGAACAGAGACAACTATACAAAGCAGTTTCATTGATTTTGCATTTTGTTGATTTCAAGATAGATTATAGGTATATGAAACCTGGTCAAACCATTGAATAACAGATGGAAATGATGAAAATAATGTGTAACGTTTTGTTTTTTAGTTTTAGAGCCCTAATAAAGCCTATACATTGTATATCAGAAAGCCTATAATTATAAAAATGAAAACATCTATGAGTTTATATTATCGTGCTTTTAAAACATGGTACTGCATTGTGAAATAAATTTCATAAAATGGTTCCTGCGTCAGCAATATAAATAGAAAAATGATAATGAAAAATAGGACAATGCAATAGAACAGGTAGACACACAAACATCTAAGTTTAAGCACACACCTTGGACGAGAGTACAAGTGGCTAAAAAATCAGAGAATACCAAAGCGTCAACAAACCCATAATCCGAACTCCAAATCGATTAAACTAGGGGCAAAATATGAACATAGGAGAGAATAAGACCAGGTGTTCCGGAAGAGTAAGCGTCTTCTGCTTCATCGACGACACCCGCCATGTAAATCTTGGTCACATCCAAGTAAGCATCAATCCTCAAAATGAGAACCGATTCATCATTGTCATCACAACAAGTAAACACACTAACAAGCGAAAAACGTCCATCTTCATATTACACAAAGATACAGAATATTTCTCGATGGGATCAAGATGGCGACTATAAAACTTGCCCATAGTCAAGTTCTATATCTTGACCCCGATGTTCGAGCAACGATCTACATGATAGGTATGTGGTTGTGTCTGCAGACAAAGCATCTAACAACTTGATCATTGTTTGCAAACGCTATTACATTCATTGCTTACAAAAAGAACTAGGCCTGCTTGATAACCAAGGTAACCCTACTTACACATTGACCGATTTTTCGAAAGATGAAATACTATCCAACCATGCTTCTGTATTACAATCTTTCCAAGTACCGGTTAATGAGCAAGATGCTGACCTTCCTTGTCTTTATTGGTCGACAAGCCATTATCAAAACTTCTTACTACAATTCATAGTACGATAAAATCAGGGCTTCAGTCGTATTGTGACACTGTATACTCCAGAAGTGGAATTAATGGGATGTGGATTTTGAAAAACTCGAAAGATCTTTTGATAAATCTTGAACACCCCCTCCTAAAAAATGTCTTTTCGATCAAAACATTTGATTTTTCAACCCTGTACACTACCATACCTCATACAAAATTGAAGGAACGTCTCCGATCTCTTGTTATGAGAGCTTTCTTTTCCAAGAAAGGCGGACGACGATACAAATATATGGTAGTGAGCTATCTCGGAGCATACTTTGTCAAAAACGCGACAAAATCTAAGAGGAAATATACTGAAGAAGATATAGTAAGGATGATTGAATTCCTGGTCGACAACATTTTTGTTGAGTTCGGAGGAAAGATTTTCCAGCAGACTGTTGGCATTCCCATAGGAACAAACTGTGCCCCACTCTTAGCTGACTTGTTTTTGTTTTCATACGAGGCTGAATTTGTGGAGGAGCTAATCAGGAAAGGTAACAAAAACCTTGGCAAATCTTTTAATTTCACTTTCAGATACATCGACGATGTGTTGTCTATAAACAACAAGAAGTTTGCTGACCACGTCGATCGTATATACCCTTCTGAACTTGAAATAAACAACACAACAGACTCTTCTACATCAGCTGCTTACCTCGATCTCTACTTAAACTACGACCAACATGGGAAGCTTACTACTAAGCTATACGATAAACGTGATGATTTCAATTTTCCGATCGTTAACTTTCCGTTTCTTGATAGTAACATCCCTGCTTCTCCAACCTATGGTGTTTACATGTCGCAGTTGATTCGGTATTCCAGGGCTTGCTCTAAATATCAGGATTTTCCTGATCGATGTCGACTGCTGACAAACAAACAAACAACACAGGGATTCGAGAGATGCAGGTTGATCAGAACTATGGGCAAGTTTTATGGTCGCAATCTTTGTCTCATTGAGAAATATTCTGTATCTTTAAGTAATATGAAGATGGACGTTTTTGAGTGTGCTCATTAGTGTGTTTGCTTGTTGTGATTGACAATGATACTCGGTTCTCATTTTGAGAACTTGATGTTTACCTGGATGTGACAAAGATTTACATGGCGGGTGTCGTCGATGAAGCAGAAGACGCTTACTTTTCCGGAACACCTGGTCTTATTCTCTTGTACGTTTGCAAGGGTCTCCATGTGAATCTTTCCTTTTGTTCATATTTTGCCCCTGGTTTAATAGATTTTGAGTTTGGATTATGATTATGTTAACGCTTCGGTATTCTCTTATTTATCTTCATCAACCTGCATCTCTCGAATCCCATGTGCGTAAGTTTGTTCGTTAGCAGTTGGCATTTATCACTAAAATCTCGATATTCAGAGCAAGCCATAGGATCCATAGGATGGAGAAGCAGGGATGTTACTATCAAGAAAGGGAAAGTTCATGATCGGAAAATCGAAATCGTCACGTTTATCATACAGCTTAGTAGTAAGTTGCCCGTGTTGGTCATAGTTTAAGTAAAGATCGAGGTAAGAAGCTGATGTAGGAGAGTCTGTTGTGTTTTTAATCTCAAGTTCAAAAGGGTATATACGATCAACTAGGTGATGATGTCATTGGATGCTAAGTTTAGCCTGTGGTGCTGAACTGCAGCTAATTATATAATCATGCTTGTTTCCTTCTGACCGTAACAGCTGCAGAATAAACCTTTATAAATATGAAGGTTATTCACCTTTAGCCTTACCTTCTCACCCTATGAGGCCAAGTTAATTTGTATTTATCTCCAATACCAGGGCCGTGTACCAAGTATACATACCCGTTGGGGATGTATTGTTTGTGGTTTGATTATCACATTGCCAGGCCGTAAGAACAAAACTAATTTACTCAGATAACAAATCTCCCTTCATCACAGCATCTGCGGTAATTCCTCCTTCTGGTTGGCCTACCATGCTGTTTTCATTCCAATATCATATCAGCATGTTTATTTAAGTTTGTAAGAAAAATATTCTTACAAGCTTTACATGAAAACTGAAGCGTTAGCAAAACTATAA
Organism: Mimachlamys varia; assembly: GCA_947623455.1. Taxonomy (NCBI): domain Eukaryota; kingdom Metazoa; phylum Mollusca; class Bivalvia; order Pectinida; family Pectinidae; genus Mimachlamys; species Mimachlamys varia. The sequence goes on along the minus strand of OX392533.1, from coordinate 37,461,510 downwards.
CCCGAACTCAAAATCGATTTAAATAGGGGCAAAATATGAACAACGGAAAACAAAAATTGTTCATTGTTCTCATCAACCTGCATCTCTCGAATCCCTGTGTAGTAAGTTTTGTTTGTCAGCAGCCGACATCTGTCATGAAAGTCTCGATATTTAGAGCGAGCCCTAGAAAAACCAATCAATTACAACATTTAAACATCATTAGAGCTGGCTTTGCTACTTATTACCACAAAGTAACATTCTTTATTTCCGCGCTAAGAATTAACATTTAAAAGTGAACCGAATAGGTAAAATGTGTCTTAATTCCTAAGTAAAACATCCAATAACTTAGTTTGTTTCCAAGTTTAATTAGGGAATAGGGGCCAGGGAATTAAACGGCATGAACTTCATATTTTATTGTAAACGCTGTTTTGACCTTAAATAATATGATATTGGGATATCTTATGACACCTATAAATTGGAAACTGAACAAAATCATAGTGAATTCCCTTACTAAACAAAATGTTGGTTGTGAGGTTTTATGGTTGTGTTACGAGAGGAAATTTTTTTCGTAAAAGTTTGCAGGAGAACTCCCGAAGGACCTGTGAAAAAACTATATTTTATCGCTTTGACTAGAAAACTGATTCAGTCATTCTCAATTCTCCAGAGGTTACATGTCTCTGATTACAAAGGCGTGGCATTCAACTTCAAAGAAAGTCAAACGTACATCAAAGGACAAAATAGAGATATCGTCTCAACGAAAAGGTGATACACACTTAGTTTGTTAACTTTCTATAATGAATAATAATACTAATTCGAAGTTCTTATTTACCGCTTTATCACAACCTAATAGTCGTTTCAAAGCGGCTCACAAATTATCAACTGTGGTAATAGAGCCTTAGCAACCAGATCAATATAGTTCTCAACTCCCTGTAGAGCGTACAACCGGTGCTGCCATTTCGGCGCTCACAGCTAGCATTCCACAGTTTTTGGCACTGCCCAACCACGCACTCATTTTCAGCTGAGTAGACTGGAACAAACGGAGTGAAGTATCTTGCTAAAGGATACAACACAAGTGCCGTGGTCAGGACTTGAACTCGTAACCCTTTGGTCACGAGCCGGGCGAGACAAATACACACATGCTCATGACATCAAACCTTACCATGGGTTGCAATCCGAATAACTTACCTTCTGAATCACAACTTGGAAATAGTTGAGGTATTTAGCCTATAACCAACCATATTTTTAACGTTATCCTACAGTCGAAACCTCGTTATCCCGAAGTCGACGAGATTATAACAATAAATTATTCGAGTATTCGAGTTACGCGAGTTTGAATGCTAGTGTAAAGATTGGCCGGGACCGGCAAAATAATTCGAATTAAACGGGATTTCACGAGTTTGAGATAAAAAGGTTCTACTGTATTAAGTTTGGTTTTGGTATCTGTCCATGGTATATGTTTGTAGTATTTTGCTGTATTTAATAAGATCCCAGTGAATTCAGGTGAATAATACAGAATATAGATGCTTCTTGTTTCACGGTAAGTTTGATAATTGTAAAATGTCGGGACAGGGGCAAACTATGAACAAAGGAACGATTTACATGGAGACCCTTTTAAAAGTAAAAGAGAATAAGACCAGGTGTTACGAAAGAGTAAGCGTCATCTGCTTCATCGACGACATCCGCCATGTAAATCTTTGTCACATCCAAGTAATCATCAAGTTAAAACACTCCCTTCCTAAAACATAGTTTAATAAAACACCAAAAGATACACCTATTCTCCTACGGTATTATGGGTGACATTTTATTGTTAAATATTTATGGCATTCAGTAACAGAACCTGTGGATCCTATGATAACGGGTGTTTAGATTTGCTGCGCGGGAAGCCATGAAACACACTTTTTGGATTTTAAAAGCTTTCCGCATGGGTACTCATAGATTTAGGACTCGCTGACCACGATCGACCTTTATTATTTCTTACTGGTAAAGTACAAACCTTGCAAATTGATTGAAATAACAATTTACGCATAAGCACGACGGCCGCCATTATGGTCTGGCTCCAATGACAGTGTTTTAATCCCATTGTGTTGGAAGGCACCAGAAAGCCAGGATCAGTTTTTGATAGGTCATGTTGAGTCGTATGTATGAGAGAGGAGAAAAGCTTACGTAATTCACGAGGACAGCATTGTATTCAACAGCACACAGTGTGATGACACAAGCAGACATATTATGGGGCATACTAAATGTGTTCTAGTACGACACGTGTAAATATGACATTTGTGTAAATAATTAACAGGTTTATCAGGTAAACCAGAAACAGCTTGAAGTCATCAAAATGTTTTATTCTAACGATTGTCTTATGTTTATCAAGGCTGCACTTTAAAATGACAATAATTACATTGCGTTCATAGCTCTATATTTACATTCTGATTGTTTCTTCTCTATATGAACATACCAACTGAAAACAACAAACACTAGACTATGAATACATCATGAATACAGTATGAATACATCCATTCACGTGAATTACTTATGACGTAATATATTAGTCTTGTTCAATGAGAGTCTTACGGCTCCGCTTCGGATAACATGGAGTACGCCCCCGCGTCAAACGTTCAAATGACTATGGTAGATTATTGGCGCCAATTTTACCCAAATTATGGCTGTTCCACCTTTTTCGTTTAAAGGACGGCGCAATAACAAACGCAGTTGATTAACCAGTTGTTCAATAAATAAGAAAATAAATTAGACAATTGTTCAGTAGTAAAAATGTAAATATATGAATTGAACGGCGTTGTTTTAATTTTCATGCCGGTATGAATGCAAATTGGTTACATCCATATTGACCATGAAGCCCTAGCGGGCTTCATGCAATATGGATGTAACCGCTTTGGATTCCTACCGGCATGAAAATTAAAAAACGCCGTTCAATCCGTTCAATCCCTATATGAACGAATTTTAACTGGTAGAGGTTATGAAGTAACTTGCAGGTGAAATAATAGAAATAGAAATAATGGAATTATTGAAATACATTTTTAAGTTATTTGGTTATTAATCTTTATTTTGGCGTTTTAAAAAAAAACAAGAAATAATACTCAGTATTATGTTGAAAAAAGCATCAAATAATGATTAATTGTGTGGTGTGAAAGGATATATTATATGTCCTATCTAAAACCTTATTGTCGTGAACGACATTTGTGTTCACATCAAAGTTCAGAAAAATGAAACATTTTCATCGTTAAGAGTTAAACAGTTTAGCTGAAAATATTGGATTTGTCGATTTTATTTGGAAATCAAATTAGACCTCTTATCGTCTCTGCGTTATTTGCTGTCTACAGCATTTTTACTAAAAGTAGGAAATGGAAACAAAAATGTTTTAAATTTCAATGAACCCCTTCTAAAATCTGTTGTAAAATGATCACATGTTATTTTGAACTTTATACAGAACTATTTTAATTTTACTTCTAAATTAATAAATTAAGGGGGTTTAATGCACCTGACCCTTCTGCTTCTACTTTGGTTTAGAAATTTTGGATCCCAACCTTTTGGCTCCTAGCATCACTGACGAGTCCTAGGAGGACGAAACAACTGTATGATGCAGTTTAATTCATTATTTCGGCATACTGTATCTATTTATTAAATTTAAAAGGTGCAGCATATATATGTGTTACGTCACCATTCAAAATCCGTATTGCAAAACAAAAAATGATTATGTATGTTTCCGGTACAGGACAGTAAAATAGTTTAGGTCGGTAGAGTTTATTTTGGGTATATTTCCTTTCCGATTTGAAACCGAAGTGTGTGACAATTGAATGATGACTTATTTTTTTACCTACATTTGAAGTAGAGAGGATATCTGTATGTAGACCCCTTGTTGGTTTGTCTGGTGATCAAGTGATCACAAAAAATAATCGAATTCGTTTGAGAGGACTGAACTTACAAAAGTTAGGGCCATGAAGTCGATCGGAGTGCATGAAACATTTTTTTGTTTAGTTTGGCCTAAATAAAATATATTTATACTTAACACGAAATACACTTATATCTTAAATAAAATATGTCTGTAAAAATGACCTCTTTCACATTTTAATCCCCTTTAGAACGTCAATCCTGTTTTAAACAAGTTTGTCTTTGGAGATACAATAGGCAGTCAAGTATGAAACACGATTTCACGTCTTACGGTTATCGCATAGGTGATGTGGTGCATCTCTTCATGTTCAAAGATGACGTAACACACACATATGCCGCACCTCTTAAATTTAGTAATAGATACAGTATGCCGAAAAAATGAATTGAACTGCATCATACAGCTGTATGATTAACAATGTCTTTTGCATAAAAAACACAGTCTTATTTTAGAAAGAGGTTAACTGTAATGCTGACAAAGTTTGTTTTTTTAATTTCCAATATTTCGGCTCATAGTATCACTGACGAGTCCCAGAAGGACGAAATAGTTGCATCGTTAAATATTATTCATTTTTGTATACTTTATCTTCATTGAATAACTACACTAAGGTCCAATAACAACCATGTGTTATGGATACCTAAACTACACAAGGATCCTTATAAGCAACGTTTTATCGCTGGCTCGTCTCATTGCTCAACCAAGCCATTATCAAAACTTCTTACTACCATTCTTAGTACCGTTAAATCAAGGCCTAAGTCTTATTGTGACACTGTATACTCAAGAAGTGGCATTAATTGGATGTGGATTTTGAAAAACTCAAAAGATCTTCTGATCAGTCTTGAACACCCTTCTCAAAAATGTTTCGTTCATCAAAACATTTGATTTTTCCACCCTGTACACAACCATACCACATGACAAACTGAAAGAGCGTCTTCGGTCTCTCATTATGAGAGCTTTCTGTTCCAAGAAAGGTGAATAACGATACAAATACATGGTTGTGATCTATCTTGGAGCATATAGTATGTACTTGGTTTACAAAAGCTTGGTTGAAATATACTAAGGAAGATATAGTACGAATGATGGAATTCCTGGTTGACAATATCTTTGTTGAGTTCGGAGGAAAGATTTCCAAATAGACTGTTGGCATTCCAATGGGCACTAACTGTGCATCACTTTTGGCTGACTTGTTATTGTTTTCATACGAGGCTGAATTTGTCGAGGGGCTTATCAGGACGGGTAACAAAAACCTTGCCAAATCTTTCAATTTCACTTTCAGTTATATCGACGATGTGTTGTCTATAAACAACAAGAAGATTGCTGACCTAGTCGATCATATATACCCTACTGAACTTGAGATAAAAGACACAACAGACTCTCCTACATCAGCTTCTTACCTCGATCTTTACTTAAGCTATGACCAACACTGGCAACTTTCTACTAAGCTGTATGATAAACGTGACGATTTCGATTTTCCGATCGTGAACTTTCCCTTTCTTGAAAGTAACATCCCTGCTTCTCAACTCTATGGTGTTTACATGTCACAGTTGGTTCGTTATTCAAGGGCTTGCTCTGAATATCGAGATTTTCGTGATATATTTCAACTGCTGACTAACAAACTTACGACACAGGGATTCGAGAAATGCAGGTTGATGAAGACTATGGGCAAGTTTTATGGTCGCCATCTTGATTTCATCGAGAAATATTCTGTATCTTTGTGTGATATGAAGAAGGACGTTTTTGAGTTTGCTTGTTAGTGTGTTAACTTGTTGTGATGACAATGATGACTCGGTTCTCATTTTGAGAATTGATGCTTACTTAGATGTGACCAAGATTTATATGGCGGGTGTCGTCGATGAAGCAGAAGACGCTTACTCCTCCGGAACACCTGGTTTTATTCTGTTGTGCTTTTATTAGAGTCTCCATGTAAATCTTGCCTTTGTTCCTATTTTGCCCTTAGTTTAATCGATTTTGAGATTTGATTATGGTTTTGTTGACACTTTGGTATTTTTTAATTTTTTTTTTTTTGGATGTGGATTAAAATCGAAACAAGAATTCCAAGGAAGTGGATGTGTCGCCTGCGCAGCAAGTTGGGAGATACTGAAGTAACTGCACTCAAAACAGATTTTGTATTTATAGCAACAGTGAACTTGACCTTTGACCCTGAAAAGCAATCCCAAGCAAGCATTTTTGGTAATGATGCATTGTAAGAAGTTTGAGTTTAATTGGCCCAAGGAAACTAAAGTTATCGCACGGACACCGATTTTCTATGTATAGCAACAGTAACCTTGACCTTTGACCCTGAGAAGCAATCCCAAGCAAGCACTTTTGGTAAGGAAGTACTTTTTGAAGGTTGAGTTTGATTGGCCCAAGGAAACTTAAGTTATCGCACGGAAACTGATTTTCTATTTATAGCAACCGTGACCTTGACATTTGACCTTTGACACTGAAAAGCAATCCCAAACGAGCACTTTTGGTAAGGAAGTACTCTATGAAGTTTGAATTAGATTTGCCCAAGGAAATGCAAGTTATCGCACGGAAACCAATTTTCTATTTATAGCAACAGTGACCTTGACCTTTGACCTTTGACCCTGAAAAGCAATCCCAAGCGAGCACTTATGGTAAGGAAGCACTGTATGAAGTTTGAGTTTATTTGGCACAAGGAAACTAAAGTTATCGCACGGACACCGATTTTCTATTTATAGCAACAGGGACCTTGACCTTTGACCTTTGACCCTGTAAAGCAATCCCAAGCGAGCACTTTTGGTAAGAAAGCACTGTATGAAGTTTGAGTTTGATTGGCCCAAGGAAACTAAAGTTATCGCACGGAAAATGTTGGTGCAGAAGCCGCAGACGCCGTCGCCGCCTCCGACGACGACGCCGACATAGTGATCCCTATATGTCGCCTGAAATCGCCTTTTCAGGCGACACAAAACTCAAACTACTGGTCGGTCGTGGTTACTAAACCAAACCTGTCTTTTCTTTTGGCCTTGATAAAAAAGAAAAACGTATTAGATAAAATAGTGTCTGCAATGATGACCTCTTTCACATTTTAATCTCGTTTGAAAGACTAATCTTATTTCAAACACATTTGTCTTGGGAAATACAATTGGTAGACAACTGTGAAATACGATTTCGAAACGTATGGCAATAATACGGGTCATGTGGTGCATTTCTTCATACACACATTTTTGTTGTTGCTGCAAAAGGTACACTTTGTAATTAATAATTTAAAAAGCAGATAGATGCATTGAAAACAAAGGGTCATATTTCATAAATATCAGGATTTCCACCATACCGGCATATAGTACAACTAATGACTCTTTAAAAGGACCAAACAACTGTATTGTGCATTTTTTATCCATTTTATGTATACTATATACATATACATCAAAAGAATAATATATATGTCTAATAACAATTGTGTGTCTTAAGTTCATATTTGGATTCCTATTGATTCCGTAGGGGCTATGAAGTAGCATAATACCATACAAATAAGATTTCCTGATTAACCTAAGATTGCCAGTTTACGCAATTTCCATAACATCAGTGTTCCGGGATGAAATGAACCAATAGTGTAATAGTTGTGTTTTCGATATCACTTTTAGTGAGAAACTATTCAATTTGATAGAAAATTGTTTCCTGGAACTGTTAGTAGAGAGTGGGTACCATTTTATTTCCCTTTTATGTTGCAATTGAATTAGAAAATGTCTATAATCTAGGTTAATGTGGCATATATTTTTTCTTTTATAAAAGAGATGAACTGTTTGACCTTAAAAATATAATCTATTTTACAACAAAAGGGAATTGTTATTGAAACACATACAAGTGTTGAATTGATAAAATTTACTAGTGTTTCTATTTCCGAAGCGGTTGCAAAAACAGGACGTTACGAGATGAACGAGGCTTTGCCTGATCTGAAAGGTCGATGTTAAGTACACTGAACATTACCCAGGGTTAGTTGGTACACCTAGTAATAGTTCTATTTCTGAAATATAAATATCTCAGGAGTTCATCGGGGTTTGATGGTTAATGTAAAAACGCTATCAAGACGACGATTTACAAGGAAATAAAGAGAAGCAACTAAGACAAAAAGATGATAAATGTTTTAAACGGAAGTATTTTGTACAAATTCCTATTGCGCCATTTGTCTCACTGGGAATGTGAATGTTTTAAATTTTATACATTTTATTGCTTACAATAGAGTTTATTTAATATTAAATATAGTCTCATACATCCTAATTAAACATTATATTTCCAGACTTCTCAAAGAGAGTAGATTTTCTCCTTAAAAACAAATCTATAACGTCAAAGATATATGACGCCTTTCAAACTTGTGTCATTGAGACTACAGTACAAATATATTTCTGAAGAAAGACGGTCACACGTCCGAAACAAAATAATTTTTAGAGTATTTTTTTTTACGATATTTTAAGATATATTAGTTGGATACAAAATTACAGATATGAAAAATGAAATAAGTAGTCTGACACAACGTTTCAAATAAATAAATAAATGGTACATCATATGCTGCAATTTGCTTTTTGATGTTGTTTTGGAGAGGCAAATTTAGCAAAAGCTGAAATATCCTTTTAACCATCAATTCTGACGATGGCACTTTGTCAAGCCCATAAAGTTGATGGTCGGTTGAAATAAAATCATTTTATGAGCGCACCTCTCGGCCACCAATCACGTTTATATTGAGTTATTAAGTGCATATCGTCTGTTTCATGTCTAGACGTTGATTTTGTAGTTTTTTTCATGTTTATTTATCAGATACAAAATCTTCCGTGTTTGGTCATGTACATGTATATAGGTTTCAGATTTCACGCATAAAAAACACATGTTATTATTTTCTGAATTTACATTTGGTCATAAAGTCTTCTAAATTATTTTATAAAAGTGAGCCTGTAACGAATTTAATCTAGCTCTGTTTATCTCATTTTACATTGGAAAATATTAAGTATTCTTTTATTATTACAGAGCACACGGAGCTCGACATGCGTATAGTGGGCAGTTATGTACAGTTATATGGCAATCTTGTATTTTTCCAAGACGTCATACAAATACTTCCTATGATGACGTCATGAAGGAGAATTGGAAATTTGGCTTTTTTCCAGAAATCATAACGACGCTTCGTGGAAGAAAACAAAAAGTTTACATAGCATATTTCAGGACTTTTTGCAATGGAAGTGTATTTTCAAATAACTGTTTATTTGTAATTTACTAGGCAAAAAATATGGGATAAATCTACTTGTTATATGTTATATGACCCCAATATAGACAGCGGAACATGTTTACAGTAACAAGAAAACAAATAGAAACTACCGACGCCTTAACAAAATCATAATCCAAACTCAAAATCGATAAAACTAGGGGCAAAATATGAACAAAGGGAAGATTTACATGGAGACCCTTGTAAAAGTACAAGAAAATAAGACCATGCATTTCGGAAGAGTAGGGGTCTTCTGCTTCATTTACGAAACCCTCCATGTAGATCCTGATCACATCAAAGTCAACATCAAAATGAGAACCGAGTCATCATTGTCAATAACAACAAGTAGAATTACTAATGCACATACTCAAAAACGTCCATCTTCATATCACTTTAAGATACAGAATATTTCTCAATGAGACAAAGATGGAGACCATACAACTTGCCCGTAGTTCTGATCAACCTGCACCCCCCGAATCCTTGTGTTGTTAGTTTGACAGCAGTCGAAATCGATCACGAAATTCACGCTTGCAGAAATGGAGCCCTGAATGCAACGAACATCCGATGGGCTCAGTTTATTTCCAGAGGAAACCTACTTGTTAATTGGGAATGTGATTTTTCTCATTAGTTTATCTTCAGCATATGTCGAATTTGAATTTAATGTATTTTCATACACACTGAAAAAAGCCAAAAAATTATGAACGTGATGATTCTAAAACCATTCAAATATTCGAATAATGCCTCGGCAATATATAACCGCCCCGTGAAATATCATTTGTTGAGCTTCTACATATTTTTCTCAGTACTTTTCTCACGCTTTGTAATGTAATGTATTATTTTGAACTTGGGAAAATACCTTTAGAAGCCATCCCCTATGACATGTTTCTTCCACAAAGGACAAACAAATTAGTTTGATCCTTTTGAAAACAAACTTGTGTGTTTCCTTCGAAATCAATCTTTTGTTTCTTTTTTAGATATCAGAAGATTTGTAGCTGCCTGTTTTATAGAAAACTGTCATCGAACATTTGAGCACCAGAATGTTGTTGCCAAAAGAGAACTTCAAAATAAAAAAAAAAAGAAATATGAATAAATACAAAAAGACACAGAAAAAACTGTTAGATATACACTTCGATTTCACGTCGATGTAGCAGAAGACGCTTACTCTTCCGGAACACCTGGTCTTATTCTCTTGCACTTTTACAAGGGTTTATTATACAATTATAGCCTTTTGATGAGGTCGATACATGGTTTTATCGACCGGAGAAAAAATATCGACTGAGGCCGAGGTTGATATTTTTTCTCAGGTTATATTATAACAATACAATATTATATACTTCCTTAACACTTTAACAGCTGTTGATGTCTTCCGTTTAATATTGTTAGACTCCACGCCGTCGAGAATATCATCTTTTGGAATATTTGTACGAACGGCGAACCTGCCGTCTGCCATTACTGTTGTTGTTGACAAGCAGTGCCAAGGTCGTCGGAACTCTTGATGCTACGTAAAAACACCCAGGAATCATGTGGCTCTATCAGAAAGTGTAAAAAATATCAATTTATAATAAATGTAAATATTTCTTTTGTTCCTATTTTGCCTCTAGTTTAATCGATTTTGAGTTCGGATTATGGTTCTGTTGACGCTTTGGTATTCTCTGATTTTTTTATTTATTTTTGTAAAATTATGGTCTTAAATATATTTTATCTACTTATTTCTTAGTGTTGGTTAACATCGATCATATGAAGCGTTTAAAACTAACTAAACGCCGAAATCCATGTAGATAAAACCCGTGCGCTAGCCCCCAAAAAGATAAAGGAAAACGCATCAATGAAAACCAGTAAGAAAATACAGAATACATTGAACTGAGGCGGGGACGCCAAAACGTAAACACAATCTGGTTTTTTTTTTTTTGTGTTTTTGTTTGTTTTTGTTTTTATTTTGCGTTGACATGCCACATTCAAGATTAAAACAATAGCCGCGTTTGCAAACATGTTGACTCCAGGCGAATTTCTATGTTGTTGATTGCAAAACAAGTATTAGCCGTGTCTTTGCTTTGGAGCAACAACTGTTTATAATTTCGTTAGAAACTCTGATTTTTTTAAAATCATATCACGGGACGTAGTCTCTAGGGAAAATTACACACTGTAGAAGCTGTTACAAATTTTTGATAACATAAATGCTGTAAAAATGATAAATTCCTTCTGTGCGTTGATTGAAGAAAATGGAAAATTTACAACTGAAGATATCAATGATATTATAAGGAATCACCTGAAAGCCATTTCAGCTGGTAACCTCCTGATACATGACTTTAAAGCCATATTTGTCTCTCCATAAACTTCATGATATGGTAATAGTGCCAAAAATAAATTAATTGAAAGAGAGCGCAACACGTAAAATAGAAATATTTTTGGTGTGTTATATTTAATAATATTTGATATATTGTAGTAATCTTGGCATACTGATTAAAAAAAACGATTCGGCCATTATGTTTGTGAAAAACAAATCACTATGAATAGAGACTTTGCTTACAAATTGCTACGCGCATTTTATTTTTACGTATATTCTCAAGTAAATAAAAACATCCAATCTTCCTAAATTAATGCCCACATCATGAATAGTAGATATCATGTGTAAATTGATTATTAAACAGTAAAACGGTAAACGTAGATTTCGATTTGATATTGAAATTATTTATTGGTTTTCTAATGCTAGTAAAGGTCGAAATTGATTAGAATTCTAACCACAACGATATATTAATACAAAAAAGGTTGATTTCATAAATAAATAAAGATGACAACCAAATGGGTTTATTATCCTTGTAACAATATTGTAAAAAAATAACTGCATTAGAGAAACTGATAGTGAATAAATCCCAAATATTTTGTCCCTATCAACCATTTAACGACATTAACAAAATAAATTTATCTCTTCCATAGGTCTGAGAACCAAGTGCATAGGTCAATCAGTCACAGGTTCGTAGTCTATTGATTAATCTCTATTTACCACAACTCGAAAGTCCCAATCGCTTTAATCAAGCAAAAACGTAATTCTTGTTCGTTGTGATCCCGCATATTTCAATGGAAGGGATGCATTGTCTTCTGACATTTCTACGTAAGTCACCTACCCCTATGGTGTATCGTAAAAGATATATAAGGATGCAATGAATTGCCTCTAATAGAAGATAATTAGTTTTAAGTTTATGTAACTCGGTGCAAAGTCTACGAGTAAAGTACAATGACGAGAATAAACATTTCAACAAATGTCGTGGTTAGGAATGTAGTTTTCTGGAGTTGACATGATAAATGATAGCGGTTGTTTAATGTGATACAGGCATTGCCTAACCATTCGGAGAATTTATTGCTGTTCTCGATGCAATCAAGTGGTTAATTATGTACTTTTTCGTTTGTTACAGTCTATTCAGTGTCTTTTGCCGTTTGTGTTTTCGTTTTATCTGAAGTTTCATTTTCATGTTATGCTTATGTTGTTGTTTACTCATATATTTACATAGTAAGTGTCGTTAATGAAGCAAAAGGCACTTACCCTACCGAAACATGTGGTCTGATTATCTTGTACTTTGTCAAAGGTCACTGTGTATCCTATTCACAATTTATCATACTGCTTGCTGTTTTTATGTTTTACGTCCTATTGAAGTACCGGATTTTGGTGGCGGATGATAACCGGAATTCCAGGAGAAAACCAACGGCATCACTACTACCCAGTCGTGGAGGGCTACTAATCGTAACAAAATATATCCGTTTGTTACCCGGCCACCTCGGTATTCGTAATTAATAAAAGTTTCCCCTTGCTACCCTTTGCTTTCGATTTTTTTCGTCCGGGAGTAGACCGCCAGTGGGGAACCGGAATTACGTCACACACTTACGTTACGTAACACTCGGCCTTCATCGTTTATTTCCATAAAGCCACACAACTTGAAGGTAGTTTGATAAAGGAATTACAAAGAATTCTTAAAAAGTATGAAGACTAAAAGCACGTGTGATTATTTCAAGTGGAACTGCCAAAAAAACATGAACGTGAACGATGCTTATTTAAAATAGGTGAATTAAATACGGAAAAAACGATCTCATTGAAATGAAATTTTGGCGAAATGATAGGCTTGCTGTAGCTTAACACACTTAATCGTTACTTAGCAAATCATGTGCCTTCTTCCCGTTTCCAATTAACTTCTGCTTCTTCTGCTTAAAGGCCGTTGCATTAAGTAAACTTAGTGTGCTGCATTGTAAAAAAATCAGAGAATACAAAAGCGTCAACAAAACCATAATCCGAACTCAAAATCGATTAAAATAGGGGCAAAAGGGGAACAAAGGAAAGATTTACATGAAGACTCTCGTAAAATCACAAGGGAATAAGACCAGGTGTTCCGGACGAGTAAGCGTCTTCTGCTTCATCGACGACACCCGCCATGTACAACTTGGTCACATCCAAGTAAGCATCAATCCTCAAAATGAGAACCGAGTCATCATTGTCGTCACAACAAGTAAACACACTAACACGCAAACTCAAAAAACGTCCTTCTTCATATCACACGAAGATACAGAATAATTCTCGAAAAGATCAAGATGTGAACCATAAAGACTTGCCCATAATCTTCATCAACCTGCATCTCTCGAATCCCTGTGCCGTAAGTTTGTTCGTCAGCAGATGACATCTATCACGAAAATCTCGACATAAAGAGAAAGCCCCATAATAACGAATCAACTGGGCCACGTAACGGGATGTTACTATCAAAAAAGGGAAAGTTCACGATCGGTTTATCATACAGTTTAGTAGTAAGTTGCCCGTGTTGGTCATAGCTGAAGTAAAGATCGAGGTAACTATTTTATTCTTATATTTTCTATACTTAATACTCTCTTACGTACAAGCTCAAATGTGCAACGTTGACACATGAATGTCGTCTATAAAGCAGGAGATAGTTACTCTTCCGAAACACCTGGTCTTATTCTCTTGTACTTTTTCAAGGGTCTCCGCGTACATGTTTTCTTTCTTCATATCTAGTTAAATCAATTTTGAGTTTTATCGACTCTGCGATATTCTCTAATTGTTTACCATTTATAGGTTTAATTTGAGCAATATTGCAGTTACAGCCCTTTATAGAAAGTCTTTTTACAAAGTAATGCCATTCTACTGCTAAGAGGAAGTCAAAACCTTGAGGTTATTTTATGGATATGTGTGTGTACATTAATGTGTTATTACAGCTAACCCAGTTCTTGAATTGAGGATATAACATTTCTCGATTTTATCAATTTAATTAGTTTAGTATCGTCATAGAAAAAGAAAACATACAACCTTCTTGAACACTTAGTACTTTTATGCTTTCCAATGTTATCTGTGTAAAAGCATCATTTCAATTTTTACGCTTTGGTAATCTCTGTTGTTTTTAATATATTAGGGGGAATTGTACTTATCAGTTTATCTGTGGTATCTATATAATCACCCGTTTCCATTGTCTTGAATACATATTCAAAGTATGTGTACTGAAGTCTGTAGGACAAAATAAAAATACACGATTTTCAACAATGAAGGTTTAAGATGACTATCGACAAGGTTTATGGTCATCATCAATAACTTGCTCTGAGATTATTTTGTGAGATATACATGTATGTATGGCGACCATACAATTTGCTCATAGTTTTGATCAACCTGGATCTCTCGAATCCCTGTAAAGACAGTTTGCTTTTCAGCAGTCGACATCGATCAGAAAAATCTCGATATATAGAGCAACGAATAACGAATCCTCTGCGGCATGTTTACACCAAAAATTTAGAAAAGCAAGGGTGTTACTAAGAAATGGAAAGTTCAAGATCGGAAAATTGAAATCGTCACGTTTATCATAACAAACTTTTGTCACGGAGATTCGAGAAATGCAGGTTGACGAATACTACGAGCAAGATTAATGGTCCCCCTCTTGATCTCGTCATTTAGAAATATTCTTTATCCTTCTATATCTATATATAAAGGTGGGTGTTTTTGTAATATTCCCATAAGTATACATACTCGTTTTGATTGGAAATAATACCGCGTTGCTCTTTTTGAAGACGTGACATTTAATTGGATAGATTCAGGTTCACACAGCGACGGGTGTCGACGTCTTCGATGAAGCTGGGAACGCTTACCCTTCCTGAACTCATGGTCTATTTTTTCTTCTTCCGGGGTCAAATTATAGTTTTTGTCGAAGCTTCGCTTAACTGTGTTTGCTTTTTGTCTGTGTATATGGCCTTTTGATTCGTTTCTTAAATCATTTTTACTGCATTCGATGTATTTACAGTACCAATTTTACTAAAAAGCCAATTTCTGAGGTGTGTTGTTGTCGTCTTCAACGAAAGTGTTTCGGGTAGGATTACCTATTCTGCTCTTAATTCGTAGACAACTGCTACAACTTTGCTGAGAGGACCTCAGGTTTCATATAAACTGTTTTTGTTCTTTTAGCTGTGTTTGATAAGGGGTATTTATATGAGACAAACCATTTAGTTGGCCAACTGCCTCCGATAAACGATTTTAAGATTTGAAACTTTTAGAATGACAATGCTACAAGGTTTGATAGCGAAATTTACGAAATGTTATCAAAAGCTATATTGCATTTGCCAGTACATCTAATTGTCATGGTTTTAGTTTTTTGGACAGTTGACAATCGAAGAGTCATCTGAGTTGTAAACATAACCTCTACCCCGCTATATTGCATGAGGCCAAGTCTATAGTATGCAGGTAAAAGTTTGAACAAGGAAGAATATTATTTTTCCATACTATGGAACTGATGTTGCGGAGTTGTAGTAAAAGTTAAATTACCTGCTGATGTTATCAGCATATTCAAAGGACACTTTGTACATAAAAGACCTCGTCAAGTTTAGAAATAGATGTTGGCGACAGGAAGTTTAATATGTATCAAATCTGAGCTTCATGCTACTTCAAGTAAATGGTTATTGTTAAAAAATGAAAATATTGGGGAATATTTGAGGGACACTTAGAAAAACAAATGGTATTCTTGTTCATATTACTATCTTTCGGTGATAATATACGGAATGTTTAGAACTCTGAGTTCGAAAACAGGTTATTAATGACACCTCTACGATTTCTGGTTATTATTCAGAAAAAATAGGAGGGGAAAATTGATTCGATGGTTGTTTTTTTTTGTGATACATATTTTCTGACATTTTTCTTGGATTCTATTGTTGCCTCTTGGGACCAATTTCAGATGGTGTGAACATGGTATATTCTGAGGTTATGTTTTATTTCTTTCATTTGTGTAAATAAACAGTTTGCAAATACTTTTATAAACAATTCATCACAAACACAAACGTTTGGAAAAAAGCATATGGTAATCTTTATTTCAAATGAATACATTTGATTAGTACATTTATATGATTGTATGCATGATGTGACGTCATGTTGACGCAATAAAACAAACTTAATTTACATATATATAATATTATATTGATATAATTCAATGACATTACGTCGACACATTTGCAAGATGACAATATTATGAGAAAAATTGAAATGATTAATAAAACAACGTTTCTCTAACGAAGTTCCCATATTATTCATTACATACACAATGTACACGTATCTCACTTTAACTTCTTAATATATTCGGCCATATATATCCCATTTACACCCAGCACTTCCACCTTCAAATAAAAACAACACATTCAATTCCAAGTCTTAGTCTTTTCAACTTTCAATCGTTTACATTATGTCGATATTATTTTAATTTTAGAAGGTATACATACATTTTATTGCAACTCATTAACACATTTGATCAATATATTTTAGCATAATTTTATTTTTGCAGAATAACTCATTGTGTATAACATGACAGAATATATCATAAAAATATTTTTTTTCGATAGCAGGGTAACACTTTTCTGTGCTTTTCTTAACTTCGACATAAGAAGTAATGTGTTATATGTAAGTCGAAATCATCAATGATTTGATTATTTCGAAATATCCTAAAAGGCAGTGTGTTCGGATAGTATCTAATTAACGACAATATTCTTTAATGTCAAAGTTCGTGATTTGTCATACCTCGATATATGATTCATTTATATGATATCAACTGAATTGCAAAACAACATAAAAGACATGAAGTACAGAAAATAAACTCGTGATTTTATCGTGATTATCGTGATTAAGTTGATATAAGAAAAAAACGGTTATTCGTTACAATGATCTTTACAATTGACGAGCTATACATCTTGAATATACATGCATGACCTGTTTACATGTTTGTTATCGTTACTTACTTTATTACATATATACAAATTAAGTCTGTACATAGCACCATGGTATCTAATCAATAAATATTTATCAAATATTCGACACGATCAACATTTGATATGAGTTATAAGCGTTTTTGAAAAGCAGAAAATTTGCAAATATGCAAAAATAATCTAATTTTGCCTATTCCCGTAATGTTAAACTTGTTCAGGTTATATCGTACAACATCACAAATCAGACAACGCAAAAAGTGATGACGTCATATACCGCCATGTTTGGTGCGGTATTTTGAATCAAACTTCTGACTGTTTGAAGTTTTTAAGCGGTGAAATTTATGCACTTGTTGGTGTATTTTGCAAAACCATTCGATTTTTGTTATAATCAATTAATACGAAATCATTGTTTAAGACTTATGTCTTAAATATGTATTTTTAGAAATGAAATTTTAACGAATGACCCCGATAACTTTTAGTGTTATACGGTATATTCCGAAAAATCTGCGTCATTCCTGAATTATTTGTCGTTTAAATAGCACACATAAATATATAATAATGCTAAACGCTATCGTGCTTTTATCATCCGGACAATTCCGCGTCAGTTTTACATTAAATTATTGTGATGCATCAAGTTGAGTTGGCATTCATTGTTCTGCTTAAAGTGAAACCTTTTTTATGATGTCGTAATGTTTCCCTGGATGGTGTTTTGTTGAATCGTTACACGTCTGTCTTTAAGTTAAGACAGTGTCATAATAATAATATGCAAAAATCAGATTTACTTAAATGTTTTTTAATTACTTTACATTTCATATTATTCTATCCTGACGAGATGTGTGGAGGATAGTATTGTCCCTTTGTAATACGAAGGTTAATGTTTTAAGTTACTGTCATTTGTTGTCTTTTGTGGTATTTTCATCATCTTAGATTTTTATATATATGTGATCTAGATTCACTGATGTCGACGGTAAAGCAGAAAACGCATGTCCTTCCTTCCGTTTTTTTCTTTTTCCCCAGGATATCACTGTACCTGCTAACTTTTGTTCATAGTTTTACTTTTATCTATTTAGAGTGTTCTTCTGGTTTTTTTTTGTCGCAATTATAACAATTTCGCAGTTTACGGTTAAATAACGTCATCGCGATTCGGAGAATGATGTTTCCTGCGTTAAGATGATCCAGGATACGAGACGCCAGATCCTTAATGTTGTCATTGATTAGAATGCATACGGTTGTGAGGTTTAATATGCATAAATGAATTGAAAAAAAAATTGTATGAAATATCTAATGTTTTGCAGATGATTCGCTGAAAAAAAATTGCTTTATTCCTGTTTTTGAGTAGAACGCCTTTTCTATACATTCGACTGTTTTATTCTTCATATGCAGATTATGCCATCTTTGTGAAAAAATCATAATATTTGAAAATTTAATTTCAAAATTTGGGTCAAAGTCATTCACTTCAAGCCCATGTGAATAACTCATTAAACGATTAGACTTGTTGATGGTTATTACATTTAAATAATTCATTCAATTGATTATATAAACACTGTTTTCTTTATTTAATTAATTAGATAACATATTAAAATCAATTTCGGTAGTCGCCGTCTCACAATTTTATTCTTGGAAGAAAACAATCAAAGGTGCATATACTTTGATTAGTTATTCCTTCTATCAACTAAGGTTTTAAAAGATAAAGGAGTAACGATGAAACTTATGTTTCAAGAACCATTTGCATTTTCGATAAAATACCATTACTATTGAGTTCATAAAATAAACACTTGAATTCTACACCATCACACTATGGTAAATGTTTTCAAACAAAACATAAGGTTATCTTAGGTTGCCTTATATCTAGATATACTCTCTTTTGATTTTCCAATTCGCCATGAATGATTAACTTTCATAGATATATTTCGGAACTATATATTGCAAAATTCATTTGATATTTACATTCAAGACGAGTCCATTAACTTAATTCATAATATGAATGATCTACAAAGCATGAGTATACATGATAATGATAAAATCGGAGTCTTTTTAATAATTTCTTATCACAACAAATGCATATTCTGTTAGCACTTAATAAGTACTAAAACATCCAAAGTATACATAGTTCGACATCCACAGACACCCTACTTTGCCTTCCAAGAAACACAGATATAAATTCATGACGAATCAAGTACAAATGTCTGCTATAAGGTTGTCGCCTCCTTGAACGAGTCCAAATTAATCACTACCCTCTTCCCGTTCATACTTGGGGACGAGGGTGAAGAATTAGGCGAATCTTCTTTCTGAGCTGCTTCTGTCATGGCAGAGAGTTTATGTTGAAGATGTCTATTTCCAATTTTCATATTCCGTTGCTTTAAGAACTCTAGCTGGGTGTATAGGCGCCTGAATTCCTCCTAAAACACAGAAATATACATATTTGAAAATTCAAATATTCCCAAATAGATTATGTGACAGAGGTTTTACAGATTTAGATATCAACTACAAAAAAATATATGAAATCATGTGACACATATGCAATACAGGTACGTATCCCTAATGGGGAAAAATATAACAACATGCTAAACCCGATGTGAATAAAAAAAATACGTAACCCACTCAAAGTAAATTGTAACTGATAACATTTTCAGCGGTAGAATGTCTCGACGTTAAAAAATAATATAATGCTACGATTGTGTTACATTTTAAATTTGTCTTTGGTTTACAAAGTAAACATGTGAATCAGTGCTTATTAATTTCAGTTTTGAGGCATAAAGGGGGAGGAAACAGTCATCTGCTGAGAGGACGTCTTCGGATATGACAGCTGTGAATCTCATCACAGGAACTCCTACCAAACATATCTCGGATACCTTAGGGTTGTGATAAATCATATTTCTACTACAATATACCATGTTGTTCCACTCTCAGACCATTGTATAAACGTGCTAACGATAGATATATGTTATATATCACTAGTGGTATATGACGACCTTTCACACTTTTGATTGGTTGAGAAGCTGCAGTTTGACAGGAAATCACGTGGTTCAATGCCACGTGCGGATTGTTGACGTCATTATCGATTTAACGTCGCGACAAATTGGCGGGGATATATACGAGATTATGTGTGTTTCGCGCAATAATCAGCTGTTCACTTCCGAAAGCTACACTGTGACTGCGTATTAATATCATTGTGGTAGAAGCAGGTCACACGACTCGTTAAAGCTCATGTCTTTTGTAACTTTACAAAAAATGATTAACTCAAATGAAATAAATTCCATATCCGACAACCACTCGTTGTGTGACCTCTATTTATCACATATTTATCAGTGCAATAGCAGAAAACATCAACTTAATAAAACTTATATCATAAATGTTTATATCATCACTAGTGATTAATATTATGTTTTAATTATCTTCATATTTGCAAAGATATTTAGGTGCGACATATTCACTTCACAGCACCAAGCGGTTGTGTTTCCTGATGTTCCAAGATTAGCTATTTCAAGATGAAAACTATTTCCCATATGGTATAGCCTCTTTGAAATGTCACGGCAGTTTTTTTATTATTTGTTGTACACACTGAAGCTCTGTGTTTGAAGGTAAAAGTCCACTTCAGCGAAATATACACAATGTAACTCTCCATACCAGAAATAAAACATACAATCTACTATACCGGAATTAATTTTGTCAAATGCACAATTCGCATTCTATTCGATTAATCTGTAGTATCGTCACACACATAAAACTCCAAAGAGAAGTTAGTGTTCATTTGTCAGCGAGCAGTTCTTGCAGGTTTTTCCACTTTTTGAAATTACTATGTCACTAAAGAGTAATTTAATCTAGACATTTGCTTGTTGACTGGGCTTATCTCCGGGATAACACAAAAGTTGCATTACTTCTGTTCACACGTTCCTTAATACATCACAAATGTTCCATTCTATGTAAACTGTTGAAAATCATAGCGAATTCCTCTAAACTGTATACAACATTGTCGGAATGCAGTGCAAATCAACTATTTAAGAATACTTTTTATAGAAACTTTGGCGATAATGTTTGTCTTCCATAACGTAGAAAGGGCATTACAAAAATGAACTATTTTACTGATTGTTCATTGTTAATCATATTGCATTCTTGCTAGCCGTTTCATGTGTATATTGAATCAAGCAATATATTTTGTTATGTGGACATACGAATCTCGTTGCATTTTTTTAAATTGACATCGTATAGTAAATATGTATTTAAAACACTGAATATTCCAGTATTGAATGATTGATGTAGTACCAGACAGCGTTTGAGCCCACGATTAAGACCACCTTAAGATTCAACTCTCAGTGGCAGCGGGATCCTATATCAAAACATACTTGACATAAATTGACAGGTATTTATATACAATCAGTAGATACAACTATTGTAAATAATGTTTCTTTCTCTTGTTTTTGAATAAATAATTATTGCAAAACTCATGAAATTAATAATCCATAGATGGAAAAAATAATTTTGTTCTTCAGGGATTGTAAAAGTAGCAAAAACGTGACACATGAGCATCAGTGATACAAAATATGTTATTGTTATTGTAAGCTTAGAATTTCACTTCTAGAGAATGCAGGAGGGTATCGTAGCGTGTTAGACATTCAATTTCAACTAATCTGGTCTATCCAGCTGTATAGATGGATACCGGTCTACTAGGATGTATGCAACTGACGACAAATCAGAAGCGGGGAAGTGACTCGCAATATCTTCAAGCCAGATTGAAAGCCAGAAAGAAACCCGATTGCATTCCTCTTCCACCAGCGCCTTGGCTTGCGGAACCCGAATTATTTCTTTCTGAGGTGGGAAATTCTTTAATAAAAGTGCACACTACTGCTATTGTAAAAAAATATGTTTTGTTTTAGATACTAAATACTGGGAGACAATTTACTGGCAAGTAGTGTACTGGCTGGTGACTGATTACAGTCGTAAAACATATACCCCATTTAGTAAGCATTCCTACGACGATTATTTCTAAAACGGACATGGCTTATTCAATAACCAAAGGAAAGTTTATTGCAAAGAGGGTTTTGAGTGACGTAAACAAGTTTCACGACATTTCAGAAGCTGGCATGCTTCATATTGATGGGAAGCGGAATTCATGTCAATGTCATTTAGTGACATTTTTTCTCGAGACAGTGCATTGCTTCATGGAACGTGAGCTCGGATTGAGAATGACAAACAGCAGGGGACAGTCTTATACAGCTCGTGAAATCCGATAATTGTTCCCGACTTTAGGTGGCTGTGACACGCAAGGCGATGATTCGGAGACAAGCTATCTGTCACTGAACTTATTTTGTTCCTAAGTTGAAGCACAGTGAACACTGCTGCGACCAGAGTTATGTTCCTTATCCGGTTTATCTAAGACATTTCGTTGATGTATTGTTAGTAGCATTAGGGCAAAATTGCTTTTAACTGTTACCAACACCACATAAAAAGAATATTGAATGTTATCATACTAACTGAAATTGAACAAGTAAAGTATTGAAAGAGATCAATCGAATGTCAAGCCGGGTTCTCTTCTCTTATACCCTGTGGATCAGCAGTTTATAAAGTCAGACAGACGTAATATGTATAACTCGCTTGTGGGCTATGGTAGCTTAAAATCTGTCCTCCCTGGATGATTCTTTAAATGAAACAGCCATTTTTTCCAATCATATATATAAGACGCACGAAAATCTATTCAAGTGCAGGATTTCTTTATTCTTCTTTTGCAACGACAGATTCTAAATTCAATGGAAATAACAGAACTTATTGTGGGAGGAAACCGGAGTACCCGGAGAAAATCCATGTGGTCGGGCAGGTGACCCTCATACCTTTTCACGTCCGGTCGGGGAATCGAACATCAGCCGCCTTGGTGAAAGGCAAGTGCGCTATCCACTGCACCACCCGACCACCCTATTTTTTAGTCTCTGTTAGTTCGACTCCCTTTTCTGAAAGTGTTCTTATTCTGTCGTGTGTTTTTTTTAATACATGTGAGCTAAACGTCAGTGCGGTAAATCAGGAACTTTACAAACACATTCTCCTGCACTTTACAGGTTAATTCGCGGTTTTGCTATGCAAAAATCACATGTTTTGATGTACGCAGGCAAAAGACAGTTTTCATACGCGATTTGAATTGTTAACAAAGTTCCTTTTGTAGGAATTACAAATATTCCGTTTCTAATTGAAGCATCTTTCTTTACTTTAGTATGACAACTCTTGAGTAAAACAAAAATAATTTTCCCTTTAGTTATTTAGTTGTTACATTGAAGAATGATATATGAAAGACTGGGTAGATAAGTCTCGGGTGCCGAAGGCGCCTGAGCGAAGCTCTTGAATGGTGTCAGATGCGTGCATATACAGAGTCGTTTCCCCCTTTTGCTACCCTTTGTTTACCCCACGATTTTATTTGTCCGGAAGTAGCCCTTTAGTGGGGAAACCGGAAACACGTCACACAATTACGTTACGTAACACTCGGCCTTCATCGGTTATTTCCGGATGGTTGAAAATAACCGGAATATCTTTCAGCTTAAGTCGTTGCATGAGAAGCTGGTTCTTTTTTCGACTTGCCGACTTTAAAAATGAAAATGGTATCTCTTTCTGAACCAGTACATTAATAATTCTAAATATCGGCAATTTACTTTAGCTAAGCTCTGTTAAGGCTTTGCATTTTCATATTAATTCTCAGCCTACATCACACGTTTGCGATTTATTCTGTTACTCTTTGTGGAAAGATATTGATCAAGGTGAGTGCACATTCTAGCACAATAACGATTAACTCGGTACCAAACTTAAATATATAAGCGAGTTAATGACTGACGCACAAAATATATTTGCAACAAAGCACAATATACAAGATCTATAATCGACACTTTCTATGAAATAATTCTATGAACCATTTAAGTGCAAAAATGAGACTGCCACTTAAAATATATCTGTTTGCAGTATATAAAACCTGTGTTACCAAGATAAAGTTCAATTTGTTAGTTATTGTTTTTTACCAAAGAATCGATGAAACATGTCATTGCCACCAACATCTCGGTTTGCATGTTGTATGGAAATTTTACTTAACTTTCTTGGCCTACTAAATTATGTAGCAAAATCTGTAATAGGTTCCTTAGAGTACAGATACCTTCAATTTATCATGATAATTACGAGGCAACCTATTTAAAGAAAGTTTAATTTCATCATGAAGACATGTCCTAGATATCAGACACATTATGGCAGCTTTAGTAAATTGAACGCATCATGTATTTGGATGGAACTACGTTGCAATATAAGCAAGCACAATATATAACTTGCATCTAAGTAAACCTTATTGATAATTATTAAGATGTTTACCTAGTTTAGATACCATTGGCATTATCTGATTCCACTTTCTTTTGGTAATTTATATCGATTAAAAAATTCAGAGAATACCAAATCGTCAATAAAACCATAATCCGAAATCATAATCAAAATCGAATAAACTAGAGGCAAAATATGAGCACAGGGAAGATCTACTAGTGATCATCAAGCCCTCTACCTCAAAACAGCAGTAGCCAGACACTGACCATAGATCGGCGTTTTATCTTAAACTAGAACTGTATATATATATCCCCCGCTCTTCAACCTTTGGAAACTAACTTTTATAAGGGAAAGTTGATGACGAACACAATTTTTATCTGCATATATATCTATACACATCATCCCTGACATCACTATGTATTTTCACTGAAATTGTTTAATTCACAGTTTAAGGAACATTTTTGTAGTCAAACTTTTCCAACAAAAACCTGTTTATAGTGACCTGGTTACCATGACAACCAACAATATGTATATATATACACATAGTCCCTAACATTCATGCGAAACTTCATTGAATTTGGTTCACTGGTTAGGAAGATTTGTCTAGTCAAAAGTTTCCAACGAAAACCTGTTTATATGACCTTTTAACCATGGCAACCCAAATATCTGTTTCAAAAAACATACATACATATCTACACAAAGTCCTTTACATTTCTGTGTTGTTCCATTAAAATCAGTTCATGCAGAAAAAATATAATGCATGCACATTTACACATGGTCCCTAACATTCCGGAGTTTCACTTGAATAGGTTCATAGGTTAATGAGAAGTTGTCTGGACAAAATCCCCCCTAGAAAACAAAGTATATTGACCTAGTTACCATGGCAACCAAAATCTTTAAACGTGATATAGATTACGCACATGTAAAATGTGTAAGAATTAGTGTCACCAAGTTTCATTGAAATTCCCTTCGTAGTTTTGGAGGAGTAGGAGTTCCATCGCTGTGTCTACAGACGGAGGGACAGACTGACAGACAACCTTATTCCAGTATACCCCTAGCTTTGTTGCGGGGGTATAAACTGCCTTATAAATAAATACAATTCCATTCGATTTACTCTCCCAATGCTATACCTTGTCAGGTTATATTGAATAACAAACAACTGAATAGTGATGATGCCATATGAGCCATTATCGTGTTATATTAAGTAAAGTTTTGATAGGGAAGTACGAAGTCATTTTAACATGCCAAATATTTTCTGTAGTTAGATAAGTCCCTCTGGCTACTCTCTGATCTTGATCTAAATTCAATTTTGTAGATCTTTTTTTTCTCACTTTTTCTTTGAAAACATTTTAGTTGGTCCGAATAAGTTGTTTTATTTTCCTTCGTCATCGGCATACAAATGATACAAAAATACATACTGACAATAATTCTGGCGGGGCAGAGGCCCCGGCCAGAGACGGCCAGTGGGTGTCTGTCTCTGCCCGTGTCCCGATCTCCGTCTCTTTCCACCACGGTTATATGCCAGAATGTTACCTAACATTGTCAAAACCCTACCTGGTTTATGATATTACCTCCAGGTAGGATATGACTGATGTGACATTCTGACACTACATGGTGGACAGTAGTAGCCAGAGGGACTTATTTAACTACAGAAAATATTTGGCATGTTAAAATGACTTCGTACTTCCCTATCAAAAATTTACTTAATATAACACGATAATGGCTCACATATAAAGCTATGTGTTTAAAATGATAACCAAGTTTCTTGGAGGTGGAGTTACTGCACTTTGTTGTGTTTTGTGCAAAACTATTTTTGTCACAATTAAATACAAGCCAATTGTTAATGAACTATTTAGGTTTATTTTAGGTTTACGTCCTGTTAACGTTAAACTAGGGTCATTTAAGGTCGTGCAAGGTTTTGAATGTGGAGGAAAGACGGAATATACGAAGAAAAGACTCAAGTAGTACCTGGCTACTGCTCCACTTTGGTTTCGAACTAGCCCTCCACCACGAGGTGGAGAGCTAATGGTAGAATGGTAATCACGCGGCCCCGATAATGAACTTTTAATGAACTATAAATGTGTGATAAATCTTTAGAAATTAACTTGAATAACTTGAATAACCTCAAAATACCTACACTGAAAAGCATGTGCACACTTGTTTTGGATAAAATGCAGACAATAATTGCGGTATGTACGGTATCACCGACAAACATGTGATGATTCCTTAAACCTACGAATACGTGACCTAGAAATATAGACACTGGCCTATGGGAATACCCTGCTGAAATGGTCCAAATCATCTCTTAGAAATCATTTTCGACTGTCATAAGAAATATGGGACAGAAGCCAATAGTGTTGAAAAACTAATCCACAGAAATGACGGATCTAATTGTCACAAAGCGTCGCACATGTACTGACCACTGACACTTCACTCGTGTAGGTCACACACGTGGTTCTTTGACAACCGACATGGTTCTTTGCGATTTATTATTACGGCCAAACAACTTGTACCTAACGTATTACTCATATATCGACTGCTGGCTAACAAAATTACGGAATATGGATTCACAAGATGCAAGTTGATGAATTTTATGAGCAAGTTTTATGGTCGCAATATTGGTATAAAATATCTAATATCCTTGAAGTATATGAAGATGAACGGTTTTTGAATCTGTTCGTTAGTATGCCTACTTGCTATAGTTCAGAATGATTCTTCAGTTCTCGCTTTGAGAACATGACATATATTTATCACGTGTGATTTTTGTAGCATATCATTGCGTTCTCTTTAAAGCTAAATAATTTTTAAATGGGTGTTTTCTTCACTAAGTCAATGACGAACGGTACCTTTAAAACAAGATCTTGTAGATATTCGGTATAGATAGAAAAATATCCAGGACACGTTTGATCAATACATAAATCCACATGTGAAGGGTTATTCGCTTGGTTTTATCTTGCAATCAGTTATACAAAATACAAAATACCACTAGTATCAACACTTTTCAAATGCATTAATAAAATATTTTGTTCATGCAATATTTGCTGACAGTGGAATACAACGGGATGATATTTTGCATGTATTCCATGACTTAAATGCTTAAAAAAACGTCTTGATGTATTTATGAGGTATCTGCATAAAGAGTGTTGCAGATGATGATTTATCATATTTGATTTATATTGTTTGAATCGTTAATTGACTTATAAAATAAAAATGAATATACAATATTTAGCTGACATAAGCTATTTGAAAGCGATTATCACGATGAGTCCATTGCGAATGATTACAAGACGATGTTAAATAACAATAGGATTGATACTGTTGGTTTTAAATAATTGGGTATAATTTTTCTGAGGGGAGGTAATCTGACAGGTTCCTGTTCATAAAGATACACCTGGTAAGTAGCGCTACTGATTAACGCATGGAGGAACGATTGTCTTGCGACTAATTTTTGATCTTTTTGATTTTTCATATTTTATTAAAAAACAAATGATCACACGTCTATCATTCTTCGTAGTGTGTCATTACCAGGCATGCGCTTTAAATAAAAGATAAATTTTATAGGATAGCATTCCCTAGAGGAAAGACATGCAACACATATATATTAAAAAATATATTATTTTTACATTATAAAAGACTCGGTAATATTGTTGTTAGTGTAACGATCATTCCAAACGAACTTTCATGATAACAAAAATGATTACTTTCTTAATAAATCCAAGGAATTCTTAATAAAGAAAAAAACATTGCACGATAACTTTTTTCTGATTTCTTAAGCCTTAATCCTGTACAAAGTTAAAGTTTTATCATTGCAAGCAAACATGCAGATGCTGATAAAATTTCGATTTCTTGTCTTAGGTTAGAGTTAAGAGACACGAAGAAAAAAAGTTCTTTTCTTACCATTTTATATTTTTCAACCTCCGCCAAGTGTAACATTTGGCTATTTTGTTATTCAACCCTAGCCTGGCGTAGCGCTACCTACCTGGATATCTTTTTCTAACAAGCTCTCACACTCCGCCTCGTCCCCCTTATCCGAGTAGTTATAGTTACAGGACGAGTTACATACACTGGTATTGAGAGTCGATGAGGGTTTATTGGAGTTGAGGTGTTGCTTAGAGCCTTTACTTATCATCGTTGTATGGTTGCTGTTTTCTCCCTTGTATCCTTTGTATACCAGGTAGGCCTGAAAGGTTAAGTACATATTTGAAACAAATGTAATCATCATGCTCTCAAATTGAGAACCGAGTATCATTGTCAATCACAACAAGTAAACACATTAATGAGCATACGCAAAAACGTCAATCTCACTATCACTTAAAGATAAAGATTATTTCTCAATGAAACAAAGATGGCGACCATAAAGTGAGTATTTAAAGGCGTACTACGTCAATACAATTCCAATAAGGTAAGTATAGTTGAACCTCGTTATCTCGAACTCGTAGAACACCCCACTTAATTCGAAGTATTTTGTCATTCCGACGAGGCTTTACACTAGCATTCAAACTCACATAATTGGAATACTCGGTTAACACGAAGTTTCTTAACGGTCCCATGGACTTCGAGATTACGGGGTTCGGCAGTACTTATTTCATCAAATAATCAAATTTCACTCGAAAACTTTTCTGCAATATCAAACGCCACAACTTATTGTCTGAAGTGTTCCAAAATTAGTTACAACTTTCAAGCATTAAAATGTTCACAAATATACGACGTTGGGTTACAGAAAAGATGAAGTAACACACACATATGCTGCACCATTTAAATTTAGTAAAATATACAGTATGCCGAAAGAATGAATTCAACTGCATCATAGAGCTGTTTCGTCCTCCTAGACTCTTCAGTGATGCTAGGGGCCAACAGGTGGCCAAAAGTTAGTTAAGTTTATAAGTTTAAAATACTCTGAGAACTGGAGGACGCCAACATGAGACTAAAAATTGTAAAGAAACTGTATACTAGAAGCTCAAAATTAATGCTTGTAGGGGGAAAAATAATGAAAAATTAAACATTAAGAAATTGAATATTTTGTCTGTCCTGCAGGAGAAATTCAGTTTTATTTAGAGTTATGGAACATATCAAGAACAACGTATGCAACTTCGATAAAAAAACAGCTGTATAATGAATTTAAATATAGCTATGTTCATTAAGAATATCGATTCATTTGAATCTAGACTCATATCAGAAATTGTAAAATTATATCACTATGTTGACAACAAGTTCACGCGTGATCTAATTAATTAGAGAAATATTTGTTTACAGACTTTCGCATCAAAAGTTATGAAATAATCTACTTACCTTACTCCCAAACAAAAATGCTAATGTAACGGTGGTTGTAAGCTGTGTGTGTATGAACAGTACTAAAAGCAGAAGATCCGGATTCGTGGGGAAAGGATCTTGTAAAAATATCCTGTAAAAGAAAAGAAATCAATATAAGACATACAAATGTAGCTGTACTCAAATACTGACAATTTGTCAATAGCTTATTTTTTTATATATGTGTTGTTTGTATTAATGAACTGTTTTTAGTGAATTGTATATTGTATATGTAGATACACATATCATCGATTTATATTGATGTGTGGATGCAAATCAAAGTAATGAAATTACTGTAGTGCTAAATATATGTATTGCAACAAGTTAAAAAAGTTATTTATTATGATTTCATATTTCATTGTGTCGAATGAGAGTGTGTGATATATAAATACAATTATGGACAATTTTTTTCATTATGTTTGACTAGCATCTCAGCTTGTATTGTCCTTTTTGTAAGTTAAGTGAAAATATTTCCTTTTTCATTACATGTCTTTATTACATTTTTACCAGTGAAATATCAAAAATTATATATTCTTTGAACGTTACATTTTTTTCTCTTGTGAGAAATATGATATTTTCACTAAAGAAAAATATCACTTTCTATGATTTGAATGTAGATTTTGCTATAAAAATGTAATACACAGAATATCTTACAGTATCGTCAGCAATACAAAAACATATTTCACTCGTTAGGCTATTATTTTGGTATTTTTCACTCGTGAAAAAAATCAAAGTATTAGCCCTACTCGTGAAATATATTTGGTATTACTAAAGACACTGTTAGATATCCTCTATATATCTCTAAAAATGGATTGAAGCGTTGAACATTTCACAAGTATTATAATCAATTGTTTATAGAATATTTGTAGAAAGAGGCGGATTGGTCGAGTGGTTCACACTCCGGCGTTTATAGAAGACAGCCGGGGTTTACAAATGGTGCGAGGCGGATGTTGAGATATCTACGATGGATCATTCTAGCGAAATGGCATTTTAAAAATGACATTGGAAGCATGTGGCCTATGTTTGCTATATACAGAGATATATCAAACGTTGTATTTTATTTTTTTGTCTAGATGAAATAATTATCCTTGTAATGTTAGTTGTTTTATGTAACATGTTATTAAGAGATATGTGATCCCCACAAGATGGTGTCAAAATGTTTCCAGACCGTTTATTGCTACACATATTATAAATATGATAACACAAGGCCTTATGTATTAGCTAAGTGACAATAGCTGAAGCAATGTATGTCCCTTTATTACATAACATAAACAGTTTAAGTGCCGAATCAATCTTTTTTAGTTTGCACGTTGAAACAACTTTCGTTTAACCTTAACTAAATATCAATGCCATAAATGTCTTAACTAATATGTGAATTGATGTAATACCGGACAAGCACATTACGGATTCACACAATGTCGACATCATTTCCCGTTTACTCGAGTAAACCTTTGTCAGAATTACTGGATCACATCGAATAACAACTGATTGTATAATTCCCTGTGTCAGCGTTTTATCTTTTCCCTTTTACAAGTTAACTAATATAACTATAAAGGCCGTAGTAAACGTAATGTAATGCTTTTCACTTCTAATGTGTTACACAGCCACGGAAGTTCTGTAACACTTAACGGTCAAAGTGATACCACTCTAGCTGGACTGGACGATATATATCAAATCATCTTGTTCAACGACCTTCAGACTTTCTCATTAGCACCGGAAGTCATTTTCATAATGACTTGGCATCAATTTAACAAATTTGATCATTATATGAAATGTCATCGTGAGTTGGTGTGAGTGATTTTTATAATAACGAATATATGCTAAGGAAGATAAAGTGCTCTTTAAAAAGGTGCAGTTCTTTCTGTAAGTACATTCTATCATATTTACATTGTATGTCCATAATGCGTGAAAATACAAAATGCTTAAACATGATGATTGATAAGATAAACTGACTGTTTTACACAAATTCCCGTTACTCTCCTAAAAATACACCATTAGAAGATTATAAATTATATTCATGATACTATTCGTATCCTACATATATATTTTCCTTTCATTAAAAACATAAGCTGACCGCAAAATCGGATACTTATTAGAAGTGTATCTAATATACAAAGTGAACAAGGCTTTTACTTTTGTAAACACTTTTGTTCACAACGCAATGTGTATTTTTCAAAAATTACATGACAGCTTATTCTTCAATCGGAAAAAAATATATTTCAATATTTCCTGCATGACGTCACTTCTTTAGCAACATCAACATACTCCGCCCCGAAAGCATTACTATTTTCTTTATGATTTTATAATGTTCTAAACCTTCTTATTATAAATACAAGATTGGTTGTTAAAAATATTATTACAATTCATGTCTTTAAGTTTGGTGAGTTTATGTTAATATCGACCTAAAAGTGATTTCGTATCTGTCAATGTTTATTTCCATGTTCAAATAAACGTATATTCACCTCTACAAAAGTCAATAATTGTTAAGTATCGGTTTTAAAATTGGGTCCAATCTTGTCGGACATCCAGCATAATCTTGAAACTTTTTTTTTTAAATTGTGCAATTCTATTATCAATTATGAAATAAGAACGAGGACTTACATTGAAACATTAAGAAATAAGGAAAGCAGTGTCTCGTTGTAGATTGCCCAGCTTATGAATCGACTCTCGTTGAATTCTGATGGTGCTTTCCGTACCACTATACACAGTCGTATTCCCCAGAGAAGGAAAATTAATTCCGCTGCAAAAGATATGAAACATATATAAATGTGTATTGCGATCACCAATTCTTCCACGAAATAAGTTAAATATTTATATAAATGAATTCTCAGTTTGTGTATATACTTTTTTCCATGAATTCATGCACTCACAAAACTAAATTTGTCGGTAAACAACGAAATGCGTGCCCCATGAAAATGATTAAATATCACAGTGTTCTTCAATGTCGGAAACTCACATTGTAAGCAAGTTACATGTAGCAAAGCTAGGTCAGCCTTGGGGATCCAACGATGAGTGTTTTTTTTACAATCTGTTAATTATTCTTTAAAATACTATCGATTTTGTTATACTAATAATTCATTTTTACATTTTTTGAAAATGTAAAGTTAGAACATAAGTTCTTGGAACATTTGAAATATAAGAACACCTTTCAAGATGGATTTGATTTTTTCATTGATGATGGACTGGTCCCACGAATATCCATCTTAATGACCCTTCTCCGCATCACCAGCAAAACTCGATTTGCGACAGTATAATCACGCAATTGCGAGAGTATAAACACGCAATAGCGTTATCGGTTTAGAAACATGTTATATAAAATTCTTCATAAACAAAGTGGCTAAAGTCAGTCTACCTGAAGCAATAAAACACATACTAAAATACCTAGATACAGTACTTCATTGCAAAAGTTGGATCGTTCTCATATTTACTATAATGATTCTTATACAATTATATCATAAAAACTAAGTAAATGAATACACAGACGATAATCACTAAATGTCTCATATGGAAACCCTACACCTGGCTTGCAGTTTAATGAACCGTAAAACAAAACAAGTTGAAGGGAAAAAACCCTGTACTGCAATGAAAACCACGTTTGACTTTATAATAAAATATTAAAATTATATTTACTGCTTCTGTAGTTTCAAATTAACTCATTCAACTTTGAAATTATCAAGATTAATGAACTTTTCCAACTTTTGAGTTGGAAGAATTCAAATGTGTCTGCAGGGGCGGATAAGTCAACCCCTTAAAATTCATAATAGATTATTCTAAATTTTGAAATTGAGGAGTCCAAATTCGTATTCGGGGATGGTCTAAGCGTTAACCTTTTGCCAGAACTAACATTAATACAATTTGTTGTTGACTCATCTGAACATGTATATAATGTTATGATGGATATCACTGGCGTAATCATAGTAATATGGGTAAAATTACATTAAACTACTTCAGAATATTACGTCATTACCTTATTGTCTATCTATTAACGCACACTGTGTTACAATCGACAGACAAATAATTAAATGTCATGCAAATCATTTAACAATTCTGCTGATACAGGACAACAGGTCGACTGAACTTAATACCACCGAGCAAATCTCAATTATGTAGCATAATAGCTTCTGTCAGGGCTAGACTGATGGGAATATATACGTGTTGATGAATGGCACCGCAAATCATATTCATTTAGTTTCGTATAAAGGTTTGATTTGATATCGTGAGCAATTTTTTAAGAAACAGACAACGTTGAACCTTGTGTTTTACACGTTGTGTGCACGTTT
Source organism: Mimachlamys varia (assembly GCA_947623455.1). Lineage (NCBI taxonomy): Eukaryota > Metazoa > Mollusca > Bivalvia > Pectinida > Pectinidae > Mimachlamys > Mimachlamys varia. The sequence goes on along the minus strand of OX392533.1, from coordinate 37,427,330 downwards.
ATACAATGAATGGTCTATGAGTGGAATAACACGAGATATTATTGTAGAAAACTGCTTATGATACGTGGTCCTATCTGATATATATATCTTATCAATATACATGTAGTAGATTTTGTTAAAGATATATCAGATGTTTTATCGATATATTAGATTCGTTATCAGTATAGGTGTATTAACTGTATTATCTAAAAAATGGATTATCTGTATGGTAGATGTGTTATCTGTTATCATTTTAGTACATGTATATATCTTATTAGCATAATAGAAAAGGTATCGGTACGGAACAGATTTATCGATATTAAAACTTTGTTATCGGTACATCGATGCGTTATCGGTTTGGCAGACCTGAAATCGATTTAGAATCTTTGTGTTCATAATTACAGATACGTTATCAGTTTAGAAGTTTTGCTATCATTATTTATTCTCTGATTTTTGGAAGCTTTGTTCATCATAACAGATATGTTATCGTTTTTGATATTTGTAATCATTATAACAGACGTGTTATCAGTTTAGAAGCTTTGAAATCATTTTAACAGACGTGTTATCAGTTTAGAACTTTGTAATAGTTATAACAAATTTGTTATCAGTTAAGAAGCTTTGCAATCATTAAAACACATATGTGTTATCTGTTTAGAAGCTTTGTAATCATTATAACAGATGTGTTATCAGTTTAGAAGCTTTGTAATCATTATAACAGATGTGTTGTCGGCTTAAAAGCTTTATTATCATTATAACAGATGCGTCATCGGCTTAGAAGCTTTAAAGGCCCAATATATGTAATTTTTCGGGATTCTGAAAAATTATGAAAAGAAATCCAGTTGATAACCATGCAAAACTAAGTATAAGTCTAAAACAAATTAAACCTGAGCGGTAAATACATGTAACAAGAAACTCTTGACAAAAAAATCCAAAGAATTGAAAGTAATTCAGGTGGGGCCCACTTCAACAACAAGCCGAGGATAAAAGACAGTTCAAAATGGACGTTTTTACAAATACCGAGTTTCAACTGCTGGTGTACCAGTAACCGCGTACTCAGTCGTCTTGAATATTGCTGGTATCAATTAATGTTACCTAAATCAATCAATATAATAAGTTATTAGGCTTGATTTTCGTTTCAAGTTTTGCCGAAAGTTACGTATATTGGGCCTTTAATATCATTATAACAGGCGTGTTCTCTGTTCGGAAGCTTTATTATCATTATGACAGACATGTTATCAATACCTATAGCTGCCGAATGGTCCCACCAATCTGCCGAACACTGGAACGCTTTCAGGTCATCTACATTACGACCTGGAAAGAAAAAATGTATGTTCGTGATGCATTTCCTTTTGTTATGATGGCCTGAAGTTCTAGTGGAACCTCTTATTTAAATTAAGTACCGATGGTGTCTTTCTATGCTGTCGCCATAGTTTGACTTTTTTCACTTGCTATGTATTCTTTTGATGTTCACTGGAAAAGAAAATACCCATGTTTACCATATTTTTTCGCAAAACATAAAACATAATACGAACTAAAGAATGTTATCTGTCGTTAAGGTAAGATATATATTATAGACTTGAAATATATTCCATGAAATGTGTGCGACAGTCGATAGGTACACGCATAATATAATGAAATATGTTGCATTGTACATGATATACATGTAGGGCATACGAAAATGTACGAATTAATTGTTACATTATATGACTTTATTGTTCCGCTTACGTGAAATTCAAGCGAGATTATGAACGCATACTACAGTCGAACCTCGTTATTTGGAATTCGGAGGAACCGTAGACTGTCTCGAATTATCCTTTGATTCGCATTAAGCTTGTTAGATGTGTGTTGTGATGTTTGGCCAGGACCGCCAGAATACATCAAATTACTATTTTGTATTTAGTTATACACGTTCGAGATAACGAGGTTCAACTGCATTATGTAATATGTTATTGTGTACAATATAAAGAAGACGATAATATGCGTAATATTTTAAGCAATATTGAAGGAGCTGAAAGTCCTATGACAAAGTATATCATCATTGAATTCAATGTTGACGATGACATTATGTGGTGGAATCCGAAAATAAGCAAGATTGTTAAAATTGTTCACTGCTTCACATTTCGACAAAATGAAAACAAAATTTGAACAAACTGGTACCAATTTACTGGGATATTATGTTTACAATATCTAAATTTTTGCAAAGATAAAATGAAACTGTTGAAAGTTCAAACAGCCCGCCAGGAATATCAACATATATGTACACAAGATATTACGCAACCATCACATTGAAGCCGAGTTTACATTGTATATAAGATAGAAAGAAGAATGTACTACTATGTTTTTTTTCATTTTGCCCTTTAAGCTGTATGTTATCATTGCGAGGTATATAAGTTAACACTTCAGCATAAACAGTAAGAAAAGTTAGCAAACACTGGGCGAAAATACATTACATAAGCTATATGCAATACACCAAGGGTAGTTTTACTTGGTTTGGTTTGTTTTGATTAAGGTCCTATACACAGGCAGGTTCATTTAAGGACGTGGCGGATTTTGGCGATGGAGGAAAGCTGAAGTACACAGAGAAAACCACCGACCTACAGTCAGTACCCAACAACTGCCCAACGTGGGTTTCGAACTCGCAACCCAAGAGGAGGAGGGCTAGTAATAGAATATCGGGACACGTTAACCATTCGACCACCACGGCCCCTTTACTGGGCAACACTTTCCCTGAATATCCTACTAACCTTCTATAACTCGTGGTGTGCCTGCTATGGTCCTTGCAGTAAGATAAGCTGCACAGATAAAGATGATGATGAGAAGACGTTTGATGAGATCTGCGTCTGAAATCTTCACACGCTGAGCCGACCTCACCCGGAAGACAACGGAAATACTGTGGATATCAATAATGAATAGTATTAGATATTGTGTTAAAGGTTAGTTATTTAATATGTTTTCGAGTTAAACGTTCATTAGAGACATTGTGCAATAGAAAATAGTGTTTTTTTTTTTTAATATTTGTGTAACAAGATACAAGAACTGTTGGTAATGTCCTACTCGTTACAAAGGTAAAGCGTCTTTTAAATCAATTGTACTGACAGATATAAAATCTGAAACGGACTATAACAGTATATCACTTAAGGATCCATGTCACATGCTATTATGTTTTATATCAAGTTAACTCCCCTTAACTGTAGCCCCTTTGGACTCACACACTTACACAAACTAGGTAACTCAATCGGTTTCTGCATTGTTTTGAAAAAATCTGAATATCAACGTTCGAACAACGGTTTGACATGTAGAATTATTAAATTCAGAAAAAGGTTATTTCATCGCCATTTTGTTATCGAAATGGCTATACTCTCTCCAGAAAGTGATTGATCAAACTGATAGTCTTAACGGAAATGTAAGTTTGGAATGCATAATTTCCATTTGTGCAATGGTAAGGGGAGCCTTAATCATCACACACAAAAACAAGGCAAATGTCTAGATACCGAGAGTATCGTGATAGATGTCGGCTGCTGACAAACAAATTTATGGTACAGGGATTCACAAGATGTAGGTTGATGAAGAATATCAACAATGTTTTGGTCGCCACCTTGGTCTCATTGAGAGACGTTCTGTATAATAATAAATAATAATGATATACAGCATTTGATATAGCGCCCATCTAGCTAGCATAAGCCACTCTAAAGCGCTTTACATTACATAGATATACAATTCTCATACAATCAATACAATTAACACATACAGTTATATCATATACAATTCTGAGGAGTTCGCATGAGCTGCCTTATCAGTCGCTAACTACCTGTCCTATACCACCTGGCTTATATCTCCATATGTGTATGTATGTGTGTGTGCTGGAGATGAATTGTGTTCTGTTTGTAGTGGGACCGTGTTTTCAACGGCATCTTTTAGAGTGCCACATCACTTGAATGCTACAGCACAGATACTGCAACACCCACCCCAGACTATTTTATACTCCACCTGGGTTGTTGGAGTTGTGTCGGGAGGAGAAAAACACTTTATCTGAAAGTTCCATGCGTATGACGATTACAGGGATCGAACCCCGGCCGCCTGCATGGAAGGCCAGAGTATTAACCACTCGACCTTGTATGTTATGAATGTAGACGTTTTTGAATCTGTTCTTTAGTATGCCTACTTGTTGCGATTAAGCATGATGCATCAGATCTCATGTTGATGGCGCGACATGTGATTTTACTCTTCTAGAACATCTGGTCTTATTATTATTACTTTGTCCAGAGTCTCTGTGTAAACAAATCCATTGTTCTAAGTTGAGTATGCTCATAGGTGGGTTTACTTGTTGTGATTGACAATGATATGCGGTTCCCGTTTTGAGAACTTCATGTTTACTTTAATGTGACAAAGATTTACATGGCGGGTGTCGTCGATGAAGCAGAAGACGCTTACTCTTCCGGAACGGTCTTATTCTCTTGTGCTTTTACGAGAGTCTCCATGGAATTTGTTTTGTTCCTATTTTGCCTCTAGTTTAATCGATTTTGAGTTCGAATTATGGTTTTGTTGACGCTTTGCTGTTCTCTGAATCTTTTTTGGCCCAAGATTACCGTTCGTGCTGACCACTCCTTACCATATTGATATTACGCAATTTATTATTATGTACATACATGTAGTGAGTGTAGTTATATAAATATATTGACACAAACAATAGCAATGACCTGGGTTATACATGGAACAGTCGTGATGTCTAGGCCGATAAAATAGCATGCATAAGTGAATGGCATTGCCCGAATTGAATATTCATAGTAAAGTTCAAAGCGACAGATAATAATCTGATTTGTTTAACACAGTAATGGTTACACCAGTACCTAGACTTATACTTTATGTCAGGGAGACATCCATATTCAAGTAGGATCTTTAACTTACTTACTTTACATTACTCCAATGCAAATAGCATTAGCGTTTGCCCCAGCATATAAACTAACTTAACTTATCGATAAACCATGACCTTGCATATGGATAAATGCACATTCAGGGCATGCGACTCTGCAGCCTTGGCCTAGTGTTATGTATCACGGCGACCCATTAAACGACCAAGCTTGCAAAGGGAAAAAGTGTAAACCTTTGCATCCGAAAATGTATAATCTGAATTTCCGATATATCCATCGGGGCATTGTGCTATGCTTTTACAATGTTTCCTTTTTTTGTATTTTTACAAGGATTGTAAATAAGAAATATAAGCTATGATCCCTTTGAAAGCAACGGTTACAAAATAGTCTGGGAGTACCTAAAAGCCTCCTTCCTTGTTACGTCTGACACCCATTAGTTTAAAAAAACAACCAGAGAATACCGAAGCGAAAACAAGAACCATAATCCAAACTCAACATCGATTACATGATGAATTAACAAGATGTTCCAGAAGGGAAAGAATCTTCTACTTCATAGACGACACAGTCAAGTAAATCTAGGATACATCCAGGCAAATGTCACGTCCTCCAAAAGAGAACTAAAATATTAAAGAGAAAAATATAAATATACTTACCGCCATGTTTTTAAAAGTAGGGCCCCATACGATATTGAAAAACCGATTTCTCGAAACCAAAATTTCAGGATACAAGTTATGACTGTAGCTTCGAAGTATCCAACGATTAACTGCAAACAAACGAACAGTAAAATATCATTATTGGTGTATGTGAACGACAAAAATACAGCGGATGACAAAATGTCATGTCTAAGTTCATTAAAAGCGGGAACAACATTAAAAACATAGTATGTTAATGGAAGAAGTTATTGCAACAAAATTGCTCAGTTTTGTAATTGCGACTTTAAATCCAGTTTCATTATGAAACAGGACACGATTAGAGACTAATTTACTAAACTGGACAATTTTCATTCGCAGACATATGAATCATCTTACTTTTTAGACTCGCTGCTCTTTCTATAACATTCACATTGCTTACTGTTAATCACTCATATTTCGCGAGATATTTATTTTCGCGTTACATCGCGAGGAGATTCAATCGCGAATTCAAATACCTCGCGATTATTGTTCTGCCTCTAAAAGTGCCCGTGTTTTATTCTATTGTTATCATCACCTCTAGATAGAAGTTTGCGAAATAATTTATTCGCGAATATGTCTGAAAAAAGTAAGCTCGCAAAATAAGGATTTACACATTACCACATTTAATGTTTACATTAATTGTTCAAATGCGACACATCATTTACGCAAGTAACAAGAAATTAAATTGAGTATTGAATCTATATTAAGCTTTCATGAATACGGCATTTTTTGGTATTTTCTCTGAAGATCCGATTTATTTTGACTTCAAGATGTAGTTTCCTGGTAATGTGACTTCATATGCGTAGAAATTTACTGCGCATAGGATTTTTTATGGCCATTTGCTTCAAAATTTAGAGGCAAAGGGAAACTTGATTTCGTATAACCTTCAAAAAGCGTTATTCTTAGTAAATATGATATATTTAGGAATATATTTAGTGAATTTAATATATTTTATTTAAATCTGCCAATTTTCAATCATTTCCTGAGCTGATTATGAGCTCTTTTGCAAACATTTTTGTTGGTGATGGTGATATCGAACTAATTTGCAGAAAGAAATGTCTCTTTTACATTTTCAAATAAAACCACAACACCACAAACGACAAATTGATGCAACAACTAGTCTTATGCCTAGGGAAAAACGTCTTTTAAGACGATATATTATAATTAGCTAGCTCGCAGTACTAAGCAATTAGATAATATGAAATTACTTACCGGACAATACAATAAGAAAGCTCCAACGAGAATTATACGCATCAATACTGGACTACATGCTTTAAGAACCTGAAATATACAAACAAACACAAGCAATGTACATATATATCAATAACTCCAGATTAGATTTTCATGATCGTAAACAACAAACATTGTACTATTTTCGAGTATTACGAGAGTATTTCTATTGTTAGTCCTTAGGGTCCCCGTTTTCACAATTTGAAGGAATTCATTCAGTATTTGTAGTTTCAAGACTTTCAAAGAGCTAGTGTAACATTAAAGAATGTGGGATAATTAATTTTTCGCTCCATTCTTCACCTTCAATGTCCTAAGGCCCACCTTCTGCTGAGAGCTTCTTCTCTTGACTTGTTTTACATAACATCAATGCAGTGACGCACTGATACAATGTGTTTTTATCTACAGTTCAGAATGGATCATCACTTACGGTTTAGAAGCATTACACAAACAATTATAAAAATTGAGGGGGTGATTCTTAAGTAAAACAATACTTTAACGGAACAAAACTCCTTAAACAACATCCAGAAATGATAACGATAAGTAAAAGACATCAAAAGTCGCTATTGACACAGACGGTGCAGATCTTTCATAACATTCCTCATATACAGCTATGTGTTGATATCACTTTGTTAAATCTCCGCTTAGTCCCATATATAGTGTCAATAACTATTTTTGATTACAAACATGAGCATTGCTTCATTTTTGATTACCTGGGTAGATGTCGTTGATTGTATCAAAACAATACTGATTTAGAAATTATTTTTAGATTTTCATGATTGTTAAATCCAGCGAAATCAATTCAATTAGACATTTGCATTACCAAAGTTCATGTTAAGTCCCGTTTGATCGCGTGAGGAACTTGATAAATAAGCTGAAAAGTGTACTTTTAATAATGAATGTGATTTATACATAAACGGACCATTAATTTCGCACCAATTCAGACAAAATTGTTTCCGTTTTGACAGTTTGAGTTGTAATCACTAGAGAAACACGAAACTAATTTGACACAATATGCAATTTGTCTAACAAAACCATTGTCATATAGTTCCAACATGTTTTCCAATACACTTCACTGTTCGAAACCATCCCTACACATTTACATAGATTAGGAGATAACGCGCTATCAGTACTTGAGTTAATTCACTGAATGGCTCGCGATGCCCTTATCGACTTAAAGAGACGCACTTGGTCAGCTGAATTTCACTTAGTGATAAAACGAAACTTTAAACTATGGATTCGTTTTGCAAAAGCTACAATCTTATTCATATTTTGTAATAAAATGATAAATAATAAAGCAACCGTATTTACTGTAATAACAGTTGGACCTCGTAATCTCGAACTCGCAAAATTTTAAGACCTATTTTCGAAATATTTCGTAGAGCCTGGCCGAATTTCACGCTAAACATTCGATCTCATTGAACTTGAATACTCGGGTAACAAAGACTCAAAGTTTTTTCGCTTACTTTGAGATAACGATATTTGATTATATGTTATTTTTCTTGTTTGATTTATGAGTATCAGTGTAATATGAATTTATTAAACGAGTTATGCATCGCGCTGTAATGCGAGTGATATATTGAAGATGACAACACACACATATGCTGCATCTCTTAAATTTAGTTATAGATACAGTATGCCGAAAAAATTAATTAAACTGCATCATACAGCTGTTTTGTCCTCCTAGGACTCTTCAATGATGCTAGGGGCCAAAGGTAGGAATCCAAAATTTCTAAACTAATATAGAAGCAGAAGGGTCAGGTGCGTAAAACCCTGTCATAAAGACGTCATTTATTATGACATCATAATAGAGTTTTTACACAGGTGCAATACTATATTTATGACAGGGCCGTATGACATAATACAATGGGTCATTTATGTAATAAATGTGTATCTTATTATATCGAAAGGTCATGACGAATATCCTAACAGACTACAAAAAGAGCGGGAGTTTTTTTATCCAATTTCAATCTTCAAATGTATAATTATTCATTACAGAATTGAAAAATACTAATGGATTTTTTGAAAGAGATTTCTTTTTATTTATTTATTTATTTAATTATATTCATTTATCTATATTTTTTCTATATAAGATTAAACTTCGATACATTTGACATTTAAAAGGCAACTTTGCAAATTGTTTATCAATTGCAACCATGTACATGAACTTTACAAGTATTAACATTCATATTGATATCAAAATAATATCCTTCATCAAATCTTAGCATTTTGCTTTAGAGGGGTATAATTACGACAAAATATCAAGGGGTTACAAAATTGAAATTCTTTGCGTTCTGTCCCTTTAATTTAACCGCCAAATGAAAATTTTCTCGTCGGCAAAAGTTATTTTTAGCCAGGTGTACACCAAAGTGTTTCATGTTTCCCACGCATATTCTTTTGTTGTTGACAATTTCAATTTTGAAAGAGTTACTTTTTATAGATGACGCACATTCGTTTTGAACCACGTTGCTTTAAATGGTCGTGTCCGTAACGTTCGTATGCTTTTTAATTGATTGACTTTCATTTACCATCATTGAAATCTTGTTCACCGAATATTCCCTGTCGTCACATTACGAGACATTATCAATACACTTATTTTGATGTAGAGGAACATTTAGCAAGTAAATTGAATCGAAAGAGCAATACAGCACGTCAGGGGTCAGGCGGCCATCACGGCGCGTGAAGGTGTATTGAAGAGTTGGGATTAAGAATAATAATCAAAAGTTCTACTTGGCTGTGGGATCGATTCTAGATGAAAAAGAACTTTGATGTGACTTTGAACTCATCTGCTTTGTATGGTTTCCCGAGAGATGGAAAGAATAGCAATCACCATGACTCCGTCTGGAGCAGTTTTAGAGGACAATCATTAAATCTGAAAGTGGTACATTGATCAAGAGACCTTCTCAATAAGACCGTATTTCATATTAAAGATGGAGACATATGAAATGAACAACCAAACGACAACATCTGTATTAATTAGAATCGCGATTAAACATGAATTTATCAACTATTTTGATGACTACAAATATATCAAAACGATTATTTCTATAAATGTATTGATTAAAACATATTGTCTATTTTTCATAGATTATGAAGATTTACCTTACATAAAAATAAACAACAAAATGTATATCTAATCAATATCAATTGGATTTATGAAATACTAAAATGATTGCATTTTTATATCTTTCTAGCTTTGTTTAAATTATCATATAATTCTGAGTAAAAAAATGGTTGATATTACCAGGATACTATTCTTCAGAATATAGTTAATGACAAAATAGGCACCCGTTTGGATTTAGAAATTGTTTTCATATGATTGTATACTTTACAATTATTGACCTGTTTCCAGGTGGCTACAAGAAATTATTAACCCTAGAAATCGATATTAAGAGATAAAAATGAGGCTTACATGTAATGGTATTACATATGTACTTGTGAAGAATTCATTCATTCTCTTATTAGGAAAACTGAATCATCAAATATACACGTTGCTTAAAGCTGCATTACCTAGGGCTGATTATTTTGATAATAATTAATTACGCTTATGATTTGTGACACACATTAAAATTGATTTAGTAATGATAAAGATTGCCCAGAAGAATTTATTGAACGTGAGTGAGTATAACTCCTGGCGATTGTCTAACTGTGTTGCCCCATTCTTGTCGCCGTTGAATAAACTGATACCGTCTGACATGATCACCCTAGCATCATTTTATAAGCCGCCCGTGATGTCTGCCGAGAAATTGTTCATCGACCTACGCTATTCTGTCTGATCTTTTGACAAGTGCGCATGATATTTACTTATCCATTACGATACCAGAAGCCTTACTGTGAGCGAGTATTTGTCAGAGAAGTGTTTATGTATTCTCTTGCTTCCGATTGCTGTCTCTCGGCTTCTGCTATCCTTTTGAACAAGCGGTATATGATGTTTTTTCTATCTATTTGACGTATATGCATTTCAGTGATATTTTATCACCATTAAAAGGTCATGACAGTATGATATAAAGATGTATATTCATGTTGATAAAACCAATAATGTCAAAGCCTCGCATGATATAAATGTCTGGGTTTCTGTTTCTTTGTACACAAATTCATTTCAAAATAATTTTTTGTGGTTTGATAAAACATAGTTACCTAATAGAAACTATCAACCCTACGTGATGCAGACTGAGAAATCTCAAAACGAGGGTGAGATTTATGAGTCTTTGCCGAGAGCTATAATTTATAAATGTTATCCTGAGGGTTGTGATTTATTTGTCTACATTATACAGGAGTAATAAAATGTTTTCTCCTCTCCCCGCACACACTTTCCTAACGTAAAATAAGTTGTCCTAAAGTGACATCAGTGCATTGCGCCATCATCAGTGGCAGATGCAATGTGTGACGGAATTGGTGACGTGTCGCCGGTTACACTGCAGAACGTGATGATGCAATAGTGACGTTTAGGAATAATAGCGCGTGTGAGTTGTCTTTTCCCTCCCCCAGGAAAAAAAAACAGATTTATCTTTTCCTTAGCAAATATGGGAATAAACCTGTGTAGTATGGGGGAAATAATCATCCATAATCTTTGATTTGTTTGCTTAAGAAGCAATCATTAATGGATGCGGAGCAATCATATTCACGGGGCCGCGGTTGCCGAGTGGCAAAGGTGTCCCGACATTCTACCACTAGTCCTCTATTTCTGGGTTGCGAGTTCGAAAATCACGAGGAGCAGTTGCCCGGTACTGACCGTAGGTAAGTGTTTTTTTCTCCGGGTACTTCGGTTTTCCTCCAATTACAAAACATGGCACGTCTTTTTTATGACCTCGGCTGTTAAAAGGACGTCACACAAAATAAACCAAACCAAGCCATAATATTGAATTTCAACTTTTTATTGCGTTCTATTCATCCTTCTCTTGCACCCCAGACGGATATATCCCATGCGACATTTCACAAAATTTGTTCACGGCAATATTCTATATCCTATTCGTAAGCGTAAATAAGCAAACATTCGCAAAATTAATATTATGGTTTCCATTCCCTTCTTTTTTTATTGTACTGATGCAGTTAAAATCATGTTGACGTAGCTTCAAAATAATCTGCATTGTGAAAGGCGTTTTTTCTCTTTGTAAAAAAAAACATTGTTAACGCACAAGCATTTGTACGTTTAGTAGTGAAGAGGTCAACACTAATAGTCTAAATTCTTATGTTGCGGGATATCCATTCGACAGAACTAAAGGAAAACTTCTGAGTTTTCAAAGTTACGCGAGTTTGAATGCTAGTGTAAAGCTTGGCCGCGACCAAGAAAATTGAGTTAAACGGGGTCTTGGAGTTATATGAGTTTGAGATAATGATGTTCTACTGTATACTGTTACTGAGCGAGATCAGTTGAGGGTTCTGATTCTGGAATAAAACCACATGAAAACAAGGGTTGTTATAGAACCATAATCCATGACTGAGATAGTCCGATTTGGCACTGCTCCAAGACATTGGTTTAATTTATCTCTCGTTCATTCGTTTATCTCCCTTTAAAGCTTCAGTTATATGGTATCAACATACAGTATGTAAACATGTATAATGTTTATCCAGCGTACAGTCCAAAACATTTTAGGTTTCATAACGAAAATGACATTTCAAATGTACCATAGCATCTTTATCACAAAAGAGCCGATTGCAGAATTATGTAAAAGTATAAAAAAGGAATTTATACGATACAGACATGGATTATTCAAGATATGTAGCCGCGCCTCATGGCAGTAGTCCTCAATCCGTGAAAGGTTAAGTGCACTTAGGCCAACGGATCTTACACTCTTTGACGTTATACAGATTGGAAGACTGTATGATTATGTTAAAGTCTGAGGCAGCCATATGAAAACAAGACCAGACATGGTTCCATTTAAGATGTGACAGTCATCTAAGGAACGTATCTATAATATGTCGTTGTGCTTGTAAACATATCTCCGTTACGTTCATAGGTCTAACGACTCTGTAAATGTTCGATTGGACTTGTAGTCATTCTGTAGAGATCGAGTGACTACACGTGTATATCAGAATTCATACAGTAAAATGTCTTTCATTTTTATAACCAGACTGTGGGAATAATCTCAAATATTATCCGGGCATATTTTGAGAACATTGGCTTTATTTTTTTTTTAAATGATTGGACTTTTATGCGATAAGAAATGTAGCTAATGCTTATAAAATAGCACTCATGTTTGTTCCAGGTCTAAGCAATACATATATCCGCAGGCACAATGACTTGATAACTTTTTTAAAAAAATGTACATTGTACTATTACAATTAAATTGACAGGATATTAATCATGTCTCATCTTTAAATCAGCAAAAATATTAATACTAGTATATTCAGAAGTATAATATCGGTCGCAATAAGCTAGAGGTGATTTCGGACTTATAACGGAAGCTCAAAATATTCAAAAGAATCTTAAAGATTACGCTTTGTTGAAAGTTGATTTTTTTTAATCAGTGTTGAATTTAGTTAGACAGGCCGCCTGTCTAATACCACATAACTCATATACCTTTAAAATATGCATAGCCAAAATAATTGGCGTTTAGTCGGTAAAGCAGGAAAATAATCATTGGAGATGGGCGACTAACTGCGACAACGGCTATTCAATTACTAATTCAACAACACAGTGCAATTTCTACATCCATACCGTTGTCACCGAGAAGTTGTTCGAAGTTGTTTTTAAATGTCTGCCTGGCTTTAAAATGTACAATTAAATCAATTTTGGGCACCATTTCAATTTAGACATTTGATGTCTAATCCTTTATAAAAAAACGCAGATTTCCCGTCATTTCTGATAAGTTAAGACCTGTAGACATGCTTATATCTATCAATGATTTTCTTTTTCTTTTCTTCCATAATGTCTAAAATGCCCATAATAAAATATCATGTAATTTGGTAGAGTTTTGTCTGTTTAAGATCAGAAATTAACCTATTGAAACTGTCGAATTGAAATCATGACGAATATCACACCGTTACGGGTGTTGTCAGCTTGGAAATTACAATTGCTTTTCAATATTGCATCTGGCGCCAAAACTAAGGGTCCTATTAACCAACTTTGCTGATATCTTTACGGATTTTAGTTTTCTGAATCTCATCTGAACGATTCTGGCACGTCTATATAATCCGTTTGTAGTGATGAAAGATTATTGAACAGAGTAAATAACATGGATTTCTATATATGTATACTATTAACCTGTGGCTTCTGTTTAACAACGACCAGGAATTGGTTTGAATGAAAAGATTGGAAATCGACCCCCAGTGTTGGGACTGGCTGTTTTCTCGAAGATCTATTTCAAGATTTAAAACTACAACAGGGCGCCACATGACACTTTTTCCATAGACATAGACGATAGATTATACAATTTTTGCAAGTTTTAATTCATCAACATGCCACAAAAGGTTTTTACAATTACAAAAATATTCCGAAAGTTTACTTTCCTTATTGGTATATAGAGAATAAGAGCTTAGGAATGAAAATACCAATGTTGATAGGCATTAACTTACCTTGACATCTCTATAATGCACTGTAAACCAAATCAGAAGCGGAATGCAGCACATTATGAGTCCGGATACCCCCAGAACTACACTACGCTGCATCCAGTTAAGAGTGAGAATACATGGTGAAGGATCTTCACACGAATCACATCCGGCTGCGCAAGGCAGGCACTCGAAGGAAATATCATACACGTTTTCTTCTCCCTTGAACACATAGAATGACTATTGCTTTCATTTATGATAACAGTGCATAAGAGCAAATTTATCAATATAAAAAGCATAAGTAACAATATAAGGAGCATTGGCGCAATGAATACATGGAGAAAAAAGTTTGACTGGGCGAAAATTTCCAAATATGCAGTATCTGCACTCAGACAAGCTGCCATTTTTATTATCCATTTACAAAGTTACGCATACTTGATTTTGTGTTAAATCATTGTTACGTATATAGTGCTTACCCTTGTTTTCTTAGCGTACTCATATTCCACTTCAGTGCCATTGAAGTACCGGTGAGGAGAGTCAAGGTTTGGAAAATAATATCCATCGAGACAAACGCATTTGTACGATCCTCTCCGGAAGCCCAAACGAGGGATAGGTTCGCACTGAATGAAATTAAATACAAATATTAGCTAATTGGAATAACATTTAATGGCGAACATTTTTAAATCTTTACCAGGTCAGCACATTAAAATTGACCGATCTTCGTTCAATTTGAAACATCTTCATTCAGCAAAAAAGCGTTAAAATATTCAAGAAGTTCAAATATGTACTACATCGACTTTTTTTTACTTTTTCTTGTAATGGTATTATAATACAAAAATATCTGGTTCCTAGAAGCATTTTAAAAACATGTAAATCATGTGCAATATCAAACGTTACAGTTATGACGTCATAAGCACGACGAAATCACATTACCCAAGTTAGAAATAAAATATATTGGGTCCAGTAGATCAATCCAGTTACTGTGCAGTGTAAATATGGCGTAACACACACATATGCTGCACCTCTTAAATTAGTAATAGATACAGTATTCCGAAAAATTGAATTAAACTGCATCATACAGCTGTTTCGTCCTCCTAGGACTCTTCAAAAATGCTAGGGGCCAAAAGGTAGGAATCCAAAATTTATAAACTAATGTAGAAGCAGAAATGTACATTTCTTAATAATTTGTATTTCGAGGAAGACAGTTGAAATGTTTCTACATTTATTGATCAGATACGGACCCGTGTCGTGGAGGATTTACATCGAGCTGACCCCGCGAAGACGTTTGGTTCTGTGGCACTGTCCGGCTGAGGACACTGGTCAATGTCGACCTTCTGTAGGGCTATATCTATACCACTGGTGCCCCTGTTAGAAATACAAAAATAAAATCACATAAAAATATAGATAATACCGAAGCGTCAACAAAACCATAATCCGAACTCAAAATCGATTGACCAGGGGCAAGATATGAAAAAAGGAAAGGTTCCCATTGAGAGTCATATTAAAGAAAAAGAGTGTAATACCAGGTGTTCAGGAAGAGTAAGCGTCGTTTGCTTCATCGAAGACACCCGACATGTAAATCTTAGTCACATTTAAGCAAACATCAAGTCCGCAAAGTGATAACCGAGTGAAAGTTAATTGCAACAATGAATAATTTTTTTATTATGTACGGTGGATTAGTTTCCGATAAATTAACAAGACAAAGAAAATGTGAAAAGGAAGAAAAACGGAATTGAGAATAGCTATTAAAACACAACACAATACTAAAACAAAGAAAATGTAACAGATATTCCCTTAGAAAGATTATTTTTGATTTGGTTTGAAGTTTAAAGCATTTTTTCGTGGAAGAAGAGTTTCAGTATGTTGAATGTAATTAAAGCTTCTGCAGAATGAAACAAGAAATTAAAGTGCGCAATTAAGGTAGCATTTTGATTTTAAAATAAATGAGAACAAAACTAAAGAGAGATATTTATTGGTAAAACATTAAACAGATTTTTACATTTTACAACTTCAAACATAAAATAACAAATTTTCTAGCAACACTGTTAACACCTCTGGGGCCTCTTTAAAAAGAACTTATTGTGATCACTGGTTTTAATTGAAGATGAGGCTCCATTGATTATCCTTCCATTCCATAACATTTGACATTTTTTACTTCGAGATTCTCTTTAAATTACCGTTATATCTTTCACACTCTGTCACAAATCTCAGCTAAACATCGTAGCTGAGCAATTGCTGTATTCTTTAAAGTTTAAAATGAAAAGCAATAGTTCTATCATAGGGCCCTAAGGTACGCTATTATCGATCGGTTGGAAATCTGATACTAAACCGGGAGAACAAACTTTCAAACTGCACTCTCCAAGGAGTTTTTCAAATTCTGTTTTTATTTCATTGTGGTTTTTGATACAATCTGATTAATCTGGAAATATCTGCTTTGACTTTAAGGTTATTAAAGCATTATTGTTAATTTGGCTTAAATTTATCTAATTTCAATAAATATTACATCAGTTTTCTATGTTCATCGTCAGTATATTTCACTTTAATTCACAACAGTTAATCTTGTTACATAGTTCTCTGGAAAATTAAAATGAGTCATTTTGTTTGTAGTGAACCAAGAGCAAAATGCAATTCATTTCATTGCAATATCAAACCAGACAAGATAAAATACATACATGAATTTATCGCATTATTAATCATCCTATGCAGTTTTCATGATTGCTTAGAATTTAATACAATGCTTTGTCCGAGAGGCGAGGCAAGCCCGAGTAAGTGTGCTCGACACGATGTTTTTTATTGTCCCGTCATGTGATCAGTATCATCCAATCAGACAAGCTGTTACTGTTTAGGTGCAATAGTATTATTTAATCACTTAAATCGTTTACTTTATGTTTAAGAAATTCCGACACCATGTTTTACTACTTACAATCTTACTTTATGAATGTATCTGTGTTCCTAAATTGCTTTAGTAAACGAACACACAACTCCTATAAACCTATCGTGCCCCATTCGTATGGTTGTATCAAGGCGTTTTAACATCATTAGCGTTTTGTCAATTCAAACTGGCGTGACCTATTTAACTTGTCCACAATCTTCACATTACGATAATTGATGTGTGGCTTTAAACGAACCTGACTTGTTCTCGTCCTAGAGTAGCATGGTCCCTTTGGATAGACCAAGAACAGTCTGGTGTGGAAACAAGGATGGGGTGTAAAAACAGCAGTCATCGTTCTTTGAGGGGCAGTAATTGTGTTGAAGAAGGAAACGTGTTAACAAATTCTGTGTAGAGGGAATTCTAATACACATTTAGGAAAGGAAGCATTATAGATATTACGTGAGTTGAACTCGCCAGGGAACGAGATTTTGACATGGAAACATACACTTCTTAAGTGAAAGCCAAGTTCCATTACAACATTAATAGATCGGCGAGTTAATCTTCGTATTTGTACAGCAACCCAATATGGAACATTGTAACGTGACGCCTTAACCTTTTCCCCTTATGTGATACACAGATGATCTTACATAACGTATTTATTCTATTTTATCTCACACTCAGATTGCATTCATATTCACATTCAATACATTAAATATATCAAACAAATTTATTAACTTATTTTACAAAAATTATGAAACAAGTTATCCAAATTCTATGAATCGCTCTTGTTGGATGTTAGCGCGCGAGGGGTTTTATTATGGGAGGAAACCAGAGTACCCCAGAAAACCCCATGGTCGGGCAGGTGACCCCATACCTTTTCACATCCGGTCGGGGAATCGAACCCCGGCCGCCTTGATGAAAGGCAGGTGGACTATCCTCTGCACCACCCGACCACCCAATATATATAAATAAAAACAATCTGACCGACGTTAAACGGTAAAAAGCCATAATAAAATGGGTAAGTTATGTGATTAATTTAATTGTTATCCACTGAATATTACATGTTGTACTTTAGTTGTTCTTACATCATAGTGTAAGATTTTCCAAATCGTTTCAGGGAAAACATGAAATCGAATCAAAACGAATTTTAGCATGCATAGCTGCTACTATATGGTCAGATCGAAGTGAAATCTGCTTCTACTTATTTTTTATTTTTCATGTCATCTAAGAAGATGCCGCATTTGTATGAAATATAAAAATATTTAGCTGTTGATAATTTAAGGAAAGAAATAAATAAATTATTCAACTAGAAACACGCTAAGCTATATAAGAATGCATGTCATATATGTGAAACTTCCATGAGAGTCACATGCTGCAAACTCACAACCCATTCTTTATAATACTTGTTTTATTAGTGTTTCATTGCAATTGATCCAAATAAGGACTTCTTAAGACTGTGAATACATTAGAGAGATATTAAGTTCAGAACATCTTAGAGACTGCCCATTTATATCAAGACGCACTAAGGATAGAAATTCACCACAATGTTCATTTTGCGATTTTTAAAGCAATCTCTCCCGGTATAAATTATGTTAATACTCATCTTGTTCGATAGTTCTTGGATTTGTATAATCATACAGTAACACATGCACCAAGAATAGGTATATACTGATAGAAGTTTCCGATGGTTCGAACTTTTTTTATTTTACCAAGTGCTAACAAGCGTAGGCACATGTTAGTCTGCGGATAACCTTTAGATTTTACGATCTACCCAGTGGCAGTAAGTGTATGCACGTGCTTACTTCCGGTTGTCAGTGTAAACCAGGTACACTCAAGGTTTTACAACACAGGATATCTACTTAACCAACGAATGCTCAAGCATTCCATAGCCATGTACATAGGGCATGGGTTCGTGTTAGCACGTAAACCTTGTAAGGTTTTTATTGGTTTTCTCTGGAATCTCTTTGAGTCCACGATTGTTTTAGATCTTTTCAACATTATGTAGAGATAATAAACGAGAGAAACACTATAGCATGTCAGAAATAATTCTTCATCAGCAATTTACACTAAAAATACAATTCGGGGGACATGTCCATTTAAAAATCGCCGCACGTTCACCGGAAGTAGTTGTCGTTACCTCGATGTCGGATTAGCAAAGCACGCAATGGCTGACGGGAAAAGAGCCTGTATGGAACAAAAAGAGAGAGAGAGAAAAAACTGAACCCATCCCACTGTTTAATTTTTGCAAGTTTCATTACATGATACCCGTCAGGTGATGAAGAAATAAAATAATCTTTCTGACTAATCGATTTTATTTTGATAAAAAGGCAGAAGACAATGTTTTCCAATATCTTTATTTCAATCTTCTATACATTCTTAGACATTTTTGTGTGTGTGTGTGATGTAAAGGGTTGGGTTGGAGATATATATTTACATAGAAATCTGTGGAATCGGAAATAATAGAACAAGTTTCAGCGATGCAAAATGTAATAAAAACCTAGTTTTTGTCAAACTCTCAGAACGTTGACATTAAAATAAAGGAGCACCTTGGCCCTGTGTGAACCATTACGGCTTTGATGTTACGGAGAAAATAAGACACAGTAAAATCCAAATGTTATACAAATATCATTTTCTGTAAATAATCGACGATGACATTTTCGCGTGTATCATTTTCAGCACTCTTAATTAGGAGCCGTTGTTTCGCATTCACTGTCAATATGTTGATTATTTTCGAAATGCAGATAAATGTAAGTTTACAAGTAAGTTATGTATCATTTGAAAACAAAAACTTTTAAGACAATAAAATTCTCTTTTCAGCCAATACTATTTTGAATATTTTTAGCACGTAGAAAAATTAATAGAATGAAGTGTTAAAACCAAGAAAGGATGAAATTTTATTATAAATCTAGCAAATAAATCACATTGTGTTCACCGCAATTTGCTCAAATACATTTTTTGTTGGCCTTATCCTTCTTAAGAAAAAATGTTAACATCCTTTAACACAGCGTTGTACAGCAGAAAACGCTTACTCTTCTGGAACACCTGGTTTTATTCTTATTCTCTTGTACTTTTACAAGGGTCTTAATGTAAATATATCATTTGTTGATATTTTTCCTCTGGTTTAATCGATTTTGAGTTCGGATTATGATTTTGTTGACGCTTCGGTATTCTCAAGTTTATTTTCATTACAATATATGACACACATCCAGGTACACTCTGTCAATTCCGGCTTAACATACTGATTATCGAAACATAGCGCCTACTCAAAATCCTGATAATCAGATTAGGTGAGTAACATTTTCCTTAAATGTCGAAAAGCCAATACTATATATCTCTTGAGGTCTGCAGTGTAGAGGTTAACACTACTAAGGTAAGCTAACCTACATGTTACCTGTAACAATAGTGAAATCTTATACTTAGCAGGTCACCTAGCAGACATCATTGAAAAATGTCCTCTCTGACACATGTTCGGCTCTGGAACGTGCGAAGGCAGATATATGTTGGGTAAATGTCGCTAGGGTGACATTTCTCGTATATGTCACTGTATCTGTCTGTGAAGCTTTCTTTTGTTGTATATATATATATATATATATACGGGAATGAGAAGATATTTTATCTACCTCCTGCTGCTGCGCAAAAGCATTCTCGTTTTTTCTTGCTTTGGTTTGTGTTCTTTTTGTCCTCTTAATAGCTTTCGTCATTCAAGGACGTACCAGGATTTGGTGATGGAAAGCCGGATTTCCTTGGAGAAAACCACCGACCAACGGCAAGTATTTGGCGCCTGCTAAGGTAGGAGTCGATCCCACGACGCCCTGGTTAAGGGTTTATGGTATAAGAATAATATACACCACAGCCAGTTCCCACGCCAGAACCAAGAGGGTACATTCTCTCACATTTCCGTTTAGTTTGCTATCTTATTAAAACGCCCTAACCAGGCCAAGACAGGATTGCATCCAAGCATATAAAATTGTATATACTGTACATACGTTTGACAGTTCATGTATTGAGACAAAGTATCGCACATGTCATAAACACGTCGTACATCATCACATTACTGGTTGTAATATATGAATATGTATCAACAGAGAGGAATTTTTAGATATCATAAATATCAAACGGAAAATATCGAAACGTCTTCCAAACCATAACCCGAACTCAAAATCGATTAGACTAAAGGAAAAATATGCAAAAAGAATATGTAAACACGGATACAATTGTAAACATACAAGAAAATAAGACCAGATTTTCCGGAAGGAAGAGTTAGCGTATTTTACTTCATCGACGACACCCGCCATGTAAATTTAGATCACATCCAAGTAAATGTCATGTCTGCAAAGTGAGAACTTCGGCATCGTTCTCAATCACAATAAGTAATAATTCTAATGACTATGTTTTAAAAAAGTCTATCCGTGCTTCAGACATTTGATCCCCCCCTGTACACTTCTACAGTTTATACCTCATACAGTGTACAAAACTGAAGGAGCGTCTTAGGTCTCTCGTTATGAGGGCTTTCTTTTCCAAAATAGGTGGACGGCGATACAAATATACGGTAGTGAGCTATCTTGGAGCTTACTTTTACGACAAAAGCTAAGATGAAATTTACTGAAGAAGATATAGTAAGGTTGATTTAATTCCTGGTCGACACTTTTGTATTAAGTTCGGAGGAAAGATTTTCCAGACGACTGTTGGCATTCCCATGTCCGACTCTTAGCTGACCTGTTTTTGTTTACATACGGTGCTTAATTTGTGGAATGGCTTTTCAAGACAGGTAACAAAACCTTGCCAAATCGTTCAATTTCACTTTCAGATATATCGACGATGTTTTGGCTATAATCAACAAGAAGTTTGCAAACTACGTCGATTGTACATATCTTTCTGAACTTGAAATAAAAGACACAACAGACTCGTTTACATCAGCTGTTTACCTCGATCTCTACTTAAACTATTTGCAGATATGTATCTATAAGATCAAGATAGTGACCACATAGAACTAAGAACACAAGGATTCGAGAGATATAGGTTGCTCAGAACAATAGGCAAGTTTCATGTGCGCTATCTTTGTCTCATTGAGGAATATTTTGTATCTTTGTGTGATATGAAGATGGACTTTTGGAGTATGCTCATTAGTGTGCTTATTTGTTGCGATTGACGATTACTCGATTACTTACGAGGACTTGACTTTTACTTGGATGTGACCAAGATTTACATAGCGGGTGTCGTCGATGAAGCACAAGACTATTACTCTTCCGAAACACATTGTCTTATTCTCTTGTTCTTTTACAAGGGTCTCCATGTTCATATTTTGACCTTAGTTTACTTGATTTTGATTTCGGATTATGATTGTGTTAATGCTTCAGTTTTCTCAATTTTTTCATATTAGAGAATAGAACAATACAGAATTGTATCCCTTATCAAACCAAGGCTTAATTTTATTTTACATTTCATGTCTTTGTTAACGATTTACATTTATATATCACGAATGCAATTGATTCTTCTACTGAGAGATGTATCCGATTTCTGATTTGTAACTAGATGACTAAGCCGTTATATATTTAAGAGCAATACCTGCCTTTGGTAAACATCCTAACAAAGGTGAGCTGTGTCTGATATAGAATTACACCACACCTTAGCATCAATCACGCCGTGCTCCAAGGAATTAAATTTCAGAAAAGCAATCTCTTTACGAGGGGAAGAGGGTATCCAATTTTCTTTTCGCGTCTGCTGTATTACGTAATATTACACTGAAGCGGTCTATGAAGAGGACAGCAGAACGATTAAGATGTTGATTTCTAATCTTATTAAGGTATATTTGTTTTCTTAGTCAGACAGAATCATCGTAGCTGTCACGACTTACGAAAATGTCAAGCCAGCAAATGTATACGTTTTTTTTAAGAATTCAGGATTCTTTCTGGAAAACAATCAAAACCGTTCAATTGTCTAAAAACGTGCCTAAAACCGACAAGGATATTAAACTAATTTAGAGATTTTATGACGAATTTCTTTATCTCATACCTCATTTTTCCATACATTCATACTTTCAAATTGTGCAACATATTGAAAAATTGATCATTTTATGAGAAACACGTGAATTCCTAGGAGTATGTTGTAAATACAGAAGGTAAGTCCCAACATATTAAAGTGTAATTAACATTGTTATAGTATAGGGTATCAATAACGTTGACTTGTACACCTATTTTTCGTTAAAATAAATAAGAGAATACCGAAGCGTTAACAAAATCATAATCCAAACTCAAAATCGATTAAACCAGGGGCAAAATATGAACAAAGGAAAGATTTACAGGGAGACTCTTGTAAAAGTACAAGAGAATAAGACCAGGTGTTCCGGAAGAGTAAGTGTCTTTTGTTTCTTGGAATTATTATTCATGACAATTAATAATCAGGCGAATCCGGCGACTGTATGAGAAGAACAGCATTGATTTGCCATATTATTTAAGGTATCACAACATATAACGTGGAACGTAATGTTTTTTCTTCGGTGATTAAGTTTCATAATACCTACTCAGAGTGTTTAGTTTCTCAAACAACCTAAACTGGTTCTAACACAGTACCGTAGAGATGTTCATTTTAGCGGTGCTTGTATTTTATCGATTTTCGCATTTGAAGCACTCCGCTAAATCGTGATTTCGCCCATAACAGTTCCTGTATATTGGTTTATGCAGCAAGTAATGTGCTTGTGCCAATTAGCCAATGCGCATATCTTTTTAAACTAAGTTTTATACCCTAAACTTTCAGTGCGGTTGATTAAGTACATTAACGGTGTTTGGTGTAATACACATTAGCGCTTTGGATACCTAGCGTGGTACAGAAAACAAACATCGGAAAAACTGACACATATGCTTTTTATATACATAGTAATAATTAGTTTACGATTCTTTGGCTTTTCATTCTTCGCAAATCGAGAACAAATACCCATGTTGTTCACTGCATGCATCGTAAATGGATCTGTGTCCAGGTCAGAAGATACCAAAGTCCTTTGGAATGGTAACTTCTATTCCATGCCTAAAGCATTAACGATTTTTACGTTGCTATTTCCGATAAACTGGAACATTTTATAACGCTTATGGCAAAATTCCATGAAATACGTATAGAAATGATATAGCGATAGACGTCATTTCGATAAATATTAATCGACGAACAATGTTTTCAAAAGGGCAATTAATATCATTATGTACCTCATAGTCTTGATATGTCTTTTCATGATGAAATATTAACCGTTATGACGATGGTAACCCCAGTCTAATTGAGCGTGACGGTGCAAATACAAGGATACACCCTACAACATTATCACAAGTGACTATAAAATGTAAATTAATAACTTCCGCATCAAGTTTCTTTATAGTGTGGGTGTTATATTGTTTTGTGTTGACAAAAGCTTTATTCGGTTGTGCTGACGTATTTGTAATTGATCTATTCAATTTTCCCTATTAATATTAATAATTAATTCTTTAAACTCGTTTCATGTCTCGTTTCATGTCTTAAAAATTATTAATTTTATCTATTTAACATCATTATGAGAAATACGATTGATTTACTGTAATTGATATTGTATGTTGATAGCAATGGGCTTTCTAGTGAACAACTTCCGATTGGGGCATTTTTGAGCAGGGTGAATGGCTCAGGATTAATTAACTATATACATAGTTAGATCAATTAACTATATACATAGTTAGATCAATTAACTATATACATAGTTAGATCAATTAACTATATACATAGTTAGCAAGGGGCGTCGTTGTCATGATATCAAACGGACTAAATATTCTCTCATATCTCGCCATGATGGATAGAGGTTGCCCATGTAAGAAAGCTATGTAAGAAAAATCTATCTTACATAGCATTTCACGCGACGTGACGTCATAATGGCTCAACAATGACGTGAAGTCACGAATACGGTAAACTCTGATACCAGAAAGAGAAAACGACGGCGAGATAAAATTAAAACCTTTCACAAAATTTTAACCATAAACACCAGGAAGAGGAGATTAATTTTTCTGTGCAAACTTTGTTTGCAAATATAGGGTATGCTTAAACTCACTGTCTAACTCGTTTTCGTTAAAAAAACTCAAGGAAAAAGTTGAAATTTCAAAATGGTAGCCTTTTTAAACACATTTTCAATGTTTATGAGCCTATTCGGGTAGTTGATATGAGAGAAAAAGACTCTTTCATTATGTGTGTATGTAGGATAGGGATATTCCACCCTCGGGATAACAAAATGTGGTAAAACCCTCGGCAAGCCTCGGGTTTCACCACATTTTGTGACCCCTGGGGTGGAATATCCCTATCTTACATACACGCATATGAAAGAGCCTTATATTGTTAACACTTAAATCATATACTTAGTATACATACTTCATGTATATCAAAATTAGCTCCAAGCGTTTAACGTGACGTCATGACAAGGCATTTGTATTTGTGTTATAACATTTTTTCCCTTTCTAACAAATAACAGGTTTTAATAGATGTGAATTGAATTTTTTAAATGGATGGTTTAACGTTGTCCTTGGTTTTATCTCCTATGATAAAAATTCTCATTCATTGTTACACAAGCAGATGCCTCAGAGGAAAACAAATATCAAAACAATGAACAAAAAATGTAATATCTTAGCCCTTCACTGCTTGCGCCATTTTAAACATCCTCTTGAACAAAAGAAATATCCGGATTTTCCATGATTCCAATAAATATCCTCTTGCGAACTACATGGCCAATTACAGTTTTTCCAATAAATTTTCCTGAAGTGACAGAGGATATCGTCACGTCCGTGGATGTTTGGGGGCTCGTAATGGGAAAAACAACATTGACATTCTAAGCTGGCATTTCATTCCATTAGCCATCATATTAATCACCGACAGAAAATTCATCGTTTGATCTCGAAATACTGGTACCTTCTGTCCAAGAGGGATATTGCATTTCCAGGAAATGTTTATTATCCCAAGATAGCGACGTTGATATTACTTTCAGAAACAGATTGTTTGTTTTTTTTTATGTAAATTAAATTTATACGAGCTTTATGAAGATATGACGGGGCCAATAAATGGGTCATGTCCAGGTGAACTTTCAACCAACCAATCAAAACGCGAACTCTTGTCAAAATCTATTTCTGCTCGGTACTGATTCTGGTTCGTCCTTATTGAATTGAAAAATCCGAATGTCCCAAAGCCAATCAAACTAAGACGGCTGAAACTATAACAAGTCGCTACATATATTAAAGGGCTTATTTATTAGATAATGTATACCTAGTTTGTTGATTTCCTTTTCCTATAACGGTACATCAACTTGAAGGAATTGAAGTAATAAAATGCGAAAACATAAAAAAGATGGACGATTATGATTATGCTCTTTACTATGCCAAATCGTTGATTTAAACCGATGTCCCAGTTCTCACATTGAGGACGTGGCATTAACTAGAGTGTGACCTACATTTGCATGACGGGTGTCGTCGAAAAAGCAGAAGATGATTACTTTTCCAGAACATCTTGTTTTGTTCTGCTGTACTTTTCAAGTTTCCTACATCACCCACTTTAATTCAATAACACCATAAATTAAATTGATGCATAATCATCATTGTCTGTACTTCTTTTTTTCGTTTGAAGAATTGTGCATAATAGTTTCTCATAGAAGGTTAAGTTTACATGTAATGATAAAAGGTAAAGATTAAAATATGTTACTCTAAAAAGACTATCAAATAGCACTTGTTATCTGCCTATTGCGAGACATTGCCATTATTTATTTTCAAATAAGTCGAGACTTTCTGATAACTTTCAGATTCAATAAAGAACACAGTAATGCTTCTGGTAAATGGTGACCGAGGACACATGTCATTTATCACTCTCCTGTCTGGTTCGTCACAGATATTACTCAGAACCACAGACTAAGGTCAGCCCGAAATGAACATGGAGACAGTTCCAGTTTCCAAACCGACCTTATACATATTAAGAAAAAGTAATTTCTGATGAGAACAAAATGCGTTTCGATGGCTAAAATTGATCCTTTTCACGTCATAAATGTATGTTATTATTTTTTGTTTTGTAGATATGTATATGAGAATGGATAAAATATACACTGTATGTAATTTTGGTGAAACGCAATTTATGGAGTCTGTAATAGTCACATCAGGGAATATTGACAGTGCCGTGTCCAAAAGTAATTTGGAGTCAATAAATTCGAACCGCAGTGAATGATCCTTTTCCACGTTTTTTATCACCGAGACAAATTAGGCCAGGTCAGCGG
This sequence comes from Mimachlamys varia, assembly GCA_947623455.1. NCBI lineage: Eukaryota > Metazoa > Mollusca > Bivalvia > Pectinida > Pectinidae > Mimachlamys > Mimachlamys varia. The sequence goes on along the minus strand of OX392533.1, from coordinate 37,399,976 downwards.
AACATACGAGCTGATACCTACTAAAGAAAATACTATTGTAAAGGTCACGTGATATGCTACCAATTAGGTCAGGGTGTATGAAGAACAATACCATCTAATAATTTTTTATATATAATGCTTTTGCATATTACGGTAAAAAAAAATAAGCTCATATTATTAGTAATTTTAAGTAAGATCACGCTTGTTTGAATTTAAAATGGTTATATATAGTCTAAATATATATTGGAAAACACATAATAGGTTTATTGCGTAACGAGGAAAAAACTCATTAATTTGAGGCTTTGCATGAGGTTATTCATCAATTTCAATTGGCGTTGTTATAAACGCATTAGCACAAGTCAGAATACATTTTCGACGTATTGGTGCACATGTACGAATTTGTTTCAAAACATGACTACCTTATTTAGTCTTTTAGAATTGCTAGTGTTTGACTTCATAATTTACATGGTTCTTATGTGTACATTTATGTATACCAAACATTTGAATCACAAGAGTCAAAAGTTAACATTTTACTTAAGGTAGATAATGTGACTTGTAAATCAATTCCAAGGTTGTATTATGCACACACCGTTTTCGTTTTTCGTTTCAAATGATTCAATGGTAGAATTGTAGATGCTTTTTGTCAGCTAAGCCATAAAATTAAAACATGAAAAATACATTTGTTTTGTTAACGCATAGATGTGTTGTTCGTCATGTTCAAATAGACTAAAAGAAGCTTAATAATATGGCTTAGAGTATTGATAAGAATAATCTGCTGGAAGCAAATAAAAAAGCAACTGCAAACGATGCTAGTATAACAAGTTGATAACAAGAAAACCGTGTACTGGAGCTAGCAGTACACAATACATGTCTTATGTGTGTGTCAATGGACCAATAAAACCCACGCGAATAATAATATATCATCCATGATACTAAAACAAAGTTGGTCATTGAAAACCTTACATCCGGGTGTTTTGTCGTCTCTCCATTTAATTGGACAACCCGGGCAGCTTTACTATCACTGATAGGAACACTTCCACGCACTGTTTTATTCCGGTTCAAGGCAGTGTTTTATTGCTGTAGCTAATGGTGATGGGCCGAATAGAACTCGGCAACTGTATGAGAAAAACAGCATTGATTTGCCATGTTATTTAAGGTACCGCAACATATCACATGGAACGAAATGTTTTTTCTTCGGTGATTAAATTTCACACATAACGGTCAATTCTGATTTCGAAGGGAGAAAAGACATTCAATAAAATCAAAAATAGATTCGATTTAATGTCGTTCTCGGAGTGACTTTGATAAATGCTGAAAGCAGCTAAGCCGTTAAATAGGACATTGGTTTCGCTTGTAAACGTCGGTATACTGTTATGTTCCGTATTCATTACATTACATGGATTTGTACTTTGCTATCTTGCATTAGACATTTGATCACTACATCAAGAAAATTAATGTCTTTGTCATATCTACATTGGTAGTTAGATAATGTGCTATTTTATATTAGGCATTTGATCACTACATCAAGAAAATGAATGTCTTAACCAAACCATATCTACATTGATAGATGAATTTTTATCTATTTCTCAGTTCAATTGATGTAAGTTTTTATTTTCTGTGAATTATTATGAATATTAATTGTTATTTTCAGTTTTTAATATTTTTTCTGTATTTATTTACTTATTTGTTTTCTTATCAATTAATAGTGCGGGGTAGTATCACTGAACATTTTCTGGGGAATTATCAAATTACCACAAGGCGCTCGATTGTATTTCCCTTATTAGGAGCAATTCTAGAAACATTGAGCAAAGGAACCCACACATAATGGTCAGTGACCGAAGCAGACAACAGCATTTTCATCAGTTTTTCTCAGATCTTATTTTGAAATTAAGAAATTTTTGTACTACTCTTTTGAACGATTATTTATTTAGATAACAATGGCAGCATATGTATGGTACTGACGATCAGTTTAACGATGGGAAAGCTGATCTCAACATACTTTCGTGTGTGTCGCTGTTTCCGAAATGGCACATTTGGACAAATGAAACCGCATGGATACATAACTGGAGGGATTTAGCAGCAAGCTAATGGTTTATCACCATATCTCTAGTCTCTTTAATTGATGAACTACAGCACAGCACTCCCTCGATAGTAATATACCATATTAATAGTGTTCGCAGATTTCCCAAAAGGTTAGCCAGCATGTCCACAGAAATAACGTGGTAGGGCAGAAAATAAACACATTTCGTTTTTCATGAAATTTTCAGAAAATCCAATTTCACGAAGGCCGATGTAGAGAAATGGATTTCTATTAAGTTTCAAACTTATTTACGACCGTGGTCTAATGGAAATGAACTTAAAACTAGTTAAAGAGTTTTCTGAATTTCACATATAATATTTTACGCGCGAATTTATGTTTATAGCGTATTGAAATATAATGTAGTTGTCTGATCTAAAGCGGGAACGAGGGCAAATTGACAGTATTGTTACGAGGAAGATAATTGAATAGAGTTCCATGATATACTTTTGCCATTATTTAACGACCAAGGTGAGATTGCTTAAGTTTTCCAATTCAGAAATCGTCTGCTTAAAGAAGTAAAAAGTCATTATCAAACTAAAATGAAAGAAATCAAAACGGACTTGAAATCTACCTAAAACAAAAAAACAAAGACAAAAAAAAAAAAAATCAGAGAAAACCAAAGCGTCAACACAATTATACGAACTCGAAATCGATAAAGGAAGGGATGAACTATTAGCAAAGGAAAAGTTTACATGTAGACGCTTGAAATATACCAAAGTGAGTGCCTTCTGCTTCATCGACGACAACCACCGTGTAAATCTAGGTCTCTTTCACGTAAAAACACTTTACTGATTCTTTATATTCAATATCATATTGAAATAATTTGGTTGATGCTATTTTCCACATGAATTTGAAAAAAAAAAAACAGACACGAATTTAATTTAGTAGGCTGGTATTGACAGCTTTTATTGAAAGTATCGCAAAACATTGCGTTGATTTATTAGCCAATCAAACAAATTAATTTAGAAACAGAGGAACGGCCGTATTTCTCGGAGCAAGGAAGTTTATCAAATCAAATCGAAAAGAGTTTCAATGAATTTATAATTGATTATAAACCTAATACAAGAACGAATGCACGACAAAAATCAATAAGACATGCAATCAAATAGTATTTGAAATAATTAATTCACTATCAATACAAAAACATTGATTGTACAATACATATTTTGTGAAGTAGCATGCATAAGGTATAATGGATGTTATGTTCTGCATTTTCGGACCTGACGGATTTACCTTAGCAATGAGTTAAGCATACGAAAATGTTTAATTTTGAAATTCCCATAATTTACAAAGCCAAAGAGTTGTCGATGTCGAAGCAACAAGGATTCGATTACAAAACGACTGCAGATCGTTTTTGCTCCAGGTTAGTCTTAACGAAATGTGTATGCTAAAGAACTCTTCAATGTAACATGAACACTAGCAAAACGTTTAAATATAAAACTATTCTTGTCAAAGCAAATGCAACAATTAAAATGAATGTGAAAATGACATGTGATGACCTGTTCACAGTAGAAACTTATTTGAACTGTAATGTTTCACAATAAAGACAATCTTAATCACTTCTAAGATAATGTTCTATGGTTTAAATTGCCTTTTAGTACTATTGTATATGCAAGCCACATTGACAAGATCTATATACATATATCTTTTCTAATATATATTTGAATGCATGTATTGAAAGGCCACATAGACGTAGCTTCAGGACATTTTTCGTGATTCTGAAAAATGATAAAAAAAAAACAAGTTGATAACCATACAAAAAAAGCCTAAAACGAAGTAAACCTGAGCCCTAACTAATAAGAAACTTTTGACAGAAAAATCTAAAGAATTGAAAATAATTCAGGTGGGGCCCACTTCAACAACAAGCCGAAGTCAGAAAGCAGTTCAAAATGGACGCGTGTTTACAAATACCGAGTTTCAACTGCTGCTGTAACTGTAACCGCGTATGAATTCATCTTGAATATTGCTGATATCAGTTAATTTTAACTAAACTATAAATATGAAAAGCTATTAGGCTTTATTTTTGCTTCAAGTTTTGCCGAAAATAACGTACATTTGGCGTTTTAGAATTGTAAATTAATACAGACGAACTGCTAAAGAATTCCATTATACGTTTCTCATACGAAGAAAAAAAAAACCTTTTAAATTTATTTTAGCGCAACTGGGTTAGGTTTTAGATTTGGGCAGTGCAGGAAGTTTATATAGTCAAAACGACTGGATAATGGGTTGGAAGTCTCAGGTTCAATCTTTTACAATTTTTTATTCAAACCAGTTTCTATTAATTTAATTTTCCATTGGTTTTTCGTAAAAAGCCCCACCTGCAATTTTTTGTGTTCCTTTTTTAGCAACGATTGATCGAAAAGCTATGTTACTGCCCGAAACAAAAATTAATTTAAAGTAAAAATGTTTGGCTGCAGGAAGCGTAAAAATCTAAGGTTATGTTTGTTTTTATCTCAAGTAATGTCTTTCATGTCATTTTATAGACGCTCTCGATTCCTAAAATAGTTAATTCAAAATAGTATGGCTATGTAATAGCATTGTGGAATCATCAATCTGGTCGAAGCTTGATAAATGCTCTGTTTCGTTAACTTCAATATGTTGAAGACGCTTACTCCTCCGGAACACCTGGTCTCTTGTACTTATACAAGAGTCTCCATGTAAATCGTTCTTTTGTTCATAATTGGCCCCTGGTTTAATCGATTTTGAGTTTTGATTATGATTTTTTTAATGCTTGGGTATTCTTTTATTTATTTTCAATATGTTTTGTCAATGGTACGTTATTGTAACGTCAATGCTACGTCATTGTTACGTTAATGCAACGTTATGACATCATCAAGAGTGACGTAACAGAGTGCAGTTAACGAAACGGCGTTCATGTCAAGATTTGGTTTAATAAGACCATTATTCATGCTAAAATCGATAAATAAAGCTATAACAGAGATTATTAGTTTAACGTCATTTTGATAAAATTGTATCTTTCTGACACTATACGTAACATGATAAAAACAAGCAGTGAAATCTGTTAGAAAAGAACAACAATAAAAAAAAAAACCAAAACCAAACTCGGAGCATTATAATCGACGGGGCGCTTATAATGGCGGACACGTTAACTTTGCTCATCAAACCAGATGCAAATAGACATCAAAGGAAATTAATCCACGATAAGAGCAAGTTCATTTATTTTCGTCAGACAAAATGATATATCACACTTGGTTTGCGTAATCTCTAGAGGTCTGTGAAATAGATCAAAACATTAACATATTTCGCTGATTTGTATTTCCTTTTGTCAGGTGAGGAGTGACTTTAGATTCTAATGATTTTCCCGATTTGGCGTGTTGCGTCTGCTCGAATGACAATGTTATAACATTTAGGATGATTGGATCACTATAGGTGCTCTGTTCGAAAGGAATACAAGGTACATGTGGGTGGGACACATATGACGTAACAAATCAATCCCATTGTTTTAATAAAATATTTTTTATGTATTATACTATGTAAATACATATTTAAGCGATTGTAGTAAATGTATGTTAATTTTCGAGTAAAATATCGTCAAAGGCAATCAATCAAAAAAATTGGTCATGAATGAACGAATTTTGTAGTTAATGAGGTACAATGTATTGACTTCCCGATTGGACAAGCAAAAATAAAAGGTCATCTGCACGACTTCGCAGGTTTTCTCTTTGTACTTCGGTTTACACTCATATTTATTTTAAAGTGTTAAAAACCAAAATACAAACTAAACCTTTAGGGCTTATCATGAACAAAGGGAGCATTTATACGGTGAAACATGAAATCGGGGAAATGATGATAGAACTTTGTGTCTCATAATGTTTAACGTCTTTACATCGTCGATGAAGCTGCCATGGATAACTAGGTCATGCTCCCGTTATATCGCGTAATGACAGAAAGATGACTGTGGTAACGACGACAAAGAACAAAGCGAACTAATGAGCTTAACACAACAATCGATATTTATATCACACGAAGAAATATCAAGTTTCCAAATAAGATCATAAACACTGCCATTAATCTTTGCTCTGCGTTATAGAGGTGTTTGTCAGCTATCACGGGAATCTTATTATTTAGAACATGAACTACAAGATTTTGATGAATAGGCACTTGTATTGTGATGATACGATGCGCAATGTACCAGTACATTATTTTATCAAAAATCAGTAATAGACGCTTTATCGACACATTCAGTTTAAATCTAAGGTCAGTATTGGAATTTTATCCATGACCTTCATCTATTTTAAAAAAGTTTTAGAAAAATAATGAAACGAAATATTCTACATGATACGAAGATGGACGTTTTTAAAGTGCTCATTAATGTGTCTGCTTGTTGTGATTGAGAATTATGCCTCAGTTCTCATTTTGAGGCCATGGCATTTGCTACGATTTGACCTAGATTTACATGGTGGGTGTCGTCGAGGAAGCAGAAGAAGCTTGCTCTTCCGGAACACCTGGTCTTATTATCTTGTGCTTTTACAAGGGTCTTCATTTAGATATTTCCTTTGCTCCTATATTGCATCTAGTTTAAACGATTTTGAGTTCAGTTTAAGGTTTTGTTGACATTTTGATATTCTCTGAATTGTCGTTCTGTACGAATGTTTTTTCACAGTGCAAATTCAATCAACAATGAATAGAATAGTTCATATTTATCAATCAGTTAATGTGTATCAAATAGGAATAACAAAACATATTCATTTATTTTGAATTTATAATAAGTAATAACTTTTTCCGGTTTTTTTTGTCTAAACATGTAATGAGTTAATTTAAAATAAAAAAAAATACGTTTCTGGAAATAGGGTAAATCGGACGTTAAAACAAACAAAACCGAATTTAATCAAGAAAAGTACCAGGAAAAGTTGAAATATAACTGCCGATATTACAGCGGGTTCGAGAATGTGTGTCAAAGGTCTTGTTTTGTACAATAAGTGATTTTATAGTGCGCTCAATTCTGTATTGACGTGTGTGTTTTGCATTCCCTATTCCTGAAAACTATGTCATTCCACAAAGCATTTTGCCCCATTTCACGTACTGTTCTTGCTCCCAAAGGTAATTCTATTTGTACTGACATGTCGATCAACGTCTGCCTTAATCTGATTACATGAACATTCATGGTGCTTTAAGCACATGAAAGATATCTTTGAATGACAGGAAACCCAAGCCCTAACGATAGAATAGAGATATTGAGTTATTGCAGAATGTATTTGTTATCCTACGCATTGTTTGTTTGACGAAAAAAACACATGCTCAGATTTCGAACTTATATCTGTTGAACGGTCCAAATGTCAATCGTAGTTCATTAAATGTTTGTTTCGATTCATCATACAATGAAATAAAACGAAATACTATGGAACTTGGATAACAAGCAACATATTATTTTCAGATCCAATAAAAGAATCCAGGCTTATTCACAGACGTATTTGTCAGGTTGCTTGCTTGTTTTTGTTGTCATTCAGACAGTTTGTAGTACAATGCTTGTTGTCAAGGCCGGAATAAGAGTTCATTTGATGGTCAGCGAAAGCAGAACGATATCAATAAAGAGTTTCAACTTAAGAGAAATCTGAAATTTGCAACAAAAACAAAATGAACAGTTTTGCAAATTCAATTTTTTTGTTAACGCATGTTTGACTACAAGTAACCAAAGGTTTACATTCAATGTAATATTTCTATTCAACCATATTATCGATATTATGATAAGGTGGATGAACTAATAACTAAAATATTCAATATCATGATATTCATGTATACATTGTAATAAACCGGGCTTAAACTTTTATTTTTTGTAATGGTACAAGTTGTTGGTATTCGTTTATGCTTCATTGAGCAGTAACTGCACTAGGTCTCTTATATAAGATGGTCAGGTGGTGCAGTGGATAGCGCACTTGCCTTTCACCAAGGCGGCCGGGGTTCGATTCCCCAACTGGACGTGTAAAGGTATGGGGTCACCTGCCCGACCACGTGGGTTTTCTCCGGGAACTCCGGTTTCCTCCCACAAATAGACCCTTCGCGCGCTAACATTCGAGCCAACAAGAGTGATTAATATAAGATGGATAAATTGTTTCATAATTCTTGTAAAATAGATAAAGTTTATATATGTAAATATATATAAGGTACCCATACGAGGTGCATCCTGTCTTCATTTTACTGGTTGTAATGTTTCGCTGCAAGGTATATCAGTTTGCTACTTGACTGTCAGTTCTCAATGTTGGCGAAATGCTTGTAACCCGAACCTCATGTGGCCCGGTGATAATGAAACACTAAAATTTCCGTTTTTCATATGAAAAGACTATTGCGCGGCGGTTAAAATAAGTTGGCATACCTGTGATTGAAAATGTCTCGCGGCGATTAATTTTTGTGAAATTTACCAACCTGCGAAATATTCGAAAATTAATCATACGCGAACATTAGTTAGTTTACAGTAGCTGAACATTCCAAACATTGATTATTGTGAAATCTTTTGTTTGTAGGTGCGAAACAAAGTAAGTTATTGATAGAACCCTTAGGTGATAGATTGGCAAGTTTGATGGTCGCCATCTTGATCTCATCGAGAAAAATGTTTTCGTTTTTGAGTTTGCTTGTTAGTGTGTTTACTTGTTGTGATTGACAATGATACTCGGTTCTCATTTTGAGAACTTGATGTTTACTTGGATGTGACCAAGATTTACATGGCGGGTGTCGTCGATGAAGCAGAAGACGCTTACTCTTCCGGAACACCTGGTCTTATTCTCTTGTGCTTTTACGTGAGTCTTCATGTAAATCTTTCCTTTGTTCCTATTTTGCCCCTGGTTTAATCGATATTGAGTTCGGATTATATTTTTGTTGACGCTTTGGTATTCTCTAATTTTTTTTTTTTTTTTCGACAAACATGACCTCTTTTAACACTGATTAGTCACGTACGACACAGTGAAATATTCATCTTACTTTGCTCTCTACATCTGGGACAAATTCAGAGTCACTAAAGTATTGGTTGTCATTTTATTTTACATTCATTGGTCTGTAACGTACGTTGGCGTCCTTCACAATGAATGGTGTGCGCCAGGTATGCTTAAATGCGATTCATCTATCACCTAAGAATTCTATCAATAACCAACTTTGTTGCGCATCTACAAACAAAATATTTCACAATAAGTGTTTCATTTCTTTGAATTTTAAATGATTATTTAAATTATTTAGACATGGGGTATGATACAGAGAGACATTTTTTTTATCACATCTAGCAACTTGCTGTAGTCAGGATTATTTTATCACACACAGTTTGTACTTTAAAGGTTTATGGGTTCTTTTGTTCATCACAAAAACTTACTTTTTAGCAAAGTGCAAAGCAACTTCAGCGTGTTCAAGGGGGTGTCTGGATCGGCGACGGTGTATGTCCTCGAAAGTGTTACATTTCAAGATACACAGCGTTTTAGAAAACTACCCAAACGTAATTCAATAAGTACGAGACGCACACCGCGTCTGTAAAAGGTTGAAAAACGTCCTTGAGAAGAAAGAAGTAATTTTCGGTTGTCTGGCCAATTGAGTACTACACTGGTGTGTATATATATATCTGTATTTGATGAGTAACCGTCTCCTGCCCATATCGTAAAGTACAGAATATATGTGCCATTTCTGATTAGGATTCTTTAGCAAGCGATCGGCTTGTTACGTCATTATCTTGAAACTTGAATAATTTTTGTTTTCCTATCTCGAAATGAAGGGTAAATGTATATATATGTCTTCTTAATAATGTAGTGATTTTAAAGAACACATACAAATGTAATGATGTTTTTCCCTATAAAATTGAATAAATATCGTACGTGAACTTTGTTTTTAATTTCATCAAACCCTTTATCAAAACTTCTAACTACCATCTTTGTACCATGAAATCAAGATTCAGTCTTATTTTGTCACTGTATTCACCGGTTTAATACTCACGAAACTGTAAGAGCATCTTCGGTCCTCAATACGAGACTTTTCATTTTTAAGAAAGGGAGACGACGATATATTGAGAACGACATAGTACGAATGATTTAATTCCTGGCAGACAATATCTTTGTTGAGTATTGGGAGAAATATTTCTTTCAGCACACTGTTGGCATTACGAAGGAAAGACACTTTGAGGCTGAATTTGTCGAGAAGCTAATCGGGACAGGTAACACAAACTCTGCTAAATATTTCCATTCTATTTTCAATTATATTAAGAAATGTCCTGGCCCAGTCGATCATATTTATTCTTCTGAAATCAAGGACACAACTGTAACAGTCTTCTCTATTTCGATTTTTCGGCCTTAACCTATCCTTTTCTTGTTAGTAACATCTCTGTTTCTCCAACAAACGGTGTTTACCTGTCGGAATATTTTTTTTATTCTAGGGACTGCTTTGAATGTCAAGTGTGATATCATCGAGAAATATTCTGTATCTTTGTGTGATATGAAGATTGGCGTTTTTGAGTTTGCTTGATAGGGTGTTTACTTGTTGTGATAACAATGATGACTCGGTTTTCATTTTGAGGATTGATGCTTACTTGGATGTGACCAAGATTAACATGGCGGGTGTCGTCGATGAAGCAGAAGGCGCTTACTCTTCAGGGACACCTGGTCTTATCCTCTTGTGCTTTTACGATAGTCTCCATGTTAATCTTTCCTTGGTTCCTATTTTGCCCCTAGTTTAATCGATTTCGAGTTCGGATTGTGGTTTTGTTGACACTTTGGTATTCTCTGATGTTTTTTAGATTGATGCATCATTTCCATTTTTAGGCCGTGTTATTTACTCAGATGTGGTATATATTTATACGGTGGGTGTTGCCGATGAGGCAGAAAATACTTTCTCTTCCGGAACACTCTGTTTTATTCTTTTGTACTTTTTATAGAGTATCTGTGTAAATTATTCCTTTGTTTGTACTTTGTCCTAGTTTAATCGATTTTTAGATCTGACTATGGTTTTGTTGATGCTTAGAAATTCTTTGATTTTTTAACCTTTGATGACATGAAAGTAAACCATCGATATTAATATAACTAAAAATATGCTGCGGAGCCATTCATGAATATCGATATCAGAACATGCACATGAAATAACATGAAAGACAAAAATTGCTTTAGCAATCCTAAAACATTTAGAGGCGAAAGAATGCAATCTTATCTTATTGTATGTGTCGTCGCACAAATTTAAATTTACAGAAAGACATTGATGTTGATAAACAAATAGTAACAATAATCATTTAAAACACAAACAAACAAAAACCGAAGCGTCAACAAAACAATAATCCGATCTCAAATTGATTAAACAAGAGACAGAGTGTGCAAAAGGAAAGATCTGCATGGAGATTATTTAAACAGTATAGGACCATACGATTAGGTGTTCCGGAAGGTTACGGGTCTTCTACCTCATCGGCGACAAGTAATATAAATCTAGACCAAACCATGGAAATGTCACATATTGCATTTTCTTAGAACAACTAAAATCATCATCGACGATCCATATGCTGTCCTCAAAGGGAGAACTGGCATAAATCGGAATACTAATGACAACCCTCAAAAAGCGTTTATCTGCATATTATACAAGGATATACAGATATTTCTCTATAAGATCAAGATGGTGATCACAAAAAAATAACAACACAAGGGTGTGAGAGATGTAGGTCGATCAGAACTACGGGCAAGTTTTATGGTCGCCATCTTTGTCTTATTGAGGAATATTCTGTATCTTTAAGTGATATGAACTTGGGCGTTTTTGAATATGCTCATTACTTTAGTGTTTGACGATGTTATTCGGTTCTCGTTTTGAGAACTTGATCTTTACTTAGATGTGACAAAGACTTACATGGCGAGTGTCGTCGATGAAGCAGAAGACGCTTACTCTTCCGGAACATCTAGTCTTATTCATTTGTGCTATTACGAGAGTATCCGTGCATAAATTTTCTTTTGGTCCTATTTTGCCTCTAGTTAAATCGATTTTGGGTTCGGATTGAGCTTTTGTCGACGCTTTGGTATTCTCTGATATTTTGTTATCAATTTGCATCTTTCGAATCCCTGTGCCGTACGTTTGTCCATCAGCAGCCGACTTGTATCACAAAAATAAATCATCACACTTATCGGAAAAGTGATGAACACTTTTGTTGGTTCAAAAGAAACATATAAGGTAGATCTATGTGCGTATAACACCCACAATAGGATGCAACAGATTTGCCGTTCAAAAATATCTCCAAGATCATACGTAGATGCATTGCAACAGTCTATATAAAGATCCTCCGGCTATCGTGACCTTTCTTGTACTCTCTTCGTTGGTGCACATAGATATATTTGACTATATATCTTCTCAAGTGCATGGTCTGAATATCAATTGTCTAGTACGTATATGGTCTCGTATCACAACAAAGCAGTTCTAGGAACCACCTGAATGAAGATCAATCACTATAATCTCTTGTCCTTGATGAATAATATATAACCTGGTGTATTGTTTACTGCATACATTCACGTACAACGTGACTAGCACGCGCACTGTGGCCAGTGCTATATAGTTCAGACAGAAATGATTAGCATGTTGCTTAGAGGAGGAACGTCCAGCTAGGTATATGAGGGGGAAATATTGTCTAAGTGGTAAGCTAGCTTTTTCAGTCATGCAGTATAACCCGGGGACCCGTTCACGCAAGTTAAACAACGGTGAGCGTGGTCAGTAGTTGAATGGATGACCGCCCTGCACGTTATACATATAAGGAAATGTTTGAGCTCTATATCAGCACAATAAAGCCATATAAATAAACCAATGAGTTTAAAAAACAAATTTTACACTTATAAATGAACGAAAAATACCACCATTTTCGAAATAACCAAAGGAAATTTCAAAATAAAAACGAATAAATTTGCAAAATGTACAAATATGTGAAATACCATAAATAAGCTCAACATCGTTAGGTTGTATACAAATAAAGCATCAGACTGTTTTCGAGGTATTAGTTAAACCAACATGAATACAAACCCTTTGTCTCAATATGAGAACAGTTTCCGTACTAATGCTTGCTAATCAGTACCCATCTAGGGTATAGAACTATTGTGAAATTTCTTAGAATAAAAGGCAAAATAAAAAAGGGATTTACGGTAAGGATGTTGAAAATAAATTATAAATCACTTACTTAAACTTGAACTTTCCATCTTTGAAGCCGAAGAACGGAACTGTATACGTCATCATCCATATGTATCCGCCCCCGCAGTCAAAATAGGGGCGTGACCAATGTCCATCGTCATAGGTCGACGTAATAATCTTGTCCGTCACAGCCTCGAGATGGGTTGTCTGGTTAAATCGAGGCTCCGTAGTACCTGAAAATATATAAGGGTTATAAGAATCAGTATATAGCTTCCCTCAACACTGTACTTTTAACATTACAAACCATCAATAACTTTAGAGTGTTCGTCAAGTCAGGAAATGTCGAATCCTGCCTTTTTTTATACCTAATGATATTAGGGCAAGAAACATTGTACAACCATTGTTATCAAAAAACAATGTATTGCTCTTGATACAAATATGTTTTGTGCCCTTTGAACTGCATTGCAGTTTAAAACATATCCCAGTCTTTAAATTTAAATAAAGAGATGGGGCTTTTACTTATAAGGAAGGGGGTAGGGTGGTATCACTTCGACGGAAGAGGTAGGTATCACTTCGGCGGAGGAAGAGGTGGAGAAGGGGGGGGGGGGAGGGGGGATTGGACATGTTCCCCAATGTCATTCCACGAGTATAATCTTACTTTCTTTTTCATCAACAAAGCATAGAGACGTTTCACTTGGACGGAAGAAAAGGTGGAGAACGTTCCCGAATGCCATTCCACGAGTATAATCTTAATTTTATTTTCATCAACAAAGGATAGAGAGGTATCACTTGGACGGAAGAAGAGGTGGAGAACGTTCCCCAGCGGCATTCAACGAGTATAATCTTAATTATATTTTCATCAATAAAGCATAGGTAGGTATCACTTTGACGAAGGTAGAGGTGGAGATCGGTGGGTGGGTGGGGGGGGGGGGGGGGGATAGGACATGTTCTACAACGTCATTCCACGAGTATAATCTTAATTTTATTTTCATCAACAAAGCGTAGGTAGGTATCACTTCGACGGAGGAAGAGGTGGAGAAGAGGGGTGGGGATCGGACATGTTCCCCAACGTCATTCCACGAGTATAATCTTAATTTTATTTTCATCAATAAAGCAACAAAAAGAAACAGAAGATGATTTATCTTTTACAAAGTATATTCCAACCGAGTGTCTTAAAAAATCCCAAACAGGGAAATCTCAGCTGCAGTCATACATATATCTGATGAGGTGGCGCATATTAGTCTGTGTTTATTGCCGCGTAATACTTTTTCTCTCCCCTTCACAGCGTTTTATTGATTCGCACCAGCAATGGTAGAACTATCAGCAATTTAACACACCAATTGAACTCATTCGTGCCGAGTTCTTCCTGATTAACATTAGATAAAGGAATCGGTAGATGTTTATAACTTCAAAATACTGTAGAGTGAGTTGATCACGGACCCGCATTGCTCATTTGTTTGTTTGTATGGTTTTTTTTGTGGAAATCAATTTCAAAAATGAAAATAGAGTAAATCTTCTACTAACACTGTTTTCAAAAGAGAAAATGATGGATATAATAAATGAAATATGTCTAATATGTGAACACAATTTAATTTGAAAACGACATAATCTGCTGCATTGTTGGAATATTTTGGAAATTTTGCATCACAAACAACCATAATGAAATTGTCCGCACTGTACATAACCATTAAAACCCTATCATCGTTCATTACAAACAGCGACGTGAATGATAACGGTACTGAATCAAGTTTAAATAATTTAAACTAAATACATGTATAGGAAAAGTGCATGTGTATACTGTAGTAATGTTTAAGCGGAAATTATATTTTAGCGTTTGTCCTGCTGAAAGCATTAGTATTCCGCTAAATTACATCTTCTGTAAGTTGCTCTCTAAAGCAAGAATTGCGAGAGCGATAATTCATCAGTGCTTGATATTTGTTCGGCGTGTTTTGTTTTTTCAGTCGCGTCCTACGCTTCACTTTTTAGGCCCTTACTAAACATCACTGACGAGTCCTAAAAGAACAAAACAGTTGTACGGTATAGTTAAAGTTGTCATTTGGCTCAACAGTGAAGATGATATTCCTGTGTATGTCCTTTGTACAATTCTATTTAAATTTCGTTACGCGCGCTAAAAGTGTATCAAATAAAGATGAACGCCGCACATAGTAGGTTGGATTTTTGGCGGGAAAATTTGGCCATTGACACAGTATGTTAAAAATAAATTAAGTTGTATCATACAGCAGTATCATATGCCCAGGTCTGCTAAGTAATAAAGAAAATATCAGGGTCCGTGTTTATGAAACCGTTCTTATGCTCAAGCTTGGATTTTGTGCTCGAGCTTGACTTTCTTTGTTCCGTTTGTCAGTCACAATAAAAACATATTACATGTATTCTGGTTATGATTTAGGTAAAACATTAAAAAACACAAAATAAAAAATTATGTCAGTCTTTACATTTGAACTTTTGATTCTTTTCCATAGTTTGAGTGAGCTCAAACGGGCTTCATGTAAAATGGATGTAACGACTGACTTTTCATTGCACTATGAAAGATACAAAAATGACTTTCAAGCCTTACATAAAATATTAAAGACACTGCGCATACCAGTGATGTTGTGTACCAAAAAATGGAATCATAAGTTTCTTTCGATGAAGGCTTAGAATCAATTACAGATATCTTAATCTTCGACTTTGTATATAATGTGAAATGTGTTTTATTTATGAAGTATACCATCAATATAAATGCTAAATATCAAATAAAATATACCACGGAAAGCCTGTTGATTTATAAAGAGACATGTGGGAATGTTGGCGCCAAAGAGTTCCCAAAATCATCATAAAAAACTTTGTGGTTACGTCTTGTGTTGGCTGGTAAGTCGTAAAGAAGACACGAGATTAAAGGGTAGAAAAAAAACAGCATTTAGTCAACGAAATGTAAACAATCAGCAATATCACATACTATTTCGTGACGTCACATTTCTACAATTGTGTGCACTTTTATTCTAGTATGTGTGCTTATTTTGGTAGAAAATACATTGGTTTTCAAAATCTAATCAAATAAGTTCCGTTATTGCCATCGGTTGCATTCAAATACTGTGACAGAATTGTCACAGTCCCCCCCTGCCTAAAAAAACATATAAAAAAACAAAAACAAAAAACCCAACAACATGCACAACCAAAATAATCAACGATGAGCGGGTCTATTAATATCTATGTAAAGGTGCAAGGACCTTTAGCAATAGACTGAAGAGTGTACTATTGCAGTCGTTATTAATTGCAGTTCCAAATTACACTCTCTAATGCTAACTGTACATAACAATTCCGAGGGATTTTCAGCCGTAATCATACACAATGACAATGGATTACAAATGTCTCCATCTCACGAAGTCAATGATAAAATGATTCACGCCGGCGGAGCCTCCCCACACAGCAATTCAGTCGCAATCGACGCTTCCTTGTTGTGTTAAAAGTGGAAACAAATCTCCTTATTTTGTGGAGTTTTTCCGTGGCTTCGAAATGCTAGCCTTGTTGTCGGCAAAAGCGCCGATAAATCACAGCAAACATTGAATTTACTCGCGCCTTGTGCTAAACGTGTAATACAAGCATTAACCTCCAAAGAGGCTATATGCCAAAACGAGGCTATCGGATTATAAATCAAGCAAGATTGTCGGGATTCTTGTACCAAGCGAACGAATAACTTCCTTGGTGATCATGCAATGTCATGGCAACAGCATCATTGTGGATGGAATTAAATATAAGTAGTGACACAGATATTATGTCGGGTAATCACGTGATCACGTGTAAATGTAATTTTAGAAATTGTCTCGAGAGTGTCACTATCCTTGTTTGAACTATAAAGGGGTTGGCGTGATGTAGGTAGCGTGAAGTAGGTAAAAAAGTAAGTTAACAACGTATATCCGGAATTAGATACAACATATGCTTACTCGTTTTGTTATTTAATGCGCTGGTAACACATTTGTAAGCCGTTAATCATATTTCTTATTAACGACAACATGTTCTGTCTTATCCAGTGCGTATTCTACGGAGGAGCATAAAGGTCGCGTAGGAAAAACATCACTGTTTTTTATGTTTTATTTCTGTATTTCTAGAAATTCAAAAAGCTTATTTGAAAAGCCCCGTGAACGGTTGTAGGTTCCAATTGTTGGAATATTGACATTAGAAAAAGACGTGACAGACTTATACACACTGGTGTCAAAATGGCGTCAATCTTATTATATTTTGAAACGTATAGTTTTACATAAATGTATGCCACAAATCGAAATAATGTTACACTATTTTCCATTTTAATATGAAATTCATGACACTCGATACGATTTGTTTTTTCTTCAAAAATCTGATATGAACTAAAAACAACTTATCCTGTATACATGATATATATGCATATATTAGATGTGGTCTAACTTTCCTCAATTCTCATTGGCTAAAATATGGTCACATGGAGGTCCAGATTTTGTGATATCGACCTGATGTTTTTATTTTTAGAAACACCGAGTCAATATTGCATTTGTGACGTCATAATCATTGTGACGTTACAGTACCCATGCATGCAATTGTAAATTTCATTCTTTATCGAGACAGATATAATTCAATTTGGTAAACAAGTTTCATATCTAATATAAAAATTAAGGACCTTGATTCGGTCAATATTGTGTTATACCGACCTGGTAAAATCTAAAATATTAGATTCTACCAGGTTGGTATAACACCATATTGACCTCAGCAAAGGTCCATAATTGATATATATTATACACAAAACTATCGATACGTTTTACTTACATTAAACTTACATAATTTGGCGCACACACATTTAAGTACAGCCGAATAAAGTATTTTTTTTTACTATTGCCGTACTGTTGGATAATAGGAAATCAAGATAACTTTCTTTTTTTTTTTAAATATAGTTGTGCATTGTTTGAACGTAGGCAATACATAATTGCGAGGCTATATATTTACCAGAGTAAATTAAGTTTCTTTATTTGAGAAAGTAAGGACTTGTCCAAAGGGGACGGGCATAAGAACGACCATAAACTTCAACGAAATAACAGGCACGGCGGTTATGCAATCATTGTGTAAGGGGAAAAGAGAAAAAATTTCAAATTACAGATATTAGGAAATTGAAAAAGAACGCCTAGCATATAAACAAGGAAAATAAATACTCCCTTGTACTTTTACTTCACTGCTTGTATTTCCAGGTCATTGATAACAAATGGAAATTACTTTTTCCACATCAAAGACAGTCAAATAGAAACCGCAGGCATTCTTAAAGCTGCAATGAACAGCTATCCTCTAATTTTTCCAGCATTCGAATTTTAGCGCTTATCCAATAAAACATGAATTTTGACTTGAACAAAATATTTCTAAAATTTCAAATCAATTTTAAAACATTTGAATAAAACAGATTTTATAATTTCAGTTTCTTTCGTATTCCTTAAGACTCTTGTACTTAATATGTGTAGCCATTTTGGTTCTTCTACAATGTATGGATAGTCTGTTAACGGCGTGTCATATTATACAAAGACAACCGAGTTGAGATTTCTTCACACCGTGACAATATTCTACAGACAAATTCTGTGAAAGCATGCATCCCGTGCATTCACGTAATTGGTGAAATCATCTAAAGAAAGTAAGACGACTCTGTGTTCAATAGAGGGATTTCTAGACTGTTTTATACTTGTCGCCACCTATATCAATATTTCTATGTATTTGCCTCGATTCTTACGTTAGCAGAAAATCTATTAAAACCGCATATAAATTGCAGTTGTTCATTTTTTTTATCCAAGTTTCATTCCCGTCTTGTTATTGTATTGCCTTATGGAAGCAAACATGTCGCTCGCGTCAAAATAAATCAATGAATTGTTTAACATGCCATCTCGGTCTTAAATAGTATTATTTCAATTTCCGTCAAAGAGATCTAGTATAATCTATTTTTAGAGGTTGCACTTTAGGGTAAAGCAGAGTGCTATGAAAACTATACATTCATATGTTATCGACTTGGATGCTTTCTCTTTGTTATGGTTAGGCATTAATGCGTATATGATAACACAGATATATGTTTTTGTTTTATCTATATCAAACATATACATAACCATATATGTTTAAATTTGGCAAAAAAAAAGGAGATGGACTTTGAAGTCGGGTGTTGGAAAACATTATATACATGTACAAACTAGCCTAGCGATTAACCAATCAAACTGCTTTAGCTATGCCTTCAGCTTTTTCCTTGGCATACATCAGGGGTGTAGAGAGCGTTGGTGAGCGTAACCCCTTAATATCGAAGATCGATTTTTGTGAGTACATGGTTTTATCAACCTAAGAAAACACATCGATCTTGGACTAAGCCTTCGGTTAATATGTTTTCTTAGGTTTATAAACCATGTATCGACCTCATAAAAGGCTATGACTGTATATTATTTATCTCATTCCAAGTAAAACAAAATCAGGCAGAAGAACCAATATTTTTTTTTTTTTTTTGCAGATTCAACTCTAGCGGCTTAAGTACTGCTGTATACCCAAATGTAGTCAGCCTATATAGAACAGCTGTACTAATTCTGGTAAAGGAACCAAATGACGTTATGGTTTTTACTTAAATGGAAATATATTGGATTCTGTTAATACCACAGAAACATTAAGGCCCAGAGCACAGTTAGCGTAGAACAATTTCATCTTGGCCGAGGATTTTTTTATGAGTGTACGTTAACGATTTCGTCGAGTAAACACGTAGATTAAGAGTACACCCCCAGAACCAGGTCACATGTACGCTAAAAACGGCTGTCGGATTTATATTTATATTTGAATGATTACAAATCCATCTTAATCAATATGTCTAGATAAGTTTTATGGGATACGTTACACAACCGTATGCTTACAACCGACTCTATAGATCAATTACCCCGTCATATCGTTGGCTTTGCAATAAACATATTAAGGCAACTTATTTGGGTTTTTTTCAATTTAAATCAAACATTCGTTAACTTTTTCTTTTCTTTTTCTTTATTGGAAAACGTCTAAGATGAATGCTCACAAATAGAGTTTGTCCAAAATAGTATATTTTTGTAATGATTTGACCAATAAGGCTCAACCTGAAAACACGCACTATTACAAATAGCATTCATCAGTTTGGTATGAATGATATATACTGAGTATTGTACACAAACAGGACTTGAAAACTTAATTTGCGAGCTTTCGAAAACGTCTGTTTCCTTGTCAAGCAAAGAGTAGAATAGCCGCGTGTCGGTGTTCTGACCGCTGAAATCAGCTCACTACCCAAAATAGGGCGAGTTAGAGAAGTCAGCTGTCAAAAACGTAGGGCGACATTTCGTCCAAACAAGGGGCGGAATGGGTAAACATCTTACCCGTCCCTCTCTCTACCTGTAGTATTACAATACATTTTGGACGAAATGTCTCGCTACATTTTTAACAGCTGACTTCTCTAACTCGCCCTTTTTTAGTTGTGAATTTCAATGTGAAACCATTGAATAACCTCTATTTCTATGTGTGGTAAATAGAGGTTACACAACAAGTGGTCGAGTGCCTTTTGTAACTTTTAAAAGATAATTAACGAGAGTGAAATAAATTCCATATCCAATAATCACGAGTCGTGTGACCTGTTTCTACCACAATATTATCAAGTCGCAGTGGCAGTGTTGTTTTCTGTGAACAACAGAATATTTGCGCGAAAACACATCATATCGTATATATTCCCGCCAAATTGTGACGACGTCAACAACCGATGACGACGTCAACAATCAGCACGTTGCAGTGACCCACGTGATTTCCGGTCAAAATTCAACTTCTCAACCAATCAAAAGTACGGAAGGTCATATTACCCTAGTTGTATATATAACATATATTTATCGAACAGTCAGCACGTTTATACAATGGTCTGAGAGTGTAATAAAATGGGGTATTGTTGTAGAAATATGTATATGACATATACAGATTTATGTTACAGTTCAAGTGTTCCTGTAGTTTATATTTTTTGTGTTGTAGCGTTTAGTTGCGACATAGGTTTTTCGACGGATCAACGTTTGTGCTACATGTATGAATAATATAACACTACCTGTCACTGGGGATCGATATATAAGCCTTTCATGTACATATATGTGTCGCATACAAATTATCCAATCACAATCGTTATGATTTATTTACACATGTCATATGAAAACATTTCATTCATATACAAAAATAATGGAAGTGATTTTGTACTAAAAAGAAATAAGAAATCTTAGCAGCTGAAGCAATCTTGTTAAGAATTGTTTTTTTTTTGTTTTGTTTCAACAATGCAATCTTTTTATGCATATGTAATCAAAGGCGACATACAATGTACGGTTCAAAGAGAATTCGCAATTGCAGCCAGACCGCCTCGATGCTGTGTACCTACAATGTACTTGAGAGAGATGAACACAAGCGACCTCGGCGAGAAACAAGACAATCCGTCTTCACCTATGCTTTTGGGGGGGGGGGGGGGGGGGGCATGAAATTCACAATTTTGATAACGCACCTCAAGACTTTTCCATTAATGAAGAGTAATTTGATTGAAGTATAACTGGATCTGGAGAAGAAGACTTTTGAAGTTTTTACTAATTTGGCCCCTATTGACCCCTCCATCAGGCCCCTATGTGTTTAATACATATAATTCACAATTGAGGTCAGGGAAAGTTCCAGTAAAATTACGTACAAATTGGTTCAGGGGTTTTTGAGAAGAAGTTGAAAGTGTGAATTGTTTACGGATGACGGACGACGTCAGACTACGGATAAAAGGCGATTAGATTAGGTCACATGAGACTTCATTTCAGGTGACCGATAACGGTAATCGATAAAAACTGCATTGCATTCTTTCTGTCAATTGTAGTCCTTCATTTCGTGAATATCCTTGTGCTTTTTACATTTGTATCTTGGATGGGTTTGGTTTTAGTTTGTTGATCATCCGGGTAACAGTTAATGCCATATACAGAAGTGTTTATGTGTGTTGAGTATTCGTGAATGTGTGTATGAGCGCATGAGGCAGGGTATGTTGGTGTAGACGACGATTTTAGAGTGCTCAAGTCGGCATCATACCCATAATTCCTTAATGAAGTACTGTTCTTTTGCTAAATATGTGTTTACATGGACTTGAAAACCGATATTAACATTAATTTCATCTCGGTTAATATCGATTATTCTCTGGTTCAAATAACGCACATATCCACCTAAAAATAAGTCCAAAACTGTTTTTATTATCTGAACCCAATAGAATAGAAACCTGTTTATCTTCACTCCCGTTTTTACTTAAAAGTGTCGAAGTTAAGCAGTTTCCCAATCATATTCTTTATTATACATTTGTAAATATGACTGAAGTGGCAAGGTGGTTATATCATGAATCCACTCACCCTCCACCTCTAGGTCCCGCGGGTTCTAGACCTTTATGGAGCAGTTACTAGATAAGTAAGTTGGTGGTTTTCTCCGGGACTCCCGGCTTTCCTCCGTCACTTAAACCTGGCATGTCTAAGAGTGACGTAGTGTGTAAGAGGATGGAAGCCACAAACACAACAAATCAAATACCCTATCGTTTGTTTTCTTTGCTCACACACTCTGACGTAGAATCCTAACATAATGTTACGGAAACTGGTTAGTGCCACATAAAGTAAACTTGTTAAGCCGTAATTGCGACTTTCAGTTATATCGTAATTACGACTAACCTATCTCGTAATTACAACATCGTATGTCGTAATTACAATTTAGTATGTCGTAATTACGACTTAAACATCTCGTGATATAATTAAGTCGAATTTTATTTATTTATATTTATATTTATATACATCCAGGTATTACATGTTAAAAAGTCTTGTACTAAATTGCTATTATACAGAGCACATTAGTTTGGCGAGTAATAAGTTGTCATGAAAAATTGCAATATCAGTGAAACAAAGCCAATATATATTGAAACAATGAAAATGTATCACCGACTTTACATTAGTGAATGTAAATTAGTCTTGCATTGTCAAGGTGTTAAATTATATCTGAGCTTATCAGCTAACGGTGTTATGGTTAATTAACGGCCAAGTACGTACTAGTTATTCAAGTTCAGTTTAAGGATAAAATAATATCATGGGCCATTGAACATCTCAACAAGCAAAACGACATTACATTAATTAATACCGGTTATGTCGTTTGTCTAATAACGCGTTCAGGTAGACTGCACACCTAATTGGCTATATACCCGTACAGGTGAGTGCTTATTAAAGTTCAACAGGTACACGATGACCTTGGCTTTAATCAATAGTATGGTTGTACGAGATAACATCACTACTGTAGGTGCGAATATATATTCCTAAGAGTAAATACCTATTTTAATAATGAATATGACTTGTTTCATGTTTTTTCCTTTGAATGAGATCGATTTTGACTTCTCTTCTATAACAGGAAGCAAAGCAAACGAAGTTTACGGGCTTGAAAGTAATGTTAATTAATAAACGTTTTCAAAGACAGACTTTCCATTCAGTAATTTGTTTTGAAGATTTTACTACCATGAAAAAGACCTTCAACAATAAATATTAGTTTATAATTGTTCTCAGGAACCTGCAAATTTGTCAATAAGTATTGGAAAATCATTCTTCTAGCGTAAATAACAAAAATTCAATTGATAAATTAGAAACTAGATCTTGCGGGAAATATATACTATATATAATAAAAATACATATAAAACAAAGAAAACATGTTATGTGGGATAAATTCACTGGGATTCAGAACTTGGATATTTCATTTTTTTTTTGCTTTTATACCAACGAGGGCTACCTAGTAACGAGATAACATAACGAGACTATTTTAATGGGTACTGCTATTAAAATTATCAATGTTTAGCGGTTATTACTAATAAAGATAAGCAATTATGAAATAATGTTTACCACTTATAGTCGACATAATTCTTCGTCTTGAAAGAAGCACAGATGTAGGCTCTGTGGTAAATATTCGACTTGTTTTAAATATGGGCGGATTGGTCGAGTGGTCAACACTCCGGCCTTCCATGCAGGCGGCCAGGGTTCGATCCCAGTAATCGTCATACGCATAGAATATTCAGAGGAAGTATTTTTCTCCTGCCCACACAACTCCAACAACCCAGGTGGAGTATAAAATGTCTAGGGTGGGTGTTGCAGTATCTGTGATGTAGCATTCAAGTTAGTTGGCACTATAAAAGATGCTGTTGGAAACACGGTCCCACTACAAAAATAACACAATTCATCTCCAGCACACACGCAAACATACACACATATGGAGATATTAGCCAGGTGGTATAGGACAAGTAATTAGCACCTGATAAGGCAGCTTCTGCGAACTCTTCAGAATTGTATATGCTAGAACTGTTTGTGTTAATTGTATTGATTGTATAAGAATTGTATTTCTATGTACTGTAAAGCGCTTTAGAGTGGCTTATGCTAGCTAGATAGGGCGCTATATCAAATAGTGTATATCATTATCTGTCAAGAGATAAGGCAATACACATTGTAACGCTCTATCTGAAAGACGAAACCTGGTCGTCTTTGAGAAAGGCATAGGGACCTACCTGTATAATCAATATGATATAATTGATTCAATCCAACATACAAGCTATTCTATTCGTCATTGTGTATTAATCGAAAAAAAAAATAAGAGAATACCGAAGCGTTAACAAAATAATAATCCAATCTCAAAATCGATTAAACCAGGGGCAACATATGAACAAAGGAAAGATCTACATGGAGACTCTTGTAAAAGTACAAAAGAATAAGACCAGGTATTCCGGAAGAGTAAGCGTCTTCTGCCTTATCGACAACACCCGCCATGTAAATCTTTGTCACATCCATGTTAACACCAAGTTCTCAAAATGAGACCTGAGTATCATTGTCAATCACAACAAGTAAACACACTAATGAGCAAACTCAAAAACTTCCATCTTCATATCAAACGATCTCTGTGATAAAAGACTGTGATAGGCTAAACGCATATACCAAATAGTTTAAGAAAATAATTTTAAAAAGACAGGAGCAAGTTTTATAAGAGCGCCAATTCATTAGTGTGCTTATCTGTTTGAATCCGGTTACTCGTTAAAATTTGAGTGCGCAAAAAAAATACGCTTACATTATATGTAAAGATGATAGCTGAATGATAACCAATGCATTTAAATAGGTAGTGCTGAACCATTTAAAAGATAATGTCATGCTTGACCTATGCAAACGCCATAAGTGCCGATTGCCATATTCCATGGATTCTGGGAGAACGTATGTATGGAAGTCATATTTATCTCGTATCAAAATAAAAAAAATGCCCTTGACCTATATCAATTTAGCCACTAGATAGATTACAACTGACATATATTGAAATTTGTACAGTATACAAGTCGCTTACTTTAAACTTTCCATTAATACTTATAATGGTCATAAATGTACTTACTTGACGAGCACATATCTAAAGGGCTATTTACTTTAAAATATCCATACATTAAATATATATTTGTCATAAATGTACTTACTTGACGATCATATATCTAAAGGGCTATTTACTTTATATATCCATACATTAAATATATATTGATCATAAATGTTCTTACTTGAAATGCAAATATATATTTAAAGGGAATTTTACTATATAATATCGATTAAATATATATATCTACACCTCTATGACTGTGAATATATTAGCGTATACGCAGTGAAAAAAGGCTCGGCGGATTGATATTTGTTCAAATATGGCGTCGTTCACGCTTCATAAAAATAATTATTCGCTGTCGGCAATGTTTGGTTCCTACAAAATTTTGAATCATGGAACATATATATCGAATCAATTTCCTGTGATTAAACAATAAATAGTTTTTAGCAAACTTTTGATTCCAAATGATGCGCATTCGAAACACTTTGACGGTAACGCAAAAATGGTGGCGCCCTGCAGTTGTGACGTCTGACGTCGAACCGCGTCACAACCAGATCACTATGTGAATGCGTGTATATAACGACAGTTATAAATAAAGAAATAAATTCGACATGCTAGAAATATTATTAAATACCAAATGAACAAATGATGTTTTGAAGAAAAATAGTTTTGTTCGCTGTGTATTTTCTAAATTTACCAATATATTGATGAAATCCAATGGGACTATATTATCTTAGCCACCACGGCCATCGTAGTTACCATCTTAGCAACCCACTTCGAATGTTTTTATCTTCGTATAACACTTCGTATAGGAAATTAATAATGGTGTAGATATAAGGATTGTACCTCATTTTGACTGCGTATATTGTACAATGTAGTATGCCCGAAGTTGGCAACGAACATATTCACTAACGCGCACCATCGAATATGTTGGTTGCCAACTGCGGGCATACTACCGTATACGCAGTAAAATGAGGTAAAATCCTTATATTTATGCCATAAATGTAAGAACTTGATATGTATATATATAAAACAAGACCTATTTGAAACATACAAGATAATAATGTTCTTAAATACATGGCGTATAGTTGTGACACTTCATCAAATAACCTTGTTACCATGCTATTTCATGGCCATTTCTATTAATAACTTACCATGCAAGGACAAATGTTGAATGGTGAATACACTTTTGTTCGTCACATGTCGATTGTTTCAAATAACAAGGGGATAATAAAGAGCTATTTTGAAACACAATGAACAGTTTGTTAATAAAAACGGGACTGCCTAGGGCGTCAATCTAAAAACATATAGTACATAATATACTTAATCTTGCTGACAAATTGTCTGACGCACCTCTTCTCGCGTAACGTGAACTTAAGTTAATGGTGTTACTATGGTTATCGGAAGGAGATTTATGTAATGTTAACTTATTCTAACAGGGATGGACTCACGTCCCATTTTGTCAATAATCATAAAATGGGGTTCGGGGATGATGAACGGAGAGAGTATAATGTATTAATAACAAGATTAGAGACAAATCTACCGTCGAAGAGACAAAAACAACTGTAGTGAATGAATATTCAGCTGATATCCAAAATTGTTGAGTTCTTTCGAAGGCGTTTCACTGCCCGTTTTAGATAATGTAAGCTATAGGTAAAACGAAAGTGAGCGGTTACTTACTTGTTATGCTGGTAACAATTAATATCAAATCGCAGTAAGGATAGGGAATGTTGTGTTTGTAATTAGTGACCCGTTCATCTTTAACAAGGTTGTACGTGGAATTTGAATTCTTCGCTAAATTAAATTTACTTCAAATACTTCCAGAAAAAATTAAACTACCTTTTCGTGAACTTTAACTCTTAAAAGTTTGCTTATCAGCAAAGGATATTCATCTCAGGTCACATGTAACTGTACAATATACAAAGGGGCCGCAACCCTGTAAAAAACGTGGATCGAAATTTTAGCTTTGCAAGGCCGTGTCATTCATCACAATGGCTACTGGCCCACATAATTTGGCATTTGTAGATTCTTGATTATGTTAGATATGCATTAGATAGACACTGTAAACTACATTAATAAAGTTTGTATAACGATCGAACCTCGTTATCTCAAACTCGTACAACTTAGAGTTTTGTTTAATTTGAAGTATTTTGCAGTTACGGCCAGACTCTAGCTCAAAGTGTCCCCAAGGTACCGCTGACTTCGAGATAACGAGGGTTTTTTTTCAGTTGTATAGTACATTACATAGAAACATACGGTGAACAGAGAATCCTTAGCTTATTGGTCCCTAGCATCACTGAAGAGTCCCAGGAGGACGAAACAGCTGTATTAAGCAGTTTGATTCATTTTTTTCGCCAAGCTGTATCAATTTCTTAAGTTAAAAGGTGCAACATATGTGCGTGTTACGTCATCTTTAATGATAGGGGGTAGCAGACTCTGCTGGTCGATTTTTTTAGTCCCCGAGATTCACTGGAGCCTCCATAGCCACAGTTAATATAATTTGAGTAGTGGCACGGTACTTAATATACACATTTTCGTAGTACACGATTTGAAATTATACAGAACTAGTTTAATTTTACTTCTAAATTCATAAATTAAAGAGATTTTACGCACATGACCTTTCTGCCTCTACATTAGTTTAGAAATTTTGGATTCCCACTTTGTTTGGCCCCTAGCATCACTGAAAAGTCCTGCATACTGTATCTTTTACTAATTTTAAAGGCATATGTGGGTGTAACGTCATCTTTGTATATTTTGTGAGACGATTCCAATTAACCGTACACTGGTCGACATTCCACCATCTCAAGATACACCCACATAACACAAGATGGACATTGCAGCTGAAAGAATGTACGTGAAATGTTCCGAACAAAGAGACTTCCAGTTAACAAAGAACCATAACTCAGTCGGCGGTAGACTGCTTATAACTACACATGATTGTGTATACTCCCTATACAAAAGATAACAAGCAATAATTACAGATGACATAATGTAAATGTAAGAAATTTGTCCATACAAAGAAAATTGCGAACTACAAAAGGATATAACTCTGGATATAGACGGGTGCGGGTGCTATTAGCGTCATATTCCGCCATTTATTAGCTTATTTGCATACATCACTTTTACAATTACAAGTAACACAATGAAAAAGACCAATCCAAAATAGAGAGAACCAGGGATACAATATATGATGTGTGTTACTTACAAATGACGCATGTACGACGAAAAATCAACAAAAACACAACCTTGGATACGATATTCTTTCAAAGGCCGAATATACATAACTTCCGGCAAAACTTGAAGCGAAAATCAAGCCTATAAACTTATTATATTTATAGATTTATTTAAGATTAACTGATATCAGCAATATTCAAGACGAATTCTTACGCGGTTACCGGTACAGCAGCAGTTGAAACTCTGTATTTGTAAACACGCGTCCATTCTCAACTGTCTTCTTACTTCGGCTTGTTGATGAATTGGGCCACACCTATTTTCAATTCTTTAAATTTTTCTGTCAAGAGTTTCTTGTAAGTTACCACTCAGGTTTACTACATTTTAGACCTATTTTTGCATAGTTATCAACTGGATGATTTTCATCATTTTTCAGAATCCCGAAATGTTTCCTGAAGTTACGTATATTGGGCCTTTAAACTCTATCTACATCTTTCTGAAACAATGACATCGATTCTATAAATATGTTCCAGAGGGATGAAGATTACATAAAAGATCCGTTCCTCATACTCTCATTCATATTTGATCTGCCTTCATATGATATTCAAACTTCTGAACAAAGAAAAAACCACGTGTAAGCTGACACTTCCGGCGAACGACTCCCCAAGGGAAATAACTGGTGTAATTCCAGTTTTATATATATAAGGCTGCGGGAAAATCTATCGCATTACAACTCCTTCAGAATGTCGTATGCATGTAGCTAGTCCAATAACGGCAATCCAACACGGAAGCGACGCTTTGCCCTTGAAATATAGGACAAATATTTCGTTCGATAGACTGTCTTAAAACGAAATTACAAAGGGTTTTTGCTTGTATTAAAAGCGCATTATTGAGGCCTTCATGCAGCTACTGTACAAACGGAATTTGTTTATTCCTTTGCAAATGGCGTCGGTAAGTTCTCGCGAGATTTGGTATGATATCAGCAGATTCAAATAGTGAAATAATGGAGAGTAAATCGTTCTTAAAAGAAAAAGAGAAACATCAGTCTTAAGTATAGCCTTGGAATACACTTTTAGATACATGTATCTGTTTCCAAAAAAAATGAAAATAGAAAACAAATCTTTCCGGTGATACTTCCCGCATATTCTACCCGCACCATTGATTTCCATACGGATGTTAAAAGTCGTTTATGTAAAATAACTTCGATTCCGTATTTAGAGAAGGTTTATAATCGTTTCACAAATTACATGTACATTTAAACACAACAGAACGGTTTAAAATACAAACAGGCATTTGGAATTAGCTAGATCTTCCTGAAACTGTTTCAATAATTATTTCGTTGTTATACAGGAAACAATTGCCATGCATCTTTTAGAAGCAAATTTATAACTATTCATTTATCATCTAATAAGCGTACTCGTAAAAGCAATTTCTCTGAAACCCGCCCCCAAATACTCAATTTTCCCAAAGCTAAAGTAAATAGACTTATTAAGGCACACTTAAATCAATAGCTTATAACCGATTTAAACAGTTTTGAGATAAATTTGAGACTTTGAGAATATTATTTTCTGTAGTACGGAATACACTGTACTAAACATAATTAGCATAATGATAGTTGAGTCGAGTGCTTTCAGTATGAAATAAAACGCTAAAAAGGTTAACCGCTAAATAATTTCATCTCAGGCGGAAGAGAAGATGACACATTGAGAGGGGGGGGGGGGGGGTGGTGGTTTAGAAACTAATTAGCACAATTATAGTTATGTGGAGTGCTTTCAGCATGAAATAAAACGCTGAAAAGGTTAACTGCTAAATAATTTTATCTCAGGTGGAAGAGAAGATGACAAATTGAGGGGGGTGGGGGTGGGAGGGGGAACTAATTAGCACAATTATAGTTAAGTGGTGTGCTTTCAGCATGAAATAAAACGCGCTTAAAAAGTTAACTGCTAAATAATTTTATCTCAGGCGGAAGAGCAGATGACAAATTGAGGGGGTTGGGGGGGGGGGTGGGGGGGTGGGGGTGTGTGTAGAAACGAAACGAAGAAACTAATTAGCACACTCATAGTTGAGTGGAGTGCTTTCAGCATGAAATAAAATACTAAAATATATCAATCGCTAAATACTTTTATTCCAGCCTGAGGTGTAGATGATGAATGGAAAAAAACCACTATAACGATAATGATATAGTATCTCTTGAAGATCGAGAATATGAAAATTATTTGGACCAATCCAATAGCTCTAGCTGTTTGTGATTTCAATTTTTGATCATGACGTTATTACCGAATTATTTCTATAATGTGTGTATGTGCATTTTCGTAGATTTTTTTTATTACCAAAGCAAATAAATATTTCATAATTTGGCGTTTTATTCCCCCAAAGCCTACACTATCAGTATCATCGGAATCTCTAAGCCATAACTAGCAGTATTTGGTATTTCAGTCTCAGAGTACCCATTTACCGGAACATTCTACCAAAATCTGTTATTGATCTACATATGTACCTATTACTTTACGAAGAGTTTTGTAGTGGTTTTAAACGACACAAGAAAAATACGTGAAAAATGTACACTTGGGATCTTAATCGGAATTTTTATGCGTAGATATCTGACATTTCGTGGGTATTACCGCCAAAATAAAACCAAAACAATGCAAGTAAATGCCTGATCGCGTTACCATATCGAAGACAAATAATATATTAGTCTAAAAAAGTATAGATACATACCAATATGACTGTAGCCAAATGGATTTCTGATTACACGTGTGTATTGCATGCATAAATATGTATACACTAAATGTTTTACATAAACATAGATGCCATGGCCCTACGATTGAGCTGAGACGAGTGGGCGAAAACCGCGTCTGGTACAGGAAGTCTTGGACAGGAAGTCAAGGAAGAACCGGATGTTAAAAGATTGTCGGTCAATATGGCCAACTCCTGTTTCATAAAACATCCATGACACAGATATGTAGTATATTCATCACCACACGACAGGAGATCGAAGTAGCATGATATCTGGAGGAACCATTAGTAGCTCGAGGAGACATGGGAATCTATTTTATCTCTGTCTCCAAGAAGATTCATCGGTTTGTGAACTTTTGTAGCCTGCTACCAACGCAACGGAATATAGAACGGAACGCGGGCACACATATCAAACCAGGCCCCGGTTTCATCAATGGTCCTTAACTTAAGTAAACTCCTTACCTTAAAAATCTCCATAGGAAAACATTACAGAATTTAAGGAAAGTTACCTAACTAAGGATTTTCCCCTTAATTTCTGTAATGCTTTCCTATAGAGATTTTTAAGTTAAGGAATTTCCTTAATCTAAGGAACGTTGATGAAACCAGGGCCAGGTACGTCATGAGCGGCTAACGTAACATCAAAATTGGAACCAAAGATTGTACATGTGTTATCGTAAACCAATTTCTTTTCGCGGCAACTTAATTTCGCGCATTCATAGGGAAACGACTATTTCGCGGCGATTTAATTTCGCGATAAATACGATCATAAAACCTATAACAGTACAGTACTCCTACGGTTGGCATACCTCTGATTGAAACTAAAATCGCGGCGATAAAGTTTCGCGAATTTTATTCAACCGCGTAATACGCGAAAATTAATCGCACGCGAAAATAAGTTAGTTTACAGTAAAAGAATTACAATCATGATGATTAGTACACACTGACACCCTGACAGGGGTAAGAAACAATATCGACAAGAAAGAGTAGAAAAATGTACTAAACTTGTTGATTTTCAGATCTCGACTGGGCCCTTTGTTAAACTATGGGAACAGGCCCATTTGTCAGCTAACGACATGACTGTAAGTCAAAGCTAGGCAAAGCTTCAAAAGTCTGTTTAAAACGTTATGCGTTGGTATTTGACACGACAAAATCTGCAGCTCCGTCTTTACGCCTTATATGGTTGATTCAAGAAGACCGGTTTAATGTGCATCAATCGAATCATTCGGTCATGACATTGGAATCATATATAGCTTCCTAGTATTTAAAAAAACATGTTTTGACAGCCAATAAATTGGTCAGAATTGTATCGTAAATATTTCGATACAAAACACTGTTGTTTTTCGCTAAACGACAAAATGTCACAGTTGCATTATTGACAAGACTAATGTTGATATAATTTTCAAACGTACACTATCTTCATTATATATAATGTTACATGTGCGTTAAACTTGAATACAATCAAATAATACCTCAAAGAAACAATTGAAATTCCGATTGGCATTTCCTGTCCGTAGAAACTTATCAAATGTTTTTTTTTTTTAAATAAAAACAAGAAACCTACTGCTGATACACATTTACAAAAGCCTAACATTTAACTCGTCTTTTTCTTGTATTGGGTTAGAAGTATATCCTGAATCTAGCGAAATGAAGGATATTACAGAGCTAAGGAGAAATCCACGCAATGGATAAGCAATATCTTCTGTAAATCAGTCAAGTCATGACTAAACAAACCACAATAATCCGGAGACGGAAGAGACATCAATCCGGAACGGGCTTTTCACCGAGGTCGAAACCTTACGTCAACATTTTGAATGATATCTTTCGTGAAAAGCTGATATACCAGAAAGAAATTATTTCATCTGAGTTTGAGGTATAAATCAAATTTCCTTCGGGGTCATTAGCGTCATATTTGCCCATGGGATAACGCTAGCATCAATAGACTAGTAATTACTACGAGCGCTGAGTTTTCGCCCTGGCCAGTTCTCCTGCCCATTGTCTATCCAACAGTGTCGAGGTGAGAGGCTTAACGCCATTGTAGATTCATCAATATTCTCCAGGACGGAATCTCGTCCAACTCTGTTATTTTGACCCTGTTGGCTGTGTCCAAGGCTAAATCGGTATAAAGCCAAGCAGATGACCTTTTACAACTAGTGTTGCTCGTAGCTACGAGGGTCATTCCGTTTAACATTGTTAGTTTCTCCTGAGGTACAATTATATATAGTGTACGGTCATGTCTGTAACTAAACTGAAATCCGCTCAGTCAAACACTGTCCGATTTCTGAGAATGGAGGACAGAAGTCCCCCGTGGTAGAAACGCTTAATTTCATCATAGACTTACAAAAGCGTCACTGAGAAAGAGAACGGTGGAGGGAAAGAAGGCGGAGAGGTGGGGAGAAAAGTGGGGTTCTTTATGCAAAGTTCATTAAGTTCAACTCAAGGTTTTTTATACTCCTAATGATAAAGACCAGTACTGACTGTAGCCACTGGATACACTACTAAACCACCAGCTCCACTCCAAATGTCATTACTAGCTATATGTAGGGTGGATTGGAAGTGAAAAAGCTATACCATACGCATTGTATCATCATATACTCGATTTTATGTGTGCATGTACGACCTGTGCATGCGTGTGTGTTTGCACGCGTGTATATGTGCGTGTATGTATGCATATATATGTATATGCGCATATGTGTGCGATGCATATAGGAATATTCACTTATACGTATCTATGACTGTATGTATGCATGTGTGTATGCGTATGTATGTATCTTTGTTCGTATGGAAGTGTATTCGCGTACACATGTATGCGTGTTTATATTCAGGTATGTATCTATGCATGCTTGCAGTTAGTGTGTAAATGCATAATGCACTGCGCTAATCTATATCTTTGTTTTTATATATCTAAAATTTAAGTTATGTCTGAGATGTTTATTTACTTCGTGGGAGAGAGCTTGTATAGGCCTTGCATGTTGCTTAATCCCTTTAAATCATATTGATTTAATAAAATATTGTGAAATGAAAATGAAATATACTCGATTTAGTCTTTTTCCATACTTGAATAAGAATTACTCTTACCGCAAAATCCCCCATTATCCAAGTGTCGCTGGTACGATGGATAAGAAGGATTCTCTGAAATGAAAGCCCAAAGACTGAAGGGTTGAATATGCATCTTGCCTACCCATAGGTGCACAACACTGGCCTCTAAAGGTTAAAACATACAATACGTGCCTAACCCGGGTGTTTGGCGTCGCTTTTCCATGTCAGTGTTGTACACCTATAGGTTGGCAAGATCCATATTCAACCCTACAAGCCTGAGAGGCTTGAGTAAAAGAGAATTGTGTTTTAAGAATTCGGCACACAGTCTACTGTGTTTTTATTTTTGGTTATGCTTTCTTACAAATATCAAATGACGACAGCCATTCAATCGAAAAATTATTTCTTCATGTTGTTCGACACTTAACGCTTAAATCACACATATTGTACGTATTTACATATATACCGGCGGATGACAGAAGAAAACAAATGATTGCTAGAGAAAGGAGAGCAGAACTGGGAAGCTTCATTAAAAGTTTAAGCTATTTCGGCAACGGACCTACAGGCTCAACAGTGAATAGACATAACGGATGCACATCTGATATACAAACATGTAGTTGAAGATTATTTTTTCGAAATACTTTCAATTGTTTTTATCATGGGTTACCATAAGTGGCAATATTCTTGATTCTATTTTACAGCCAGGCAGTCAGATAGAAATTGAACTAAACACATCGAAGACACATTTAAGCTTTTCAAGGTCATAGGTTATAAAAGATCATTAAGAAAGTTCATTGGTTTGAAAAGAAAAGTTTTTAAAAAGTATGTTTAAAGTATTATATCAAAAAAAAGTTCATAACATTTTCACCTGTTAGAAATCAGAAGCGATCAATGTATTGATGTCTACAGTACATTCGAATTATATCACATTTTCGTTATGTACCAATCAAAAAAGCACTAACTATTTACTGCAACCAAAGCAGACGGTTTTCGGACTCAGATACGAATGCAACGTAGGGAGAACAATTGGTTCTCTCTTTCCAATACAAACACTAATTAAAAGATATTAACATTAAGTATACTTAGTTGGTTTGGTTTGACTAATTTTACGCCCTTTTAACAGCCGGGGTCATTTAAGGAGGGCCTCCCGATGTATGCGATGTGGTTGTGTGTGTCGAAAGCGTGCGTATTTCGGAGGCTGTCGTATGTTCGTATAAGCCTTTTTGCGATAGTCCGGATCTTTCGCCGATTCAAAGTGCTACCACACTGAAGTATACTGTCGAAGGCCCCCAGTAGAACACTCCATCCGGTCACATTATACAGACAACGGGCGAACCAGTCGTTCCACTCCCATAATACTGAGCGTCAGGCAGGAATTAATATAACTACCATTGTTAGAGACTCTGGTATGTCCCGGCCTGGGGGACAGAACCCATAGCCTTCCTCACGAGAGCAAACGCTCAACTAAAGGCCAAAATTGAGGTTGTGTCAGGGGAAACATTAGGAAAGAGATACGATTCTAAGTTTAGTCGCCTTCTTCGATCATGAAATGGGGGCAGCAGGTATAATTTTTACGCCCCCACCTGCAAGGTAGACTTAAGTATACAACTGTTAATATTTCTATTTTGAAATTTTGTAAAGAAATTGTAATCCAACATTATACTTGAGTGCCATAATATAGCAAGAATCCGTTTTTAAATCGGTTCACAGAAGATGGTAGCAGAAAAATGATGGTTAAGAAGAGATATTTAAACGGAACGTCAACGTGAAAATTGGAAATGGAAAATTGCGTCTTTTCTAACAATGACTTGGGACCAAATTGCATATTGTAATTGAATTGCAAAGACATAAACCTCTGGGAAGAAATATAGCATTGCATATTGTTTATTCCCTAAACATATTTAGCATTTTACGTTCAATTTGAAGTAGACAAGTAATTTTATTTTTTAAAGTCATTTGAGAGACAAATGGGATTCGTTCAAAATAAAGCCGTTTCTTTTAAGTGTCCTTTGTGTATGAACATTAAAATGAAACGTGTTGTATGTTTTATAAGAATGTTTAGTTTGTATGTTGCTAACAGAACAGCTCCTATTAACAATTTTAGTACAAATGCACCCAGCATAAACACTGGGTGGATCAGGACCTATTGTAACAAGATAGTGTATGGAATCGACACCTTTCAAATGCATCAGGTCCTGTGGCGGTTTTAATGCGCCACCTTTTGGTAAATTGTGAGATTATTAATCACTATTCACGTTTTCTTTTTGTATATATGTTATATAATTTAAACGACGTCATTTTAATTAAAAATGACAGAAACTGGATACCATGTGTTTGTTGGTTTCTGTTCAAGATATCACAAGAAAGTAAAACAAGCTTCGTTGCGTTCTGTTAAAATGCATTAGTTGGAGACCTCATAAACACATCTCGCATGAATTTTTCCATCAAAAGAATTTGTCCATGAAAACGATTTTTCAGCCATTCGATAGGTACATATGTATGTACCAAATATGATAGAGACTAATACATACTTTCAGATTACACGTACAAAGAATAATTTGAGGCAGAATAGCCAGGTAGTAAGACGTCGGTCTAATGACATAAGGGTTGTGGGTTCGTGTCAGGGCATAGAAGGGTGTTGTGTATTTAAGCACGATACGTATCTACACTTGTTCCAGTCTACTGCGCTGTAAATGAGTACGTGGTAACCAGTGCTAGAAAT
Source organism: Mimachlamys varia (assembly GCA_947623455.1). Taxonomy (NCBI): domain Eukaryota; kingdom Metazoa; phylum Mollusca; class Bivalvia; order Pectinida; family Pectinidae; genus Mimachlamys; species Mimachlamys varia. Next base: position 37,362,786 of record OX392533.1, on the reverse strand, counting down.
TGTATAGTTAAGCTGTGAGCGCCGAAATGTCAGCACCGGCTGTATGTTCCCAATGCGCTGTGAAAGATATAGACTTGTTGTAAAGGTCATAGAACTAGGGATAATACAGTGCACTCCTCTTTATATCATGTTGCATTTGTCAGACAAAAATATTATATTAACAGGAATGTGACATTAAGAGAAACATGTTTTCCCACTAAATCTTGTGCATTTCCAATCTCCATAACTGAAGATGTTTCAATACATATAGATAACATTATTTCAAATAAAAAACAATTGTGACGTCATTTTCTGGATATTTTATCTGATAAGTTAAAAAACATGATATTAAGAGAAATTCACCTCAAAATACATGCTATTAACCAAATTAAATTACGTAGATTATATAGACAGAAAAATGGTGCTTGGGAAAAACATGATACAAAGAGAAATGTGATAGTAACAGGGGTGATATCAAGTGGAGACCACTGTAACATTTCAACCGCGTTAAGACGAAAAACATATTAGGTCGATATAATACTTATACCAATACAAATAAGTTTTATATTTTAAGAAAAACACATAACAGGACACACAAGTTAACTTCTACATATGCTCATTACACAACTACGAAACATAACATATTTATTTCAGAACACAAGTACAAAATTTGCTAAACAAATGTTTTAATGAGGATGGTGAATCATGAGGATGTCTTATGCTCAATGTACACGTTGCATGTTGAATATCAACATTTTACGCGTTGAAATAAACAAATTCGACATCTGGCCATGTTTCTCGTTTCAGAATCGGATGTAAACTCCTACGCGATATCAAACACTGTCCATGGTTAAAACAACAGCAAAACACACATTTGGCGTCAAATGTACTGTTTTCCATCGAAAAAAACAACATGTAAAACGCATATTCATCACCAAATCGTGCAACGATACCCCGCAAACAATCAAAATAACAGCTCAAGGTCATAGACAGATATTGATCAAAGACATTCAATATGGCATGCTTTTGCATTGAATTTAAAGGTGAATAGACAGGTCATTTCTGACACCAATGAATTGTCTGCAGAAACATGATACAGATATCGGGAAAAGTAAAGACAAAACAGTTTTTGAATAATTTATCTTTTTCCTGGTAGATAGTATATCTACTTCCTGTTTGCTTTTTGCATTTGTTGTGAATATAGATGCAATTAATAGACTAAGTTTTGGTTTCGCCTTTTTTGGTCAAAGCATCACGAGAACGACAACGGATTACTGTTTATATAGCCCATTTGGTGTATTTTCGATACGGCTTGTGACTTATCTTGGTTTCCCATTGTTGGATAGAAATAGAAACTTTCTCCGGTGGGTATTGTTATTTCTTTAAAAGCTGATATAAAGTTTCCTTAAATTCTGATCGTATGTTGCATAAAAGCATGTAAGCGAAATTAACAATGGTTTGTTTGTTTTTTGTTTTAAGTCATATCAACAGCTAGGGTCATGTCACGCAGTCTCCCGGTATATGCTTTGTGAGTACAAAATTGATGAATGTATGTGTGTTTAGGAGGCTGTGCTATGTCAGTGTAAGGCTTATTGCGATAATCTGGAACTTGTTCCGATTTAAGTACATGTACTACATGTACCAAACTGAAGAACACTGTCAAAGGCCACCCAGAAGATCACCCAATTCGGTCACATTATGCATTTATAAGCTGTACTGACAATGGCCGTGGTACCTGAGGTACAACCATTTTCAACTGTAATTAAGACACAATACATTTTCCGGTACTTTTTTGTAGAATATCGTACCTGCCTTTAAACAAATTGTATTTAATAACGTCATTGCAAATTTGAATACGAAACTGAGGATATAGGATAAACATAACAATAAAAATTGAACAACCTCTCGAACTATCAAATTCTAAAAACAGATAATAATGTAGTTTGATGGTGAGAATGTTTATATTTGTATTGTAATACGCCAAATGCTACCCAAAATGAATTTGTTTCGAAAAAAATAGAGAATACCGAAGCGTTAAACAAACTATGATCTTAACTCAAAACCGATGAAACAAGGGGCAAAATATGAACAAAGGAAATATTTACATGGTGATCCTTCTAAACGAAAAAGAGAATATGACCAGGTGTTCCGGAAGGGCAAGCGTCTTTTGTTTCATCGACGATAACCGCCTTGCAGATTTTGGTCAAATGCAATTGAACATCAAGTCCTCAAAATGAGAACCGAGTCATCATTGTCAATCAAAACACTAATGAGCATACTCAGAAACGTCCATCTTAATATCACTTAAAGGTACAGAATATTTCTCAATGAGACAAAGATGGCGACCATAAAACTTACTCATAATTCTCATTAACCTGCATCTCTCGAATCCTTGTGTTGTTAGTTTGTCAGCAGTCAACATCACTCACGAAAATCACGATATTTAGAGCAAGCCCTGGAATATTGAATCAACTGCGACATGTAAACACCGTTGGTTGGAAAAGCAGGAAGTAGGAAGCACGAATGCTTGACAGTGGTGATTGCCTATGGCACTTTGTAATAAATACATGTACAATTGATCATGGAACATGTTCTAATACAGACCTTATTAGTAAACTGTCACGATGTGATATGGACATGGAAAAGCAAAACGTCATTCTGTCACATTCAATGGTAAAGGCAATTTTCAAAACTTGACATGCAAAAACAAACAAAACGTTAATTTCATATTGACCAATCCATGGTATTGCCACTTTGTAGACCTTCCAAGTTTTCAGTTGGCATTCTTAGTACATATCACTAGACATATACAAAAGCTTAATACTAAAATGAGCCGTTCTTTGAACAGTCTTGTCAGTTCCTTCCTCGAAACAGTTATTTTACATACTCCAGGTTGCTATCCTTGATACAACGTTTTAGCATCTAGCGGAATGTATGACGTGAGGCAAAGTCACATATGAATCGAATCAGTCACATTTGTTCATGTGTTGATATTGTTGGGTCAGCACAAGTTCAAATGTCTATTTTTAGATCCATCAAAAGTACCCGAATGCTACACATGGTGCTATTCTTTATTTTCCAAAATGTGGTATATATACAGTAAAACCTCGTTATTTCAAACTAGTATAACTCGAAGACCTCGTTTAATTCAAAATATTTTTTTCGGTCCCGGCCAAGCCTTAGACTAGCATTAATACTCACGTGAATCGAATTCTCCAATAACTCGAAGTTTGTTTAGGTCCCGTCGACTTCTGGATAACGAGGTTTGACTTTAATAACATAAGTAAGACAAAGATGACGTGACCGTACTCTTTGATGAAAAAGACGATAAGATCTAGATTAAAACAATACACGGACGCCTTTGTTTTGAATTGTTTACGGTCATGAAATATTCATTCAAACGAACTATCCATGCAATACACCTGTCGCCAACAGCATTTCTATTGTCGTTAATAGCAGAACGATATCAATGTCGACCTTGATTCTTTAGTTCAGAGCATTGATAGCTTGACATTAATTTGACCTCGAAATAAAAATTGTAACAAACACGAAAAGAGTAGTTTTAAGAGCTATTCTAAAATCTAACATCGAGATCTGGACATGATCATAATAATTTTTTTTTTTTTTTTTAATTTATTTTTGATGTTTCAAAACCAATTTCTTTTGACGAATTTTGTGTTTCAAAATTCATTTGCTTCGTAAAGCTGACCATACTGAGAGTAATTTGACCCTGTTTAAGCATTTTAAGCGATAAAGCTTTCAGCAATTCCGCCCGGATCAAATGTACCAGGAAAAGGTCATCTCATACAAACACCAACGCAATTTCTGAAATCTAATCTGGTCCCTCGATGACAGAAGTAATCGGGGAAGGTTTTACATCATGACCAAAGAATTACTTTAAAAGAAATATTCCCCCGAAAAATCTCAGACAAATTTCTTGTTATGGACACGAAAGGAAAAAAAGAACTGAAGCGTATTAGATTATCCAGCTTAAATAGATTTGAAATGTCACTATGGAAATTAAATTTTCGACATGAGCAGGTAATATGATATAAACGGGTGTACGGGTCTCGAACCAGAGTGTTGCTAAAGTATATCAATTGAATTTTCGGCACTCCTTTGGAGCATTCCCTGACTTAGTATGCAAACATCTGGGACCGATTAATCTATCAACCGTTGACAGAAGTTTTCATGACCAAGTCATCTATATTATATGACGTTATCACCAGTGGCACATTCGAATCTTATTTCATATTCTGGAAACGATATCACAGAATGATAATTGACCATTATTTCAAATAAATTTCAGATCACTTTCAATCAAGTGACGTCACTGACATGCGCAATGGATGCTAATGATGACTAAAGTACAGTAACACATGTCATTATCGACACAAAATAATAAAAAAATTGGTCGGATAAGACAATGTCGGTAAAACGAAAATGGTAGACAGAGAAAAACAAGCTTTTTGTCTCAGGGAAATATTCCAAATATCAAGTTTTGTGCCAGGAAAAAACATTCATTTTACATATCACCAGTTTTCTAAATTGAAATATTAGACATAATCGATATACAGGAACACAACGCACATGGTACATTCCACAGCCGGTGCTGTAATTTCAGACTTGCAATCATGTTGCTTTAAATATATCATTTTTGCTTTACCCTTTATTTTTTTTCGTGTGGAATTTTCAAAATAAATGTCTCGATTTAAATAGAACATCACCTAAATCTATTCGATAAATATTTTTATTAGCAAAGATAAAATCAAAGAAACGTGAAAATCATATTCTTAATATTAAATCCTAATTAACGAGTCTTCGCATAGCTTTATGAAATGAACTTATTGCCAAATTTCAATTGTAAAGCATATCATGCAATATTTCCTCAATCAGGTAATAACCCCCTCCTATCGATGCATCACTCTGACAATTGGCGAATAATCTGTCAACTGTCAGCATTACTGATAATTAAAGGTGACACATAGTAATTTGCATATCGACCGACGGAAAAAATATGTGCGCATCGTTAGAAAAATGCCTTAAATCTGCACATCATATCAGAGTGATAAATGTAAATGAATCTTGATTAAGTGCAAATATATTGATTCATAAGGAAGAATTAAGTGTGAAATGATGGAGATATATGGAGAAGGAGGGAGAGAGATGGAGACGGAGGGGGGGGGGGAGATGGAGAAGGAGAGGGAAATTGAGGAGGAGAGAGATGAAGAAGGAGGGAGAGATATAGAGACGGAGGGGGGAAAGATGGAGAAGGAGAGGGAAATTGAGGAGGAGAGAGATCGAGAAGGAGGGAGAGAGATGGAGGAGGAGAGAGAGATGGAGACAGCGGGAGATGGAAAAGGTGAGAGGGATTAAGGATAAGAGAGATGTAGGAGAAATAGATGGGGAGGAGAGAAAAGGAGGAGGAGAGAGAGAGATGGAGACGGGGGGAAGGTGGGGAAGAAAAGGGGATTGAGGAGGAGAGAGATGGAGAAGGGGAGAGATGAAGAAGGAGAGGGGGATTGAGGAGGGGAGAGAGATGGAGGAGGAGAGAAATTGAAGAGAAAGAGAGATGGAGAAAGAGGGAGAAAGATGGACAAAGGCCTCCATTCAGAAGAAGGGGGTTAGTGGTAGTAGAATGTCTGACACCTTATCCACTTTATCACCGTGACGCAGTGGTGGAGGACTAGAGGAAGCAGAATGTCTGACACCTTAACACACTTGGCTTCATCTATACTTCACATGGATTTAACTTTACTTGCATTTGACCTAGATTTACATGGTGGGTGTCGTCTATATATTTCTTTGTTTATATTTTTCAACGTCAATCGATATGAAAAAACATAGCTATGAAGAAATCATTTTTTAAGAATGTGACGTTCTTCAGAGTAAGCCATGTTGCTAACAACTCGAAAGTATTCAATCCACAAAAGATTACAGCAAGTCAGCATGGTTGGTTTGTATTTCAAGTTGTGAGCGAAACGTACTCGAAATAGCTAAAGTCATAACAAAGAAAAGACGGGTTCAGAAGAAATCACTACTGAAAGGAACGAGTAGGGAAATGAAAACAAACATAAAACAATCCTGGGGGGGGGGGGGGGGTGCAGATACATTTTGTTTGTTCTAAACAAACATCTTCCGCAAAGACCATGTGTTTCGCAAGAGAATACAGAAGGGAAAAATGTCCAATTATGCAATAATATGCTTTAGTCACGTCTTTAGACAATGTATCTGATCAAAATAGGACTGTTGCCAAGTTCTGAACACGGCCAACTAAGATGGTCAAACATTTGATACATGTTAAAGCAAATGATCTTGCAAGGGTCTTGTGTTTCATCGACGACACGCGTCATGTAGATCTTGGTCAAATGCAAGTAAACATCAAGTCCTCAAAATGAGAAACGAGTCAGCATTGTCGATCAAAACAAGTCAACTTATTGACCAATGATATACTGATTGATGGTTTTTCCCTTGGTGCATTGCATAATACATTTGAAAATGGCATTGGTTTATTCAGAATTCAATTTTGATTCTTATATATTTCTGGTTTTTATTAGTTTTTGCTGTTGTTGCAATATTGCCTTTGATAAAAGAATTTATTATTACGGCAACAAAAAAATTCGATTGTGTAAAAACGACAAAATTAAAATAAAATAGCTTTTGTGCTTTGCAATAAAGATAAATCATAATAAAACTCTTTAGAATGCAACCCCATCATTACTCTAACAGATCATTAATATCTTGCTGTGGGAGATAGGTAAGATTTCAAAGGAAAGAGTTTTCACATTATAGCCGATAAACTAAATGCACGCTACATCATAAGTCATAATAACAAAACATGTTTGACACAATGCATAATGTCATCCCGAGAGATAAGCAAGATTTATAAACGACGCGACACGAATCCATCTTAAGTACCACACAAGGCAAACGGCAAAAAATTCAATAATCCGAGAAAACCATGCAGTATATATTTACTTGTTATGCAAGCTGGCGGGATTTTTAATTAAGGTACACACAAAAGTACCTGTCATATTCCAAATCGAAACTGAATAGATGACTGTGTCAAAATGTCATCGTGTTTTTAATTACACATATAGAAGTTATCGAGTCAGTAATCATATTTTCCATTGTCTATGATGTATCGGCCATTGTCGCTGACACGACAGGTTAAGCTATCATTCAAGATTGTGAACGGTAGCACGCGCAGACGTTCGATTCATTCAAAGCTTTGTCGTCATCATCAGGAGTCTGCGTAGTTATGAATAGATGATATATTTCTTTCGAAATAATTTGGAATACACAACATTATATCTAAAATTTCCGAAGTGTCAATAAACTGTAACTCGAACGCAAAGAAGTTTAAAATACGGACAAAACATGAACGAAGGAATGATTTGTATGGAGGCCCTTAAAAAGTAAGATAGAAAAAGACCAGGTGTTCCGGAGGAGTGAGCGTATTCTACTTCTACAAAAACAAACTTTGTAATGCAAATCTCGGCCAAATCCACGTAAATATTACGTGCTTGCTTCTTCTATGAGACTGTCGCCAAATAACACACATGTATTGCTTTATAGTTAGAAAAGACAAGACATTACTTTTATCGATCATTTTATTAAAACAAAAATTGTTTGAAAATCTGTTTTATTTTTCTTGATATTCAAAATTCAATCAACGTCTTATGCTATGTGTTGACTTACCGCCCCCTACATTAAGAGAGAAAAAAATACTCGCAGTGTAAATATATGAAGTGGAATTGTGCAGAATAGTGGGGCTTCATCGTTACTGTATTATCCTCTACTTAACCTACCATACACGTTTCATGATTCATGATTGCCATTTACATGGTATCATTAAGGTTTTGTTTTTTCTAATTTCAATTTCATGCTCAATTGCTCTTAATAAGTAACAGAATCTATTTAACAGGCATTTCTAACTGAATATGAAACAAGATAATTCAATTTCGTCATTAATCAAATTGATCTTTTTATGTAGGATGCAGTGACAAAAATGATAATCCATCATGCAAAGGGTGATATTTTTGTTCATCAAACGATGTCTGGCTTTAACACTTAGTAAACACAATTTGAAAAAGATAATCAATAAGAAATGATCACGAACAAAACCGCTTAGCATAAACAATAAAACAAATATTGACTGAAATGTTTTAAGTACGTTAAAGTATTGACTATAGTTTTTATGTATGCTAACAATGCTATTCATGAATTGAATGCTTTGATGCATCTCCGCGTGGATGTATCAGTACTGATTCCTCACACAGTGAAACATATTCAGTCGGGGTGAAATTGATTATCATTGTCTATATCTGTAGAAACATATTCGGTCAGCGGTAATACGAGACATTCAATTAACCACGTGTTAAAATCCAGATATGACATCTCTTTTTTGATATAGAGGTGATTATTGACAATAATTGGAAAACATAGTGTTTGGACTGATCAGATTTACCGTGTACATCAATCATCAACAATATACATAAAGGGTGGACAACAGTTGATATTAACAAGAAACCAGAGATATTTATGAGGGTGCTATATACAGTTATGGACGTTTACTGATGTGAACACAATGAGATATTAACCCGCCGAGAAAAGAAAATTATAAAATATTGACCGTGGCAAAAGCAAGTCTTTGTCATTGGTTTGTTGTTATTGTATTTACATGTACTAACAAATAGATTATCGATTATTTAATAATATTTTCTGAAAATAACACCAATCGAAAACCGTAAAGATTTGCAATCAGATGGATTTTGTGTGACATTTTGTCATGTTTTATGACAGTGTCTGATTTGATATCTCGGCTTTTAAAGAGGTTAATAAGGAAGCATGAAGTTGGTTCCTAGTTCCTAGTTCCGTGTTCCGTTTAATAAACGGAACTAGGAACCAGACCCTAGTTCCGTTTAACATAAACGGAACTGGGAACCAGACCCGAGTTCCGTTAAACATAAACGGAACTGGGAACCAGACCCGAGTTCCGTTTAATATAAACGGAACTGGGAACCAGACCCGAGTTCCGTTTAATCTTAAACGGAACTGGGAACCAGACCCGAGTTCCGTTTAACCTTAAACGGAACTGGGACGTTTAACAGTTGATCTAGCAAAACATATACGTACGATGATCATATATTTCATACTTAAACCAAACACAGGAATCGAACCCAGACCCTTTCAGACAAACAATAAGACTTAGAAACGCATTCTTAAATGAATTTCTGTTATACGGAACTCACATCCAAACTCCAGTTCCGTTTAACCTTAAACGGAACTGGGAACCAGACCCGAGTTCCGTTTAACGAAGACGTATATGATATGTTTTTCCTATCAATCTAGCAAAACATATGTACGATGGTCATCTTTATGTGTAAATCGAACTTGTGAATCGAACCCAGAGCCTTCCAAAGCAACCAATAAGACTATTACAATCTCCATTAAGGAATTTCTGTTGTACCGATCTGATATCCAAACTCCAGTTACGTTTAACGTTATACGGAACTGGGAACCAGCCCCGAGTTCCGTTTAAGTAGACATGTACGGTTTTTTAAAAACACAATGATAGTATTTATACATGAATCAAACAACACAGGAATTGAACCTAGACCCCCCACCAGACAAACAATAAGACTAAAACAGCATTCGTAAATGAATTTCTGTTATACAAAACTCACATCCAAACTCCAGTTACGTTTAACATTAAACGGAACTAGGAACCAGACCCGAGTTCCGTTTAACATAAACGAACTAGAATAGGGTTTGTTTGCCAGTTAATCTAGAAAAACATATACGTGCGATGATCATATATATACCTATACCAAACACAGGAATCGAACCCAGAGCCGTTCAGACGGTGTTGTACAGTCTAGCCAACTTTTAGGATTTTAAGTGAGAAACAGGTAGGAAAAAAAGTGGGCCAAAGTGGAATAGGTGTTCTTTACTGAAACAACACAGGTACTTTATATCACAACACTGACAGCTTAGGTAGACACAGGTAAACTGACTTTTCGGAGGATAAATAAAAAAATTATAATATTGAATTTTTAATTTTAATTCTATTTATTTTACAAAAAAAAAATATCAAAATGTACAAATAGTAATGAGATATTTATCACATAAATGTATACATCCATGCGTATAATTACTACTTGTAATTATAAGAATTAATGTATATCTATATGAATATTTTGATAGGAGCTGCAAGGTTAGGGAGTCCAGTGGTCGGCCCCGAACAACATATTATCTTCACACAAGAGAGAAACATCAGACATTGTATTATATAAAATAGGAAGGGTGGTGGGAAAAATGAATCAAACTTTGGTATACACAATGAATATATTATATGATGTATATGTCTATACCCAAACACCTATGTATATAAAACCCAGAGAAAAAGGATTGTCATAGGTCCAGATAGTTCCCGGTATATCAAATATTAAGACACACATGATTCCGTGGTATATTTCTTTGGTTTCCATATGTAACAGGAAAGGAAAACTGCACGGCTATAGACCGGGATTGGAACCCGGGACCTTCCGAACTCTAGACAGTAGCAAAAAATGAGAAGTCTCTGTCCACTCACAGTACTTCAACAGTCAAAAGAAATCTTTCACTTTTCAGGTTTCTGTCCATTCTCCTTCGGAGATCTATTGCCTGCTGTGAAGCTGGCAGTTTTGGAAAAGTCTTCATTCTGTGATAATACAGAAAGGTTTGACCTTCTACAGCAATATATGACTGATATAGCCCCGCAACGAAGTACAATGTACCTACTAATCCTCCTAAACTATTGAGAGGATTTCAACAAAACTTGGTGGCAATAATCCTTATACATTGTAGATGTACGTAATCTATATGACGGTAAAAAAAATGATTGGATATAAGTTAGCCGTTCAGACAAACAATAAGATTAAAACAGCATTCTTAAATGAGTTTCGGTTATACGGATCTCACATCCCAACTTCAGCAACGTGAAACGGAACTGGGAACCAGACCCGAGTTCCGTTTAACATAAACTATACGGGTTGTCTCCCCTGTCTATATCTAGCAAAACATATAAGATAGATGCTTATATTTATACTGAATCAAACACATAATAGAAACCACAACATTAAAAAAAGACAATAAGACGTTTATAGTCTTGGTGAATGAATTTTTCTTAAACGGAATTGACATCCAAATTCCAGTTACATTTTACCATAAACGGAACTAGGAATCAGAACCCAGTTCCGTTAAATATGAACGTATATAGTTTGATTTCACTGTCTTTCTCACAAAACAAAGAAGTACGATGGTCACATTAATACTCGTACCTAAAACAAAACACAGGAATTGAGCACAGAGCCTTTCAAACGAATAATAAGATGTTTACATCCTTTGACGTTACCCCTGGGGGAGGGCTTGAAGTTGACTATAGTTCATGTAGGAAAGTGACACTTTTTGGTATATTGGATATAATTCATACTTTATTTGAATTCTATCCTGGATATGTCAGTTCAGTATTGGAAAAAGTTTGGCATGTATTGCATGGCCCGTACATGTCCGGATTTCCATCTTTACTGGCACCCACCATCGCCCATTGGGTAGCGTGGCCAATCCGCCTCTCATATCAGCCTATTCGGCATTTTCTGGGGTAACTCCAGACCCGCGATACTTGGGGTTTGGTCTCTCCCTGAACTAAGATTTTTGCTTCGTGGACAGTCACTATTGATCTCCGAATCTACGAGTACTGGCTACTTAGCTAACACTCGCGGCAAGTTGCTTGACGAAAGGAAATTATTCAGCAGTTCTTAACTCAATATATGGCTACCTGTTTGTGTGGAAGAATGTTTATTCCTTTGACTACAAAGATGGTTGAATGAACTGTTACATTTTTCGAGGTATGTAGGGAAAAATACTAAAAAGAAAAAAATTAACGTGACTGTCGCGCTAGAAAGGCGGCTAAAAAACCGCGGGAATATATCATACATTGTACCTTAATCTATGGTCTGGTTCCCATGTCTCTTTAAGGAACAACTGGAGTTTGCATGACAGTTCTGTCAAAAAAATCCTTGAAAAAGTCCTGGGTTGTCTTATCTATTTGTCTTAAGATATTATGGGTTCGATTTCTGTACTGCATTGCGTTTGCAACTTGGATAGGGATAACCAAAGAATGTGTTCATCATAAACGGAACTAGAGTCGGGTTCCAAGTTCCCTTTAAGATTAACGTAACTGCAGTTTGGATGTCAGTTCCGTTTCAAAGAAAGTCATTTAAAGAGGCTATGTACAGTGTGTGAATGGTTGTATGTTCGATTCCTACGCTTGATTGGAATTTACATATGATGGCCATACTTAATTCGTTTAGGGAGGTAGACAGGGAAAAGTAACCGTATACGTTTAGCTTAAACTGAACTGGGGATTGTTTCCTAGTTCCGTTTCACGAAAAAAGTAACTGGAGTTTGGATGTCAGTTCCGTCTGATGAAAGCTGTAATAGTGTCTGAAAGGCTATGGTTTCGAATCATGTGAATAAATTATGGTCATCGCACTTCTATGTTTTGCTATATTTACAGGGTAAATAAACAGTATACATTTAACTTAAACGGAACTGGGATCTGATTCCTAGGCCCGTTTACAGTAAAACATAACGGGAGTTTGAATGTCAGATCCGTATAACGAAAATTCTTTTATGAAGACTGCAACAGTCGTATTGTTTGTTTAAAAGACTCTGGGTACGATTCCTATACTAGATTTAGATATAAAGATGATCATAGTACGTATATGTTTTGTTAGATTGATAGGAAAAACAAACCGTATACCTTATGTTAAACGGAACTCGGGTCTGGTTCCAAGTTCCGTATAACGTTAAACGTAACTGGAGTTTGGATATGAGATCGGTACAACAGAAATTCCTTAATGGAGATTGTAATAGTTTTATTGGTTGCTTTGGAAGGCTCTGGGTTCGATTCACAAGTTCGATTTACACATAAAGATGATCATCGTACATATGTTTTGCTAGTCTTATTGTTTGTCTGAAAGGGTCTGGGTTCGATTCCTGTGTTTGGTTTAAGTATGAAATATATGATCATCGTACGTATATGTTTTGCTAGATCAACTGTTAAACGTCCCAGTTCCGTTAAAGGTTAAACGGAACTCGGGTCTGGTTCCCAGTTCCGTTTAGGGTTAAACGGAACTGGAGTTTGGATGTGAGTTCCGTATAACAGAAATTCATTTAAGAATGCTTTTCTGGTCTTATTGTTTGTCTGAAAGGGTCTGGGTTCGATTCCTGTGTTTGGTTTAAGTCTGAAATATATGAGCATCGTACGTATATGTTTTGCTAGATCAACTGTTAAACGTTCCAGTTCCGTTTAAGGTTAAACGGAACTCGGGTCTGGTTCCCAGTTCCGTTTAAGATTAAACGGAACTCGGGTCTGGTTCCCAGTTCCGTTTTAGGTTAAACGGAACTGGAGTTTGGATGTGAGTTCCGTATAACAGAAATTCATTTAAGAATGCTTTTCTGGTCTTATTGTTTGTCTGAAAGGGTCTTGGTTCGATTCCTGTGTTTGGTTTAAGTATGAAATATATGATCATCGTACGTATATGTTTTGCTAGATCAACTGTTAAACGTCCCAGTTCCGTTTAAGGTTAAACGGAACTCGGGTCTGGTTCCCAGTTCCGTTTAAGATTAAACGGAACTCGGGTCTGGTTCCCAGTTCCGTTTTAGGTTAAACGGAACTGGAGTTTGGATGTGAGTTCCGTATAACAGAAATTCATTTAAGAATGCTTTTCTGGTCTTATTGTTTGTCTGAAAGGGTCTTGGTTCGATTCCTGTGTTTGGTTTAAGTCTGAAATATATGATCATCGTACGTATATGTTTTGCTAGATCAACTGTTAAACGTCCCGGAACTCGGGTCTGGTTCCCAGTTCCGTTTAAGGTTAAACGGAACTGGAGTTTGGATGTGAGTTCCGTATAACAGAAATTCATTTAAGAATGCTTTTCTAGTCTTATTGTTTGTCTGAAAGGGTCTGGGTTCGATTCCTGTGTTTGGTTTAAGTATGAAATATATGATCATCGTACGTATATGTTTTGCTAGATCAACTGTTAAACGTCCCAGTTCCGTTTAAGGTTAAACGGAACTCGGGTCTGGTTCCCAGTTCCGTTTAAGGTTAAACGGAACTGGAGTTTGGATGTGAGTTCCGTATAACAGAAATTCATTTAAGAATGCTTTTATGGTCTTATTGTTTGTCTGGAAGGGTCTGGGTTCGATTCCTGTGTTTGGTTTAAGTATGAAATATATGATCATCGTACGTATATGTTTTGCTAGATCAACTGTTAAACGTCCCAGTTCCGTTTAAGGTTAAACGGAACTCGGGTCTGGTTCCCAGTTCCGTTTAAGATTAAACGGAACTCGGGTCTGGTTCCCAGTTCCGTTTATGTTAAACGGAACTCAGGTCTGGTTCCCAGTTCCGTTTATGTTAAACGGAACTAGGGTCTGGTTCCTAGTTCCGTTTATTAAACGGAACACGGAACTAGGAACTAGGAACCAACTTCATGCTTCCGGTTAATAATACGTCAAGTGTGTGTATATAACAAAACGTGTAATCAACACAGTATACTACCTTCATGTTGAAAGGAGAAGGAAAGACAATACCACCTTCATGTTTAAAGCAGAAGGAAAGACAAACATATGTCAAGAAAGAAAAAAAACACAAATACTTTCATTGATTGAATATACTTGAGTATGATTTCGTGAAATATTTTTTGTCGTCGATAAAGCAGAAGTCGCTTTCTCTTCCTGAACACCTGGTCTGATTTGATTGTACTTTTACAAGGGTCTCCATGTCAACCGTTCATTAATCCACATTTCCCCACTGGTTTAATCGATTTTGAGTTCGGATATTGGTTTTGTTAACGCTTTGGTATTCGTTTTGTGTTATTGATAATCGACATCATTCAGGAAATTAATAAAATATAGACTGTATTTATTCCTTATATCTCACTTATTGCTTGGATTCTGTGTTCGAGATATAAATACTGACGTCACACACTGTGGTGAAAAACAGCATTTCAATGACCTACACGAGGAAATGTACAGTCGTTATGGAACACATTGAAATTGACTAGGCTGGAGGTCATTAATTGCAATAATCCCCAAACATAAACATTTCAGAATTTGATTGCATTAATCTGTTCTGATGCTTGCCGAATGAAAAATGGCCCGGTATGCATTATTCTTAGGATAATTATTTATGCATATCCTAAGGCAGTGTTTTAATTACCATAGAAAAGTACTGTATAAATCATAGTCTGTATCATACATATGGAATTAGAGCATCGGAGAAATTAATCAATATTCACGTAGGACATGGATTAGACTAATCTAATGTAAAACGCGCATTAATCCATTTCATTCTAATCCTCATAGACCCATCCTTTGATTATTGCAAGGATACACTGACTTAAAACACGGGCAAAACTATTGAATTGCTATCATTTATTCATATAGTATCCGTTTATTTATAATGCATTTCTTTAATCCATGTAAAAAGCGTTTAATGAGGAAGACACTGACGTATCTTGTTTACATTTGATATCGAAACTTCACTGAATAATGTCGTTGTGATGACAATGATGACTCGGTTCTCATTTTGAGGATTGATGCTTACTTGGATGTGACCAAGATTTACATGGCGGGTGTCGTCGATGAAGCAGAAGACGCTTACTCTTCCGAATCTTTCCTTTGTTCCTATATTGCCCCTAGTTTCATCGATTTTGAGTTCGGATTATGGCTTTGTTGACGCTTTGGTATTCTCTGATTTTTTTGATTTTTTTTTTGCAAGAACATGTTATAGCTGACACGACGGGTTGAACTCTTTTTCACGATTATGGACAGCAACATGCACAGACGTTAGGTTCATACAAAGTGTATTTAACTTGACCACTTCTTATATCTATTGTAAGTACCATTTTGTAGGAACTACAGTCTTATTGTGATACTGTATACCCAAGAGGTTGAGTTAATCGGAATTTGATCAATTGGGAACTATCAGAACATTTGATTACTTCACCCTGTTCACTGTCAAACATGCCAAACTGAAAGAACGTCTTCAGTTAAATTTCTTATTGGAACAAACTGTGCCCACCTTTATCTGACTTGCTTATGCTTGTATACGAGACAAATTCGTCAAGGGCCTAACGCAACAGACAACCTTGGCGTTTTTAAAATTTTACTTACGGTTTTTTTATGGTCGATTGTTTATCTATAAATAGCAGGACTTTGTTAATCAAAACGACTGTATTTACCC
The DNA here is from genome assembly GCA_947623455.1 of Mimachlamys varia. Lineage (NCBI taxonomy): Eukaryota > Metazoa > Mollusca > Bivalvia > Pectinida > Pectinidae > Mimachlamys > Mimachlamys varia. The sequence goes on along the minus strand of OX392533.1, from coordinate 37,346,512 downwards.
TTTTAAAATGAAATCAAAGACAAATATTGCAATTGGTAACACCAGGAATAAAGAAACAGAATATTCAACGTGATCTTGCTTTCAAACTTATTTTGAGGACGTGAAGTTTATTTAGTCTCGACCAAGATGTACAAGGCGGGTGTCGGTGAGGCAGAAGACGCTTACTCTTTTTTAACACATGGTCTTATTATGTTGTACATTTTCAAGGGTCTCCATATAAATATGTCCGTTATATCTTGTCTTATTCTCTTCTACTTTTTCAGGGGTCTTCATGTAAATCTTTCCTTTGTTCATATTTTTTCCCTACTTTAATAAATTTTGAGTACGAATCATGGCTTTCCTGGTGCTCTCTAATTTGTTTTGTGTTTTCCCCTAGTTTAATCGTCTTCGAGTTCGGATTATGGTTTTGATGACGATGCGGTATTTTCGGATTTTTTTGTTGTCAAAAAGCTAATTGACAACTGGACAGACTTATTTGATGAGTGATATATATGTTATTACGTGATCGCATATTCAAATGTAGCTACATGCAATCCCTTCATTTTGAAAAACTAGTGTTAAGAGATTCTTTAATGGATGTGCATGATACCATGTGGACAAAGTGCCTACCCAAGGACGAGTTGATTTCTTACTTGGTCGCGTTGTCTTGTTCAAGGATGCAGCAATCTGTTACACATCCGATGAAGAGAAATCCAATACATTTTTCACATGGGTTTTTATTACTGTTGGCAATCAATGTAAGAAAAGACACCAGTCATTCGTCAGGCCAAAGATTTATTTTGCGAAAACACGTGCAAGACGGACATAAGATTAAGCGTTTTGCCTCAATTCTAGACACTGACTTTAAAAATAGAAATTCATTCTAAATTCAAACTTGGTATGGTACCGTATTGAATTTTCTATTTAAACACCGATTTCTTTTCCAGTTTCGTTTTGTTCATTGTTATACTGTGCATTCTTTGCAGACATTTCATCTTGTAGTATACATAGTAAAATTGTTTGATAAGACATTTTTTTACAGTTCAGACGATGAAGCGGAAGTGAAGTTCCTGCAACGAGTTCAATAGAAAGGCAAGTCATAAAGATATATGTTCAACTCAAAATTCTATGTACCTAATCCTACCCTAACCCAAATCGATTTTGAGTTCGGATGATGTTTTTGTTGACGCTTCGGTATTCTCGAAATTGTCGACGTATCACTATGATTCTGAAAGTACATTCTATCTCGATGTATTCGTTTTGCATTTATTTATCTATTTACTAGCTTTACTCATGTACATTCGCAAATCGTAAACAGATTAGCTTCCGAACAACTGATTGCAATCCAAAACATACTACAGTAACATAAAATACAGATAGTGGTGTACATATATATCTGTGTAACAAATTAACCAATAATGAATACATTCTTTTCTCTTGTCTTGATAGTTTTTTTTTTTTAATTTTCTATTATTTACTATTTATTATTTATATATACATTTCATTATCCTTTCTGGTTGTGATAAGGTTATTGTGTGTCGGTATAGCGTCTAGGTGTTTAACTGTTTGTTAGAAACGGAACGAATCAAAAACACGTCAGACATTTTTACAAGTTTTCGCAGCGTGACTTTATATGTTGGTAACTGAAAGCCACTGCTGAATCATGGACAATCGGTGTCTCTGATACACACACATAACCATGCAATAGGATATGCTTTTAAGGGCATTAGCCGGGTCACTCTTCTCTGTGTTGGTAGCAAATCTAGTGGCAGCAGGGACATAACGGACACTTATCTAGATAATAAATAACCGACGTTCTATTTTATAGACTCGTAACTGCTCTAACATTTATTGGTACGGTTTCTGAATAAAACCGAGAAAAAAACTGTGCATATAATAAAACTGATTGAATATAAAAAAAGGATTTGCGAATAGAACAGTTCAAAATGGAATTTTGCTTGGACAGTCAAGTTTTAAATAACACAGAAAACGTATGTCCAGAAGATAAAACTTGGTTAAACATAAGAGCATTTATAAATTCTGTTTAAAATAAAACGTACACAATCAAATGTTCAGATGATAAAGCTTTGTGGAAATGAGATAGGTCTAACAGATGGATAGAGAATTCCAAATATAGTACCCTTTGTATCGATTTTTAACTTTGTCTTGGTCTTCAAAACACTTCACATCTGCGGAATTACACATGCTTCTGGTGTGAACTGTTTAAGTACCGATGAAGCTGATTGCTGGCCAGATCAATATAAATCTTGCCTACCACTAATGAACTTCTCGTTATGAGCTGGCCATCGTGCTAGCCGAGTCACATATACAGTACTGACCCGTCAGTCTACTTAATGCTTCGGTTCCTAGCTATTTTGCTTTCACTCATTGATGGAGAGTTGTCGGATGATGCAGCTGATAGCCAACTTGTCTTTAACAAGTCGACCAGGGTTCGATTCCTCGATTGGATAAAAACAAGTTTGGAACATCTGCTTGACCACGTGGGTACTCCGGTTTGTTCCGACACTAGTATATCCGTGCGCTTGCACCCGGGCCATCAAGAGTGATTAATAAAAGATGAAATAACAATCGTTTAATAACTGTTAGATAAATGAAATTTTAAGTTTCACCCATTGCAGGATTCACGTGTAATTGACATTCTTGATTTTAACATACATTATGCAAGGACTTTTAACTCACAGCGTGTCTGAATGTTTGGATTTTTTTCCAAATATATTGTTACTCAAAAATTACTTGTTAATAAATCAGATTGCCTATGGTTATACATGTGCAACACTGCATTAGGGTAATTATTCTTTATGACATCAAAGCGACCCGACAGAAGTCTTGAATGCCACACTAGTATTAATGAGACCTGGTGTCATGAAGAATGTTGAATTCAACTTGACCCCATTGATGGCCTCTTTTGCACTGCTCTAACAAAAGCCCTACGCACATGTTCTAGTCTGGACGATGTGTTATACACAGATACAAAGCTGAAAAGCCAATGCAAGTCACACTTAACAGTATCGACTTTAAATGATATTGGGTGTCAGTGTTTCAGTGAATTTCAAAACAGATTAAGGTTCTTCGCAATACAAATTACAGTGTAACAGGAAAGGGAAAATGCACAGCCAGACCGGAGTTCGAACCCGTAACGGACGGACGTACGAACAAGGGTAACACTTTATTGCCTCAAACCACTTCGTGGCGAGGCATATCAAATTCAAAATGATATTCACACCTTAAAGGGACCTCGATAAAAACTGTTTTATTGTCATTTCATCAATATTTCATAACTAGGACAGAGTAACACAGACACCATTTTAATCGACCTGGAATATTTAACGGAAATGGGTATGTTGGAAACATAGTTTCCGTTTGCTTTCCGTTTTTGGGATTATCGTCATCGCAATAAAAGAAATAAATAGGTTAAAGTAAAAATATATTTCACATTCTGAATTATGAAGTGGAAAATATACTATTAGTCGTTTCTTAAGTTCACTACTTGTAAAAGACATTGGCGAGAAACCCATTCTGTAGATGTTTTAAAGGGATATAGTGGGTTTGTTCTCTGCAAGAACCTCCACGGAGTTGGGGAAATTAAACAAAAGGATCTAAATGCACATTAAATCTAACGGTTCGGTTCCATGAATTGCTCATATCAACTGTAGATTGTCCATACCATCCAGTAATTGCTCTGCTCCGAGCCGGATAAAACTTGATCCAAACTTTTCCCCTGATAGCGTTTTCATGACATAGCGACCTTTGCCTCTGATGTAAATATCAGCAAGTCAAAATTGTATGTTATGTCGCTTTAATGAAATAACAAACGTCGTTGAAATTTCATGTGGTCTTATCGTCATTACGTTACATATTATGACCTTAGACTATTTTGTATTTCCCATGGTGTTTTGACGTACGATAACTTATCGGAAAAAGAAAGGGTTTTAACTGACAAATGCTAAAGTTTTCCTAAACAAAAGCCTGACATTAGAGAGGTTTAGCAACAATACGTGTACGTGTGCGTGTACGGGTAGTGGGGGAATCCCCTAGTTTTTCTGTGTATGACGTCATCAGTTTAAGCGATCGAGTATCTGCTACACGTACGCCGAACTTGTAAAGCGGAGGCTACACGTAAGTACCAACGTGTAGACATTTTGATGTATTCAATGTGTTTTCCTCTGAGAAATGCATTAATCAAACTATTTTTGAATATGCCGATCAATGATTTTTATTAGTAAAGACATTTCATATGAATGATATTTATATGCAAAAAGTTCGTCTGAAAATGTTAAGTCGCTGAGGTTAGCTCAGTCTCTGAGTATCAGACATCCAGCAAATACACGTACACGTAATGCTACTTAACGTCTTTAAATTTCAACGTGTACGTGTACGTGTAGCTTACACATACACGTATTGTTGCTAAACCTCTCTATTATTCTTCTATCATCGTGTTCCATATTCTTTCGGATAATTCTAATATCACAAATGTACATTTATACTTTGCTGTCACAATTTCAAAACTGTTCAACACGTAAAGATGAGATCAGGTTAATTTTAGCATTTAGATCGATTTATGGATATTCGATCACAATAGATTCATAAATATTACTTTTTCCAGCTTTGTTACCAACTATGCAGAAAATGCAGCTTCCAACAGACAAAACACTATCTCATAGCCAACACGCAGAAAATAGTGTTCGGCAATACTCTGAAATATATCACCGACAAACAAGAGATTACTGACACAAACTGGGGAGACATCAAATCAAAATGTTGGACCATACCAGAGGAGACACCAAAACTAAAGGAAAAGCAACAACTGGAACTGAGGAGATACCAAAACGAAATGAACGGAAACAACAGGAACCATGGAGACAGTGTTAATTTAAGTGAAACAAAATCTGAGAATACCAAAGCGTCAACAAAACCATAATCCGAACTCAAAATCGATTAACCTAGGGGCAAAATAGGAACAAAGGAAATATGTGCATGGAGACTCTCGTAAAAGCACAAGAGAATAAGACCAGGTGTTCCGGAAGAGTAAGCGTCTTCTGCTTCAAACTAAACAAAATACAGAAACATTACAAACACTTCCATTATATAACCATCACAGGTTCTAGAAAAGAGTAGACATGCTGTATCAAGAGGGTCAAGAAGGATCACAGATTTTCTACTGTGAAACCATTAGTGACTTGTGGCTCATTTTGCATCACTTCGGGACCATATTCATCAACATTTCTCAGTCTCTTACATTTACGAGCGTATTTTTTCTGGCGGTCTCCCTCTTTTAAGATATCAACTCTGCTGTTGCAAAAACAAAAGCGCATACAAACAAACAAGGAAATTATCTCAGGACGGACTCAGGATAGAAAGAAAGTACAAGTCTCATCGTCATATCAATAGAGTTTTGGATGAATAAGTTGATGCTATAGGGCTGGTATATTTGTACGTAATTGTGTAGAAGATAATTAATTTGATCAATACCCAATAATAATGTGGAATAGTTCATCATTATTACTTTCATTGTATACTTTATAAACGCAAACTGATTAGGTAACAAATTACAGTCATATAATACAAAGTATCAATCATGCAAAAGTTTCGTACGATAAAATTCCTTCTTAATGTTAGATTGGGCGAAACAATTATGACCATAATGATATCATAGCGGTTTTATCATGGTAATATTCATATCATTTACAAGGAAAGAGATTATAGAATTTCACATGAGTTCGAAGGATAATTTATTTTAGCACCATACTGCTAATAGCACTACCCTGGGGGCTATTGGAATGGTCAAGGTCCAGTCTAAGACATAAGTCATATGGACGTAACTCATTACTGCCGTGATATTAGTCTGACCAATTCCTCAGAGTCGAATACAACTAACGAAATATTCATCTGGCCAGTATCCGGTCTAGATTGGATGTAGGTAATTGTGGACAAGATAATAGTCATTATATTTCTTGGAATGGACATTTTAACACATTATCATTTGGTGTAGGGCCAAGACGTAGAAACACTAAATGGTTTTAGTCATATCACCACCTATATTATACACCTTCCGAGACGGACATTGGGTCATTTTCCTTTGAGTAATCACTCCAACTTGTGTATCTGACATCAGTTTGATGGTGAAATAAAGAGTTTCATCGCAAAGAAAAACATAGTCCCATTATAAGAACATGTTTGCACAAACATTTTCTTGCAATCTGTTAACCTGCTAAGATCTTAACGATTAGATGATGGCCTTAAACGTCCTTGTTCCTATTATAGCCAAGTCATGGACATAAGAAGATCTTTATCAGCTTTTCTTTTAGAGTAGTATCGATTTATTGATAAATACGACCATACTGTTTTTATAGACACCTGTTTTCCCATTCCCTTAAAGACTCGAAATCTTCAGAAAAAACCATAGATGATTCGGAAATCATATATATATTAACATTATAGGAATTGTGTAAAATTACCCCAATGGAAAAGCTGACTTACATAATATACATGTAGCTCGCAAATGTAGTGGGTGACTTCTGAGAAAGACACCCTTACCTTCTGGGAAAACATGTTTTATTCTCTTTGTAAGAGTCTCCGTGTAAATATTTACTTTACTGTAAATCACTTAATATTTCGCGAGGTATTTATTTTCGTGTTAATTCACGAGGATATTCCATCGCGAATTTAAATACATCGCGATTATTTCTATTTATAGCGGTGTCCGTGTTTATTCTATCGTCATCGTTACTTCTAGATAGACGTTCGCGAAATGAAGTATTCGCATACATGTCTGAAATAGTAAGCTCGCGAAATTAAATATTCGCAAAATCAAAGTGATTTACAGTATCTATTTTTTCCTTAATTTAAATTTTAGATCAGGATTTTTTTTTTTTTTTCGTTTTTACACTTTTATATTCACTTGTTCTTCACGGAAATTTCTTTCTTTTGATTGATGTCATTTCATGTAGAGAGTAAGGACAGCGTTTGTTGTTGGTTACGTCTTATCTCTGAAAATGAAATGTAACTGTAATCACGCCTCAGGCTTTCAAGCTGAAGATACAATCTAAACGTTTTTGGGCAACAACCGCCCTGAGTGGTCCTTCATTGTAGATTATACATGCGCTACTCCCTCAATCTAAACTATTTCAACGGTCAAACTGAAAGGGTAAAAGTTAATGGGAACACTAGTAGAACGTGCTGTTAACAAAATAAATAGCCTATTATCTCAACCTTTATCTCATTCGAATGAAATAAAAAAATTATTTGCCCCCCCCCCTCCTTTGGGGTGGTAGTGGTGGTGGTCGTGGTGGTGGGGGATGGCTGTTTGCTATTAACATGGCCTGTTAAACGGACTACCATGAGGGAATTGTCCTTCTCGGTTTTTGAACTGACGTCACGAGTGCATGATGATAAAGTATCCTGATACAGTGTATAATTAACTGGCTGACACTGAATGCATCCGATGAACTCATGTTTATCAAATTAACAGTAAATATAGTTTTCTTGAAACAGAAACACTGCCACAAAAACATATGTTGATGGTCATACAAGTTCGAATCGGAAACATCAGTCGTTTTATTAACAGCTTTTATCTGCAGCTCTCATAAAAATGAAATAAAATTTTAGCATCGCAATTTAACCTATATATACCACTTGCATTGCAAAAGTACCTTTTTACACTTGTTCTATGAGAATTGTGTCTGCTATAGAAATGTGACAGCTGATATATTATTGATAATTAACGTCAGATACATTAGAAGCATGTAGCGATATTTCAACCCGGAAGACATGTGTGACAACGCTAGTCGTCTATTGTGCACCAAACATCGTTGTATAACGCTTCATGCGTCATTCGAGTTTTTATATACATACACAGAATTCATTTTTTATCTCGCCGGAAATAGCCATTGGGACTATAAATGTCAAAACATGACACAATGAAATCCGGAAATCCGGAAATCCGATCAATATAAAGGCATTCATCAGAGATCGTAGAAAGCACATTAGCACAGCAATTCTGATATGATTTTGTATAATGATTTTTTTAAGTATGAATTCATTGATTCTAAGTGTGTGAAATTGGAAATTTCAATTCTGGCGGAAAACGCAAAAAGACATGTATACAATCCGAACCAAACATACTTTTTAACGGTACAGTACAAGTGAGAGAGTATCGAAATATCACAAAACCGTATTTCTTACCCCAGTCGACACAAACTAGAGTCAAAATATAAAGCAAAAACGATTTATATGGAAAATTTTGGAAAGGTATTCAAGAAAATTAAACGTCTTCTTCTTTATCAGCAATATCGAACTCGGGCTACCCGGATGTTGATACAACGTTATTTAAAAAAAAAAAAAAACAATAATAAACAAAACCAAAAATTTCGATTGCTTATTTACATTTAGTATTTTATGTTTTGTTGCTTTACCTTCGCATAGCTTCATGACATCAATGACTATATAACTCACCCCTTTTTGCATCATGACATCAATGACTATATAACTCACATATTTAATAGGTACATAATGTTTTCCATTAAAAACTACCAATGCTAACATTAGGATTTTAAAAGAAAATACAATATAATGTTTTTTCATTTGCCTTCCGCAAACCATAACAATTAGTTGTGACCGGTTGATTGGAAAGTGAAATCGGATAGAGGCGGTTAGCCCGTCACATAGGCCTGCCAATGGATTGACATTGCCGACGAAACCTGATGAATGCAATTCTAAGCAGATTTACTGCAATCGCTTGGCAGACTGGCGACAGTAATGCCTTTCTTGATGTGGACGTAATGGTGAGTCTTTCCGGTTTTAAATGAGAAATTGAAGACTTATGCGGGAATGAAAAAATGAATATCTGAAAAAAAATGTCCCAAATGATTTCCTTCTTAATGAATTAAATAAAGAAATATTTTTTTCTCCGAGTCGTTTTAAGTTTGGCGGTAATGGAGTCATAGCCTCGTGACTAAATAAATATGGCGCCAGCAGTGCTCTGTATTGGCCTTGAACATATTAACATTGTAATGTCCTTCCCCATAAACGCAACAGTGACGGACAAATTTATGTGTACATGAATGACATGCAATATTTCCACCGTTATATAAGTAGTGATATTTTTGCTCAGCAGACACGTTAATCAAATGTTTATTATTATTGATATATTTCATGACAGATAGCTGAAGATGAAAGGAATCAATTTGATTAATACACCAGAATGTATATTTCACCGTGTGTTTTAGCCTATATAAAATCATGAATAAATTGCTTTTATATTCGTGGCGAGACATGATGTAAAATGCTACGAATATGGTGATAAATTGAAGAGTTCGAAATTTGATATCGCGCTTTCTTCTTAGAGACAGAAAAATAACAAATTAATCTCCACTGCACCGACTACAACGTAATGAACCTTTGCATTTTTCTCTTTGTTCCTTGACAATCCTATACCCCTTTTTCTGACGTCATCGGCTTCAACAGTTCGCCCAAACCAAACAAGCAAAGCAGTATTTTGTTTCAGGCCAGTGACATACTGTGCACTTAAATATGAAAGTCATCATAAATTTCCCTGCTAAATGTTATACATTAAAAATGAATGTAATGACTGGTCAAGCTATTGCCGGAAGCATTTTGGCCACTGGAATATGTGCTGGTTGTTTTGATGTGGTATTAGAGTAATTATCCTAAGCAATCAATACACATTGACTTTTAATCATCCAATCTCCAAAGCAATAGCCTTTGACATTTAATGATATTGTTTGCCAAAAGGGCGCCTGACAAAGCCACGTCATACTGTCCGTCATCCGTCATCTGTCTGTCCGTCCGTTCATTCGTCCGTCCCTCTGTAGTCACTTGTTCGGATATTTCAAACTTAGCTAACAAACAGATTTTGAGTGGGGGTGAACTATATTATGTTGTTATACATTGGCATATTTATTGGAAATCTCAGCCCCCTTTTAAGGGAGTTAAAGCTCTTTGTGTTTATTGACTTGTAGGAACATTCCATCTTAATAAACAGACGAAAGATGACGTAACAAACACATGCCACACCTTTTAAATATAATCATGAATACAGTATGCAGAAAAAATGAATCAAGCTGCTTCATACAGCTGTTTCGTCCTTCTAGGACTCGTCAGTGATACTATGGGCCAAAAAGGTCCGAATCCAAAATTAATAAACTAATGTAGAAACAGAAGGGTCATGTGCGTAAAACGCCTTTAATTTATGAATTTTTAAGTAAAATTAAACTAGTTCTATATAAAATGAAAATAAATTTGAGTGGTCCATATTTTATAAAGATAAAAAGAACTTGGTATACTAGATGTAATACTGAATAACATGTGATAATCGAGCTTCTTACGGGCAGACGGTAGGAACATCAATATTTATATATATATATGCACTTTACTTCATAGTATGGTTAGGCGACTTACTTCACAAATTACTAACATCTAAACCCAAGCTTTATCTATAAAAGCGCACTCTAAAATCTGACCCTGATTGGCTTTATTGTTAAAATCTGCACTCTTTGTACCAGTTTACTGTCTGTGAATATTAAACTGGCCCAGGAAACTCGAACGATTAGCGCATCACTTTGAATGAGAAGTGACAGCTTTGGCTACGGTTCATTCACAATCTATTTCGGAAGAAAGCAATACTTCTTCATCGATTTCCATCAAACCATCCGCATTAATATTGCATATCTAGAGTGTAAGAATTGCGTCGTAAAACTGTGCTTTTTATTCGACGCTTCTTACAGAAAATCTTATATTGGTACTTTAGAGAGTAATCAAGTGTACTTTTCGTAATATAAAAGTGGTATCTATAATACAATATAGATGACATTGCGCGACTTCATTTCAAGATCCAACATATTGCTTACTGATCTAATTATAAAATATTTCGAAACGAAAATAAAGAGTCGACTATATATTGTCATAACGTCATAACGTCGCCTGTGTTGCAAATTAATGAAGACTTTGAGTGTTTGCTTATGTATTTGCGGCAGCACATTGAACTTCACATGCCTACAAGGAAATCAATCAAAAACCTTTGATTTTGTTTGGCTAATAGTTTAAAAGTAATGTATTGAAAACTTCTCATTAAAGAATATTTGTTTAAATACAATTTGGATGGAATATCTATGTGTTCTGTCAAATGAATAAAAGAGTTTTATACCTACTGACAATTGCATTGACATATATAATGTATTTCTCCTAGATATAAAGTCGCACTTTAATCTCCCTAATCCACTGACACTATTTTCGTTAAGGTGACATCATTTCGGAAGTTTGATAAAATATTTCTCTTCACAACTTAACTATTAATTTTGTTCGCTCAAAAAATATATGGCATAGATCAAATACATTTTTCTGTGAAGGCGATTCATTGCTGGAATGTTGTACACGTTTAGCCAGTGAATACGGAAATGCTTTTATTTGTCCCCGTCATATCAATCATGTTACACAAGTTGAAAGCCCCAGTTAGAAATGATAAATTGACGGGAAACATAAATATGTGTTTCCATAGTGATCCGGCAATGAACATCATTGTTATTAAAAATTTGAACATGAACCAAACAGTAAAATAATGATGGTGTGACTACCTCACTTATCTTTTCTTTTCGATAAAGGAAGTATGAGAAACTCGAGCAAGATATATTATCACAATGTTCAAATTTCCAATCATTGTATCAATATTTCCAAAACAATCAAACTGCCATATAAACGAGGTATAAAACGATGGAATGGTTAAAAGATATGAATTTTCAACTAGTTCTTTGAACAACATATAATAAAGATAGCATGGCCACACAAATAATAAATTAAAAAGAATTTGCAAAAAACAGAAGGAAAGACCAGTTTCAAATTACTTTGGTGCACAAGTGTGTATATTACAGTAGGTTCATCTTTCAAAGTTTGCAGATTGACCTAAATTGGCGATTTCTGCAGAATCATTCAATTTTTGAAAATTAAGGTCAAATGACATTGGCACTTGATACTTTTGATAAGATGGATCACTTTGCATTATTGTTCGCAGGTCGCATTTGTTTTTCTTGAAAATAATGGTACTGCGCATATTACGAATATAGAAAACCATTAAATTAACAGCCACTCTTGCATGTACACATAGTAAACTAAGCCATACCTCCTTTAAGTAGAAAATGTTATTTATGTAAAGCCTTTTTACTAAAGCTTTGTTTAATCGTATTTAACAAGCACTCATGTGAATTCATAAAAAAGATAATGACTTCCCTCATGAAATTCTCGACAATGATCAATTCAGCTTGAACATAACGTCACCCTATATATACGTTTTGCATGTGTCATTTGTCTCCTTTTAGATGCGTGATAAGGTCATGGACGAATTGGTCGAATGGTTTATAATGCGGCCTTCCACTCAGACGACCGGGGTCCGATCACTGAAGTCGTCGAACCTATGGAATTTTCAGAGAAAGTGTTTTTCTCCTGCCCACACCCAAGCAGCCCAGATTGAGGATAGAATTGTCTGGGTGGGTATTGCAGTATCTGTTCTGAAATATTCAAGCGAAGTGGAACTGTGAACGATAATGTTGGAAGTACGGTCCCACTACCAACAGGCCACAATACATATCCAACACATAGGGAGATACTAGCAAGGTGGTATAGGACTAGTAGTACTAGTAGCTTAATACAGTGTAATGTTATATTTGTGTACTGCACAGCGCTTCAGAATGGCTTATGTTAGCTAGATAGGACGCTATATCAAGTGTTGTATATTTATTTAATAAGTTGGTGACCTGCTAAAAAAACCCATCGCCTCTCTTATTTTTATGCCCTGATATCTAAGGTCCCTAAGCGAAGTTCAAAATGAGATGAATTTTCTTAATCTCTTATTGGCGAATTATGCGGGTACATAATCGTTATATATACATTTGTACCCTAATAAAACCAAAATTGCATCAGACCATTGAAACCTAAACACTGTGTTACTTGATTGAATTCTGTAATTAAGGAGAATTTACGTCTTGACCGCAAACAGAAGTGAAGGACCCGTATAGAAATGGCGGTCTGAAATCCTATACCGTCTGGCTGTCTCATCCGTTATATCAGTCGATTTGTATTTGATCAGCTGAATACGAGTTTCTTTAAAACGCCTATATCGAGCCTTCTATAAATAAAGTATTGTTTTTAGGTGTGGGAAGCAGCTCGATATTGAACAGCTCTGCGGAAGACCTCTACTGGAATACTCGGCAAAACATACATCCTTTATTTGCCTTGCTATTTTAAGTTATTCTATTGCGAATAGTAAAGCATGTTTTTAACGATATTAGATTTCTTTGTAAATGTCATTTTAAGCATCTTGTCCTTACAAACTTATCAGGATCTATTAATGTATTTTTTACGTAATTATCTTTTTTGAGATTAGCTGAATTGGCTTGTTTTTCGACCTTTTAGTAGCTTCTGTCATTTAAGAACGTTTCAGAAAAGTCGGTGCTGAGGGAAGGCTGGAGAAAAACCATCGACAAAAAGTCAGTACCTTGCAGCTTCCACACGTACATTGTAAGCCTCAAACCCGCGACCCAAAGATGGAGGGTAACTAGTATTGGTAGCAAAATGTCAGATACAATAAGATCATATTAAAAAACAAAGGACTGATTAATTTATTTTAGCAAATAGCCAGCGACTACTAAAATGAAAGTATTACCAACTTGCTTTTATTATGTTTAAGACACTGAAAGAGATAGGTTTGCGTGGTGCTAACAGCTTTTGATTCAAAGTACATCATACGACACTTGAAAAAGATCAACAAATTCTTATGAAAGTGTGTGTTATATTGTTGACAAAGATAATTCCATATAACTAGAAAAATAAATCAATCAACCGTTCCGTCTCTTCACACTTTTTATAATAGTAAACAAAATATTCAAACAAAGGGATTATCGGATTTATATGTAAAGTTGACTCAGGGTAGCTTTCAGTTGACGATTTTAATCCGTATCCATAATTGATTTTGCAAGCACTCACAGGAGGATCGGAAATGAAACACGTTCCCATTAAATACGAATGAAACTTCGGCAAGCATATTTAATAACTAGAATAAGCGGAATGGAACGAGCCCAAGCTCCATTTAATCTCAGAGAGGAAAATAGTTTTTATGATATATGTATTTATTTCGAAAATCGTGAACAGAATAAGACATGGAAACAAGAACATTGTCTTTAATCACATCTAGATAAGGTAGTAAAACAATCAGAGAATACCTAGGCGACAACAAAACCTTAATCCGAACTCCAAATAAATTAAACTAGAGGCGAAATAGTAACAAAAGAAATATTTACATGGAAACTCTCGTAAAAACACAAAAGAATAAGACCAGGTGTTCCGGGATAATAAGCGTCTTCTGCTTCATCAACGACACCGGCCATGTAACTCAAAAACGTCTATCTTTATATCACAGAAATACCAGAATATTTCTCGATGTGATCAAGATGGCGACCAAAAAACTTGCCCATAGTCTTCATCAACCTGCATCTCTCGAATGGGAGGTATATGTTTAAGGATCTGTGTGCAATTGCAAACAACTGTAAAAATGTACTGAAATAGAGTGTTTTAAAATTACTTTACATATATCTCTACTTAAACTACGACCAACATGGACAGCTTACTATTAAGCTATATGATAAACAATTTGCCGATCATGAACTTTCGTTTTCTTGATAGTAACATTCCTGCTTTTCCAATCTATGGTCTTTACATAGGGCAGTTTTATGGTCGCATCTTTTGTCACATTGAGAAATATTCTGTATCTTTAAGTGATATGAAGATGGACGTTTTTGAGTATACTCATTAGTGTATTTACTTGTGATTCCGGATTTTCGGTGCATTTTAACGTTGTTGAAATCCGTTCCTGGATATTATTGTCCAGATTACGAGATGTCTGCATTAATGATTTCCGGATAAACGGTGTTCGACTGTATTTAAAGAACTGAAAGTTCGATTATGATATTCTTGTACTTTGCCATCAGCATTAGCTTTATTTGAACGTGCCAATCCGAAAAGAAATATGATTTTGTAAACGCTTCGGTATTCTCTTATTTATTTAGACGGTCAATGTTTGTACGAAGGTACAACTGTACCAGGTAAATCTCAGTAGTTTTTTTCTTCCTAAATAATTACCGACATCCGTAATGATTGAAATCAAGCACTGACATTTATAATAAACTAACGTTTGTAATAATATGGAAGATGGATGTTACCGCGAAACAAATTACATGATGTATGTATACATGTATGTGTTTGACCGTTTTTGTCATCACGTCATATGTAGCCAATATAAAGCCTTCAGGCCATTAACCTTGCCAGCTACTGATATACGTAGTCGGAATGGTCGTTTGAAGCTCGGGTCGTCGATAATAGTACGACATGTATTTATATATATGCAGATATGTAAGTGAGGAAGGAAGCCTTTGATGTCCCGAAGGACATTTAATTAAGACGTGTATTACACTTTGACAGCATCTGAAGCAAAATCGATTGTGTTGTATCTAAGCTCCGAACTTTACAAGGACAGTACAACACGTCCAACCCAATAGCAAGGTATCTCATCCTGGACAGGGATATATACACTTTTACCATTGTGAGATATTCTTATCTTACCCTAGGGTTGAGATAAGCTGAACGTGCATTTTTCAACAATTGTCTGACGTCGTAGCAACAATACCGTGACGTCACGCCAATACATGTAACATAATGACGTCACGACGAAAACTCAATCACATCACATCAACATTGTCTTGCACTGATTTAACGTCAATAGAAGATATGTATTAGGTTTAACAGGGTAAGACAAAAACAATCATTCACCTCCTTTGAAGTGCGGCAGGGGATATTAACCCTCGGGGTAAGATTCTTACGCTTAAGAATTTTACCCCTCGGGTTGAGATTCCCCTGTCTGTCTCTATCCCAAAGTGGTGAAACCTTCTCTTAGTCGCAATGTATCATAATCGATAAAATGTTTAATATAAATACAGAGTTATAATTTCTCACAGTTAACTTAAAACACACTAAGTAGCACGGAACTGTTTTGTGTTTACTTTGTGTTAATTTTTTTGTGCTTACGTTTTGTCCTTTTTATCTAATCACTAAAAGATTGACACATACTTAAAACAGATGATCTTTGAAGAAACTTTAGCAGAAAATATTGAAGAATATTTCGTCTCAAAGTAAATTGACTTCAATAAAACGACAGAGGCAAACCCTGATACAAGGATGGGATTTAGAAAAGAACATTCAAATGATCTGGTTTCTATTCATTACTCTATATCATGTATAACAAAGGCTTAATTAATTCTTCTAATTAGCAACGGGATATATAAATATATCGAGTTTCAAACGATGCAATGATTGAAAATAAGTTAATATGACTACCCCTTTGAATTACATCGCCAATTTCAGCACAACATATGATGCCATAGAGATTTTCTGTGGCAATATGCATGCAATTTACCAAAGTAATACACTGACAAAGCTTTGATATAGATATATTAGGCCGTGTTTGATTAGGTCTTTGTGTAACGGATAATATATCAAAACAGTTGTTAGGCACGCTGTCTCCAATTTCAGTGACATATTCATTTTACATCCCAGTTCATTGCTATGTAGCAGTCATAATTTGATGAACGAACATAACCAGAAGCACACGTCCTTATATTCATTAAGCTATTAATAAAACGTGTCAGAAAACTAAAACCATATACCTCTACAAACAACAAAAATAAAACAAAAAAACAAACAAAACCCAACACGGTTTCCATAGTATTCTTTGTAGACAAGGATACAAGTTGATCAGATTATGGGCAAGTTAGAGAAATATTCTGTTTGTTTAAGTGATATGAAGATGGGCGTTTTTGAGTATGCTCATTAGTGTGTTTACTTGTGATTGACAATGATACTCGGTTCTCATTTGCAGAACTTGGTGTTTTTTGGATGTGACAAAAATTTATATGGCGGGTGTCGTCGATGAAACAAAAGACAAGGGGTCTCCATGTAAAGCTTTCCTTTGTTCATATTTTGCCCCAGGTTTAATTGATTTTAAGCTCGGACTATGAGTTTGTTAAAGCTGCCATCGATGAGCCCAAGTGACCCTGATACGACTTTGTCGCAAACATCCGCTTAAATGGCTTGCTCGGCATCCCTATTAAAACGGATATTTGCAACATCATAATCACAACCAACCGCCACACACAAATACAGTCGGCTTATCCCCTAAATAAGTTGTTTGTGCTGACTTGCATCGAGTTTTATACGAAACAACACTTCAAAGTCCACATAGATTTCATTTATACATGTATTCACATTTAGGCACAATACTTGTTAGGCTTATCAGAGGTATCATTTCATGCATTGATATAGGTATTAGCATCGAAGAGGCAACACAATTTTCTGATACGGGCTCAAATAGATACATGGATGTCTTCTTAAGTAGATTTGGGTCTAATCAGATATGATTAAAGTTAAGTTTTGGTGTTACTTACGTATTCCAGTGCGGTCGGACAGACGTGTTGAGTTTTTTTCTGATAGAGACCTCACGAAGATATACATTTTACATCAGTGTAGTCAACGAAGGTATTCGAGACACATCGAATAGACTCAAGTTTTTAGTTAAACCCCTTAAACATATATATATATATCGCTTTTTTCGTGTAGATTGAAGTTCTTTGGAACAGATATGAGATTTTCTGCGGAGGCACCAACCTCACCTTAAACCGTGTGCTGTGAATACATGTGTGTTTTTATGAACAGATCCGAGGCCTATCGAACTGACAAGATGTGTTCTTGTTTATCAACTCATACGTTCATGTAACTATTGACAGACTACACGGTTTTTTTCTGTTTAAGCCCCCAACGGATGCATTGGTGGATTCAGAATACACATATATACATGTATTTCCTGAAATATCAGAAGGAAAGCCACAAGTTTAGCGCTATATCTCGAAGATAATTAAAAAGAGGGTTTAGTTAGGCAGATTCCGTTTTTACACTAGGGCACCTTATATACTATGGTTTCTTTTACTTATTGGTTTGAGCCCTTACTGACTTTCGTCCAACATATTTCACGCTAAGACTTTGTGCCACCCGAACCTTGGCTTGTGCCTCGGTTGGCCATTTGGTATAGAATGCTAACTCTCGTTGGAGATAATCTGATCTCGTTAGGCTACAGGTAATTTGTTGACGTATATGTGTACCTTTTAGTTCATTAAAAAACTAATCAATTCTGCTAAAAAGAACAAATATCTCTTCTGAAGACTTAAAAGACAATGACCTTCTTACTGCTCAAGTTACATTTGAATGTCTCCGCGTAGTAAGTATAGTCAATTACAGATTAGATTAAATGACAAAACAAAACATCAAACTGCATAATGTTAATTTCAAGCAGGAAATGTCTGGATGAATACATGGTAGTCGAAAGATTCCAAATAAATGTCACGTGAAAGTACAAGACGAGATAGAAAAATCTAGTATGGGGTATGGCGTGGGTTATAATTGTCTGGGATGCCAAAATAAAAGAATATTCACCCTCCCCTGCACTTTGGGGTGAGACAATGGGTTCCCAACCCGAGGGATAAGATTCTTATATTGTCACACATGATCTTTCCTTTGTTCATATTTTGCCCCTGGTTTAATCGATTTTGAGTTTTGATTATGATTTTGTTAACGTTTCGGTATTCCCTTATTTATTTGCTCAACGTTTGGCAGCTTAAGAATCTTATTCTGAGGGTTGAAATGTCCTTGTCTCATTCCAAGTAGGCGAATGATTATTTTTCTCTTACCTAATTAACCCTCCTGCATATATTACATCGTTTATTGGCTTAACACATATACAAGACAATGTTGACGAGATGTGAATGAATTGTCAACGTGACGCCATTGCAGTGTTGCCGTTACGTCGTGGTATTGTTGCAATGACGTCATGCAATTGCCAAGAACGTGCAAAGAGCAAATGTAGCTTGTCTCAAAACTAGGATAATATTAAAAGAATCTTTCGACCCCTTGGGGTGAGAAAAGGACAACTCAACCCGAGGGGTAAGATTCTTAAGTTGCCAAACCCGAGGCTTGCCTGTCTCACTACCATGGAGACGAATGGTTTTTTTCTCTTACCCTGTTAAACCTCGACAGTGTTGATGTGATGTGATTGAGGTGAATACGTGACGTCATCGTATTTTTGCTACGACGTCATACAATTGTTGAGAACGTGCAAAAAGCATATATAGCTTGCCTCAACCTACAGTGAGATAAGAAAATCTCACACCGGCAAAAGTGTGGCTATCCCTGTCCAAAGTAAGAGAATAAAAATTCCCTCCTCAGTGTCAATATTCACGTTATTTCAGACATGCGACATTCTTCCTGATACTAGCAGAAGGATCATTATTACGAAATATATGCGTATATAAGTTTACGTGTAGAGAAAATGGGTGCTTTTCTAGAATCGAAAAGAAATGTATTGATGTCTTTTCTGAAACAAAATGTACTTCATGTTTTCGGCATACTATATCCATTATCACATTTAAAATGTGTAGCACAAGTGTGTGTGTGTGTTACTTTCATCTTAAGAGACATATATATAAGACATGAGGTATATCAAACAGGACCAAGTTGTTCAAAAGGTTATTAGCTTAATCACTATTTAACAACATATTCCAAAAGTTAATACTTCTGTCAGTATGCAAGGTAAGATATTACAATTTTGCATTAAAATTGACAGTATTAGATATTTGATATCTGCAAAGCCGTAACTAAATCTATGGTTTCATTTAAAAGTTACAGGATAAATAAAATTTACCCTAATCACTGATTAAGCTAATCATCGTTTGAACAACTGGGCCCATATGACAAGTTCTATTTTATAAACGTTAATCGATAACTTGGCATTATTTCGAAAACTATGAAAATATTTAAAGTCAAGTTTTTGTCAGAAGCCAAAGGAGATCTTCGTTTCTGTAATTACGCTGGAGTTTGAGTCTTCAAAGTAACGTACTACAATGTAAAATGTTTAATGAAGTCCTATACAAGCACATTAGTTAACGAACTAATAAAGTTCTGGCTTGATTAGTTCACACACTGAGGGTCAATTCTACCTCCGGATGGGATCTCTATCAAATACAGTACAATATCTCTAAATAGGGAACGCCAACAAGGTACATTTGGTGACAAACGGACAGAGTCCTTTACGAAAAGAAATAACTTCTAAGCTTACATAGATGTCCTGAACGTTCACCCAGACACGAGTTAACTTGATTCAACTACAGGCACATATCTGGTCATTTTCGTGCGTGAGTGTACCTTATATGACCAACGAGTACTGTTTGTGTTGTAATGGAGCTACTGAAAGCTGCATGATAGTCTAAATATACGGTTTTTTAAATTATCAAGGGGTCAGCTTTGTAAGTATCGCATCGTTACAGTTTAGTTTGTCTGTTTCACGGCTTATGAGCAGTTTTGGTCATTTAAGGACGTGCCAGGTTTAAGCGAAAGAGGAATTGGTGGGTTGGTTGGTTGGTTGATTGTTTTTACGCCCTATTAACAGCCAGGGTCATTGAAGGACAGCCTCCCAGTGTATGCGATGTGGGTTTGGTGGGTTTAGAGCATGTGTATTTGGGAGGGTGCGGTATGTTCGTATAAGCCCTCTGGCGATAATCTGGATCTTTTGCCGATTTATAGTGCTACAAATCTGAAGTATACTGCGTAAGCACCCAACAGAACACACCACCCGCTATCATTATACTGACAAGGGGCAAACAAGTCGTTCCACTCCCATTATGCTGAACATCAAGCAGGGAGTGATAACTACCATTGTTAGAGACTCTGGTATGTCTCGTCCCTTGGAACAGAACCCATAGCCTTCCTCACAGGGGCGAACAACCGGAGTTCCCGGAGAAATACAACCAACCTACAGCCTGTACCTGATGAATAACAGACGTTAGCTTCGATCCCACAACCCAAAAATCTTGAGAGTTTATCACTTCGACACCGGCCGGGTCCCTCATCGCGACAAAACGATGATCGTGACGTAGACACAGGTGATTGCACATTAAAGGTTATATGTACAGTAAGTCAAAATTAATAAATCAACAAGTTATACAACTGTTTCGTCCTGCAAGGACTCTTCAGTCATGCTGTTAACGGACAAAAAGTTGGAAATCCAACTTTGCCTTACTTACACTTGAAACGTAGTTGTTCTGTGTTGTGGGCATTTGCCAAACGATTTGGAGTTTTTATTTTTGGTTTTTGTTTTCTTTTTCTCTTAAAAACCCGCTCTGCTCAATAAGTTAGTAATTGATATATTGATTTGTTCGTGGATATTTGAAAAGGGAGACAGATTTCATAATCAAAAAGGGAAAAAAACAATCTTATGAAACCCTCGTTTGCTTCATGATTTGTCAACATGAAGCTGTGTATTTCATGGGAAGCAGTACAAAATTGAAAAACAAAAACGTTTTTACAGGATTCCTTTTTAAACGGAACAAAAAACGCGACTGTTCTTTGACCAGTCACTTTCAAGTGATATTTAGATGAAAGAGAGACAAAATAAACACTACAAAATTAACTGATATTAAACTGAAAATAAAAATGACAAATCTCAATTTTTAAGGTTTTCTATTAAACTTGTTTTTTCATACCGTTTGCAATCTCAAAAAGGATTTGTTATTTCTTTGCAGAATTAATAAATTAATGTAATCGAATTTTGCTAGTATGTACAATGTTTACGCGATTTAGCTATTAGTCAAACTTTTTGCATAACGGACGTCAGAAAATTCAAGCAAACAAACCATTCTAGTCCTGCAGTTTCCATACCTTTACTCGTATGTATGCATGCACATAATGATAGGTGTAGCTAATGGTATTAACCCGATTTAGAAGAATCGACAGCTATCCTCTTCATTTTGAAGTGACTGTAATAACTCGCTTTGAGTGTCTTTAGCTTTTTACTCTTTACTAACTTTAACATTTGAAAACATTTGATAAGGGCAATTTTTAGTTCTTATATGAGAGTGAATAGGGTGGCAAAAGGGATGTCAAAGATTGAACCAGTAGAACTTATTAAGTAATTTAGGATGCTTTGGTTAATATAAAAACATGACAAAAGAAGAAAATGCCCTTTTTGCAATTTGGTCGATGAGTGACACAAGCTTCCAATTCATTTTAAATAATGTCATTTCGAACTGGGATTGTAAGTTTCCCACCATTTGATGACAGCTCAAATAGGAGTGCTTTAAAACGACAAAAACAAAATGCGCTATTTTGTAGCGGATATTCATATTGGATAAGCATATATCAGAAATCGCCTGTTTCACAATGAAATGTATGCTAAAACGCTTGACGCTATGGAATAAACGTTTAACATTATATGATATATGATGATACATTTTATATTAAACATATATGTTGGCTACCATAGGAAATGACATTCAAATCACAATGTATTGTATAAATAACACCTTGTAAAAGGTAACATTAGTTTTATCAACCCCTTCACACGAGAATGTGTCCGAGGCACGAACTTTCACCCTGATAACCGGTTGTTTATGTATCGAGGGATATAGATAAAAGACTATCAACCAGGACATTGCCTGAACTAAATTCTCCAAATGAGATAAATAACTCATGGATATACTACCGGTTGTTTGAATTGAATATAACCTAAGCAAAATTCTCAAAATGTGATAAAAATTATACAGGTAAACTAGAGGTTGTTTGAATTGATATGTATGCAGTTTGAATACGCATTGTTTTGAAATTCATATACTGTATAATGTATATACGGTGTAGTTTTGCATACAGAAGCTAACCCTCTGATACACCGCCTCTCAAACACAAACCACTTTACAGGTTTACAGCCTAGTTGATACACAACGCTTGTCAAACTTGTATCGCTATGCGAATGGTTTCAAAAATCGATCGAAAGTCTAGTCGCTATATGATTGTCACAGCTGCTGTCGTTTATATATTGTATGCATGGATGAAGTCTCACTACATAAACTAATTAACAGAAACGAAAATACTACACTTACCTATTGTGTAGTTAAAGTTCTGAACTTTGCTAGCCCGCATGCGAGCCGAATGAAACCATTCGGAGTCATTTCCAAGATATGGGTAAGCAATGGATAAGTCCTTTACGTTAATTGTTCCGTCGTCGGTCCGATAGGCATACGGGCAGAACATGGCGTAATTTTTAAATTCCTTGTAATCGTAGCAGTTCCCAGCGGCGAATATCTCCGGATCACCTTCCAACATGTTACGCACTTGAGAATAAAAGAGGTATTCCGAAGCGACCACTTGTGCTTCTGCTTCCCGCCAAATTCTTGTCAGAAAATTAGCGCGGTTGACCGACACAAGGGCTTGTGGTTTGAATCTGTTTTTACCATACTGTTGGATAACTCCTTTCCCAAGATTGTATTGAGTACCGGTGGTACAATTTTCTTTATTTTGTTCGTATTTTTCGACTTGCTCCAAAAACATAGCCACGACGTCCTCATTCGGATCAGTCGATCTTGGGCTTGTCGAATGTATTGCTTCTGTTGAATAATTTGTCAGTTGAAACGCAGTTGGCATGGTATCTGCCGTATAGTTCACTACTATACTTGCAGTATAAGAAATAAAAGACACAGCCCAACAAGCTCTGAACATTGTTTGGACATTCATAACACCCAGCGGTAACATTTCGGTTAAACACACCACACTTCCCGAAGTTAACAATTCCAATTCAGGAGAAAAACAAAAAAAAACAGAAAGTCTAAATCCCGTTCAAGGACAACATAATGGTTTAGGCAAAATCCGAACCAAGGTTCCGGATTAACCGTAGAATAAATCAAAGCACAAAGATTTCTCTACTTGGTATCCCTCCTTAAATAAGCTGTCTACATCTAGTCCCAAGGATCCATCTAGCGTCGGGAACGGACTCGGAAAACAGACTCCTGCATGAGGTATATATCCCAGCGGAGGATTGTTCCGGGACAAACTAGGACGCCAATAGATATCACCACAGCCTTGTCATCGTGGGTACACGTCGAATCTGTCGGAGACAAAAATCGAAAAGACTTAATGTCAAAGGGATCTAAATGCTTAAGGCAAGAAATAGAGAATGTTTGCTTTAGTGTCTGTTGTGTTTCCTTTCTCTAACGAGATCCGCAAATACGCTTTGCGTTTTGACGTTTTATTGATTTATACTATATGATGGGTTCATTTTTACGCCTGTGATCGTTTTTAATATATTTTCTGTCCTGTCATCAGAAACTGCTTGTCTCATATTGTTATGATACAGTGAAGCTTCAACGTAATCCCAATCACTACTTTTGCTACCTCGGTCATTGCCATTACTGTATAAATGTCACTGCACGTTTTTCTCTCTCACCGTATCAACTTTATCATGAATTATCTCACAATCTCCATATACAATATCAAAGTTTCCCCAGATAAATGGTGACCGTATATCGGGGTTTTACTGTCATTGCCAGCAAAGCGAAAGTTAAAATGCATTATATCTATTCATTGTTCCTATAACAAAAATATTACATTTTAACATTGTCCATACAACAGTATACGTTAACAAATCATATCATTACTTACTACTACAACATCGACATTTTGAAACAACGAGTGGTTATGATTATTTCGAAACTGCAATGGACGTAAGTTCAGGAATGCAATGGTTATGACATATAGTTATAACAACAGATAGACATACACTATGTCACGATTGAATATTTTTGAAAACCAAAAGTATACATAATTCGTTGAAGACTTACATTTGCTGCATCTAAAACCAAAAAACAACTCACGTTAACAAAACGATCAGTTTACACTACTGCCGAATATCGGTATATCGAACCTGTTTATTTCGAAGAATCCGTTTAATTCGAATTATTTTGTCGGTCCAAGCCGAACTACTTTATACCGTACATTTGAACTTGCTCAACTCGAGTACTGTAAATATAAATTTATTTTAGTGTCTCGTCGGTTAAGGTTTCGAAAGGTCGTGCAAAACAAGCTTAACGCAAAACAGCAAAACATAGTTATGCTTATGTTGTTACTAAAGACAATAAAGTTGTTATTTGTGTCCATGTTCTAATAAAACGCATGGAATAAGTTTTATTTTTACTACATAATGGTGTGAACTGCATTTAACTACTGCAAAGAAGAATGACGAACAAACAAAACATTATGCAAAATCCTACCGGAAGCAATTATTTTAACTACGGTAACATTGTTTACATGTATCCATGGCATACACAATTATCCAATAAGCTTCCTTGTAGTAGAGACTTGAACTAAACACCGAGTACAGAAAACATGCAGAAGAAAACACTACCCGCATTGTCACAAACAAATTGTTACGAGCGGTGTTAGAAACGGCTTACAAACATGTTTTTGCTCCAAACATAGCCATACTTATTATACTTGGTGCACGTGTAGTATCACCCTGTACTTGAAGCCCTAATACAGAATGTCAAAAGCTCATACACACCTCTTTATTGAATATACTCATTAAAAAAACATTCCTTTCCCTAAGCAATTTGACAACAGAAACGTACTATCCAAAACAAAACTGTCAACAAATAGGAAGTATTGATCAATGTATAATTCTGCAATACAGCTTGATACGGAGAAGACTTTGATAAATACACTAAGTTGATCTTGGATTAAATGACAAATATACAAATTATCAGACAAAGAGACAAACCTCAACGTCAAAAACGAAATTTCAAGAAAATATTTCCAGAATCGGCCTATTGCAAATCCTCATGGATATCATATGAAAAAAAAACACTATTAAAGCATCAGTATTCAGTAAGTTAGAAATATATTTCACGTGTATTTCCGTACCTGCAAGCAAAGGTAATCACTGTGTTTTCCAAAAGGTTGAAGAAACAATCAACACATACAGAATCTATGTTAGAATCCAGATAAACTTTTCAGTTATATGTAAGTATGGTTCCATTTGACCAACAGACCTTCAAGAGTGTTATGTTGTAAAAATAGCACGTGTCCTTTCAGTACAAAGTCCGAGCGAATTCTGAAAGAATAATTTCACACACCGCTCTTGTTACTCACGTGCGTAGCACACCAAACGCACTAGGTGGGCCTCCGCAAATTACCGACAATAAACCTTGATAAGTTTTCTCCCGGCACATCTATACATAATGTACAACGGGTCTACTTCTGGCTGCACGAAACACGTGCAGCAAATGTTGTGTTCCATTATTTCTAACCACGCATCAGAATGAAGTGATTCCTCTGATTGGCTAAACGCTTGGATGCAAGCTCCGCCTTCTCGATTCCTAAAGGTGTTATGTCACAAATGAGATTGTTGGGTCGATATCTCCCTCCTCCCTTCACACACACAAACACTGCTCGCTATGAGAGAGATAGTTTTGTATATCAGAAATACATACAAGACCGCCATTGGGAAATAGAACATGACTTTCTTGCATGTCCTTTCTAAAACAAATCATATCATACATCAAACGTATTTTTGTATCTAAAGTCAGACTAGCGGAATCTGTCTCCTTTTCCAATCCAGAAACTCAGAATATCGGTTTGTTAGAATAGAAGAAATGTCATTACGTACGGTACGCGTATCAACTCGGTGAAATACCCTATATACGCTCATAGAACGGCTGGTTTGTCAAGTCCTGGTTTTATCGGAAACCATAAAACAGTGACAGGAGAGAGAAATTATTTAGAATACTTATTACAAAATTCTTAATAGATCCCTTACAACACGTGTCCGACACAACAAATATATATAATGTCTAACATAACAGTAAATCTGAGCGCCAGACTCCATAAGTTCTGCTGTATATTTATTGCCCGGTATTGTTATAATGGCGTAATATAACGCTTTCTGCTAAAATAAGGTGGAATCTTGACAATATTAATGTCGTATTATCGACATCCCTGTAATGTAGGCAATTAATGGTTCTTTCACACGTTTTTTTTATCACTTTAGCAGACCTGTTATTGTTATGTGAATATTTCATGAAGCATAGTTAGCTTTATATTCAAAAGACAAATTTGTTCCAAGGGGTATATTTTTAAAATATTTGAAATGAAGCACTACACTGACTTGCTTACCGGGAGTACATTTGCTATTTAAAGACAAGAAATTCTAAAAGTAACCTTTTAATTTTCAATTAAATTTGGAAAGGTTCCGGCTTTGCAATTTGGTTGAAATGCCTTTTCAAACTGACAAGGTTATCGAAATCTAGACGTGTCGCGTTCATATGCAGCGCTGAAAAGGTGAATGGCATTTCATGAAAACACTGGGGATATCGATAGGTATCGCACTATGCTGTAACATATGCTGTTACAAAAACTATTTACTCTGTGGTAGATTGAGACCCGGTCAATGCTCTCGATTCAATCTTAATTGCGCATTTGATTAATGGAACATTTGTTGAAATACAATGCAATCAAGTCTTTATTTGTTACGATGCGGCTGCGATTTCGATTACGGAGTTCATTGTATCCTTGGTGACGCTGGTTGTATTTCAATGAAATTTGACACAATGTGTCTTCTTCCTGATGACTTGGCACTTTTTCAAAAACTTCGAAGAGTTGTCTGGGGTTTTCAGTTTTGAGTTAATTCAATGCAGGGTAGGGATCATTGCTTCCAATAGATCGTTATCAAAATTTTATTTGTTCACGAACGCTAAATAATCAATTGACATTTCTTTCCAAACTAGAAAAGAGTCTTTAGAAATAGTTATATCGCATAATCTTTAACTTCCATGTTATTTTAATCAGAATTTTTTAAGTTAAATGTATTGCTTATTGCATGAGTGTCATCAGCGCGTATAATCGTAATTTGATGTCTTTATAACGTAGCAATGATATGTATTAAATTTTGACCGCGCAGTCAATACTTGTGTACTTTTGAAACGTGTCATCAATTTTGGCGTACTTTTCAAATGTAATTCTATGCATATGTACGACACTTTTCATGTTATAAATCTTAGTGCAACGGGCAAACGTGTCATTAAGTAGTGTTCACATTACAATCGCGTAAGCAATGCTTGTGTACCTTTCAAATATGTTGACGATGTACTATCCGACCGACTGTGTTATCAATCTTTCAAATGTGTCATCATATCCAGAGTACCAATTTTATTTAAGATTACCTAATTCACGAAGCTTAATTTACTATTCAGATGTTTAATATTTAATAGATCGTTCAATGTAATGTTAAAACATTCCTAGAAAATGAGTATCAGTACATACATACCATGCCTTAACAAATGAAACCAGATGATATGAAGATGGAAAACATCTCGAAGGGCCCCGCCATTGTATCATAAAGTCAATGTTAAGAATCTATTCGGGAACCAAAATTATCAAGGAGTCTAAAAATGGCAAATGCTTATAAAGAATACGCTAGTTCAAGAGGAAATCATATAGACATGCTAAGGCTAAATCAATTCACAATTATGGATTACTTTCAAATTGGTTGCATTTAAAGTTTAAGCTAAACTAAATCACTAACCTTGATTTTAAAATGTTAAATATGAGCTTGATGTGATGAGCATGAGGTTTTTTCAGTTGCCGTTACATGTAATTAGAAAGAGGGAGGAACCCATAGCATCACCTTGGCGTACACTTTTGAGACTTTGAAACTGTCTAAAAATGTCAAAATGTTCTAAATTTTTGCATTTGCTCTCATGTAATTAAAAACAGAGAGGGATCTATGCCATCACTTTGACGTACACCTTCGATATGTTTAAACTATCTAAAAACCCCTAAATGTTTTTAATTTTTGAATTTGCTCTTGAATCAATGTCATCTTGACATCCCGAGGGTTCACTGCCGTGTCTGTACATCATCTAAAAGTTGTGAACAATCATTAAGGTTCAATAAGCCCCCTAAATGATCCGAAAGCCATCCTTAATTTCAAGACATGAATTGGGTGTTTTTTAAAGAGCTTGATTAAAATTGGAACGTATGTATGTAATGAGAATATATAGTTATTGGATAAAATACGATTACATAGCTAACTTAAGATACTTCAAAAAAGAGCATTAAGGCTGACGGCTTCAAAAAAATAACCCATTGTATTTGGTATTTGTAACAGGTCAATCTCTTCTGTGACGCGCGCGTTTAAGTGTGGAGAAATGGCTTTTAGTTTACATTTTATATATATATACCAATATATATTCTGATTTTTGACAAGGGTCTTAGAATTTTTCTACCAGAGAGTTGAAATGTAGGATAACTATTGCATGTTTTAGGGGGCTTGTTGAACCTTAAAATGTCATCCTTCTACTATGATCGGTTACGTTTTACAAAAAAAGGGTCTTTCAAACATTACAAGTTTGAGACCTTGACTTTTAGAAGGCAAAATTGAACAAAGGATGCGACACACTTTTCGATATATGTTGAGGATCATGCAAAGTTTCATCTCCCTTCTACGACAGGTTACAAAGTTAAATAATTTAAATGAGTATGATTCACAATAAAGGGTACCATACAAACACCCAAGTTTGAGACCTTGACCTTTGAAAGACAAAACTGAAAATAAATCAGAGAATACCGAAGCGTTAACAAAATCATAATCCAAACTCAAAATCGATTAAACTAGGGGCAAAATAGGAACAAAGGAAAGATTTACATGGAGACTGTTGTAAAAGTATAAGAGAATAAGACCAGATGTTCCGGAAGTGTAATGGTCTTCTGCTTCATCGACGCCACCCGCCATGTAAATCTTTGTCACATCCATGTAAACATCAAGTTCTCAAAATGAAAACCGAGTATCA
The DNA here is from genome assembly GCA_947623455.1 of Mimachlamys varia. Classification (NCBI taxonomy): domain Eukaryota; kingdom Metazoa; phylum Mollusca; class Bivalvia; order Pectinida; family Pectinidae; genus Mimachlamys; species Mimachlamys varia. The sequence continues at coordinate 37,316,741 of OX392533.1, read as the reverse complement.
TTGTCAATCACAACAAGTAAACACACTAATGAGCATACTCAAAAACGTCCATCGTCAGATCACTTTAAGACACACTTTCTAGTAGTGGTTAACAACCATTTACAAAGTCATCCCTCTATTTTGATAGGTTACGAAAATATGGAGCGGAAAAAAGTATGTAACAATTATAAAGGGGTCCAATGAAAGACCAAAGTTTGAGACCCTGGTCTTTGGAGGAAAAATAAAGGACGCGACACGCCTTCTCATAGGGGTCAACGATCGTTGAAAGTGCAATCCCTCAACCATGATAGGCTACAATGTTACACGAGCGGAAACGAACGCGTTTCGGACCCACGAGGTGACGCACGCACATAAAGACAGAGCGGTCACCACAGGGCGTCTGTGTACCCTAAATACAATTCCTTTGTTTTTCAAATTGATAACATTTTGTTCAATCAATAATTTGCATCATATTTCAATGTGTTTAGTTCCTGAATCTCCATTAGGTTTAATTGGACGACAAACGAACTTTACAATATATGTATCCACTGAGCACGGCATATTGATAGTGGAGACTGTCTGTATAACCGGAACTAGCCCGAAGGGTCAATCTATTTCATGCACGCAGTTTCCGGAAGTCGGGTCAAAAGAAATGAGGCTCTTTCACACACACAGGTGTTTGTCCGGATTGGTCAAGAGAGGTGGTTCGTTTGTTGTAACTTTTACAGTTCATGAAGGGTTATTACAGTGTACGGTAACCTAGACGTTAATAAAAAAAACTGTTGAACCAGCTATATACCGTTTCTTATATCAATCATTTTTGAAAGTACGGTTCTTCGTGCGAGGATGCTCTGATGTGGGAGGTTAGCGAAGAACACCCATGTGGTTGGGCAGGTGACTCCCTACCTTTTAACGTCCAATTAGGGAGAATCGAACCCCGGTTACATTGACGAAATGCAAGTGCGCTATCCATTGTACCGGTGGACACTTTGTGCCTATATATAGTTTTTAACTATTTCTATTTTCACGGCAATGCTGTATTCATAAACAGGGATATTGTACAATTAGGGCCAAAGTTTGAAATACCAGGATCTGAGTCAGTCCAATTCAATTTGCAACATTGTATCACACACGGCAGTATACATGTAGACGAGTCTAGAGGTTGATACAAATTTTGAACTCATATTCTCTCAAATGCAATTGACATGTTGTAATTATCTTGACAAGAGTATACAACATATAGCCATAGAAAGTGTTGACAAGTGTTTTAACACACTGTACAACTTTGTAAAACAAGGGGACATAGCAAATTTGTAATGTGTTGTACGTAGCTGAAGGACGACTGTCTATCGCTATAATACTACCCAACATCTAGTTCCATGTATGTATAGACATGAAAATCAATGCGCAACTTGTTAAGGTATCAAAGATTCAGTTATCTGATTGAAAGACACATCAAACAGAATAAGTGTTAAAGTTTGTTAAAAGGTGTCGGGTCTTTCGCAAAATTACGGCCCTGCATCCGTAGATCAATAGTTAACTGGGTAGACTAGATTTATCAAAGTATAGGCCAAAATAAACAAACATGCACCAAATGCTACTCTCTGATCAACTCCGTCCTTTCTTTTATGAAGACCTGTTTAGTGCCATGAAGAAAAAAACACTCATTGACAAGTCAGTCTAACGCACCAGAATTGGTTTAAAACGTGTTTCCTTAATGAGGACATAATCATTACGTTCACAGTCAATGAACGATGACGACGTTTATCGTAGGATGAAAGAGTCAGTTTGTTAATAGGTAGAGCCTATCCTAGCACTCACATCGTAAGATCAATAAGGAATGTAATTTGCGAATGTACGTATGTTGTCATTATTCGTTACAATCATCGCTACTGATCTGATTTTGTTCAAAGATATTTAATTTTAGATGCAGAGATAGACAGCAGTCTGTTGTTTACGGCCACGATAAGTTTCAACACGTCACAAAAATGTCTTCCGTCGTCATTTAGCCATTAGTTCGACGTCTCCTCCACGCGGAGGTGTCGAAAATCCAAACCTATTGAGACAAGTGACTTAGTCAACTACATTTTGTCTTTAAAAAAATTTTTCGCTCAGACAACATATCCATGCTATTTCTCCAAGAAGGCGCGCGACCCTCGCAGAGAACACAATAAACCGTCTATATTAGCAGCAGTGATGTCACTAATCGTGTTAAGTATTGACCGCCGACCTGTCAACAAACACAAAATCTTTCCAGATGGAGATTTACTGGTTCCTGTGACAAAGCTCAGGAATTCCTATGAAAACGGAGACAACTCAAAAACAAGTTGTCACACAAACCTTCTAATTTTTCACTTCACTGCGTGGGAGAGTTGGCCATATCCTCTATTCATTCTCCCGGAAAATTGCTTTCCGTCTCCGTTTCGAACTACTACACTCTATTTTTTTTGTCCTGAAATGGGATTAGGTAGTCCACATACATATAAGCATGTGGCTTTGAAGAACGAGGGCAAACTCAGTACACCAACCTATAACACAAATTAATGCCACGGAAATTGGAAATATATTTACTGGCGATAAAGATGATGTATTATTTGGTGTTGATTATAATTAATATCTATCCTGGAACATTCATCAGATTTTGACCCCCAGATTAAGGTTATTATTAAGTAATTAAACGCAATCCATGTCGACCGTAAAATCTTCTCTTTTCTTATTTTCTTTCTGTTTACATGCAGTTAGAATTTTGATTTAAACCTATTTTATTTGTATAAGATATATACAATGGGATTGGGTACAAGTTTACTAATTAAATGAAGCCGTTTCCCGATTGCAGTTAGAAGTATGCCTACAAGATGTTTGCACACACACACCGAAAATAATTCTTAAGTTTGTTAGCAAGTGGCTTTATTCTGGAGCTAACTAACATTGGCCAGATTGTGAAAAGGTTGCATTTTTTGGTGGAATTTCGAATCGAATTGGCAAATGCGTCTTTATATCAATGACTGAAAAGCAGAACGATTTGGTCTAGTGGTCGTCCGATTGATGAAATACTCCTCTAAAAATGTCTACGCCTACATTCTCTGTGTGCGTCTAACACGCGAACATGGCTTCGCCGGTGTCGTATGTCCACAGTTTGTACCTGTACAACGTTTTCTGTGTTCATTCTGGCTAACGTTACGTCATAAACATTATGACCACACTCCCACTCTGTGACGTCAGAAACACTAAACACCATTCTCGACTAATTAGTTTTACGTTACTTCATAAACGTAATGACCACACTGCCACTCTATGACGTCAGAAACACTTCATAACATTCTCAACTAATTAGTTTTATCAGATTTTTATATGTTCTAATTATTTTCTGCTGATGGTGCACCTTTAAAAAATGATTAAATATGCAATTCAATATTTCTCTGCTTGTTTGTTTCATTCCCAGAGAGTATTATTTTAACCAAAATCCACCTTTACTAATTAACTTCATACCCACGAACTCTATAGTTTATTCTCAGGACTATCAAGAACGATGCCTGCACTATACCACTACATTTTTATGTTTTCGTTAGAGGCGACTTATATTGAAACTCTGTTAATCAAATGGGGAGGAGGATTTCTTTTTTCCGTCTGCCTTCGGGATGTTACGGAAACAAAATAGATAACTGCTGTATGTTTCCATAGCAACACAACATTATGTCTCCTGAAACAAAGACAATGATGATGATGATGATGATGATGATGATGATGATGATGATGAAAATGGTTTGTAAGACTGAATATGTGGTAATGATGATGAATTCTGTATATTTGGTACTGATGATGATGATGATGATGATGATGAGCCGGAAACTACAAAATCGCGTTTTCTGTTCTTTTTTTTTTTTTTGCAGGAGTTAGGGTTTGGGGTGTTGCGATAAGTGTACTCTTGCTGATTTTGCATTTAGCTGTGCCGTGAAATTTGACATGGTCTTAAAAGAAAACGATGCATCGTAGACGTAAATACATGTATCTGTCTAAATACAGGTATACAACGCTGCACCCGTTAATAACCTACAGGAATATAAACATCTGACTTATAAACATATTTTCACGCCAAGAAAATTTCTAATTATTCTGTCTGTTAACTACACTTTAGAAATACAACCTCACTCAGCGGTGCTCTTGAGATAGAACTACAAAAAAATCTATAGAACCCTAGAAACACGACAAACGAGGTTAATGACATCGCCAGGCCCTGTGTTTGGGTTGAGTGGATTAACTACATATACAGCAGTTCGATTGTGATCAAATTATTTCATGCCCTGGCCTCCTTTTTCATTGTTACCATTATTAAGGGTCTCTGCCTCACCCACACAAACCGTATTTCACGAACCTTATGCCCAGATATCATTATTAAGGAACCCCGTACCGCTAACACAGACTTATTTCACGACCTCATGCTCTGGTCTCCTTTTTCACTGTTATCAATATTAAGGATCTCCACTCCACCCACACAAACTGTATTTCACGAACCTTATGTCAAGATATCATTATTAAGGATCCCTGTACCGCTAACACAACCTGTATATCACGACCTCATACCCTGGCCTCCTTCTTCACTGTTATCAATATTAAGGATTACCGCCCCACTAACACAAACTGTATTTCACGACCTCATACCCTGACCTCCTTCTTCTTCTTCTTCTTCTTCTTCTTCTTCTTCTTCTTCTTCACTTTTATCATTATTAAGGATCACCGCTCCACTAGCACAACCTGTATATCACGACCTCATACCCTGACCACCTTCTTCACTTTCATCATTATTTAGGATTACCGCTTCACTAACACAAACTCTATTTCACGACCTCATACCATGACCTCCTTCTTCACTTTTATCATTATTAAGGATCTCCGCTCCACTAGCACAACCTGTATATCACGACCTCATACCCTGACCTCCTTCTTCACTGTTATCAATATTAAGGATCTCAGCTCCACTAACACAAACTGTATTTCACGACCTCATACCATGATCTCCTTCTTCTTCACTTTTATCATTATTAAGGATAACCGCTCCACTACATGTAACACAAACTGTATTTCACGACCTCATACCATGACCTCCTTCTTCACTTTTTTATCATTATTAAGGATCACCGCTCCACTAGCACAACCCTCATACCCTGACCTCCGTCTTCACTTTCATCATTATTTAGGATTACCGCTCCACTAACACAAACTCTATTTCACGACCTCATACCCTGACCACCTTCTTCACTTTTATCATTATTAAGGATCTCCGCTCCACTAACACAGACTGTATTTCACGACCTCATACCATGACCTCCTTCTTCACTTTTTTATCATTATTAAGGATCACCGCTCCACTAGCACAACCTGTATTTCAAGACCTCATACCCTGACCTCCTTCTTCACTTTTATCATTATTAAGGATCTCCGCTCCACTAACACAAACTCTATTTCACGACCTTATACCCTGACCACCTTCTTCACTTTTATCATTATTAAGGATCTCCGCTCCACTAGCACAACCTGTATTTCACGACCTCATACCATGACCTCCTCTACACTTTTATCATTATTAAGGATCACCGTTCCACTTACTGTATCCCACTATCCTCAAGCTCTGGCCTCCTTCTTTGCTATCAATATTCCCCGAATCACGAACACAAATGTATTTCAGCACACTTACGATAATTACCGATCCTCCTCACTGTCATCATTATTTTGTGGAGAATTAATCGTAAATAACAGGTGGGGTGGGGGATGTGTATGTTTAAAAAATATCCACGAGAGTTGACTATGTTTCAAACTATACACTTCCGAACAATATACTTTGGCCCCATTTCTTATTAAACTACCGGATCATGAATAACATGCCGGTAATCTTGTCAAAACAAAATCAAGAGCAGGTAACTCTATACAGTTATATTCACTTATCCCTGGTCGTTATCCTGTATATTTCCTTTATAACATATAAAACAACTTTTATTGATGTTGCAAACAAGATATATTTAACATGGTATTCAACTTATATCAATCACTATTGTTGGCCCGGTTGTTAGTATGCTGGGGGTCTTATTGTGGAAGGAAGCCGGAATATCCAAAGAAAACCCACGTGGTCGGGCCCATACTTGTTCACGTCCGATCGGGGAATCGAACTCCGGCCGCCTTGGTAAAAGGAAATTGCGCTATCCATCGTACAACCCGACCACCCCCTTTATCTCTCCTATAAGATTCTATAAAAAATATCATGCCTTTTCCCGTCCACTGTTTGGATGCATTTCTTTTCTCAAGCGTCTGATACACCTTGTCACAAGTTCCCAAGCGTCTGATACACCTTGTCACAAGTTCCCAAGCGTCTGATACACCTTGTCACAAGTACTCAAGCGTCTGATACACCTTGTCACAAGTACTCAAGCGTCTGATACACCTTGTCACAAGTTCACATGCGTGCGTCGCGTGTACAGTTTGGCGGTGGGTCAATGTCCTGTCGCGTGCACAACAATCCGTTTCTGATAAAGATGTTTTATACGTTCGGCCTAAAGCGCATCCTTGGAGTCTGGGCCAAAGGATATATATCCCACATTACAAAGCCATCCCGTAATGATGATGATCAGCATAGATTTATACGTACTTTCCGTGTCTGCTATATTTATATAATATTCATGAACTAAAATGCAAGCTTTTGATCATCCTAAGTATCATGAAACATGATGTACAGATTTTTCAGCGATATTTTTAGATTTTTTAAACTAACAAAAATATTGATAGTATGTATACAAAGGACCAACAAAGGATTACCGAGTTAAAAAAAAAATAAGAAAAAAAAGAAATCAAAAGTCGGTCATACGAATGCAAAAGATCAGCAAATGAAAAATTCGCTTATAAACCATTGAAAAAGCAGAATGACTTTGATTTTTAAAAATAGTTTTGTCTACAAAGGATTTGGCACAAGTTATGATAACTTGTGAAGCCATCTCCTATCAACAAAATAGTTGAAACTAGTGATGATATAGACAATTAGACCAGTAAGCAGAATGGTTAGCTAATATAATAATAATATACAACATTTGATATAACGCCCTATCTAGCTAACATCAGCCACTCTAAAGCGATGTACAGATATTCAATTATCTTACAATCAATACAATTAACACATACAGTTATATCATATACAATTCTGAGGAGTTCGCAGGAGCTGCCTTATCAGGCGCTAACTACTTGTCCTATACCACCTGGCTAATACCTCCATATGTGTGTGTGTGTGTGTATGTATCTGTGTGTGCTGGAGATGAATAAACCCGCTTTCTATCATAAGTAGATGTGCTAGTAATATGTACATATAACACACATTGATATATAAAAGACAAGACTTAATGAAGCTTGCTTAGCCCAATATTTAACAGTATTTTTCTAAAAAATATTCATTATTTATATTCATACTTTCATAGAGAAAGTTCAGTTCATAGAGTTATTTTGAATATTTTAATCGTAGATCAGGTGGTGACATTATTATATAGAGGAATTCACAATTTGGTGACGTTACAGTATCAAATGTTGTTATGGGTTCATAACAACATTTGCGTTCACAATGTTTTAGAATGTAAGGATGCAGAACAAATGCAAACAAGTCTATATCTCAATCATTTCATGATATTTCTTCTTTAGCATTCGATATATCACCGAGGGCTATCAAGTGTCCAAAAGGGTTGTCTAAGCGCTGCACAGTAGATAAATGCAGATAAATGTGATTCAAGGTCGTTTGAGTTTTTTTATCCATTGTTTACGGAGAGTTCCGAACGTCCATGATTTACTGTCCGGCAGACGGACTCCCGATTGTGGTCATTATCGAAGTGTTGTCCCAAGTGTGTCTATGGTGTGTGTAAGTTTGTTTTCCTGGCTCGTTCCTGATGTTTTTGGTATGTGATTGAGCTGATGGCTGTCGTCTGCTCATTTGATGTTCGTGTAGTATGCGGTCTACGATCGGATCTCTCTAGAGGGTTCACGAATGGTTTTGTCTGTGTTGTGATACACGATATCAATGAAATACGTTAAAGGTATATATATATATCTTTATAGGTTAGGAATGCGACATCTAAAAACGTCTGTTTAATACTTTTATAAGAAAAAAAGCTTCAGTATTTCAGCTGATTTTGTGATTTCCCCTTTTACTAATAACGCTCTTTCACTTTTTGGTGGTGTTTTATGAATCAGTGCGGCATATACCTCTCTTTCATGATCGTCACTTAAAAAATAGTGTTCACTTTGTATTTCCTGAACTTACTCATATCATTTTAAATTTGCCTGGCTATATTATTCGAGCAGTCACAGCTCTCGTAGTTACCATCGTAGCAACCCCCGTGACCGTTTTCATTCTTTCATACAGATTTAAATATGTTCTTTAGTATATAACGTACAGATTTAAACATGTTGGATATGTATTAAGTTATTTATCTTCACTTTGATGCCATGTACGGTGATATCACTGCAATCTCCATTACTTCTAATCAAATTTTGTTTCCAAGTGCCATTACTCTCTTTAGCTTTAGTTTTGAACTAAAACATGGACGGCCAAGACAGTGGCTCAGGGATCCTTATGAATATCGCGATGGTATGATAACAATGCGCGGAATTAAATGTGTCATTAGTTTTCACGCTAAAGGTGCTTTCAGCAGAAAAAGAATAGAACGTTACTGCTATTACCAGTCACCATGGTTACTAAGACTTATTTTCAACTACTTACTGGAGCTTTTTTTGTATCTAAATGTATTTTTGTCAAATCAGATTTTATAATCCCCATTCATCTCATTAACGATATTTATTGTAAGTTCATATGTTTCAAACATAAACTGAGAGAATCATAAACATTTGGTTTGGTTGTGTTTTACGACATGATTCGGCCATTGAAGGCCGTGCCTAATTTTAGTGGTGAGAAGAGCTGGAGTTCCAGGTGACAAACCCCCGGTCAACGTCTAGTACCTGGTGACTAGCCGAACGAAACCCTCGAACCCGCGACCGCAAAAGTGGTAAATGACTAGTTGTATCAGAAAGTCAGACACTTTAACAACTTGGCCATTTGCGGCCCCTCAACGAACATGTATTTCGATGATGTTTATCTCGGGGAAATTGCGCTGAACCCGAGACCATAATTGTTTATTTGCTAATAATTTCTACCATCACGACGAACACATGCTGATAACTTAATTTTGTTTGACACATTTCAATTGTGTAATTGCTTTGCTGTTGACATTTTTTAACAAACAAGCAGAACCGGAAGTGCCTCGGTTATTATGTTACCAGTAAAAACCGGAAGTGCCACATTTCATATGACGGAATGAATGAACTAAATTTGATTAAGGGAGAAGCTTTTTTTAATTTTTAATATTTTGTATGCGTGTTTTATGTGCTGGCTTAAATTGTTATTTGTAAAATACTGCAAACTCCATTGTGACTTTGCAGCCCAGGGGAGCTAGATCAATGGACAGATTACATAAAAAAAAGCATTGGTACATATTTCTCAGCATTTCCTTTTGGTTGGTATGTATTGATTTATAGAAATGTCGATGTTACACAACCAGTTAGTGTTTTAGAAAAACAAATATTGCTTGTGATTCATTAATCAATTCACAACTTATCACTAATAATTTATGTTTTTTTCTCTCGATTCATAACACTTGTTAAGTGTGTATTGGGTTTTTTGTATTTTTTGTTGTTTTTTTTTGGGGGGGGGGAGGGGGTTAGTTTTTGTTATTTTTTGGGTTGTTTTTGTCTCTAAGAGGTTTAGCTTTTTGTATGTGTGACTGTGGAGGTCTTTTGTAATACTAGTAATTTCTTTTAAGTAATTAAATTGTTTCTAACACGATACATATATTTACTTTGTATTACACACAAATTGTATTAGTATTCAGGGTTATTTAAGGTAAACGGGAAAGGGTTCCACGTGTCAATAGTCTGTGTTCATTACTGACATAAAATCCATCATTCACAGATGTATCAGTATATATGTATGCGACATAAGAGGTTCATTTGAGGCCCCATTTCCGTAATTGTTAATTCAAATAAGCGGAATATTGACATCGACGCACCTTCACGACGCGGGGGTGACACTACAATTAGACGTTAACCCTATTTCACATCCCACAAGGAGGTTTAACAGGCGAGAAAACGCTGGAACGTTAACACGGCTATGATAACGAGTCTGACCACTGGTCAGTTTGCCACCAATGAATGACCACTGGTCAATATTGTGGAACACGTCAGTCAGATGGACGGTAGTTACACGACATTTCGCGTCAATTTGATATCTGAGAGGATTATTTCGTCGTTAGTTTCGTATTTAGTTTCGTATCTAATTTGTAAAACGTCAGACGGACAGCTGTACGTCCCTAGCTGTCAGATAAAACACGTATTCTTTCGTTATGATGGGACATTAACCTATATTCGGTTCTAGTAGAGATCAGACGACCTCTTTACTTAGACGTGTAACAGTGAATCACATATGAAGTCCATTTACCGCCTCCACAAACGATATAGGCCAGTAGGCCATAATTAGTTCGTTTGGTGAACGTTTTAATGAAGTAATAGTTCTGGTTTCATTAGAAAAGATATTTCCCCTCCCCTAGCATTCTACAATTTCTAGCACGGCCCAACCACGTACTCATTTACAGCTGTGTAGACTGGAACAAGCAGAGTAAAGTGTCTTGCTCAAGGATACAACACAAGTGCCGTGGCCGGGTTTCGAACTCGCAACCCTTCGATCACAAGCCCGGCGTTCGCTAGATCACCGTGCCCAAAGTAAATTACACAGACGTCAGGGACCTTGAAGTTTGTTTTCCTTCAATCAACATTGTCTAAATCAGTCTTTTTTATCATTGTTATAATATTGCTTTCGTTAAGTAAAAACATTTTCGTTTAGTTTTCTGCTGAAGTCTGATAACGTATGTGATTATCAGAACTTAACCTGCAAAAAACATTAATTAACTCTGAATAAAATTAGTAAATCAAGACAGTGATCTATTGCTAAATTTAAAAATTATATAAAGAACATATGTTGGATGTCTCTTTCAAAACATTCATGTATCACAAAACTGTACGTGTATTCTAATGGTATGGCTTGCCAGAGAAAGAAACTATTGAAGCGCGAACAAACACCGCTTCTGTCTAAGATTATCCCTTGAAAAAAAAATACATGTTAATCACTACTATGATAATCTACGATAAAATAGAGCTATTATTTAAATTCTACAATGACAAACTCTACCTTAACTGCTTCCGTTTCTCAATAAGTGCATATTATTAAACATAACCGAAACAAGTCCTTTATTCAAATCGGCAATTCTCTTGCGCGTACAAGACTTTTGTCACGTGACATCGCTTTGATTCCATACAACAACTAGAATTGTCCGTGAGACATAATTGCCCCTGCCCCTATATGAAATTAGTGCTTCATACTTATTATGAATGCGAAGTTTGATGACAATCGGGTCACTGGTTGTTTAGATAAGTCGGTTACATAACCATGGATGGGACGCGACGGGCATAGATAACACTATAAGCCCCCTAATTTCATAGCGGGGCCAAAACAAACGCAGCTGATATAATATTTGCTTAGAGTTGTAAATAATTCTCCTGATTTATCATTTCAAAGTTAAACACGTAGAAATTAGTTCAAGTTAACCTACAAGTGTGTCCGCTCAAGTGGTGAGCATTGCAAACCCCGTCAAAGAGAAGTCAGATAAGACATTTTGAATTTGCTCCTTGTACCGTTTGCTATTATTAGGGGAGGTTATTAGAAGAGCTTTGCACATGCGCGTTTATTTTAAACTAACCCCTGGAAGCAATTATCCAAATTTTTAATAACCCCAAAATAATATGTAGTTTTTGTTCTGTAAGGGTTATAGCACCAGCTGAATGATAGGGTTATTTGCACCGAGTAAACTGTCTAATCAGCAGTTTAGGTATTTTAAAATACGTACCTTCATACAGTATTTATGATGCAAATAAATGTGCATTTGTGAATATGTGCCGGACGCAAGGTATGTTGGTACATTCCTCTACTGAAGATAGCGCGAGTTTCTATGTCTGTTTAAGTGATGTTAAGTGCGTTTCACTACTTCATATTTCAATTATACATCATACGACATAATAATGCGGATGCAGTCGTAAAGTGTTATATCACTGAAACGTGGTTTGGTTTATTTCGTTAAACGTTCTATTAACAGCCAGGGTCATTTAAGGACGTACCAGGTTTTTGGAGGTGGAGGAAAGCCAGAGCACCCGGAGAAAAGCCACAGACCTACGGTCAGCACCTGACAACTGCCCCACGTGGGTTTCGAACTAGCAACCCAGAGGTGGAGGGCTAGTGGTAGAATATCGGGACACCTTAACCACTCGGCCACCGCGGTCTCCGAAAGCATAGAAGGGCGGTGAACTTGTGTCCAATCCTTTCCCAATAAATATATATTTAATTCAATCGAATTCATTAAATTATTCATTCAAGCTTTCTACCCGGTCGCATTCTACTGAAAATGGGTTGTACTATGCAGGGAAAAGTATTTGAATGGCCGCTTAGTATGTAGGCAATAGTACCATCGAAAATTTTATGGGAACAATATATTTTCCTAAAAAAAAAAGACAAATAGGAAAGGTCAGTTTATCCTGCTCGTACTCGATGTACACATTGTGTCCCGAAGGCGCCATTTGTTCAATACTTATCTTCATCGTGTCGGCTGCTGGACTTAATACGCCTTTGACCCAATATATTATGGTGAATGATATCAATCATAAATTAGGTTTACGTCAAGGTTGCATATTGACCATCTGCTACTCGGGCTTGATTGATGGGGGTATCAGGTGACCGCGACGTATATGATTAGTACGATATCACGTTTCAGTAAGTTCAATCATCTTACCATATAAGTCTAGTATAAGTAAATATTATACTGAAACATACGACATTGACAACTATATCTTTCTTATTGTCATATTTACACACCTTGACCAAGATTTCGTTTTGATCTTTTGTTCATGTGTAAAATTGATATTGAATGGAAATATGAGAAATAAAAAGGTTATATTGTTGATCTGAAACCTTGAAAATCTTGTGTGGGTGGTTTAAATTATAATTGAAAAGCGGTCACACATTGCCCTTTGTGTTAACTTTGATTGAAGAAATTCAAACCTTATCAGTACGAAATATAGATATACGCTAATGAAACACTGTTCCTTCTGATAAGCTGTTTAATTGGGTAGCTGCACACGACATTTTCCATCATTTACAACACAATCGTAGTCACACCCACCTATAATCTGAAAAAATATGTAGTTTCCATTAAAGCCATCCGTAAGCCCAATTTGATCAAAATACACAAATGATGCTGTGTTTCTAGCTTCTGTGCAAAACATAACAAAGTTTCATTTATGCTGGACGTATTTCATTTATGGTAGACATATTTCATTTATGGTAGACATATTTCATTTATGGTAGACATATTTCATTTATGGTAGACATATTTCATTTATGGTAGACATACTTCATTTATGCTGGACATATTTCATTTAGGAAGACATATTTGATTTATGGTAGACATATTTCATTTATGGTAGACATATTTGATTTATGGTAGACATATTTGATTTATGGTAGACATACTTCATTTATGCTGGACATATTTCATTTAGGAAGACATATTTGATTTATGGTAGACATATTTCATTGATGGTAGACATATTTGATTTAAGGTAGACATACTTCATTTATGCTGGACATATTTCATTTAGGAAGACATATTTGATTTATGGTAGACATATTTCATTGATGCTGGCCATAATTCATTTATGCTGGACATATTTCTCCTATGGTAGACATATTTCATTTATGGTAGACATATTTCATTTATGGTAGACATATTTCATTTATGCTGGACATATTTAATGCAGTAATTTCACTTGGTTAATTCTAAATGATTCGATAACTTTGAAGAAAGATCTAACAGATCATCTTTTTTTCAATTTGAATAATCCATTTATTTATTACTTTTATTTATGGATTGAACCTTGTTTTGATTGCGTTCATGGTACATGTAGTATGTCAACAGGTGGCAACGGACACAATCTTCTGTATGTTCTGGTCTAGTGCCCGTAATTTGAAATATACATATTTACACCTCTCCCTTCTTGAGCTTAGTAAACTCTGACTGCGAATATATTACCGTATACGCAATGAAAAAAGGCTTGGCGGATTGATATTTGTTCAAATATGGCGTCGTTAACGCTTCAGAACAATACGTATTCACTGACGGTCATTGTTTGGTTCCCTCAAGATTTTGAATCATGGAACATACATGGAATCCATTTTTTCTGGTTATACAATAAACTGTTTCTCGAAAACATTTGATTCCAATGATGCATTGTATATAAGTCATTTTTACGCAGTCACAGTTTAGCAGTAGAGGGAATAATGTATATGTAAATATTACATGACATGATAACTGAAGCAATTATGTTGTGTTGTACAAAAAAAAAGGAAGAGAGAGGAAAAGAGAGAAATGAATTAAGAAAGAAATGAGTTATTGCGCAAGTGTATCGGAACTCGAAAGTGACTAGGCACATTTATGGAATTACTGCCCAAATGATGCAGTTCTTCTACTCACGTGAAAACCGGGAAGTGATCTGGCTCTTAGCTCTAAATGGGGAAATGCCGTGAAACCCATACTACATATTTATGCTATAGACATCGTGATGGACGCATTATGAATATGTCTACTCTTGGATTCATAAATAATACTCATTATGTACATCACAGTGGCTTGTTACTGTGACAGCATTCTTCCATAATGTTCTCCAGAAACGCAATTCACCAGCTAAATGTCCTAAAAATACTGAAATAATTATAAGCAAAGTCTGCCAAGATAAAAATCTTCATAAAATATTAAAAACAACAAAGACCATTTGATCAGATGAGTCTATTTATCATATAATTTGGTGTCCAAAATAAAATTAAGTTAATATCTGCAAAACCCATTCCGTCAAATGTAACGTGTGTATATAGTGAATCCATTTGATACTTGTGTAAAAGCAATGAGCTTCGTCAGCAAATTCGCTGCTTTTGTAACTTTATTGCGCGTTTTTCTTCCCATTTTCACGAACATTAGCCTTTTAAACAGTTTTATTCTGGAAAAGCTCTTGCATAGTCCGTTTAAAGTAAATTTATCTCAGTTTTTGTGGCAGATCTAAGAGAAAGGGCTGATACCTTGTGTAGAAAAATCCATGCATTTTTAACAGATTTTCTATAGAAAAACTGGCGACAACCCCTTTTGGCGATTTCTCTTGCATCTGTTTTTATATATATATATTTTTTTCTTTCGTTTACGTAAATATATGATGATGCCGTACTGCAGTCGTCGGGCGGGCGATATTTAAGTACCGGGTGCGCTGACAGATAAGGTTAATATCAAAATGCATTCCGACTGCATTTTCAAAGATTATGGAGTCTTGATGTTACACGTAAGTGAATTCCAAACGCTTGCGCCCGAGGTAGTAGCGACATTGATCTAAAGCAACTCTAAATTATACCGGGATATGTCCAAATGAGAAAAGTGCTGCGTTTTTTCCAAGAAATTTATCAGACTGGAGTTTTCTTAAAACCCCAAAAAGCATTTGTAGTGAGCTGAGGGGTCGAGAGATGAAGGTTACTAGAATGATTGCCTACAACACAGGGAGGTCTATGTCAGACACACATATACGTCCCTGTCAATACGTTTCCATACTATAAAACTGATCAATTTTTTCACCTTTGGTGACGTCACTGGAGTGTAATACTATAACCTGATAGAATTAAATATTAACCGAGGGCGAAGCCCGAGGTCAATATTTTAAATTCTGCTAGGTTGGTATAACACCATATTAACCGAATCAACTGTCTTCAACTTTTTATGTTAGATATGAAACTTGTTTACAAAAGACTGAAATTGCATTTTATCTATCATGATAAAGCATGAGATTTACAGTGAAACATTGTGACGTCACAATAGTCATGACGTCATAAACGCAATATTCACTTTGTGTGTAATCATGTACATGTAATTTTTAGCTGTTGATTTTGCTGTGAAGAACGCCGGACACATATAACATGTTATTCAACAGATAACCATTACTTTAATTAAGGAATATTTTTTTGTTTTAAAAAGACGAAACGTTTAATATGTGTAAAACATTGTCATATCATCAACAACAACAGCAGTGTCAGCAAACCTCAACAACAGTGTCAGCAACAACAACAAAAATACAGCAGCAACAACAACAGCGTCAAACAACAACAACAACAACAAAAGTAGCAACAACAACAATGTCATATCATCAACAACAACATCAGTGTCAGCAAACATCAACAACAACAGTGTCAGTAAACAACAACAACTGCGTCAACAAACAACAACAACGGCTTAGCAAACAACAACAACAGTGTCAGCAAACAACAACAAAAATTATAGCAGCAACAACATCATTGTCAGTAAACAACAACAACCGCGTCAGCAAGCAACAACCATAGCGTCAGTAAACAACAATAACAGCGACAGCAAATAACAACAACAACAGTAGCACCAACAACAACAATGTCAGCACCAGCAAAGACATAAATAAAGATAAAATTAATGTCCTCAATGGAATCTGAGATTCATTGAGAATAGGTCAAAATATCACCGAGTATATACATATTTAAGTTTTTTTACGGAATAGAGATTTAAAATCCATAGTAAGATGGCTGCTTTAAAAAAGAAACATGTCGCTCATAGCAACGTACAAGATCGGCGTTTGCTAACTGTTTATTAATTGAATGCGCATGCGTGAATCAAAAGTAGAATAGTCGCGTCACAAAGGAATTTGAACCAAAAAAAATACGAGCGCTTTTATATGAAGATATACGAAAATTTAGTTCTAAAAAAAAGCGATTTTATTGTTTATTGCTAATGGCACAACTTACCATAACCTTATACTAAAACACTCTTAGTAACCTTCTAAAAGCATCAATAAATAGTATTTCTATCTCAAATATCTCACCTTCAAAGATGGAGTACGATGATTTACTTATGCTTCTTAAGACTGCTTTGCCAGTAGACAGGTTTTTTTGTACAATGAAACATCTTTTTGTAAACTCTTGTGGATTTGTTGCGTGATTTTGGGCCGTTCTTCATCCGTACCTGCCGTATATGTAACATCTACAGACTGTTTTGGATGTCCATCACGTGCATGTGTGTTACAAATGTCGCTAACAACACTGCACTAGATGGCACGTACCTGGATATCGTTAATAATTCAAAGCAATTCTAGATGGTTGGCATTTTTCAATGACATCAGCGGCATTTGTTTCTAACGGTGAAAGGAACAAGCGAAACACCAATTGCAATACTATGCCAAATCAGCTTCTTTCTCAGTAAAATACTAACTTCGATAAATCTTTCGACTATTTACACATAAAATGTTAATATTTACTGAAAAGGAACTTTTACATGGTGAGTTGTCTTCGAATATATATTCATTGAATAAATATTTGTATTTATTATATCGCCCTTTCAATGCTTCAGTCGCTGTTTTGTTTTATCGACAGCATTTTCCCCAAAAATGCTCTGTAGGGGAAAATACGACGAGATTGTATTTGATGTATTTCGCGTCAAATGTACCATTCTAGGAAGAACGATGATAAATAAAGCAGAAAAAATATATATACCCATTAAATATTTTTAAATGTCACGTTTTAAATCACAAGAGTTTTACAAAAAATTGTTTGTTTGAAATTCAGCATTTTCGTTTCCCGGGAGTCCCTACTTAAAAAAACGGACAAATGTGATATAAGGAAATCATAGGACGAGCACAACCGGAAGTAAAACCATTTTAACTATATCCTAAATCACTAGACCTTCTGGAATATTTCTTTTGTACAGTTTTTCAAAAAGTCGATTAATTTGTCTGGATGTAAAAAAAATGTTCATGGGGGAATTTGATTTTCGGATTAAGATAGACAGCTAAAAACCTCATATTAAGTTATACGCCTATTGCATTTGTATTGCTTCAGTCAATGCTGCGCAGGTTACAATAAAACTCATATCCTAGACGAAAAGGAGCTCCTTCCACTAAGGAGCCTGTTTAATAGAAATAGAGGTTACACAACGAGTGGTTGTTGGATATGGTATTTATTTCACTCTCTTGAATAATTTTTTAAAGTTACAATAGATACGAGCTTTAGCGAGTGTCATTTGTAACTTTAAAAAAATCAACCAGAGTGAAATCAATTTCATATACCTTTGGGTATTTAAAATTGTCTTTATGTGGCTTTAAGTTATATGTATACTATATACACATGAAAGGGTGATATATTAGCCCGAGAGTAAGGCTGCAAGGGTGTCATTGGCTTTCGAAGAGGGAAACATATCGCCGAGATCCCACGAGTTACATGTATGCTTAATTACCGTCCGAAGCACCTCCGGGATAAATCATGACGAAATCAAATGCATACCGTACACTTTTATATTTTAGGGGTAACCTTATTTTGTGCTGAAAGTGTGTCGCTAAATTACGATTGCATTGATTACAGAATAATGGTAAATCTAACCAATATTTTCCTGAGTGGAACAGAATCCATGAAATTGTAAATAAAAGTATTGAACTGCTTTCAGTTACAATTCATGAAAGAAATTCCTTAACTTAAAAATATCCATAGAAAAAGCGTTATAGAAGTCACGGAAAGTTCATTAGCTTCATAGTGTATCCTAAACTTCTGCAAAGTTTTCCTGTGTCAACAGCAGCAAGTATAGATCAGTGAATAGGCTAACACTAGTTTCGTTTGCATGGAGAAAGCGGGAGCACATGGTCCGGGATTCACTGACGTTTATATTAAGTCAAATAAGTTATGATTCATTTTTGTTATTTTGTTATTTATCTCCCCCCCCCCCCCCCTCCTCTCTCTCTTTTTCCAGTCTCCTTTTTTCCCTCCTTCTCCTCCCTCCCCATCCCCCCCCCCCCCCTCTGTCTGTCTGTCTGTGCGTATGTTAAGTCATTGTTAATATATACTCTATTATATCATTTGCCATCTTAAAATATTGAATCAATAATTTGTAGGGAAAGGGCTTAACATAATTTGTTAAACTTGTGCCCAACTCCAATTGTACATAAATTACAATAAAATATGTTTAAATCAAAATTTCTATGTTGACTGTTAAGTTAACAGGAACGTTGATAAAACCGAGGCTGCTTGTTATTTTATCGCTCCAACCCGTTGTGCTACCTAATTTTAAGAGAAGTCTCTTTGCACAGTTGAGTTACATCGAGAAGGAATTAAGGGGAGACTACTCTATAAACGTTAAAGATTAGTGAAGTGGGGTAGGGCTCATTAAAGGGGAATAACTCCGTGTACAGGTATATTTGCCTACTAGCCATATTATTATGTACTAGTCTGGGAAACGCCCCTCGGTATACTGTCATTAATTGAACGCCATTTCGTTAATGAGACACTAACGTTACCATTCAATTATCTGATCGAAATCGACATCTTCTGTCTGAGCCGAAGAGAAATAAACAACGTTAAAATCGCGCCACTCTGATTTTATATCAATCATACCGGAAGTGGTTCTGAGACTGGTCTTATTGGCGGCCATTTCACACAGTTCATTCAGTATCATATTAATCAATTATTTATCCATTCGGATCTGGACATTGATTTCAGCTGAACAATACATGCGTTTAATTCCCCGTTGCATGTTTCAAGATGTTAAACAAAGGTCAATAAATTGTTGTGGTTCCTGTCAAGCTAACAAGGCTTGAAGTGTCCGGCGGAAAAGTTTGTAGACATGTAATTTACCTACTCTTTCTTCCAGAAAGGATTCGGCGCTTCCCTTGAGAAGCCGAGAGAGAGTCTGTCCAGAATGCCGCGATAGTTACGTAACAAACAACTCGCAGCACGCGATAATCTAATCACGTTAGAAGGGTTCCGAATAAGATCCAAACCAAGTGCTGTTAACCCATTATAAAAAAATACAAATTAGAATTTCGTACGAAATATAATCTTTGAAAATTAATTTGTTTAGTTAAAGTAAAAGTTATCAAGCATAAATAAGTTATCTTGGGAGAGAATTTATTTCTGAAGTTTTGCTTCAATAACACAGTTCTCGTGCGATGTTGCAAGAACAGTAAGCAGGATGCACGCAATGGCTGTCCATCAGCATAGACTCCGATTATCACTAACTTGATTGATTAATTGAGTGGATTTCATCAGTGATCAATTATCGAAGGTAGACGGTATTGATCAACGTCCGAAGAAAAAAAACCATTTGGATTGGAATCAAAGTCATCCTGTGTACTTAACGTATTATTCTTAGGCATTTCTTTCTGGCCCTTTCATATCTTTGGGGAAATCGGTGTTTTTTGTACATGTATGTTTGTGTTGTTTTTTTTTTTTTTTTTCTTTTGTTGCTTTGTTCTTTGTTTTTTGTGTGTTTATTTTTCTTTTTGTATTCATTATCGACAATTTTTAAAACGATATTGACAGGGACAAGTTTTTTTTTATATTTTGGGTTTGTATATCCAAATATTCATTAAAATACAAGTTCGTCAATGTCAAACAAATATATGATGTCCATCATGTTCACTTTTCATCTCCAGCACATACATACACACATATGGAGATATTAGCCAGGTGGTATAGGACAAGAAGTAAGCGCCTGATAAGGCAGCTCCTGCGAATTCCTCAGAATTGTATATGATAGAACTGTATGTGTTAATTGTATTGATTGCATGAAAATTGTATATCTATGTACTGTAAAGCGCTTTAGAGTTGCTTATGTTTTCTAGATATGGCGCTATATCAAATGTTGTGTATAATTTATCATTATTCATCCATGTATTTAATGTCACCCATTTGTATATATGTATTCTCTACACTGTATTGTTTATGAGAAAGAAACAATTGTCATTGTCATTGTAATTGACAATATGATGTCATTATATACATGTAATAACTACAACATAATGTTGTCGATTTCATCAGAGCGCTTCTTTACAAAGAAACACAACACCACCTAACTATATAAGATGCTTGAAATGCGTCCTCATGCACTCTAATAAAATAAGGAGACCGGAGCATACGAGCACCCTGAAAAATGATACGACAATATCTTTACAGAGATGTTTTCTTCGACGTATAATTTCTACCAGAATCACATTACGATCTACCTCGATTCTTTAACGCGAAGCTTTCACAGATAAATGTCAAAGATGGGACGACATTATAAGATGTGAATGCCCGGTATGATATATCCGTGAGCTTTAGATAATACCCGAATGAAATCTCGGGTCTGAAAGCTAATATTTTCTTTACAACGTTTATCTCGAATTCGAGTTGATAACTCGAGATTTGCGTTTCGAAAAAGTAGCACATGCCCAATTTGGTACTGTAGCCGAGTTCTTTTTTAATGTTTGGGCAATCGAACCCTGACCATGTTCGTGAAAAAAGTGCGCATCCTTTTCGCAAATGTAAGCCAAACACAAATTGATAGGATGGTTGAGTGGCGCTAAAAGAATTGCCTTTTACCAAGGCGGTCGGTGTTCGAGTACTCGATCGGACATTAAAATGCCGGGATCACTTGCCCGACGTCGTTTTTATTGTTATTATTATTATTGTTCCCTTCCAACTATCGGACACCCGACATGGTTATATCCGGGTCAATGTAGAGGCATGCGTACAATTTGTCAATGCTTGTATTTTTTTTACTATCATTGTTAAAATAAACACCGTTTATTTTTCATCACAAAACAATAAATGTTTATCCAATGTTTGTTTATAATGTGCAGCATGCATGTAATGTTACGTCATCTTTTGAAGACATTTAATGAACGTAAATAACAAAACTTAATTATGTTTTCCTGAAAGGTCAGAAGATTTGGTTTTAAAGGCACAATATAAATAACTTTCGGCAAAACCTGAAGCGAAAATTAAGCCTTAAATTTTTTTTATATTTATAGATTTAGTTAAGATTAACTGATATCAGCAATATTCAAAATGAATTCTTACGCGGTAACCGGTACAGCAGCAGTTGAAACTCGGTATTTAAAAACAAGCGTCCATGTTTAACTGTCTTCTCACTTCGGCAAGTTGTTGAAGTGGTCCCCACCTGAATTATTTTCAATACTTTGGATTTTTCTGTCAAGAGTTTCTTGTTAGGTACCGCTCAGGTTTACATCTTTTTAGGCTTATTTTTGCATGGTTATTAAATGATTTTTTTTTCAGAATTTTTCAGAATCACGAAAAATTTCCTTTTTATTTTTTTATTGAGATGCGCGTAAAATACTACATGTACATTTCCTACAACAATTATTAGAAAAAATAGATCACGATACACTACCGACAACCGTTACCCTTGGCAATGCTGCAGATCTCACGTACAATATGTACTTGCAAAGCTAGACATTCGAAAGAAGAAAACGATAAATCATGGAATATTATTCAAGTACATGTAAACGAAACATATAATTCCATTAAATGACCATTTGGGTTGCCAGGGGAATCGCTTCTGACGTTTATTTTCGCTCACGAATACCAGCAACGTCATCCGAAAAAAAATGACAGCCGGCTGGCTATGATTTAGACACTCAGACACTGGTTACGATGAACATCTGGGTCACGTGATAGCGCCTTGCGAACTCTCGCGAGATTTCGTTATGACATGTTAAGAGCGGGTTTACAATTTAGTGTTATGATTTCTTCGCCGTGATATGGATATTGACAGGCTCGTCTGACACCTTTTTAATTCATGGTAGTTTCGTAGGCATACTGATAGCTGATGTATATAATTCTGGTCTGGCCAGTAATGCGTACTTTCCCAAGGGGAGAGAACGCTGTCTGACCTAGCAACCGTTGATAGGTGATGTTGAAATGTGCCGCTGCATTGCTGCATCTTGTACAATGGAATGGGAGCATTTGTCATGCAATGTTTAAACGATATTGTCTGGAAATGCTCTAGGAGTGCAGACATTTACTCCAAAGTTGTTAGCTATGACACCCCAGTGTTGATACAATGTAAAAGTAGTATAGACTTACAGTACATACAATCTAACCCAGGCTTCACGAGTTCATGGCTGGATGTTTACTTATAACCAGGAGGTACAATTTGTATATAAAAATACCAATAAGATGTTTGGAAACTCCAATCTATGGCAGCCCTAGATGACTATTTCTACTATAAGGCATTCGTATATCGTGTTCAACTTGTGTCCGATTCATATGATAAATAGAATAGGCAATGTAATATGTTTGAATGAAACATCATCGTTCGCCATTTGATACCAATCATTAGATACTCAAAATTACACACTAGCAAGTCGATAATAGTCAATATTCACTATTAAAAAGTTGCTAAAACTATACTAAAAAGGTATTTTAAATGATGATTTGTTTTCTTACAATTGCACCTTGGAATTCTTAGACCTAATGCAAACGTGCATAAATATTTGACAGCATTACCAGATAAGCGTAAACTCCAAATAATATATAGGTCAAAACTGTATACGTCACCAGTCAGTAAGACAGGAAGTAAGGGACCCAAGACAGGGGTTATAAACTGCGTGTCAAAATTGTCCTTTCACGCCACCGTAGACATGTACAATTAACGTATGTACATTGACCCGAAAGGGTCATTCTGACTTTTGATATATTGACGAAGCTTTGGACTTTTGACCCCTTATTGATTTTTCTTTCATCCCTGACCCATTTATTGTTTTCAGCGGTACACTCGGACGCGAAAATACGGTTCAGGGTTTTTTTTGTGTGTTGACGAACACCGGGCTCAGGATTATGAAGCGTAAACAGTCGTGATTATTTTGTTTTTAGAACATATTATTTGTATTTCATTTATCATTTTTAATGGATAACAACAAGTAATCCATTTCTACAAATGATTTAAAATGCAACCTTTTCATATTCCACTAGTACGTATACGTGTATCAATAAATGAGACCCGGATATAAGCGTGCAAGGGGTCTTATTGTAGGAGTAAACCGGACTACCCTGAGAAAATCCATGTTGTCAGGCAGGTGACCCCCATACATTTTCACGTCAGTTCGGGGAATCAAACCCCTGCCGCCTTGGTGAAAGGTAATTGCGCCACTGCACCACCCAAACTACTTGGATGGTTGGGTGGCGCAGTGGATAACAAACGTGATTTTTACTAAGGCGGCCGGGGTTCGATTCCCTGATTGGACGTGAAAAGGTATGGAGTCACCTGCCCGACAACGTGGGTTTTCCCAGGCACTCCGGCTTCCTTTCACAATAACATCTAGCCTAAAAATAGTGATTAATATTAGTTGAAATTACTTTTTTTTATAATTATTATAAGATAATAAGATAACTTAAGTTTATATTGTTATTGCATTCAACTATGTGGGTTCATTGATTAAGCCAATATGAACACGAATTCTTCAATCCTGCAATGTACCCAGCTGTTCAAATGAGTATCGGTATGTCGCAGGAGTAATTATTTAACCGATTATCGTCTTTCGAAGGAAAAAAAACAACAGAAAATCGCTTTTACATGACGTCGCTTCATACATGTACAATAAATGTGTTCAAATTCTATTTTTGTATATTTCAGGGTTTCTATGACAACTTGTCATTTGACCCTTTGTCCATATACATATTTGTCACTAACATATTATTATCAATTGTAATGCAATTGCATGCCTATTACTTTTAGAGAAGAAGTCGTTTATGATAAAAAAGTAAAAAAAAACATATGGAAGTACAAATAGAATTGAAATCCATATACGTATATTTTTCGTACTTACCGTTATTGCGTGGTGTTACATCCGTGTGTGTTTAATGTTATTCTGCATCACAGCGTGGAAATCAATTAAGACCTGAAAATACAGAAACCAAAAATCTCTTACTTCAAACAGTTATTGTTGACATATTCCATTCCCATTCATATAAATATTTTGTCACATTGATTAATTCTAAATTCAAGCGTAAATGGAAACTCAATGTCGAATGAAACATGTACATATAAAATGATGTTACTCTTTCACACGGGCCCCATTGCCCTTTGAAACAAGCCTATTAAGAAGTGCAATGTCTGAGTTTTATATATAATCGATGTCTGCATACGCATTTTGTGTCTCTTTTTAATGTTTTAAACCATTGATCCGATCCTTAGAACAACTTAACATGAATCTGTCCCTGGACTGTCCGTATACTGAAGGTTAGTCCGACACTGAAGGATGGCGTAACGTCTGCTCTTGTCGAGAGGGAAAGACTAATAGGGTGAAACGGAATCCTAATTTGTTCCGGATTGAAGCGTCAGCGTCATTTGGGAAATACGGTCTGAAAGCAAAGCATCTAAGGACGAAGCAAACTGTCTCTTCAATGAAGACGATTTTATCATCATTTATACGATTTAGAGTAATGTCCCTTTCATGAATAAATACCTAGTATGTGAAAACAACATATTTTAAATAATTCCTGTATAGAGAAATGTCGTAACTTAGGATTGAAACTATCATCAATCTTCATCTTGCAACTTAAATAGCATCTGCAATCATTCCGTGTCTTACAAACATCTGTTTAACCCAAGTTGTAATGTATTTGTAACCATCCGTCTTCCTCTTACTTCTTGAATAAGATCGTGCATTATCACATGCCTTACAAACATCTATCTAACAAAAGTCGTTTAAAGATTGATAGTCAAAACGATTAAATAATGCGAACGTTCAAAGAGGTCCGGAAATATACAAACATTTATTCGATTTTCGTTTTAGGACTCACACAACTAAATAATTTACTATATGTTATTACTAAGCTTTAGAGCTAATAACTTTAATGTTTGAAGTTCAACACTAGTGACAACTGCCTGGATTCACAGATACATACATGGCAAAGACTTCAAATGACATTTTATCAGAAGTTTCGTGGCATTTTAGCTCGCTACGTGCGTCTGCTTCGGACAACTGGAAATTTACATATCAAACCAGTGAAATGGGACGGGAACACCCTCTGACTTTTGACCCCATATCAATTCGCCATCACATATCAAAATCTACCAAAAGTATACATTTTTGTAAAGTTAAATATCTTTAGATTTCATTCAATGCAGAATATGTCAACAATTACCTATTAAGATTATTCAGAATCACTGTACTTAGCCGGAACAAATTTTCGGTAGGGACTACAAACGTATGAAACACTTCGTGATAGGCTGATTTAGTTGTGTGATTCCTTTAAAGGGTCCCAAACCTTTAAGATGTTGAAATAAAGTTAACTGTTTGAAACCATATACATTTCCGAGTAAAATGGTGAAGTTTGGTTGAAATTGAATAATAAATTATGAAGAAAACACAAGTTATTGTACCTGATGTACGTTTGCTATTCAGAGTTAGCACCAGATTTTTTCATTTCTTTTGCATAATATTAACCTCTAGCACCTCAATTAAGCACGCAATTAGCAATTTCATAGTTTGCCCACAGATCAAATACGCATACCACTCAACAGTTTTGGAAAAGAAATCTTGTTATTTTACTTTCTGTTAATTTTACAGTCTCTGAAGTAATTAAGTTTTTATTTTAAGTAAATTTTATTTAATTTTAACAATTAAACACATTTAAAATTCACACAAAACTCCTAAATTCTACAGAAAACTTGAATCATAAAGGGTTATTAGATATCCATCTTAACTGTTTATCTATCAATTACACAGGCTTACATATAACACTTATAGCTCCCCGGGGTTCGGCCACTTTACAGGGAGAATATTGGGGGTAGGGGAGATGTAATGCCATAAACAGCTTATTGTATGAGTAAACAAAGATTACAAACACATTAAATCAATAAACAAGATGTTGAACAAGGTATATATTGTGACGGGAATAAAGAAATACCTACAATTAACTAAAAATATGGGATTTTAAGTTGGATTAAGCAACCAAAACCTACAAGGGACACATACACATGTATAATTTCATATGTGCATTTTTTATACAAGCCTATTCCGTACTAGTTCTAGTTATTGCTTTCTTCTGGCTATAGAAACACATACATTTGTAATTTGTATGGATGAAGAAACCTAAGAATGACTGGCCAGAGTTGTTTCTAGGAAGGGGGGGGGGGGGGTGTGCTGGTTGTGCAGGACAACACACTAGATTAGATCTCTATTGGATGCTAAAACCTGCTACATATATCAACGAAGTACTTCTAACACACACGCATATCAATTATTACAGGTTATTGAACCAAACTTTATTTAAAACCTGAGTATAAGGGTCAGTCCAACAATATAAGCTTCAACATAGGGCCATGTTTAGCAAGATTTTAGCTAATTTTGAAGGGTTTTTTTTCAAATTAAATATATCTGCATACTGAAAAAATGTGCTAACACTTAATGACAGTGGTTGTCTTTGAAAAAAGTAAAAAACCGGAAGCACAGAAAAGGTTATAGAGGTCAAGTTCATTAAGCACATGGCTAGTTCTCTTAAAGGACTCACACAACTAAATAATTTACTATATGTTATTACTAAGCTTTAGAGCTAATAACTCTAATATTTGAAGTTCAACACTAGTGACAACTGCCTGGATTCACAGATACATACATGGCAAAGACTTCAAATGACATTTTATCAGAAGTTTCGTGGCATTTTAGCTCGCTACGGGCGTCTGCTTCGGACAACTGGAAATTTACATATCAAACCAGTGAAATGGGACGGGAACACCCTCTGACTTTTGACCCCATATCAATTCGCCATCACATATCAAAATCTACCAAAAGTATACATTTTTGTAAAGTTAAATATCTATAGATTCATTCAATGCAGAATAGGTAAACAATTACCTATTTAAATTACCCAGAATCACTGTACTTAGCCGGAACAAATTTTCGGTAGGGACTACAAACGTATGAAACACTTCGTGATAGGCTGATTTAGTTGTGTGATTCCTTTAATATTTTTTTTTATCTTTAATTCTCTATGTTTTACTTCAGCTATGCATTTCAATTGTAATTCAAATTGTTTTGAAAATATTTTTCCTTTGGGGGTTGTTTTTTAAAGAAGCTTAAAATGCCTATCACAATGTATGAAAAACGCATGTGAATTCCAATGCAGCATAAGTACGGAAATAAATACGGTTGTCGCCCTTAGTCTCATTTCACAAGTACAGTTGCTTCCCATTAATTTCGTTTCAGATACTATTGTAGCATATCATAAACATAGATATCCCTCTTGGATTCGCTTCGGATATAACAGTTTGATTGGCTCGCCAAACATGATCGATACGCAGCGATTGGTACTTGCTGAATGTGATAGCATCATTCAAAGAGGGACCTCCCTTTACTTTTGCGAAATACTTGCAACGCGAAACTCGTTTAAATAAGACGACCACTAAAATGTGTACGTTTACAGGAATATAAATTCACGGGAGAGGCATTATTAACTTATCCTTTCATCATCACGACTACATATTTGAATACATCCAAAAATGACAGATTTACAGTTAATCTATATACATTTTTAGCATCCATTTTCAACCATTTTGTTTTACAATTCAATTTTGTAACAAAGTGTAAATGCAACATTAATATGTTAAAAATATGGCCTTAACAACGCCATTTTAGTTCACGCCTTCGGACTAAGCCCCTTCAGGAATTTGGAGGGCCTTAAATAAAACCCATTTTTAGTAATCTACGCCCCAATATGCTCTTCTTCTTTCTTATTTACAGAAACCCTTCCTTACCTTTGACAGGACGTAACTGTATATCATTTTAATCAAGACAATTCCATTGACAATATATTTCAGTTGTTTGGGAAACAGTTCGCAATTGTTTTATACACACATTTTCGGAGTACACGATTTGAAATTATACAGAACTAGTTAAATTTTACTTCCAAGTTCAAAGGGGTTTTACACACCTGATCCTTCTGCTTCTACATTAGTTTAGAAATTTTGGATTCCTACCTTTTGGCCCCTAGCATCACTGGAGAGTCCTAGGAGGACGAACATGCAGTATCTATTACTAAATTTAAAAGATGCAGCACATGTGTGTGTTACGTCATCTTTAAAAAAAATTAAAATCTTGATTCAAATCCACGATTATTTTTTCAATTCTGATCATTGTATTTGATTTTATCTTGTTTTTGTTTGCTTTTTATTTCTTTCATAGATGTCCCTTCTTATTTTTGTATTTGCATTTGTTTTAAAGCAATTTAACAAAGCGACATTCATTCTGGAAGCACAATTTCCAATGTGTTTTGTGAGCGGTACGTGGATCCTTAAAGTCATCAATTGTTCGTTGAGAATGCTGTCATTTGCGTTTTGCTATGAAGCAGAATTACGTTACATACTGAAATAGCAGCAGAATATTACAAATTGCCGTATAAGAAAAAATCACTATTTTCTCGAATGCCCTATTTGTACTTCAGGAGTAAGAAAAGTCAGCATTCCAGATGTTTTCGTAAACATTATCATTCCGAATATCGATATTCTGCGTGTCTTTTTTAAACTTCAAATCACGTAGTATATGCTAAAGGCATGCTATTTCGTCTCTTAGAATTGTTCCCTGCCGAGCGATGCAACAATAGACTTTATTAAATTGACAGGGTGCGAGAACTCAGCGTGCATCAAACCTTCCAACGCATCCGAAATATACGTAATTCCCGTCAGCTTGATTCAACAGCATTACCAGCGCATTAGGTAACAAATTTACACAATGGAATCACATGTCGGATTCTGTTAACAGAAATTACGCTTTTTTACATATACTGCTGTGATTGGTTTTATCGTAATTTCATTCCCGTTGTGCGCATCGCAAACACTTTCGTTTTTTTCCATTAGATTTACATGCGAATCCCTAATATGCCCAATTAAATACTTCTTGAGGGTGATGGAAAGATTTTTAAGATGCAGCGTGTTTTTATTTTTTAAAATACAAATTCACGCTAGGTCCTAGGATTTGGCTGACAGGATGTTGCATGTACATTGCTCGAGAAAGGGTTGCTATCACAACCAAGCCATATTGGTTTTCTTTCTGAACCAAAATGATGTTGTTGTTGATACATATGTATATGTAAGCCATGGCACGGCACACGATAACGTATAATAATCTCTCAGACGATATTTTCTATACCAGTCTATGTTCGGGAACATACGCCAGTTGCTTGACTACCACATATGGTTTACAAAACATGCATGTCTGAACCGTTTAAATAACAGTTCAAATGAAGTCAGTTCCCGCATTACGTGGTATGTCACTGGATTCTTGGTATGATAGTTGTGCTTGAAGTTACAGAAAGACTTGACATGACACAAATATGACAATAACTTCGTAAACGTATCTATTGAAAAAACTCAGAAAATACCAAACAAAGCGTCAACAAAAACAAAATCAGAACTCAAAATCAATTAAACCAGGGTAAAATACGATTAAAGAAAGTCGATTGAAAAAAAAACCAAATAATAAGACCAGGTGTTCCAGAAGAGTACGCGTCTTTGCTTCATCGACGACAACAACAAGAATTAATCGTTGTCTATGTCTTCATAAACAAAGAAATATCTTTATGTACCTACTAACGCACAGCTTAACATGGATATAACGCCACCTCATACCACGCCTTTTTGGAATTTAATCACAGGCTATCCTCACAAAGTTTGTTTATGTATTTGATGTTTGTTTATGTTTTTGTTGTTTGGTGTTTCACGTCCTTACAGTGACATATGCAGGCGGGTTCTTCATATTATTCCACAGGGAAGGAATGTAAGGCAGGAAAGAAAAGAAAAAAAACACCAAAGTATTATTGCTATGGCGGTGTTGTGGGTGAAGACAGATCAACGTAGTTCTCGAAATTGTACTCTTAATGCAATACACAAAGCAGAACTCCAAATAATGCGGGGGTGGGGGTTGGGGGGGGGGGGGGGGGGGATAGGTGTGGAATTTAACGATTTATATGTCGTGGGAAAGAAAGGGCAAGTACATTTTCAATTTTAAAAATGTTTCCTAAACCGAAGACAAGAAACGTTTCTGATTCTGATCAGGGTCCACATAAGCCGTCAATAACTAGCGTAGATGTAACCCGTATACAATAAGTGGTTGTTGGATACGGTCTTTATTTCATTCAATTAGTTAATTTTCAAAAGTTATAAAAGATACAAGCTTCAACGAATGACTTTTATAACTTTTAAAAATTCAATTAATGAAAGTGAAATAAATACCATATCAAACAACCATGAGTCGTGTAAATAAATAAGAGAATATCGAAGCGTTAACATAATCATAATCCAAACACAAAATCGATTAAACCAAGGGCAAAATATGAACAAAGGACAGATTCACATGGAGATATTTGCAAAAGTACAAGAGAATAAGACCAGGTATTCCGGAAGAGTAAGCGTCTTTTGCTTCTTCGACGACACCCGCCATGTAAATCTTTGTCACATCCAAGTAAACATCTAGCTATCAAAATGATATTGTAGAAACTATGTCTACCACAATCTCAGTCGGAAACAGCCGGAGTGAACCGCGGACTATATGCGCATATATGAGATGAGAAAAATTTCAACTTGTTTGGACAAATTGATGACTTGTCGTCCTCTCTGATATTACTTTCTTGTTAGAATATAAAAAACGCCCAAATGAAACAGAGACACTGTGCCACTATCTTCACAGTGACATTATTAACTTGAAAAGCATGATTAACTAGATCATTTATTAGAAAAGCAGATGTTTTCATGCCGAATAGTGATCAAAATCATAAAAATGGGATTTGAAGAATAATTTCACAAGGAATTATAATTATCATCATTTTTTGTTGTTTTTTTTTAAATTTTTTAAAAAAAAATTTCTTCTTATTGTCTTGGTTTTTGTTTTGTTTTTGACACATTTTGACATTTTCTTTTTTTTTCAAAAAAAGGGGGGGGGCATTAGCCTGCTTTATTTAATCATTTGCCGTACGGAGACGTTAACAATAGGAGTTTAGTTTTGTTGATTGATGTTTTACGTCCTATTAAATGGGCAATTAAGAGAAGTTGTGTTTTATAATATCACCAAATATTTTATAAAATTGTAGAACTGTAATCTCTGTGAATTATTCATACCGCTTTTTTTAAAAACATCTGATTTTTTCCATGCATTTTTTTCAATTAATAATATGAAAATACTTAATCGTCCAACCCATGCAAATGAGACATATGCTTACAAACATCTCTGAGCATTTTGATCTCACGGAGCAGGCACAGAACGGCCTTGGGGATGCAATAAAAATGACTTCGAAATCGAAGTGCAGCCTGTCAAATTTTTGTCTCTGGATATACAAGAAAGCATATCACTTATCTCATTACATTCCATGTACATGATGGATTTCTGAACTTGGAGCACTTTCTTCACGAAGTCTCTATAGCTGAAATTCGCAGCGATTTTTATTTACAAAGCATGGTAAAGAGCGAGTACGTATTCAGGTTAACAAAGCTCCCTTCACAAGGCTCCTTTGTGTACAAGCTTTCAGCAATATCTGCTTTTGTTTAGTTTGAAGTATACCAACACAATGTCTCGTCGGATCTATAATAACCATATATACATGTATCATTGTTGTTGGCAATGTATTTCGTCCATTTGTGTACAATACACATACATGTGGTTGCGCCAGGGGGCGAGTGTGTTTCGGGCCGCTATATTTGACGCGGGCTTTCTCAAAAATCAACTGACCACATCGGACATCGCCTACACAATATTCGATTATCAAGTACGGGTTCCTTTGTCTGAATCAAGGTATTTTTCATCATAGTTGATTTTAAAAAACGTGGGTTCACTAAATTGCCTCTTTATTACATTGTACATTGTAGCTCTGTATGAGCATTTAAGGACATGATTTTAATGGCAGAGGAAAGCAGGAGTTCCCGGGGAAAAAACACAGACCGACAACCAGTACCTAATATCTACATGTACCCCCACGAAGGTAAGTTGTAGCAGATTATCAGACCCCCGTAACCACTTGGCCTCTGTGGCCTTACTACAGTAAAGTATACTACTATCTCCGACCTGTCTAACTGGCAATATCGGTGAGATCCAAAGGTTTCCTGCCGTCACCTTTGTTACATCAGGGTGGTGTTGTTCCTTCAATTGATTTTTTATTATAATGTAACACTTAATTAGCATCTCAATTACAAAATCGGAGAGAAAATAATGCAAAAGTTTGACTGAAAATAGTGAATTACGTCTAATAATGTCGGGTCGGATAGAAAAATGTGTATCCGAATTAGATACCATTGTTGGCCCGGTATTGAACTCAAGACACTAATCTGAGGTATAATACTATTTGTGTATCGTAATTTCCCAAATGCTTGCTCTAGTTTCTACGTGCATTCCCATTTCGCTCAATATCTTGTCTACTTCGTTCCGTTTTATTTGTAATCAACACGGAAGTCTTATAAATGTAACGACCGCTGTAGAGCTTTAGCGTGTTCTTTCTAGACAAATGAGATTTGTAATGTCAGCCCTTGTGGTTACTTACAGAGTCGGTTCCGACCTACATTAAAGGGAATCTTACTAAACACATTATTGAATTGATATCACAGCTTCAATAGTTATTTGGTTCGTTCCTGAATGAGAATATACATTGTATATAAATACATATATATTCTATTATCAAATGAAGCTCGGTGCAGGCCATCCAACACGACGGACACGTCTGAAAATGACAATATATATAGATTTGCCCTTTGAACAGAACCACCCAGCTGTGCGCCCATGCTGGAACAATTCGTCTGGCTATCGAAATGATGATATATATTGTAGTATATAAATCTAATAACACGGTGTCCCATGCTATGGAAATGATGTCATAGCAGCAATAAAAATTAAGTCACGGTCGTCGATAAATGTAGTTTATGGACAGGGAACTACACCGTTTGAAACTTTATTAATTAAAGACTATACAATTGAAGATGTGGGTCTTGTTTGCTTTGCATATCACATCCTATTAATAGCTACGTTCATTTAAGGCATTTGTCACCGAGCTACATTTGAATATATATGTATTTATATACAATGTATATTCTCATTCAGGAACGAACCAAATAACTATTGAAGCAGTGATATCAATTCAATAATGTGTTTAGTAAGATTGAAGGGACACCACAGTACCCAAAGAAAACCATCGACCTGCGGCCGGTACCCATCCACTGTCCTATCTACACTTGAAATCTGCAATCCAATTTGTTTGTGCTTAAACAGTTGGACACATTACCCACTTGGCCACCGCGGAAAAACATGAATTTGTTGTTATCAACTAAGAAATTAAATGTCCCACAAATAGGAACATTCATTTGTTGCAAGTTTTTCTTTTGTAATTATTAGTGTACTGGTAATTAATGTTGTACTCAACTCATTGGACCGAGTTTTGTATTGTCCAGTTGTGGAACAATGAAATGGTATAATGTATATTATTCATCAAGTGAATACATGTGTCGGCCAAACAAACAAAAATGGACGATAATTCGTGGTTATTGATTTACGCGTTAATCGTTACCTATCAATAACTGTGGATGTATCCGATGGGATTATTCCGTTCTAAGACTGTTATGTCCAGTGTTGAGTTAATTTAACACGCAGATAAGTTTATCTAATTTCCAACACACATCTTTCCTTGTTAGAGCAGTAGACATGTGCCAAACAGAGTATACCTCAGATCTAGGCGTTCCAAACTGAATTAGTGTCGCAGTGGGCAACTAACGGGATAGTTAATACCACAACACAGTTGCGGCCTTCTTTCTTTATTTGCTTCAGATCGTGAGGCCAAGGTCGACATTTATTGTTAGAGAAAGGGGTGATTACACCATGTATTACTGTTTAGAGACTGGTGTAGATCCTTTCCTTGAGTCTTGTTATACAAGGACTGCTTTTAGTTTTCGTGTACCGATTACAAACACTGTAAATTGACAGTTCTATTTCGACAAAGACTTGGGCTGCTGCAATCGCGTTTCCGGATGAAGCAGTGCGGTAGGTACAGAAATAATAAATAAACAAACACACTTAAGACCGATCTTTAGGCACAGACAAAAACACTTTAAAGAAAATAAATAACCAAATATTAATGATTAAATGCCATTCTTTATGATTTGGTTTTGTTTTGGTTGTTGTAATCCTATTAACAGGTAGGGTCATTATAAAACAGCCTCCCGATGTATGCAATGTACGTGTATGTGTAGAGTGAACGTGTATTCGGGAGGTTGTGGTATATTCGTGTAAGCCACCTCGCGATAGTCCGGATTATTTGACGATTTAAAGTGCTACTACATTGAAATAAACCACCAAGGCCCCACAACAGAGCATCCAACCCGGTCCCTTTATAGTGCCCATGGGTAACCAGACATTTCATTCCTATAATGCTGAGCGTCAATTAGGCAGAAGTTTTTTGTTAGACTTTTGTATGTCTTGGTCAAAAGAACAGAACAAAAATCCTTCCTCACAGTGGCAAACGCTCAACAAATAGACAAAGGAGATGTAGCGTCAAGGGATACATTAGGAGGGAGAAATTTATTTAGAATAGAGAGAAGTGACACGATCCCAAATTAGGTTGCCTCTTGCGAATCATTAATACAGCATTTACAACTCTAATGCCCTACCTGCAGGACCTGACCCAAATAAGGAAGTGATCCAGCCCTATAATCAAATTACTTTCGAAACTTTTCAATTTTTTAATAACTTCAAATGAATAAATAAGAGAATACCGAAGCGTTAACAAAATCATAATCCAAACTCAAAGTCGATTAAACAAGGGGCAAAATATGAACAAAGGAAATATTTACATGGAGACACTTGTAAAAGTACAAGAGTTTAAGACCAGGTATTCCGGAAGAATAAGCGTCTTCTGCTTCATCGACGACACCCTCCAATATATATCAAGTACATAGTTACATACTGACCCTTGCCACATTTCGAAGGGGTTACGATATCTATGGTAAACAAGAGGACTGTAATTTTGAAAACATTGCTTTGAATCATACGAAATTTCGAGAAAAGACTTGGATTCCAACTAGGGACCTCCAATGTCATATCATTTCCTAGTCAATTTAGCTGTCAAGATAGCGGAAGCGCTCTGACCCAATCAGAAAATACTCGCCATAAACAGTTCAACCCAATTGAAGGACTGTTTCCCGATGAATACCATGTGAGCACATGGGAAGCTTGCGATAGTCCTGACCTTTTGCCGATATATAGTGCTTCAACACTGAAATATACCGTCGAAGGTCTCCAGTAGAACACCCCACACGGTTACATTATACTGACAACGGGTGAAGCAGACGTGCCATTCCCATAATGCTGAGCGTCAATAAGACGACTTGGATATCTTAATTGAACGTGATGTGCATATATCCTGTATATGATATACCATTATGAAATATAGCTCTTGTTTCTCCTGCAATGGATTTGATAGTTTAAGGATAGAGTATTGGATCAGCATTGTCTGACGTCCTGATAACTTACTAAAAATAAAATAAACTAGGAAACGTCGAGATGGATGTCTGCTTACGAAATTTGTAGTACATGGTAACAAATGCAGTGTCTTCCGATTGTCTCAGTCGTAATATAATCAAGGATGGGACAAAATGTATCTAAAAAAATGCCAATGGTCATATTTATGTTTGGTTGTCTCAAACTTGTGATGCAAATCGTAATTCTATACAAGAAACAATACAGAAGCCAATTCAGCATAATCAAAATCCGTCATCAGAAATGAAAGGATCCTAAATCAAGAACATACAATTATGGAACGCCACTTGATGGTTTCAAGGTTTGCAAGTGAAGAAATTCAGTTTGGATTTTCAAATCTGTGTAAGGAACTTAACAAAGACGCAAAAAGTATCCACAACCATTGAGAATAGCAATAACGAATGTACGGAAGTTTGAATAAATCAGCAAAATAATGCTATACCCATACTCATATACCACCTATTACACGTAAGGATAAAAACCTTGTCTAACTTTCATTAGCAAATACTGGAATACCTCAGTACCTGTACATTGCCTGAGAATTTCTTGCGTTTAAAGAGGGCTTGGCGATGAATGGAAGGTTATCAATAGTTGAGTCTAAGGAAACAAGAAAATATAGCTAGAAAAAAAATCAGAGACTACCAAAGCGTCAACAAAACCATAATCCGAACTCAAAATCGATTAAACTAGAGGCAAAATAGGAACAAAAGAAATATTCACATGGAGACTTTCGTAAAAGCACAGGAGAATAAGACCAGATGTTCCGGAAGAGTAAGCGTCTTCTGCTTTATCGACGATACCCATCATGTAAATCTTTGTCACATCCAAGTAAACATCAAGTTCAATGATAGGTATAACTAAATTGTAACATATACAGAAGAAGACAAAGAGAACTAAATCTACTTTTCAAATAATAATTATGCAACATAGCCAGCTCAGCATTCCACTAATTCCATTCCATATATTTTCTCATATTAGCCAAGTTTGCTACCTGGGCAGTGAATGTACTCCTGGATTAAACCCTTGTTCTGTCTGATTCCAAATGAATCCAAAACGATATAATTGGGTAGAGGGGGTGTTACTGCAGGTGTAAAAAACGTCGGGTGTTTGGCATTTAGTTGGACAAGGATACTTTGTACAGTGCATTTTGTAAAAACAAACCCAGAATTGGCATTTACGTTTCATAATGCTGTCGCTCCGGCCAAAGTACTTGTAGCTTTTTATATACCTGGTCAACGGTAGAAGAACTTTACCACTCTGCAACTCGAGGTATATCCGAAGTTATATTATAAAGGGAAGGCCACTGTATGCGTACAAATCAAATTATTGAATTATCTAGGGTTTTGCATGCAACAATACAATGGATTCCACTCAATATCACCCCTGTTAATATCACTACCCTCACTATATTATGTTTCCACCCCCAAGCATCATTTTCCCCTTCATATATTATGGATGTAATTTATTTTGTTAACAATCATGTATTTTGGTGTGAATCTCTCTGATAACATAATGTTTTTCTAACAATCAAATGAAATAACAAAAAACATGGTGTCATTTCAAACGATTTCAGAAACAACTTTAAAAAAAAAATAACAAAAAAAGATATTTTTAATGAAACAATGTTATATATATATTGAAACATCTTCATATGAGCATTGAATAGCTTATTTTTAATTATGGAGATTTGAAATGCACTAGATCTAGTGGGAAAACATGTTCCTCTTAATGTCACAATTCTATTATCATATATATGCCTGACAAATGCAACATGATTTAAAAAGGAATGCACTGTACAAGGCCTTTCAAATAGCAAAATAAAACAAAAACGTCTTAGACCTCCACGAAGAAGTACTCGCGAAAACAAATACAAAGAATTGTATTAATGATGTATAGCACCAACGATGATAACGAAGGATACTTATAACAGGATTGTCAGAATAATTATGCAAACTTACAGGAAAAGGAAATAAAATTACCTTAATGAATAATTAACCCTAATAAATGCTGCTGAACCAGCAGAAATCAGTCTGCACGGAAAGACAACGATAATTATTTGAGTAATGTATGACTAGTTTCAATAATCAATTAAACAAAACATTGCATCATTCAGTATGAAGTACAAAGAATCTATTTCCACATTCAAGAGTATGACGTCATCGTAAACAATTTACATGATTATTCTAATATTTCTTTTTTTCTTATAAATGACATTCAATTTCCAAGGCAGCAAGCATAATGATAAATGAGTCTTAGTATAAATATCTTCGTAGCTGGAGGTCTACCTATGATGAAGATTAATTGTATTGTGATTTATCTGTAGTAGTATCTACATGAGATTAAATGTGCTATAACGATTCATGTAGGTAATTTGTGTTTCGTTTCCATGTTAGTCTGACTCACTTAATTCATTTTCAAATTGTCTAAACTCACAACTTTTACCGGTTGACTAATATCATCTGAAAATTAACACGAGACAATTAGACTTGCATGATTACTAATCATAATGAGTTTTTGAAAAACAAAATTCTCGCTTAACATTTAAGTATTATATATTGAGTAAAAAGCACATGTTTTTTTTCGAGAAAACATTGTCTTAATAAAAATTCAGTTCGGGTAAACAAAAGGGAATTAGTAATAACGTCATAATGGACATTACCGCGCCCCGCAAACTATTGTTTACTCGACCGCCAAAATAAAAAGATTAACGAATCAATATTAAACATTCTGTTTTTTGCCCATAAATGAGAAGCCAAATGGTGTTAACCAACTCATGGCAGGTTATCGAATCGGGTGTATTGTAACCCTAAAGTGGCTGTTTGAAAAAGAAAAAGATTTGCATCGACCTTCGCCGATGTTTTGCTATTCAGGCATGATAAAACAACAAAACAGGCATTGTACATAAGCATTCCATAAATAATGTCATGGTTGATCGATTGCAGTCCTCGAAATAGCTTTTGATATACACTTCCATCCAAAAGTTCTGTTACATCTTTTCTGCAAACGCTTTGAAAGTGAGCAAAACCCCATTTTGAAGTATGTATTACTATTAATACTTTTATGTTATAATTAACTGCTTACGATGTTTTGTTATTTTCAACTACATGTATGTAGGGTTTTTTATGAAATTAAAATCATAAAAAAAAAAATTTTTGAGCGAATTCACGTTTTGTAAACAAACAGATCAACAATATATTTCTTTATTATATTTATGACAGTGGATCCCATTATATTAGTTCCATTTAATTGTACTAATGAAAGAAAAACAATTATTATTCATTTTTGAGCATTATAAAAAATAGACCCCTCTCTTGACCCTCCCTTCAACTTCAAGGACTTAGGTATTTTTGAAATAAAATGTCATTTGTCACTTTTAAGTTGACTATCTTAAGGAATAAGGTGTGTTATGTTTTTGTTGGCTAATGGCTTAATATGTTCACAACGTTTGTAACAAAACGTTTTTATGACAGTGTACATGTATTGTAACTGTATTGTGTCTTGGCAAAACGATCATAAGTCTAAATTAGTTTTGAATTCGCCAATTACATGTTATGTCATAAAAAGTATCATGATCCTTGATTGGCTAATCAAAAACTTAAGTCTAAGATTGTTTCATGACCTCGAGGCCTGTTGAGTTGGTGAGAGTGACGGACCAAAGTTGTACATGGGTTCTGGTTTCGTTGATTTAAAACAATCATAACACTATTGTGAACTATTATTATGTTTTATTTTTTTATGATAAGTTAAGTTCTCAAGTAGACTTTCTTTTTAGAAAGTTAATAATGAAAGATGTACCGATGACGTTTTCTAGTGTTTATTACAATTTCAGGCCGCCTTCTCTCTGACACAGGATGTATTTATGCATGAATGTGATTCGATTGATAAGCCGTTATTGTACATATATATAAGTTTCAGATGTTTGCTATTCGCGTATCACTGAACAGAATCTGACTTTTAAATATGCAACGTAAATCAACTACATAATCATTTGTATGAATTGATTAGAATGAGCAGCCATTGTTCGATTTACATTTCAGATCAGTGATGTCAAATAATAGTTGGACATCTCTTAATGAACTGATTCATATAGCATGCGAGGTCATCCAATTGTCTTACACAATTCAATTTCATATCGACACAGATATCGGCCATGATACCTGTCTTTTGTATCAGGAGCAGACGACACTGATGAAGCGTGAACTTATCGGCTCGCCTGCTCCAGGGACGGCGCGATCACTCCTAATAGTACGTTATCATGCCGACGTTGTTCCGCTCGGAGTGAACTTCATTGTCTGTTTATCGTGTACGGTAGTTCGACTAATTCGGAATAGCCTTGGGCGTTATCTGATTGATATACACATGTAGAACAACACGCTTGAGGGAATAAAGTTTAAAATTAAAATCTTTCGCATGATTACATCTGTTTTTTCGATGAAAACCTCAATGTCGTTTCTTTTGTAAGTATATTGATGCGTCATAACTTGGATAAGAAACATGGAGTCTAATGTTTTTCAGAATGTATAATGACACATCATGATAAAGACACTGTTAATCTTGGAGTTAAAATCTGCAAAACTATAGACCGTGCAAAATGCTGTCGCTCCGTTATTCTTCGCACATGTATGATCTGAAAACATCCCGTAAAGTGGTTATGATTTAGTGAACATCTGCACCAAACAATCATATTACCACTTTCAGAATCTTAAATGTGAATGTTGGCGAAACATCCAATCTGTACGTTTAGTCATTTCGTCACAAAAATGGATAAAACAAACTAACATACATGTTGTGACACAATGACATGCTGCAGATGACAGCATCAACTGTCATCATTTAGACAATTATATATTTGTGGACATGACTTCTAATGGGAAGTGGTCATATTCTTATGTAACGGGATGAGGTACTTGTCGGATATGTATTCATTGAATGATATTAAAATTGAAACAGAATGCTAAACTACTATTATTATTGTCAAAATGTTACTCATTCATCCCTGACATAATGAATTATTCCAGTCATTAAACTGGAAGGGTTTATATGGCTGTGTCTTCAGGGGTCAATGCTCATGAGTTGACTAGCACTGAACTATACTCATAGCATATATAGCTTCCAGAAACCTAGCCGTACAAAATAAAAAAAAAAAACCCAGAGAACACCAAAGCGTCAACAAAACCATAATCCGAACACAAAATCGATTAAATAAGGGGCAAAATAGGCACAAAGGAAAGATTTACATGGAGACTCTCGTAAAAGCACAAGAGAATAAGACCAGGTGATCCGGAAGAGTAAGCGTCTTCTGCTTCATCGACGACACCCGCCATGTAAATCTTTGTCACATCCAGGTAAACATCAAGTTCTCAAAATGAGAACCGAGTATCACTGTCAATCACAACAAGTAAACACACTAATGAGCATACTCAAAAACGTCCATCTTCATATCACTTAAAGATACAAAACATTTCTCAATGAGTCAAAGATGGCGACCATATGACCCGACAGCCTCATTTATCCAGTTTAGTACTGATTCACGTGAATGCAGCCAAGATACATCAATGGTTTGGATGTGGTGAACGTTACTGAGACGTATTTATTAAAAAACAAGTGAAGGTCAAAGTTAAAGCTATCCCAGAAATCAGTGCAAGCTTAGTACAATTTTCCGTATTTATAATCTATGAGCTAGAGCTGATACAGAAACACAATTTGATATAGCGCAGAGCTTTTTGAAAAATGGTCTTTAAAGATGGCGTAACACACACATATGCTGCACCTTTTAAATTAAGTAATTAATACAGTATGCCGAAAAAAGAATTGAACTGCATTATACAGCTGAAGAGGTTATACATATATTTGTGTAATATTGTGAAATTCCTTTTAATTTGTTTATGATATCTATGAATGCAAGAGGACTATAGGTCACCACAGTTATTGCATAGGGCAAATTATGTGTTTGATTGTGTACTTGTAATCCACGGATCTATTTCTCAAACCAAATTGTGTGTTGCGGAGAACTGCAGAATTTAGGTTCAACAAAGATAATTGATTATACAGCATGATCTGATTAGGCTTATAATTATGCATTATATCTACTCGTCTCGAAGTCTTAATGTTTTGTTTTCATTGTGTCAGTTTAACAAGCATCATACATTCAAAGCTACAGCGGAAGAAAAGCCAAGTTGAAACCAAAACAAATAACGAGCAACGACGCCTGAGCAAGTAGCAGCTTTGAAATCAAAGTCGCGTTATCTCAATCTAATTGACACCACATACCATATTTAGATTAGCATATTGTTACTAATTAGGATATTTTTTAATGATGGTTTGTTTAATTAGCATTGTTTTTAAAAACATTTTTTATTATTTCAAATTTTAAAATCATCTTTATTCTTGATAATTATAGCTACGGATCTGAATATTTCTTGTTTATAATAAAATACTCGTCATTATTGTGAAAGAATCAAATGTTATCTTATGCCGAGAGCTAAACCATGATCATTACCCAGATATCTTCTTTATGTGATTTAACATCAATAACGTCAAATAGTTATCAATAGATTCAATATTACATCTGTATCTTGAGATTTGTAGATAGTTAATTAATTTTGATAAAAGTAATCATTAATGGTAAAATTTTACCAAATAAAGCAAAATGCTATTCATCACACAATGTTTGAGGAACAAATTTATTAATTTAAATTGTTGACTTTTTTGCGAATGCTTAATTTTGCAGTTGTTCAACAAAAAAAAATGATCTTGATATTCAAAATTCTTATTGAAAAAAAATCAATTAATGTTTAAATCTTTCTTCAAAAATATATTCGATATTTTGTGGAATCAACGGAAATCATTTAAAAGATAAAAAAAAAACAAAAACAATTAAATAAACAAATTTTCAGACTTACACTTAGATGTTTATCAAGTACATGTATCTATGTAAACACTCACCGTTCAATTCTTGTAATCACATTATCTTCACGCATTCATATATACTGTATCCATGTAAAGCGAAATTCACAGCAAAATGTACATTGCAGTACAGCGTACTCAAGGAGAGACCAAATTAGTGCGTGTATACTCCAGAGACATTTCCGTAAAGATGGCGATAGATTATATATAATTAAAAATCGAAAGGTCTATTTCCTGTCGTTTTCTTCTACGAATCCTAATATTTATATACAAATCCCTGTGTTAGAAACCCTCTACCACATTGTACTGCTGTTGTGTATCCCAATTGACTTGATATCTCGTTTAGTTAAACTCGTATTATCCTTCAGGCAGTTGGCTTTGGTATACTCTGTCCAAACAACTGTTTAAATAGCTGAAGCAAGCCTTTGAGTTACACGATTATTTCTGTGTAACTAACGTGTATTATTAACGATAATAATCTAATCTAACACACCGAGTAATATCGTGGGCAGGAACTGATATTAACATAAAGTAGATTTTGATTCAAAGATATTTAAGAGTTGTTATTGTGTAATGTTCGTGGATATGAAATAGTTTTTGTCTTTCATGTTTAAAAGTGAAATTACGAGCGCATAACTGCGCCGAGAAACGAGAAGTTCAGGGTCAAATGAATAAACACGACACTAAAATTATAATGTTTTTATATCAACACGACTAGAAACATCTGTATAAAATGCCTCGATAAAATTGTAATAAAAAACATGCCCTCCCCCTCCTCTTTTTATTTTCACTTTCAGATATATTGATGATACTATAAAGTTTTTGAAAAGAATGAATTGAACTGAAAGCATACTTGCTCCATCTGTTCTTATAGTATAACCTGCCGATGCACTGCAGAATACCGAAGCGTTAAAGATCATAATCCGATTAAACTCAGGGCAAAAATTAACAAAGGAACATCCAACTAAATGTCACGTCCTCAAAGGGAGAACTGAGGCATACGAACAAGCGCAGCGTTTGTAAGTCTCCCTTTCTTGATAGTTACATCATTGCTTTTCAACCTGTACTGTTTACAATTCCCAATCGATTAAATCTTTGGATGCTCGCTTTAATTATTAATGCTCTAGCAGACTTAGGGTAGATATAAAAAAAGATAATAGCAATAAAAAAATAAATACTAACTAAACTTTTTTTCCAAATCAACATTGATGGTCTTAAATGATACATACACCGTTTTGACGTCATACACCTTTAAGGTGTCAACATTGTCTCCGGAACACACTAAGGCATAACTGAATGCATTGTAATAATGGCCTTCAACGACGCCAATTCACTTAAACAGCATCTAATAAACCTATAAAAGGCCACACTAGACGGAACATGAGCCGATATCAATCAACACAGACACAGCAGTATGGATGTGTATCTAAAGGCTAGTCGTTGGTGTGTATCATATCTTACTGTTGTTTTATCAAAATGACAAAGATTAATATGTACTTTATGTCTAAGCTGTAATGGAATCATTGGGTTACGTGGTGTGGGTTACATTATTTTGGAAATAGTTACAGTG
Organism: Mimachlamys varia; assembly: GCA_947623455.1. Taxonomy (NCBI): domain Eukaryota; kingdom Metazoa; phylum Mollusca; class Bivalvia; order Pectinida; family Pectinidae; genus Mimachlamys; species Mimachlamys varia. The sequence continues at coordinate 37,271,776 of OX392533.1, read as the reverse complement.
TTATGCATTGTACAGTTGATACTTTTATTTAATTACATTTTGCAACGGACGAAGTGTACCTTTTAATACTACTATAAATCATTAATCAAGGTCCAAATTTTGGGTTGGGAACAAGGGTGTTCGGATTATCGAGGGTCCACTATAAATGTATTTAGAACTTCATGTGTCACAAAATACTTTATTTTTTGCATGAGCATACACTTTACAGTACTAAAAGTGTAACGCTAGATACTACATGTACTTGTACACTATAAATACATTTATGCAAATAAATCCGATTAATCAATATTAGATTCCAGTATTTGTATCATTAGGGTTCATCAACTAATACAATTTTATATACCGGCACATGTTCCTCCCCGGGGCACTTTATGTCGAACATTCGATTCATACACACATGAATTGGTAAATACTGTCAATGTTCATCAACTATCTAAATTTCTGAAGCATAGTCAATTGTTCGACAACACTTCAATTCTGATAAATGCCTTCTTTTCTAACTTGCTTTTAGATGACACGTTGATTTACATCTGTTCCGTACAAAAGCGCCATTGGTAGAGCTATCACACAAGAAACAAAATGAAGACGTTTTATATAGGTTACTTTAATATTTACAAATGTGGCATAAGTATTTTTAAATCGAATATGCAAATCTGTCATTAGCACATACAAACTGTCATTAGCTTATAAAAGCTGTCATTAACACATACAAACTGTCATTAGGATATACAAACTGTCATTAGTACATACAAACTGTCATTTGTATATACAAACTGTCATTAATACATAAAAACTGTCATTAGTATATACAAACTGTCATTAGTAGATACAAACTGTCATTGGTACATACAAACTGTCATTAGTACATACCAACTGTCATTAATACATACAAGCTGTCATTAGTACATACAAACTGGCATTATAGTATACAATATGTCATTAGTACATACAAACGGTCATTAGTACATACAAACTGTCATTAGTACATATAAACTGTCATAAGTACATACAAACTGTCATTAGGACATACAAACTGTCATTAGTACATACAAACTGCCATTAGTACATACAAATTGTCATTAGTACATACAAACTGTCATTAGTATATACAAACTGGCATTAGTACATTCAAACTGTCATTAGTACATACAAACTGGCATTAGTACATACAAACTGTCATTAGTACATACAAACTGTCATTAGTACATACAAACTGGCATTAGTACATACAAACTGGCATTAGTACATACAAAATGTCATTAGTACATACACACTGTCATTAGTACATACACACTGGCATTAGCCAATACAAACTGTCATTAGGACATACAAACTGTCATTAGTACATACAAACTGTCATTAGTACATGCAAACTACCAAACATGTGTACAGTCGAACTTCGTTATCTAGAAGTCGGTCAGTTTGTTAGTGTTCGAGTTAAACAAGTGTCAATGTCTTGTTTGAGTTTCAGCTGAGGCAAACGAAATACTTCTAATTATAGGAGGTGTTTGAGTAACATGTATCTCTATATGAGATAACGAGGAATGACTGTAGCTTGGATAATCCCTTATACACTTATAACATTATCATGAATCGGCCCACACTGGACTTCGTAGCAAGCTTGAAGTTGAGCACAACACGACGTCAGTTTGTGTATCAGAAACAAATTAAAGTATAAACTGATATTTCCTCAATTTTCACTAAATATTTGTTAAAAAACAATCGTTTACCTTTGTGTATATAAGTACAATGACAAGTAGAGAGCTATTTTAAATTGCACGCATTAATATCTGTCAAGGTAATCTTATTATTCCTACTATCCGGAATCGATTTTTGTTCATGAGTGTCCAACATGTTCGGTAGAATGAAAACAAATGTGTATCTATTTTTTTCCGAGATTGAAAAAGAATATACTCCAGTTTATTTTAGCTGAACGTATCATCCTGGCTAAAGTTATGTCATCTTATAGACGTTATGAAAATGACGTTTTTGAATTTGCTTATTACTGTGTTATGTGTTTACTTGTAGTGATGACAATGATGACTAGGTTCTCATTTTGAGGATTGATGCTTACTTGGATGTGACCAAGATTTACAAGACGCTAACTCTTCCAAAACACCTGGTCTTATTCTCTCGTGCTTTTACGAGATTATCAATGTAAATCTTTCCTTTGTTCCTAGTTTGCCCCTCGTTTAATCGATTTTGAGTTAGGATTATGGTTTTGTTGACGCTTTGGTAATCTCTGATTTTTTTTTCTTATCTAATGTTAATTTTGATATTTTTGGTGTGTACACATTAGACTAATGAGCAAAAATAAAAACTAACAATGCAACCGGAAAAACTGATACCAACAATAAAGGGAACAACTATGTTATAAACGATGAAACCATGCGCAGCTCACAGGAGGTCAAATACACAAAACTACATGTACTTTAAGTAAGGTCAACTATAATGTAATCCATACAGGGTGCAAACCGGAAATATTAACGATAATAGGTCACGTTGTATTAGCTTCTGTGAGGGCGAGAACTAGTTTAAAGAATAAACAAACATCAATGAAGCATGCACTTTAAATTGTGTTTCTTCTCAGCAATAAATCAACATTATGATAAAAATAAATTGTTATTTTCACATCTATCTTTCCATTACTTACTTCACTTTCCTATTTCATCACTATCTTAAATGATAAAGTAATGGAACGGTTATTTTGCCTCGTGATGTGGTATCAGCTTATTGCGGAAGGGAGGCAAAGAATCACTGCCACCAATTTGGAGCTGTCAGCTGCTTGCCGTGCACGCGAGGAGCGATAAAAGCGTTTTCTTTCCCCCGTTATAAGTTTGTGTTCATGCGTCTCGCTTTTAATAGGTGGATATTTGATAAAACAGAACATGGTACCAGAAACGTTTTGCGTGTCTAACAATGCTAATTTAGGCAAATTAGGCGACGTGAACAAAGTTTTAGGCCTCAGACTTTTATTTATAGACAATAAAAACTTCTGACATAACGTAACAGTATCTAAAACCACCTTCTAACAAGATAAGGATGACAAGCTATTCATCTACGGCTAATAGAAGGTATATGTAATACACAGCCGCCATACAAAGTCTGTAGTTTACATTCTCCGTCTGAAGGGTTGAGAAGAAATTTTACAAAATCCCTCCGAGACATTAAGATGACATAATATAACTAGTTATTATGTTATTAATGTGACTTGCTTTGAAGTAATTTTGCTTCTATACACGTTATTTGCATATTATATCTTTTTCTATTATTATCGAAGACGTTTTTGATACTGTTGTAGGCCGGTATACTTCAGTAGCGTAGCACATGAAATAGGCAAAAGTTGCCGACTGTCACACGGAGGTTTAAGCCTCCATAGCCACAGTTTTCACATTTGAGTAGTGGCACGGTACATAATACATATTTTCGTATAACACGATTTGAAACTATACAGAACTAGATTAATTCTACTTCTAAATTCAATTAAAAGGGTTTCACGCACCCTGACCCTTCTGCTTCTACATTAATTCAGACATTTTGGATTCCCACCTTTTGGCCAATAGCATCACTGAAGAGTCCTAGAAGGACGGAACAGTTATATGGTGCAGTTTATTTCATTTTGTTCGGCATACTGCATCTATTTCTAAATTTTAAAGTTGCAGCAAATGTGTGTGTTTCGTCATCTCGTTTTAAACAAATTCATGTATAGAAAGCGCTTTAGAGTAATTTTACAAACTATATAGAGTGCTATATGAATGTTGTATATTAATTATTATTATTATTATAGCACAGCCTTGAAAGTACACACGCACTCACAACTTACATTCACGTATCACTCACAAGCAAACCGTCCTGAAAAGGCATTTGCTGTTGATAGGGCGTGAAACAAATAAAAACTAAACTATACCAAAATATCAATGACAGGTTAATCGTATTACAAGCCTTTTTTTTCTTTTTTTTTTATTCAACTGTAGTTTAGCCTAATGTTGACTGTCTTTTGTCCCATAACTCCGTTGAGTGATAGAAGGACGAACACACATGATGCTGCAATAAAAACTCATTTTTGTCATGCTGTGTCTGCCACCAATAATATCAATGCGATTATCAATTTTAAAATTTGAGAGAGCAACACATGGATTTACTTTGCACTAAAAATATAACTGGTATATCGTTGCAACGTGATGCTGTGAGTTTATTATATAATCCGATAATCTTGATGCATTAGTACTCTTGTTTCATGTTCGCTTACTTAATCTGAATGAAAGAAAGATCTACGCCAAAAGAACATTAGATTACTGAAAATACTGGCGGTTCAGCTCTCCAGTAACTGTATACATATGTTCCTCTCAAATATCAATTTATTGTGTTTATTATCGCAAAAATGCTATATCACAAGCTAACTTTCAGATGCCTGATATTTGTAACGTCGAAACTTCAAACATAATTAGGTAATCAGTAGCAGTACCAGTCTGTTTGTTAATCGTTTCAGTAACATTAGAATGGAGATCAAGTTTTATTTATCAAAATTCATTTTTCGGAGCACCTAGCTAAGCCAAGTTATACTTAATGTATCGTACAGGATCAAATAAAAGACACACACGAGATTATCGCCTTTATGACTGAGAATAAGATACCGTCGAGTAAAATAATGAATTTAAATTACACCAAATGGCTGTTTCGTCCTTCGAGGACTCGTCAGTGATACTAGAGTCTAAAACGTAAATCTTAAGAGGCGACTGAGGAAACAAATTCGGCCGAAAAAAATCCCGATAGGGACGTGGAGTAGCCCTATAATTCAACAAATCTAATAAGCATGCAGATTGTTATTCTCATTCCATCGCATAAGGGTTCGACGACATCCCACAAAAGGACATAACCCTTTTTGGGATGTTTGTTAGATCCTATTTATGCGGAAAGAAACGGAGCTACCATGGATCTGCGTTTCTATTGGAATGTATGGCTTGATAAAATTTCGAACGGATTGAAAAAAAAGTGGCATGCACGTTACGAATAATACCAACCTCATTCATCCGCATCTTACTTTTTAAAACCCAACTTGGCTCGATAAATGAATAAAATATACTAGTATAGAGTTCTTTACAATTGGAGGACGTAGCATTAACTTGCGTGTGATGTAGATTTACATAGCAGGTGATGTCAATGGAGCTGAAGACGCTTATATTATTGGAACACCTTGTCTTTTATCAAGGATCTTAGTTTAATATTTCCTTTTTTCATATGTTTTGCCTCTAGTTTACACACTTAACAGTCCGGGTTATGATTTTTGCATCTTGGTTTTTTTTTTAACTCGCCTGATTTCGATATGTAAATAGATATCATATCCTTTGCATAGCTGCGGTATAGAAAATGGTATCTTAAAACCAATCAGAACACGGTCAACTTACACTGTACTACTAAGCTGAATGATAAACTTCGATTTCGATTTACCGATGATGAACTTCCCCTTTCTTCATAGTACCATCCTCCTCTGGTGTTTACATGTCGCAGTTGATTCGTTCTTCTAGGGTTTGCTCTGAGTATCGAGATTTTCGTGATAAAAGTCAACTGCTAACAAACAAACTTACGGCACAAGGATTCGAGAAATATTGTCGTCATCTTAATCTCATCGAGAGATGTTCTATTTCTTTGTGTGATATGAAGATTGACGTTTTTGAATTTGCTTATTAGTGTGCTTACTTGTTGTCATTCGCAATGATGACTCGGTTTTTATTTTGAGGATTTATATTTACTTGGATGTGACCAAGATTTACATGGCGGGTGTCGTCGATTAAGCAAAAGACGCGTACTCTTCCGGAACACGTGGTCTGTGTTTCTTGTACTTTTACGAGGGTCTCCATGTAAATATTTCCTTTGTTCATATTTCCCTCTAGTCAAATCGATTTGGAGTTCGGATTATGGTTTTGTTGACACTTTGGTGTTCTCTGAATTTTATTCTAACGAAAGGCATATCCAAGCCTCTTTACTCGCTGGTTTCAGTTTTACCTGGTATGTTCTAGAGAGAACGAAGCATGTGTTCGGGCAGGCATGGTTGAAACCAATACTCTTTTAAGAAGTCATTTCGACTAAGAATTACACATGTATTCAGCGGATAGGTTGTTTTCGTACATGGTAACGCATATTAACACGGTGCGCTAATACTTCTTTTATCTTATATCTAGAAGGAAATATGTACTGATATATTGTTAACTTCTTCTTTGCAGTGTACGCGACGTATACGAGACTTGAAATACACTTATCCGGAAACATAGATGTATTTGGATTTTTCTCTTTTTTAACAAGGAAAGCAAATTTGTTTGTTTCAGTGGTTTCATGTCCGCTTCAGTACCAAGTAGTTATGTTGTCAGCAGACGAGCAAAGAGAAAAACATAAACATAAAAAAATAAACATAAACGCTAGTAAGCTTAAACAGGTTTCAATCTAACTTTCCATTTGGAGAATTCACAGTACAAAAAAAAATACTAATACATGTATTTTTTGTAAGCACGCTTGGACAAGACAAAATGATAAAACGAAAAAAAACACCAAAAAACGTAAAACCTTCCAACGAAACGAAAGAAGCTACGTTTCCAAAATGATTGTCGCGTCGAAGTGGATAGCGACCGTTATTTTCATTAAGACATCTCAGCTCGTACCCTTAATTGAATGAAGTCCAAAGGTATCGGGAAACCTTCTCGAGCACGTATATTTGTTTAATCCGGAACAAATTAGTAAAACCTGCGCTATTTCATCTTGGTCAGACAATTCCCCAAAAATGTAACAACGAACACCAAGAAGCGTTAAGACTATTTTGGAATTAAGATCATTGCTATCTACATGGATTAGTGTCGATACGAAGTTATCCGGAAGAAAGACGATTAAAATAACTAAGCTTAAGAGTTCCTATTTCATCTTATCAACAGTTTTCAATGGTCAATGACCCGACACCAGGTATAAGAAATCTGTTTTGGAAATACAATTGAAAGTCCGATAAAAGTACCATTTCCAAACAACTGGGGAAGCGCACATAATCAAATGACAACTGTTTATTTTCAAAACGAACGAAGGATCTGTAAACATTTTCCTTGTGTAACAGATGGTCGATCTGTTTCATAAAGGCTTCTCAGTGCACAATGATACAGATTCCATCCTGTTTTTCCGTTCATACATACGACATTGAACCGATTCTAGTTACTTAATGAGACAACAAAATGAAGCATACGAAAGGAAAATTCAATCCTGTTTGTATTCAAACTGGTACATAACTCTCGACAGACCTCAGATTATACCAATCATAAAATATCTTTGATTGAATTATTTGACCTTTCAACTATAATATTCATGTACAAGTCTCTATGCTTCTTCGTAAAACGTAAAATGGTAATAAAATTGCATTTACTCTTATATAAGAAATCACGACTTTATACACGAACTTTTTTTTTGAAAAATGTGCTTTAAATATTTACTTAACAAAACAGGAAATTGCCGTTGAAGATGTCGAGTATTGTGAGCTTAGAAAAACAAGACAACAAAATGTGTACTAACCTATCATGGGAACAGAGAAATGTATCCTTAGTAGGACACTCGCCCCTCTATATAGGTTAATTCAAATTGAATTATGTCACATATGGGGATCACTAAAAATAATCTGTATAGACAGGTATTCGGTATATAAGTAACCTTTAAGGCAGGTTTGACTTTTTGCATCTATTCGCCCACGTCGGTTTTCACCTTGTATTCCAGTAACAATACCTTTGTGGAAATAACAAGGGTCCTAAAAACAATTTGATCTCAGAGCAACGACCATATAACTGGATTAGTATCTAGAAGGATAAACACAAGGAAAGGATGATATAACGCACAAGTTCCTATTTTATATGTGGTACAGATTCAATGTTCCATTGACCTATTCTTGCTGTACTTGGTGTTTCCAAGAGTTTGCCTCTGGGACTAAAACTACTACGATGTCTTGTTGTCGTCTTATTCCCTACACTTCAAACATAATTATACAATCGTGCACTATAATACAGTACTTAAATTGATAAACGTTCACAGCAACTTATTTTCTTGAGGGGATTGCAATTATGCTCAATAATAATATTATCTCCTGATGTAATGAATTGTTATGAAGAAAAGAATTATACCTATGGATGTACAAAAAAAAAATCAGAGAATTCCAAAGCGTCAACAAAATCATTATCCGAACTCAAAATCGATTAAACTAGAGGCAAAATACGAACTAAGGAAAGATTTACAAGGCGTCTCTCGTAAAAGCACAAGAGAATAAGACCGGTTGTTCCGAAAAGTAAGCGTTTTCTGCTTCATCGACCACAACAAAGATATTGCATTGTTTTTACGCATTATACAATCGAAATTGCTCATCAAAATACCTCAACAATATTCACTTTTGTGATATTGACAACGTTTAAGTGCCGTTTTTCGAGGTTCACATTTCCATGAAAATTGCACAAATGTCCATTTTTTCTTTGTTTATTAATTATTTTTTTCGTTTGTTTTGAAAAAATATCAATATTGGTGATTGCTGAAACTAGTTATCGGTATCATTTATTAGTCATTTTGTTTCAGTTTATTTTCAATTCGTGTATTTTCTTCTTTTTTATGATGGGTGTAAATTATACATTAAGGCCTTCCACAATTTGTATAGACCCTTGTTACATGTAGGACAACACACTGCTGCATATGAAAAAGAATAATACTTCAGTGTAACACATTAGAACATACACCAATAACGCAAGCTTGATTTAGATCGTCATCATGTGATGTTTGTCGAAATTGATGACGTCAATGACGCGCTGACGATCTGGAACGCTATCAGGTATAGACACAGAATGGCCTTGTACGGAAGAAGATTAACATTGTTTTTGTTTTTTTGTTTTGAACAGAAAAGTAATTTAACAAGTGAGGGCATAACTGTTATAGTTTTAATGACAGCGCGGACGTGAAACCTACAAGGTCGACATTTCGCTTAAACTATAAATACAACTGGGAGTAATAACGCGTCAGGTACGATAGACCAAAATATACGCACGTTAGACAAATATAGAACGGAAGTAAACAACTAAGCCTTTAGAGCTATATACAGCCTTCCGAGATACGCGCATTTGTTTCACTAAAATTTCGTTTAACGGTTTTTTGAAATGAAGGTAAAAATTATTATGTTACATGGAGAGTAAACGATCGGTACGGGTCAGACATTTAAAGAGGCATGAGTTCGTAAACAAGTATCTTTTATAGATGACATCAGCTAGTTTAAATATAGCGTTGCTGTTTATGGGGGTGTGGGCCAAAAGTAGACTTCATATCCGAGAGGAAATAACCCCGCCTCGTTATCAGTGGTAATGTATATATATATTTATATAGCAGCGGCAAGGAGCAAATAAGAGGAGTGAACCTGTTTTTTCGGAGCAAACAATGTACAAGAAAAAAAATACAAAAGCCATTTAATACAGCATAGGCGGTGATTTAAAGGGATATGTCAAAATATGAATTGTCAAGTTCTGTTTTTCCGGAACAAACATTGTACAAGAAAAAATACAATGTCATTTAATACAGCATAGGCGGTGATTTAAATGGATTTGTCAAAATGGATATTGTCAAGTTCAATATATTTATTTTGTTTATTTATTTAATGAAGTCCCAATACCCGTCAAAACATGCCCATCTTGTCACACAGGTCAGCATTGCGAACGTTAAATTTTAAACAGATGACAGAAGAAAGAAGAGGATATTTTAATGATAAGCAAGTGATAATTTTCAATGCTTTATGTCCCACGTACACCTCGAGCTGACGACCAACTGATGGATGATGAAATGGTAGCAGAATTTTAGAAAGTTTAATTACTTGTCTACCAAAGAAATAAAAGCACGAAGATATCACATGTCATAAGGAGTATGTAAGCATTTTTATTCATCAATTACCTATTAACAAACACAGAAGAAAAAAAACATGTATATACTGCAGGGGTCAAATGTTAAAAGGATCCCACAATGAGGTTAAGATGTTCTTAGCTGTCCGTAAATGACATCAGTGAAAAACTAAATCGAAAAATCAGTACACATGCACCGGTCCACTGCGAACAACACAGGCAGACAACCATTCTGTGGCAAAGGTTAATTGTGGTCACGCTTTTTTTGTGCGGTCAATCCGATTAGGTGAAAACCTACAAAGCAAACCTCAATGTAAAGCATCTCATTTTCTCAGATCACCTCGCCCAACTTGATTTCAGATTCAGTGTACCGTTTTTGTTCTTTGATTTTTTTCTTTTCAATCCATCCCTTAACCCTAATACTTAAAGTCAAACTTGTGTCAGACCCTCTATAGAATACCTATAATTCACAATTAAACATACAGGTATTGTATTACAAATAAACGAGCTGCGTTTGCTTATAAATAAGAATTTTTGTATATATTAAGCTAACCTTGCTGTTAACAATCGGTCATACATGAATGCAAATAACACTTCGAGTCTTTTATGTTTCAAAGATTTGTCAGCTCAGAAAAGGTAAGCACAACTTCTCCGGAACATCTCTTTGTATGTATTAAGACACTTACTCTTCCGGAACACCTGGTCCTATTCTCATGTACTTGTACAAGGGTCTCCATATAAATATTATGTAAATTATATATAAAGAAATTCGAGATATATCAAATATTTTGTTCCCTTATTTATTTGTCAAATTCCTAGAGAGTTTTTATCATAAATTGCCCTAAGCTACATTGTTTATGCGTTTGTTTTGGATTTTTTATTTTGTGGGGGGAGGGGTAATTTCAAGAATGCTGTCAGCAGGCAAACGCATATTTTCGAAATATTTTACATAATTTTGATATATGCATATCAAATATATACGATAAATGTGTATGTTTTTGGGGGTTTTGTTTTGTTTTACAAAATAGGAATAACTTTTTAGATCATGCAACAATATTTAGAGGTCTAGGCTATTATTGCAAGTGAAAAGTCTTGCGAACGTAATCACTCATAACATAAGGCACATACCATTGGCGTGCGTGTTTAAAATTATAAAAGAACTGAAAAAGGAAAAGCCATTGAAAACAGCTTGAAGTATTGCAAATGAGTATGAGCTTTTCCCTGCAGAAGATTTTAGAAACGTGACTATGCCATTAGCATGAAATGTATTTTGTTTTTGAATGTACGGCCTTGAAATTTGCATTTCCATCTTACGTACCGTCATCAGCTCATTTCCATGTTGTTAACTGCATGCGGCATTATGCCTTTGGGATATTCTATATATAATAAAAAGCATCAAAGACTTCCTTTTATTATTTATGTGTATGCATCATGCTGGCTTAAATATTTAACAAAGTTGGAAGTCATGACAATGTCAATACTTATGCAATTTATAAGGGTTTTAAAACGCAAATCCCGCTGGGGGCGATTAAAACGGAAGAGAGTATAATGACCCGTATATATCGTTATAATCCAATGGAAGTGTTGTATTTTTTCGTAAATCTGAACAGGTAATAACATAAGTTGACAAAGCATGTATATCAAAGAACCCCTCTGGCTGAAGTCCAAGCCAACAATTTAAACGTGTATGTCTTTTAAGTTATAAATCATATTTGTGTTTGATGTCAATTTGTCATGAACTACATCAACGTTTATGCAAAGAGGCGATAAACCCATTTTGGAGACCGTTTTGATTTTCGAGCTCCAGAAAGTGATAAAAAACAAAATCAGAAAAAAACAAAGCGTCATTAAAACATAAACCCGAACTCGAAATCAATTAAATTTAAGACATATTATGAACAAAGGACAGATTTACACGGGAACCCTTGTAAAAGTACAACAGGATACGACAAAGTGTTCCGAGATGGTAAGCGTCTTCTGATCCATCGAAGACGCCTGCCTTATAAATCTAAGTCATATTCCACGTCCTCAATTTGAACACTGAACCATCAGTAATAGGGAAAGGGGGTTTGGTGTAAGAGTGTTTTCACGATTTCAGTTGTAGCGAAAAAATTGAAACGAAACGAAAATGTAGGACAGATAAACGTTTGACCAGAAACCAACAAATATAAACAAGTACTGATTGTAATGTGTACAGTTGTCCCACAAACCCCTACAATTCAATTCACAATTCCAAAAAAACAACACATCATTGTTGCTAATAAGCATCATAATAAATTATATTAACAATTGATGTAGAGCTAGTCTTGAACCTTGGCGTACGCCTCTAAATGTGTTAAATTAAAAGCGGCCGTATTGGTCATTTAAGGCTATATTAGGCTTAGTTTAGTTCCCGGAGAAAAAACACTTGACTACAGCCCCTATGTAGGTATCGAACTCAGGAACCAGTGGTGGAAAGCTTGTGGTAGCAGAATGTTAGCAATATTAACCACTAGGTCGTAGCGGCCCAGTGATGGAGGGCGAGTGGTAGCAGAATTTCAGACACCTAAACCACCTTGCCGTAACAAATATCCCAGTGGTTGAGAGCTAGTGGTAGCAGAAAGTCAGATACCTTAAACAATTAGCCTTAAACCCACGACCAAGCGGTGGAGGGCTAGTGGTATACATTGTAGCACCTTAACCACTTTGCAACTCCAGAATCTAAAAAAGCATAAGGGTGTCATGTATCATATAGATAACGTAAACAGTTTTACTAGTATGTTAAGATTGTGCGTATTAACAATATGGTGTTGGCTAATGCGTAAATGTCTACCCTTAAAGTTTTAAAATTTGATTTGAAATTTATCAAACGATATATCTTAGAATTTCTAAATCGGCGATCTACATTTCAAAATAAAAATAAGTTACGAGTTTCGTTAATATTATATTAAATGGAAACAAATGTAAGATACTTTTAATCACGTACAATTGTTTAGTAAATGGACCGTTTTTTATACTCCTTTCAAATATGAGCTGCGCCATTCTGGCCTCTTAAGAAGTTGACGAAATGAAATTGTCCAATATGTGACGAACAATAAGAACAAATCAAACTTACAATCATTGGTAGGGTTGATAGGTCATACAATACATGTGTAATTCACGAAAAAAAACCGTTGCGTGATGAAAAAAATACTTTCGAACATATGCTGTAAGAAATAATAGCAGTGTCTTCATATAGTTTGTAAAGGACATTTGACAATGAGATGGTGTGGTCTTTTTCGCATATCAAGTATTATTTTTTTTTGGTTTTTTGATGAAAGTCTTCAGGTTGGTATTGATAATTACTCTTCCGGAACACCTGGTCCTATTCTCATGTACTTGTACAAGGGTCTCCATATAAATATTATGTAAATTATATATAAAGAAATTCGAGATATACCCCCCCCCCCCCCCCCCCCCCCCCCCCCATCTAAAGTCCAACTCATCCTCCCGCATCAAAATGGCATTACAGATACGTCTTTTGGTGGTATGAAAAGGAGAATAACATCTCTTAAGATTACCCCAGGGAGTTCCTTTCCTCCTGGCACAATGGTGATCATGGAATGAACCATAAGGCATTGCCCTTGCAAGCATTGTCAGTTTTTTCGAAGCAGAAACAAACAGATTTTTTTTTGTCGTTTTCATTATTTCTTTGACAAATTTTAAATTTCGTTTTAAAGATATGCAAAGTGCGTCTTTACATTAAGATATTTCAATCTCGGAAAAATGATTTAGTACGCTGGAGATTCAAACACTACGTCTGAAGTTTTTCAATCTTCAATGTGTATATAATGATTTAAACGTTATTACATACACTTGTTCTAATAACGTATCAAAATGTGTATCAAAAAAATTACGAATTGTGAACCATTCAAATATCCTTCGTATATCAGAAAAAAACCCAGCTATTTGTAACATTTTAGAAAGCATATAAAAAATATTTATCAATTTATTAAGATAACCATACTTTCACACTTCCACCCCGCTTACATACCTAATTCTGTATAAAGACGTACTTTAGTTTTGAAATGTGCTGAAAATCGACAACGTTGACCATTGCGCGACACTTTATACCTGACCCCTTGACAGTAGTACGGTGGACCCGACCTTTACCCTAAACGCAAAGCATTCAGAGAGGATTAATTGAATCAAACGGAATCGTCCTGGCAGATTTGATTCCCGGTAAACAGGGCCATATTTTGAAACAAACAGGTTTTCGTTCGATAAAAACAGCAAGGATTGTCGTCGATTGCATTTGACATATCCTATGTGTTAGAAAACAACTATTTCGACCAATCTGCTTCTACATTAGTTTAGAAATTTTGGATTCCCATCTTTTGGCCCCTAGCATCACTGAAGAGTCCTAGGAGGACGAAACAGCTGTATGGTGCAGTTTAATTCATTTTTTTCGGCATGCTGTATCTATTACTTAATTTAAAAGGTGCAGCATATGTGTGTGTTACGTCATATTCAATACAACCTACTGCTGAACAGGATGCTGTAACCTTGAGGGTGGACAAAAGAGGGTTTAGAAATGAGATTTAATATGACGTTTTCTTGATTGTTTTAAATTAATCGATAGCAATGACATGTAAACAAAAGTGAATGTGAAGGTGGGTAATTTTGTTCTAAATGTTCATTAATGTGCCATGTTTCTATTTTAATTTAAAAAAAAATACTACTAACCTCTTACTTTGAGGACGTGACATTCACTCGGATGTAACCTAGATTTACATGGCAGATTTCATTGATGAAGCAGAAGGAACTTATCTTTACGGACCACAGGGAATCCTAGTCCTTTCAAAACGTTGAAAAACTCGTATAATAGGGTTTTTTTTTAAACAAAGTAAAAACAAACCAAGTTAATATATTGGGACTAACTTCCAAGAAGATCCCGTCCATATCTTGCAACCGGAGCGTTGCGCATTCGAATCGAGACTAATGCCTAACTTGATATAGAGTCACGGCCCATTGAAATTTTATCAGGTTTTTTTTTTAAATATGAAATTCTTGCAACACTTGGCCTTGTTTCATGTTAGCAATGTGTTCAAGATGCCTGCTTATCATAACTATCTTATACTGAAGATAAATAAGAGAATACCGAAGTGTTAACAAAATCATAGTCCAAATTCAAAATCGATTAAACCAGGGGCAAAATATGACCAAAGGAAAGATTTACATGGAGACTCTTGTAAACGTCCAAGAGAATAAGACCAGGTGTTCCGGAAGAGTAAGCGTCTTCTGCTTCATCGACGACGCCCGCCATGTTAATCTTTGTCACATCCAAGTCAACATCAAGTTCTCAAAATGAGAACCGAGTTTCATTGTCAATCATAACAAGTAAACACACTAATGAGCATACTCAAAAAGTCCATCTTGATATCATTTAAAGATACAGAATATTTCTAAATGAGACAAAGATGCATAGATTAATATCGAGGTATGGTAAAACATTGTCTTTCAATCCGTCTTTCCTTTGTTCTTGCGCTTTTTATCAATAGTGTTAGCAAAAAGTCATTGTTTGACCTTCTCATGCTAGTGAAATGTTTGACCGCTGCTGTATTGAAATTTTGAGCCGTAAAAGAATAAAAAAATCATACCAAAGTGCATTTTCATACGTGCGCACTGAGATGAACAAACATTAGCCTTTTGTAGTTTCACTTGATTCGTGTACATAAGACATGACTGGTTGCGTGTTAATTTCCATAACTCGGCCCTCTACGGAAAAACGTAGGCAGGTTCCAATTACAAACGATTGTTTGTTCAGAACAAGAAACACAAGAACGTTGCACGTTCTGACATTGTGGTCTCATTAGAATATACGGTTTCACTACGATTTTATGTTTCGTCCGATAAACTATGGTTCGGCACGTCCACTTCCATCAAATCTCATTTTCCAGGTTTTCGTATCTTAAAAAGGGAGTCTTGATTGGACAAAGTTTTTATAAAGTGCGTTTGATGAGCTTGTTTATATCGACGGAAACGTTTTATCAGATCTATTTTTAATTCTACGTAGGATTAACGTTATTTATTATCTCCGTAAGATGCATAATGGCAAAATGCCACCCCGTATTGATTAAACTTGCAAAGGAAGTGCATTTATCACACAATGCTCGGTGCACTTTAAAAGTAAAGATACCCTATGAGAAACCGCCGAATCAGACCAGATGATATTTAATTGCTCTTTGTAAACGATGTAGATATTTGCTTAGTACAAATAGCTACGTACGGTGAATAATATTTTATCAATTAGCCACGCATTTCTTTTATTTCATGTTGTTCTATCAATTAATTTATCAATAATTACAGTAAAAATCAATTGCTCTCAAAAGGCTCCCTATCAGGTGGCCAACAGTGTTTACAATTCGCGAAACGGGGAAAACGAAGTAGCCGACATTTAACTCAACTCCTGTTAAACAAAGATTTTTATACTTTCTTAAACCTTCACGAAAAAGTAAATATGATTCTTATCCTATGTTTTATGTCATATGACACTTATTCTTTATATTCCTTCGTAACAGAGTTCATTTTTATGCTTCCGTTTTAGTACTCCATTTTAGAAACTATGGATTATTACTGACCGAACCGATCAAGAAGAGAAGATCTCTCTAGCATAACGATATATTGCAGGAAGTATTTATCACAGTTATTTGTGCGACACAAAGAAAAAATATCAGAGAATAACAAAACGTCAACAAAACCATAATTTGAACTCAAAATCGGTTAAACTAGAAGCGAAATTGAAACAAAGGAAAAATTTACATGTAGACCCTCGTAAAAGTACAGGAGAACAACACCAGGTGTTCCAGAAGAGTAAGCGTTTTCAACTTCATTGACGACACCAAAGGTTTATTGTTGTGTAAGTGTACTTTAAATATATAATTACCCCTGTTCCCATTTTGAGAACATAACATTTTTTTCGATTCCAATTTGATCTGAATGGCAAGTGGCGAAGATGAACAGGCTTACACTTCAAACAAAGTCTGAGTTTTTCTCCTTGAAGGTTCTCAAAGGTGCAGGTCCGTATCAACTGTCCGTATTTGCACCAAATTTCATTGATTTACCAATCACAATATGGATTTGTTGTCACTTCAGTACATGGAAAAAGCAAACTTTCCGTTCAGTTACGTAAACAAATGTTAAAGCTGTGACAAGATCTAGATGGACAAAACAGCTGTATGATGCAGTTAAATTAACTTTTTGACTCAACTGTTGCTACTTCTACAAGTGTTCTTCTTATAGTGTCTTTTGTACAATCTTTGTTATTGATAACTTTCAATACAATTTCTATATAAACAAATACTTTTTTCTGCCAAACACAAACAAATGGCAGAAACAATAATTCTTTTACAAGTGTATATTTCAAGAGAGATCGTTTTATGGTCGTCATGACCTCATTTCGATTGAAACACTTAGTATGATTGAAAAACGGAGTTAGGGCGCCACCTATCGGTGTTTTAATGTTCGAGACAGACAGTTGATGTTACAGACGCACTTATGTCCGCTAATGCAGTTTTCTACAATTATACGGACTAAACCCGGTATTGAGCTGTACACATGTGCTAAAAGAAGGTCGGGCGAGAACGCTGTCTCTAGAATCTAGCGATCAATCTTCATAAGTTTGAATTATAATTCATTTGGTATTTAAAATCGACAATCCAGAGCAACAAAACATAATGCAGATGTTGTTACGCATTCCCAAATTTGTAAAAAAAAAAAATATATAAAATAAATGATTTAAATCCATAGATGATTATAAAGGAGAAACGAGAAGAAACCTGGCCAGAATACACACGATCGGGTTCAGATTGTTCACTTATTTGAAAATTTCTGTAGAAACATCTACGGTTCTCTTTTCTTTGTCAGATTAAAGTACCAACATAATCTTGTCAGTATTTAAGAGAGGTACACATTTGAAAAGCCCCATATCAGAGACTAAAATGTATTGCAGCTTAATGCTGCTAATACAATTTGTTATTTTAAATATCCCTTTGGAAAAGCAATATATGAGTAACCATTCATTTTTCGAACATGGAACTTTTCCATCGAAGTAGTGCATGCACACTATAAAGTAGTCTGTCATTGTCACACTGTTTCTATGGAAACCAGTTCTGAACAAAGGGACACACTTCGTGTCTTCTCGACAGATTCCGTATCGCAACAAAATGTACATCGATGAAGGATACTGGAATAAGTCGAAGATAGCCGAATGCAAACGGACAAGGATGTTAAAAGATTTCGACAAAATGGGAGGTAATGAAAGTACAGAAATGTTTGTTATGTCATTCATACAGAGTTTGTAATGCTATGTCAACACACGAGGTAGACAAATGTTTGCCGAGTGTTCTGTGTAGACTAGATCGATAGGAGACATTTAATAACTGATTATGTTCCTTTCTCCATTTATTTGCGTAGTAAAGTTACGCCATTTAAAGGCCGATGGGTTGAAATAAAACCATGTATTGGTGCTCTATCTAATTATTTCCCAAGACACACCCGCAGTAAAATAGAAACGAGGCTACAATGTACGTAAACATGGCAATAGCCAAGGTCAATGCCTTATTTTACAGTATACAATGTTTTTGCTTGTGTGTAGCTAAAAATCTTGAATCAAATTATAGCATTTGTCTTGCGTTTTAAGGGAAATTTTATTTGTCTATATATATTTGTGTTTTTAGACGAATGATCGTATAAACATACTAATAGATTGGACAGCAACTTGTAGCCCATTCCTTGATATAAGGTAAAACAAACCAAGTATATGTTTCTTGGAGAAGGGGGAACGATTGAGTGGGGGAGAAGGATAGACCTGTGCCTAGAAAATAATCCAAGTATATAAAAGGGAAATTGATCCAAATTTCCATAATTCATATATATATGAATTTCATGATGTACAATCGGATATAGTGATTTTAAGATTATCTGTACTTATGCTGTCTAATGAAAACTATTACGTTATGCTATGAAGATTGAAGTTTTTGGATATGCTCATGGATGTGCCTACTTGTAATGCCTGAAAAAGATACCTCAGTTCTCATTTTGAGGACGTAACATTTATTTGTATTTAACCTAGTTTTACACGTACATGGCGGCTCTGATAACTTACCTAGAATTGAAATGAAATATTTTGTTTCGGAAGTCAGTGTATCATCCGCTAATCAAATCCGCTCAATGGCATGGGTTGGGACATTATCCATTGACTCTGTTTCACTTTTCTCTTGATAAAAATCATTATCATATATTCTACCAAACCAACTCGCATTATTTTGACCCATAACCTTCAAAGATTTTACAGAAGGTCATTGCGTCTCAGAGATAAGCGTATGATTGACTATGATTTGTTTCAGGCCAAATCTCATATCATCTGCTTTCTAATATTGCCACTTTAGAGAATCCCTCAGTGGACCTTACGGCATCTCTGACAAAAATCGATACTGTGCGAGGATACACGAACGAGACACTGTGACATCATTCATCACAGCCTTTCCGAATACGTTTCTGGTTCACGTGACCTAATCATGTGACCTAATCACGTGAAACACGAGACGGGGATTTTACATTTGAAGTAGACCAGATTACATCACGCTTAGAGACATTTTGGCATGTGTTATTTTCTCTAAAATCTTAAATCTGAATTTCTGTCGGAACCATGTCCTATTTATCCATCTATAAAATCTTACATTCGTCAAATAGATGCCATTTGACATTTTCATGATTCATATATCACACGTCACAAAATGACATAAACATTCTTCTCCGAGATTAAAAAACACCAATAAAAGTAATGAGAACGTAATGAAAAAATTAGTCCAGTTTCAAACTATTTCTGAAAAAAACGTGTTTCATAATAAAAAGTCTCTTTGTGTTTTGCATATCTTCAAACATTATTTTTTGATTAGAAAAAAGGTCAATATAAAAACCATAAACATGTAAAGAAGCAAATATAAATATACTGAATCTCTAAGAGCAAAACTTAAATAGAAATATTGATTCTGCACAGCTGATAAATGATGTGGATTATCCTTTCAAAGTTCATAAGGTTGGCGATAAATGAACATGTACTGTATAAGCTTTGGTCGGTGGTATCTCTACCTTTGAACAACATGCTCATGTCATACCCAGGCCATACCTCAACCCCCCCCCCCCAAAAAAAAATATCCAACTGGAAAAAATCCAATCCATCTTAATCTCGACAAAATTACGAAATAATTTATATTTTTATGTATAAATATGAATGTAACACTACACAAAGGAAATTTTACTTTCAAACTTGGTCGATAGAAACTATGTACCAAAATGGTTTTCCTTATATATGGGCAGCAGTTTTGTCCTTCTACGGCTAAGTGGCTATTTGAAGGAATAGTGTAAAATACTTTTTGTGTAGATTTGTAGTTAGGTAACCTACCCTTGATTTTAAAATGTAGAGAGTACAGGTTGTATTCAAACTATTGATCTGTATATATTATGAACTGTGTCACAAAAATATAAATCTGGCCTTAAATGGTACAAAAAAGGCAAAATGTGAATCCTGGTGTTTGAAAAATTATTAGAGATAAAAAACGGGTTGGAAAAACGCGCCAACTCATCAAAACACTAGAACCAAATTTAGGTTTTCGAATTCGAACACAGTGTACAAGCCATCCGCTGAAACTGAAAATGTGGTCAATTATTAACACTACAAACACTGATTTATTTATCACCATATCAGTCCTGACTCGAACTCTTTATATCAGTTTATAACTTCAGTCAGTATTCATAAAATACTATTCGGACCTCATTTATCCAATAACTCTTGCTTACAATATGACCCAATTCCGATATGTACATTTGTACAAAGGATTGGCAATAACGATACCGTTATTACTGTTGTGAAGCAAAAGGCCTGGTGATACACAATCCGTTCACCCCGCCGGAAATAGATAAAACAAAACGGCCATTAATTTTAGTCAATACATAGAGAAGGTCAGAAAAGTGCCATGTGCTTTGTATTTATGTACGAGCTATTTTTTTATGACGCATCCTCCGTAGATACATTTAAATTGAGTACCAGTACAATCGGCACGATCACCTCGACCAGGAAACATCTGGGTGATCACAACGCTTGTTGTGAAAAGATTATGGATTACGTCTAGCCGTAAGAAGTGCAATCATTCAAGGGAGGCAGAATAACCGCCATAATGCGATTTCAAACTTGACTTCTCTCCACCATTCGCCGGCAATCAATGTTATGCTTTAATACAGGCTCCGACTCTCTCCTAGGTCCGCCGTGTGAGTGGTATTGCGCTGACCACGGTGGAGACGAGGAGGGCCGAAGCTGGTTTATCTACTCGAGAAAAAATATGTCACCGTAGAAACAACACTCTCTAACCCGAAATAACGCCAGGCGTCATTCTAAAATCGATATGAATCGAAAAGGACGTCGCAGCCAGCATCAATTAAGACCAAATGCTGCAGAGGTTGTTTGCATAAACTAGAACAAATATGTGTTTTAATGGAATGTCGTTATGACCTAGTTACCGTAGAGATTGTTAAAGATCATGTTTGGCAGTTTTATGGTAATCACCTAAAAAGATCACGGCCAATTATTTCTATTCCATCAATTTGTATAAGTAAACGATTTAGTGGCGATGAAAGTTCGGCACGTGACGAGAATGAGGTTGTGGCTATTACCTACATTTTGTATCACACTGCTAGACCACTGACCGCTGTCCACTATCATTGCTGACCAGATATCACAATTATTTGGAAGGATGTTTCCCGTATCAATGAATAACCCTCTGCCACCCACCTCAATCCAGCTCCACAGTACATTGACTGAGACCGTTGTTATTTGATTTTCCTAATTGAAGCATCTTCATCTGTATATACGAGGAATATCTCTACGCGTTTTTCATCATATGATATTGTTAGCTGCATCAACACGAATAAGCCAAATAATATAAAACCGTATAAGAAATGGCGGCAAAGGTCTTTGTTCTTCTGCCAGTCTGCAACATGCCGTTGCAAAGCACAAGACAAGCATTTGAATAATCAATTTCTTTGACCAGACCTTTTGATGTTTGCAATATTCAATTATTGGAATGAACAAGAACATGCATAAAGCAAGATAACGATTTCTGCTAAAATAGCCTCAGAAAAAAACATGACTGTTATACGTTAATGTTATTTTGTTCTTATCATTTTCATATATATGACAGATTTTTTGGTGCTTTGTCCTCAAATATGCTTCTTGGCAAAATGATGTAAACGCAACATGAATTATTTACTAATATAGAATCAAATACCATTCATGAACATGTTTTAGCAATAATATCATTTTAGCGATTTCGCAGGAAAAAAATGGCTAAATTATAATCACGCTTAGTACAGTTTACTGCAGTATATATATTTTTTTGTAAATATTTTCATCGGGCTGGAAAGTATGATTGATGTAAAGAATATTGTACACAACCAAATTATGTTTTATGTGATATTTCGATCACTAGTACGAGATATACCCTGTCACCTTCATCAGACTATTGACCAACAAAGTGTATGCATATAACAGTTGTCAAATTTGTACGAGTTGGTAAATGACAAATAGTTCTTTTCGTCTACGCTGTGGGGCGTCTATACAAAAGTAAAGTTAATGTACCGAATTGACTAGATTCATCTACGCTTTGTTCTTGTCTAAGTCTTTGGTGTGCGAGATTCTGTGAGCCCCCTCATCGCGATTGTGTAATTTTGTGACCTATGAAGCAATTTGCATGCGTTAATTCATTATTCTACTCTTCTGTTTAAATTCAACTAGGTGCTTAAGGCTATGTGAGCTAGAATAAGAAATTTTAACTTAATTCACTTTCTGTATGCAAGAAAACAAAACATGGTTCGGAAGTATTCGCCATGTTTCTCTTTCTCTCTGTCATAAGATGATAAACGAACGTTCGTGGTTTGACCACTTGCCGAACTGACCTGTTGCCAAGCTATATGCGCTTTGAAGTATTATCAAATTGATTTCTGATGCCTGGCTTTAAGATGCTTCATCTTCGAGAATGATTTACGAGCTATATATCCCAAAGCTCTTTGGGTCTATTTGACATGCAACGCACAAGCAGACGACCTCAAGTCGGACTCTCTGATGCATTTTTAAGTAGAGTGTAATTAACTATCGCGGTGAGATTGTGTATATATATATTTGTGAATGTATCGATGTTGTGTTATAGATTCCTGCTTTTTGGCAGTGCGTGAAAGAGGAAATAATTAGACTGGCAAATCAGAGCGTAGGTTTGATTGACAGATATTGTGCCAGTTATATTATGTATTAATTGTACATGCAGGGCATGCTGGGGGACTGATGAACGAGTTGAAAAGCAGGCGATTCTGATGTCAGTTTCGTTATGGTAGGAAAGACGACTATGGGCAGTGGTAATGGAGACCGGGTTAAGTGACATATTATGTCTTCTCGAGTACAGAGAGGTCGAATAGCGTTTAATAATTGTAAAGATTCTTTTTTTTCAATCCTACTGTACTGAGTGCCTTTATATTGGCTTATTTACACCCTAAGAATTGAAGTTGCGGAAGGAAGACCGGCAGCCATACATTATAAATCAGTTGCTCTAATAAAAGTTTATATGATATATTTAAATATGTCTCTTTGCCAAAGTAAAACTTTATTTCTTACAGTATTTTCTTTATGGAAAATTATTTACTACATGTACAACTGAATTTGCACGAAACTTAAAAAATACTCCTAAAAAAGTGACGGTCGGGTTGTCAAAAAAATAACGACAAAGGAACGCATATTAATTTTTGTACATTAGGTAAAAGAAAACAGGTGGAGTGTTTGTTGGATGGACGTAAGACCAGCACATTTTCTTTATAAGTTAATCAAGACAGCTTATCAAGCTTGAACTACACTGTACCATAACAACTGTATCATCTTTCTAGGACCCATCGGTGATGCTAGGAGTTAAAACATGGAAATTCAAATAGTTATATTACGGAGATGTGATCTAGAATTGCCCTTGAAGCAGAAAAGCCTAACCGTCCGGAATACCTGGTCTTCTTATTTTTACTTTTTCAAGGAGAGGCAGGCAGAGGAAAACAATTTTGAAAGAATGCTAAATGTCTTGCACTTCAGGACACGGCCAGTTGAGGAAGAAGATATGCATTTACGTAAATGCAAGTATCAACAATCCAAACTTTTTTGGTGGAAACCCAAACCTACTATTAAAGTAGCGGTTTTAATACATTACAGTATGTACTTTCCATGCCAAAAAAGAGACTGCAGTCAAATATCTCTGATGTAATTGCACTTAAGGATGAAGTTTCACCAATATTACTTGTTCAAAAGAAATTGGCTTCAGGATAAGATAGGTGTCATGTATTTTATTTCCGAAATGGTAGCCGAATATTATTAAGAACTTATAGCAGTATCTACATATAAATCGGTGAAATGTATGTTTCTATATTGCGTACTAACAAAGAAAACGATTTGTAAACAATCAACAATCGTTTAGGATATATTGCATCACATAATTATCATAACGTGTGATGTAACATATCTAAAATGTATTTAGTTCACTGATTTACGAACCCGTACTTATCTTCCGGTCTACTTCTGGTCTAACTGTAGATGGTATACAATTCCAAACCTCATCAATAACCTCGATGATGTGTTCCTATAATTAGATATCAAAGCATTCCAAGTTTATTACAGCCAAGGTAATGGTTTCTTTTAGCACAAAAACCAATAAGATTTCTTTCATATATAACATTAGATCATAAACCAAAATAAAACATGTAACTTAAAATATCGATCTCTTTATGGTATCATTGAAGCTTTCATAATTGTTTAAAGGAAATTATTTATAGGGCAGCATTAAAGAAAATGAAAAGAAAAACAAACTTAAAATAGATTGCAAAAACCATCAGTGTTTTGCATGTCGACCCAAAACAGAGTAAGACCAGGTTACGATCTTTATTCTGTCGCTCATTAGACTAACATCGCTAATCAAATGTGGTGCTTAGACTCGCACGCGCAGCAGTAATTCCCGAAACGAAATTAAGTAGAGAACACAGTATGTAAGGGAAAAAAATGTGGATTTTTTTAGTTTTCTACTTAAACTGAGACGTGTTTCCCTAAGTGCATCTCTGACTTTGGCTTGTAAATCTAACTCTCAGAATATAGGATTTCAAGCTTTTTAAGATAATCCTTAATACGGTATAAGATGTGAATTAATTCAATATACCGCAATGAGTGTAATACGCAACACGAAATGGTGAATTATCCAATCTTCGATTTCTGGAACAACCTTTTAGTACACATTAGTATAGCAATCAATATTGCTTGTAAAAGTCACCGTATAAAGGTCTTGGGAATACGAAACTGCGGCTTCGCTTGAGCGAAGGTGTCAAATACCGGTGAATTGTAGCAACATAAGGGTATATTGATTATGATGCGATGATTAGTTCATTAAGAGTTCAAACACCACGGGTAGTGTTGTTTACAAGTTAAAGGACCATAACGACATCGGAACATGGCCGACTTACTCGCCTTCATAATCGCAATTTTCGACAAAGAGATTAAATTCAGAATGTGTGATATAATAGAAAGGAACTTTTGAAGGAAACATGTTAAACTCGAATGTTAGCTTCTGTGTCGTCTGATTCATTGACCAGGTGAATTTACCGGTCCTGCTACAGGCAAAACACTAGAGAGTTCCACTTTCTTTTATATCGACTATGTGTTGGTTATAAACAACAAGACGTTTGCTGACCACGACGATCGTATTTGTAAACATTTCCTATGAGTTAAAAAAAAGTATGATTCATGTTGCTTATTTTACAAAAGCAATACATATTATTTTATGTGCGAGTACACCATTTACACGTTTTGTTTGCATATGCTTTGCTCTGGTCATTTCTCTGATGAACGTGACATTGTATAAACATTGTACTAGTCATTGAAACGTCACATAAAGCATTTATTGTTCGTTTAAAATAATATTTACATAAATCACGTCGATCGTATATACATGTACCCTTCTGAACTTGAAATAAAGAACTCTTCTACATCAGTTGCTTATCTTGATCTGTACTTAAACTATGACTAGCAGACTAGCATGGACAGCTTACTACTAAGCTATACGATAAACGTGATGATTTCAATTATCCTATCATGAACTTTCCATTTCTTGAAAATAACATAATGAACGTGACGATTTCAATTGTCCGATCGTGATATGACGATGAGCGTTTTTGAGTATGCTTATTAATGTGCTTACTTGTTGCGATTGACAATGATGACTCGGTTTTCATTTTGAGGACTCGATGTTTACTTGGATGTGACAAAGATTAACATTGCGGTTGCCATCGATGAAGTAGAAAACGCTTACTCTTCAGGAGCATCTGTTCTTATTCTCTTGTACTTTTAAAAATATATCTATGTAAATATATTTCCCTTTTGTTTATATTTTGCCCCTACATTAACCGATTTTTAGTTCGGATTATTGTTTTGTTGACGCGCGGGGTATTCTCCAAATTAAAAAAAAAAAGAAAAAAAAAACATTTTCCTAAGTACGGTCCCTATAAACTATTTATTCTATTTATTTAGCCCATTCTCAGAGAATAGATAGGAAGGGATTTTCGTTAGTCTTAACTATGAAGTCATTGAAGAGCAACTTGAAGCTGTGGTCTTTATTTGAGATCCTTAACATTCCCCCTCTCTCTTTTACCTGCTGAGTAGATCTAGTGAGGTTTATTGGTATCATTTATTTATTAGCTTTCGTGTACACTTTCGTCGTTCCCTTTCAATTTTTTCCGTTGACACATTAGGCAAGTCCATTATCAACATGTCAACATAATGGACCTCTTGAGATGCGTAATATGCGTCCACGATGTGACATTTGTATGGACAAAAAAATCCAGATTTTCCTCAGGCATACATGTCGACACTAAGGAAGGCGAAAACTAATATCTTCCCTAACCTGCAATTTCAAGGCTCCGTAGTTTGACGACCAGATCGGTTTTTGATACTCTTATACGCTCATTCCTACATTAACAAAATTATATAGCCGGCCCTTTCGCAATCACAAAGCAGTTCCTATATGAAAATATTATTGTCAGTGTTTAATTGAAACAATATCCAAACTACAGAACAATTTCTCTCTGGTTGCACAAGTGCTATTTTAATAAAACGCATGTGTCAGAATAGAAATTACATAATATATCAAGGAGAAAATCTATTACATCACTTTGTTAGAAAATTGAATTCAATTTATTAAAAGATGCCCTTTTTGCTAATTGCAAATTGCACACTGCATTCATTTATAAATGTTATTTTATTTCTTCTTTAGCCTTTAAATTTTCTACCGGAAGAGAATTTAAGACTTTTTTTTAACAAACAGTCGTTTAGACAATTTTGATTTGCAACGTTTTGGTCTCTAGTATCACCGATGACTTCTAAGAGAAAAAACCAGAGAATACCACAGCATCAACAAAACCATAATCCGAACTTAAAATCGATTAAACTAGGGGAAAGATTTACATGGAGATTCTCGTGATAGCAGAGGAGAATACGATCAGGGGTGATCCCGAGGAGTAAGCGTCTTCTGCTTCATCGACGACACCCGCCATGCAAGTCTTGGTCACATCCAAGTGAAAATGAAGTTCTCAAAATGAGAACCGAGTATCATTGTCAATCACAACAAGTAAGCATACTTACTCAAAAACATCCATCTTCATATCACACAAAGAGGATTGTCCAGATACTTTACAATGCAGTGCAATTCATAGTTGGCATATTATAGCTATTTCCAAATGTTAACGTGCCGTTAACAGTGTTACGTTCATCTTTTTGAGTTACCTACATCATTTGTTTTTTACTTATTTTGGTGCATTGAACTTTTCGCGTATTACCGCGTTCAAGCAGATAACGTAATGACAAGTTTGCGCATCCACAAATCTTCCTATGTAAGAAATATACAGCAACTGTGATTAGCGCAATCATAGAATAATATTACCGCTAGAATATGTAAATGTACAGTGTTTCGCCTTATGGATCTTTAGACGTTTCAAATTAGTAAAGACGGGTTATGGTCACAAGAAAACATTTCAAAATATAGTCTACTCTCGTTATCGACGGGACCGTGTTAAAGGTAAACTTTCGCGATAACTAAGTATTCGAGGTACATAAGTTTCATTGCTATTGTAAAAATTGGCATTGACCGACAAATCACTTTGAATTAAACGGGGTCTTCGAGATATACGTGTTCCAGATAACGATGTTCGACTGCATTTCATCATGTATAAGGAGGTATGCAACATAATGTTTTTTTTCTGAAGATTGTCCAACAAACACTGATTCTTGTAATTTAAACGCTAAACATACATAATCGCACATGTTGAGTAACAATACATTATAAGAGTATGGCAATACCAAGTTTTAAAAAATCATGTGACATTTTAATGTTTGGGACCAGAAAACGAATATCAGCTGAGATGCAATACTTTAATACGGTATGTTGAAAAGTATATCTGCGTCAGTTTCTAGTTTGTCAGAGATATCATCAATGTTGACATAAATCCGTTTCTTTCGTTTAAGGATTTGTCAGTTCGCTGACCATCCTTGAAAGAAACCTTGAGCATCCTGTCAAGAACAAATGCGTGAACTCAAGGCTTATTTACGGAAACCCATTAATATCTCAGCCACCTTTCTGTTCTCACAGAGGTGTACTTGGAGTGTGTTACATGTGCTAAGTATAGTCAGCTATGATACACGTAGATAAGCTTGACATATCGCTAAATACATGTAGTAGCAATTACATTTGTATATTACAATGGTATATTCGTTGTATAACATGGTAATTATAAACAATGTATATATTTAGTAAAACTTTGATATATTGTCTTTATTGACTTCTCTGGTGACATTTTTATAGGTGTTTAACGAAAACTGGGAGAAATACGTTTAAGAAAGTACCTTTGATTTGTTAATTGTTTGTGGGTAAGCGGCGCTGTCAATGGAATGAGGGGCGTTATATCGTATTCAATCGATTCATTGAATACGATTTAACGACTTCAAGTACTGCTGTAATACAAAGTGTGTGTAAAATGTATAACCAAATCTCCCAATAGCTAATTGAGAGTGTACATTGAAATAAGCTTATATATACAGATAGCAATACTTCTTTTATCAGCCTGACTTTAAAAAATATCGAATATTATAACTATACAGAATGTATAATCACATCTTGCGTGTGGCGTAATTGCCGGAACTCGTTAGAAACGTTGTAAAATATTGATCTAAATGCATCAGGTAAATATTCAAAAACAAAAAGCAAATACAGAATATAAATTGTATAAAAATGTATATTATTTAACAGGTCCTTAGCCTTGTGATATAAGGATGCAATAAAAACTATATAGCACGCGTACAATTAACATACAATTTGGTTTTATAACTGTTGAGACACTTTTGTGACGTCACACAATATTGTCATTGTGTTATTGTGTATCACGTCACGCTTTTGTTTCGGAAGTGAAAAGGGATGTCGAACTGTATAGAAGAACCATAGAAAATACATCGGTAAGCATGTTTCTCAAGTTATATAATGCAGATAATTTAGAATACTCGTATTTATGTAAAAATTAATTTATTAAACGCGTTTATAAGTTTTATATGCAATTAATATATCAAATAAAATAGCCTAATGAAACCTATTCAACAAAACATGAAATCTTGCTCTAGATCATCTATGTCTATCACACCTGAGGTTATAAAGCTGACAATACATTTGCTTGTCAATAAAATATGTTTAAATCGAATCGGTCAAGCTGACAATACATTTGCTTGTCAATAAAATATGTTTAAATCGAATCAGTCAAGCTGACAATGCTACGCCCAGTTTTGTCCAGACGCCGTGAACACCTTTCACTGTGTTGAGATCACTGATAACAACACACTCGCTGCTGAACGTTAAATATTAATCGAACAACCTAGGGCGCAACTATTATTGATGCCCTTCTGACCAGAATAAACGATTCCTACGTCATAAGGCATTGTTTACGTTACACAGTGTCATAACAGAAGTCTTACTGGTTATCGTAAAATTTAGGTCGGATGTAAACATTTTCGCGGGAGAGATGATAGAAATATACATCGTAAAATCTTAACATACTTCACCCTTTCCCTCTTTGATGTTCCATATACACTAGATTCGGATCAATTAAGTATCGTAAATGTCACAGAGGGGTTTCGAATGGACGAATGAGTGAAGTTGTGAAGTACAACTAAGTAAAACGATAACTTTGTTTGATTTCTTGTAACATCAACAAACAAGATATATATGAAATAGATACTAACTTTCTTCCTAGTCGTTGCGATTAATTCACAAAAAAAACCTAAAAATTACTGTGTATGTATAAAGAAAATACCAAGAGAAGTTAACAAAAATTCTTTTCGGAGACTCGGGGAATTACAATAATTATGTTTAGTCCACCAACATTGTCTACCACCTAAGGATTGTACAAACGACACTCACTAAAATAGTACCTTAAACGTTTATAATTCATACAACAAGATACAGTCGAGCTAAATAATGAATTAACTTGCACAATACAGCTGTTTTATCCCTCTAGGACTCGTCAGTGACGCTAAGCAAGGGCCTAAAAAGGGAAGCCAAGGAGACGATTGAGGAAGCAAAACTAGCCAAAAGAAATGTCAAAATTCAAAAAGGAAGGTGTCCTAGCCCTATAATTCAATACATTTTTTAATGTTTAAATGTTAAAAACTTCCAAATGAGAATAATGTACACGTTGAGACACGCCTTATACTAGGACCGTTTGCATTTGAGAAATATTATTAATATGCCCTGGGTGAAAATTTCGTTTTGCAAACTTAAGTTTTTAGTTGTTTCAAAGAAAACCCGTAAAAATGTTTTCTCGCAAAAAGATGTCATTCACATATCATGATTTCTCTGACGAAACAAACAGGTCATTTAGGCACTGCTATCTGCAAAATGGTGGAATTTCCGTAGAACTTCTAAACGACGTGTTTCAAACCGGGACAGGTTCATTTGGCTTGGCATTCAGTCGGGCTTTCGCATATCAATATCCTTGATGAGCCAATTCAATACCAATTACCACACAGTTTCATTAGAGATAACAGAAAGAGCGCCTGATCTGCAGAGAGTGTTCAATTTTGATTGATAAACCAAAACCCTGCCTTGGAAAAAAGAACCTACGGTATTTTTAGCAGACCTTGACCTAGACCTGGACAGAGTTCGAGAAATAACCTAGAATAGGGCATGTTTTGCTACTAAACGCGTGTGTCATAAGAGGGGTTTGTGGGCGTCACTGCAGATTCGGAATTTCTTCATTTTGTTGGATTTTCCGATCAACGTCGGCTGCAGCCTTTATATGAATTTAAACTGATTCAGTGATGTACAATCCAACGTAAAATCAAATTTGAAGGTGAAAACTAAATGCAATAGGCAATACAAAAGCATTGCGATATCTATAGACATTTCCCAACTCCATGGAGATAAGAATGGCAGTGAATTTGATTATTCTAGAAAGACGAACCAACAATAATGTGACATCAACGTGTGTGTGTTAGGATCACTAAAGCTTAGGTCAATTTTTGTGTGTTTGGTTATAAAGTATGAAGTAAAGTAAAGATTAAAATAGTGTAACGTAGTAAGAACGATGTTTTGTTTTTATTTAGTTATGCGTTGCTTTAAACGATGCAAAGGCGTCGCCAGATAGAATAACACGACTGTTCTTCAACACTGTGACACCCATTGCCGGTAGGAAACTGAGAATAGAATATTCTTGTTTTGACCAGTCGCATATGCAAAAGACATAAACGAGAAGGTCTTGTAAGTCATTCAGGATGAAAAATCGGTTTGCGCACTAAAGCGATCTGAGAGCAATTTCTTATTCGGACGAAATTGTTTTGAGTTTTAAACTATGCCTCCTTAATGACATTCATATTACCAGTATGTTGCTTAATCTAGTAAAACCAAATCAATTTAGACGATAAACTTAAATATCAGAGCATAAGAGGAATCAATAGCTTAACCTACTGGCGTAGATTGCGGCAGTGAGCTATGAATCTAGTGTTCGACATTTCCTAGAGCAATATGTTGTCCAAGAGGTCCAAGTTTTCGCCTTAATTTTCTCCAACATAAAGGAACATTATATTGAAATGGTAAATTATGAAACAAGCAGACGGTATTAAATGTAAACAACAGACAGCTTGACACGTGTGTATGCCTTCAATATTACTGAGCTACTATAACGAACATTGACCTTATTGGGGAGTTGGGGAGGGAGCATTGCCGCTCAGGTTGTTAAGGTTGTCATTCTTGTACAACTAGCCCTCTACGTGGGGCAGTGGTCAGGTACTGACCGTAGGTGTATGTGTTTGTGTGATTTGCTTTTAAAGGAGACTACAACTTCCCTCCACAACTAAATCAAAGTATGTCCTTAAATGACCAAAAGACGTAGAACACGAACAAACAAACCGACGTTATGTGTTATTAAGATGTCTAACTCAACGATAATATTGCGGTTTTATCAATACGCTTGTTTCATTATCAATCCAAAACACTGCATGTTCATGTGGTGCACTTAAACATGCGTTACTTTAGAATATTTCAATTAAAGTTAAAACCGCCTGAATGTCTTATAGTCGAATAAAATGAAGTTTTGTAAGAATTCCTCATCTACGAAACATCAAATATTATGTTTTCAGCACCCCTGGAATATGTAATTCCGCAATCAAAGGTTCGCCAACTAGTTCATGAAATGTCCGGAATTACGATCATTTAATCATATCAAACGAATCCCGCAGCAACGTAATGGTACAATTGGCGCTGCTCTGTACTCGTCCAAGGACAGGAATCAACCTTGCAATATGCCAAATAATTTTACATCAGTTCAATTAGACAACAAGTCACATGCTGCCGAAGAACGTAATCAAGAGCAAACCCTCGAGTTTCGAGGACACATCCGGAGGAACATGAATGATGTATGATTGTTTGAAATAAATTCTTTAACGTGATTTTTGCAGAAAATATATACTTTACAATAAATTACGTTTCAATTTCGACATCGCGAAAAGGCATCACTTACAGTGCAGTTCAAACGCTTGAGGGTAATTTTAAGGGAGAAGATTTGGAAATTAAAAAACAATTATACATGTATAATTTTGAACCGTTCCACCCATTTTTGATACTAGCATATCATTTAGATCAAACATCTCAATGTCAGAAGAAAATTTATTTTTGAACTCTTAGTGACGTAAATAGGTGATGGACAGGAACAAATTTGAATAAATAACAATTATTTGCTTATGATCCGTACGACCCCTGTTTTCGATTCGAACACATCATCTAGATCAAGTTTATTTTTATTTCATTGGAAGATTTATCTTTGGCATCATTGTGAAATTAATAACTGTTGAACACATACACTTCAGTACATGTTATCATTTATTGAATTAAACACGAATTTGCCATACGACGTCAAACGTCTACAGATTGAGAGATATCTACTTTATGTGTGTATTAGGTCTTAAGCTTATCTATCAGTTGTTAATTATTGTTCCATTGTTTTCTGTTTTGTAATCTTTATTAAAACAAGGTACAAATCACGCACAAGAAATGACAGACAAAACGAGAAACAATAATTTGTAACTTCAAACAGAGACTATCTTATGAAATACTAATCAATTGATCAGTAAGCTTTAGATTTTGTACTTTCTGGGGATATTTATTTCATTGAAGACGGTTATACTACAGTGATGTGAGTGTGATTGAAAATAACACAGGTACTGTATATATATAAAAAAAAAACATGATTAAGTACATGGATAATGATGAATTCCTTTAATTAGGTAATTTTATCATTTCAAAGAGAATCCATTTTAATGATGTGAGTCAAATAAAACAAAAATCCAGGAATGGCAAAACATTAATGAAATTTATGTTTATATCTAATTTTTCGTGGATAGGTTGTTTGTTTGTTTGTTATTTTTTGTCTTTTGTTTGTTTGTTCTTTTTTCTTTGTCCATTTCCTGTACAGTTAAGAAAACATCAGCTTCACATGAATTATATTTAGCTCTTTATGTGTACGGTTAAACATCGACATAAATTCATTTATTTGCATTAGCACCTGGTCCTTTTTAAGTTTAGTCAAATCTGACAACGTACTAGCCATCGAAACGATACACAAAATTACGTATTTTAATGTAATGCAAGAACCGTTCTTCTATCCGTGCCAACAAACCTGAAGAAAATGTTAAGAAATAGCTACATATCATAGATTCGTTTTTGCTGAATGACTTGCTGTTGGAATTTTTCAATTTATATTAATAACGGACCTGAGCTACAAGATGGAGGAGAAATTTTATAACGGACGTGAGCTACAAAATGGAGGAGAAATTTTCAGTTTTTTGGCTAGAGCTAAAGTATAGCATTGTATTAGACAAAACCTACAAGATATGCTGACACTTTGATCTCTTAAGTCACGCTTCATCTGTTCCGGAAGTGTTGTTTTTCCTGATTTAACATTATATTTCAATAGGCAAATAAACATAAATGAAAAAAGAATCCAAATGTGGGTTTATTACAAATCGAGGTTTTATATTAAATGACTGAATGACCAGAGTGATTGGGTTGACTTAGGTAAAAGTACTTTGGCCTGATATTGATTTCTGCTTGAATGGAAATAAATAGCCTTGTCGGTGTAGTGACATTACAGTGCATGATATAAACTCCGATAATCCCACAACGTCTGGAAATTGTATCCGATCCATCACGTCACTCTCACCTTATTCTAGACTCTAGTACACGACTATAACTATTTCTAATATAACCACCACCATCGCCACCACCACAACTATCCCCATTAATAGATCTATCTCTATTACCAATATCACCACCATCACCACAAATCCTTCTCTTCTAGCAATATCTTTATTACTATATTACCACAACCCTAGTATCATTAATATTATCACCACCATCACCACAAATCCTTTCACTCCCAGCAATATCTTTATTACTAATATTACCACAACCCTAGCATTATCACTATCATTAATATTACCACCACGATCAACAGCCCCACCACATGTACAACTCCCTCCACTAACAGTGTTATCGTTATCATCAATCTTACCACCAGCACAAATCCCTTCACTACTAGAAACATCTTTATCACCAATATCACAATCACTAATATCATCACAACTACAATGTGTATCTTCACTTCCAGCCTATCTGTATCACAACTATTACCACCATCAAAACTACAAAACGTATTCTTAACGCCAGCATTATCTAAATGACCAAACTTATTACCATCACGATCGACACCATCATTAAATTGTGACTCCACTTGTAATCAACTATCATCACCACTACTGCCAACATCACCACCATATATCACCACTACCACTTCATGTACTAATAGCATATTAATCATCATCATCACGATTATTGTCCCAATACCAATATTGTCACAGAACAACCACCAACCACTTCCACTATGCAACCACCAATTCCTCCTCATTTTGAGGCCGGGTGGATGCAACAACAAAAAACCATGTTTAGAATGTACTTAATATGGTGAAACAAGAACAAATACCAAACCGACTCGAACCCGAGGGAATTCTCTTGGGGATGGTACAAAAGAATTGCAAGTGAATAGCACTTTTATATTTCAAAATACGATACAGTCCAGTAAAATCAGGCTTTACCTACCCCCTAACTACATCAACTGCCATATGGTGACTAAAGATATATCTCCCACACACAAGCATACATGTGCTGCACCTTTTTCTTAAGATATAGATACAGTATGCCAAAACCCCTTCAATTAATTAAGTAATTAAAACGATAGTTCTGTAAAATTTGTAATAGTGTACTGCGAAAGTGTGCATATTATGAACCATGCCACTGATTCAAATGAGATCACTGTGATCAGCATGGCTCCAGCAAACCTCGGGGACTAAATCCACCAGCAGAGTCTACCACCTTGTATCTTGAAATATGTTTAGTATCTTAAAGATGTTTCTGTATTTTCCTTTCTATAATGAAAATTAAAAACATACGCGTTCATGTAACAGTGCTTATTTCGTGTTTCTGAGGACATAACTACTATATGTCCGTGTTTTTGCAAAACAAATGCTGTACGTGGCATTTTATGCGCAGTGCATGTGTAAAATAGTGGAAAATGCGGGTTTCGTATTTTTGTTGTCTTTGAAGTTCGTAAAACAATGCAGGATTCACAAGTCACGAGTGCTTACATTCAAGTTGATAACGATCCGGGTCCTATCGCCGTAACTTCAAAACGGTCGTAAAATGAAATCCAAGTAAGATGTAAAAGTATTCCCTTTGGTATATCAAAAACATTATTGTTGTTCATTGCACGTTATTTTGTCTGTGTAATGCCGATTTCATAAAAACAAACAGAAAGATATTTCCTGCCATTGAAGGTACATGTAAAACGGTTTCAAAATACAGTTCTGACCACGGAATTAGTAAAGCCTGTGAAAAGACTATATGATTTGTACAGACACGTTACATATTGGTTTTATAGATAGTTTGTGTTTAGTCCCCGAGGTTTGCTGGAGCCTCCATAGCCAGAGTTAATCTCATTTGAGTAGTGGCACGGTATATTATATACACATTTTCGTAGTACACGATTTAAAATTATACAGAATTAGTTCAATTATGCTTCTAAATTCATAAATTAAAGGGGTTTTACGCACCTGACACGTCTGCTTCTACATCAGTTTAGAAATTTTGGATTCCCACCTTTTGGCCCCTAGCCTCGCTGAACAGTCCTAGGAGGAAGAAACAGCTGTATGGTACAGTGTAATTATTTTATTCGGCATGCTTTATATGTATTACTAAATTTAAAAGGTGCAGCACACGTGTGTGTCACGTCATCTTCTTAAAAACAAAATCAACGAATACCGAAGCGTCAACAAAACCAAAGTCCAAACTCAAAATAAATTAAATTAAGCGCAAAATATGAACAAGCGAAAGATAAAAATGAACAAGGATATCATTATAAATAAAGGATAAAGAACAACACGAGAACAAGACAGGATGTTCCGGGGAAATAAGCATATTTTTAATCGAGATGTAATCCTTGGTATCATCCTATTTGATGTGACTTTCTCAAAGTGAGAACTAAGGCATCGTTCTCAAACATTTGACAGGTTGACAGAATTATATTGGTTTTCGTTTTTATCGGTCAAAAACCCAAT
This sequence comes from Mimachlamys varia, assembly GCA_947623455.1. Lineage (NCBI taxonomy): Eukaryota > Metazoa > Mollusca > Bivalvia > Pectinida > Pectinidae > Mimachlamys > Mimachlamys varia. Next base: position 37,234,609 of record OX392533.1, on the reverse strand, counting down.
CTAATGGGCCTGAGATTTGTATTAAATTTTCTTATTCTTGAATGTTTACCTCCGTGTAAGCTTGCTAAAAAAGTTTCTGGGAAAATTGAGAATGAAACTGACCAGGTCAAGAAGTGTGATATGATCTAGTAAACAAGTTAATGGTTCTACATTAGTTTAGAAATTTTCGATTCCCTCCTTTTGGCCCCTAGCATAACTGAAGAGTCCTAGGAGGACGAACCAGCTGTATGGTGCAGTTTAATTCATTTTTTCTGCATACTGTAACTATAACTAAATTTAAAAGTTGCAGCATATGTGTATGTTACGTCATCTTTAAAGACCATTTCTCAAATAGCTCTGCGCTATATCAAATTGTGTTTCTCTATCAGCTCTAGCATGATATAAATACGGAAAGTGTACTAAGCTTGCACTGATTACTAGGATAGCTTTAACTTTGACCTTCAATTGTTTGAATAAATACGTTTCAGTAATGTTCACAACATCTAAACCATTGATGAATATCGGCTGCATTCACCTGAGACAATACTAAACTATAGAAATGAGGCTGCCGGGTCATTTTTACGGCTAGGGGTGTTTCTAGAAGCTTGAACCTTATTGTGATTTTTATGCCGGCATTATCTTGAAAACTGAGGGAACTAGTACTTAATTTTACCGTGTTTTTTTGTAATTTTTTTGGGGGAGGGGTGTGTGGGTAAACACCTCTGCATGGGTTTCTTTGGAACGCTGTCAAACAAATGAAATATCCTAAGGTATGTATTGAGGTTTTGTAGTACTGGGGCGAGTAGGGGAATTATATGTACGTGCAAATTAAAAGCATTCATGTTTCGGGCTAATTAATAAAATCAACACTCCTTTGAATATTTCATTTCAAACAAGAGTTCATTGGCCTTTCTTTGCAATGACGTCAGTGGTACACGCATACAGTATCCCTGGACCCGGATAACAAGCTTCCTTCGTAGATTTATATATCAACTAAATCTAATCTTATATCAATTATACATAATTGATAAGTATCAGGAGAACTTCCAACATGATGAAACTCTTCAAACCCTAAATCAGCATCTTGTAGAGCCATAGTGACCGTGAATCGCACATCCGGGTACATATCTAAATTTATAAAGAGGCTGACTATACTCATGCGCGTAAACCAGTCCCATTCACCACACAAACCCGAAGCGGATATCGGTGTATAGACTGGATCATGAGCTTGCGTATGATTCGACTATTACATCGTGTCGGGAAAAACTAATTGAAACGAAAATTGGATATGACATGCTTATGGTTTCACAACAGTGTAAGTCAAAGTGGTGTTGGATACAGCTTTCACAACTATGCTTATCGATCATCCGACGCCCGTGATCAGTTTGCTGAGCTTACAAACCCGAAATATATATATCATTTATATGAATGTATTACTGACTGCTAGCTCTTTGAAGAATAAACGATAGTGCGAAGAGCCTTAATATTGCTAGGTGTTAAAGTCTGAATCAGACCTATTCTCGTCTTACTTGAAGTTACATTAGAGTCAAATTCAATCTGATTAAAATACATATCCTTGTTCTCACTCCGTTTTACAAGGATCTGATATCATCCCATAAGTGGTCACGTTCAGATGACCTTTATCGCCTCTTTACTTAACACTAATATAATTTTCAATAATTTTCCAAAGACCTGTCATTTTGCAGCAGATCATTTCAAGACGACATGACTAAACGGACTTATGCGATTATACAAGCTTTGTTTAATTGACTGTAAAACATCGTTATAGATCTAGTTTTGTTGTAAAAAAAACTTGCATGAAGTTTCCTCATGATATCTACTTGAAACCTCTATAAAAAGTATTTCCTTTTATTAACATTAAAACTGCGATACAAAGTCCTTGGTTTAACGTGTATTTACCGTAAAACCTCGATATAACACCGCCTATCAAACTAATATAATGAAACATACAAATACAGTTATGGCGTTCCGTTTAAACTTGCCAGATGGAATGTAGTGTATTACTTATAAAATCCCCTTGTTATGATAGACATAAAAATGGTTTAAACCACAATCGACTATGCTCAATTTTTATTCAGAGTTTCGGGAAGTTGAAAATATTATATACACAAAATTATCTAAGTTTCGGTTAGCATTGCTCAGATCAGGTTCATAAATACACAATGTAATAGTATATACCTCAAGTAAAGTCCATAATTGTATAATTATAGACGTGAGAGATACCATTGGCGGTTACAGACCCTGGTAGAGACTTGGGATGGTATACATCGGAAGATTCATTAGCTAGAAATTGGTGTGCGGTGCTAGTAATTGCAAATGGCGTCCAACTAATGGCGGACAAATTGTTGAATGCTAAAACGAATTTAAGACAAGAAGAAATCAATAAATCTGGAAACGAAAAATAACAGAGTTTATAAAACCTTCGTTGAAAATGTATCTGTTTTGTTCAGCTTAAGTCCTTAAAATATCATGAGCTTAAGAATTCCCGTCGGTATGTTCCTTCGTCTAAATGAATGTTTTTATAAGATATCGTACTAGAAATATATATTGCTGACAAACAAACTAACAACACAAGGTTTCGAGAGATGAAGGTTGATCAGAACTATGGGCATGTTTTATGGTCGCCATCTTTGTCTCATTGAGAAATATTCTGTATCTTTAAGTGTTATGAAGATGGGCGTTTTTGAGTATACTCATTTGTGTGTTTACTTGTTGTGATTGACAATGACATTCAGTTCTCGTTTTGAGAACTTGATGGGACAAAGATTTACATGGTGCGTGTCGTCGGTTAAGTAGAAGACGCTTACTCTTCCGGAACACCTGGTGTTATTATCTTGTGCTTCAACGAATGTCTCCGTGTAAATATTTCTTTTGCTCCTATTTTGCCTCTAGTTTAATCGATTTTTAGTTCGGATTATGGTTTTGTTGACGCTTTGATATTCTCTGATTTTTATTTTTTATTAAGCGGTAATAGAGCCCGATAAAGTGCTCTTCACATTGGCCGGTTAAACAAATGATGCTTTATTGGAATCTGTATTGGTTATCGACCTATAACACTCATAAAAAAAACTAATTCCCTGGATCGTCAGACAGGACACATATTTCTCTAAGTATTGTTAGCTTCAAATAATGCTTTCTTTATAATTTACTGAAAATTTCCCACAATAAATTTAAATGAAATAGTAAATAAATTATTTCGAAAAATGTAACAGATAATAAATTTCTGTTATGACAAAATATTAATTAAAAAGTGACAAAAATATTGCCTTTTTATAACTAAATCGATACAGAGAGAATAAAAAATCACATAAATACTATAATTTGGTCTATTTAATCAAATATCTTAATTTATTGTTGCATTTCACTGATTGAAACAAAAATCAGACAATCCAAAATAAACCTTGATTATGTTTAATGTAGAATTGGACATGATGTAGTAAAAATGATGTTACGAGTTGCCGTAAGTAATTTTATAATCCAATTTTTGATTGAAATGCATATGATAAATGAGCATCCAAATAGGAAATACCCGGTAGATATTTAAATTTGAAAACAAAAACTAGGAAATAATCCATTTTTGTTTTATGATTGGGTTTTGACTGTGAATTACTTTTAAAATTTTGAAGAAATATCACTGACCGACTTATTTTGACACGTTTATGTCACTGTGAATGCCTTTTGCCGAGCATATGGTGTAAGTGCATAATGAGACTTACGGATGTTCATTATCTTACTCAAGGCTGGAATAACTGGCTTCTGTTTCAGAATTGCTGTGTAAATTCCATATGTAATTACATTGTTTGTCACCAAGATCTGGCTGTGAATTTTTGCCAGAAAATAAGATAAGTCGATAACTTTGTAAAGTTTAAAATTTTATAGATAAGACATAACTGTAACCTGTCTATAACGTAGACACGTCTATAACTAACACATTTCTGTAATAACAACGCTTATAACTAGACCTAGACGTCTATAATCTTGTCAATTAGACATGACTGTAACTTAGACACGTCAATACACACACCTCTCTCTAATATCAACGCCTCTAACTTGACCTAGACGTCTATAATCTTGTCAATTAGACATGACTGTAACTTAGACACGTCTATAAATGACACCTTTCTGTAATATCAACGCCTCTTACTAGACCTAGACGTCAATAATCTTGTCAATTAGACATGACTTTAACTTAGACACGTCCATACAGACACCTTTCTGTAATATCAACGCCTCTTACTAGACCTAGACGTCTATAACCTTGTCAATTAGACATGACTGTAACTTAGACACGTCTATAACTGACACCTTTCTGTAATATCAACGCTTATAATTAAACATAGATGTCTAAAATCTAAATGACTTTGTCAATTAGACACGACTGTATTTTTAACATGTCTATAACGTAGATGTGTCTATAATTTAGACGTGTATTAACCTAAATCCTTCTATAACAAGACAGACGTCTATACTTTAAACCTGTCTGAATTGCCAAGCTAGGTAGATGAGGGGGAAACACCGATTCACTGGCAAGCTAGCTTTACCAGTGATACGGTGAAATCTGGGGTGGTCGGGTGGTACAGAGGATAGCCGATGTGCCTTTCACCAAGACGGCAAGGGTTCGCTTCCCCAACCAGACATGAAAAGGTATGGGGTTACCTGCCCGGCCAAGTGGGGTTTATCCGGGTACTCTAGTTTCCTCCCAAAATAAGAATCATTTCGCGCTAACATTCGGGCCAACAAAAGTGATTAATTTATATCGGATAAATTGTTTAATAATTCTTTTGAAATAAATGGATAACACATTATTCCTTTTTTATATAACACTGGGACCGCTCACGATAGTTTCGAAACTGCGAGCGTGGTCAATGTGGATGATTGAACGCCTGTACATTAAATTTGGTGGCAGCGGTGGGATCTTGTAGGTGCACTGATACACAGAGAAAGACCTGCGGATTCCCAGACAAAGTCTCGGGATAAGACTTCTCAGAGGGGGGAATAATGTAACTTCAAGCTAACTTTATGAGGGGGAAATACTACTGCTCCTGGAAAGTTAAGTACTATAACCCGGGGACCCGCCTGGGGTCGGTCAGTAGTTGCATGGGTGACGGCCTGCACGTTATACATGTGTCTATCATTTAGACATGTCTGTATTTAAGATGTGTTTGTAACATTCCTCCCAAGATTCTTCAAACTAGACATGTCTTCAAACGTTAATGATGATCATTAAGATGGTATTAAGATGTTAATAAGTGTATCTTGTCAAAACAAAAACTGTGGCTGTTTGATGCAATTTTGTTCTTACGTCTTTTCGCTTAGATGAGCGAGAATTCTCGTTCTATTGACTTTTTAAAACATTTCGTCAAACGACGCAACAAGGAAATGGCATAGATCAACGGTCGTAATCGGATAATTTTTGTGTCACAAGGCAAAACAAAATGTCTAGAAAATAATTCCACAACGCATTTTCTAAATTCGACTCCCGATCCATCTATTTGAATTTAGAAATTATAGTTTCGATATGTCACCAAAATAAACGAAAAAACATTCTGTGATATTTTACTATTTCGCTTAAACCTCAACGAGGCGTAATTGCATACCTCTCTAACGAACTTTCATTGATATGAATATCGAATGGAATGGCTATTTCGTTGTGTATAAAATATAAACATCAGGAATTACCCCCTTATCGTCGGTTTCGACAGGGCAAGCCGCTAGCTCCTTCATCATTACATAATGATGACAAATCGAGAGTTTGCTGCGAGGCGGCGATCAGAGCTCTATACATTGGAGAAGCTACACTGTCTTGCCAAGTAGACGCATTTCGCTCCGCTGTTAACCTTAAGCTTACTGCAATAGTACTGTACGTCTTTCAGTTTTATCTTTTTTATCTTTTTCTATTACATCGAATTGATTGTTCTATTCTCGACACTTGTAAAGATTATTTTACACAACCCATTAATGTTTTCAAGTGACATTCGATGACTAGTAATATCACATATTAATATTTATTGGGTTTTTTCAAAAATATTTTTTACATAATTATATCATAATTTCCAACATGAAGAAAAAACGTTTACAAACAGATACTTACATAGTGTACCATAACTTTTAAAGTTATTCAGTATGTCTTAGACTTAACCATCTTCGACAACAACGCATGCATTGCAACGAAAGGAAGGGATTATTCCGAGGAAAGTGACAGTTTTTTTTTTGTATTCTTAACTGACCCCAACTCCCGCCTCCTCACTTCATTTTTTAATGTTATTACGTTTTGTGAAATTATGAAATTACTTTTTGATCGTTATACTTTTGTATATGACAGGTTTTGATGGTTGAGGAAGACCACAGAAATCGTAGACTGCCCAACGTAGGTCGTACGGTGGATGGAAATTGGTAAATGCACAAACGATAATATAAAAGTGTGTGGACTCGTATATGTGATCGTTGGTTCGAATTTCGTTTAATGTTTAAAAGAATTTACTCTATACCTTGATTGTTCCAGTCTACTTAGCTGTAAAAATGGACAGAAACATTTTGGCAAGTAATCCAAGGATGAACTGGCGTGTATTTGTATGCCCCCGCCATGATATAGGAGACACATAGTGTTACCCATGTCCGTCCCGTCCCGTCGCGTCCCGTCCCGTCGCGTCCCGGCCCGTCCCGTCCCATGGTTATGTAACCAGCTGGGGCAGGGGCATGTACGTCTCACAGACATGTCTAGTTTATTTATTTGTTTTGCTGTACTTATGCGAATGTACAAAGATCATAATTACTGCACGTCACAGAAAACTGATTATAACTTGATTTTAATTTTGACGACAACTACGTATACTTAACCTGATTCATCTTTCTTTTATTAATTCTTAGTTTAAAAGCAAACATGGTTATGAAAAGCTGATAAAAATGAAAATAAAATATCTTTTTGCAAATTTTCTGAGATATATTCAGACAGAATGTGTCAATTCTTTTGTATAAATTAATGCTCTCAATATCTCTCAAAATCAGCATGTTTGTACGTATATACGGTCTTGGAAGTGTTGACAAATTCAAGTAGCCGTGCTAAAGTATAAATCTAGCTTGATTTTCAATCAGAAAAAGTGGAAAGGGAAGAAATGATAAAAGAATTTCGTCATGTGCTGAGAACATTAATAAGGCAAAACCAGATCTAAGAAGGAATTTTACACTAATTAAAACACTATAAATTTGCCAGTTTAGACTTCGATTCTGAAAATTAGAAACGAATTCCAATCGTTTATCTTCATGTATTCCGGTTTGCTCTGAAAGCAGTTCCTATAACAAAACATCACATTCTTTTTTTCAGTAACAGTAAAAGAAAAAAAAATATTTTGAAATTGAAATTATGCTGAGCTGTTGAAACTCGTTTTGGTATCTAAGGCTTTAATCGCTTCGCTCACGGAAACTCCAGAAATGTATTATACATGCAATTCTAGCACGTTTACGGCATCTTATTTTCGCGTGTGCTATTAATTGCTTACTTTGTGTTAAAGCTTGGATAATACAGTGTTTGAGAGACTACTGATTTAGTTTAACTGGGAAGAAATAATTAGCGTAACTGAACGCTAAGTTGGGCAAATCTTAATGATGTCTCATAGGCTCTAAATAAATCGATTCCAAAGTTTAGAGATTTAAAAGGAAAGTAAAAAAAAATCAATAATTATAATTAGTAGAATAATTAGGTTAAGTGTTGGTATTGTGTATCGCGTCGGACGTTATAATCAAAAATATTGATTTTTTCTTGCTAGCAATTATTATTTCTATATTTGTTGCCTGGTATCTGTATACTTTAAAGGCCAAATATATATGTAACTTCAGGGAAATTTTCGTGATTCTGAAAAATTATGAACAAAATTCCAGTTGATAACCATGCAAAAATAAGCCTAAAACGAAGTAAACCTGAGCGGTAACTAACAAGAAACTCTTGACACAAAAATCCAAAGAACTGAAAATAATACAGGTGGGGCCCACTTCAACAACAAACCGAAGGTTGAAGCACGGTTCGAAATGGACGCGTGTTTACAAATAGCGTGTTTCAACTGCTGCTGTACCGGTAACCGCGAAAGAATTCATCTTGAATATTTCTGATATCATTTAATCTTAACTACATCTATAAATATAATAAGTTACTAGGCTTGATTTTCGCTTCAAGTTTTGCCGAAAGTAACGTATATTGGGCCTTTAACCGTTCATGTGAGTAAGTGATAGATTGTATCTCCCCTTCGGTCGATTGCTTCAGCGGAAAAAGGATTTAGAATTCTGCTTTTAATTTGTGCACTTTTACATGTCGTCCTGCGCCGAATATATTTGTTTTAATTCCGGATGTTTCATGTCTATGAAACAAAACGCTAACCTCTTGTATCCCATGACATGATTGTACAAACTGTACGGGGCGACTAATACTGTAAATATTTCCCACGTGTTCTCTAGATCAATTTAAGGCCGGAACATATTGATAAGTATAATCAATTACTCAGAAATGATCCATGGAATATCAACACTTGGAATTACTATTTTGTCTGTTATGTTACCAAACACTCGGCAAAGTCTCGTGTTTGACAATTTACTTTGACAGGAACGATATCCACAATTATACTAGTATGGGACTTTGGTTATCTCACTTTAGGGTAAAGACAAGATACACGTGCTTTTGGCACGTTCTCAACAATTGTATGATGTCATAGCAACACAACCATCACGTCACGCCAACACCAATCACATCTCATTAACATTACTTATGCAAACGATACACAATGGGTGAACAGAGTAAGAAAAAAAGATCATTCACCCCTTAAGGGTAAGATAGGGAAATTTAAACCCCCGTGAAAGATTCTTACATTGCTAGACACTCTCGTGTTTGACAACATAAGAATCAATTTTCTTCGGGTTGAGATTCCTCAAGACGGCGACTGATTCCCCCAATCTCCATCACAAAGGAGAGATATATTGTTATACATTTGTAGCCGTTTGTAGCCACAATTTTGTCCGGTTATGCATTCACTCAGGTTTCAACTGATCATTTTAAAATTTTGTTGGAATAGACAGTACAGTATGAATATGTGCCCCCTCAATTTTCTATAGAATATATATATATTTATCATTTGTTGTACATATAACTTTAAACTACAGGAACGAGCGGGGGGTATTAGTTGGCCCCCAGACGAGTTCTAGGTTGATTCAAGAAGTTCCAACCATAATTTCTCAGATTCTACAGAACAAAGTCTGCTCGCGATAAAGAGCGTGCGTAAAGAAGAAATAGATTTGGTCACGTGATATCCCGACCAAACATTATGCATGAAAACACGCTGTGAAAAAATTGAAACTTTTTTCAAAGATATTTTCAATACACCGATAAGACCGTTGATCAAACATCGAATTCTTGTCCATTTAAGCGGCTTGATGTATACGCAATGGGAACATGCTACACAGTGTACATAAATGGAGTTGTATTAGTATAATGAGTGTTTTGGGGACATATTGAACAAACGGTGCAATTTGAAACTTCCGAAAACTGCAACAGATTTAAACTGTGTACGCAGAAACCTTAGCTGGAGTGAGTGCTACTCGATACAACTGTTAATGATAAAAGATTGAAAACACTGATTAATCCGCGTGCTTAAAACGCTTTTAACCGTCGAAATCAAAAGTGCGAGAAGTGTGTTTACAAGTATGACGTGTCAACCTCTACTCGGCCCAACAATCGTTCTCGGAAGAACGGAAATGAATAGTGCATTTCATAGGTACATTGGATGTCAGGTGAATTGATTGGATTTACACTCAGGTGTGTACCAGTACACGCTCCACGGCTGAGCTGGTATACACTTACAAGATCTCAATAGGAGCTTTGTTTCAACTGTTCAAAGCGCCCAGGAGATCTTGTCTGAAACTTAGCCCAGATTTATTTCCAGTTGTCAGCAATACTCATTCGTTCAAAGCGTTTAATCGATCCCGTGAGGTTTAAGTGTGTTCAAAGCGTCAACAAGATCTTGTCTGGTGACCTGTCATATCTTATATAATATCTTAACGATAGTTTTTTGCCATTGAAGGTGAAAAGGAAATGATTGTTGAGAGCGGAAAATGATATCGGAGACGACCAAACTCCTGCATTAAGAAAATATCAATTTTATCTATGGGTGTCAGATTTGCCAGTATAACCGCGCTACGTATAAATAACCATTCAAAGTCACTGTGTTTAGGAAGACAACAAACAGCATACAGAAAGTCATCGTGGAATGAAAATGAATCGGGTATAAATATTTTCTGATTGCACATTAGTACATGTCACGAAGGCAGATTGTAACATCCCTCCTTTTCCGTCCTATGGTGTTTTCATGTCAGAGTAGATTCGTTTTTCTAGGGCTTTCCCTGAATATCGAGCTTTTCGCGATAGATGGCAGCTGCTGCCGAGCAAACTTATGGCACAGGGATTCGGGAGGTGCAGGTTGATGAAGACTTGGATGTAACACAGATTTACATGGCGGGTGTCGTCGATGGAGCAGAGGACTCTTCATCTTCCGGAACCCCTGTTCTTATTCTCTTGTACTCTTAGATCCTTCCTTTGTTCATAACTTTCCTGTAGTTTAATCGATTTTGAGTTTGGATTATGGTTTTGTTGACACTTTTTGTTAATTAATTGTTATACATTATTTCCTTTATGTAAACTCGATAAATACTTGTTGCAATATTACCGCTCGGCTAGAGAGATCGTCTCTTAAGCTCGATCGGTTGAGCGGAAGACTAGAAGCCAGAGGGTCAAGGTTCGTTACATATTGCACCCACGTAGTAAATATTTGCTGCAATATACCTTCTCATTAGCTCGATTGGTTGAGCGTAAGACTAGTAGCCAGATGTTCCGGGTTCGACTCCTGGCGGACGCGTTTGAAAGAAAGTAACCTCTATTACATTTATGTGTACGTGTCGTTATATTCCCTGTCTCCATGTGAGACAGTCATTTTTTTAATCATGTTTTTATCTATTTAATTCAGAATATTCAGATTAAAGCATTTCAGGTTGGAATTCTACATTTTGTAACATTGAAATGGTCATATGGCTGCAGAATATTTCCCGATTTTAAAAGGAAGTTCGCCAGACCACAAACACTTTACTTACACCTAAGTGATCTAGCCCAGGTTTCCTCCGTCCCTGGCAACAGACAGACATTTTGACAGATAGGCGTCTAGTATGGGGATAGAACACACTGCTATATCACTGCTCAATGTAGGGTATCCGGAAGGGAGGGGATATTCCAAAATGGCGACCAAAACAGGTCGGCTATTTGCTTCCAATGACCAGTTTTCGTAATGATCAACCTTTATCTTGTTATCAATAGGTAAAGATGACCATGGCAAAGTCTTGCTGGGTTAATCGGCTTTAATAAGAAAAATGTTGACTAGTTTCGACATATTTATCTTGTTATGTTTTACTATGGGTAATCCAGGTGACTCTGTGTACTAATTCACGTCGGATCAGGGAATCGAACTCCGGTCGCCTTGATGATATCCACAGCCCAATTCGACAATCCAAATGAATATTGATTCGCCTGTAATTATGTTACTGATCGGAGGTCAACAATCAAGAGAAGTCGTTGTTTCTCTGACTATAGTTTGGTTTCATTTTAATGACACTGTGTATGAGATGCGAGTGTTTGTGTTAAGTATGTTACATATGTATTTTTAAGGCCACGATTTGTTGTAAGAATTTTTCCCAAACTCCGGAACTTTTGTCAATTTGAAGTGCTATCACACTGTCTAAGGCCCCAGCAGGGCACCCCACCCGTCCACATTATACTGACAACGGGTGAAACAGTCGTTCCACTCCATTAATGCTGAGCGGCAAGCAGGTAGTAGTAACTACCATTGTTAGATACTTTGGTCTGTCTAGGCCTGGAGATCGAACCCATAGCTTCCCTTACAGGGGCGAACGATCAACTAAAGGCCAAAAGTGAAGCAGTGTCAAGGGAACCATTAGGAAGGACCGTTGTTAAAGAAATATGAGAAAAGATGAAATCCAAAATTTAGTCTCCTCTTACGATCTTGCAATGGGTGCAGCAGGTACAATCCTTACGCCCATGCTGCAAGATAAACAGAGGGAAATATGTAACTCTATACCCCACCATCCTCCGTGAATTGTTATTGGAAAAGCATTTCTGTCACAAAGAAGGAAGTTCAATCGATCTCTATCTCGAACTTACTCTGATAAGGTCTACCACAAAATTAAATCAGCTATCTTATGTCTCTTTACTTTCGTGTTAAATGGCGATGAGAATAAACATTTCATGATCGACATTGTGTTCAATTTTGTCTAATCGGGACATTTAAACAGCCAAAAATGTATTATTCTTCAAAATACAAGATTGTTTCGTTTGTCTGTATCTGTTCTGGTTCTAATTATAGCCATGTTTTGTGTTTTGTTAAGCATTCGGTAAACACCACATTAAATTCCGGCATTCCCCTTTCACAGCTTTTGGTTTCTAAAACTACTTTTGACGTCATACTATTAAAGACACATATTCCACTGCACTGGATTTTTAGGTAGTTTGTAAATCTGCCCTTTCTACTGTATATACACTGTTAACTTAGGACAAAGTAACAATTCGAACATTTATGTAGAATTGTCTCTACTTGTGGTTTTTATGTTCCTCTGTTTATGTTTTTTAAACAGTTTACGTCTACATGGTATTATAGTTAACGGTTAAGTTCCTTTAAGGACATCTTCTATGGATGCAGTATCACCAATCTGATGCCGACTTCTAAGTATCATCACGCTAGAATTTATGTACGCAGGTTCCTAAGGTGAAATATCAATTACATCTGTAGCACAGTTAACTAAAATTGTAAGTAACTATTTTTAAGGAATAACATAAGCACAAATAGAGAACATTTCCAAGAGAAGAAAAATTCTTCTCAAAAATGCCTTATCTGTACTAACGCAGACTTGTTATCAGTTCCAGTTCCCAAACCAACGAGAATTTATTGTGTATTTATGTCAATCAAAATACAAATTTACTATCGAATCCCGTCAAACCGCTGAGCCGTGCAATTAAAGATTCATGTCGGACATCTTGTTTTGGTCATTAGAGATTCATGCCCTGTCTCCTTTACTGTAAGCGCCCGAAGTGTCCCTGTAATGTTTATATATATATGTCTGTCGATCAAAATATAGTTTTACTATCCTGGCACGTCTCAGTCGAGGCGCATGCTAATTAAACATTAATGTCAGACATCTTGTTTTGTCTACAGAAGTTCCTAACCCCTTCTCTGCTACAATCAGCGCCCCCTATATATCCACAACTGATACTGAATCGTTCCCGGTACATACATCATTCGGTATATTGAAAGCGTCTAGCAGACCTCGACCAGTGCTAAACTTTCGATGGTTGCTAAGCATATACCCTGTTACCTTAACGACAGATTGAAATGATGCTTCAATAGTTATTTATTTTGTAGTTTTGTTTTAATTTTATTTTGAAATTACTTGACAAATATCTTCCTCTTTAACCAGCCAAAGTTCATAACGTGATTATATTAAAATATTTTCTTTTTACATGATAAATAAATATTATAACCATCACTTCGTTAAGTTGTTTAAGCTTTTAAGATTACAGAGAGCATCTCATGAGTACTTATATGTTCATCTTATCGGAATGGAATGCACATATATGTATTCTCGCGAGACTGGAGACAAGTCCCTTTTAATGCGTGATTCAGCTGACCCTAACATCGGTCGAGACATGGGTTATTAATCTTCATACATATGACTTACTGTCCACATCGGCTAATCCATCTGCCTAAAAGAAAAAGGGATAATGGTCGCTTTTATTTAAACGGATAGACCGATAGACCATTGTTATGCTATTATTGCTATGAATCGAACCTAACGGTCTGATAGCTTTTGTGCCGTTGATATCGTACCAACCGTCTACCGACCGAGCTTGCAATGTGAATTATGAATTGGACACGTTCGTATACATGAAGTGTACGCATACAAATGTGTCAAGCATTTCTGTCGACGCTCGCGGACAAAAGAGCCAGGATCAAAAGGTCAAATGGCTGTCAAACTGGGTCGGCATTGATTCATAAATGTTCAATTTGATAGCCTGGAACTCCCAACAACAACAAAAACATTTTGATGACAGAATGTCCATATACTATTTGACATGTGGTAGTACCCCATCTACATGAAGATATGGATTGACTAGCATTGGAACAAATACAGAATCATATTTCGAAAAGATTCGAAAAAATTTGTCCAATCATGTCAATTGCACCAGTTTATAAAAAATATGGAACTGGTTAAAAATACGGAACACAATTTATGTACAATGAAATGATAGTTTGATATAAAAACATTGATATTTATCTTAAGAAAACGAGCCCCGAATTGGGTACTGATACTTAAGCTGCGGCTAAGATATCGACAGCTCCGTGCATAGATATGTAGGAAATCTATATTCTGTGATGTCTATCACTTCCATGTTTAGTCGGAAAAACTGTCCATAGATAGCATAAGACTATTTATCAGTTAAAGTCTGGGTGTAGAAAATGTCTGATATGTCAATCAAAACGTCGAACGATATTGAATCTGATTTCAATTTAGGAAATTTACATGGTGGATCGACGATGTCAGTTTCTGATAACTTTTAGAAAAATAAACGTCTTATGACAAGTAAAATAGGAGATGTCAAATATGGTAGTCATACCTTCGTCATATTTTGATGTAGAGCACGTTTCTATATTTCACAAACTCCGATCTATAGTGTTTACGTGTCGCAGTTATTTCGTCTGGCCTGCTCTAAATATTGAGATTTTTGCGATAGATGTCGGCTTGTGACGAACAAACTTATGGCAAACAAATTCGAGATATACAGGTTGATGAAGAATATAAGCCATCTTGGTCGCATTGAGAAACATTGTGTGTCCTTGTATGATACTGTATGAAGGGTAAACTTTTTGAATATACTTGTTGTGATTGACATTGACCCGGTTCTCACTTTGAGACCTTTATGTTAATTTGGATGTGACCTAGATTTACATTGCCGGTGTTGTCGATGAAACAGCAGACGGGTGCGCTTCCGGAACACCTGGTACTTTTCTCTTATGCGTTTTCAAGGGTGTCAGTGAAAATCCCTCCTTTGTTCATATTTCGGCTGTAGTTTAATTGATTTTGAGATTATGGTTGTGCTGACGTTATGTATTCTCGTTTTTTTGTAGACAATGGCCAAAGGAAACCCACGCGTGGATAAAATTTGGCTTCATTCAAACACTAAATGTATAGTACATGTCTGCTAATGGAATCGTTCGCATGAACACGTAACAGGTGCCCCAACTCCCCTTTTTGGCGTTTTTTATTTATTTATTCAGGAGTAGAAGCGAGAACGTATCTTTTTTACAGCTTAATGCGTTTTTCAGATCACTTAGTATGTTTTCTTGTTTTAAGGAAAACACGAGTCACTTCCGGTTTGACATATTGCTGTTCGGAACGTTAATGAAACCAAATGTGTTTTTATCAAAGCGAATCCTCAGGTTACTTAAAAGATAAAAAAAACCGAGAGAATCCGAACTATATTCAGCTTTAAATGAACGTAAATTTCGAATTCTAAAAGGATTTTTTTATATCACTTGAGCCGAAATCAAACACCAGATTTCGCATTTCCTACTAAAACACCACTATCAATTTAGTTTTATGGGCGTTTTGTAGAAACATACAGATCTGTTTGAAAACTTAATTGGTTTAGGAGAACCTAGTAGCCAAAGCCAGCTAATGTAATAGTTCTTTTGGGATTAAATGACTGTTTTTTTTCTAAACAATTAAATACTCTAATGCACTTTACTAGCAAGAGTGTGATGGGCAATTTGAATGTAAATTCCTGGAAAACCGAACTTTCTGCAAATCACTTCATTGCATGCATGTATACGTTGAGTGTGACTTTATTGTTCGACTGCAAATAAAACTGAAGAAAAAAACCAGAACATACACACCATGGCTGATGTCTTTAAGCTATCTAGTTGAATCGCATCTTAAGTGTCTTTATTTTAAGGGTAGCTAAAAACGTAATGGTTTCGTTTTTCTTGAATACTTTACCTACGGAATTGCTATGTCTTTCTGTGTATCAACAGCGTATGAATATCAAAATAAAAGTGCAAAATTAATAATGATCTCGCGCTCGCACAATGATATGAAAACAAATGGCTAGCGCGCACATCCTTAACCCTGCACAAACTAATGACATCGATTTAAATGAAACGTAAACAAAATGTTCATTGTTGCTGTAATATATACCGAGACTTAAATCACGATGAAATGGGATTTTGCAAGTTTTTAACATAAAAAAAATAAGAGAAATTGTTGTAATTTTCATAAATAAATTAAGATAGAGAAAACGCCAGTGGAAGGAGTGGTAACTTCATTATTCGCTAAATATGTCAAACAAAAAAACAGTAGGGGGAGGATAACCATACATTGTTCTAAGCCACATCCCGCGAATGACAGAAACTAGGGGAGATAATCCGCAACCAAGGGAGACAATGATCCTTAGCCAAGGAAAATAACTCAACCCAAAGATATCGGGCTGAGAAACCGATAAAATAATCAACTGAGTGATATTTCCGAAAACAAAATAAGTGCAAATGGTCCATGAAATATAAATGAATGAGACAAAACCGAACATTATTGAAAAAGGAAACATAAAACCATTCTAAATTGATATGTTATACCTTTGTAATGATCAGTGTCTGAAATGATCATCTAAAACAAACTGTAATTAATTTTGGTACTTAATACTGCATGCATCAATTCTCGCTAGCAGTAATTGAAAATCGAAGTCACTGAAATACATCCGGATCGATTGCACTCTTTGCTTAGCGTTTCAAGCGCCGAACGAACTCGGATGACATCAGAATAATCGTGTTATAGATGTCACGGCACACCAACGATGTTTTTACCGTGGTGAGATTCAGATTTAGGGAATCAAATCCTCAATGTTCTGGGGTTACATGTACATCACTTTCGCTCTAAGCACCCCTGGGCTATTACATGGCAAAGATAAAGGCATGCGTCTACCTATTTAATTGAATGCAGGTGAAAGTAAAATTGACCAATCGCTAGGCTGATTCACGTCCTTTGAAAATTAAAACGGTTTTCACGGTGACTAAGAGGTTAAGGTGTCTAAGATCATGCCACCGCTAGACCTCCGCTTTTAAATGGTGTTTAAGGGCATACGTGGGGCCAGGTACTAGCCATAGGTCGGTGCATTTTCTCCGGGAACTCCGGCTTTCCTCCACTACTTAAATCTGGCACGTCCTTAAATGACCATAGCTGCTAATCGGATGCAAAACACAAATAACCAAACCAAACCTATTCATTTCTTTCCGTTTGAACTAAAAGGACTTCGATAAGAATCATTTTCTCTGTATTGCCATGTAAACACAATTATAATCTCGTCTTTAGGTTTTTATCTTTTATCATTTATACGTTGTAACGTGACAACTGTCGCCATGTTATTGGTGTTTCGTCGAGATAAAACTCCAAGAAAACAAACACACTACCAATTAAACTAAGCATAAAATCAACAGTAATTAGTTCCGTCACAATCATTGACGCCGTTTCAAAGACATGTCTTTTATTAAATTGACGTAAAAAACCACAAACCCACACAAACACGTGCATTTGACGTATTCAAACATTGCTGACAAGTTGACAGAGTGCTGAATGATTATCTGAGAGATATTTCAAGTGGAATAAAAGCTGAAGTATCTCAACGTTATTTAATTAATTTATGGATGTCCAGGACAATATTTGCGTTAATTGACAAAAGACAACATTTAATGGGACACACGTGATTTTCCGCGGTGTTATATGTAGCTCTTTAGGTGCATCGTAACGGTGCATTTAGAATTTAAAATGTCGATGCATACTGTCATCTAGGATTCATTAACGATTTCTATAACATTTCAGCATTTAACGTTTAAAGGCCCAATATACGTAACTTCATGAATTTTTTGGGTTTTTAAAAAATTATGTAAAAATCTCCAGTTGATAACCATGCAAAATAAGTCTAAAACGAAGTTAAGCTGAGAGGTAACAAACTCTTGACAGAAAAATCAAAAGAGCTAAAAATAATTCAGGTGTGGCCCACTTCAACAACAAGCCGCAGTTAGAAGATACTTAAAAATGGACGCGTGTTGCGAATACCGAGTTTAACTGCTGTTGTACCGGTAACCGCGTTAGAATTCAACTTGAATATTGCTGACATCAGTTAATCTTAACTAAATCTATAAATATAATAAGTTATTAGGCTTGATTTTCACTTCACGTTTTGCCGAAAGTTACGTATATTAGGCCATTAAATATGAGATTTAACCATGAAAATGAAGTCCATATTTGGGGACCCTGTCGCCAACTTCTAAAGGTCAAGGTGTCGGACATTCTGGTACAACTAGCTCTCAACCTCTAGGATGCAATGTCCAAGTGATCTGTGTGTCTGATATTCTGCTACCACTAGACCTCTTCCACTGGGTTGCGATGGATAAGTGGTTAGGGTGTCTGACATTCTGCTACCACTAACTCTCAACATCTTGAATGCGATATCCAAATGGACAAGGCATCTGACATTCTGTTATCACTAGCCCTCCACCTGTGGTTCGGGATGGCCAAGTGGTTAAGGCGTCTGATGTTCTGCTTCCACTAGCCCTCCACATCTGGGTCGCGGGTTCGAGGCCTATGCGGAGCAGTCGCCAGGAACTGGTCGTACGTCGGTGTTTGGGTTGTTTTTTAATTTGTTAGCAAGATCTCCATCTTTCTTCGTCTACTACATGTAAAACCTGACATGCCCCTTAAAGTTACGGAAAATGTAAACATACCAAAGTAGATATTATGTTTATTACGAAATAAAACATGTTTTTTCACTTACACCATCCATCGAACAATCAGAAAGCAGGGCTGTTTAGAGTTGTCGATCATTAAAAGGCAACATGAATTCAAACTGAACAAAAAACAAATTCAATACAGCTCTCTTTTGCTTCATGCTGGGTTTGCCTTTGTCAGTTAGCATTCATGCTGTTAAATGAATGCTAAGTCAAGTGGATGAAATAAAATAATCATAATCCAAACTCAAAATCGAATAAACCAGGGGCAAAATTTGAACAAAGGAAAGATTTACATGGAGACCCCTGCAAAAGTACAAGAGAATAAGACCAGGTGTTCCGGAAGAGTAAGCGTCTTCTGCTTCATCGACGACATCCGCCATGTAAATCTTTGTCACATCCAAGCAAACATCAAGTTCTCAAAATGAGAACCGAGTATCATTGTCAATCACAACAAGTAAACATACTAATGAGCATACTCAAAAACGTCCATCTTCATATCACTTAAAGATACAGAATATTTCTAAATGAGACAAAGATGGCGACCATAAAACTTGCCCATAGTACTGATCAACCTGCATCTCTAGAATCCTTGTGTTGTTAATTTGTTTGTCAGCAGTCGACATCGATCACGAAAATCCCGATATTTAGAGCACGCCCTGGAATACCGAATCAACTGCGACATGTAAACACCATAGGTTGGAGAAGCAGGGATGTTACTATCAAGAAATGGAAAGTTAACGATCGGAAAATTGAAATCATCACGTTTATCGTATAGCTTAGTAGTAAGCTTTCCATGTTGGTCGTAGTTTAAGTAGAGATCTACATGTTTAATTTTATTTTACCATTCTTGAAATATGTTTACCTCATACAAATTACATAACACTAAAAAAGAATCACCATTTATGCTTCAAGGAATAGAAAAGACATCATTTAAGACAGAGTCATTGACCGACAACGTCACAATAATGACGTCACGGTAATGATGACGTTAACAATCGGCTCAGGCGTTTCTTTCGGTGATATCGATTCACACAACATTCTAGCCTTGAAATAATTTTGGCTGAAGAGGGATTATCGTCTTCACGAATCCAATATTAATGAGGAAGAAACTGAACCGAAAAAGATCTTTTTCTTTGTGAGTGGAAAGTATATATCTCACTCACTTGATGGATATTTCTATATTCATTTACTTTTACCAATTGTCAATATATTCACATCACTCGTTCAATTGGAATAACTGATAACAATCAAGAAAAAATTGTGACTTTAAATTTACTGCAAGTTTTCAATTTTAGCATTTCTCTTATATACATTTAAAACTATAGGCAATGTAAGTTGCAAATGTTTTCATAAAAGAAATATCATAAAGCAATGCATGTATTGAATTTAAGAAGAAAACATATCACAACAGCGTTAATACGCTTGAGTATTGAATTGAGTATTGAAAGCGAGAATTATATCACTAGTGATATTTTAAGACGGGGAAAGTATTAAGATGTAAACTTCAATATTGTAAGGGAATTGTTAAAATATCACAGTGGGAGAAACATAAAATCCACACCTTACAATAAAACGCATCCTGCAGAGCAGTTAATGGCGAGTTAATTCTTTAATATTGAGCTAACCAACGACGTTTCCACGAGTGACTGTCATTAAACAAGCACTATGCCGCTATTCATGACGATCATGTTTCTTTCTTTTATAACTGAGAGCTAAAATAAAATGCGTCGCATACGTGTAATCACAGCGTATTGGAGGAAAATTATTGAAATATGTCAAATTTTATATGATCTACGTTCGTATATACAATGTAAAAGATAATGAAAGGGTATTCGGCTGTCAACGAAAAACGCAGAGGAAGCACCGAGTAGAACATGATTAACGTCATGACTATCTATCACAAACTCATCCTCGGTATCCAGGGATTATGCTCACCTACGCTCTCTACACCCCTTGAATATGTCATAGTAAAAGTGAAGGCTCCAGTGAGAATGTGCCACCTTGCTGATGAGGCAAGAAGATTTGCTCGACTCTTTGATGTACATCAAAAGAATATTGTGGTCACGTAACGGTAAAACTTGACAGGCTTTGAAGTCGGTTGCTGCGCTTTTGTAATCTTCAAAGGACAAGTATACAGCCTAGCGATTGGTAAGGGTTAGTTTTACCTTAGCGTGCCGTCTGTTTTGCCCTGACGTATGCTAGGGGTGTAGAGAGCGTAACCCCTGGATATCGAGGATGTCACCAAAATCGGAAACTAGACAATGCGTTCCAGAAAGTAAGCGTTTTTAAACCATTTTGAAAATAAGATTTGAATTACATTTTCTTGTGTCAAAGGAAGGGATGTTCATCGGTAAAGCTTTTTGTTTCGTTATCATGATTTTTTTCACATTTTAAAGACAACACACTGATCAGATTGAGCGTAACTTGGTGCGGTGGGTGTCAACGATGAATCAGAAGACGCTTACCATTCCGGAACAAGTTGTCTTAGTATCTTTCTCTTTATTAAGTTTCTCCGTGCTAGTATCGATAAAACTAAGACATAAAGTGGGCGAAGTGTATTTCCTTCGCCCAATTTCTGTCATAGTTCAATCGATTTTTTTGTTGAAAGTACAGGTTTTCTTGAAATAGTCATTTGGTTTACTTATCGCATCTGAAGTACTTATATTGTAGTGACCACATATAATTCTGACCTTCCGTTCTTAACGTAGTTTGGCTTAAAACAAACGTTCTGGGCCTGTATCCATGAAACCGCTCTCATGCTCAAGTATGGTATTTGTGCTCAAACTTTTTGACCATTTGGAAAGATTAAGCGAGTTACAACAACGTTAGTTTGAGCACAAAATCCGTGTTTGAGCACGAGAACGGTTTCACGAATACGTGCCCTGGAGGCAAAGTATATGTACAACACTATTCATTATAGGCGAATTCGATAACTACCATCCGGCTTTATTAATAATCATATTCTATAACACCTACATTCATTTTTGTGGCTATTCGATCACTTTGACACATAGCCTAAGGCATTGAGTTCTGTCCCAAAGACTATTTTGGTAGGAAATCCCTTAAAACACTAACGGTAAACGTGATATTCATACATGTATAACCTTTCCCTGCCTCGAGAGCATGGCAAAATCTTTATTTAGTGAAAATGATATTTAATATCATAAACCGAAGCTTCCCGAGGGTTCGATATTCAAGCATCTTACCCGCAGGGCTGAGGTTTCCGAGTAATTGCTTTCCTCATAACCGATTAAATCCAATTACGCACTGACAAATAATTCATATTAATTCATTTTTTTCTCTAATAAATGCCTCATATGTATATAAAAATTGAAAAGTAATTTAAACGTAAGTTAATAATATCACATTTTAAAGCAATTTTAACAATGTTATTAGACTTTTGAATAAGAAAATATCAGTCTATTGGGGTTCGATTTACAATAAAGTGTTTCCGGTTCAGCGCGTGCTCATTTCTATACCAAGGAGTTGTCGCGGAAATGAATACTGTCTTAAAAGGGTAAAGAAATCCGCTAACATACATTGTACATATATCTATAAAATATCGAAGTTGTATCGGATTTTGACTTCTATCTGTCTGACTGTCTTTCTCTTTCTGTCTGTACGTACGTCTGTCTGTCTGTGTGAAGAAAACCAACCACGCCACAAATCAATATATACAAAGTATATCTTTTCTCACAGCTGGTCAACCAAAGATGAACAGGTCTAGTTTCTGTAAGACAATTATGACAGGTCTAAAAATTGCTTTCTTAAAATAACCAATAAACGAACTAGAGCCCACCAATACGGTGTATCATCCAAGAGAATCATATATCACGGCCGACGAGGCTAATACTCAACGCTGTTGCCTCGACAAAATCTTGGCATATTTTTAAACTCTAAAGCCAGCGAAAAAAAAAACCCCGTCTTTTCTATGGAAAATGGCCTATTATTGCTAAACTCCAGTTATACACTAGCATCTTTCTATCATTTACTTGGGGTTTTTTTTCAATCGCGATCATAGGACCTATTACCGGAATGACGAAAAGAAGCTTTACGGAAAGATGGAATCGGATATATTGTGAATATCTTCCCGTCAACTGTCCTAAACGTTTAAATCAGACACACACACTTATTACATTGATATGTATTTTGCTATTCTGACTCGCTGCCAGTTTTTCTTTTAGTTGATTTGTTTTAATTGGACTCTTGCCGCTGGCTTCCCACACTGTAATTCATTCGCAGATTGGTCAAACGGCGTAAAATATTCATTGACAATTGTTCCTGTTAGGCGACTATAAGCTCAGAAATCGGTTAGAAATCGGTCTGTATGTTTTCCGGAGGCTTTCCGATCGAGAACGACTATTCGTAATATCTCCAAAACACGCGTAAATCCAACACGTGTTCGCACGCGAACGAAAGTAAGTATATTTTTTTTGCATTTTTCATGATGACACTATAAATATAAAAAGGAATGTTTTACATTTTTTTTTTATTTTCAAGCTCATACATAACATATTTTCTATGTTGACAAGATAAATGCATGCGTAGTATTATATATCTTCAAGAATGTATATTTCGTGATGAAATAAATTCGATTTTCTATTGCAAACCTCCGGAATTATTTGCATTTAGATTCTTTTTTACTTTATAATCTATTTTATTTGACAGGTTGAATACAGTTCTGCTTTGAAGCCAATCCGTCTTGAGCAAATATTGCGTAAAAACACCTGATACCAGTGATTTTATCTCTAGTACAAATGTAATCGGCTTTTTCGGGGTTTTTTTTAGTTTGTTTAAATAATCGATTATTTTATAAGCCTTTAACTTGTCATTATTCATATATACATAAGATTTTTAATTGAATGTAAACCGCATTTCGTTTGTGTAGTCATCAAGTTCATTTCAAATAAAACGTCCGCCAAGTAAGATGGTTTTCGAATTTTCAATAAATACAGATAGTGCCTGCTTACAGCCAGATGGGCATTGGTTAAGTTTGATTTATTTTGTTTTACGTCCTACTCATAGTCAGGGTCATTTAAGGACGTGTCAGGTTTTGAAGGTGGAGGAAAGCCGGAGTACCTGGAGTAAAAACACCGACCTATGATCATTACCCGGCAACTGTCCCACGTGCGATTCGAACTCGCAACCCAGAGGTGGAGGGCTAGTAGAAGAATGTCGGAACACCTTAGCCACTCGGCCCCCGCGGCCCCCGAGTGGGCAAGACCTATACCGAAACACTAACACAGAACAGAAAGCTAAGGCCGAATATCAGTACTGCAAATATTGAAACCTAGGTCAATACTTTCTGTTATTGAGACGGGTTTTTTTTCATCGGGTCGGGAACTCTTTGAATTGCGTATTGATCGAACAAATGTGATCATTTAGGTCACTAATGCTTATTGCAATAAGAACATCAAAGTTGAAACCGCAAGTCTGAGTCAATACCGTAACGTGTAGATGTTAGTAAGATCGTTCTACGGTACATATGATATAAAATATGCGTACTTTTCACTATGATTTCGATTCGATTCTTATACACTTCCGTAAGATATATGAAAAAAAACAGTCTAATTTATAAGCATTAGAAGCAAAACGTAATTATCACCTGTGATTATTTGTAATAAAAACGTCTTTCCACTTACCTGTTGGGTCTTCGAATCACACCATGACACTCATCCGAAAGCAGTTTCCGGTTTATCTGTTGACTTCCAATGAAAAACAAAACACTTTTGAGAAAGTTTGAAGTTCGAAGCTCAAAATATTTGCAAGTTATATATGTAAAGCCATTCAATTCCACTGCAAATTTCTTTTTTGAAACAAAAATAATAACCCAGACTTTCCTTTGAAAATGACAAAATTTTACCAACACCTGGGGTATTGGAAATCACAAGAGTTTGTCCTCACAGCCTCCCTTTAAAACCAACGTCTGCTTTAAGGGCAATCAACGAGACCAAAGCAAGCTCGGTATTAACAGCCATCATTAGAGCCAGCGAGAGAAATCTATTGATCCTAGCCATGGCTACTCTTTAACAGATATTTGTGATGGCATTTCAAACCGTCCAATCAGAACACGCTGGGCAATGAAGCTTTGCAACCCATGCGTGTATTTCCATGTTTCTGCATGACTGGAGATTTTTCGAGTTCTGTTATTGTAGGATACTGGTGTATATATATATCTATTTGTATGTATAAGTGTTACGATGTACAGTCTGACTCAGTGTTGTCTATTACGTCGTCCCAAGTCTTGGAGTATCGATTTGACTGAATGAGACGCTTTGATTTATTTCAGACCGATATTGCTCCTTCTGTTCACCAATACATGTACAAAAGTTGTTTCAAAGCGGTCAAGAAAATGACCCGTCAAGATGATGAAATACATCTTGCGTCGATCATGTTTTTGTTTCTTTAATACTTTTTAAGTTCAAACTCGTACCAATAACAACAACAATAGGTATATGAGGACATTCGTAGAAGGACACTGATAGGAAGAGAATGTAGAAAGAAAATTAGGCTTGAAAAACAGAAAACAGAGGTGGGAGAAACAGGTCAATTTTGGCCTCTTCCTATGTCCTCCCCCATAGAACACAATGGCTGAAATGCACATATTATGCAGAAAGGCCCCGTATAAGGAGATTCGATATACATACAGGGGGCTGCGGAGGCCGAGCGGTTAAGGTGTCCCAACATCCTACCGCTAACCCTCCACTTCTGGGTTGAGAGTTCGAATCCCACGTGGGGCAGTTGTTGATGGGGTTTTTTTCTCCGAGAACTCCGGCTTTCCGTCATCTGCAAAACCGGACAAGTCATTGAATGACCATGGCTGTTAATAGGACGTTAAATAACTTCTTGTTATGTAATACTTGCCTGTCTAAGGCATTACACCTATGGTCGCTGTGGTTGTATAACACCTACCCATGCAATACAGCCACGGCGTGACGTTACAATGGCGCAACAATCACATGACGTCACGAGTTCTGTAAAATCTGATGCCGAAAAAAGAATGATGGCGACGTGATGAAATTAAAACCTTCCACGATATTTTAACTGTGTACATTAGAAAGCTGAGATTATCTTTTCTGTGCTAACTACGTACGTTTGCAAATATGGGGTATGCTTAATCTCGCTGTATCAGGAAAAGTTGATATTTTTTAAAATGGTGGCCAATCAAAAGTATTTTCATTGTATTTGAGCTTATTCAGGTAGTTGAAATGAGAGAAAAATACTCTTTCATGACCAAAGGTGTAAGATAGGGAAATTCCACCCTTGGGATTTCCAAATTTGGCAAAACCCTTGGCAAAGCCTCGGGTTTTACCAAATTTGAAAACAACTCGGGTGGAATTTCCCTATCTTACACCTTTGGTCATGAAAGTGTCTTATATTCTAGCATTCTTCAATGTCACCTTAAACTAAATCAACAAAAAGGTACAAACTCAAATACTTTACTGAAAGGAAGGGGTCTTTGGTGGGTCCTCCTAAAGTCCCAGTGACACTAAAAGTTGAAATCAGCAGGTATGTATTTGGTAGATAACGGGTATTATATAAGACACACGAGAATGGCACCTATATACAATAGTATAAGATATAGCCGATCCAAATAATGAAATAAACAGCACTATTACTGTATTACAGCTGTTTTGTTCTTCTAGGACTCGTCAGTGATGCTAAGCGAGGGCATAAAAAGTGAAGCAGCTTAGGAAGCGACTGAAAACAAAGACCGAACTAAATTACTTCAATAAATATCAAGCCTTTCATATAGCGTTCATGTCACTGTTAATTAGTTAGTTTTTGAAATGAACCATAAGACCTTCAAGACAGTTCATCAGGCTATTGCGTTCATTGTGTGGACAGGATCGTTCGGACCAGTTCTTGCCGTGTAAATTGGTACAGGGTACAAAATCATCAATAAGAAAGCTGCCAAATAACATGTTTACCGAACTAACCGAATCGCCTCCCTAATGGTAACGAGGTCCACAGGGTCCTTGCAGTACACGCCCAACTAAATACTAGCGAACAGTGGTATATAATCTATATGTTGTTCATTTAGTGTGTCGCGTACGTGTCTGTATTGGGGGCAAAGCTTATTTTCTGTAGGATTAAAGAATTGCACAGCGGAACTGTTCTAAGTCGGTTGACTTCGGCCAAATTGAGTAAATGGAGCTACGCTCCTTCACATTTTCAATCCCGGGATAATCCTTATTGCTTCTGAGTGTGTTCGGCGACATAACGCGCGCTGCTTTCGGTGGCTGAATTCTTTCATTGAAATATATGATTTACAATAAAACTTCTTTTGCAACATTTTTTTCTGGTGAGTTTTATTTTCTGAAATAGTTTTTAGCGAAGATAAATATAAGAATGATTTGTTCGTGGTGATTTTTTTTTCACGGGATTTTTTTAAAGTTATATAAGTATTATTGATTATTTTTTATTCGCAGTAATCAGTATTTACGATACTTTGTATTCATTTCTTTTTCAAAAATCGCCATCATTTTCATTGAAGAAATAAGACATTATATATATCAAATCGGTTTATGCGTTATTTTAACGAAGATTATCGAACTGTTGTTTTCTATATAGATAATAAGTAGCCCAGTCTGTTTGTTTGTTTGTTTTTCGAAATGGATCCATATTTGTAACAAAAATTGATGAATTATGATCTAATTCGATATGACGTTTGTAAGAAATTCCATGAGTACGCATTATAAAGTGGTCGGATCTGTCTGGATTAGTAAAGGGAGATTACTCACAAAGAACATTTGTATGTATAAGGTAGCATATATTCTTAAACTATGAACTTTTGATTCCTTCTATAGTCGTATTTTTTATCAAATGGTATGTGGCCGTAACAGAATTTAAAATTGGGAAGCTTAATTGGAGTTTGTCTCTTGTAAATCTAAATGACAAATTGCTGAAATTGACCGAAGGTCGCCATAACAAACATGACTGTGTACTGTAAACAGAAAGAAGAATTCTAAGCGTTACATTTTATGAATGATCATAAACTCTCTGGACCCACAATGGCGCATTGTTCAAAAGGGTGAAAAGTTCGATTTGGTGTTTTTCTATAGAAAATATTTATCTGGTCTTTTACGTTCTTCTGTAATTGCCGTATTGTATGAACCATACACATACAACCAGCAAATTGGTTATTACAGACGTAATGTATTGCCATTAACACACATAACATCGATCCGGCATAGTTCGACATGCTTCACGCCAACATGTACATTTTCCTGATTAGAACTTCTTCTGTACTTTCGTATATGCTGGTGTTTAGAAATTTAATTACCAGCTAAATATCAGTGTTTAAAGATATCCCGGCTGTGTAAAAGATCGATATTGGTCTTGAGACAGGGTTTTTTCTCGTCCTGAACCTTAGTCGAACTTTCTTTTCTCAAACTGGTTTAACTCGAAGAGACCGTTTTTTTCGAACTATTACGTCGGTCGCGGCCAAATTGCGTACAAAACATTCGAACTCGCCTAATTGCTTTCTTGCCGACTTCCAGATAACGAGGTTCCACTGTATAACTATTGACCCATCGTTGCATGCCTGCAGCATTACATTACATGATTGTACAAAGCAAATAGTTGATATTCCCTTCAGAACCCGAATGATCTTTCGTAGACGATCCGAAAATGATGCCAGTACGGACCGAACCTGTACACCATTTTCGCAACTTAGAACACTACGATATTCATTATCCTATCATTGGAGACAGTGGTTATTGGGCTGGATCTGGCGCCATAAATAAAAGCAGCTTCGAACTGATTCTATCGACGCTTATTTTGAAATCAGATAGAATGACCATATAGAATGACATAGGACCAACACTGTATGGGAACGAAACCGGGGTACCAACCAGCTGGCACGTTTATATTTGCAGCAACTTAAATATGTCGCTAACAATGACTATTTATCAGCGGTTGGATTCCTCGGAAATACATGTATAAACTTTCAACTTAATACAACAGCATTAAACATGATCACTATCGGATAAACATATCCCCTGTCTACAAGCGTGAGACCAAGTTCTCGCTTCAACTGGTTCTTATATCCGGTTTCGTTCCCACGCAGTGATTTCGATATTTGTAACGGGATTACTCAGGGTGCCGTTTTCTAAAACTGCATTTATCACCTACATACATGTAGAACATCATCGACTAAAACCAAACACATTTCTTGTCAATATGGATACATTTTTAAAAAATGTAATAAATTCTATTGTTTTTTCGGGTTTCTGCTTTATCATTAATATTCATCATTCAGTTCAATGCCCAGGTGTAATTGTCATACGTTCGGTTATACTTCAATAATACTCTAGAAACTACATTTTTCATGGAATCAATCTGATTGTCCAACAGGGATGCCAGTTCCACCATATGTGATCAAGTTATATTTATTGTATCCCCTTACACACAGTAAGCGAATTTTTATTGATGTCCTTAGGTATCCATTTACACATCGTTGACTACCTATGGGTTTCCTTGTCAAAATTTAAAAAAAAATCCATTTGATAGACGTTTAAATATCATTTTTATTTTGCAAAACTTTCAAGTCATCACATTTTTATATAACTCACAGCTTCCATGCATCGCCATTCAAATCCATTACATTCTCTACGTCTTCCCTTGGCAAAACAATTTTTTCTTTTATTTGATAAATTATATGATTTATATATTTTATCACGATACAAAAAGATATGGATATGCTCCCCGACAGTAGTATTACGACTCCCAGGCATTGAAATATATGTAGGGTTTTAGACCAAGGTGTTCCCTTGTCAAAAGAAAATAAATAATTTCTTCAATTCAAAGTTTCTCCAGTTAACACAATCACATACAAATTAGGATATATTCTCCGCAGTATGAGCGAAATCATTTTACCTTTCAAATTAGTGACACAGTGGGGTGTTATATTCATAGGCTCGACTAGGAAGTTGTACAAATATTACATGTCCCTTTTTTATCTATTCCAAGGCTGATTCACGGTACATTGTACCCATCCCCGTTACAATCACCTACGCTCTCTAGTCTCTACATCCATGGAATATGCCATAGCAAAATTATGGCACGCTCAGGTGAAAAAAACAACCATGGCCAATCGTTTGGCTGCAAAGCTGTCTTTTGCGATTACAAAGGAGCCGCAACCGACTTCAAAGCCTGTCAATTTTACCGTTATGTGACAACGAGATTCTTTTAATTACATCAAAGGATTGCAACAGTCTTCTTGCCTCATCAACAAGGTGGAGCACAAGGAGTTTTTTCCATGACATATCCAAGGGGTGTAGAGAGCGTAGGTGACCGTAACTCCTGGATATATCGAGGATGTGCCGTACCGCGCTCTGATTTTGTTTGTATAAAGCAATATATCAATCGCTGCGTCTATTCAACAATTACCCAACATTCAGAGATTGTTACTCAAAACATCAAATCAACATGGAACCATGTGCACGCTTCTAACTACTGATTTGCATGTACAATGCTAGTTAAAGATCATGCCTTTACTCGCACGCTTTTTATCCCTGGCATTACTACACACCGTATCATCAACAGAATGCTTCGCTTTTCTCTTATATCTACATGTGGGAATTATGCCTCATTTCTACTGCGTATATGGTTGTAGGTTCGCAGTTGGCAACGAACATATTCGCTTTGGAGCGCGCCACAGTTGGCAATGAACATTTTCGCTATGGAGCGCGCCACAGTTTGCAACGAACATTTTTGCTATGGATCGCTCAGCGGTTGGCAACGAACATTTTCGCTATGGAGCGCGCCACAGTTGGCAACGAACATTTTCGCTGTGAAGCTCGCAGCAGTTGGCAACGAACATATTCTACGGTGCGGTGTTAGCGCTCCTTAACGAATATGTTCGTTGCCATATACCAGCATTCTGCCGTATACTCAGTAGCACACCATAAAATATGCCCGTTGCCAACTGCGGGCATACTACCGTATACGCAGTCAAAATGAGGTACAGTTCTTATATCTACATCATTATTAATGTTTAAATGCTATACGAAGAAAACAATCTAGGCGATTAGCTGCGATAGTAACCACGATAGTTGTTGTTAGAAATAACATAATCCCATCGAGTCTACATAGATATATTGGTAAATTCTAAAATTACAAAAAAAGATGTACTTCTTTATCGACAAAGCTAAATTTTGGACCCGCAAATTAAAAGTGCTTTACAGTAATGAGATCAGCGGAATCTATTTTTAAATTAAATGTTTTGTTGTCATCACTGAAAAAGACATTTCCTCCATAGACCTATTTCAAATTACGCAATTTTTGGAGGAGGAAAAAATACAGGAAAAGAACATTTTCTTTATTTACACTTGGCAATTAACGAAAATGCCGTTAATTACTTTACTCATTGTTTTAATTAGTGAAAGCAATGATGGGTTTAATGAGCAGTGTGGACCACAGGGACTTGTAATAGTATTTAGTCGATACAATTTAAGTAGTATTACGGAGTTACTTGAAGATGTAATTAAGACTAATGAAGTTTTACAAATTGTCTAGGACGATAACTCTTTGTGTTTTAAATCTTGTTTTAAAAAAAGCGTCAGAAAAGTAATTTTATCCACTGGAAAAGCTAAGATTTAAAGTTCCTTCGATAAAAAAAGGACTCCTACTAACGAACACATCCGCAACTCTGCCAGAATATCCCACATGTACTTTATCGACAAGGGATAATGCACTATGCCTGGCAAATTTCAAGATTTAGAAAAGAATACTTTTAAAGTCTATATTTCGCGCGTGAATTGTTTTCGTTTAGTTTGCATCCAAACTATTAATGGCATTGAACTATTGACATGCTATTATGAAATGTGTGTATATAATATTATTAGACACTGTAAATACCGAGTAGTATTCAATCATATTTGCGTGTGAACATATTCGCGGAGATTAAATTCAACCGAAATTCACGAAAATATCCACGCCGCGAACAATTTTACTTTTACAGTATGCCTGTTGATAAAATAAACAACTGAACGTATTTAAGTCTTCATATTTTTCTTCACTTCCTTATAAATGGTATGCTGTTCTTGTGCTTCGTTTGACAACACCTTACTAAAGGCTTTGACTTAGAACTTTCGTCCCGCTCAGAACTTTCGTCTGAGTTTGAAAGGCGATTGGACTTTTCCAGACTGGACCATGTCGACATCTTTTAAAGTGAAGTTTATTTCTTAAAGTAAACACCTTTAGTTTACCCCGCTATTCCTAATAAATGGGATGGATAATTTGGATCAATCAGATCATTAATATCGGATAAAAACAACAGAGGATCAAGAACAGATCCCTGTGGTACACCAGCAGATTCATATTTAAGATAAGAAGTATTATTTCCATAGATACCAGATTGTTGACGATGAGTCAGATAACTCGAAAACCAAAAAAGTAATTTACCAGCATTGCCATACTGGCGACGTTTAAATAATACATAATGTAGTCAGTTTTTTTTACCTGAGCGTGCCTTAAGTTTTGCCATGATATATTCCAGGGATGGCGTGGGGGGGGGGGGGGGGGCTAACTCCTGGAATCGAGAATGTGTAGAGTGTAAGTCATATCATATCTAGAGCACAAAATACATGTACAGTGTAGGAAGCTAAATTGTTTGGCAATGGTATTGTTAACAAAAACACACACACACAATTACGTTGATTCTAAAAGGTTCTTGTTCGTTAAGAACTTTTTAGCATTGAATCCTCCATAGCTTTTTCCCTTGGCCATAGTTTCTGAAAAAAACAAACTTACGGCACATGGATTAGGGAGATTCAGGTTGATTAAGACTATAACATAGTTTTATTGTAGCCATCTTGGTTTCAATTAAAATATGATTATTAATTGTTTTAACTGGATTGCCTCAATTCTCACTATGGGGACGTGGCACTTAATTGAATGTGGCATTGATTTACATTTAACAGATGTC
Source organism: Mimachlamys varia (assembly GCA_947623455.1). Lineage (NCBI taxonomy): Eukaryota > Metazoa > Mollusca > Bivalvia > Pectinida > Pectinidae > Mimachlamys > Mimachlamys varia. The sequence continues at coordinate 37,201,798 of OX392533.1, read as the reverse complement.
GCTGAAGCAGAAGACGCTTAATCTTCCGGTTCACCTGGTCTAATTCTCTAGTACGTTTTTAATGTTCTCCTTGTAAACCTTTTTTTTTTGTCCATATTTTGCCCATAGGTAAAATCCAATTGGAGTTCGGGTTATGGTTTTGTTGACGCTTTGATACTCTCTGATTTTTTTTTCTTTTTGTCTCAGCAGAAACATATAATGAACCATCTGACGACTTAACGCATTACCAAGGAAGATTGGTAAAAATATACATCACATGCAGGATATTTTTACAGCAAACATAGGACTTCTCCCTATGACGTATATTACAATATATTACGGCTTAAAACGCTGATGGAAAATATATTGAGTTCTAAAGATATCTGCAAGATGAATTATTGGTGAGGATGGTGATTATATCTTAGATTTAATATGTAAAGCCGGTCGTCATGGGAATAGCGAATGTCTTTGAATGACATTTTAATTTTGGCGTGTCACCCAGATGACATAGTCGGAAGTTTTACTGATAATGTTGCTGTTAATCTATGACTCTGCGTTTCGGTCTTATAAAACGTGTAACGTGCCGAGAACGCAACAAGCGTCGAAACGATCTAGAGTAACAAAAATCTGAAGTACTGATTAGGTTTTCCGTGTGATGTTATATGTATGTAAAGTGTTTATATGATTACGATCAAGCATTTGAGAGATGTATGCGAATGTAAGAAATCAATGAGAAATCAACTCCTCTTTAATACGAACGCTCTCAAAACCATAAACGTAGTATTGATTTCCTATACCACAGACAATCGTCTTAAGTATACAGACAAGTATTGAGATACACGCGCGCACACCATACAGCGTCTATGTAAACAAGCGTTCGACAAACTTTGACGCGGTATATGTAATTATAGAGACGTCACCGGTTTGCACATTACCAATCCGGATACATGCCTAGCTCGTCTCCGGGAGACTCTGACACCTTTAATTATTTCCAATATAAATACTTACCACAGGGCGAATTCTCACGCTAGATGGAGCTATCGCTTTCCATTGGTGTCTAAATATACACGTTTCAATTAGATTTCTCTCGTTTCAGATCTAGAACAAATTAATTGTACAAAATAATTATTGGTTGCGAGGAAATATCAAAGTGGATTTCCTGCGTTTTACCTAACACATTAAGTGATAATTTTTTTTCGAATTATCGACTAGTTGAACCTGTAAATAACACAGATCAGTAGAGGCTAATTAATTGCGGAATGATTGTGGTTTGTGTATACAGAGAAATAGCACCGATTGATTCGCTTGTCCGTGATTAAATCGTATTATCAAATAAAAAAGAAAAAATCCAATTTTACAAATACAATTTGTGATTTTTTTCCTTTAGTTTACATCTCTTCCATTGAACATTGTTTATGGATTATTTTTTCTCCGTTTCATCTTACCGCTACAAAGAAATGTCAAAGTATGTTGACACGCAATCGAGTCTGCGAGGGGAGGGACGAATGGATAGCAAAAGGGCAAAACAGAAAAATGACAGCATGTCTTTGTATATTAAAACATATTTCAAAAGTGAAAACAGCAGATGACCTAGTAAGTTGTCATAACGAAGGACCTGAACCATAAACGCATGACTAACTATATCCCTAAGTTACAGCACAGCACAAAATTAGGTATATTTGAAAACGGATAAAAAGGATTCAAATTTAAGACAAAAAACAGGAATGAGAGAGAGATGAAACAAAAATGAAAAAAAAAATATCTTCCGTTTCGCAATGATGGGTTAGGAAAATTATTGCTGTTTTCATCATTGTCTTTGCTAAGATGATAAAACATCAAAACTGTCGGGTTTTTTTTTTTTAAATCCCGTTAAACACGGTCAGATACAAGAGGCGTTGATTAAGTCAATCTATGAAAACATTAATGGATTAAAAAAACAAAAATAAAAATAAAGAACAATTTTTAAAATTGACGATCTAGAATCTGTGTATCGTTGAAAGTAGATGGCATAGAGATCGAACAGCTAAGGTTTGGCTCGGTCGTATAAACATGTATTTCGCCTGATACAACTCGACAATTGCTTTCTAGCGAAATTCAGCGTTTATGATATGTATACAACTTAGTACTCTCTAAGATTGCCCATATCCCTGTATATAGTAGTCTAATATATATTTAGAACATCACGTGACTGATTACTTCCTTCCTATTGGCTACACACATGGGTACATGTACTATGAAGCGATAGTGCCCGCTCACCCGGGCACTATCAAACTTGGCGCGATGTTCAACGTGAATCTAGTATGACGTCACTATTGAGTAACTTCACTATTACGTCGTGTTACTGTTCTGCTTGAAAATGGCTGAATTTGGAAACGACCAAAAGCTGGCCATGGTTTATCACAATAAAACGAGTTTTGGTGTATACATATGTATTTACATGGAAAGGTTATGTACTACACTCATTATGGCCCTGTTGAGAGGGCACTATTGCCTCATAGTATTGTCTCGTGATGAGATAGTGCCCTCGCCTTCGGCTCAGGTACTATTCCATCCCTGCATGGGTACTATGCAGCGATAGTGCCCGCTAACCCGGGCACTAACAAATTTGGCGCGATATTCAACGTGAACCATTATGACGTCACTATTAAGTTACGTCACTATGTTTGGAGAGCAAGATTATTGGCGCGCAAATAGACATGGATCATGAGTTGCTTGAAAATGGCTGACTTTGGAATCGGCCGAAAGCTGACCATGGTTTATCACAATAAAACAAGTTTTGGTGTATATTTAAGCGGAAGGGTGATGTACTAAACCCATTATGGCCCTGTTGAGAGGGTACTATTGCCTCATAGTATATATTGCCTCGTGATGGAATAGTGCCCTCGCCTTCGGCTCAGGTACTATTCCATCCCTCGACAATACTATGAGGCAATGGTGCCCTCTCAACTGGGCCATAATGGTTAAATAATAACTATAGTTCCGCATCAAAAGTAGTATTATATCCATGCGTAAAGTTCACCGTTGTTCCAGGAGCTTGAACATGACGTCATCTGGTATAGCTTTCATGCAAATTGCTTTTGAACGTTTTCCAGATTCCAACGTAAATGGCTATCATTATTTTATTGCACCTCGGGCAAGAATGTCCTGATATCATTGGTTGAGAGACGTCACGTGACTACCCCCTTTTTTTATAGAGGGTCACTTTGTGACGTTAAAGGGCGCTGTCGGTTTTATAGAGGGTCAGTTTGATATAATGGTGGCGACGATGTCCACCGCTTCGGAAATCAAATAGCTTGCACCTTTGTAAAATGGCTTCTAATATCGTGAACTTAATTCCGGTTCATCTGTATTGCTTTAATGACAATACTGATGATGCAAGTGTTGTTTCTATCAAGTGTAAAGGGTCCTCGATGCGATGAATTCGTTATATAGTCACTTAGTGACCCTCTGTGTCTCTATAAAGGGTCAGCAAGTGACTATATAACTTATGATATATAGTGACTATTTCAGTGACGTTCGCGGTAAGTGATGCTTGGAACAGCTATATTTGTAAGTTTTGAATTATTTTGCTTAAATTGTGAAAACTGAGTATTTCCCCGAGTTTATCCAAGACAATTCACAGATTTTTGCTAAATGTTGCAAAAGGTAAAATGGTCAAAGTTTCTTTCAACGAAGGTTTTCCTAACAGAATGACAGAAAATACAACTCGTTAAAGTTATTTCGTCGGGTTTATCTTAAAACACAAATAAACAAAACAAAATCAATCAGCCAATAGCCGGTTTGTACCTTATCAAAACGATACAGTGTAATATTGACGCGTGTTTCGTTTTTATATTTTATGTAAATAGCAATTATATTTGATGTTTTATTTGTGTAAGACACATTTTCATTTTTTTTCTTTTATTAAATGTTTCACGAATTCAAATAAATGAATTAAAATTGTGTTCATACATCGATATGTAATTTATATTCATCTATTTGGCATGCCCGCCAAATGAACCCTTCTAATGAAAACACATATCCGTATTACTATGGGTTTCAAAATTAGCATGCGTTTTATTATATTTGCATTTCCGCTTCGGGTCCCTATATAAACACAATCGGTAGAAATTCCATTCATATACCTCAAGACGGTATTAAATCAGTGTTATTTTGACGCTTCACCACCCACCACGAATAACATGAGACCTCCTTGTGGAGCAAACATTTAAGTGACTTCAGTAAATCAAAGACTATTGTTTGTATTGGCATTGCATGCACTCCAATTCAGCGATTAGGAAATGGCTATATTTTGATGATTAATAAATATGTCAATTCATAATGTAAATAGACGCACTGAATATTATTTAGTTGATTCCTGTGGGTTTAAACTTAAATCCAAATCGGCTGCTTCACTATATAACCTGCCGACCACGCAGGCGCTTGCAGGATGAATGTATCAGAGGGTTGTTTGACGTCAACATTGCATGAAAATGGTTCTTGCATGAATGGCAGTAATTATTGAATCTGGAGAACGTATTGAATTATAAAACTGATGAATGTCTAATTCAGGAATACGGATTGAATGCCATTTATTTAAAACTCAACGCTGGTATGCACTAGTAATGTTTGCAAATATGTGTTTATTGAGGCGTATGCTTTTCTTTCCGTCTCCTTAAGCAATTAATTCACGAGTGAGCAATCTTTAAAGTCCTTTTTCTTTTGAAGGAATATCAAGTTAAACTGTCTTAATTTCGTATGAAGCATCATTGGGCAAAGAGTGTGTGGTTTGGTTTGATTATTTTTACGTCCTATTAACAGCTAGGGTCATTTAATGACGGCCTCCCGGTGTATGAGATGTGTGTGTGGGGGGGGGGGGGGTGAGCGTGTGTATTGTGTATTTAGGAGGTTATGGAATGTTCGTGTAACTCCTTGCGATAGTCCGGCTCTTTTGCCGATTTAAAGTACTATGACACTGAAGTATACTGCAGAAAGCCCCTAACAGAACACACCCATGAACCTAGTCACATTATACTGACATCGGGCGCACTGGTCACAAAGAAGGGTTCGATTTCGCATAAATGGTGGAACTGACCCCTAAGCTTTTATAAAGAATTTCGCAACTAAATTGTACTAGAAGCTTTTAAATTATTGAAGTTATTTTATGACCCAGCCATGAAATGGGGGGGGGGGGGGCAACAAGTGTAACGCTTGTCCGTCCCGTCGCGTCGCGTCCTGTCCCGTCCCATGGTAATGTAACTAGCTTATTAAAATAACTACTGATCCGATAGTCATCAAACTTCGCATACGTAATAAGCATGAAGAACTAATTTCATATGGGGAAAGGGGGCACTTATGTCTCACAGACATTTCTAGTTTTTAGATAATTTAATACCTTCTCACTATTATTCTTTAGACGGTTGACATATTCACTCGGCAGATGTGTTTCAATTTTCATCCTAGTAGGTGATTTTCGAAAATCGCATAGCCACGTGCACGAAACATTGTAGCTGGATTGATGGGGAGGAGTCTGAGTTAGAACTATATATACAAATGTGTTGACAAAGACCAAACGATAATATGATAATGACCTAACACGAACTAAAATCAATCGGCGCGAGACAGATGCTTATACATATTGTAGAAATCGCACGGGGGACTCTGGTACGAAAAACACTAGAAATATGCATAACTCACCCGAAGAGAATATTATCAGGGGATATTAACCTCTCTGTCACGAGGTGAAGACAGGATACAAAACAAAGCTTCTGTTGTCATGGCAATGGATTTTGTCACACTGATCAAACGAAAGAGCGATTGAGATAATTCTGAGGTCGTTCCCATTCCGGATATTTCGTTACGGCCACCGCATCAAATCTGTTTCTTTTAGAAAGGTCTGGGTTTCCCTCGGGACGGGACTGAGGCTTTGGTCATGCGAATGTTTGATCCGATAAGCAAATCATTAAGCGTTTCACGGACGTGATTTGCCACACAGAGTGGATTATTTGGGAACTAAGGCAGACAAAACAAAAAATGTCTGAGTTGGTACAGCATGGCGTACATCTGAACTTGTTGAGACCCGAACAAGAGTACCGTGGCCGGAAAGTACGACTAAAGACCGCTTAATTTACCGTATAACGGGCAATTCGGGTGAGCTTTCATTTTCGCGGTCAAATTGAAAATTAGAATATTACATATACTACACGTAGTTGTTTTTTCAAAAAGTCAAAACAATACGCTGTGTTACAACATATTGAAAAAAGTAAACAGTAAACAAGTTTGTTGTTATCAATCAAAGCATCTACAAAACTACCGAAATTGTGACATAATATATGGAATCGTCCTAACCACATGCACGATATCTCAGGATGACGTTTAGATTAAGACAGTTTTTTGGCGGCTCATTTAAACATGTTTTATATTCTGTTATTTTTGTATTATTATTTAACGTTATCGACCACTTAAATCGGGAAAAATATCCTCCCCGCAGGAACATGTTGCTGTACGGCGGTACTACCCATCAAAAATATAATATTGTACCCATCATGTTTATCGGAGAGGACTATTTTAAGTTTTAATATTCTTCCATAAAATATGTTTAAACTAACCACAATACCAAGACATACTTACAACAGTCAAATTTTAACATATCTATTTGCCGAAATAGTGACAAGAAAATTGGGCACAAGTTGTCACAATATCGTCTTTGGCCTTCCTCCAAGTTTATATATCAAACTGACAAAATGGCATAATTGGATGACGAATGATAACAAATATTAAAATAAGAGAACTGTCTCACAAATGAACATGCAATATAGACGGATTACTGGTTAAATTTACCTCTTCATTTGGTTTTGGTTTAATTTGGTTTTACGTTCTACAGTATAACATATAACAGCTAACGTCATTTAAGGACGTCCTCCCGGTGAATGCGATGTTGGTATGTGAGTTGAGAGCGCGTGTTTTTTGGGTGACTGCGGTATGTTCGTGCAAGCCTCGTTGCATGTAGCCGGAGCTTTTGTCGATTTAAAGTGCTATCACTCTGAAGTATACTGCCGAAGGCCCAAAACAGAATACTTCTTACTGACAACGGGCGAACCAGTTGTCCAACTCCAATAATAATTAATGTTAAGCTGCTCTTTATACGTTTTTACACCTTCCGAAAAAATAGCAATTTTTTATTCTGAAATGTTACAGATGAACTCCATGGTTGGTCAGATATTATTATTGTCGTCATGATTTTATTGGGGAAGCGTGTAGTTTATAATCTTCCGTGTTATCAAAAGGTCGATATTTTATTACAATATCACGCTCATTAGTGTGTCTAAACTGTTGTGTTCTTGCCTTTTCTTCAGAGTGTCTGCACTGTTAAAGGCCCAATATACGTAACTGTCGGCAAAACTTGGAGCGAAAATCAAGTCTAATAACTTTTTTATATTTATAGATTAAGTTAAGATTAACTGATATCAGCAATATTCAATATTAATTCTTACGCGGTTACCGGTACAGCAGCAGTTGAAACTTGGTATTTGTAAACACGCGTCTATTTTAAACTGTCTTCTAACTTCGGCTTGTTGTTGAAGTGGGCCCCACCTGAATTATTTTCAGTTCTTTGGATTTTTCTGTCAAGAGTTTCTTGTTAGTTATCGCTCAGGTTTGCTTCGTTTTAGGCTTATTTTTGCATGGCTATGACCTGGATTTTTTTCAGAATTTTTCCGAATCCCGAAAAAATTTCATTTATACGAAATGAAGTTATAGACATACTCGTTATGGACGCCTTTGTATTTCTGGTTGATATTGTCACTGTTTTTAGTCTTGCATGATAACCTAGTGCACTTCCTGCACTTAGCTGAGATTAACAGGACCGGAAGTTGTCGTCGATGAAGCTGAAAACGCTTTCCATATGGGATATCCGGTCTTCTTTTCTTTGAACTTTTTATTTCAAAAAGTAAATTTCTCCTATGCTTATATTTTGTTCAGATGCTTTCGATTTAAAAATTCTTATCGCAGTCTTGTTGATTTGTCATGTCATTTTGTAACTGTACTTAGTTATAACAAAACAAATCAGAGAATACCAAAGCGTCAACAAAACCATAATCCGAACTCAAAATCGATTGAACTAGAGGCAAAATATGAACAATGGAAAGGTTAACATGGATGCCCTCGTAAAAGCACAAGAAAATAAGACCAGGTGTTCCGGAAGAGTAAGCGTTTTCGGCTTCATCGACGACACCCGCCATGTAAATCTTGGTCACATCCGAGTAAAAATCAAGTCCTCAAAATGAGAACCGAGTCATCATTGTCAATCACAACAAGTAAGCACACTAATAGGCAAACTCAAAAACGCCTATCTTCATATCGGACAAAGATACAGAATATTTCTCGATGAAATCAAAATTGCGACCATAAACTTTCCCATAGCATTCATCAACATGCATCTCTCGAATTCCTGTGCTGTAAGTTTGTTTGTCAGCAGCTGACATCTATCACGAAAATCTCGATATTCTGAGCAAACAAGGCAAAGTATGTCTCGTTTTTTCCTAGTTATTGTCATTTTTGGGGTACGGTTAAAGATACAGTTATCCTTTTCCTATTTCTTTTCTATTTAATCATTGAATTCATTTGATTTTCAAATGCTATTCAACCAAAATCGTATAACTTTTAAAAAAAATGTACAACTCATAAGATTATTTTTTATGCATGCAAACACAAATTAAATAGAAAACAAAGGTGTTCTTTGAAACAGAAAACGGGTCAAGAAGCCTTAATAATGTGAAGTTGTCATTTTACACGTGCAATCCGTATTGTTAATTGAAACTGTGTAACGTCGTGAACGACTAGCGTTACGTAAGTAATCAGTGTATTTAATTGACATTAGTTTACGGGAAACCTCGACTCCGTCTTGTGGCCGGCGAAATGACCAGTCCAATCAATGTTACTCTCCGACAACTCATTGTCTGCTGACCACCGCGGTCTTCTGGACATCAATTGGCCGAAATTGTTACGTCACTGAAAATTGATATTGACACACAGAACAGTATTTGTGCGGTTTGAATGACCGTTACAATTATGTAGGAGAAACGAAATACGACACTTTGTAGTTTTCATTAGGGCGAGACAAATTAAGAAATGAGGCAGTCACGATATATCGGTAAATATCGTATCGTATCGCAATACAGCAATCAAGTATTGTTATATCGCAAGTGTTGTCTTTGAGCTGATTTTATAACAAATATGATTTTTACCACAAACAGATTAATACCAGTTGATTGATAGTAATTTATCTATGAATTCTAGATATATTTCTTTTTTAATTTCAATCTATTTCATGGCGGGTGTGGTCGATGTAGCAGAAGACGCTTACACTTCCGGGACATATGGTCTTATTGTCTTGTATGTTTTGAACGATATCCGTGTTGATCTGTCTTTGTTAATATTTAATCCCGAATTTAAAAAGCATTTATGGGGACATGCATTACCTTCTGAAATGGAGATACAAAAGACGAAACGATGAGATAAAACATTAAGTCCTCATACGTGTTCAAACTAAATATTCCTCAAAATATCTAACTGTAAACTCAGTAACATATACATACTTATATTTACACCTCTCCCTTCTTGTGCTAAGTAAACTCTGACTGCGAATATATTACCGTATACGCAGTGAAAAAAGGCTCGGCGGATTGATATTTGTTCAAATATGGCGTCGTTCACGCTCCAGAAAAATAAGTATTCGCTGTCGGCCATTGTTTGGTTCCTACAAGATTTTGAAACATGGAAAATACATGGAATCAATTTCTTTTGATTAAACAATAAATAGTATCTAGCAAACTTTTGATTCCTAATGATGCGCATTCGAAATTATTTGACGGTAACGCAAACATGGCGGCGGCCTGCAGCTGTGACGTCTGACGTCGGACCGCGTCACAACCAGATCATTGTGTCAATGCGTGTACATAACGACCGTTATAAATAAAGATTAATAACAAATTTACATACGATGTTATGAAGAAAAATAGTGTTGTTCACAGTGTATTTTCTAAATCTACGTATATATTGATGAAATCCAATGGGACTATATTATCTTAGCAACCGCGGCCATCGTAGTTACCATCTTAGCAACCCGCTTCGAATGGTTTTTTCTTCGTATAGCACTTGAAAATTAATAATGGTGTAAATATAAGGATTGTACCTCATTTTGACTGCGTATACGAACATATTCACTATGGAGCGCTAACGCGCACCATAGAATATGTTCGTTGCCAACTGCGGGCATACTACCGTATACGCAGTCAAAATGAGGTACAATCCTTATGTATATGTCTTTTACAGTTAACAATGCCAATTATTCTTCACGTGAATTTCACATGAAAAGGTGGCTCTGTAGAATAACCATGAAAACTAGATCACGTGAATTTCAAATGGAGACTCTGACCTCGTAAAATTTCAAAATATGAAAGGATTCCAAAATTGCACACAACATTGTTGTCAAACTTTAAAGTTTTGTTTAAACAGCACAAAAGAAGAATTTCTTGCCGTAACATTCCCGTGATATTTTTCACGTGAAATTAACATTTTTCCACATTTCACATTTTCCACATTTCAAATCACTTGTGTAGAATTTTGTATTATTTCAAATATCGATAACTAAGAACAATCACTCAAGTTAGGTGACTGCTTGAGATGACGCGCGCCTAATAAATTTACCATCAAAATACCAGCGTTAAATTTATGTATTTGTTGTGTCGAGTACATTTAATGTCATAACCTGTCTATTCTGGCTGGTTTAAACAGGTGTGTAGATTGTAGAGGTATAGTAAAGGTTACATGGGAAATGTCGGGACGTTACCTTTAGGCCGGAATAGACAGTGTTTCGGATCAGACAGGGGTCGGTTTACACAGCCTTTACTGTAATACGCTTATCATTTCGACATTTCCGTATCTAATTTGAGTATTTCGTCAAAAGTATGTACCATACCAGGCTTGTACGTAATTGGTTCGTTTTTTATCCTATACTTGTGGAGTTTGGGGGTTGTATAAAGCTGTTATAACAACACAGAACATTTTTACGATAACAAATTCTATACGCTCGCTTCAGTAATGGACCCAATCAACGTTGTTTTTATATCAGATGGGAAGATTTATAGAAAGTCAGCTTATCATCTGCGAAAGGGTGTGAATAATCTTTCTTTATATCTAAGCAATTATCTTACATGTTAACAATACCAATTTTATACACATAATATGACAATTGGTCTATTTTAACAAATTATCATTATTAGACATACAAACGCCGTGGGTAGCTGATATCAATGACAAAGATTACTTGTCATCAAAGAAAAATTATTATTGTACTTCCCGCAACCAAATTACAAGGCATTGTCTTCAGAATAGTCTGAGTATCATTGGATGTACAAATCGAACGCGCCTGAACTTTAGCAGCAGAGCTGGACTTCTAATCGAACGCGCGCTCAGATGCTAAGCGGCGGTAAACGAACTCACTTCAGGCGTAAAGAGACGCGACAACACGAACTTCTGGGGAATTAATACGCCACTTGACCGGAAATGAAAGACAACTCTAATTAAAACCTGTGTCCTGGTCCTCTTTAATCTTGTGACCTTTGACGAGATATCTACAGCTAAGGTTTGAGACAAGATAATGTCAGAAATGAAAATTTACTACCGAGAATTAAATTAGTAGCGAAGAGAATATATCACACAGACATTCAAAATTTCTGACAAAGAACCGTGAGAATCATACCATGTATTGCGCTAGGATATTTTGTTCGTTCTAAAATATAATTGATATCAAATCTATTTATTTTTAACCATTATGATGCCTTTGTTTGCCTTGTTCGAATGGTCGTAGATTCCCAACACTTTGTACGTCCGAACGGGAAATCGAACCCCGGCAGACGTGTTCCAGGGCATTGCGCTATCCAATACGTCACTCGACCACTCCATATCAGTCCACAGTAGAATATATATTGTACTGCAGTCAAAAAACTTTCTCAATATACAATCGCATACGTGACTAATGTAACAGGTAAAGGATTTGTTTTTTCTTTTTGTTCGTCTTTTTCTTTGAAACAATGATGACATCACATTTGATATGAATTGTACTTCAAAACCTCTGTATTATCTTTTCTTTCCTTTTTCTTGCTATTTCTTTGAAGTTTCTTAATGAACCCATATAAGTAAAATAGCACAAGGTTATATGTTAATCATTTGAGAACAATGTCATAATATGCCAATAATTCTTTCATATATGTAAATCTACGATTAAATTTATCAACCATTCGAGGCATTCTTCAATATTTTTATTGTTACTTAAAAATTATGAAAGAAACCCGTTGACGTTTCCAGGTTGAACAGACATACTGGCAAGTTTTATGGTCGCCGTCTTTGTCTCGTTGAGAAATATTCTGTATCTTCTTGTGAAATAAAGATGGATGTTTTTTATTATGTTTATCAGTGTCCTTACTTGTTGCGATTGACAATGATGACTCGATTCTCATTTCGAGGTTTGATGTTTACTTGGTGGTGACCAATGTTTACATGGCGAATGTCGTCGATGAAGCAGAAGACGCTTACTCTTTCCGGAACACCTGGTCTTATTCTCTTGTATTTTTACAGGGGTCTCCATGTGGATCTTTCCTTTTTTCGCATTTTGCCCCTGGTTTAATCGATTTTGAGTTCGGAATATGGGTTTGTTGACGCTTTCGTATACTCTTAAAAAAAATCAAGATATTTATTTTGATGGAGGAAAAAGTCCTTTCTATTTTCAATTTATCAAACGCATTATTTGCGGAAATTCTTGATAATGTGTTAAAATGGGCTTTAATGTATAGTTTCCGATTCCGAAGAGATTTTGAAATTGAAAGTCAGTTTCGATATCGTTTCACATTCCACTGAACTGGGTTTTTTTTATTATTATTTCTTTCAAGAACAAATCACAAAAGAAATTATAGGAAAATATGACATAGAGTGATTAAAAAAATCAAAAGCACGCAATTTAGTATTCGGGAATTACTTTTACCTTATTATTATGTGCGGAGAACTGTGTACATCGGAACTTGTCTAAACCGGATGTCATTGGGACCGAAGGTTTTGGCCGGTTTTTACAGATGTCCAGTTTGTAGGGGTTTTATATGAGTTCAAATGGAAATGCTGGAGCCGAAGTACACGGCCGGTATAGACAGTGATTCAAATTAGTCAGGGGCAGGTTTAGATAGGTTATACTGTATTTTGAATTACGGGGGCCACGGTGGCCGATTGGTTAAGGTGCCCCGACATTCTACCACTAGCCTTCAACCTCTCGGTTGCGAGTTCGAAACCCGCATGGGGCAGTTGCCAGATACTGACGGTAGGTCGGTGGTTTTCTCTTGGTACTTTGGCTTTTCTCCATCTCAAAAACCTGGCACGTCCTTAATTAAATGACCCTGGTTGTTAAAATGACATTAAACCAAATCAAATATTTAGAAAATTTTGTATGACGGTACATGTTAAAATGGCGTTGTTGGTTTTAGTGGCTGTGATTGGTTCTTGATGTCAGGCGGAGGCTTAATACAAATTCGGTCCTTCTTCCGGGCGGAGAAATACATGTATCAAATACTTGTTTTTGAGCATCAGCATTTTAACTATTGGTTCTTAGCAATGAATGAATCTTCATCATTGTCAATCTCTTATTTAATTTAGTTATCACCGAAAGCTGCTTCCGGTTTCGGGCAATCTTTATCATATATCATATTGTCATATGTACACGCAGCTTCTTCCTGACGCAGTTTTGTTTAACATTGCTTACCAAATGGAACAAAATTCCTTCAGAAAAAAATTGCCTAGTGTTACAAATTTGCTGAAACTTGGTATACAGACCCCAGTGTGACTTTTCAGGTTGTTTTAATTACAAATCCTCACGGCATCGGGATAAGCCTTTACACTTACACCAAGGTCAGACAGTTTTTTTCTGTATTTGCTTTATCGCAGTCTGTATGGCTGTTCCCGACGACGTCAAACGATTAACACCCATAATATCATAGCCGTGCTCACAGGTAATTTTTATACCTTAACAACGCAACTGTATACGTATATATACCACTTTGTCGCGTCACATGTTGTTCCGCGTGATCAAAAGAAAGAGACTATGTTATCACGCTACCTCGGAGTCCCTAAATACCTATATTCAAGGACAAATTCACATAAAACAACGGTGCCAACTTATTGACAATAAAAACTGGTGTTACCAAAGCTAAACGTTATAAGTTCCAATCACCAAAGGGAGTATCTTCCATTTATAAATATAAAAGGCGCCAAACGGTACATAAAAGGTTCGCACTTCCGGTTTGGAAGGTCGCGTCTTAAAATTTCGTACATGTTGAAATTAAAGAACTTAAAACCCCCACGTGAGTGAGGTCATTGTGATATTAATGACATTTGCCAACGTTGAGGATGAACTACAAAGCGACAGATATATATATATGTTTCTATGTTTAAACCATGTGACATCGAAGCTTTAAAGATATCATGTCTCCAATTAGCAATATAACTCTAACGTTATTACCTTAGTCAATATATCTCTTTCATGTTCGCTGTTTTTTCTGATCTGTTTAAGATCACACAGTGCCATGCTAGTTGATCAATGCTACAATTTAATTCCTCCTTTCGTCTTTTCGCTCCCGAAAGTGTTATCTTTTTGGAGCGGACGAATTGCCATAAATCAACCGATTTATAACGTTCATTAAACAATATGCTGAAGAAAAGGAAAATAGTTCCACCGAGCGACCGGGGTTCAACCCCCGAAGTTGTTGTGCGTGTGGAATATTCAGAGAAAGTGTGTTTTCTCCTGCCAACATAGCTCTAACAACCCAGGTGGAGTATAAAATGGTGTGAGTGGGTGTTGCAATATCTTTGTTGTAGCATTTAAGTGAGTTGGCATAATAAAAGATGCCGTTGGAAGCATGGTCCCACTACCAACAGATCACAATACATCTCTAGTAATCACGCATTTATGCACATATTGGGAGATATTAGTCAGGTGGTACAGGATAAGTAATTGGCGCATGACTGAATGTGTATTGAATTGATTGTATAATTAATTGTTGTATTATCTTTGTACTGCAAAGCGTTTAAGAAAAAAGCCTATGTTAGCTAGAAAGACCACTATATAAAATGTGATATTTATTAATATATTCCTATAATCTTGGACGCTTGTGATATTCTCTAAATGTGTTTCTATTTCAAAATCCAATTAAAATCGTAAATTGATGATTTCAGAGTAAGAAAAAACATATTTGATTTTTGCCATGTTTCATCTTATCAAAGAACATATGAAGCGCTTATATTCGTCAATCGTAAAACCTTTTTTCTGCTAACAACGGGCCGGTTTTCGCACAAGCCACGTTATAATCTTACGTCATAATCTTTAACCAGTATAATTCTCAACAAAAATAGTGTTCGAGAACGCCGTACTTAATTTCCTTCCATTTTTTTGCAATTATGGTTATCCCAAATATAGTTCTAAGATATATTCTGTTATTTTTTTACTGAAAATGAAAGCCAGACGATAATAGTGATTATATTTACAAAGTAATTAAGATTGTTATCTAATAAAAAACATAAATAAAAAATGAAAATGACTATCCAAATTGATTTATAAAGAGCAAAATAGAAAAATTTATGTAGCAAAATGTTAAGACATACAAAATGTAAGTATATCTTATTTTCTCCATGTATCTATATTTTTTTCGAGCGAATGATTGTCATCTTTTCCCCCTTGAATACTGCCATTCCCGTGATAATGTATGAAAACCATCAACACTATTTATGAATTGTGTATGATATCATGTTACATGCTGTTCATTTATTTTATTTGGATATCATTCACAAACCAAAACTTTTCTTTAAATATTTAGTTTTAATTTCTATATAAGTTTCTAGCTCTAGAATTAAAAACACTGATTGATAATTTCACGAATCTGAAATGAGAAACAAAGATAACGAAATTGACTTAAAAACTAATTCCTTTAATAATGTTGAGTGAAAATCATTCAATATCGTACATCTATATAAAGGACATTTATGTATTTTTAGCAATGCTCAAAAAGGGGGACTGCGTTGACAGAGTGCATCAAGTATCCCGGCATTCTACCACTAGCCCTCCGCCTCTGGGTTGCGAGTTCGAAACCAACATAAGGCAGTTGCCAGTTACTGACCGTAGGTCGGTGGTTTTTCTTCGGGTACTCCGGCTTTCCCCGATTTCCAAAACTTGACACGTCCTTATATGACTATGACTGTTTATATGACGTTATACAAAATAGAACAAACCAAAACAACAATCATAAGGTACTAACAGATCATAACACGAAAGTATATGTATTGAAAGGCTATTGACTTTATTTGGCATGCACTACAAAAATCATTAAAGAATGTCTCGATAAATTACATTTTAATGAGATGGCAATGAAAAATATTTGTGTAAACCTCTTTAAACGTCAATAATGCGATTGTATCACCTTTTTGCATTGTCATTTAACAGGTTTTTCCGACGAGTAAGAATCCTAATATGTCGGGGATTGAAGCAGTAACCATACTGTTGATACATGTACCTCAGGTGCTCGGATGGTGCAGTAGATAAAGCACTTGCCTTTCACTAAGGCGGCCGGGGTTCGGTTCCCCGACCGACCGGACGTGAAACGGTATAGGGTCACTGCCCGACCACGTGGCTCTCTCTGGGTACTCCACTTTCCTCTCACAATGAGACCCTTCGCATGCTAACAGCAAGGTCAACAAGAGGGATTTATATAAATTGGATAAATTGTTTCATAATTGTTGTGAAATCAATTAAATTTATTGCATTTGATACCTAGCATTATAGTAAGAGGCGACTAATGTGGAAAAAGTGAAGAATTAGGAACCTATTTTTGTCATGTGTTCTTAAAAGGGTAGAAGGGACGCGAAATGACAACAAAAGAAATCTTCTACGGCTTTTGTAACATTCAAGATATTATTTTCTGTGTCTGTCCTTCCTCTCAATATATTTGCTCGGAAGCTTCTCCCAATTTGCCATAATGTTGAACGTTCACACTATCGAATAAGATACCAATAAGTTCTGCCATAAGGCCGGGACATACCATACATGTAGTTCTTAAAACATAGTATAGAAATGAAGTTCCTATTCCGTGCTCAACAATCACAGTTTAGATTGATTGAAAAAAATAATTGTAATGTGAACTGGTGGTTGATTTTGCTTGGTGTTTCCGGCATGAAGCTCTCTTGTTTTAGATAGCACTCTCAGTAGGTCAGCATCAGATCGGCAAAGATGCCAACATACATTCAGCGTTAATTGTTTGGTTTGGTTTTATAAGGTTTTATGTCCTGAGGATATTTGAGGGCAGCTTCCGGTCAAGATGTGATACGGATGGGTGAGCGCCTGCGTATTTGAGAGGCTTCGATATGATCGTGATGCCTCTTTGCGATAGTCCGAAATTTGCACCGATTTTAAGTGCAACCAGACTGCAGTACACTACCGAAGGCCCGCAGCAGAACACCCCACCTGGTCACACTATACTAAAAAAAAACAGGGAGTAGTAACTACATTTGAGTAGTGGCACGGTACATAATATACACATTTTGGTTGTACACGATTTGAAATTATACAGAACTAGTTTAATTTTACTTCTTAATTCATGAATTAAAGGGGTTTTACGCACCTGACCCTTCTGCTTCTACATTAGTTTAGAAATTTTCGATTCCCACCTTTTGGCCCTTAGCATCACTGAAGAGTCCTAGGAGGACGAAACAGCTGCATGGTGCAGTTTAATTCATTTTTTCGGCATGCTGTATCTATTACTAAATTTAAAAGGTGCGGCACATGTGTGTGTTACGTCAGAAAGGGCAAGCAAATTTAGTCGCCTCTTACGAATCTTGCAATCGGGCGGCAGGTATAATACATGCAGGGTAGAGCGCAATTATGCATATATATATATACATACATTACATACACGATGACGTGTTATTGACCTTAACTGTTACGTGAGTACCCCCTTGATAAACCTGTAAAACCAAATAAAAAGTAGTTTAAGTATGGCCGAATATTACACATTCTCATTTTGTCTCATTTCTCGATATCAAAATTGCCATTAATTACTGTAATTATTTTTTTTTTAGTTTAACAAGTACAAATGCGATTTCTCTAATTTTGCACCTTCAAATTGAATAAATGGTGAGAAGTTTTCTCATGCTCATTGACGTTTAGATAGTGATCTTTTAAATTTTCCGCATCTCAACTTCAGTTGTTGTCGCATAATCTGGACAAAATACGAAAAAAATCTGAAATGAAATCAACAAAGCAATTTGAAAAAAAAAAAAATAATAACCATTGTCCAAACCCGATGCCAATTAGTTCCTAATTAATGAGAACCATTTGAAAACGAATCCAGCTTCGGAAGATAAGAACCACCATGCAAATGAAAGCAACGCTATCGAATGCGGCTGAAGACCACGAAATTAAGTGTGGTTATTAGCAATCTTTTATAACAAAGCTCACAAATAAACAGACCAATTGTTTGTGGAGACCCATTAAAAGGAAATGAAAACTAGCTATTAAAGCAAGATTTAGGACTTGAATTTGATAAATGCTTTTCACATGATCAATTATCGAAATATTTGACTAGGTCATAAATTCTCCAAAAGGTGTATAATTCCAGTTTTATTGCTTCTGCTTCAGTTGCGCATTTTTAATCATTAAACAAAGTGTTGCTTTATATCAATTTTAATCATTTGAAATGTTCAGCGCGCACCATGTTCACAACATGGAACAATTACAATTGTTTCTGGCTAATAACTGATAGTGCCTTTGAAATTGCTTCGGAAATCCGAAGTATCAATGCGCACTCAATAAAGACATCAGCTCCATTACAAGATCCGGAAGTGACGCAAGGAAGATGTTTCTGGGCAGCACTTGACCCTAGTTACCTTAGCCCAAATAACGTTTGATTCGTTTTAGACCAATGCCACAATTAAATTCACCGTGTTTTATCGTAACATTAAATTTCAATGTTAGCTAATATCACTTAAAACCCAATAAGGTCACGTGTCAGTATTTAAGTTCACATTACGTTGTGAAGGTCACGTGACACATGAGAAGGTTATAAGGTCATACTTTCTTATAACAATTGATGAGTAAGAAAGTTCAGGATATGTCTTTTTAAATTTACTTTTTTTTCTCCAGATTTGAGTCACATGATTTGGGGGCATGTTTATGCATGTACTTCCGGTAAATTTGATCATCTGACTGTAATTACATTTTAAATTGATAAATATACATTTGTATATGTGCGCGGTTCCCCGACTACTTGGAGTACATAAGCTCGAATACATGAACCGCCTATAAGTCTGTTGTACTACGTACAGTTACCGTCAAATCACATGACCATTTAACAGATATTTGTACCTTTTTTTCAAAATTCGAAGACAACAAAAAGGAGTTGAGCGTGATCGATAAAATTTATATAATAGGTAGCGGGGAACAATCGTCACTGTTTCGAACAATTTTAGAGTCTGCATTTTGAAAGACCAATAAATCTCCTGTAAGATACGTATTTCCTGTCAGAAAAGATTTGCTCAATTTGTAGGTCTTAGTGATAAATATATTTGACACAGGTATGGGGGTACTAAAAGATTTTATTACCAGTAGTACTAAACTATTTTTTGCCTAAAGCTTCGTCAGACAATTTCACGAGGAGTTTGTTGGTAATACGCTTAGAACCGTTAGAACTGTAAACTGCAGCCGCTGAAAATCCAAGTATCGGGTGCTGCCATTGTCAAGGACATTTTTTGCATTTGAAAGGGCAATGTCCTCTTATTATATTAAAAAGAAAATACGGCTTAAGTTTTTAAATCTTGGATGGTTCAAGATAAACCCTTTCAGGGTGTTCAGGGGGTCAACCTCTGATTTGCGGGTTCGAAACCCACGTAGGGCAGTTACCAGGTACCGACAGTAGGTCGGTGGTTTTCCTCCGGGTACTCCGGCTTTCATCCACCTCCAAAACCAAGCACATTCTTAAATGACCCTGGCTGTTAATAGGACTTAAAACAAAATAAACTAAAGCAAATGTGTATTATCTTTGCAATAAGATGTGTTTAAACTTCAAATATGAACCCGTTTTCATGTAACTGAAGTTGTTCGAGGACTTTAAACCATAAAAAAACGCTCTGTCCCAAATGGTCGTTGTTAACAACGGGCTTTTTAAACACAAACAAATAAACGAAAGAAAACCACTGAAAAATAAGAAGTCAGATATTTGCCATGACAAACAATAGTTTTTGTTTAACAAATTTTAATAAGCTAGAATAACAAAAACAAATATTAAAACAGCATATTTTCCACATAAAATTAGAATATTAAAAATTTAAAATACATATTTTCCACATAAAATTAGATAAATAAATGAAATATTATAATTCGTTCTCGATATGATAGCTTTTGTTTCATGTTATCCCTCCATGTGCCTAATGATCGAGAAATCAAAAAACAAAAAGAGCCCCAGGTTCTGTGGAGGCCACATCAATCAGCTCTGTTATGTAATGCACTCATTCGGATCGACACTTAGAAATGGAAAGTACTGATGTTGGTTATTGTTGTAATTGTGCCCGTATAAGTCCTATTCAAAATCACTAATTACATACACCGTAATCGTACCGAGAGAGCTTACTACGCGTTGGGACGAATTTCATAGTTTTGTACTTCCGCCACCATCTCTTACAGCACAAATACCCCGGTCGCATTAATATCTCCTTCTGGCTTGAAAGTTGAGAGTAATATGTATGTACTACGTATATCAATTATGAATGTAACGGTTAAAGCAGATGTAGAGAGGATATCTTCTTTTACGTCCGAGTAATTTGTCAAATGACCTCGACCTTTTGAAGTGTACTGAACGATTTTTGCATTGGATCCTCATTGATTCAGTAGAGGTTTGGTCCGTACAGAAAGCTCTAATGAATCTCAGTCTTGTTAATTACAAGTGTTAATGTTCAGCAATAATGCATGAGCGAACTTGATGTGGGTTACGCACGCGCTAATCCTCTAAAAGCCCGTCTACTGTTACATGGCACGAAACGGCCATTTTGTACTGGGTAGGGTTCATCGTCAACACCTGCACTAGGTGTAGCGCACTGACCAAATTATGTAAATAGTACCTGGCATCTACTAATAAATATTTAAATTTTAATTGAACCTCGTTGTCTCGAAGTCGAAAGGTTCATTGTAAAACTTCAAATTATTTGAGTTTTCCAGTTACTGTAAAAATTGCTATTTTCGCGTGTGTGTGTTTTCGCTTGGTCAACATCTAAACTGTTCGCGGCGTGGAACTTCTCGCGCTGTCACTCGAGTTGTTTTGTTCTGTTTGTCTATAATATCATTAAACACTGCAGAGTTTGAGTAGCGTTAATATATTCGCGGAGATTTAATGTAAGCGAAATATGCGAAAATTTCACGCCACGAAAAATTCCACTTTTACAGTAATTTTGTTTAATAATTGGTAAGGCGTTTGGATACGATTTCGACATACAAAGGTTCGACTGTAAGAACTAGTTATCAATTGTTTTTTAATCAAATATGCGGATGATACTATCTTTATATCGTAAATAAAAGTTCATCTCTTGAAACTTTTTTTTTTGCAAGAATTTCGAAATCTAAGGCCAAGGAGGTGAACAAATGTCACGTTAATAAGATTGGGTATGCAATTTGTACATTTTGACAACATTTACCACTAAGATGTGACAAATATTGAGTGTGATGGGAGAAGCGTAAGTGTTTTTTGTTGTTTATAAGTTTGTTTATTTTTGTTGTTTTTTTCTTGTTTTTTTTTTTTGCTATTTTTGTTCCTTATGCTGCAGTCCTAACACATTTAACATAACATAATACTTTTATCATTAATTCAAAATATAACTAAAATTTATCTAAAAAGTACCAATTTTGAAATATGTTATTTCAATTGATATCAATCGCTCTGTATGATCGGGTTGTTATAGCGTGAGGGGTTCTTAGTTCGACATGAAACCGGAGTACCTGAAGACCATAAACGTGGCCGGACAGGTGACCATAAGATTCGAAACCGGATGCGTTGAAAGGCAAGTACCTCTCTATTGCGCCAACCGACCACTCTGGCTTTCCTAAACACCAGATACCGCCGTGTTAAAGGCTTTTCGGCAAAACCTGAAGCGAAAATCAAGCCTAATAACTTATTATATTTATAGATTTAGCTAAGATTAAGTGATATCAGCAATATTCAAGATGAATCATTTCGCGGTTACCGGTACAGCAGCAGTTGAAACACGCTATTTGTAAACATGCGTCCATTTCGAACTGTCTTCTACCTTCGGTTTGTTGTTGAAGTGGGCCCCACCTGAATTATTTTCAATTCTTTGAATTTTTCTGTCCAGAGTTTCTTGTTAATTACCGCTCAGATTTAATTCGTTTTAGGCTTATTTTTGCATGGTTATCAACTGGATTTCTTTTCAGAATTTTTCAGAATCCCGAAAATTTCCCTGAAATTACGTATATTGGGCCTTTAAATGACCAAAGCCCAAGGAAAGTATATGAATCTATAATTTCTTGGAACAAAATGAAAGTTAAAAGACCACGAATATTTGTATGTACTAAAAATGAAAAGCAAATCATGATGTGAAATGAAAACTAAATATTTATAACAACTTTATGACGTCATTCTGTTTTAAACTTATTTTGGATCCAACACAAGAACGAAATATTTTCCCGTCTTTATTGTGTAAATGCGAAAGGCACTTTAATTACATTTTTATTCCAATCACACCTGTGGTTGAAATGAAATATTTTTCACCGGAAAAATTCGCAAGAACTTGTTAATCTGTTCACGTACACGCGTCACGTTTCTCGTATTTAAGCTGTTATGAGTCTTAATTTGATTGGATTGCGTTTTTATTTTTACTATTTCCTTACTTCAGCTTCAACGACTGCTTTCCATACATTCAATTTGTATCCAGTTATATTAAAGTACAATATGATTATGATTTCTTAACAGACTCCAGTCAAATTGATAGCTACAATATTGTTTTTTAAAACAAATACGAAAGCCGTCCTCAGCTGTGGGAATATGACATGCCTTAAAGTACACAATATTGGCAGTTTTATTAAATTGTTGCTGACAACGATTTCAATTTTCTAAACCTGAAATTAAATTTCCTTCAAAAACAAGTTTTAAATTATGAGTTTCTACATGTATTTTCTTTTATTTAGTGAGTTATGTTACATGTAAGAGTAGAAAGTATGGTTATCGATAGGGGTTTTAAGGATACATTTCACACTGCAAACACGACACTGAAGAGTTCCAAAATTGTTCTTGTGCATACAGTTGCCTCCCTGTTTAATCCAATTCCTTAACTTAAAATTTTCCATATCAAAGAATTACAGAAGTTACAGTGTAAGAAAATGTCTTAACTTAAAAATCTCCACGATAAAGAATTACAGAAGTTACAGTGTAAGAAAATGTCTAAACTAAAAAATCTCCA
Source organism: Mimachlamys varia (assembly GCA_947623455.1). Taxonomy (NCBI): domain Eukaryota; kingdom Metazoa; phylum Mollusca; class Bivalvia; order Pectinida; family Pectinidae; genus Mimachlamys; species Mimachlamys varia. The sequence goes on along the minus strand of OX392533.1, from coordinate 37,178,293 downwards.
CGATAAAGAATTACAGAAGTTACAGTGTAAGAAAATGTCTTAACTTAAAAATCTCCACGATAAAGAATTACAGAAGTTACAGTGTAAGAAAATGTCTTAACTAAAAAATCTCCACGATAAAGAATTACAGAAGTTACAGTGTAAGAAAATGTCTTAACTAAAAAATCTCCACGATAAAGAATTACAGAAGTTACAGTATAAGAAAATGTCTTAACTTAAAAATCTCCACGATAAAGAATTACAGAAGTTACAGTGTAAGAAAATGTCTTAACTTAAAAATCTCCACGATAAAGAATTACAGGAGTTACGGTGTAAGAAAATGTCTAAACTAAAAAATCTCCACGATAAAGAATTACAGAAGTTACAGTGTAAGAAAATGTCTAAACTAAAAAATCTCCACGATAAAGAATTACAGAAGTTACAGTGTAAGAAAATGTCTTAACTTTAAAATCTCCGCGATAAAGAATTACAGAAGTTACAGTGTAAGAAAATGTCTTAACTAAAAAATCTCCACGATAAAGAATTACAGAAGTTACAGTGTAAGAAAATGTCTTAACTTAAAAATCTCCACGATAAAGAATTACAGAAGTTACAGTGTAAGAAAATGTCTTAACTAAAAAATCTCCACGATAAAGAATTACAGAAGTTACAGTGTAAGAAAATGTCTTAACTAAAAAATCTCCACGATAAAGAATTACAGAAGTTACAGTGTAAGAAAATGTCTTTACTTAAAAATCTCCACGATAAAGAATTACAGAAGTTACAGTGTAAGAAAATGTCTTAACTTAAAAATCTCCACGATAAAGAATTACAGGAGTTACGGTGTAAGAAAATGTCTAAACTAAAAAATCTCCACGATAAAGAATTACAGAAGTTACAGTGTAAGAAAATGTCTAAACTAAAAAATCTCCACGATAAAGAATTACAGAAGTTACAGTGTAAGAAAATGTCTTAACTTTAAAATCTCCGCGATAAAGAATTACAGAAGTTACAGTGTAAGAAAATGTCTTAACTTAAAAATCTCCACGATAAAGCATTACAGAAGTTACAGTGTAAGAAAATGTCTAAACTTAAAAATCTCCACGATAAAGCATTACAGGAGTTACAGTGTAAGAAAATGTCTTAACTTTAAAATCTCCACGATAAAGCATAACAGAAGTTAAGAAAATTTCTTATTTCAAAAAACCTCCACAGGAAAGCTTTACATAAGTGACAATGTAAGAAAACGCATGAATTTAAAATTGAAGGAAATTCTATAACTTCAAAATCTCCTTAACATAAACATCTAAAAAGGAAAGCATTACAGAAGTTTAGGAGATTTTAAAACTTTAAAATCTCCATACGAAAGCTTTATGGATATATCTTGTCACCTACAAAATGCATTTGACTTTTGACCTTTGACCTGGAGTTAAAGTTCACGGCGACCATAGGTCCTTGCCTTCGACGGTTTAAAGTCTACATCACGATACAATATCTCTAAACATTTTGCATGTATATGACCTTTGACCTTAATGTGACGGCTAGGATGACCTTATAGGAGAGCATTTATGACATCATAACTTCTGTATGTGATATATGAGTTTACCTCAAGTTTCATATGTCTTTCTTACTTTAAAATCTCCATACGAAAGCTTTATGGATATATCTTGTCACCTACAAAATGCATTTGACTTTTGACCTTTGACCTGGAGTTAAAGTTCACGGCGACCATAGGTCATTGCCTTCGACGGTTTAAAGTCTACATCACGATACAATATCTCTAAACATTTTGCATGTATATGACCTTTGACCTTAATGTGACGGCGAGGATGACCTTATAGGAGAGCATTTATGACATCATAACTTCTGTATGTGATATATGAGTTTACCTCAAGTTTCATATGTCTTTCTTACTTTAAAATCTCCATACGAAAGCTTTATGGATATATCTTGTCACCTACAAAATGCATTTAACTTTTGACCTTTGACCTGGAGTTAAAGTTCACGGCGACCATAGGTCCTTGCCTTCGACGGTTTAAAGTCTACATCAAGATACAATATCTCTAAACATTTTGCATGTATATGACCTTTGACCTTAATGTGACGGCGAGGATGACCTTATAAGAGAGCATTTATGACATCATAACTTCTGTATGTGATATATGAGTTTACCTCAAGTTTCATATGTCTTTCTTACTTTAAAATCTCCATACGAAAGTTTTATGGATATATCTTGTCACCTACAAAATGCATTTGACTTTTGACCTTTGACCTGGAGTTTAAGTTCACGGCGACCATAGGTCCTTGCCTTCGACGGTTTAAAATCTACATCAAGATACAATTTCTTTAAATATTTTGCATGTATATGACCTTTGACCTTAATGTGAGGATCAGGATGACCGTATAGGAGAGCATTTATGACATCACAACTTCTGTATGTGATATGTAAGTATATCTCAAGTTAGCCGATGAAGCAGAAGACGCTTACTCTTCCGGATCACCTGGTCTTATTCTCTTGTGCTTTTACGAGAGTCTCCAAGTAAATCTTTCCTTTGTTCCTTTTTGCCCCTAGTTTAATTAATTTTGAGTTCGGATTATGGTTTTGTTGACGCTTTGGTATTTTCTGATTTTTTTTCCACCTCGTCTTTCCTACCAATTTAAATTTACAGAACATGCATACACTCTATAAGACTATAGGCTTCGTCATTTGCACTTGTATTTGACCTCTGACATATCATGATGACCTCTTTATAGTACAGCTGACGCTTTAATTTAAGTAGGCGATGCATAATTACTGCAAATTTTAACTTAAACGTATAACAATTTAAAAATAGGGAACATCTTATTACATCCTAAGGGGCCAATAATCGTACCGACAGCTTCTACTTAAATGTCTGAACTTCCGTTTATACAATTACCGGAAGCGATCCTTAACACAGGGGAATAACTCTAAGCCATTCCGGCTAATACCGAAAGAATATGAATTTTTTTATTTTTTTATTCTTTTCATTTAACAGTTCTTTGCTTACACTCTTATCTGCGATTTCCCCCATTTAGTACTTCTCTTGTAACTGATATAAGCATTAAACATAAATTTATTCACATCTTTCGATAGACGAAACTGATAAATAATGTCTACTAAAGGAAAACTTGACACGAGCATATATTCACATTATTAACCTTTGCACAAACAGTACAGCTGTACGTTCCCTTGCTGGTGTAGAAATATTTTATTGTGAACGAAACGTGTTTTTAAGTCGTTAGTTTACTGATCAGTTAAATAATTCAGGCTACATTGCTAGTAAATTACAAAACAGATATAAACCTTTACTTGTAAAGTAAGATTATCGGTTCTGCAGAACTCTGTAGGTGGATGTATGTAAGATTTAGGCCTATTATATAGAACGAGTGTAAATCACCATGGTGCGTACAGCCAAACATTGTTTCCATTCAATAGATTGATACAATGGGGGATAACTCTGATATATAGATAGACTTTAGAAGGGTTTGATGTGACAGCATGATTCATCAAAAAGATTACTCGAAGGACACTTATATATATTAAATTTTGCTTAATATATGTATCGCCTACATGTCATACTACCTTTTTACATTTCTCCATTTAAAGAATTGTACATACAGCCTTTATGGCATGATTTGTAAGAGGCAAGGCAACTTGAAAATTAAAAAAAAAAATTCCAACAAAAACTACAGGAATGTTCTTGCTGACATCTCCTTTAAACCGCCTAACTTTTGGCCTTTTGTTGAGCGTTCGCCCCTGTGAGGAAGGGTTTTAGTTCTGTTTGAAGATAGTAGCTACTCCCTGCATGACGCATCATCGCTATTAAGGGGTTACGCTAGCCTACGCTCTCTACATCTGTCACCCTTGAAATTAAGGAGTTACACTCGCATACGCTCTCTACACCCTCACCCGTGATAGCAAGGTTTTACGCTCACCGACGCTCTCTACACCCCTCACCCTCGATACCAAGGAGTTACGCTCGTATACGCTCTCTACAACCCTCACCCTCGATATCAAGGGGTTACGCTCACCTACGCTTTCTACCCCTGGAATATGGCATAGCAAAACTGATGGCTCAACTTGTTGGTGAGGCAAGAAGACTGGTTCGACCCTTTGATGTACATCAAAAGAATCTCACGGTCACCTAACGGTAAAATTGACAAGCTTTGAAGTCGTGACATATACCAGGAGTATAGAGAGCGTAGGTGAGCGTAATCACTGGATTTTGAGGATGTGTTTGACACCTCATGTATACATAACAGCGCGAATTTATATAATCTCGACACGACTGTTTACTTACAAATATTTCCGCAAAACAATCCTGACAAAAGTCACATTTTTGTTGAAATGGCGAAACTCAATATGGTCGTATTTCATGCAAAAAAGTGAAAACAATTGGACGAACAAAAAAACCGTTTTCCCATGAATTTGATATATATAACGCATGACTCAGCTGAGATTTATGGAAACGAATCGCAATGCATTATATCATAAAATATTGGCTCCACATGGGCATAACCTCAATAAATGATATATATATATACAGATCTACACTAGTGGGTCATATAAGAAAATACATCAAATAAAAAACAAATTACCAGAGTCTGTCTAGTACAGCATCTTGACCTTGGTCTACACAATGTGTGTCATTTATTTCCATATTTTTTACAGACAGTTGATCATGTTAAAGTGAATACCATGAGACCTAGAAACCAGTAAATAGTTTAACATTGGGAAAAAAAGACATTGTGTATTTGTTGTGCGTCCACAAATATTCTCTTCTCTCAAGAGTATTCAAAAACTTAAAGGCCCAATATACGTAACTTCGCGGAAATTTTCGTGATTCTGAAAAATTCTGAAAAAAAATCCAGTTGATAACCATGCAAAAATAAGCCTTAAACGAAGTAAACCTGAGCGCTAACTAACCAGAATTCCTTGACAAAAAAATCCAAAGAATTGAAAATAATTCAGGTGGGGCCCACTTCAACAACAAACCGAAGGTAGAAGACGGTTCGAAATGACGTGTGTTTACAAATAGCGTGTTTCAACTGCTACTGTACTGGTAACCGCGTAATAATTCATCTTGAATATTGCTGATATCAGTTAATCTTAACTAAATCTATAAATATAATAAGTTATTAGGCTTGATTTTCGCTTCAAGTTTTACCAAAAGTTACGTATATTCGGCCTTTAAATACAGTTTGTAACCTGAAAATTGTTATCATAATATAATAACATGATGTATAACCTAAACCAATATGTAGAAAAATATAGTAAACAATAACCTATTAATAATATTTCATATTTCATGATGCTTAAATTCAACACCTTACAGAGCTGGAATTAACGGAACGTTTGCCATGACATATTCCAGGGGTGTAGAGAGCGAAGGTGATCATAATCCCTGGGTATCGAGGATGGTATTCCGGTATGACTAAAAATTGATGCACAAACATCCCTGCTTCTCCATCCTATGGTGTTTACCTGTCGCAGTTGATTTATTATTCTAGGTCTTGCTCTGAATCTCGAGATTTTCTTTACAGATGTCAACTGCTGACGAACAAACTTACGGCACAGGGATTCGAGAGATGCAGGTTTATGAAAACTATGGTCAAGTTTTATGGTCGCCATCTTTATCACATAGAGAAATATTCTGTATCATTGTGTGATATGAAGATGGACGTGTTTGAGTTTGCTTGTTATTGTGTTTACTTGTTGTGATGACAATTATGACTCGGTTCTCATTTTGAGGATTGATGCTTATCATGGCGGATGTCGTCGATGAAGCAGAAGACGCTTACTCTTTCGGAACATCTGGTCTTATTCTCTCGTGCTTTTACGATAGTCTCCATAAACATATTTCCTTTGTTCCTATTTTGCCTCTTATTTAACCGATTTTGAGTTCGGATTATGGTTTTGTTGACGCTTTGGTATTCTCTGATATATTTTAACAATCTTGGCCTTTAACAATCAATGACACTGTCTTGGATCTGACCTAGATTTGCATGGTAGGTGTCGTCGATGAAGCAAAAGACGCTTACTCTTCTTGAAACCTGGTCTTTTTATCTTGTACTTTTACAAGGGTTTTCATGTCAATCTTTCCTTTATTCATATTTCAGTTTAATCGATTTTGAGTTCGGTTTTGTTGACGCTTTGGTATTTTCTGATTTTTTTTTTATTGATGGAAGTCGACAGAAAAGAAACCTTTCTTTCATATTTGAACGACATTCAACACGCACTGGAATTATCTGTCATCGACTTGGATTTAAATTCCGTCAAAACACTGAAATATCAAATTGTGATTTCCATCGACGAAATAACGGTTGCTGAGAAAATTGGATCTGGCTGGCGATACAGCGGTAAGGATTGTAAACAATTTGCAAATAGACGCGCTTGTAACCTATAGATATTTATCACCACAATTCAAACGTCTCATAACACTGATTTTAGATCGTAATCGCACACGATAGCAACATCGTTTCCATCATCAACCGAACCAACAGAAAAAAGTAAATGTTTTCCACTGATTAATATTTTTTTTTCAAATTTTAAAATTTTCAGCACAATGAATCCGATGTTTTCAAGCTAGAGGCAGACAGGCAGATAGGTAGGCTTAAAAAAAAGCTATCAATGGACTCTTGGGTTATTTTAAGTTACTTCTGTGAATGAGAACATTACTTTGTTACAATCCCCTGTGTTTTATATGATACAAGAGAAAAAAGAGCTCATGTAAAATTCACTTATGGTAGCAATTGATTACAAGTATTCGAAAGGCAGGAATAATACTATATACATTCCCCTGTGGTATCTGGGCCCACTTGTTCAAAAGTTAATCAACTTAATCAGATATTTGCGCCAAGTTTACTTTTCTTGTTACTTGAAAACGAAACAATTGAAGTATTTACAATTTTGCCAAATATCGCATATCTACAAGTAATAGAGTCAATATACATGCAAAAGTGTGGAATTGCATCTTGTTTATAACAGGTTGAAAAATGTCGTTAAATGGTGATTAAGCTAACCAGCTTTTAAACAACTGGGCCCAAGCTGAGGGGCCACGGTGGCCGAGTGGTTAAAGTGTTCCGAAATTCTACCACTAGCCCTCCACCTCTGGGTTGCGTGTTCGAATCCCACGTGGAGTAGTTGCCAAGTACTGACCGTAGTTCGGTGGTTTTTCTCCGGGTATTCCAGCTTTCCTTCACCTCCAAAACTTCGCACGTCCTTAAATGGCCCTGGCTGTTACATGTAATAGGACATAAAACAAAATAAACCAAAGTAAAAATAAACCAAGGGCCCAAGCTGATTGTTAAATAGTGGGAGGGACAGGATTCATAATTCTGTCCCTCCCACTATTTATATATTTGGGTATAGTATTAACTATTTCCTATAATTCTTCATGATTTAACTAAATTTATGATATATTTCATAATTTAGACCAATTATAACTTTACAGAGATTCACATATTGTGACTGGTCTCTATAGAGTAAGACTCAATAATCCAAAATGGAAGAGTATTATGCCTTTATATGTTTTGTGTTGTTGTTATTGTTGAGCTTTATGTGTCAATTGTCTGTGTGGGAGGTTATTTACTTACATACTATACATAACAGTAACAGGAAATGGGGTAATGTGCAGGATCACCCAAGGGTGTGCTTTTGCAGTCTGTGGATAATTGATCATGGCTAATTTTGAAATAATGTCTTTAAATGTCAGGGGGTTGTATTCCTATAAAACAAAAAGAGTTGATTTATTTAATTGGATAAAAGCAAAGAAAAAAACAGTTGTATTTTTGCAAGAAACACATAGTTGTAAAGAAATTGAAACACAGTGGGAAGATGAATGGGGGAGTAAAGGTATTTTTAGTCATGGAAGTACATCGAGTGCAGGCGTAGCAATTTTTTTTGGAAATGAAGTGGATATTGAGATACATAGTAAAATTATAGATTCAGAAGGAAGATACATTATATTAGATATTTCACTTAATGGAACCAGGCTTACTTTAATAAATTTGTATGGACCAAATGATGACAAGCCAGATTTCTTTGAAATTATTTACAGTAGAATGAGATTAATTCCAAATACTAAAATAATTATGGGAGGGGACTGGAATTTGGTACAGGACATAGATAAAGATACTTATAATATTGTGCACGAGAGTCATAGACTAGCTAGAGTATTTATTGATAAGAGTATGGAAGAATTTGAATTATGTGATGTGTGGAGGCTCCACAATCCTGAGAAAAAAATGTATACATGGCGAAGGAAAAACCCAATCAAACAAAGTCGATTAGATTATTTCTTAGTCTCACAAGATATACTTAACATTGTTTCTAGCTCTAGTATCACACCTGGTTATAAAACGGACCATTCCTGTATATCTCTATCATGCATAAACAAAGAAAATATGAGAGGAAAGGGGTATTGGAAATTTAATGCAAGCTTATTGAATGATGAGAAATGGGTAGATTTAGCAAACCAGTGTATTAGGGACACAATTGAAGAGTACTTGATAGATGGGAATTTTGATACATTAGATAATATACACTTAAGGGTTAATGACCAAATGATGTTTGAAATAATTAAAATGAAGATCAGAAGTTTAGCAATCGAATACTCAATAAAACAATCTAAAGAAAAGAAAAAAAAAGAGCAAATGATCACAGAGAAAATACAAAACATTGAGAATTTAATGAATAATCTACCAACTAACCAGCTGTATGAATCATTAGAAAAGGAAAACAGGGCATTATCTAACATAAGAAAAGAAAAGACTGAGGGAATTATCATTAGATCAAAGGTTGCATGGCATGAGAAAGGGGAAAAAAGTTCAGATTTTTTTTGTAATCTTGAAAAACAAAATTACTCAAATAAAACTATAACCGAGCTGATAGATGAAAATGGAAAACAATTGACAGATAAATCAGAGATATTAGAAGAAGAAAGACAGTTTTTTAAAACTCTATACACTAGTAAAATGGCATGCAATGATGACTCGCCTCTATTTAATCATGGGAAACATTTAAACCAGGTAGAAAAAGAAAGTTGTGAAGGTCTAATTACAGTAGTTGAATGTGGGAAAGCACTAGCCAATATGAAAAATGGAAAAAGTCCAGGATCAGATGGGTTTACAAGTGAGTTTTACAAATTCTTTTGGAAAGATTTGAAATATTTTGTATGTAAATCTATAAATTATGCATATAATCATGGCTCATTATCAGACTTTCAGAACCAAGGCATTATAACATGTATTCCAAAAGAGTCTAAAGATAGAAGATTTATACAAAACTGGAGACCTTTAACATTACTCAATACTGACTATAAAATTGCCTCTTCTGCAATAGCAAACCGATTTAAAAATGTACTACCCTCAATTATAAATGATACACAGAAAGGCTTTATGAGAAATAGATTTATTTGTGAAAATACAAGATTAGTATATGATATAATGCATGAATTGGAAGAAAAAAACATGTCTGGCTTATTACTCCTTGTTGACTTTGAAAAGGCATTCGACTCTATAGAATGGACTTTTATTCATAGATCTTTAAAATCTTTCAATTTTGGCGAATCTTTAATAAAGTGGATACAAATTTTATATCATAATGCAAAAAGCCGAATTATTAACAATGGATATTTTTCTTCCTTTTTTGATGTACAACGTGGATGTAGACAAGGGGATCCCATTTCACCATATCTGTTCCTAATAGGTGTTGAAATTTTAGCAATACAACTGCAAAAAAATGAAAATATAAAAGGTGTTCATATAAACAATAGAGAATATTTGCTTGGTCAATATGCAGATGATGCTTTTCTATTCTTGGATGGTTCTTCAAAGTCACTATCAAATACTATAACTGAGTTCAATATATTTTCTACAGTATCTGGACTTAAATTAAACATAAATAAGTGTCGATTGATATGGATTGGAAACAAGAAATATTCTGAAGAAATTTTATGTCCTGAACATAAATTTGACTGGTCTGCAAAACATTTCAAACTTCTTGGCATAGAATTTTCTTTGGAGTTATCTGAAATCATTGAATTAAATTTTAAAGAAAAGTTATCAAAAATAAAGAAATTGCTCGGAATGTGGTCTAAACGAAATTTGACTCTCTTAGGAAAAATCACGGTGGTTAAAACACTTGCATTACCTCTTATTACACATTTGCTGTATTCACTTCCAAACCCAGGTAAAAAATTGCTTAGTGATATTAATTCAGTTTTTTTTAGATTCATATGGGGATACAAACCAGACAAAATTAAACGGGACACAATGATTCTTGAATATGGAGAAGGGGGTTTAAAAATGATACACATTGAAAGTTTTATGAAATATCTGAAAATTAAGTGGGTGAAGAGGTTATGTAATGAACATGGGGACTGGCAAAGTTTAGCAAAATCAAACTTTAGTAAATTTGGTGGGGAAAGAGTATGGAATCTGAAAAAAGCAAAACTGGAGGAAATAGCGAAAAATATAAATAATGCTTTCTGGAAAGATGTTGTTTTATCATGGAAAGAGTATAAAGATAATGATAATGAAATATCCAGTTTTCTTAGTGATGATATTTTGAATTATATACCAGTTTCAAGTTTCAAACAGTTTATTAAATTCCAAAGGAATGGGGTGAAGATGGTTAAGGACTTGTTAGATAATAATTATCAGTTTATATCGTTCAATGAAATTAATACTAGATGTGAGAAATTGAATTTTTTACAATACTTTGCACTTATAAACAACATCCCAAGAGAAAATTTAAATATGATTCGACAACAACCATTATTGAACAATCAACCAGAAAATAATAATCTTTTAAGAAGACTTTGTCAAACTAAGGATCTAAGGTATGTTTATAAGGGAATAGTTGCCAACTACAAACATTTTCCAGTTGAAAGGCAGGAAAAATGGAACAGAAAATTAAATACAAATTTAAATGATGATATAGGTTGGGAAAAAATTTATTCAACAAGCTTTCTGGTGACAAGTGACTCAAAATTTCAAAATCTACAATTTAAGATTCTTCATAGAATATTAACAACAAATAGTTTTCTTTACAAAATTAATGTGAAGGATGATGATTTATGTACTTTTTGTAGGGATTCACCTGAAACAATAGAACACTTATTTTTTGATTGTGTGAAAATAAATAAATTATGGAAGGATTTAATAGCATGGGTGAATGACCTAAATAACAACAACTTAATTATTGATGAAATTAATATCATGGATGTGCTATTTCATTGTGAAAAGGGTCCTCCTATTATAAACTGCCTAATACTAATTATTAAATATTATATCTATATATGTCGGTTTAAAAACACTCAACCATCCTTCAACGGTGGCAAAAGTCGAATTATGCAACAACAACACATTGAAAAATGTATGTGTATAACAAATAATACATTGGACATATTTAACCAAAAATGGTCCCTCTTTGACATTTGAAGAAACTTTGGAAAATCTGGGTAATTATAAACTCCTTAACAACCCTGAAATGATAGAAAATAATGAAAAGAAATTGTTAGTATGTAAGTAAATCACAAGTGTACATGTGTATTGTATGCCTGGCTGATCATATGTGTACATGTTTTTGTTTTTGATGACTATTAAACTATTTTTCAGTTGTATGTAGAAATTATGTGGTATGTATTGTAACAGAATAAATAGATATGTGTCAACAATTGTTAATGCCTTATCATGAATATTGTATGCAATGTGTATACTGTCAGGCATACAAGGGTGTGTGTTATGTACTTGTGTACAATGTACATGTACCAGTTGGTACCAGTGTGTGAGTGTATGTGTGTACAGTTATGTGTAGTATGTTTGACTCCTGTAATAGTTTTTTGTTATTTCAAATTAAAGAAACATAATACACTATATGTAGTTTAATTTCACACCATGACTGTACATTGTGTTGTGTTGTCTACAATGTTGTGTTATCTATATGTGTTAAGGTTTAGATTGATAAATATATTTTATTTCTCCAGCTTTGTTTCTTCAATAATTCGATAATGTCATTACTTGTACAAGATGTCAGAACAAAGGTTTACTTGTGTCGGTCAAATTTCATCATTCAATCTCTGAATATCCTTAACAATCAGTATTGCTTTTCATGACAGAAGGTCAAAGATCAAGGTCACTATTATTATAAAAAAAAAATATAAGTAATGACTGACACAATTTTTTCATTTGATAGATTGAGTTTTCTTAACAAACTTTATTATCAATTCTAGTTAATCTAAAAAAAAAAAAAAAAATGAAAAATGCCTGACTTAAATAAATTTATATATATTTTTTATTATTGGAATGAAAGAGAATGAAAGAATAAATGATTTGAAGTTTGAGAGAAGAAATGCAAGAGGAAGAGTGAATGAAGGGAAAGAGGCCTCCTGTGTGGGGTTACATGTTGTAAGAGGGATGATCCCAGGGCACCCCAACCCTGGCATCCTTCCAAAAAAAAAAAAGCTGGGGAATTAAAACATTTTTCTGAACCTGAAAAAAAAAAAAAGGATTCATAATTCTACAGTAATTCTACAGGGAAAGCAAGAATAACGTTTATCCACTATTCTATATAGGAAAAACAATGATCATGTAGCAGTCGGTCGCTATTGTAACTGTATCAAAGACCTTGATAAAATCCCCAATGGTAGAGATGTATTGATACAGCTTTTCTGAGAGATTGTCAACTATTTACACCTGCTTTAAGCACAGGGGCATGCTATTTCGTTAAGAGGAATTATATGTATTGACTTAAACTGATTTGTCCGTGACAATATACGACGTTTTTGTAAATAAATCAACTATCGACTAATCTACAATTATAGCAACCAAATTTTTTTTTTAAATCTTGCAGCTACTATATCTTGTTCACCCCTATCACATTTTGACTCTTCCATTACAAAGGTTGGAATATTTCATTAAGAATTTCAGGGATGAATTTGTTAAATTTCGGTAAGCCTATATATACATTTATTAATTAACTAGCATGATATTGCCGAAATACGGGAAAATCGGCCCGGGCAATACATATAAAAAAAGTCGGCAAATACAGGAAAAAGTCCTGAGGCCAATATAGCAGGCCTTGGACCAATAACTAGGCCAATACAGAAATAACCAATCAATAATGACTTTATTAATTAACTCTACGACAAATGAAGTTTCGCGCCAAATCTTGTATTGGCCGACTTTTTCTGTATTGGCCGACTTTTTCCTGTATTGGCCGACTTTTTTATATGTATTATTCTCTATATAGTGTTACAAACTAAACTACAAATATGAAACGCCATACCTGAAAAAACCTATCCTGGCTCTATGCAAGGAGGAGCTAAAATGTCTACCACTTCCTTAGTTACGATTACCGTAAACAAACTTAAGGGGATAATTTGGGTGCATCTCGGAAGCATTTTGATTAAATTAATAAACATAAATTTAATCTAGATAGAATAGATTTTGTTAAACTTGCGCTGTCAGCTTTTATTCAGCTGCGTTCCATATTCAAATATGACGGAATAGAAAATGACGTAGACAGACAAAACAAAACGTCACGACACAGCAAGCGTAACAACCAATGGGAATCAGGGGCTGTAATTATTAAAACACTCGAACACTCGGACAAGGGAAAGTGGTTTTTTTTTTTGCCAACGAGACTAGCAAGGAGTAAACACGGGACTTCTGGGTTATGTTGCCACCGCGTTACAACAAAGGCCAAAACTTCCAGACAAATTCAGACCAGTTGAACTAGTTCGTAACTGCCTGATATTATTATAATCATAAGGCGATGTTCCGCTACATAACAATTTTTCCCGCTTTCACCGAAACGAGGGATAAGAATTTGGGTTTGTCAGTACGTCCGTCCGTCTGTCATGCTTCGTTTCCGTACAATAACGACAACAAATATTATTTGTTTTTCTTGAATCTTGGTAACAAGGTTAAATTCTTAAAGGGCTCGGCGATGTTTGATCCCCACTTTTGGCTGACATTATTTTATGGAGTTATGGCCCCTTGATTTAAGTTTTCGTGCAATCACGATAACAAATAATATCCGATTCCTGTGTATAATGCTTTACTTTTTGTTCAATTTCCAAACAATACATCTTGTGTCAATAGCATGAAAATTATATGTTTCAACCTAACCTCGAAATACATAATGTATTTTACCTGCAATATGATAACCCGCTAACGAAAGGGGTAAAAATAGGGGATATCAATTCTACGATTACGCTTGTTTTACATTTATCTTGAAAATAAAAAAATAATTTGGGATTTTTATAGATCCTTATCGCATTTGCTCTAGTTTCCCTGGTCATAGTAATGCACGAGACTGAAGCAGACGACACCAGCAATGGCGTGACGGAAGCCTGATATTCGACACTATTGTGTTATTGTGCTATTTCGGTATAATAAAATATTTATTGCTCTTGTTTTCCTCGGGATTAATCATACTTAACGAGGGCAAAGCCTCATTGAAACACGATTTATGGAGTGAAAGCAAAGAACGGTGTCTTTTAAACAGTGATATCTCAATATGTTGCAGACATTTAGAAATTAAAAAAAATATTCGAAATACTCTCATAATATCGGCCTTGCAATTGGTTACTAGTTTAAAGTGTTGAGTTTAAAGTGTTGAATTAGCATGCACAAGTGTGTTATATAAAAGCTGTACATCTATCAGTTTTCATTCTTTGACATTTTTATTATTATCATCCTGAAAAAGATTGTTTATTTTAAACATTAAAAACCACACAACCACTGTTGTGAAATCTAAACTTCTCGTTTGTTCCGAATTGACTGTTCTTTCGGTTACGGCTTTCACCCTCCATAGGAGTAGGCACATCCGCTAACACGCCTTTTTTTTATTTTGAAGAGCCCGTGCAGTTTAGAAGGAAAAATAAAGACCACCTGTATACCACTAAATGATTGTAAGACATGACTTATGAGGGGTCCTTCACCCCAAACCCTTCCCCCACCACTGCGGATTCGGAGGATTAAATATTCTTTGTTGTTTGTTTGAGGAATATTAAAGAAACCAAGAATGGACCTACCTCATCCACTTGAAAGAGTACCGTAAACCCGAGCAAAGTGGGGACCCGTAGTTTTCTTTATTAATAATATTGAGCACAGAAAAATCGAGATCTGCAGTTCCAATTGCAATATTTTTAAAAAGCCAAATATACGTAACTTTTGGCAAAGCTTAAAGCGAAAATCAAGCCAAATAACTTTTCATATTTAAAGATTTAGTTAAGATTAACTGATATCAGCTATATTCAAGATGAATTCTGATGCGGTTACCGGTACAGCAGCAGTTGAAACTCGGTATTTGTAAACAAGTGTCCATTTTGAACTGTCTTCTAACTACGGCTTATTGTTGAAGTGGACCCCACCTGAACTATTTTCAATTTTTTGGATTTTTCTGTCAAGACTTTCTTGTTAGTTACCGCTCGGGTTTACTTTGTTTAAGGCTTATTTTTGTATGCCTATCAACAGGATATTTTTTCAGAATTTTTCAGAATCACGAAATATTTCCTGAAGTTACGTATATACGGCTTTTAATATTTTTTTGAATATTTCGTATATGTTTACTTACTTTTGTTTTGTCGTTGTGTCCAACGGACGCCGATCCTAATGAATCATTCCTGTTAAAACCCCCCAAAAAGTATAGTTCCTATCTGGTACGCCAAAGTAGGGGTCCACTCTGGACAATGCCAAAAATCCCATTCGGAAGTGATTGTTTTTCAAAGTTTGAAACAGCGTTGCCATACTGCTTATAAATGAAACATAGTGGTTTCCATAGAATCTGATCTGGACCTATTGGAGCTCCTTGAAGTATTCCTGTTAAGAACAGTATTTCATGCCTCATCAAGAGCCTGAAAAATTACCATTCTATCTAAAGCTGTTTTTGTTGTTGTTGTTAAATTGCTGCTGTTTAGGTGTAGTGGAACATTTTAATACCAAATATGTACTTAATCACTATAAATATGTGATACCCCATCGTCGCAAACCCACGGTACACTTCTCTGACGCTTGCATACCGTGGGCTAGAAATTCCAGAGTAGATGGAAACCCTCGTTTTCGTACTAAAATAGTAGCCAATCATATCGATACTATCATCCATGATTACATCCAGCCGGGATATTCAGACGGGGTATCCCGTATAATTTGTAGCACCGCCTGTCAACAAAACCTGTTGATTGTGTTAGAATATAAGGTCCTACATGTGCTATACGGAGATTGACATCGGCGTCATTCCTACAGAAATATACCGGTCGTGGTCAAGATAAAATGATTTAATAGAGTGTCACGAGAAACGACCATTCTGATTGGTCGAAATCGCCGAATAAACTTCTATTCATGGAAAAGAGGATTTACACCTATTCTAGCCCAAGGTATGCAAGCGTCAGAGAAGTGTACCGTGGGTTTCCGACGATGATGATACCCGTACTAGGTTCCTTGTTAAAACTCGAATCCGACTTGAGGAGTAAACAAATGACTTGACACATCTTCAAATTCCTCGATTTACGCCTGGTAGTGACTGTCTACCGATGTTAATGCTGATAAAGTATGCTTCATATATATTTCAAAGCACCGTAAAATTATTTTTTATAAAATCTGAAACAAGTAATGTTGTCATTTCAATAATTTCACGAATATTTTTATGGTGCAGTTTTAATCTTTTAGTGAATCTCGGACGTTTCTTGTCTAAATAATTATAAAGGTGCTGTTCTTTTGAGAAGCTGCTATTCTCCTGTGTAGCGTATAAACAATCCTTTAAATCAGGTAGCCCGTATTTCTATCTGTCTGCTGTCTGGCAGCAATGTTGCAAAATATGGAAAATATAATCGCTGCCTAGGCACAATATGGATTACATCTTTGATTGAAGCGCTTAGCTCAGGGTGGTTGTGACGCGGTTCGAGATTATCTTTTAATACCGTCAAGGGAGAGGGAGAAATAAAAGAAAGAAAGAAAGAAAGAAAGAAAGAAAGAAAGAAAGAAAGAGAGAAAGAAAGAGAGAAAGGGGGAGAAATGAAAGAAAGAAAGAAAGAAAGAAAGAAAGAAAGAAAGAAAGAAAGAAAGAAAGAGAGAAAGGGGGAGAAATGAAAGAAGAGCGGGGACGGGGGATGTGATGTCGTATGATCTGCATTTCAATTTTCGATTTAGAGAGTTGTAATGCATCTTGACAAGTGTTATTATAACGGTCAGTTTCTAACCTATTTCCATTAGTTTGTGAATTCTAAAATGTTTTCAAATTAGAACTTTCCTGTCCCAAAGGAGCATACTTCTCACCCAACAAACTCAATTACAGAAATGCGTGTAGCGTTTATGTCGTTCTACTTCCCTAAAATATATTACTATTTCAATTATGTTCAATTTCCGTTCTCACGAAATGAAGTTAGGGAAAGCGAATATGATGTGTAGGTGACAGATGACGTCACTATAAGATGTAGTGAAGGTCATACATATCACGAGAAAAATCAGTTAATCTTGCGGGGGCCCCTTATGTAGTTAAAAAAATAAATGTCGCTTATGACATCCATGACGTGCTTTTATAGAGTTTTGAAGAGAGTTAGTTATTTTAGGCACTACACAAAAACACCATTAAATGGGGTTTTTTGGGTGTTTTTTTTTGGAATTTTTTTTTGTTTGCTAAGCATTGAGCTGAATAGTCGCCGTTACAATGAAAATAAACCTATTTTAATGGATTTGTTTTACAAAACTGTGATATATCCTTGAAACTATAACAACAGACATAACTTGTTATCTTCCTGTAAAATTCTTTTTTATCTAATGTTAATTTGATTAATGACACAGAGCACAAATCGGATGGCTGGACCAAAGATAAGAGTGTCATTACATTTTCTGCGGCGAGGGGGGGGGGGGGTATTTTTTATTCAATTTTTTTCATCCCGCTACAAGCTTTTAAGCTTTCCCTGGTGTTTGACTGACAACAGGACAACAGTGAGTGATGTTTCCATGATAAAAGACAAACACTTAAAATAAAAATGTCTTTTTGTAATCGACAGTCATGGAATTGCAACAGGACATTATGGACCATCTGGATCTCAAACCTTCGAGTTCAAAGAATAACGAAACAGAATGGATAACCGTCAGGGATCTCATATCCCCCCAAAAGAATAAAATTACCTTAGTTTAAGTCCAAAACTACCTGAAACAAATTATCAGGTCCCTGTGGGATATATGATATGTATGCCTCTTTGTGATAGAGCTGAACTGATGCCCACTTCAGAGTGTAACCTCAATTGAACAGACAATCAATCAAATTATGTAACCATACATAAAGCAAATGCACTATTTACATAAGGTATATGTTTATATACTATGTTCACGTAAGATACATTAAATGGTTCAATATTTACACAAACTACATAAAATAGTACGAAATTTAAAAAAAACCTTCAAATAGTTCAATATTTGCATACAATATAGAACAATATCTACAAGTTTGTATTTTTTCTTGTGTAATTTCGGAGTAATAAATACGGATGTGGGATGGAACCTTGCTCATTACCTAGTCCGGTCGCATTAAACCGACAACGAGTAAACCAGTTGTTGGGATAACCCTATAGATACTGATTATAAATCAGGGGAAAAAAACCAATTCCAGTTCCAAGATTTTGGTATTTCCTTCAGACACCATTCTATCGAATAGTTTACGCTCTATCTTAATTGGTTCACATTGCCGAGCCTTTTACTTTGGAAACCACAATAGAACATTGTGGACTTTCTGAATCTCAAATCTACAAATTCAACGAACAACGAAACAGCATGGCGAAAGGTTAACTCAGGTGGAAAAAGAGAAATGTTCTTTTATTCGAAAAACTATTTTATTAACTTAGATTAATTTAATCGATTATGATAGTCATATGTGAAATGATAGTCGTGTGTGGAATTCAAAACAATTGCTTTTCTTTGGAATTTTGTTGAATTTGGCAAGCCGCATGATACATTTTATTTGAATGGTATAAAAAATTTTGAATATTCCCAGTTTCAATCAAACAGAAACGTCGAATACACATTTGGAGTAGTGGAGCACAGTCTCCCTTGTAAGAAAATCGGAAAGTATAAAAAAAAAAGTTTCAATCTACGTAACTTCCTGTTTGTAGATTTCATAGTTACTTTCCGCCCATTACATCGCATCCGGTTTGTATGTCAAATGTCATTTCGATTTGTCCTACTTCCGGTTTATCTTTTCGACTAAAAGTGAGCCTGGTTTTGAAAAGGTCAGATTACATTAGTTGCACATTTTGGACAGACTCTTGGTACGCATGTCAAGGGTTGACTTCCGGTATGCATCATAGATTAAAATATTGCACTGTCGTGGCAGATTTCTACCATCAATTTTGTTAAGTAAGCCTTACGGCAAGACAGCTGGTCGAGAAAATTGTTGCGACAAGTAGTGTTATGGGATGCATTAAATCAACTTTTTTTGCAATCTTCTTTCCACTCGTACTGTTATCATCAACGACCTGTGAAGTCAAATCGTTTATGGGTATCGGCTTTAGTCATGTTACATGCTAAGCTATCTTGTAGACCAAACACATTGTGGGATAAAGCCCGAGTTGTTCCGAAATACCTGAGTGTAATTAATGTCGTTTCTATCGGCTAGAGTGTGCACTTTTCCAACTATTTTCGTAAAGACTTTATCAACCACCATAGTTATTTTTAACTGTTCACCAGGCTCCTTTTCGGAAATATTCAAGGCCCAATATACGTAACTTCAGGACAATTTTCGTGATTCTGAAAAATTTTGAAAAAAATTCCAGTCGATAACCATGCAAAAATAAGCCTAAATCGAAGTAAACCTGAGCGGTAATTAACAAAAAACTCTTGACAGAAAAATCCAAAGAACTGAAAAAAATTAAGGTAGGGCACACTTCAACAACAAGCCAAAGTTTAATAATTAGTAGACGGTTCAAAATGGACACTTGTTTACAAATACCGAGTTTCAACTGCTGCTGTATCGGTAACCGCGTAAGGATTCGTCTTGAATATTCTTTGTAAATATCAGACAGGAACTTAAGCTATACTCATTTAAAGGCCCAATATACGTACTGTAACTTCAGGAAATTTTTCGCGTGTCTGAAGAATTCTGAAAAAAAAATCCAGTTGAAAATCATACAAAAATAAGTCTAAAACGAAGTAAACCTGAGCGGTAACTAACAGGAAACTCTTAGCAGAAAAATCCAAAGAATTGAAAATAATTCAGGTGGGGCCCACTTCAACAACAAGCCGAAGTTAAAAATGGACGCTTGTTTACAAATAACAAGTTTCAACTGCTGCTGCATCGGTAACCGCTTAATAATTCAACTTGAATATTGCTGATATCAGTTAATCTCAACTAAATTTATAAATATAAAAAAAGTTATTAGGCTTGATTTTCGCTTCAATTTTTGTCGAAAGTTACGTATATTGGGCCTTTAAAGCTTTGCCATTTTCATATATAGAAAATATAACTTGGCGGAAATCAATGGTGAAAAACAGGCCGCCAACTACACATATTCGAATCAAAGCCTGAAAGGAAAAAAACATCGCCAGGTTATCCAGGCAAGTATTTAAACACTCCCACTACTAAATATAACAAATAGAAAAGTCTGGGGAAACACCGCCATAAGGAGAGACAATTACGTTAAGTTCTGCAGAAACAGATACATTAAACCTTATTTAGCATCACATGGGAACATAAGAAAGCTTCCTGTTCTATATAACCCAACATTACTGTAGTAACTAACACATAATTAAGCATGCGTCAGGATGCGACAATCCATTTCCGGTTCGAACGAGTACGAGGCTTGGTTCCGTAACAACACAGAGACATATATATTCGACACAAAGTGCGCTGCAGTTATTGATAGAATTTTAGGTGTTAATGAGGAAGAATTCTCATTAATTTCAGGAATATTGTAAGGTTGGTAGTAAAGATAATTAAGATACAGATGTAAAAATGTATGAATTAACAGAAAATTTTAGGTGTAAACGAGGAAGAATTCTCATTAATTTCAGTAATATTTTCTAAGGTTGATAATAAAGATAATGAAGCTTAGAACGTATAAATTAACAGATAATTGAATTATTTCATCAGCACATGAGTGTACTATAGAATACAGGAAATAAAAATCGATATTAATATAGAAACAACAGCAAATTGAGGTGACAGCAACTCTTCACGGTAGACTTGAGAAGCGTATGACATTTAGCGTATCGTTCCGGTTGTTCCAGAACGAACCGGGCGTTCCGCTTAATGGAACACGACGTTCCGCCGGAACGAACCGGTTCGTCGGGAACGTTTTATTTGAGGGTTCCAAGTTGGATCCAATATGGCGGCCAGTAAAAGGTTTTCGTTTCAGATGTTCAATAAATTGTAAATAGACATAACTGTAACCAGTTAGAATGCATTTCATCAGTAAAATATATAATTACCGACTCCAACCGGCATCATAGTGTGTAAAATTTGTAAATAAAAGCGATTACTCGCATTGTTTTGCGGATTTTATGACGGAATCGTTTTGGCTTTTTCCGGAAAAGTTGTTTCTTTTTCCTTTTCGATTATTAGATTTTCACCCTCAGAAACAGAATTCGGCACGTCCTGTTCCATTTAGCAGACCAGTTCCAAGTTGGCACAACCGGAACGTTCCGCTAAATGGAACACACTAGAGGACTTTCAAAACAGTTTTAAAATAAAAAGTGTACTGTAAAAGAGGAATTTTTCGCGGTGTGGAAATTCTCGCTTATTTCGTTTGCTTTAAATCTCTGCTACTATATCCACACGCGAACATATTTAACACCACTCAAATTCTAGGAGTGTATACCAGTATTAAAGGTACACAGTACAAAACAGCATGACTGACATTGTGACGTTTTTCACATCGCGAATAGAATAATATTAGTAATAATAATATACAACATTTACATAGCGCTCTAATAATTTTTTAAATTACTCTAAAGCGCTTCACAACATGTAGATAATAATTTGATATTTACAATGCATAAATAAATAAGTTATTACAATCTAAGCTAATGTGATAATATAAAAAATGCTTATAAATACAAACTAGATAAACAAATGTCAGTATATACATGACGTTTAAGTTGATACCCTAATATGCAGGAGTATGGAGGCTGACAAACCGAAAATGTTTATTCTTGAAAATGTTGGCTTTTACAGTATTGTAGCCTTATCCAAATTGCAAGACTAGCAAGAATTTACTTTTGTGAATTTAAAACAAGAGCATCACGTTCATTATCATTTCCACTTACATAGACGTACTAGAAGGTACGCAATACAAAACAACACGACTGACAGTGTGACATTTTTCACACCGCGGATAGTTTGAGTGGAGGCTGACTAAGCGAAAATTCTCATGCTCGAAAATAATGGCTTTTAAAGAATTGAAGCCTTATCCAAATTACAGGAATTTATTTTCTTGAAGTTCGAACATGATATTCATGTTTATCGTTATAACCACTTACATGTATGTAAATTTGACTTCTGCGCATCGTTGAATTTGTAATAAGTGTCTATGTCATCACTTGGTTTTAATAGTTTGTTGATAGGAGATGGCTTCAATAGTTGGCTTCATTGTGGTTTAATCATATGTATCAATTTTGGACGATAAGATATATTAACATTTGCGCTGCAAGCCACTAAATGAACATTACAAGCAAAAATGCCTGTTATTTAAGCATTGATGACAATCTTTTTTAGTTTCATTGGGGTATGAAAAAAAAAATGTTTGAAAACTGTATGAATCCGCGTAGCGGATTCTTACAAAAGTTTGCAAGCAAAATATTTTTCATAACCCTATGAAATTAAAAAAATATTGACATCAATGCTTATAATTAATTTTTGAAACTTATTTTTAAATTTAAAACATGTTTATGTACAATTTGACTGATCTAACAACGGATTCTTTTTTACAAATCAATACGCAACGTCAATTGCCGCATTGTGACGTCACATTTTTCGCGCCATTTTCGGATATTTTTTTCATAGAGTTATGAAAAGAAAATATCAACCAATCAGAAAACCGCATTCTTCATACAATCAATGGAAAATTAATTATAAAAGTATGAAAGCAATGGTTCTGGAAACGTAGCACGTGGTTTAATTATGACGTCGTAGATCAAGCTAGTTCAATGAGAGTCTTTTCGCTCCGCTTCGAATAACATGGAGAATACCCTTGCGTCAAACGCTCAAATGACTAATTATTATCATTGGCGCCAATTTTATTCAAGCTGGGCTGTTCCGCCAATGTCGTTTAAATGACGACACAAATACAATTGCAGGTAATAAACTATTAATTGGAAAAAAATGTAAATGAAGTTTAGCAATTGTTCTATAGTAAAAATGTAAATAAATGGATTGAAAGCCTTTTTTTTTAACTTTCATAGTGCTATGAAAGGTCAGCCGTTACATCCATATTGAATGAAGCCCGCTAGAGCATTGAGTTTCAATGGTTAAACAGTTTCGGGATTTATGTCTGCACTTTCGATGGATGGAATCAATTCCACCATCGAAGGGAAGAGAAAGTTCGTTACATGTACCGCGGTATTTAGACCAATTGCAACAATATGATAGTGGGTACATAAGGATTAAAAGGCACTTTCAATATTTATGGAACAATGACGCAAAACAGTTACATATAAGATTACCATGAAGATTGAATATGTTTACAATCGATTTGCATTTATACCGGCATGAAATCACCCCCACCCCAAAAAAGATTAAAAAGCGAATGCAGTACATTCCTTTTAAGAGCAAACGTTGTTAAAATTGCTTTGAGATCGAATATTCTGCTCAAATCAAAGACATCAGTATTATATAGTTGAATATGTTAAATATAATTGTATATTTTGGTTTTTATTTATTCGGAGACATTTCGAAGTGAAACTACACTTTATATGAAGGAAGTTATTCATGGTCACCGTCTGCTTACAAGCGACCTGGATGTCTATTTTTAGAAGCTGTGAAACTTATTCGACCATTAAAATTGCCGTAAAACCTTCACTCTGAAAGATACCGTCTGCTCAATGACACAAGAACTTTTCCCTGTAAAACATCCAGACAATTTTATGTTGTTTTTTGCCTTGACGCATGCACCATGTTGATAGGCTGACGTGTAATTTACGCCCTCTTCCTCGTTAGGGGGCGCGGCAGTACTTCCGGTCTGTTGAGTTTATTGTCGAGACATATTAAATTGTAGGGCGCAACTTGTTTGAAGTGTAAGGGAGGGTGTGTTATAATTGAGAGATGGAACCTTTTCTCAAAATTAGCTTCTTCAACCCGGTTACTGAATATAGACCTGGATTATTTGTATATTAAAAAATTATCCAAACATTTGAGCATGTTGTTTCGTTAATATTGCGGCAGATGTCTTATATACATGTAGCCTACAAATGGTAGCATGGTGCATTTCATTATGGTTTAAGATGATTAATAACATAAAAAGAAAATTGGAAAATTTAGTTTATATAATTTTTTTCTTTCAAATTTCGCTATGTTCTATATATTATATACATAGATGGTTATTCTCCTGGCCACAAGTGCCTGTGACAAAAACAGCTGCGACGAGGACCGCCGACAGCCGAATTGGCGAGACATAACAAACAAATCTTCAGTGAATTCAGCATTTCTTCTTTTATATGACAATATCATGACAAATAAGACTGTCTTGGGTACGTATTTATTTTCCAACCTCTAACTTTTATCGTTATCGATTCAACTCCTCGGATGTTTGTGACTTTGTGAGTTTACTGCCGGTGATTAGTATAACGTGACCCTGACTCTTTGCAGTTCACAACCCGGCAAACTTTGGACGAACTTCGCCACTTTCTCCGTATTGTGTTGACACATTCCTGCCGTCAGGATGGAATATTTCAGCACCATTTTATCCAAGAAAGGCATTTTGAACCTCCGAGTGTTAAGAACGATGAAATATTTCGGTATGTAGTTTGTTTTTGTCGGCTCAAAACCATACAATTTTAGTTGTTAAATTCGTGTATTTAAGCACGTACTTAAATATTTAAGCATGTTCCTTACCATTCTTAAATATTGAGCCCATTCTTAACTTAAAATTTGAGAATGCAGACTTAAGAACCTTCGATATACGCTTTATTTGAGAATATTCTTAAAGTTGAGCATATACTTAAAGTTAAGAATTGTGAACGGTTTGAGAACTTTCGAGGTACACTTTTTAAGAATATACTTAAAGTTAAGCATATGCTTAGAGTTAAGCACTAAGTACGGGTTTAAGAAGTTTCGAGATTCCTGGGCCTTGCTACGTGAAGTTAAGGAATTTTGATTAATGAGGGGATGACCCAAAGCGGAGCCTTGGCGAACTCCAATTAAAACATTGTGATATTTTAGGAATTCGTATAAATGTTCTGTCCCTAGGACAATTATTGTTAGAATGTAGGGAGTATTGCTCAGATTATTCCAAAAGTGTGAATTTCCTCAGACAAGTGAGAAAAGTTCTTGATAAAAAGTAGACAAGTTAAAGGACATAAAACCACTTATTTTTACAGTTGTTCGAGTAAATTTACCGTGGGGCTCTCGGCCTTATGAGCACTCTGCTTGTTTTGTGTGAATTATATAATTAAAGTGATTTCTGGTTGTTTAAGATATGTGTTGATTAAAATATTCTGATTATGCTAATTATGCTCTTTATTTAGGGTCGATAACACTTTGAGTCGTAAGACTCTTCCTCGAAGTGTTCGACATAGTCAATGTACAATATTTACAACATGTAAAATTAAAGCATCTTTGAGTTATTGCATATATACATGTATCTGTCGGACAAAACATAACTTGGCCTATATCTGTTTTGATACACTCATTGATAAAAGGCAACTACAAAGTTTTATCAATTTGGCCTGTTTCCTGTCATAATCTTTAAATTTAGAAAAATTGAAATATATGTAATGGACACAGCCTAAAAAGTATGTCCATATTAGTAATTTCGCAAAAAAATTATGTGAAGGCATATTATGCAACAAAGTATCAATATAATATATTGCATCCTTGAAGGAAACAGTTGTGTATGACATTTCCTATTCTTTGTTATTATTTAGCTTTTGAAACCCACATTTCGGTCACCCTATACTTAGAAAGAGGATGAAAAGCTTAATATTTATGAAGAGTAGACATATTATGTTAAAAATTGTACAAATACTGACCGTCATCCCTAGTCCACATGTTAAGATACTAAAACACTTCCAAAAATTATTTTTCCATTTTATATGGAATAGCAAAATTGATAAAACTGAAGAGAAATCTCTTAATTGGTGATTTTAAAGATGGAGGTTTAAAAGTACCGGATATCTTCTCATATAGTAAGTCATTAAAATTAACATGGATAAAGAAGTGTTTGGATCCAAATATTCATGCAGATTGGAAAACGTTATTGATTGATGATATAGAACGATTGGGAGGAAACAAGATACGGAACTTAACAAAATATGGACTAGTGGAAGTAGTTAAAAGATACAATTTCGGGAAATTTTGGCAAGAATTATATCCATCTGGGGGAATCATTACGAACCCTCCCCGGCAGCCCCTGAAAACGTTCTCTCCCAGCCTCTGTGGTTTAATGAGGAAATCAAAGTCAATAGACAAACTATTTTCTACAAAAATCTGTGTAATGCAGGTATTTTCTACGTTAAAGACGTAGTAGACGAGCAGGGCACTATCATGCCTTTCAATACTTTTATTCATAAATACCGAATAAACATCAATTTTAGGAATTTTAATAGTATTATTAGTGCAATACCCAGAGGCTGGAAGAGACTTATTTCAGATTATGGAAGAAATATTGAAAATGTTTTACATGATAATTTGAAGCAACTGCAAAATATTAAAAAACCGTCTAAGTATTTCTATCAAAAACTATTGTCCAGAGTGTTGATTTATCCGCAACAATCTCACGAAAGGTGGCACACTGTTTTGGATGTTTCTCTAAACTGAGATGACTGGGCAACTATTCATGCTCTCCCATTATTTCAAGAGACAAATGATTCAAAACTACAAACTTTACAATACAGAATTATTAACAGAATATTTTTCACAAATTCAATGCTATTTAAACGAAAATTACTTGAACATCAGGTATGCACCTTTTGCAATGGGGCACCTGAAACGATATATCACCTTTTTTGGGATTGTTCACATAGTCAGTCACTCTGGACAAGCTTTGTGAATTCTGGTTTACTCAAATATGATGTTGTGTTGGAAAAAAACTGAGTTGCTTTCCTATTTGGCATGGTCGAAAATGTTCCATTAATAGGTGTTAACATATGTATATTACTAATTAAGAAGCATATACCATTGATGCGACAAAACCGTAAGATTCCAAACTGGGAAACATGTAAGACATTTTATTCAAAATTATAGAAATTTAGATTTGCTCTCAACCTATATGTTGACTCCAAATGCAGCAAGCAAGATCCGGCAAAAATGGGAAAGCATAAGACTTATATTAGAATGAACCATTCATCTGATAATATGTATGGAATGTATGTTTTCCATCAAGAACCTTTATCTCACTTGTACTTAAATATGTGATTGACACAATAAAAAATATTAAAAACAAAAAAATATTATGTTAAAATCTCCATTATCATCCTTGGTTCCCAGCAAGGGGATTCGTGTCACACTAACAAATCTAGCTTGATAATTAAAGCATTTGTTCAACTGTAAAATCTTCATATGGTGCTCCTTTATTTACATAATGTATATGTTCCCTCTTATATCGCGGAAATATTTCAATGTTCCTGTTCCTAATGTCCTTTACATAATGCCTTGAGATTGGGAGACCTTTTTATTACGCCAATAGTTCATTGAATAAATGGAGGCAGTATTTATGAGAATTTTTTTAATGAATATAAAATACATGTTTAGATTGAATCAACAAAATTAAAATTGTAATCTATATATAATTAGTGAGGAACTTAAAAGAAAATTAAAATGACAGAACTTTAAAGGCAAACATATCATATTACACCAGCAATATTTAAATAACCAAAAATATGGGAAACTTATAATGGTTTTCGTATGAATTAAATTTTAGAAGAAGGAAAGACAGGGAAATGAATATGCACAGCCTGTATACAGTAGGAAAAGCGGGCAGACGTTCCATCCTCTACGTTTTTATTTTGACATGTTCCCTCTGCTGATGCTGCTAGGCTTCCATAGCTCTCGGTCAACAAAATATCGTCGTGACGCGAGGTTTTGTAATGCAATTAATCTTGTATGGTAGGAGAAACGAGCATCACCCAGAAATCACGAAAAAAAACTTGCAGCACAGGAAATTAGATTAGTTGAAAGTAATAATTTGATATTTCAGTTTTGACATGCTCCCCTGCTGATGCCGCTAGGCTTCCATAGCTATGGGTGTGAATATCTGGGTCAATGAAATATCGTCGTGACGTGAGGTTTTGGAATGCACTTCATCTTGCATGGTAAGAGAAACGAGCATCAGCCAGAAAGACCAGAAAAAACTTGCTCGCAGCACAAGAGATTAGATTATCTGAAAGTAATGATTGGATATTTCAGTCAAAAAAACACACATTGCTTCTCGTACTTGACAAAGACTCTGTTCTTTACTGCACGAAACAAACTAGACGGATGAATATTAAAATATAAAAATTAAATTAAAAACTATGAGAGAAGCCAGTTAATACGGCTAGCAATTTTTGTCTTGAAATGATGAAGACAGAGAACCACTGTTAATGATAAGGAAACTCAAACACCGAACGGAAAGGAAGACCACGGGTCTGGAAATAGAGTGGATCGAAAAAGGAAATTACAAAGTGTAACAGTAATGGATGATGCGGTGCTAGTCGTGATATTGAATCACCATGATATTTATCAAAGAGTTTTAATTATTTGGGGATGACAAACAAGAACTGTAAAATTATTTAACACGTCGATGGGTGTTAGGAATCCGTTGCATATTGCATCACTAAATTTCATGATTTTGAATAATATATTTGATATTGTAATTCATGGTTATGAAACCATGTGCACTTTAATAGGCATCGCATCGCGTGCATGTAACACATGCTAGACTTTTGTCTTTTGTTACCTCTTGCTTACATGACGTCCTTATTATAAACCGATAAAATTAGGTCAAATAAAACCAAAGGACAGTTTAAAGGCCCAATATACATAACTTCCGACAAAACTTGAAGCGAAAATTATGCCTAATAACTTATTGTATTTATAGATTTAGTTAAGATTAACTGATATCAGCAATATTCAAGATGAATTCTTTCGCGTTTACCGGTACAGCAGCAGTGGAAACACGCTATTTGTAAACACACGTCCATTTCGAACCGTCTTCTACCTTCGGTTTGTTGTTGAAGTGGGCCCCACCTGAATTATTTTCAATTTTTTGGATTTTGTTGTCCAGAGTTTCTTGTTAGTTACCGCGCAGGTTTATTTCGATTTAGGCTTATTTTTGCATGGTTATCAACTGGATTGTTTTCAGATTTTTTTTAAATCACGAAAATTTCCCTGAAGTTACGTATATTGGGCCTTTAATCCGTGGAACCCATTATAGGAACAAAATCATTATAAACACGTGTTCCATATGGATAACCCTCTGACCTAGGGTGGTCGGTCGTGCAGTGGATAGCGCTCTTGCCTTTCACCAAGGCGGCCGGGGTTCGATTCCACGACCGGATGTGAAAAGGTATTTGGTCACCTGCCCGACCGCTTGGGTTTTCTCCGGGTACTCCGGTTTCCTCCCAAAGAAGACCCCTTGCGCGCTGACGCTTACATCCAGGGCAACAAGAATGATTTGTATTTATATCAGTTTGGTAACTTGTTTCATAAGTGTTGTAAGATAAATGAAATTAATAAACTCCCTGACTTTCATATAAAAAATATAAATTATAATTAAAATATAAACTTTTATTTTACAACAACTATGAAACAAGTTACTCAACTAAGTATGTTAGCGCTTTTTGGGTTGTTTTGTGGAAGGAAACCGGAGTACCCAGAAAAAAACCCAAACGAATCGAACCCCTTCTGCCTTGGTGAAAGGCAATGGTGCCATCCACTGCACTACCGGACCACCCATATTGCCACATACAGTTATACATTGCGGAAGATAAAAATTCAAGTGAAAACATATAATTGTTAGTTTTACAAGGTTTACCGAACGTATACGTATCAACTATACGTTTTTTTGTTTTCCGAAAGCACTGTCAACTCAACCACACTTCGTCCGTCACACCGTGCTTTTCGTCTTCTTTGATGGTATCGTATTTCTTTTTGTTGATCAGATGCATCTGTTCCGATCGTTCAATAGTACTACTCTCTTTCAGCTTCTTTCTTGTCTAGTCTTGTGACTCTGTTTTCGTCAGCCAATATTTGTTTACCACGGCTACCTGACATTTGCGCTTCCGGTTCTATTTTTATACGCGCAATCACGTGATTTTTTTTCGAATCATGTGTCCACAATCCTGCTCCCGGTTCCGTGCCGATTCGCAAGAAAACATAGGAAATGTTTTTTAACATAGAAAACTATAATGAAAATATAACTATGGTACTGATGTGCTAAATAATAAATCTTGATATTAAATAAACATGTTATTGTTTGATTATCTAAACTGTTAAGGTTTAAAAAGTAATAGAAAATGTTTCATGTTGATCCATGTTGAGATTCCTAAAATTAGTCGAATGGCGGCGGCGAAATTGAGCAGACGAGCACCAAATTTAGCGAATAATGCCGTTTTAAGGTACTTTCCGGTTAATTGACACAACTGAGAAATTGATTTTCCTTTTTAACATAAAGTATTTCATTTAGAAATTGGTCCAAACACGAGCTAATTATTATTATCATGTCAGATTATGTTTTAAATATGTAATTCACGAGTCTCGATAGAAGCTCTTATAAATGTATACATGTTACAGGGATGAATCGCTTTGCAATTATAAAGCAACACAAATTAAGATTAATTTCGCTTTGAAAGTTTATCTTGAATAAATTAGTCAAGACTACGGTATGTTTATCATTAGGTATTAACGATTGAATGTTTTTATTGCTTTATTTTACTTTTGCTCCGATTTCTTCGATCGATAAGCCGCAAGGCCAAAAATAATAAATGATATTAAAAACTTGAACTACCTTCATAAAATAAAACACAAGTCTTATCAATAAATGGCGCCAATGTGAACACACTATCACTGGATAAATAGACGATCAGTTCCCAACATCTTAACTTAAACAGTATCAGCGGTTTGTATTTTCTTACATGTTTTATTTGGCATGAAACTATGTTTCTAACGAAATGTCAACAATGGCTCCTGTTTCTTTCCCCGCGGGGCCGTGTTTCACATTACACCTACAAACAGTTAAAAGATAAAAAAAATATATATATTAGCAAATTAAAAGCGTTTTTTTTTTTATTTTACTCAAGGCAACAAAAAGAACTATTATCAGTATCGAATTAAACTGTCGTTGGCTTCAACGAAAAATAAACTTTAGGTTAAAAATGCACTCCAGGTAACAGTTTATTATTTTTATCGGCTATTCGTGCCTTCTGGTATACATAAAAATGTTATCAAAGTTGAACAAATCGTTGATTGCACGCAGCGTCACATTATTTTATTTTAACCAGATAGGTAAGTAGGTTTATTTTATTAGCCATTACACAAAATACATCCGATATAATTTATTTATTAATGACAGAGGTAAGATTTTAGAATTTTTGACATTTGGATAAATATTAAAAGTTTAACACGTTTTATGCATGATTTGGTATTCTAGGTGTTCCTAGTACTGGTACAGTACAGTAATATTCTGATTTATCAGAATTGATTCGAAATAAATAAGAATGACAAAGAGTACTTTCAAATGAAAGTTTATTTGTGTATTTCACCAAACTTAAAGACTATGTGAAATTATATATTTCATATAGTTTAGCTTTGTTTTAATTACATCGCTGGAATAGCTACTGATTAATATTTTTAATCAAAATAATCAGGAACATTCGAAATGCACCATCCAGTAATTAGCTGTTAACCATCAAAACACAGAAATCTTATCTGATACTATAGAAATGTACATATAACATTTACTTACGTGTTGCATCCATCAACTTTAAATAAAGATTTGTAAACCCAAACATCGATTTAAAAAACATCTTATTCAATTTAAGAAAAATAATTAAAAATTAAATGTAATTATTTCATATTGTTAAAAACCTTTCTTAAAACTGTAAAATGCAAGAAATACAAACAAAAACCAATCTGATTAAAATCATATCTTGATCTCCGCGCCGTTCCGTAAACTTCTCTCTGCTGCGTTAACCTTGTAAAACCGAGTGAGAACAAGGATCTATATTTTAATCAGATTGAACAAAAACAATAATAAAAACAGCATTGATAGCCTACTCTCGAAATTTCACTTCCCTGCAAAATTAAAACCGTAAATTACAACTAAAATATGTAATGACTATAATTTAAACAGTTGCCCTGCAGGTAGGGCGTAAAATATTGTATAGGCTGCCCCCATGGCAAACTACATCCTCTCTCCTAATGTCTCCCTTGTCATACCTCATATTTTTGCCTTTAGTTCGGGCTTTGGGTTCTGTCCCCAGAACGGGACTTACCAAATTCTTAAACAGTGTAATTTACTTCTCCATGCTTGCCGCTCAGCATTATGGGAGTAGAAAGACTGTCTCCCTTGCCACACCTCACATTTTGGCCTTTAGTTGAGCGGTCGCCCCTGGGCTTTGGGTTCTGTCCCCAGACCGGGACTTACTAAATTCTTAAACAATGTAATTTACTTCTCCATGCTTGCCGCTCAGCATTATGGGAGTAGAAAGACTGGTTCGTCCGCTGTCAGTATAATATGACCAGGCGGGGTGTTCTGCTGGGGGCCATCGACAGTATGCATTAAGATGGTAGCACTTTAAATCGGCAAAAGCACAAACAATACGCAGCCTCCCAAGGACATACGCATTCATCACATTCATCATATCGCATACACCGGAAGGCCGTCCTTAAATGACGTAAAACAATCAAACAAAATCAAATAATACAAAATTAATAATCTACTCTCCAAGCTCCGTTTTATAATAATAATGTAATAATTCGAGGTTCTTATATACCGCTTCATCACAACTTAAAGGTAGCATACGTTATTATCTGTGGTTATAGGGCCTTAGCAACCAGCTAATATCGTTCTAAGCTCCCTTAGGGCATACAGACGATGTTGCGGTGTTGCCATCTCGGCGCTCACAGCTAGCATTCTACAATTTCTAGCACTGCCCAACCAAGTACTCATTTACAACTGAGTAGACTGGAACAAGCATTGTAAAGTATCTTGCTCAAGGATACAACACAAGTGCCGTGACCGGGACTTGAATTCGCAACCCTTCGATCACGAACCCAGCGTCCTACCATTTAGACCACCGTGCTTCCCTTCCCTCACTATTGCATGCTCTGGACCAATACCAACTACAACTCTTATATTTCTGCGTTGTATTGCCCTACATTGTACCACACGACAGTGCTAATGGGAGGCTACTGAACAACACTGAAAGAAAAGTAGTATTTGTCAAACAATTTACACCGCAACAGCCTACAGCACAATTTCGAGACACATAACATTTTTTACTAGAAAAGAATGTTCTGTTTGCTTTAAAATGGCGTTTATAGCATCACGCCAGCATATTGGGAAAAGCATCATTTTAAAAATACGTGTTACTGTGACTGCTTTTTTTAGAATCTGACAAAAGAATACTCTTAAGATGCAATAATAGGCTTGATTCACGCTTTATAAATCATCTGGTTGAAATCTAGATTCGGGTTATTGACACAATAATGCATTTTGCAATAAAATGGTAGAAGCACTGTAGGTTCCATATTGCGTTTCAATACAGACTTTGGTTGGTTCTGGCGTCGATTTTTGTTATTGTAACCACAAAAGTACATCGTAAGAGTTGCATTTCATTTTAAACAATTTTTTTTTAAATATTGTGTAACACGTTTTGAGCATGAAGGCGAACTTTTATTAGTCTGTCGATAATGTAATCGAATCGTTTGCTTTTAGTGTAAAATTCTTTAAAAACAAATTTAACTGGAACAGCGTATTCGTGCATGTGACACAGATTGCTGTTGTAGTTATTTTATTTCACATGAATATAAAAACATCAATAACAGTACACGTCTTCTATTCGGAAACGAACCATTTATATAAGGTCTTAGTTTTTTAACATTGGTTTATGTTAAAAGATGAACCTAACACACACATATATGTTCTGTACCTTTTGAATTTAGTAAATAATACAGAATGCCGAAAAATGAATTAACTGCATCATATAGCTGTTTTGTTTTTCTTCTAGGACTCGTTAGTGATGCTTGGAGCCAAACCTGTTTAAGATATTCTTTGTTGTGACGTCATATTAAACCAAGGTTGCCTAGAGAAGATTAATATACCAATATACCACCTATGTGTTATTCTAAATTTGACGTCATTAAATGAATGTTGAACGTCCTAAGAATTATCATTGCCAACACCAGCACCCTAATACAAATATTTAATGATTGACCGGTCTCTAAAGAAACTTGGCCCTTAAATGTAAGCCTCGATTTCCGACAAAAAAAGATTATTCAGAATTTGACTCTTTAAATGACTGTTTAACCTTTTAAAAATCATTGGAAAGATCATCATTGTGGTTCAAGTATTGAACCTCTTATGATCGAAAAATGTACTAAACTCTCTTAAATGGATAGACAGACGCACGGACGGATTGATGGACAGACAGGGTAATTCCAGTATTCCCCCTTTGTTATGGGGATATAATAATCAATAACAAATAACGATATATTATTTTTTGAAATTATACTATTTACCTAGACTTTCGACAAATATAATCAAATTATATTTAATATCGAATATTCATATTACCATTTAAACAAGTCGGAAAACCTGAGAAGATTAATTACAGGATTTTCAAGTGTGTAATATCAGACACATTAAAAATTACATTACCCGGGAGATGGCATGTTTGTAAATACTTCTGACATTTAATAAGACATTAATTAAGTTGTTATATGTAAAATATACAGTCATAAATTTTCTTGATGAATTTGTTCCGTCTTCCAATTTTACATATTCGTCTATCCGAATGATTGCCTAACCGAGGTCGTATATCAAATATTTCGATGAAGTGTGCATGCACTTGACCTAATTCGAAGGCTTCGACTTCATCAAAATTGACCAAGTAAAAGCCTCTCCTGCTTGGTCAATCTAATATATTCCTATGCATGCAAAATCCCATTTATATGAAATATGATTTCGACAGGTTCACAAAATGCATTATATTTATATATGTAGCATGTCGTACATTTAACAATTATTTTGAAAAATCGGTTTGCATGATGATACTGAAGATTCAAATGAGTTTATATGTAATCAAATTCATACAAATTTCTGTCGTATATTTTCATGTTGGATATATTTTGAACAAGTAAATTGGTAAGAAAACAATGATGTGACGTCACGAATACGGTTAACTCTGATGCCAAACAGATTAGAAGCCGACGTGATGAAATTAAGAATTCAGAATAATTTAACATTGGAAACCTGAGATTATTTTTTTTGTGCAAACACTGTTTTCAAATTATTTATCGACGAAAGTATGCAAGAAAACAGTGATGTGACGTCACGAATACGGTAAGCTCTCAGATCATTTTTTCTGTGCAAGTATTGTTTTCAAAATATTGGGTATGCTTAACCTCGGATGGGTACCCAGGGAGACAACACAGTCAGGGTCATATAAGGATAGGTACCCAGGGAGACACAACAGTCAGGATCATATAAGGATGGGTACCCAGGGAGACAACACAGCCAGTCAATGAAGATACCTCCTGATAGAATAGAAAGACAGGTAAAAAAACGAGAAAAGAATCCTTAATGTTTCAAATGCAGTTTTTCACTTCCTTGGTAAAAAAACACATGAAGAATCCTTCGAATCTACAGGGCCCACATATTAGTCGCCTTTATCGATAGAATAGGTCTGTTCTTCTGTTTTTCTTGATTTATAAATGTCCCCTAAAGACAAAGAAAAAAACCACATGTGATTCTGCAATAGAGTAGATTAACACATTGGGCGCATTTTACGACCGTTCATTTCGATAATTAGGCCTATTCTCTCTCTGAACCTGCCCTGGTTGGCTGTATTCTTTAATGTCCATGGATCAATAGGAACACAACACTCGGAGGAAACCTTTATTCCAAACGGTCGCAAGCTACATCTCCTCAATCCTGGATAATTTTCGAAAACAGTAAAAACAAAATGTAATCATTACAAAAATTATGAAAAAAGTTATATGAAAAATATACCTGATAGGGCAAATGAACCTATCCCTGAACCAGAAAAGTGCAAACAGTCCGAAAAATGCTCGACTTGAACTTTTTATCACGCATCAACAAACGAATATTTGGTTTTCTATTATATAAGGTATAATTGTTTAGTAAACTGCAAGTGCACGCTAACTGTAGCTTTAAGTCACCTTACGAAGTTAGTACTGCCCTCTTGTCAATAGTAAATTGCCATCATTGCCCCGATGGAACTTTGATGTCTGTTTTAGCAATGAATGTATGTACAATCGGCACAATCGAAAACACCAATTCGGCATCGCTATGAAATTATTTCAAATCACTCATCGCCATTCCGCAATTTCTACGACATGAATGAAAAATCAATTTGAATTCTTTAATTATTTCTTTATTTGACTTGTAATAAAATCATAAAAGTCACTTTTATTACTGTTGTGGATTTCATTAAGAATACGTTAATCGCAGCCATGAGTACTTTTATGTAAGGCAAATCAATTTGACCTCTCGTGGTTTTTATCGTTTCGGACTCAACGTGGCGCCACATTTGATCGTATGTTCTTGTGAGTTTAATGTTAAAGACACGATGAACTGATCTAGTTTGTGTTTACGAATGTATCATTAATTTTACGAATGTACTTCCCCAATGAAATAATGGAAATCGCAGCATCTGAAGACATTACGAAAGCACTTTTAAGAAAATCATTACAAACCCGAGGGTGTAATACATTCAACTGCGTATCCATTGGAATTTGTATACATAACGTCAAATATATTATCATTGTACAATAAGAGTAACACTGGCGAAAAGTAAAATCACAAATCAAGTTGTTTATGTTCTGGAACGTAACACGAACGAAATGAACAAAATCACAAATAATCTTGCTTAATTTCTAGAACGAAACACTAATGAAAAAACTAAATCACAAATCCTCTTGCTTATTATATGGAACTTAACACTAACGTAAAAAACAAAATCACAAATCATTTTATTTATTATCTGAAACGTAATACTAACGAAAAGATAAAATCACAAATAGTCTTGCTTGTTATTTGGAACTTAACACTAATGGAAAAAATAAAATTACAAATTCTATTGCTTATTATTTAGAACTTTACACGAACGAAAAACAAAATCACAAATCCTCCTGCTTATTATCTGGAACTTAACACAAACGAAAAAAACTAAATCACAAATCCTCTTGCTTTTTATCTTGAACGTTACACAAATGAAAAAACAAGATCACAATTCTCTTGCTTATTATTTGGAACTTAACACTAAAGAAAAACAAGATCACAAGTTCTCTTGTTTGCTATTTGGAATGTAACACTAACGAAAAATCAAACCAACAAATTATCTTGCTTATTATCTCGAACGTACCACTAATGAAAAAACAAAAACAAAAATCCTCTCGCTTTTTATTTGTAACGTAACACTACCGAAAAAAACAAAATTACAAATCCTCTTGCGTATTACCTTGAACGTAACACTAATGAAAAAACAAAATCACAAATCCTCTAGCTTATTATATGGAACGTTACACGAACGAAAAAACAAATCACAAATCCTCTTTTTATATGTAAGGCTCCTTTGTAGCATATAAGCAAAGACTTAAGATAGAATTGCGATATTTACAGAGAAATTATCAAGAGGCAGAAGATATCATTGATCTCAAGATGTTTACGAAAAGTCAATGCCTGATTTTTATTGTTTGGTACCCGGATGCTTTGATATCGTCCGGATGTTTGTGTTATATATTGCAGCTTTTTGTTTCCCCAAAGTGTATCGCTACATAACTAACATATTATGTAAGAATTAAATGTCAGTGTGTACAATATTATTTGATAATTCACAATGTCTCTGGTGACTTAAACGAACTTTACTAAATACCAACATACTTTGAATGTCATGTTAAATATGCATCAGAGAACACAAATACAATACAAATCTTGTCATTACGAAATTTAAAAATTTTATGTTTCCCAATTCAGCCATTTTTCTCCCATTTTCACATCCAATGTTTCTCTTGTTACCACCCATTATTTATTTACATGAACATCTCCTTTAATAAAAAGAGGACATTTATGGGAAAATACAAAAAACTTCAGTTAGCTGTACTCTTATCCTCCTTAATGGCCTTGTTGTGCATTACATAATATTTGTAAACATTTTCTTCGGGTTGGAAAGTATAATTTTTTTTACACAACAAATCACTATTTTTATGTAACGTTTCGATGACAAGTGCGTTATATACCCTGTCACCTTCATCAGACAAATGACCACCACAACGTATGCTCACAGAGGTAAAATTGTGTACAAGTGGGTTACGACAAATCGGTCATTTCGTCTACTCTGCTAGACAAATATACAATAGTAAAGTTATTTACCGAAATGACTTGATTCAGGTACGCTTTGTTTATGACTTGTTCATAGACGTATTGGTGATTTGTCTGATGAAGATGACACGGTACATAACGAAATGGTCTTCAAAACGTTACATAAAACCTTTATTGATTGTGTAATCTTTACATAAAGTATATATTTTATTGATTGATCAAGACACCAGGCAGCCTATATTAGGCAGAAGACGCTTTCTCTTCCGGAACACCTGGTCTTATTCTCTTGAACGTTTACAAGAGTCTCCTTGTTAATCTTTCCTTTGTTCATATTTTGCCCCTGGTTAAATCGATTTTGAGTTCAGATTATGGTTTTGTTATTTATTTTTTATAAATGTTTTTAACGTGTAGTTCATTTAAGAATGATCTATAAAAGAAAACAACGGTAAAGGCTTCACAAAATCATTAACTAAAGTTCATGAATATTGCAAAATATTACCAGAGAAAATATGAAGACATTTCACAAAGCGCAGGAAATATATATAGCCATGTTATCGGGAAGGCTAAAGGGTATCTGATTTGTTTTTGTTTTGGGGTTTTTTTTGCGACACTTTCATGAATAGATTGTTCAAATCCAAGCCAAAAAGGGCGCCTAAATTTCGCCGCTGTCATATAAATATTTGTTACGTGGGAATGAAACAACTTGTCATCCGTTGTCAGTATAATGTGACCGGTGGGGTGTACTGCGTTGGCTATCGGCAGTTTACTTCAGTGTAGTAGCACTATAAAAAAAAATCAGAATAACAAAGCGTCAACAAAACAATAATCCGAACTCAAAATCGATTAGAGGAAAATTAGGAACAAAAGAAAGATTGATATGGAAACTGTCGTAAAAGCACCCGAGAATAATACCGGGTGTTCCGGAAGAGTAAGCGTCGTCTGCTTCATTGATAACACCCACCATGTAAATCTTTGTCACATCAACATCAAGTAAACATCAAGTTCTCAAAACGAGAACCGAGTATCATTGTCAATCACAACAAGTAAACACACTAATGAGCATACTCAAAGACGTCCATCATCATATAACTTAAAGAAACAGAATATTTTTTCAATGAAACAAAGATGGCGACCATAAAACTGGCCCGTATAAAATGGCAAAAGATCCGGACAATCGCCTGAAGGATCTCAAGAACTATTCGTAGTCTTCCAGTAACACACATAATCAACATACAAACGCAGATATCATAACTCCGGAAGGCCGTCCTTTAATGCCCTTAGCTGTTAATAGAACGTAAACAATCAAACCAAACCATACATCTTTTACAAGGTAATTCATTTGATGTGACATTCCTCCACCTCCATTGGTTTTGGATTTCTGAACACACTAGGACTAGGAAATATCAGATTTCTTTATCACAAGATAATCCCATAACACATATCAAAATCCAGTAAATATAAGCCAATCCAGAACATAAAAGCAAATCCTCAAAATGTTAAAGTCGTAGACAATCATATCAGGCGTTAAATTCAAGCAATGATCATGGGATGACAGGTACAAATTATGCTGTTTAATCTACTGACAAGTCCTTGCTCTCAATTTATAGCAAAGGTGACAATTTCCATAATCATAATAATATGTTGAACAACAAGCAAAAATATAAAAAAAAAAACACATACCAAAATCAAGCATTCAAATTGCTGCACACCACATACATATGTACCGGTATACGTAAAATACTTCTCATACCATCGCAGTGAGCTAGAATGCATCGGTTTGCATACTATTGAATATGAGAAATCAAAAACCGAACGACGGGTAGTGAATTCACTACTGTGATCTATTCAAACTAGCCCAGGTTTAGATGATGAATGACTCTAATTTTAGGGAACGAAGTCATATCTTCCTGTTTTTATTACACAAAGCGCTAGAGGCACCCACATGTTTTCGGTAGTACAGGCGACAAAAACTTGCTTTACGTTCTATTCGTGAAGTTCAGCGATCAACTCTGATTACCTTTCCCAAAATCACAGGAAATGGCTGAGGGCTATGGCTCGTGTTGGCCATCAACTATTTAGGGCCTTTGTATTCCGCATACTACTCCAAATCAGAAGAGAAATCGGATAGTGTAGAACGTTGACCTGTTTTGATCAGTGTTATAGGAGTGGAACGACTGGTGCATTTGTTGTCATTATAATGTGACCGGATGGGTTGTTGTGACGTCTGGGGGCCTTTTGAAGTATAGTTGAAGTTGTAGCACTAATGGCGGGTGTCGTCGATGAAGCAGAAGACTCTTACTCTTCCGTTCACCTGGTCTTCTTCTTTTGTACTTTTACAAGAGTCGCCATGTAAATATTCTCTTTGTTCATTTTTTGCCCCTTGTTTAATCGATTTTGAGTTTAGATTATGATTTTGTTATTCTCTTATTTATTTTTTAAAGTTATAGACTATTGCAATCGGTCGAGTCCCATGCAGGGACGGGGTGGGGTATGGGTGATAGTACTTTGTCTTTGACGTCTTTGACTTGTGAACACATTTATGACGTCAAAATCTTTTTTTAACTGTATGGGGTCTTAAGATGTAAACAACGTTTTGAATATTTAATTTTACAATAACACTATATGTCGAAGAGGGATAACAGATCGTGAGCAAATATAACCATTGCATTGCTAAGCTCTATCAGGATTCATACGCATAGTGCTACAAAGTGCTCTTGGTGGGAAACAAGCGTTATATCACACTGCAAAGACATAAACTTTGCTGAAATGAAAAAAGTTTGTCAATAAAATTACTATTTAATATTATATGTGTTTAAAAAAATTAGTTTGTCTTTTTTATTTTGTTTTGCATCCTTTCAACAGCTAAAGTCATTTAGGATGGCCTCACGGTGTTTGCGATATGAGTGTATGTGTCGATTGCCTGTGTATTTCAAAAGATGCGATATATTCCTGTAATTACAATAGTGCAGAGCTGATACCGACTTAACAGTGCTACAACTTCAAGTATACTTCAAAAGGTCCCCAGACCACAGAACACCCCATCCGGTCACATTATACTGACAACAAGTGTACCAGTCGTTCCACTCCTAAAACACCGATCGTCAAGAAGGAAGTAGTATGTCTCAGCCAGGAAACTGAACCAAAAGTCTGGCTCACAGAGACAAATACTCAACAAAAGGCCAAAGTGACGAAGGGTCAAGGAAGGAAAAATATCCCAGCAATCGCCTCTCACGAATTATGCAAGGTGGGGCACCAGGTACATTCTAAAACATTTTCTGCAGGACAGGTTCAAAATCAAATCAAATAATAAATAAAAGCATGATTTTGCTTAAAATGAAAGAAACTCGTTGATTGCATTTTTGATGCTGATGAAGAGGCAGAAATTATGCTTGCAGTGTTAAGTTTTGGGTAAGCGCCTAAAAATAAAATAAATATGATGTTATAAGAAAATCCCACTAGATGGTTAAGTGTTAGAATCACCAATTAAATGCATGATAGGTTTAAACTCACAGCGATGGCAATATGAAGAGGATCTTGAAAAGGTCTTCGCAATAAAATGTTATGGACATGTGTAAAATAAGCTTAGATAACCCTAATATTGCAAACAAAATCGTAGAAAATAGCAAAATATGAAAATAACATAAGATAAACTCTTATAATGAAACAATTGGTTCGCAATTTTGGGTCGAGATGGACTTTTATGCATTTTTATCTACTAGTGTACGTTGTGTTTATGGAAAGCATTGAATGAAACAACAATTGGTTTCTTTCATTTTTTAGAT
Source organism: Mimachlamys varia (assembly GCA_947623455.1). Classification (NCBI taxonomy): domain Eukaryota; kingdom Metazoa; phylum Mollusca; class Bivalvia; order Pectinida; family Pectinidae; genus Mimachlamys; species Mimachlamys varia. The sequence continues at coordinate 37,135,809 of OX392533.1, read as the reverse complement.
CGTTTAAAGAGTGCCATGAAAAAAGTATAAAAAGTATCAATTTCTCATGTATAATGATGATCAAAAGATCATAATTATCTAACACATAAAAAAGAATCAAAGAACAGAAAAATCCTCATCTCTATTCGCATACACATTCTAGAAAAAGAGCGCCCTCAAGCGGCTCTTAAGACAAACATTTCCAGTCACCATTTAGTCGCAACCAAAGACGATCTTAGCGTGTTATTTTCTCTGAATGTATCCAAGGAGGCCAAACGGGGGAAGTAGGAGCGGGGCCTGTAATGCACGAGTTATCAACAAATGTATGTATGCTCCATAAAACGAAAATTATACAATGTTAAAACCATAATATTGTCTCATGAAAGCTGTTGTGTTTTATTTAAAGTAACCTCACTTTAATCACCCGGCGAAAAATGCTTCAAAGGAATCTCTGTTGCTTTAACCGATAATGTAAAACAACTTTCCCTCCGATAAAAAAAACACGACCAGACCTAAACAGACACTTATCCTCCCTAATTTTCCCCCGAACAAAGCCACGCGGCAGTTAATTTCAAACTAAAAGTCTCTCAAACTTCAATGCAGTCTCAGGAGGTTAATACGATTAAAAGAAAGAATAATGCCAGTCTCCTGTAACATCGTTATACAAAGGTCAAGAGGATCAAATTTTTTTCCGACTGGAAAGAACATATCCGTTACACGCAGACACGACCCGTTAGCCTAGATCTGTTCTACAAGTTTGGGAAAGGAAGGTTTCTGCACCATGAATGAAGCGGCGATAAAACTGTCTGTGCTGAATTGTCAAATCTCCTCTAAGTCGTCCTTAACCGAACTGACCTTGTTAGCCCAGATATCAACTACAGGTTAATGACGTCACAGAGACGCCATCAAGACATGAACTACAGGTTAAGGACGTCATAAAGACATAAACTAAAAGTTAATGACGTCAGAGAGACGCCGTCATGACATTAACTACAGGTTACGGCTATCAGGAAGACATTAACTACAGTTTAAGGACGTCACAGAGACGTTATAAAGACGTTAATTGTAGGTTAAGGATGGTAGCTGCATCACAATATCAGAGTTGACGACTAACCTACTGTAATCTTCTAGTTCAACGCAAGACTTTTATGTGTCGCCTGCTTAAATGTAAAATGCAACCATTCGGACTCCTGTAAAGAAGTCGATGACGTCATAAAATTGTCTGTACACCAATCACAGATATATTCACTGTATAACATGAACCATCTGATAGATAATTGTAGATACTCTTGTTAGCTTTGAATGACTGACATTCATGAATTGTAAACTTGAATTCATTTTCAAATTAAAGAGAGCACTATACATACGGTTAAATCAGATCTAAGTATGGTTAAATCAAATCAAATGCCAATCGAAGGATTTGAACGATATTTACGCACATTTCCACATCAACTAAATAGAATGAATTAAGATATTGCAATATAATTTGGTATGTTGATCTATTATGATCAAATGTAGGTCAGGTATTAGTTTGGTGACGATCCACAAATACATTCAAAAGTTAGGTTGATTTAAGCTGATAATTTTAATCATTTTAGGGCATGACCCAACATGGTACCTTGGCGAACTCCAGTCAAATATTTGTCTTTCCCATAGCACTTTCAATATGACATTTACTGCGGTCAGGTTGAGTTTGGTCTCAATAACTGTTGTTAGAATGTAAGGAGTTTTGCATATACTGCCATCACTAGCTTTTATATATTCATGATTATCATTTGTCAATGTGTTTTTAACTTTCTTTACCACATATAACTCAGATAAGAACTGACTATATCCTGATGGAAGCAGTCAATCTAAGGGCTGTGATTGAAGTTGCGGTTGAGTTTGATGAGAAGCTTTGTATTATTAGCAAAAACTGCAACCGATACCACCTGATGTGTACACGACAGGAGTATGTTCAGATAAAATCTGAAAGTGAGACACGACAAAATGGGATGCTTGCAATAATACAAAGCTCCTCATCAAACTCAACCGCTATTAAAATTGCTCAAAGGTGTCTCAGGGGTGATTGCGTTAGGTTATTAGCGGTTACCTCTACACGGGATGCAGTATCAGCCTCAAATATAGCATTACGATATTTACGATACAACGTAATTAGACTAAAACTACATTATAGAATTTATCATCTTCACAACGTCAAGGCTACGACAGATGACGAGCAAAGACTGATATTTTATAGTTGTCATCCTTGTGATGTATCTCCATCTTTATCACAGTCATTAAATCAGAGACTTTAACATTTCGTTTCTCCCTCTCATCCCAAGGGAAAAGATCCATCAGGAATTATTTAGCGTTTCAGGTCTATTACTATATATCAAAGATTCTTAAGACAGTAATTTCAAATTTATTTCGACGAAAACAAACATCATTTATTCTTAAACATTATGTATGATCTTAAAAGGTCCATCCCTTTCGCGTTCGTGTTATTGTTATGTCTTATGTTTATTGGAACATAAATATTTTAAAAGGGGATTGGTTTTATGGTGGTTATTAACGAAATATAAATACGGTAGTTAGGAAGCATTAAGTATCATTTACTACATGTATTCCCACAAGACGGATATTTCCTGTTTGTTAAACAAATGCTAATAGTATTTCGGTTCTCAATATAGAATTCCAATGTAGGCGGGGTATGACTGTAAGCGTCGCTTTGGGATATATACACCTTGTGTCCGGGAACAAGAAAGTTACTATATCCCTGAGGGATTATTTCAACGATATGATGAAATAGCATGGATAGACCCGCTCAATGTGAAAATATCTTCAACATTTTAATCATAAAATTTAAGCTTGTGAATTAGAAAGTTTGGTTAGCTGTGCCAAACTTCGGGGTGTATATACTTGTCTCACGAGAACAAGAGATTCACTATATCCCCGATGTGTTATTTCAATGATACAATAAAATATTGAAAGACCAATTCCATTTATATTTTCTATATAACTATCAATAATTCAAGTTTGTGATATAGAATGGTTCATTATTTTGGAGGACGAAACAGCTGTACGATGCAGTTTAATTCATTTTTTTCGGCATACTGTATCCATTAATAAATTTATATAACATGTGTGCGTGACGTCATCTGTGTAACTATGGATAGTTGTATCCTCACTTTAACCGGTTTGAAGTATCCTTATTCTCGCTTATAGACAAAAATATCCTAACTTTAGGTAAGATAAATATATTATTAGTCATCCGAGCTACGTTTCCGTTTTTGGTAAAACGTTATATCTCGCTAGCTATTATTCCTGAACGTCACTATATCACGTCATCACTTTATGCAGTGTAACCTGAGCAACGACATCAATTTCGTCACACATTGCATTATGTCAATGAAGATGGTGTAGTGCACTGGATACATTCACCATTACTCAGATAGGGAGGAATAGTCATTGCTAACGTATGAAGGAATTGTTAACTATTTCACCTTGAAAATGTTTGGAAAGGCTTGGATTGTTGCCTTGCCTGACTACGCAGTACACACGTTTCTATAGAAATGAGCATACTGCTTTATTTAATGTTACAATGAACTATTAATAAGCTTAATTTTCGACGGGAGAAAAACATCGTAAAAGACATAGTTAATTCCATTTCAACCTCTTCAGATTGAACTGCTGCAATTTATTGTCATATGTGTCATTTTCATGGAGTTATCAAAAACAAATTTGAACTATCCTGTAATTGCCTTTAACAGCAATGTTAAGTAATTGCTCGATGAGCCCCTTTTCCTTTAAACATCATAGAAACATAGATATGAAATAATCATATGATTCAATCAAATTAATACTAATTAGTCTTTCCCATTGTTTCTAGCATTTAAAAAGTAATCTTCCCAATGTATTTTTTTATGAAATTTTAAAACCATTTTTTAAAATTAGCCTCATGAACAATGCTCAAAATTTTGCTAAATTATGATGTTTTATATAAAGAAAAAGGAATAAAAAAAATTGCTTTGAAGAAAGTAATTGCACACATTCTCATGACCTAGCTTCCTTAAGAAGGCTTGCACTACATTGAATCTGTATATGGTCACGTGTCCTTTGTCGGGCGGTCATCGTGAGTTCGTTAACGATGAATTTGGATCAATGGAAATGGTCATTTTGTCGTAAGGTACAATTTGTCTAGGCTTTTGACCTGAATATAATCTACTTGTTCCCTTGCAGGCACCTCTGATTAACGTGTTGCCAGATTACTACAAACTAAGCCAGTTGGCATAGTCTTCATCTTACGATGTCTGTGCCGTGGAACATTGAAGAGATCATTCCGCGGTCTATTATCTGTGGACAACGAGGGCATACAGTACCTTCGTTCATGCCTGGTGCAAAGACGTGAACTTCCTCGCAGACACACAAAATAATTATAGTTTTGTTACAATCATGAAACAAGTTATCATTCTTGTTGGTCCCGATGTTAGCGCGCCGAGGGTTTTACTGTGAGGAAACCGGAGTACACGGCGAAAACCAACGTGGTTGGACACGTCGGACTTATTTTATTCAGATCATTCTTTTCTGAAGTATTTTTTATTCATTATTTTTTCATACAAAATCTCATTAGATTTTTTTTATCCAGAAATAATATAAGAGATAATTAATATTCTTTCAGTGAGCGGGTTGTTAACCATCAGAACTCCCATCAAGAAGCCGTGGTTACGTTACAAATAGCCGAAACATGTTAATTCCGATTGGATAAACACTTGAGTCAACCTGAAAGCTTCTTCAACTACGAAATAGACAATACTGAACTTATTCATATTCGGAACGTCAGCATATGACCTAATCTTTTTGGATATGTTAAGTCATGCCGAAAAACCAAATTGCCAATTAACACGTTATTGTTTTCAGCAAAAGTTCTTTGAACCTTAGATATTGTTATGTTTAAGAACAAATTTTGTGTTAGATATTGACCTACATTTGCATTATCAGTTTACTTAAGCAATGTTTACAAAGTGGTTTTCCTCTTGTCATGTTTCATATCTAAAAGCATAAGATTTAAAACTAAATATGGCTCACGGTCACCTATCAGGTCCACGGCCGCAGAATATTAAACAGTGAAACTTGCTGTTTGTGTTATATAACCACTTGCTCCGATATCACTGTAAGAACAACGTTAAAACTCCCCACGCAAATGCCAATGTTTTTTTAGAAAAAAAAAAACATTGACAATAATTAGGTAGATGTAAAACACAAGAACATCACCGCGGTGGTACCGTCACATCAAAAACGATTCTCTGAAGCTTTCAAGAAACGGTAACAAATTACACAACGTTACTGCTGTGGGAATTACCTCCCGAACTTACAGAGGATTCTATTTACATAACCTAGTTTAATCTCGTTTTAATAGTCATTAGCGTAACCATTACACCGCATTTGTACCCCAATGATAGCGTGTACAAATCAGTAAATGAAAATCAACGAGCGCCGCTACAAGCTCAGCTAGAATGTCCTGTATAGAAACGTGTTTTCCCAAATTGGAATCATTTTACGTAAAAAAACACATCTTTTCTGATTTTACAGATATTCTACTCATTTTCAACTAATGATTTGATTGTCAATATTGTCATGATTGCGTAAAAATGAACAGGAACTGAAAGAAAATAAATTGTACGTTTGGACTGTTTTTAGAATTCATCAGTGGAGAAGAAAAATTAGAGAGCACCAAAGCGTCAACAAAACCATAATCCGAACATAAAATCGATTAAACTAGGGGCAAAATAGGAACAAAGGAAAGATTTACATGGAGACTCTCGTAAAAGCACAAGAGAATAAGACCAGGTGTTCCGGAAGAGTAAGCGTCTTCTGCTTCATCGACGACAGCCGCCATGTAAATCTTGGTCACATCCAAGTAAGCATCAATCCTCAAAATTAGAGACTAAGAGTGAAAACATTCCTAAATTCTTCCCCGCGGCTCTACCATTCCTAGCTATCGGGTAATGGTCTGTCTGTCAATATTATCATGAATACCTTAGAATATAAGTAGGAACTAAACATATACATGTACTTAATTTCAGAACAAAGACTAAACTGAGAAACAGTTCATGAAACTTGACGACCAATTTAAAACCAGCACTGAAACGTTTACTTGTTTTGCCTTAAACACAAATAATCGGTCAAAAATCACCCAAAACATTCCAAGCTTTCAAAAGAAATAATTTTGAATCCCTCAGCAGAAACTACAATAAACCTTTCAATTTCCAAAGACTTGTTGTCTCTCTTAGAGAACGCTGCACGACTCCTCAGCTGCTCCATCTGCCAAAATATCAATTTCAAAAAAAAAAAATCAGAGTATACTCAAAATCGATTAAGCAAGGGGCAAAATAGGAACAAAGGAAATATTTACATGGAGACTCTCGTAAAAGCACAAGAGAATAAGACCAGGTCTTCCGGAAGAGTAAGCGACTTCTGCTTCATCGACGACACCCGCTATGTAAATTTTGGTCACATCCAAGTAAGCATCAATCCTCAAAATGAGAACCGAGTCATCATTGTCATCACAACTAGTAAACACACTAACAAGCAAACTCAAAAACGGAAAGTTCAGCAGGTCTTGGAAGGAATCTACAAATATTATTCGAAATCGAAAACCCGGCAGCAAAGACGCAACTAATCAGATAGCCATCGTCCGATTTCTCTAACGAGCTGCAATTGTAAAGGACTTGAACGGATGATGAATACTAGACAAGTTGGGTTAATAGAAACAAAAACAGAAAATATCAAACTGTCAACAAAAAAAGTATACGAACTCAAAATCGATTAAACTAGAGGCAAAATATAATATGATTAAAAGAAATATTTACATGGAGACCCTCGTAAAAAGTACCATATAATATAAACCCTTTCCAACTTGGATTCTGAAATTGAGGAGGGACGGTAAACCATCTGCTCTGTCCCGAAACATTTTTTCGCGAAGCTTTTATCAAGAACGAACATCTTTTTGCTGTGTTTTTTTCATCTTGAAAACGCATAAAATACCACATGGTAGTATGGTATCATGAAAGACCGACATAAAATTGGTTTGTGTGGGAACCTCCTGAATTAAATATCTGACAGAAACTTTAAAGCTTGGGTTGGTTTAACATACACTGAAACGTCCAAAGGGTTCCCAGGGTGGGATTTTTCCGCATGTGTTGGCTTTAAATCAATAGGATAGTTAAATGTCTTGGTCAGTCGACAAAGGCGCTGAACATTCTACGCCCCCTCTCCCATACTGACTGGGTTGCAGACCTTGAATTTTTTTCCTCTTTCCACTTAAAAGACCATTTATTTTATCAAACCTTGACTAATGTTCGATCGCCAATTTATCAGCAAGCCGAGTTTACCTGCAGATGCTGGATCTCAATCCTATATAGAACTAAGGATTAGGTCCAGCATTTGGTTCTTTCCAAACAACACCGGTGCAAAACTTTACGTCTCTATATCGCAGGAAGTAAAAGACGCTTCAGTTTGCTGTTCATTTGAAGTCAAATCCAAATATTCAGCTTTAGAACATTTCTGAAATCAACAATATGGCAACATTTTCACTCAAACTGAAAAACAAAATCTGACTTCTTGCTTGGCTGCTCACCATTGTTCTTCGATTCCACTACCACTGTAGAAGCATCAGCTGTCGGTCTGCTCCATTGCAATATCGATATAAATCGTATTGAGAAGGCAGTTATATGTTTAGACCCACTACCGGCTCCCCAAAGTTTGCAATCACGAGAACTCAAAAACCCTTGAATATCCCAACCGTTTGAGCATAGTAAAATTACATTTTTAAGTTGGCATAAAGGGAAATGAAAAAGTTGCAAAAGCGGCCAAAATTGCGTTACACTCGCAGCAAACCATACTCAAATTGATATAATTATACAGATATCAAACAAATTATTTAGTATCAATGGATACAGAGACTACCAACACATTTTTTTAAGTTGAAACTAAAACCTAAACCATGTCTGTTCAGTCGAAGATCCAGGAGAGGACTCCAAACTGGACAAATCTAAATTACTCATGTACCTCTTGCCATGCATAGAAATCTCCTTTTACTGTAGAGCATGTTTAAATGGAATATACAGACTAAGAATATATTCATGACAATACCTTCGTTTTCCTGACATGACAACCGTATTCAATGTTGTAGACTTAGGGTTTAACTTTAGTTATTAGACTTGCTAAGGCTATTTAAAAGGTTAGGGAGAATAAAATAAAATTTGAAAAGAGTTAACTTTTTTTTTCACTTCCCTTTATGCCAACATAGCTTTGTATAAACTAAAATGAACTTTCTCGAACAATTCTGAAAAACAAGTGTTTTCAATTGATCATCATCTTCAATATCTTTTACATAAACCTTCTCAAATTATGCTTTATTCCCCTAGCCTTATAAATGCCACTAGCTAGTCTGTTACATGTATATGCTTTTCTTTAATACAGCAGTCTCTATATATGCAGTATAAATGAGATAGAATCCTTATATTTACACCATTATTCATTTTCAAGTGATATACGAAGAAAAAAGCATTCGACGCGGTCCGACGTCATACGTCACAACTGCAGGGCGCCGCAATGTTTGCGTTCACGTCAAAGAATTTCCGTTGCGCATCGTTTGGAATCAAAATTTTGCTAGAAATAATTTATTGTTTAATCACAGGAATTGATTCCATATATGTTCCATGTTTCAAAATCTTGTAGGAACCAAACAATGGCCGACAGCGAATACTTATTATTCTGAAGCGTGAACGACGCCATATTTGAACAATATCAATCCGCCGAGCCTTTTTTCACGTCGTATACGCTGATATATTCGCAGTCAGTGTTTATTAAGCACAAGAAGGGAGAGGTGTAAATATATTGTATTAAACCTTATTTCAATGATACAGAAAAAACGGTCCTTTTTGCATTCTTAGGAATTTCATTCGAAAATAAAATAAGCATATAAATTATGACAATTATTGCGCTTGCAAGAAGTAATGTTTTAAAAAAGAAATAGAAAAATGTGGTACAATTTCAATTTTAGCTGATAATTGGTCGCCAACTTATATTTGTCCGCCATTTGTAAACGTATACCGTCCTAATTTTAGTACCATTCTTCTAGACATCTATTAAAGGGTAAATTGTACACATGATACATCAACCAAAACACAGGACGCCATTCGAGATGCAATAACTCAGCACGTTCGGAACACACTTGAATGATCACAGTCGCTTACGGTGATTCCCTTCGGTACACACCAGGAAACGCGTCTTCAACCGTCAACACCCACGTTGAAGGATATTGCCGATTTATTGGTCTATCCGTTGGGTTAATTGTTCCGGAATGTATAGCATTACATAGACCAATGCTTCCTAACTGACATTTAATAATAAAAACGGTCTGTGAATATGTATATAAACACTGGTTTTCAATTATCGTAAATTCAAAACATCTGCTTTGCGTTTCTTAATAGTTAGCGAAGAAAATTATTTCCATTAAAATATATATCATTTATATTTATTGATATCTATTACATCCCATTTATTTTTGTATTCGATTAAAATTTTAATATGAAATAATAAAAACTGTAATCTGAGTATTTTCAATAATTTAGAAAGATATTGTAGCTTTAGTAGAACCATCGAATTTATTACAAACTTCAATCAGCTGAAATCAAAATATATAGTATTGAAAACAATTTTCTTTAATCCTCAATTCCCGGGATACAACTTTCGGTAGGTTTAGTCATGTGACTTTCATCACCACATGACTTTATTTAGGGCACTTTGAAATAAATGGCGACTAAATAGAAGTTTTCAAATGACGGTAAGCGAGGTAAAGTTTTTGGTCGAAAGAGGGATCACAACTTCAACTAAAACAAAAGGGGCGTTAGTAAAATAAGCTGAGATCACTGATGAACTGAATGTTTCTTGTATTGAGAAACATGAATGCAATCCACAGTGCTTGTAATCGGGTTTTTCTTTGCTGTTGGAAACGATCTGAACGTTATATTTTGTCGAGGTGTTGCTTTTACGACTGACAGTTACACATCTAGGTACAACACAACATGATTTAGTTTTAGAGTCTGAGTACATTTGTCTTTTCCCTTTTTAACCTAAAGCGACTAAAAAAGCGAATCGAATATAGCTGTCATTCGGTCGTCAATGCCGCCATTGTGAAGTGCCCTAAATTTTCGCGGTCACATGAACAAACTTCCCGATTTCTAACTCCGCTTCAAAAGAGTTCTTGTATCTGGGAAACGGCATATTGACATATTTCAGAAAATTTACAAATCAGTAGCTTGCGGCATGGAACAATAAAGGTTTTTATCAAATTATCAAAATTAACAAATAGGAAGCCATGCTTTTGTTTGTTTTGTATCTGGATTAAAATTCATATGGTCATATTGTCTCATTCGATGAATCAGCTCAATGCCGATCTAACTTGTGAGCGCGACTGGCCATGATTTCTGTCAACATTAATTTTTTTGTTTTCAAGCAAGCGTTGCGTGCATGTTTTTGTGTCTTTGCGATTGCATAAGTTTATGCTTACATTTACCTAATGTCAATTGAGCTTAGAAAATCAATTGGAAAATGAAATGTCAATTTCGTATGCAGGAAAGAGAAAATGAGTAAAGTAAAACTCTAGACGTGTCCTTGATATTACTAATCGATTGAAAATATCTGGGTCATATCTGACAATACTAACCTAATTTAGATTTTTTGAAAGTCACATTTTGTCACAGATCTTCATCAAATGTAATTTATTGAATTTCAACTTGTTTATGACATCGATGTACATGTATAACACTATATTTTTATTCTGTCTTGCATTTGCCAATATGCCGTTTGTAAACCAAATTGTATTCATAGGACTATATTTACATTATGTGTTGCCTTCACCATCAGTTACCAAATTGTAGTATATCACACTGTATACTACAATTTGCTATGCCGCATCACATGACGTTCTTCTGACGTCATGTTGGATTACGTAATATCAAAGCTTTGCACTCCGCCTCGGATAACATGCATAATGGCTTTGAATCAATCGCTAAGATGACACTGATTAAAATCAGGCTATTATGACATCATTTCTAGTGCGATGTTACGTCAACGCTTCGCATTCCGCGTTTCCGTCATAGATGACGGCATGAGGGACTATATTATTCCTTCTGGGAATTTCGGTATCTAAACTTTATGACGTCTGTTATATAGTAGGCGGCACATTTTAACGCATCATTAGCTGCAGTTAAAAAATCTTGAATGTACCATGGTAACAATGATGATTTCTTCGATAATATTGAAAATACGCAGTAAACAACACTACTTTTCTCTTTATCATTGTGCAAGATTTTATTATTAAGTAAAAGAGTTAGAACATATTTGTTCATTTCGAACGGTTGCTTTCTACATGTGTTGACACAATGCTCTGGTAATGACACGGTCCAACATAACAAAAGCAAGCCGCCATTGTTTGCATTATTGTCATAAAAATTAAAATGTTCATCAATTGAATATGAAGTTTGCAAGTATCCTTTTGTTGTATAATAAGCCATAAGGGATCCCAATTATGTTCCATGTTTCAAGATTTTGAAGAAACAAGACAATGGCCGTCATCAAATAGCCATCGTGCTTAAGCGTGACAGGTGACATATTTGAAAAAAGAAATCAATCCATCAAGCCTTTTTTTCGTTGAGTTTTACATTTGCGCTGCAACCCATTATATAAACATACCAGCAGACATGCTTTTCATAAAAGTATGAAAACAATGGTTCTCGAGACGTAGCACGTGGTTCACTTAATACATCATAGATCAAGCTTATTCAATGACAGTCTTGACGGTCCGCTTCGAATAACATGGAGAACGTCCCTGCGTCAAACGCTCAAATAAGTAATAATTACCATTGGCGCCAATTTTATTCAAACTTGGCTGTTCCGCGGTCACATCCATATTTAGCATGGAGCCCCTAGCATGCAATATTTATGCAACGGCTGATCTTTAATAGCACTATGAAAGTTAAATAAAATGACGTTAAATCGAATATCCTTAAGTATTCTTAGAGCGAAAGGTGGAGATGTTAAAGTAAAATGACGTCACCACGTGAAGTTTAAAAGTTAATTTGCCTTATGACCACATCACAAGACTCTATCACATGACACTGCCTCAAAAATGAATATCTAATAAAGTCAGCATACGACCAAATACCATAAAATCAAAACATTACGCAATCTTGGTTATCACGTGTCATCATTTCATTTCATGATCACGTGAGTCAGTGACCCCTTCATCATATCATGTCAAGTTCTAATATTATCTACAATACCATCCCATAAACGGAGATCAACAAACAATCAGAAAGCAATACCTTCTTTGATGCCAACAGATGTATAGAGCAAATCTCTTCTAGAACACGTGACCTTTGCATGCTAACGTGCATTTAACTTTAATTGCAATTGTAAGGCTACCATTTTTATTTTTAAACCCTCTCTGAATGTGTCTGCTAACTTGTAATTAGATAGCACGTGTGATGTATCTTTTAGTCAAATTAAACACGTTTTAATGTATTTCTGTGTCACATTAATGTTTGCTTGAAAGTTTTTAATCAATATTTGGATATTGGGTTTGATGTTAAGGACATCTTGAATTCTGCACATATCATTTATTTTAACAGGAAAAATAAAAGTAAAATTATTATCATTAATACTTAGAAAGCCTTCAATTATTGTTTTTTATTGGCAATTTTTTAAATCGTTTTTGTTTTATTTAGTGAGTTTTTAATGGTATAAATGTACTGTAGCGAGACATACTTTTGAAAGTAAAATTGATCATAAAATATATTTGATTATTAATAGAACTGTTCGTGTATTTAAATTTCGTTTTAAAACAGCACCAGTTCGCCTACTTATAAGAGAAGTATTTCAGCAATAAAACAAGTTTTAATGCTGGCCTGGGCCATGAAAATCTTTATCAAGGTTCGAAATAGATATCAGATCACTACTAGATCCTTCGCGCGTTTGGGACGTATAGCCTATTATCAGCACGGCCTATTCTCAGCACAAGCGTCTGTATGCTTAAGTCGGAATCCTTAATCGTTATTTTCTCTCGCTGCTGCTGATATTCTGAAATCTATTAAGAAGCTTTGAATCTTTTTGGATGTTTCCCGATCATTTGGTGTTCTTAAACTCCAAACCATATGTACTTGTAACGTACTTGTATACCAATTGAGATCCAACCAGCACGTTTAAAACGCTGGTCACAGTTTTCCCCGTTTTTTCCCGTGCCTATATACAAATGGTTGCTTATTTCATTGAACAAATTTTAATTACAGCATTTTCGAAAAATTGGTCCCTTTAACAGAATAAACGGCAGAGACGAACGAAGATCAATACCAGCCTCTTGCTGTATAACCCATGATTACCACAATAGCAGAATCTGGAAGGTCAATACAAGCGCTTGCAATAGAGAAACTTCCACGTTACTTAATGAATTGATCACAGCAATTATGCATCTTCACGGGATTCCAAAAAAGAAAATGTTAGTGTATCTCAAATGGAATCTGGACTAGATCTACATTTTAGCAGTTTAAACGCACATGTAGGCAGTAATGAACATCACATAATGTACCTGTATTTTACCTGCATTTACTAATTACTTGCGTTTTGTACCTTTGTAGTGCTGTACTGGTAGGCCTAGTTGAATAATTGCTCGTTAGATCGAGAAAGAGTAGCGCCAAGAATGTACGAACCACAGCAAAAGAACGGTATCGCGTGCATCCGGTCTACTCGAATACACCGGAAGTTGACTGTCTACACGACATGATGGGTCTAATTTTAATCTGAGCAACAAAAAACGAAACGAAAGTGCACGTTTTGATGTACTTGTCATGTTTTAACGATCAAGCATTTTATAAAAAAGTATTGCTTGTGGACGAAATCACAGAATGATTGAAGATGAAATGCAGCGACAAGTAAGCTACAGCTGTAGATATACGATAAAATAGAAAAGTAATACATAAAAATATTATTTATCATATATGAGATCTATTTTAGTTAGTTATTAGGATTTTTACGAGTCTCGGGACCAATGTGTTTCTTATTGCAGACTCATGTAATACATTTGTTTGTGTTCTATCTCCATCAATCATCACTTGACATAGTAGTCGGGATGCAGACAACAGACGTCAAGAGAAAGTACATGTTGGTTTATTTATATCTATACGTATAACGGAAATTTATCAAAATGTATTTATATAGGAAAATGAAAGTATATTTATTGATATGGGAAAATGAAAGTAAATCTATTGATATCGTGTAGACATATATTACACATTGATACATGTATAAGTGCTAACATATTGTCTAGCTTCGAATTTATGGCCCGTAGCAGTAGAACGAGTGGCGATGTACTTGAAGGCTTTCGTTAGCCTATACCGTAAAACAGATCTATCAGATAAAGATAAATTGTTATGCAGTCTGTCTCTCGCTCAAGTCTCGTCTGTACGGAAAACGCACATCGCGTCGGCGAGATGCAAACAATCTATTGTATGCTTGAACTCTAAAGCCCCTCTCGCATATCCGGTTCGTTCGGCGGCAGTTGTATGTTTTTCAATGTTATATTTTTACAATTATCAATACAGGCCAAGTTCCTGACTTTGTGAAGGCAACAGGGACCTGATAATTTATTTTTTTACAGCTAAGTTGTTTGAGAGTAAGTTTACATTTTCGGGTAGGGGGTGGATAGAGGGGATGGGGTTTAGTGCAATTTTTGATAAAAATGCCACCTCAGTAGTCATAAAGCATTTAATGACCATTAAGGGGGAAGGGGCATTTTTCATTTTTATCGACAATTTAACTAACTAAACCAAAAAATATTCTAAACGCCTTTGTTTAGGTCCAAAACTAACTTTACCAAATTATCAGGTCCCTGTGGCCAAGACTAGCTTAAAAGCAGCATCGAACTACAAGATCCGACCTTATTTTATAAACGAACAACTCAGATGTCAATAGATATGGTAAATGAAAATTCTAAACATTGGATGTTTTTCTCCAAAAATCCATATTATACAATTTCCAGTAAATTTAGGTTAAATGTTAGTATGACAGTGACCAAATTTTAATTCAATCTGATAACAGTAACACTGTGAAAAGTGAACTTGACGCAAATGTTGACGCGGTCTCGGCCACGGTGGCTGCCGCCGATGGAAAAGCAATATTTGTATCGCTTTCATCGACTTCCGTGCATCAACGCTTAAGTTTCCGTCAGCAGTTATTTAATAAAAAAAGAGTATTTTAATTGTCAAAATTCGCTTTTAATCGTGTATCTTTTGTTTTATTGTATCTTTAAGTTTACGCTTGTTCTATGTTAAATGTATTCATTGTAATCATATGCTATTTCTCATTCTGTATAAATATATTACAGAGAGTCCTTTGTAATGTTAAAATGTGTGCCAAATCCAAGCCCTGCAGGTTTTGGCGTTAGAATCGTACCTTCTGCTCCCACTGCATGCTCGTAGAGAGAACTAAATTTGGGATCTGTTCTTTTCCATTCTTTCTAAACAACTTTCTCCTTTGACATTACCTCACTTTTGACCTTTAGTTTAAACTTTCTTTTAAACAGGCATTTCAAAACATATTTGTTACAAAATTGAATATATACAGAATAGGAAATAGGAACAAGAGCTTTCGTTGAGCGTTCGCCCCTTTGAGGAAGGCTATGGTTCTGCCCTCTGGCCGAGACATACCAGAGTCTCTAATCTGACAATGGTACAATCTAACAATGCTTGACGCTCAGCATTATGGGAGTGGAACGACTGATTCACCCGTTTTCAGTTTGACGGGGAAGGGTGGGGTGTGCTGCTGGGGGCCTTCTGTAATATATTTCAGTTTGGTAGCACTATAAATCGGCAAAAGTTCCGAACTATCGCAGAAGGCTTACACGAACATATATAACGCAGCGTCCAAATAAACACGCTCTTAACATACGCATCTACACCGCATACATCAGGGCCCGTATTCATGAAACCGTTATCATGCTCATACTCAAATTTTGTTCTCATGCTCAAGTCTGTGCTCCGGTGAGAACGTACTCATATTTTGTATACATGAAACTTCCTGAGAACGTTCTCTGCTGAGTTCGGTAACCAAGTGAACTATTTCATGTTTGGAGTCAATTTTGCGCATCGCGTGGCCGAACGCGCGCACCTGTCAGGCAGACGACATCATAATGGCCGCGACGCCAGAGACAGAAAAAAAGAAATGTGCTTGGACAGCGCTGGAGGAGGCGACTTTGATCCAAGCAGTACATTCAAACGAGGATAAACTGTTTGGATCAATGTCGGATTCTGGACCCCAAAAAGAAAATGGAAAGAAATAACAGATCAGTTGAACTCGTAAGTATGAAAAAGACGACTTTTTTTTAGAACAAACAAAAACAAAAAACATTGAATTTGTTAAATTTATTCGATGAAAGACGTAGAGTTGATACGAAACATACAGTTTAGTAAGGCTATGAACTGTCCGGTATGGGGGCATGTTTGTCCTTACTGTTAATAGGACTACACAATCAAACCGAACCAAAGATTTATGCAATAAAAATCAGCAGTTATTTACACGGGGTGGTTATCCCGGACAAAACATTTAGAATATTACGAAAAAAAAATCATTCATGATTAACAGCACAGATTAATTAAGTACCCATGTACTCGGTTGATACGCGTACTTGGTCTAAAACCTCTTTCTGGTTTTCTCTCGCTTTACCCCTTTGATCCCTGTGCCGGAAGACCGCTATCCCTGAGCAGTACACCCCGAGGTGTTCTGTAACACCGAGGAATCCCGAATGATCTCTGATAATAGTTTTCGAACAGGAATTCGATACATTGACTGCTTATACATGAATCGTACCTTTTTATTCGGAAACATTCAGTAAATGAAATAAAAATATACAATTACAACTAGAAATTGATCAAAGTACGAGAAGTAAATAATATAGATAATTGTAATCTGGAAAAACAGCTGTAAACACAATATAGACAGCTAGACTCTAGATGGTACTATATATGGCATGAAGCAAAAACAATCACGCCGATTGATAAAAACAAATGTCCATTTAGAATATTACGAAAAATTTCATTCATGACTAACCGCACAGAATAATTTCATGGAAAACAGTCCTACATCAAACTGGAGGGAAAACAATATAATATAAAAAAAATCATAAAAAATGTTACTTCCGTTGATTAGAATTTGCGTCACTCCTTCTCGATATAAAAATATACAGGCGTTGTGTATTCAAAGATAACTACATCGGCAAATTACTTTGAACCCATAAGGGATGTCCTGTTGGCGCATGATAGCGTGTCAGTGTCCTCGTCCAGAATATACTGACGTATCTTGGGACACAAAATGTCAGGCGTTAAATTAAACTCTTGGGGACTTGTTTTCTCTCTCTCTTCCACTTAAAATAGGATCGTCTTATTAACAAGTCTCCAGGACCGCGTTGTTTTGTTTTTTTGTTTTTGTTTTTATTTTAATTTATCAGAAATATTTTACATTGCATCCTGTTTATCCGGAATCACACGAAGCGGTATTAAATTGAATTTTAAAGTTTAATTGGTGAGCTAAGGTAAGAATTGTGTTTCAGATGTCTCTCCTACTATTTTCTTATTTGTATTGCAGTCCGAACAATTATCTCCCTTTATAGACAAAGATCGACAACCTTCACTCAATTTTAATATTTATGAAAGTTATCACTTATACGTGGTTGATCCAAGTTTTAAACGTTCTATTAACCACTAATATCGTACAAGGATATACGTATCGTGTGTTTGATGTAACAAAGCAAGAGTGACAAACTCTTGTTGGTAAAGTTTTGTAATTAATTCATCTTCCGTCCATTCCCGTAGTCTGTATCAATCAGTGGCGAAGTAAATCTATTTTGAAAGTGTATACATTGATTGGGGAGGTCCAGGGGCAAAGCCCCCCCCCCCCCCCCCCCCATAAGGTATTAGGTAGGATGATGAAAATAAAAAAATGACATTTCCTTGCATTGATAAACAACAACAGCTAACATGTGAAAAGAAATTCATATTATCTCCCTAAAAACACAAATATACTGAGATTGTCCGGCAGTTTTCACATGTTTTTCGTTACAGCTATATTTTGTTAGTTATTTAGGTTACACAGCGGTAACGTAAAGCCAATAAAAGACGGAGAAAAATATGTGTTGGAATTAAAGTGTATTCTTGAGCATGAAAGCATAAATTAGATGTGGTCTGACTTTCCTCAATTCTCATTTGCTAAAATATGGTCACATGGAGGTCCATATTTGACAATGGATATATTTGAGTCAATATTGCATTTTTGACGTCATAATCATTGTGATATTATAGTACCCATGCATGCAGCCTTAAATTTCAATCCTTATCAAGACAGATATAATTCAATTAAAATCTTTTGCAAGCAAGTTTCACATCTAATATAAAAATCAAGGACCTGGTAGAATCAAATATTGACCGAGGGCGTTAGCCCGAGGTCAATATTTTAGATCGGTATAACACCATATTAGGTTGGTACATGTATAACACCATATTGACCTCAGCAAATGTCCATAATCGATATACAATTGTATATGATTGCTTCGCCACTGTGTCCGCTCTGTCTTATCCCCAATTCCATACTCATTTTTATGCCTCCCGAAATCTAAAGGGCCGTGTGCAAAGTGCGGTCCCCTCCCGAGTTTACCTGATTTGTAAATTGATCTAAAGACTGATCGAACATGTGGTAGATATTCACTAGAACGGTGTTGATTTAGTTCCCCGTACCACCCTGCTTTTACCAAATACCACTAACTAATCACTATCGGTACTAGTACTGTTATACTAATTGAAAAGCATCTTGTGTTGATAGACCGTTAAAGCTATACGTAAAATGTATAATTTGCAATAATTCTTTGACTTTGCGACAACATTTGTCGTTTTCCCACGGTGTGTTTGTTCCGTTTTATTTTAATTTCGTTAATATAGAAACTGTTTCCGGAAGTGGAGTCGATAAAAGTTATCTATGTCACGGCACAAGTTGACAAGAGGTGAAAGTAGATTGAACAATCTTGTAAGCTCATTTTAGAATTACCTCCACAAAGCGTGTTATTATGCAATCGGGTGAAATACTGTTTTTTTTCTTTCTCACTGATGTATCTTTCTATAGCGTATACTTGTTATCAGTAGATAAAATGTTCGGTTTTAGGAGCCAAAACAGGCCGCCTGCGTGCGTAACCGAGTTGGCGTGTTTACCGCAACATTAGGTAATCCAAACACCTACATATTCATAAGATATCTAAATTTTAAAATTCCTGCTGTTACCTCTCCTCCCCCTCTTCCAAATGCCCCCTCTTATTATTCACTTGTACATGTGTATAAGCTTATAATTCATTAATTACTTGATTGTATTATTTTTTCATAATTAATATACTCTCTATACTTTAACATACAAAGTCTTCAGTAATGTATTTTTCATTATTCAAAATCTTCAATAATGTAATTTTGACCAAGCTTAAAGGCCCAATATACGTAACTGCAGGATATTTTGGGGGATTCTGAAAAATTATGAAAAAAAAAAATCCAGTTGATAACCATGCAAAAATAAGTCTAAAACGAAGTAAACCTGAGTGGTAACTAACAGGAAAAACTTGACAGAAAAATCCAAAGAATTAAAAATAATTCATATGGGGCCCACTTCAACAACAAGCCGAAGTAAGAAGACAGTTTCAAATGGACGCGTGTTTACAAATACCGAGTTTCAACTGCTGCTGTACCGGTAACCGCGTAAAAATTCATCTTGACTATTACTGATATCAGTTAATCTTAACTAAATCTATTAATATGATAAGTTGTTAGGCTTGATTTTAGCTTCAAATTTTGCCGAAAATTACGTTTATTGGGCCTTTAACGCTTTGAGTATGTACTATCAGTTCTTTCTTGGTTCATTTTGGTGCGTGACTGAAGAATATTTCCAGATTAATGAATGTGAACGAATCGGTCGCTTATAATTGAATGGAATTTAAGCAATAATGATGTCATCTTGTTTTGGAAATACAAAGGATGCACTTAGTGACGAAGTTTCTTTCTATCGAGACATTGCAACGCAATGAAGCAACCATGTGCTGAAAGAATTATCAATAATACGATAATCGCGGACAGTTATAGCAGCTGAACGAATTATCTTTGTGATAAAGAGTTGGAAACAATGTTTTAAACAGTTTTCCTGCAAATTTTCCCACATGATAACGAACGACCAAAATACCAAAATGATGTATAATAGATGCACGCATCTCACATCCTGTATCCATTTCCGTTTCCGGTCCTGTTGATGACGGAGAAATAACCCGTTATTGGTTTTGTATGTTAGTGATTTAACCATGACTTCCGGCAGTGTTCATCTATGACGAACAGACATCTTTCGGTCTTACAGATTTAACTAATGCTTCAGGGATTTATTTACATATATGCTGTAAATATTTTCGAGATAACCGTTCCGAAGCAAACATTTTACTTCAATCTAGGATGACGTTTCCTTATTTGTTTTGTACTGCTTTACATAAAAGTTAAAATCTTTTCACTGAATCATTTAAGAATAGTGTGTTATTTTATGTTTCGCCGGGACAACATTTGATACATGTATACTCCTGTAGGTGTTTCACTCGGATGACTACTTCGCACGAGTGCAATTAGGAATTTTAACTAAGCATCGAATTAGATTTGGTGTGGTTTATTTTGCGTTACGTCCTAAGATTAGCAAGTGTCATTTAAGGACGTCTACGGGTTTTTGGAGGTAGAGGAAAGTCGAATTACCCGGACAAAAGCCACCTACGGTCAGTACCTAGCAACTGCCCCACATGGGTTTCGAACTCGCAACCCAGATGTGGATAGCTAATGGTAGAATGTCGGGACACCTTATAACTACTCGGCCACCGCGGCCCTTTCGAATTAAATATCCCTCGTCAAATAAAGTTTGATATTTTACAAATAATGTGTGTTACCCATTCAGTGTGTGAATTGACCAAAACTGGGAAAGAAATAGGGACTATTTAACCTTTGGTATGAGTCATTTTATTTCAATGACATTTGATATTATGTTAATAATTGGTTTGAACATGCCTGGTGACAGAGGGCCGAAATCAATCGGGTAAGGAACGTTAAAGTATCGACAATCGTGAAAACAGTTATATACCAGGGATCACTTTTGGGCGAGTTTTTGGGCCTGAGTTATCCATGTATATAATGTGGCATGGGGGATTTTAAGCATTCAATGAGTTTAAACAAAAAGTGCCCCAGCACACACCTTCCTTCTCCCGGCCCAAATCTCGAGGACAAATAGCAATTTTCAATAATTTTGGTATGGAAAATTTTATAAATTAAATACAATTTGCAATATGTTGTCAATAGGTGAGTACAGTTTTGTAACACGTCTTTTCTGCCTCTTACTGCAGGGGCGTAGCTGGAAGTAGTTTGATGTGCAAGCCCCGTGACGTTTACAAGTAGAGAAGGGGGTCCTTCGAGGGAAAAATACATTAAGATGTCAAATGGTGCCATTTTTTGGACGTGTTTGAATTATCTCTGTCTGGCCTATAATTATACAAATCATTAATACGAAAATGAAATACGATATGTTTCACTTCCAGAATGGTGTAGGTCTTTTACTCGTCAGTAAGTATATTGTAATAACAGAGACGTATAACCCATCTTTGATATACATACGTCTCTGTTAATAAGTACATATGTTATGTTCTTATTTCAACTCGGGGAGTAAGAAATCTTGCTTGTTTTCTTAAGCATAATTTTGTACAATTCGAACAGGCCTAGTTTCACGAACGTTCCTAAACTCAAGGAATTTCCTTAACTTAAAGCCTCCATAGAAAAGCATTACTGCACACAGAAGTTATGGGGATATCTAAAGTTAAAGGAATTTTCCTTAACTTCTGTAATGCTTTCCTACAGAGATGTTTAAGTTAAGGAATTTTGGCCTGGCTCATCAATAATTGTATTTGCTGACGTTTTGTTTGAACTGACTGAAAATTTTGTAAAAAGTGGCACTCTTCAATTCTCTTACTAAGTTAGAATGATTAAAGAAGGGCCCTTTTTATAGAAAATCTAATACAGATTTACATATAACCTAATATGACATGATTATATGGAAAACGTCGTAATTATAGCTAACAATCTCCCTGCAGCCTGGTCTGTTAATCTGACGAGTTTACTAAAATGGGTCACAGTATCAGTGTGAGTATCCAGAATAAAAGTCGAATTATGAGATTTCTCGACTTTAATAAACATACTTTGGAAAAAGATGTGCAAGCACGGGCTTATGTGCTTACATGGCAGCTACGCCCCTGGTATTACTGTTCTCTAAGAATGAATAAAGAGATCATATCGATTTATATTGGGTCAACTGTATTCTAAAAAAAAACCTTTCCCTTACTTTACGTCTTCTGCCTCTTTTCTTCTCATTCATTCATTCTTCTTCTTCTTCTCTTACATTTTCTTCTTACTTTTCCCTTGTTTCTTCTTCCTCATTTTCTTCTACTCTTCTCTTTCATTTTCTTCTTTTGCTTCTATAACCGAGTTATCTGTATTCTACACTATAATACCCTATTCCGTCCTCCTTCCTCCTTATTCATATCAGGAGTTGCTCAATCCCGTTCCGTTCTTCATTCATTGAACAGTGTCTCTCCGTTTGGATAACTATGGGTAAGCGTTGGGAATTTTTAAGTAAAAACAACGTGAGCAGAGGTTCACATAGATATACCCACACCCCTTCAAAGAGGTCAACAGAGACCTTTGACCATAGTCTTCACCGATGACCACCAAAATGTGATGGTATGGTGTGAATATGAACCCAACCATAACTGTCGACGAGTTTATGAGCTTTATGTTGAACATATTTATTAAAGTGGTCAACGCTGACCTTTGACCTTCACCGATGACCACCAAAATTTAATTAGGCATAGGGTTTCATAACATGGCACTGTTCATAGAACCAAATGACAAGGAAAGTCGCAACTCGCACTTTTCAACTCGCGACTCGCACTTTTCAACTCGCAACACGCACTTTTCAACTCGCATTTTTCAACTCGCAACTCGCACTTTTCAACTCGCAACTCGCACTTTTCAACTCTCAACACGCACTTTTCAACTCGCATTTTTCAACTCGCAACTCGCATTTTTCAACTCGCAACTCGCACTTTTCAACTCTCAACTCGCACTTTTCAACTCGCAACCTGACAAAAAGAAACCGTCGTTGTACACAAGGTCCGGGCGGACACACGGCAGACGCACAAAATCATTACTACATAATGATATGTGTATCACCTTACCTGAGTGAGGGGGGGGGTATACTTATAATCATTTTTGTTCATTTTTTGTTGCTTTTAGGTGCTATTCAAACAGTACAGAATGGTCAGAAATGAAAATAATGCTTACCTGTAAACTGCGTGCACGTGATCAGGTGACGTCTGCCAGGAGGATTGTCTCATATGTCTGGAAATCTCTCCTTACCTTCCAATTGCAGTCTGGATTCTTATTGGGTTTTTTCAGGACTTTCAGACGAAGCTACGTAATAAAAAGAACGCTATATTGTGAGACATTAACGTGAAATCGTAGTAATTCATTAATTGAAAAATTAGAGTAATGGCAAATCTTCCACTTAGTACTTAATCAGTGAGGGTTTCTTTTTGTTGAGTTGCGAGTTGCGAGTTGAAAAATGTGAGTTGCGAGTTGAAAAATGTGAGTTTGGAGTTGAAAAGTGCGAGTTGCGAGTTGAAAATGCAAGTTGCGAGTTGAAAATGCAAGTTGCGAGTTAAAAAGTGCAAAATGCGAGTTGCGAGTTGAAAGGTGCGAGATGCGAGTTAAAAAGTGCGAGTTGCGAGGTGCAAAGTGCGAGTTGCGAGTTCTCTGGCTAAACTGTCCACCACGTACATGTAGTGTCGGAGTGTCCCGTCGGTCATGGCCTGTCTGAGGGTGGTGTCATGGATCAGGTAGATTTTTGGTATACGTGGAAGTGTTTAACATTGTTAGGTAACATTCTGGTATATAACCGTGATGGAAATAAGATAGAACAGACGGAGCTAGAGACACAAAGATAGACAGCGGTCTGACCGGCTCTGAGACACAGACAGAGATAGACAGTGGTCTGGCCGTCTCTGGCCGGACTCCGAAACACAGACAGATATAGACAGGTGTCTGGTCGTTTCTGGCCGGACTCTGAAACACAGACAAATAAAGACAGCGGTCTAGCCGTCTCTGACCGGCCTCTGAAACACAGACAGAGATAGACAGCGGTCTGGCTGTCTCTAGCCGTCTCTGTCCGGACTCCTAGACACAGACAAATATAGACAGCGGTCTAGACGTCTCTGGCCGGACTCTGAGACACAGACAGAGATAGACAGCGGTCTGGCCGTCTCTGGACGGACTCAGATACACAGACAGAGATAGACAGCGGTCTAGCCGTCTATCTCCGGACTCTAAGAAACAAACAGCGATAGACAGCGGCCTAGCCGTCTCTGGCCGGACTCTGAGACACAGACAGAGATAGACAGCGGTCTGGCCGTCTCTGACCGGACTTAGATACACAGACAGAGATAGACAGCGGTCTAGCCGTCTCTGGCCGGACTCTGAGACACAGACAGAGATAGACAGTGGTCTGGCCGTCTCTGGCCGGACTCTTACACACAGACAGAGATAGACAGCGGTCTGGACGTCTCTGGCCAGAATCTGAGACACAGACAGAGAAAGACAGCGGTCTGGCCGGACTCTGAGACACAGACAGAGACAGACAGCGGTCTCGCCCACAGGGACCTGAGAATTTGTTACAGCTAGTTTTGGACCTAAAAGAGGATGTTTAGAGTAATTTTACACATTTTGGGGGTTAAGATCAATTTTGATAAAAATGCCCCTCAAAGGTCATAAAAGTTATTACTCTAAAAACCCTATTTTAGGTCCAAAACTAGCTGTAACAAATTCTCAGGTCCCTTTGGTCTGGCCGTCTCTGACCGGGGCCGCTGCCGCACCAGAACTTTTGTAACTTTTTATCATGTATCTTTATATGCATTGTACATATATCATCTGAATGTATAAATTCTACACCATCATACTGAGGAAGAAAATAAACAACGTTACGGAATACACCTGAGTTGTGGACCTTCATCATTATCAACTTTCAACTTTATCAAAACAACTTATTAAAAACAATGAAATTATATTTTAATTGTCTTACCTAAAATATCATGGTTCACGTTGATTTGTGTGGGTAGACATACCTGACACTATGACGCGCCGTATGTAGAGGCGAAAAGGTAAAATGGTGAAAAACACGTTGTGTTACTATATATAGCGACAAGTTGATGTAGTACTCGGCTGAGCGTGTTTCACGAGGATCGTCGATTTGTCAGCGAGTTTTGAAAATAATCGTGATTAGAAATCACAGCTATGATATAATTGAGATATCTCTCATCTTTGTTTTTGTCTGTCCGTCTGTCTGTCTGTTTCTCTCTTTGTTCGTCTTTGTTGTCTTTCTCTGTTTGTCTGTCTGTTTCACTCTTTGTTTTGTCTTTCTGCCTGTCTCTGCGTTTGTCTTTCTGTCTGTCTGTCTTTTTGTCTTTCCTTTCTGTTTCCCTCGCTGTCTGTCTTTCTATCTCTACGTGTTTGTCTTTCTGTCTATCTTTTTGTCTGTCTCTGTCTGTTCATCTTTTTCTGTCTTTCTGTCTCTCCGTGTTTGTCTTTCTGTCTCTCTCTATTTTTCTTTCTGTCTTTCTCTGTTTTTCTTTCTGTCTTTCTCTGTTTGTCTTTCTGTCTTTCTCCGCCTTTCTGTCTCTCCATCTTCCTGTCTCTCTATATTTATGTCTCTCCGTGTTGGTCTTTCTGTTTCACGATGTCTGTCTTTCTGTTTCTCTTTGTCTTTCTTTGTTTTTTCATTCTATCTCCCTTTCTCTGCTCCTCTTTCAGCTTCCCATGATGTCTCTTTCTGTTTTTCTCTCTGTTGGTCTTGTCTTTCTGGTTTTCTCTTTGTCTTTCTGGTTTTCTCTTTGTCTTTCTGTATTTCTTTCTCTATGTGTATGTGAATGCAAATGCATTTATGGTTTGCGATTATGATTGATAATAATGATTGTAGGTTAAATGACTGTAAGTTAGATGATGATGATGATGATGATGATGATGATGATGATGCTGATGATGATGATGATGATGATAGCAAATTTGCATTTTACATGGTTTTGTCAGCTTGATTTTCAAACATATGTTTATTAACTTGTGGGATTCCAAAAATATATCAGAAGATATCAAAATAAATATTACAAATCCTCATTCTCTGATATGAAATTGTCACCTTCACAAACTAAATACCAGATCACAGGTATTTCTCGCACACTGACATCAAATTGGAACGTGATCTCATGGCTGCCTTCGTTCCAGACGAAAATAGTATCCCCAGGAGAACAAAAACGACAATTTTGAAGCATGTGGGAGATTATTATTAAAACAATAATGGAGGAAATCGTGACAGATATGTAACATACATCAGCTCGAATACTGAAATGTGTAAATAGTATTTCCGGCGAGTCAACTTCCGATCACAGCCGAGGTTCAGATATATGAATCATAACGGAGTCACCCGAGGCTTGCCGATCAAACGCAGGGCACGTCCCTACAGCAAGGAGCAAATCTACCTCCGGAAATCTAGTTTTGGGCCTAAACTAAGGTGCTTATATTAATTTTACAATGTTGAGGAGTTTAGTTCAGTTTTCGATAAAAAGAAAACCCTCAGTTCAATTGTATTACAATTCTAAGGGCATTTTAATTGAAAATTGAACAGACAAAAAAGTTTGAAATTACTCGTTTAGGTCCAAAACCATCTGTTACAGATTTGCATGCCCCTGTGTCCAAGCAGTCACGGCCACATTTCCTTGTCGCATTTCAGATTGTTGGACCAAGCAGTGTTGTGTTTTCTGGCGACTCTTTACAAATACTTTCAATGCTGGCATTAAAAATTGAAGATCCGGTAGATTAAACACCTGAAATGTCTCATTTAAATTAAATGGACCGCTTTGACTGCAAAAAACCAAGACGCTTATGATAACTATCAATTCATTACAAAATGATGCTTCCTGTTTTAAGAGGAAACAAGTGAAAAACAAATCATTGATTTCATGTAAAAGTAATTAGTCGCCATGTGATAAAGGCAGGCGAGGGGTTATAGTCTGCTGGGTGTTAGTTCGTGCTATAAACCTCTGACACACATCAGCAATTAATACAATCTGATATGACTTTGTACTGACCTTTATGTACTGGGAGTGTATCGTATTGATTTCTGAAGCAGTTGTTTTATACAAATAACAGACAAATCATCTATTCACTGAAAGAATAGCGGAACTGGACTGTGTCAGTCGCCGGCGACTATTTCTAGCTCACAGGGGCTAGGTACGGACCTAAGTCACTATTAAATGATTATCAGATATATAGTTATTTAACCTTTTCGAATCATTGAATGTGACCCCTACCACTACAAGGAAAAGAACCAGCCTGCACCACAGGGACCTGAAAATTTGTTACAGCTAGTTTTTTTTTTTACCTAAAAAACGGTGTTTAGAGTAATTATACACACTTGGGGGGGGGGGTTAAGATAAATCCCCCCCAGACACCCACCGTGGCTTCGCCCCCTTCATCCCCAGACATCATATCCCTTAACATCTTGCTTCGCCACCGACGGACACTGAACTTAAAACTTATACCGTAACTTAACCTTATAATTTAAAAATCTTTAATGTAACCAACTTTGTGCTACACATATAAATATATAGCAGTATAATGACCCCAAAGAATCTCAAACGAAAACGACCGAAGCCGAGACCGACGCTTAAATAAGTGTGAGGTACAACGATGTATTATCAGTGATGTTCATGTTTCAGAGTCAAGGGGTCAAGATCAAGGTCACTGTTGTTTTTTTTTTTGCGAAAATCCTCGCCATTACTTCAGTATTTTGTTTACAAATAATTTCCATTTAAGTTGACCCGAGCACTAAAACAAAGGGGCCGCACTGGCCGAGTAGTTAAGGTGTTCCGACATTCTACCACTAGCCCTCCACCTCTGGATTGCGAGTTCGAATCCCACGTGGGGCAGTTGCCAGGTACAGACCGTAAGTCGGTGGTTTTACTCCGGGTACCCCGGCTTTCCTCCACCTCCGAAATCTGGCACGTCCTTAAATGGCACTGGCTGTTAATAGGACGTAAAACAAAATTAAACCAACCCAAAAGCACTAAAACATCGACCTAAAGAGTAATGTACCATCAGATGCCGCGGTGAATTTCAATGTCACCATTAATATATTTAGATATCTCCAGTAATTACGCTCGAGATTATACTTCATAAAGATGACATCTCCATTTAGAAGTGTCAACTAAGCCATTATCTCGAGGCGATTTACTGTATACAAATGGATTCGTCTTGTTTTCGATGCAGCCTCGTTTCCGCAGACAAAACGTCATTTAATCTGAACCATCTGTACTATAACGATAATTTATCTGTAACCGAATAGTCTGTTATATTATATAAATACAGAAATTATACTTCTACGTAGCCTGCGGGAGTTTGAACGACAGAAACGAGACGCGGATACGTCTCGTGAATTCTCGCCGATTGTGTGATCGGCTGACAGGCGGTGTTGATTTTTGAGCTCTTTTAATAAACTCATCAGCCGTATGTGTAAAAACTCCTCTGAAAGGGTAGAAGATTGTTTAGATGTCTCCACGGAGTTTATGCCTAAAAGCATCTTGTACCGTATGGCGATACTCAAAAATTGGCAATCAGCGCACCGCAAAATTCTGCCGTCGAGCAATGCATGTTTAGCTTGACAAGAACTAAAGCCTGTATGTGGTACTTCGATTTTCTTATGACATACATTAAAAAACCGCGTTGGCCGAGTGGTAAAAGCTAGCAATGCAACTTAAAAAGCTTTGAATCCATTTTTTTTTAAATGTGGGTTTTTTTTCTTCTGGTTTTGAGATCTTCCCTATCAGTTCCTGCCATATCGTTTCTAAGGAAGTGCCAACATTTTAGTTTTGCCATTGCTTGGTAACGAGTACGGGTCCTGATGGTTATATAAAGGGTATGACCTGAAAAAACTGGTTTTCAAAGTCCTCCTGACCGTCACAACATTCAGTGATCGGGATCCGCGCACTCGGCAACCGCTATCAAAAATCAAACGCACTCACCTGAAGACTTTGAACCACAATACTACCATGCCGGTTGTTACTAATAACACATTCTTGAATTTGCGTATCTGAAATAAAATGTATATCACAGAAAATACTTCCATAAATCCAATATGTATCGCAGGTCGTTCACGTGCATATAATCACATCCATGTACAAACTCTTAGTCTTGGTCTTGTAGACGCTTGAAGTGTAAAAGACGGCACACCCAGGTGTGTAGTCAGCGATGTGAAATTATATATTTGAACCATTCACATGGACTTATTTGGAATTATTATGGTTTCTACGCTGGATGTTAGTACTAGTTGGATATCAAAAAGGTAGACATAAGCGCTAATTAGCCATTTGTTTGTTTCACTTGCAACATATATAATATATAGATGTGTTGTGTTATCTTGTAAGTTTCATGGGGATATGAATCTTTTTCTTACAATTTCCTTTCACATTCATTTTATGTCTTTTCAATATCCATATCCATATTCGTTAAAAAAACACACACACGAAAACGAGCCGTACAGTAATGTGTACAGACTATCTTAGTCCGAAGGGTTCTGACTCTCTGACCCGCTAAATATTTGGACAACAGGCGGGTGCGAGTATCAATGGAAATAACAGATATTTTTCTACTTACAAAAATGTACCTACACATTTAATCAAGTCACAGGAGGTTGTAAACCAACTGTCGTCATCCATTTCTAAAAAAAATAACCGGTTTCCTGACATCAGTTTGAAAATGGCCGCCGCCTCAAGTCGCGTGATCAATAAGCTAGGTCAAAAGAAATTCTCGCGGGATCTCACGACGCGCGGCCATTTTCAAACAGATGACAGGAAACTTGTTAAATTTTAGAAATGGATGACGACAGTTAGTTTACGACCTCCTGTGACTTGATTAATGTGTAGGTTAGTAGAACAAAATATCTGTTCTTTCCATTGATACCTTATTAACATGTGATCGAAAATGTTTCATATTATAAAACACAAGTTAAACAGTGACCAGTGCACGGTCGGTAAAATTTCCACTTTTTACATAAGGGGGAATTCTCACTCTCGCACCCGCCTTCGTCCAAATATTTAGCGGGTAAGAGAGTCAGAACCCTTCGGACTAAGACTATCTGTACCTGTAAAAGACGTGCTACAGCGAGAGGGCAGTGTCGGAATGAAACCGGTTTTGCAACTATTGATGCTTTTATACCCAACAGTGTCTATACACATTACCAAGCAAGGGTAAATAAAAAATGTCTGCCACTTCCTTGGTTACGAAAACTGGAAGACACATGGTCAATGTAGGGAACATCTCGGAAGTATTCATTGTCGGATACCCACGGTTGATCTCGGTTTTTTTCAAATCTTAATTGAAAGCTTTTATCTTGCACTGTCAGCTTTAATGTATTCCGACATTATGCCACTAGCCCTCCACCTCTGGGTTTCGAGTTCAAATCCCACGTTGGGCAGTTGCCAGGTACTTACCGTTGGTCGGTGGTTTTTCTCCGGGTACTCAGGCTTTCCTCCACCTCAAAAACCTGACACGTCCTTAAATGACACTGGCTGCTAAAAGGACTTTAAATAAAATAAACCAAACCAAACCAACCAGAAGAAAATATAACAAAGTATTTTTATCGCAAATAACAGCAATGTGTAAGGCAGAGAATTTTGCAGTTCAATATGTAACAGATACAATTTGTAAGGAAATATAAATGACATCATTATGAAAAGTAGCATATAACCTTAACAAAACACAAATTACAGGTAAAAAAATGAAACAGTTAATTTGAACTCGATAACAAGATCACAAATACAGTTTCTAATGTGCCAGATAATCTTAATTCAAACACATGTCAAAAAGAGGGTATATGCAATTACATAAATTCGGCTTATTTTAGAATTTTACGACATGTACAAAATGTTTACACTACGCAAAGCAAATCAAAAGTTATCCGTGGGTTTTAATGCCTTTTTAATGGTTTTCTGTTCCGATCACGGGCATCTAATCGTCAATAGTTTTTTACAACAACTAATCTCCCGGAATAGGTTGTCTTTTCTTAACTCTACATTACGTCATATCAAATACATAACAAGTGAAATCCGAAATAAACTCTTTCTCCATTTTATTTACTATATGCATTTATTTACAATTTGAATGAATTTTTCATATTTTGGGGAAAATAATTTTTACGTTTTAAATATCGACAAAAACCACAACCTTTTTAGCCAACCTGCAGACGTCGTTGCATTTTTAACTAACCCGCCGACAAAGAAAAAAATACTTTTCTTGAATTTTTCCCTCTAAATGTCACATGGAATTTTTTTTTTTTTTATTATTTCTTTCAGCTTTTAAAAAATTAGTCATTATTTACTCCAACGTATATTTTAAGGAAATAATTCGAGTCATTTTGAAAAACTACACTGTATTAAACCAGGGACGTATATATATGTGACATATACGTCCCTGATTAAACATTAAAGGCCCAATATACGTAACTTTCGGCAAAACTTGAAGCGAAAATCAAGCCTAATAACTTATTATATTTATAAATTTGGTTAAGATTTAATGATGTCAGCAATATCTAAGATGAATTCTTACGCGGTAACCGGTACGCCAGCAGTTGGAACACGCTATTTGTAAACACGCGTCCATTTTGAACCGTCTTCAACCTTCGGTTTGTTATTGAAGTGGGCCCCACCTGAATTATTTTCAACTCTTTGGACTTTTTTGTCAAGAGTTTCTTGTTAGTTACCGATCAGGTTTACTTCGTTTTAGGCTTATTTATGCATGGTTATCAACTGGATTTTTTTCAGAATTTTTACAGAATCACGAAAATTTCCCTGAAGTTACGTATATTGGGCCTTTAAGGGGAAACTGTATATATTGGAAAATTTTTATGACGATCTTTCAAGTTGTATTGTGTTATTTTAGTATGAATTGGAGTGAATCAATCTTTCAAACGACAAAGCTGTGAAGAGCTGTAATTCCTTCTAGACACGCCACATAAAATAAAAATCTGGTCGACTGGGTGAGATGTACTTTGTTTCTTATCAGTACGGCAATAATAAAATCGTCTGCTTTGTAACGGGAACTTATCGTTCTGATTTTTATATAAACCAACAAGCTAACGCGGTTTGATATCATTGACGTAAGCCAAATACATTTCAGATTCTATCGAGATGTGTCTGGGAAGTGATAACACAGGGGCTTGGTACGCTAAAATAATATTATTGGAGTGATATTTTATATAAAAATCTCTATGAAGTCACTGAAGAAAAACACCAGACACCTGTGAATAACAGGGTCATTTGAACGCTTAACAATATTGAATGAGAAGTTACGCCGTTATTTATATTTATTTCCGTTGGCGCTGTTATTAATTCACAGACATTCAGTTTGTTTCCGGAAGAAATTTATGGTTTGTACTGTTAAAACCGACTCCGGTAATTGTAATTTTCGGAATGAAACATTTCCGGAAGACGAATTTATGCCGAAATGTTAGATATATTGCGGACTACAGACCAATAACGGAACGATTCGTTACGACCGTTCGGGGGAACAGAAGTGACAAGGAAATCGTCACCAAAAAAATATGTCTTGATATGCAGTTTAAATAGTAAATAAAAAGATTTTAAATGTATCTTCTTCCTCATAACTCACTGGGCTCTTTCGAGTGAGCTTATGGCTTGGTGTTTGTCCTTCCGTTTGTCCGTCATCTGTCCGTCTGGCGTCAGCATTGCAATTAAAAGAACTTCTCCTCAATAACCAAAAGACTATTGGTACAGATAATGGGCCTGTAGCATGCTTGGATGAAAGACTACCAATTTTGTTCAAATAAATTACTTTGACATACACTATACACTTTCAATGTAACAGGGATCAAATGTTTCAAAATCTTATAATAATTTCTTCTCGATACTCAAAAGTCTAATACATGTATACAGATACCGGGCCTGTTGTATGCTGGGATGAAGGGGCACCGAATTTGTGCAAATGAACGACCTTGACCCACTTTCGGGACACAGAGGTCAGTCAGATGTGTTCAAAAGTTTAAGCTGAAGATGTTTAAAAGCTGCAGATCAGGTGAACGATTCATGCCAAACGGTCCTCTTGTTTTACATAACGATGATTTGCTATTTCTTTTTCCCTTATCAGACGTCGAAAGGTATCGGGCTACCTGCGGCTTATAACGTTGGGTTTTCTCCGTGTACTCCGGTAGACTCCAACATGAAGACTACCGCGAGCTCTCAGCAGGGCAACAACAGTGATTAATATAATTTGCAAGAAAACTTTCTATTTGTCGTAAAATAAACAAAGTTTATTCATATATTAACATTGCTACATTTGTAACGCTTAAATCTCCAATAAACAGTATACCATAGACAAGCCATGGTGCTGAATGGTCGACTGTCCAAAGTTAATAAAAACCCATAAAAACAAAGTAATTTTATGGAAAGTCTCAATTTTAAGTTTTTATTTGTTAAATTAGACACTGTGTCTTCATAATGAGACTTAAACATTTCAATTCTTTTTTCCGAAGACCACTCGCTAAAGTGAAATTGAATGTCTTACAGACAAAGCTCAGAAATTGTCTTGTCTCAACACTATTATGCATTACAGTATGTTTTCCAATACCGTTAAACTAACCATAATGATTTACACGGGACAGTAGCCCTTAGAACTATACAGAACGACCAGCACACGATGGCGAGAGTTCCTTTTGCGTATCCAACCCTGTTCAACCAGTTTGTTCGATTTTGTATGCGACACTTTTATGGAACACCAAATTAACACATACTCAATTAAATGCACCTATCTTCAAATAATTGAAGATAGGTAGAATTCAATTGAAGATAGGTACAATTCAATAAAAGATAGGTTAAATTCAATTAAAGATATGTTCAATTAAGTTGGAGATAGGTACAATTTTATTAAAAATAGGTTCAAATAAGACTTATTGAACGTCCAATTGAATTGAACCTATCTCTAATTTAATTGTACCTATCTTCAATTGAATTATACCCATCTTCAATTTAATTGAACTTATCTTCAATTAAATTGAACTTATCTTTAATTAAATTAAACCTATCTTCAATTAAGTGTACCTATTTTCAATTAAGTGTACCTATCTTCAATTATTTGTACCTATTTTCAATTATTTGAAGATAGGTACAATTAATTGAGTACATGCTAATTTGGCGTTCCATACACGTTCGGGTATATGCAGACCTTGAAAAGTTTTGGCAGCAAAGCTCAACTGATATTAGAAGCATCTTAAACTACAAATACTGTAACAACATTGGTCCCAACCTGTTGAACCGTCGGTTTGGTTCGAGATAAATGAAAATCTAATAAATGGTTTTTGGAGGGACATATGCACAGAGACAGAAATATATAGGTACAGAAAGGTTGTGCTTCTGTCGTGGATTTCGTCTCTTCGCCAGCACGACCTGAACCCAGAGAACAAGAAATACCATCACGTCGGACTTCCGGTCTGTTGTGTATCTGCAAACAGGATATTGCTCTCCCCGTGCCTGACGAACAGAATTTCCTTCGAATCACGTTTTCGTCACCGTATTTTCGAATCTATTTCGGCGAGCCGTGTCAAGGTCATCGCGTGCAGATTAAGGCCATTACGTACACACAGTCAAAAGTCGAATAGTCTGTTCTGTAATCAGATTTTTTTATGATTCATTTCGTTATCAGGTTTCGTTCAAAACCTTTGTGCAATTTTGCAGTGATTTCACTTGTTCACCGTCGTCAACAAAAGAAAGATAATTTGTTTGTGTTGTAAGGGGTGTGTATAGATGAACATCTCTGACTCGGAACTAATCTGTAAATAGCGGAATGGATTTTAGACACGAAGTGTTACTGCAAGGCCCGAATTGTTGTATACTTATCTCCCAACATCAGACCCTATAATTCCTTTTATCACACGAACTATGGTACGTAACTGATAAATGCGAATCTTCCGGATTCATCTTACACCTAGAAATGACTTTACGGTGGCCTTGACGCACGTGCCGCTCGCGAGGTGGTGCGTGCTATAGTGCTGTATATTTTCTTTAAAATCTCGCGGATATTTTTGAACGCAACACTATCCGTCGAATTTCTTTACTACAAATTCGTACATGCACAAGCTCTAAATTTAGGAAATATTTGGTTCAAATTTCCGGAGATTCTCGTTCGTGCTCCCCTTTATCTTTACCTATTCCAACATGATATATCCAGAGAAGTACTGGTACGATTCCATGGCAACAGACCATTGGGAACACTATTTCCCCAATGTTTACTTACAACAAGTAATTAGTATTGGGAAACAGAGGAATTCCGTATAAACGGCACACCTAGAATCTGGCATGATATAATCGAGGATTATGTTTTTACCACATTATGGATGAAGAACAATAGACCAATATTAAGGACCTTATCGGTCATCTGAACATGTTAAGTACACTGTACCAATATATTGAGGGAGATTCACTAGAGTTCTATTTTGGCTGTCAACTACAGCTATAGTAAGTGACTATAGTAGGAATTATCGTAGCAACCCGCTGCCTATCTCATTTACTGATGTCCATAGTTATAATACCAGACTTCCTGACCCATCATTATTAAATTTGTTCTAAAAAATATCATACCCTCTCCAAAATATTCTTGTTGTGCCAATGAAAACTCGAATAACAATTTGTTTGAATGTCACAGAAATATATGGTGTGTGCCGCACCATTCATCTACGAATCTCTTACTCTTTGGTGATGATTCTCTAACCCGCCAGGGAAACACTACAATTTTCCGAGCCGTCCAAACTTTCATTCTCAACACTAGGAGATTTAAAAAAAAAAACGATTGTTCTTCTTGCATTTGTGTTATCTTACATTTATTTTGACTAGTATGCATGCAAAAGTTATTTGCCGTTGTACTTATTTTACCATACTATGTCACCTAATGGCCATTGTTATATTGAATAGGTTACCTTTAAAGTTAAGGATGTGGTGGGAAAGTGTTCTATTGACAAAATCACAATGTTTGTTGGCTAGTTTGCGCATAGAGGCTAGGCACGGACCTGTCACTATGAAATGATTGTCAGAAAGTATTTTACCTCTCTCGAATATAACCCCTCCAACTATATATATATATCTGTGCACAGATATAAATAAATATGTAGCAGTGAGAGGGGTTATATTCGAGAGGTAAAATTCTTACCTGAAAATCATTTAATTGTGATATAGGTCCGTGCTTAGCCTCTATGAGTGTGTGAACTGCAACGTGTTTC
Organism: Mimachlamys varia; assembly: GCA_947623455.1. Classification (NCBI taxonomy): domain Eukaryota; kingdom Metazoa; phylum Mollusca; class Bivalvia; order Pectinida; family Pectinidae; genus Mimachlamys; species Mimachlamys varia. The sequence goes on along the minus strand of OX392533.1, from coordinate 37,099,311 downwards.
AATAATCATGGCGGTGATAAATTAAAAATTCAATTTGTCAATATTTATTTAGTGGTAATACATATACATTGTATTGTAATATGATTTTTAACAAACATCTAGTGTCTATTTACAACGTTGCTGATTATTTCCTCGACAGTCTTAAGTACTGTTAATTATCTTATTTTGGCGATAGGCTTATGTTTGCGGGGTTTTATTTTGCTTTGTAAACATTACGCTAAATGTTGATTGCACAAATAGCCGTTTCTTCAGGTTGCTTTCTGCAGCGGTAATGTAAGTGCGCATAATGGGATATTCACTAAATAAGAATTGCACAGAATAGTGTATTAAATAGGTTTGTGTTTTAACGTACTCATCGCAAATGAGTCTTTTGGGTAATAAACTCATTCCTAGTTTCCACTGCATAATAATAAATAAGAGAATACCGAAGCGTTAACAAAATCATAATCCAAACTCAAAATCGATTAAACCAGGGGCAAAATATGAACATTGGAAAGATTTACATGGATACTCTCGTAAAAGTACCAGAGAATAAGACCAGGTGTTCCGGCGAGTAAGCGTCTTCTGTTTCATCGACGACACCCGCCATGTAAATCTTTGTCACATTCATGTAAATATCAAGTTCTCATACCTATCCCTTGCCCACTTCTGTTTTTCTTTCTGTTTGTTCTATTGTCCAAAGCACTTCATTCCCGTGGCTAATGTTATAACTGTCGATAATGTATCGGTAACAAATTCACAGTGCTATGAGAATTGCTTTTGTTTCCTATTCTATTACATGTACATATAATTCCTTCGTATTGTTGATATTTGAATAAAACAGAGTTTAAACTAATCACTTCGAATGTTGTTGTTGTTGTTTTCCTGTGTAAAGTATTAAAGGCAAAATCAAGCCTAATAACTTATTATATTTATAGATTTAGTTAAGATTAGCTGATATCAGCAATATTCAAGATGGATACTTACGCAGTTACCGGTACAGCAGTAGTTCAAACTCGGTATTTGTAAACACGCGTCCATTTTGAACCGTCTTCGACATTCGGTTTGTTGTTGAAGTGGGCCACACCTGAATTATTTTTTAGTTCTTTGGATTTTTCTGTCAAGAGTTTCTTGTTAGTTACCGCTCAGGTTTACTTCGTTTTAGGCTTATTTTTGCATGGTTATTAACTGGAATTTTTGTCAGAATTTTTCAGAATCACGAAAAAATTCCTGAAGTTACGCATAATGGGGCTTTAAAGGATTTGAACACGCGTACGACGCATGATGTAAACATATAACTGACTACAAATACGGTAATATGCCCGCAGTTGACAACGAATATATTCTCATTTTATGATGCGCTTCCGATCTAAGAAAAGAAATCATTGGCACAACAAAGCCTCTCTCTTATATTATTTCTTTTTTTTCGAAAAAAAGTGGCGGAAACCTTGAGCCGGTGAAAGAAAAAGGAAGAAAAAAGAACAAATATCGACTAACACTAGGATTCTCTCCGTAGTGAATATTTAGATCTTGTAATTCACATTCTGTTATTTTGAAAACATAAACACAACTCCAGTAAAAGCTGATGTAACGGATTTAATATCATTAAAGTGTAACAAGAAACACACAACAGTCTAACAGATTTTAACAATACGGACCATTTGTGTCATAAGATTTCTAATAGCTCAACATGAGCTGGCTAGCTATATAGGCCTACTACAAAACACCGTAGACTTGGTCTAGGCCTACTACAAAACACGGTAGACGTGATATTGGCCTATTACAAAACACCGTTTTACATTGTTTTACACCAATACCTAAATTTGTGTACTAATTAATTATCAAGCAGTTACCAGACTGGCGGAAAATGATGAAATTGAAAAGTTTGCAATGCGTATTGTTTGAAGTAACAAGTTCATTCATTCTTGTCAACGAATCTGATATGAAGACGTGATTTTGCGTCAAGGTTTTGAAAGAAGAAGGCACTTGTGACCGTTTATTAACTCATCCACCCCTAAGGACACATTTGAGCTCTTCCACTCCAAAGGTTGGAGTAGTTCATTAAGACATTCCAGGGGTGAATGAGGTAATAAGCACAGATGAAATCACATAAGGAAGAACCTCAGAAAATACACGCGTTTTTTTTTTCTTTTTTTTCCCCCGAGAGAAAAAAATGCAGTTTACATCGGGCTGATACTAAAACATGAAGTCTTTCTTCTCTCTACTACAACAAATTTGTTTAAAAATTGTTATATTTTTCTGTCCATGATGAAATAAAACTGTGAATAAAATTGAGTTAGCAGACAATATTCGCAGTATCACTTGGGAGGAAATATTTGGTAAATCTTTTTTTATTGTTAGCGTCATGTAAGAAAAATTGTCGCCAAAAAATCCGTTAAATCAAATTTAGGTATGTAAATACGAAATTTCCTTTCTAAAAACAAAATAGATTCTGACGTACACCTTATCAAATATAATAACAAAAGTATTCGGGCTGCAAAAGCTCTGTGGTATTTCAAACACATCACAATATTAAGCTAATCTAATACCACAGAAGATCGAAATTCTAACAGGAGCATGGTCAGAGTAAGTATAATGCCTACTGCCAAGATATAACCTACAGACGTCTACCCCGTCCCCGAAATCCCCGTTGTTACTTTCACTTCCGTTCCTTTCTCTTTCCGTCTATGTAATGAGTAGTCGTGGGTTATGGGTATGCTACCTTATGCATCATCATGCATCAATACTCCAGGGATTACGATTACGTTCCCTCACTGTCCCCCTGGAATATGACAACATTAAAGGCCCAGTATACGTAACCTTCGGCAAAACCTGAAGCGAAAATCAAGTCTAATAACTTATTATTTTTAAAGATTTAGTTAAGATTAGCTGATATTAGCAATATTCAAGATGAATTCTTACGCGGTTACCGGTACAGCAGCAGTTGAAACTCGGTATTTGTAAGCACGCATCCATTTTGATCTGTCTTCTAACTTCGGCTTGTTGTTGAAGTGGGCCACACCTGAATTATTTTTTAGTTCTTTGGATTTTTCTGTCAAGAGTTTCTTGCTAGTTACCGCTCAGGTTTACTTCGTTTTAGGCTTATTTTTGCATGGTTATTAACTGGAATTTTTGTCAGAATTTTTCAGAATCGCGAAAAAATTCCTGAAGTTACGCATAATGGGCCTTTAAAGGATTTGAACACGCGTACGACTCATGATGTAAACATATAACTGACTACATATACGGTAATATGCCCGCAGTTGACAACGAATATATTCTCATTTTATGATGCGCTTCCGATCTAAGAAAAGAAATCATTGGCACAACAAAGCCTCTCTCTAATATTATTTCTTTTTTTTTCGAAAAAAAGTGGCGGAAACCTTGAGCCGTTGAAAGAAAGAGGAAGAAAAAAGAAAAAATATTGACTAACACTAGGATTCTCTCCGTAGTGAATATTGAGATCTTGTAATTCACATTCTGTTATTTTATAAACATAAACACAACTCCAGTAAAAGCTGATGTAACGGATTTAATATCATTAAAGTGTAACAAGAAACACACAACAGTCTAACAGATTTTAACAATACGGACCATTTGTGTCATAAGATTTCTAATAGCTCAACATGAGCTGGCTAGCTATATAGGCCTACTACAAAACACGGTAGACTTGGTCTAGGCCTACTACAAAACACGGTAGACGTGATATTGGCCTATAACAAAACACCGTTTTACAATGTTTTACACCAATAGCTAAATTTGTGTACTAATTAATTATCAAGCAGTTACCAGACTGGCGGAAAATGATGAAATTGAAAAGTTTGCAAAGCGTATTGTTTGAAGTAACAAGTTCAGTCATTGTTGTCAACGAATCTGATATGAAGACGTGATTTTGCGTCAGGGTTTTGAAAGAAGAAGGCACTTGATGTGACCGTTTATTAACTCATCCACCCCTAAGGACACATTTGAGCTCTTCCACTCCAAAGGGTGGAGTAGTTCATTAAGACATTTCAGGGGTGAATGAGGTTATAAGCACAGAGGAAATCACACGAAAAAGAACTTCAGACAATTCACGCGCTTTTTTTCTTCTTTTTTTTTTCGAGAGAGAAAAAAACTGCAGTATACATCGGGCTGATACTAAAACATGAAGCCTTTCTTCTCTCTACTACAACAAATTTGTTTAAAAATTGTTTTATTTTTCTGTCCATGATGAAATAAAACTGAATAAAATTGAGTTAGCAGACAATATTCGCAGTATCACTTGGGAGGAAATCTTAGGTAAAACGTTTTTATTGTAAGCGTCATGTAAGAAAAATTGTCGCTAAAAATCCGTTAAATCATATTTATGTATGTAAATACGAAATTTCCTTTCTAAAAACAAAATAGATTCTGACGTACACCTTATCAAATATAATAACAAAAGTATTCGGGCTGCAAAAGCTCTGTGGTATTTCAAACACATCACAATATTAAGCTAATCTAATATCACAGAAGGTCGAAATTCTAGCAAGAACATGTTCAGAGTAAGTATAATGCCTACTGCCAAGGTATAACCTACAGGCGTCTACCTCGTCCCCAAATGCCGTTGTTACTTTGTTTCACTTCCGTTCCTTTCACTTTCCGTCTATGTAATGAGTAGTCATGGGTTCCTTGTATGCTTTACCTTGTGCATCCTCAATACTCCAGGGATCACGTTCCGTATATGTAATGATAAGTCGTGTGTTATGGGTATGCTACCTTGTGTGTCATCATGCATCAATACTCCAGGGATTACGATCACGTTCCCTTACTGTACCCCCGGAATATGACAACATGAAAGGCCCAGTATACGTAACTTTAGGCAAAACCTGAAGCGAAAATCAAGCCCAATAACTAAGTATATTTATAAATTTAATTAAGATTAACTGAAATCAGCAATATCCAAGATGATTTTTTACGTGGTTAACTGTGTGTTACCAGTGCGGCAGCAGTTGAATCTCGGTATTAGTAAACACGCGTCCATTTTGAACCGTCTTCTAACTTCGGCTTGTTATTGAAGTGGGCCACACCTGAATAATTTTCAATTCTTTGGATTTTTCTGTAAAGGATTGCTTGTTAGTTACCGCTCAGATTACTTCGTTTTCAGCTTATTTTTGCATGTTTATCGACTGAATTTTTTTTCAGAACCACGACAAATTTCCTTAAATTACGTATATTGGGCCTTTACAAGTTCATTGTGTGCCAAAATAATGGTGTGACCAGAACAATAGTTTGATCATTGATGTAAAATTGAGTAGATTTCAAATCTGGTTTCGGTTCCCTGTTAAATGAAAAACACGTTTTACCTAGCTTTTTGTTTGTTGGTGCGGTTTTACATCCGCTTCCTCTCCCAGTAGTTCGGTTATTCAGCAGACGAAACTGCAGAGCGATCGCTCAGTTTATATTTAAACCCAGACAAATGAAATAATAATCTCTGTGTCTACAGTTTTTGCTAAGACATATTCCACATGTGTAGACATTGTGCACATAACCTCTAAATTATCCAGGAAGCTTGTGGATGATGCGTGAAGATTATCATCAGCATCAAAAGGCTTATGCAATAGTCTTAATTACAGTGAAGAAAACCTGTGATCGAAAGACATGCATCAGCCAATTCAAGCGATAGGTCCCTTTTATCAGAGGCAAATCAAACAGCTAATCGTATACCTTCAATGTTTTCTTGACATATTCAATAGGTGTTGGTAACATAGAATAAACTGAAATGAGTTCACCCTTAAAATTGTGAGAATCCGTCCAATGGGCTACTTCCGTATTCGGACCACCACATTATTAGAAATTTGATCTCCGTGTTCTTATCTACCTCTACACATTTAAAACAGTGTGATATGGACGGATAGTGCGTACACGTTAAAATATCGAGTGAGGGTTTATGTACAACTGATATTTATGTCAATAGTTTGAATACACTTCTGCAGCAATTGCTAATTTAGACATTTATCTCCTACTACGGAACGAAACAGTTGAATTTTACCATGATTTAAAGGATTTTGGCCACAATTTTCCACAATATCATATGTTTGTGTTATTCGATACATACAATAAAATGTGTAATGACCGAGACACCGTTTGTTTTGGTTTTCAAATGACGGACAGACAAAGTGCATGTCATATCCTGTCTATATCAGTCTAGTGGTTATGCTACATTTGTATTTTGACCTTGATACAATGACACGTGATGTGTGACGTCACAGCAGCACGGCTTATCCGATACGTGTGCCCGTAACATAAACGTGATATAGCTTAAGCCCAAGAAAACACCCAAAGCAATACTTTTCTGTAACATCATGAAGAATAATTTCAAATGTTAAAAATTAATCATGATATCCCCAGCAGCCTAGAATAACATGTACCAGTAGTGTAGTATTAGTTTTAGAAGTAGAAAATACATTTCAGCAGCATGCAATGGGACCTTTACCAAAATATTTAGTTATCATTGCACCAAATACAGGCAGAGTGATGACATATGTTTTACAATATCCAGCTAGATAAGTCAACAAACACATTATGGCATAATCATAAGTAATATTACATGTATCCAAATTATTGTTTCATGGTACACAAAATGATCACCATCAATTGTCCAACACAAAAATAACAATATGTAACTCATTTTTTTTCAAAAATTTAAAATTAGCAATAAATAAATATTTTCGGAGCACAAGCTGGCTGTAAGTATTAGTATATACTTTGTTGGGTGTTATAACTGAATTAGACTAGAGGTTGCTAATTAAGCCCTTGGTTCATTTTCAGAAATAATATAACTCTTTTACGTATGGAGTAATGATAATGTTTGGCCACTTAACACTCAAATTAATTATTTCAGTTTTAGACGAGAAGCACAAAGGACCAAGCACTTTTCCATGAATACATTCACAAATATTACAGTAATTCTGTCACCTCACCAATATAAATATCCTACTGAATGAAAAAGAAATTGTGAAAAATATCACTGCCTTAATTAAAAGCTGTATGCAGTGTATTCGAGACATCATTATTAAGCAATCAAGGAAATTGATTAGAACTAGCCTCTCACCAGAATTGAATCAAAAAAGTTTATATATATATATTAAATGATTAATGTAGCTGAGAGTTAATTGCCAAAGCCATCAGAATGTTTTTTTTATCCGAAATAACTTTCAGGCTGTTTTTCCCAGCATGCTTATACAAAAAAAGACGTCTACTTAACTCAATCATCAATCATTTTCATCGGGCAGTGTATTATCAGTTTATATCACATCTTTACATCTTCAATGTTCATTGTGAAATGATTGATTTTCCATTCATCACTCTCTGTAAGTAAGTGCTGCTAGTCAAGACGTTCAAAAGTTGAGCACTACAAGCGACCATGGCAACAGTCTCTATAGTAACAGTTGTCACCGCAAGTCTCCATGGCAACAGTCATCATAGTAACAGTCTCCATGACAACTGTCATAATAGCACCAGTCTCCATGACAACACTCATCATAAGCAAGTATCCATGGCAACAGTCGCCATAGCAACAGTCTCCATGGCAACAGTCATCATAGCAACAGTCTTCATGGCAACTCTCGTCATAGCATGGTCTCAATGGTAACAGTCTCAATTGAAACAGTCGTCATAATAACAGTCTCCATGGCAATAAATCACACAACGAAAGTCCCATTAACAGAATAAACATCCCATAACAGGTTATGGAGTATATAACATGTATTATGGTAAACAAATTTATAATGTCCCTAATATATTTGTAGAAATGACATGGTGAATGCAGCAGAAATTAGACAGCCTCGATTAGGAAAAACAAAAATGAGGCAGATTGTATAAATTATCACAGCATAGCTAACAAACAAATATTAATACATAATTTACTCATTTTCCACTGAAATTTCACGATAGACTAGTCCAACCCTGGAGTTGGAAGAGTAGAAATGTGACTTCAAGGGGAAATGAGTTAAGACCTATTCAAGACTTATAACTTGTATGTTTTTAATACTGTATTTATCATATAATTTAGATCTGTCAAATTTTCTTCCTTCACTGGTTAAATCTATAATTATACATTGCAAGGGTATAATGACAGATTTTCTTGACAATGTGGTAAACTTAATAATATTGATGAACACAAGATTGCATGACAAGGACCACAAGTTAAAATTTCTGACTGATGGGGAGGACTGCATTTCAGTCGTGTTATCAATCTAATTAACTTTCTATAACAATAATGGATAAACTTGCACGTTTTCACCAAATAGGCATTTGGTGAAAAGCAATGACTTAATCATAAGCTTTACGTAAGAATTATTGTAGATTTCATCAAATTATTCAGAATAAATTAAATTTATAATGAAAACGAAAGAAATAAATGGTATGGCAGGTACAGTAAAACTTGTAAAGCACCTCCTTGGAGAACAATTTAATTAATTATATACGTGTAGAGAGTTAACCCCTGCTTAAACTATACCCACGAGACTTGAGCAAGTATTTTTTCACAGACAAAAATTAAGCCTAAATCATTACCTCCGATGCAACTGGAAGTAGCGGAGTGAAGAGGAAGAAGCACCTTAAAGAAACAGCCAGACGCTGACAGTGGTGTCTATAACCATGAACAAATGAACCAATTACTGTTCGCCATTTTCCTAGATTAAAGGATTTCAAAATGTTAACAGTTATAATGATACAGTTCTTTGTAAGGAACACAAATACCATAATCCCACATCTAAGCAAAAATGCACAAACAAAATAAAATGTCTGTAAAATAAATTTGTGTATTCTTTTTTCATTGATTTCTAAATATAATACTATTTGGTAAAATTCAGATGAGTTTTTTTTTCGGTTATAATTTTCATGAATATGTAAATGTAAACATTTAATATAATACACTGGCCAATTGCAAGCAATGTGAATTTCCCAAGAAATAAAAAATAATTTAACTTAGGCTCAAATTTAAAATTTGAATATCTAGCACATACACTGGTTACAAAGACCTTGAAACATATAGTTACACGTATACATAAAACTACCACTTAATTTGCACATATTTTATCACATAATAACACAGCCTAGCTGGCAAGTTGAGGAGACTTTAATTTATTTTTCTCCATTTCTTCAAATATATCTCCTTCCGAAGAACCATCTTCCTCTATAAGGCACGACGACATATTGTCATTAGCTACTGTTTCTCCAGGAATCTGTGTCACTGAAGAGCTTGTCACTGATGTCTGTGTTACTGAAGAGCTTGCTACTAAAATCTGTGTCACTGAAGAGCTTGACACTGATGTGTGTGTTACTGAAGAGCTTGTCATTAAATCTGTTGGACCAGCTTTGGTTTGTTGATCTCCTTGGTTCTCTCCAGCAGTGGTCAAGTCTGACATGTCCTTGACCACTACTGGAGATGTCCCCATTGGTGTCTTTTTGGCAGAAAGACCAGGAGAACCACTGATCACTTCATTTTCAGTACAAGTATCCAACACATCTTCATTCATTACTTCAAAAACATCTTCATTTGCATTGGAAATAACACTTTCTTGCTTTCTTTGTATGGAGATATTTCTGACTTCCAATGACTTTTCTTCCTTGCCAGAATCGTCTTCAAGACCATGAGATCTAATCTCTGTCTTTTCTCCACAAGCACCTTGAAGACCATGATTTTCATCCATTTTCTTCTTGTTACAAGCACCTTGAACACCACGATTTTCATCAACTGCTCCATTGTCACAAGCACCATGAGGATCTTGATTTTCAAACTCTGGGTTCATTTCACTGACCGAAAGTCGATAGATATGCAAAGGGTCACTTTTGTCTAGTGATTGGACATGTTTGAGACCTCGCAAGTCAAACTTCTTGATGGAATGTTGCTGTCGAAGAATGCTCACGGCTTTTTCTGAGGCATCTCGGACTGTTGTGGATTTGAGACTTGCTCGTGCATCAAATTCACGGATAGCCTGGTTCAAGTTATTCAGCATACTCAAGTCTTTTGCCTCAAAAGCCGAGAAAAGGTCATGGATAGATACTGGGGAATCTGTTAATTGAGAAAATATTCAAACATATAAAGCAAATTGATACAAGTTACCACAATCAAACAATTTGACACATTAATAGCTTTTTGGGAGTTTATATCATTTATTTATTATATTTTATTATTAAGAGATTAATATCCATCATGATATATTGTAAAAGTGGAATAATTTGCAGTGTGTAAATTTTCTCTTATTACGCTGGCATTAAATCTCCGTAAATATACTTAGTTCCAGAGAGCAGGTTGACAAATGAACCCCCTTTTTGCCCCCACCTCAGGCCCAGGAGTCACCATTTATTCAAAATATGTTTCCCTTTCCCAAAGGATGTTTTCGGCCTAATTTGGTTCAAATTTATGCAGTACTTTATGACAAGTAGCGACTTAAAGGCTTTACCTCTAGTTTCCCTATTGGGCCCCACCCTCTACCCAAAAAGTGTCAGACTCAAGGTCATCATTTATGCAAAATCTGTTCCCCTCCTCCAAAGGATGCTTCAGATCAATTTTGGTTAAAATCAATTCAGCACTATATGACAAGTAGTATTGGCCCAGCAGAGCTAGAAAAGAGTGAGCCCAACACGGTTAAGTTTGTCCGTATATCTGTTGTTTATTTCAGAGTGTTGTTGACACATGTTTCGGATCATCAGAATTGAGGTCAGGTTCTGATGATGGCTCCTCTAGAACTGAAACAGGTTGACAACAGTCCAGAATAAACAACAGATATAAGAATGTTTTGGGCTCAATCCTTTTGAGGTTATCATCCTCGTTTAGCACACCAGACTTACTTTGTGTCGGGGTGTCTGATTGGTCCTTCTTCACGGGCGACTGCTTCGGTACACACTTCTCTAGTATCGCCACAATTTCTGGGTTCTGGAATGAGAGAATGTTTAAAGGGGTTTCAGTTTGATATTTTTTTTATTTTACTTTTTGACAGATTTGTCAATGGATTAAGAGGTATCAGCATTTCAGACACCTCCTTAGAGGAGGAGGACTAGTCAGGTATCGGAATATCAGACACCTTTTTAAGCCACCTAGATATTGTAGCCCCTTATATATATTTAGGTCCCAGTTTAGTCATGAGTCTTGAAAATAAAACCTTAAAGAAAATAAGAAAGTTTAGTATGATTTTGCCCAAGGCATCACTCATGGGTATCAGTTGTTTGAAGTATTTCTTTGAACTTTTCCGCCATGAGCTAAATTTAACCCCTAGCATCACTGACGAGTTCCAGAAGGACAAAACAGCTGTATGATGCAGTTTAATTCAATTTTTCGGCATAGTGTATCTATTACTTTTAAAAAGGCGCAGCATGTGTGTGTTACATCATCTTTAATGATAGGGGGTGGTAGACTCTGCTGGTGGATGTTTTAGTCCCAGAGGTTTGTTGGAGCCTCAATAGCCACATTTTATCTCATTTGAGTAGTGGCACGGTACATAATATACACATTTTCGTAATACACGATTTGGAATTATACAGAACTACAGTAGTTCATTTTCACATCTTAATTCATAAATTAAAAGGGCTTTAAACTGGCGAGTCCCAGAAGGACGAAACAACTGTATGATGCAGTTTAATTTTTTCAGCATACTGTATCCACTATTACAAAATTTTAAAAGGTGCAGCATATGTGTGTGTTATGTCATCTCTTATAGACTGGATCTCTCTATACATAGATCACCATTAAAACAGTTGCCAGACTATAAATGTAGACCAACCCATGCCCTTTCAAAGAGGAAGACTTCCTCGTTTTCACCAATATATACCAGTCTCCATCCAAACTCCCTGGCATTTTAAAAAACAAACAAAAAAGTAAACATCCTTTGGTCAAATGACCTACTGGTGTGTATCAAAAAAGGAAAAAAAGGAAATGAGCAATGCAGTTTCAGAGCAGACGTGTTTCACACACTTTTTTCCTCTATTGAGATCTTACTTCATTGAAAGCTAGATGTTTGTACACGTATGTTAGAATATACAAGTTTTCTGGAACTTTTCATGAATATTCTAGCTTCAATGTGATAATTAGATGACAATGTCTATTCTGTAATACCATTTCACTTCAGGAATGAATGTCTTTTATGTTGCTTGCAATTGGGCTAGCTGATGAAGGGAATTAAGTGAACCTCATGCAAATGAACTGAACTGCAAAGCATGCAGTACACTCCCTCATACTTGTTCACAATGTTAGCGATATCTACACCATTGTAGACATTAATAACTTATACATGATGAAGCATGTGACCCTCAATCTTCATTGGGAAATGAAGTTGCCAGAGTTTGCTTAAGTTTAAAATGATGTAAATAGTTCCAGTTAAACTCAGTTGTTAACTTTGTATCTAATTTTTCTACATTTTATGAATGACCACTCTATATAAGTCAGCTACTGACAAATACTAAAACAAACATATCATCGGGTTGGGAATTTTTAACCAGAAAATTAGGAATTTTAGCTAAATTTTTGGAGGGGAATGGGTCCTTTAGCGGACAACAATTTCTTCTGTAGGAAAATCCCTGCAAAGGGTTCTGATAAAACTGCAATTAACACATGAACATGCACTGTTGCTGATAAGTCATACAATAGTTTGTCAAATGCAACAAATGCCCAACAAAATATTTTATTCACAATTGAAAGTCAATAAAATACCAATTTAGACGTTCCGATTCGACACTGGTCGCATACATGAATGAATATGTGACCTTCACTCTTGTGAATGATGTCTGCAGCAGACGGACAAAACCAGCCACACAAAAAAAGTAATTAAAGCATGCAGGTCAGCTTGGTGTCGGTGATATATTGGAGAAAGGGGACCCCATTTCCTTAGTCTTATCTATAATGAGTGCTAAACAAAGCCACGTAATTGTTCCCACGACAATAGCATGCTGTCCCGTCCAGACCGTTGCCCAGTCAACCAATGAGATTAAAATACTGAACCGTGTCAAGCTACGCTCAAGTGTGACCTTGCATTGTCAAGATTGTCCGGACACCAAATCAATGCCGAATCAGCTTGACCTGTTGTACAAGCTGTATTAATTGGTCTACTTAGTTTTTTAAAGAATAAAACAAGAAATAACATCTAGGAGAAAAAAAAATCAAAATAGGCTTTTCTTTAGAACCTTTTCATTTTACAATACTTCTTATTCCCCCTAAAAACTATATTTGCATTAGAAAAATAAAGTTTTGAGATGAGAATTGCCTTTTTGTCCCTTTTCTATAGAATTAATTTCTTTGCAAAGCCAAATTCCTTGAATATTAAATACATGTACATATGTTGACCTCATTCTTTAACTCATTCCCCCCAGAAATTTCATAATGAACTATTCCAACCTTGGAAATGAAAGAGTTCAAATATGTCTTCAGGGGTAAATAAGATACAGCACTGCGAGGAGGGAATCGATGGCTTACGTATGACACAGGTCTCAATCGTTAAGTTAAAATGACCTCCAAATGTATTGCTGGGACTCGCACAACCCATAAAGCCCTCCGAAACAACAATTTAGGTTGAGTGAGAATCAGTGTTAAATGATGCCCAGGAGAATTGTTAATATGACAAAACATTATACAATCTGGCCAGCAACAGACACTATCTCAATTTTACCCATCCTGTCGGTATTGTATTCTATGAGTAATGTTTCTCCGTCGTAAAATCTGTTCAGTTTTTTTTTCTTTTTTGATTGAATAGGGTTAAATCCATTTAACACTTTATTTCTAAACGGAGCGGCAAAATGGTCATGCGATTTACTAATGAAAAGTTGGCCGTTCCAGAATTCCATATGGGACTGATAATGGGAACAAATTTATGGTGCATACATGTAACATGTTTTTAAAACTTTTCGGTTTTCGAATTTAGTTTTATGCTAAAAGCCAGGCGGGCAGTAACAGTTTTCTTTCCGTTTACAGCCATCGTTCTACAAAAACTTTGAAAGAAACGTTTCAATAAACAACATCAGTATAACAATAAATTACGAAAACCCAACTATTTCATCAAAGAACGACACAGGTTTTCCATCTCCATGAAAATTTAATGGAATCTAAATGGCAATTACTATGATGAATTGAAAACTAAGTGACCTCATCTCTTGGGTCTCAAGCATTTGATCTCATTTACAGAGTGAAATCTGGCCATTCATTTTAAGTTTCATTTTCTGTGTGTACGTGGACACATTGTCATATTTTATTTTATTTTTCAATTTTGACAGTTTTACGCCCATTCGAGGCCTAATACGACCTTTCAGTGGATAAGAAAATTTAAGATAGGAGTGAAAGTAGAAGGGATAAAGAATGTAGAAGGAAAGACAAGGGAAATGGGTTGAGATAAACTTATAAAATGATAATCCTTAAGTGAGTGGCTGAAACATGTTCTTTGTGAAAGACAATTACTATTTAATTAATTGTTATTGGACGATCTTTGGTTTGAAGAACACTTAAAAAGTAAAAGGTCACAAGTTCAAGGTCATTTCCTTTACTAAATACCACTTATCACTGTCACGTCACAGAATCCTAATTAAGTGTCAATATTTACAGTCTACACGGACATTCACTCGATAACCATTGTTCCACAGACTATCATTATCACCGCATAACTGTACTCAAACAAGTGTTAAAATTCTATGACGTTGACAACAATACATGTAGGCGGAGCTATGTTAATCCTCCAGTTTGAAACACAATTGGGTGATGTCACCAACAATAAACGTGGGCGGAGTTTGCAAATTTCATGCTGTTACATTTATTGAACCATTCTCACATTTATTAGTTTTGAAATGAAATCTGTGTCCGAAGATTAGACTCTAATGAACAAAATAGTTACGAACGTTTTACAGAAAGATACTGTAAATATAAGGATAAACTTTCAATTTTGTTTAGGTTATCGGGAGATAACTACAATGGAAAACGGGTAAATTCAATAACCAGCAAAATCCAAAAAGGTACAGTTCTTCAACAGAAACTGAAGAGCCGGCCTGCCTGAGCAACCTGCCTGCCTGCCTGCCTAGAAATTTACAACAGTTACTGTTTACATAAATACTATTTACTAAAAGGAGTCTTGATTGACTCGCAAGATCACAAATTATATGGGGTGATTATTTATGATCTTTGTAAGCTTTAATGTCTAAACTTAACTTTCTGACACAATTTTTTTTTGTCACCACTCATCATTTGTCTCAACATTTTTAGCATTTTACAGTTTGCTTTACAAATGTTACTCAGGTTTACAAATGTAACTCAGATTTACAAATGTTACTGAGATTTATTCAGATTTACAAATGTGACTCTGATTTACAAATGTTACTGAGATTTACAAATGTTACTTATATTTACAAATGTTACTCAGATTTACAAATGTTACTCAGATTTACAAATGTCATTCAGATTTACAAATGTTACTCAGATTTATTCAGATTTACAAATGTGACTCTGATTTACAAATGTTACTGAGATTTACAAATGTTACTCAGATATACAAATGTTACTTATATTTACAAATGTTACTCAGATTTACAAATGTTACTCAGATTTACAAATGTCATTCAGATTTACAAATGTTACTCAGATTTATTCAGATTTACAAATGTGACTCTGATTTACAAATGTTGCTGAGATTTACAAATGTTACTCAGATATACAAATGTTACTTATATTTACAAATGTTACTCAGATTTACAAATGTTACTCAGATTTACAAATGTTACTCAGATTTACAAATGTCATTCAGATTTACAAATGTTACTCAGATTTATTCAGATTTACAAATGTGACTCTGATTTACAAATGTTACTCTGATTTACAAATGTTACTCAAATTTACAAATGTTACTCAGATTTACAAATGTTACTCAGATATACAAATGTTACTTATATTTACAAATGTTACTCAGATTTACAAATGTTACTCAGATTTACAAATGTTACTCAGTTTTATAAATGTTACTCCTCTATGTACAAATGTTACTCAGCTACACAAATGTTTCTCTGTAAAGCCTTACAATATGTCTGATCAGCCATGTTCTCCAAATCGAAATTCGACAGTTAGAAGGAAATATCTCGGACGTCTCAGTCGACGTGTCGTCCATCACAACGTAGCCCAGACAAGTGAACTATTCATGACATGGTATAATGGGGGGATATTGTCGTAACTCGGTTTCCGGCTATCCTGTAAACTCAACCAATTTCTAATTGTCCTCATTTATCATTTAACACAATTCCAGTTTAATTGAAATATTCATGAATTTGGCAGACACGGGTCGAGAGTCCAAACACGGCATTACAATCGTTGGTCAAGAGTTAAAAAAACACCAAGTGGCCCAATTATACAATTCACAGGTCTGGGTATATACTGCATAAATTGTATACGCTTGTAAGAAAATTAATTTTTTTGGTCAGATTATCATCAACCAATGAGAAAAGGGTTATTTAGATATTATGGGAATGTCAATATTCATGATTTGATTGGACACCTGGTGTTTATGTTTATGTTGTATATCTAACAAGAAAATTATCTGGTCTATATTAATTTTAACCAATATTGAGTCAATCACGTCTGCACCGATAACTAATCAACATATAGCATTGGATTGTCTGCTGCATATTTAGAATATACCTTTTTCATTGAGAGCATCTTTAAATTAAATTATATGAAATCTACACTTTTATCAAGAAAGATGTTGTCTGGAGGCCAGGTGTGATGGATAATAATGACACATACAAATGGACCAACAATTTATTGAAAACATGTGAACGCATATTGTCTCTATGGGCCTCCTCAAAAGTGTAGTTCATGATCTCCCATGTTTTGCCATATCATGGCTAGACTGGGAAGTGATTTCTGGGCCATGTAATTATGATGTCATAATGGGATTACATCATCCGATTATTACACCAGGCGCCAAATTATAACAAAAACACTTTTCGGAAATCCATCTTGTATCCACCATTGTGCCCTATCAAGGGGATTTAAACAACACTTTCGGGAAAGGCCTATACATGCACTGTCAAGACTTTTGGTGAAATAGCAGGAGCGAAGATATTTGGATGTAAATGCCGTTTTGAAAAATATGTACCAGTAACACACATTGCAGTTTCATTTTTTTTTTTTAATTCCGACTTTTAATGCAAAGAAATGTATATACATGTATCACCCAAATAAAATACAGAGATGTGTTGAGACAAAGCCTACAATTTGTAATACAGAGATTTTCGGCAGTTGGTCAAAGTGAGATTAGCATGTAATAGCCGGACGTTTTAACACAAACAGAACCGCTGGGGTCTTAGTAGTCAATCACAGAGAAACACAATCACTTGTGATTTTAAATATTCATGAAACAACTTGGCTGATAATGGAGGAGACATTTTCTGACCGAGAATCGCCTTGACATGATCTATGTGTCTGGTTGTTGGTTCATGTCAGCCGAGTTTCACCCCCTGCCACAAAAAAACGCAAGTATCACCTATACACGTATGCTATATATTGGCCATACATCTAGCAATAGAACTTAAAGCTCAATTCTCCTTGAGACCAAAAACCAAATGTATACTGAGATATAAATTAGAAACCAGAGTCACTACTCCCTTGTGATAGAGTATATCTCAAACAAAGTCTAAATTCAATCATTTTTTTTGTACAGGAAAATCGTTAATTTAACAGGAAATTCAATTTTCATTTCTTAAACAATATTTGTCATTTCTGAATTCTTCAAAATAATGACATAAGTATGAAATAACTAAAACAAAAAATTTGATCAAATATATAGAAAATGTTGGAAAAAACAAAACATTGTCTACAATTTTAATTGTCTCTTTGTAATATAGGTACAGCTAACATTATATCCCTTTTCTGTTTTCTGACCGACATTCAAACTATCAAGTTCAATAGTAATAGAATCTGTCTAATGTACAGAAAATGAAATAAATTCCAGTTTCCATCTTTATTTCTGAAAGTCTAATTATTTCTGAAAGACAATTAAGATTTTCTTTTAACGAAAGTAGTAGTCTGGACGAGACCCAAATTTGATCATTTTCGTTTGTATCTAAAACTGGCGACTTTCTGACATTCTGATTTCTGTAGAATTCGGAGATTGTCTGACATTTTACCGGGCGCTTCGTGACCAGACACTACGGACAGCTCCGCATTTCAACAATTGGCAACAATTGGAGTCTGACAGCCTTTGGATTTAATCAAATTTGTTTAATGTATTAGAAAGTCTAATTTCAAGTCCCTGGGCCATTTTAATCCCTAAATGCCTCCAAACCAAAACTACTACCTTGAACTGTTGACAGTGTGTAATCTTCATCGCAAATGAAAGAATCAAAAACGCACGAAACAGAAAAAAAAAATAAGAAATTCTACACATTGGACGAAGATAAGATAAATTGATCAGCTTGTTGAAGTAATAGCGTAGCGTAAAAGGGTTGTGGATATCAAAAGTGGTTAAGTCAGCTTGTGGTACAGAAGACAAAAATATGTTTGGTTATAATTATCGATAACACAATTTCCCTCTTACGTACATGTCATAATAATTAACCCTCTGTGGCATTACGCTATCATGTTAAGATCAAATGTCAAGGTCACTTTAAGAGTAGTGACTTTCCATAAAGAAACTTAATGCAGCATATTGGGCAGACAGATGAAAAAAAATTATTGGTTTTTGTGTATACAGCAAAATCCTTTCAAATCCTGATTCCTAATGTCAACACGGCTGTTGCATCTTGGGACATGACCTGATTTTAAGTAATCGCAAAATCTTTTTTCATTACGGATACTGACTTGGATATTTATTGTTTTGACGTTAACACAGACACAGATTTTCTATTAAAGATTCTTAAGGTCTTATTCTTTTACAATAATTCATGTCAGTAAAAAAATCAGAAAAAAACTCCTTAACTTAAATTTCAATTTTCTTTATTTCCCACGAGGCACTGGGGATAAGGTCTTAAAATGATTATCATCACCTAGATAAAATATTACCTCAATATCTGTTACATTCTATTTCTAATACTTTGAGATTCAGATTTGTTAAAACTAAAATATATCCTATTTTTTCACACAATTTATGTTACTATGAAATATCAAATATAATTTTTCAAACATGTTGTTGGATTTTTTATTTTTTATTAAAACAATGTAGCATTATTGCATACATTTGATTACGAGAGATACCCAAAAGAATCTCGGTTAAAAATCAAAGGAACTGGTCTCTGATACATCGTAAATTTGTTTATTTATGCAAAGTTATGTGACCTGGAAACAGGGAATGTTATAATGAGAGCAGAACATATCATGAGTGTACACGAGAATCGTCGGATTTATTTTGATGCTTAAGTACAGTGGACTCCACTTAATATCACCCCTGTCCCTGTTAATATCACATTCCTCTTTATATCATGTTTTTCCCAAGCACCATTTTTCTCTATATATAATCTATGTAATTTTATTTGGTTAATATCTTATATTTTGAGATGAATTCCTCTTAATATCATGTTTTTTTTAACCAATCACATACAATATCTCGAAAATGATGTCATTTCCAATTTGATTTTCAGATACAACATTCCTGTTAATATCATGTTTTTGTCTGACAAATGCAACATGATATTAAGAGGAGTGCACTGTATCAATGTATGTGACTTCTTGGGACAGCTGAGGAGTAAAATCTGACACAGCGATCAGATTAATTCTACTTTTGGTTAATAACTGACATGTTCATTCCTTGTTGGCCTATATAGGCTAAAACTTTAATCTGCAAATAATCTACCAGGAACGCAATAATGATGCATTTTCATACATAACCTAACGTACGCAAGCAGCTTCTCATAATCTAAATACCATATTTATCCCATATTGAGCACACAGGACTGACACAATTATATAATTACTTGAAGTACTCGCGGGTAATGTCCAATTTGAAAACATTCATCCCTGAAGACACATTTGCCCTCTTCTGATTCTAAGGTTGGAAGAGTTCAGTACGAAACTTTTAGTCCGCACCTCTGTCCCCCATCATATTCTTAACTTGACTTGCCCCAACACATAATTTTTAGAACAAGGTGTAACTTCCACAAAAATAAACAGGTAATTATGAAACAAATTTTGCTATCGATTAATGTTTACATAATGGTATTGACGGATGGAAAAACACATTTTCATTTTTGCAATATTTTCTCTATTTCATTTAAGTTATAATTGGCAGCTCACGACAAATTAGCTAAAAACATGATTCAATTTTTCTTAAATTTCAAACAGTGTTTTTCTATATACTCATCTGACCCTTACTAAGGTTGATATTGAAACTTGAAATAACATTTTAATCAAACTTACAGAAAACATTTGGGTCCAATTTTTCCTGAATGATTCAATGTTGTTGCAGGGACTTGTACAGTTTGCCATGTCTAATTAAGCCGATTAATTAACAGAACAATTCAATATCATTTGATTGCATTTCTATTTAATCATCCACAACAGAGGTGGATGCCAGGGCTTAATACCAGGCGTGGGCTTTTTGATGGGCAATTCATTAAACAAAATAATTGTAGAAAATTCTTCAAATATATACAAATAAGCAAAATCTTTATATGTCAGAACAAGATTGTAAGTGTGATTGAAATAACACATCACAGGAAAATTGGACCAGATCATTCCAGCTGTTGCATTATCAAACACAATTTATCAGAAAATGAAAAAAAAAAAAATGATACAAATAAAAAATAGGATTGTCAACAAAATAGATATTTATCTTTTTTAATATTTCATTCAAACTTATCAAGATCGTATTTCATAAAAAACATTACAAGGATTACAGATCAATCAAACCAGTGTAGTTTTGATTGATATAAGACATGGAAGCTGAGACGATATACTTTATGTTTTCAGATGTAATCCTGTTCTCAGAGTATGGAACTTGTACAGAATTATCACAGGCAATGTTGTACAGTATCAATCTCTGACAATATAATTCCTTGACACAGAGTTTGAATTTGTAAAGAATGATCACAGGCAATGTTGTACAGTATCAATCTCTGACAATATAATTCCTTGACACAGAGTTTGACTTGAACACACAGGAAAATCAGTGACAGCCATATAAGTTAGACTCCATTTTATGATTAAAGGGAGGCAACACATGATCCTGTAATTTGTATTATCACAGAGACTAGTAACAGAATGCTGACCAATTTTCTCAAATCAATTTCAATTGTATTTATTTGAACTAAAGTGCAATAATTCTGATAAATAAGGTTAACTGGAGGTATATTTTCGTGATTGTATTCCTTTAATGTGTAACTGACTGATATTAAATGTTTAAGGCAAAATTGTTTTAAACCCGTTAGTGAATGAATTTTACATAATATCATCATTTAAACTGACATTCACCCCTGATAATTCATTATGAAATATTCTTACCGAGGAATTGGAAGAGTTCAAATGAATTAAAGTCAGCTTAATTTTGCAATAAATGAGGGAAACATTAATGAATTCAGAATTTTGAAGAAACAAAAAGGAAATATTGAAATAATCATGGACGTATTATACATATAATAGACATGGCAACAGAAACGAGTGGATATCCTAACAAGAATTTTTTTAAGACATGCCAGAAAAACAGTTTCCAGGGAGCAATATCTACCGGTATATTTACTGTTTGTGACGGGAAGTGTGGTACGAGGATCTTTAAGGAGAAAATTTTGACAGGTGTTATTGATCCCAGCTGAGTACACCACACATTCACTGTATCTTATAAACATCTCGCGATCCAGTGGAGTAAGAGATACAGCAGAGTTAAATGATGATGGATGAGCACGTCAAAACTCCCTCAAAGGTATCATCTACGTTTTCATTGATGGCGTACACAGTTTAATGACATTTATGACCCAATCCAATGACTTTCTATAAGCCAATTACGGAAACGTAATTATCTACCGTTAATCAATAAGTATGATCGAGAAGAAGTCTTGCGGGGTGTTTGATATACGAGGAAATGAATTCAATCAACAAATTCCGTCTCTATAAGGGCAGATAGTCGGGGAATTCCTCAGCCAAATGTTTACGCAAACTTAAACAATCGAAATCTACCAGAAAAACAGTCTCTGAAACTTCACTGGTGAATTGGCTTTAGACCAAATTACATAGCAAGACTCAAGGCAGACAATGGCAAATTGGGATTACATAAATGCTAGCAACTTTTTGTTGACCATGCAGAAAAACAAAGAAAAATGATGAATCATGGGATGGAAATGACTTTTACACTGTCACACGTACACTCTCACTCAGCTTACCATCAAAGCAACTTATAATCCATACATAATGTATCAAAATAGTCAATCATACCCATTAATCAATCATTTGGATCTATATAATTATGATTAATTGTTTATTCAGGCTAAAAAAATATATGTTTAATGTGTTTTTATCCAAAACAATAAACAACAGGTTTTTTTTAGTGACTGCAAAAACAATGGATATACATGTACATGTATTTATTGCCTATTTGGAATCCACAGGAACCTTGACCCTTTGGGGGAGATTTTTAATCAGCTGATCATGAACACTTGGCAAGCTTCCTATTTGTCAACTTCAGTTAAGAATCCTTACCCTTCTGGTTGAGATCCCCCCTCTCAATCACAATTATGATACCCGATCACTATTACTTTCTTACCCTGGAAATGAATTATTTATTTAAAATATTCACCAGTTTATTGGTCACTCAAATTTAGTGTCTCTAAAATTTGAACTTATCAGAAAACAAAACCTGTGATGACAGATTTCTTGTAAAATATCAGTATGACTTTACCAGATTGCAGAAAGTCAGACAATTACACGTTAACTTTTCGTAAGTCTAAATTTTCTTCAGTATCGAAAAGAAATGAAAACCCTTTTTTTCACAATTCTTCGAAACCAGAAGTATGGTCACAAAAACTTGTCAGAAAACTTCCAATAATTGATTCGGAGGTTCCTGCATGGCCGTGTATAATCCATTTATCATGTTAGCTAATACAAGCAATCTCACCACAATTAACAAGGGGAGACAATTTCATCTCATTATTGATAATATTGATACCTGAATTCCGTACAAATGAGATGTCAATCGAAGGCTGGGGGTGTGTAACGTATTTAACATAAATGAAAAAGGACTTCTTAATGTTATCACCGATTCATCGGCAAGGGCTTTTGAAATCCGTAATTGGATGAGCATTGCATCCTGATTACTTCTTCTATAATCTAAATTAGCAAAATAGTACCAGCCATTTTGTTACCAGTTATATGAACTGACAAGGTGGGATTGCACTCCATTCCTTCACATTTCTCCAGTAACTAGGGGTCACTCTTAAGGTCAGCATAACAACAGCCGAAAGGAACCTCTGTACTGTACTTCTTAAAACATTAAAAGACTCATTATTATTACGTTTAATTCTACTGATCAATATTCTCCTTATATTTAAACATATTTAGCAATTTCCCTTTAAGGATTTCTGCTCTACTATTTCTTACATACAGTGACCTCCCCTTATGGATCCCTGTCCTACTGTACTGTGGTATTTCCTATATATTTCCTATATACAGTATTCTCCCCTTAAGGATCCCTGTCCCACTGTTACCTGTGGTATTTCTTATATACCGTATTCTTCTCTTAAGGATCCCTGTCCCCCTACACTGTGGTATTTCCTATATACAGTTACCTCCCCTTAAGGATCCCTGTCCCACTGTACTGTGGTATTTCCTATATACAGTTACCTCCCCTTAAGGATCCCTGTTCCATTGTACTGTGGTATTTCTTATATACAGTTACCTCGCCTTAAGGATCCCTGTCCCACTACAATGTGGTATTTCCTATAGCAGTTACCTCCCCTTAAGGATCCCTGTCCCACTGTACTGTGGTATTTCTTATATACAGTTACCTCCCCTTAAGGATCCCTGTCCCACTGTACTGTGGTATTTCCTATATACAGTTACCTCCCCTTAAGGATCCCTGTCCCACTGTACTGTGGTATTTCCTAAATACAGTTACCTCCCCTTAAGGATACCTGTTCCACTACACTGTGATATTTCCTATAAACAGTTACCTCCCCTTAAGGATCCCTGTTCCACTACACTGTGGTATTTCCTATATACAGTTACCTCCCCTTAAAGATCCCTGTCCCACTGTATTGTGGTATTTCCTAAATACAGTTACCTCCCCTTAAGGATCCCTGTTTCACTACACTGTGGTATTTCCTATATACAGTTACCTCGCCTTAAGGATCCCTGTCCCACTGTACTATTTCCTATAAAAAAGTTACCTCCCCTTTAAGGATCTCTGTCTCACTGTGCTGTGGTATTTCCTGAACACAGTTACTTCCCCTTAAAGATCCCTGTCCCACTACAATGTGGTATTTCCTATACACAGCTACCTTAAGGATCCATATCCAACTTCACTGTGTTCACAAATTGACAAAGTGGTTAAGGTGTCCGCCATTCTAGCCTTCCACCTATGGGTTGCATTGATTAAAAGAACCCAATTTCAGTACTAGCGCAGTCCTCGGCAGACGGCACCTATAATATTAACCAGAATGTGTACTCTGTTGACCCCAGTGTACTGAAGATGTTTAAATTTGTAACATCAGCGTAGGTCGACAGTCTACCTCTGAGGCTGATGCTCAGTGTCAATGTCCTGTGGCCTCTTGCTCAATAACACTTCAGTCCCAAACATGTCATTGAGTAACCAATAACTTCTAATAGTGCTTGGCGGTGCAATTTAAGGAACCTTTTCACCTTTCTTCTCAAAGACAAAAAAATGCTAGACAGTCAATTTCTGTTAAATCATACTTTAATCGATCGACTTCTTAAATCAAATAGCTATAATTAAATCGCTATCCACTCCTAAAATTAAACCATGATTAAATTTCTTCAGTGACCTGTACTATAAATCAACAATATATGGCTCTTTACAGAGGTAGCTGTTCTCTTAAAGTGTTGTTTGGGGAGGTATAAGTGCTGAGCCGTCAGGCGCCAGGGTACTATAATAAACTCTCCACTGCCATACTGTAAAAAAGTGATCCCGAGGGAAAGGGACATAACAGATTTAGTACATCACATGACTGTCATGTTGATGAGTAAACAATAAACAACATTGAACCTCGATAAAAGAAACAACATTTTAAATCAATCAGAGCCAATATTTGGCAGAAAAATTAATTTTGCATATTTTTTTCAAATTAGTATTATTATGGCATACAATTCATTACCATATATTTAATTTACTTAATAATCATATTTAAGTTTCACAACTGATCAAATAAGATTACTCTACAGTTAACATAATTTTCACATTCAAAGAAAAAAATGATAAGCATTCTACCATCAAAACTGCAATTTGGACTATTATTTATAATGACACAAGGCTTAGAATTATAGCTAACTACATCCAGAAATAATTCAAGGTTATTGTAACACGCAAGCTAATAAAAGTATAATGATGAAATAATTATCCAGCATTTAATTGGGGGAAAATGTATTTTCAAACAAGCACTTCATTAGGAAAAGAAGAATTCTAAATTAGAAGTGTTGATTTCATATAAATTAATATCAAGACCACCATGAAAGTAGAAGGTCATATTAATTCAATATAATCACGATATTTTAAGACTCAGTGTTTAAATCAAGCCTTCATCAGCTTCAACTAATTTACTTTCAATTCAAAAATAATCTGATGAAAAAGTCTAAAATTAGCTCTTAAATGCTGCAGTAAAACTTTAAAAGAAAAAAAAATATTGAACAAACTGATTTTTTAACAGGTTAAGATAACAAGGCTTTAAGCTACTGTGTCCTTGGCTTATTACAATGAAAGTAATGTAAGCTTAATCAGACAAAAATTGGACATTTTTTTCATCCCTTTTTTCTTCTTTTTTTTTCTTATTCACGCCAAGAAATATCACTTGAATTTCCGAACATAAGATTTTGCAAAGTTTCCTCGTGAAATTAAACCATGGTAAGTAATTGAATCTGTAGTAATGACTTTGACATAATTAGGCTCTCAATTTATCTGAGTTTTTCATGTCAAAATTTATGAATACAAACACAGCTTTGATAGAATTAAGAGATAATTCTTAGACAATTTGATAAGATCGTAACATTTAATCAAATTGTTTGAGCTGATACTGAAAGTAGATTTCAACCATTCAATAACTAATTACGTTTGATATACACATAGTGTATGCACATGGAGGAGAGACTGATTGTGTTGTGCACATTTTCACTTATTTCGCTGAAATAGAATCACCACAAATAGATACACCCGTGAAAATGTTTTACACCACTCAGTTTCAAGTGTTTAATAGTATTAAAGGTACACAGTGCCTGGAACAGCATGACTCAGACAGCGCGAAAATTCCACATCGCAAACAGTATGGAGGCTATATTCCACATGTGAAAATAATGACTTCTACAGTAGTTCAATAAGTATATTAAGTTGTCTTTCTTGTTAAAAAACAAGGAAGTGATATTTTTTGGCGTCACTCGATCTAGATAATTGTTTCCAGAAGTTGTTTTTTCTCTTTTAAATCAATATATCAATTTGGATTCAGTTAAAAATGCCAACCCCCAAGTAAGTTTTAATTTTTAAAAAAAATATCATGATTTCGGTTTATTTGTTTATTTTTCACGGCCCATAGACAACTATGGTCATTTAGAGCAGAGTTAAATAAAGGACTATTACAAATTAAATTGAAATCAGATTTATAAAAAGAATGAAATAGCATAATTTTTCTTTTGTAGTAAACATTAGGTGTGGTCACCCTCATTAAAAAAAGTGCTATGACTTTATTCGATACAGTATTTAAGTGCATAATTCTGTATATCACGGGGAGCAAACCATCATCCCAAGGTTTGAAGTAATAGTGAAAACTGACATACTAGAAGTTACATTTTTTTATTTGGGTTCTTGAAAATTCGAAATCAAATACTCAGGATTTTTATTTGTAGATTTTACTTATGTTTATATAAGGGGATAATTGGTCACCATTTGCCTGAATATAATTAAAATAAGTTAAACATTTTTATGGGGTATTCAAGCTTCCTTTGAGGAACCTCAAGTTTCTTCACTTTCCTAAATGTGTTATGGGTTTCATTGAAAATACAAAAAAAAGATGATTTATGTGTCTGGGAGCCTAAACTATTGCAGTGTGGTGTTCTAAACACCAGCTTAACAATGTCTTATTTCAAGTTTAGCCATATAGATATATCTTTTTTTGCACTTATGGGTGAAAGAAGTAATATCAACATTAGTTTTCCAAATAACACTGGATCCTTACAAATGGATTTTTATAGGATGCGAATTACTTAAAATTTCATAAAGGGCAAAGGAGTAATTCCAACAATGTAGACAAACTGCATGGTGCTATTAAATTTTCGGAGCACCTTTTTGCACTTCAACTAAGTTTTAAGTTTTTTAAGTTCAAACACAAAATTAAAACAGAAATTAACATGCTTTTTAATGAGAGAAAGACAAAATTTAGGGTGGGGGGCTTATTTACAGGCACCCACCCTGTTCCAAGAACATTTGTCAAAGTTGGGAGGCCGGGCTTATTCCCGGTAAAATATGGTATACAATTTACACATTACCCAACATTCTCTATCAATCCTATAAATTGTGCAACAGTGCAAAAACATCTGATGTCTATATGTACAAGAGGGTATTGACCTTACTGTTTGACCGAAAAAACATAATCTATTTCGTATTCGAGTCATTCATCGACCTTATTCAAACATTGCCGTCAGCTCCAGACCTCAGCATATTACTCAACATTCCAATCCCACTCCGTCAACACAATACGCTGACCTAATTCCTGTGATTTTTATTGTCCCCGTGACAACCATATGATCTGCTTTAACAGGTTGTTTTGACTGGTCAAACTCCCTGAAGTACACGAACCGTCCGTTTTGCATTATCAGTCCGTCACATGAAAATGTAATTGAGTGTGTGTACACCAAATTGACATGATTAAAGGAGCATACATTTTGTTACATACGTATATACCTATTAATTTTTTATCAATGATATGAGGGTCATAGATGGTCAATTTAATATCCAGGGCCCGGTTGTTCAAAACGTGATTAGCTTCATCAGTGATAAACGCAAATTTTGATTATCCTGTAACTTTGACATGAAGCCATACATTCAGTTACAGCTTTGCAGATATCAAATATCTAATAGTGACAATTTACATGCAAAATTTTAAGATTTGACCTTGTATATTGACAGAAAGTTTATCAAAGTTTGAAAAATGTTGTTAAAAAGTGATTATAAATAAGCTAATCTTTCTTTGAACAACTGGGTCCAGGTCAACTAATGACAGTATGATTGCAGGTCGTTGTAATACTCTAAACTATTCATAATCATCAAAATTAGCAGTAGAGCATGACTATCCTCTATCCTTAGATTTGACTTTTATATAGGGGTTGAAAGTCATTTTTTAAACTTTCATAGTGCTATGAAAGGTCAGCCGTTACATCTATATTGAATGAAGCCCGCTAGGGCTTCATGCTGAATATGGATGTAACGGCTGACCTTTCATAGCACTATGAAAGTTCAAAAAATGACTTTCAATCCATATCTTTACATTTTTACTATAGAACAATTGCTTAACTTTATTGATATTTTTTCCAATTAATAGTTTATTACCTGCGTTTGTATTATGTGTTGTCATTTAAACGACATGGGCGGAACAGCCCAGCTTGAATAAAATTGGCGCCAATGATAATAATTAGTCATTTGAGCGTTTGACGCAAGGGCATTCTCCATGTTATTCGAAGCGGCGCGACAAGACTCTCTTTGAACAAGCTTGATCTATGACGTCATAATGAAATCACGTGCTACGTCTCGAGAACCATTGCTTTCATAGTTTTATAAAAGGCATTTTTGCTGGTAATGTTCATATAGTGGGTTGCAGTGCAAATGTAAATATATAAAAGTACACTTAAATTTGTTTTGAAGTATCCTAGTTTGTTTTTAAGTGTCCTAGTTTATCTTGAAGTATATCCTAGTTTTTCTTGAAATATTCTAGTGCCTTACTTGTCTTTAAGTATCTCCTGATTTGTCTTTAAGTATCCTAGGTTGTCTTTAAGTATCTCCTGATTTGTCTTTAAGTATCTCCTGATTTGTCTTTAAGTATCTCCTGATTTGTCTTTAAGTATCTCCTGATTTGTCTTTAAGTATCTCCTGATTTGTCTTTAAGTATCTCCTGATTTGTCTTTAAGTATCCTAGGTTGTCTGTAAGTATCATAGTTGGTCTTTAAGTATCATGGTTGGTCTTTAAGTATCATGGTTGGTCTTTAAGTATCATAGTTGGTCTTTTCAAGAATCATATAGTTTGTTTTTAAGTATCCTAAGTATCATACCTGGCACTTTGTCCTTAATAATTTGTCTTGTTTGAGATTCTTTATATATTTGACCCTGTGACCTTGAAATTTAGGTCAAGGTCATTTATATTATTTGAGGAAAACTTGTAGCATCCAACATGTACCAGGATACCTGGCCAATTTTTCATAAGATTTTTGAAGCGTTTACATATTTAACCCATGTGACCTTGAAATAGGGCAAGGTCAATTATTTGAGG